>JAGSMP010000070.1:772500-5572500 GCA_029286625.1 Parnassius orleans | reverse complement strand
AGTAAATAAATTTTACTTTACTAATGAATTATATCTTTACTTTACTAATAAAATTACGCGAGGAGTAGGACTGTTTGATAATTAAATTACTAGTTTTAGTTTTTTTTTTTATTATTGTTTTTAATATTGTATATAATAAAATATTGTATATTTTTCCAGAAAGTCCATGTTATTAAAATGTAATAAAAGTTTGTATCATTATTTAAAGACCAAATATTGAGTAAATAAAGTACTCGTCATGTTACTGAGATACATTTGATGAGGAGAAATTAAAAAGTCTAATTCGTTAGTAAAAATAGTTTTAACTGTAGCACGCAGTGCATGACAAGAAATAAAAAAATATTGTTGAATTTTTAGGACATGGATTAAAAACTTAAGATAGACTAAAACTATTTTAACAAAAATATAGCTTTTGTTATATGTATACTGGTTTGCTATCTATATTGCCAAGTTTCATCAAAATCCGTTCATTAGTTTTTGCGTGATTGAGCAAAAAACGTAAAAACATCCAAATAAATATTCACATTTATATTAGTAGGATTAGTAGGATTACTTATATTGTTATTTTTTTCACAGGCAATGTCAGTTTAATGGCAGCACTGGCCTCTGGTGGCGCGTCACGACTTCGGACCCCGCAGCTGTTGAGCGCATGCGCAGCGGATCTGTTAGTATGTGCAGCGAGCGCACCACTGGCCGCCACGCGTGCAGTGAGGGCACAACAGCTGCCCTGTCATGTGACAAACTACATCGAAGTGAGCCTTAAGTTTTTTTCGAATAAATTTAATTAGTGACGGTCCCATGCCGCACTGGCTTAGCAATGAGATGCAGCGCTTATGGCCGCGGGCCCGAATCCCGTACGGAACAAGTATTTTTATGGCCTACAAATAATTGTTCCGGGTCTTATGTTTGTCCTTGTGAAATTTATGTATGTAATCAATTTAAGGTAGAAAAGTTGACTCTACCACGTAGGAAATGTTGTAGAGCATGTAGTTGGATATGGTGGTAGCACAAAGGGGTGGGCGTCACTAGGAAAGGCCTCGTTCTCACAGATTACCAGCCTTAAAAAGCAACTTAATGCTGCTGTGTTTCGTATGGTGAGTGTAGAGAAACGGTGATCCTTTTTAGTGGAAACGAGGCATTTCGTCTTGCTTGCTGCTCGCTGTCGCTGGTATGGATATAATTTAAGCCTGACGTAAACGTGGTGATTATGCCGCCAACTTTAAGCACATACCTTCTTTTATTTTTGAGCCCAGCTCCAGTGCTTCACATATCCTCAAATTTAAAATGCTCTGGCATGCTAGTTTATTCACGTGGTAAATGAACCCTTTAAATCAACAATTTCATTTGTGCAAAGTTTATACATAGCAGATATAAGATGTATAGTACTTAATTACATATCAATACATACAGTACTGACATGTAATTAAGTATTAAAACTGTAAGTCTTAGTTGTATGGTATTATTTTAAATATACATTACACATTACATATAGGTGACATTGTTTATTTAAAAATATACGGGACCGCGACTGAAGAATATTTTTTTTAATAAAAGAAGAATATTTAATATCGGTTCGGCCGTTTCTGAGTAATGGGTAAACATGCATTAAAAACTATACTCGTCGAATATAGAACCTTTTCGTTCATGGAATTCGGTTATTATAGAAAGACAAACTCGAAATCTACACATGTATTTTATAGAAATTGCTTCTATTTCGTTGTATTACAGTCCTTCCCTGTGGCTGCGAGTACACTGTCGATTGTCGCAATGGCAACAGACCGGTGCGGCGCAGTGCTGCGAGGACGCGGCACCTCGTTGTGTGCTCGCCCATACGTTGCAGTAGCGGCTGTTTGGGTTTTGGCTTTTATATTGGGTAAGTAATCTTATATACAACAAAAATACAAAATAGTAAAAAATATAAAGATATTAAATCTTTTAATTTAATATTATAATATACTAGCTAAAAGTACAACTTTGTAACGGCTCGCGAATCGTGCAATATTAAATATATTATGTTAACATATGTTCTAAAATGAAAGTATACTCTAATTATTAAAAAATATATACTCTAATTATTAAAATAATTTCTTCCTGTTCTCGACACATCAGCATGTGCGAATTTTGAATACTTGTAAATCTGTTATATAAAAATTTCCTGTTGAATGCTAAACCTTCTAAAGTTTTAACTGTTGTAATATTTTATACATTATATTATGTTAAACCAACCGAAGTTCTAAGGTTAAGCCTTGTGATTTATGGATCGTAATTTTTTGATGAACACTCGTCATAATACTGTGATCACCAACCATACAGTATAGTATAGCAAATATTATGGTTGAGAGCTCCAGCATATACATATTTTATAGAGCACGATTTACGAACCATTACAAAGTTGTACTTTTACCTTGTATATGTTTATATATACGTGTAGAGCCATGCTGCAGCTATATTAGTAGTATAGTTGTAGCACGAATGGATCGGACCACGCTCTCGCAGAATACCAGCGTAAAATAGCAGCTTAACACTGCTGTGTTTCGTATGGTGAGTGTAGAGAACCGGAGACCCTTTTTACTGGAAAAGAGGCATTCCATCTTAGTCCTCACGGGTGACAACGCATCTGCATTTTATTCGTAATCAAGGATAGTTGTAGATGTCTATGGGTCACAGCAACCACTTACCATCAGGTGGACTGTGTGCTCGTTTGTCATCCTATCCTATAAAAAAAAACATACACATATTATATGTGTATCTTAAATGCCTGGGTCATCTTTGGGTGAATTTTTTATACAATCCAACCCACGCATTAATGTGCACATTTGTACATCTATATATTACACAAATAATAAACTGACCAACTATACATACTTAGTACTTGATGAAGCCTACAGATGGAGTCATTACATATGCAGATAAATTTATACATACATATAAAGAATAAAAAATACTTTTTATTTGTATATTTTTCTAAAATAATGATTGATAACACATCCAGACATAAATATGAATAATTATGTTTAAGTTCATATCTAAATATTTTGTAGTTTTTTGTAAAGTGTACCACAAAAAGTCGCATTTTGATCTAGTAGAGGCACGCTTCGTTCGCCTAATTAACATTTTCACTGTCCGATGTTCAGACACAATATTAAGACAATAGCAATGACATATATGTAGTGCACGGGACAGCGAAAGGGTTAAATTGTATTTATTTCGAGTGTCAGTCGTAGTAAATTTCAGTTATTTTGATTTAGATTTTTTATAAATGTTTGGTTTTTGATGTGAAACATTTATTGGCGTGCCTTGGCAGTAAAGACTCGTATGCTGTGATGGCAAACGGCATGACACTCTCTCTCTTATGTCGTCACGCCCCCTCTACGCCACCTTGTGTGTGCGTGCGCATATAATGTACACTTCGTTGCATTTCTGTGTGAGCTGTGTACTGCGTATGCCTTTATATTTTTTTATTTATTTTAAATTATATTTCATTATTGGTTTTCATTAATTATAAAATCTACCACCAACAATGATATTTCCCATTTGCTGCGCCCCGTGCTGGCCAACTTTTTTTATAGCTATTATAAGCCAGCCACCTAACGGGGATGAATCATCAGGTGGACTGCGTGCTTATTTGACAACCTTTCTTCTATAAAAACATTGGATAAGACCACATCCAAAAGTGCCCTGTTACCGGCTGATTAAGAAATTTGCTTTTCTCATAACGTTTGGTTATTTTAAGAAACTTACCACAGTTTTTTGTGCAGGTGCAGTTATAGTGATAGCTACGTGCCTGTCCTGTCCGCCGTTAGCTGCAGCACACGCAGTGGTTACCTACTGCATTCCTGTCATAGCAGTGACTCGCTGCCATTGGGCAGTTCGTGTCAAACTGACAGCACTTTCGCTGACAGCAAGAGCAGCCCACGGAGAACTACCTTTACCTGTTCCGCTTATTCGAAGACCGACACACGTAATCATTGTGGCTGGCGTCGGACCGAGGGAGCGCCGAGACGCAGTCGACGTCGGTGATATTAGAAACAAGAAGAAACTGCAGCCAAGTCTTCTGGGTCCACAGCCGCAGACGTCAACACTGCGGTCCAGGAGACGCCTAGGCAACGTTCTCATTACGATTGGTGCAATATTCGCAGCGTGCTGGTGTCCCCACGCAACTATTGTTATATTGAGCGCTTTTGGAATTCACGCACCATTTATCATAGCACAATATGCCCTGCTGCTCGGTCACGCTCACTCAGCGCTGAATGCTGCCGCGTATTGGGTACTAAATAGACATGCATTAACTGCAGCTTGCGCTGCTTGGCGCATACCGCAATTACGTGTACGGGAAGAAAGACCTTCATCCACCAACGAAGCAGCGCTGGGAGCCTTTCACCCGAGACTCGCGCGTCCAGCACCTTCTCCAAGACCGCCCCCTTCAAGCTTTTTGTATTGAAACTCCTTACCTTCTAAGCTCTATCGATCTGTGATTCCTGTCTCTCAGTGCCTCGTACACTACGGTTAACCCTCGCCAGGGTGCCGCTCGTTTCGTCGTTATAAATGTGGTTGTTTGAGATTTTATGGAGAATAATATCTGTGAAGCAATAAAGTGCATGAAACACTCATGTATGTTTTATTATAGTTTTGTCATAAAAGTTTACTACTATCATCCTTTTCTTGGACCCATAACAGTTTTGAATAAACGATAAGTTTTCATATACGTGATAATAATAACAAAGGTGTGCAGTATTCGTGACAGAGCCACGCTGCAGCTGTATTTTTGATTTAGCACGAATAGGTCGGTTTGACTGAAGAAGTACCACGTTTTAATAGCGTATCAGCGTAAAGTAGAAGCGTTATACTACTGTATTTTGAAAGGTGAGTAACAGAACGAGTATCTAAATCCTATCTACTGGTACCTAGTAATGTTGATAATCGATTAATTTCATAATTAGTCAAGTAAATTGAAAACACTTTACATCTTATGAAATAATTTAGAGGCTTAAAGCCCAACCAGTAAAATAGTTTGATAGGATTTGAATAAATTTCTTATAATCGATTATCAACATCACTACCGATAACGAGACATTCAATCTTACATTTCACGGAAAAAACGCATCTGAATTTTGATTCAGATGGAGATCTAAAGACTACTTAACATAAGTTGAACTAAGTGATCGTTTTTCACCGTTACTCATATAGATTGACTGGTAGAGAATGCCATAAGGCTAATGTCGTGGCATTCTGCCATTTAAATAATCAAGTAGTAACTCCTTTGTAACCTCATGTTAAAAGTGATTGCAAAAAAGAATGAAATAAGAATAATATAAAAATGTATTCATTTTAACATTATTATTATCGGCCAGCAAACATTTTACATCTGAAATGGTGCTCTCATAGTGAAAAATTGCTTGCCATATAATTGATATTGTCACTGTTACTCGACGCCACGAAGTCGGTAATGCATATATCAGACAAAGTATACAACGGCCTATAGTTTCCTAAGCCAGTAAATTGGATGGCTATGTTGTTAGTTAAGCGCCGGCATACAATTGAATGTCTAACCTTTAGTCCAATTACAATGTCGTAACGTTTAACGTTGTAGTTGAACGAAACTTAGTACTTCCGATACGATTGAATCAAGACACGCCAAGTTGTTTAAATTTAGATGTAATTATATAAATTTTGTAACATGTATTATATAAATTATGGAATATATAAGTAGTAAAGGGATTTCTTATATTTACGCATATATAATACTGTGTAATGGCGGAGTAAGAATATCCACTACGCCATATTGTCCCGTGGGCGTCGTAAGAGGCGACAGAGGGAAACTGTAAGAAGAGACGGGACGCAGCGTCTTCCTAATAACAACTAAAAAATAAAATAAACTGAGGTTGCCAAACCACCTGCCCAGAGTGGAAACTATGGTAAATATCCCCCTCATGTGTCTGCGGGGAGGCCTATGCTCAGCAGCTGTCTTTGATTTGCTGTAATGATAACGATGATTACATAATACTACACATTGAATAAAAATAATTTTAAGGATATCTTATCTTATCTTGTTTCATTTTAACTTTTTAACTCCCTACCTTTCGGGCGCTTAACAACACTGATGGTCATGGGGGACGTTTGGTGTTTGATGTTCTGATGTCATACTTAAGGTAGGCTGGATTTTAATGGTGTTTTAATATTTCTAACAACGTAAGAAATGAATTTGCTAATATACTTAAAGTAGACCGGGTTTTAACGGTGTTTTTATATTTACGTAAGTCATGAATTAGCTAATTAATAATGCAATAAAATAGAATTTTAAACACAATTTCGAACTCAGACTTTCATCAAACTCACGATTCCCTGGTACTATGTGATAATTATGTTAAGCGAATTGGCTTAACATTGGCTAGCCATTTATAGTGTTACGTTAAGTGATATAGCTATCTTATAGATTAAGTTAACAGTCGGTATTTAACTTAATAGCAAGCAGACCAAATGACCGGCTGATTAAACCATCGGACGGCGGATATTTGCTTTTACAATGAAATCTTAGAAATGTGCATGGTCTGACAATTAACAAGTCAACCATTTTATCAAAGAAATATAGATAAAAAGCGATTTTAATATTCAGTAAAACATCAAAATGGGGTGAAGGCATCTTAGCTGTTCCTAAATAATTAATCGTAAATTCGATACTAAATGTACAAAATGTACCAAATGTAATTAATTACTTTTGAAAAAAAAAATCATTTGCGTTTCATTTTGGGTCAGAGGAATTATACTGGTAAGTAAAGGTTATTTTATAGATAAAATTAAATAATATTGTTTATAAAATAACTGTTATTTACCAATCTAAGTGTATAGAAAATAAATCTTTCTTGTTGTAGGTGCTGTTCCTACTATTCCACAAGACACCTACTTTTTACTAACTTCCAGCAAATAATGTTAAAATGCTATGTGTTTTTGGCTGAGATAAAGGGCCTCACACCCTATAATTATACTGGTTCTCTTACTCTAAACTCACCAGTTGGTGTACTCCTGCTCGGCGGTATAAATAGGTAAGAGGGTATTTTTATAGAAATAAGGATGACAAACGAGCATACAGTCCACCTAATGGTAAGTAGTTGTGGCCCATAGGCATCTACATCTAAGTATCAAAGTTCAGATGTGTTCTCATGTCTGAGGACAAATATGGAACACCTCGTTACTAGTATAAAGGACTACTAGGCAGAAAAAATAATTACTGTAGCCTCAGTAGCGCAGTGGCTACGCGTATTATTGCGTCACTGCAGGGTAGTGAATGCGAATCCCACACGGTATAAGTGTTTGTACGGTCTACAATAATAATTAATCCGGGTTCGGATGCTTGTCAATGTGCTATTTATAAGTATAAGATACCTCCACGATACAGGTACAAAGAAAAGGGCGACATACTTTAACGTTGTAGAGCCACGCGTTAGCTATACTATGGTTACCGCACGACTGGGTCGGCTCGACCACGGAAGGACCACGCTCTCACATAATACCAGCGTAAAATAGCAGCTTATGTTGCTGTGTTTCGTATGGTGAGTGTGGAGAACCGGAGACCCTTTTTACTGGATACGAGGCATTTCATCTTAGTCCTAAGGGGTGACAACGCATCTGCATTTTGAAACTTAATCGAAGATAAATGTAGGTGGACTGTGGCTCGTTTGTCGCCCTTATTCAAAAAAATACTGGTCATGTGTATGTTTACAGAAACCATTTAGCTACTTACGAACCCACCCGACCACAACTCAATAAACTATTAGACCTATATATTAGTAATTTTGCGTGTATAATAAAAGCCATTTGAACTTAATGTCAAAGATGTCTATTTTCACACAGACAAAATACAATATTATAATTAATTCGGTCGGTGGGCCATAGTGACTGATGAAAAGTAAAAGTCAAAAGTTACTAATTCATTTACCAACAATATATATATATATATATATATATATATATATATATATATATATATATATATATATAAGCGAAATACCATTGACTGACTGACTCATCACGAGATCTCTATAACTATACATCCGATTGACTTGAAATTTAGTACAGTTACTCATTTCGCAATGTAGAGGCCCACTAAGAAGAGATTTTACGATAGTCCCATTAAAAAAAATATTATCGTGCGCCCAGCGAAGCGAGCGGTTATCAGCTAGTTTATGATAATAATGTATGTTACAAGAAAATACTTTTACTGAATATATATAAACCTATGATATTCTTGAGTTACAAATTCAATATCAAAATAACGTAACAAAATTTCTTATTACCAACAATATTTAAGATAATAAGGCATGTTACAAGAAAATACTTTTACTGAATATTACGTATTTAATTTTATGAATAAACCTTATATATAAACCTATGATATTCTTGAGTTACAAATTCAATATCAAAATAACGTAACAAAATTTCTTATTACCAACAATATTTAAGATAATAATGCATGTTACAAGAAAATACTTTTACTGAATATTACGTATTTAATTTTATGAATGAACCTAATATATAAACCTATGATATTCTTGAGTTACAAATTCAATATCAAAATAACGTAACAAAATTTCTTATTACCAACAATATTTAAGATAATAAGGCATGTTACAAGAAAATACTTTTACTGAATATTACGTATTTAATTTTATGAATAAACCTTATATATAAACCTATGATATTCTTGAGTTACAAATTCAATATCAAAATAACGTAACAAAATTTCTTATTACCAACAATATTTAAGATAATAAGGCATGTTACAAGAAAATACTTTTACTGAATATTACGTATTTAATTTTATGAATGAACCTAATATGATATTCTTACAAATTCAATATTAAAATATCGTAACAAAATTTATTTTAAATCAATTGAAGAACGTTGGATATTTCTATAGCTATGATTTAAGGAACTGCTGAGAAGCTTGGCATGCGTCCAGATCTCACCTCTTTTATCGCCGAAGCCAAACACCCCAAGCGTCGTTTGAACCGAATTTGCCCCTTTCCATATTTAAATTTTTAGGTCAATATTTTCCAACCCATTAATAAAATGTAAAAGTAGCGATATTTACGTTTAAAATTAGAAACCGCCATTAGGAGATCATTTAAAACTAAGCCTTACGGACCAGCACAAGACACGTTTCACGTAATCCTACACATGAGTATTAATTTGATGTAGTAAGCTTGTAGAATTTAATGTTTTTTTTTATACTTAAAGGATTAACTCCAGCTGATAAATTACAAACAAAAGAAAAAAACAATATTTTTCGAAAAATACCGCAACAGAACTTGAAATTCCATCAACATTATCTTTATGATTGTTAGTCCAGTACCATGCGTTTTAGGATGAATTTTTTTCACGCACAACCATATTGTGGCGTCTACTATCACCAGCGGTTTTTCCGTACCGATACGACTTAGGGACATTTAAGAAAAGAGCCTGCTCCTTTCTAACAGGCCGGCAATGCACCTGCAATTCCTCCGGTGTAGCAGATGTTTATGGGGGGGCGGTGATCACTTACCATCCCAATCATCAGGTGAGCCGCGTGTTCGTTTGTCTCTTCTTTAATTAAAAAAATACTGTGGAGAACTATATACTCCTCTTCTATAAAAAATACTTATGAGAGCTATATGCCAGTGCTTGATTACAATTCCACGTAGCGCTAAATGGCGATGAAGTCCTAGTAATAAATCGTAATGTGTAAGCGTAATAAAAGTGTCGAAGAGGCGACAGAGGGAGACAAATCAGGAGATGGGCAGCAGCGTCTTCCTAATAACGACTAAAAATAAAAAACTATGGCTGCCAACCCGCTTGTAAAGTATGGCAACTATGATATATATTGCTACGCTAAGGGCCGCGGGTTAGAATCCCGCACGGAACAAGTATTTTTATGGCCTACAAATAAATGTTCCGGGTCTGGATGTTTGTCCTTGTGAAATGTATGTATGTAAACTGCCCCCACTATACAGGAGAAAATCCTAGTGTGGAGGTAACGTTTTATTAAAGACTATAATAAATACATACCTTCATCTACCTTCGACAAATCAAGATGCAGATGCATTTCACCCCAGAAACTACGATGTAAATATAATACCTTGATACTAGATAATGTTGTGCCTCGATAGTAAAACGGTCATAATCAAACTCTGTAGGCTATTCTTTTATTACTACGTTTTATGTTAGGATTTGTATGTCAGTAGTAAAGCTTTAACTCGAAGTTCCCATTATGCGTTAGGGGCCAATGATATTTGCATAGAGTTCAATAGCATTGTCAGACTGAATCAATAATACCGGGATAAGCCAATATTGGCTCTAAGAAGGTTTTATTTATACCTTTTATACAAAACATAATTGAATTTCGAACCCAGGTATGATTGATCGTGTCACTGACACCGAATTCTTTTTAATCCGTTAAATCCACACTATGAATTTCTCCTATGTCGTGGAGGCATTCTGAATACATTAATCGCATATGGAATTTGAGCCACAGATCAATTATTTTTTGGCCATACAAATAGTTTGGAATTTTACCTGCCGTTTTACGCCGCCGCAGTCATCACCATCACCATCAAAGTAGTTTAAACCGACTCGTTACGTAAACTTTTCATTGGGTACATAAATTGGAAAACAGCTTTTTTGTCTCTATTGCTAAGTATACAGAGAAAATAAGTCCCAATGTTGGCTCAAGAGTTTTTTTTTTATTTCTGAGAGGGTTTTGGAACAATAACTCCGCCGGCGCTGCCTTAATTCGTGTTAGTGGACTGCACATGTCCTCAAAATAATTTATTCCTCTAATGCTAACGACTGTTGCTAACGACTGAATGCTAACAACTCTAATGTAATTTTAGTCCACTGCTAATCATAGATTGCCTCGTAGAAGAGATATTTGCTATATTTACCACGTTTAGCAGGCGGGTTAGCAACCACAGATTTTTATTATTGTTGAGTGTTGATAAGGAAAAAGCTACTGTCCAACTCCTGTTAGACAACCACGGGATGATATGGGGTAGTGGGTTCCCTTACGCCACCACTACACGGCAATGTGACACTAACATGACAGTATAAAGTAACCTTCTGCTCGTGTAACAAGAAAGTACCGTCGCGATGAAAACTGTCCGCGAGAAATATAAGTCCATATCTGTCACAAACAATTAAAATGCGAACTTTTTTAATCAAAGTTTTACCATCTGAATGGACCTCAAAGAGAATATTTGCTTTCACGCTCGACAAAGTATTCAAAGTCTCTTTTGCTTCATGTTTATTCACATTGAGCGAATAAAAGTTTCTTGTGTGAATAAAGGGACAAATTTCACACAATAAATTTTTCAAAGAAAAATCACACATTGGTTCGGTTTTTCAGCCATGTTTTAATTAAAATCTTTCTTTGTCATTATGTAGGATGGATAGACTGATATCGAAGTGGTGGTTACATAATTGTTCCGTTTTGCTTATTTTGGCACGGAACACCAAACGCGAGAAAACTTTTTTAACCCCCGACGAAAACAAAGGGGTGTTTTAAGTTTAACGTGTGTATCTGTGTGTCTATCTGTGGCATCGTAGCGTCCAAACGGACGAACCAATTTTGATTTAGTGTTCTTAGCTCTGATGATTCAAGAAAATATTTTCAGCTGTTTGAAGAAAATCAGCTCTTTACGTTTCGGTTTTTTTTAATTTTTAATTTAAGTTAATATACATTCAAGACTTTTAAGTATATCGTACTCAGTACATACTATATTGTATATTTTGAATTTTTTATATTTAAAATTTGTTTTGAAATAATAAATGTTAAACCAAACAAGGAAAAACTCTATATAAAAATATACAATATTTATTGCCAAAATAAAAGAACTGAATCTAAAAACTCAAGTGATCATACAGTCTTATTAGCGCCGTATAGCGATAAGAACGCTGGCTGCGTTAAATAAATTAAAAAGTATTTATTTAGGATCTGTTTCTTTTTTAGGGTAGCGGGAGCAGGATAATATATTATACTCGCTACCCTATAGTTCGACACACCATACTTGTACACTCAGTGCATTAGTATAGGGCAGTCAGTCCGCCTGCAGTTTTTCATATCATTCTTTTAAGGATGACTTTGTCATTGCCGCACATTATTCCAATTCAATTTCAATTTTTACAGTAGAAATAAGTAGATTAGAGACCTATTTAGGCATGAGATACATCTTTTCCAAATTACCAAATATAGGTGATAAGTGATAATAGATTCTAAAATGTCAACTTATTTATTATAATTTATATAGCGGAAACACTACATTCTTGCGCATTTCTAAATTTCAACTGTCCAACTAAAGAGAAGCGGCAGCCCCAACAAAACCCTAAAGATGTAATTGCACTGCACACGCAGGTCGTCGTAAGCTTATATCTTGTACCCACAGACTTCTCGAGTAAAATTATGTGTAGTGTGCTTCACATAGTATTATGATTAGATATTTTTCTTCAGATTTTTGTCAAAGTCAAAATTGTAAACTCTGCGCTTTCGGATAATCATAAAACTCAGGCTATAAGCGTTATCCTTAATATCATTGTACATGAGCAACGCGAGATCGATCCCTCCGGCATCAATGAAATTGTCAATTACAATTTTAAGTGCTGATTTATCACGTGCCTTACTTCCGGTAAAGGAAAACATCGTTGAAATACCGAATTACTAAGAAAAATATGTCAACTTCATCTGCACGAGGAGGTCCTAAATATCTAAATGAACGAGGTTCAAGCGGGGACTCACCGCGTGCAGAGAACTATCCTAATTAAACAGAGCAAGAATACTAACCCTGTAGTGACGGTTGTGTACCCATTACCCCAAATCGTCCCGTGGATGTCGGAAGGGACAGGCGAAAGAGGGAAACAAACCAGGAGATGGGCAGCAACGTCTTCTTAGTAATAACTAGAAAAAAAAACTGTGGTGGCCAACTCGCCTGCCAAGCTTGACAACTATGACAAATATCCTCCTTATGAAGCATTCTTTGAGGAGTATGATAATGTACGACTGCGTTGCCAGCATGAGAATACCAGCTCTGTTCAACAACTCTCTTGACATGGGTGATGAGTAATGAGTAATGAATGATGAAATCTTTAAGTTCGGTCCTGTTGGCGGTGTCCTGAGGGTATTTATCCAGCAGTAGCTTTTCAAAGCCTATTTTCAAAGCCTATCAAAGAAGAAGATATAATAACTTTTACTTGTATCCCTCATTATTTAGAGTTCAGTTTCTTTGAACAGTATAAAGCTACATATACCAACACAATAAACATTTACCAAAATGCATACCAAGCATGTGATATATTGTCAGTATGTTTAATATCGATAATGACAATATTATGCCCCAATAGGTTTAAAAAACCATCCCGTCTGAGACTTCTTTCTTTTCCCTTTTTTATATAGAATAAGGATGACAAATGAGCACACACATCTCTTTTAAAAACGTTACCCACACACCAGTATTTTTCTCCTGTATCGTGGAGGCAGTTTAGTTAATTAAATTGCACATCCAGACCCGGAATGATTATTTGTAGGCCATGCAAATACTTGTCCGCGATCGTCAGACGTCGTTGAAAGACTATATGTAATGAACTAGAGTACTTGTCTCGTATTAAAAGCCGTCAATAAGCTTCTTTCAGCTAGTGCTCTTAATCAGAATTCATAACCTACAAATTATACTTAATATCCGTATATTATATAAAAATGAAATCAATGAGTTTACTTTATCTACTTAACAGATTTTAATATTTCTATGTAGTAAATAAGCCGTGAAGTGGTGACGTAAGATAATCCACCACCCCCATATCATCCCATGAATGTCGTAAAGGGCGACAGAGGAAAACTGGAACAGGAGTTGGGCAGCAGCATCTTCGCCTCCGCCTTCTATGATCAGTCTCAGTGAACTTTTATAGGCGTAATGAATAGATGGATGAATGATTTATTTTGTATACGGCTTCGCAAGAGTATCCATCACCTCATTTCATGCCGTAGGTGTCGTAAGAGGCGACTATGGGAGGATCTAAAAATTTTATGGCTTGCGATAGATAGCGGCATAATGATCTCGCTTAGGCCAGGCATAAAATTCCTAGACGCTCAGTAGGCGGATCACTGTATTCCTAGTACAGTGATCCGCCTACTGAGCGTGACGATTAAAGCAAATCCTATACAACGACGAATAAAAGAGATGCTCATTCCCAGCAAACATTTACAGGCCGATGAAGAAGGAAACATATCGTGGTCGCGCGTTGGTCATTGAGAGAATAAAAATTGCGGTTGTTAACCGGCCTTCCAAACGACATTGGGTAGTGGATATTCTTACACCGCCACTACACGGTTAACAGCGCCATCACATGTTTATTTACAATTTACAATTAATTACATTAGGGTTATTTACAGTTACGGTAATATAAAAATGTAATTATAAAAATAAGTTTAATGTTTGTAATTAATTTTACATACAAACATTTTTTCCTTTTAATATTGGTTTTTATTATTAGCCAGTTGTCTGAAAGTCTTTAAGAAGCGTTTGCCATTAAAAAGCTATTACGAAGGTCACGGCTTATTTAAAGAGATACGAAGTCTTCCTTTGTTCGCGAGATTCTATTGTACCTATAAGCACTTTTATGAGTACTCACGAGGTATATGGCGCTTTGAATTTATATTTTTATTTTGGAAAAGAAAAACAAGCATTCAACTTTTAAATGTTGCAATTTTTGTTTTTATAGTTTCTGAAAACAGCTACCCGTCAGTTAGCTTCATTCGTCAGTCATTTATTATTTTAAGGAAATAAAAAGTGCGCAAATACTAAATTATTTCGTCTTCACCATTATAAGATTTTTTTGGTGGATTTATAAGTGATAGGAGTCCTTTTCTAACGTCTTTCTATCGTCTTCTTTCTACAGTCCGTCTTGTCAGGTGTCACCATTTAACTGTTTATGCCGCCAAATAGAAATGCTTGTACTGTTCTGGTCTGAAGGGTATAGAGAGCCAGTACAAGCTGTGAGGTATTCCATCATAGTCCTTAGGGATGACAATGCATCTGCTGTTAGCCTTCCTTGTTTGAAGTTGTCTATAGGTGTCTATGCAGTCAATTACCATCAGGTGGACTATGAGTTTGTTTGTTACTTTAGTTTTATAAATAAATTACATAGCAGAAGGCCGCATTGCTTAACTATTAGACATTTACCGGAGATCCTTTTTACTGGAAACGAGGCATTCCATTTTAGTCCTCGCGGGTGACAACGCATCTGCATTTTGATTCGTAATCGAGGATAGATGTAGATTTCTATGGGCCGCAGCAACCACTTACCATCGGGTGGACTGTGTGCTCGTTTGTCACCCTTATCCTATAAAAAAAAAAAATACTATCCATTTTAGTTTTCAGATATGACAACGCATTTATAGCCTTCTTTGTATGAAGTTTTTCATAGGATGCAGTTGCCACTTACCATCAGATGGACTGTAAGTTCGTTTGCCACTTTAGTTTTATAAAAAATGCTCTGTATTGCCGGGTCTTGCCACTGCTCGTTGGCTAAGGATAGAGATTAAGCCCATTGGAGTGGCTATGTAACCAAGGGCCCGGGGCAAAAATAAGATTGGGGTCCTATTTAAGCTAAACTAAATACTTAAAAGGTACTAAAATACTTCATCTTCAGTTCCTTATCGCCCACTGCAAGACAAAGCAAAGCTACTTACTACCAAGTATTATGTGTCACGCTGCAGATAATATTTAATCGTTCTTCCTAATAATGTTATAAATGTGAATGTTTGTTTGTTACGCTTTCACGAAAGCTACTGGATAGATTTGGATGAAATTTCGCACACGGATAGAGCTCGACCTGGGTAGGACATAGGATACATTTATCCCGATAACAGGATCCCGTGGGATCCTGTTATGTAAATAAAATGTAAAAAAAATGAAAATAAATATAAATCCTAGGTGATAGGTGAACCCAGGCTTCACCAGTTTAGGATTTATCAATATGGCGTATTAATTAGATAAAAAGCAGTGTCAGGAAAATTTCTTTTTGTCTGTTCGTGAAATTTTATTACAATCGGTTCAGCCGAAGATTAGCCCGGACAGACAGACAGACCGAAACATTAAAAATGGTTATTCATGTCTTAATTGCTTGCAAGTAACATTCTTAGCTCAATATAAGGCAGTTATTTCAATATTACAAACAGCCACTTTAATTTTATTTATATATGTAAAGATAAGAAAGTAAGCGGTTTTACAAGGTCTAAAATAATTTTTAGAAACTTAGAACCCACAAAGCGTTGAGATCTAAAAATCAACAATGAAATTTACTAACAACGGAATTATTCACCAAGCGTGATTATTGCAAATATAACACGTAACTGACGACGAATATGGTCCCATGATCTGTTGTTATATTACTTTATTTAAGGAAATTTTTAGCGATGTATAAAGAGCCTTAGACGAAATTAAAATATTTGGTCGCTATCTGCCGCTTACCGCAAAGATTAGATAATATTAATTTTAATAAAAATTTTACGAATATTTTGTTTTAATTTAAGTAGTTCACGAAATTAAAAAAAAAAATTATGAGACCGTTTTCATTTCTGTCTTTACGATAACCTTATTTTTCTTATTCTTTACTGGTGAAAGTCCACTGCTGATGTCCAGCATTGAAATTGGAAAGACTGTTGATGAAAAGTAATACGAAGAAAGAGACTCAGAGTGCCAAAGAAATAAATCTATGGATATTCAAACTTAATTAAACATACCTAATTAGTAAGGTTCACATTCTATACCTATACGATATAATTACTGAACATCCCGTCAAGCTATTATAACGTTAATTAGTAATACATATTCAGGAATATTGCCTTAAGTATGCAAATTACTTATAATTGTGTGCAAAGCTAAATATTCCTGATGTCACCACATAATTAAATATAAACATATTTGTGCCATTTGCTGTAGAGACTACATCATCCGTGAGGTCCACGTGCGATGAAGTTCCTAAAGAAACTCTACCCGTGACTGGTCGTTGCTGCTGGTGATAAGGGGGCGGGTTCTTTTCTCGCTCAAGGGCTAAGTATAGCCATTCAGCGAGGAAACGCAGCCAGCGTTCTTGGCACGATACCACGGGGAGTAGGACTGTATGATAATTAAGTTATTAGTTTTAGTTTTTTTTATTATATTTATTTGATATTGTATGTAATAAAATATTGTATATTATGTGATGTAAATAAATTAAATAATGAAAATTTAATGTGATAATATCTTATTTTACTTGTATTCACGCTGCGGTATATGCTGCTTGACAGTGGTAGACCACGAATATAGGCGTGAAATAGCAGTAGCATAATGTTGCTGTCATGTAACCGACTTCAAAACAGAGGAGGTTCTCAATTTGACTATATCGTTTTTTATGTGTGTTACCTCAGAAATTTTGTCTAGGTGAACCGATTTTTCGATTCCTTTTTTTTATTTGAAAGCTGGTGCTTCTCATGTGGTTCCTTATAAATTTGATCAAGATCTGACCACTAGTTTTTGAGTCATCCTTTATAATGCGTATTTAATTGACTTCGACTACATTGATGATGTTCTCGTTTTATTTATATTGAAGTCGATTGTACGAAATATTTAATTTTACCACTTGTTGTATAGAGAGTGCAAGAACCGGAGATCCTTTTTACTGGTAACGGGGCATTCCATTTTAGTTCACATGCTTGACAAACAAGGTATCTTAATTTTGATTCTCAATCAAGAATAAATGTAGGTGTTTATTGGCCATAGCATCCACTTACTTCTGTAAAAGACACACGGGAATTGATAAGGCCTTGTCATTAGTCTATTAAAGCGTTCAGCGTTTTTGTTTACATTTACTGTCATCGGTCGCTAGAGCATCGTCCGTCTTAAAAATATAAAAATTAATTGTCTTATATCCACGCGAGAAATAAAATGGTGGATCTTACTTACTTTGCCTCCTTCCCCCTCTCCACAATAGCTATATCATTTTCACATTTTTAACATAATAAATAGTTGTCTTCTACCTATCGGGAAAGTGGACCGTATCCGATTTCTGTTGACATTTAGAGAAAAAGTTGACAAATTCCCCCTTACAACCATTGTTTTCAATGTAAAGATACAGATCTAATAGATTTAAGACATCAACGTTATTATTATTATTATTCTGAATGTAATGACTCTCTCAATTAAGAAATACATAAATTAGACGGCGATTACCTACTGGATCTAGAATTTATTACAAAACAATTCCGTATTAAATTTATTTTAGCAAATTTCTTTACCTTTAAAACCAAAATTAAATTTATGAGACGTAAATACTTTATGAATTGAGTACTACGAAGCATATTTTAGAATAACATTATTCTAATTAAATTTTCAAGAGCGTCATTTGGACCTTCTTACGGTTGAAGTAATTGAAATTATTTAATCCTATCATTTTGATTGAAGCGAATATGACAAGGGCATAGAATTTACCCACATTACTAATCTTTGTTTCGTCGGTCTTTATTTTTTACCACACGATTTTATATACTATTTTATAAAATTAAGGGTGACGCACGAGCACACAGTTTAACTGATGTTATTTGGATGCTGTGGCATCATGTAGTGGTGGTGTAAGAATACAAAAAGAATACAAACTACCCAATTCCATTCGGTAGGTGTCATAAGAGTCGACAGAGGAAAAGTGAACTAGAAGATGGGTAGCAACATCTTCCCAATAATTAAATGAAAATAAAAACTACTGCTATGGAGGAGGATATCTATAGGAGAGGCCTATGTTCATGTGCTGAAGCAGTGCACTTTTAATACACTGTAATATATAGTAATTGATGGTAATGATGGCTCATATACACATACGCTCGATTGTGTAGTATAGCCCCCACGGCAATATATATAAGTGTTAAGGTAGATTAAGAATCAGTGTAATTAAAGATCTAGTACCAACAACACGTCTCTGTTCATTCAACACCTTCCAACATTACAATTGGGAATCAAAATGTAGATGCGTTTTGATTAAATAGTAACGTCTCGTTAGTAGTAAAACCGCTCTCATTATTCACAACCCCCTGCTGAGCCGACATATTTGACCAATAAGATAATATATCGATATGATATTTAAGATATATAAATATATATGATTTCAGCACCAATTTCCCACATTGCATATTCGGCTGGATAGAAATAGAAACCACAAACGATAGGCTCTCACTACTAGGACTAGGAACAATTTGATACTTATCACTTTATAACTTTTTCCAGGCATTGGAATAAAACAATTTAGGGATATGTTTTTTATAACGAAATATTGAGCTCCAAATATCGTGCAAAGAATTCCCTCCTTCGATTAATTTTTCAAATTATGGAACTGAATGAATGAAGTACACTTTATTGTACACCAAAAAACATAAGATAGAGAGAAAAAAAACTACAAATTGAAGGGTTAAGTGGACAAAGGTGTTAACTAGCAAATAGTTCTAAACGAGTAATGAGCGTTTGAAAATAATAAATAATCAAATGAATTTAGTAATTAAATCTTACACATAACAATACAATATTAGACAATACAATATTAGTACCAATACTTAGATAAGATTCTTGTATATATAATATGTTATTCTATGCAAATTTATTAAAAAACAATTAAAATATGAATATACCACCTTTGTTTACTATAAACCAAAGAAGAACTTACAAAGGCTATATGGTAAAAAAATAAAACAACATTATTTATATGAAAGAGTTTTATTATTAAAAAAAATCTAATGAATTTTATAATTTTTATAAGACTATTTATTAATAATTGAGAATTTAGAATATTTATGTAAAACCACTGAGACTCCTGCTCAATATACTGAAGTTGTGTTCTTAAATCACCAAGTTTTTCTTTTGAAATTTTACCCTTGTGATTATGTCACATCTAATGGACACTGTTGGGATAACATCATATTTTTTTACAAGAGATACTTCCAGAAATGGTGTGTAGGGGTCATAGTTTGTCTTATAAAAATATCTGCCAAAGTTTTCAATGTGAATCCACTTGACATTAAATTTTTAGTTGATTATTTGTTTTAATGTATTTGAGTTAGGTATTACTATCCCCTAATCGTCTTTAAATTTGTTAAAATCGTAAAAGTGGTGATTCATATCTTCAATAACCGATTTTTTTGATGCCATTCTAATTCATCATCATCATTACAGCCCTTCACAAGTCCACAGCTGAACATAGGCCTCCCCCAAGGAATGCCACAAAGCACGGTCCCGAGCCACCTGCATCCATTCACTTTCTGCATGCCTTACCAGGCCGTCACCCCATCTAGTGGGGGGACGTCCTACACTTCGCCTGCCGGTACGAGGCGGCCACTCGAGAACCTTTCTTCCCCATCGGTTGTCGGTTCTTCGAGCTATATGGCCGGCCCATTGCCACTTAGTTTACTAATCCTTTGGGCTATGTCGGTTACTCTGGTTCTACTGCGGATATTCTCATTTCTAAGTTTATCACGCAGAGAAACCCCGAGCATAGCCCTCTCCATAGCTCGCTGAGCGACCTTGAGCTTCCTCATACGCCCAACAGTGAAGAAACACGTCTCAGTTCCATAAGTCATCACTGGCAACACGCACTGTTTGTACAGTCTCATTTTCAACTTTTGAGGTATACCTGACGAGAAGATATGTCGTAATTTCCCGAACGCTGCCCAGCCGAGTTGAATCCGTCGATTGACCTCTCGGTCAAAGTTGGACTTACCTAGTCGGACTATTTGTCCCAGCTAAACATACTCGTCAACAACTTCGAGCTTAGTGCTCCCAACAACTACCGGAATAGGTGTGACATGGACGTTATACATGATCTTTGTTTTGAACATGTTCATCTTAAGACCTATCCATTGGGAGACATTATTGAGGTCATTGAGCATAGTGCTTAAGTCCTCCAGCGGTTCTACCATAAGGACTATATCGTCGGCAAATCCTTTCCAGTCCAGTAACTTGAAAACGTCTTCCAATGCAGAGGTTAAGAGTTTCGGGGATATTACGCCACCCAGTCTTAGACCTCTCTGCAGTTGGATAGGTTTCGTACTCTGGTACTGTACTCGGATAGCCATCGTAGCCCTACTGTACAAACACTTCAGCACTTCGATATACCGACAGTCAACTTGGCACCGCTGAAGGGACTGCAGCACCGCCCAAATTTCGACTGAATTAACATTCTTATTATAATTTTGTAATTATTAGGAGTAAATATTTTTTCATTTCTTTTTAAAAGTTTTTCTATGCGGCCAAAATCTCTGTCACAATCTTAAAATGTGTGACTTCTGAAAATGTGTGTTCAATAGATGCAAACATTTTATGTGAAACCAACAATAAAAACAAATTATTCCATTTGAACTGAACTAAGTTTTGTAGTCAAAAATTGTGCGTTCGGAAATATGTTAACGTGCAAAAAATATAGGTAATATAGTATATAATTATTTTTATGTGGTGTGTATTTTCTAGCAATTGGCGGCCATTTTCGCTTAGAAGCGATCTCTACCAGGCAACTACATTGCAGAGGATAAATGACCTGTGAGAATGAAGTTGCTAGAAAATACACACGACATAAAAATAATTATATACTCGATAAATACATGTATAGTATAAAAAATAAATATATTTTTATTTATTTAATCTTGTTTGTTAACACCTAAATAACAAGAGTAACAAAGGGCGGACTTAATGCCTAACGGTATTCTCTGCCAGTCATCCCGTGGAGTGATGAGATCTTGTGGCAGGTGCAAATACACATATATATACATACATACATACATGCTAAGATATACTTATAATATAGTATATAATAATAATAATATAATATAGTATAAAAACTTTACATATAGTGTATGTAAATATATGAACAAAATATGTATCATACATAGATATAATATATACGTCACGCAAATAATAAAACATCTAAATGTATCAAAATATATCATCATCATTCTTAACATCCAACATCGCTTCATTTCAAAAAAAGTCATGTACCAACTTTTTAAAACAGTCCTTACACGGCGCTCTTCTTATGTTTTCGGGCAAGGAGTTCCAGAGTAGTGTTGCCTGAATAGTAAAGGAATTGTTGGTGAATCCAGTGAAATGAGAAGGAATACTGATGTTATGATTAGATGAGGAGCGAAGAACCTTATCATGAGTTGAAAAGAGATATTGGAATTTGTCCTTGAGATATGTTGGAGAAGTTGGATTATTCAAAATTGAGAAAAGAACAAGCAGAATTCGAGAGTTTCGTCTTTGTCGGATAGTGAGCCATTTCAGGCGTTCACGATAATGAGAGATATGATCATATTTTCGGAGACCAAATATATATCTAATACAGTTATTGAGAAGACGCTCTTGCTTGTTAAGAAGATTTTGGTTCAAATCTGGGTAGCACACATCTGCATAATAAGGAAGGGCGGGAAAAGTAATTATCCTTGTACAATGACTTATGGTAATAAGAAGTCATCTAGTCCTGGGGAAATCTGCGACTTATTTGCATCCTACTTTGGTGCTGTGCTCAAGAGAACATAAACTCAGAGTTGAATGTCAGCCAATGGAATTTGATTTGCAATTACAGCCTCGAACTAACTGCTCCTTACCTTAGCAAGGATCAGATACTGAAGAGCATTAAGTCCCTAGACCATAACAAGGGCTCAGGACCAGATTGTGTTCCTCCTTTATTCATTGAAGCATGTGCGGAGGAACTAGTGATGCCTATATATCTAATTTTTAAGAAGTCTCTTCAATCGGGCCTATTTCTAGATGTTTGGAAGTCCGCTAAAGTTGTTCCCATTCACAAGTCTGATAACGTCGAGGTGGTAGGTAATTATAGGCCTATTTCAATTCTGTCAACTTTAAGTAAAATCTTTGAATCTCTTGTCAATCCTGTGCTGCAGTACCACTTGAATCATTATCTTACTGAGTGGCAGCACGGTTTTGTTAGGTTTAGGTCAACTTGTACCAATCTGACTGAATTGTTTACCGAAACTTTGGTAGACGCAGTAGATGACGGTAGGGATGTTGATGTAATATATACAGACCTTAGTAAGGCATTCGACAAAGTAACTAATAATATTCTTATATCTAAATTGCACGCATATGGTATTACTGGCTCATTATTGAGATGGTTGGAATGGTTCTCACATTTGGGTTGCTTTCAGTACTCCATACCATTTATGTATGCCGATGATTTGAAATTGGTTGGCATCTGCGAAACTCTGAAGGACATCGAGCAGTTTCAAAGTGATATTGACCGTATGGTAAATTGGTGTCGAGACAATGGTATGAACCTGAACATAAACTAGTGCTACCATATGAAATTCAGTAAAAAGATCAAGTCACTGAACTCATCATACAAAATTAACGGCGTCATCATTAAGAAAACAGAGGAAGTTAGAGACCTGGGAATAGTGTTCGATAAAAATTAACCTTCGTTCCCCACTCATTGTAGAAGCGTGCACGTCGCGACCCCTGCCAGCCCTTTTCAGGGCTGCAATTCTACACAGCTGCGCACCCATGCTAACGAGGGTTAGGGCGTCCCCCAAGGCGACGCACACCAGCTGGTCCCCGTTGGTGTGGAATGCAGCGCAAAGCGGCGATGGGACCGCCACCGTCACGCACAGCCCGACACGGCGGAAGGTGGAGGACAGAGTGCAGAGTTGGCACGTGGAATATTAGAGGAAACATGAAAGATAAGACGAATGAGTTGATTGAAATAATGAAAGAAAGAGAATTAGATGTCGTGTATGTCAGAGACCAAACGGAAGGGCAGTGGTACTGAAGAGCTCCTGGTGGGGCGTTAGCTCTATGGTCCGGAGTCCGGAGAGCGAGAGCGCCCGCCAGGAGTGGGGTGCTGCTGTCGTCTCGGTTGGTCGATGTTATGACTGAATATAAGATTGTGAACTCAAGACTACTCTGGGTTCGCTTTAAATTGGGACTGACGAAGTTATTCCTTTTGGCTGTTTATGCGCCGGTAGCTTCGTCGTCCAGGGCTGAGCTGGAGGAGTTTGGGAGAATGTAAGAGAAGTTCTAGATTTGGCTAGGGAAACGAAAGAATTGTTGTATGTGGTGATTTGAATGGATGGTTGGTACCGCTCGACCAGGGTACGAGTCGGTGCTTGGAAAGTTGGCGATAAAGAGTTAATGATGCTGGCAAGCTTATACTAGCGGTATGCAAGGAAAGGGTCTTCTTTGTGACAAACACTATGTTTAATCACAAGAAAATCCATATGTATACTAGAGAAAGTAAGAATGAGAGAAGTATGATCGATTTGTTCCTGGTGGATGACCGACTGCGAAAACAGGTGATGGATACGCGAGTGTTCAGGGTGCTGACCTAGGAACGGATCACTATCTAGTGATCACTAGATTTAGGGTCTGTTCGCGGGTTGGCGCTACCGGACGGCGGTAACAGAACCGCAATCGGTCTGTCGCATCCGAAGTTGGAAGCTTCAGGAAGCGGATACTAGGACAAATATCATGCGAGGGTAGCCGAAAGCTTGACACCATCGATGGCAGAAATGAATGTGGAGAGAACATGGCAGAACCTTAGGGATGGAATGGTAAGTGCAGCGGAAGAAGTATGGAACAATAAAAGAGGCAGTAGTAAAAGAAGAGATGCATGGTGGAATGATGAAGTGAAAGAAGCTGTAAAGAAGAAGAAGAAAACATGGTTAGACTACTTGGCCTCTAGTAATGATAAGGATATGAGAGAGAAGATGAAAGAAAGATATAAGCTGCAGAAAGTTCACGAAAGCATTGATTGAGGAAATGCGTGAAAGGTGTAGAATGGAAGGATTAAAGGTTGTCGCACAACTTTAGGAGAACCCAAACTCTTCTGGAAAGAGGTTGGAAGGACCGAAGTGGTGCGACGGCCTTAAGAATGAACAAAGTGCTTGAGAACTAATGACGTCCTCACAGAAAAATCGGACGTCATGCAGCGATGGAGCGAATTTTATAGAGAAATGTATGCGTGTGATGATCTTAGTGAGGGATCCGGGATGACTCCGTGACTGGTACGCCAGACCTGGACCTCGATGACGCTGGGGTCATCAGTATGAAAGAGATTGAACGTGCGATTCGAAGTTTGAAATGTGGTAAGGCCGCGGGACTAGACAGAGTTACTGCTGAAATGATCAAGTATGGTGGGCCTCGCGTCTGGGACAGCTTTCATCTGCTGTGCAATTTGTGCTGGCGGACGGGGGACGTCCCGGATGATTGGCGATCCGCAATCATTGTGCCTTTATATAAAGGTAAAGGTTCACATTTTGACTGCGGGTGCTATCGGGCGATCAGCCTGACCAGTTTAGCAAGTAAAGTATACTCGAAGGTTTTGACACGTAGGATGCAAGAGAAATCGGAAGATTTCATGGGAGGCTCAATGCGGATTTAGACCTGGAAGAGGATGCACGGATCAAATATTTTCTCCGCATGATCACGGAAGCTTCTGGCTGCTAACAGAAGATTTTCTGTGCTTTTGTGGATCTTGAAAGCATTTGATAAGGTTGTAAGGAAGAAAATGTGGGAATTGTTGCCGGGTACGGTGTGGATGGTCGATTGCTAAGGGCTGTGCAGGCACTTTGCGACTGTAAAGCCTGTGTGCGGGTAGGCATGACCTGTCACCCATGTTTAGCGTCAAACGGGAGTAAAACAGGGTTGTGTCATGTCTTCCTGGCTGTTCATACTATATCTCGACAGCTGTTTACAGAAGCTGAAAGATAGCTGTCTGGGTGTGAAATTGGGTGACATAAAAGTAAATTGTCTGTTGTATGCTAATGATGCAGTGCTTATTGCACCATCAGAGGCAGAACTGCAGGCATTAGTCACGCGTATGAAAGAGGAATGTGAAATTGGTCTCCGTTTGAATGCCAATAAAACTAAGGTTCTGGTATTTGAAAGGGACGAAGAGAGAACGAAGTGCGAAATATGGGTAAATCAAGAATGTCTAGAACAGGTAAATGAAATTGTATACTTGGGGAGGTTTTAGCCGGGATGGAAGATGTGATTTAGATGTGGACAGGCGTGTCGCTGCCGGGAACAAAGTCAATGGTGCCTTGACTGCTTTAGTCAAAGGCAAGGCGTAGTGAAGAGCGCACGCCTTGCAATACATAACGCAGTGTTGGTACCAACTTATATATGGCAGCGAAACCTGGTATGCCAGAAGAAGCATAAAAGCGTTGAATGCAGTGGAGATGCGATCTCTTCGTAAAATGTGCGGCGTTACCATGGCCGACCGAAAGCGAAACGAAGAGATTCGCAATATGGCAGGTTTGAAAGATGACCTATCACAAAATTGATAAGGGCGTGCTTCGATGGTTTGGGCACGTTGAGCGAATGAGTGAAGACCGAATGGTGAAGAAAATATATAGCGCAGTTAATATTAAAGGTGTCGAGGTAGACTGAGACTAACTCGAAGACCATGTGAGCAAACTGCTCGAAGAGGGAGGGTCAAGAGTTTCGGATACCTAGACGTGCATGTATGAAGAAGATTATGAATCTGAAAGAAGCGAAAGAGATATGTAAGGATCGTGACACTTGGCGATCTGTTCTCTCTGGCTACCCCGTCAGGGATTGTGCGTGAAGATAAGTAAGTAAGTAAGTTCGTTCCCCACATAGAGAATATTACAAAAAGGGCGTATAGAATGCTAGGCTTTGTTTTGTGTAACGCTAAAGTTTTTAAAAATAATCACGTTAACATTCTACTGTACAACAGCCTCGTACGAAGCATAATTGAGTATTGCAGTGTAGTATGGAGGCCACACTACTAAAGTTCGTAGCAAATTTGGCCTATCGTAATGGGATTCACAAAAAAATTCGGTCTTACGAAAAACGATTAAGATTCTTTAAAATTTTATCCCTGGAAAATCGGAGAAATTTGCTAGACCTCTCATTTCTTGTTAAAATTTTTAACCAAATAATTAACTGTCCCACCTTGCTCCAAAAATTTAAATTTCGTGTTCCATTGAGAATTCCTCGAGCTTCCATTACTCCGGTTTGCCCTCCTTTTAGGAAATCTGTCTTAGGTGCAAACTCCCCAATTCCAAGGTTGTGCAAATTGGTCAATGGACAAAGTGACTTAGTTAACATTAACGCCCACTCATTTGCCAAAGTTAAGAAAGTGCTAGCTTTAGCCTGGTCTGAAACCAACAAATAAATTATAGTTTTTTTTTTTACCATGTACTTATTTTCATTATTAGGTAATTATACTTCTTTTTGTTCGTATTTATAATCTTTCTCGATGCATGTGGTGTTTACCTTAAACGATTGTTACACTTAGCTACATAAGTTAGTTCTTAAGCCATTTTGTTAAATACAGTGTAATCAAGCATTGGTGAACCTTAATAAATAAAAAAATAATCAATAATGGGCATTATAAGTGTTTACGCAAGTGTTAGCTTAGTCTTGATTGGAAGAAAGTTCTTTAGACGATAGAGGATCGTAAGGTGGCAAAGACTTTGCGGCTAATTTCGGTGACGTACGTACACCAGTTCATTGTGTTATCCATATACAGGCCAAGATATTTTGCAGAGGAAGAGAACGGTATCAGTATATCACTGTAATAGACATCAGGTAGGCTTGCCACATCAATTTCGGACAACATTCTCGAGCTACCTACGATTATAGCTTGACACTTATAACATATTTCAATAACAAAAATATAGAAATACATATACAAGAGCAGAAAGGAGAAAACAAGTAAGTGAAATAAAAGCCTATAGAGGAATTACTATTTAAGGAAAAAAGAAGTGCGCTTTCGCAAGTGTTTTAAATTTTTAGTAGATTGCGCACTTCTAATGCGCAGCGGTAAGGTGTTCCAGAGCCGAACAGCTTCAATAGAAAAGGATTTAGAGTAGAAGGAAGTATTATGGGACGGAATTTAAATTGTGGTCCAGTTTTGGAAGTATGCTGTTATAAACAATTTGATTTAAACTGTTTATAACAGCATACTTTCAATACCAGTTACGGAACTCTGAACGGCGATATCCGAAGGGCTCTTGTCTCTTTAAATATTTCCTCAGTTTAATAGTTTTCTGAAACATATATAGACGATGGCAAGAGAACGAACGGTATGACTTTGGTTCCTTCGAAGATAGGCAAAGCCCTTGTGACGGATGTGACGTGCGTAGAGACTTTGGCAGACTCTCATCTCAGGGTATCTCAATTAGAGCATGGGCGGCATTAGAGGCGGCTGAACTGAGTAAATGGCGCAAACATGAGTCTTGTACAATATTACATTTCTGCAATTGGTGGTAGAGACTATCAGTTCATAGGTTACGGCCTGGTAAACTTTCTGAAAGAACTTAATCGGCGACTGGTCGTCGACGTTTGAGACAAAAGGGCTGGTTCTTTTCTCTCACAAAGGCTAAGTATTAAATATAGCTATTAAATGAGAAAATGCAACCGGCGTTATTATCCGGCGGTGAACTAAACGGAACCCATATAACTGGCTTGAGGTGAAGGGCCGGCCTGAGGTGGCCACTCCGAGTGGGCTTGGTGAGCCCACTTCGGATGTGAGTTGGTGGATTACGGCGAGAGGGATGTCCTCTCCCCCTATCGCCACAGCCCAGGTGGAGTCGTGGGGGGAGAGGGGTAACGGTATCGCGACGCACCGCTCTGCCTACCCTCCGCAGCCGAAACTTGGTTGACGGTGAAGCCATCGATCAGATCCGCCGTTGCGCAGTTGAAAATGAGGCCACGAAGGAAGGCGCGCATTGTGTTCTTGGTGCGCCTTACCTGAAAAGCATAAGGGGAGGAGTATTCCTCTCCCGAGGAGGGGCTGCTATGGGGCAGCCGGCGCTTGTGGGGCCGCAGATGTGTGCGAAAACGTTCCCGTGGCCCTGGAAATATGCGGCAAAGATAGAACATCATGGGGTTTTGGTTGGTGCGAGTCCGACATAACACGTCCTTGCCCCCGCGAGGCGGGTATGCGTAGGCATTTCCCCATGTAAAAAAGGTTCCTAGAGTATCAAACAAAGCCTTGCAACTTTACGACCAAAGCAAATGTTCAATAAACGAACGCTATTTTCAATAGTGGATGGTTTTACGATGTGAGTTTTGTTGTTAAAATTTTATAACTCTAAGCTAAAGGTTTGAACATATTCCCTGGTCAAATTTCTAAATTATACATATGTATAATATTAGAGTTAAAATCTCTAACGACACGCATTAATCATAAGCTGCGATGATCCTCTTGAGAATACAGCTAGTATTCTCAATAGGATAGTAATAAAATAAGTTTTTTCATCGGCTCTTTTATAAGAATCGTCTGCAAAATTTCAAGTCATTCAGACTTTCCATATATACTATTACATATATAGTTATTAAATATATCAGCTTAACCCTTATTTGATAAGGATTAAGCTGATAAGAGCATTAAAAAAAAGGTTCAAATATATGTTCAAATATATAAAAATGGTGTCATCAGTTGTACCTATTACATAATAATATATATAATACTACTAGCATTTTACCCGCGGCTTCGCTCGCGTGAACTTGAATTTAGAAACATCATTAAATACTATTCCGTGCCAAATTTAGCAAAATTCGATTACTTTTAGAGTCACCTCGGTGTCTGTGTCTCTATGTGTGTCAAATATTTTTTTTGAATTCTAAAAGACTATTAGACGTAGATGATTTGTATTTGGCACAGATACAATAGCTACAGGGACACGTGCATATACGTATATGTCTAGAAACACCTACTATTTTTTATATCGGGCGTGTCTTCCGATGTATCCACAAGAAAGGTTAATTGTCTTGGAATCAAAATGTATTATTAATATTTACATTTTACTCTTTACATTCAATAATAATTAAAGTCAATTTAGTTTTAACAAAATAATGATGAATTTCATGGTCTTCTATCAATTTACGGTATAATGTTTATTTGAAATATTTTATTCATATCATTTGTCCTATTTAATATAGATTAGTACCATAAAATAGATGTAGATATTTTTTTTACGTTCGAGTAGACTTCAAAATTTCATAAATGCAGTTCAATAATAATGTAAATACTACACATTAAATACAACTAATGTCACGGATTTTATCGCGTTTAATTTTAACTTTTTTACGAGGGGGTTTTTACGCATCTTTGGATGAAAGTTCCATAAAAACCCGCGTAAAGGAACATATCGTTAATGTGAAGCACCGACGCTCCGGGAAGTCTAAAGTATGTCATGTCATATGTCAGTGATATGTTTAGTATCGTCCCAACCATTATATCGGATCTGATAGACAACAAATCTTTGCATTAGAACACCGATTTCTACCAACGATGATTCGCGAGGCTATTGAAATTCAAAAACATCCTAATTTAAATAGGGAAGATGGCTGAGTGCTACCATCTGCTAAGGACCCCATAATTAATAAAATTAAATTCAAACCCAAGCATACTACTGCAGTAATTTTTACCAACTTTAATATTACTGCATCTATTCTATTCTATTATATTATATTCTTACTATGACATCAGGTGGTTAAACACCTCAGTCCACCCGTTACCATGGGTGCTGTAAAGTGTCCAAAACATCGGAAATTAAAAAAAGTATAAATTAAACGCAAAAAATATCCTTAAAATTTGTTTTATTCCTTATAAATTTTATTCACAGTGAACGTGGGAAGCATTAAACTCATAAACAGGAGTAGAAAAATGTTCGCCTTGTTGTGGCGGTGAAAGAGAATCTGCCACCTCATACCGTCCCATCGTAAGAGGTGACATAGGAAAATAAACAGGAGATGGGCAGCATAATATCTTCCTGAAAACAGATCAAAATAATAACAGCTGCGGTGGCTAACTCGCCTACCAAGCGTGGCAACTATAGCAAATATCCAGCCACTTGACAATTTATGGGGGAGGCCTATGTAAATTTTAGTGGACTTTTGATAGGCTGACGATAATGAGTTCTACTCATCTTTGCAACCCTTAATATTTACGGTAGAGTAAAAACAAAAAAGAACATACCCGAAAATATGAATGAAATATAAACTGCATATATTGCGCCATAAAAAGTAAAAAAGTAGCAGCTTACATACATGTTACATCAATCAACAGATTCATCCTCGAGGGAATCGTATACGTTTTGCTCCCGTGCCATGATGAAATCTCATGGCGAACTACACGGCCCTCGTATTTGTTTAAATCCAATTCATAAAAACTGGAACTAAGCTTTTGCATGATTGTTGACCTATATATACTACCTAATAATTACACATCCATCGATGCCACGAACGAATTTTCAATTATTTACATCGTATATTCAGTAGCATTCTATTATTTAATTTTATCATGACTAACCATTTTAGTTTATTTAGAAGTAAGTAGATGGCGCTATTGTTAGATGAAATAATGAAAGCCAAAACTATACTATCTAGTAATATCAGCGAACAATATAAAAATATCTTAGATTGTTGAATAAGCAAGCTATTATAAATACTCTAAGGAAAACCTTATCAATTTTCATATTTTTGATATACGTCATTTTTATCTATTAAAATTATTACACTTTTAAAATTAAATAACAAAAATACTAAAAAACTAAACGTTAGAATTTTTAAATAATTTTAAAAATCTAATTATTTAAATTTTTGTAAGTTATTTATATTATTTACTTTATAACTATGTAACTGAAGGCAAAATACTAAACTGGCTGGATGGCGCTGTTTTGATGATAAATCAGTGTAGTTTTAAATTATTTTACCTTTTAATCTTTATTTATAAATATGGTATTTATTTGAAAAACACCAGTCATACCGCCTATAATTAAGATGTAATAGAACATTAACATCTAATGTAAGGAAAATACTTAACCTTCTTTCTTCGAAGTTCCGTAATCGGATAACAAGTTGCCTATAAGTTGCCCCGGGTTACTAACTACCTACAAACAAAATTTCATGTAAATCGGTCCAGTAGTTTTTGCGTGAACCCGGAATACACAAACAGACAGACAAAAATTCTAAAAACCACTAATTTGGCTTCAGAACCCTTTAATTAGTCCCCTGGACTTGTTTTTTCAAGAATATATTAGAATTACAGACACTACTTTTCTACAGATTTATTATATGTATAGATTCTAGGGATTTACATCTGTCACAATATACTTGAAAAGTAAAACATTATTTATGTATGTATGTATGCATACCAAATTTTATATGTAGATGCAATGCGTCTTTATAAATTAAAATTTTATATAAACAACTTTGATGATAGATTAAAATCATTTTCAAGCTTTGGTCACAGAAAACATCCCTTTTTACATTATTAACTTCCCATTTCTGCCCCCGATAATGAGAAAGACGTATCTAACAAAAAGTAAATAAGGAGAAAAAAATATTTTAAGTTGAAAAACGGTAAAACCCATGCTGTGGTTTATTTATTGCATTTATCAAAATTCTGTGAATGTACCATTTTTCGGCCCATATCTCTTCATAACTTAGTATTATAACATTTTACTATTGATAATATATATATATTTTTTTTCAAAAAAAAGCGTTTCTTCTTAGCAAAAAAAAATCCGGAAAATTACCTAGAACTAAGTAGGAAAGCCGTAAAACACCATGCGCCCTTTCAATATAGCACAAATACATCACTACCAATTCACCAATTACAATAGCTTTTTCATAATATTAAGTTTAAGAATAAAGGCGCATTTTATTATTTACGACTTTCATCCTTAGTACCTTAGCTGTTGCGGCTATTTAAATACTAGGATAAAGAGTATCTATCACCTATCTTCACAGTGGCCCTACAAAGACCAAGAAAACAATGTTTTGAAGGTATAAACGTCATTCAAATTAGGGTTAATTTAAGTATTAAATCAGAGTCACTTTAATCAGGTACATAATCAACATTTATTTATGGACGGAAGTTGTACAAATATATCAAAAATAAAAATATTGGTTATGGCACAATCACAAAACTAAAACTAATCCTCTTAGGAAACAAATATCTTAAGTAGTAACAATTAGAACTCTGACATTAGGAGCTTGTCACCTTGTGACCCATAAATATGTCTTATAACTACACTAAAATAAACAGTCTTAATCAGTCAAAATATTTCACAACAATATAAAGATGTAATCTTTCGGTGGCTTGCTTATTCTTCTAGCAAAAATGACATAAATATTTACAAAGAGATCTCTATCTACATAGGTACACTTAAAGGCACTCTGTTACTCTTAGGAACCACATATCTTAATTAGTATAGATTAGAACCCTGTACGTTAGGAACTTAGTCACTTTGTGACCCATAAGTCTTAAAACAGTCAAAATATTCCACAACAATATAAAGTAACAAAAGGCTCTTCTAGCGCCTAAAATAACATATGTAAATGTTTACAAATAGATTTATACGTAATTAATAGGTACTCTGTTACAGCAACCATCAATAAACAAAACAAAAAAGGCCTGTCTTTCCGGCACACAAAAATAAGTCCAACTTAATTTAGAAGTAGCAAAACTTAAAAAGAGTTAAAAACATAAAATTGTTATTAAAAAATTTTTGCACAAATCACTTAAAATCTCTAACTATCGTCATATTCAGTGATCAGGTTGACTGCATCATCATTAACAGGCAAATTATTCCAGAATGCCCTCCTATTCTCGGGCATTAGAGGACTTAACTATTTGAAGTATCTCATCTTTACGTTCTTGCTTTATTCCTCGGAAGTAGTTTTGATTACCGGCGAAGGTATCCCAATCTTAATGTTTTTTACTCTCAGAAAGTCGAGATCCATCGGTTCTGCATCAAAATCCGTTCTGTAGACAACTGAAGTTCGGTGTCTTTGGAATACAACCTCACACATGTCACTAAGGTAGGCTCGAGCTACTCCAGGTTGCGATCTTCTTGAAGATGATCCATGTCCATGTTGCAACTTATATAAAGATGAGCAATCCTCAAATGTATAAAAGTCACTAACACCCATATCTTTTACTGTGATCTTACGATGGGTATCTGCCACCGCACGATGGAAATCTTCGAAGTCATAGATTCTTTCTTTTCTTCATAGAAAGTTCGACCTGGTGGTGAAACTCATCCGCGGACATGAAGGTATGCCCAACTTCAAAGTATCTGAGGGTGATTGTTTCTAGATTGACGTGTGGAGTTTATTAAAACAGAAGGTATGAAAATAAGCTCCAATTTTGTTCTGCGCTGCGCAATTATCAAGCCACAGAGTGATATGTTTCACATCTCGGTTTTAAAAGAAAGCCCGAAAACAGCTGGCAATATCATCTTTCTTCGGCCTTGAATAGCTTCGTGCCATATGCATGCAAATGTCTCTTGAGCTGCTTTTTTTATCACCGAGGAACGAAACTTTCATTGAAAGCTATCAGCCTCGGGCAGAATATCACTGTTTTGAAGGTGTCAATTCGTGGAAGCATGATCACCTTTTCCAGGTCAACGGAGTAGTACAAAACGTCACTGTCTGTGCCAACGGTCATTTGAAGATTCTTATCCTCATTATACTTTTCTTGCCAGAGTGTAACGTTTGTAGTGATTTTCGTAATTCAAGCACCCAGTGCAGGAACGATGTCTTATTTCAGGATTAGGTTGTGAAATTTATATTTTTCATGTCTCATTCCTCATTGCCCAATTTTGCAAAAGATATGTTCAGTGATTTAACAACTCTTCGATAGTGATCATAGGATACAATACATTTTGAGTAGAATCATTTGTTATATTATATTTTGCACAAAAGTCATTGTACATGTCCCGCATATTAATATCGGAAGGTAAATATTTTCTGTTAGGTGTATGTTCTCGTCTGTAATGTGATAGGGAAGGATGAAATGAATTAATGTGCTCAATTATATTCGTGTTATCTATCTTTTAGGATTAGGATTTGTACCTCTCTTGTCCTTCGGTTCTTCATGGTCTACAGACTTAATAGCATTTCGAACGGCTTTATCGTTAGACTTGTTAAATCCTAGTGTAGTTAAAAAAACTTTGCAAACACTGAGTTTTCTCCGTTTCCGTTCGAGAAGTAATAAAACAGACTTTAAACGTCTCGGGTCTGAACTATTAGTTGTACGTCTATCTGGATTCTTCTGAGATGTGTTACCTTTAATGAAGTATGTTTGTTCCTTCCAAGTCATGTTACGAAACAATTTATTCAATGAGATTCTTTGATTTTCCGAAAATTTTGTTGAGCATTTCTTTTACAATTTTCATCACAGCCTGGCTTAACGTAGTATTTGGATTCATTTTAATTTCTTCATAATTTCCTGCCGCACAGCTAGTTTTGTTGCATAATATTTCCGTTTTCTTATCGTCCCTTTCTTAGTAAGTTGAACTTCAACGTTTTGGTTTTCCTGAATGTTTGACTCGGCTCGCTAACATCTTCAGATGACTCGGATATACGGACGTTATTCAGCGGCTGTGAAGACTGTATAACATCGTTTTCAGAGTCTGAATCAAGTAATTGCGGATATCCTGCCTTCTTTTTTGAGGTGGAACATAATCTTTATCTTTAACTGAATCATCCGAATCAAATTCAGTTCCCGAAATTGAACTGCTGCTGCTACTATTGCTGCAGTTTTTTTAAGACTGTTGTCATCACCAATGTTATCGTTAATGGTAGTAGTGCTACAAAAGCTTGATCGATGGGACTAATGCTAATACTGCCGTTGGTGGTACTAATGCATACAAGCTTCATTGACCGGATTGGTACGGATGCTGTCAATGGCGGAGTTAGAGCTGCAACAAGTTTGCTCACCGGTACCAAAATTGTCGATCGAAGTAGCCGGGCTTTTGCGTACTAAATTGTTTGATAATGCTCTTGAAATAAGGTCATAACCACGACCCGCCTTCTTCATCTTTAGTTTTATCTAAAAAAATGTAAATTCATTATCAGAAGCGTGAAAGCAAACCAAACCAAAAAGCGTACGACGTATATACGTTATATTATAACAAGTTCACCGTCCCAATAAAATCGTATAACTACCGCTTCCTAATCCTATACTTTATGAAAGAGCTACGTTTGTTATAGCAAACGTAGGTGTAAATTAATCTATACTCTATTTTTAGATGCTTATCTAAAGGTAAACAAAGAACTGTCACAAAAACACTTTTAATTCGACGTTTTAAGTCATAATTTGGCAACTAAACGAAATATTTGCTATAAACAAACATATTTAATGAAATTAGATAAATTCATTTATTTATTATCTATTTAGAAGGAATAAATACATGTACCACTGAAATAAGTATTTAACAGTTGTTAACATTTAGTTAAATACCTAAAAATACAGTATAACTTCGTTTTAAATTACGAGTATCATTACCTGTGAAAATCCTCCGCACTCGCAAATGTTGCTCACGGGAGTGGTGGTGTCGATACCGATGCTACACGCCAGACTTTAACAGCCGCTCACGCAACAAAGCGTTCCCGAACATTTCCTTCCCTCGCGTCCCTTTGCATACAGCAAAACGAAATAGTAAGGGCATTTCTACTCACTTGCGTCTTTTTATTAAGTATTGATTGATATATTTCGTTCCACGGAAAATAAAACGCATCTACCACATACGTCTATTAAAAGAAGTGGTGTACTAAATTGAAAAGACGCAAGTGGTAAATAAGTCTTTTTCTTCTAGTATTAGCCCAGATTTTCAAACGAATTGAAAGGCGCAATAGCCAGTTACGTCTTTTCATAGTCATACGCAGAACTTAATGAATAGATGCGGCTTTTTACTTCTCCATCAAAGTAGTTATTCATTGAAAGATTAGACTCATCTACGCGAATACGTCTTTTCATTTTTACTTCGATCAAAATGTGTCCTTTCATCTTAGTTAAAGTATAAATGATAATGGAGAAGAGTCTTTCTTCACTGTGGTAAATCCCTAAACTAAATGAGATAAAAAATTAAAAAAAATATCAGCAGGTACGCCTTTTTTTCCTCATTCAGGCAATATATATAACTCAATTTTAGAAAAAATGTTAGATACGTCCTTTTTACTATCGGGGGCAGATTTGCTATACTCATATGTTGTAATGGCAGCTTTAATTATTTAAAATCATAGATTAGCCTATCTCTATAATTTGACGTTTGTGTGTTACAACTTTGTCCAAAATAATTTTTGTGTTTGTGTGCCGCACGCAGTAGGGTTGCCGATGATCATTGATCACCCCTCCCAATTCTACCGACCACATCTTGCGCTTGTATTCTTAATACCACTAGCATCGTTTCCCCTACGGACTATCAACACGTGACGTCATGATCCTATCGGCAAGCCTTCTGATAGGAACAAGTCAATAGGTTATTGCCAGTCACAACCCCACATGGATGTCATTACATGACAACACCAAAATAGATTAAGTATGCAAAGCATAAGGGTAACATACGAGCACACAGTCCACCTGAAATAAAGTCGATGCCGTGGCTCATAGACATCAGGATCTATGCATGCGCAAGCACAGGTAAACTCTCTATTCCCTCACTCTCATAGTCTGATGGAATGACAAACCGACACGACCGGAGAGAGAACAGTCACAAGACCAACGGCTTTTCGTGCTTTTCGTCTATACTATCTGGATGATTGGCGGTCCACTACTGTGCGATTTACAAGACGTTTTCTTCCACGCACAACTTCCTTGTGGAATCGAATACTACTAGCAAGTTTTCCGGATCGATACGAATTAGGGACTTTCAAGAAAAGAGCCTACTCTGTTTTAAAAGGCCGGCAACGCATCTACAATTCCCCTGGTATTGCAGTTGTTCATGAGCGACGGTAGTCACTTACTATCAGGTGAGCCGTAAGCTCGTTTGCCCTCTCTCATAAAAAATGGGTCTGCGGTTTTCTACACTTATCATACAAACACAGCAGTATAATTCTGCTGTTTGACGCTGGTATTTTGCGAGAGCATGGTTCTACTTTGCTCTCAAAATACCAGCTACGCTACCCATTCGTGCTGCGGCTAAGTAAAGCTGTAGATGTAGATTGTAGGGCCTCGCTGCTGCAGCGAGGCTCTACAACCTACATCTAACATTTGTCACTTCACCTCACTTCAGTTTAAAAAAAAGATTAATGATATTTGAAGTCCAATTATCACCTATTCGAAACCAAAGTAGAAACATGATCGTGTGCATTCTACTTCTCCATCATCAACACGGGCTTCTGCTGAACGAAACTCCAACAGAAACAAATCCTCCTCTTGAAAATCGCAGTAGTTTTGCACCTCTGACGCTACTCTCCGTCGGTTGTATTTGCATTTTACGCCTAACAAAAATGAAATGGTTACATCGTCCTCTATTAAAAGTCATAAAGTCTATCCGGCACATCTCATAGTCGTCAGTTACGACACCCAAGGGTCAAAACAGGGTGATAAATTCTCTCAAATCGGTACAAAACGGCAACATTGAGTGAAATGCGATATGATGCAATGTAATTTTATTACGATAGGACTGATCTTTTTCTTGTTATTTCATATTTATAATTTTTTGCGGTCGTTTTTCATCTGCCTAATACTCCTGACTCCACTGAAATTAAGCGTTACGAACTAACGTCAAACTTTATTTCTGCTCTGAAGCTGAGTAAAGACGATTTTGATGCATTCTAAGCTATTTTTTATATTTTACGTTACGTGACGTATTTCTTTTGTATTTCTTTCTAAAGGGACCATTTTTGCCGCGTGGTGTCGACGTAGAATAAAGTAACCCTCCATTTTATTCCGGCCTACGAAGCAACAATGGCAAAATTTAGAAAGACTTTGTGACCATCGATATATGGTGATTTTGAGAGATGGAAATTACACAGACCGAGGACCTGCAGCATCATTAAAAGTGCGAGACTCATCGTATTACGATCGTCAATCCAACTTCGAAGTTTTCCGTTTGTGCCAAATCCTTTCTGCAATGGTAAGGGCACCAATAGTTCATCAGTGGAATGTTACAAGTTGATATAGAAGAAAAAACTTATGATGACATTTTAACGTGGTAGCACAAATGGGTCAGCTTATCCCGAATGAGGCCCACGGTTTCAAAATACAGCGTAAAATAGAGGCTTAATGTTTACGTATCGTGAGTGTAGAGAACCGATTTTTTTTTACTAGTAACGAGGCATTTTATCTTAGTCCTCAGGAGTGGCGACGGTATTTTTGATTGATTGACGTGATTCTCAATTGAGAATAGATGTAGATGTCTATGGGCTACAGAATCCAATTACCGTCAGATGGACTTTGAGCTCGTTTGTTACCATTATTCAATAAAAAAAACATGTTTCTAGAAATCCAAGCTATTAATTCAATACATCGAGCCGTGGTAGCTCAGATGGTTAGCGCTCGCGGTAAATCTCATAGTACGCGAGCAACCCGGGTTCGATACCCGCCGGCAGCAATGAAATTATTAATTGCAATTTTAAGTGCTGATTTACTACGTGCTCGGCGGTGAAGGAAAACATCGTGAGGAAACCTGCATGTCTGAGAAATAAAGAAAAAAAAGTATTTCGCAGAGCGGCGGACACTTCCTTGCCCTAAAACCCTCTCAGGAATGAGAGGAGGCCTGTGCCCAGCAGTGGGACGTATATAGGCTGTAACTTTAACTTTAAATTTAATTCAATACAATTTTTCATCATCATCATTACAGCCCATCACAAGACCACTGCTGAACACAGGCTTCAAGAAATACCCAATGCGTGGTTTTTATGGTGTTTTGTATGGTGAGTGTAGAGAACCGGAGACCCTATTTACTGGAAACGAGACATTTCAACTCAGTCCTCAGGGTTGACAACGCATCTGCATTTTGATTCTTAATCGAGGATAGATGTGTCTATGCGTAGCATCCACTTACCACAAGGTAGACTGTGTGCTCGTTTGTCATTCTGATTTTGTAAAAATACACCTGCAATTAACTTCAAATTCAGATTTTGTAAAAAAGACACCTGAAACTAACTTCAAGAAAGACCCCAGATGCTTAGTCACCCTCGCGGGCTAGGATTAAATACCTCACCCTACTTACTGTACTTTTTTCTGGCTTAAATCGGAGCTCTTTAGTGACTATGGTGCTGCTAGACGGTAGATATAGATAATAATATACTGGAAACTCAGACGGACTCCTAGGTGGAAAATTATTTCTTTCACCTAGTAAAGGGAGCTTACGTGTGGCGTAGCATAGCTTTCTGTCACTCTTGCCCGCTAAAACTTAAAATGCAGCCCAAACATGTTTTCGAAGAATTTTAGAATTATAAATCGGTACAAGTCTTTTATAGTCCGTTTTATTTAAAAAATAATAAAACGTAAGTACTCGTAATCGGATGAATGGTTATGACAATCAAACAAACTTTGTTTTTATATATATAGAAAATTACTTATAAGTCCTTGTAAGTATGGCCACCGCGCCTAAACGATTAATGTTTGAACGATTTTGTTTAGTTTCTCATGAGATCACGTACAAAGCGTAAGCCTTAATACATATTGCAAAACTTGCAACACTACTTGAGACGTGCTTCTTTGTCAAGTTAACTCTCGTCTAAATTGTTGTAATTAAATACCTTCATTTTCTCCTTGAAAATACAATTTTAAAAGCTAATAAAGGGAATAAGAATATTAAAATACGGTTTTAAAGTTAATAAAATTTTTATAACAAACCTAGTTAGAGCTTTCAGTAGGTTCTGTTTAGATTTTTCAAGTGGTTTAGACGTATGGAAAAGTGAATACTGAGAAAAGTGTGATAATGTGAATCCTTTGAAAAGTTCGATGCCTACTATGTATTATTATTAGTCGTATAATATAATAGTTTTTTTTATAGAAAAATATGTTAGTTCTTTATATAACTATTATATTATAGGAATAGCTGTAGCCAGCCACGCTGGCTCAGTCTGGTTAATGGAAAAGACAGGAAAGAAAAAAATATGTTTTTCTTGCGTCTAGTCTAGAAATGTTTAACTTTATTTAGATGTTTCATTATTTAATTTATTTCACTTCAGTGGCTTCCGACTGATGGTGGTATAATGACCTCGTTTCGCGTAGTATCCAGACTAGCGTCAAAGTTACAAGATGTGGCGATTAAGGCAAATTCTCCCTACATCAAGGCCCATATCCAGCAGTAGACTGTAACGGGCTGATGCAGGAAAAAACCATTTCCATTCGATTACAATGTGAGTGTCTTCTAGGCAAGACTAAATAGGCTTTTGTTAATTCAGTGCGCTTTACCATCTTCGGCTGCATCACTACTTACCATCAGGTAGGATAGTGGTCATGCAGTGGCTGAGGGTAGTAAAAGACAAGAAGAAGACTCGAGGTTGGGCGCTCCTCTTAAATTTAGACAACACTTTCATTTAGTATAAAAGCAACTTGATGTGTAATCTTAATAAATAAAATGTTAATCTTAATTTTAGGTGCTTAATTCCCGTGCTCAATGGTGAAAGAAAAAATCTATATATCACAAAATTTAAACATATTTGGAAGACTTGAAACAAGTTGTGACAACGCATGTGCATTTTGATTCTTAATCAAGGATAAATGTAGATAGATGGCTATGGGCCACAACATCCACTTACCATTAGGTGGACTGTGTGGTTGTTTGACACCCATATTCAAAAAAAAGACAAAAGTCTACTGCTGGTTATCCCTCTCTCGATTTAGGAAGAATTTGCTTTAATGGACACGCTTGTGGCGACGCAGGAAAACGAAACAAGTGATGGGCAGCAAAATCTTCATCATTGCAACTCAAAATAACAAATACTGCGTTTGCCAATCCGCCTGCAGATAGTGACAACTATGGCAGGTGGGTTGGTAATTGCAGATATGCTGTAATTTATGAATGAATAAATTCTCGTGCAGTAGTTTTCACACTATAGCAGCTTGTATTGTATCTAAGGTATTTAGACAAAGAACTTGTAAAAGCAAGATCCCAATAACAGAACTTATTCTTACATTGATGAGTACTTTCTTTTGTTCTAATATTTCCATTGTTTTTTGTAAGTGTCGACTTAAAGTATTCACAAGTTATAAGACTTCTTGATAGCGTTATAGTTCAGTTTTATTCTAACAAAAGTACTTTATAGAGTAATTTACTGATAAAACAGATAACAGTTCTATTAGTAAATTACTGTATCAAAATGCGCATTTTGTTTATATATTTTTATTTATTTATTATTATATGTACCTTTATATGTTTTTATATACAATCATTCTATCGTATAAATTTGTTAGTGATCGTATAACTTCGAGGACTCTCCAGGGAATTTATTATCGAATTTCAATAAAATTAAATGTACGGATTTTATTGCGCTTTTAAAATACCCATGCTTCGTGCGCTTTCCACCAGCTATATTATCTACAAAATAAACCGCACGGCTTGCTTTTTAACCTTTTCAAACCTAATTATTATTTTTAACCGATGGATTTGGTAATTCCATGCATCTTAAGTATAGTAAGGAGACTGTAAAAATTTAAAAAAAAATCTTAGTCTTTAACTTTTCGTGATAAAATAGTTTTTCTTAATGTGCACAAATGCGGACACCCGTTCTACATAGTTATAAAAATAAGGTATGTAAGTTGTTCTGAAATGAAATAAAGTTTATTTAGGATCATTTTATTACAAAATTATGAATGAAATAACATAGTTAAATTCTTTTATGAAATAAAAGAAACATTTGGCAGTTTTGGCATATTCAGTCATTGGCACAAATACAATAACACAATGGAAACTATGATTAGGAGCACAAAATATCTTTATCTACGTGTGCTAAGAAACAATTCTTGTCTTTGGTTAGACATAAATGAACTTTGCACTTTATGCATTTGACACGCGATTTTCCTTGCATGCCACCATTTTACACCTAGTCCCAGTTCCATCATCATGTGGGGAAATGCCCAACACCGTCACGAGCTATTTCAGCTGCAGGGCGAATCTCTCTGGCCTTCTTGGTATAATTTGCATCATTGGGCTACTACTGTTACTTGGTCGACCTCTTTGGCGATAGAAAATTTATCTTGTAGCACCAAACTGTCAGCCAACCGTCGACGAAAGTGAAGCAAAGTAAGTCGTTGCTTGGAGTGCCTAATAAGTCGTTATCTATTTGGTATTCTCGATATGCCTGAACAACTGCCAGATCTGATGCATGAAATATCATACGCAGGGTCCATTTTTTGATTTTATAAATGTTCTGTAATAGCTCATAAGTTGATCTAATAAATCAACGCCACCCATTGCGTGATTATAGCGCTTACGACCTCAGGTCGCTCAACCTCAATATATTGCTTCTTTTACACCATCTTTTACCATATCTTTTTCACCATACCAACAAAATTGGAGGCCAGATGGGTAATCTTATTGTCGACCCACTTTACAACAGTTATATCTCCGTCTCTGCTACATAATTTTGAGAGAACCCCAGGTTTTTTATTTGTTTCCTTATCACTTAAAAACGGTGGCTTCACAAATCTGTTAACACGAGCTGCATGCGGCCATTATGCCTTTTTGTTTTAGGATTTAGTAAATGGTATGATGAAAATAATTGTCAAAGTAAAGTTCATGACCCTGGCTTTCTCCGATTCTCTTTGCGAGATGTACAACAATCGAGGCACCGTAGCCAATCTTTTTGCGATATTACTATCAAGTTCTGGGAGGAGGTCTGGTAAAGAATAAAATCATAGGCCTGGCCATGTTTACCACATAAAAAAGATTTTGAGACCCCATGGGCAAGGGCTTACCTTTTATATAATATTGTTAAGGACATGTTTTCCAGTGAAAGGAACCATCTGTTCATCAACGCAAAGTTGTTGTTCAAGTGGTAATCAGCATCGATTCCTGACAGCATCATAAATCGGTCTCACTTGTGAAATACATCTTTGCAATCAGCTGAATTTTGGTGTTAATAACCAGATGTATATTATTTCGTAATTCAAAAAAAACGGTCCCTGTCATATTAGCTGTGAACAAGGGAATGCTTATGTTTGTCTCCCAATACATTTTCAAACAAGGATAACTAAATATTCCTGTGGCTAAAATGTAAACCGAAACCCTAACTCCCCATATAGGGTTTGAATTTATGCTTCGACTGAGGGCGTATAAGTTAGTATTTCTGCCATTACACAAAAACAGTTGTTTTGGGACATCTATAGTAATAATCTATTGGGCTTTGACAGTCGGATCAACAGATAGTGGAAGCCAACCTGATGGTATGGTATTTACCACCTCGGTGTCTCCATGCAACCTCTGTTTTGGTGTGAGGTTCTAAAATATCCATTGTGGAAGGTATTTCTGATTGATTCTCCGCCTTTCACAGGAGTTGACGGATCTTCTGGTTCTTGATCAGGACGCGTCATAATTCGTTAGGTCTTCGTCGTCATCAGATTCTGGTGAAATAATTCCCCTTGATTTGGTGAATTACATCTGCACCAACTTAGTAGGTAAGGGTGCTGGACGAATTGAATTTATAATTATCTTCGTCATCAGAAGATAACAACAAGTCAGAAAGATTTCCATCATCTAGTGCTTGTAACGCCTCCGGTGAGAACATGTTGGTGTTTTTTCATCTGAAAATGGAAGTAAACAATATAACAATTAATTGTATACACTAAATTTAGTAACATAAATAGTAAAATAGTAAAAATAAAACTAAAACATTTTTTCGTAAAAAACCGTTAACAATGAGAAAAAACTCAGATGAGTCCTAATGGGAACAATTGAGCACAAATATAAAAATCGAGATTACCAATATAAAATGATAACAAAACACACCAATATTACGTTACACATGACATCAATTACATTAGACAACTGCTCATAATTTTTCCAGATGATTTCTTGCACTAATTTATATTTTTTAGAAATAAAATAAAGAGCTTACCTGCACAGTTCAAATCACGCACGGGTACTGGTCGCAACTTGTCAAAAATTGCTAGAATAAGCTAAAAGATGGCGATAGTAGTATTGAATTGGGTAGTTCATTTATGTTATACATATGTGAACAAGTGAATACAACCGTTTTCAATCGGAAAACTTATGAGTTTAATATTTATTTTCAATTTATATCTTATGTCTACAATTGTGCACGCCAGTTCTGAAAGGGTTAAAATTGGGCACAAAATTACTAATAAAAAATAAGACGCTATTATTATTAACTAACAACCGTTAAATTTGTATTTTACGTAAACTAGAGATTTTTTAGTCTACTTCACCTGAGGATGCCTTGTGTAGAGGCGAAACATCGGATTTTTTCGGGAGTGGTGGTGACGGGCATAGCACACGCAATTGAGGGAGGGTGGTAGGTGCTCTTTAAACTGGGCAGGACACATCATTTTATTTATTTACGCAGAATTAAGCAAATCAACTTCATTAAGGTAACAGATGACCGCGCGGTTTAGTCACCAGATTTTTCTGCGACACTTCATTTTAGTCTCAGGGTAACAACAAATCCAAAGAGTAATGAACGCATCTGTGGCCCTTTTTGTTTGAAGGTGTCTGCACATTTGAATGATTTGGCAGTAGTCACATACTACCAGGTGGACCGTTAGTTCTTTGTCATTCTAATAAAAAAAATATTTAAACAAAATTATACGAAATCCCATAACCAAAATAGCCAGTCTGGTCGGCTGGCTTTCTTTCCTAGCAAGAACACAGCGGGTTACACTGATACTTAGCAGCGGTATGAGGACGGTACTAACCCTGATGGACTGCAGAAAAGGGGTCCCATGTTCTAGTAAATTATGAAGTTATTCCACCATCACATTTTTCTGTCATTCCTCTTACAACAGTCACGAGAAGAAACAATGTGGTGAAGAATTATTTACTCTGTTACACTCTAGACTTAATATTGTATGTTATTTGCAATGATTTAAACATGCAATATCTTATTAAAATTTAAGCAGGTAAATATCGTTCTCGGTAGTATAGTGGTAAGTATCCCCGCCTGTCACGCGGGAGACCGGTGTTCGATTCCCCGCCGGGGAGTACTTTTTGTTATTTTCTGCTCTATTGTTTTCTTTAAATGCAATTATACAATTTAAGTATAATTTTTGTTTTAAATCTTGATAGTAAAACAGAAATACTATGCATGTGCAATGTGTTTTTATCAATTATTATATTTTTCGTGATTTTCTTTTTTGTTCTAACACATTTTGTTATTATCTTGTCTAAATGTTTATTTTTAATTCAATTTTGAAATTCAAGTGTAACTTATTTTTAATAAATCTTTCTAACATAAAATAAAAATAATAAACAACATGTGCAATGTGTTTTCATTAACATAACTAATTATTATTTTCGTCACTGTCCTTTTTGGTTTAATTTATTTAAATAGGTGACAAGGTGAGTATAGCTAAATGAGTGTTTTATTATTATCTATTAAATTGAATTTAACACATTTAACTACTTAACTATTTTGTCGAATAAGCTTTACACAGATTTTTTTATAGAATTAGAGTGACCAGAGGGCACACCTATCATTGATTAAGAATCAAAATGCAGATGCGTTGTCACCTTTGAAGACTAAGATGGAATACCTCGGTCCTCGTTACAAGTAAAGAGGGAGACCCGTTCTCCATACTCACCATACCAAACATAGCATTATTCAGCTGTTTCACGCTGGTATTCTGTGAGAGTATGTTCCTACCCCGTTCGAGAGGACCCATTCGTGCCTCATCCGTAATATACGAGTATTACTGCAGTGAGGCTGTACCAGATAAAAAATTCGGGTAGGTTAGTGTGACGGCTCATTATTATTATTATTAATAAATAATAATTATATTCAATATAGAGACATTTAAAAATATTATAGATATAATATTTTGAACAATTAAAAAGCAATAATAAGCATAAAGTTCAAATATATTCATTTCGAATATTAAGTATTACGAGTATAGTATAGTAAAGGCTTAATATTGTCTTTAAAAAAAACCTTTACATTTATTAAAACTCTGCTTAAAATATTCAAAATGTATTAAATAATAGAAGAACAAGTCGATTATATTGCAATAATAAAGATAAATATAATTTGTATTGTAATTGAAAAATGGAAAGTTAATGTGGGTGTTCTTGTATTACTGGTTACTGGAGGGTATTCATTTGCTAGTATGAGGTAGTTGCCGGAGACGCATAACCATGGTTGTACATATATATGGGGTGGTCATGTTACCGGCTACTAGTACTGTTGCACAATGTATAGTCCTATATTAGGGACTTATAATAGTAAGGTCTATGATATAAAAGCATTAATATAGAAGGTCTCTATGATGCATAAGCATTATGATAGCAGAGTTATGACTTGAAGTCCCATATGTAAAAGACATATAATAGTAAGCTCTATGAAATAAAGCAAATATGTGGAAGGTCTCAAATATGTAAAAGCATTATATTGAAAGAAATAGGACTTGAAAAGGATTATTATAGTGGCGTGTACATTACTTCACAGCGTCCGAGACCAAAGTAAACTTGGACTCGCTAACCGATATGTCCTAGACATATCATCTTAGTGTCGGTAGTAAGCGGGTTTGTTGTAGTAATACGACTTGCCCGTGGACATCGCACACCCCTACAGTTTGTGAGCGGCGTCATAGCGAATAGCGTTAAGATACGTCGGCTATCTTTCGGATTAGGATGAGTGTGTTTGGTAGTACTTTTAAGTGCAGCAAGCATACTCAACTCCATGTCTTAGTTCAATAGCGCTATGATACGTGGAGTTTTGGCTACTGAAGTCTTAGTAGCGTGCTACTATGATACGTTGGTGGTATTTTTAGTTAATAACAGTACCAATTTTGTTACCAAAGTCGATAGGGATCATGTGGGTGTGTTGTGAGGGGGCGTATCTGTATAATAGTTGCATAGATGCTTACTGCTACTTGCGGTATTGCGTCTTGTGATGGATCTACGGGTGTGCTGCGCCTGATTCGACGCATCTTGTGGTTCTGGTCGATGGAGGCATGCGGGTGGCGATGTCTGCTGGGGTTGTGTGGGGGACCTTGAGACGGTGTAAGCCCGACGATAGTCGTATTGATGCTTGTTGCGTTCTACAGCATTGCGTATCTGCGATGGTAGTTTTGCGGGTCGCTATTCTCAATGGCGCTCTTTACGTCTTGGTTTGACTCACAACCTAAGTAGCTTTGCCCAAGCCGGGCTGCAGATTGTCTGACCTCCATGATATTTTATATAACAACATAATAATATATCTCTGTAAATTTCCCACCTTTGATTGATTGAAGGCGACTTGTTGGTGGGTGAGACAAACATGATCGAAAAATGCATATACTCAACGTTAGTCACACAAACCCTTTCTGATGGCGAATTATTACTATTATCTTATAACTGCCTTTTGGCTATACCTGCCGTTGTATTGGTTGGTGGAGCATACGTGTCGACCTCATGCGGGTGGTAGCTGGAGGGAGAATCTGAGGAGGCTCTCAAGGCTGCAGCCGAAAGCCGCGCAACGTGGGACCCCATTCCCTTGAGGTGAGCGGTAGACTCATGACAGGCTCTGCGGCTAGTTAGCCGTGCTGATCATGCAATTGGTGGTGATGCCTTACACTTACATCACGTCTGCAGGAACGGCGCTCTGGTAGGTGGTGGTGCTCACAGAGGGTTTTTTATGGCCATTGTGCCTATTATTGCCTAATCCGTGTGACATACATTCACTGTGGCTGGATTTGATCGTATTCTGTATGGCATTTACACGCATTGGCATGCGCGACTTCTGTCGATGTTTGTGCTTGCGCACTACCAAGGGGCCAAGCCCTCTTTTACTGGTACGCCAGTTATTTTGCTGTGCACTGCGGTCCAGTTCCCAACTTAACGTCCTCTTCGGGGGAGCGCGTTGGTTGGTTGGCGCTCACCGCACACGGCGTGTGTGGAGCCGTGTGCCTCCCCCACATTTTTTTTAATGTGGGAGAGCGAAGCCCTTGTATCTGGTATTTAATATAAATATTGTGAGCCTTTTCCAAGCGGGAAGGGATTAATTAATAAGGAATTGACTGATATGAACCTAATGCAAGTGGAATAGGGACGATTTAATGTTCTTAACATTTTTTGAGCCCTGTCTTCCTGAACGGGGTTCTTTGGCTTATAAGGCACTGCCAACAACTTTCGACTGCTCTAGTGAATATTCATTCTTCAAAGAGACACCTAAAAGAACTAAGTTAATATACAAGCACAACGTAAATAAGGGCTTTTAGAAAGATCAATATATGGTTAATACACCGGTCACGTAAATATGATATATCTATATATCATATAGATATAGAGTCTAAAGAAAGAAACAAAGAGGGGGGGGGGGAGTGTTACATAAGAATGAGTGGATGTTTATGTATTTGAATATTTATGACACTATGATGTCCTGCGTAGTTAATAGTTTTGGGTAAAAGGCTCGGTAAAGTAATGGCTAAGCGTACAAATACTTGTAGCGGGTCTGGATGTTTGCAATTTATTTGTGTAAAACGCCTTGGTGAGACACATAAAACCTACATTGGGGGAAATGTTTTTTTTTAATAATAGCTCCATGTGCGTGTTGACAGATTTCATGTTTTTGAAATATCATTTGAAGACGTAGGTTTCTTCACGATGTTTTCCTTTACCGTCAACATGTATTAAATTAAATTGAAATTAAAACTGCATATTTATAACAATTTTGAAGGTGTCAGCGGGCATCCAACTCGGCTTTTGTTCTCTTAGGATGAATTTTACTAAGACAGACTTATGGATCTAAGTCGTGGTTCTTCACTGGGGGCCGTATGTGGAAGCTCTAGGTCGATCAGCGACCTACGGAGACGGCTATGCTCGGAGTTTCTCCACGAGACAGATTTCGTAATGAAGACATCCGCAGTAGAACCGGAGTAACCGGCATAGCCCAACGGATCATCAAGCTTACATGGTAATGGGCCGGCGATATATCTCGGAAGAAATGACAACCGATGGTGAAGAAAGGTTCTCGAGTGCCAGCCTCTTACCGGCAAGTGAGTGTATGGCGGCTGGCTCCATACTATATAGATGTCGCCATTATGATGACGATGGATAGGTACAGATAGCTCAGATCAATTTTGTGACGTTCCTTAGGAGAGACCTTTGTTCAGCAGTGGACATATGAAGTACTGTATGAGGATGAAGCTAACACGGCTCTCCGGGTTATAATATAAGGTTGTCGATACTGACTTTAATAAACACTTAAAATAAAAAAGAACGTAGAATACCACCTTCAGGGATATCTTAATAAATTTATTACTATGCATTAAAAATTAAAACATGGAACAGACGCCCCCAGAGATCTTTTTAATTGATAATAAAATTTTATCTTCAAGAAAACATTACTTAAATGGTGATTGAGCATGAGCAGGGTTTGTACGGAAGCCAATACGTGCAGACAAAATGAAGCCTTTTTCTTACAACATGCGTGCATATTTCTTAGTAGTGTTAATTTCGTTAAACTTGGTTGTTTATTTTCAAAAATTTCCGTCAATATCACAAACAAGTTCCAAACAATTTTGATTTAAAGAAATTTTAAAACATACCCCTGGAGGCCTGGCGGGATGATTTTGATAATAATACGTGCTCGCCAAAAATTTCGTACGTTCTTTTAGAATTTTATATAAAAGGCGGGTAATGGCTTATATTATTCGAAAGGTCCGTGTCATAGAGGCGCAAATTTTATGTGTGTATGTTGCTGTTAACGCCGCTTGTGTACTACGCGGTAAAAATGCCGTCCGTAGTGTCCAACAGTGGGGGACGTATATACGCTGTAACTTTTTATGCGACTCATACATATCACAAATAACGTTAACAATACTTTTTTATAATAACATTGGTTCCAAAAATACTCTCCTTTAGAAATTACTAATAAAACCCAGCGGAATTTTCCAAGTCTATTTCAATGTATTATAATATAACGCTGAGTAGCGATCTCCTCATTCCCAGGGGTTATTACTTATTTATTATCCATGTATAGCTTAATATTTAAAAAACTCATAAAGCATAGTATATGTTGAGTAAAAAAGTGTATTTAATAAATAGATAGAAATCTATTTGTGTATTATAACGAACCTAATTTTAAAATAAAATTACCATTTTGTTTTTTTTTTGTTTTAATCATCTAATAAGAAACCCAGTGCTAGTCCTCTCAATAGCTCGCTGAGGGACCTTGAGCTTCTTCATATGGCCAGTAATGAAGGACCGCATCCAAGGACCGCAAACAAGGTTGTACAATCTTGTTTTTAAGTTTTAACGTATACCTTAGTGAAAGATGTGTCGTAATCTACCGAACGCTGCACAGTCGAGTTGAATGCTTCGATTGATCTTTCAGTCGAAGTTGGACTTATACCTAGTCCAACAATTTGTCCCATGTAAACATACTCATCAATAACTTCGAGCGTTGTGTTTCCAACTACTACTGGCATAGGTGTGACATGGACGTTACACGAGGGCTTTGACCATGAACCATACATGTTTATTTTAAGAGAGTTGGGAGAGACTATTACAGCTTGGTAGGGATAACCTCTCTACAAGGATTGTTATTAATCATGTATTTTGATAATAATTGAAAACTCTTTGTGAACATTTTTTAATAAAATGTTTAACAGACACACTTTATTTTTCTGGGCTTTTGTTGTAAAATAGAAACGAATTTAGGCCATGAACGAATTACTGTCACTTTTGGAATTAAAATTTACATATTTAATGATAATCCTTATTTGTAATTATATTCAAACTTTTTGATTTTCAGAATGTGCTTTGAAAGGCCAATTTTGAATACAAATATTTTCACTTTGGCTTTGTCTTCTATTCGCAACTTCTCCAGCGTGGCAATGGAATCATATAATTCTTCAACGTCATATTTTACTGTCCCGAGGCAAAATATTCTAAACAAGGACAAAGTTCTATTTTAAATTTCATTATGATCCGTTGAGCCGCTTTACAAGTTTGTGGCACAAATTTTCTCATATATAATATTAGTTTATAGATAAAGTTTTCAAACGATTTTCATTTCACGTCATTAAAAAGCTTTAATGATAGATTTTCATTATCAATCGTCTGCGTGCTAAGAAATAAATGTACTGTGAGATTTATAAAGCTTTTAAGCCAAAGCCGCCAAGGATAATTAGTGAGGTAAAATTAAATTTGTTTCGTCGCTTTGCGTACACGTCAAATGGGCTTATGCATATTAAGTGTATTAAGTCTTGATAATTTAAATTTTTAAACAATAGAGTTTAAAAGGCGTTGAGTAAACGGAGTTCATTAGTTTCGCTTAATTTATATTTTAAGGATCCTGTACCTGAAAATAAAAAACTGAAACCTTTAAGGATCACTTTTTTGTTCGTCTTTCTCTCTGTCCATCTGTCAAGACCCTCATCTCAGGAACAGGTAGAGGTTTTATGTTAAAATTTATATCAAATACAAAGGTCTATGGTCCCTTTGAGATCTAAAATATTTAAGATAACTAAGTCAACGTAATTAAAAGATACTGTCAATTATGTCCATCTCGTGGAAATTTAATGCTGTGGTCTGTAGGTGCCTAAATCTATTCTCTATTAAAAATCAAAATAAAGACGTTTTGTCACCCCCGAGGAGTTAGATAAAATGCCTTACCAATAAGCAGAATCTCCGGTTCTCATCACCAACTATTTGACAAGATACGACAAAGGAGAATTTATTTTAAAACAGGCGCCATTCCACTTCATGCAAAATAGGTCTGTTAAAAGTAAAGATGACATCAGGAAGTGGCTAGCGTCACACGCCCAAGTCAATATCTTCCGTCTTGGCGTTTCCACCTTTTTTGTTTATAGTAAAATTAAACAAAAACTTTGGACAATACACCGATTTTTCGACTACACAATAAATACAAAAGAAATAAAAAATGTTTTTCTTATAACGAAATTAGATGAAAATATATACGCAAAAAAGAGGGTCTTAAGGATTTCTATTTATTTATTTATTGCGACATCATTTTCCAAAGTTCCAAAGTCTTAGAACGCCTTGTCCAACAACATATTAATTCCTTTTGTTTAAAAAATAGCACCCTCAACCCTCTCCAGCCTGGCTTTAGATCTGGTCATAGTACAATTATGGCATTAATAAAAATCACGGACGACGTTCGCTTCGGTATGGTGAATCATCAAGTCACAGTATTGGTGTTGCTGGATTTCAGCAGTGTTAATATATATGTATATAATGTTAATAATATCAATACTGTTGATCATGATATCCTGTTAGGGATTCTGCGTTCTCTTAGCATATCTCAAACTGCAATTTCCTGGTTTCATAGTTGTTTGTATGGGCGCCGGCAACGTATTTGTGTCTAAGATAAACTTTCTTCGTGGCTTGATACAGTAGCTGCCGTTCCACAAGGTGGCATCTTACCTCTTCTTTTATTTGCAATCTTTATTAATGAGATAACATTCCAAATATCTTCTATCTACCACCTGTATACAGACGATCTCCAATCTACTTACAAACAACCATTAAAGATCTTCCTAAAGCAGTTAAATGTATCAACTTTATGATTTACCGGTCAACCCTTTAAAATCCCAAGCCATAATTATAGGGAGTTCAAGAACTATTTCCAAAATAATAAAACGTTAACTACAACTCATATTTAATGGTGTCCCTATTCCTTATAATGACTTTTATGACCATGTCTCAGAATACCGCACTAAGCTCAAGTAGCTCCCAATCCATCTTCGTCGGAATACTCATATACTTTCTGCTCTCTACTGCGTCTTATTTAATATATCAAGTCCTCCCTATCTAAAATATCGTTTTTAATTGCTCAGCTCCTGTCATAATTTTTCATTACGATCCAAACAAAATTATTACCTCCAATGTCCTGTGCACTTCTCGACTTTTTATAATAAATCATTTTCTGTTCTTGGAGTAAGACTTTGGAACTGCTTACCCCAGTCAATTAAAAGTACTCAATCTTTAAATGTCTTCCTGAAACAGGTTATGGAACACTATTTGTCTCTCTAAACTCTCTCCCTTCCTCCTCTTATGTATGGTCATTGATCTACCAAAATTAAGCACAAGAGAGAACGGTGAACTGCAAGTAGGGAAATTCGGAATAGGGCAACGGAACCGAAGGGGCCCGCATCTGGCCTACTTCATGGAGAAATAGGGACTCTTTATGATGAACTCTTTCTCCCAGAAGCGGCTTCACAGGAAATGGACCTGATCGAGCCCCGACGGTTCGACAAAAAATGAAATTGACTTCATTATGACGACTAGACGGCAACTTTTCAATGATGTCTTATTGATCGCGAGGGTGAAAACTGGTAGCGATCACCGAATAGTTAGAGGCACACTGAACCTAAACGCTAAGTTGGAGAGGTCTCGCTTAATGAAGTTAACGCTCCGTCCCCCTCGTGCTCTAATCCAAAATCCCGAAATGTTTTCAGTGCCTGGAAGACTACATTGCAGTGGACGATATGAATGATAAGCTCGTGGAAACTGTCCATGCGGTCGGAGCTAAGTTCTGCAAGGCCCGCCGCAGAAGAACACAAAAACTTGTTGTTGCTTTATTGTCGGTCTTTTACAGAATATCTCTTGAAGAACTGTATTTACAAAATTGAGTTTAATATTTTTTGATGAAAATTGTAAAATCTGCTCTAATATTATGTTATTTACTATTAAAATTTCCTACATTAATTCAGTAAGAAGTATGTTAGGGCCAACTCTGAATAATAGGGAGACAAATTGTATTATAAGAGAAAAGTTTGGTTGCAAGATGTTGTGAGTAGGGTCAAAAAAGGATTGCTTCGGTGATATGGACACGTAGAAAAAATGAATGAAGAAAGAGTAACAAAGCAAATTTATTCTGCAGAAGTAAGAAGTAGAGTCGAAAAAGAATGCCCCAGTCGGAATTTTATCGACCAAATGGGCATAGGTATAGAAGATGTGATAGAAGTGAGGGAGGTGTGTCAGGATCGTGCTCAGTGAAAGTCCGTAGCTTATACCTAACCATCTGGGTAATAGGCGTGAAAGTTTATGTTATATTATGTTATTACATTAAAATTATAAGTGGTTCCTCTCTCTCTCTCTCTCTCTCTCTGGGTTGATGGTCTCTAAGTGGTTCTATAATGCTTCAAAATGTAAAGGCTTGTTCAAATACTTTTCTCCATAGAGTATTGCCAAAAGATATCGTTAAATATTTTAAAACAATTGATGTTAAGAATGGCAGACTTATGGGGATTTCGTTAAGTTATTTTATCTATATAGATATAATAGCACCTTATCTAGCCACTATATTTAATACAAGCGTCGAATCTGGTGTGTTTCTGATTTAATGAAACATAGTAAAGTCGTACATTTAAATCTGGTAGTACATTAGACCTCAATTTTAGACCGATTTCTGTACTACTAATATTTAGTAAAATTTTGAAAAATAATTTTAGATCAGATCTAAGTCTTTAATATTAATAAATTGCTACATAAAAATCAATTCGGTTTTACAAGGGTCGCTGACAACTGACGCTGGAGTTGAGCTTATTAAACATATTTTGTGCATGGAGAATTCGGAGGATGCTTTGGGTATATTTTGTGACCTTTCCAAGGCCTTCGACTGTGTTCACCATGAGACATTAATCAGGAAGTTACAGTACTATGGTGTCAAGAACACAGCGCTTAAACTTATTATTTCATATTTAAGTAATAGAATGCAGAAAATTGTTATAATGGTAAAGTTCTTCCGTCATACTAAATGTCCCTAGGGCTGACTCGGCCCATTCCATTTCTGTATATATTAATGATAACTTGTAGATAATCATATATATTATTTGCTGATGATACTTCCTTGATTTTAAACTTAAACGTCAATCATTTAAATGTGACGAAGGAATAATGCTATATCAAAATTAGTGCATTGTTTAACGTTAATAATCACATTTAAACGGAAATAAAATAAATGTATTAAATTTACAACAACGAATGTTAAAATCTTACCAATGTTTTTAAATGAAGAATTACTGTTGAATCCACTGTTTTCTTGGCATCACTCGACGCAGTTTCAGTGGGCCCCATATATCAAATAGCAAGCAGACTAAGTTTGCAGCCTATGCTGTAAAAAGATTAGAGGTCTCACTAGTGTCGAGACAGCTAGACTGTTTATTAGTTATTTCCAGCATAATGTCTTATGGATTTTGCTGAAATGCGGCTGATTCAGAAACTATTTTGTTTTACAGAAGAGGGCCATTAGAGCTATTTACAACCTAAACCGAGAGAGTCTTTAGAGATAAATTAAAGAAATAAATATATTAACTTTGGCCTCTCAGTATATTTACGAAAATTTAATGTATGTTCACAAAACAAAGGTAGTTTTAGTAAAAGTGATATACATTCTGTAAACACTAGGAACAAAACACTTAGTGATACAGTTTCTTGACCCACAGAGTCAGTAATCATTCTTGGGGCAATGTATACGCTATTACAACAAGGTCCCGGAAAGTGTACAGGCTCGATTACCAAGTTTAAATGTTTTATTGTTGAAACTGTATAAAAGGTTATTATAGTACAAATGAATATATGATTGATAATAACTGGAATGAGTGATTGCTAATAAGAAGTTTTAAAATAAATTTTGTATAAATAGTTTGTACAACCATTAATGTAAAATTTACTTTAAAAAGTCTGGGTTTATGGTTCTACAGATTTTTTCGAACCAGTGGTAAAGTAAAATGACTTCAACAAGAATTATACATGTAACTATATTGAATAAAAATTATTCTATTCTATTATTCTATTCTATTCTATTCTATTCTATTCTATTCTATTCTATTCTATTCTAATGTCTAAGTGTTGTTATACGTCACTACTGACAACGTGGTAAATTAAAACATAAAATTGCTATCAACAATAATTAAAGTTTATATTAGGATATTGAAGTTGAGTTGTGTGCGTATGAGCCATTAAACGTACTTTAATCAAACGGACGCCCTGTGTTCTTCAACTGGAATTTAACACTTGATAGAATGGTGTGAGAAGTGGGAACTGCACAGATGGACTAAATGGCCCTACCAGCATAAAACATAACAATCTTGAATTAAAAAGTAATTCCTTCCTCTAATGTACTTGTTGCAGTTGAATGTATATATAAAATGAAACAGTGATTAATAAATAAATAAAAATATATTTAATAGTTGCGAATTCAGTCTGAAATTACATAATGATTTCTTATATTTACGCGAACACTACACATTTAAATAAAACTAGTTTTACGGATTTTATCGCGTATATTAACTTGTTTATTTGACAATTTATAGCACCCATGGTCACGGGGACCAGGTTGACGTCAAACATAGTTAACCACGGCCCAGATTTAAAAAGAAAATTATCTGAGGTAACCGTGGTTAACTATGACATTGGGACGTCAAATACCTCAGTCCCCCCATGGGTGCTGTAGACTCAGAAACGTCGGAATATAAAATAAGTTATAAAATAAATAGTAATTTATATATTGGGAATATAAAATATATAGTAATTTTCTTAACATATGTATGTTCTATAAACTCTAAAGCTAACAAGATATCTTTTATGTTATAATTACCAATATTTTCCAATATTTAAATATATATAAAAGTACTTTATAGACTGTATAATAGGAGAATTCATTATATCACTATACTAAAGACTGCATTCAATGTGGTTAGTGAATATTGAAATAGTTTAATGTTTCGTGTAAAATACAATCAGAATAAATGATAGGTTTAGTGGAAATAAAACCTCCTCAGCGAACACTTTACAGATTTACTACCACATTCGCCAGTCTAGACAACGTATATTAACAAGGACAGTGTTTCTATACATTTCAAATTGTGGACGTCGATCGCAGCACTTTGCTTTTGTTAGAAAATTGTAAAACTTTAGAGCACACAGTGCAAAAATATACGTCGTTGAAGTGTGTTATAAATTATCTAGTTATAAATAATCCCCGTAGTAATAAATGTAACTAGGTGGTCAGATAGCCACACTCGGTTACTACTTCGTGGGTCCAGAATAAAAGCCATTAAAATTCTCAATATTAGGAATTGGTTTTCTAACAGTTATAGTCTACAGCATAGAAAGTGGTTATTGATTAGACTGGTTTTCATGTATTTAATACGATATCGCCGAGGGTAATCAACTGATTTAGCTGAATTTTTTATTTCTTAATGAAGGTGGCAGTTGGATGGCAGTGATAGTGCACGCAGTAAGGATGGAGGGAGGTGCTCTTCAAACTGAGTAAGACTGGGTAAGACAGACAATTTTTAATTTTTCATGAGGATCTTGCTAATAGATTTTCCCACCTTTAATTGAATAGATTTTCACTAAGTAAAACTAGATTTTATTAATTACTTTTTATAGGTACTACCCTCTTACCTGTATCTGACCTTATATAAGAAGTCTGCAGTCTGTGATCATATTCTAGGTGTCCACAAATACTCAAGAAAGAAGAGCGATTTCTACAAAGGATGATTCGTGAAGCTGTTGAAATCAAAAACATCCTAATTGAAAAAGGGAAGGCGGCTGGGTACTTCCACCATTTTTTTTTACTTGGAATCTAAGTTGGGATCCTGTAATGAATAAAATTAAATCTAAACCCAAGCATGCCACTGCAACACTAAAAATAGTTTTATTCGTTGTATAGTGTATACATTTATAAAATATACATTTATAGAACCACTGCCATTCTGTTTTCAATACACATCGAATCATTTTTATGATATATAAAAATGATGTGGAGTGGGTTGGTGGCACTGGCATACAGTAAAACTGTAAAACTCATGTTCATATCATAAAATATCTACATATATAAATGTTAGACTTTTACCAAAAAAATACATTAATAAAACAGTTTCGAAAACATTGTTAATTAGGTCTATTTTATCAGAATTCTCATCAACGTATTCTCATCAACAAACTAAACACTTACCAAGGCACCCTGAGTTTGTAATGACAAGGCCGAGTACAAGAGCTCACCTTGAGAAAGAACAGCTGTCGCAATTACTTCCTAAATGTATCTCATACAGTAACAATGATACCCTGTAATAGCTATTAATTATTACTTGCAACATTAGTTAAATATAATTTTCTGCTAACAACTGGCGACAACTGACGAAGCCATTACATACACCTTAATTAATTATTACGTGAAAATCGAAATTTAAAATACGTATTCTTGTATTTATAATAAAAGAGATGCCATAAATGTGCACAATATACACACATCATGATTTTACCAATCAAATAAAAGTACTATGATCACGTTCATGACTGCATAAATTAAGATCGCTTTGCAAACCATGCACGGAAAAATATTACAAAAAAAATACTTAGCGTTGTTTCCACACTTTCTACTAGTACAAACGATTAATATGATATCAATGGGTATAATAAAATAAAGCTACATTTAACAAAAAAAATAAAAATCTTAAATTTTTTTTATAGGATAGGGCGACAAACGAGCGCACAGTCCACCTGATGGTAAGTGGTTGCTGTGGCCCATAGACATTTACATCTATCCTCGTTTGTGAATTAAAATGCAGATGCGTCGTCACCCGTGAGGACTTAGATGGAATGCCTCTTTTCCAGTAAAAAGGGTCTCCGGTTCTCAACACTCACCATACGAAACACAGCAGCGTTAAGCTGCTATTTTACGCTGGTATTCTGCAAGAGCGTGGTACTTCCCCGGTCGAGCCGACCCATTCGTGCTACAGCTATACTACTAATATAGCTGCAGCATGGCTCTACCACGTATAAAATAAACAGCATACTACATATAATATAATATAATATATGCTATATATGTGGTAGGACTTCTTTCCTGTCTAGGTCACTGTCTAGGTACCACTCTCTTACCTATTTTTGCTGCCAAGCAGCAGTGCCCACATTACTGTGTCCGGGACACAGTGTCTGAAGGACCGGTATTACGTGGTAAAGCCACGCTGTAGCTATGTTATGGTTGCAGCACGAATGGATTGGCTCGACCGGGGTAGGACCACGCTCTCACTGTGTTTCGTATGGTGAGTGTAGACAATCGGAAATCTCTTTTTACTGGAAACGGGATATATCATCTAAGACCTCAGGGTGACAACGCATCTGCATTTTTAAATGTAGATGTCAGGAAAGGTTACCGCGGACTGAGAAGAGCATTTGGTGGTTATTTAAAAATACAATAGCTAATGTGAATATAATTAAAATAAATGCAAACAGAAATTTTTAGAGACATCTCTATTTCGTTGACTGACGTTATCTAAAAATATTTTCTCTACTCGCAAAAAACAACACGTTTTATCAGTTGGCGCAAACACGATAATAAATATCTGACAACTTGTAGCCACTTGCACGAGGTACTTTTTGTCTTATAATATCTGCGAAAATATTTGTTTCATGTGAAACACGTCGCATGTTAATATTTTTTTTTATATGCAAACTACCAAAGAATTCATATTATGGTTTGGACTTCTCCATACTTGTCACTTTAATTACGTTTCTTATGTACAATTCTAAGTATTTAATGTAGCCAGATAACAAAACAGCGCATAACTCATCTAATTTTGTAACAATCTACAGAAGGTTTATTCCATCACAATGGGTGACAAATTAATTCCATCTTTCGGAGGCCACGTGAACTCTTTGGACTATTCAATAATTTTCTCTTAGGACACGTGACAAAATAAGCAGATGAGAGAACTCATAATAGCTATCTCACGCAGCATCGCACGATTGAAATATTGTTAGGCCTTTGTTTTGTATGGTATCTTATATAACAATGAGACTAATGATCGATTACGATGATCAAGTAACGATGTCTTTTTCTTACGGCCCGGAGAATTAGAAACGAAGTACATGTAAAACCTTTACTGTAACAAGCTACCCGTTAGACATCGTACGAAACGTACGGATGGTAGGCCTTTGTGTAACGGACTGATAAGCAAATATATGGATATAGTATTTTGAGATATTTCTAATTTTTTTGTTCTTTATTTCAATAACCACATTTTTTGTATGTTTCATTAAGAGTTCATTGACTTTAATATAAAGAGTGTTTCAATATATTAGAATTATGGAGCTATATTTTAAATGAAGAAGAAGTGATATGCGAGTGATTTTGAGTTACACAAAAATTTACTGAATTGGAAATCTGCTTCAAATGCGTCTAGATCTAGATAATCACGAACTATTTACCCAGGTAACCGTAGCGGTGTCCTTAATAATTATAATAAAAGAAAACGAAAAAAGAGTCTAAGTTTCTAACCTCGTAACATCCAACTTCACCCATCAGCTGACCGCATGAAAACTATTTTTATCCAACATTGTGTTACAAAAAAGTAACTATTTTTACGAAAATGTATTTATTTACATTAAAAATTCCTAATTAATAAGTACATTAAAATTGTGTTTAAATTATCATCATAAATAAATTCTTCCGATATATATATTATATATATATATATTATATATGTTAACTTCGGTATCTCAATACATTTATGAAAATGTAATGTACGTACATAAAATTTATGAAAATGTTGTACGTACATAAGAAGTTATACTTATTTAGCGTAACAAAACAAAAATAAAAAAAATAAAACACGTTTTATAGATTCATATATATTTGAATAACTACCTTGAATATAGTTATCAGTTCTCACGAAAACTTGACAGTTGACAGACAATTACCAACTGAAGTTGTCGCTTTTAGGTTTTGGTGTGCTCGCGCATCGTAACAACTTCATGGTGTCGATTTTAGTTGTCGGTGTGCGCGCGCATCGTAAAAAATTCACTCTAATCATTTTTCTCAAACGCGCTAAAAGAAGTATAACTTCAAAAATAAAAGTAGTTTTACAAAAATAAGTGATATTCATTCTGTAAATACTAGGAGCAGACACAAGCGAGTAGTACCAGTTACTCGACTCCACCGAGTCAGTAATTCATTCTTGGGGCGATGTATACGCTTTTACAACAAAATCCCAGAAAATATACAAAATTATACCTGCTCAAAGTTCAAAAACTTTATTAAACTAAGTTTGTATAAAAAACGTTATTATAATATTAAGGAATGTATGGATGATAATAACCCCTGGGAATGAGGTGATCGCTACCAAGCTATTTCTAACTTGTTTTGTGTTGTTAATTGTGTAACATACCTACATGATTTTAAGCTGTTATTTTTTTTAAAGTCCCGCTGGGATTGTTGCTGGTTCTTCCCAGGACAGAGGTTTTTTTCGAACCTGTAGTAATTAGACAAAAGAGTGACTTTCAATAAGTATTATTTATAATCTATATTAAATAAAAAAGTTTCCGTTTCTGTTTATGTTTTATAAAAAAATAATTTTCATCCAGTAAGCGGACGAATGAAGGTCGATGTCAATTTCGATCCAAAGAGTAATATAGTGTGATAATATTACTTTTACTATAAAATGATATTATGACATATAAACTGCCAAAACGAACGACAAAATTGAATGAAATAATACATAAGAGGAAAACAACGAAAAATTGTACTAATTTGTTAAGCGGTTGATGCTTAATGAGGGTTATTATCATAAGAGTAACACACGGACGCTAATTTATCATATAAACTGTGGTGCGATTATAGCGCCGCCTTCGCACTATCAGAGTCAGCAATTTTGCCATCGGTGGAAAAGGGGAAATGTGATATTATATACTCATCATATATATACACATATATAAATATAAATATAAATTATGAGAATGCCGCCACAAACTCATAACCTTTTTTAACAATAAAGTGACACTCATTGCTACATAATGTCTGCTGCTGCATCTCGAGGACAGTTACTAACAATTCCAAACAAGAGTAGTTGCACACAATAAGGCTGGAAAAACGGGGCAAAAAGCCAGCATTTCAGGTTTTCTTACGAGGTTTTTTTTCACAGTCGAACACGTGGTAAATTAGTTCATAAAATACAGGGGTCAAACACGAGTTCCTCGCGTACTATGACATTACGGCGACTACTTAGCACCTGAGCTACTAAACAACTTTTACAATAATTCCATATAAATTCAACTAGATCTATTAATTGACATCTGGAAGCTATTTATAACTTATCATCTTTTCTATTACACGTATTATATGTGCATGTTAACATAACTTTAAATAATTCCTAACCTCTGCGCCTTTCATAGTGGATACGGGGAGCTTCTTCGGCTAGAAATGAAATCTATATTATCTCACAAAGAACTTATTCCGTCCCCTGTAAGTCGATGAAGGGATCGCTTCGGAAATGCCTTGTTAAAAGGGGATAAACGTTTTCCGCGTGAACGCTTTTGCGCTGCGATTGTTAGTACTGGGATTGTTAAAGGGCGGCAATTTTTACTTATAAATGTATTACATTTGCGATCTTCACTTTATCTCATATAATTTATAACATTTTTTCTATCATTAAATACCTACATTTAATTTTTTTATATTACGTCCTTAGCTAGCTATGGCTAAAAAGATTGAACACTCGAGGCTATGGAGTGTTCAATCTTTTTAGCCGACTTCAAAAAAAGAAGGAGGTATAAAATTCTACTGTATGTTGTAATAACGCACAAACACATGAGACCTCGAGATGGTTACTCCAAGCGAGGTGGACGGACTCACGCTGAAATTGAGTTGATGGACTATGGGGCCTCACGGTCAGGTAGAGTTGTGATGGATACGGGAACTCTTTGCCATGATGATGTGCGAGTCTCTTTATAAATCGCGTCCTGTGTTTCGGCCTATCTTGCGAGTATGTTGTCAGTGAAGGCGGCTAATGAGTGTGATAGAAGAAATGTCAAATGTTATCACTGCTGGCAATAAGAGGAAGCTTTTAGTACTCTGCGATCTATGGAGATGACTGTGCTTGGAGTTTCTCTGCATGATATAATATTAAGATGATACATAGAATTAAAAAAAACAAGTTAAGTAGAAAAAAAATTTTTTTTCATGCTTCCACTATAGACTTAGTATGTCATACATAGTGCTTAATAATATCTCATGTAACATACTAAAAAGCAAATAAATAAATAAGAGCTTATGATATGGTCCCTAAGAACTTTAAGGCATTCAATGAATGGACGACGGTAGGAATTTATAAGACCAGACAAAGGTTAATTAATGTTGGTTTACCATTATAGCTAGTTAGAAATTTAGAGAATTTTAAAGAAATATACTAAAGATACTATATATAAGAGTGTATTTTACCAAGTCATTGCATTAAAGCAAACGGCTTCCAATAAAATTAAATCGACATAGACCGTAATTAATAGCGAAACTAGTAAGATCTCGCAATTCTAACAACGAATGCTGATTCAAACTTTGAATGAAACATTCAAACAAGTGTTTTGAGATTAGTTACAGTAGTTTATGGAAATTTTTGAAGCGTAAATAGTATTGCTGCCATTAATACAAGACTACAAGAAAATTAATTGAAAGTCATTTAAGCTTTTACCACTGGTTCGGAAAAAGCCTCTGTCCTGGGATGAACCAACAAAATATTCAGTGGATTTTTTTTAAAAACAATAATTAACAGTATAATATGTCATATAATAAAATTTTAAGACATTTAGAAACAACATGGTAGCGAACCTCATTGCCAGGGGTTATAATGAATGTAATTAATTTCTTTTTGTTATTTTTAAGTAAGTAAGGAAAGTACCTACAAGGGGATTCGGTAGAGAATGCCAGTGACATAAAGTCTGCCCGTTGTATTGCCAAAGATTGTAAGATATTAAATCCTTAAAGAGTCAATAAATAAAATATTTATTAATACAGAAATGATTTTAACAGATACTCCATACCTCAGTAATTACTTACTGCTACATTTAAATATTATAAAATCACTTCTAGTCGAAATAAAACATTTTCTGTATATTATCATATTATGTATCTGTATAAAACATGTTCATTTAAGTCTGTAAAAAACGAGAAAATGTTATAATTACTGTTGACATAATATCTTCAAATGTCAGTGTGTGGTTCTGTGGGTGTCACAAGAGGCGACAAAGGTAAATGGAACTGGAGATGGACAGCAGCATCTTCCTGATAACAACGGAAAATAAAAAAAACCGCTGTTGCCAAATCCGCCTGGCAAGCGCTACAACTAAGGAATACCCCCTATGACATGGGGAAACCTTTGTTTAGCAGTAGCATTAGGCTGTTATGATGATGATAATGATGTTGAATACTGAGTCTTGATAGATTCACATCTGCAATAAGAAAATAACATTGAAGTCGCTTCGTAATTCATTTACTCATTGATTCATTGCTGCCTATCAAAAGTCCACTGCTGAATACAGATTGTCGCATAGGGAAGCTATTTTCCATAGTTGCCACGCTTCGCAGGCGAGTTAACAACCGCATTTTTTATTTTTTAGTTGTTCTTAAGAAGACGCTGCAGCCCACCTCCTGGTTTGTTTACCTCAGTCCCCTCTTACGACACCCACGGGACGATATAGGATAGTGGATATTTTTACTCCCAAACTACACGGTCATATATGGCCATATAAATAATTATCTCTATATATAAAAATCAATGTTTTTTTAATAGTATAAGGGTGACAAACGAGTACACAGTCCACCTGATGGTAAGTGGATGCTGTGGCCCATAGACATACACGTTTATTCAAAATGCAGATGCGTTGTCACCCCTGAGTACTAAGATGGAATGACTCATTTCCAGAAAAAGGGTCTCAGGTTCTCAACACTCACCGCACGAAACACAGCAGCATTGAGCTGCTATTTTACGCTGGTATTCTGTGAGAGTCCTTCCCCGTTCAAACCGACCATTCGTGTTACAACCATAACATAGCTGCAGCGTGGCTCTACCACGTAAAAAAATTCCGTTAGTCGTGCAAAAGCTTGAAAATAGCTGGACCAATTTTGATGAAATTGTTTGTGAGTTTGGACCCGGTAGATGGCACTCTTGTCGAGATCCAGAAATCACCCGTGCGAATGCGTTAAATTATGTAAAATTAACTATTAAAAATAATTTCCAACTTTACCTTAATTATGAAAAATGCTTTAGCTTTAAAAATAAAAATGGAATAGAAATAGAAGTTACATGCATGAAAGTCTAATATAAAATACAACTTTAGAATATGATTTAACTACAAGATGAAAGAAAGGCGGGAACAGAAATATTTTAAAGTATAGTAGTTTTGGGTCTTTAGATTCACCCCCAGTCTTTCCTACGAATGACCCGACTAATTCGAGTTTGAAAAAATTTTGCTGAACTGGCATACAGTAATCCTTTATCAGATTATAAGAATAAATATGTCTACAACATGTGAAAGCTCGACAGTGATTACCAGAGTAACTAATCAGGCTCCATTCCTATATTTAGTATCGAGAAGAGTTTGGAAGCAGCAGTTGGGCGTATACTTGGAAATTAGAATTATTGTGTTAAATGTAACTAAATCATATCCCAAGTCTAGGCTTAAAAAATATTAATGGTATTTCTGTATTTTAGTTAATTACATACATATTTTCTTAAAAATCCACAATAAACGTTGTGTAGAGGCGCGACGTGGCGTAAGAGATTCCACTGTCCGATATCATCCCGTGGGTGACGTGAGAGGCGACAGACGAGACGAGACGAGAACAGGAGACGGGCAGCAGCATCTTCCAGATAACAACTCAAAATGTTAAATAAATTTGGTTGCTAAACGTCTGCCAAGCGTGGTAAATATAAAGAAAATTCCCAATCTAGGGGGGAGGGCTATATTCAGAGGTGGATTTTTGACAGGCTGTAAGGAATGAAAGAGTGAATTTTATAGCACATTAAGTAACTTCAATTACAAAATTAAGTAAAAAATTCAATTCCAATTAATCAAATTGACATTTCATTGGCAATCAAAAATCACAAATAAATGCAAACAAAGTCGTGAGAAAACACTTTAATGACAAATCAGTTGCAGGTCTAGACGATTTTACTATTGCGAAAGCGTTTTCCTCACATAAAGAGCTTTTCTAATTAAGATAACCCTTTAGCGTGACATTAGGAGTAATAAAGTTGAAGTATTCGGCAGTTAAAATGATTTTATATTCTCTGCACTAAAAATAATGTTTCATAAAATAATCAGCAATGATTATTATTAAGACGAATGCTTTCTGCGTAAAATATAACGTGTTTTCTTCTTCTGTACGTATCCCAGCTACTGTCAGGGCCTTCTCTACTTTGCGCGGTCTGAAGAGTCTTTGGAAGTGAGTCTATTGACTCATAATATTCGCCCTAACAACGTCGAGTATACACTATATACCTATATTAGGTGTAATATTAAATATATGATATAAGTATATATCTAATATAGGTATAATAATTAATTTTTGTTTGTTTGATCTTAATTTAATCTTATGCGCTGCCATACGGTTTATCAGATTGCGGTAAAACTTAGTAACCATATTGCTTGCACTTGCGCGAGGCATAGTACAATTAACTTACAGTGTCATTCAATTTCAATGAACGTATTATCATTTCTAAATAAACAATATTATTATATTATCATCCCTAATTAAACAATATTTCTAATTAAATAAAACTCTTCCAAATTTAAAACGATATTTCCACAATTATTTCTTCTGAGGCAGCAATGCGCCGGGTACCAGCTAGTATGATATAAACATTGATTTATTTGTATGTAGAGTTATTATTTTCTAACCCTTGCTTCACTTCTAATATCTATTTATTGAGGATGAGAGATGAGAGTGCCCCCCCCCCTAGGCGAAGATCTGCTCCAGAGTTTTCCATCAATTCCTATCCATCGCCTTTTACAAACAAAAAATTATCAATAATTTCATTTATTAAGTATTTATTCAGTATATTGTTTAAAATATTAACATAAGCTTCAAAAATCTCCATTTTCTGATTCACCTGCTCTTAACAATATAATGTATTTTTCTGATTCCACAATAGTACTAACAGTAAAGGCAAAATTAAAAATGTTCTAATTATCATGAATATCCATTAAAACAAATCACTTCATCAAAAGTTATAATATGTACGAATGACTATGTACGTTATCTAAAGTTACTTGTTATTAAGTTGTTAATACTTGAAGTATTCGCAAGTTGACAAGAGATAGATGACATTTAGTTCAATATTATTTGTTAGCTACGCTATTTATTTTACATAAACTAGTAGCCGACGTGGTAGCTCAGATGGTTAGCTCGCTGTAAATTACAGTACGCGAGCAAGTTGATCGCCGGCACCAATGAAATTGTTAATTGCAATATGATATTTACCACGTGCTTGCGGTGAAGGACATCGTGAGGAAATGCATGTCTGAGAAATAAGAAATTAGGCATGTGAAGTTCGCCAACACGCATTTGGGCTTTGCGGACATTAAATTCTCTCAGAAATGAAACAGACGTATATAGGCTGTAACTATAATAGTAAAGACTTCATTCAGCAATAAAACTAGAATAAGAATTTCTTAGACACCCGAACAATATTTTGTCATCCACTCTATAATTATAATGTCTTCCAGACCGAATTTCACTCACGGCAGCCAGTCTCAACGGAGAGTAGCCATCTGTGCAGCACAGGATTATAGTGCCCAACTGTATGCGCAACACAGGTGCACTCTCTATACCGTCACTCTCATAGTTCGGTGGGACGGTAACCCGACACGACTGGAGAGAGATCCGACGCAGGACCAGCGTCGTGCTTTCCAAGGCACGAGGGTAAATCGCCGCCGACTTCCTGACTCCAGGCTGCTATTGAGAATTTCTTGACAGAAAAACTCATTAACTGATTTTAGCCTGACCCAAATGCGACGCAGAACAGCATTCCCATAAACGGGGCGGATCGTTGGCGCATTGTGCCCTACCGTACCTATGTGTAGCCACGGGGTCACAGTATAGTCTCGTTCTAGTTTCGGGCGCACAAGATGTGGCATGAACTGTTTCATATAATAGGTTCATACTGTTTGTTGGTTGGTTGTTATTTTCATTAAGTGTACCTTCAGTAATACTCAAAGAAGAGAGGAGGCCAGTGGGATGTAATAGGCTGCAACTATACTTTACTTTGTAGCCTAGCTTTGGGCTCAATAGAAAGACATGCTAAGAGGCTTATTGAAGATTTCAATCTGGTTACAGCCAATCTTATTCCCATTTACACATCTATGTCCCAAACACACGCGCAAATAAGTCAGTCTTTCGATTTTCTATAGGATACATTTTGCAGAGTGTGCGCAGGAATTGCATATCTTATATTTGGCGTTGTTTGTCATCAGTTCGTGATGTTTCATTACAATTGGTTTTGCTATTCCTAAGATTAGCCCGGTCAGATAGACAGACAGAGGGCCAAAAATTTTAAAAATGTTTATTTATGTCTTAATGGAATGCGATCCTCCCCCCCCCCCCCACGCTTTATATAAGGCAATTATTTCGATACTACAGACAGACACTTCTATTTTATTTATATGTACCTACATATGTATAGATCATAAATTAATTCCCAGTTTAATTCTTGTTGTTTTCCCTTTAATGTTTATCCAAAAAGGAAAAAAATATAACAGTCTCTTAATTCATTGCGAAATTAATTAACAAAATAAATATAATTTTTAAACGGTTAGGCCACTTTGTTTTACATATAACTAAATTACGAAAATATTGACTTAGGTCCAGAATCCACTTACGGTTATTTTTTAAAGGGGAGTTTACGTAATAAAAAGAGAGATTTTCCACTTAGTTAATAAATTTTTAAAGGGTTTTGGTTTAAAAAAATATAACGTACGTTCTTTAGTAATTTTTCATAATAAGCGATTAACATAAAAGTTATTTATGTAGTATTCTTATCTCGTTGTATAATTGTGCAACATAATACATGATTGTAAGCTGTTCCATTTTTAAATATATCCCCAGATTTTCTGCGTTAGCGGTAAATACTATTTATTAAAATATATTTTATTGAATAAAAAATCAATTAATATATATTTTATATTAAATAAAATAAATCAATTTTGAGCCCGTAGCGGACCGTCGCGGTGTCCCAGACATCTCAGATGATCCCAGATTTTTTTTATAGTATAAGGGTGACAAACAATCACACAGTCCATCTGATGGTAAGTGGATGTTGTGGCCCATAGACATCTACATTTATCCTCAATTAAGACTTAGGACTGAGATGGAATGCCTTGTTTCCAGTAAAACGGGTTTCCGATTCTCTACACCTTTACTACACCTATTTTTTACATGTAAGAATAATAGTGGAAAGGAATTATATATGTTGCTCCTTGGTTGCAATTTATTTTATTGTGCTAGTAGTCTTACGGTACTCGTTTAGAGAAAAAGAATTAAAGCTCTCTCTTTAAATGACATAATAATATTAAGTCTTTTTGATTTTATCATTGAATAGACCATTCAGGCAAAGTTATTACGCAGATGGCTATAAACATAGCCTTTTAATACCCGCTGATTCAATTGCGTCAAAACATAATAAAACGTAGCATTACGTGAAGTTATGACAATTGTGCCGGACGGGCGAAACTCGGCAGTAAATGTTGTCGAAGATACTCCGCGAGTCGCTCACTTCAGCTACTACTTGGTTCTGCTACTAGTCACTTCAGCTACTACTATCACTGGTTACTAGCTACTATTATCAGTTACTATGTTGTACTACTAGCTATTACTATCACTGATTACTAGCTGCTATTATCAGCTACTATGTTGTACTACTAGCTACTAATCACTTCACCTACTACTTGGTTCTGCTACTAGTCACAATGTTACCGGGCCCCGAGGCGCTAACGTAGACTCGAGCTTTACTCTAAAGTGAGCCGCTTGCCATTGTCTGTTTTGCCTCTTTATTGTTTAATATTTTCACTATACATTTGTCTTAAATTACATTTTTTTCTATACATGATTAATTCTTACGCTAATGTACTATACATTGTTAAATCGGTAATTTAGTCGTCTATTAGCACAACATAAATATTTCTTAATATAATAACAATGTAAAAAGTTATTAACAAAAATATCCCAAATTTTTACAATATTTGGGTACATCAATTCTTTAATTTTACTATAAGTAGGAATTAAGTTTCATCACGCTAAATATTATTTTATTTTCTTAATCTATGAACCTTAATCTGATTAAATACTATGTTTACAATTCTTCTAGAGCATAAAAATTATTTCAATCATTTTCGAGTCATATTACGTAATGCCCAGAATGTTCTATAACGTGTCGCGCTCTGATTGGTCGACTTTTTGTTTGTACAAATAAGAGTTAATTTTCTTACCTATTACAAAACGATGCTCTATACTATAATTCAAAGGATTGTAAACATGTTGTAAATTACACTATTGCACCTTTCACTTAGGTTTGTCAGTAATAATTTTCCTAATTTCACTTTTAATATTGTTTCTTAATCACTATGTTTTTAAACACTTTTTGCCGTCGCGAACAACAATATTTATGAAATATATGTATACTTTTACATTGTTTCATTATCTGCAACATTATTCCATACATAATTTACAGTTAAAATGGAGTCTCTTTCAAAAAATAATTCTGCGGAAACTATATTCTACAGTGCAATGCGTACTTAACGTTTTCCTCTTTTTATAGAATAAGGGTGACAAACGAGCACACAGCCGAAAAACGCAGTGTGTGAGGATTTAAATTAATATTAGTTTATTAAATCATTTCTTAGTAAAGTTATGCTGCCACTGCTTGAAAATGTCTTATAATTTGAAACATTCGCACAACTAATTAAATATTCCCGACACGAATTTGCGTATCCCGCACGAATAGGTGACTGATGAGCTAATTTACATTTATATTCATTTACTAAATGCTATAAGAAGCAAGTGAGAAGTGTCGTCTCCGTTAAACAAGTAAGAAGTGTCGTCCGCCCTATGAGGCAATCTATTGATGAGGCTGTATGACTGTCCTCATACTGCCAACGGTAGACTCGTGATGGGCTGTCGTGACGAATTCATTATGATGAACTACTTGAACTTTCTCTCGTTCAACTCGTTTTCGAAAGTTACGAAAATGGTCCGAGAAATAAATTAATGTTTCAAGTGCGTCATAACTCACATAAAGTAGGGTTTTACTGTGTTTTGATATTCCAAATGTTCTCTAAAGTTTAATTGCTATGTGGTTGTAATTTATTCAGTAGTAGGTATGCAATAAAAGGAAACAACAATTTTCATAATTCTAATGTTGTATCTTAAACATATGTTTTTTCAGTTTCTCTGTGATGCTTTTGGGAAAGCAAAAAGCTATTAATTAATCCCTATTATTTTTTCAACTTACTAATTTATCAAAAAAACTTTCCGATCTTATTACAAAAAGTGGTTATTATTTGTCTCAGGTTTAAACTAACGGCGATTTTTCCGGACCGATACGAATTAGTATAAAAAAAAAGCTGCAGCACGAATAGGTCAGGTCGACTAGTAAAGAAAACCCACGCTCTCAGTTTCATTCTTAATCGAGAATAGATGTAATAATAATAATAATATTCAGTAGGCGTAGGAAAGTGACGACCCCATCGCCCGCTGATGTAACGGTTATGTGACAAAACTGCTACGTCAGCGCAATCAGTCAGCGCCTTGCCATGAGGTGTTAGTGCCATGCCTCGGCAAAACTGAAGGTGCAAAGGCCCGCTTGTGCACATGGCCTCACCATGAAACGGTGCCGGGTCTGGGCGTCTCCCGTTAACTGACGCCCATTAGGTACATGGATGATGGAATTGAGGAATACGCGCAAAGGGCCGCTGCCTGGAGGTCGCCAGGGCGCGTCTGGAGCTGGCGCTGGCCGCGACAGCATGCGAACCGCCAGCCGATCACGAGGAGCTGCACGACCACGCAGCAGACCCTCGCATCCATCATCCCCACCAGCTGGCTTTGGTCTTTGCGGGGCAATCGGCACCCGCCATTGGTGAGGACACCGTGCGATGGACAATTCGAATGAACAGAAACGCATTGCGGCGTATTTTAGGCGAAAGGGGAGAAGTTGGAGGTTTTGCGTACCGGGCTAGGATGCATCGACTTTTGCTGAGCTGGAGCCATCTATAACCGTCAATGAGCAAAACCTGGCAGACCGAGTTCGGTATATCTTGCGCTCAAACATATTTGATGGCACCAAACTCGAACGGCTACGACGTGAGGCTGTTTCCTCATCGGATGAAAATACTACGACTGTGAATGCAGCGCCACAAGTTGCAGAGCAACCCATACACGTGGATGCCGCCGTGAACCCCTGAGGTTGATTCAGACGATGATGAAACAATCGCCCAGGAACTAGAACTAGAGCAAATGAGGAGCATTGGAAGAGGCGATTGTGGAAACGCGTACGCCTCTCGAAATCGACCGCGACTTCTCGCATAACCCTAAGCAAGCGGAATCGGGATGTCGTGACGGCCCTGAACCCATTGCTGGCAACCTATTTGAAACCAGTTGACCTTGCGATACGGACTCAATACTTTGGCGCCGCTTTGGCAGTTTGCCGCATTGTTGGTGCTAACTTCCCACGTCTGGACGTGCTACTGGGCAAAGTAGCGCTATCCCAGCCTGGAGAAGAAGGATTGAGGACCGTGTCGCAAAGGCAAGGGTCATCGGCAGACTGATAAGCTTCAGGTCGGGCAATAATAGGCCAAGAATTGTGCGCACCGTCAGGATGGCGTTTACTGGGACAAATGTCAGTTTGTCCCAGCTGGATATAACGCAAAACTGACGGAGCGCAGACGACCTGAAGCAGAGAATCGCTTGGGGAAAGCGGATTCGGCGATATACCGAGAGGTCAAGACGGTTCAACCAAAATCTTCCAGAGTGATCAGAAGAGGCTCTATGAGTTATTGAGCGACCAATGGTACGTGGAACGGGCTCAGCACCGAATCAGGCCGACACTGTTGCATTCTGGCGCGGCTGTGGTCAGAGCCCGTAAACCACAGCAAGGGCCCCGGAAGTTGTGGCGAGTCAGTGTGCGAGTGTTACGCCCATGGACCCCGTCATCATAACGCCGGATGACGTAGCTGAGGCGGTCCGTAGGGCCCTGAACTGGAAAAGTCCGACGCGACGGACTGCATCACTACTGCCGAAGGTTCGTGGTGTGTCACGCTGTACTTGCCTGACAGTTTCAAGAGGCTCTCGACCAAAAGTCGCTCCCGAGCCTCTTCACTACTGGGATCACTCATTTGGTTCCTAAAGACCATGATTCCACAGACCTAGCAAATACCGCCCCATTACGTGTCTACCCACCATATATATTGACATCCATTTTGAGTACGCGAATCATTCGTCACCTGGATTTAAATCAGGTGATGTCGCGCGCTCAAAATGGATGTCGCGGTGGTCGGGAACCAAGGAACCACCCTGACGCGGTCATTGGTAAAGTGGTTAAACGCAACCGTCGGAACTTCTCCGCCGCCTGGATAGACTATAAAAGGCATTCGACGCGGTGCCCCATACATGGCTAAAGAGGGTCCTCGAGCTGCAAGATTGACTGTACAGTTAGAGACTTCCTCGGCAGTGTGTATGGGCAATGGAGTACAACCTTTGTCATCTAGGCGAGCGGATGACGAATGCGGAAAGCCACATAAGGATAAGAAGGTATCTTCCAGGGCGATTGTTTGAGTCCAACTCGTTTGCCTCTCCCTGAACCCTCTCAGTACCTTACTGGAGGACTCCGGGAGGATTTCAGCCGGAAAGGAGTTACAAAATGACCCACCTTTCTATATGGATGATCTCAAATTATTCGCCTCCAGTCGCTCCCATCTTATGGAATTGCTAAACATCACTTGCAATTTTAGTAATTCTATTAGAATGGAGCTGGGGACGGATAAGTGTGCGGTCCTCCATATTGAAAGGAAGGTTGTTAACTCTGAGGGCATAGACTTATCTATGCCGATCAACATAAGGACCCTTTCTGAGGGTGAAACATACCGATACCTGGGTATGTCACAGAACATCGGTATCGATGAGGCGGGTATGAAGCAGTCAGTTTGCGATATGTTTTATGCACGCTTGACCAAAGTGCTTAACAGCCTTTTGTCCGGTGTGAATAAGACACACGCATATAACGGTTGGGCGCCTGTTCATATATACCTTTGGAATACTTAGGTGGACTCAACTGAACTTAACGCCCTGGATAGAAAAGTCCGCACTACTATGACGTCCCATAGAATGCATCACCCGAGATCGTCGATTATGAGGCTGTACTTGCCGCGGAAACATGGTGGGCGTGGCTTTTAAGCGCGCTTACCATACATAATCGCGAAGTGTGCAGCCTCCAATTACTTTCTGACGAGATCGGATGATCCATTCTATAGGGACGTCATTTCTTGTGATAAAGGACTTACCCTCTATCCTTGGCCAACGAGCAATGGCAAGACCCGGCAGTACAGAGCATTTCCGACCGGGAGACCGTATGTAAGGAGAAGGAGCTCCACGGAGTTTCTACAAGGCTCTACATGTGCCTTTCGTAGACACAGTTGCCTCCTCCACTGGCTACGTTTTGTGACCTCTTTAAACCGAGGTTTTGTCTGTGCGATACAGGATCAGGTTATTAAGACCAACAACTATCGGAGATACATCCCAAGGATGGCACCGTCGACATCTGTCGAGCTTGTCGCCATCCCGGTGAGTCACTTAGGCATGTCATCTCCGGTTGTTCGGCGCTTCTAACTCTGAGTACTTGCACAGGCACAACTTAGTAGCCAGAATTTACACCAGGAGCTCGCTCTGAAATACGGTCTCGTGGACCGGAAATTGCCGTATTACAAGTACTTGCCGGAAGCCGTGCTCGAAAATGACCGCGCCAGGTTTACTGGGACCGGGCCATCATCACAGACAGGACTATTCTTGCGAATAAGCCTGATATTGTGCTGATGGACCGGGCACAGTCAAGGATATTTTTGGTCGACATCACCATTCCAGTATGACGAGAACCTCGTGAAAGCCGAAACAGATAAGCGAACAAAATATCTGGACCTGGCTCACGAGGTGACCGACATGGGTGGACTGCCGACCGAAATTATACCTGTAGTCGTCTCTGCGAACGTTAATCCCAGTCAGCCTCTCGGGTCATCTGAGGACTGGGACTCGTGACGGACCGCTCAAGCTCAAATGCAGAAGGCGGTGCTCCTCGATACCGCCCGCATCGTCCGCTGGTTTCTCTCCCTTTCTCTAACCTCGGCTGTTGGTCCCTGCCGAGGGTTTCCATCTGGTTACTTTTATTTATTTATGTATTATTTATTTATTTATGTTAGTGTATTAAATATATATTTATGTTTATTTATTATTTCCTTTAAAATATTTATTCAGCCCAACCAGATGAGAATACTATATAAATACCCCAAAATAATAATCATTTATTTCAATCCATCAGATCATAGTTACAGTAGTACATTTGAAATGACGTCCGGGGTAGGACCACGCTCTCACAGAATACCAGCGTAAAATAGCAGCTTAATGCTGTTGTGTTCGTATCGTTCGTATGGTGAGTGTAGAGAACCGGAGACCCTTTTTACTGGAAACGAGGCATTCCATCTCAGTCCTCAGGGGTGACAACGCATCTACATTTTGATTCTTAATTGAGAATAAATGTGTCTATGGGCCACAGCATCTGCTTACCATCAGGTGGACTGTGTGCTCGTTTGTCACCCTTATTCTATAAAAAAATGAATAAAATTAAAATAAAATTGAATGATATTAAATTAAAATTATTTGAAAAACCAGATTAAAACCATTAAAACCAAATTAACATCATTAAATATAAAAATCAATAATATGCCTGCCTCTGAGTCATTTCTTTGTTTGTCCTTACATTAATCATATAACAATGATTAATGTACTGACAATCAAACCTGTTCGAAAATACGCTCAAGATGGTGTTGGAGGTGGTCTGGAGCCTGCGCCCCAGAGATGTGCACCGCTTTCGCATCGTCGTATAGAAACAGTCGACACGGGCGTCGGTGAACATCCCTGACGCGTTGCAGTGCCCGGGCAGCCCCAACAGCACCCTGAACGCATTATTATATTGCACACGAAGTGCGTTGTACTGCTTCTGGGTATATGACACCCACATGCTGGTCGTGTACAGGGACGTACAAAATGCACTGAAAAGAGTTATTTTGACGGCCCCCGAGCAACAAGCAAACCTGCGGGCGATCATATTGGCCCTCACAGACAACGCCCTCTGCTCCCTATCGATGTCCGCATCGTCCCTTAGGTCAGGGGTCACGATATGCCCGAGATATTTAAACTGTTCGACTCTTTTTAACTCGACACCGTTCAGTCTAATAGGTGGAACGGTCTCCGGGCAGCCCCGCCCCCTGGCCCGAAAGACCATGCATTCACTCTTCTTTGCGTTATAGAGCAACCCGTGATCCAGCACGTAATTCTCGCAGATTCCCAGCAACCTCGGTCTGCCCACACACCGAGGCACTCAGCAGCACCATGTCGTCCGCATAACTAATATTATTGACACAAATACCATCGATATGGCAGCCGACACGGGTGCTGCTGAGCTTCTCTATCAGTGCGTTCACGTACAGGTTGAAGAGCTTTGACGAGGTCAGTCCCCCCTGCCTCACCCCGCACTGCAACCTGTACGGCTCCGACAGAGCACCTGACAATCGAACGACGTTGACCTGGTTAAAATACCAGTAATTGAAGATTTCTATCAGTTCGAGAGGCATTGAGATGTTCTTTAATTTTTGCCATAACATATCATAACTAACCAGGTTGAACGCCTTCGAGAGGTCGAGGAAACAGGCAAAAATAGGTGTGCTCCTTTCGGAGTAATACTTGCTTTAAACACAAGATAGCTGATTCAGTAGACAGTCCCGATTTAAAACCAAATTGATTGTCATGAGTGTTTACATACCGGTCAAGCTGTGTATTGAGCAAACCGTCAAGAACCTTAACAAGCACTGTGGCTAGAGAGATTGGCCTGTAGTTGCTCGTGTAGCTTAGGTCACCAGTTTTACTCTTCACAATTAGTACCATCACAGTGCTCATCATCCTATACTGTCCTATACAAAATTTATATAACATGCAAAAAATCTGGGCAGGTGGACCCCGGCATGCTTTAGATGCTCAATGCTCAGGCTGTCATGACCAGGAGACTTTCCACTTGACATTGATTTTATAACTCCCCGAACATCCTTCGCTGTGAATCTGGTACTTATCTCCAGCCCGCAGCTCCGACCCCTCTACACTGAATTAGAAGTCTCTAGATTTAGATGTCTATAAGCCGCAGTATTCATGTACCATCAGGGGAACATGTTACTCGTTAGTCACCCTTATCCTATAAAAATGTGATGAATGTAGAGAACTGGACACCCTTTCTACTGATAAAGGGGTATTCTGTACGGCCTTAGATTTAAATTGCATTTTGATTCTTAATCGAGAACAGAAATGTAATCGTGTCTATATGCCCCAGCATCCACTTATTATCTGACTGTGTGCTCGTTCGTCACCCTTATTCTTATATAAACACATCAAAACGGTATAGGGATATTTTAACAACACATGAATTCCAAAGAGTATGTTAATATTTTTTTAAGAGATGTATATGTCAGTGTATATAAAATAGCGGATGGATCGAGAGTAAGCGAAAGGTTGCGTCACTCTAGCGAAGCGTCATATCGATGGTGGCGGGGTAGAATTGAGAGTAGATCCGCAAACCCCTACTCGTTCGTGCAGTATAAAGTTCAGTATAGGTGCCGAGCGCGGGAGATTCCGCTTAAGTCATTTTACGAGTGAAGTCATTCAACGGCTGCTAAGATAGTGTCGTGGTTCTGCCCGTGGTGGTGGTTCTTCTGGTGCAGGCAAGGAGGATGGTGTTGCTGAGAGGCTGCCCTGTGTTGCGTAGAGATGTTGTTGCTGTCGGTTTGCATACTTTGGTGTTACTATGTGATCGTGTCCTTCACGTTACACTGGTGTGTAATTGTGACGGGGACATGTTGCGGTATGGTCGAACTGTGGTTGCTTTGTACTAAATGTATAGTGCGTTACGCTGCCTTCTTACTGATAATGATTAATTGCGTAAGCAAGAGAGCAAGTTGAACATCCGCTCTCACACTTTTACCATTTTTAACAATTAACGCTATCCTAATGTATTTCCGAGATCAGAATTGGGATCTCCTGTTGTATTATCTACATATATTATATCTAATAAAACTTTATTTAATAATCTACCATTTTTATATAAACACTGACTTTAAAAGAGATTTCAGACTTTTATGCAGAGATAAAAAACGCAAGTATGAAAACGGTTTATCACGTAAGTTTTATTTTTAATTAAAATAAGTAAATTTAAGTATAAGCACCAATTCATAACGCATTTGCATCGCTGGGCATACTCAAAGTGAGGTTGTCAATATCCTGATTTTCAGGAAAATCCCTTAGAACTCTTCTTTGGGGCATATTCGAAGCATGCTCAATGGGATTTAAATCTGGGGATTGCACTGGCCACTCTAGTGCCGTGACATCGTGTTCGTGCAACCACCCTAGTCGTATATGAACGGGCATTGTCGTGCATAAGCAGGAAATATTGACCCATTTGTGTTCGATGTGGCAAGACTATTGGTTTTAGCACCTCATTATGGCATTTTTCTGCCATCATGGTGCCCTGTATCCAAACGAGGTTCGTTCTTCCACCAAAACAAACTCCCGCATACACCATAATTGTACCACCTATGGATGAACTTCTTGAGGATGTTGAAGTCGGCTTTTACGACCAGGAACTCTCCAAACACGTTCTATCCTCGAATCAGGATGAAAACCGAATCCCCACCCACGCGAATAAATAGGCTAATTTATTCTCTTATACCGCCACCGTAAGCGTAAATAAATATTGACCGGAAAAATAAAATTTTAATAATATTCTTAGAAAGTGAAGGATATTTTTTATTCCTAAATCAAATAAACAGTGTCCAAAACAAATTCTAAAAACGTGCTCCGCCGCGACAGCGACACGCTGCCGTGACCAGGATTCGAACCTGGGTTACTACGGCCACAACGTAGGGTCCTAACCACTAGACGATCACGGCTGTCGGAGCTAGTGACGATTGTATTAAAACCGTGCTACAAATTCAACAGTGACAGAAGCACTTTCAATTTGGTACGGGTAACGAAACAAACACCAGCGTAGTGTTCAACGAATTTATTGCAGGGTTTTTGCTTTAATTAATATTTAACTTGTTTAAGAATTAATTTTCCAAGCTCAATCAGCGATGTAATCTTTACTGCAGCATTAAGCTGAGTGAGGTCCATTTGCTTAATGCGCCACATCTCATGCAGTAACAATAACGAACAGTAGCACTAATTTAACACTAATGAGTAGTCTAAAACTTATTAGTTTTGTTAAGCCAAACGTACTGTATCTTTTTTATCATTTGTTGTTTAAATTTTTAAATTGTATATTTAAAATATGCCACCATGTATTTATGCCATTTATGCCATAAATAATGTTTCTTTCTTCTCTATCTATCTATTTCTTTTCTATGTTTCCTTCGTTCTTACTTTTCTAATTTTTATTAATTTACAAATATTGTTAATAAAGATTTTATGTATTGATTTGCCATGAACTTGACGATGAAGGAAAATACCGTGACAAAAAAAGTTTTTTCTGAAAATACAAAATATTTCGAAGTACCATCGACAACCATGGTGAAGAATGTTTCTACAATATTAGTCTCGTACCGCTTAGCGAAGTGTAGAGTGACCCCTTACTAAATGGAGTGACAATAAGATATGCAGGAGGTATCGATAGTATCGTGGATATACGTGAAATACGTATCATACGTGGTAGAGCCAAGTTGCAGCTATATTTATAGTATAGTTGCAGCACGAATGGGTCGGCTCGACCGGGGAAAAACACGCTCTCATAAAATAACAGTGCTAAAATAGCAGCTTAATGCTGCTGTGTTTCGTATGGTGAGTGTAGAGAACCGGAGACCCTTTTTACTGAAAAAGAGGCATTCCATCTTAGTCCTCAAGGCTGACAACGCATCTGCATTTGGATTCGCAATAGATTTAGATGTCTATGGGCTACAGCAACCACTTACCATCAGGTGGACTGTGTGCTCGTTTGTCACCCTATTTCCATAAAAACGCGACTGCTGATTAAGTGGTCCTGGGTTCGGCTAAAAATCAGTTATTCTTAGTAACAGCCCGGAGTCAGGAAGTTTGCGGTGTTTCATTTCCGTGCCTGGGAAAGCACGTAAACCCGTTAGTCCTGCGCCTGATCTCTCTCCGGTCGTGACTGAATACCGTCCCGTCGGACTATGAAAGTGAGGGAATAGAGAGTGCACCATAGTATTTGCGCATATACTTGGGTACTATATACGCGTCATGCGCAGATGGCAAGTCTTCGTTAAACTGGTAAATGAAATTTAGTGTGAAGGAAATTATTATTGTTATTATTACTTTAATTCAATAATACGGTGGTATCAGTTCTTTGATCACCGGGTCGCTCGCCCACGGATATGAGTAAAGGTAAGTTTTCTAAAGTAAAACACACGCTATTTAGTAAAAGGTTGATTATTTCTGGTATAGATCTATTTGCTTCTTTATATTCTATAACATATTTGAAAGTGTAGTGGTTGTGTAAGAATATCCACTACACCGTGTTGTCTCGTGGGTGTCGTAAGAGACGACAGAGATACTGAAGCAGGAGTTGGGCAGCAGCATCTTTCTAATAACAATTTAAAGTAATAAAAAAACTGCAACGTCTGGCTACACTTAGTGTATGTGGAGCAATGAATGATAAGATGGATGAAGTATGCGATATGATGTATGATAGGGGAATAGATGTGTTATGTGTGAATGAGACGAAACGGAAGGGAAAGGATGCCACTACACATGGCATGTATACCGCGTACTGGTCTGATGTAGACGAGACAGAGCGGGCATGCCAGGGAGTCGGTATCATCCTTTCAGAAAGAATGGGTCATTATGTGAAAGAGTATGAATGTGTAAGCCCGAGACTGCTATGGATACGAATGAAAGTGGGCTTAAAGAAGTTGTTTGTTTTAGGGGTCTACGCCCCAAACATGTCTAAGCCCACTTATATCTGAGAACAGTTTTGGGAGATAGTAAGGATGGTGCTAATGAAACGCAAGGTTAATGAAAATATTGTTATATTAGGAGATTTTAATGGAAGGGTTGGCGTGAAGAGGCTTGGTTATGAAAGGATATTGGGAACGTTTGGTGATGAAAGCATAAATGAGAATGGTGAAAGCCTCCTCATCGTATGTGTGGAAAAGAATCTTTTTGTGACGAAAACTTTCTTTCGTCATAAGAAGATTCACATGTATACATCGGAAAGAGGTGGTGATAGAAGCATGATAGATTTCATAATTGTGGATGAAAGAATGAGAAGCGCAGTGGTAGATACAAGGGTTTACCGGGGGTCCAACGTAGGGACGGATCATTACTTGGTCTTATGCCGAATTAATAGTTTATTCAGACGTTAGCGGCATCGGACATCTATGTCTACCACTGCGTTACAGCGTATAAGAACAGAGAGGTTACAAGATGAAGGTATGAAAAAGAAGATGAAATGTAAGCTGAGAGAAAATATAAGTAGTATGGATGAATTGTGTATGAATGATTTAGACTTGGAGACTGTGTGGTATAATGTCAAGAAAGGTTTGGTGGATGCGGCTACCGAAGTATGTGGTGTAACTAAGAGAACGAATGAAATGAAAAATAACACTTTACTGTGGGATGATGAGGTACGGATGGAAGTTGAAGCAAAGAAGAGAGCATGGCTAGATTTACTAGCAACCAAGGCTAGTCATTGTAGCGGTATGAATGATGATATTGAAAGATAAAAGGCAGTCTTTAGACATCTAAATAAGAGAGTAAAAGAAGTAGTCGAAAGGAAAAAGCAAGAAAGGACGGATAAGAATGATAGAAGAATATCGGATAACTTCCAGGCAAATATTAAAATGTTCTGGAAACTCGTAAGAACTGCCAGGGGACATTCAAAACAGCCCAGAATTAATGCTATACGAGACCAGAATGGTTGTATTCTGAATGACGAAGTTTCGAGTTTAAGGAGATGGAAGGAATACTTTGAAAGCGTGTTTATGAGTGATGAGATGTTTGAATTAAATGAAATTCCGAAAGAAGAGGAAAGAGATAGAGAGATAGGTATAGATGAAATAATGAAAGCAATGAAAAGTATGAAAGCAGGTAAGGCAGCCGAATATGATAGAGTATCACTCGAAATGCCAAGGGCTGGAGAGGGAGTGGTGGCAGACCTGCTGTATACCTTCTTTAATTTGTATTGGGAACTTAAGCGGGTACCGGGAGACTGGTGCAAAGCCGTGATAGTCTCAATATATAAGGAAAAAGGATCGCAGCAGGACTGTAAGAACTACCGTGGTATCAGCCTTCTTAGCATTGTGGGAAAACTGTATGCTAAGGTGCTAATTGAAAGAGTTATGAAAGATAGTGGTGGAAAAATTTGGGATGTGCAAGCGGGATTTAGAAAGGGAATGGGATGTAGGGATCAGGTCTTTTCCATACGCATGATCGCGGAGAAGTTTTTGGCCAAAAACCAAAATGTTTTTGTGCGTTCTGTTATAGATCCCTTTATAGGGATCCGCTGACACAAAGCACACGGTCAGCACTCTTAGTAGCTTCAGTACTTTCTCATTTTCAAGACTAGCAATACCAGTCAGTCCATCATACAATCCGAAATACTGCCTCTCAAATTCAATTTTAATTTGTGTCTTCCTATAATAAAATACAGTTGTAATTTCTAAATAGTTTTTTAAAAGACATTTCGTGAAGCCCCGTATAACATTGGTGGCAACGGTGAAGGGATCTATAAAAGGTCCTTGGTGCCTCTGAGGACTCAATTGTGCAATTACTAAAACATTCTGTGTTGTGATCTCTATAAATACTTACCGCTTAAAACTCGTTTCCTCGCTGAACTTCCGAAAACGATACCCGCCTGGCCGCATGAAAATTTATGCTAGAAGTCATACAACTGAAAGAAAAAGAAAAGAAAGTAGAAGAAGAATACCACCCAGCATCTGCACATCATTCGCAAACCGAGTCTACGAAGTCAGCAGTGCTGCACACTTTCGCTGTTTTCTACGCTGTCGCCGTGTTCCTGAATCCTGATCAAAAAAAAAAATACAAGTACATAAACCCGACATGTTCCTGTAAGTCCGCTCCAGTTTTATACGAATATTATAATGATACAGTCTTAAATATTGTGAATAATACTGAATATTTTATAAACTTTACAAAATATAAGTTAATTTATTTAAACAGTCAAATCAAAAAAATAAATACAAAATTAATTCATATTTCAATTACACTGTCATTCATTCATTTTAGCATAATTCATTGTATATCAAGTGTCTTTTAAATATTATATTTTAATTGTGTGCCATTGCTTGTATTCGAGACCAGTGCAACGCCTTATCGCTACTACTCCCACGCGAAACGCCGAGTACCTTATCTTTGTTTTGACTAACCTCGTCCGTCACAATGCCTAAAGACGAACCTACACCGGTTATTTCGACACCAAACATCGATCTCAATATTCTTTGTAAATTTATAAGTAAGTTTGACGGCAACCGAGAAAAATTAATGCCATTTATTAATAACTGTAGTAATGCTATGAACCTCGCGTCAGATCAACAACAGGATATTCTTTAAAATACATACTTAGTCAATTAGAAGGACGCGCTGAAAGTGCGTGCTCGATTAAAATATTTGAATCTTGGTCACAGTTAGAAGACTTTCTTAAATCCCAATTCGGTGACAGAAAACATTACGCTGCACTGCTCTCAGACCTACAAGAATGTCGTCAGTCCAATAACGAAACGGTCAACCAGTACGCCCTACGAATAGAGACGTGTTTGTCTAAATTATTAACAAAATAAATATATCAATACCTACTAAAAAGAGGAACTGGCAGGCCGTCTCGCGGCAATGCAGGACTTAGCGTTACACACTTTCGTGGTTGGCTTAAATCCTCGTCTATCAACAGTAGTTCGATGCCGCGATCCCGATACGCTCAATGATGCTATTAATTTTGCCGTGTCTGAAGAAAAATATTCCAGGTGACTCGACGCCATCTTAGTCAAACAAATACCCAGGATTCAAACCAAAGACGCTTTACTAGTCGTAATTTTCAACAAAACCAAACAACCACGCGAGAGGCCTTTTAATAATTCAGCTGGGTCTTCCTCTATGTTCAGAACTGATTATCCAGTGTGCCGATATTGTAAAATACCCGGTCATACATTAGAAACATGCCGCAAACGCGAGTCTAATAATCGACGACGATTTGGTAATGTTCAAAACAATTATAGTAATAATGTTAATCACAATAACTACAATAATAATGGTCTACCGCCTCACACCCCGAATCGTAATCAGTATATCAATGCTGCTATTGCAGACGATCAAAATGTCGATAACACCAACCATCATTTAAACGGAGGATTTCCGTCCAGTATTGCACGGGAAGACTAAATAGAAGCCGATACTCACCCCATTGCCAATCATAACACAGCATTTCGCTCATTTTCTATTCCCGTTCCAACTCAATCTAACCGACAGGGTATCAGCCCCAAACCGACAGATTGAAAGTTAATAATGCTACTTCCATTACCAAACAGCCTATCAACGGCGTCATATCGAAGAATATTTCGTCTCCTGCATCTATTCCCGTTCCAAGTCAATCTAACCGACAGGGTATCCAGCCCCAAACCGATTGAAAATTAACAATTCTACTTCAATTACCAAACAGCCTATCAACGGCGTCATATCGAAGAGTATTTCGTCTCCTGCATCTGAAAAGAAAAAAATAATATTAAAATATATAACATCTCTACAAATCCATCAAAAATACTTACCTTTTATAAAGTTCAAACTTCTGTCTCGTCGAAATCCTTATCCTTGCTCGTCGATACCGGCGCAGCTATCAGTATTATTAAAGATTCTGCTGTAGAAAAAATGCCTGAAATAAACAACAATACTATAGAAATAATTGGTATAGGAAATGACTCTGTTACATCCCTGGTCACATCCCAATTGAATTTTGTTCCTACCAACATAACTTCTACGTACTTCCGGCGTTTGATTTGCCGTATGATGGAATCATCGGTAGCGACTTCATTATCAAATTAAATTGCAAAATTAATTATGACAACAACACCCTAAAAATATAAAAGATGAAATAGAGCTCTGTTTCACTAAGCCAGTCTATACTATTGCACCTCGATGTGAAACTATCATAGAGTGTTCTGTTAGAAATCCGGACATTAAAGAAGGACTTGTTCTCGATCAGAACCCCGTAGACTCGCTCTAATAGCTAACTGCATCGTAAAAGTGAAGTCAAATTCAAGAATTAATATTTCCGTTGTAAATACTTCCGAAAGCGAATTAATCGTCGATTCCGATCTAAAATTAACGCTACAACCTTTGGAAAATAAATATAATCATCAAATCTTTATACTTCTTCGGACGGTTCACGAAATAACGCCCTTACTCGCACGATCAAACTCTAAATCTCTTAAGATTGTCACACCTAAACAAAGAAAGAAGCACTATGCGATCTTTGCTGTACCTCCGATATTTTCATCTGCCTGGCGACAAATTAACTAACACAAACGTCTTGCAACACGAAATTCCTACTTCATCTTCTATACCAATTAACACTAAGTCTTACCGCTTCCTGACATTCATAAGCCAGAAGTAGAACGCCAAATAAATAAAATGCTTGACGATGGCATCGTCAAACCTTCGACATCACCCTGGTCATCACCAATTTGGATAGTACCAAAAAAACCGATGCGTCCGGGCAACGTAAATGGCGCGTAGTCATAGAGTACCGTCGTCTGAACGACATCACTATAGGAGATTCCTATCCGATACCCAACATAACAGAAATTCTTGACCAGTTGGGAAATGTAAATACTTTAGCACTTTAGATCTTGCTTCTGGCTTCCACCAGATAAGAATGTCCGAAAAGGATGCTCTAAAACTGCCTTCTCCGTCCCGCAAGGACACTTTGAATTCACAAGGATGCCTTTTGGGCTAAAAACGCCCCTCAACATTCCAGAGGTTGATGACACTGCCCTATCTGGCTTACAAGGACTCCAGTGCTTCGTCTACCTAGATGATATCGTTATTTACTCATATGATCTCCAAACACATATAAATAATCTCTAACGTTTTTGACAGACTCCGACACTTCAATCTTAAGCTCCAGCCAGATAAGTGCGAATTTCTCCGAAAGGAAGTATCATATCTTGGTCATATCATTACCAACGAGGGGTAAAGCCAAACCCAGAGAAAACTAAAGCTATTCAACAATTTCCCCAACCTCGATGTCAAAAGACATCAAATCTTTCATGGGACTAGCGTCATACTATCGAAGATTTATACCAAATCTATCCAAAATTGCAAAACCTCTTACAAACCTTCTGAAGAAAAATGTTCCTTTCGATTGGCAAAATGCAACAATTAGCCTTCGAAACTCTAAAATTGCTTGACTACTGCTCCAATATTAGCCTACCCAGACTTCACAAAACCTTTCGTGTTGACTTGTGATGCATCAAACTTGCTATTTCGGCCATATTATCACAGGGTTCCATAGGGAATGATAGACCTGTCGCTTATGCTTCAAGAACTTTAAATAAAGCAGAGTGTAACTACAGTATAACAGAAAAGGAATGCTTAGCAATTCTTTTCGGTACTAAAATATTTAGGCCATACCTGTATGGCCGTCGTTTAAAATTATTACCGACCACCGCCCACTTAGTGGTTATTTAACTGCAAGACCAGGGTCAAAATTAGTAAGGTGGAGGCTAAAATTAGAAGAGTTCGACTACGAGGTCGAATACAAAAGGGCAAAATTAACAGTAACGCAGACGCATTATCCCGTTTCCTGTTAATCCGGTTGTACAAAATGATACTATCTCAGATCCGCAACCTTCCACCTCCCACGAAGAACTAAACTACTCAAGATTCCGAACTTCCTTCAGACATTCTCGAAGAACTCATTGAACTGGGTGACTTGGATCTCAGCCCATCGGAACTCCTGAATCCGAACACACTGATTCAATTCCATTAGACGCAAAATCCCCAAAATTCCTGTAATGAATCAAATAAAGACTCTGAAAATAACTTGGCCCACTGCAACGACGATTACTCTATATTCCTTAAAACGTTTTCTAAAAGGATGAGACATTTAATACTTATATAAGAGTATAATGAGAGCCTTTTAAAAGTGACTGCAAAACAATCCTAGTCCCTGTATCTATCGATTTTGACGAATCAAATCCTACCTTGAAGATATTCTTTCCGGTTTAAGTGACACAAGGTCTTAAACGAAGAACGAGAACTTCACTCGTTTAAAAGATAGAGTCTAAAGGCAAAATTTATTATCTTCTCTTCACAAAAGTATATTATTTTGATGACTGTTCCTATCCGAAATCTTCAAGACCTTAAAAGCCGCTAGGACGACATTATACTTTCAGGTAATATCAGTGAAATCGCAATTTCTGATTTTAAGAATCTGTTCGAACAACATTCGTTTGTCAAAATATACGGCATGCTTATGTATTTATATAACAATACAAATATAACAATAAATATACATCATAACTCCATAATATACCTGTACCAACAGAGATATCGAAAATTCTAAAAGAAAATCATGATATACCAATAGCCGGTCACTTAGGATCAAATAAAATGTATAATAGAATTAAAGAACGTTATTATTGGAAAACATGCGCGCAGATATAGAGAGGTATGTACAAAATTGCAAACTGCCAAACAAATAAACCGTTACGCAAGATTAACCGGTCTCCTATGCAAATCACAACCACTTCTACTCGCCCATTTGAGAAAATAAGTTTAGATATAGTAGGCCTGCAAGCGGGTTTTCACAAACTCGATTTATACTCACTCTCAAGATGATCTAACCAAATTTTCTACAGCCTATCAATTTCCAATGTCACCGCAGAAGAAACATGCGAAGCTCTAGTTCACTTCATTTCACAATTTGGGATCCCTAAATCAATAATCACCGATCAAGGAACAAATTTTACGGCTGACCTTTTCAAACGCACATGTGAATTTTTAAAAATAAGACAGATATGGTCTTCCATATCATCCCCAGACTCAAGGTGCTCTCGAAAGGAGCCATGCCACTTTGAAAGAGTATCTTAAGTCCTTCGTGAACGAAAACCAAACCGATTGGCACAAATACGTCTATACAGCAATGTTAGCTTTAACAGTAACGTCCATACAACAACTCAGTTCACTCCTTACGAACTTCTTTTTTTCATAAGCCGTATATTCCCGATGCTATTTTCGAATCAAAAGTAACATTACCTATCCTGATTACATCAAAATGCCAGCATCGATTAAAGATTTCTCGAGAAAGCCCTACAAAATACAAATTTCAAAGAAAGGTCTAAAACATACTACGACAGAAACTCTCGCACGGTCAAATATAAAATAGGAGATTACGTCTATCAGAAATCATCTTCGTCTTCATAAAGCCCTCTCCCTATTTGGAAGGGGCCTTAAAGTCGTCAAGGTCCACAGTAATAATACCCTTACTCTCCTTATTAACAGACGCCATGTTAAACACCACTTCGACAGTAAAACTCGCTCATGAGATAAGTTCTTAAATATCAAAATTACATTCGTTTTAAGACATATATTTTAATACTTACAATTAATTTATACACTTTCCTTTTACATTATATACACATTATTATACAATCTAGACTTAGTAAGCTTTTAATTATTATTTACAGAACCACCATCGCATTTTGTGCTATTATTCTTGCAACCGGCAATGGTCAATATGTTGAACGCATCGACAAGAGCCTGGTATATTCTTCGACCCTGTTGGTACATTGAGGATAATTAATGATCAATTTCACATCGTTATACCAGTAGACGTACATCAATCCAACATCATTTGGAAAACATTCATGAAGTATTTAAAATAGTCCGATTTCAGTGTCGTGAGTGCCGAAATAGATTATACTCAGTGTGAAAATATGTTACAACCCTAAAGCACTTTACAACGACATCTTAAGAGATTTTAATGCGATTTCCCATATATCTTAAACGGTATGTCCAAGAGATCTGCCTGGTTCTCAGGTATTGGCACGGTATTTAAACACATTTTCGGTACACTGGATGAAGATGACGCTGAAAACTACAACAAAGCTATTCATGCTCTGTTTAATAATGAAAATAAACTAGCAGAATCTATCAAAAGGCATATCTTAGTTTCTAAATCCGCTATTTCTAATGTTAATAAATCCTGGAGAATTAAATGACAATCAAATAAAGTTAAATAGCGCCATTGAACTCTTATCTTCTACTGTTAAAAACGCATCTGAAATGTTAAATATACTCAGTTTTCAAACGAAACTATCAAATGTTTTAAATACCTTGCTATCTAATTTACTTACATATCCTTCAAAGTTGAAGATTTGTTAAACTCAATTTTATTTGTAAAACCAACACCCATCCATCTATACTAAGCCCAACTCAAATGTATAATGATATAATTAGTAACCTAAAATTATGCCAAAATACAAAGATTTTCCAATATCTCTAGAATTAAGCAACATTCATACTTTAATTAACATTGCCGATTTAGTATGTTATTATTTAGACAATAAGCTTATTTTTATCATAAAATTACCCTTAGTCAGTTTGTTAGAATATAATATATATAAAACCTACCCACAACTCCACATGCTCGAGATCAAGCAAACTCTTTGCCATGATCATCCTTCTGAAAAGTTTGTAGCGCTAAGCAAAGATAAAACAAGTTATGTTTATCTACAAGACATAAATAATTGTAAAAATATCCCGACAAATACCTACCTTTGTGATGTTATAGATGTAGCTACAGTATCCAATAATGTACCCTGTGAAATAGAAATTATGACGAAAGCCTTGATATCAATCCCAGATAACTGTCCATTTAGACTTATTTCCGGTGATCTGGATATATGGCATAAACTATACAACAAATGGATTTTGTTCAAACCAAACCCACTAAGTTATCAATGGAGTGTAGTAACAATTTAACCGAATACACTCTATCCGGTACGGGTTTACTCACAATTCCACCTGATTGCGTAGCTTTCCATGAAATCTGAAATTAGAAACTAAGCTCTACCCTAGTATAAATGTTCCCGGAATATATTCGGATTTTAATATAATTAATGATAGCTGTTGTAAGTTAAGTAACTTTAACAAATTTTCAGTTAACCTTACGTCTTCTATAAATGTAAAACCTTGAATTTAGAAAATTTAAAATCGTACGACACTGATTCCGATCAGATTATCAAACGACTAGACACCCTAGAAAGTCCAAATTTGTATAATGTTAGTTTCTCTATAATAAGTCTTATATCTGCAGCACTTTGCATATCTTTTATAACCTATATAATTTGTAAGAGAGGAAAGTCTTTCAGAGAGCATTTTAATTTTAACAAAGAAAATGAAAGTCATCATCACGCTGATCAACCACAGCTACGCATAGAGTAGCCGTAAACTCACTCAAGGTGAGTTTCCTCTTAACAGGGGGTTGTTATAGATCCCTTTTATAGGGATCCGCTGACACAAAGCACACGGTCAGCACTCTCTTAGTAGCTTCAGTACTTTCTCATTTTCAAGACTAGCAATACCAGTCAGTCCGTCATACTCTCATCCGAAATACTCGCCTCTCAAATTCAATTCTTAATTTGTGTCTTCCTATAATAAAATACAGTTGTAATTTCTAAATAGTTTTTAAAAGACATTTCGTGAAGCCCCGTATAACAGTTCGTGGACTTGGAAAAGGCTTACGACAGAGTGGACAGGGATGTGTTATGACAAACACTGAACTCATTTGAGTTGAGCGCTGGGTTGATACAGGCATTGAAATCTCTGTATAGGGATTCCGGTGCTTGTGTCAGGATCAACGGGGCCTACTCGGACTGGTTATGCATCCATAAAATTGTCAGACAGGGCTGTGTGGCTTCCCGTGGCTGTTCAACCTATTTATGGACAGTTGTTTGGAAAATTTGAAAGTTGAAGAATGCGGGTTAAGAATGGGTGAGTTAACCGTCAAATGCCTTTTGTACGCCGATGATCAAGTCATACTTGCGTCGGCGGCGGCCGAGTTGCAAATTATGGTTACACTAATAAACAGGTCATTAAAAGAAAGGGGGAATGAAAGTGAACGCAAGTGAGACGAAAGTTATGGTTTTTGAAAGAGAATAAAGTAAAACGTTATGTGAAATAATAGTAGGGGAGTTGATTGAGCAAGTGGATGAGTTTGTATATTTGGGATGTTTATTTAGCAGGGATTTTAGATATGATAAGGATATAGAACGACGAGTGAACGCAGGAAATATAGTAAATGGGGCTCTAAACTCTATTGTGGAAAGTCAGAATGTGTCCAAAAAGGCACGTATGGCAATTCACAATGCTGTGTTAGTCCCTACTTTAATGTATGGTAGTGAAAGTTGGGTGTGGCATAAGAAGCACGAGAGTAGAATAAATGCTGTAGAAATGCGGTCATTAAGGAGTATGTTAGGGCTGAATCTAAATGACAGAGTGAGAAATTGTGTGAGAGAAGAGTGTGGTTTGCAAGATAATGTTGTGACCAGGATTAAGAAAGGAATGCTTAGTTGGTTTGGTCATGTAGAAAGAATTAATGGTGAAAGAGTGACAAAGCAAATTTATGTGACAGAGGTGAACGGCTGAGTCTGGAAAGGACGCCTTAGGCGAAAATTTATCGACCAAATTGGCGATATATTGAAAATGGGCCAAATTAAGAGTACCCTTTACCAACGAACGTGTATGCGTAGGTATATGGATGTGGAGGAGGCGAGAGAGGTGTGTCAGGATCGTGCCAATGGAAGTCCATATTCTCTGCCTACCCCTCAGGGTGACAGGCGTGAATGTTTATGTATGTAAAAAAACTGCCGGTGCCAACCCGCCTGCCAAGCGTAGCAACTATGGCAAAATCGCTTATTTGAAGCAATCTATGGGAGAGGCCTCCCCCACCCCTATTCCCTCCAACAATATCCATCCACCCATTACAGCCTATATTTTATATTATATTATATATATACGTGGTGTTATATTATACGTGGTAGAGCCATGCTGCAGCTATATTAGTACCACTCTCTCACAGGATACCAGCGTAAAATAGCAGCTTCATGCTGCTGTGTTTCGTATGGTGAATGTAGAGAACCGGAGACCCTTATTACTGGAAACGAGGATTACTGGAAACATTCCATCTTAGTCTTCACGGGTGACAACGCATCTGCATTTTGATTCTTTATTGAGGACAGATGTAGATGTCTATGGATCAGCAACCACTTACCATCCGGTTGACTGTGTGCTCGTTTGTCACCCTATCCTATAAAAAAACATATTTTATAGGCTGTAATGGATGGATGGATGGATATTCTATAAAAAGAATGATAGAAAGATAAATCAATATAAAGCATAGGATTAACGCAGGGTGGATGAAATGGCGACAGGTCACAGCCACAACGTGCGACCCCTGAATGCCAATAAGGCTGAAGGGGAAAATTACAAATCGATCATCCGACCTGTCGTCATGTATGGAAGTGAATGCTGGGCCGTCAAGAAGAAGGATGAAAATAGACTGCATGCGAATGAAATGAGAATGTTACGATGGATGTGGTGTGACAAGGATGGATAAGATAAGGAATGAGTATAAGAGAAGCCTGAAAGTAAGCGCCAGTGGTAGAAAAGGTGAGAGGAAGCAGATTGGCATGGTTTGGGCATGTGATGCGGAGGAATGAAAGTCATGTCACAAAACGAGTGTTGAATATGAATGTGGAGGACACACAGGCAGAGGAAGGCCGAATAAAAGATGGATCGATTGTGTGAAGAGTGATATGAGAATGAAAGGAGTAAGTATGGAAATGACGGCTGATAGAGAGGAATGGAACAAAAGATTTACTGCGCCGACCCCAGATAATGGAAATGGTTTAGAGAATGATAGAAAGATAAATCAATACACAGTGCACCTTTATTTGAGTATATGCTACGGTTCATAGACATCGTCCTATTGCGCTATTGTCCTCATCAGCAAAAATATTTGAAAGTGAAATGGTAAAAAAAAAACTTTTTATGAGAAATATAACATATTTCACGATAGCCAAAATGGTTTTCGAAAAAACCGATCCACTATTTCGGCTATATGTAAATATATACAAAAGCTCTTGACATAATTAATAGTAAAAAATATGCTGTAGGCCTACTGCTAGACATGAGTAATCGAGTAAGTTACAAAATACTTTTAGATAAACTTTATGCTACTGGAATCCGCGGAATTGCTCATAATTGGTTCAAATCGTATTTGGAAAATCGATCACAAATTGTTGAAATCCAGAATACAAACTTCAAAACAGGAGAGATCCAAAAAGTCAGATCAGACAAAATCCCGATTATAGGATCGATTCCTCAAGGTAGGGTCTTAGGTTGTATTCTGTTTCTTATGTATATAAACAACCTGCCACAACAATTACAAGAACAATGTATTATCTTTGCAGATGATGTGTCTATCTTGCTTTCAAATACATCACTCACTAAAATACACGACTGGTTAGAATTACATAATTTAGAACTAAACTTTAACAAAACTAAATTAATCCTGTTTAAGCCTTATCAAAAACGACCTCTACAAATAAACTTTAACTACAAAAACTTTACGATCGATACGGTCAACTCTACAACACTACTCGGTATTGAAATAGACACAAATCTAAATTGGAAACTTAACAAGTAAATTGTGTTCATTTATATTTGCACTCATACATTTGAAAAAAGTAACCGACTTAAAAACAGCTCCTTCGGCGTATTATGCGTATGCTCAATCTTCAAATCAAATTTTCAAATTGCAAAAAAAATGTATCAGAATCTTGACAAATATAGGAAAACAGACTCATGCAGACCACATTTAAAAAAACTTGGTATACTTACACTTACATCTATTTACATTATTCAATGTTGTAAGTTCATTAGAAAATATCCAAATCTATATGATCCTGTAAACACTGTCAAAAGAAATAATCGAACTCAAAATAAATTGAATATTCAATTCACAAAATTAAAATTATTTACAACAGGTCCCCATACGATGTTAATTAAAATATATAATAATGTTCCAAATAACCTCATAAATATAGACAACACTAAGTCTTTTACAAAAAAATTAAAGTCATTCTTAACTGATAAAAGTTATTATAATTTAAGTGAATTCTTTATAGATGCGAATAAATAGTAAATTGTGTATGTGTAATAATTATAAAAAATAATATGTTAGACTAGTAAATGTTAAGAAATATGTTAGTTGGTATTTAGTATGTAGTAGTTAATATTTAGTATTAAAAAAAAAACTACCCTCTTATAAATTGCTATGCCCCTACAGGGCGTCAATTGATGTATGATTTATTTCTTGTGGCATGCAAATTATATATATAAATAAATAAATCTATATTTGTTCTTGTTATTCAGAATCAAGATAAAGATGTGCACGTAAAAAGAACTGTACCAAAAAAGAATTTTTGGTGTTCGACACAGGATTAGGTATGCTGCTATTTTACGGTGGTATTCTGTGAACCCGGATATAGAAGATAAATATTTTTGGATCAAAACGCAATTTACTCAGATCGATATTGTAACTTGTGTCATGAAACTATTCACTAATTCGTACAAATCTTCATTTTCATGACCACATACGACGACCGTATAAAACGGTCTTTATTTTCTTTAGATTTCACCTACTATTTTGACCTACATGCATTAAACTAGCATTAACAAGGGTTTTACGATTTCTGTCACAATCTTTCAAGCGTTTACGTAAGTACTTTGACCTTCCTTTATTAGGTGGTAGGAGTATTTTCCTGCCCACTACTTCCCATTAAATGTGATAATGCATCTATAGCCTTGTTTATTTGAAGTTGTTTGCGTTGTCCGTGGGCTGTAGTGGCCACTTACCATCAGGTGGACTGTAAGTTTGTCTGTCATTTCGATTTTATTATTGGTCTCAATTTCCTAACTCCTATTTTTTTAATTATTTAACAAGACTTTTAATACAACAATATACCTAGCAATGAATAAGTACGTGTAGTGAGGTTGTCGCATACTGTGTTATCGTGTATCCGCCCATGGCATTGACGCTTGCAGGCATAATAATTCACGAAACATTATGACAGAAATGTGTTTGCTCGTGCACTGTTGTCGGTGTTTCGCTTTTTATGGCTTTTGATAGATGAACAAAGATAAAAATAAAATCTTGGAAATAATTCATTTAAAAATAAAAGAAAATTGACTTGAATTGGTGGTTACGTAATTACTTTCTATTTGATGTCCGTTTGCAAGTTCGATTTATTTTGTTACACGAGCTACACCACTGCTGCTGCTAAACTTATGCTTCTCCCATTGATCGCCTTATATAGGAGATATTTCTTATTGTTTACATACTCGGCTCCCTCAAGGAATGCCACAAAGCAAGGTCCTGAGCCACCTGCATCCATCGACTTCCTACATATCTTACCAGGTCGTCACTCCATCTAGTGGGGGGCCGCCCTACACTTCGCCTACCAGTACGAGGCTGCCACTCGAGCACTTTTTCCCCATTGGTTGTCGTTTCTTCGAGCTATATGGCCGGCCCATTGCCACTTCAGCTTACTAATCCGTTGGGCTATGTCGGTCACTCTGGTTCTACTGCGGATATCCTCATTTCTAAGTTTATCATGCAGAGAAACCCCGAGCATAGCCCTCTCCATAACTCGCTGAGCGACCTTGAAGTTTCTCATACGGCCAGCAGTGAAGGACTACGTCTCAGTTCGCACGACTGGCTGTAATGATGATGATGATGATGATGAAGACATACTCGGCGGGCGTGTTGACACCGAATTTTTTCATTAATATGAGTTGTTGTGAGGAAGCATCTTCCTGATGCCCATCCTCTGTTTCATTTCCCTCTTTCGCCGCTTACTTGCGGGATGACATGACAGGATGTGGTAGTAGATTTTCTTATGCCGCCACTACATTTGTTAGGTGCTTTTACTAAGTGGTAGGACTTCTTTCCTCCGTAGAAGCCCTTCTGAGTAGATATCAACCTCTTAGCTATTTCTACTACAAGCAGCAGTGCATGCAATACTGGTTTCCGATCTGAAGAGTATATAGAGCCAGTATAATTATAGGCCGAAAGGTTTGCTGAACGGTTAGCTGAAAGGCATTCCATCTTAGTCGTCAGAGGTGACAACGCATCTGTAACCTTCTTTGTTTGAAGTTGGTTCCAGGTGTCCATGAGCTGCAGTAAAAGTTAGTTAAAGTTAAAGTTACACCCCATATATGACCCACTGCTGGGCACAAGCCTTCTCTCATTTCTGAGAGGGTTTTAGGGCAAGAAAATGTCCACTGCGCTGCCCAATGCGTGTTGGCGAACATCACATGTCTTCGACATATGTTTTTTTTTCTTATTTCTCAGACATGCAGGTTTACTCACAAGTTTTCCTTCACCGCCCAGCACGTGGTAAATCAGCACTGAGAACCACAATTAATAATTTCATTGGTGCCGGCGAGGATCGAACCCGGGTTGCTCGCGTACTGTGAAACTTACAGCGAGCGCTAACCATCTGAGCTACCATGGCTCTGAGCTGCAGTAACCACTTATCATTAGGTGGGCTGTAAGTTCTTTATAATTACGCTTTGCTTGCTTTCGTACGACTTAAACAAATAATACACGAATGGATTCCGCAGTTTTGATATTAGGTTAGGTTACAGCCTATTAAAGTCCACTGCTGAACATATGCCTCTCCCATAGATTACCTCATAATAAGCGGGTTGGCAACCGCAGTTTTCTATTTTTAGTCGTTATTAGGAAGACACTGCTGCCCATCTCCTGCCGCCCGTTTCCCTCTGTCGCCTCTTACGACACCCACGAGATGATATGGGGTAGTGATATACTTTCACCACCACTACACGGCACTAATTTTGATATAAGTTCACATTCATTGAGAAATGTTTTTATAAGAGAATAATGGAGTTTTGTAAGAGATTTAACATAATCAAAAAAAAACAATATGGCTTCCAGAAAAAGAAATCTACAACGCTAGCAACATTTAATCTTATAAAAATAATAATTTCTAGTGTAAATAATAACCGACTAACAACAGGACTATTATTTGATTTAAGTAAAGCGTTTGACTTTGTCACACAGCTTTCTTTTAAATAAATTAGAATCGTTTGGAATTAGAGCGATAGCACTAAAGTTTATTCATCTTATTTATCAAATCGACGACAATGAGTTACGATTGATAAAATAGTAGGAAATGAAATACTATCCTTCTCCTCTCAGTACAGAGAAAAGAATTACGGTGTTCCTCAAGGTAGCGTCTTAGGGCCAGTATTATTTTGTCATACATAAATGACATAATGTATGACAAAATAATCGATATCTCCGTAATTGTAACATCCCACAAAAATAGTAATTCATTAGATAATCATGAAAAGGAAATAAATGACACAATCGATAATATAATTAATTGGCTGCATACAAATAATTTAAATTTAACTTAAACAAATCAAATTACATATTAGACTGGAAAATACATATAGATGAGCTATTTAAAAGAGTTTATCGTTTTGTGTATGCGCTACGTACAATAAAAAATGTTACTAATAAAAAACAGCCCTAATATCCTATCGGGCGTATATTGAATCTATACTCCGATATGGTATAATAATGTGGGGTAATAGCACAGATTGTCGTAGGGTATTTATCGCACAAAAAAAGTGCATAAGGTCAATATGTGGTATCTCAACAAGAGAATCCTGTAAGCCAATATTCAAAAATCTTTGTTTACTAACTTTGCCATTGTTATACATTTTTGAGATTTGTAAATTTGTAACAGCATACAAATTTATTTAAAAAGTCCTCTGATGTTAATCCTACGCTTAAAAGAAATCCGAATAGGTTAGTTCTAAGCGAAGTTCCGAAATCAACTAAATATAGCAAATGCTGTTTATCGATGTGTGTACGTATATACAACAAAATACCTGACGAAATAAAAATACTATATAATATGAATTTATTTAAAAATAGACTGAACCATTGGTTAATTGACAAAAAAATTATGACATTAATGAATTTCTGACATCGTAAGCTACATTCTGACATTGTTATCTGACCATTAGTGTGCTGTGATTCTGACATTGTAAGACATTGTTAAATATGATTTAAATGAAAATGTTTAAATTGATAATTTTTAATATCATATAGCTCATTTTATTGTTTAATGATTTAAATATAATTTTCATGCTATATTATATTAAAATAGCAAGGCATGTGTGCATAATACAACTAAAAGATCTGTATTTTTAGCATGTTTTATGCAAATAAAGATTATTATTATAACTATTATTCAAATAAAGGCTTAGAAATCAATTTAACTTTTTATAAAAACTGCAAACTTTCTCAAGAATATGACTGAAAAACTTTTTAGATTTTCAAAATCCAAACAAGTTCTGTTTCAAAAATATGTAACGCGGAATTCTATTGGAATTACATCGCCAATGTTGAAGATAGCTAAAATTTAATCATCCAACTAATTGTAAAATTACCATAACTTATTTGTTATAAAAATACTTTTTATTCGATCGATTTTTCTTAAAAAGTTCAGTTTAAAGTTTAATAATTAAAATTTTATTAATATATTGAATTAAAACAACGCTTATATCAAATACATGTTTGAAAATTTAATTTTATATAGATAATATCAAAATCCTATCATAATGATCTAAAAAGAGTGTCGTAATATTTTAACCATTCTATTCTATTACCATTTTATAAAACTAAATTAATTCCGAATTGCGAGTATCATGTTTAATCAACAAAGCTCACACCGTAAAAGCACACGGTGGTGTTGCAAGGCTTCGTTTGATATTAAAGGAATGTTAGTTACCATTATTACGTCTTTATGTCATACCTTTTTTTTAAGCAGTCTTAATTGACAGCTGGAAATATACCTATTTAAGAATACTCCAACTGGCATATGATAAGGTACTGACTAGTATGGTAAGTTTAGATAGTTACTCGGTGAAAGCAGCACCGATACCTACACTGGTGGGTTTAGTTTTAATAGTTAATCGTAAGGCAAATCATCGCTCAACGGGAAAGGCCCATTGGCTAGCGGTGGATTTTTAGGAGCTGATGATGATAATGGTGATTTAGAATAACTATATTGTCGTTTGTCGGTAGCAAAAGCAGTTCACCTCTTTATAAGGTAAACGATGCTGCTTAAAACATTGCGATAACAGTTTTAGAAAAAAAATACAAACTTCTACTTTTAACAAATTAACTTAATAAAAGTTAACGTTGGACTGTGATACGTTTCTAAAGAACTAAAGAAATTAGGGTATGTATTAAAAAGTAGGCAATATTTTATTTTACTTATGTATTAAATATACCGATTTAGTGCTAATTACTCTATTATCTACCAAAATGATATGCCAATGCCTGCCAAGCGTGGCAAAAATTACCCCTATGAGGCAATCTATGGGGAGGCTTATGTTCAGAATTTATGGATGGATGGATGGTCAAAGAACATATAACATCTTCCAAATCAAAAGCCCGTGAACGTTTACGCCCGGATTAACACGGGCCTCTCATGTTTAAGGCTAGATTTGTCGTAACCGCCACGCTGGCCAGGCGGATTGAGTTCGCAGTACCAGATGTCTCGGGACCTGTGATACTGCTGTGAGTCACAGGTCTGGGTATTTTACGTCTGGTGTGAATAACTAGATCGTTGTACACAAATTTATCAGATTCTACAAAATATTTTTTATATTTTCCATAGTCGCATCGAACGAAACCCACGCGAAGAAAAGGGCTAATTTATTTATGCCGCCTCAGTAAGCGTAAATTAAAAATTGGAAAAATAAAATTCTAAAAATATCCTTAGAAAATTAAGAAACTCATTATTCTTAAATCAACTATGCGGTGTGTAAAATAAACTTTAAAAATGTGCTCCGCCGCGACAGCGACACGCTGCCGTGACCAGGATTCGAACCTGGGTTACTACGGCCACAACGTAGGGTCCTAACCACTAGACGATCACGGCTGTCGGAGCTGGTAACGGTAAAGCTAAAAATTTGATACAGATATGATTAAAACTGGAGCACTTTCACTTGCGAATGGATACTGTTAACGCAACAGTAAACACCGCAGTAGCGTTATTAACTACCTAATAATGAAATGAATTCATTGCCTAACAGACTATAATCTTTTTGTTTCCCTTTTTTTAATTGTTTGGTTTATTTTTACTTCCTTATTATTTTTTTAATTTTTAAATAAAAATGAAGTGATCAAAATGAGTAAAAAATAAGTGTTAAATTATAAAAAATCCTAGAATGAAGATAACGTTCTTTAAAAAATAATAGAAAGAAAATATGTCTCTGCTAAACTCAAAATCAAATCAGCCATTATTCAGCTCAAAATCAGCCTTAGCTTTATTTTTTTTTAATTAAAAGCCAAAAGAAACAACATCAAATAACTATACTATATAAATAAAATATAAGTGTCTGCCTGTAATATTCAAATAACTGGCTTCGCTCAGGGGGACTATTTGCATGGTATTATTTACAAAAAATTCATAAATGGTTATTTATGTCTTAAATAACCATTTATGAATTTTTTGTCTGTCTGTCTATCTCTGTCTGTCCGGGTTAATCTTTGGAATGGCTAACCAATTGTGATAAAATGTTAAACAACATATAGAGAGCAATGCCAGGAAGGATCTAGGCTATATTTTATTCGAAAAGCATGAATGAAACAAAAAATGATAAACTAAAATATCTCTGATTATCTTAAATCATATTAATAGACAATCCTATCCAGGAGAAGCCAGGACGGATCTTTAGTTAATATAATTTTCTAAAAATGAAGTCTACATCAAGATAATATAATTCTTAATCCCGCTGTGTTACGTATGTATGGTGAAAATCGCATAACAAAAATAGCCAGACTGTTTGCTTGTCTTTCTTTCTAAGCAAAAACAGCATGGTTACATTACTACTTGGCGGCAGAATAAGTATGAGGAAGATACTAACCAAGACGTACCGGAGCCCTATATTCTAGTAATTTTGAAGCTATTCTATCACCACATTATTATTTTATTTATTTAAACTTTAATGTACAAAAGAAAAAATCGTACATATGGCGGACTTAATGCCTTAAGGCATTCTCTCCCAGTCAACCATTAGGCTAAGCAGAGATAAACATATGGGAAGTAGTGCAGCAAAAGTAAACTAATAATGAGAAAAAAGGTAACGAAGTTCGAATAAACCACATAAATATATAGAAGGTATTCTATACATATATCATAAAATGTAAATATATTAATATAGACGTACACACATACATAAATCTACTTAAATACATTATATTATTATAACTATAAATATATTATAACTGCAACTTAAATTTAAATGACGTAAAACAAAAATTTAATATTTTGGCTCCAAATATTAAAATAATTAACAGTAATTCTTTACCTTTTAGGTTCTCCAATTTTAATGAATCTATTTCTGAATATATTAATAATTATATTACTAAATTTCAAAATTCCACTGACCGTCTCCTTGAAATTAGTCCACATTATGCACTTTGCATCTTAAATTCTGTCTTTTCGTCCCAAAATTTACGTATGTGTTTCCTTGCTGCTCCTTGAATCACCCAGACCTCTTGACACAAGTAGACAACTTAATCAAAATTAATTTAGAATCGATTCTTAGTTCAGCAATCTCATAAGTAAAATTTTAAGGGCATTCCTTCAAACTTTGAGATTACTGGCCTGGAAGAAGCTAGAAACGCTTTAATTGTATGCCCTGGTCAAAATTTTCTAGTTTCTCCAAATTCACAGAGGAGCTGGGACGACATAAATTGCAAATTGACTTATGACAATCTTTTGAGCTTTAGTACAGGTTCGGCACGTGCTAGGCTTTTGGCCGTGGGTACGCTAATGAGGCCGGCTACTGGCTTCACGCGTACCCTTCGTCAAATACAGGAACATTTCTTGAGCCTGACACGCTCCTAATCGCAACCTGTCTACAGCTTGGGGTTCCGGTCTGCGCTCCTCATAATTACCCGTGTGACAGTGAGGTTGACAAGCTAGGACATCACGGACTATCATGCCAAAAAGAGCAGGCCGCTTCTCGACATGCAGCACTTAACGATATCATACGCCGGTCCCTTGCCACCGTCAACGTGCCAAGTCTACTTAAGCCTTCTGGTATTGCAAGAGACGATGGCAAGAGACCGGACGGTATGAGTTTGATTCCATGGAAGATGGGCCGGATGCTGGTATGGGATGCAACCTGTTCAGACACGCTGGCCCCTTCCCATCTACATGGAACCAACAACAGAGCTGGTGGGCTTATGAAGCGGCTGGAAAAGCTAGCATGAAATACAGGGTCTAGGTCTGAATATGTTTTGTCCCATTCGGTGTCGAGACCCTTGGTTCAGGGGTCCTAGCGCTATAAGGCTTTTTAAGGAAATAGCAAAAGGTTAGTCGACGTCACAGGAGACTGAAGAGCTGGCAGTTACCTCGGACAAAGAATTAGTCTAGCTATTCAAAGGGAACGCTGCCGTATCTTTTGGAACCCTGCCAAAGGGCCTTTTAATAATATATTTTAGTTATTATAATATATATATATATATATATACAACTCTGTGTAAAAAGTATCGGGAATATGTCAATAAAAAGACCCGCGTAAAAGAGGTCGTTCTAATTTTTTTACTGCATGTTGGTAGCACTGTACTGATTTAGCGCAAAGTTTCCTGATCTGTCATTTAATTTGTTTTAAACTACACTTTTGTTGGTCATAGTTTTGAGTTATCGGCGATTTTACAATGGAAAATATTGTTGAACAAAGAGTGCCTTAAATTTTGTGTTTCGAATGATATTTCATGTGGTGAATCACTAAAAATGTTGCGAAATACCTACGGCGAATCGTGTATATCGAAAACAAGGGCTTATGAATGGTATAAGGCTTTTAAAGAAGGCCGAGAAGTAGTAGTAGACTTGCCTCGTTCTGGTAGACCTTCAACCGCTACGACCAAAGAAAACATCGACAAAATCAAGAAGCTAGTGCTCGAAAATCGACGTATGAGTCTGAGAGAGTTGGCTAGTGAGGTGAACATATCTTTTAAGTCCGTCCACAACATTCTCATTGACATTTTAGGCATGAAACGCGTCGCCGCTCGACTAGTTCCAAAAGAGCTCAATTTTGTTCAAAGAGCGCAGCGAAAGCATGTCGCTGAAGACATGGTTTCGAGCTTCTACGGATCCGACCTTTATGAAACGTATAATAACTGGCGACGAGACATGGGTTTATAGTACGACATGCAAACAAGCCAACAGTTCAGAATGGCGTCTCGAAAACGAGCCGAAACCCAAAAACCGCGGCAAAGTCGCTCCAAAATCAAGGTGATGCTGACAGTTTTTTGACTACCGTGGTGTGGTTCACCTGAATTCCTTCCAAAGGGAGAAACAGTGAATAAAGAATATTATTTAGGCGTCATGAAGTTTGCGTGAGAGTATCCGCCGAAAACGTCCAGATTTGTGGCAACACAACTCATGGATGCTGCACCATGATAATGCACCATCACACACAGCCATTATAGTGAAAGAGTTTTTAGCGAAACATTCAAAAAGTTCTCGACCAAGCACTGTATTCACCTGATATGGCTCCGTCTGACTTTTTTATTTTTCAAGTTAAAATTACCACTTCGAGGAAAACGTTTTGAGTCGATAGAAGCTATAACAAAAATTCGCTGAATGAGCTAAAGGCCATACCGCAAATAGCCTATGAAAATGTATGGAAGACTGGGTGAAGCGTTGAGATGTTGTATTGCAAGCGATGGGGCCTACTTTGAAGATAAAATAAATTTAGATGAATAATTTGTATTTTTTGTTTTATTGACAAATTCCCGATATTTAGTGTACAGAATGTATATATATATATATATATATATATATATATATATATATATATATATATATATATATTTTTTTTTTTTTTAAGGTTTTTAGTTTTAGTTCATTGTTCTAGTATATATTTTATTTTATATTGTGTAATACTTAAACGTTTGTTATATACTTATACGTTTTGGACTTTATGGGTGACTGAACGTGTACTTCGGTATTCGCTACTGGAACTCCTCGACGAGTAGAACTAGTGTGCTGATTTTGGCCTCTGTTTTGTTAGTTATGATGAGACCTTACCTGACTTGATAGTGTCCTGACGGTGTACTTCAATGAATGCTACTGGAACTTTTAGACGAATAGAATTACTATTTACAATTGTTTTTTAATTTTTTCACGATCTTATGAGTCGTGCACTTTTAGATTTTCCAAGCTTTTTTTAATTGTAATTTGACACAAAATTATCTGAAAATTAAGTATAGTGATAATTATAAGGTATTTAGTGAAAACTTGTGTGTAATTAAACTACTTTAAAAATTTACGTACAATCATGTTTGTGGCGGGTGGAAGGGAAAGGGGAGATCTCCCGCCGGGCAAGGTGTTCTGCCCGGGGAGCGGGCAACGCTCCGAGTGGTAGTTTGGAGCTATTGTATATATACTGTTTTTAATTCGGAACTTTGATAGCGCGATTTAGGCATCGATGTATTTCACTTGTGGCGCGACGACAGCGCCGCCACATGTTATACGTAATTTTTTTAAAGCGCTTAAGGCATGCACAATTGGATTTGTCAATAGTTTTTTATTCTTCTAATCTATTTTGCAATTGTAAGCTGTATGATGTGTATATTATATTATAGTACCTGGGTGACCAAACTTTGCTCGGAATTAGAAAAATTTAATAATTTTATAGATAGGTGTGTATAACATGTAAATATTTAGGTAAAGTAAAACATTATCTAATTACCAAATTTCACCCAAATCGTGCTTAAGAGGAAATGAGGGTGGCCTTTTCTCCATACAAACGCTCTCACCTGTTTTCTTTCTGGTTTATGACAATGCAGACATACCTTATTGCAATGATTTTTTACAGTAAAATAAATATCAACCTTTTCTAGGTCCCTATGTTTTTCTTTTTGATTTTTTTTCTATTTATTTGATAATAATTTTACCATATTTAAATTGATATTTCACGGTATAAGCATAAGCTGTACAGCTTTACCGTATACCGAAGCCATCAACAAACATATCATAATAATTATTATGCCTAATAATTATGTCATACATCATAATATTTCGCATACAGTCTGTTCATATATTTTGATACTAATTAATAATATTAAAGATAAACTTATTTTATATTATTAAAATTGTATATGTGAATATTAGTTCGTAGAATATTATGTGTAACTTATAATACAAAATTTTAATTTTAATTTTACAATACTTATTATAGGTTACTAAGAAGTAATTATTTAATATATTTTTGATGTTGCGTTAATTAATTTGTTTGTTTTAGTTGTGATGGAAGTTTGTTTATGATATCGGGAATCATGTATTCTAAAGGCCTCTACACACCAAACCCGCCGGCCCACCGGCTTTACCCGGCGGGTTAGGCCGGCGGCATTAGAACATTGTAAAAGTTGAGACCGCGTGTGCCCCACCGGGGAGCGCGCGCGGGCTCAACCCGCTGGCACGATTATCGCAAAACAAGCCTGGCGGCTTAACCCGCCAGGCAAAGCGGGCAAGCCGGCGGCCGGCGGGTTTGGTGTAGAGGCCTTTATGTTCGTTTCCATATAGATTTGTGTTTAGTGATTTTAGTTCCTAAGCGCGATCATAGATGGCGCTGGCTGTCTGTTGCTCGCGCAGTTGAATTGTTTCTTTGTTTAATGACCCCGGCTCTTAAGGCTCTAAATAAATTTGGTTTTGCCAGTACTGTATATTGAATTTTCATTTCAATTACATACCTACCTCGAACTACCTCGTCATACCTATGTATTGTTATACATAGTGTTGGTACTTCGAGCCGACTGTGGATCGGTCGGTTGGTTTTGCAAGTTGTTCAGTTTTTGAAGAGGTTTTGGCTGGCAAGTGGATTGCTTGCGCAACCAGCTAAGTTCAGCAGCGGTGGTTGCAAGGAGGCAACCACTGCAGACGGTGCTGGGAGGACGGTGCCTGTCCGGAAGCAAAGGAACAACTACGAGCGGAGGAGAGGGGAGGTGAGCGCAACGCGCTTTGTACGTCATCAACTACAGTCCATTGAGGTGATACCAGGATAAATTGTGAGTGATTTGAACCTTATTTACGTACAAAAATTTACTTTGAAATTATGAAATCAAGTGCAGTGTTTACAATAAAGTAGCAAATTTGAACTTTATTTTAGAAGATTGAAACTTAGTAAAATTTTGGACATTACTTGACTTAGAATAATTTAGTAGTTTGTTTACATTAACTTAGTTAGATTTTAAGGAAATTTGGCAAAGACGGGGAACCTATGCTCGATTTTTTTGGAAACAACAAATGCAAAAACACTTGTAATTTTCTTAGGAATTTTCCGTAACTTGTGTTTCAAGGTAAACTCAGAGTAAATTTTTATTGACATTAAATAATAGTTTGATTCAAAATGGAAGATTTAGTTCACTTGCAGGTCGATTCTTATGATCGTATGAAAAAGGCTTTAATAAATTATAAAAAGAGTCCTAAAGAGAGAATAACACAACAATATGTACAAATCAGATTAGATTCTCTAAATGAACTTTGGTCTAAGTTTAATGATACACATGACAAGATTGTGAGAGCATCTACTGATAGAGAATTAGCTTATTTTAAAGATGATATGTATGAATTAGTTGAAGAGTTGTATGTAGAATATAAAACAGTTTTAAAACAAGTGTTGGACCTTGAACAACCAGTAAAGGTTGTTTTCAAATGTTTTGATTCTAATAGTTCACAGACACAGAGTACAAACATTCAATTGCCTCGAATTGTAATACCTACCTTTACAGGGCAGTATTCAGAATGGACCACATTCCGAGATTTGTTTGTACATAGTATGTAATTAGTTAAACAATGTACAGAAAATGCACTATTTAAAAGGTTATTTGTCTGGTGAACTGAACAACTTCTTAGGCAGATTCCAATTGCTAATTCAAATTATACGAGATGTTGGACATTATTAAATTCGAGATATAACAATAAGAAATTCTTGTGTCATTCTATTCTCAAAAATTGTTAAGTCAAAAATATTGTGGGTGAGTCTGCGCAAATGTTAAAGGGATTGATTGACACCACCACTGACTGTTTATGCGTTAACAAACATAGGAGTCGATGTGCTCCTGGGATATACTTATAATACACTTGTTAACCCTTGCTTGACGTAGATTCCAGAAAAGAGGGAAATCCATATTAGCAACAACAGTGAATTAGACGAACTTCCTAAATTCACTCAATTTAAAGACTTTTTAACGAAACGTTATCGCGCTTTAGAGTTTCTGGAACCTAAGTCATCAGTATCACACAAGGCTCAAAACGTTCAGTCACAAAATGTTAATAAACCTAAGGTTTTTCACGCAACTGAAATTAAATGTGAATTCTGTTCTGACAATCACAAAATTGGTAACTGTAAAAAGTTCGCCAAGGAAGACGTACATAACCGTAGAAGTTTTATTGAGAAGAACCGTTTGTGTTTCAATTGTTTTGGTCATCATGCAGCCAAGGTATGCCAAAGTACTTTAAGCTGTAGAATTTGTAAACGCAAACATCATTCGATGCTTCATCCTAAAATGTCTCATGATGAAGGTTCAGGTAGGTCTGGTGATGTGTCTAGTGGTTCTACTAGTGCTCAAGGATCTAGTAAGGTTTTCGTTTCTCTGTCTGGTGAGGATGTTGAGGGTTCATCCACTAAAAAGATAGTGGCGTCATCCAGCTCAGTAGAAAGCGACACTGTTATCACGTGCTATTCATCGAATCACTTGCCGGTTCAAAGTCAGATTCTGTTAGCCACAGCTCTGGTTAAGGCAGAGTCATCCAACGGAGAGCGTCATTTAATCCGAGCGCTGCTTGATCAAGGCTCCCAAGCCTCTTTTGTCACGGAAGCGGTTGCTCAGTACTTGGGTCTTAAGAAGATGCCTGTACAGGGCGTATATCCGATTGAAGGTAACGACAACATTGCTGTTAAATATATGGTAAAGTTGAAGGTTCATCCTAGGTTTGATTCCACCACAGTGATAACTGTTCAAGCTTACATTCTCAAGTCTATTACCTCTTTTCTTCCTAGTAAAAAGGTTGTTGAATTAGAGTGGATAAATAAAAGTGGCATATGCTTAGCTGACCCACAATACCACACCTAACAAAATTGATGTTTTGTTGGTGCAGAGGTATACGGACAAGTCATACAAGGTCAAATCAAAGGGATCAGAAGGGTCATTAGTAGCACAAAGTACCTCTGTTGGATAATTTCAGGTACTACACAACAGATCCAAAGCAACCACGTCGTTGTAATGCATGCTTTGACGGATGATTACCTCAGATTTTGGGAAATGGAAGCTGATCCAAGAGTCAATCAAAATATTATCGGGAAGAAGAAGACTGTGAAAGATTTTATGCACAAACAACGTGCAGAGACTCGCAGGGCCGTTATATAGTGCGGCTTCCATTTAAACAACAAAGTGTCGAGTTTGAGAATTCTAAATTAATCGTAGAGAAAAGGCTAAGATCATTAGAATCTAGATTCAATAAAAATTAATCTTTGAAAAGGAACTATGCTAAGGTAGTCAAAGAATATGAAGACTTAAATCATATGGAGATCAGTCCAGAGAAGGAACAAAACGGAAACAAATCTTTCTTTCTTCCACATCACGCTGTCATTAGGGATGACAAAGACACGACCAAGATTCGAGTCGTATTCGATGCATCTTGTAAAGATCAAAATGGTAACTCCCTAAATGATGCTCTTATGATAGGGCCAACCCTACAGCCAGAATTAAGGCACTTACTGATAAGGTGGAGGAAGTACCTATTTGTTTGGCAGCTGACATCATTAAGATGTACCGTCAAGTCAAGGTGGCTGATCAAGATACAGATTATCAACGGTTGTTATGGTGTGATCAGTGGAATGGTGAGGATGAGGATAAAGAAAATGCAGAAGCTACTAGAAAATCAAAGGCAAATATACAGGAATATCGTTTATTGCGACTAACATTCGGAACGGCTTCAGCACCATATTTGGCTGTAAAGACGCTGCAACAACTGGCTCGTGACGAAGGTGCACTGTATCCTGAAACAGCTAAAAAAATATTTAGTGATTTTTATGTAGATGACTTGCTCTCGGGCTGTCAAACAGTGGAAGAAGGATTACAGATTTATAGGGAATTGAACATAATGTTAAAAAAGGGAGGGTTTGAACTTCAAAGGTGGATGACAAATGACAGTGAGCTACTGGAAAGGTTAAAAAAGAAGGAAGAAGGAAAGGATATAGGAGAAGGGATTAACTTAAAAACAGATGAGATAGTTAAACTTTTAGGACTAACCTGGAATCGAGGAACCGACGAATTTCAGTACACGGTGACACTTCCGCCGCAGACAGGACCTGTAACAAAAAGAAAGGTTTTGTCAGACATAGCTAGATTATACGACCCCTTAGGTTGGCTTGCCCCATGTATAATCAAAGCAAAGATTTTAATCCAAAAATTGTGGCTGGCAGGAATAAATTGGGACGAAGAACTTCCAAACGTAATACTCAAGGAATGGATTACTTACCGGAATGAGTTAGAAAATTTAAAACACTTCAAGTTGCCTCGTTGGATGAAAACCAAAGCTGACGATGAAGTGGTAGAATCATGGATTTGCAGATGCTTCGAATGCTGCGTATAGTGCAGTAGTGTATTTACGAGCTGTTGATTCGGATGGAAATATTCACGTCAGCTTGGTTACCTGCAAAACAAAAGTAGCACCAATTAAACAAATATCAATTCCTAAAATGGAGTTGTGAGCAACATTATTGAGTAAGCTTTTGAAGGAGGTGTCTGAAGTGTTGAACATTGAAAGGTCGTAAATTCACGCTTGGTCAGATTCAGAAGTGGTTTTGGCCTGGTTGAGAGGACATCCAAGCAAATGGCAGACATTTGTTGGTAATCGTGTCTCAGAAATTCTGAGTACTCTTGATTCGAATCACTGGTCACATATTTCATCCAGCCAGAATCCTGCTGACTGCGCATCGAGAGGGCTAACTCCATCAGATCTATTGAAAAATACTTTGTGGTTTCATGGTCCACCGCTTCTTCAGGAAAAGACAATAAAATATTCTAAACCAAAAACGATGAAACTCTGTTGGAAATGAGAAAGGTTCACTTTACTGAGGTAAATCAATTCATTTGGGACAAATACTCATCATGGACCAAGCTAGTAAGAGTAGTGGCTTATTGCAGGCGTTTCCTGTGTGTGGTAAAATAAGTCTGAACGCCGTCATAACTACCTTACAGCTCAAGAGTTAAAACAGGCTACTGACACCTGTATTAGGCAATGCCAACGGGAATATTTTAAAAGGAATTTGAGCTTTTAAAAGCTAACGAACTGAATAAAATAAAGGGTCCCTTAAACCTTTAAATCCGTTTGTAGATGAAGCAGGACTGCTACGAGTGGGAGGACGTCTGAAAAATCCCAATTGGACACAAACAAAAAGCATCCGATTCTGCTTCCTAAAAATCGCCTGTAACGGATTTAATTGTCGCTGATGCCCACACAAAACACTACATAGGTCCGCAGCTCATGCTTACATATTTGCAATCCAAATACTGGATTTTAGGCTCCAAATTGTTGACCAAATCACATGTTAGAAAATGTGTGACATGTTTCAAGGACAGGGCAAAATCTGCACTGCCTTTAATGGCCAGCTTCAGCTGCCAGAGTAACACATTCTAAACCATTTAAATGCTGTGGAATTGATTACGCTGGACCCATTAACGTACGGACTACAAGGGAAGAGGATACAAATCATATAAGGGATATATTGTATTTTTATTTGTATGGCGACTAGGCAATTCATCTGGAGGTTGTTAGTGATCTTACAATCGAAGGATTTCTAAGCGTTCAAACGATTTGTTGCTCGCCGTGGCTCTGCACCGATATTTGGAGCGACAACGGCACAAACTTCGTGGAGCTGCTAAAGAGTTGCGCACACTATTTGCATCTGAAAGGTCAGAAATCTTAAGAGAGGTGGCAGATTCCTTGGCTTCACATGGCACTTCTTGGCACTTTATTCCGCCACGGTCACCGAATTTTGAGATGTGGGAAGCCGGAATTAAGTCAGTGAAGACACACTTAAGGAAGGTTATCGAGACACAACTTAACTTACGAAGAGCTGTCTACAGTCTTGATTCAGATTGAGGCTTGCCTGAATTCAAGACCTCTAACACAACTTCGGACTGACCCCGAATCATTGGACGTACTAACTCCCGGCTATTTTGGTGGAGAACCTTTTACCCTACCAGACAACAACTTTGAAACCTCCAACATCAGCAGTTTACGTAGGTGGCAACTCACTCAGAAGCTGATGCAACAGTTTTGGCGACGATGGTCGCAAGAATACTTAAACCAGTTTTTACATAGGTACAGATGGTCTCACCAAACACCTGAACCACAGTTAGGAGATATAGTGTTAATAAAAGAGAATGACTTACCCCGTGTAAATGGCTCCTTGGTCGTGTGATAGCTAAACATCCAGGAACTGATAACATCACGTGTAGTCACTTTATGAACTAAAAATACAGTTATCAAGAGACCAGTATCCAAGCTCTGTATACTCCAATTGATACTGGACTAACTGCTGACCAATAAAATATTTACTGTACTTCCTTACCCCCTTATGGGTACCTATAAAATGTATTTTATTTGTAATGGGTAAATATAGATTACTACTTTGTTTTTGGTATTGTTGCATGGTGGGCGGTTTACTTTTATTGTTTTATGTATATGTTAATGTTAATTAAGGACGATTCTGTCTATATCGTCCTTGGTGGGCGGAATGTTTAGTGATTTTAGTTTCTAAGCGTGATCATAGATGGCGCTGGCTGTCTGTTGCTTCGCGCAGTTGAATTGTTTTTTTGTTTAATGACCCTCGGCCTTAAGGCTCTAAATAAATTTGGTTTTGCCAGTACTGTATATTGAATTTTCATTTCAATTACATACCTACCTCGAACTACCTCGTCATACCTATGTATTGGGTTATACATTTGTGTATTTTGGTAAAGCTAAGTTTGGTGTCTTTGATTTGTGTGTTAAAATTGTATTGTATTGGATTTGCAGATTTTTATAAAAGAAATTTTCAATAAGTAATATATACTTTACTTTATTATGTACAGGTAATATTTTACAGAAATCAAAGATATTATGTTATTGGTCTTTAAATTTGTTTTTAAAAACTATAGTACCAAAAAGTAACACTTTTTGGTACTATAGTTTTTAAAATACGGAGTTGTAAGGTGTAAATTCGGACTAGGTGTGTTTTATAGTTCCTACTATAGCTAGAAAGACCATACGATATTATGGATTCTGCTAATGAGCTATATAATTGTATTCTTATGTTGAATGGTATTTTGTATTTTATTAATGAGGATTTGGCCAGAATTCTTCGAAGTCTGTTGCATACATGGTCAATAATAATGCCCTTTCCACCTAAGATGACTATCGATGATAAGCCCAAAGTAAGTATGTCGTTCCACTACATCAATCTTGACACAGCTACAAAGCACGCTTTTAGTGTGTATGCATTGGTGGCTATGAGCTATTAGTTTGCGTATCTCGTCGCGTCTGGTTTTGGTACTATTGATGTACATAACTTTAGTTTTATTAAAATTAATTACACTATCTTTATAAGCACTAGAACCCTTACAAAATGCTCAAAATTGCCTATTTAGACCGCTGTCAACAGAGGCCTAGTGTACAAATTTGATAACTAATACTGAAAAAATAAAAACATAGATACACAGTGCATATCCTTTTTATTCGGTTTATGAAATAACTTTTAAATTGGTCAAATATTGGAGGAGGAAATAGTAGAGAGCCAAACCTCAAATTATGCCTTTTTACTTAGGCTATTCAGTCGGATCGGATCTGCAGTTGTCCTTGTCGCACGAATTTGAGGGCGGGGGGACGCAGGACGGTCCTGCTTATACGTATACAGACGGAAAAGTGATGCGTAGTAGTTGAAAATAATATCGATAAACTAGTGGTGTAAACAGTTATCGATAAACCCATTTATATTTTTGCATATGCTCTTTAGTGGGAAATACAAATACTTTTTTTTTAAAGTAATGGATACAAAATAACTTTTTAAAATTAATGTCATGTCTATGAATGTTTATTACAAAAGTTTTTTAATACAAAAAAGTAAATTATATATAGAATAGGTAGGTATAGTCTCTAAATCTCCTACTACGTCAACGAAATTAAACTTATGACGACGTTCTTTCTCTTACTGGTCTATTTCTTGGCATCCGACCGTCAATGACTTCTGGCAAAAGGCATTGGTGGTAGAAATGTTCTAGTAATGGTTCTATTTTTTTCTAGAATGCATCGTCCCCCTTAATTATTTGAAAAAGCAAGCCCTTGGGACTTCATAAAATGAAATAACGTAAATATCGACGAGTTATATGTAGTTGGTCTTGTACTTGGTAGAAGTAATTATGATTCTGTTTTAATTGTAACGTTTTGTCTTAAAACGTGCAGAAGTCTATTTGTTTTGTTCAATTCGTTCTTCAAGTGACATACTTGCAATTTTATAAGGACATTTTACCACTACTATCGAGTCTTCACCTGTCAGACCATTCGGGCTTGCCGCCAAAAAGGGTTTATTTTCATCGACAAACAGTCCACACTGTAATATCTATAGCCCCGTTTCCTTCCTAAATTGATCGATCATAATTAGTAGCAGCAGTTTTCAGCAATTTCTTATATTTTTCGAACCGATGTTTTCGGTCGTATCTTACATATTCGCCCAAAGTTCGATGCCGTGAGCCTCTTACGTCTCTTAATTTTCCATAAGCTATTATCGCTTTGGCCCGTTGTTTTCCTTTCAACATCCATCGTTGTGAGCAATCCTTTAAGAAATTCTTTTTCTTTTAATTCATATAATGCCAAAGGCATATCTTTTTCCAATTCTAAGAATTGGAAGAAGATATGCCGTAATTTTCATCAGGTCTTGTAGTTTTCTTTTCTTTTACTCGTGCCGTCTTTGGAACACGTCAGTTTTCTTTTGCGGTAAATCTCAGTAATTTTTTGCGAACACTGTTTCCTCTCTGGTTGACTGAGGCTTTGTATTACTATTGACGCGAAGCTTCAATGGGGCACCCATATATCTAAATTAGCAGGCAGACTTAGTTCTGCAGCATATGCTGTAAGAAAGATTAGAAGTCTCACCAACGTTGAGACAGCTAGATTAATTTATTTTAGTTACTTCCACAGCATGATGTCTTTTGAAATTTTGCTATGGGGTAATGCGACTGACATTGAAGCCATATTTGTTTTGTAAAAGAGAGCCGTACGGGCACTTTTAACTTAAATTATACAGAGTCCCTTAGAGAAAAATTTAAAGAAATAAACATATTAATTGGCATCACAATATATTTATCAAAATGTAATACATAAATAGCTTTGATAAGAATAAAGATGTTCATACTTTAAACACTAGGAACAAACATAAGCTTGTAATACCAGTTACTAGACTCTACGGAATTAGTAATTCACTGGGGCAATGTATACGCTTTTACAACAAAATCCCAGAAAATATACATGATTTGTCAATAAACAAGTTTAAATGTATTAAAATTGTACAAAAAGGGTTATTATATACTATAAAAATAAAAAATGACTTTCAATAAGCATTATGTAATAATCCATATTGAATAAAAATCATTTTATTCTATTCTATTCTATTCATAGGAGATCAATCACTTCGCGTAGGTAGGTAACAAATGACGAACGACGCAAACAAACATCAAAAAATACCGGGAACGAGTGACTCGGTTATACGACACGACACGCGGCCGGCGGGAGCGCGCGTCGAAGACACGCACAGTCTGTTAACTTACATACGTACACATTTACACATTGATAGGGCGGCCGGACGCCGAGCGCTCGCAGAGCGACAGCGATAGTTTCTTCAAAATACCTAATTTTCAAAAGTCTCTCGGCCCGCATTTCCTCTTAAGGTCCGTTTCCCAGAAAGGTTTTTTTCATTTTCATTATTTAAAAAAAGTATTAAATAGTTTTGATAATATATCAATACCTAAAACAATGATTTTCTGTAAAATATACTGTAATGAAACATTTTTCAACCAAAGCTTTGACCTCACGGTTAAATAGTACGTATAGTAAGGTGCCATAAAAATGTACCTAACTCCTCAAACAGTAATTTAGTTTTGACAATCTGTGAAGTTACGGGTACCCCCGTGTAGTGACGGGTAAGAATACTCACTACCCCATATCTTCCCGCGGGTGTCGTAAGAGGCGACAGAGGGAAACTGAGGCAGGATGGGCAGCAGCATCTTTCTGATTACAGCAAAACAACAATAAAAAAACTGCGGTTACCAACCCGCTCGCCAAGCGTGGTAACTATGGCAATATACCCCACATGATAATAACGAAGAGACAGCCCCCAGTCCCCGGCGGCCCCGCTATTCCTGGCTACGGTGGCGACCATGGTAACGGCGGGGCAGGGGGTGCTAAGAATCTCCGGTGGAGGTTCGGTTGCCACCTACGATGACTCGACCTGGCAACTTATAACGCACGCACCCTGAGGACTGACGAGAAGATCATGGAGCTGGAAGAAGAGATAGACAAGTTGTGCTGGAATATTATAGGATTAACCGAGGTCCGAAGAGAGGGGGAGGACACGGTAATCCTAGACTCCGGCAACTTGTTCTATCACCGGGAGGGCGACCATCTGTCCCAAGGAGGTGTCAGATTTATCGTCCACAAGTCTCTTGTTAACAACGTTGTAAAGATTGGGAGTGTGTCGACGAGGGTTGCGTACCTTATACTCAGAATCACCAAACGGTATTCGCTGAATGTTATACAGGTATACGCACCAACCTCGGCACACCCCAATGAGGAGGTGGAGGAAATGTATGAGGATATCTCTAGAGCCATGCATTCCTCCAAAATCCACTATACGGTGTTAATGGGAGACTTCAACGCAAAACTAGGCACAAGAGAGAGTGGTGAGCTGAAAGTAGGGAAATTCGGAATAGGGCAACGGAACCCAAGGGGCCAGCAGCTGGCCGACTTCATGGAGAAAGAGGGACTCTTTATGATGAACTCTTTCTTCCAGAAGCGGCCCCACAGGAAGTGGACCTGGTCGAGCCCCGACGGTTCGACAAAAAATGAGATTGACTTCATTATGACGACTAGACGACAACTGTTCAGTGATGTCTCAGTGATCGCGAGGGTGAAAACCGGCAGCGATCACCGAATGGTGAGAGGCACACTGAACTTAAACGTTAAGTTGGAGAGGTCACGTCTAATGAAGTCAACGCTCCGTCCCCCTCGTGCTCTAATCCAAAGTCCCGAAACCTTTCAGCTCGAGCTTCGAAACCGTTTTCAGTGCCTAGAAGATTGCAATGCAGTGGACGATATGAATGACAAGCTCGTGGAAATTGTCCATGCGGTCGGAGCTAAGTTTTGCAAGACCCGCCGAAGAAGAACACAAAAACTCTCCGATCATACTCTTAATCTCATGGTTGTTAGACGGAAAATGAAGCTGCAGTCTTCAGTAGATATACAGGCAATTGAACTGACAGATCTCCAAATGCTTGCGGCGGGACTTACGCAACTTTAATACTGCTCGTATTGAAGAAGCGATTGAGCGGAACCAGGGATCCAAAGTCTTTGCCAGAGATCTGTCTGCCAGAAAGAGCCAACTGTCGAAGCTGTAGACTGAGTGTGGCAGCATCGTTTCCGGGACACCTGAGATTTTGAGTGAGATTGAGAGGTTCTATGGGCAGCTGTACACGTCATCGTTGGAGCCACACGCAAGTGTGAGTAACGATCCAAGAGCAAGTCTTATCCGACACTATTGCGATGATATTCCGGACGTCAGTCTGAGCGAGATTAGAATGGCTCTCCAAGGATGGAATTACAGCGGAGCTTCTGAAAGCGGGTGAAAAACCGGTACTTGAAGTCCTTCAGAGGCTCTTTAATTCCGTCCTCCATGGTGGCACTACACCGGAGGCGTGGAGCAGAAGTGCGGTGGTCTTGTTCTTCAAGAAAGGCGACAACGCTCTCTTGAAGAACTACAGACCGATTTCCCTTCTGAGCCGCGTCTACGTGCTGTTTTCGAGAGTCATTACGAATTGTCTCGCATGCAGACTCGACGACTTCCAGCCTCTCGAAAAAGCCGGTTTCCGAAAAGGCTTTAGCACCATAGACCACATACATACCCTTCGGCAAATTTTACAGAAGTCCGAGGAGTACAATTTGCCACTATGTCTGGCGTATGTGGACTATGAGAAAGCCTTTGATTCCGTCGAAATTTGGGCGGTGCTTTCCCTTCGGGCGGTCCTTCAGCGGTGCCAAATGGACTGTCGGTATATCGAGGTGCTGAAATGTTTGTACAGTAGAGCTACGATAGCTATCCGAGTACAGAACCAGAGTACGAAACCTATCCAACTGCAGAGAGGTGTAAGACATGGTGACGTGATATCCCCGAAACTCTTCACCGCTGCATTGGAAGACGTTTTCAAGCTTCTGGACTGGAAAGAATACAGTATTAACATCAATGGCGAGTACATCACTCACCTTCAATTTGCCAACGATATAGTCCTTATGGCAGAATCGCTGGAGGACCTAAGCACTATGCTCAATGACCTCAATAGTGTCTCCCAACGGATAGGTCTTAAGATGAACATGGACAAAACAAAGATCATGTTTAATGTCCATGTCACACCTATGCCGGTAGTTATTGGGAGCACTAAGCTCGAAGTTGTTGACGAGTATGTTTACCTGGGACAAATAGTCCGACTAGGTAAGTCCAACTTCAACCGAGAGGTCAATTGACGGATTCAACTCGGTTGGGCAGCGTTCGGGAAATTACGGCACATCTTCTCGTCAGGTATACCTCAAAACTTAAAAACTAGACTGTACAACCAGTGCGTGTTGCAAGTGATGACCTATGGAACTGAGACGTGGTCCTTCACTGCTGGCCGGATGAGGAAGCTCAAGGTCGCTCAGCGAGCTATGGAGAGGGCTATGCTCGGAGTTTCTCTGCGTGATAAACTTAGAAATGAGGATATCCGCAGTAGAACCAGAGTGACTGACATAGCCCAACGGATTATTAAGCTGAAGTGGCAATGGGCAGGCCATAGCTCGAAGAACCGACAACCAATGGGGAAAAAAGGTTCTCGAGTGGCAGCCTCGTACAGGTGGACGCAGTATAGGGTGTCCCCCACTAGATGGAGTGACGACCTGGTAAGATATGCAGGAAGTCGATAGATGCAGGTGGCTCAGGACCGTGCTTTGTGGCATTCCTTGGGGGAGGTCTATGTTCAGCAGTGGACTTGTGAAGGGCTGTGATGATGATGATTATGAATATGTGAAGCTATGTGGGTTAGAACGCTAAACAACAAAAACTACTAAAAATCTTACAACATTGCGAGATTTGAACCCGAGCGCTCCGTCGTGGTTGACACAAACTCTAACCTTTAGGCTAATTATAAGCTACCGTAAAACACGAATTAGCCAACCAAAAGTTTGGTCACTAATGATTATTATTGATAACTAATAAAAATATAAAGGTACTTCAACAAAGACAACAAGTATGCGATAGATATTCTAACAAACCCGCCTGTCAAGCGTGGCAACTGTGGTAAAATCCCCCGACTGCAATCTATGGGGGAGGCCCATGTTCAGCGGTGGGACTTTTATAGGTTGTAATAGATGGATAGTTAGATATCATTGCCACTCTGAATATTGTCTTTCCGCCTAAATTCCCTTGCCACAGACATATGCTACGCTATAACTTTGTAAATTGTAAAGGCACGAGGCGGTATAATAATAATGTGCTTACTTATTTTGCCAATAAATTTGAAGACGTTATAATTTATGTTAATTATTGTGAAAGTTTTGATTTAATTTATTCTGGTATTTTATTACTATATTTCCTACGTAAATAAATCCCCTACCCATATCATTCCATGGGTGTCGTAAAAAGCCACAGAGGGAAACTAAAACAGGAGATAGGCAGCAGCATTTTCTGGATAATTCCTGAAAATGATAAAAATCTGAGGCTGCCAACCAGCCTGCCAGGCGGGGCAACTATGCCAAAATCCCGCCTATTTAAAGCTGTCTATGGAGGAGAGCTTTTTCAACAGTGGACTTTTGATAGTCTGTAATAGATTAATGTTCATTAGTTGATCGCTACGACATCTGTACAAAGACGCTGTGAACGCTAGCCACCATGGTGCGCTGATGTCCCGAAAAAAGTGCGGGAAACAGCCTGTACAACTGCACAAAGCATCAACTGTGGCAGGGCTTACTTAATTCATGTTCATACACACTATCTATTGCACGTGTACAATACATACATGTACACGCGCCGGGGATGTCCCAGTAGGCTGTGCCTAGCTTCCTAACACTCGCTTGCTTTCGCTATCGCTGACAGTCTGAGATCAAATAATTATAATTGTTAATTTTTACAACTAACCCTTATGCTGCCGTGTCAGTCACTTTGCACGGAGTACTGCATTGAAAGGATTACTGACGGCAGTGTATGTGTTGAACGCAATGACTTTGATCAGGCCTCTGTCACTCTTGCTACCTGCTTGATGGAAATACCTACAATCGCGCGGAACCTCAGGTTGCATACGCAGTCAGGACTAGCGCGTTTTAGGTGCGTAATTTTTTCTCTTTGTAATTTCATATCCCGATTTTTACGCAAGCGAAGGCTATTTGTAGATAATATAGGTGGTGCAAAGCGCTCGAAACTTAGATATATTAAAAGCGCAATAAAATCCGTATACGTGTACGTAAATCTATACGTGGTAGAGCTACGCTGCATGATATATTATGTTTGTAGCACGAATGGGTCGGCTCGACCGGGAAAGGACCACGCTCTCACAGAATAACAGCGTAAAATAGCAGCTTAATGCTGCTGTGTTTCGGATGTTGAGAGTAGAAAACCGGAGACCCTTATTACTGGAAACGAGGCGTTCCATCTTAGCCCTCAAGGGTGACAATGCATCTGCATTTTGATTCTTAATCGAGGACAAATGTAGATGTCTATGGGCCACAGCATCTACTTGCAATCCGGTGGACTGTGTGCTCGTTTGTCACCCTAATTCTATTGAAATTCGATTATACATTACCTGGAGAGTTTAGAAGTGCACAAAGAAAAGCTACGTACTACGTCGTTATAATGATTTCTTGTATTTTCGTGAATACTACACCTTAAAAAAGCACTACAATATTGAAAGATTTTATCACGTTTAATTTTAACTTGATATAAATTCCTAAAGTTTTGTGAGCTTTGCAGCATCTTGTCTCGGTCCCCGTCACTGAAATGTAAGACGTCCTGATGTCACAGTTAATCCGAACTAAGACATCAAGCCGTGATAATTAGTTTCACTGAAACTACGTTCCTATAAGTATTTTAGAAAATAATGTTAGTAGGCATGCTCTTTTTATAAAACCAAAAAAGCAAAATTTTTATAAAAATGGTTGTTCATTTTTATTTATTTCACTCAACTTTTTAGAATTTCCAATGTTAATACTCTCGTGCCAATATTGTATGGGGAAAATACTTACTTTGAAAACTTTGTACAAATATTCTTTAAAAAAATACAGCAAGCCACGTATTTTAACGCGAAAGGCAAAGATCGTTTAATTAATTAGCGTCGAGTAATGGATGGTGCACGTGCAAATGGATGCGATAGACCAACCTTTCAAACGTCGCTGATATATCCACATTTGATACAAAGGAAATAATGTGGTAAAAGACAAACCATTTTTTTTCCATGCCAGCAAATGTCACTAAATACGTCAGAATTAACAAAATTCAAACAAACGTCCCCATTGTGGAGGTATAGTTAACTGTAACTGATATTCGAAAACTCAACTTATCGCTTTTTATAGGTAAGCCTTGAGAACTAAGATAGGCATCCATCGTAACCAGGAAATGCTAAAATGGGTATCGTATAGACGAGCGGCATTGTTTCAACGAAAAGATCGGCTGCAACAATTGCCATTTGTAAATGGCTACGGTTGACATAGCATTTGCGGAATAACATGGGGAAGGTCTTTGCAGCAGTGGCCGTGTGAAGGTCTGTTATGATTAGAATCATGACGACCGACAGGTCGAGATTCCGCATCAAGCGACGGTTCCATCTTTAAAACTAGAGGAATGGCGAATGAAAATTAGCTCCATATATTGATTTGATTGCCTTGGATTTTGCAAGATGTTACAAACACACACGCGCGCGCATGCACGCACGCACCAACGCACGCACGCACGCACGCACGAAAGCGCTCACGTTCGGACTTTAGCGATGCTATGGACCATCTTTTAGACCAAACAATAATAAATTTAAAAAGATATAAAGATGCATATAATAAATAAAGAAAAAATATATAAACAAAATGCACATTTCGATACTTTATACAGTAGTGTATTGATAAAACTGTTATGTGTTTGGAACATTTATAAGAATAAAACTGAACTATCAAGAAGTCTTATAACTTGTGAATACTTCATGCAGAAACTTCAAAAAACAAAGGAAATAGAACAATAGAAACTACTCAACAATGTAAGAATAAGTTCTGTTTTTGGAATCAAGCTTCAAGTTCGTTGTCTAAATACCTTAGTTACAATACAAGCGGCCTTAGTGTGAAAACTATTTCACGAGAATTTATTCATTCGTATACATTTACAGCCTATCTGCGGTTACCAACCCGCCTGCCGTAGTTGTTACTTTCTGCAGGCGGATTGGCCACCGCAGTTTTTATTATTTTGAGTTGAAATGTTGAAGATTTTGCTGTACATCACTTGTATAATTTTCCTGCGTCGCCACAAGCGTGTCGATTAAGGCGAATCTTGCCTATATCAGGAGAGGCTCATGTCCAGCAGTGGACTTTATTTATTTATTTATTTATTTGTCACACCAACAAGATATACACTACAAGCTTTCTAAGAGTAGACAATAAATAATCTAATGCTCAGCGATACCTCTTTTATAGGTGTAAACTACATGAATATTGAGCGTCATACTCACATTTCTTTTGTTAACTTATAGAGAAATGCCAATTATGAGTTTTAATGAAAAAAAATTCTTACTTATTTATTTTTAAACAATCGAAATATAAAAAAGACGATTGTAAACAATTCAAAAATATATTTCAAGGAATTTTTTAAAAAGAATAATTATTTTGCCATGAAAATAAAATGGTAATTTAAAAAAAATTAAACTTGTTTATAAACAATTTCTTAAAAAATGACGTAAAAAAATTTTTCCTTCCTTTATTAATGTCATTGTTAGATGCAAAAATAGCAATATAATTACATTTGTCAAAAAATAATTTTAACAACATTTTTTAAATATTTCACTTTTTGTTAATTTAAATAAAATACAACAAACAAAATATAAAACTTTAATAAACTTTTATCGCGTGATCTTGTTAAGTATGTATATAAGAAGGACTCCAAGAAGTAAAAAAAATTATAGGTCAATTATTTAAACTTTTATGTCGACTCTTGTAAAAACAGAGATTGAAAAAAAAATTGTTAATTAATCGTGTAACTTTTTATTCAAGTGTTCCGATGAGCTGCGTTTACGTTACGAGTTACCATAGTTATTTCAAATTTTTAAATTAATATTTAATACTATAAAAAATATTTTATGTGATATACTGTCTTCAGCGGCGATGCGCTCTAGCAGTAACGATCGCGCGGAGTCCTATTTTATACGTTAAATAAAAGTAATAAATAATGGAGATAGAATTCCGGGATTCAAATTTTTTTATTGAAAATTTCCTCTTCTTTAAGAGTCTTTTTTCAAAAGTTCTTAAATATTAATATTTTTTGAGTTATTAGAGAAAAAGAAATATCTTTTTTTTCATCTTATTTTGTTAATAACGATTGTAATTCTTTATGTGCTAATAAATCCTCGAGATAAATTTTTTTAGACGTCATTCCGAATCGAATGAGCTATCGCACATAGTTTTAAGAGTGGGAACAAGAATTAACATGTTTTTGAACTTGTTGACTAGACTAGACTAATTATAGCACTATCAATCGGAAGCAAATGAAGTGAAAAGAAATTAAAAAACGAAAGATCTAAATAAAATTAAACATATCCGATAATGGTTTCTTCCGACTTTGTATTACAAAGCCATATACTAGACGCAAGAAAAACATTTTTTTTTCTTTCCAGACTGAGCCACAAACGCGTGGCTGGCTACAGCTAATCGTATAACATAATACTTTAAAGAACTAACATAGTGTTCTATAAATAACTATTATATTATACGACTAATAATAATACATAGTATCGGTTTTTCAAAGTATTCACATTATCACACTTTTCTCAGTATTCACTTTTCCATACGTCTAAATAATAAATAAATAAAATAGCCTTCATTTCTACTACAATACAAACTTGACATATGCTTAATCTAGGTTATAATAGTACAGTATAATTAATATGTATTTTTTGTTATATGTATAATTTTGTATGTATATATATGACTTAATTAATAATAGTAGTAGTCGCCTCTGCAGCGTAGGCCTCTTCTAAACCTTTCCATATATCTCTTTCCCGAGCCACTCCCATCCATAGGGGTCCACATCTATGATTAAAAATGTCTCTCCAGCTTTTACTTGGTCTCCCTTTTTTTCTTTTCTTGTCTCTTGGTATCCATTCTGTTAGACATTTTGTCCATCTGTTATTATTCAACCTAGAGATGTGTCCTGCCCAGTGCCACTTGAGTAGTCTCTAGTCTAGTCTAGTCTTGTTTTTTTCTTGATGTTGACGTTGTTAACCTTATCTGATATTTTTAGATCAAGCATGCTTCTTTCCATTTTACGTTGACGGATAGCAATTCTTTCTTCGTCTTCTTTTCTCAGTGACCACGTCTGGCAACCATATGTCAGGTCGTAGAGTTTTTCTTTATATTTATACAGATATTGTTATTTTTCATTATTTCTCTCAATCCCCAATATTTCTTCCAGGCTAGTTATCCTTCTTTCTATTTCTTTTTCTGTATTGTTTACAAATGAAACTAGCTGTTCTAAATATACGTATTCTTTTACTTATAAAATTTTTTCATTTGCTATTATAATGTCCCGAGGTACTCCGTTGGTTAAAATCTTGGTTTTCATCGTGTTCATTGACAGTCCCACCTTTTTACTTTCTATTGCTAGTTCGAACACTATACTCTCCAATTCGGTAGCGCTTTCTGCGAAGACGACTATGTCATTCGCGAAACGCAAGTGGTTCAGTAGTTCTCCATCTACCCGTATTCCCTTCGTTTCCCAATTTAGACGTCTGAAAATAGATTTGAGCACCGCTGAAAACAACTTCGGGGAGAGAGAGTCTCCCTGCCTTACTCTTTTTTGTATGGGGAATTCTGTACCTTCACGTTCTAGGTGCACTTTGGCGAGACATTTTGTATGTATATTCTTAATTAAGTTGTATATTTCTGATTGAAGCCTTGTTGTGTAAGTAATGTCCATATAGCTTCAAAGTGTAAAGAACCGAAAGCTTTTGTGTAGTCTATAAAACACATATATACCGTCTTCCCATATTCCTTTGCTTTTTCAATTAGTTGGGTTATAATGATGAATGAAAAATGTTTTTAATTATCATATTTAAAAATAGACACAACAAAATCCAACTACACAATATTTATATTGTTACTTTTTACTCTTGTGTCTTGTGCCCAAGCTGTGTCTCGCCAGCAACGCAAAGTCAGGAATTTGCACTTAGAAAAACCCAAAATTAGGGGCTATTTAGGTGCTAATTAGGTGCCAAATTTAAAAATTAGGTGCTGTATAGGAAATGATAAGGCACCCCTAATAAAAATAAAGTTGTTATTCAGAACAAAGCAGATGCAAAAATCAGGTCTCCTGAAAATCAGAATAAAATAAAATTGCATTTAGTAAAAGTCCAAATTAGGGGCTATTTAGGTGCCAATTTTAAAAATTAGGTAGGACAAATCATTTTATTTTATCGAGCGGATGTACGCAAAGTAATTTTTACCAACTTTAATATAATGGATTTCCGCAAAGTAACGCCTGATTCTATTAATTATTTTGTATACCATTTAAAAAATAATAATATATAAGTAATCGGATGAACGAATGATCGAACGGATTAATAAACTGAAGTGGCAATGGGCCGGCCATATAGCTCGAAGAACCGATAACCGATGGGGAAAAAAGGTTCTCGAGTGGCGGCCTCGTACCGGCGGACGAAGTGTAGGGCGTTCCCCCACTAGATGGAGTGACGACCTGGTAAGACATGTAGGAAGTCGATGGATGTAGGTGGCTCAGGAACGTGCTTTGTGGCATTCCTTGGGGGAGGCCTATGTTCATCAGTGATGATGATGATGATGAATCGGATGAATGGTAAGGACAAACAAAAAAACTTTGTTTTTATACACATAGAAGATTACTTATAAGTCCTTGTAAGTATGACCACCACAATAAAAGATTAATGTTTGGGACGATTTTGTTTAGTTTCTTATAAGATCACGTACAAAGCGTAAGCCTTAATACATATTGCAAAACTTACAACAGTATTTGAGACGTGCTTCTTTGTCAAGTTAACTCTCGTCCAAAACTTGTTACTAAACAAATTAATTATTTTTCTTCATGAAAATTTAATTTTAAAAGCTAATAAAGGGAAAAATGCGGTTTTAAAGTTAATAACCATTTTATAACTTAACCATTTTAAGGATATTTGCAGGTTCTGTTAAGATTTTTTAAGTGGTTTAGACGTATGGTTGGGTTATAACTTGTACGTGATCTACAGTCGAGTAGCTTTTGCGGAAACCTGCTTGTTCTCGCGGTTGGTTTTCACCTAGAATCTTTGTTATTCTATTTAATAATGATCTTTGAAAAAATTTTATATAAATTTGACATGGTCTCATGTCAAATTTATATAAATTTTTTTATACCAATCAAAAATAGACCAATCAGTCTTGATTGGTCTATAGTTCCCTAGATCTCTTCCAACTCCTTTTTTGAACAGTAGTATGATTGTAGATTTTGACCATTCATCCGGTGTGTTTTCGGTTCTAATTATGTTATTGAATAATGTTTGAAGAGGTTCCAAAAGTGTAGCGGTTAGCGCTTTAAGAACTTCGTTAGCAATGTTGTCACTTCCAGGGGTCTTGTCGATTTTTTGAGATTTTATTGCGTGTACGATTTCTGATCTGAGAATGATTGGTGTTTCTGTGTTTGCATTCACTGTAATTTTGGGTTTTTCAAAGTGCAAATTCCTGACTTTGCGTTGCTGGAGAAACACAGCTTGGGCACAGGACTCCTTTCATTTCTGATAGTTGGTATTTGTCTACCAAAAATACGCAGGAAACAAGCACAAAGGAGACACAAGAGTAAAAACCAGCAATGTAAATATTGTGAAGTTAGATTTTGTTGTGTCTATTTTGTTAAATAAGATTATTTTTTTGTTAAAAACATTGAATACAACTTATTTTGCTTCCTCGATATTTATTCTATCTATTACAGCCTATAAAATTCCACTGCTGAACATAGGCCTCCCCATAGATTACCTCGTAGGTGGGATTTTGCCATAGTTGCCAAGCTTGGCAGGCCGGGTGGCAACCGCAATTTCTTATTTTTTATTCAGCTGTTATCAGGAATTTGCTGCTGTCCGTCTACTGTTTTACTTTCCCTCTGTCACGTCTTAAGACACACACGAGACGATATGGGGTAGTGGATATTCTTAGATAGATAGATAGATAGATAACACTTTATACTACTAAAAAAGGAGAAATAGAAATGTGGTATAATGGGTGGCCTTATCGCTAAGAGCGATCTCTTCCAGACAAACTTTGGATGGGCAGGGTTGCAAAAAAAAAAATACATGTGTGGTTTGGCGACAAAAATAACTTTATTTTTATTAAAGCGATAAAATAGAAATATATGATGGATATAACTATAAGTATATAGATAAGATAAATACATACATACTTATTAATATATATGTATATATATACATGTAAATATATATTTTTATAAATATAAATATATAAAAGTACAAATATATACTTTAAAACTATTACATATAACATAAATGTGCCATACATATAAACAAATAGTGTAACTAGATAAAGGTACAATAATTATATACAAATATAACTTATAAGTTACAAGGTGAAATACCGTGTAGTGGCGGTGTAAGAATACAAGCTGTCCGATTATAGAATGACTTTTCGTTATCAGCAAGACGCGCTCAATCCCTACCGGTTTTTAAGAAACATGTACATGATTACTTTTTTCAACTTTGATTCTATCAAGTTCATTTGTATATAATTATTCTATCAGAATTACTATCACAGTTATTATAATTATAATAACTGAATTTAAATCGACGTCTCCCAAAGATTTCTATCACGGTATCCTAGATGGTAATTTTTTTAATTGTTCTTCGTTCAGTCCACATTTCCAAATATAAAATGCCTTCTTAATAGGTCTTTGCTCATAATCATAAGTCCATTAAATTACATAGACTCCACATACCTGTGTCTTCTGCTGATTAAACTGGCCTAGATTTAGTTGCCCACAATCATAAGAATATTTTACCATAAACAACTTTTGGTCCGACATTCAACAGCGTTTTCCCGAGAAATATCAGCGGGGCGAAATATATAAAGCCAGAGCTGTGATCTGCATAACAATGAATGTTATTAGTTTTCAATATATCATTGGTATGCAGAACAAATAGAAGAGATAATAGCATAGCACGCAGCCTTGTGGAATACCAACATTCACAGGCTCAAAGTCCAGTAATGCATAGAACAGAAAGAAAACTGGTAACCCAATTGCATAATTTTTCGTGAAGCCTATAGTAAGAAAAGAAATCGCTGTGTGCCGAACCCGATTGAAAGTCTTCCGTATATCAAAGCTAACCACCAAGGCCTCCCCTTGGTCTCAACTGCCTCCGCCAATCGGTGAGTTAGGTAAACTAGAAGAACGTCGACCGATACAAGAGCGTTTGTCACTATTTAAAAAAAATATACACATCTAAACTAATAATATATAATAAATATATATGTATATCCGAACTAATAGTGTATTTAATATCATCTGGATGTTTGGCGGTCCACCACTGTGCGATTTACAAGAAGTTTTCTTCCTCGCACAACTTCCTTGTGGAATCGACTATTGGAATTGTCTTGTGGAATCCACCAGAAATTTTGCCGGACCGATACGACTTAGGGACCTTTAAGAAAAGAGCCTACTCTTTTTTAAAAGGCTGGCAACGCATCTGCAATTCCCTGGTGTTGCAGTTGTTCATGGACGGCGTTAGTCACTTACCATCAGGTGAGCCGAATACTCGTTTACCCCTTCTCATTTAAAAAATAAACAGTTTCGTTCAACTCAAGTATTACTATTTCCAAAAGATTTTTACTTGAATAAAATACAATGTATTTAGTTATATTTTTAAAAGATAATTTTCTTAATGCTCAGTAAATTACTAGACATTAACTTCACGTCATAGAGATCTTCTCGTTTAATGAGCCCATTAACCTTAATATCTAATTGAGCTACTTTTGTCATTGGGTCGTGAAAAATTGTTTTAAGATGTACTTTCAAGTTCAATTTAATTTTAATAACCATTCGATTAAAGTAATGTTATTATAAATATCTGCCAATTTAGTTATCGTAAAATAAATGAAAATTATTTTAAATTGTGCATTTTCTTAAACATTTTTGCTCTTTCTCATTCACAACCGCAGGTGCTCTATCATCGCAACATTAAAGCTGCTCCAACACCACTGTTTGGGAATTTAAGCATAGCATTTTTGAACTATATTATTTTATATAAACATTATGTTTTTACTCCGTACCAAATACACCACAACGTTTTTTTATTACAGTATAAAGGTGACAAACGAGCACACAGTCCATCTGATGGTAAATTGATACTGTGGCCCATAGTGTAGGCCATATAATAGATGTCTCATCTATTCTCGTTGTGACTCTTGAGGAATAGGTTAAAATGTTCAAGTATCCAGTAAAAAGGGACTCCAATTCTCTACACTCTACATACGAAACCCAGCAACATTAAGCTGCTATTTTACGCTGGTATTCTATGAGAGCGTGGTCCTTCCCAAGCCGAACCGAGACATTCGTGATACAACCACAATATAGCTGTAGCGTAGCTCTACCACGTATAACAACGTTACACTACATAATAATAACCTCATTATTTGTCTCCTGTCGTAGAAGTTTTTCTCTGAGAATGTTTAAATAGTGACGTATACACAAACGCAGACAAGAAGTTAATTTAGAATGTTCTACAATAAAGCGTCTTATAAAAAAACATGCGTGAGTGTCGTGAAACACTCGGTTGGAACGAAGTTCCTTTCGTAGTATATTATTATTGATAAACGTATTATAAAATTGACTAGCTGTTACCCGCGGCTTCGCCCGCATGGTCACTGGGAAATGAACTATCCATTGCTTTTTGAATTGAAAGAAAACTGAGTTATATAGATTTGTCAGAGATGCAGCCATTAAAAGGAAACTGAGCCAAATAAAAGATCCGTCAGAGATGCAGCCTTTTGAATTGAAAGAAAACTGAGTTATATAGATTTGTCAGAGATGCAGCCTTTTGAGTTGAAAGGAAACTGAGCTTAATAGGTCCGTCAGAGGTGCAGCATTTAGAATTGAAAAGAAACTGAGCTAAATAGGAAATTTTGAATTGAAAGGAAACTGAGCCAAATAAAAGATCCGTCAGAGATGCAGCCATTAAAAGGAAACTGAGCCAAATAAAAGATCCGTCAGAGATGCAGCCTTTTGAATTGAAAGGAAACTGAGCCAAATAAAAGATCCGTCAGAGATGCAGCCTTTTGAGTTGAAAGGAAACTGAGCTTAATAGGTCCATCAGAGGTGCAGCATTTAGAATTGAAAAGAAACTGAGCTAAATAGGAAATTTTGAATTGAAAAGGAAGATCTGTGGGAATTTGATTAATTGATTGTGGGAATTTTGAAAAAAAACTAACTGAACACTATTTTAAGACGCTACTGTACACAATGTTATATGTTTTTCCATTCGGGGAAAGAATGTGGAGATTCTGGGCATTTGACACACGCGAACATGCTACATACAGCTGACCATGAGAGAAGCACGGTTTTTCTAAGTTGACCCCCGCTACCTGTAACGTTTGCCCTTGTGCTTTATTAATTGTCATTGCAAAACTGAGCTAATAGGAACTGCAACCTTTGAATTGAAAAGGAAGATCTGTAGAATTATAGGGATCCGTGGTATAATAACATTTTCACCTTTTCCTACGCCTGTCAAAATTGTAGCACCGATTATGTTCCGTCCAAGATGTGTCACACGCAGCCTTGTCCCGTTACATAACCGAGGAGCATCTAAATTTCGCATTAGCATGACTGGGACGCCTAATTTTAATTGAAGCTTATGTGAGGACACACCTGACAACTCTAGAGAATTTAGAAACTCTACGGGATATGAAGTGCTCTGTTCTGTATCCATAACTGTATCTACTGACAAATACTCTGTTATTTCTCTTGCTACTTCGCTTAATATATCTGAATTTATTTTGTTAACGCTCTCATTTTTTGGTGCAAGAATCGCCCTTTCACATAACCATTTGTCTTCATGCATGTTGTTCGTTCAATCTGAATAAACGCTCGCAATTAATTCGGAATGACTCTGTACTAAATTACAGAAATCTCTCGTCAATTTAACGCAGCCCTCAGCATCCGTTTCCAACCGCCCATCGCCAATTTTTAATAGTGTGTCAGCATAGTTTCCAGCATTGATATCATTATACAAATGCACTCTCATATTCGTAGTTAAACTGAATTTTGTCACCTTGTTCCATAAAATAGACGACTTGAGGCATGCTTTAATTTCATCTGCAGGTGTGCCCTTTTGAATGACAGGTAAAGTTTGGCGAAAGTCACCAGCCAGTAAAACCACCATTCCTCCCATTACATCGGTATTGCTGCGCAAATCCTGGAGCGTCCTATTTAGTGCTTCTACAGCTTTTTTATGCGACATTGTACTTTCGTCCCACACTAAAAGTTTGCATTGTCGTAGCATAATACCTCGTGCACTATTTTTGCTAAAGTTGCAGATCGGCGATTCTTCCTGGGCTAGATTTAGAGGGAGTTTTAAAACAGAATGTGCAGTGCGGCCCCCGCTTAGCAGCGTTGCGGCTATACCGGAGGAAGCTACGGCCACAGCAATGTTTTTATCTTTCCGTACTTGCGCTAATAATAAATTTAACAAAAATGTCTTCCCAGTTCCTCCAGGGGCATCATAACCACATATAAGAACTGTATTCATTTCCGTTCAATAAATATTACTAAGGCTTATTAACAAGGTTTACTAAGAACTGTTTCTACCATTGTTAAGTAATAGTTAAGGGTGAAAGCGTGACAGGTGGTGACAGTATTTCTGATCTATACTTATAATCACGCCTGTAACCCTTGCGGGGTAGGCAGAGCATCAACGGATTACTTAATATCGTCTGCGAGGTTATCGCCTATTCTGTGAATTACGATGCACCAAAACGTTTGAAGAAAAATACAGATCCATACATTTTTTATCTTAATTTTGGTAAAAAGAAATAATAATCCAGATATTCTGACCTTCTGTGTTCGTCCATCGTACCGTCGTCCGTCTTGTAGAATCACGGTGGCGCCACCTAGCTGAATTTAATTTTGCAACATATTCGATTTTCCCACGGGAATGATATGTTTTTCCGCTGAAAAAAGTAGCCTATGTCACTCTACAGCCACCGAACTATCCCCATACAAATAATCATGCCATGACGACGCTCTGTTGCGACGTGAAAGAAGGACAAACTTGTGCAACATATTCGATTTTCCCACGGGAATGAGATGTTTTTCCGCGGAAAAAAGCCTATGTCACTCTACAGCCACCGAACTATCCCCATACAAAAAATCATACCATGCCGACGCTCTGTTGCGTCGTGAAAGAAGGACAAACAAACAAACAAACAAACAAACACACTTTCGCATTTATAATATTAGTATGGAAGTATGGATATGGATTATCAAATACAAATAAATGAATTACTAGCGTCTAATAAAATGAAGCGTCATTTAAAATAAAATAATATTTCTTTCATGGCAAGATAAGAAAAAGTGCGAGGGAGATGGATATTAGTCCATCTCTTTTCCTAATAGCTGCCAAGGCCGTCTACACAACGTCAGAAGGGGTCGTGACGGAAAAATCTTACTCTTTTTCTCTCCTAGCCACCATCCGCCAAATTCGTACAGTCCGATAAGGAACTTCGTTCCAAAAACGTGGTTTAAGAAAATTTTAAAAGGGTTATTTACAGTTCGTTTTAATTTTAATAGAAGTGGGGGCAAGCAATGATGCGGCTCACCTGATGGTAAGTGTCGACCGCCGCCCATGAATAACTGCAACACCAGGAGAATTGCAGGTGCGTTGCCCATCTTTTAAAAAGGAGTAAGCTCGTTTCTTGAAGGTCCCTTATTCGTATCGGTCCGGAAAAATCGCCGTTAGGTTAAACCTGAAACAAATAACAACCACTTTTTGTAATAAGATCGGAAAGTTTGTTTTTAATAAATAAGGAAGCCGAAAAATTAATGGGATCACTTATTAGCTTTTTGCTTTCCCAAAAGCAACACTGAGAAAAATCTGAAAAAAAAAATGTGTAAGGTATAACATAAGAACTACAAAAAATGTTGTTCCCTTTTATTGCATACCTGTGACTAAATAAATTACACCCGCATAGAAATTAAACTTTAGAGAACATTTGGGATACCAACACACAGTAAAACCCTACTTTATATGAGTTATGACTCACTTTTAACATTTATTTTCGGACATTTGACCATTTACATAACTTTATAAAACGAGTTGAACGAGAGAAAGTTCAAGTTGTTCATCATAATGATTTCGTAATGACAGCCCATCACGAGTCCACCATTCGCAATAATTATGAAGACAGTCATTCAGCCTCATCAATAGTATTATATGATGAGGCTGTATTTATTTTAATAGAATAAGGGTGACAAACGAGCACACAGTCCATCTGAAGGTAAGTGGTTGCTGTGGCCCATAGACATCTACATCTATCTTCGTTTGCGAATTTAAATGCAGATGCGTTGTCAGCCGTGAGGACTAAGATAGAATGCCTCTTTTCCAGTAAAAAGGGTCTCCGGTTCTCTACACTCACCATACGAAACACAGTAGCATTAAGCTGCTATTTTACGCTGGTATTCTGTGAGAGCGTGGTCCTTCCTCGGTCAAGCCGACCCATTCGTTCTACAACTATACTATTAATATAGCTGCAGCATGACTCTACCACGTAAAAAATGCCAATAAGATTGCCTCATAGGGGGGGATATCAGCCATTGTGGCCACGCATGGCAGGCGGACGACACTTCTTACCTGCTTGACGGAGACAACATTCCTTTATTGCTTTTAATAATTTTATAAACACATAAATCAATTGATGAAATATATTTTAGCATTAAGTAAATACATATAAATGTAAATTAACTCGTCAGTCACCTATTCGTGCGAGATTCGCGAATTCGTGTCGTGAATATTTAAGTAGACGTGCGAATGTTTGAAATTATAAAACATTTTCAAGCAGTGGCAGCATAACTTTACTAAGAAATTATGTAATAAGCTATAATTAATTTTGAAATCCCGACCGGGTAGGACCTCTTTTTCCAGAATACCAGAAGAAAAAACAGAAGAATATAGCTGCTGTGTTTCGTATGATGAGTATAGAGAACCGGATACCCTTTTTACTGGGAACGAGCTATTCCAACTTAGTCCACAAGGGTGAAAACGCATCTGCATTTTTATTCTTAATCGAGGATAGATGATATGGACAGTGTTCTCGCTCGTTACCCTATTTCTATAAAAAAATGAAGAATGAAAAAGTTAAGTACCTGTAGCACTATATTTATGTAGTCTCTGGAAAATTATTTTTACAAAGAGGCTCCACTTTAAATGTAAATAATGTCTGGTATGGTTATGCAGATAATAAAATAATGAAAAAGTATACATTTATTTAATAAATATTGTCATAACTTCACATAATGCAGTGTTTTGTTTTGTTTTGTTTTGTTTTGTTTTGACGTAATCGAATCAGCGGGTATTAAAAGGCAATGTTAATAGCCATCTGCGTAATAAATTTGCCCGAATGGTCTATTCAATGATAAAATCACAAAGACTCAAAAAGACGTGGAATCTGATCGTAATTTGTAAAACCATATAGTTATTAACACCAGACGTAAAATACCCAGACTTGTGACTCACAGCAGTATCACAGGTCCGAGACATCTGGTACTACGAACTCAATCTGCCTGGCAAGTATGGCGATTACGACAAATCTAACATGAGGGCGCGTGTTAAACTGGACGTAAACGTTCACGGGCTTTTGATCTTGATGATGTAATACGTTCTTTGACCATCCATCCATACATAAATTCTACTGCTGAACATAGGCCTCCCCTATAGGTTGCCTCATAGGGATATTTTTGCAATGTCTGCCACGCTTGGTAGGCATTGTCATATTTTGGTAGATCAGAGATTAATCAGCAATAAATCGATTTATTTAATTCATAAGTATATTAAAATATTGCCTACTATTTAATACACAAATTTCTTTAGAAACGTAGCACAGTCCAACGTTATCTTTAATTAAAATTAACTTCTTAAATGTATAAGTTTTTAATAAAACACAACAGCATCGTTTTTGTTTATACTTTATAAAAAGATAGACTGCTTTTGCTACCGACAAAAGGCAATATAGTTAATCTAAATCACCATCATCATCAGTTCCTAAAAATCCACTGCTGTCCACTGCCTTGCAGGTAGATTAACGTTTGCAGTACCAAACGTCTCGCATTATCGATGCTTTTTAAATACCGAACCCAAATAAAACAGTGTAGCTATCGGTGTAGCTTTCACTGAATTAGTGAGTATGGAAAACTATCTAATTATATGCCAGTTAGAATATTTTTGAATAGGTCTATAGGGACCGTGCACGAAATATAGAGGCAGCACTATTGCCGAAGTAAGCGCTCTCTAGTGTTCTTTTTCCGAAGATATTGGGATCAAAATATTCATTAAAAATAACATAAAATATTTATAAAAATGGAAAAAATAATAAAATACGGATTTCAACCAGTTTTCAATAATATTATACGTGGCGTAAAAAAAATTATAATAAATGTGATTTAATAAAAATATTTAGCATTCATACTATTTCTTAACCTGTACTTACATGATGTTCGAATAGTTATAAAAAATTATAAACATAAAATTTTCGTCATTTTTGAAAATAAAATACATAAATAATATGTATAGTTTTATTTCATACAATTCCAAATTCAATACATTATTTACAATTTTCAGAAAAAGTTAAGCCAGTTCTTTCTCTTTAAACAATGCCTTCTGAACATTAATTAAGGCGCAGATAACAAAAACTGTCTCATCAATATGAGGAAATAATGAATTTGGTACTTTAGATAAAATTTTAAAGTCCTTGATTCGTTGATTAACCCGTTCAATATGTATCCTTACAGAAGCAATATTGTACGTTTCGTCTACTTCTTCTGGGGTAAATTGATCTTTGTGACCAAAAGGAGACATCACAAATACAGCATTTTTATTCTCTATTTGGGTTTTTATCTGTGGAAAGTCTTTGTAAGCAAGAACTTCATCACCTTTCTCAATTAAATCAATTAAACCACAATCATTCGTTATGAAGTAATCATCAGCTCGACCACTACATAACATTTGGAGATAAAACTTACAAATCCACTTGGCGTACAATCCACCATTATTTGGTGCCCAGCCTTTTGGATTTTCTCTGAAACAAAAAAAGGAAAGATTAATTTTTATTATAAAATAAATATTATAAATATTAAGAACTTAGTTATCAAAATGATAGTTTTTTACATGCCTCGAGTTCTTTACGTGGTAGAGCCATGCTGCAGCTATATTAATAGTGTAGTTGTAGCACGAATGGGTCGGCTCGACCGGGGAAGGACCACGCTCTCACAGAATACCAGCGTAAAATAGCAGCTTAATGCTGCTGTGTTTCGTATGGTGAGTGTAGAGAACCGGAGACCCTTTACTGAAAAGAGGCATTCTATCTTAGTCCTCACGGCTGACAACGCATCTGCATTTAAATTCGCAAACGAAGATAGATGTAGATGTCTATGGGCCACAGCAACCACTTACCATCAGGTGGACTGTGTGCTCGTTTGTCACCCTTATTCTATAAAAAAAAAAAAAAAATCTGAAAATTTATTTTAATTTAGTATTAAATTTTTAATTAATATATGACTTACACATAATTTTTTACTGCTTTTATCTACTGTTTACGTTTTGCTATTTTCTACGTTATCTATTTATAAAATTTAATTTTCATATCAATTCCACGTTTTTGACGTGATGTACGAGTATTATTAGTCAAGGATACAGAATTTTTTTCTTGAAGTTGACATTATTAAAATAAATATCAATATATCCATACTTAATATTATAAATGCGAAAGTGTGTTTGTTTGTTTATTTGTTTGTTTGTCCTTCTTTCACGTCGCAACAGAACGTCGGCATGGCATGATTTTTTGTATGGGTATAGTTCGGTGGCTGTAGAGTGACATAGGCTACATTTTTCAGCGGAAAAACATATCATTCCCGTGGGAAAATCGAATATGTTGCAAAATTAAATTCAGCTAGGTGGCGCCACCGTGATTCTACAAGACGGACGACGGTACGATGGACGAACACAGAAGGTCAGAATATCTGATTATTATGTCTTTTACCAAAATTAAGATAAAAATGTATGGATCTGTATTTTCCACGCAGGACCGGAAGAGAGCGATAAAAACATAAAATTCACCAGCTGATTTTCTTCAAACGTTTTGGTGCATCGTAATTCACAGAATAGGCGATAACCTCGCAGACGATATTAAGTAATCCGTTGATGCTCTGCCTACCCCGCAAGGGTTACAGGCGTGATTATAAGTATGGATCAGAAATACTATCACCACCTGTCACGCTTTCACCCTTAACTATTACTTAACAATGGTAGAAACAGTTCTTAGTAAGCATTATTAATAAGCCTTAGTAATATTTATTGAACGGAAATGAATACAGTTCTTATATGTGGTTATGAATGAATCGGTATTACAATAAGAAAAATTGTGCAAAATTATAAGAAAAATATTTTTTGAGAGTTCTTATTAACTAACGTATACATAGTTTAAATTGATTCCCCTAGATGTCGTTACTAGGTTTTTAAAACGCGGTAACGAAATGTTTCCTGACATGTACTTAACTCCCGCCGTTGAGCCGCGCGTCAACTTAAAGTGCATACGGTACCTATACGCTTAAATTGTTTCTATTTCGTAGCTTATTCGACTACCTGCTTTCGATTTCGGTTGTTTGTTATTTGCTTTGTGATTTAGTTAAGGTTAAATGGATTTATATTGGCTTTCATTTTCGGATTTGTGTATTTTCTTGGATCGGTTTTGTTGATTTGGTTGGTATTCCTTTATACATATTTAGACTCTGGCTTTGATTTTGAATTTTGTTTATTTAGAATCGTGAATTGGTTTTCGTTGTTTTAGGTTGTTTAACAATATTTCAAAGGAATATTAATAGTATAGATAGTGTATACGGTACCTATACACTTACTTCTTTTTTCGTTGGTTATATTTATATTGACTACTGCTTTCGATTTCGGTTTTCTGCGATTTGTTTTGTGATTTGGTTTAAGTTGATTCGATTTTTTTTGGCTATCGTTTTCGGATTCGTGTTGTGTCTTGAATTGGTTTTGTTGTTTTGATTTTAAAAAATATCTAAAGGAATAAATCCTTTAGATATTTTGGATTTGCTTTTAAAAAAAATATTAAAAGGAAATTTAATTCCTTTTAGGTATTTTAACGTTTTTTTATAAATAGGTTTTTTCTTACTTCATAATGCCTCGCAAACGTAAGTCCAGCCTTTCAAGAGTATCTTCTCAAAGACAAGCGAAAAGATTAGCTCGATCGCTAGAATATTTAGAAGATGCTGAACTGAGAAGGCAAGAACAAGCAGAGCGTCAGGCTGCTTTTAGAGCATCTGAGACACCTTCTCAACGTCAGCAAAGGCCTCTTGAACAGACAGAGCGTCAGGCTGCTTTAAGAGCTTCCGAAACACCTTCTCAAAGTCAGGAAAGGCGTCTTGAACAGGCAGAGCGTCAAGCTACTTTAAGAGCTTCTGAAACACCTTCTCAAAGTCAGCGAAGGCGTCTTGAACAGGCAGAGCGTCAAGCTACTTTAAGAACTACTGAAACACCTGCTCAAAGTCAGCAAAGGCGTCTTGAACAGGCAGAGCGTCAAGCTACTTTAAGAGCTACTGAAACACCTGATCAAAGTCAGCAAAGGCGTCTTGAACAGGCAGAGCGTCGATCTACTTTAAGAGCTACTGAAACACCTGCTCAAAGTCAGCAAAGGCTATTCGAACAAGCAGAACGTCAGGCCGCCTTAAGAGCCGCGGAAACACCTGATGAAACTCAACACAGACTCATTGAACAAGCTGAACGTCAATCTACTATAAGGGCTTCTGAAACACCAGAACAGACACAGGCGCGAAGAGATGCAAATGCACAGCTCCAAGCTGAACGTCGACAAAATTTTCAAAGAAACAATTGGTCGGTTTTTAATGACGCAGCATTAAATTATGATCCGTTGATTGATTATAAAAATCACAGGTTAGTTGTTATCGGACTGATGGACAAGGCGTGTCGATTTTGCAGCGCTTTAAAATAGAAAGATGAGACCGCAGGCATGTGCTGTTCCAATGGCAAAGTGTCTCTTCCGTTACTTGGGGAACCAGAAGAACCTTTGAAAACTCTCTTTTATATGATGCTAATGAGTCACGGCGCTTTTAAACAGGATCCGAAATATAACTCATGCTTTCAAATGACGTCCTTCGGAGTTGACCGGGAAATAATAATGCCGGGATTTTCGCCACATTTACGGTGCAAGGGCAAATTTATCATAGAATAGGTTCACTTTTTCCAGCTGAAAACGAACAGCATAAATTTTACAAGTATATTTTATGGGTGACGAAGAAATTGAGGTAGACCGTCGCTGCCAATTTATCCAGGGAGTTGAGAGAGACACAGTGTTCAAAATTCAAAGATTCTTGCATGAACGTAACATTTAGTCAAAACATTTAAAACTGCTTTAGAAAACCTACCTGAAGAGGATTATAAAGTCGTCATTCACGCAGATCGGACCCTCGAGGAGAGCATGAAAGGCGCTACAATGCACCTTTGATAAACGAAATAGCAGGCGTAATTAGTGGTGATCAATTTTCTTCACGAGACATTGTCTTGCGAGCACGTGATGATACGTTGCAACGGGTAGCCAATACACACAAGTTTTATGACGCTCTGCAATACCCATTGATTTATTGCAAAGGACAAGAGGGTTATCATTTTCAAATTCCACTCATTAACCCGGTCACAAAGGAGCCTACTCCGTACAAAAAAGTATCATGTATGGATTTTTATGCGTATCATATGATGTTGCGAGAAAATTATTTTAACCTCTTAGCCCGGTGTAGACAATTATTTCATCAATTTTTGGTAGACATGTATGTGAAGGTAGAAAGTGAACGTCTCCGTTATATATCTTTAAATCACAAAAAGCTGCGCGTTGAGAATTATATATATTTACAAGATGCAGTTTCTAGCGACGCCAATGTAAACCCCAGAGATTTAGGTAAAATGGTAATTCTGCCATCATCATTCGTTAACAGTCCCCGCTACCTACATGAGTACACACAAGACGCATTCGCCTATGTACGCACTTACGGAAGACCTGATCTTTTTGTTATTTTACTTGCAATCCCACATGGAAATAAATAACCGAGGAGCTAATGCCGGGCCAAAAAAGTACTGACAGACACGATTTAGTTGCTAGAGTATTTAGATTAAAAGTACAAAAATTAATGTATGTAATTAACAAAGGGAAAATTTTCGGAGAAGTGCAGTGCTTCATGTATTCAATTGAATGGCAAAAAAGAGGATTGCCGCATGCCCACATTCTAATATGGCTTAAAGAGAATTTGCGGCCCAGCCAAATAGACGACATAATAAGCGCCGAGATTCCGGATCCTGAGCAAGATAAAGAATTGTATGATACCATCGTCAGAAATATGATTCACGGTCCATGTGGAGCACGAAATTCAATATCGCCATGTATGAAAGAAGGAAAATGTACAAAGAAATTCCCTAAACAGCTATTAAAAGAAACAGTGCACAATGACAATGGCTACCCTTTATACAGACGCAGAGCTCCCGAAGATGGTGGCAGGAAAGTTACAATCAAATCTCGCTCTGGAGCGTTCGAAACCTTAGATAACAGCTGGATTGTTCCGTATTCGCCCATTCTATTTAAAATGTTTAATGCCCACATTAATGTAGAAGCATGTAGCTCTGTCCGCGCAATCAAGTATATCTGTAAGTACATAAATAAAGGAAGCGACCAAGCAATTTAATCTCAGGAGTGAAGGTGAGGCAAATCCCGTTAATGAAGTACAGACGTTTCAAGCAGGGCGTTATGTCAGCAGTAACGAGGCAGCGTGGCGTCTCCTTGGCTTCCCTTTACACGAAAGGCACCCAACAGCCGAGCACGTGTTAAATCAGCAATTATAATTGCAATACCTGTGTTGCTTGCATACTGTGAAATTTATGAGCTTATATGCTAAGCCTTTGAGCCGCCCTGCATAAGCTACGAATCCAATCCTCAATCAATGAATACATTTTTTAAAGAATAAGTGTTATAAACGAGCACACAGTCTACCTATTGGTAAGTGGATACTGTGGCCTAAAAAAATTTACATTTATCATCAATTAACAATCAAAATGCAGATGCGTTGTCACCCCTGAGGTTTGAGATGGAATGTCCCTGTTTCCAGTAAAAAGATCTCCGGTTCTCTACACTTACCATACGTAACACAGCAGCAGCTATTTTACGCTGGTATTCTATGACAGCGTAGTTTTACCCCAGTTGTGCCAATTTATTCGTGCTAAAACTATAATATAGCTGCAGCTTGGCTCTATCACGATTAAAAACTACATAAGTAGCAAACTCTAAACGTTGATTAAAGCATTTCAAAAAGGCAAAAAGCACAGGAAACTGTATATTTTTTTTAAATCTTTATTAACTACAAACTAGTATTATGAATTTAAAAATTTCTAATTTAGTACTTCGGTGGTTCGTTGCCAAAGGAAATGTTAGAATATTTCTGAATTAAAAGTAATCCCTGTAGTGCGCCATGAACTAGATTGAAAATAGAAATGGATTTTCAATAATGAGATTAAAGGTAAAAGCAGACTTATAAGTGAATTATTTTCTCAAAAGTATTACGAGTTTCCCTGACTCTCATAAGCGCACTGCTGATTATGTGGTCCCGGATTCGAATCTGAGCCACGCTGCAGCTATATTATGGTTGTAGCACGAATGGTTCGGCTCGACCGGGGAGGGACTAAACTCTCAAAGACTACCAACGTAAAATAGCAGCTTAATGATGATGTGTTTCTCGGAGACTCTTTTTACTAGAAAATAGTCACAACGCATCTGCATTTTAATCCTTAGTTGAGGATAAATGTAGATGTCTATGGGCTATCTATCCACTTACCATCAGGTGAACTGTAATTCTATTCAAAAAATTATACATCTAAACTAAAACCTAAAAATATTATATGCATCTAAACGAAAATTGTCTCCTATTCGAAAAAAACCCAGATTTCTTAGTTTTGTAATCTGTACGCTAAAGTATTACCATTGCCAAAATCTTTTTAATTGAATAAAATATAATGTATTTCGTTCTATTTTAAACATACTTTTCTTAATATTCAGAAAATTATTAGACATCAATTTCACGTAATGGAGATCTTCTCGTTAAATGAGCCCATTAAACTAAATATCTCATTGAGCTACTTTTGTCACAAGGTCGTGAAAAATTGTTTTAAGATGTACTTTCAAGTTCAATTTAATTTTAATAGCCATTCGATTGAAATAATGTTATTTTAAAAATCTGCCAAGTTACCGTAAAATAAATGAGAACGATTTTAAATTGTGCATTTTCTTAAACATTTTTGCTCTTTCTCATTCACAACCGCAGGTGCTGTATCATCACAACATTAAAGCTGTTGCAACAAAATTCTTTGAGAATTTAAGCAAAACATTTTTGAACGATTTTATTTTATATACACATTAATATGTTTTTACTCCGTGCCAAATACACCACTACGATTTTGTTTATAGTATAAGGGTTACAAACGAGCACACAGTCCACCTGATGGTGAATGGGTGATGTGGCTCATAAACTAGATGTCTCATCTATTCTCGATTTAGAATCAAAATGCGAATACGTTGTCACTCCTGAGGAGTAGGTTTAAATGCCTAAGTATCCAGTAAAAAGAGACTCCGATTCTCTACACTCTACATACGAAACACAGTAACGTTAAGCTGCCTATGTTACTTTGGTATTCTGTGAGAGCGTGGTCCTTCCTCGGTCGAGCCGATTCATTCGTGATACAACCACAACATAGCTAGCGTAGCTCTACTACGTACAACAACGTTACACTACATAATAATAACCTCATTATTTGTCTCCTGTTGTAGAGCTTTTTCTCTGAGAATGCTTATCTAGTGCCGTGTACACAATGGCAGACAAGAAGTTAGTTTAGAATTTTCTACAATAAACGGTTTTAAAAAAAGTGGTTTAAGAAAATTTTAAAATGGTTATTTATAGTTTTTTATACGTGATAGAGCCATGCTGCAGCTATATTAGTAGTATAGTTGTAGCACGAATGGGTCGGCTAGACCGGGGAAGGACCACGCTCTCACAGAATAGCAGCGTCAAATAGCAGCTTAACACTGCTGTGTTTCGTATGGTGTGTGTAGAGAACCAGAGACCCATTTTACTGGAAAAGAGGCATTCCATCTTAATCCTCACGGGTGACGACGCATCTGCATTTTGATTCTTTATTGAGGACAAATGTAGATGTCTATGGGTCACAGCAACCACTTACCATCAGGAGGACTGTGTGCTCGTTTGTCACCCTATCCTATAAAAAAGGTTTGTTTTTATTTTAATAGAATTGGGGGCAAACAATGATGCGGCTCACCTGATGGTAAATATTGACAGCCGCCCATGAACAACTGCAACACAAGGAGAATTGCAGGTGCGTTGCCGGTCTTTTAAAAAGGAATAAGCTCGTTTCTTGAAGGTCCCTAATTCGTATCGGTCCGGAAAAATTGCCGTTAGTGTAAACCTGAGACAAATAATAACCACTTTTGTAATAAGATCGGAAAGTTTGTTTTTTTAATAAATAAGGAAGTTGAAAACATAATAGGGATTAATTAATAGATTTTTGTCACCCCAAAAGCATCACTGAGAAAAATCTGAAAAGAAAACATTTAAGGTACAATGCAAAAATCACAAAATTGGTGTTTCCTTTTATTGCATACCTACGACTGAATAAATGACAACCACATAGCAATTAAACTTTAGAGAACATTTGGGATACGAACACACAGTAAAACCCTACTCTATGTGAGTTATTACGCACTTGAAACAGTTATTTCTCGGACATTAGACCATTTACATAACTTTCGAAAACGAGTTGAACGTGAGAAAGTTCAAGTTGTTCATCGTAATGATTTCATCATGACAGCCCATCACGAGTCTACCGCCTTATCAATAGATTGCCTCATAGGGGGGATATCAGCCATTGTGGCCACACTTGGCAGGCGGACGACACTTCTTACCTGCTTGACGGAGACGACACTTCTTTATTGCTTTTAATAATTTTATAAACACATAAAGCAATTGACGAAGTATATTATAGCATTAAGTGAATACATATAAATGTAAATTAGCTCATCAGTCACCTATTCGTGCGGGAATATTTAACGAGATGTGCGAATGTTTGAAATTATAAGACATTTTCAAGCAGTGGCAGCATAACTTTACTAAGAAATTATGTAATAAGCTATAATTAATTTTAAAATCCCAACCGGGTAGGACCTCTTTTTCCAGAATACCAGAAGAAAAAACAGAACAATATAGCTGCTGTGTTTCGTATGATGAGTGTAGAGAACCGGATACCCTTTTTACTGGGAACGAGGTATTCCAACTTAGTCCACAAGGGTGAAAACGCATCTGCATTTTGATTCTTAATCGAGGATAGATGAGATGGACAGTGTTCTCGCTCGTTACCCTATTTTTATAAAAAAAATGAAGAGTGAAAAATTAAAGTACCTGTAACAATATATTTATGTAGTTTCTGGAAAATTATTTTTACAAAAGAGGCTCCATTTTAAATGTAAATTATGTCTGGTATGGTTATGCAGATAATAAAATAATGAAAAAGTATACACTTATTTAATAAATATTGTCATAACTTCACATAATGCTGTGTTTTGTTTTCTTTTGTTTTGACGTAACCGAATCAGCGGGTATTAAAAGGCAATGTTTATAGTCATCTGCGTAATAACTTTGCCCGAATGGTCTATTCAATGATAAAATCAAAAAGACTTAATATTATTACGTAATTAAAAGAGAGTGCTTTAGTTATTTTTTCGTTATACGAGTACCATGGGACCGATACAGGTTATTGAAGATGCTAGCAATCAACCAGGTCAATAAAATATATTGGAATCAAAGAACATCATAACAACAAAATTATTTGCATGAAATTATGACATGATAAACATTTTTAAAATGTTTGTCTCTCTGTCCGACTGACTGGGCTAATCTTTGCAATGACTAAACGGAGTGTAATGAAAATTCACGAAGAAATAAAAATCAATGCCAAGAGTGATCTAGGCTATTTTTTTTCAAAAATCTTGGAGATTTAAAAAAAATTGATAAAAAAGATCCTGCCTAGGTAAAGCCGAGATGGGTTACTAATTTTTCATAATACTACTAGAAGTTATTAATTTAAATAAAGTGCCACAAGTGGAAACACAGAGACACTTTCTCATGCAAGGTACACTTATTTTAGCTATTCTAATCCAATGTTTGACTATTATACCACCTGATAATAAGTGGTGATGCAGCTGAAGATGGAAAAGTGTAATAACTTAGCTTAACAAAAGCCCTTACCTTGAAGACACACGTACTTCGGATGGAGAGTCTCATGCTGGCAAATTATTCCACTTCTTTGCTGTATGCTCGACAAACTAAGAAACAAATTGGTTTTGAATACGTTGTAGGTAGGTCGGTAACAAATGGGTAAAGACTGACCAAGGGTCTTGTTGTTCGATGGTAGAATTGAGAGGGAGGAATTAAGTTATACAATTCCTGCGTATACTCTCCGAAATATATCATGTAGAACACCAAAAGACTGGATACTTTGTGATTGTTTTCGGGACTAATCGGATTAGCTATAACCAGATTGGGGTCTTCAACAAGCCTCGTAGCGACTTTCTATTGAGTCCAAAGCTTAGCTACTTAAAGTAAAGTATAGTTGCAGCTTAAAACACGTCCTATGGGCCTCCTCTCATCTCTAAGGGGGTTACTTGAGGTACACATAATGAAAATTACTCAAGGAATATTTATTCCAGAACCAGCTGAATCCTGGCTAAGACGCGATCCAGGCACAGAAACAGTTGACGCTATATCTTGTGCACCCGAAATTTAAACGAGACTAGACCTTGGACCAGTGGCTACACGTACGGTAAGGCACAATGAGCCGAAGATCCGCCCTGTTTATAGGAATGCTATTCTGCGTCACATTCGAGGTCCGATCATTAGAGAGAGTCGTCTTCATAAATTAAAAATAACTATGCAGTGGAAATGGAGAGTGGATTTGACTGCCTGGTTGGTCTAGTGGTCGTAACCGCGATTGCTGATCATGAGGTCCCGGGTTCGAATTCCAGATCGGACCAAAATCAGTTATTGATTTACTGTGGAACTTGGGAGCGTTTCACCCCCGTGCCTCGGAAAGCACGTAAAGCCGTTGGTCCTGATCCTGATCTTTCCGCTCCGGTTCCAGTCATGTCGGATTACTATCCCATCAGACTATGAGAGTGAAGGAATAGAGTTGCTCAATGCTGACCTACCGGGGAAGGACCACGCTCTCACAGAATACCAGCGTAAAATAGCAGCTTAATGCTGCTGTGTTTCACATGGTGGGTATAGAGAACCGGATACCCTTTTTACTAGAAACGAGGCATTCCATCTTATTCCTCAGGGGTGACAACGCATCTGCATTTTGATTCTTAATCGAGGATAGATATAGATGCCTAAGGGCTACAGCATTCACTTACCATAAGATGAATTGTGTGCTCGTTTGTCACCCTTTTTATATAAAAAAAATAGAGAGGTCATCTGTGCTTGCGCATACACTTGGTCACTATAATCCTGAACTGCACAGATGGCTAGTCTCCGTTGAAACTGGCCAACGTGACCGAAATTCGGTCTGGAGGACATTATTATTATAGTGGATGACAAAATATTGTTAGAGTGCGTAAGAAATTCTTATTAATTTTTTGCTGACTATAGTCTTCACTATTGGTATACGAGTATGTAAAGTAGATCGCCGCTAGCTAACAAATAATACAATTCGAACTTCAGAAATCCGTCATCTATCTACTCTTGTCTTGTTACTTGCGCTTGTAATACTTCCAAGTATTAACCAACAACTTATTAACAAGTAACTTTAGATAACGTACATAGTCATTCGTACATATTATAACTTTTGATGAAGTGACTTGTTTTCATGGATATTCATGATAATTAGAACAATTGTAATTTTTTCTTTACTGAAACTACTGTTCTGCTTATATAATCAGAAAAATAGATTATAATTAATAGAATCAGGCGTTACATTGCGGAAATCCATTATATTAAAGTTGGAAAAATTTACTTTGCCAATATCCGCTCAATAAAATAAAATGACGTGTCTTACCTACTTTGAAGAGCACCTCCCGCCCTCCCTCAATTGTGTGCACTATCCCCGTCACCACTAATCCCGTCACCACTAATCCCAACACCACTACTCCCACCACCACTACACCAGGAAAGAGAAAGACACACCACCGACGACAATACGACACGTGTTTCGCCTCTACACCAGGCATCTTCAGGTGTAGTAGACTCTACGGTGGCTGACCGCTAAGTGAGCGGCGAGCCAAAAACAGCCGCTATTTATAAGACTCGCCGACGCAACCGCTCCCCACTTAAGTAGTGAACGACTGCGTCATTCGATTAAACATGCGACCAATCACCACCTGACGTACGCAGCCGTCTGCCATTAAATTAATAACAAGCCGCTGCGAAACGCCCGCCTACCCTCCAACCACGCAACCAATCGCTAATCACCGTGAAGGTGACGAACGACCATATTGCGAGGCTGTCCGTTATTGGAGAGCAGGTTTAAAGATGTTTAAGAGAGGTGAGTTAGAAACATTTGTTTGTTCATTCAGCAGTGCAACATTACTATTTTTATTTTTTAGTATCTCCAACTGTTCCAGCACACACAGTCGCAGCCCTTTATTACAAGTATGTAAGACTTTAAAGGAGTGGTCGTTGGTTAGGTTGTGTCCAGTGTCCAAGAGATGTTTAGCGAAATGGGATTTATCGGGATTGCAATTCCTGTACGCGGCTAAATGCTCTTTGTAACGTGTCTCGAAGTTCTGACCCACGTAAACGGCGTGGTATTCGTCACAAACAAGTTTATAAACACCCGAATTTTGACGAATATCTAACTTATCTTTATTATTACAGATATTCCTAAGAGAATTGTTTGTTTTGAACGCAACGTACACGCCGCTCTGTCGAAGAGTATTAGCTATTTTTTCAGATATGGAGCCTAAGTAGGTCAAACTGCTCACATATCGACGAACACTTTGAGGTTGAACCGCGTACAGAGAATTGCGGACGGCATGCTTTTCTTTCTTTTTAATTAAATTGTTAATGAGATTTTTTGAAAAACCATTAGAGAGCGCAATTTGATAAATTACGTTAAGCTCTTTTAAATAATTTACTTTACTTAATGGGATAGTAAACAAACGATTAATATAACAATAAAAAGCGGCTAATTTATGTTGCCAGGGATGACACGATGACGCGGGGATGACCGTGTCGGTATGAGTTGGCTTTCGGTAAATTTGGAAAACATGCAACGACTCCATTCTCGTTATTGTTAAGTCGAGGAAATTAAGGGAACAATCTTGTTCCAATTCAAGCTTAAATTTAATTTTATCGTGGTCTCTATTTATTTTATTAAGGAAAACATCCAGTTGTCTCCTTGTGCCAGTCCAGCAAATAATTATGTCGTCTACATATCTATAATTGTACAAGACATTTTGATTGACAACTATATGTTGTTTTTCGAAATTATCCACGAAAATATCCGCCATAAGAGGACTTAGAGGGGACCCCATAGCTAACCCTTCTTTTTGTAGATAGAAACGGTTATTAAACCGAAAATAGTTTTGTTTCATACAGAGAGAGGTTAAATTAAGAAGATCATTTGTTTCCCCGGGATGTAGACGACGTTTATTTAAAAGATCTGCGAGTATACGCAAACAGTCAGGGGATGGGATATTTGTGACTATCAACGTCTAAAGATAACAACATGGATTTAGGAGGAATACGAATATCTTTAATTTTGGAAACGAGATCTAAACTATTTTTAAGGCTGTAAGATGGGTTGAAACCAGATTTCTCCCGAAGGAGGAAGTTTAATTTTTTAGCAAGGAAATAAACTGGTGCACCTATATATGAGACAACTGGACGAATAGGAACATGTTCTTTATGTATTTTAGGTACCGTACGTCGCATGTTTTATCGCATGACGCGGTCGCTCACTAGGGGAGCGGTTGCGTCGGCGAGTCTTATAAATAGCAGCTGTTTTTGGCTCGCCGCTCCCTTAGCGGTCAGCCACCGTAGTGTTTACTACACTTGAAGATGCCAGACACGTGTTTCGTCTCTACAGTCGTGTAGAGGCGAGACACGTATCGTATTGTCGTCGGTGGTGTGTCTTTCCTAGTGTAGTGGTGGTGGGAGTAGTGGTGCTGAGATTAGTGGTGACGGGGATGTGCACGCAATTGAGGGAGGGCGGGAGGTGCTCTTCAAACTAGGTACGACACATCATTTTATTTTATTGAGCGGATATTGGCAAAGTAAATTTTTCCAACTTTAATAAAATAGATTATATTGTTAAGAACAACTTCATCGGAAAAAGGATATTTTAAAGCTCATGTTAATATTTTAAACAAAATTCTCAATATTCATCATAAATGAAATTATAAATAAGTTTCTGTTTGAAAAAGGCGATGTACAGGAATTGCTAGAAAGCTCTGGAAAAGACCTTCGCCTTAGGCGATAAAAGTAATTACATAAATATTAGAATTGTAGCAAAAGTTTAAAAATAATAATTCTATCGCTCGTCGGTTAATTTGGCCCACCTTCGATATATTGTTAATTTGGTCGATAAAATTCCGTCTAAGGCATCCCTTGTCGGCTTTGTAACTCACTTCTGCAGCATAAATTTGCTTTGTCACTCTTTTTTCATTCATTTTTTCTACGTGTGCAGCATGCCTTTTTGATTCTACTCACAATACTTGCAAATTAAACTTTTCTCTTATCACATAATTTCTTACCCTATAATTCAGAGCCAGCCCTAACATACTTCATAATGAATTAATGTAATGAACTTTATTAGTAAATCTCATAATATGAGCGTAGTTATTAAGCAATTTTCATAAAATAATATTAAAGTCAATTTGGTAAATACTCTAAATGAAGTTCCTGAATAAAATTAACATCTTATCGGTTGCGTAAATATTAAACTTTTTTAAATAATTCGTAAGAGTTTCTGTTCGAAGAAGTTTAACATTATCATGGTTGGTAAATATTCTACTTTTTCCCTTAAAAATTAATTTTCGCTTGAATAAGAAGTTTTCTATTTAAATAAAATATCGTCATCATCATCTTTATTAACTTTCATATTATATATATTTTTCTCCATATATTGGCCACAAGACATGGTTCTGAACGAGCTGGATACCTCATCAAATTGTTATTCTGTTTTATCTAGGGAGCAATCTAAGCTTATCACTAGCAAGGTAAAGCGATTACTGGATATATAAGTAGCGTTTTAGCAGTCAGTGGAAAGGTGAAATATAGCGTCAGGTTACTTATTCAACCCGTAATTAGAATGGAGCTTCTATTCATATAGCAAAGTCGTATGGTAGGGCAATTTAGGTTTCAGTTGTTGTCCGTTGCGTTGACGTCATTGTGGCACGGTGACGTCACAACAATGCTAACGTGATAAACTTACCAAATGACAACATATATATTTATATATATTATACAAAAATTTAATAAGACTTAATAACTTAATGCACCTATCATATTATCTCGCTTCGCCTAGGGTTGAATGGGATTATATCTAAGGCATTAAGTCCGCCCTTAGTTAAGTTTTGTATATAGGACAATAAAGTATAAATAAATTAATATACAAATAAAATACCGCCAACTGTTTTGCGTATGAATTTTCGTCTTATTTCATTATAAGAAAAAAAATCTTCAAAGGTTTAGAAAACATTGTTCGAGGTTTTTGTTTAATTTTACTATAAATAAAAAATGTGGAAACGCCGAGACGGATGATATTGACCTGGGCATGGGACGGGACCCAGTTTCTTATGTCATCTTTACTCTCAAAAGATCTATTTAGCGTAAAGTGTAATGGCGCCTGTTTAAAAAAAAACTGTGTTGTTTTGTCTTGTCAAATAATTGGTGATGAGAAACGGAGATTATGCGAATTGGTAAAGCACTCTATCCAAGTCCTTGGGGTTAACAAAACGTCTATGATATTTAATAAATAAATATTGGATTTAGGCACCTACAGACCACAGCATTCACTTTCCACCAGATGGACTATAGCTTGTTTGTCGCACCAACTGGTATAAAAATATAGTCCCCGATTAGTGCCATTTATGTGAAACTTTAGTGTGCAATCGCCAATCCAACTGTCAAAAATGGAGATACTGGAAAATCCCATAGGAGAGGCTCAATATTGGACTATTATGGGCTGATACATAAAAATCGGGCAAGAACGAAAAGGATACGCGCCCTGAAGGTTCCAAATAAAGTAAATTATTATGTAGATATTGTTCATTAATCCCGGGAATCGAGATTTTTGATAGTTTTTGCCTATTTCCGATACCGATACACGAATGCCGTAAATTAAGAAAGACATGTATCATTTAATTTACATAAAATAAGTATCGAATGTATTTTTACGTGGTAGAACCATGCTGCAGTTTTATTAAGGCTGTAGCACGAATTAAGCGAATTTTATGATTCTAAATCAACTGGAAAACGGGGAGTACTCCAGGTATTTATTAATAAGTTTGCGAGAATCAAAAACTTTTTCATGTGATTTAACTACAGATTTACGTGTGTGTGAGACCTTGCTTCTTGCCAAATGTCATAATTTCGTTAATGGTTAACGGGAGTACTTCCCGTACCCCCTATAAGTTTTGATGAATGAGTTTGCGAGTCTCAAAATATGTGACAAAATTGGCCGTATTTTTTAATTGCGTTGACTTAGTTATATAAAATATTTTACACCTCCGAAGCCTTACTATTTGATATAAATTTTAACATAAAACCTTTACCTCTTCCTGAGATGAGGGTCTTGACAGATGGACAGACAGAAAGACGGACAACAAAGTGATCCTTAAAGGTTTCAGTTTTTTTCTTTTTAGGTACGGTACCCTTAAAATATTAATTAAGTAAAACTAATGAACTCCTTTTACTGAACGCCTTTTTAACTCTATTATTAAAAATTATCAAGACTTATTATTACACTTAATTCGCTATAAGCCCATTTGACGTGTACGCAAAGCGACGAAACAAAGTTAATTTTACCTCACTAATTATCCTTGGCGACTTTGACTTAAAAGCTTTATAAATATCATAGTACATTTATTTCTTAGCACGCAAACGATTGATAGTTAAAATCTATTATTGAAGCTATTTAATGACGTGAAATGAAAATCACTTTTGTGAAGCAAAACTTTTACTATAAAATTTAGGAAAGAACTTTGTTGTGGCTTACGGAATATTTTTGCCTCGGGACAGTAAAATTTGACGGGGAATAACTGATATAATTCCTTTACCACGCAGGAGAAGTCGCTGGTTGAAGACAAAGTCAAATTGAAAATATTTGTATTCTAAATTGGCCTTACAAAGCACTTTTTAAAAATCTTTTGTTAGTTCATAATTACAAATAAGAATTATTATTAAATATGTAAGTTATGATTTTAATAACAAAAGTGTCAGTAATTCGTTCATAGCCTAATTTCATTCATAAATTTTACAACAAAAGCCCAGAAAAATACAAGGTTCATCATCAATTACTTTCATATTAAAAATTATGTTATTATATATTTATATAAATTGTATAATTGCATTCAAAACAATCAACAGAGAAGAAAAAGACAAAAAGTACTCGCCGGCGGGGAATCGAACCCCGGTCTCCCGCGTGACAGGCGGGGATACTTACCACTATACTACCGAGGATAATATTTAACTGGACAAATTTTTAAATAAAATGTTGCATGTTTAAATCATTGCAAGTAAAATACAATGTTAAGTCTAGAGTGCAACAGAGTAAATAATCCTTCACATCATTTCTTCTCGTGGCTGTAGTAAGACGAATGACAGAAAAATTTGGTGGTGGAATAACTTTATAACTTACTAACGTGGGTCATCATCAGGGTTAGTAGCAGTGTAACCTTGCTGTGTTCTTACTTGGATAGGGATTCTGGATTATGGATTTTGTTTAATGTTGTTGAGATAATATTTATAAAAAAAGGAGGAGGTTCTCAATGCGACTGTATTTTTTTATGTGTTACCTCTGAAATTTTTTCTAGGTGAACAGATTTTCATATGTAGTCCCATATACATTTGATCAAGAACTGATCAGTAGTTTTTGAGTTATCCTTAATAATGCATATTTAATTGACTTTGACTACATTGATGATGTTCTCATTTTATTTATATTGAAGTCAGATGTAAAAAAAAAAATTACCACATGTTTGATTAGAATGACAAAGAACTAACGGGCCACCTGATGGTATGTGACTACTGCCAATCATTTAAACCTGTATATACCCTCAAACAAAAAGAGTTACAAAAAAAGGACAAATCCAGAGTATTGACTGACAGAATGGAGTGTCACACAAAAATCTGACGACTAAAACTGTCACTTTGCTCTGGTCATCTGTTACTTTGCTTAATAGTCCACTTATCTAGAATATCGGTGACGATAAAAGTTAAAAAGATGAGAGAGCAGTACATGTAGTTTAGCAAGTTACAATTACAATATTATTTTAAATTAAATAAAATCAAATGCCTTTTTAATTTAAATATTTTGTGAATAAAGTTAAATAATTTAAGAAAATACCTACAAAATAAATTCAAAAATGTTAAATTGAAGTTTAATAAAGAAAACCACAGCAATCGTATGTTTTCTTTAGATATTTCATTATATTTTTAATTACTGTTCTTCAAAATAATTACTAACCCACTAGCAAAATGCATCAAATAAAATGGAAGAAAATTAAACAGCCTTTTTTAATTATTTTATCACTTTTTAAAATCTAAGTTGAGGCAATACATTTTCGTTTCGAGCGTAAATGTTAAGTACACAATAAGACAATTTTATTAACCTTTTTTAAATTACGTTACCTCTGAAATTTACATTTTTAACATTCAGAATTTCTATTGTATTTTTATTATAAAGTAACGTGCTTTCAGTGGTCATTTTGTGAAGGAAAAAATTGTTAATAAAAATGCGTCAAGGCATTATGATTTTTGATTATAATATTTTTTTATCTATGGCAGAAGTAATTAATAACTTCTACTCCGAATTAAATCACCATTTTGTTTTAATTTTACATATTTTTCAGGGTAAATTGTAAACGCAATTGTTCGCATTTTGAAAATACGCAATTATTGTACCTATTATGAAAATTAATGTTATCGCTAAGTCTAGACGAAGATATTTGATGTTTATTGAACTTTAATGTTACAGCAGCAGTAATTGCTTTGAGTCTATCATTCATTATCATCGTCCGATCAAAAGTCCACGGCTGAACATAAGCCTTCCCCATAGATTGCCTTATAGGGGAATATTTGCCATAGTTGGCAGTTTTTATTGTTTCGAGTTGTTATCAAGAAGATGCTGCTCATCTCCTGTTTAATTTCCCTCCGTCGCCACCCACGGGATGATATGGGGTAGTGGATATTTTAGACTTAGACTATCATTACGAGAATGTAATATATTACACAATATTTCTTGATTGCATCCAATTTTAGTCGTTCTTAATGATTTTCATCAATTTTATTCATAATAAAATATATACCGGTGTTAAAATAAACTCGCCACAAGCTATAAGCTTTCATAAACTCAAGAGCCGCAGTGCTTCTGAAAATTACCAACGACAATTTTTTGTCAGTAAACAGTATTTTTACCCGACTGTCCCAAATGGATGGTAATGCTTTTCGATTGTATGAATGGAATGTATTTATGTATGTATGTATGTTTATTTCTTTGACAAGCTCTGTAGCCTGATGGATTTTAATAAATTAGTTAGATTCGTCAGTCGTGGAAGTGACATTTGGTATAATATATGAATTTTACTCTTTTCAGAAAAAAATTTAGCAGTCTGGTTTTTTCTTTAATTTACTGTTTTAACCCGTTTTAAACCTGGTTGAATTAGGCATGCATAAGCTGCGACATAGTAATTATTCATTGTGATATGCCTAGTTTACAAAATGGTGGTATTAAAAGATGATGATTCGATAACTTCACACAGATCGTTAGATATTAACCGTTTGGCGAGTAGTCTAGCAATGAATAGACACGTCTTAGTCTGTCCATAGAAGTGTTCACCGCTTTATTCTAAATATTCAAGTATAATTATAATTTTCTTATTATATCGCCATATGTCGCCATATTGGATATAGAGCGACATCTGAAAACCTATATGTATATATACATATACGTACATATCATGCCTATTCTTGATCACTTTAGTAATAGTTAAACGTGTCCCGAGAAATTAATTCAAAGTTCAAAGCGGATTTAAGGATTAATTTTTTCACACGTGATACCGACATATCATAATGAGCTAAAATTAAAAATCATGTAATTGTAATTAGCTCGAAAAGTGGACAACGCTCCAGAAAGGTACGGATACGGTGCTTGTGTATGCAAAGTATTTTTTTATAGGATAAGGATGACAAGCAATCACTCAGCCCACCTGATGGTAAGTGGTTGCAGTGGCCTATAGACATCTATCCTCGATTACGAATCAAAATGCAGATGCGTTGTCACCCGTGACGACTAAGAATGCTTCTTTTCCAGTAAAAAGGGTCTCCGGTTCTCTACACTCACCATACAAAACACAGCAGCGTTGAGCTTCTATTTTACGCTGGTATTCTGTGAGAGTGTAATCCTTCCCCCGTCGAGCCGACCCATTCTTGCTACAACTATACTACTAATATAGCTGCAGCATGGCTCTACCACGTAAAAAATGTATTAATATATACACGTAAATGTAGTATGCGGTAGGGTACGGAAATTTTGATTAAGGTATCAGTGATCAATTTTCCAATATCCGTTTTTGTTATCGGTAGCGTGATAACACAGATACAGCGCCGCTACTGATCTTTTCATTTCAAGCCATGAAAATGCTCGTCTAACTGTTATAGCCTATTGAATGAAAAAACATATGTAAATTAAGACAGCGAATCGACACAATGAAACACCTTTTAAAGATATTATTCTATTGCATATAGTTATATTTTCGAAATAAATCTACTTAGAGTATATTCAAGACACGATTTCACAACCTATTTCATTTCAAATTGGTTCAAAGCACCTATATGAATGTTCTAGACCTAGATCGTGGAACCGTCAAATTAGTAAAGCAATTTATAAACCTCTATACACTGTAAACAAAATGAAAAAGACTTTGAAAATTGAAATTTGACGGCTCCATGGCGCAGTGGCTTAGCAATGAGTTGCTGAGCTAAGGGCCGCGGGTTCGAATCCCGCACGGAACAAGTATTTGTATGGCCTACAAATAATTGTTCCGGGTCTGTATGTTTGTCCTTGTGAAGATTATGTATGTAAACTGCCCCCACGATACAGGAGAAAATCCTAATGTGGAAGTAACGATTTTAAGAAAGAAAAAAAATGAAAAATTTAAACGTAGGCTTTCAAAGGGCTTCATTTTATTTCTTTATCGTATAGGAAGTAGTGCAGATTGGCTTTAGTACGGATTGGCAGTCTTCATATTTCTTTGATACATTTTTATTACTAAAAAAAATTAGTTTCCTTAGATAATTTGTGAAGGCGACTTCCCGCAAAATTAGGAGGCAACTAGATGAAACATGCGGGGAATCGATAGATGCAGGTGGCTTATTAGGACTGTGGTTTGTGGCAATTTGAAAGCGTGTGGTTTGAGGCAATTTGAGGCAAACCTAATTTCAGCTTACGATGGGCTATAATGATGCATATTATTTAAAATAGTTCGACGATTGGGAAAGAGATAATATTGTTTGAATGTGGGTTTGTTTGTGGGTGGTATATAAGATATAAGATTCAGAGAATTCTTTCACTTATATAAAGCTTCACTATTCTCGAGTGACTTTAGCTAGGTTTTGTGATGAAAATTAGTTTTTTGTATCAAATCAGTATATTTGTTAAAATCTAAAAATTAGCTTTATAATTAATGATTTCTTATATTTACGCGAACACTACACATTGAATTAAACTACTTTTACGGATTAGTGATTTTAGCAATTCTATTAGAATGGAGCTGGGAACGGATAAGTGTGCGGTCCTCCATGTTGAAAGGGGTAGGGTTGCTAACTCTGAGGGCATAGACTTATCTATGCCCATCAACATAAGGACCCTTTCCCAGGCTGAAACATACCGATACCTGGGTATGTCGCAGAACATAGGTATCGATGAGGCGGATGTGAAACAGTCAGTTTGCGATGTTTATGCACGCTTGACAAAAGTGCTCAACAGTCTTTGTCAGGTGTGGAAATAACACACGCATATTACGGTGGTCATGCCTGTCCTCATATATACCTTCAGCATGCTCAGGTTGACTTAGACCAAACTGAACGCTCTGGATAGAAAGTCACTGTTATGACGTCACACAGGATGCATCACCGAGATCGTCAGTAATGAGGCTGTGCTTGCCGCGGAAACTAGGTGGCGCGGCTTTTGCTGCGCCTACCATGCAATCGCGAAGTGTGCAGCCTCCGTAATTACTTTCTGGCGAGATCGGATGATCCATTCTACAGGGACGTCATTTCGTGTGATAAAGGGCTTACTCCTCTATCTTACCAACGAGCAATGGCAAGACCCAGCAGTACAGTGCATTTCCGACGGGAGACCGTATGGAAGGAGAAGGAGCTCCACGAGGTTCTACAAGGCTCTACATGAGCCTTTCGTAGACATGAGTCGCCTCCACTGGCCATGTTTCGGTGACCTCTTTGGAAACCGAGGGTTTTGTCTGTGCGATACAGGATCAGGTTATTAAGACCAACAATTATCGGAGATACATCCTAAAATATGGCGCCGTCGCCATCTGTCGAGCTTGTCGCCATCCCGGCGAGTCACTTAGGCATGTCATCTCCGGTTGTTCGGCGCTTTCTAACACTGAGTATTTGCACAGACACAACCTAGTAGCCGGATTCTACACCAGAGCTCGCTCTGAAATACGGTCTCGTGGATGGTGCCATATTATAAGTACTTGCCGGAAGCCGTGCTCGAAAATGACTGCCAGGCTCTGATTGGGACCGGCCATCATCACAGACAGGACTATTCTTGCGAATAAGCCTGATATTGTGCTGATGGACCGCACAGTCAAGATATTTTGGTCGATATAACCATCCTTATAACGAGAACCTCGTGAAAGCCGAAACAGATAATGTGACAAAATATCTAGACCTGGCTCACGAGGTGACCGATATGTGGGGTGGTCTGCCGACCGAAATTATTCCTGTGGTCGTTTCTGCGAACGGGCTAACCCCGGTCAGCCTCTCGGGTCATCTGAGGCGACTGAGACTCCGTGAAGGACCGCTCCATGCTCAAATGAAGGCGGTGCTCGACACCGCCCGCATCGTCCGCCGGTTTCTTTCCTTTCCCTAACCTCGGCCGTTTGGTCTGCCCTGCCGAGGGCTTCCATTTGGTTGGGTTTTTATTTATTTATGTATTATTTGTGTTAGTATATTTAATATATATACATTTATATTTATGTATATTTATTTACTATATTTCTTTTATATATTTATTCAGCCCAACCAAATGAAAATACTTCATAAATATCCCATAATAATAATTACACACATAATAATAATTAACCCACACATAATAATTAAATGGCGTAGGAAAGTGACAACCCCACCGCCCGCTGACGTATCAGTTAAGTGTCAAAACTGTTACGTCGGCTTAGTCAGTCAGCGCCTTGCCACGAGGTTTGAGCGCCGTGCCTCGGCAGAATTGAGGGTGCAAAGGTCCGTCTGTGCTTATGGCCTCACTATGAAACGGTACCGGGCCTGGGCGTCTCCCGTTAATTGACGCCCACTCAATGGATGATGAACAAAAAAAGAGTGCGCAAAGGGCCGCTGCCTGGAGGTCGCCAGGGCGCGTCTGGAGCTGGCGCTGGACGCGACAGCATGCGGGTCGCCAGCCAAGCGCAGGGGGCTACAAGACAACCTAGTAGCCACCCGCATCCATCATCTCCACCAGAGGGCTTGGTGTCGGCTGAGTCTTCTCGGACTCAGCAAGCGGCACCCGCCGCTGGTGGAAAACGTCGCATGCGTTGGACGCAAATTATGAACACAAACGCATTGCGAGCGTATTTTAGGGCAAAAGGGGAAGAAACTGGAATGTTAGCGTATCGGGCTTGGATGCATCACCTTTTCGCAGAGCTGGAGCCATCTGTTCATGTAACGGAGCAAAACCTGGCAGACCGAGTTCGGTACATCCTGCGCTCCAACATATTTGGTGACGCCGAACTCGAACGACTACAACGTGAGGCTGTTCCCTCATCGGATGAAAATGCTACAGCTGGTAATACGGCGCCCCTAATTGAAGAGCAACCTGCACACGTGGATACTGCCGTGGATATTCCAGTTGTGGTTGATTCAGACGATGATGAAATAGTCTCCCACAAGCTAGAGCAAATGAGGAGCATATTGGAAGAGGCTATTTTGGAAACGCGCAGTACGCCTTTCGAAAATCGACCGCGACTTCCCCGGATACCCTTAAGCCAGCGGAATCGGGCTGTCGTGAGGGTTCTCAACCCAATGCTGGTGACCTATTTTGAAGCCAGCCGGAACCTTTCCCAGACCGACTCAATTCTTTTTGGCGGCGCGCTGGCAGTTTGCCGTATTATTGGCGCCAAATTTCCCACGGCTGGGCGCGCTACTAGACAAAGTAGCGCCATCCCAGCCTGGAGAAAAAGAATTGAGGACCGTATCGCAAAGGCAAGAGCCCTCATCGGCAGACTGACAAGCTACAGGTAGGGTAATAATAGACCGAGAATTGTGCGCACCGTCAGGATGCGTTGCTGGGACAAATATAAGTTTGTCCCAGCAGGATATTACGCAAAAACTGACGGAGCGCATAGACGACCTGAAGAAGAGAATCGCTGCTTGGGGGAAGCGGATTCGGCGATATACCGAGAGGTTGACACGGTTCAATCAGAATCGTCTCTTCCAGAATGATCAGAAGAGACTTTATAAATCATTGGAGTGACCGATGGCACGTGGAACGGGCCAAGCACCGAATGAGGGCGACACTATCGCATTCTGGTGCCGCCTGTGGTCAGAGCCCGTAAACCACAGCAAGGGCCCTTGGACGAAAGTTGTGGCGAGTCAGTGTGCGAATGTAACGCCCATGGACCCCGTCATCATAACGCCGAACGATGTAGCTTAGGTGGTCCGAAGGGCCACGAACTGGAAAAGTCCGGGGCTCGACGGGCTGCATCACTACTGGCTGAAGGGGTTCGTGGTGTGTCACGCTGTGCTCGCCCGACAGTTTCAAGAGGCTCTCGACCAGAAGTCGCTCCCGAGCCTGTTCACTACTAGGATCACTCATTTGGTTCCTAAAGACCGGGATACCACAGACCCGAGCAAATACCGCCCCATCACGTGTCTATCCACGATATACAAGACACTAACATCCATTTTGAGCGAGAGACTCACTCGTCACCTTAACTCAAATCAGGTGATGTCGCGCGCTCAAAATGGAAGTCGAACCGAACCATGCCCGATACAAATGTTGACGGATATAGAAATGGGTAGTACCCATACTGGCGTTAATACAAATATCTGGCCAACTTACGTTGGATTTTTTCCACCATCATTATATACATGGTTTCTCGGGGGTTTTATACTAAGGCATTATATTTTAACTTACTTCGCACGTAGGCGTTGTACAGGAGTTTTATCACACGGACATTTTTAAACTGATACGAAGTACTAATTATGAAACCTAGACTTTTATTCGCTTCTTTGGACGTTTTAATAATATGTTCATGGAAATTCAAATTACTCTAAATTCTTAGATCGCGAATTGTATAGACACGTCCTAATGGATTAACTGCTAGCTGGTATATCGTTGTGATTGGATTGCGTGTACCGAGAAAAAGTTAGAATTTTACATTTTGAATTATTAAGGGGCAATTTGTTTTTTACACTCCATTCAACCGCTGCGTCAATGTCGCGCTGTAATGTCATACAATTTTCAGCTCCGGTTACTGCAAGTTTTAAATCATCAGCGAACATTAAACATTTTGCGGTTGAGATAATACTGGGCAGATCGTTAATCATTATTAAAAATAGAGTTGGACCGAGCGTACTACCTTGACTCACACCCGAGCGTGTGTAATATTCTTGAGATATATTACCTGTTAGCTTAAAAAATTGCTTTCGGTCTCTAAGATAATCTGCCATAAATTTTAAAAGTGGTGTAGAGAATCCAAGCATTGCGAATTTCAATAAAAGGATATCATTATCAACAAGGTCAAACGCCTTCTTAAAATCAAAATAAGCTGCGTTGACCTGACAGCAGGCTGTCTCGAGTTAACTCGAGTGGTCACGTAGTCCACAAACTGTATATGATTCGTCAAAGTAGAGCGTTCCGGCCGGAATCCATGTTGACAGTTATCTAGAAGCCCGCCTATTTGAGTATAAATGGAATTGTTTATAATGGATTCAAACACCTTGGCAAATACTGATAACACTGCGATAGACCTGAAGTTAGTTGTATCAATGGACGAACCACTTTTAGGTACAGGAGTTACTCTGGACACTTTCCATGCTATTGACCATGGTAGAGACATTATTGAAGTGAAAGATTTATTTATTTATTTATACTCTTTATTGCACACAAAATACTACACAACACAACAAACATAAATTTATAAATGTATGTACAATTAGATGGCCTTATCGCTAAACAGCGATCTCTTCCAGGCAAACCTTGGTGAAGGAGATAATTTTCATTTAAATATATAGAAGTTCATAAATAGTAGATTTTTTTTATAGGATAGGGTGACAAACGAGCACAGTCCACCTGATGGTAAGTGGTTGCTGTGACCCATAGACATCTACATCTATCCTCAATAAAAATCAAAATGCAGATGCGTTGTCACCCGTGAGGACTAAGATGGAATGCCTCTTTTCCAGTAAAAGGGTCTCCGGTTCTCTACACTCACCAACGAAACACAGCAGCATTAAGCTGCTATTTTACGCTGGTATTCTGCGAGAGTGGTCCTTCCCCGGTCGAGCCGACCCATTCGTGCTACAACTATATATACTAAATAAACAAAACAAACAAAAACAAAAAGATAAACAAGTATATATTGATAGTACAATGCATATATAGTATATGAGACAATGCAATAATCAAATACATAATATTATATATACATACATAAATACACAAATACATATATACATACACACATACATGTACACATATACTTATATGTTAGAATACATGCATATTTATAAATATTTTTGTAATACATTATAACTATATATCATACGAGTATACACAAACCTTATCAAGAAAAGTAGATATGACAATAAAATATAATAAGTAGAACACATATTTAAATAATAATCTTTAACCATATTTTGAAAGACTCAATGCATTGGGCAAAGGAAGCAAGTTCCATAATTTGATTGCTTTGACACAACAGGAGGAATGAAAAAAATTTGAGTTGTGAGCAGGCATTCGCAATATAAGTTTATCAGCTAATCTGGAATTATCTTTATCTGCGCCCATGAACTCAAATTTTTCTTTAAGATAACTCTGTGTTTTAGGATCGAATAGTACACAGTACATTAGATATAGAATATGAGTATACCGACGAAGTCTGAGAGGGAGCCACATGAGCTTAATACGGTACTCGGAAACATAATCTTATTTGCGAAGGCCAAATATGAACCAAATAGCGAAATTCTGAAGACGCTCAAGTTTATTTAATTGATCCTCAGTAAGATTGGAGTAGCATGCATCAGCATAATCAAGGGTAGGGAGTAACAAGGACTGTGTCAGTAAAAGATTGTAGACATACAGTAACGGTTCCTCTAAAACAGCCGTACAGTCCTTTATTAAAAACGCAGGTATGTTATCAGGGCCGTAAGCTGCCGATGCCTTAAGACGGCGTATTGCCCATCGCAGATCTGAAGCTTTAATAATATTAATACTGACATTGGTTACACACTCTGCGTACATTGAATCGCGCTCCGCTGCCTCTGCATTTAACAACGGAGTGTCAGGTTGATAAACCAAGCTGAAATACTGCGCAAATGCATCAATAGCTTGCTGCCCTTCTAAAGTTCTATTATTATACACACATTCCTTATTCTGTTGTCTATTCTTCCGTTTTTCTTTCACATTTTTCCAAAAATTTGAGGGTTCGCGTGCTATATTATTTTCAACTTTTATTATATAATTTATAAATGCTGTATTTATAAGTTTTTTACTTTGGTTCTATAATATTTAAATAACTCCTTATTAAATTCTAAGCCACGACTTTTAAACATTTTCAAATAAAAATATTTCTATTTTATGTAGTTTACGATTACTTTAGTATACCATTTTGGATATATATATATATTTATGATTGGTACTTAATGTTTTATAGGGAACTCGTCTACTAATGACTTTATTAAGCTTATTATATAGGATCTCAACAGCTACTTTACGTCCTGTTGGTGCATTAGTTCTGTCCAGTCCAAGTCACTTATATGAGTGTACAAGCCGCAGAGACCTGCTTTACGGAAATTCCATTCTGTGCGTAGATTCTGACATGGTGGAACTGGTATGTTTATTACAGCACCTGTTGGTAGTGTAAGCACGATCTCTAACGGAGGGTGATAAGCATCAATAGGTACCAATGGTTCAACTTCAAATGACACAGTACAACTTCCGGAGTCTAGATTAGTCTACATTATTACATTGCTGTAACTTGCAACATTTTAAGAAATCATGATACTGAGTTTGAACTGATTTATTACAAGACTTTAAGTTGAAATCACCAACAATCAAGAATTTACTGTCAGAATATGTGTTAATGGCATTTTCTATGCAACAAGATATTGCTTGTCGTTGTAGTTTGGTGGTAAATATGCAACACACACTAAGAATTTAATATTTTTCGACGATAAAATAGTAAATAACAATTCTATATCATGAGTTAAACCATCTATGTTTGTAATCCTTTTAACGGTAAAACTATTCTTCACTGCTAAGAGAACACCCCCCCCTTCCCCATCCGACGTTACCTGCACGATCCTTCCTTAGCGCAATATACTCGGGAGGGAACAGTTCAGAGTCATATACAGAATCGTTGAGAAAAGTTTCAGTAAGGATAATAAGATCACTTGATATCTATATTCTATATATATACAGGGTATTTTTGAAACGCTCCCGAAAACGAAGACAGACGAGAGTACTAACTATATCTTTGATGATGGGTGAAATAAAATATCGATCCTGATGAAACAAAAATAATCTTTTCACAACGTTTTATTACATTTATTCACGCTCCATCGTGTTAGTATAGTTAAATAAAACGTTAATTTCATTAAAAAAAAAACATGAAAATACTTAAACATAAAACCAGCAGTGAAAATACTGAATTACAATCAGCTGACTAGGGGTCAATGTAATGTAGATGGTACCACAATACCTAATAATTTACAACACTTGTCTAACTACCTAACTTATATACTTAACCTACTATTTTGCCACTGTGCTTGTCTCCACGTAGCCACTTTAATTCAAATTCACAGGTTAAATAAACCAAATAACTGGTTCGATTCCTGCTAATGAAAAAATACTTAAATGAAATATTAACAAGATTAGAGTCATGCGTTTTATTCATCGTGTAGGTATGTTTATTATTCTGATGTATTCAGTTGTGTACCTATTCAAATCAGTTCAGTGCTAAGTTATTTGAAAAATTAGGTATGAAACAGCTTACCGCTCTAAATCCTCCGTGGTCTTATGAGATGCGGCTCAAATTGTGCTCCATTCATTTCGAGGCAGATGTGGGTTCGGTGTTGCGTCTCCCTTGCGGGGCATCATCGTGTGGTCTTCGACACAGTCCGCACGTAGTTTGTCGAAAACATCCACGATCTTTTGGCGCATTTCGTCAGCACTATCACACCCTTTCTTTCACATACCCCCACAGAAAGAAGTCTAACGGGGTCAGATCTGGTGAGCGAGGTGGTCAAGCGTGTGGTCCTAGTTTGCCAATCCAGCGATCATCAAATAATTCGGTAAGGCGCTCACGGACGAACCTCACGACATGTGGAGGTGCACCATCATGCTGGAACCATGTGCGGCGATATTCATCCAACGATAGGTCGTCTAAAATGTCAACCAACTGTTCACTTATAAAGTTTAGGTATCGCTGTCCGTTAAGTCGCTGTGGCAGAAACACTGGTCCCAGTATGCGATCCTTAAATAAACCTGCCCATACGTTAACCGACCATCGGGTTTGTCGAACAGCGTGCGGGTTAACCTATGAATACACGTGTGTATTTCTTCGGTTCCACAGGCCGTTTCTGGTAAATGTCGAATCGTCCGTCCAAATAACGTGCTCAATGGAACCAGGCACACGTTGTTGTTGGTCCTTTTGTTATGAAATTGTTATGAACTTTAAAACCGTATTTTAATATTGTTATTCCCTTTATTACCTTTGAAAATTGTATTTTCAAGGAGAGAAAGGATGTATTTAATAACAAATTTGGGAGAATAGCTAACTTGACAAAGAAGCACGTATCAAATACTGTTGCAAGTTTTGTAATATGTATTAAGGCTTACGCTTTGTACGTGATTTCATGAGAAACTAAACAAAATCGTTCCAAACATTAATCTTTTATTGTGTGGTGGCCATACTTACAAGGACTTATAAATAATTTTCTATGTATATAAAAACAAAGTTTGTTTGATTGTACTTACCATTCATCCGATTACTTATGTTCTATTATTTTTAAATAGAATAACAATACTATAATACAACTCTATCGATAGGGTAACCCTGCTGAAAGAAGTGGCTAACAATACCCCCGAAATTTATCACTACGTTTGGCAATGTTACAGTCAAAATACTAACTTGTTCTACGAAAACCATGTTATCGATTCTGCAGTCGGTGTTCAGCAGGGTGACCCACTAGGTCCAGCACTTTTCAGCTTGGGAATTCAACCCATTATTTCAAATTTGAAATCCAAGCGGAATGTCTGGTACCTGGACGACGGTACACTGGGAGGTAGAGCAGATGACGTCCTCAGTGATCTTACTTATATTTTTCGAAATTTTAAAAATATTGGTCTTGAACCAAATAGCAATAAATGTGAAATATTTTTTTCCAATAATTTATCTACTTCTCACAGAGACACTTTAATTCAAAATTTCAATCATATTTCTCCAGGAATAAAAACTGTCAGTACGGAATCACTATACCTTCTAGGTGCCCCGTTGTTTTCGAAAGTATTAAACCTGTTTTAAAACAAAATTTGATCAGTTTTAAACCACGTTGATAAATTGTATAAATTAAGCCCCCACATTGCGCTTACTATCTTAAAATATTGTCTCCTTGTACCTAGATTTGCATACTTACTCCGCTCGAGTCCATTCTGGAAATGTTCGGATATTTTAAAAGATATTGATAATAATCTTAAAATAGCAATAGAAAAATTCTAAATTTAACTTTAAATACAACAGCCTGGACTCAAGCTACTTTACCTATAAAATTTGGTGGTATTGGTGTGAAATCTTTCTAGCGTTGCATTGCCTGCTTTCCTTGCTTCCGTGCATAGTGTCAGTAATTTATGTAACATAATTTTAAATAATAAAGTAGACCTGTGCTTTGCTACGGAGGCAGGGCAGACATGGCAAACGCTCTGTCCCAGCGAAAATGTTCCACTGGAGTTAACCAACAAAACAGTGGGATATTCCGTTGGTAGAGAGGGTGCAGAAAGATTTGTTTCATAATTTCCATAGTGACCAAGATAAGGCACGCCTTCTAGCTGTTTCGACTAAGGAATCTAGTCACTGGTTGCACTTTACCATCAAGTAATCTCGGCACATTACTTGATGGGAAAAGCTTGCGCATCGCTGTAGGAATCCGACTAGGGCGGCGATTTGTCAACGCCATCAGTGCCCTGTGGTAGCAGCGTCGACAAGTTTGGGCTCCACGGACTTTCTTGTAAGAAAAGTGATGGTAGGTTTTCACGGCACGGTTCTTTGAACGATGTCATCCGAAGGGCTCTTGTCTCTATAAATGTTCCTCGGTTTTAGAGCCTTGTGGAATATTTAGAGACGATGGCAGGAGACCCGACGGTATGACATTGGTCCCTGGGAGAGAGGTAAAGCCCTAGTGTGGGATGCTACTTGCGTGACACTTTGGCGGCCTCTCATCTCAGGGTACCTCGTTTAGAGCCAGGGCGGCATCAGAGGCAGCTGAACTGAGTAAGTGGCGCAAATATGAGTCTCTGAGAGATGACTACATATTGTGCCATTTGCTGTAGAGACTATCGGTCCGTGGGGTCCACGTGCGGTGAAGTTCTTAAGGAACTCCATCCGCGGCTGGTCGTAGCTGCTGGTGATAAGAGGCTGGCTCTTTTCTCGCTCAAAGGCTAAGTATAGCCATTCAGCGGAAACGTAGCCAGCGTTCTTGGCACGATACCGCGTGGAGTAGGACTGTTTGATAATTAAATTACTAGTTTTAGTTTTTTTTTTTTTTATTATAGTTTTTAATATTGTATATAATACATTTGTTTTAAAAAAAAAAAATAAATAGAATACACAGAATATAAAACACTTGTACCGATTTATATTTTTTAAGATTCTTCGAAAATAAGGGGGGAAGCATTATAGGTTTTAGCCGGCAAGAATGACAGAAAGCCATGCTACGCCACACGTAAGCTCAGTTCACTAGGTGATAGATTTCCTTTTCTGTCTACGAGTATTTCTGGGTTGCCAGTCTATTACCTATATCTACCGTCTAGCAGCATCGCGGTACTATCGAGCTCTGATTTAAGCCAGAAGAGAACTACAGTAAGTAGGGTGAGGTATTTCGTCTTAGCCCGCGAGGATGGTCATGGCATTTGTGGTCTTTTTGGTTTGAAGTTAGTTGCAGGTATCTTTTTTACAAAATCAGAATGACAAACGAGCACAAAGTCTACCTTATTGATGTAACAGCCCATAGACACATCTATCCTCTATTAAGAATCAAAATGTAGATGCGTTGTCATCTCACAGGACAATGTTATGTTAGTAATGAGCCAGTAACAAGTGATAAAATTAAAAATTTTGTGCAGCTGACTTCAATATAAATATAATTTATTGTTGATTTTTTTAAAACCGCACGACCAATTTCGATAAAATTTAAATGGGACCACCTGGAAAGTATAAACTCTGAAACAAAAAAGAATTTTCCGAATCAGTTCAGGCGTCTTCGAGTAATCGGTGAACATCAGGGCGTAGCTAACGCCGTATCAGCCGTATCAATGATACGTGGCCCCCGGGCTACAAAAATTCTTAGGACTTCTATGGGACAGGAAAGGCTATCAGACTTGTCACTATTGTCTATAGAGGCAGAAAATTTAGAAAAACTGAAATAGTCTTCAGCTATATGAGTTATAGGATATCTATAGAAATATAATAAAGCAGAAGAGTTTATTTTTGTTTCTTTAAACGCTAATCTCTGAAACTAACAATTTCGCTATCTAGCATAAGGCTACACTTCACATCTAGCCTTAAAATTGATTTTTGTGAAGTAAGTCAGAAGAAAAATCGCCCTCGAACAGCTTTATGCGAGTGCGCTGGCGTAATGGTTAGTGATACGTGAATACAATGTTCTACAAAAGTATAGACCTTTACACTATCTATAAAAAAAGCTGCGGCACTATATGCCTATCTCTTATACATAAGCCACAATAAGGTATTTTGTGACAAAAAATGATTGTAAAAAAAAGTGATTTATGAGCATTACTATTAATTATTAGGCATGGTATATTAATCCTTACGAACGAAAGTTACTACATCATCGAGACAATTTTATGGAGATAAACATTGCTCCTTATATTTTTATTGCATGTTATTTAGATGCGTAGTTTAATAAATAATGAAAAATTAAAATAATTCAACACTCGGCTGTGCGCGAGAACAACGCATAAGCCTAGCGGACCGATGAGAACCGAGAGAAACCAGCAGTGAACACCGGTGCGCGAGGTGTCATAACACATTGGCGTAAAGCACGCCGTATATGCTCACACTCTCACTCGTTCACGATACTACGCTGATGTGGCGCTAATATTGATCGACATATTGATCGGCATTTGCGGACACGAGTCGTGCATAAGTTCGTCAATGCCAACCAAGGAAGATGGTTGCGATAGATTTGAGTTTGGTATTAGTTTATAGACACTCGCGCCACTGCCACTCAAAAAACGTGTCTTAGATATCTAGGACCACTCGCACGACACGCGCATGTACTCTCATGTATGTGCCTGCGTCGACACGTGAGAGCAAATGCGGAGCTCGTATACTACGCTATAGGTTTTATACGCTATGCGAGCATGTGCAGCGGGGCGAAGCGAGGTGTCCACGTGCCATTACATTTACCACGTGCTTGGCGGTGAAGGGAAACATCGTGAGGAACATGTATGTCTGAATACTAAAAAAAATATTTCGAAGACATGTGAACTCCGCCAACACGCAATGGGGCAACGCGGCGAACACTTCCTTGCCCTAAAACTCTCTCAGAAAAGAGAACGGCTGTGCCCAGCAGTACGTCCCGTATTAGGTAAGGTCCAAAAGTTTGTGGCCTACCCATATTAGATTAATCAAAGATATAAAACTTTCATGTCATTAAATTACTGGACTTTTTGTTACCTACCCACAAAAAAATATAAAATTATTTCATTTTGTTACAGTGATATAGCCTAATAGAGTCAGAATGTCGATTAAAAATTTGGAAACATAAAATCGAGTATCATTCATCATCATGAACATTTGGGTATGAATAAGCTCGGTGCTAAGTGGGTCCCAAAACTTCTTTCCGCTATTCAAAAACAAGAACGAGTGAAGTGCTGTACTCATTTTTTATCTCTTAGTGAAGACCGACAGAAAGAAGTTTTGGATTCAATTGTTACGGGCGATAAAACCATGGTTCTTTATCATGATCCTCTTTCAAAAAAAGAATCGATGGAGTGGCGTCGTCCGAGCTTAACGCGGGCAAAACAGAAAAGGTGACTCAATCTCAGAAATGCCTACAATCTTTTTGGATTCCGAAGGAATTTTACGGGTGGATTTTAAAGAACGCAACACAATAGTAAAAGGCATTTACTATGCTTTCATGCTACATAAATTGCGAGATGTTATATTAAAGAAAAACATCGAGAGAAATTATCGCGAGGAGGGTTGTGGCTTCATGACAATGCTCCGGTCCACACATTAGGTATGCCATTAAGGAATGCGGTTTCACAGACTGAGCTCGACCATCCACCATATAGCCCCGACTTGGCCCCTATTATATTATTTATTCTTAAAATTAAACTCTAATTAATTAAACTACTTAATTAAGATCTAATTAATTAAACCTCTTTTTGCATTACGTAAATACGTAAAGTTAAAACGAAGTATGCCTCAAATAATTTTGTATCTCGTACTTGTAAAAAAATTAACTTAAAATATAGTGATTTAGATATCTTTCACCTTAAATATAATAGTTACATAAAATATTGTAAAACTTAATTTATAATTGGTAGTTTCACTATAGGTTGTATACTAACTGTTTAACTGCTTAATACTTAATGTTTAAATATAAACACCATTCAGTTATTTTTCTTCTTTTATATTTTAATATTTATTTTAATTTTTATACAACATAATATGGAAACATCATTGGTTTTTAGGATTACTTTTAAATGTTTTATAATGTAATTTATTATTGTACTGTATGTTTTTGAGATTAGATCTATAATAATTATAGTGGTTTGAGATTTATCCCTCATTTTATAGTTCACGCCAGAAACTTTTAGATCTATTATTTTTATAATGTAATGTATTATTGTACTGTATGTTTCCTTTAAAAAGCAAATAAATAAAATATAAATAAAATGAAATTGAAATCCGACTTACGTAGAAAAAAAATAACGCTGATGATGAGGTGAAGTCAGCAGTTTTGCCACATTTTGAGGGCAAAAATGCAGAGACAATTTTTTTAATGGTATAGAAAAGTTAATAAAGCGTTGTGAAAAATGTTGAAATAAAGGAAATCAGATCTATAATAATTATAGTGGTTTGAGATTTATCCTTCATTTTATAGTTCAGGCCAGAAACTTTTGGAACTACGAGTATTATAGGCTGTAACTTTAACTTTAAGCGAGGTGTCATGTCGCGCGGCTTAGACGCGTGATATACGGGAGTGAAACCGCAGGGCACAGCTAGTAATAAATAAGTTCGTTCGTAAATGCAAGAAAAGATTATACACATTTGATTTTAATTATTTGGCTAGTTTAATTCCTAGGAGTATTAATTGTAAATATTAACTTATAATCAATACATAATTATTTAATTCAATGCGAGCGTTTTTGTTCCTTATGTGAAAAATCTTTACTCATCACTTGGACCCCCCAATAAATTTTGATACAGGGCCCGTCGAAGGCACGCTACGCCACTGGTGAACATACAACAAAGATTCCGACGAATTGTAAACCTCCTCCTTCTTTAAGTCGGTTGAAAAGGCTCTCTGTTTCTCTACACTCATCATATAAAACACAGCAGCATTAAGACGCTTTTTTAAAGTTTTAAGTTGCTATTTTACGCTGGTATTCTGTGAGAATTATAACGTTCGAAATTATTCGAGTAAATTTTCATAATGACAATCATTCAAAATAATGCATTACCACGCATTGTGAATTTAAAAGATAAAAATGACTGAATGTTTGAGATTTTTTTTTATTAATTTTTCTTCGCCATTTAACAATATTGCTTATTCTGAACTTTCTCTGCAAATTTGGCAGGTTATTCAAAATAACCCTGTATAATTAGTTGCGTTCAACGGAAATATACTCTTATTATCACTTAATATTGTTTAAAAGTTTAGCCTCAATATTTAAAATTTATATTAATTTTATTATTCCAACCAATCTAATTCTTTACACGTGCGTCTATTTTTATTGGTAAATGTTTACGACTTAAGTATTCACTTTTACCAGATTCCGTTGACGTCTAATACTTTTTGCACTTGGTACCGTAACGAATCACAAGTGAAAGTGCTTATGTTTTGTCGAATACAAAACCGTATTTCGTTTATATTGCCACCAGCTCCGACAGCCGTGATCGTCTAGTGGTTAGGACCCTACGTTGTGGCCGTAGTAACCCAGGTTCGAATCCTGGTCACGGCAGCATGTCGCTGTCACGATGGAGCAATTTTTTAGTTTATGTCAATTTAACCATTACAGTACTTAGTACACGTTATATATTGATTAAAATAACGAACATAAATATTTTTTGAAACACAATAAATATTACAATAATAAAAAACTAAATGCAAAATTTTTAATTATAATACAGTCCGACTCCTCGCGGTATAGTCACATGAGTAAAGAATTTCTTTACTCATGTGACTATACCGCGAATGATGAGTAAAGAAATTCTTTATCATGATTGTGGTATAGTGCCAAGAACGCTGGCTGCGTTTCTTCGCTGAATGGCTATACTTAGCCTGTGGGCGAGAAAAGAAACAAGCCCTCTTGTCACGAACCGTGACGACAAGTCGCGGGTACAATTCCTTTAAAAACTTTACAGCTCGTGGACACCGCGGACCGATAGTTTCTACATTATTGGTTGCCTGGCCAAGATCGCTTTTATGCGATAAGGCCACCAATTGAAGCTCTATAAAATTTGTTGTTTTTTTCGTGCTTACTAGTTGACAATAAAGTAAATTTCATTCATTCATTCATCAAATGGAAGAAATAGTACTCATCTCTAAGAAATTCATACTTGCGCCCCTTACTCACTTATACTCAGACCATAATAGTAATTTATATGTCATCTTTTAATAGACTTAGAAATTTTCTCCCTACCAATATCTGCCTAGTTCAAGACCTTGTTTTCCCGTACTGTGTAACAAACAACATTGAGTTTTCTTCGCAACATAATCTTTTCAGCTGTATTTTAAAATATATAATCCAGTTTTAAATTTTAATCCAGTATTTAAAGTCCAAATTCCAATTTCTACCTGATAGTCACGATCGACATCTTCGCTCATCAAATACTTTTATTTTCTCCATACCTCTTCATCATTCACGATTTACTTTATGTCCTACTCCTCGAGCTGTAAAGCTTTGGAATACATTTATACACTAATGTGATAACAAAAGGCATAGCAATATTCAGCGCAAAAAACGTAAACTCAGGTCATTTTACTGTAGAGACAAAACCTTCGTAAATAAGCTGGGATTAAAAAACTATACAAAATTATTAAGAAAATGTATCAACGAATCAAAGAGAATATACAATAATAGAATAATTACAAACGCTAAAAATAAATGCAAAGCAGCCTGGGATGTAATCAAGGATAATCCTGATACAATGAAAGAATATAATGAAATTAATAAGATAATGGTAAATAATAAGAGTATTGATGATCCTTATAAAATTGCTACAGCCTTCAATAATTATTTTTTAAATTATAATAATAAACAAAATTATATCGTAGTTCCATTGCAACGTTACGTTAATAATGTATGTAGCAGCTTATTCTTATTGCCATGTTCTGAACAAGAAATTATTAATATAGTTAAATCTTTAAATAACACCAAATCTGTAGGTATTGACATTACCTACATTATTGTTTAAGTCATGTATAATTCAAATTGCACCTGTTTTGAGCTTCCTCATAAACATTTCTTTTGTTCAAGGAAGCTCTAAAGCGATCTATAGTAAAGCCTTTACATAAGAAAAATAGTACTGAAGATATGGACAATTACCGTCCAATAACTCTTGTCCCTATACTTTCAAAATGTTTTGAAAAGGCAATGATAAAAAGAATTATAGATTTTTTTAATAAGCATAGTGTAATAGCTAAAGAAAAAACCGTTTCCAAGCGAATAAATCGACAACTCTTGCAGCCTACTCTTTAGTAAAAACAATAACAGAAAACATAGACAAGAAGGTGCCAGTTGTGTCTATATTTTTCGAAATGAGCAAGGCTTTTGATCTTGTAGACCATGAGATACTCTTGACTAAATGTGAAATATGCGGTATAAGAGGGAATGCTCTGAACTGGATTACCAGTTACCTTTATAATCGTCTTCAATGCGTAGAAATCAGTAAGATAAATAAAAGTCATGTAATACTTTCATTTAAATCACCTCTTCTACATAATAAATACGGTGTCCCACAAGGGAGCGTCATGGGCCCATTGTTGCATTTAATTTATATAAATGATTTACCTAAATTAATTAACTATCCATCAGTTTTATATGCAGATGATTTATCAGTAATAATACCAAACCGTAATATAACTATAAGCTACAACCAAACTATCAATGAAACACTTAAATATATAAATGAATGGCTACTCCAAAATAAACTGTGTATCAATGTATTAAAATTAAAATTTATACAGTTTTCACATTATAATTCAAATCGACTGAATCAAAATAGTTTGCCAAGAACAAGAAATTCAAGAAATAGAGGATACTAAATTTTTGGGTATTATTCTTGACCAGCATTGCAATTGGAAGTCACACATACAAAGCATTTGCACAAAATTGAGCAGATTCGTATATGTCCTTAGGCGTTTAAGATGTGCAGCTGGAGAAAAAACGGCGTTAACCGCATATTACGGCTATGTTGCATCAGTGCTGAGATATGGCCTTATATTATGGGGAAATTCTCCAGATATAAGTAAAGCATTTATCATACAAAAAATTTGTAAGAGCTATTTCAGGAGCAAGACCAAGTGAAACTTGCCGACCATTATTTAAAAATTTAAATTATTGACGTTAACAGGCCTCTACAACTTAGACGTCCAAAAACCATCACTTTCGTCTTACTTGCGTTCACTTTCATACCCCTTTCTTTTAATGACCAGATCATTAAAGTAACCATCATTTGCAACTCGGCCGCCGACGATGCAAATATGACTTGATCATCGGCGTACAAAAGGCATTTGACAGTTAACTCACCCATTCTCGACCCACATTCTTCAACTATCAAAGTTTGCAAACAACTGTCCACAAATAGGTTAAACAGCCACGGGGAAGCTACATAGCCCTGTCTGACACCTTTTTGAATGCCAATCTAATCCGAGTAGACCCCATTGATCCTGACACAAGCACTAGAGTCCCTATAAAGAGACCTTAATGCCAGTATCAAACTAGTGCTCAAACCAAATGAGTTAAGTGTTTGCCGTAACACATTCCTGTCTACTCTATCATAAGCCTTTTCCAAGTCCATGAACGCACAAAAAACTTTCTGGTTTTTGGCCAAAAACTTCTCCGCAATTATGCGCATGGAAAAGACTTGATCCGTACACCCCATCTCCTTTCTAAATCCAGCTTGCACATCCCAAATTTTTCCATCAGTTTCTTCCATAACTCTTTCAATTAACACCTTAGCATACAGTTTACCCACAATGCTAAGCAAGCTAATGCCACGGTAGTTCTTACAGTCCTGCTGTGACCCTTTTCCCTTATATATTGGAACTATAACGACTTTGCATCAGTGTTCCGGTACCCGCTTCAGTTCCCAACATAAATTAAACAAGGTGTACAGCAGGCCCGCCACCACTCCCTCTCCAGCCCTTAGCATTTCGAGTGACACTCTATCATATCCGGCTGCCTTACCTGCTTTCATGCATTTCATTGTTTTCATTATTTCATCTACACTTATCTCACTACCTCTCCACTTCTTTCGGAATTTCTATTTCACTTAATTCAGACGACTCTTCACTCATAAACACGCTTTCAAAGTATTCCTTTCATCTCTTTAAATTAGAAACCTCATAATTCAGCATACAGCCATTCTCGTCTCGTATAGCATTCATTCTAGGCTGTATTGAATTTCCCCTGGCAGTTCTTACGAGTTTCCAGAACATTTTAATATTTTTATGGAAGTTATCAGATATCCTTCTATCATTCTTATCCGTTCTTTCTTGCTTTTTCCTTTCAACAACTTCTTTTACTCTCTTATTTATACGTCTAAAGTCTGCCTTTTTTCTTTCAATCTCATCAATCATACCGCTAGAATTACCAGCTTTGGTTGCTAGTAAATCTAGCCATGCTCTCTTCTTTGCTTCAACTTCCATCCGTACCTCATCAACCCACCACAACGTATTATTTTTCCTTTCATTCGTTCTCTTACTTACACCACATACTTCGGTGGCTGCATCCACCTAACCTTTCTTGACATTATACAACACAGTCTCCAAGTCAAAATCATTCATACACAATTCATCCATACCACTTATATTTTCTATCAGTCTACATTTAAACTTCTCTTTCACACCTTCATCTTGTAACCTCTCTATTCTTATACGCTGTAACGCAGTGGTAAACACAGATGTCCGATGCCGCCAATGCTTGAATAGACCATTAATTCGGCATAAGACCAAGTAATGATCCGTCCCTACGTTGGACCCCCGGTAAAACCTTGTATCTACCACTGCGCTCCTCATTCTGTCATCCACAATTATAAAATCTATCATGCTTCTATCATCACCTCTTTCCCATGTATACATGTGAATCCTCTTATGGCGAAAGAAAGTGTTCGTCACAAAAAAAATCTTTTCCACACATACGGTGAGGAGGTCTTCACCATTCTCATTTATACTTTCATCGTCAAACGTTCCTAGTATCCTTTCATAACCAGACCTCTTCACCCCTCTTCACCTTCCATTAAAATCTCCTAACATAATAATATTTTCATTTAACTTACATTTCATCAACACCATCCTTACCATGTCCCAAAACTACTCTCGGATATAAGTGGGCTTAGACATATCTAAGGCGTACACCCCTAGCACAAACAACTTCTTTAAGCCCACTTTCATTCGTATCCATAGCAGCCTTGGCTTACATTCATACTCTCACACATTGACCCATTCTTTCTGAAAGGATGACACCGACTCCCTGGCATGCCCGCTCGGTCTCGTCTACACCAGACCAGTAAGCGGTATACATGCCATGTGCAGTGGCATCCTTTCCCTCATTCGTCTCATTTACATAACACATCGATTCCTCTATCAGTCATCATTTCGCATACTTCATCCATCTTATCATTCATTGCTCCACATACATTCAGCGTAGCCAGACGGGCCTCCGCAATCCACTTTTCGCCCCTCCGGGAGATAGAACGTGACGGGTGGCAAACCTTGTCGCCGGTTTTTCTCCCGGAGATTCTTCGCATCCCTGCCCCATTAAAGGGGCGCCGGGAACTCGGGGCCATTTCTTATATTTGCTGGCTCATGGTGCGAACTAAGGGGTGGTAGCTTTTACGCCGCTACCATACGGCGAGGAGTCGAGTCTATCCTTTCGGCTTTGTCGCTCGTTTAGCACCACCCGGGGGACACGTGTAGGGTGGGCCTAGGGTTAGGTGGTCAAAGCCTACGGACGCGAGCGACTCATCCCCCTTAAATGGTAATATTATTATTGTAATTAAAATTATGAATTCATTTATACTATAGTGTAATTACTAAAATAATAATAGCTTAGCTAATCTCATATAATATTTAATATTAATTGTTTAACAATAATGTAATAATTCAATTAATAATTTATGAACAATTTATTGTATAAGTATTCAAGAATTCAAATAGAGTGGGTCTGTATAAGTGTTTAATTGTACATAATATTTAAATTAAAAAAGAATGTTTGTACATAATTTTTAAGTAATGACGAAATAATTTTAAAATGTAGGATTGGCTTAGTGTAATAGTATTTCATTTGATTTTTGCATGCCAATTATGGCAAAACATGTTAGTTCCACATCATTGACCATCTTATGTACCATGTTTTAAGCAAATAAATTTTCTATCTATCTAATGACATTAGGTGCCCTTTAACTCAAGTGACTTTTAAAGCAGGCTTTATACTTAATGATTTCTTATATTTACGCGAACACTACACATTGAATAAAACTATTTTTACGGAATTTATCGCGTTTAATTTACTTATTTTTATTCCCAACGTTTCAGGTGCTTAACAGCAACCCATAGTTATGGGGGGGACTGAGATGTTTGACGTCCCGATGTCACAGTTAGCCCGGCTACCTTCACTTTTTAAATATTAATTTTTGGTTCGATCTACGCAGAATGAGCTTACAGTATCTTGAAGTCTTGCAGTGTTATGCTTGGGTTTGGATTTAATTTTGTTAATTATAGGATCCCAAGCAGATAGCAGCACCCATCCATCTTCTCTATTGAAATTAGGATGTTTTTTTTAATTTCAATAGTCTTTTTGTCAGCCTTAATTAACAATAGTAAATAACAATAGCAATAGCCTTAGTTAACATGAGTAAGCAAACTCCCAACGTTGATTAACTCATCTCAAAGAGGAGCAAAAAGCACAGGAAAATGAATAAAATTATTTTAAATCTGTATTAACTTAAAACCAGTATTAAGAAATTTAAAGAAAATCAAATTTAATTTAAAGGGTCTCTGATTTGAATTTCCATTGCAGAGGTAGCGTAAATACATTTAGTATTTCGGTGAATCGTTACTAAAGGAAATGTCGGAATATTTCTGAATTATAAGAAATCCCTGCAGTGCGCCATGAGCTAGATTGAAAATAGAAATGGACTTCCAATAATAAGATTAAAGGTAAAAGCAGACTTAAAAAAAGTATTACGAGTTTCCCTGCCTCTTTGCTCATACTGCCTCTTTGCTCTAGTATTCATAAGCGCGACTGCTGATTATGTGGTCCCGGGTTCGAGTCCCGGGTCAGGCCAAAATCAGTTATTAGGCTTTTCTGTCAAGAAATTCTCAATGCAGCAGCCTGCAGTCAGGAAGTTGGCGTTGTTTCACCTCTGTCTTGAAAAGCACGTAAAGCCGTTGGCCATGCGCCTGATCTTTATCCGTTCGTGTCGGATTGCCATCCTATCGGACTATAAGAATAAGGGAATATTGTGCTTGCGCAAGCACTCGTGAACTATAATTCTGTCCTACGCAGATTAGCTAGTCTCGGTTGAGACTGGCCGCCGAGACCGAAATTGGTATAGGCAACATTAATTATATATGTTTCATGAAATTAGTTATAATTACGGCGGATTATTTTAAGCAGTTCAAGGTGAATAAGGATTTTCTCAACAACGTGTATATTTTCGGATTCGTTAAATTTCGGTTATCTTTAAGTTTGGTATGTAGAGCTAGTTTATTTTTCAACCCTTTACCTGTCCCATGAATCATTTAAGGACATTTCGATTGTTGAACTATTGTGTCCTTTTGTATTGTAATTTTAAATTTTAAATGGGGAGGAACTGAGTCTTGTCGATGACACCATTTTTCTTGGAATCGCACTAGACGCCATGCTTCAATGGAGCCCCCATATATCAAAACTAACAAGCAGACTTAGTACTGCAGCATATGCTGTAAAAAAGATTAGAAATCTTACGAGTGTTGAAACAGCTAGATTAGTTTACTTTAGCTATTTCCATAGCATAATGTCGTATGGTATTTTGCTACGGGGACACGCGGCTGACACGGAAATTATATTTGTTTTACAGAAGAGGGCCATAAGAGCAATTTATGATTTAAAGCCTAAAGAGTCGCTGCGACAAAATTTAAGGAAATTAATATATTAACTTTGGCCTCTCAATACATTTATGAAAATGTAATGTACGTACACAAAAATGAAAGTAGTTTTACAAAAATAAGTGATATTCATTCTGTAAATACTAGGAACAGACACAAGCTAGTAGTACCAGTTACTCGACTCCACCGAGTCAGTAATTCATTCTTGGGGCGATGTATACGCTTTTATAACAAAATTTCAGAAAATATACAAAATTTGACCTGCTCAAAGTTAAAAAACTTTATTAAACTAAGTTTGTATAAAAAGGGTTATTATAATATTAAGGAATTTATGGATGATAATAACCCCTGGGAATGAGGTGATCGCTACCAAGCTATTTCTAATTTGTTGTGTTGTTAATTGTGTAACATACATAATTGTAAGCTGTCATTTAAAAAAAAGTCCCACTGGGTTTCTTGCTGGTTCTTCCCAGGATAGAGGTATTTTTTCGAACCAGTGGTAATTAAACAAAAGAGTGACTTTCAATAAGTATTATTTATAATCTATATTGAATAAAAAAGTTTCACAATTTCCATACAAAGTTGTCAAAAACATTGGTAAAACCAGAATAGATACCGCGATTTATGCCTATGATGTGTTAGCTCTAAAGAATTTTAAAATATTTTCATGAAAAGCAGCACCCTTATCCCCTATTTTCTTTTAATTATGACACGTTGTACTAAAGTAACAGCTCACGCATTAGTGAGTTTGAAAATTTGTGATCTGTGCAAGTTGTTATTTGTCTACCAAAAATACCCAGAAAACATGCACAAAGGAGACACAAGAGCAAAAACCAGCAATGTAAATATTGTAAGTTTGGAATTTGTTATTTTTATTTTGTAAAATAAGATAAGTAAAAGCATTTGTTTTGTTAAAATCATTGAATACAACTTATTTTGCATCCAAGATATCTATTCTAGATAGAATAGATATCTATGTATCTATAATAGACATCTCTTTTATAGGCTGTAATAGATATTACAGCCTATAAAAGTCCACTGCTGAACATAGGCCTCCCCCATAGATTACCTCATAGGGTGGATTTTGCCATAGTTGCCACGCTTGGCAGGCGGGTTAGCAACCGCATTTTTTTTTATTCAGCTGTTATCAGGAAGATGCTGCTGCCCATCTGCTGTTTTAGTTTCCCTCTGTCACCTCTTACGACACCTACGGGACGATATGGGGTAGTGGGTATTCCACCGCCACTACACGGTATCGCGGCATCCTAGATAGTAATTCTTTTAATTGTTCGTCGTTCTGTCCACATTTCCGAGTCTAAAATAACTTCTTAATAGGTCTTTGCTCATAATCATAAGTCCATTAAATTACATAGACTCCACATACCTGTGTCTTCTGCTGATTAAACTGGCCTAGTATTAGTTGCCCACAATCAAAAGAATATTTTACCATAAACAACTTTTGGTCCGACATTTTATAGGGTTTTCCCGAGAAATATTAGCGGGGCGAAATGTATAAAGCCAGAGCTGTGATCTGCATAACAATGAATGTAATTAGTTTTCAACATATCATTGGTATGCAGAACAAATAGAAGAGATGATAGCACGCAGCCTTGTGGAATACCAACATTCACAGGCTCAAAGTCCAATAATGCATAGAACAGAAAGAAAACTGGTAACCTAATTATATAATTTCTCGGGAAGCCTATGGCAAGAAAGTTTTTAAAAATGCGCTGTGTGCCGAATCTGATTGAAATTCTTCCCTATATCAAAATTTACCACCAAGGCCTCCCCTTAGTCTCAACTGTATCCGCCAGTCGGCGAGTTAGGTAGACTAGAAGAACATCTGCCAATAGAAACGCATTGTCATACTTGTTTTTACGTGGTAGAGCCACGCTGTAGCTATATTATAGTTGTAGCACGAATAAGTCGGCTTGACTGGGGAAGGACCACGCTCTCACGGAACACCAAGGTAAAATAGCAGCTTAATTTTGCTGTGTTTCGTATAGTGAGTGTAAAAAACCGGAGAATCTTTTTACTGGAAATGAGGCATTCCATCTCAGTCCTTAGGGGTGACAACGCATCTGTATTTTGATTCTTAATTGGGGATAAATGTAGATGTTTATGGGCCACAGAATCCACTTACCATCAAGTGGACTATGAGCTCGTTTGTCACCCTAATCCTATAAAAAAAAATTTCATAAAATATATACATCTAAACTAATAGTGTCTCCCATCGAAAAAAGACCCAGACTTTTTAGTTTTGTATTCTGTACGCTCAAGTATTACTATTGCCAAAAGCTTCTTAATTGAATAAAATATAATGTATTTCGTTCCATTTTTATAGATACTTTTAAAATAAATTACTAGACATCAACTTCACGTAATAGAGATCTTCTCGTTTAATGAGCCCATTAACCTTAATATCTAATTGAGCTACTTTTGTCATTGGGTCGTAAAAATTGTTTTAAGATGTACTTTCAAGTTCAATTTAATTTTAATAGCCATTCGATTGGAATAATGTTATTTTAAATATCTGCTAATTTAATTACCGTAAAATAAAAGAAAATTATTTTAAATTGTGCATTTTCTTAACTATTTTTACTCTTTCTCATTCATAACCTCAGGTGCTGTATCATCACAACATTAAAGCTGCTACAACAACATTCTTTGAGAATTTAAATATAGCATTTTCGAACGATTTCATTTTATAATTATGTTTTTATTCCGTGCCAAATACACCACAGCGTTTTTTTTTATAGTATAATGGTGACAAACAACCACACTGTCCACCTGATGATAAATGGATGCTGTGCCCATTGACATCTACATTTATCCTCAATTAAGAATCAAAATGCAGATGCGTTGTCACCCATGAAGAATAAGATGGAATGCCTCGTTTCCAGTAAAAAGGGACTCCGATTCTCTACACTCAACATACAAAACACAACAACATTAAGGTGCTATTTTACGCTGGTATTCTGTGAGAATGTGTTCCTTCCCCGGCCTAGCCGAATTATTCGTAATACAACCACAATATAGCTGCAGCGTGGCTCTACTACGTACAACAACGTTACACAACTCTCTTTCTGCTGCATATCAATTATCTGCTTATGCCCGGTATCTATAGGTATGCAGACGATAGCACAGTTGTTGAGAGATACCAACCAACCAAGTCCCCGGGCCAGTCGGGATAAAATCCAGTCAAAGAAGCTGGCCGCAAGGAAGCTGAGAGTCCTTGCAAAGTGCGGCGATATTTCACGCCGGGACAAATGCTTACTTTATATAAAGCGCAAGTCCGGTCGTGCATGGAGTATTGCTGCCATATATGGGCTGGTGCTGCAAAATGCCACCTAGCTTTGGACTAAATGGAAAGACGTGCTAAGAGGTTTATTGGTGACCGTAATTTGGTTAAAACCAATGCCAAGAGTGATCTAGACTATATATTTTTCGAAAATCTTTGAGTTTTTTTTTAATCGATAAAATAGATCGAAGGCGAAGCCGACACGGATCGCAAATTTTCATAATGCTACCGGAAGTTATTAATATTAATAAAATGCCACAAGTGGTAACACAGAGACACTTACTCATGCAAGGTACACTTTTTTGCCACTCTAATCCAGTGCTTGACTACTATTCCACTTGATACTAAGTGGTGATGCAGCTGAAGATGGTAGAGTGTACTGACTTAGCTAAACAATAGCCATTACCTTGAAGACACACGTACTTCGGATGGGGAGTCTCATGCTGGCAAATTATTCCACTTCTTTGATGTACGCAGGACAAACAAAGAAGCAAATTTTTAGGTTTTGAATACGTTGTAGTTAAGTCGTAACAAACGGGTAAAGACTGACCAAGGGTCTGGTTGTTCGATGGTGGAATTGAGAGAGAGGAGTTAAGTTATACAATTCCTGCACATACTCTCCGAAATATATCATGTAGAACACCAAAGGACTGGATACTTTGTGCTTGTTGTCTGGACTAATCAGATTAGCTATAACCAGATTGGGGTCTTCAACAAGCCTCGTAGCACGCCTTTTTATTGAGTCAAAAGCTTAGCTGCTTAAAGTAAAGTATAGTTGCAGCTTAAAACACGTCCTATTGGCCTCCTCTCATCTCTATGGAGGTTACTTAAGGTACACACAATGAAAATTACTCAAGGAATATTTATTCCAGAACCAGCTGAATCCTGGCTAAGACACGGAAACACGGTACGAATCTATTTTATGAAACAATTGACGCTACACCTTGTGCACCCGAAATTTAAACGAGACTAGACCTTGACCCAGTGGCTACACGTACGGTAAGGCAAAATGAGCCGAAGATCCGACCCGTTTATGGGAATGCTATTCTGCGTCACATTCGAAGTCCCATCATTAGAGAAAGTCGTCGTCATAAATTACAAAATAACTATGCAGTGGAAATGTAGAGTGGATTTGACTGCCTGGTTGGTCAAGTGGTTGTAAACGCGATTGCTGATCATTAGGTCCCGGGTTCGAATTCCAGGTCGGACCAAAATCAGTTATTGATCTTTTCTGGAACTTGGGGACGTTTCACCCCCGTGCTTCGGAAAGCACGTAAAGCCGTTGGTCCTGCTCCTGATCTTTCCGGTCCTGTTCCAGTCATGTTGGATCACTATCCCATCAGACTATGAGAGTGAAAGAATAGAACAGCTCAATGCTCACCGACCGGGAAGGACCACGCTCGAGGTATTCCATCTTATTCCTCAGGGGTGACAACGCATCTGCATTTTGATTCTTAATCGAGGATAGATATAGATGCCTATGGGCTACAGCATTCACTTACCATAAGGTGAACGGTGTGCTCGTTTGTCACGCTTATTCTATAAAAAAATAGAGAGGGCATCTGTGCTTGCGCATACACTTGGTCACTATAATCCTGAACTGCACAGATGGCTAGTCTCCGTTGAAACTGGCCAACGTGACCGAAATTCGGTCTGGAGGACATTATTATTATAGTGGATGACAAAATATTGTTAGGGTGCGTAAGAAATTCTTATTAATTTTTTGCTGACTATAGTCTTCACTATTGGTATATGTAAAGTAGATAGCCGCCGCTAGCTAGCAAATAATACAATTCGAACTTCAGAAATCCGTCATCTATCTACTCTTGTCTTGTTACTTTCGCTTGTAATACTTCAAGTATTAACCAACAACTTATTAACAAGTAACCTTAGATGACGTACGTAGTCATTCGTACATATTATAACTTTTGATGAAGTGACTTGTTTCAATGGATATTCATGATAATTAGAATATTTGCAATTTTGCCTTTACTTGAACAACTTCATCAGAAAAAGGATATTTTAAAGCTCATATTAATATTTTAAACAAAATTCTGAATATTCTTCATAAATTAAATTATAAATAAGTTACTGTTTGAAAAGGCGATGTACAGGAATTGCTAGAAAGCTCTGTAAATACCACTTGGGGATAAAAGTAATTACATAAATATTAGAATTGTAGCAAAAGTTTAAAAATAATAATTCTATCGCTCGTCGGTTAAGGGTAGTCTTAATTTAGCCCACCTTCGATATATTGTTGATTTGGTCGATAAAATTCCGTCTAAGGCATCCCTTGTCGGCTTTGTAACTCACTTCTGCAGCACAAATTTGCTTTGTCACTCTTTTTTCATTCATTCTTTCTACGTGTGCAGCATACCTTTTTGATTCTACTCACAATACTTGCAAATTAAACTTTTCTCTTATCACATAATTTCTTACCCTATAATTCAGAGCCAGCCCTAACATACTTCATAATGAATTAATGTAATGAACTTTATTAGTAAATCTCATAATATGAGCGTAGTTATTAAGCAATTTTCATAAAATAATATTAAACTCAATTTGGTAAATACTCTAAATAAAGTTCCTGAATAAAATTAATATCTTATCGGTTGCGTAAATATTAAACTTTTTTAAATAATTCGTAAGAGTTTCTGTTCGAAGAAGTTTAACATTATCATTGTTGGTAAATATTCTACTTTTTCCCTTAAAAATTAATTTTCGCTTGAATAAGAAGTTTCTATTTAAATAAAATATCGTCATCATCATCTTTATTAACTTTCATATATATATTTTTCTCCATATATTGGCCACAAGACAGGGTTCTGAACGAGCTGGATACCTCATCAAATTGTTATTCTGTTTTATCTAGGGAGCAATCTAAGCTTATCACTAGCAAGGTAAAGCGATTACTGGAAATATAAGTAGCGTCTTAGCAGTCAGTGGAAAGGTGAGATATACCGTCAGGTTACTTATTCAACCCGTAATTAGAATGGAGCTTCTATTCATATAGCAAAGTCGTATGGTAGGACAATTTAGGTTTCAGTTGTTGTCCGTTGCGTTGGCGTCATTGTGGCACGGTGACTTCACAACAATGCTAACGTGATAAACTTACCAAATGACAACATATATATTTATATATATTATACAAAAATTTAATAAGACTTAATAACTTAATGCACCTATCACATTATCTCGCTTCGCCTAGAGTTGAATGGGATTATATCTAAGGCATTAAGTCCGCCCTTAGTTAAGTTTTGTATATAGGTTAAGACAATAAAGTATAAATAAATTAATATATAAATAAAATAACGCCCTCTGTTTTGCGTATGAATTTTCGTCTTATTTCATTATAAGAAAAAAATCTTCAAAGTTTTAGAAAACATTGTTCGAAGGTTTTGTTCAATTTTACTATAAATAAAAAAGGTGGAAACGCCGAGACGGAAGACATTGACCTGGGCATGGGACGGGACCCAGTTCCTTATGTCATCTTTACTCTCAAGAGACCTATTTACCGTAAAGTGGAATGGCGCCTGTTTTAAAAAACCTGTTTTGTTTTATCTTGTCACATGTAATGATTGTCAAGAAATGGAGATTATGCGTATTGGTAAAGCATTCTATCCAAGTCCTTGGGGTTAACAAAACGTCTATGATATTTTTATTTTTAATAGATAATGGATTTAGGCACCTACAGACCACAGTATTCACTTTTCACCAGATGGACTATAGCCTGTTTGTCGCACCAACTGGTATAAAATACATTAGTGCCATTTATGTGAAACTTATAGTATGCGATCGCCAATCCAACTGTCAAGAATGGAGATACTGAAAAATCCCATAGGAGAGGCTCAAAATTGGACTATAATGGGCTCATACATAAAAATCGGGCAAGTACGAGAAGGATACGCGCCCTGAGGGTTCCAAATAAAGTAAATTAATATGTAGATATTGTTCATTAATCCCGGGAATCGAGATTTTTGATCGTTTTTGCCTGTTTCCGATACCGATACACGAATGCCCTAAATTAAGAAAGGCATGTATCATTTAATTTACATAAAATAAGTATCGAATATATTTTTACGTGGTAGAACCATGCTGCAGTTATATTGAGGCTGTAGCACCAATTAAGCGAATTTTATGATTCTACATCAACTGGAAAAAGGGGAGTACTCCAGGTATATATTAATAAGTTTGCGAGAATCAAAAACTTTTTTATGTGATTTAACTACAGATTTACGTGTGTGTGAGACCTTGCTTCTTGCCAAATGTCATAATTTCGTTAACGGTTAACGGGAGTACTTCCCGTACCCCCTATAAGTTTTGATGAATGAGTTTGCGAGTCTCAAAATATGTGACATAATTGGCCGTATCTTTTAATTGCGTTGAATTAGTTATCTCAAATATTTTACACCTCCGAAGCCTTACTATTTGATATAAATTTTAACATAAAACCTTTACCTGTTCCTGAGATGAGGGTCTTGACAGATGGACAGACAGAAAGTCGGACAACAAAGTAATCCTTAAAGATTTCAGGTTTTTCTTTTTAGGTACGGTACCCTTTAAATATTAATTAAGTAAAACTAATAAACTCCTTTTACTCAACGCCTTTTAAACTCTATTATTAAAAATTATCAAGACTTATAATTACACTTAATTCGCTATAAGCCCATTTGACGTGTACGCAAAGCGACGAAACAAAGTTAATTTTATCTCACTAATTATCCTTGGCGACTTTGGCTTAAAAGCTTTATAAATATCACAGTACATTTATTTCTTAGCACGTAGACGATTGATATTTAAAATCTATTATTGAAGCTATTTAATGAAGTGAAATGAAAATCACTTTTGTGTAGCAAAACTTTTACTATAAACTAATATTATATATGAGAAAATTTGTGCCACAAACTTGTATAAGCGGCTCAACCGATCAGAATAAAATTTAGGAAAGAACTTTGTTCTGGTTTACGGAATATTTTCGCCTCGGGACAATAAAATTTGACGGGGAATAACTGATATAATTCCTTTACCACGCAGGAGAAGTCGCTGGTTGAAGACAAAGTCAAATTGAAAATATTTGTATTCAAAATTGGCCTTACAAAGCACTTTTTAAAAATCATTTGTTAGATCATAATTACAAATAAGAATTATTATTAAATAGGTAAGTTATGATTTTAATAACAAAGGTGTCAGTAATTCGTTCATAGCCTAATTTCATTCATAAATTTTACAACAAAAGCCCAGAAAAATACAAGGTTCATCATCAATTACTTTCATATTAAAAATAAACTTATTATATATTTATATAAATTGTATAATTGCATTCAAAACAAACAACAGAGAAGAAAAAGACAAAAAGTACTCCCCGGCGGGGAATCGAACCCCGGTCTCCCGCGTGACAGGCGGGGATACTTACCACTATACTACCGAGGATGATATTTAATTAGACAAATTTTTAAATAAAATGTTGCATGTTTAAATCATTGCAAGTAAAATACAATGTTAAGTCTAGAGTGCAACAGAGTAAATAATCCTTCACATCGTTTCTTCTCGTGGCTGTTATAAGACGAATGACAGAAAAAAATTTGGTGGTGGAATAACATAACACTAACGTGGGTCATCATCAGGGTTAGTAGTTAACAACCTTGTGTGTTCTTACTTGGATAGGGATTCTGGATTATGGTTTTGTTTAATGCTGTTGAGATAATATTTTTCAACCAACTTCAAAAAAGGAGGAGGTTCTCAATGCGACTGTATTTTTTTATGTGTCACCTCTGAACTTTTTCTAGGTGAAAGATTTTCATATGTAGTCCCATATACATTAGATCAAGAACTGATCAGTAGTTTTTGAGTTATCCTTAATAATGCATATTTAATTGACTATGACTACATTGATGATGTTCTCATTTTATTTATATTGAAGTCAGATGTAAAAAAAAATCAATTTTACCACTTGTTTGATTAGAATGACAAAGAACTAACGGGCCACCTGATAGTATGTGACTACTGCCAAATCATTTAAATCTGTATATATCCTCAAACAAAAAGAGTTACAAAAAAAAGGACAAATCCAGAGTATTGACTGACAGAATGGAGTGTCACACAAAAATCTGACGACTAAACTAAACTGTGCGGTCATCTGTTACTTTGCTTAATAGTCCACTTATCTAGAATGTCGGTGAGGATAAAAGTTAAAAAGATGAGAGAGCAGTACATGTAGTTTAGCAAGTTACAATTACAATATTATTTTAAATAAAATAAATCAGATACCTTTATTTAAAAAAATTTGTGAATAAAATTAAATAATTTAAGAAAATAACTAAAAATAAATTCAAAATGTTAAATTGAGAGTTTAATAAAAGAAAACCACAGCAATCGTATGTTTTCTTTAGATATTTCATTTATTTTTAATTACTGTTCTTCAAAATAATTACTAACCCACTAGCAAAATGCATCAAATAATACAGAAGAAAATTAATTTTTTAATTATTTTATCACTTTCTAAAATCTAAGTTGAGGCAAACAATTTTATTAACCTTTTAAATTACGTTTCCTCTGAAATTTACATTTTCAAATTTCAATTGTATTTTATTACAAAGTAACGTGCTTTCAGTGGTCATTTTGTGAAGGAAAAATCTGTAAATAAAAATGCGTCAAGGCATTATGATTTTGATTATAATATTTTTCTATCTATGGCAGAAGTGATTAATAACTTCTATTCCGAATTAAATTACCATTTTTTTAATTTTACATATTTTTCAGGGTAAATTGTAAACGCAATTGTTCGCATTTTGAAAATACGCAATTATTGTACCTATTATGAAAATTAATGTTATCGCTAAGTCTTTAATTAATGTTAATGTTACAGCAGCAGTAATTGCTTTGAAGCTATCATTCATTATTATCATCGTCTGACCAAAAGTCCATGGCTGAACATAAGCCTTCCCATAGATTGCCTTATAGAGGAATATTTTACCATATTTTAAAAGCGCAATAAATAATAAAATAATTATTATTATTATTGGCATGCGAGCCGCCAACCGAGCGCAGGGGCTGCAAGACCACCTAGCAACTGCCCGCATCCATCATCCCACCAAGGGCTTGGTGTCGGCCGATTCTTCTCGGACTCAGCAAGCGGCACCCGCCGCTGGTGGAGCACGTCGCATCTGTTGACGAAATGATGAACGCAAACGCATTGCGAGCGTACTTTAAGGCAGGGGAAAAACTGGAATGTTGGCGTATCGGGCTCGGATGCATCGCTTTTTCAGAGCTGGAGCCATCTGTTCATGTAACGGAGCAAAACCTGGCAGACCGAGTTCGGTATATCCTGCGCTCTTATATTGGTGACGCCGAACTCGAACGACTACGACGTGAGGCTGTTTCCTCATCGGATGAAAATGCTACAGCTGGTAATGCATCGCTACTAATTGGAGAGCAACCTGCACACGTGGATGCCGCCGTGGATATTCCAGATGTGGTTGATTCAGACGATGATGAAATAGTCTCCCACAAACTAGAGCAAATGAGGAGCATATTGGAAGAGGTTATTTTGGAAATGCGCAGTACGCCTCTCGAAAATCGATCACGACTTCCCCGCATACCCCTAAGCAAGCGGAATCGGGCTGTCTTGAAGGCTCTCAACCCAATGCTGGTGACCTATTTGGAAGCCACTCGGGACCTTGCGAGACGGACTTAATTCTTTTGGCGCCGCACTGGCAGTTTGCCGTATTATTGGCGCCAACTTCCCAGGACTGGACGCGCTTCTAAACAAAGTAGCGTCATCCCAGCCTAGAGAAAAATTGAGGACCGCATCGCAAAGGCAAGAGCCCTAATCGGCAGCTTCAGGTCGGTAATAATAAACCGAGAATAGTGCGCACCGTCAGGATGGCTTTTGCTGGGACAAATATAAGTTTGTCCCAGCCGGATATTACGCAAAAACTGACGGAGCGCATAGACGACCTGAAGCAGAGAATCGCTGCTTGGGGAAAGCGGATTCGGCGATATACCGAGAGGTCGACACGGTTCAACCAGAATCGTCTCTTCCAATCGACCAAAGCGACCAATGATACGTGGAACGGGCCAAGCACCGAATCAGGCCGACACTGTCGCATTCTGGCGCGGCCTGTGGTCAGAGTCCGTAAACCACAGCGAGGGCCCTTGGACGGAAGTTGTGGTGAGTCAGTGTGCGAATGTTACGCCCATGGACCCCGTCATCATAACGCCGGACGATGTAGCTGAGGCGATCGAAGGGTCCCGAACTGGAAAAATCCAGGGCTAACCGGCTTGCATCACTACTGGCTGAAGGGTTCGTGGTGTGTCACGCTGTGATCGCCCAAGAGTTTCAAGAGGCTCTCGACCAGAAGTCGCTCCCGAGCCTCTTCACTACTTGGATCAGTCATTTGTTTCCTAAAGACCGGGATACCACAGACTCGAGCAAATACCGCCCGATCACGTGTCTACCCACGATATACAAGACACTAACATCGATTTTGAGCGCGAGAATCACTCGTCACCTGAACTCAAATCAGGTGATGTCGCGCGCTCAAAATGGATGTCGGGGCGGTGGTCGTGGAACCAAGGAACCACTCCTCATTGACGAGGTCATTGTCAAGGTGGTTAAACGCAACCGTCGGAACCTCTCCGCCGCCTGGATAGACTACAAAAAGCATTCGACTCGGTGCCTCATACATGGCTGAAGAGGGTCCTCGAGCTGCAAGGTTGACTGTACAGTTAGAGACTTCCTAGGGCAGTGTATGGGGCAGTGGATTACGATCCTTTGTCATCTAGGCGAGCGGATGATGGCTGCGAGGAACCACATAAGGATAAGAAGGGTATCTTCCAGGGTGATTGTCTGAGTCCAATCTGGTTCTGCCTCTCTCTAAACCCTCTCAGTACCTTACTGGAGGGTTTCGGGAGGATTTCAACTTCGGAAAGGAGGTACAAAAGTGACCCACCTTTTCTATATGGATAATCTCAAGTTAATCGCCTCCAGTCGCTTACATCTTGTGGAATTGCTAAACATCACTTGTGATTTTAGCAATTCTATTAGAATGGAGCTGGGGACGGATAAGTGTGCGGTCCCCATGTCGAAAGGGTAGGTTGCTAACTCTGAGGGCATAGACTTATCTATGCCCATCAACATAAGGACCCTATCCAAGGCTGAAACATACCGATACCTGGTTATGTCACAGAACATAGGTATCGATGAGGCGGACATGAAACAGTCAGTTTGCGATGTTTTTATGCACGCTTGGCAAAAGTGCCCAACAGTCTTTTCTCGGGCGTTAATAAGACACACGCATATAACGGTTAGGTCATGCCTGTCCTCATATACCTTCGGCATACTCAGATGGACTCAGACCGCACTGAACGCTCTGGATAGAAAAGTCCGCACTGTTATGACGTCACAGGATGCATCACCCGGAGATCTTCAGTAATGAGGCTAAACTTGCCTCGAAACTAGGTGGACGCGGCTTTTAAGCGCGCTTACCATGCATAATCGCGAAGTGTGCAGCCTTCGTAATTACTGTGGTGAGATCGGATGATCCATTCTACAGGGACGTCATTTCGTGTGATAAAGGGCACTCCTCTATCCTTAGCCAACGAGCAATGGCAAGACCCAGCAGTACAGTGCATTTCGACCGGGAAACCGTATGGAAGGAGAAGGAGCTCCACGGGAGGTTCTACAAGGCTCTACATGAGCCTTTCGTGAACACAGTCGCCTCCTCCACTGGCTACGTTTCGGCGACCTCTTTGGGAAACCGAGGGTTTTATCTGTGCGATACAGGATCAGGTTATTAAGAACAACAATAATCGGAGATACATCCTAAAGGATGGCGCCGTCGACATCTGTCGAGCTTGTCGCCATCCCGGCGAGTCACTTAGGCATGTCATCTCCGGTTGTTCGGCGCTTTCTAACTCTGAGTATTTGCACAGACACAACCTAGTAGCCAGGATTCTACACCAGGAGCTCGCTTTGAAATGCGGTCTCGTGGATCGGAAAATGCCATATTATAAGTACTTGCCGGAAGCCGTGCTCGAAAATGACCGCGCCAGGCTCTACTGGGACCGGGCCATCATCACAGACAGGACTATTCTTGCGAATAAGCCTGATATTGTGCTGATGGACCGGGCACAGTCAAGGATATTTTGGTCGACATTACCATTCCTTATAACGAGAACCTCGTGAAAGCCGAAACAGATAAGATGACAAAATATCTGGACCTGGCTCACGAGATGACCGACATTTGGGTTGGTCTGCCGATCGAAATTATTCCTGTGGTCGTTTCTACAAACGAGCTAATCCCGGTCAGCCTCTCCGGTCATCTAAGGCGACTGGGACTCCGTGAAGGACCGTTCCGTGCTCAAATGCAGAAGGCGGTGCTCCCGACACCACCGCATCGTCCGCCGGTTTCTTTCCTTTCTCTAACCCTCGGCCGTTTGGTCTCCCCTGCCAAGGGCTTCTATCTGCTTCGGTTTTTATTTATTTATGTATTTTTTGTGTATTTATTTTATTTTATTAATATTTATGTATGTTTACCATTTTCATTTACAATTATTTATTTATACAGCCCAACTAGATGAGAAAACTTATACATACCCCAAAAATAATAATAATAATAAACGTTTATTTCGGACATCATGATCCATATGGGTTAGTAACAATTGAGCTTATAACTAAAGTTAGTAATTGGACAATTCAACATAAAACACAGACAAAACACACATACAAACAAACATGGCACCCGCCGCTGCCAGCAAGATGACTACTTGACTGCGTGCAGCCGTATCTATCGAGCAAGCATCGGCGAGTTCCAACGGTCTAACGCGCGCAAGATACTGTTGGGGCTGTCGCGAATGCGCCTGAGGTCTGAAGCGCAACGTTTACGCATTACGGCGGCGAAACTGTCTACGTGAGCCTCCGGAAACATAGTAGCGCTACAGAAACGCGGCAGCCCCTTCAATACCGGAACGCGTTATTGTATTTTACGCGAAGATCACTGTATATCCTATACGTAAAGTTAACCCACAGACTGCACGTATAAAATGACTGACAGTACGCCTTGAAGAGCGTAATCTTTGCTTCGTCAGTACATTTAGCAAATCTGCGGGCCAACATATTACAGCGGACAGACAGCGACCTTTGCTCCCTCTTAATATCCTGATTGTCTTTCAGGTCTTCTGTGATCCAGTGGCCCAGGTACTTAAAGGTCTCAACTCTTTTCAAGGGGGTTCGGGGGTTCCACAGAGCTTAAAAAGTGGCACATTAGTGTATCGCTTGTGGTCCGGATTGAACATCATGAATTCGTTCTTGACAGCATTGTATTTGAGCCCCTGGGCCACAGCATAAGACTCGCATATGGTTAACATCTTTAAGGCTGCACTTGATGAACTCAGCAGCACCATATCATCTGCATAAGTTATGTTATTAACACAAACTCCGTCTATATGGCAACCGATACCGGTACTGCTGAGCTCATCAAGGTGCCTATTCATATATAAGTTAAAGAGCGTAGGAGAGCTTAGAACACCCTGCCTCACGCCGCAATCCAATCTGTATTCTTCTGAGAGCGAGCCTGCCCATCTGACATTGTTCTTTTCATATTCGTATTCGTTTATTGATAAGATATAAGCTTACAGTATATACAACCAAATCGCTTATATCTATACTAAACTTACAAAAAAAAAATACACAAAAAAATCACCGATAATTAAATACTATATAATATAAATACTATACTAATGAGATCTTTTTACTTTATCATAAACCAAACTTAATTACCTAAACTTATACTATTCTTCTATCTTACGACGTTATTTAAGAAAATTAACACATTTTTATACATTACGCTAGGTTTATCAAAAATATATCTGCTTCTGGATTGGCCCTGAAAAAACAGTTTATTAGTCTAACGGCTCTAGAAGTGGGCCTGTTATCCGCGTGTGGAGAGCGCCACGTATGCGGACAGGAGAGGAGTCTACGCTTTCGCCTACCAGCGCCTCGCATATATTGGTCCGGTACATAAAGATGTATAGTCTCACGTACTACAGGATTATCTACTTTGTTAGTTAACAAAAAATAATAATGTATCATATGCATAAGTTCCCGCCTACACTGTAGGGTATCCAGACCAACTATGCCCGATACAAATGTTGACGGATATAGAAATGGGTAGTACCCATACTGGCGTTTGTACAAATATCTGGCGAACTTACGTTGGATTTTTTCCACCATCATTGTATACATGGTTTCTCGGGGGTTTTATACTAAGGCATTATACTCTTAACTTACTTCGCACGTAGGCGTTGTACAGGAGTTTTATCACACGGACATTTTTAAACTGATACGAAATTCTAATTATGAAACCTAGACTTTTATTCGCTTCTTTGCACGTTTTAATAATATGTTCATGGAAATTCAAATTACTATCCACGATTAGGCCTAGATCGCGAATTGTATAGACACGTCCTAATAGAGTACCTGCTAGCTGGTATATCGTTGTGATTGAATTGCGTGACCGAGAAAAAGTTAGAGATTTGCCAATCTCCTACTTGAAATCAGCAACGGTGATTACCTGATAAATGACGGAATAATAACCATCCCTGATAATTTGTGCACAGTTTTATTTATGTTACAGGAGTTAATATCCAAAATTTACCCAGATATTGCTCATATCCACGATAAGCCAATTGAATGGTTGCGTGAACGTGCCATACTAACCCAGAAAAACGAACAAGCAGCGGCAATTAACGATATACTGTTAACGTCTTTTGAGGGGGAAGAAATGGTGTACACGTCAATAGACTATGTGGTCAACACAGATGACGCAATTAACTACCCTATCGCATTTCTTAATTTACTGAAACCATCAGGTCTTCCACATCATAAGCTTATTCTGCGCGTGGACACTCCTGTTATGTTGTTACGAAATTTAAAACCTCCTCAACTGTGCAACGGAACCAGACTAAAAGTAAAAGCGTTACATCGCAATGTAGTGGAGACCACAATTATAACTGGATGTGCGCAAGGGGAAACTGTATTTGTACCAAAAATTCCCTTGATCCCGAATGATCTTCCCTTTGAATTCAAACGAATACAGTTTCCCCTCAGTCTGCTTTGCAATGACCATAAACAATTCACAAGGGCAGACATTAAAATTTGCGGGTATAGACTTCAGAGAAAATTGTTTTTCATTCGGGCAATTCTATGTGGCTTGCTCACGCGTAAGCTCGCTCAGTAGTCTCATAATTTTGGCACACAGTAATAGATTAGCAAAAATTGTGGTGTATAAATAAGTTTTGTACCTAGTTTACTAGCTTTTGCCCGCGACGTACAGTTATAATTGTGGCTTGTACCAGCAGACTCTTTTTCACACATGGGCGCGATATAACCGAACTCCACGCGGAGGAAGTCGCGGGCAAAAGCTACTGTACTGATAAAACTGTTATCTGTTTGGAACTTTCGTAAGAATATAACTGTACTATAATGCTATCAAGAAGTCTTATAACTTGTGAATACTTCATGTCGACACTTCAAAAAACAATAGAAATATCAGAAAAATAGAAACTACTCAACAATTTAAGAATGAGTTCTGTTTTTGGGATCTTGCTTTTACAAGTTCTTTGTCTAAATACCTTAGATACAATACAAGCTGCTATAGTATGAAAACTACTGCACGAGAATTTATTCATTCATACATTACAGCATATCTGCGGTTACCAACCCGCCTGCCATAGTTGTCACTATCTGCAGGCGGATTGGCAAACGCAGTTTTGTTATTTTGAGTTGCAATGATGAATATTTTGCTGCCCATCACTTGTTTCATTTTCCTGCGTGGCCACAAGCGTGTCCATTAAAGCAAATTCTCCCTACATCGGGAGAGGGATGTCCAGCAGTGGACTTTTGTTGGCTAGTTAAGATGACAAGTCCCATTGCTTTGCACAGGCATTACTTATCATTTCTGAGAGAGTTTTTGAGTTTGCTGATTGACGACACACGTCTTTTTTTATTGAATATTGGTGTCAAACGAGCACACAGTGCACTTGATGGTAAGTGGATGCTGTGGCTCATAGACATCCATCTACATTTATCCTTGAATAAAAACAAAATGCACATGCGTTATAACAACTTGTTTCAAGTCTTCTGAATAGGTTTAATTTTTGTAATATATAGATTTTTTCCTTCATCACCGAGCACGGAAATTAAGCACGTAAAATTAAGGTTACCAATTTATCGCATCAAGGTATACTAAACAAAAGTGTTGTGTGAAATTTAATAGGAGCACCCTACCTCGAGTCTTCTTCTTTTCTTTTACCATCCTCAGCCAGTGCTTGACCACTATCCTACCTGATGGTAAGTGGTGATGCAGCCGAAGAGGGTAAAGCGCACTGACTTAAGAAAAGCCTATTTAGTCTTGCCTTGAAAACACTCACATTGTAATCGAATGGAAATGTTTTTCTCTGCATCAACCCGCTACAGACATGGGCCGTGATGTAGAGAGAATTTGTCTTAATCGCCACGTCTCGTAACTTTGGCACTTGTCTGGATATTTTACGTCTACGCGAAACGAGGTCATTATAGCACCATCAATGGGAAGCCAATGAAGTGAAAAGAAATTAAATAAAATGAAAGATCTAAATAAAATGAAATATTTCCGATAATGGCTTCTTACGACTTTGCATTACAAGGCCTTCTACTAGACGCAAGAAAACTTTTTTTTATTCCTGTCTTTTCCATTAACCAGACTGAGCCAGATACAAACGCGTGGCCAGCTACAGCCATTCGTATAATATAATAATATAAAGAACTATTATATTGTTCTATAAAGAACTATTTTATTATACGACTAATAATAATACATAGTAGGTATCGATATTTTCAAAGTATTCGCATTATCACACCTTTCCCAGTATTCACTTTTCCATGCGTCTAAACCACTTGAAAAATGTAAACAACCCACTGCAATCTTTAAGTAGCTTTGTTTTTTTTTAAACCATTACCTCCACACTAGGATTTTCTCCTGTATCGTGGGGGCAGTTCACATACATAAATTTCACAAAGACAAACATCCAGACGCGGAACAATTATTTGTAGGCCATACAAATACTTGTTTCGTGTGGGATTCGAACCCGCGGCGCTTGGCGCTGTAACTCATTGCTAAGCCACTGCGCTACGGAGCCGTCTTTTGTTATAAAATTGTTATGAACTTTAAAACCGTATTTTAATATTGTTATTCCCTTTATTACCTTTCAAAATTGTATTTTCAAGGAGAGAAAGGATGTATTTAATAACAAATTTGGGACGATAGTTAACTTGACAAAGAAGCTCGTCTCAAGTAGTGTTGCAAGTTTTGTAATATGTATTAAGGCTTACGCTTTGTACGTGATCTCATGAGAAACTAAACAAAATCGTTCCAAACATTCATACAAGTACTTATAAATAATCTTCTATGTATATAAAAACAAAGTTTGTTTGATTGTACTTACCATTCATCCGATTACTTATGTTCTATTATTTTTAAATAGAATACACAGACTATAAAAGACTTGTACCAATTTATATTTTTTAAGATTCTTCGAAAATAAGGGGGGCAGCATTATAGGTTTTAGCCGGCAAGAATGACAGAAAGCCATGCTACGCCACATGTAAGCTCAGTTCACTAGGTGATAGATTTCCTTTTCTGTCTAGGAGTATGTCTGAGTTGCCAGCCTATTACCTATATCTACCATCTAGCAGCATCGCGGTACTATCGAGCTCTGATTTAAGCCGGAAGAGAACTACAGTAAGTAGGGTGAGGTATTTCGTCTTAGCCCGCGAAGATGGTCATGGCATTTGTGGTATTTTTGGTTTGCAGTTAGTTGCAGGTATCTTTTTTACAAAATCAGGATGACAAACGAACACAAAGTCTATCTTATTGATGTAACAGCCCATAGACACATCTATCCTCTATTAAAAATCAAAATGTAGATGCGTTGTCATCTCACAGGACAATGTTATGTTAGTAATGAGCCAGTAACAAGTGGTAAAATTAAAAAAAATTGTGCAGCCGACTTCAATATAAATATAATTTATTTAACCCTCTCAGAAAAGACAGGACGGCTGTGCTCAGCGGTACGTCCCGTATTAGGTAAGGTCCAAAAGTTTGTGGCCTACCCACATTAGATTAATCAAAGATACAAATCTTTCATGTCATTAAATTACTGGACTTTTTGTTACCTACCCACAAAAAATATATAAAATTATTTCATTTTGTTACAGTGATATAGCCTAATAGAGTCAGAATGTCGATTAAAAATTTCGAAACGCATAAAATCGAGTATCATTCATCATCATGAACATTTGGGTATGAATAAGCTCGGTGCTAGGTGGGTCCCAAAACTTCTTTCCGCTATTCAAAAACAAGAACGAGTGAAGTGCTGTACTCATTTTTTATCTCTTAGTGAAGGCCGACAGAAAAAAGTTTTGGATTCAATTGTTACGGGTGATAAAACCATGGTTCTTTATCATGATCCTCTGTCAAAAAGAATCGATGAAGTGGCGTCGTCCGAGCTTAACGCGGGCAAAACAGAAAAGGTGACTCAATCTCAGAAATGGCTACAATCTTTTTGGATTCCGAAGGAATTTTACTGGTGAATTTTAAAGAACGCAACACAATAGTAAAAGGCGATTACTATGCTTTCTTGCTACATAAATTGCGAGATGCTATATTAAAGAAAAACATCGAGAGAAATTTTCGCGAGGAGGGTTGTTGCTTCATGACAATGCTCCGGTCCACACGTTGGGTGTGCCATTAAGGAATGCGGTTTCACACACTGAACTCGACCATCCACCATATAGCGCCGACTTGACCCCTATTATATTATTTATTCTTAAAATTAAACTCTAATTAATTAAACTACTTAATTAAGCTCTAATTAATTAAACCTCTTTTTGCATTACGTAAATACGTAAAGTTAAAACGAAGTATGCCTCAAATAATTTTGTATCTCGTACTTGTAAAAAAATTAACTTAAAATATAGTGATTTAGATATCTTTCACCTTAAATATAATAGTTACATAAAATATTGTAAAACTTAATTTATAATTGGTAGTTTCACTATAGGTTGTATATATAATATTACTTTTAACTGCTTTAACTGCTTAGTACTTAATGTTTAAATATAAACACCATTCAGTTATTTTTCTTCTTTTATATTTTAATATTTATTTTAATTTTTATACAACATAATGTGGAAACATCATTGGTTTTTAGGATTACTTTTATATGTTTTATTATTGTACTGTATGTTTTTGAGATTAGATCTATAATAATTATAGTGGTTTGAGATTTATGCCTCATTTTATAGTTCAGGCTAGAAACTTTAAGACCTATTATTTTTATAATGTAATTTATTATTGTACTGTATGTCTCCTTTAAAAAGCAAATAAATAAAATATAAATAAAATGAAATTGAAATCCGACTTACGTAGAAAAAAATTAACACTGATAATGCGATGAAGTCAGCAGTTTCGTCACATTTTGAGGGCAAAAATGCAGAGACAATTTTTAAGGGTATAGGAAAGTTAGTAAAGCGTTGTGAAAAATGTATTAAAATAAAGGGAAATTAGATCTATAATAATTATAGTGGTTTGAGATTTATCCTTCATTTTATAGTTCAGGCCAGAAACTTTTGGAACTACGAGTATTATAGGCTGTAACTTTAACTTTAAGCGAGGTCTCATGTCGCGCGGCTTAGACGCGTGATATACGGGAGTGAAACCGCAGGGCACAGCTAGTAATAAATAAGTTCGTCGAACAAAATGCAAGAAAAGTTTATACACATTTGATTTGAATTATTTGGCTAGTTTAATTCCTAGGAGTATCAATTGTAAGTATTAACTTATAATCAATACATAATTATTTAATTCAATGCGAGCGTTTTTGTTCCTTTTGTGAAAAAGCTTTACTCATCATTTGGGCCCCCCAATAAATTTTCATACCGGGCCCGTCTAAGGCACGCTACGCCACAGGTGAACATACAACAAAGAATCCGACGAATTGTAAACCTCCTCCTTCTTTAAGTCGGTTGAAAAGGCTCTCTGTTTCTCTACACTCATCATAGAAAACACAGCAGCATTAAGACGCTTTTTTAAAGTTTTAAGTTCCTATTTTACGCTGGTATTCTGTGAGAATTATAACGTTCGAAATTATTTGAGTAAATTTTCATAATGACAATCATTCAAAATAATGCATTACCACGCATTGTGAATTTAAAAGATAAAAATGACTGAATGCTTGAGATTTTTTTTTATTAATTTTTCTTCGCCATTTAACAATATTGCTTATTCTGAACTTTCTCTGCAAATTTGGCCGGTAACCATGTATAATTAGTTGCGTTCAACGGAAATTTACTCTTATTATCACTTAATATTGTTTAAAAGTTCAGCCTCAATATTTATAATTTATATTAATTTTATTATTCCAACCAATCTAATTCTTTACACGTGCGTCTATTTTTATTGGTAAATGTTTACGACTTAAGTATTCATTTTTACCAGATTCCGTTGACGTGTATTACTTTTACTTGGTACCGTAACGAATCACAAGTGAAAGTGCTTATGTTTTGTCGAATACAAAACCGTATTTCGTTTATATTGCCACCAGCTCCGACAGCCGTGATCGTCTAGTGGTTAGGACCCTACGTTGTGGCCGTAGTAACCCAGGTTCGAATCCTGGTCACGGCAGCATGTCGCTGTCACGATGGACCAATTTTTGGTTTATGTCAATTTCACCATTACAATACTAGTACTAGTATACGTTATATATTGATTAAAATGACGAACAAAAATATTTTTGAAACACAATAAATATTAAAATAATAAAAACTAAATGCAAAATTTTAAATTATAATACAGTCCGACTCCTCATGGTATCGCGAATGATGATAAAGAAATTCTTTATCATGATTGTGGTATAGTGCCAAGAATGTTGGCTGCGTTTCTTCGCTGAATGGCTATACTTAGCCTTTGGGCGAGAAAGAAACAAACCCTCTTGTCACGAACGGTGACTACAAGTCGCGGTACAATTCCTTTAAAACTTTACAGCTCGTGGACACCGCGGACCGATAGTTTGTACATTATTGGTTGCCTGGCCAAGATCGCTTTTATGCGATAAGGCCGCCAATTGAAGCTCTATAAAATTTGTTGTTTTTTTTTCGTGTTTATTAGTTGACAATAAAGTAAATTTCATTCATTCATTCATCAAATGGAAGAAATAGTACTCATCTCTAAAAAATTCATACTTGCGCCCCTTACTCAGTTATACTCAGACTATAATAGTAATTTATATGTCATCTTTGAATAGACTTAGAAGTTTTCTCCTACCAATATCTGCCTACAAAATAACAAACAACATTGAGTTTTCTTCGCAACATAATCTTTTCAGCTGTATTTTAAAATATATAATCCAATTTTAAATTTTAATCCAGTATTTAAAGTCCAAATTCCAATTTCTATCTGATAGTCACGATCGACATCTTCGCTCATCAAATACTTTTATTCTCTCCATACCTTTTCATCATTCACGATTTACTTTATGTCCTACTCCTCCAGCTGTAAAGCTTTGGAATACATTTATACTCTAATGTGATAACAAAAGGCATAGCAATATCCAGTGCAAAAACGTAAACTCAGGTCATTTTACTATAGAGACAAAACCTTCGTAAATAAGCTGAGATTAAAAAAATACACTAAATTATTAAGAAAATGTATCAACGAAACAAAGAGAATATACAATAATAGAATAATTACAAACGCTAAAAATAAATGCAAAGCAGCCTGGGATGTAATCAAGGATAATCCTAATAGAATGAAAGAATATAATAAAATTAATAAGAGTATTGAGGATCCTTATAAAATTGCTACAGCCTTCAATAATTATTTTTTAAATTTTAATAATAAACAAAATAATATCGTAGTCCCATTGCAACGTTACGTTAATAATGTATGTAGCAGCTTATTCTCATTGCCATGTTCCGAACAAGAAATTATTAATATAGTTAAATCTTTAAATAACACCAAATCTGTAGGTATTGACTTACTGCCTACATTATTGTTTAAGTCATGTATAGTTCAACTTGCACCTGTTGTGAGCTTCCTCATAAACATTTATTTTGTTCAAGGAGTATTCCCGGAAGCTCTAAAGCGATCTATAGTAAAGCCTTTACATAGGAAAAATATTACTGAAGATATGGACAATTACCGTCCAATAACTCTTGTCCCTATACTTTCAAATTTTTTGAAAAGGCAATGATAAAAACAATTATAGATTTTTTTTAATAAGCAAAGTGTAATAGCTGAAGAAAAAACGGTTTTCAAGCGAATAAATCGACAACTCTTGCAGCCTACTCTTTAATAAAAACAATAACAGAAAACATATACAAGAAGGTGCCAGTTGTGTCTATATTTTTGAAATGAGCAAGGCTTTTGATCTTGAAGATCATGAGATACTCTTGACTAAATGTGAAATATGCGATATAAGAGGGAATGCTCTGAACTGGATTAGCAGTTACCTTTATAATCGTCTGCAATGCGTAGAAATCAGTAAGATAAATAAAAGTCATGAAATACTTTCATTTAAATCACCTCTTCTAAATAATAAATACGGTGTCCCTCACTCACACTGAAGGTACTCTGGGTTAACTTTGACATCGGCACGTCAATCACCTCAGTCCCCGTGACCATGGGTGCTGTAAAGCACCGAAACGTCGGGAATTAATAAAAATAAGTTAATTAAACGCGATAGAATCCGTAAAAGTAGTTTTAGTTTAAGGAAATTAATGAATTAACACATTTTATTTCTTAAAACAGTAAGTAATTCATACTGATTATTTATTTATTAAAATGTAAAATAATGTATTAAGTTAAATGGTAATATAACATAACATAACATAACATAATCGCTCACGCCTGTCACCCAGAGGTAGGCAGAGACTACGGACTTCCATTTGGCGCGATCCTGACACACTTCTCTCGCCTCCTTTACATTCATATATCTACGCATACAAGCTCGTTGGTTAAGGTACTCTTAATCTGGCCCATTTTCAATATATCGCCAATTTGGTCGATAAGCCTTCGTCTAGGGCGTCCCTTCCCGACTCTTCCGTTCACTTCTGCAACATAAATTTGCTTTGTCACTCTTTCCTCGATATTTTTCTACATGACCAAACCACGGAAGCATTCCTTTCTTAATCCTGGTCACAACGTCATCTTGCAAACCACACTTTTCTCTTATCACACTATTCCTCACCCTTTCATTCAGATTCAGTCCTAGCATACTCCTTGATGACCGCATTTCTACAGCATTTATTCTACTCTCATGCTTCTTCTGCCAGACCCAACTTTCACTACCATACATTAAAGTAGGGACTAACAGAGCATTATGAATTGCCATACGTGCCTTTTTGACACTTTCTGACTTTTCATAATAACGTGTCGAGCCCCAATCACTCTATTTCCTGCGTTCACTCGTCTTTCTATATCCTTATCATATCTACCATCCTGCTAAATAAACATCACAAATATATAAACTCATCCTTTTGCTCAATCATCTCCTTCTATTCTTATTTCACATAACGTTTTACTTACTTCTCTTTCAAAAACCATCACTTTCGTCTTACTTGCGTTCACTTTCATACCCTTTCTTTTAATAACCAGTTCATTAAGTAACCATCATTTGCAACTCGGCCGCCGACGATACAAATATGACTTGATCATCGGCGTACAAAAGGCATTTGACGGTTAACTCACCTATTCTCAACCCACATTCTTCAACTTTCAAAGTTTGCAAACAACTGTCCACAAATAGGTTAAACAGCCACGGGAAGCTACACAGCCTGTTTGACACCTTTTGAATGCCAAACCAGTCCGAGTAGACCCCATTAATCCTGACACGCACTAGAGTCCCTATAAAGAGACCTTAACGCCTGAATCAAACCATCGCTCAAACCAAATGAGTTAAGTGTTTGCCATAACACATTCCTGTCCACTCTATCATAAGCCTTTCCAAGTCCATGAACGCACAAAAAAATTTTCTGGTTTTGGCCAAAACTTCTCCGCAATCATGCGCATGGAAAGACTTGATCCATACACCCCATCTCCTTTCTAAATCCAGCTTGCATATCCCAAATTTTTCCATCAGTTTCTTCCATAACTCTTTATATTAACGCCTTATCATACAGTTTACCCACAATGCTAAGCAAGCTAATGCCACGGTAGTTTTTACAGTCCTGCTGTGACCTTTTCCCTTATATATTGGGACTATAACAGCTTTGCATCAGTCTTCCGGTACCCGCTTCAGTTCCCAACATAAATTAAACAAGGTGTACAGCAGGCCTGCCACCACTCCATCTCAGCCCTTAGCATTTCAGTGATACTCTATCATATCCGGCTGCCTTACCTGCTTTTATGCTTTCATTGCTTTCATTATTTCATCTACACTTATCACACTACCTTTCTCCACTTCTTTCGGAATTTCTATTTCACTTAATTCAGACGACTCTTCACTCATAAACACGCTTTCAAAGTATTCCTTCCATCTCTTTAAATTAGAAACTTCATCATTAAGCACAGCCATTCTCGTCTCGTATAGCATTCATTCTAGGCTGTATTGAATTTCCTGACTGTTCTTAAGAGTTTCCAGAACATTTTAATATTTGCCTGGAAGTTATCAGATATCCTTCTATCATTCTTATCCGTTCTCTCTTGCTTTTCCTTTCAAAAACTTCTTTTACTCTCTTATTTATACGTCTAAAATCTGCCTTTTTCTTTCAATCTCATCAATCATACCGCTAGAATTACCAGCTTTGGTTGCTAGTAAATCTAGCCATGCTCTCTTCTTTGCTTCAACTTCCATCTGTACCTCATCATCCCACCACAACGTATTACTTTTCCTTTCATTCGTTCTCTTACTTACACCACATACTTGGTGGCTGCATCCACCAAACTTTTTGACATTATACCACACAGTCTCCAAGCCTAAATCATTCATACCCGATTCATCCACCACTTATATTTTCTCTCAGTCTACATTTGATCTTCTCTTTCACACCTTCATCTTGTAACCTCTCTATTCTTATACGCTGTAACACAGTGGTAGACACAGATGTCCGATGCCGCCAACGCTTGAATAGACCATTAATTCGGCATAAGACCAAGTAATGATCCGACCCTACTTTGGACCCCGGTAAACCCTTGTATCTACCACTGCGCTCCTCATTCTTTCATCCACAATTATAAAATCTATCATGCTTCTATCATCACCTCTTTCCCATGTATACATGTGAATCATCTTATGGCGAAAGAAAGTGTTCGTCACAAAAGATTCTTTTCCACACATACGGTGAGGAGGTCTTCACCATTCTCATTTATACTTTCATCGCCAAACGTTCCTAATATCCTTTCATAACCAGACCTCTTCACTAACCCTTCCATTAAAATCTCCTAACATAATAATATTTTCATTTACCTACATTTCATCAACACCATCCTTACCATGTCCCAAAACTGCTCTCGGATATAAGTGGGCTTAGACATATCTAAGGCGTACACCCTAGCACAAACAACTTCTTTAAGCCCACTTTCATTCGTATCCATAGCAGCCTTAGGCTTACATTCATACTCTTTCACACATTGACCCATTCTTTCTGAAAGGATGACACCGACTCCTGGCATGCCCGCTCGGTCTCGTGTACACCAGACCAGTAAGCGGTATACATGCCATGTGCAGTGGCATCCTTTCCTTTCGTTCGTCTCATTTACACATAACACATCTATTCCTCTATCATTCATCATTTCGCATACTTCATCCATCTTATCATTCATTGCTCCATACATTCAGCGTAGCCAGACGGGCCTCCGCAATCCACTTTTCGCCCCTCCGGGAGACAGAACGTGACAGGTGGCGAACTTCATCGCCGTTTTCTCCCGGTTCTTCGCACCTGCCCCATTAAAGGGGCTCCGGGAACTCAGGGCCATTTCTTTTTTTTGCTGGCTCATAGTGCGAACTAAGGGGTGGTAGCTTTACGCCGCTACCATACTGCGAGAGCCGAGTCTATCCTTTCGGCTTTGTCGCTCATTTAGCACCACCGGGGACACGTTTAGGTGGGCCTAGGGTTAGGTGGTCAAAGCCTACGGACGCGAGCGACTCATACCCTTAAATGGTAATATTTGCATAATACCTGAGATTTGTAAATTATAATTTGTTGTAATAAAATTATGAATTAATTTATACTGTAGTGTAATTACTAAAATAACAATAGCTTTACTAATCTCATACAATATTTAATATTAATTATGTAACAATAATGTAATAATTCAATTTATTACATTATTATATTTTTATTTATGAACAATTTATTGTATAAGCATTCAAAATTCAAATAGAGTGGGTCTGTATAAGTATTTAATTTTACATAATATTTAAATTAAACAAGAATGTTTGTACATAATTTTTAGTAATGACGAAATAATTTTAAAATGTAAGATTGACTTAGTGTAATTAGTTGTATTTCATTTAATTTTGCATGCCAATTATTAAATGAAATACAACTAAATCTATCTATCTATCTAATGACATAAGGTGCCCTTAAACTCAAGTGACTTTTGAAGCAAGCTTTATACTTAATGATTTCTTTTATTTACGCGAACACTACACTTTGAATAAAACTATTTTTCGGATTTTATCGCATTTAATTTACTTATTAATTCCCGACGTTTCAGGTGTAACAGCAACCCATGGTTATGGGGGGACTGAGATGTTTGACGTCCCGATGTCATAGTTAGCCCGGCTACCTTCAGTTTTTAAATATTAATTTTTGGTTCGATCTACGCAGAATGAGCTTACAGTATCTTGAAGTCTTGCAGTGTTATGCTTGGGTTTGGATATAATTTTGTTAATTATAGGATCCCAAGCAGATGTGCAAATTCATCTTCTCTATTGAAATTAGGATGTTTTTTTTAATTTCAATAGCATTTTTGTTATAATTAACAATAGTAAATAACATAGCCTTAGTTAACATGAGTAAGCAAACTCCCAACGTTGATTAACTCATCTCAAAGAGGAGCAAAAGCACAGGAAAATGAATAAAATTATTTTAAATCTGTATTAACTTAAAACCAGTATTAAGAAATTTAAAGAAAATCTAATTTAATTTAAAAGGTCTCTGATTTAAATTTCCATTACAGAGGTAGCGTAAATACATTTAGTATTTCGGTGAATCGTTACTAAAGGAAATGTCGGAATATTTCTGAATTATAAGAAATCCCTGCAGTGCGCCATGAGCTAGACTGAAAATAGAAATGGACTTCCAATAATAAGATTAAAGGTAAAAAGTATTACAGGTTTAGCCTCTTTGCTCATACTGCTTCTTTGCTTTAGTATTCATAAGCGCGACTGTTGATTATGTGGTCCCGGGTTCGAGTCCCAGGTCAGGCCAAAATCAGTTATTAGGCTTTTCTGTCAAGAAATTATCAATGCAGCAGCCTGCAGTCAGGAAGTTGGCGTTGTTTCACCTCTGTCTTGAAATGGACGTAAAGCCGTTGGCCATGCGCCTGATCTTTATCCGTTCGTGTCGGATTGCCATCCTATCGGACTATAAGAATAAAGGAATATTGTGCTTGCGCAAGCACTCGTGAACTATAATTCTGTCCTACGCAGATTAGCTAGTCTCGGTTGAGACTGGCCGCCGAGATCGAAATTGGTATAGGCAACATTAATTATATATGTTTCATAAAATTAGTTATAATTACAGCGGATTATTTTAAGGTGAATAAGGATTTTCTCAACAACGTGTATATTTTCGGATTCGTTAAATTTCGGTTATCTTTAAGTTTGATATGTAGAGCTAGTATATTTTTCAACCCTTTACCTGTCCCATGAATCATTTAAGCACATTTCGATTGCTGAACTATTGTGTCCTTTTGTATTGTAATTTTAAATGGGGAGGAACTGAGTCATGTCGATACCACAATTTTTTCTGGAATCACACTAGACGCCAAGCTTCAATGGAGCCCCTATATATCAAAACTAGCAAGCAGACTTAGTTCTGCAGCATATGCTGTAAAAAAGATTAGAAATCTTACGAGTGTTGAAAGAGCTAGATTAGTTTACTTTAGCTATTTCCATAGCATAATGTCGTATGGTATTTTGCTAAGGACACGCGACTGACACTGAAATTATATTTGTTTTACAGAAGAGGCCATAAGAGCAATTTATGGTTTAAAGTCAAAAGTCGCTGCGACAAAACTTAAGAAATTAATATATTAACTTTGGCCTCTCAATACATTTATGAAAATGTAATGTACGTACACAAAAATGATAGTTTTACAAAAATAAGTGATATTCAGATTACAGAATTAAATACTAGGAACAGACACAAGCTAGTAGTACCAGTTACTCGACTCCACCGAGGCAGTAATTCATTCTTGGGGCGATGTATACGCTTTTATAACAAAATTTCAGAAAATATACAAAATTTCACCTGCTCAAAGTAAAAAAACTTTATTAAACTAAGTTTGTATAAAAAGGGTTATTATAATATTAAGGAATTTATGAATGATTATAACCCCTGGGAATGAGGTGATCGCTACCAAGCTATTTCTAATTTGTTGTGTTGTTAATTGTGTAACATACATGATTGTAAGCTGTTATTTAAAAAAAAGTCCTACTGGGTTTCTTGCTGGTTCTTCCCAGGACAGAGGTTTTTTTTCGAACCAGTGGTAATTAAACAAAAGAGTGACTTTCAATAAGTATTATTTATAATCTATATTGAATAAAAAATTTCTGTTTCTGTTTCTGTCTATTTTGCGGACAGGGAAAGTTAAAGAAGAGGAGACAAACGTCTTTACGGTTCACCTCATGCTTAGTGATTACCGCCGGCCATGAGCATTGCAGATGTTCACAGCGCAACGCATTCACAATTCCTATACAATGTTGTCAAAAACATTGGTAAAACCAGAATAGATTCTACCGCGATTTAGGCCTATGATTTGTTAGCTCTAAAGAATTTTAACATATTTTCATGAAAAGCAGCACCCTTATCCCCTATTTTCTTTTAATTGTTACATGTTGTACTAAAGTAACAGCTCAAGCATTAGTGAGTTTGAAAATTTGTGATCTGTACAAGTTGTTTTATGTCTACCAAAAATACACTAGAAACAAGCACAAAGGAGACACAAGAGTAAAAACCAGCAATGTAAATATTGTAAGTTTGTAATTTGTTATTTTTATTTTGTAAAATAAGATAAGTAAAAGCAATTGTTTTGTTAAAATCATTGCATACAACTTATTTTGCATCTCTTTTATAGGCTGTAATAGATATTACAGCCTATAAAATTCCACTGCTTAACATAGGCCTCCCCCATAGATTACCTCATAGGCTGGATTTTGCCATAGTTGCCACGCTTGGCAGGCGGGTTAGCAACCGCAATTTTTATTTTATATTCGGCTGTTATCAGGAAGATGCTGCCCATCTGCTGTTTTAGTTTCCCTCTGTCACCTCTTACGACACCTACGGGACGATATGGGGTAGTGGGTATTCCACCGCCACTACACGGTATACGCGGCATCCTAGATAGTAATTCTTTTAATTGTTCGTCGTTCTGTCCACATTTCCGAGTCTAAAACTAAATTCTTAATAGGTCTTTGCTCATAATCATAAGTCCATTAAATTACATAGACTCTTCTGCTGATTAAACTGGCCTAGATTTAGTTGCCCACAATCATAACAATATTTTACCATAAACAACTTTTGGTCCGACATTTGACAGGGTTTTCCCGAGAAATATTAGCGGGACGAAATGTATAAAGCCAGAGCTGTGATCTGCATAACAATGAATGTTATTAGTTTTCAACATATCATTGGTATGCAGAACAAATAGAAGAGATGATAGCACGCAGCCTTGTGGAATACCAACATTCATCGGCTCAGAGTCTGAACATGCATCGCCTGTAAGAAAACTGGTAACCTATTTATATAATTTCTCGGGAAGCCTATGGCAAGAAAGTTTTTAAAAATGCGCTGTGTGCCGAATCTGATTGAAAGTCTACCCTATATCAAAATTTACCACCAAGGCCTCCCCTTAGTCTCAACTGCCTCTGCCAGTCGGCGAGTTAGGTAGACTAGAAGAACATCTGCCGATAGAAACGCATTGTCATACTTGTTTTTACGTGGTAGAGCCACGCTGTAGCTATATTATAGTTGTAGCACGAATAAGTCGGCTTGACTGGGGAAGGACAACGCTCTCACGGAACACCAAGGTAAAATAGCAGCTTAATGCTGCTGTGTTTCGTATAGTGAGTGTAAAAAACCGGACAACCTTTTTACTGGAAATGAGGCATTCCATCTCAGTCCTCAGGGGTGACAACGCATCTGTATTTTGATTCTTAATTGGGGATAAATGTAGATGTTTATGGGCCACAGAATCCACTTACCATCAAGTGGACTATGAGCTCGTTTGTCACTCTAATCCTATAAAAAAAACTTTTTATAAAATATATACATCTAAACTAATAGTGTCTCCCATCGAAAAAAGACCCAGACTTTTTAGTTTTGTATTCTGTACGCTCAAGTATTACTATTGCCAAAAGCTTCTTAATTGAATAAAATATAATGTATTTCGTTCCATTTTTATAGATACTTTTCTTAAAATAAATTACTAGACATCAACTTCACGTAATAGAGATCTTCTCGTTTAATGAGCCCATATATTAATATCTAATTGAGCTACTTTTGTCATTGGGTCGTAAAACTTGTTTTAAGATGTACTTTCAAGTTCAATTTAATTTTAATAGCCATTCGATTGGAATAATGTTATTTTAAATATCTGCCAATTTAATTACCGTAAAATAAAAGAAAATTATTTTAAATTGTGCCTTTTCTTATATTTTTACTCTTTCTCATTCATAACCTCAGGTGCTGTATCATCACAACATTAAAGCTGCTACAACAACATTCTTTGAGAATTTAAATATAGCATTTTCGAACGATTTCATTTTATAATTATGTTTTTACTCCGTGCCAAATACACCACAGCGTTTTTTTATAGTATAAGGGTGACAAACGAGCACACAGTCCACCTGATGGTAAATGGATGCTGTGCCCATTGACATCTACATTTATCCTCAATTAAGAATCAAAATGCAGATGCGTTGTCAACCCTGAAGAATAAAATGGAATGCCTCGTTTCCAGTATAAAAGGACTCCGATTCTCTACACTCAACATACGAAACTCAACAACATTAAGGTGCTATTTTACGCTGGTATTCTGTGAGAGTGTGGTCCTTCCCCGGCCGAGCCGACTTATTCGTAATATAACCACAATATAGCTGCAGCGTGGCTCTATTACGTACAACAACGTTACACAACTCTCTTTCTGCTGCATATCAATGATCTGCTTATGCCCGGTATCTATAGGTATGCAGACGATAGCACAGTTGTTGAGAGATACCAACCAACCAAGTCCCCGGGCAGTCGGGATAAAATCCAGTCCAAAAGAGAAGCTATGGTAGAGCGTGTGAATCTAACACTACAGGCAGTCTCTGAATGGGGCGATGCCAATCTTGTGAAATTTAACGCCTCTAAAACATAAGCGCGTCTCTTCACTGCAAAAAGGAGCCAACTCACCTTGTCTCCTTTTTTCCAAAATGTATCACTGACCGCCTTCAGTTGTTGGGGATTGAGATATCCTCAAATCTGAACTTCGGGCGGTTCATTGAGTCTCCAAGGCCAAAGCCACCGCAAGGAAGCTGGGAGTCCTTGCAAAGGTGCGGCGATACTTCACGCTGGGACAAATGCTTACTTTATATAAAGCGCCAGTCCGGTCTTGCTTTTTTTAAATTGATAAAATAGATCGAAGGCGAAGCCGACACGGATCGCAAATTTTTCATAATACTACCGGAAGTTATTAATATTAATAAAATGCCACAAGTGGTAACACAGAGACACTTACTCATGCAAAGTACACTTTTTTGCCACTCTAATTCATTGCTTGACTACTATTCCACCTGATAATAAGTGGTGATGCAGCTGAAGATGGTAGAGTGTACTGACTTAGCTAAACAATAGCCATTACCTTGAAGACACATGTACTTCGGATGGGGAGTCTCATGCTGGCAAATTATTCCACTTCTTTGATGTACGCACGACAAACAAAGAAGCAAATTGTTTTTGGGGTTTTGAATACGTTGTAGGTAAGTCGTAACAAACGGGTAAAGACTGACCAAGGGTCTGGTTGTTCGATGGTGGAATTGAGAGGGAGGAATTAAGTTATACAATTCCTGCGCATACTCTCCGAAATATATCATGTAGAACACCAAAAGACTGTATACCTTGTGCCTGTTTTCGGGACTAATCAGATTAGCTATAACCAGATTGGGGTCTTCAACAAGCCTCGGAGTACGCCTTTCTATTGATTCCAAAGCTTAGCTACTTAAAGTAAAGTATAATTGCAGCTCTTGCAGTCTTATGGGCCTCCTCTCATCTCTAAGGGGGTTACTTAAGGTACACATAATGAAAATTAATCAAGGAATATTTATTCCAGAACCAGCTGAATCCTGGCTAAGACGCCAACCAGGCACGGAAACACGGTACGAATCTATTTTATGAAACAGTACGTACCCCAGCGACGCCGAAAAGATCACCCTCAGTCAGGAGGCCAATCTGACTGTGTTGCAAGTGAGTGTTGAGCTCCGAATGTTGATAGAAGTTACGCTTTAGTCGCTTTTTCCTAGCGTAAACTTATAGTATTTTCAATAAATTTAAAAAAAAGAGGTTCTGAATTAGTTGGATATTATTTACGTATTATTTCAATGGTTCTTTATAATTATACATTTTAAACAAAAAGTACTAACACACTTCAAATTGCTAAAAAAGAAGTTATTTATTTGCTACCCTCAGGGGTGGAATTTATTCTCCAAATTTGTATGTATTAACCTTTTTAATAAAAAAAGAATCATAAAAATTAGTTCACAATCTGCGAAGATATCGCGTAACATAGATACAAAAAAACATACACTCGAATTGAGAACCTCCTCCCTTTTGAAGTTGGTTAAAATATCATAAACAAAACTGCTGTCTGAAAAATGGTTTAAAAGTATTGTGAAGTCTGCCAAAACACTGTAGCACTGTAATGACGGCTCCGTGGCGCAGTGTCTTAGAAATCTGTTGCAGCGATTTGATCAGTTTGCCTATAAATAGTTGTTCCGGGTGTGGGAATGCTATTCTGCGTCACATTCGAAGTCCGATTATTAGAGACAGTCGTCGTGATAAATTACAAAATAACTATGCAGTGGAAATGTAGAGTGGATTTGACTGCCTGGTTGGTCTAGTGGTCGTAAACGCGATTGCTGATCATGACGTCCCGGTTTCGAATTCCAGGTCGGACCAAAATCAGTTATTGATTTTTTCTGGAACTTGGGGGTGTTTCACCCCCGTGCCTCGGAAAGCACGTAAAGCCGTTGGTCCTGATCCTGATCTTTCCGGTCCGGTTACAGTCATGTCGGATTACTATCCCATCAGACTACGAGAGTGAAGGGATAGAGCAGCTCAATGTTGACCGCCCGGTTAAGGACCACGCTCACACAGAATACCAGCGTAAAATAGCAGCTTAATGCTGCTGTGTTTCGCATGGTAGGTATAGAGAACCAGAGACCCTTTTTACTAGAAACTTTTACTAGAAAATTCCTCAGGGGTGACAACGCATCTTCATTTTGATTCTTAATCGAGGATAGATATAGATGCCTATGGGCTACAGCATTCACTTACCATAAGGTGAACGGTGTGCTCGTTTGTCACCCTTATTCTATAAAAAAAATAGAGAGGGCATCTGTGCTTGCGCATACATTTGGTCACTATAATCCTGAACTGCACAGATGACTAGTCTCCGTTGAAACTGGCCAACGTGACCGAAATTCGGTCTGGAGGACATTATTATTATAGAGTGGATGACAAAATATTGTTAGGGTGCGTAAGAAATTCGTATTCATTTTTTGCTGACTTTAGTCTTCACTACTGTTATATGTAAAGTAGATAGCCGCCGCTAGCAAACAAATAATACAATTCGAACTTCAGAAATCCGTCATCTATCTACTCTTGTCTTGTTACTTTCGCTTGTAATACTTCCAAGTATTAACCAACAACTTATTAACAAGTAACTTTAGATAACGTACGTAGTCATTCGTACATATTATAACTTTTGATGAAGTGACTTGTTTTAATGGATATTCATGATAATTAGAACATTTGTAATTTTTCCTTTACTGAAATTACTGTTCTGCTTATATAATCAGAAAAATAGATTATATTGTTAAGAACAACTTCATCAGAAAAAGGATATTTTTAAAGCTCATGTTAATATTTTAAACAAAATTCTGCATATTCATCATAAATGAAATTATAAATAAGGTTCTGTTTGAAAAAGGCGATGTACAGGAATTGGTAGAAAGCTCTGGAAAAGACCTTAGCCTTAGGGGATAAAAGTAATTACATAAATATTAGAATTGTAGCAAAAGTTTAAAAATAATAATTCTATCGCTCGTCGGTTAAGGGTACTCTTAATTTAGCCCACCTTCGATATATTGTTAATTTGGTCGATAAAAAGGTTTTTTATCGATAAAATTTTTACGTGGTAGAGCCATGCTGCAGCTATATTAGTTGTATAGTTGTAGTACGAATGGGTCGGCTCGACCGGGGAAGGACCACGCTCTCACAGAATACCAGCGTAAAATAGCAGCTTAACACTGCTGTGTTTCGTATGGTGAGTGTAGAGAACCGGAGACCCTTTTTACTGGAAAAGAGGCATTCCATCTTAGTCCTCACGGGTGATAACGCATCTGCATTTTGTTTCTTTATTGAAGATAGATGTAGATGTCTATGGGTCACAGCAACCACTTACCATCAGGTGGACTGTGTGCTCGTTTGTCACCCTATCCTATAAAAAAAAAAATTCCGTCTAGGGCATCCCTTGTCAGCTTTGTAACTCACTTCTGCAGCACAAATTTGCTTTGTCACTCTTTTTTCATTCATTCTTTCTACGTGTGCAGCATACCTTTTTGATTCTACTCACAATACTTGCAAATTAAACTTTTCTCTTATCACATAATTTCTTAACCTATAATTATTCAGAGCCAGCCCTAACATACTTCATAATGAATTAATGTAATGAACTTTATTAGTAAATCTCATAATATGAGCGTAGTTAACTCAATTTGGTAAATACTCTAAATAAAGTTCCTGAATAAAATTAATATCTTATCGGTTGCGTAAATATTAAACTTTTTTAAATAATTCGTAAGAGTTTCTGTTCGAAGAAGTTAAACATTATCATGGTTGGTAAATATTCTACTTTTTCCCTTAAAAATTAATTTTCGCTTGAATAAGAAGTTTTCTATTTAAATAAAATATCGTCATCATCATCTTTATTAACTTTCATATATATATTTTTCTCCATATATTGGCCACAAGACATGGTTCTGAACGAGCTGGATACCTCCTCAAATTTTTATTCTGTTTTATATAGGGAGCAATCTAAAGCTTATCACTAGCAAGGTAAAGCGATTACTGGAAATATAAGTAGCGTTTTAGCAGTCAGTGGAAAGGTGAGATATACCGTCAGGTTACTTATTCAACCCGTAATTAGAATGGAGCTTCTATTCATATAGCAAAGTCGTATGGTAGGGCAATTTAGGTTTCAGTTGTTGTCCGTTGCGTTGGCGTCATTGTGGCACGGTGACTTCACAACAATGCTAACGTGATAAACTTACCAAATGACAACATATATATTTATATATATTATACAAAAATTTAATAAGACTTAATAACTTAATGCACCTATCACATTATCTCGCTTCGCCTAGGGTTGAATGGGATTATACGAGTATCTAAGGCATTAAGTCCGCCCTTAGTTAAGTTTTGTATATAGGTTAAGACAATAAAGTATAAAAAAAATTAATATATAAATAAAATACCGCCCTCTGTTTTGCGTATGAATTTTCGTCTTATTTCATTATAAGAAAAAAAATCTTCAAAGTTTTAGAAAACATTGTTCGAAGTTTTTGTTCAATTTTACTATAAATAAAAAAGGTGGAAACGCCGAGAAGGAAGATATTGACCAGGGCATGGGACGGGACCGAGTTCCTTATGTCATCTTTACTCTCAACAGACCTATTTAGCGTAAAGTGGAATGGCGCCTGTTTTAAAAAAAAACTGTCTTGTTTTGTCTTGTCAAATAATTGGTGATGAGAAACGGAGATTATGCGTATTGGTAAAGCATTCTATCCAAGTCCTTGGGGTTAACAAAACGTCTATGATATTTTTATTTTTAATAGATAATGGATTTAGGCACCTACAGACCACAGCATTCTCTTTCCCACCATATGAACTATAGCTTGTTTGTCGCACCAACTGGTATAAAAGTATAGTCTCCGATTAGTGCCATTTATGTGAAACTTATAGTGTGCGATCGCCAATCCAACTGTCAAGAATTGAGATAATGGAAAATCCCATAGGCGAGGCTCAATATTGGACTATTATGGGCTGATACATAAAAATCGGGCAAGTACGAGAAGGATACGCGCCCTGAGGGTTCCAAATAAAGTAAATTATTATGTAGATATTGTTCATTAATCCCGGGAATCGAGATTTTTGATCGTTTTTGCCTATTTCCGATACCGATACACGAATGCAGTAAATTAAGAAAGACATGTATCATTTAATTTAAATAAAATAAGTATCGAATGTATTTTTACGTGGTAGAACCATACTGCAGTAATATTAAGGCGAATCACGAATTAAGCGAATTTTATGATTCTAAATCAACTGGAAAACGGGGAGTACTCCAGGTATTTATTAATAAGTTTGCGAGAATCAAAAACTTTTTCATGTGATTTAACTACAGATTAACGTGTGTGTGAGACCTAGCTTCTTGCCAAATGTCATAATTTCGTTAACAGTTAACGGGAGTACTTCCCGTACCCCCTATAAGTTTTGATGAATGAGTTTGCGAGTCTCAAAATATGTGACATAATTGGCCGTATCTTTTAATTGCGTTGACTTAGTTATCTGAAATATTTTACACCTCCGTAGACTTACTATTTGATATAAATTTTAACATAAAACCTTTACCTGTTCCTGAGATGAGGGTCTTGACAGATGGAAAGACAGAAAGACGGACAACAAAGTGTTCCTTAAAGGTTTCAGTTTTTTCTTTTTAGGTATGGTACCCTTAAAATATTAATTAAGTAAAACTAATGAACTCCTTTTACTCAACGCCTTTTTAACTCTATTATTAAAAATTATCAAGACTTATTATTACACTTAATTCGCTATAAGCCCATTTGACGTGTACGCAAAGCGACGAAACAAAGTTAATTTTACCTCACTAATTATCCTTGGCGACTTTGGCTTAAAAGCTTTATAAATATCACAGTACATTTATTTCTTAGCACGCAGACGATTGATAGTTAAAATCTATTATTGAAGCTATTTAATGACGTGAAATGAAAATCACTTTTGTGTAGCAAAACTTTTACTATAAACTAATATTATATATGAGAAAATTTGTGCCACAAACTTGTATAAGTGGCTCAACCGATCAGAATAAAATTTAGGAAAGAACTTTGTTCTGGTTTACGGAATATTTTTGCCTCGGGAGAAGTCGGTGGTTGAAGACAAAGTCAAATTGAAAATATTTGTATTGAAAATTGGCCTTACAAAGCACTTTTTAAAAATCATTTGTTAGATCATAATTACAAATAAGAATTATTATTAAATAGGTCAGTTATGATTTTAATAACAAAGGTGTCAGTAATTCGTTCATAGCCTAATTTCATTCATAAATTTTACAACAAAAGCCCAGAAAAATACAAGGTTCATCATCAATTACTTTCATATTAAAAATTAACTTATTATATATTTATATAAATTGTATAATTGCATTCAAAACAAACAACAGAGAAGAAAAAGACAAAAAGGCGGGGATACTTACCACTATACTACCGAGGATGATATTTAACTGGACAATTTTTTAAATAAAATATTGCATGTTTAAATCATTGCAAGTAAAATACAATGTTAAGTCTAGAGTGCAACACATTTCTTCCCATGGCTGTTGTAAGACGAATGACAGAAAAATGTGGTGGTGGAATAACTTCATAATTTACTAACGTGGGTCATCATCAGGGTTAGCACCATACTTATTCATACTTATTCAGCAGCTAAGTAGCAGTGTAACCTTGCTGTGTTCTTGCTACGATAGGGATTCTGGATTATGGATTTTGTTTAATGTTGTAGAGATAATATTTTTTCAACCAACTTCAAAAAAAGTAGGAGGTTCTCAATGCGACTGTATTTTTTTATGTGTGTTACCTCTGAACTTTTTTCTAGGTGAACAGATTTTCATATGTAGTCCCATATACATTTGATCAAGAACTGATCAGTAGTTTTTGAGTTATCCTTAATAATGCATATTTAATTGACTTTGACTACATTGATGATGTTCTCATTTTATTTATATTGAAGTCAGATGTAAAAAAAATCAATTTTACCACTTGTTTGATTAGAATGACAAAGAACAATTTTGTGAATAAAATTAAATAATTTAAGAAAATAACTAAAAAATAAATTCAAAAATGTTAAATTGAAGTTTAATAAAGAAAACTACAGCAATCGTATGTTTTCTTTAGATATTTCATTTTATTTTTAATTACTGTTCTTCAAAATAATTACTAACCCACTAGCAAAATGCATCAAATAAAATGGAAGAAAATTAAACAGCCTTTTTTAATTATTTTATCAATTTTTAAAATCTAAGTTGAGGCAATACATTTTCGTTTCGAGCGTAAATGTTAAGTACACAATAAGACAATTTAATTAACCTTTTTTAAATTACGTTACCTCTGAAATTTACATTTTTAACATTCAGAATTTCTATTGTATTTTTATTATAAAGTAACGTGCTTTCAGTGGTCATTTTGTGAAGGAAAAAATTGTGAATAAAAATGCGTCAAGGCATTTATGATTTTTTGAAGTAATTAATAACTTCTACTCCGAATTAAATCACCATTTTGTTTTAATTTTACATATTTTTCAGGGTAAATTGTAAACGCAATTGTTCGCATTTTGAAAATACGCAATTATTGTACCTATTATGAAAATTAATGTTATCGCTAAGTCTAGACGAAGATATTTGATGTTTATTGAACTTTAATGTTACAGCAGCAGTAATTGCTTTGAGGCTATCATTCATTCATTATTATCATCGTCCGACCAAAAGTCCACGGCTGAACATAAGCCTTCCCCATAGATTGCCTTATAGGGAGAATATTTGCCATAGTTGGCAGTTTTTATTGTTTCGAGTTGTTATCAAGAAGATGCTACCCATCTCCTGTTTAATTTCCCTCCGTCGCCACCCAAGGGATGATATGGGGTAGTGGATATCTTAGACTTAGACTATCGTTACGAGAATGTAATATATTACACAATATTTCTTGATTGCATCCAATTTTAATCGTTCCTAATGATTTTCATCAATTTTATTCATAATAAAATATATACCGGTGTTAAAATAAACTCGCCACAAGCTATAAGCTTTCATAAACTCAAGATCCGCAGTGCTTCTGAAAATTACGAACCACAATTTTTTGTCAGTAAACAGTATTTTTACCCGACTGTCCCAAATGGATGGTAATATTTTTCGATTGTATGAATGGAATGTATTTATGCATGTATGTATGTTTATTTCTTTAGCAAGCTCTGTAGCCTGATGGATTTTAATAAATTAGTTAGATTAGTGAGTCGTGGAAGTGACATTTGGTATAATATTTGAATTTTACTCTTTTCAGAAAAAAATTTAGCAGTCGGGTTTTTTCTTTAATTTACTGTTTTAACCCGTTTTAAACCTGGTTGAATTAGGCATGCATAAGCTACGACATAGTAATTATTCATTGTGATATGCCTAGTTTACAAAATGGTGGTATTAAAAGATGATGATTCGATAACTTCACACAGATCGTTAGATATTAACCGTTTGGCGAGTAGTCTAGCAATGAATAGACACGTCTTAGTCTGTCCATAGAAGTGTTCACTGATTCATTCTAAATATTCAAGTATAATTATAATTTTCTTGTTATAGTTTTAATCAATTGTCGCCATATTGGATATAGAGCGACATCTGAAAACCTATATGTATATATACATATACGTACATATCATGCCTATTCTTGATCACTTTAGTAATAGTTAAAAGTGTCCCGAGAAATTATTCAAAGTTCAAAGCGGATTTAAGGATTATTTTTTTCACACGTGATACCGATATATCATAATGAGCTAAAATTAAAAATCATGTAATTGTAATTAGCTCAATTTCGAAGATGAAAAAACTAAAGATATAACTGGTAACAGAGAAAACTTTAAAAATCAATTTAAGTCTGTGACTCGATGTGACATTTAGTAACTTTCAATAAGTATTATTTATAATCTATATTCAATAAAAAAGTTTCTGTTTTCTGTTTTCTGTTGATGATAGGATCGCCAATTTTTTTCTTTGGAAATGAATACAAGCAATAATTAATATTAATTTAACAATACTAATAATCCTGCCAGAAGTGGTTTTGCGTTTGCAGTCCACAATCTTTTATTAAGCTAACATCGAACCTTACTATTAGGCTACGGCCTAAATCACGTCGGTGGCATCAGTAAAAGGACAGGTTTACAACTCGGTAAACCCGAAAAGTGGACAACGCTCCAGAAAAGTAGGAATACGGTGCTTGTGTATGCAGAGTATTTTTTTATAGGATAAGGATGACAAGCAATCACTCAGCCCACCTGATGGTAAGTGGTTGCAGTGGCCTATAGACATCTACCCTCGATTACGAATCAAAATGCAGATGCGTTGTCACCCGTGACGACTAAGATGGAATGCCCCGTCTCCAGTAAAAAGGGTCTCCGGTTCTCTACACTCACCATACAAAACACAGCAGCGTTGAGTTTCTATTTTACGCTGGTATTCTGTGAGAGTGTGATCCTTCCCCGGTCGAGCCGACCCATTCTTGCTACAACTATACTACTAATATAGCTGCAGCATGGCTCTAACACGTACAAAATGTATTGTATGTATTAATGTATTAATATATACACGTAAATGTAGTATGCGGTAGGGTACGGAAATTTTGATTAAGGTATCAGTGATCAATTTTCCAATATCCGTTTTTGTTATCGGTAGCGTGATAACACAGATACAGCGCCGCTACTGATCTTTTCATTTCAAGCCATGAAAATACTCGTCTAACTGTTATAGCCTATTGAATGAAAAAACATATGTAAATTAAGACAGAGAATCGACACAATGAAACACCTTTTAAAGATATTATTCTATTGCATATAGTTATATTTTCGAAATAAATCTACTTAGAGTATATTCAAAACACGATTTCACAACCTATTTCATTTCAAATTGGTTCAAAGCACCTATATGAATGTTCTAGACCTAGATCGTGGAACCGTCAAATTAGTAAAGCAATTTATAAACCTCTATACACTGTAAACGAAATGAAAAAGACTTTGAAAATTGAAATTTGACGGCTCCATGGCGCAGTGGCTTGGCAATGAGTTGCTGAGCTAAGGGCCGTGGGTTCGAATCCCGCACGAAACAAGTATTTGTATGGCCTACAAATAATTGTTCCGGGTCTGTATGTTTGTCCTTGTGAAGTTTATGTATGTAAACTGCCCCCACGATACAGGAGAAAATCCTAATGTGGAAGTAACGGTTTTAAAAAGAAAAAAAAAGAAAAATTTAAACGTAGGCTTTCAAAGGGCTTCATTTTATTTCTTTATCGTATAGGAAGTAGTGCACCGTGTTACTTTAGTACGGATTGGCACTCTTCATATTTCTTTGCTATATTTTTATTAATAAAAAAAATTAGTTTCCTCACGATAATTTGTGAACGTACGCAATTTGGTACGATAATTTTGGCGCCTAATTTTGGCCTTAATTATTGGCGCCAAACTTCCCAGGACTGGACGCGCTACTAAACAAAGTAGCGCCATCCCAGCCTAGATAAAAAGAATTGAGGACCGTATCGCAAAGGCAAGAGCCCTAATCGGCAGACTGACAAGCTTCAGGGCGGGTAATAATAGACCGAGAATTGTGCGCACCGTCAGGATGGCGTTTGCTGGGACAAATGTCAGTTTGTCCCAGCCGGATATTACGCAAAAACTGATGGGGCGCATAGACGACCTTAAGCAGATAATCGCTGCTTGGGGAAAGCGGATTCGGCGATATACCGAGAGGTCGACACGGTTCAACCAGAATCGTCTCTTTCAGAGTGATCAGAAGAGGCTCTATAAATCATTGGAGCGACCAATGGTACGTGGAACGGGCCAAGCACCGAATCAGGCTGACACTGTTGCATTCGGGCGCGGCCTGTGGTCAGAGCCCGTAAACCACAACGAGGGACCTTGGACGGAAGTTGTGGTGAGTCAGTGTGCGAATGTTATGCCCATGTACCCCGTCATCATAACGCCGGACGACGTAGCTGAGGCGATCCGAAGGGCCCCGAACTGGAAAAATCCGGGGCTCGACGGGCTGCATCACTACTGGCTGAAGGGTTTCGTGGTGTGTCACACTGTGCTCGCCCGACAGTTTCAAGAGGCTCTCGACCAGAAGTTGCTCCCGAGCCTCTTCACTACTGGGATCACTCATTTGGTTCCTAAAGACCGGGATACCACAGACTCGAGCAAACATCGCCCCATCACGTCCATATCATCCATTTTGAGCGCCAGAATCGCTCGTCACCTGAACTCAAATCAGGTGATGTCGCGCGCTCAATATGGATGTCGGGGCGGTGGTCGTGGAACCAAGGAACCGCTGCTCATTGACGCGGTCATTGGCAAGGTGGTTAAACGCAACCGACGGAACCTCTCCGCCGCCTGGATAGACTACAAAAAGGCATTCGACTCGGTGCCTCATACATGGCTGAAGAGGATCCTCGCGCTTTACAAGGTTGATTGTACAGTTAAAGACTTCCTCGAGCAGTGTATGGGGCAGTGGGTTACGATCCTTTGTCGTCTAGGGGAGCGGATGACGGCTGCGGAGAACCACATAAGGATAAGAAGGGGTATCTTCCAGGGTGATTGTCTGAGTCCAATCTGGTTCTGCCTCTCTCTATACAAAGTATGAGAGAGGCAGAACCAGACAAACACAAAGTGACCCACCTTTTCTATATGGATGATCTCAAGTTATTCGCCTACAGTCGCTCATATGTTGTCGAATTGCTTAAACATCACTTGTGATTTTAGCAATTCTATTAGAATGGGGCTGGGGACGGATAAGTGTGCGGTCCTCCATGTTGAAAGGGGTAAGGTTGCTAACTCTGAGGGCATAGACTTATCTATGCCCATCATACCTGGGTATGTCACAGAACATAGGTATCGATGAAGCGGACATGAAACAGTCAGTTTGCGATGTTTTTTATGCACGCTTGGCAAAAGTGCTCAACAGTCTTTTGTCGGGCGTTAATAAGACACACGCATATAACGGTTAGGTCATGCCTGTCCTCATTTATACCTTCGGCATATTAAGGTGGACTCAGACCGCACTGAACGCTCTGGATAGAAAAGTCCGCACTGTTATGACGTCCCACAGGATGCATCACCCGAGATCGTCAGTAATGAGGCTGTACTTGTCGCGGAAACATGGTGGGCGCGGATTTTTGAACGTTCTCACCATGCATAATCGCGAAGTGTGCAGCCTCCGTAATTACTTTCTGGCGATCGAATGATCCATTCTACAGGGGCGTCATTTCGTGTGATAAAGGGCTTACTCCTCTATCCTTAGCCAACGAGCAATGGCAAAACCCAGCAGTACAGTGCATTTCCGACCGGGAGACCGTATGGAAGGAGAAGGAGCTCCACGGGAGGTTCTATAAGGCTCTACATGAGCCTTTCGTAGACACAGTCACCTCCCTCCACTAGCTACGTTTCGGCGACCTCTTTGAGGAAACCGAGGGTTTTGTCTGTGCGATACAGGATTAGGTTATGAAGACCAACAATTATCGGAAAGACATCCTAAAGGATGGCGCCGTTGACATCTTCTAACTCTGAGTATTTTTTGCATAGACACAACCTAGTGGCCAGGATTCTACACCAGGAGCTCGCTCTGAAATACGGACTCTTGGATCGGAAACTGCCATATTATAAGTACTTGCCGGAAGCCGTGCTCGAAAATGACCGCGCCAGGCTCTACTGGGACCAGGCCATCATCACAGATAGGACTATTCTTGCGAATAAGCGATATTGTGCTGATGGACCGGGCACAATCAGGATATTACGGTCGACATTACCATTCCTTATGACGAGAACCTCGTGAAAGCCGAAACAGATAAGCTGACAAAATATCTGGACCTGGCTCACGAGGTGACTGACATGTGGGGTAGTCTGGACTTGTAGCGTAGTCTAGGCAGATATTGGTAGGGAGCAAATTTCTAAGTCTATACGAAGATTTTTTTTTATAGGAGAGGGGGCAAACGAGCACGAGGCTCACCTGATGGTAAGTGACTACCGCCGCCCATGAACAACTGCAACACCAGGGGAATTGCAGATACGTTGCCGGCCTTTTAAGAAGGAGTAGGCTCTTTTCTTGAAGGTCCCTAAGTCGTATCGGTCCGGAAAAATCGCTGGTGGTAATCGATTCCACAAGGAAGTTGTGCGAGGAAGAAAACTTCTTCTAAATCGCACAGTGGTGGACCGCCAATCATCCAGATGGTATGGATGGTATCTCGAGTTATGTCGCGATGTGCGATGGTGAAATTGAGCGGCTGGAATTAGTCCGAAAAATTCCTCAGAGCACTCCCCGTGATAGATACGATAAAATACGCAAAGAGATGCAACATCTCTACGCAGTGCCAGTGAGTCCAGCCGATCGGAAAGAACTCGGTCGTCGACGATTCGAGCCGCTCTGCGCTGGATGCGGTCTAGTGGAAGGAGCTGGCACTGGGGCCTGCCAGAGATGGGAACAGTATTCCATGTGGGGCCGAACCTGCGCCTTGTAAAGTTGCAAGCGGTGTGCCGGCATGAAATACTGTCCCGCTTTGCTGAGCACGCCAAGCTTTTTAGAGGCCAATTTGGCCTTCTCTTCCAAGTGACCACGAAACTGCACATCACTTGATATGTCGACACCGAGGATTCCGATACTGGCTGAGGCAACAAGGGGAGTGCCTTGAAACTGAGGAGATATGACAAAGGGCTTCTTTCTAGCGGTAAACGCGCAAACTTGTGTCTTCTGGGGATTGAAATGGACTAGATTAAGTCGCCCCCCGTCTGAGATTTTGTTCAACAAAGTTTCGACTTCAGACACAAGTTTGTTCCGGTACTCAGCGACGTTTTCCCGAGAAATATTGGCACGGCCGGTGTATAAAGCATCACCAGTGCTGTCGTCTGCATAGCAATGAATGTTACCGGTTTGCAACATATCATTGATATACAGAAGAAACAGCGTTGGTGATAGCACGCAGCCTTGTGGAACACCAGCGTTAATGGGCTTGTAATCGGAGCATGCACCGTCTACTACGACCTTGATGCTCCGATCTGCAAAACTGGTGATCAATTGCAATTTCTCTGGAAGCCCATAGGAAGGAGCTTCGAAAGAAGCACTTTGTGCCAAACCCGATCGAAGGCCTTCGCTACGTCCAAACTAACGGCCAACGCCTCTCCCTTGGACTCCACTGCCTCCGCCCATCTATGAGTTAGGTAACCGAGAAGATCACCAGCTGAGCGACCTCGACGGAAATCGTACTGGCGGTCACTAATCAGCTGGTGATCCTCAAGGTACCGCATGAGCTGGCAGTTAACAACAGTTTCCATTACTTTGGAGAACAAGTAGTTGGACGGATCTGAGCGGTCGCCTTTTTTAGGGATCGGGTGCACCAAAGCTGTCTTCCATGAGTTCGGGACTACGCCTAGGGAGTAGGAATACCGGAAAAGACGCGTTAAAACCGGTGCCAACTCCGGAGCACACGTCTTCAGCACAATAGGTGGGACTCCATCAGGCCCACTCGATTTGTTGACGTCCAGGGAGAAGAGTGCTTTACGCACCGGGAGCTGTGTAAACAGCACTTCCTGCATGGAGCACCGCGGGATGGTAGGCGGTGTGTTCCCCCCGTCATTAAGAGTCGAGTTGGACGCAAAAAGGGAGCCTAAAAGGTCGGCTTTCTCTTTTGCGGCGTGGGCCAGTGAGTCATCCTCCCTGTGCAGAGATGGTAGTGATGGCTTACAGAAATTCCCTTGGACAGCCTTGGCGAGAGATCAGAATACACGTGTTCCCGAAGGGAGGCGAACTAGTTTCTCGCCAATTCTGCCGATGTGCTCTGACTTTTCCTTGGCAATGACACTTTTGAAGGACCTGGGGGCGGAATTATACTTCTTTTTAAGAGCGCTGGTGTTTACATCCCGGGACGTTGATGCGTTAGCCCAGGCCCGGTAGCACTCCTGCTTATAGCGTGATGCAATTTTACAGGAGCCATGGCTGAGTTCTGCCTCCGATAGGCACCACAGATGATGGAATAAATAATTCCATTCCCTGAAGTACCACATCAGCGACAGAATCAGCAACAACGCTGGGATCATCCGGCGAGAAGCAAACCCGCCTACCCAAGGGTAGGATGCAAAAAAAGACCGCATCCCATCCCAATCGGCCGACCTATAGTGCCAAATACGGCGGCGAGCTGCAGATCGCAACTGCGATGGGAGCGTGAGTGGCACCGTACTCCGGATCAGACAATGGTCCGAAGAGCCAAGAGGGGCATCGACGGAGACCTGATATCTGTCCGGATGAGAGGTCAGCAGAAGGTCCAACAGGGAAGGTACATGGTCCTCCACATCTGGGATCCGCGTAGGCAAAGTAACCAGTTGTGTCAAACCATATGCCAAGGCAAAGTCATAAACAGATCTACCCGCATGATCGATTAAACGGGAACCAAGCCATTCAGCGTGGTGGGCGTTAAAATCACCGAGCATCACGATCTCTGCGGAATGGACCTGTTGTAGCACGGAGTCTGCAGCCATTTGGACGTGGTCGATGAGTTGGTCTGTGTCGGCATTACCGCTATGGGGCCTATAGAGGCACCCGTAGACGCGGGGATGGTCGTCGCTGTCTACGCGCAGCCATAGGGTGGACAGGTCCATCCTATGGCTGCGCGACAGGACCTTCAAGACTGCCGAGGCGTCGAAAACAGATGTCCTCTCTGACGTACACGCAAACTCCAGCATGGAGTTCCACAAAGGAGTGTTCCAATTTGTACCCCGGGCAGGAGAGATACGAAGTATCAGCCGGAGAGGACACCTGCGTCTCGGTTAGAAAGAGCAAGGCCGGCTTTGCCGTCTCCAGATGGTAGTGGACGGCGTTAAGGTTTGAATGAAGTCCCCTGATATTGCAGAAATCCACGGAAAGCGTGGCAGGGGTTGCCTTTGTCTTTTTGCTCCGCTTGCCCCGAGCAGGTTTCCTGCCTCATTAAAGGGGCGCCGGGAACTCGGGGCCATTTCTTTTATCTGCTGGCTCATGGTGCGTACTAAGGGGTGGTAGCTTTCACGCCGCTACCATACGGCGAGGAGCCGAGTCTATCCTTTCGACTTTGTCGCTCGTTTAGCACCACCCGGGGGACACGTGTAGGGTGGGCCTAGGGTTAGGTGATCAAAGCCTACGGACGCGAGCGACTCATCCCCCTTAAATGGTAATATTTGCATAATACCCTGAGATTTGTAAATTATAATTTTATTGTAATTAAAATTATGAATTAATTTATACTGTAGTGTAATTACTAAAATAATAATAGCTTAACTAATCTCATATAATATTTAATATTAATTATGTAACAATAATGTAATAATTCAATTAATAATTTATGAACAATTTATTGTATAAGTATTTAAGAATTCAAATAGAGTGGGTCTGTATAAGTATTTAATTGTACATAATATTTAAATTAAAAAATAATGTTTGTACATAATTTATTATACATAATTTTATACATAATTTTTAAGTAATGACCAAATAATTTTAAAATGTAAGATTGGCTTAGTGTAATTAGTTGTATTTCATTTAATTTTTGCATGCCAATTATGGCAAAACATGTTAGTTCCACATCATTGACCATCTTATGTACCATGTTTTAAGCAAATAAATTTTCTATCTATCTATCTATCTAATGACATAAGGTGCCCTTTAACTCAAGTGACTTTTAAAGCAGGCTTTATACTTAATGATTTCTTATATTTACGCGAACACTACACATTGAATAAAACTATTTTTACGGATTTTATCGCGTTTAATTTACTTATTTTAATTCCCGACGTTTCAGGTGCTTAACAGCAAGCCATGGTTATGGGGGGACTGAGATGTTTGACGACCCGATGTCATAGTTAGCCCGGCTACCTTCAGTTTTTAAATATTAATTTTTGGTTCGATTTACGCAGAATGAGCTTACAGTATCTTGAAGTCTTGCAGTGTTATGCTTGGGTTTGGATTTAATTTTGTTAATTATAGGATCCAAAGCAGATGGCAGCACCAATCCATCTTCTCTATTGAAATTAGGATGTTTTTTAATTTTAATAGCCTTTTTGTTAGCCTTAATTAACAATAGTAAATAACAATAGCAATAGCCTTAGTTAACATGAGTAAGCAAACTCCCAACGTTGATTAACTCATCTCAAAGAGGAAATGAACTAAACAGGAAAATGAATAAAAATATTTTAAATCTGTATTAACTTAAAACCAGTATTAAGGAATTTAAAGAAAATCTAATTTAATTTAAAAGGTCTCTGATTTGAGTTTCCATTGCAGAGGTAGCGTAAATACATTTAGTATTTCGGTGAATCGTTACTAAAGGAAATGTCGGAATATTTCTGAATTATAAGAAATCCCTGCAGTGCGCCATGAGCTAAACTGAAAATAGAAATGGACTTCCAATAATAAGATTAAAGGTAAACATAAAAAAAGTATTACGAGTTTCCCTGCCTCTTTGCTCATACTGCCTCTTTGCTTTAGTGTTCATAAGCGCGTCTGCTGATTATGTGGTTCCGGGTTCGAGTCACGGGTCAGGCCAAAATCAGTTATTAGGCTTTTCCGTCAAAAAATTCTCAATGCAGCAGCCTGCAGTCAGGAAGTTGGCGTTGTTTCACCTCTGTCTTTAAAAGCGCGTAAAGCCGTTGGCCATGCGCCTGATCTTTATCCGTTCGTGTCGGATTGCCATCCTATCGGACTGTAAGAATAAGGGAATATTGTGCTTGCGCAAGCACTCGTGAACTATAATTCTGTCCTACGCAGTCTCGGTTGAGACTGGCCGCCGAGACCGAAATTGGTATAGGCAACATTAATTATATATGTTTCATGAAATTATTTATAATTACGGCGGATTATTTTAAGTAGTTCAAGGTGAATAAGGATTTTCTCAACAATGTATATTTTCGGATTCGTTAAATTTCGGTTATCTTTAAGTTTGGTATATAGAGCTAGTATATTTTTCAACTCTTTACCTGTCCCATGAATCATTTATTTTATGATTGTTGAACTATTGTGTCCTTTTGTATTGTAATTTTAAATTTTAAATGGGGAGGAACTGAGTCTTGTCGATACCACTATTTTTCTTGCAATCACACTAGACGCCATGCTTCAATGGAGCCCCCATATATCAAAACTAGCAAGCAGACTTAGTTCTGCAGCATATGCTGTAAAAAAGATTAGAAATCTTACGAGTGTTGAAACAGCTAGATTAGTTTACTTTAGCTATTTCCATAGCATAATGTCGTATGGTATTTTGCTATGGGGACACGCGGCTGACACTGAAATTATATTTGTTTTACAGAAGAGGGCCATAAGAGCAATTTATGATTTAAAGCCTAAAGAGTCGCTGCGACAATAATTTAAGGAAATTAATATATTAACTTTGGCCTCTCAATACATTTATGAAAATGTAATGTACGTACACAAAAATGAAAGTAATTTTACAAAAATAAGTGATATTCATTCTGTAAATACTAGGAACAGACACAAGCTAGTAGTACCAGTCACTCGACACCACCGAGTCAGTAATTCATTCTTGGGGCGATGTATACGCTTTTATAACAAAATTTCAGAAAATATACAAAATTTGACCTGCTCAAAGTTAAAAAACTTTATTAAACTAAGTTTGTATAAAAAGGGTTATTATAATATTAAGGAATTTATGGATGATAATAACCCCTGGGAATGAGGTGATCGCTACCAAGCTATTTCTAATTTGTTGTGTTGTTAATTGTGTAACATAAACTGTATGCTGTTATTTTTTAAAAAAAGTCCCGCTGGGTTTCTTACTGGTTCTTCCCATTTTCGAACGATTTCATTTTATAATTATGTTTTTACTCCGTGCCAAATACACCACAGCGTTTTTTTATAGTATAAGAGTGACAAACGAGCATACAGTCCATCTGATGGTAAATGGATGCTGTGCCCATTGACATCTACCTATCCTCAATTAAGAATCAAAATGCAGATGCGTTGTCACCCCTGAAGAATAGGATGGAATGCCTCGTTTCCAGTAAAAAGGGACTCCGATTCTCTACACTCAACATACGAAACACAACAGCATTAAGGTGCTATTTTACGCTGGTATTCTGTGAGATTGTGGTCCTTCCCCGGCCGAGCCGACTTATTCGTAATACAACCACAATATAGCTGCAGCGTGGCTCTACTACGTACAACAACGTTACATAACTCTCTTCCTGCTGCATATCAATGGTCTGCTTATGCCCGGTATCTATAGGTATGCAGACGATAGCACAGTTGTTGAGAGATACCAACCAACCAAGTCCCCGGGCCAGTCGAGAGCGTGTGAATCTAACACTACAGGCAGTCTCTGAATGGGGCGATGCCAATCTTGTGAAATTCAACGCATCTAAAACATAAGCGCGTCTCTTCACTGCAAAAAGGAGCCAGCTCACCTTGTCTCCTTTTTTCCAAAATGTATCACTGACCGCCTTCAGTTGTTGGGGATTGAGATATCCTCAAATCTGAACTTCGGGCGGTTCATTGAGTCTCCAAGGCCAAAGCAGCCGCAAGGAAGCTGGGAGTCCTTGCAAAGGTGCGGCGATACTTCACGGCGGCACAAATGCTTACTTTATATAAAGCGCAAGTCCGGTCGTGCATGGGGTATTGCTGCCATATATGGGCTGGTGCTGCAAAATGCCACCTACCTTTGGACTAAATGGAAAGGCGTGCTAAGAGGTTTATTAGTGACCGTAATTTGGTTAAAACCAATGCCAAGAGTGATCTAGGCTATATTTTTTTCGAAAATCTTTGAGATTTTTTTTAAATTGATAAAATAGATCGAAGGCGAAGCCGACACGGATCGCAAATTTTTCATAATGCTACCGGAAATTATTAATATTAATAAAATGCCATAAGTGGTAACACAGAGACACTAACTCATGTAAGGTACACTTTTTTGCCACTCTAATTCAGTGCTTGACTACTATTCCACCTGATACTAAGTGGTGATGCAGCTGAAGATGGTAGAGTGTACTGACTTAGCTAAACAGTAGCCATTACCTTGAAGACACACGTACTTCGGATGGAGAGTCTCATGCTGGCAAATTATTCCACTTCTTTGCTGTACGCACGACAAACTAAGAAGCAAATTGTTAGGTTTTGAATACGTTGTAGGTAGGTCGGTAACAAATGGGTAAAGACTCACCAAGGGTCTGGTTGTTCGATGGTGGAATTGAGAGGGAGGAATTAAGTTATACAATTCCTGCGCATACTCTCCGAAATATATCATGTAGAACACCAAAAGACTGTATACTTTGTGCCTGTTTTCGGGACTAATCATCAATATAACCAGATTGGGGTTTTCAACAAGCCTCGTAGCACGCCTTTTTGAGTCCAAAGCTTAGCTACTTAAAGTAAAGTATAGTTGCAGCTTAAAACACGTCCTATGGGCCTCCTCTCATCTCTATGGAGGTTACTTAAGGTACACATAATTAAAATAACTAAAGGAATATTTATTCCAGAAACAGCTGAATCCTGGCTGAGACGCGATCCAGGCACGGAAACACGGTACGAATCTATTTTATGAAACAGTTGACGCTACATCTTGTGCACCCGAAATTTAAACGAGACTAGACCTTGACCCAGTGGCTACACGTACGGTAAGGCAAAATGAGCCGAAGATCCGACCCGTTTATGGGAATGCTATACTGCGTCACATTCGAAGTCCAATCAGTGATTGGCGCAAATTTAGAGAGAGTCCTCTTCATAAATTACAAAATAACTATGCAGTGGAAATATAGAGTGGATTTGACTGCCTGGTTGGTCTAGTGGTCGTAAACGCGATTGCTGATCATGAGGTCCCGGGTTCAAATTCCAGGTCGGACCAAAATCAGTTATTGATTTTTCTGGAACTTGGGGGCGTTTCACCCCCGTGCCTCGGAAAGCACGTAAAGCCGTTGGTCCTGCTCTTGATCTTTCCGCTCCGGTTCCAGTCATGTCGGATTACTATCCCATCAGACTATGAGAGTGAAGGAATAGAGCAGCTCAATGATGACCGACCGGGGAAGGACCACGCTCTCACAGAATACCAGCGTAAAATAGCAGTTTAATGCTGCTGTGTTTCGCATGGTGAGTATAGAGAACCGGAGACCCTTTTTACTAAAAACGAGGTATTCCATCTTATTCCTCAGGGGTGACAACGCATCTGCATTTTGATTCTTAATCGAGGATAGATATAGATGCCTATGGGCTACAGCATTCACTTACCATAAGGTGAACGGTGTGCTCGTTTGTCACGCTTATTCTATAAAAAAATAGAGAGGGCATCTGTGCTTGCGCATACACTTGGTCACTATCATCCTGAACTGCACAGATGGCTAGTCTCCGTTGAAACTGGCCAACGTGACCGAAATTCGGTCTGGAGGACATTATTATTATAGTGGATGACAAAATATTGTTAGGATGCGTAAGAAATTCTTATTCATTTTTTGCTGACTATAGTCTTCACTATTGGTATATGTTAAGTAGATAGCGGCCGCTAGCAAACAAATAATACAATTCGAACTTCAGAAATCCATCATCTATCTACTCTTGTCTCGTTACTTTCGCTTGTAATACTTCCCCAAGTATTAACCAACAACTTATTAACAAGTAACTTTAGATAACGTACGTAGTCATTCGTACATATTATAACTTTTGATGAAGTGACATGTTTTAATGGAAACTACTGTTCTGCTTATATAATCAGAAAAATAGGTTATATTGTTATGAACAACTTCATCAGAAAAAGGATATTTTTAAAGCTCATGTTAATATTTTAAACAAAATTCTGAATATTCATCATAAATGAAATTATAAATAAGTTTCTGTTTGAAAAAGGCGATGTACAGGAATTGCTAGAAAGCTCTGGAATAGACCTTCGTCTTAGGGGATAAAAGTGATTATATAAATATTAGAATTGTAGCCAAAGTTTAAAAATAATAATTCTATGTACAAATAAATAAAATTTTAATCATATAAATATTAATAACTACATTATACTTGTTATAGGTATATAGTGTATACTCGACGTTGAATGGTCGAATATTATAAGTCAATAGGCTCACTACCAAGGACTCTACAGACCGAACGAAGTAGAGACGGCCCTGGCAGTAGCCGGGATATGCATAGAAAACTTACTATTTTATACAGGAAGCATTTGCCATATTAATAATTTTGCTGAATATTTTATGAAACATTATTTTTATGCAGAGAATATAAAATCGTTTTTACCGCCGAATACTTCAACTTTATTACTCATAATGTCATGCTAAATGGTTATCTTACTTAGAATAGCTCTTTATGTGAGGAAAACGCTTTCGCAATAGTAAAATTGTCTAGACCTGCGACTCATTTTTGATTGCCAATGAAATGCATTGATTTTTTTTTTTAGTAACTTAATGTGCTATAAAATTCACTATTTCATTCCTTACAGCCTGTCAAAAATCCACTGCTGAATATAGGCCTCCCCCCATAGATTGGGGAATTTTCTTCATATTAGCCACGCTTGGCAGGCGTTTAGCAACCGAAGTTTTCTGACATTTTGAGTTATTTTCAGAAGGATGCCGCTGCCAATCTCCTGTTTCATTTTTGTCTGTCGTCTCTCACGTCACCCGCGGAATGATATCGGATAGTGGAATCTCTTACGCCGCGTTGCATCTACACAATATTTTTTAAGCCTGTACTTGGGTCATGAATCAGTTACATTTAACACATTAATTCTAACTTCCAAGTAAATGACCAACTGCAGCTACCAAGCTTCTCTCGATACTAAATATAGGAATGGAGCCTGAATATCATAGACATATTTATTTTTATAATCTGATAAAGGGTTACTATGCAAGGTCAGTAAGATTTTTTGTAAGTCGAATTAGTCGAGTCATCCGTAGGAAAGACTGCGGGTGAATCTATAGACTAAACAAAACTACTATGCTCCAAAATGCTACCTAAAATAATATCCACCCTATGAGGCAATCTATGGAAGACCTATGTTTAGTAGTGGACTTTTGGCTGTGGTAAATTAATGAGCGAATGAAATTATATCACAAACTACTGAGTGACTTCAATGTTAATTTTTTTAATTGCAGGTGTGAATCTATCACAATTCAATATTCATCATCATCATCATAACACCGTATCTACAGGCCACTGCTGAACAAATGTCTCCCCCATAGAGTCGTCATAGGAGGGATTTCGCTATAGTGGTCACGCTTGCTAGGCGGGTTTGGCAACGTTTTTTTCTTTTATTTTCCGTTGTTATTAAGAAAATGCTGTTGCTCTTCTCCTGTTATTTGTCGCATGTTACGTAAACTATTTTTTTGCCTACTACGACAAAAAATAATTATGTAAATGACTTGAATGATTATTTTTTTCTACAAAATGGAATAGAAAAGTTCTATTTCGACTAGAACTGATATTATTAGAGTAACAAGTGGTAAAATTAAAAATTTAGTACAACCGACTTTAATATAAATAAAATGACAACATCATCAATGTAGTCGAAGTCAACTAAATACGCATTATTAAGGATAACTCAAAACCTACTGGTCAGATCTTCATCAAATTTATATAGGACCACACGAGAAGCACCAGCTTTCAAATTAAAAAAGAATCATCAAATTCGGTTCACCAAGAAAAAGGTCCTTACCAGTTTCGCTATTATTTACGCTCTATGTCACTTTAATTTTATTGGAAGCCGTCTGCTTTAATGCAATAACCTGACCTCATGAGTCAAGAAACCCTACAGAGAGGCAAAGCTTCTAAGGAGCTGTCAAAATTTTTACCCATTTTGGTAGAGGGTAAAATTAAATAAACAAAACGTTTTTAAGCTTTTATTATACAAGGTTATTTTTCACAGAGTAACCAAATTTTAAACTTAAGTTCAAATATATAAATAATGATATACCGTTATTGCAGTTTTTGAAAATACGAGTAAATAAGGCTTATACTTTTATTTGAAATTATACCAAATTGAATGTGATTTATGGGCAACACTAACTAACCTAACCTCCTACTCTAACTACGCACGCACATATTTGTAATGTGTGCGTATGTAGTAAAATCATTTCAAATAATGCATTATCACGCATTTTGAATTTAAAAGATAAAAAGGACAGAATGTTTGAGATTTTTTAATTAATGTTTTTTCACCATTTGCCTATATTACTTATTCTGAACCTTCTCTGCAAATTTGGCCGGTTATTGCAAAATAACCCTGTATACCTACTTAAGATATGTGTATAACTAATTATTCCAAATATTTTATTTTTATTATTTTTGTTCTTTAATAATTTGTTGTGCCTTTTAATTAAATAGTAAATTCTAAATCGAATGTAAAGTTTTTTTTTAAAACTATCTATTGGAAAGCGCTCACATGGCTTCGTCGAATTTTTCGAAGTGATCCTCACAGATTCTATATTGTTGCCTTTTTTATAAACAAAAGTTTTAAAACGAGTTCTTCTCGTCCGACAGCTTTTAACCACTCTTATCGTCCGAAATAATAATAAAAAAAAAACATGAACCTACGTATTTAATTTATAAACGCAATTATTCATTTACAAACATTATAAAAACAACTATACTTCACTTATAGGTCGGTACTACGTTTTATTTCAATGTTGAGGTATATATATGAGGTATCTATCTCATCATTCATCATCATTACAGCCCTTCACAAGTCCACTGCTGAACATAGTTCTCCCTCAAGTAATGCCACAAAGCACGGTCCTGAGCCACCTGCATCCATCGACTTCCTGCATGTCTTACCAGGTTACTGGTCACTCCATCTAGTGGGGGGACGCCCTACACTTCGTCCACCGTTACGAGGCCGCCACTCGAGAACATTTTCTCCCCATCGGTTGTCGGTTCTTCGAGCTATATGGCCGGCCCATTGCCACTTCAGCTTGCTAATCCTTTGGGCTATGTCGGTCACTCTGGTTCTACTGCGGATATCCTCATTTCTAAGTTTATCACGCAGAGAAACTCCGAGCATAGCCCTCTCCATAGCTCCTGAGCGACCTTGAGCTTCCTCATCCAGCCAGTAGTGAAAGACCACGTCTCAGTTCCATAGGTCAACACTGGCAACACGCACTGGTTGTACAGTCTAATTTTCAAGTTTTGAGGTATACCTGACGAGAAGATGTGCCGTAATTTCCCGAACGCTGCCCAGCTAAGTTGAATCCGTCAATTCACCTCTCGGTCGAGGTTGGACTTACCTAGTCGGACTATTTGTCCCAGGTAAACATACTCGTCAACAACTTCGAGCTTAGTGCTCCCAACAACTACCGGCATAGGTGTGACATGGACGTTATAAATGATCTTCGTTTTGTCCATGTTAATCTTAAGACCTATCCGTTGGGAGTCCTTAGGTCCTCCAGCGATTCTGCCATAAGGACTATGTCGTCGGCAAATCGAAGTTGAGTGATGTACTCGCCATTAATGTTAATACCGTATCCTTTCCAGTCCAGAAGCTTGAAAACGCCTTCCAATGCAGCGTTGAAGAGTTTCGAGGATATAATGTCACCCTGTCTTACACCTCTCTGCAGTTGGATAGGTTTCGTACTCTGGTTCTGTACTCAGATAGCCATCGTAGCTCTACTGTACAAGCACTGCAGCACTTCGATATACCGACAGTCAACTTGGCACCGCTGAAGGGACTGCAGCACCGCCCAAATTTCGACGGAATCAATAGCTTTCTCATAGTCCACATAACGCCAGACATAGTGGCAAATTGTACTCCTCGGATTTCTGTATAATTTGCCGAAGGGTATGTTTGTGGTCTATGGTGCTAAAGCCTTTTCGGTAACCGGCTTGTTCGGGAGGCTGGAAGTCGTCAAGTCTGCATGCGAGACGATTCGTAATGACTCTCGAAAACGGCACGTAGACGTGGCTGAGAAGGGAAATCGGTCTGTAGTTCTTCATGAGAGCGTGGTCGCCTTTCTTGAAGAACAAGACCACCGCACTTCTGCTCTACGCCTCCGGTGTAGTGCCACCATGGAGGACGGAATTAAAAAGCCTCTGAAGGACTTCAAGTACCGGTTTTCCACCCGCTTTCAGAAGCTCCGCTTTAATGCCTTCCTCGCCTGGGGCCTTTCAGTTTTTAAGGTGCTGGAGAGCCATTCCAATCTCGCTAAGACTGACGTCCGGAATATCATCGGAATAGTGTCGGATAAGACTTGCTCTTGGATCGTTACTCACACTTGCGTGTGGCTCCAACGATGATGTGTACATCTGCCCATAGAACCTCTCAATCTCACTCAAAATCTCAGGTGTCCCGGAAACGACGCTGCCACCCTCGGCAAAGACTTTGGATCCCTGGTTCCGCTCAATCGCTTCTTCAATTCGAGCAGTATTAAAGTTGCGTAAGTCCCGCCGAATGTGTTTGGAGATCTGTCAGTTCAGTTGCCTGTATATCTACTGAAGACTGCAGCTTCATTTCTCGTCTAACAACCATGAGATTAAGAGTGTGATCGGAGAGTATTTGTGTTCTCTTGGTGCGGGTCTTGCAAAACTTAGCTCCGACCGCATGGACAGTTTCCACGAGCTTATCATTCATATCATCCACTGCCTTGCAATCTTCTAGGCACTGGAAACGGTTTTGTAGCTCGAGCTGAAAAGTTTCGGAGCGTTAACTTCATTAGACGTGACCTCTTTAACTTAACGTTTAGGTTCAGTGTACTTCTCACTATTCGGTGATTGCTGCCGGTTTTCACCCTCGCGATCACTGAGACATCACTGAACAGTTGTCGTCTGGTCGTATAATGAAGTAAATCTCATTTTTGTCGCTCGACCAAGTCCACTTCCTGTGGGGCTGCTTCTGAAAGAAAGAGTTCAACATAAAGAGTCCCTCTTTCTCCATGAAGTCGGCCAGCTGCTGGCCCTTTAGGTTCCGTTGCCCTATTCCAAATTTCCCTACCTTCAGCTCACCGTTCTCTCTTGTGCCTAGTTTTGCGTTGAAGTCTCCCATTAACACCGTATAGTGGGTTTTGGAGGAATGCATGGCTCTAGATATATCCTCATACATTTCCTCCACCTCCTTATCGGGATGTGCTGAGGTTGGTGCGTAAACCTGTATAACCTTCAGTGAATACAGTTTGGTGATTCTGAGTATAAAGTACGCAACCCTCGTCGACACACTCTCAATCTTTACAAAGTTGTTAAGGAGAGACTTGTGGACGATAAATCCGACACCTCCTTGGGACGGATGGTCGCCCTCCCGGTGATAGAACAAGTTGCCGGATTCGAGGATTACCATGTCCTCCCCCTCTCTTCGGACCTCAGATAATCCTATAATATGCCAGCGCAACTTGTCTATCTCTTCTTCCAGCTCCAGGATCTTCTCGTCAGTCCTCAAGGTGCGTGCGTTATATGTTGCCAGGTCGAGTCGTCTTAGGTGGTAACCGAACCTTATCTATCTGCTACATTAAAAATAATAAATTATAGTTTAGTTACTACATACCTCGTGGAGTCTTTGGGATAATTAAAAGATTATATATTTTTATTTGTTCTATTATTGTTCATAAAAACAGTACAGTAAACCATATTTACACTTTTTTATATTATTTCATTTGAAAAATAAAATTTGACACTTATTATTTTTTTCATAACCCTGAATTTGAGCACTGGCCGAAACTAAATATTTAAAATAATTTTATCAAACATTGTGTTACAAAAAGTTACTATTGATATGTGTACTTATAAAGTAACTAGATATAACGAAAATGTATTTATTATAATCAAGATTTTAATAACTTTCACAAATCATGAAATACTTTCTATTTTTGCTATGTAAATTGTGTATTATGTAAATTGTACCTAAGACATGTTTTTAAAGCGACAAGTACATTATAAATTGTGTTTAAAATTATGATCATAAAAAATTTTTGCTAGGGCATTCCTTCCGAGACGTTACATAACGTTTGAAAAAAAATTATTTTCATGCAATAAGCGGATGAGTGAAGGTCGATGTCAATTTGGATCCAAAGAATAATATAGTGTTATAATATTACTTTTATTATAGTATGATATAATATTACAACTTGTACTATATGATATTATGACATATAAACTGACAAAACGAAAGACAAAATTGAATGAAATAGTACTTAAGAAAAAAACAACGAACAATTGTACTATTTTTCAAGCGGTTGGTGCTTAATGAGGGTTCTTATTATAAGTGTCTCACATGGACGCTAATTTATCATAATATATACTGTGGTGCGATGATAGCGCCGCCGTCGCACTATTAGGGTCAGCAATTTTGCCATCGGTGGAAAAGGGGAAATGTTATAGTATATACTCATCATATATTTACACATATATAAATATAAATATATATGATGAGAATGCCGCCACAAACTCATAACCTTTTTAACAATAAAGTGACACTCATTGCTACATAATGTCTGCTGCTGCATCTCGAGAACGCTTACAAACTATTCCAAACAAAAGTAGTTGCAGACAATAAGGCTAGAAAAACGAGCAATAATAATAAAAATAAAAGTAATACAAATGGTTGCGTTATATTACATGGCTTCACATGCCTTTCAGGTTTTCTTACGAGGTTTTTTTTTTTCACCGTCGAACACGTGATAAATAAGTTCTTAAAATTACAAGGGTCAAACACTAGTTCCTCGCGTACTATGAAATTACAGCGACTACATAGCCCCTGAGCTACTAGAGAACTTTTACTAAAGTTCCATATAAATTTCAACTACTACAACTAATAATTGAAATCTGAAAGCTGTTTATAACTTATCATCTTTTCTATTACATATATTATATGTACATGCTATCATAACCTCAAACAATTTCTAACCCTGGCTCTTCATAGTGAATACGGGAGCTCCTTCGGCTAGAAATGAAATCTTCATTATCTCACAAAGAACTTATTCCGTCCCCTGTAACTCGATGAAGGATCGCTTCGGAAATGCCTTGTTAAAGGGATAACCGTTTTCCGCGCGAACACTTTTGCGCTACGATTGTTAGGACTAGTATGGCTAAAGGGCGGCAATTTTACCCATAAACGGATTTACCTTATTACATTCGCGATCTTTACTTTATCTCATATCATTCATAACATTTTTTTTCTATCATTAAGTACCTAATTTTAAAATAATTTAGAATTTGTAGATATAATAATGAAATGATATATATATAATTAAAAAAAAGTTTAGTAGAAAAAAAGAAATTTGCATGTATCCACTAAAAACTTAATATGTAATACATAGTATTTAATAATATCTCATGTGACATACTAAAAAGCAAATAAATAAATAAGAGTTTATGATTATAGTCCCTAAGATCTTTAAGGCATTCAATGAATGGGCGTCGGTAGAAATTTATAAGAGCAGACAAAAGTTAATAAATGTAATTTTACCATTAGCTTTAAACCGGCTCGGCCAGTGCTCAAAACACATGAGTAAAGAAACCGTACCGTACATAGGCAAAGCTTCATACAACCGCGCTATGATAGTTACACTATTACAAACTAGACGCGCGTGTGTGCGTGAGCACTGGCGGCTCGTCACGTACAGAGAGAAACTGCTCTAAACCGGCTCGGCCAGTGCTCAAATTCAGGGTTATGAAAAAAATAATAAGTGTCAAATTTTATTTTTCAAATTAAATAATATTAAAAAGTTTAAATATGGTTTACTTATACTGTTTTTATGAACAATAATAGAACAAATAAAAATATATAATTTTTTAATTATCCCAAAGACTCTAATAGGTAAGTAGTAACTAAACTATAATTTATTATTTTTAATGTAGCAGATAAATAAGATAGATGGGTGCTAAGAATCTCCGGTGGAGGTTCGGTTGCCACCTAAGACGACTCGACCTGGCAACATATAACGCACGCACCCTGAGGACTGACGAGAAGATCCTGGAGCTAGAAGAAGAGTTAGACAAGTTGCGTTGGCATATTATAGGATTATCTGATGTCCGAAGAGAGGGGGAGGACATGGTAATCCTTGAATCCGGCAACTTGTTCTATCACCGGGAGGGCGACCATCTGTCCCAAGGAGGTGTCGGATTTATCGTCCACAAGTCTCTCCTTAACAACGTTGTAAAGATTGAGAGTGTGTCAACGAGGGTTGCGTACCTTATACTCAGAATCACCAAACGGTATTCGCTGAAGGTTATACAGGTGTACGCACCAACCTCGTCACATCTTGAGAAGAGAAGGTGGAGGAAATGTATGGGGATATATCTAGAGCCATGCATTCCTCCAAAACACACTATACGGTGTTAATGGGAGACTTCAACGCGAAGCTGGCTACAAGAGAGAACGATGAGCTGAAGTTAGAGAAAATTGGAATAGGGCAACGGGACCTAAGGGGCCAGCAGCTGGGCTACTTCGTGCAGAAAGAGGGACTCTCTATGATGAACTTTTTCTTCCAGAAGCGGCCCCACAGGAAGTGGACTTGGTCGAGCCCCGACGGTTCGACACAAAATTAGATTGACTTCATTATGACGACCAGACGACAACTGCTCAGTGATGTCTCAGTGATCGCGAGTAAAACCGGCAGCGATCACCGAATAGTGAAGCACTCTGAACCTAGACGTTAAGTTGGAAGGTCACGTCTAATGAAGTCAAAGCTCCGTCACCCTCGTGCTCTGATCAAAGTCCCGAAACTTTTCAGCTCAAGCTGCAAAACCGTTTTCAGTGCCTAGAAGATTGCAAGGCAGTGAACGACATGAATGACAAGCTCGTAGAAACTGTCCATGCGGTCGGAGCTAAGTTTTGCAAGACCCGCTGCAAAGAACACAAAACTCTCCGATCACTCTTAATCTCATGGTTGTTAGACGGGAAATGAAGCTGCAGTCTTCAGTAGATATACAGGCAACTAAACGGACAGATCTCCAAATGCATGCGGCGAGACTTACGCAACTTTAATACTGCTCGTATTGAAGAAGCGATTGAGCGGAACCAGGGCTCCAAAGTCTTTGCCAGAGATCTGTCTGCCAGAAAAACCAACTGTCGAAGCTAAAGACCGAGTGTGGCAGCGTCGTTTCAGGACACCTGAGATTTTGAGAGGTTCTATGGGCAGCTGTACACATCATCGTTGGAGCCACACGCAAGTGTTAGTAACGATCCAAGAGCAAGTCTTATCCGACACTATTCCGATGATATTCCGGACGTCAATCTGAGCGAGATTATAATGGATCTCCAGCACCTTAAAACGGAAGGCCCTAGGCGAGGATGGAATTACAGCGGAGCTTCTGAAAGCGGGTGGAAAACCGGTACTTGAAGTCCTTCAGAGGCTCTTTAATTCCGTCCTGCATGGTAGCACTACACAGGAGGCGTGGAGCAGAAGTGCGATGGTCTTGTTCTTCAAGGAAGGCGACACGCTCTCTTGAAGAACTACAGACCGATTTCCTTCTGAGCCGTGTCTACGTGCTGTTTTCGAGTCATTACGAATCGTCTCGCATGCAAACTCGACGACTTCCAGCCTCCCGAACAAGCTGGTTTCCGAAAGGCTTTAGCACCATAGACCACATACATACCCTTCGGCAAATTGTACAGAAATCCGAGGTACAATTTGCCACCATATCTGGCGTTATGTGGACTATGAGAAAGCCTTGATTCCGTCGAAACGGGCGGTGCTGCAGTCCCTTCAGCGGTGCCAAGTTGACTGTCGGTATATCGAAGTGCTGAATTGTTTGTACAGTAGAGCTACGATGGCTATCCGAGTACAGAACCAGAGTACGAAACCTATCCAACTGCAGAGGTGTAAGACAGGGTGACGTTTTATCCCCGAAACTCTTCACCGCTGCATTGGAAGAAGTTTTCAAGCTACTGGACTGGAAAGGATACGGTATTAACATCAACGGCGAGTACATCACTCATCTTCGATTTGCCGACGATATAGCCCTTATGGTAGAATCACTGGAGGACCTAAGCACTATGCTCAATGACCTCAATAGTGTCTCCCAACGGATAGGTCTTAAAATAAACATGGACAAGACGAAGATCATGTATACGTCCATGTCACACCTATGCCGGTAGTTGTTGGGAGCACTAAGCTCGAAGTTGTTGACGAGTATGTTTACCTGGGACAAATAGTCCGACTAGGTAAGTCCAACCTCGACCGAGAGGTCAATTGACGGATTCAACTTGGCTGGGCAGCGTTCGGGAAATTACGGCACATCTTCTCGTCAGGTATACCTCAAAACTTGAAAATTAGACTGTTCAACCAGTGCGTGTTGCCAGTGATGACCTATGGAACTGAGACGTGGTCCTTCACTGCTGGCCGGATGAGGAAGCTCAAGGTCGCTCAGCGAGCTATGGAGAGCTATGCTCGGAGTTACTCTGCGTGATAAACTTAGAAATGAGGATATCCGCAGTAGAATCTGAGTGACTGACATAGCCAACGGATTAGTAAGCTGAAGTGGCAATGGGCCGCCATATAGCTCGAAGAACCGACAACCGATGGGAAAAAGGTTCTCGAGTGGTGGCCTCATAACGGTGGACGAAGTGTAGGGCGTGCCCCACTAGATGGGTGACGTCCTGGTACGAGTAAGACATGCAGGAAGCCGATGGATGCAGGTGGCTCAGGACCGTGCTTTGTGGCATTCCTTCGGGGAGGCCTATGTTCAGCAGTGGACTTGTGAAGGGCTGTAATGATGATGAATGATGAGATAGATACCTCATACATATACCTCAACATTGAAATAGAACGTAGTACCGACCTATAAGTGAAGTTTCGTTGTTTTTATAATGTTTGTAAATGAATTATTACGTTTATAAATTAAATACGTAGGTTCATGTTTTTTTTTAATTATTATTTCGGACGATAAGAGTGGTTAAAAGCTTTAGGACGAGAAGATCCCGTTTTAAAACTTCTGTAAATAAAAAAGGCAGCAATATAGAATCTGTGAAGATCACTTCGAAAAATTCTACGAAGCCATGTGAACGCTTTCCAATAGATTATTAAAAAAAAACTTTACATTAGATTTAAAATTTACTATTTAATTAAAAGGCACAACAAATTATTAAAGAACAAAAATAATAAAAATAAGATATTTGGAATAATTAGTTATAGACATATCTTAAGTAGGTATACAGGGTTATTTTGCAATAACCGGCCAAATTTGCAGAGAAGGTTCAGAATGAGTAATATAGGCAAATGGTGAAAAAACATTAATTAAAAAATCTCAAACATTCAGTCTTTTTATCTTTTAAATTCAAAATGCGTGATAATGCATTGTTTTAAATGATTTTACTACGCACGCACACATTTGTAATGTGCGTAGTTGATAACAGGTTCCATCGGTAGGCAAAAACGTTGTTGCCCTTAAATAACATTCAATTTGGTAGAATTTCAAATAAAGTATAAGCCTTATTATTATTGAATATATATATATATATATTAATATATTTGAACTTAAGTTTAAAATTTGGCTACTCTGTGAAAAATAACCTAAATAAAACGTTTTGTTTATTTAATTTTATCCTCTACCAAAATAGGTAAAAATTTTGACAGCTCCTTAGAAGCTTTGCCTCTCTGTAGGGTTTCTTGACTCATGTGGCCAGGTCATTGCATTAAAGCAGACGGCTTCCAATAAAATTAAAGTGACATAGAGCGTAAATAATAGCGAAACTGGTAAGGACCTTTTTCTTGGTGAATCGAATTTGATGATTCTATTTTAATTTGAAAGTGGTGCTTCTCGTGTGGTCCTATATAAATTTGATGAAGATCTGACCAGTAGGTTTTGAGTTATCCTTAATAATGCGTATTCAGTTGACTTCGACTACATTGATGATGATGTCATTTTATTTATATTAAAGTCAGTTGTACTAAATTTTTAATTTTACCACTTGTTACTCTAATAATATCAGTTCTAGTCGAAATAGAACTTTTCTATTCCATTTTGCAGAAAAAAATAGTCATTCAAGTCATATACATAATTATTTTTGTCGTAGTAGGCAAAAAAATAGTTTTCGTAACATGCGACAAATAACAGGAGAAGAGCAACAGCATCTTCTTAATAACAACGGAAAATAAAAAATAAAACCGTTGCCAAACCCGCCTGGCAAACGTGACCAGTATGGCGAAATCCCTCCTATGACGACTCTATGGGGGAGACCTTTGTTCAGCAGTGGCCTGTAGATACGGTGTTATGATTATGATGTGATGAATATTGAATTGTGATAGATTCACATCTGTAATTCAAAAAATTAACATTGAAGTCACTCAGTAGTTTGTGATATAATTTCATTCGCTCATTAATTTACCACAGCCAAAAGTCCACTGTTAAACATAGGCCTTCCATAGATTGCCTCATAGGGAGGATATTTTTTTATTGCTATAATAGCGAGGCGCGAACAGAAGCATTTTGGAGCATAGTAGTTTTGTTTAGTCTATAGATTCACCCGCAGTCTTTCCTACGGATGACTCGACTAATTCGACTTACAAAAAATCTTACTGACCTTGCACAGTAACCCTTTATCAGATTATAAAATAAATATAATAAATAAATAAATAAAAATAATAAACTTTCGTCTAAAATACCAAATAAACTATTAGCAATACTTCCTACACCATTGATCAAGCCGGGCCGGCGACGTGGACGGGTCTCGAGTGTGTTATCATGTTGAATAGTTAAAATGTTATAATAATATTGCAGTTCCGTGAACTCGTGCCGAAGTTGCAATAAGATCTCTTCGCAATGTGATCGTGCCTTCATAATTACACACATGTTATTTAAGTATTGTATATATTTTGTTAGCGCCGTATTCCCTTCTTGATAAGGAAATGTGTCATAGAAGACAACGAGGCGCCTGTCGTCTCGTATTAAATGCATGTTTGTTATGGTATCAAAATAGAGACTGCTGTTTTGTAATGGTGTTATGTTATAGGAGCATTGTACCGTCGAGATGATTGTAATAAAGAATAATAATAGCGATTTAATCATTGCACATAGAGGTCTCGAGTTTAGACATCCCTCCAGTTGAGAAAGTAGGGTGCTGTATTCTTCAAAAGTAAGCGCTTGTTCGCCAACTACGCGCTTAAGATGTTATTTTAAGCTTTTAACCGCAGCTTCCCATAAGCCGCACGCTAATGGCCAAGCAGGGGCATTAAAGTGCCATCCAATTCCCAAACTGGCAACTTCCGACATAAAGTTTGGGCTGAATATTTCTTGAATCACTGAATACTCTCGTTGTAAAATATTGTTAGCTCCTATGAAATTGCGGCCCTGATCAATGTAGACGTGTCTGGGAGTTCCTCGTCTTGCTGCCATGCGGCGTAACGCTGCTAAAAACGCTGATGCTGTTAAATCTGATGCCAGTTCCAGATGTACGGCTTTTGTGGCCATACAAACGAAAACTACGATATATATACAAAAAGCTGTAATCAACGCCTGTATGAAAGAAACTCCTGGATGGATCGATCTTGCTGAGGTAGGTCTCCCGTGAGTTGATAGTTTTGGTCAGGCTGTGTCGCCGACATTTAACACAGTGGCGAAGTCTTGATTTAGTGGTTCTGATACCGCCGAGCAGCCAGTACTTTCGTCTCATGAGAGCCGTTGTTAATTGTGCTCCTCCTTGATAAGTGAGCTCGTGTGCTTCATCTATGATAAGACTGGCTAATCTTGAGTGTCTCGGAATGATAGCTGGATGCTTAGTTTCGGGATCGAGGTTAGTATTTCTAAGTCTCCCTCCAACTCGAAGAACTCCGTCCTTGTCCAAAATTGGGTACAAATCATATAGTTTGCTCTTGCTATTCACGCTGTTTCTTGCTTGCAAATCTTTTATTTCTTTATAAAACTCCTCCTGCTGTACTTGCTTGATAATTAAAACTTTCACAACTCGCAACTCTGATACTGATGAATAGTTTTCTTTTGACTTTCTGAAATAAACCTTAAAATCCAACCCAATACTTTGACGCATCATCATAATGACGGTTCATAATATCAACTTGTTAATAATCGCTGTATAACTTCATGCTTGAAGGCTACCTGTGTAACGCTTACCGATTTTATTTTCACATCTCTTGATCAGTGGTATATTCTGCTTGTTTTCATTTTCTTGACGAAACGAAGTCAACCAGTTAGTCCCTTGCCACCACAAAGTATGATCTTTGAGTTGAGTGGCATTAAGACCTCGGCTGGCACAATCAGCTGGGTCTTCCTTTGACTTGACGTAACGCCAGCATTCAGGTGGCATTGAAGCTGTTATTTGTTTCACGCGGCTAGCTACAAATGGCTTCCGTCGCTATGGGTCACCATGAAGTCAACCCAACACCGCCGTTGAATCAACCCAACCGTAGATCTTGATTTGATGGCTAGACAGGTTTGATGTAATTTTTACCTCTAACTTGAATAGCAACACTGCTCCGCTTAACTCTAGACAAGACAGAGATACTGTCTTTTTCAGCGGCACGAGTTTTGTTTTGGCTGCTACCAATGTAATTGATTATGAATTCTCTCGCTGGATTTTACAGTACATGACACGAGCGTAGGCCTTAGTGCTTGCATCACAAAACCCGTGCAGTTCGATGCTGTCTTTCTCCATTGTTCCTAGCCATCTGGGCACGTGATAACAGTTGATCTGCTCGATATCTGCTCTAATCTCATTCCATTTTACGTTAATTTCGTTAGGTACGTATTCGTCCCATTTAATATCCACTCTCCAAGTCTCTTGAAATAAAATCTTAAGTTTTGTGGTGAGTGGATACGTCCCATGGGATCGTATTGTTTAGATATCTCTGATAGCATTATTCTTTTGGTCGGTCTTGATAACGACGTAGTTAATTTTGGATTGAACGTAAAACAGTCTCCTTGTGGATTCCATTCGATACCTAAAGTTTTCGTTGACTCCGCTTGCTTGAAGTCAAAATTTCCTTGATTATTATTCTCAGATGTCGACTTTTCTAGTAAATAAGGTAAGTTAGACTTCCACTTTCTTAAGTTAAATCCACCGGAACTTAATAAATTGCTCAGATCCTTTTTTAACTGCTTTGCTGAGTCAATAAAATGAGCTCCGTGAATTAGGTCATCCATGTAAAATGACTCCTCAAGTACCCGTGGAGCCGAACTCTCTTGATAATTCGGCCTCTCATCTTAAGCTAATTGTCTTATAGTACACATGGCCAAAAAAGGGGCCGCTTTAGTGCCATATGTAACTGTTGCTAACTGATAAACTTTTAAATTTTTTGACGGGTCATCTCTCCATATTATTTTTTGTAACTTAGAATCTTCTGGGTTGAGCCATATTTATCTAAACATTTTTTCAATGTCGGCAGTGAATGCGAACTGAAACTGTCTCCACTTATAATAAGACTTTGGAGATCTTGTTGCAGGTTAGGCCCCGAGATTGAGATCATTTAGGCTATACCCACTGGATGTTTTTGATTTGCCATTAAATACCACACGTAATTATGTCTCGGATTCGGGGCGCTCGACACAATGGTGAGGTAAAAAGCATTCAGGGGTCATATTACCGTCGTTACCTACGAGTATCATGTGTCCGAGTGACAAATATTCATTAATAAATAATTTATACCATGTTGTGCAATATCCGGCTGTTTTTGAAATTTTTGTTCTAATTTAAAAAAATTGTCCGATCGCTTTGTTTTTAGAGGGTCCCAAATTTTCTTGATAGTTGGATTTCATCGGTAGCCTGACTTCATACCGGCCATCTTCCCGGCGTTTGGTAGGGGTTTAATAATATTCAAGGCAACGTTGATCTTCTGATGAGGTTTCTGCTGGTTCTGATATATCTTCAAGCTCCCAAAACTTGTAGATATCTTCATAATTATGTAGCACCACATTACACTGAAAAGTTTTCACGTGGCCACTCAATATCCATCCCAACTGCGTTTGTTGAGCCGTCGGGAGGGTTGAGATTACTCTGCAAATGCTATCCAACAATATAGCAGAGTATACATCACCGCCTAATAGAATGTCCACTGGACGACTGACGTAAAATTCGGGGCCTGCTAACTGTTCAATCTGGTTTTGAAAATGTGTAACTAGGCAAGTTTTGATAAAGCTTTTCATGATAAGTACCTCCGTCTTGGACTTGAAGTCTGTAATAAGTGACGAATATTTTATGGTAATTAACCTTTTACAATTACTTTCTTTATCACCCACACCTGATATTACACCCTTGCAGCTTCTTCTTGGTAGTCTTAATAACTGAGCAGCCTGTTCCGTTATTAAACATGTTGTTGAAGTATTCGGCGGTAGAAACGATTTTATATTCTCTGCATTAAAATAATGTTTCATAAAATATTCAGCAAAATTATTAATATGACAAATGCTTTTACTATATAGGCAATCGTCCTCATCCAAAAAGCCAGTTCGCAGTTCTCTATCTCCAATTTTGACTACAACACTTGAATCTAATGCAAACGTGTCTCTAGCAATAGCTGTTGACCTTTCATCCATATCTTTTGCGGTCTTAACACCGGGGCAAATCCAACCATTGCCAAAATAGTAGGAAAAGAAATAATGTAAGGCCTAGTAGTTAAGTACCCCACAAAAACTACCTAGAGGAGGACACGTCTGTACTGACCAGTATACCCTACAAAAACTACCTAGAGGAGGAAACGAAAAAAAACAGATAAAGAACAAAGGAAGCCAATAAAATTTAAAATTAAATTAAAAACCGGTTGCAAACAAAAAGAAAAATAAAGGGAATGGAGGCGGGAAAGGAAAAATAAGAAAACTGTTATAAAACAGATTCTTCTGAAGAGGACAGTGGTACCGAATACCTGTTCTATACCGAAACCTATTCTAAAGATAATAAAGGTGAAGGGTGGATAAGATGCGTTGTCTGGCTGAAATGGAATGAGATGAGGCTTGTGCGGAAATAGACAGTGGCGATTAAGAAGACTTTACTTGCGATTTTGCCTTTCTAATCGTTTTGGAAGTCTGAAAAAAAGTTAAGGCTATAGTTTCTTTTTAATTCACATAATATGAAGTATGAGCCTATATTTTTAGAAGAGTTGATTTTTAATAAAACTTGTTAAAACTTAAGAGGCTTTATTGTTTTTTTATTTAGAAAAAAGTTTATTTGTTAAGTTAATTTGTTAATTCTATAAACCTTAAAACGTTTGTTACAATTGTTTAGTTAATTTTGTTGATTTAGTAGTAGAAAGTTAAAAAATTGATCTCCAATGTAACTCAAGACTTAAAATGTTATGTGTAAACACGCTTACATATTTTTGTTGCTATAAGCAATACATATATGGTTAAAATAAACAGCTGGGTGTTTTATTTTGCTAATATTAAATACCTTAGGTACAAAAATCCCTTACAAAACTTTTAGAAAATATGACGCAACTAATAAACCAAATACATATCTTGAGGAATAAGTATGCAATTCTTTGTAAGTAAATTCACTATTCTGAACAATTTAAACTTGTGTTTTTATCTTAAACTTTGAGCGCAGTAAAGTTTTCTCTTAGGGTGATCATATTGCATGCATCTCCCATATGTTAGGGCTTTTTTTTTTTTTTTTTTTTTTTTTTGCGGATGGAAAATCATATAATGACGCCTTTCGCTGTGGGTGGAGCGGAAGGGTGTCAGACTTTTACTGACTAAAAACCATCCGTGTTCCTTCAGTGCCCTTACGTTCCGGAGCCGCGGTATCTCTTTCGAACAGCCCGCAGCCCCGGCAGGCGTCGGCCCTTGCGGGCCCCTTCACGCTGCTGACAGCTCTTTGAGGCGCGCGTGGAACAAAACGCGCCGTCGACACGGCCTGTCGTCGTTAGACGGACGGACGGCGAGCTACCATTGCTCGCCGTCCACAGGTCCGCGCCTACGGTGGTCAGGGGCCACGACGTAGCCCCCGACGCCCGGGGCGTCTCCCGCGGCGGCCGGGAAGGAAAGCTGTTGCTCTTTCCTTCTCCCGCTCCGCCACCTCCTTCGCTAGCATCACTGCTTCGCAGAAGGTGGTGACGGCATCCCATTCCGGTATGTTAGGGCTGACTCTGAATGATAGGGTCACAAATTGTATGATAAGAGAAAGTTTGGTTTGTAAGATGTGAGTAGGGTGAAGAAAGAAATGCCAAAACCAAATTCATTCTGCAGAAGTGAGAAGCAGAGTCGAAAAAGGATGCCTTAGTCGGATTTACATATCTTTTACATATCTGTGCCCATTTGGTCGATAAAATTCAGTCTACTAGACTTCAAGATACTGTAAGCTCATTCTGCGTAGATCGAACAAAAATTAATATTAAAAACTGAAGGTAGCCGGGCTAACTATGATATCCCCGTGACCATGGGTGCTGTAAAGCACCCGTAACTGGGAATTAAAAGTTAAAATTAAATGCGATTTAATCCGTAAAAATTAGTTTCATTTAATGAAAAGAAAATCAATTGAAAAATGGTGGGAAAGTGTTTTTTACTCTTTATTTTTCTTTTTCTTAATGTATTGATATTAAAACCAGCCAGATATAAACAGTACAACCACACAGAGATTTTTCTTCAATTTTATACAAACAAAATACGAAAAATTTTTTTCCCCGACCTATTATATAACCTAAACTCTATAAAACCTAACATCTATATCGGTATGCTTGATGTTATTTTTACTATTATTTTCCACTCTATATAAAAATATTCGTAGACAATAATGGGAGAATTCATTATAGTATTAAACTAAAGACTGCACTCAATATGGTGAGCGAATATTGAAATTATTTAAAGTTTCGTGTAAAACTGCAATCAGAATAAATGAGAGTTTTAGTGGAAATAAAACCTCCTTAGCGAACACTTTACAGATTTTTACCACATTCGCCAGTCTAGACGACGTATATTAACAACGACAGTGTTGCCGTACATTTCAAATAGTATATACGTCGATCGTAGCACTTTAGAAAATTGTGAAACTTTAGAGCGCACAGTGCAAAAATATACGTCTCGTAAAGCTTGATAATTTATAACACACTTCACGTGTTATAAATTATTTAGTTTTAAATAATCCCAGTTGCAAATGTAACTTGGTGGTTAGATAACCACACTTGGTTAGTACTTCGTGGGTCCAGAATAAGAGCCAATAAAATTTCTCAATATTATTAGTAATTGGTTTTCTAACAGATGTAGAAGTGAAAGTGGTTATCGATTATACTGGTTTTTATGTATGTAACACGATATCACCGAGGTTAATCCACTGATTCAGCAGAATTTTTGATTTCTTAATAGGAGTAGAAGGGTAGAGGTGGCAGTTGGGTGGCAGTGATAGTGTAAGCAGTAGGGAGGGAGGGAAGTGCTCATCAAAGTAAGACTGGGCAAGACACACGATTTAATTTTCGAGCGGATCTTGTTAATTAATTTTCCTATGTTTAATTGAATGGATTTTCGCTATGAAACGTTAGATTTTATTAATTATTTTTTATAGTCTACTTCTAAATCGTCTCTACATAGCTCCAGATGCCTAGAAGTTCGTTTGGGTAGATACCGCCCTCGTTAACTATTTCTGCAATCAAATAGCAGTGCTTGCACTTCTGTGTTCCGATGTGAATATAGAGAGCCGGTATAATTACAGGCTCTGGGGCATTCCATCTTAGCCCTTAGAGGTAACAAAGCATCTGTAGCCTTCTTTGTTTGATGTTGGCTGCTTTTGACCATGGACTGCACTAGCCACTTTACCATCGGATAAACTGTAAGTTTTTAATATATAAATAACTTGGTATATAAATGAACTTTATCATTCTGCGTAGATCGGACCAAAAATGAATAATTATATACATAAGGTAGCCGTTGGGACGAGAAACACCTCAGTCTCCCTCCCCCCTCCTCGTGACCATGGGTGCTGTAAAGTACTCGAACGTCGGGAATTCAAAATAAGCTAATATACGCAATAAAATCCGTAAACCTTAGTTTGATTTAAATTTGTATTATTCGCGTAAACATAAGAATTCATTAAACGAGCATATAGTCCACCTGATGGTATGTGGATGTTTGGGCCCATAGACATTTACATTTATCCTCAATTAATAATACAAAAAAAAATGCTTAATCCTGCCAAATTTTCTCGCAAACAGAGACGATTACTTATTCTGTAAATGGCAGTTTCAACTTTCAAATTAGGCAAAAATAAGCGTGCTAATATTTAATTCTTGGTGAAATGACGGTAATTGCCTTAAGAATTTTAGGACTTAAATCAAGTAAACGTTTCGCAAACTTTGTTAATTAGTTCTAGTTTATCAGTATTCCCATCAACAGCATAATTAAGTTACGACAAACTAAACACTTACCAGGGCACCCTGAGTTTGTAGTGACAAGGCCAAGTACAAAACGATCGATAAACGATGCCATAACAAAAGCTCACATTGAGTAAGAACAGCTGTAGCAAACCTTGGAAAAGCTATTAATTATAATTGTCAAAATTTTTCAACTGTCAAAAGCTACGTATATTTAACTTATTTTATTTTATTATTTATAGGCCAATTTTGGCTTACAAATTTCAACAAAAGATCAGTTAATATATAAGACAGTTATTATAATAATTATTTTTTGATTTCAGACATAATACTCATTTATAAAGGAAAATATTTCTGCTGCGTCGTTGTCAACTGTCAGAGCATAACGACTACATACAATTTTATCAATATGGAATAAATCCAGGGATGTGATAATATTTCATTTATATATCAAAATGCTTTTATTTAGGCCGTAAATGATTGTGTTTCAGGGATAGATGGGTACAGCACATTTCAATTCAATATGAAGCTATGTAATATAAAGACTTTTGAGTGCTGTAGAGATCTGTTTAGATTTTTAATGAATATCTCAACTCCGCTACATTCACAGCCGGATTTCTACAGTGTCTAAATTGTACCGACGGTAGGCTGTTTAAAGGTAAAAGGGATTAAATATACATATCAAACGATGCCATAGTAAAGTATTTCGGCTTCACAGCCTGCCGTAGGAATTTATAACTCTATTAGTAATTCCTCTAATGACACAAATTTTTCCTTTTTCGGACCAAATTTACAATTATCATCGTAATGTACCAGTAGTTAAAAGAATTCCTAGAGGTGCGAGGATGCAGCTTGCTAAAGCATTGTCATGCACTATTCAAAATTGTTTCACTAATAGTGAAAAGAGTTGGCAAAATTATTTACTTTCGCGTATTCCCATTTTCATTTTGATAAAACAATAAATAAATCAATTACGTCTCAACTAAAAGAGACATCTTTTCAAAATTTAGGTTACCCAATTAATACTCTTTTATCTCGACCACATCCTAAATTTGATTTAAAAAAGTTGTTGAGTCGAAAGTAACGGATGGCAACTTAAAAATGCATTCGGTTAATCCTTCTCAAAGTTTACCGCTGCCTCCCAAGACTTCTATGCAACCTTTACAAATTTCTGAAAAGACACTTTAGAAGCAATTATGTCATTTTCGAATGGCTCTGCTGGCGGCATTGACGGAATTACGCCTCAACATCTTAAAGATCTTGAAAGTGCTTCTGCCGGTGACGCCGGCGGAGTACTTCTTAATGACATTACAAAATTATGTAACTTTATTCTTTCTAGTAATATTAATCCAAATTTCATTCCATTCTTATATGGGGCAAGATTACGTGCCGTTTAAAAAAAGGATAACGTTATCCGTCCTATTGTGATTGACTGGGTGAATTTCCAAATTGATTGGGTGAATTTCAAACTGAAAAGTGCTGGACCTAGTCCAGCACTTTTCAGTTTGGGAATTCAACCCATTATTTAAAATTTGAAATCCAAGCTGAATGTCTGGTACCTGGACGACGGTATACTGAGAGGTAGAGCAGATGACGTCCTCAGTGATCTTACTCATATTTTTCGAAATTTTAAAAATATTGGTCTTGAACCAAATAGCAATAAATGTGAAATATTTTTTGGCAATAATTTATCTAGTTCTACCAAAAACACTTTACTTCAAAATTTCAATCATATTTCTCCAGGAATAAAAACTGTCAAATATAATAAAAAATAGATTATATTCATACTAGCTTTTGTATTTTTAGTAACCACCAAATACTCTTCTCAGTCTGTGGTAACCTTTACTGACATCTACATTTAAAAATGCTGATGCGTTTTCACCCCTGACGTCTTAGACGGAATGCCTCGTTTCCAGTAAAAAGGGGTCTCCGGTTGTCTACACTCACCATACGAAACACAGCAGCGTAAAATAGCAGCATTAAGCTGCTATTTTACGCTGGTATTCTGTAAGAGTGTGGTCCTAGCCAGGTCGAGTCGATCCATTCGTGCAGCAACCATAATATAGCTGCAGCGTGGCTCTACCATGTTATACCGGTCCTTCAGACACTGTGTTCAGGACACAGCAATGTGGGCACTGCTGCTTGGCGGCAAAAATAGGTAAGAGAGTGGTACCCACCTACAGTGACCTAGAGAGGAAAGAAGTTCTACCAGATATATAGCATATATTATATTATATGTAATATGTTATTTGGTTAAGATATGTTTAATTTTTCGTGTTAAATGTAGCTTCATTTTATTATATCCATTGATATTATATTAATCGTCTGTACTAATTGAGAGTGTGAAAACAACGCATGTATTTTTGTGTAATATTTTTCCGTGCAGGGTTTGCAAAGCGATTTTTACTTATAGGAACGTGATCATAGTACTTTTATTTAATTGGTAAAATCATGATCTGTGTATATAATGTTCACTTTATTTTACAACATACTTCCATGCTTTTCTTTGATGTGCACATTTATGGCATCTCTTTATAATAAATACAAGAAAATGTATTTTAACTTTCGATTTTCACGTAATAATTAATTAAGGTATATGTAATAGCTTCGTCAGTTGTCACCTGTTGTTAACAGAAAATTATATTTAATTAATAGTGTAAGTAAATAATTAATAGCTATTCTAAGGTATCATTGTTACTGTATAATATACATTTAGGATGTAATTGCAACAGCTGTTCTTTCTCAAGTTGAGCTCTTGTACTCTGCCTTGTCACTTTACAAACTCAGGGTGCCCTGGTAAGTGTTTAGATTTTCGTAACTTAATTATGATGTTGATGGGAATACTGATAGAGTAGAACTAATTAACAAAGTTTGCGGAACGTCTACTTGATTTAAGTCCTAAAACTCTCAAGGCAATTTTCGTCATTTCACCAAGAATTAAATACTAGCACGCTTAGTTTCGCCTAATTGGAAAGTTGAAACCGCCATTTACAGAATAGGTATTCGTCTCTGTTTGCGAGAAAATTTGGCAGGTGTAAGGATTTTTTTTTTGTATTATTAATTGAGGATAAATGTAAATGTCTATGGGCCCAAGCATCCACTAAGCATCAAGTGGCTCGTTCAATGAATTCTTATGTTTACGCGAATACTACACATTTAAATCAAACTAAGTATTACGGATTTTATTGCGTATATTAGCTTATTTTGAATTCCCGACGTTCCAGTACTTTACTGCACCCATGGTCACGAGGAGGGGGGAGGGAGACTGAGGTGCTTGTCTTCCCAACGTCATAGTTAACCACGGCTACCTTATGTATATAATTATTAATTTTTGGTCCGATCTACGCAGAATGATAAAGTTCATTTATATATGAAGTTTCACGTATATGTGCTCGTTTATCACCCTTACTTTATGAAAAAAAAAACTTGCAGTTAACCCGATGGTAAAATGGCTACTGCAGTCCATAGTCAAAAGCAGCCAACATCAAACAAAGAAGGCTACAGATGCTTTGTTACCTCTAAGGGCTAAGATGGAATGCCCCAGAGCCTGTAATTATACCGGCTCTCTATACACTTCACATCGGAACACAGAAGTGCAAGCACTGCTATTTGATTGCAGAAATAGTTAACGAGGGTGGTATCTACCCAAACGAACCTCTAGGCATCTGGAACTATGTAGAGACGATTTAGAAGTAGAGTATAAAAAATAATTGATAAAATCTAACGTTACATAGCGAAAATCCATTCAATTAAACATAGGAAAATTAATTAACAAGATCCGCTTGAAAATTAAATCGTGTGTCTTACCCAGTCTTACTTTGATGAGCACTTCCCTCCCTCCCTACTGCTTACACTATCACTGCCACCCAACTGCCACCTCTACCCTTCTACTCCTACTAAGAAATCAAAAATTCTGCTGAATCAGTTGATTAACCTCGGTGATATCGTGATACATACATAAAAACCAGTATAATCGATAACCACTTTCACTTCTACATCTGTTAGAAAACCAATTACTAATATTGAGAAATTTTATTGGCTCTTATTCTGGACCCAAGAAGTAGTAACCGAGTGTGGTTATCTGACCACCAAGTAACATTTGCAACTGGGATTATTTAAAACTAGATAATTTATAACACGTGAAGTGTGTTATATATTATCTAGCTTTAGAGACGTATATTTTTGCACTGTGTGCTTTAAAGTTTCACAATTTTCTAAAGTGCTACGATTGATGTATACACTATTTGAAATGTACGGCAACACTGTCGTTGTTAATATACGTCGTCTATACTGGCAAATGTGGTTTACCACATTCGCCAATCAAATCTGTAAAGTTCAAAACCAAATCTGTAAAGTGTTCGCTAAGGAGGTATATATAATATCTCTTTGGTTGTACTGTTTATGTCTGGCTGGTTTTAATATCAATACATTAAGAAAAAGTACAATAAGAAAAAGAAAAATAAATAGCAAAAAACACTTTCCCACCATTTTTCAATTGTTTTTCTTTTTGCCAAAATGAGTGAATCTAACGAAGAAATTCGACACATTCTGAAGTTTTATTACAAAAAAACGGAAAAATGCGCCTGAAGTCGCACTCATACGGATAAAGTCGATGCTATTTTTGAAAAAGTGGAGCACGATCGGCATATTAGTATTTACGACATAGCCGAGGAATTGAAAATTGACCACAAAACAGTTTTGACCCATTTGAAAAAGTCTGGCTATACAAAAAAGCTCGATACTTGGGTACCACACGAGCTCACTGAAAGAAACTTTAATCTTTGAATCGTTTACTCATTTGTGATTCTCTATTGAAAGGTAATTGAACCGAACCATTTATCAAAAGTTTGATCACTGGTGATGAAAAGTGGATCACCTACGACAAGAACGTGCGAAAAAATCATGGTCAAAGAATAGTGAAGCTCCACAGACCCGGAAAACGAAACCCGGATTAACATGCAATAAGGCGATGCTGTGTGTATAGTGCGATTGGAAGGGCATCGCTTATTATGAGCTTTTACCGCCGGGCAAAACCATCGATTCGGATCTCTACTGCCAACAACTAATGAGACTCAAGCAAGAAATTGAGAATAAACGGCCGGAATTGATCAACAGAAAAAGAGTGGTCTTTCATCATGATAACGCCAAACCACACACATCTTTGGCCACTCAGCAAACATTGAGAGAACTTGGTTGGGAAGTGTTTAATGCATTTACAATATAGTCCTGAACTTGCACCCTCAAATTTTTACCTGTTTCAGTCTCTTCGGAATTCTTTGGGTAGTGTTAGGTTAACATCAATAGAAGACTGTCAAAACTACTTGTCGCATTTTTTTTAATAAAAAATCCCAAGATTTCTACAGCAATGGGATTATGTCACTACCAACAAGATGCCCACAAGTTATCGAACAAAATGGCACATATATATTAGGTCCTTACATATGAAATTAGCGTTTTCTCGTACTGACCACTTTGATCTGAAATATCTCCTCTTTGAGAGACCTGATGGTGTACTTTGGTGACTACTGCTGAAACTCCTGGACGAGGAGAACTAAATGTGCCGAGTTTGGGCTCGTTTTGTTAGTTATAATGAGAACTCACCCCCGGACTTGATGGAGTGACAGACACACCTAGTTCTACTCGTACAGGAGTTCCAGAAGTAGTTACCGAAGTACACCATCAGGTCACTCTATGAAGTCCGGAGGTAAGGTCTAATCATAACAAACAAAACGAGGCGAACTCGGCATACCTAATTCTACTCGTCCAGGAGTTCCAGTAGTAGTAACCAGTACACCATCAGGTCACCCATCAAGTCCGGGGTAAGGTCTAATCATAACTAACAAAACGAGCCCAAACTCAGCACACCTAGTTCTACTCGTCCAGGAGTTCCAGTAGTAGTCACCAAGTACACCATAAGGTCACTCCATCAAGTCCGGGGAAAGTCTAATCATAACTAACAAAACGAGCCCAAACTTGGCTCACCTAGTTCTACTCGTCCAGGAGTTCCAGTAGTAGTAACCAAAGTACACCATCAGGTATGTCCATCAAGCCCGGAGGTTAGGTCTCATCATAACAAACAGAACGAGGTGAACTCGGTACACCTAATTCTACTCGTCCAGGAGTTCCAGTAGTAGTCACCGAAGTACACCATCAGGTCCTCCATCAAGTCCGGGGAAGGTCTAATCATAACTAACAAAACGAGCCCAAACTCGGCACACCTAGTTCTACTCGTCCAGGAGTTCCAGTAGTAGTCACCAAGTACACCATAAGGTCACTCCATCAAGTCCGGGGAAGGTCTAATCATAACTAACAAAACGAGCCCAAACTCGGCACCTAGTTCTACTCGTCCAGGAGTTCCAGTAGTAGTAACCAGTACACCATCAGGTATGTCCATCAAGCCCGGAGGTTAGGTCTCATCATAACAAACAAAACAGAGGCGAACTCGGCATACCTAATTCTACTCGTCCAGGAGTTCCAGTAGTAGTCACCAAGTACACCATCAGGTCACTCCATCAAGTCCGGGGTAAGGTCTAATCATAACTAACAAAACGAGCCCAAACTCAGCACCTAGTTCTACTCGTCTAGGAGTTCCAGTAGCAGTCACCGATGTACACTTTCAGATCACTCCATAAAGTCCAAGACGAATAGGCATTTATATATATATATATCCACTTACTTTTTAATCCCACTTACTTTTAGCGAAACAAAATATTATAATAAAATGTGTGATTATAAAATAATAATATTATTTTACCTTGTCAAGTACCTATGTATCAAATTTGAATATTTTGTGTATGTACAGCGATCTTTTCAGCTGCTGCAATCAGGCAGGCAATGAGTAAGTATCCACTCACGACGGCGGCCGAGCGCGGACTGTGGTTTCATCAAATTTTTGTACATCAAATCAAAACAGGCACCAAAATAAAATAACCTTTATTGCAATCTGTTATGATTCATCCGTATTAGCAAAATATGTGAAAAAATAAGCATCAGTTTTATTTTTTACGACTATTTGTGATATTTTGATAAAAATTAATCACCACTATTTTTATTGAATATGTCTGCTACTTATAGCATTTTAGAAATCTTAATATGTTGATAATAGAACAAAATGTACCTAAACATGAGCCGGTATCATTAATTTTGTAGAAAATGGCTGGGAAGACCGTTTTACAATATAAAAACTATTATTTTCAACAAAAAAGTTACTACCATTTGAAGATGAAGAACCATTCTATACGTGGTAGTTATTAGCTATGTTTGATTTGGTTCAGTTTTGTCACAAAATCTACCGAAAAACAGCATATTTTTTCCCGATTTGCAAACGCACCCTTAATGATGTGTACGGCGCTGTTGTCGCAAAAGAAAGCACGGTACGTTTTTGGTTTCAACGTTTTCGTTCTGGAAATTTCGACCTTAAGAACCAACCCCGTGGACGGCCGGAGACCAAAGTGGAAAATGAAGAATTAAAGGCTATTGTGGAAACGGATCCATCACAAAGCACTTCAGAGATAGCTGCAGGCTTCGGGGTAAGTGATAAAACTGTATTAATCCACTTGAAACAAATCGGGAAAGTAAAAAAACTTGAACTATGAATTGAGTGAATCGAAATTGCAAACACGCGTCGACTGCTGTGTTACTTTGCTCAACCGACACAATATAGAAGGGTTTTTAAATCGAATCATTACGTGGATGTGGATACTGTACGATAATCGGAAGCGCTCGTCGCAATGGCTGAACCCTAAAGACCCAGCCAAATCCTGCCCTAAACGAAAATTGACTCAGAAAAAGTTACTTGTGAGTGTTTGGTGGACTAGCGCCGGTGTCGTTCACTACAGCTTTCTAAAATCTGGCCAAACGATTACGGCAGATATCTATTGTCAGCAACTGCAAACCATGAAGGAAGAACTAGCTGCTAAACAACCGAGATTGGTCAATCGTTCTAGGCCACTGCTGCTTCACGACAACGCAAGACCACACACTGCACAACAAACAACCACTAAGTTAGATGAGCTACAATTGAAATTTCTGCGACATTCACCGTACTCCCCGGACCTTGATCCAACAGATTATCTTTATTTCCGGAATTTGGACAACTTCTTACAAGGAAAAAAAATCAACTCCGATGCGGCAGTCCAAACCGCCTTCAAAGAGTTTATTGATTCTCGCCCCCATGGTTTTTTTAGTAAAGGGATCAATGAACTACCTATGAGATGGCAAAAGTGCATAGATAACCACGGTGCATACTTTGATTAATTAAATATATTTTACAAAAAAAATTGACTTTATATTCCTCCCGTACAAAACGCTAATTTCATGTATAAGGACCTAATATTATAATTTAATGTAATAAAACTTTGAAAAAAAATGTTTTGAGTTTGTATATAAAATACGAAGAAACTTTTTCCCCGACCTAATATTAAGAATATTATTATTATATAACCTTAATATTTACAGACTGAATTCGCAAGTTAAACATTTTATTATTTAAATATTTCTGTTTTATTTTATATCTACATTTTCTACATATTCTACATTTCAATTAGAACAAGCATAATAGAGGAAAGACTTACAGTTTAATTCAATGTTATAATGTAAGTATGCTGTTAGAGCTCTTTTGTCCATCTGTACGATTACCATCTTACGAGTTATCACTTCTTAAAATAAGCAATCTTTTTAGACTGCATTCGAAACTTTTAAATATTTTATTTATTTATTTAACACTGATTTATATTATATATATATTTCAATCACAAACAAGCACAGCTGAGGAAGGAATTACTCTTTAATTCAAGATTATAATGTTGTAGGCTGGTAGGGGTCTTTGGTCCATCTGTGAAGTTATCATATCGAGTTCCCACTTTCCCTACACCATTCCATCAACTGTTGTATTCCAGTTTAAAGAATACAGGACGTCCATTTGATTAAAGTACGTCTAATGGCTCTTACGCAAACAACTTAACTTCAATATATCCGATGCCAGCGCAACTTAAATTATTGTTGATAATAATTTTATGTTTTAATTTACCACGTACTCAGTAGTGACGTATAACAACACTTAGACATTATAGCCCAACCACTTAGAAAGATATCATCAGCCCACTTAGAGAGAGAGGGAGAGGAACTACTTATGATGTTAGTGTAATAACATAACATAATCTTTCACGCCTGTTACCCAGATGGTTAGGCAGAAGCTACGGACTTTCATTAGCGATTTGACGAACCTGACACACCTCTCTCACTTCTATCACATCTATATATCTGTGCCCATTTGGTCGATAAAATTCCGACTAAGGCATGCTTTTTCGACTCTGCTTCTCACTTCTGCAGAATAAATTTGGTTTGTTACTCTTTCTTCATTCATTCTTTCTACGTGTACATACCACCGAAGCATTCCTTTCTTGACCCTACTCACAACATCTTACAAACCAAACTTTTCTGTTATCATACAATTTGTCACCCTGTCAGAGTCAGCCCTAACATACTTCTTAATAAATTAATGTAATAAACTTTTCTAGTAAATAACATAATATGAGCGTAGTTATTAAGCAAATTTCGTAAAAAAAAATATTATACTCAATTTTGTAAATAGTCTAAACAATGTTCCTGAATAAAATTATCTTATACGTTGCGTAAATTTTAAACTTTTTCTTTTCCTTTCGAAGAAGATTCACATTATCATGATAAGAGGGCTGATTCGATTTTTGCTCAAAGGCTAAGTACTATAGCGATTTATCGAGGAAACGCAGCCAGCGTTCTTGGCACGATACCGCGGGGAGAAGGACTGTATGATAATTGAAGTTTTTAGTTTTAGTTTCTTTATTATGGATTTTTTAATTATTTATAGATTTGAATATTATGTAAATAAATGTAATTATAGTAAATACGCGGATTGTCATGATTGGTGAATATTCTAATTTTTTCCTTTAATTTTAATTTTCTTGTGAATAAGAAGCTTTCTATTTAAATATAATATCACAATCATCATCTTTAGAGACTTTCATTTATGCTTTTTATTCCACATATTGGGCACAAGACATGGTTCTGAACGGGCTGCATACCTCATGAAATTGATTTATTCTGCCTGTTAATTAGAATGGAATTAATGAAATTAATGCACTTATTACATTATCTCGCTTCGCCCAGGGTTGACTGGGAGGAAATTCCTAAAGGCATTAAATCCGCCCTTTGTAAACGTTTGTAAGGTTAAGACAATGACGTATAAATAAATAAATATATAAATAAAATCATCACGGCCATCTGTTTTGCGAATATTGTATGAATTTTTGTCTAATTTATTTATAGGAAAAAGAAATTCTGTATTCTAATCAGTTTGTTATTCGAAGTTTTTGTTTAATTTTACTATAAATAAAATAAGGTAAGGAAACGCCGAGACAGAAGATATTGACAAATATTCGGTGATGAGAACTGGAGACGCTGTTGGCATAAAGGCAATTCTATCTTAGTCCTCGGGGTGACAAATATCTGTATTTTAATTCTTAATCGAGAATGGCTTTAGGCGCCTACATACAACAGCACTATAGCTTGTTAGTCTCACTTACTGGTATAAAACTATTATCTTCAATCTATACAAATAAATAAAATTGAAGTGTCTGTTTGTAATGTCAAACAGTTTTTAACTAAATGCATATGAAAGTATATACGGTACTTATAACAAAAACACAATTTTAAAATTTTGTTTGTCTGTCTGTCTGTCTGTTCGTTCCGGCTAATGTCCGAAACGGCTAGACCGATTTTGACGGGACTTTCACTAGCAGATAGCTAATGTTATAAGGAATAACTTAGGCTTCTTTTATTTTAGAAAAGGATTTAGGGTTCCGCGCAAAAAAATTAAAACCCATAAAACATATAAATTCCACGCGGGCGAAGTAGCGGGGAACAGCTAGTAGAAAATAATTATTTTATATGCCACATGCATCGAAGGGCTGTAATGATGATAATGATGATGATAATGATGATGATGATGATGATGCCACGTGCACAATATCTAGCATATAAAAGATTAAACGACTCGTCAAAGTACTTCTCGAAGTAGTGCCAGTTATTCGAAACTTGTGGTCCGCAATCGCAAACCCGACTGCCAAGAATGGCGATACCGGCAAATCCCATAGGAGAGACCCATGCCCAACAGCAGATTGTTACGGGCTAATAAAGTGAAACACGACAATAGCGAGTATGACTCGTGAGTGATCAAAATAAAGTGAATTATGTACGCAGATAGTTCTTCCATCCCGGGAATCGAGATTCTCGACGGTTTTTGCTTATTTCCTATACCAATACACGAATGCCGTAAATTAAGAAAGATATGTAAAATTTCAAGCCTAAAATTTCGTAACAATCAAAGCCACGCAACAGCTATATTAAGGCTAGCACGAATTAATTGAAATTCTCTAATTTTTCTAAATATTAATTGCGGAAAATAGGAATACCAAAGGTTTTTATTAATAAGTTTGCGAGTATCAAGCTTGTGATATAACTACAAATTTGTGTGAGACCATGCTTCTTGCCAAATGTCATAATCCTAACAACGGGAAGAGTATAAGTTTTGATCAATAAGTTTGCGAGTCTCAAAATATGTGACACAAATGGCTTAAATATTTTACGACTCAAAAGACCATATACTTCGTATTTGGTATAAATGTATAATTAAAACCTCAATTTGTTCCTGAGGTAAGGGTCTTGATAGATGATTTACCATAATGTGCAGACTGAAAACAAAGTGATCCTTAAAGGTTTCAGTTTTTTCTTTTTAAGCCTTTAAAAACCGAAACTAATGAACTCCTTTTACTTAAAACTTTTTTAACTCTATTATTTCTAAATTAAAATATTCAAGACATTATTACTCTTAATACGCCTAAGCCTATTGATGTCGAAATAAAGTTAATTTTACCTCACTAACTATCCTTGACGGCTTTCGTTTAAAAGCTTTATAAATCTCACAGTACACTTATTTCTTAGCACGTAGACGATTAATAATTAAAATCTATTATTGAAGCTCTTTAATGACGTGAAATGAAAATCGTTTGAGTGTAGCAAAACTTTATCTATAAACTAATATTTTACGAGAAAATTTGTATCACAAAGTTGAATAAGCAGCTCAACGGATCAGAATAATATTATGTATAGAACTTTGTCCTGGATTAGAGAATATTTTGCCCCGAGATGATAAAACAAAACACGGAAAAATTAACACCAAGTCCAAGTCAAAATATTTTTATTCAAAATTAAATATAATAAAATAAAATAATAAAAATATATATAATGTTAGCAACCAAATATGTCTAAATACAAAGGAGCTCCGTCTCCTCAACTAAGTTATCCTTCATCCTATCCTATACCTGTATTTCAGGAAAAAGTGCCTTTCCTAATTTTTAGTTCTAAGTCTATATTTGGTAAGAACATAATTAAGATGAATCATTATTCCTTAATTAATAGTAGTTTAATGGCGGTTACTACTAGTTAATGTTTAATGTGTTATTTAGTGGTGTTGTGTGTATGTGCGAAGTTAAAAACACAACAAACAGACAACAAAGCAGAAAAAGAGGTCTAGCTTTACTTAATTTTAAAGAAAGCATCAAGCCCAGTGCTTTTTCTGGCGTAAAAGCTGACGAAACTTGTTTTTTATCATTTTGTTAAATTTTTGTAGCTGCTTTAGGATGTTTGAGCATGTGATCAATAGTTGAAGCGATATCGTCACGATCATCTTTTTAGCTGAATGCAGTAATTCGATTGGGTCTTCACCTGTCTGTTCGCTAGACCTTCTCTTTTCTGCTTTGTCCTAGATCTTTGAATGATTTTCGAGATATTTTGTCATCGTTGCAACTGAGGATGAAGTTAAAGGATTTGCAGTTCTAAAATCTTCACTAGATAACTCTTCTTGGAATTGTTGAAGGATAGTACACACGCAACTTGGCCAATCTACGTCAGCCTCTAGGCAATGTTCGTATTCTTTCCGAAATCTATCACTATTCCGACCGGTTGTCTTCCACCTCTGTTCAGCAGCAAGTGTGAATCTCCGACAAAATTCTCTGAGAATAACAATGTCTCCTTCAGAAAGCCTGAAACCTAGTCGATTTAGCACTTCACTAAGCAATACTTCATAATTAAATGAAGTAATCTGACTTTTCAGAATTGTAACTACATCCAGATTAGTAGTTAAACTTTCCATATTGTCGATCACTGATTTTCGTTATTGAAAAGTTCAGAAGAAACTGACCTAATAAATGTTTTGGTCTATTTATGACCGTTTACTAATGATCCATTAATGACACTCTATTTATTAAGTAGTATGAAAAACAAGAAGTATTAATTATTATTATTAATTATAGTTATTATTAATTAGCTTTAACTCTTTTGTGAATTACTGCTTGTTAAGAGATTATTAATGACCTACAAAATCTCGTATCCATTGTCTAGAAGCTTTTGTAAGTTAATGAGTTCTAAAAAGATCTGATTACGATTCATTAGTAATACGAACAAACACTAATGATTTTATTATTTGGTTTTGTTTAGTTCTTAGAAGACCTCAGTAGATTCAAACATATTTTTATTACCATCGGATTGGGGGTTCGATGTTGTAATAAATCTTTTTTATGACATATTTTAAGCAAAAAAACCCGTATCAGTTATCTTTCTGTATTAAAGCAAGTCTGAAAAATAAGAAAAAAAAATTAAATGAAACTAATTTTTACGGATTATATCGCGTTTAATTTTAACTTTTTAATTCCCGACGTTTCGGGTGCTTTACAGCACCCATAGTCACGGGGGGGACTGAGGTGTTTGACGTCCCGATCTCATAGTTAGCCCGGCTACCTTCAGTTTTTTTTCTAAACTAACCGTATTTTTTACGTGGTACCGCCACGCTGCAGTTATATATTATGGATGAGGCACGAATGCATCGGCTCGGCCGGGGTAGGACCACACTCTCACAGAATACCAGCGTGAATCAGCAGAATAATCGTGTAATGAATAGAATCAGGCGTTACTTTGGGGAAATTCATTCTATAGAAGTTGTTTTATTCAATGTGTAGTGTTCGCGTAAATATAAGAAATTATTAAGTTGTTAGAACTTAATATGCTTATTTCCGCGTAATGAAATAAAATGATGTGTCTTGCCCAGTTTGAAGAGCACCGCCCACCTACCTTCAATTGCATGCACTATCCCCGTCACCACCACTCCCAACACCACCACACTAGCAATGTCACACTACCGTCGATAGTACGACACGTGTTTCGCCTCTACACGAGGCATCTTCAGGTGAAGACTCTGCGGTGGCTGACCGCTAAGTGAGCGACGAGCCAAAACAGCTGCTATTTATACAACTTGCTGACGTAACCACTCCCTATTTAAGTGGTGAGCGACTATGTCATGCGACCAATCACCAAGTGACGTACGCAGCCGTTTGCTGTAAAATTAACAACAGACCGCTGAGAAACGTCCGCCTACCCTCCAACCACGCAACCAATCGCTGACAAACGACCACATTGCGAGGCTGCATGTTATTAAGAAGCAGAATTATTATTAAGTGAGTTAGAAACATTTGTTAGTTCATTCAGTAGTGCAACGTTACTATTTTTTTTTTAATATCTCTAAATGTTATAGTACACATAGTTGTAACACTCTATAACAAGTATGTAAGACTTTAAAGGAGTAGTCATTGGCTAGGTTGTGTCCAAGAGATGTTTAGCAAAATGTGATTTATCGGGATTACAATTCCTGTACACGGCTAAATGCTCTTTATAACGTGTTTCGAAATTGCGATCATTCCGACCTGCGTAACCAGCGTGGCATTCGTCAAAAAAGTTTGTAAATACCAGAATTTTGACGAATATCTAACTTATCTTTATTATTACAGATATTCCTAATAGAATTGTTTGTTTTGAACGCCACGTAAACGCCGCTCTGTCGAAGAATATTAACTATTTTATCAGATATGGAACCTTAGTAGATCAAAATACTTACATATCGACGAGCACTTTGAGGTTTAACCGCATACAGAAAATTGCGAATGACATGCTTTTGTTTTTTTTTAATTGTATTGTCGATGATATTTTTTGAATAACTATTGAGGGAGGGCGGGAGGTGGGCAGGACACATCATTTTATTTCATTACGTGGAAATAAGCAAACTAAGTTCTAACAACTTTAATATAATTTATTTCCACAAAGTAACGTCTTATAGAATTAATTGATGTTTTAAGCAACAAGTGGTAGCACTGGTAAAACTCTGTCCGGAATATCAAAATAAAAAAACTCCGAAGGTAAAATTACGTGTATAGTGGTCTGCTATATCGGATCGTAAAAAATAAAATTACGGAGGGTAATTTTAAACGACCTTAACGGCAATATACATACATATTTTTTGCACCTCTATGCCGTGGTACCTTTCGAATGATATGTTTCAATCCCCTCGTTATACAAGTATAACAATTTCAAAAAAAAAACCGTTCTACAATTTTCGACAAGCACGTATTATTATCAACATCAACTTCATACAGCAAGGCACCCAGGGTTTGCAACACACCTACATTTTTAATCTTAATCTCTTAAAAATTGCTCGTTTGTCACCCTTATTCTATAAGTAGTGTTGTATTTAGAAGTCATTTGTGAAATTAACGAGATGTTTTGAAAATAAACAAACAAGTTTAACGAAATTAACACAACTAAGAAATATGCACGGTTGTTGGGCGTGGAAGAAAAAGGCTCCATTTTGTCTGCGCGTATTGGCTTCCGTCCAAACCCTGTTCATTCACTGTTTAAGTAATGTTTTCTTGCGGATACAATTTTGTTTTCAATTAAAAATAAATGTTTACTTCTGAGGGCGTCTGTTCTATTTTATAATGTTTAATGGATGGAGTAAATTAATTAAGATGTTACTTAAGGTGTTATTCTACCTCTTTTGTTATTTTTAGTATTTAATTAATTCGGTATCGGAAATCTTATATTATAGCCCGAGAAGCCGCGTAAGTTTTATCATCATCATCATCATTATAGTCCTTCACAAGTCCACTACTGGACAAAAGTCTCTCCAAGGATCGTCACAAAACTGATCTGTACCACCTGTATCCAGCAAATTCCGTCATCCCAGGTTGTCACTCCATCTAACAGAATGGTGGTGGTGTGTGTACAGAACGAGACTCTTTTTACTGGTAAGGAGACATTCCATCTTAGTCTTCAAAGGTGACAACGCATGTGCATTTTGATTCTTAACCGATGATAGGTGTAGATGTCTATGAGCCACAGCATCGACTTACTATCAGGAGGACTGTTTGCTCGCTTGTAACTCTTATTATATAAAAAATTCTATGTGGAAATCTTATGCAACAAAATAGGAGGTAAAAGTGTTAAATTCCATTCGAAAGATAAAGTTACAGCTTATATACGTCCCACTGCTGGGCACAGGCCTACTCTCATTTCTGAGAGGGTTATTAGGGCAAGGAAGTGTCCACCGCAATTCCCTAATGCGTGTTGGAGAACTTCTCTTTATCTTTTTCTTTAAAAAAACGATACCTAAAATAGCCACGCCGTTTACGTGGGTCAGACTGGTCGCAATTTCGAGACACGTTACAAAGAGCATTTAGCCGCGTACAGGAATTGTAATCCCGATAAGTCCCATTTCGCTAAACATCTCTTGGACACTGGACACAACCTAACCAACGACTACTCCTTTAAAGTCTTACATACTTGTAATAAAGGGCTGCGACTGTGTGTGCTGGAACAGTTGGAGATATTAAAAAATAAAAATAGTAATGTTGTACTGCTGAATGAACAAACAAATATTTCTAACTCACCTCTCTAAAAATCTTTAAACCTGCTCTCTAATAACGGACAGCCTCGCAATATGGTCGTTCGTCACCTTCACGGTGATCAGCGATTGGTTGCGTGGTTGGATGGTTAGGCGGGCGTTTTAAGTGGGGAGCGGTTGCGTCGGCGAGTCTTATAAATAGCAGCTGTTTTTGGCTCGCCGCTCATTTAGCGGTCAGCCACCGTAGAGTCTACTACACCTGAAGATGCCTCGTGTAGAGGCGAAACACGTGTCGTATTGTCATCGGTGGTGTGCCTTTCCTAGTGTAGTGGTGGTGGGAGTAGTGGTGCTGGGGTTAGTGGTGACAGAGATAGTGCACGCAATTGAGAGAGAGCGGGAGGTGCTCTTCAAACTAGGTAAGACACATCATTTTATTTTATTAAGCGGATATTGGCAAAGTAAATATTTACAACTTTAGTTAAACGTAAATTTCACAAGGACTAACATCCAGACCCGTAATAATTATTTGTAGGCAATACAAATACTTGTTCCGTGCGGGATTCGAACCCGCGGCCCTTAGCGCAGCAACTCATTGCTAAGCCACTGCGCCACGGAGCCGAACTTCACACATGTGTTCGAAATATATTTTTCTTAGTTCTCAGACACACAGGTTTTCCTTCACCGCAGAGCACGTGGTAAATCAGCATTTAAAATTGCAATTACCAATTTCATTGGTGCCGGCGGGGATCGAACTCGGGTAGCTCGCGTACTGTGAAATTTACAGCGAGCGCTTAGCGCTTAAGCTATCATGACTCTATAATAACATTTCAATGGATATTAATAGAACACTCATTCAGCTATACTCACCTTGTCCCCTTTTTTAAAATAAATTAAAAAAACGACAATTACCAAAATAATAATAATATTTAATGAAAACTGTTAGCAAATTTTTCCCGTCCTCAGCCATAATTATAAACTTACTTAAACTTCTTATTATTAAATAAATTTAAATTAATTAAAATTACTTGATTAAATAAATGCATAATTATTTGATTTATAGTATATATAATATTTAACTTTGTAATTACATTATAAAATAAGATTCCGGATATAATAAATAATCTGTCTCTGTCAATTATATATTAGAGTAAAACAATATCAAAGTTTTATTTGAAAATCGACAACCACACTCTGTCACATTTCAGAAGTGGGATATAATTCGTGAAAAACAAAAGTAAAATTGTTCTGGGATATAAAATGTCGGGCCCCTACATACACGGCCTTGGTGAAAATAAACGGAAATATTGCCGAAAACGTTCCCGAAAGAATGAAGAAAACGAAGAAAGTCGAAATTTTTTTTCTTCAGAAGACCACGCGCCCGCTATGGAAAAAAAACGCCGAGTGAGTCATGTCGACGCTGAGGTCATCCCCAAATTTCGACCTGAAGATAATACCAGTAACGTCAGCAGCTGGTTGCACAAGATCGATCAGCTTGGTGAAATATATGAATGGGATGCAACCGAGAAACAATTTTTAATGCAACTTCGTCTGCGTGGTTCAGCTCGACGTTGGTACGATGACTTAGATTATTATAACATCGACTGGGAAGGATGGAAACGTGCTCTGGAAATGGTCTTTCCACGATCCACTGATTTCGTCAGCAGGCTCGAACAGATGTTGGCAAGAACAAAAAAGATTCCGAAACCATGACTAATTATTTCCACGACAAATTATCACTTATTAAAATCATATCATATCATCCGAGGTCTTCCCGTGGAACTGCAAGCAAACGCAAAAGCGTACAAATATCGGAAGCCACAGTTATTATACTACGGGTATTTATCATCATTTGAAAATTATAAGAGAATAAAAGCTGCTACACCAATGCGAAAGTCATTATGGAAAAGGGGTACAACCGATGGAAGCTCTGCAACTGACCTGACGGGGGTGAGACGGTGCTATATCTGCCGGTGGTTAGGACATGCAGCTCAGGACTGCCGTTCAAAACAACGCTGTGAAAACAATGGTCACACTTCATGTGTCAATGCAATGGTCACACTTCGGCTACCTGTTGGTTTGTGGCGACTCCTGGTTCAACGCAGCAACGTTCGTCATCTCTGGTGAGTCACATCTTGTTTACCACTACTGATGTGTTATGCAGCGTATATAAGCGTTACGCGTACATCAGCACAGAAAAACTGGTTGTCTACATAGATATGTGTAGTAAATTAAATATTTTAACACAAAATAAAGCGAAATTATTGAAATTACCAATAGCGGCATTGACCACGGTAATGCGAGGATTTGGGGAACTTGCATACAATCGTTGGGGAGGTCGCAAATAACTGTGCATATGGACAAAATATGTCTAATTGGGTACGTGGAAATAACTAATTACGAGCTATCCGATATAGATTTAATTATTGAGCAACCGATGATTAATCAACCTGGGGTAAGTCTGGTAACTACTTCTAGCTCTCCAAAATTTGTAGAAACTTTAGTAGTTGATGATTGCCTAAAGTGCGTTAAATTGGAAAATCTAGACTACAATTGTAAATTCGATGTGTACCTAAAATGTGATGTCACTTTACCAGCACAAAGCGTCAGCCTGATTGATGTGACGGTGAATATTGAATCTAACGACAATTTGTACTTCTTGACAAATTCTGTCTACATGCAATTAGGAAAATTATGTTATGCAATACCTGGAGGAATTATCTGCATCGAAGGGTGTTTAAAATTTATAAATATGAGTAATATACCAGTTTCCTTCCCTGCTCGTAAATTAATAGCGCGGACGGAACTAGTGACCCTACCCCCTACTAATGTGCAGGACGTACTGAATACTGATTTTTCTTGTCTTCCTGATGGTTACGGTAACCTTCCAAATAAGGGTGAAATTGACGTAGGAGATCTAGAAAAGAGGGACCAGGATGAGCTCCTAAAACTATTAAATAAATACCGTTATATCTTTGCTAGGGATACGAGAGATTTGGGATGCACAGATCTCATGAAAATGCATATACGGACAACTACTGACAAACTAGTTTACTTTAAGCCATATAGACTATCACACAAAGAAAACGAAATCGTTAATAGTAAGGAACCCCCTGACGGGACATATTTTCCAAATTGACGAATCAGATTGGTTAGTAACGCTACAATTGCAGGACGACAATATTCAGCATATAATTACTCAGTTACGGGAACAGACCACTAACCCAGACGTAAATACTCGTAATAATTATGTTATTAAAGATAACGCCCTGTTCAGAAAAATGTTGCATGGAGAACGTTTGTTATACCAAAACTGGCAAAATATGGCCTACTGCAGAAATATCATGACCAAATAGGGCACTCTGGTTTTAAAAGATGCGAAAAAACCATAAAAGCTCAGTTTTCGTTCATCGGAATGAATCGATTTATAAGAAAATATATTAAGTCGTGCCTACAGTGCGCATATGGCAAGTCCGAATATGGTAAGAAACAAGGGGAACTATATCCTATCGAGAAAGTTCAAGTGACTATGCATACTCTCTACGCCGACCACTTAGGACCCTTCGTGAAAACTCGAAATGGTAATACGTATGTACTAGTCGTAATAGATTCTTTTACGAAATTCGTATTCGCAAAAGCTCTCCGAAACTGTAGTTCGGTAGAGACGATTAAATACTTAAAAGAAATAATTACAATGTTTGGGTATCCCAATAGAATTATAACAGATAGAGGTAAGGCCAGTCGTTATTTTAAACAATTTGCAGAGGAAACGCAATTTAAACACGTGTTAAACGCCATAGCGAGCCCGAGGTCTAACGGACAAGTAGAACAAGTAAATCGTACAATCATAGATCTCACTATGTCGGAGAGTGAAAATATATGGATGAAAATCTATCGGATGTTCTATGGGGCATAAATAATACACCCAATTCTACCACTTCTTTCCCTCCATTCAAACTCTTATTCGTGCACGAAAATCCCCGTTTACCAGCTTACCCTAAGGGAGACTCAAAAGATTTCGCTATACAACAGCAAGCACTACAGGACAGGAGGAAAAGTGCAAAATTAAATATAGATAAAAATATGACCCTCATGAAATAGAGATTTGACAAATCCCGTAAGACATGTAATAAATATTCAGTAGGACAATTAGTTTTGTGGAAAGGGGGCACTAGTATCGACACATCTGCGAAAGTTTGCCAAAAGTTAAAAAGCTTTTATACATGACCTTACAGAGTATGTAAGGCAGAGCAGACAATAGATCGTTATACAATATGTAGTGTAAAGGGAATAAAAGGTTATAGAAAATTTAGTGCGGTTGTGAGAGGAGAAGTATTGAGACCATATAAGTCTATTATATCTGATGTAGATAGTTCATCTACTGATAGGGAAGTGGATAGGGGTGATTTTATTGATCTGCTAGAGGGTTGACTAAAACAAAAATATTATACTTATAGTTACAAATGTATCTTACAAGTTGTAAAATTATAACTCCTTATTTTCGTTATTTGATTAAATATTCTGAAGTTCTGCTCGTCTCTATTACGTAGGAATCAATAAATTAAGCTCAAGAGTATTGTATTTAACTTTCTAGAATTAAATTGTTACTAATCTTATTGCTTGTTAATGAAAATCAAATATATTATGATGAAAATATAAATTAGTCATTTATTCAATGAATCCTTTACTAATAGGAGTTCCGTATTAATAAGGAGTTATAACAGGTAATTGAATAGTTACCAACTCAAATTAATTGTATAAATATTTATTTATTTTTATATTATTACAAACTTATATAAATATAAATTAGTAAATTATTACAATGAATCCTTAGGATTATTAAGAGGGTTGCAACATTTGAAATATATCTTGTAATATCATTATACATTTACTTCAACATCGCTGTGTAGAAATCTCCATTTTGATATAGCCACATCCATCTCAAACATAAACAATGGGATTATAAACCATGTGAAGATACATTGCTCTATCCATAATAGCATATCGTTTATTACAATACCAATTGCAAGTAGGAGAAAGTATATTAGGTAAGAAGATATGTGACAAAAACATCACAAAGTTCTGCGCGACAATACCTTGGCAAGCATTCATTGATCACTACACATTGACATTAAAGGAATAATTGCAATTAATTAATATCCTATATCCTATATATATGTAACTAGAGAACATCTAAGAAAAAATGTTATTAATACTCAATTACCTAACAGGTCACCCAGGTCTACTCAAAATTTTCTGTGTGAACGACCCGTCTGTGTGACCGATCCGTCTGTGTGACAGAGCCGTCTGTGTGACCGATCCGTCTGTGTGTCCGACACCTGTCTGTGTGACCGATACCTGTCTGTGTGACCGACACCTGTCTGTGTGACCGACACCTGTCTGTGTGACCGACACCTGTCTGTGTGACCAGTCTGTGTGACCAGTCTGTGTGACCAGTCTGTGTGACCAGTCTGTGTGACCAGTCTGTGTGACCAGTCTGTGTGACCAGTCTGTGTGACCAGTCTGTGTGACCAGTCTGTGTGACCAGTCTGTGTGACCAGTCTGTGTGACCAGTCTGTGTGACCAGTCTGTGTGACCAGTCTGTGTGACCAGTCTTTGTGACCAGTCTTTGTGACCAAGTACTAAAGTTCCTTTCGTAACACACTTCAGTTACGTGAACAAAACAAAAAAAAATATTTTATAAAACATACCTTCAGAATTTATAAGACAACTGATTAACTTCTCATATTTTAAATTATATTGTTCATTTTCTTTTGAATTTTCCAGGCATTTCATGGAACCGAAACCAATATGCTGTCTGATCGCCGTGGAACACGGCCGTTGCAGGATGGCCGAATGTTAGCAAATGTTTCCCGTCCTCAGCCATAATTATAAGCTTACTTAAACCTCTTATTATTAAACATTACTTGATTAAATAAATTTAAATTAATTAAAATTACTTGATGAAATAAATGCATAATTATTTGATTTATAGTATATATAATATTTAAGTTTGTAATTACATTATAAAATAAGATTCCGGATGTAATAAATAATGTAGGTGATTTTAAACTATTTCCGTTTATGAATAATTGTAAACCGCATAATGTGGGTATAAAAACAAATGCAGGACTCCGACTAGATTCATTGTAAGTTACTTATTTGCCTTAAGCAGAAACTCTGTCAATTATATATAATAGAGTAAAACAATATCAAAGTTTTATTTGAAAATCTACAGCCACACTCTGTCACAAAACACATTACACATGTTGTATAATATTTTTATTTGTAGTTAACAAAAGTTACTTTATAATTGTATTTCAGCTTACTAAGTCTTGAGTATAAAAGAGTAAATAATCCTTTACCACATAGTTTCTTCTCGTGGCTGTTGTAAGAGGAATGAAAGAAAAATGTAATGGTCGAGTAACTTCATAAGTTACTTTATTTAGAGCGTATTGCTCCTTGTCTGCAGCCCGTCAGAGTTGGTACCATCCTCATACTTAGGCTGCCACTAAGAAGCACCACCAAAAGCCAGCTGACCAGCCTGGCTATTTTTGTTATGGGATTTTGTATAATTTTGTTGAGATAATATTTTTTTTTAAATAAAATGACAAAGAACTAACGGTCACCTGATAGTATATGACTACAGCCAAATCCTTCAAACGAAAAAGGTCACAGATGCGTTTAGTACTCTCTGAATTTGTTGTCATCCTGAGACTAAGATGCGAGTGTCGCACAAAATACTGACGACTAAATCGCGCGGTCATCTATTACCTTGCTTACTAGTCCACTTATTAGTAATCTCTTATCTTTAAGAAAGATAGGAGAAGCACTTCATGTCGTTTATCAAGCTTCAATTGCAATAGTATTTTAAATTAAATGGAATTCAGATGTCCTCTATTTTGATAAATAAAAACAATCACAGGAATATAAGATAATGAATGAAAAATTAAACTAAAATGTGAATATACAAATAATCAAATCAAATCAAATTTTTTTTTGCAATCCATGTGTACATAATTGATCTTAAATTAAAAATGTGCTTACAACTTAGACGCCCTTTTCAGGCACTATAAAATTTAACGAGGACACTGCTTATACATAAAATATACTTAGAAGCTAGATAAATATAAAAAATATACATATACATAAAAATATAATACTTAAAAGTGTTATTTTTTTATATCTAAATACTCCTCCACTGAGTAGAAGGCATTTCGTTTTAAATATTTACTGAATATACATCTTTTGTAGGTAGTTTTATTTTAAAATTGTGTTTATCCCCAAATTTAGAAAATTTAAAAAAAAATTAGGGGCCTTTTTTAAATTTTAGCTTTTTTTAAATCTCAATTGATATACGTTTTTTTTGGCGCGTAAATGTTACGTACATTATGACAATTATATAAACCTGTACGGTTCTAAAATTTATATTTTACATCAGAATTGTAATTGTATTTTTTTTTTACAAAGTAACGTGACTTCAGTGGTTATTTTATGAAGGAAAAAAATTAAAATATAATCTTTGATTATAATTTTTTTTTATGTACATAGATTATACAAATTATACTTCAAATTTAAGGACCATTTTGTATTAATTGTAAGTATAAATATTTTTCAGGGTAAATTGGAAACTCAATTGCGCCTATTTTGAAAATTAATGTTATCGCTAAGTCTAGACAAAGGTTTGATGTTGATTGAACTTAAGTGTATCAGCAGAAGTAATACTTCGAGACTATCATTCTTCATCATCGTCCGACCAAAAGTGCACCGCTGAACATAGAACTTCCCCATAAATTGCCTTATAGAAGGATATTTGTCATAGTTGGCAAGCAAGTTGGCAACTGCAGATATTTTTTTTCGAGTTGTTATCAGAAAGACTCTGCTGCCCATCTCCTGTTTAATTTCCCTCCGTCGCCACCCACGGGATGATATAGGGTAGTGGATATTCTTACACAGCTACTTCACGGGCACTAGACTATCATTACGAGAATGTATTTATTCTTCGATTTTATATACAAATTCAAGACATTTTTTTTCATAGTTTAATTGAATTTTATTATTATATGTGCCATTTTGTTCAAAAACTTGTTGCCCTCTTGTAGGTAGTGACATGATCCAGTTGCCGTAGAAATCTTGGGATTTTTGATAAAAAAATAAGTAGTTTTGACAGTCTTCTCTTGATGTTAATTTAACACGACCCAAAGAATTCTGAAGAGACCGAAACAGGTGAAAATCTGAGGATGCAAAGTCAGGACTATATGGTGGATGCATTAACATTTCCCAATCAAGTGCTCTCAATTTTTGCTGAGTGGCCAAATATGTGTGTGGTCTGGCGTTATCATGATGAAAGACCACTTCTTTTCTGTTGATCTGAGAGTGTTTGGATGGATTGTATGTATGTATGTCTATTTTTTGGCATGCTCTGTAGCCTAAACAGCTTGATGGATTTCAACTTTGGTAAAGTCGTTAGATTCGTCAGTCGTGGAAGTGATAACATTTGGTATAATAATTGAATTTTTCTCTTTTCAGAAAACTTTTTACGCAGTCGAGTTTTTCCTTAATTTACTGTTTTAACCCTTAAGCTGTTAGCTTTGTGGTGCAGTTATGTAGAATAGAATAGAATGATTATTATTCAATTTAGATTATTACATAATACTTATTGAAAGTCATTTTTTACCTCTGTCCTGGGAAGAACCAGCAAGAAACCCAGCGGGACATTTTTTTACAACGAATTTTAATAGAATAAGCATGGTGGCGATCACCTCATTCCCAGGGGTTTTTTCATTAATGTATTCTTTGATATTATAATAACCCTTTTCTTTTTGTACAATTTTTGTCGAATTTCGCTAGCTAATCGTTTAATTAGACATACATAGGTAACGACATAGAATTAATTCATTGCGATGTGCATGGATAGTACCAAATGTTTGTATTCCATGATGATGATTCGATAACCTTAGACAGATCGTTAGTTAACAACCATTTGGCGATTAGTCTAGCAATGTAAAGACACATTTCAGTCCGTCCATAGTTGTATTCACTGCTTTATCAAATAAAACAATAATTCTATACATTCAAGTACGATTTTAATTTTCTTACCATAGTTTTAGTTAATTATCGCTACATTGTAGTTAGAGCAACATCTGAACCTTCGACCACTTTATTAAATGGCTAATGGTGGCTCGCGAAATTGTTTCAAGTTCAAAGCCGATTGTTTATAGTTCATTTTGTTAGGCAAATGGTTAAATACAGACAATTATTTTTTATAGAATAAGTGTGACAAACCGGCACATAGGTCACTTGATGCTAGACGTCTACCATTTATTAAGAATCAAGGGTATTGTATTTTAAAGGGTTTCCGGTTCTTTACACTCACTATACTAATCACAGAAGCATTATTCTGCTGATTTGTGCTGATATTCTGTGAGACATATCATGATCTGCTAAAATTAAAAATCTTGTGAGAGTGAATAATCCTATCTCGAAGATGAAGAAACTATAAAAATAAAAATAAACGGGGACTACTTTAAAAATAAATTTAAATAATGATTCGGCGCGCGATTAAAGCCCAGCCTATTTTTTTTCTTTTGTAAAGAATACTTGTAACGCTATTAACGGTACTAATACTCCTGCTTACCACTCCAAGAAAGCTTAAAATTTTGTATTAGAACCCACAGTACTCGAATGGCGGATTCGAACCCACGACTTTCTAATTTTTCAATCCCCACCTTACCTCTATATATATAAATCGCCAGTGAAAATAAAGGCGCCCTCCCGCTAGGTGAGCCTGGGGATGAACAACGCTCCATGTGAAAGACACCAACGAATACGGTGTATACACATATATTGTTGTAAGAATAATATGATTTAGATATCAGTGTTCTATTGTACGATGTATCTATTTCAAACCATGAAAATGCAGAATAACGTCTAACCGTTAGTTAGACAGCGAATCAATAAAATGAAATACCTTTTAAGATAATTATTTTGCTTAAAGCATAGAATAATATAAAAAAGTATTCTATGGATTAAAGTATATTTTTAAAAGAAATTTACTAATATGTTCAAGACACGTTTTCACACTTGACTCGTATTTTATTTCAAATTGGTTTTAAAACGCAATGTTCTATAATCATTCTAGAACAATCATATTTAGAACATTTTCTACCGACTTCAACAGGAGGAGGTATTCAATTTGACTGTATGTTTTTTTTTTTTATGTGTGTTACCTCATAATTTTTTACTGGGTGAACCGATTTCGATAATATTTAGATTTATACGCGGTAGAGCCATGCTGCAGCTATATTAGTAGTATAGTTGTAGTACGAATGGGTCGGCTCGACCGGGGAAGGACCACGCTCTCACAGAATACCAGCGTAAAATAGCAGCTTAACACTGCTGTGTTTCGTATGGTGAGTGTAGAGAACCGGAGACCCTTTTTACTGGAAAAGAGGCATTCCATCTTAGTCCTCACGGGTGACAACGCATCTGCATTTTGATTCTTTATTGAAGATAGATGTAGATGTCTATGGACCACAGCAACCACTTACCATCAGGTGGACTGTGTGCTCGTTTGTCACCCTATCCTATAAAAAAAAAATCTTTTTTTGTTTGAAAGCTGATGATTATTATAAATTTGGTTAAGCCCTGACCAATAATTTTTGAGTTATTCTTAATAATTAACGTTTTTAATTTTAAATTATATACATATCGAATAAAGTTTTCTGGAAAAATATATCGTGGAACCGTCAAATTAGTAAAACTTTACGCACTAAAATGGAGTAGGTATAGAAGAGACTTTAAAAAATGAATAATTTAAAAGTAAGCTTCGATACGGCTTCATTTTATTACTTTATCGGATAGGAAAGAGTGAATCTTGTTACATTAGTACATATTGGCAGCCTTCATATTATATCCTCTGCAATATTTTTATTTCTAAAAAAATTGTTTCGATGTTTCGTGAAGGCGACTACCCGCAAGATTACGAGACATCTTTATGAAACATGCGGAAAATCGATGGATGCAGGTGGCTTATTAGGACTGTGGTTTGTGGCAATTTGAAAGCCTGTGGTTTAAGGCAATTTGAGGGAAACCTGATTTCAGCTTACGATGGGCTTTAATGATGTTTATTATTGAAAAAAGTCCGGATAGTGGAAAAGAGATAATGTTGTTTGAATGTAAGTTTGTTTGTGGGCGGTAGCCTCTAGAAGTACTAATCCGATGATCACAGAAAATTCTTTCACTGATATAAAGCTTCACAATTCACGAGAGACATTAGCTAGGTTTTGCTATGAAATAGGTTTTTTTGTAGCAAATCAGTATATTTGTTAAAATCTAAAAATTAGCTTTATAATTGTTTTATTTTCGTACGCTGACCAAACAATTTGATATAAAAAAAACTCTAGTTTTCGTAAAGTACAAATTTAATGGTAATGGTAAACAGCGTCTTATTTTGTATTAGTAATTTTAATTACCAATTTTTAAGCAAGCGAAGCCGCGCGGGTTATGTTGTAGATAATATAGCTGGTGTAAATCGCACGAAGCATGGGTATTTTAAAAGCGTAATAAAATCCGTACATTTAATTTTATTGAAATTCGATAATAAATTCCCCGGAGAGTCCCTGGAAGTTATACGATCACTAACAAATTTATACGATAGAACGATTGTATATAAAAAGATATAAAGATACAAATAATAATAAATAAAGAAAAAATATATAAACAAAATGCGCTTTTCGATACTTTATACAGTAATGTACTGATAAAACTGTCATCTGATTGGAACATTTGTAAGAATAAAACTGAAATATAATGCTATCAAGATGTCTTATAACTTTTGAATACTTCATGTCGACACTTCAGAAAACAATGGAAATATCAGAACAATATAAACTACTCAACAATGTAAGAATGAGTTCTGTTTTTGGGATCTTGCTTTTACAAGTTCTTTGTCTAAATACCTTAGATACAATACAAGCTGCTATAGTGTGAAAACTACTGCACGAGAATTTGTTCTCTCTGCGGTTACCAACCTGCCTGCCATAGTTGTCACTATCTGCAGGCGGATTGGCAACCGCAGTTTTTGTAATTTTGAGTTGCAATGATGAAGATTTTGCTGCTCGTCACTTTTTTTCATTTTCCAGCGTCGCCACAAGCGTGTGCATTAAAGCAAATTCTCCCTATATTGGGAGAGGGATGTCCAGCAGTGGACTTTTGCGGGCTAATTAAGAAGAAGATAAATTCCATTGCTTTGGACAGGCATTACTAATCATTTCTGAGAGAGTTTTGAAGTTTGCTGGTTGACGAAACTAGTCTTTTTTATTGAATATGGGTGACAAATGAGTACACAGTCCACATGATGGCAAGTGGATGTTGTGGCTCATAGATATCTATCTACATTTATCCTTGATTAAGAATCAAAATGCACATACGTTGTCTCAACTTGTTTCAAGTCTTCTGAATACGTTTAATTTTTGTGATATATAGATGTTTTCCTACATGCAGCATGGGAATAAAACACCTAAAATTAAGATTAACATTTTATCGCATCAAGTTGCTTGTATACTAAATGAATGTGTTGTGTAAATTTAATAGGAGCACCCTACCTCAAGTTTTCTTCTTTTCTTTTACTATCCTCAGCCAGTGCTTGACCACTATCCTACCTGATGATAAGTGGTGATGCAGCCGAAGATGGTAAATCGCACTTACTTAAGAAAAGCCTATTTAGTCTTGCCTTGAAGACAATTAAATAAAATGAAACATTTCCGATAGTGGCTTCTTACGACATTGCATTACAAGGCCATCTACTAAACGCAAGAAAAACATTTTTTTCTTTCTTGTCTTTTTCATTAACCAGACTGAGCCACAACTACGCGTGGCCTACAATAGCTATTCGTATAATATAATATTTATATAAAGAACTTACATATTGTTCTATAAAGAACTATTATATTATACGAATAATAATAATACATAGTATCGGTCTTTTCAAAGTATTCACATTACCACACTTTTCTCAGTATTCACTTTTCCATACGTCTAAACCATTTGAAAAATCTAAACAGAACCTACTGAAATCTTTAAATAGGTTTGTTATAAAATTGTTATTAACTTTAAAACCGTATTTTAATATTCTTATTCTCTTTATTAGCTTTTAAAATTGTATATTCAAGGAGAAAATGAATGTATTTAATTACAAATTTGAGACGAGAGTTAACTTGACAAAGAAGCTCATCTCAAGTACTGTTGCAAGTTTTGTAATATGTATTAAGGCTTACGCTTTGTACGTGATCTTATGAGAAACTAAACAAAATCGTTCCAAACATTAATCTTTTATTGTGTGGTGGCCATACTTACAAGGACTTATAAATAATCTTTTATGTATATAAAAACATAGTTTGTTTGATTATACTTACCATTCAACCGATCACTTATGTTTTATAATTTTTAAATAGTATACACAGACTATAAAAGACTTTCACAGATTTATATTTTTAAAATTCTTCGAAAATATATGGAGCAGGATTTTGGGCTTTAGTGGGCAAGAGTAGCAGAAAGCCATGCTACGCCACACGTCAGCTCAGTTCACTAGATGATCCTTTTCTGTCTTGGAGTCCATCTGGCTTGCCAGTCTATTACCAGTATCTACCTTCTAGCAGCATCGCGGACAAACGAGCACACAGTCTAACTTGTGGTAAGTAGATGCTATGCATAGACAGATCTATCCTCGATTAAGAATCAAAATGTAGATGAGTTGTCATCTCAGAGGACAAAGTAGAATGCCTCGTTATTAGTAAAATGGCTCTCCGTTTCTCTATACTCATTATACGAAACATAGCAGCATTAAGCTGTTCTTTTATGTTGGTATTCTGTGAGAATTATAATATTGGATATTATTCGAGTAAATTTTCATTTCATTTTGTAGGAATATAATAAGCAACTGTTGATTAATGAGCATAACGTTCAAAGCAATTCGTTCGGATTCGTTCGGATCTGTACTGTTCTATTCAAAGCATTATGATAAAGTTTTCGAATTCAAAACCATCAGATAGTACCAACATACTCATAGGTCTAAGCCTAGATTTCCACCTATATAATTAGTTGCGTTCAACAGACATATGCTCTTAATATCAATATTCTTCAAAAGTCTAGCCTCATTATTTAAAAGATTTAGATATTATTCCAACCAATCTAATTTTTTACATTTTTATATTATATTTTTATATTTTATATTTAAGTTTGTTTTTATTACTAAATGTTTATGACTTAAATACTTTTTACCACATTCCGTTGACGTCTAAATACTTATTGCACTTCGTACGGTAACGAATCACAAGTGATTGCTTATGTTTTGTCGAATACAAACCAGTATTTCGTTTATATTACCGCTACCTCCGACAGCCGTGATCGTCTAGTGGTTAGGACCCTACGTTGTGGCCGTAGTAACCCAGGTTCGAATCCTGGTCACGGCAGCGTATCGCTGTCGCGGCGGAGCAATTTTTTTTAGTTTATGTAAATTTCACCATTACAGTACTTAGTATATTGATTAAAATAATGAAAATAAATATTATTTTCTATTTTTTTAAACACAATATTTATTACCAAAATAAAATATTAATTTCGGATTTTATCGCATTTGATTTTACTTATTTTTAATTCCCAACGTTTCGTGCTTTGGATTTGGAGCACCCATGGTCACTTTTGTCACCATGGGGACTTAGGTGTTTGACGTCCCGATGTGTAGTTTTATTCAATATGAGCTACAAAATAATTGTGTCGTATGGACGTTTGTTCATGTGCAATTTGTGTATACGAAACCTCCTTGTCAGGCGAATGTACTCAAATAAGTAGTGTAAGAGTAACATTTTTGTAAACACTTAATGCTTCGTATCCAGACAAATGATGGAGAGCAGTGTCAAAGGTGCGAGACGTCTGGTACTGGGATCGTCAATACGTCCACCAAGCGTGATGATTAAAGCAAATCTTCCTAAAACGAGTGAGGCCCATGTCCATCGGTGGACTTTTACTTTTACTTTCGGTAGGCTAATGACACGAACATCCAATAGTTAAAATATGGAACGTGAAACTAAAGAATGGTGGCTTCGAATCAGCATTTCAACTACTGTCATGAACCACTCCTAGTAGAAGCATTTTTAAAGATGTTAAAAATTTATAAGCTAAGATGATGAGCATTCCTGACTTTGGAAGATAGCAGTGTTTCATCCCTCAAAAAGCACATCTCTCCGGTCGTATCGGATTGCCGTCCCAATGGACTATGAGAGTGAGGGAATAAAGAGTGCACCTGTGCTTGCGCATACACTCGGGCAGTATAATCCTGTCCTGCACCGATAGTTAGTCTTCGTTGAGACTGGCCGCCAAGACCGAAATCAGATCTGGGGGGACATTATATAAAAGAATGGTGTCCGCGCAGAAAATAGGCACGACCTGATAATACGAAGGATGCAGGTGGCCGAGGACTGTATTTTGAGGCAATCCTTGGAGAAGATTTATCTTCAGCAGTGGACAAGTGAGGGGTAGCAATGATGATGATGATGATCTACTCACAAGAACGTCTCTGAAGAAAAATATCATCGCTGCTGTGGTTAATTTCCATTTTAAGCACTATTTATATTTAAATAAATTAACGATAAAATTTTGATTTAACAAGCGGTAGATATACTAAAGTAAAATGAAGATCAAGTCTTCTTCTGTCTACTGATGGATATAGACCTTTCCCGCTGTAGCGACGATTTGTCTTTATGGCCACGCTCGGCATGCGGATTGGCAATCGTAGTAATATTTTTTACTTATTATAAGCCAGTGCTTGATCACAATCCCACCTGGTGGTAAGCGGTGATGAAGCCCTAGATGGTAAATCGCACTGCCTTAGCGTAACAAAAATATATTCGCTCTTGCTTTGAAGATATCCAGATTGTTATCTGATGAAAAAACAAGTGCCGCCAAATTATTCCAATCCCTTTCTGTACGTATTACAAAAGATGGAGTAAGTTCTAATTGTATTTATATTATATATTCCGCTTGATTCAAACGCGTGAAATATTGACTACAAAGGACCCGGCATCTGTCTGTAGGGAGAAATTAAATCATATTATTTCTGTGCACACTCTACGTAATAGACATTTCGCAACTTTAAAGCTTCTCCTTTTTTAAAGGCCGACGATGCACCTGCAATTCCCCTGGTGTAGCAGTTGTACATGGGCACCGGTCGACACTTACCATCAGGTGAGCAGCATGCCCGTTTGCTCTACGTCTGCCCTGTTTCTGTAACCTACGTCTGTCATAAACGAGATAGTTACGAGACTATCTATCAGGAGCTCAAGAGGTTTTCCGTGGTCACCTTTAACACATTTACGGGATGAAATAGGGTGATGAATTCGTCAAATCACTCATGCTCAAACATAATTGTCATTTTTTTTAATAGGATATGGTGACAAACGAGCACACAGTCCACCTGATGGTAAGTGGATTATGTGACCCATAGACATCTACATCTATTCTCAATAAAGAATGCAGATGCGTTATCACCCGTGAGGACTAAGATGGAATGCCTCTTTTCCAGTAAAATGGGTCTCCGGTTCTGTACACTCACCATACGAAACACAGTAGTATTAAGCTGCTATTTTACGCTGGTATTCTGTGATATATATACATATATGCATAAGTACCAAATATGAACATATTCACACATTGGGTACATCACAATACTAACACAAGATTGATTTAGTGTAACATCTGTAAATATTTCATGTAGTTAATTGATGGTACTAGGCGTCGGTTACGGTTCAGTGGTCCATAATAACAGCGCTGAAATTTAGTCACATTTGAATACTTTACCGCATTATTGGGATAGCTCGATCTCTTAGTACAAAATTAGGATAAATCTTAATTTATTGGATAATAGATAGGCAGAATATCTATATAAGACATGCATTTATTCAGCAACTTACACTCATACAGTTTTTATACAGAAAATAAAAATGATACATAAAACAAAAAGATAAAAATAAATAAGAGAAAACAAACATAAAATAATCTGATGGCATGATTGATGTGATGCTCAAAAGTCAAAAGGGCACTGACTCAACATAATGCTGTCGCACGGTTGCAGTAGCATTGGTTTTCCGCAATGCCCATTGAGGTTGGACTCGCCCGCGAGGATATAGAGTTTGCTATATTTCCGTGTTCGAGAAAGATGTCATCAAAATAATTAAATAACAAAATGCAAAAGGATGAGAGCTTTCGATATGTTGTTCTAATAAGTGTATATAATAAATATCTTATATCTTCTCGTCAGGTATACCTCAAAACTTAAAACCGAGATTGTACAACCAGTACGTGTTGCCAGTGATAACTTATGGATCTGAGACGTGGTCCTTCACTGCTGGCCGTATGAAGAAAGTCAAGGTGGCTCAGCGACCTATTGGGAGGGCTATGCTCGGGGTTTCCCTGCATGATAAACGTAGAAATGAAGATATCCGCAGTAGAAACAGAGTACGACGACGGATTAGTAAGCTGAAGTGGCAATGGGCCGGCCATATAGCTCGAAGAACCGACAACCGACATGCGAAGTGTAGGGCGACCCCCCACTAGATGGAGTGACAACCTGGTAAGACATGCAGGAAGTCGATTAGTGCAGGTGGCTCAGGACCGTGCTTTGTGGCATTCCTTGGGGGAGGTCTATGCTCAGTAGTGGACTTGAAGATTAAGTATTATCAGCTTCCACAATCGCCTTTAATTTGTCATTGTCAACAAAATTTTTCAGACCACCACGGGGTTCATTTTTCCGGAACGGAAGCGGGGAAACCAATTTGTTTGTAGTATTCGCTCCGTAAACGTCGTTGATGTTGCGTACCGCTTGTGCCGCATAGCTGCCACGACGGTACTCATATTCCATAATTACTCGAATTTTTAACGTATCCATGATGACGAAAAAGATTCAAATGCGATGAAAACATAACGCTAATCATTAAAAAATTACTAATTATGAAAAGAAGAATTCCATGTTTTTAAAATAAAATTAATTTGAAATTAGAATTTTAGCCAAACAAAAATTATTTTGATTTGTAATGGCCTATACTGCAGAACGGCAATTTCATAGGTAAAGACCTATTACAATAAATAATATAATTAGTACAATAAAACAGTTATCATAAAGATATTTATATAATGATATTTATGTAATGCACCAATTTTATCCTCCCCAAAAGTAAAACCGAAAAGAGTAATAATTTTCTACAAGGGTAATACATTTTCAGTGGTTAGACTCCTTTAATTCCAAGGAGTCTGTCTGAGTAGGTAACACACTCTTACCTATTCCTGCCGCCGAATAGCAGTGCATGTAGTACTGATGTGTTTTGGTCTGAAGGGTATATAAAGATAGTATAATTACAGGCGGTAAGGCATTCCATATTCCTCCTCCAGATATGACAACAGATATGACGTTTAAGTTCAAGAGCTTGGTCAGTTTCATAAAAAAAAACTAACTTAAAGTTACTAAGCCGTTGATTAACTATACGATAATTAAAAATAACTGGCCAAGTGCGTGTCGGGTCACGTATAATGTGGGGTTCCGTAGTTGCCCGTCACAATACGTGGTTTGGATAATCCTATAAATCCACGGACGGACATGGCGAAACTATAAGGGTTCCTTGTTGTGTAACTACGGAACCCTAAAAAGGATCTATAATAAGTGGTGGTAGAGCCACGCTGCAGCTATATTATGGTTGTAGCACGAATGATTGTCGGCGCGACCGGTATAGTACCACGCTCTCACAGAATACCAGCTTAAAATAGCAGGTTAATGCTGCTGTGTTTCGTATGGTGAGTGTAGAGAACCGGAGATCCTTTTTACTGGAAAGGAGGCACTCCATCTCAGTCCTCAGGGTTGACAACGCATCTACATTTTGATTCTTAATTGAGGATAAATGTAGATATCTATGGGCTACAACATCCACTTACTATCAGGTGAACTGTGTGCTCGTATGTCACCGTTATCCTATAAAAAAATAAGTAATCGTGTTTCATACGTAATACATCAGTCCGAGTTTGTCTTTTTGGGAGAGTTTCAGAAAATGCGGATATATATTACGGGAACATTCGATTAATTGAATAACTCGACTCGTTTGTAAAAAGACATTTAATTGCATTTATAAAACTATGAAAGATATGTTTATTTCTAATCTTCTTTATATAAATAAAAATCAATTGCGGCATGTATGAAAGATCATCACTTGAGAACGACTGGAACAATTTTGATGAAATATTTTGGGTGTGTTTGAGCAGGTCCTTAAATGGTTTATTTTCAATAATAGACCCGGTAAGTGATGCTGTTGTGGTGATCCATAAATCACCCGTGCGAAGCCGGGACGGATCGCTAGTTTACAATAAATAGGCCAGCTAAAACCTCACGGGACACGAACGTTGATTGTGCACGTGAAATTTTACGTTTATCCTAATCCCGTCGTAATTGCGATGAATGTTACAAATGGGAGAATCTCCATAAATATATAAAGCTTCATTAGAACAAATGATAAGAGTAAATTACCTTAAACGTCTTTCATTGTATATGTAACGGTTTCATTTTTACATTTTATAGTATATATATATATCTCTTGCTGGATATATATATAATATATATCCAGCAAGTCCCCCTGGGTTTCTTGCTGGATCTTCCCAGGACAGAGGTTTTTTTTCGAACCAGTGGTAATTAAACAAAAGAGTGACTTTCAATAATTTTATTCAATTTTATTTAATTCAATAAATATTATTTATAATCTATATTGAATAAAAAAGTTTCTGTTTCTGTTTCTATATATATATATATATATATATATATATATATATATATATATATATATATATACAGGGTATTTTGAAACGCTCCGAAAACGAAGACAGATGATAGTACTAAGGATACCTATGATGATGGGTCACAAAGAAATTCGATCCCGAGGAAAAAAAATCATCTTTTCACAACGTTTTATTAACTTTATTCACGCTCCATCATGTTATTACAGTTATTTGAAACGATATTTCACAAAAAAAAATCATGAAAATACTGAAACATAAAACCAGCAGTGAAACTGAAGAAAATCAGCTGACAATAGGGTCAATATCCTCGCGGGCGCCGAACTCTTACCTAGATCGGTACGAAACAATGCATTAGGTTATACTACTTACTCACTCTACCCTTCCCTTTCACACACACGCTGCTTCGTGTCGCCTCGCGCTGTGGAATTTACATGCTTCAAGGACGTTACAATAATTTTAGTTTTGAGACAGTGCCATGTTGACTATCACGAGCGATAGTTCAATTGTTTTGTTTATTAAATTATTGTCGTTATTACTTGTTATTTATTAATTAATGATGTTGTTCTTGTTGTTAGTGTTTTTTGTTTTGTTTTAATAATGCCTAACGCGTAGGTACGTTTATAGTGCTCGTGAATACGGCAACATGTTAATGTGCCTTGAAGAATCTCATAAGGCCACGGAGGATCGGTAAGATGTTTCATACCTAATTTTTTTTTAAATAACTTAGTACTGAACTGATCTGAATAGGTACATAACTGAATACATCAGAATAATAAACATACCTACACAATGGATAACAAAGCATGACTCTAACCTTGTAAACATTATATTTAAGTATTTTTTTCATTAGCGGGGAATCGAACCAGTTATTTGGTTTATTTAAGCTAATTTTTTTTAAATAAACCAAATAACTGGTTCGATATAGGCGGGGAATCGAACCCCGGTCACCCGCGTGACAGGCGGGGATACTGACCACTATACTACCGAGGATGTCAAGTGGTAATGAAATTTTGTACAAATATACATACAACAATATTGGGGCTATTAGCACATGAGTAACGGTTTCTTTACTCATGTGCTATTAGTATGTCGGATGAAGATCCCTAACAACGAAAACTTCACTGAAGTAATTATTTTTTTTATAAATAGGACTTTTGTAACATCAGTACCATTCAGGAACATCAATCACATTATACCAACCAGTACGTGTCGAGAAAAGTTCTTTTTAAAATTAAAATTAATTAATTTTATGTATACGAGTATATATTCAAAAGAGTATATATTAACTATGATTTCTATATGTCTGAATATAGAAATCATAATGTACTTCTCCTACAGGACAAGCTTAAGTGTGGGGGTAATTTTTTTCATTATAAGCGTAGCTTAATGGAAATAAATGAATTTTATGTTCAATCAACAAAAGAACTAATAGTTCACCGGATGGTTTCTTCAAAAAAGAAGAAGTGTTGCCACTTATTTTCTGGGGCAGTCAGGTAAAAGTATGGGCTCTGATATTTACTTAACACAGAATCATATTTACTTTTACGTCACTATTTTTATCACCGGAAAAAATTCAAGAGCAATATGCAGTAATTGAAATAGAATATATCAAAACTATAAGTTATTTACAATATTCTAGAATTTCAATATTAAAATTTTATAAATTAGTTCAGTAATATCTAATAATAGTAGCGGGTAATTTCACTGAATTGGAATCGTTTGAACTTTGAATCTATTAAAAATAATGCAGATCTTTTGTACTGTGTCCATTTTAGTGGAATGTTCCAACTTCATAAATGTATACAATATTCGTGTTTAGTCGAATGCCAATCTCGCATGAGATAAACTCTAGTAAGCAATTGACGGATCGATGGTGCTGTGGCTTAGCATTAAGTTACGGCGCTGAAGACGCGGGGTCGAATCCCACACGTAACAAATATTTGTATCGCTTACAAATACTTGTTTTAAAATTTAATTTATGTCTGGATGTTTGTATGTATGCAATTTATGTATATAAACTGCCTCCTAGATACAGGAGAAAATATTTTTTTTTTTTTTATATAGGATAGGGTGACAAACGAGCACACAGTCCACCTGATGGTAAGTGGTTGCTGTGACCCATAGACATCTACATCTATCTTCAATAAAGAATCAAAATGCAGATGCGTTGTCACCCGTGAGGACTAAGATGGAATGCCTCTTTTCCTTGTGATATATGTATATCTAACGCCACCTAAAAATAGAAATATAATAAAGTCATTCATGATAAATAGTAGTACATATTCATTCATCGAAAAGGAATTGGTTTCAAGTTATCAGGACTTTAAGTTTGTTTCTAAAGTATAGTATTATTTATTTATATTTTTCCTTATATATTTTTTTTTTACTCCTTATAAGCCTGTGCTTAACCACAATCCCACCTGGTTGTTAGTGGTGATGCAGCCTTAGATGGTAAATCGCACTGATTTATTTATTTATTTATTGGATGTACACAACAGTTTATATTCACTTTTACGTAACATAAATACCTAATATATACAAAATTTTGACCTAGTATACAAACCAAAAACGCGTACATACAGTTGCAACATGCATTATACGTAAACATATCTATAAAGAAAAAATTAGTTAAACAATTTTATGACAATTTAGAGAAAGTTTTTTTTTATATAATTAAAGACGATAAAAAATTAATGTGGAGTTGACTTGAAGTAGTGGAACAGTTGAGTGCGAAGTTTATTTATATTATTGTCAAAGACGTCAATGTCCCTACCTGACTCTGTCAATACCATATCATTATAAGAGCGACACATTCGTGTTAAAGAATGAAGAATGAAGTTTTTATTTATTTATTCTTTATTGCATTCCTTAATATAAAAGAATACAAAGGACGGACTTAATGCCATGAGGCATTCTCTACCAGTCAACCCAAAGTATTGTTCTTATAAACGTTTAATATAAACGTATTAAGACGACGCCTGGGATTCGACTTGATATTACAATTGATTTGGGATAAAAGGTTTGGGGAAACAATTTTGCAGTTTATTAATTTATGTAAGCAAATAATATCTTGTATTGCACGTCTATTGCGGAGTAATGAAACTCCAAATCTAAGTAGTCTCTCCTGATAAGACGTTAGTTTGCGTCCTATTTCCAGCCTATAACTAACTATCTTAAGAGCTTTGTTTTGGATATGTTCTAGACGCTTGGAGTGCACTTCGTAAAATGGAGACCATACAACAGAACCATACTCAAGAGTACTTCTTATCAAAGCGTAGAAGAGATATATAAATGTGGATGGTTTTTTGATTTAGCGTAACAAAAGCCTATTCACTCTTGCCTTGAAGACGCCCAGATTGTATTCGGACGGAATTGTTTTCCAGTATTTCCAGAATTGTATTCGGTGTTTGCTGTACGCATTACAAAAGACGAAGCAAACCGTTTGGTTCTAATGCGTGGAATATTGACAACAAATGGGTGAAGACCCGCCGACCGTCTGGTTGTCCTATGGTGGAAATAGAGGGAGGAATTAAAGCGTGTAATTCTAATATATATATATATATATATATATATATATATATGTATATATGTAGGCAAAAAACTCATAAACAGCAACAATGAAAGACGTTTAAGGTAATTTACTGTTATCATTTGTTCTAATGAAGCTTTATATATTTATGGTGATTCTCCCATTTGTAACATCCATCGCAATTACGACGGGATTAGGATAAACGTAAAATTTCACGTGCACAATCACGTTCGTGTCCCGTGAGGTTTTAGCTGGCCTATTTATTGTAAACTAGCGATCCGTCCCGGCTTCGCACGGGTGATTTATGGATCACCACAACAGCATCACTTACCGGGTCCATTATTGAATCTAAACCATTCAAGGACCTGCTCAAACACACCCAAAATATTTCATCAAAATTGTTCCAGTCGTTCTCAAGTGATGATCTTTCATACATGCGGCAATTGATTTTTATTTATATAAAGAAGATTAGAAATAAACATATGGCGTATAAGGACGCTCAAGGTCGCTCAGCGGGCTATGGAGAGGGCTATACTTGGGGTTTCTTTGCGTGATAAACTTAGGAATGAGGATATCTGCAGTAGAACCAGAGTGACCGACATAGCCCAACGGATTAGTAAGCTGAAGTGGCAATGGGCCGGCCATATAGCTCCAAGAACCGACAACCGATGGGGAAGAAGGTTCTCGAGTGGCACCATCGTACCGGTAGGCAAAGTTTAGGGCGACCCCCCACTAGATGGAGTGACGACCTGGTAAGACATGCAGGCAGTCGATGGATGCAGGTGGCTCAGGACCGTGCTTTGTGGCATAACTTGGGGGAGGCCTATGTTTAGCAGTGGGCTTGTGAAAGGCTGTAATGATGAATGATGATGATGACTGTATACTCATATTTTACATTGAAGCAAATACTATCGAGCGACACTTTTTTTATATTATATGCCAAAAAATACAACGATTATTTTATTTATATGTCATATTATAATTAAATAATAAGATCTATATAACGCCTCCACAACACAAGCGTGTCTTTTCACCGCTAAAAGGAGCCCGCTCACCCTGGCTCCTACTTTCCGGAATGTATCCTTGGAATACACTGACCACCTTCAGTTGTTAGAGGTTGAATTTTCTCCGAACCTCAACTATGGGCGGTTCATTGAGTCCAGAGCCAAAGCAGCCGCAAGGAAACTAGGTGTCCTTGCAAGGGTGCGGTACTTCACTCCGGGCAGCTTCTCGCTTTATATAAAGCGCAAGTCCGGTCGTGTATGGAGTACTGCTGTCACATATGGGCTGGTGCTGCAAAATGCCACCTGGTAGCGTTGGAGAGACGTGTTAAGAGGATCATTGGTCACCTTCATTTGGTTGAAACCAATCTTGTCATCCTCGAGCACAAGCGCAGAGTAGCCAGCCTCTTGGTGTTCTATAGGATGCATTTCGGTGAGTGTGCGCAGGAATTACACGCTTTAATTCCTCCCTCTATTTCCACCATCGGACAACCAGACGGTCGGCGGGTCTTCACCCATTTGTTGTCAATATTCCACGCATTAGAACCAAACGGTTTGCTTCGTCTTTTGTAATGCGTACAGCAAACACCGAATACAATTCTGGAAATACTGGAAAACAATTCCGTCCGAATACAATCTGGGCGTCTTCAAGGCAAGAGTGAATAGGCTTTTGTTACGCTAAATCAAAAAACCATCCACATTTATATATCTCTTCTACGCTTTGATAAGAAGTACTCTTGAGTATGGTTCTGTTGTATGGTCTCCATTTTACGAAGTGCACTCCAAGCGTCTAGAACATATCCAAAACAAAGCTCTTAAGATAGTTAGTTATAGGCTGGAAATAGGACGCAAACTAACGTCTTATCAGGAGAGACTACTTAGATTTGGAGTTTCATTACTCCGCAATAGACGTGCAATACAAGATATTATTTGCTTACATAAATTAATAAACTGCAAAATTGTTTCCCCAAATCTTTTATCCCAAATTAATTGTAATATCAAGTCGAATCCCAGGAATCACCATAAATATATAAAGCTTCATTAGAACAAATGATAACAGTAAATTACCTTAAACGTCTTTCATTGTTGCTGTTTATGAGTTTTTTGCCTACATATATATATATGTGTAGGTGGCGTTAAATAATTCATATCACCAATTTGTTTTAAAACCTCTCACATGTATCATGGATGCAGTTTATATACATAAATTGCGCACAGACAAACATCCAGACATGAAACAATTATTTGTAGGCCATACGAATACCTGTTCCGTGAGGGATTCGAACCTGCGGCCCTCAGCGTCCCAACGCAATGCTAAGCTCTATGAGAGTTTACGGTGAGATTAAAACTCCAATTTATCTAATCCTGTGAGATTGGCATTAGACTATACAAAAGTATTATTGATATCTCCTAAGAAGTTGAAAAAAATGGACACAATATAAGATCTAAATTATTTTTATTAGATTCAAAAGATTCAATTTACTTGCCACTATTATTACCGATATTTCTTTCCCAATTTAGAAAAATGTTATATTGAAATTTTAGAATATCTTAAATAACTTTTTTTTATTAAATTTGGATATATTCCTGTTAAATTATTGCATAAGCTCTTAAATTTTTTCTGGTGATAAAAATTTATGGTGTAAAGATAGTATGGTTCTTTGATAAAAAAGTACGGAAGCCATATTTTTACCTGACTGCCCCAGAAAGTAAATAATGTTTGTTATGTAGGCTTCCCTTTTTTTTGTTACAAGCGTCAGGTGAACTATTATTTCTCTAGTTACTTGAATGTGAAATATATTAATATATTTCCATTAAGCTAAACTTACAATGATAAAAAATCACCCCACATAAAAGCTTGTCCTGAAGGTAACTTTGATTTGTATATGCAGATTTATAAGTAAAATTTATTAATTTTAATGTTAGGAAGAACTTTTTTTGGAACACTTACTGGTAGGTATGATGTGAATAATGTTCCTGAATAGTACTGATAAAAGAAAAGAACTATTTATAAAAAATCTTTGCTTCAGGGGATGTTTTAGTTGTATGTATTTGTGTACAACATTTTGTTACAGATTAGATATCCTCGGTAGTATAGTGGTCAGTATCCCCGCCTGTCACGCGGGAGACCGGGGTTCGATTCCCCACCGGGGAGAACTTTTTACTAAATTTATATCAGTTTCTCATTTTTGTTTGTTACAATTAATTGATTGGTACAAATCAATTTTTATCGATTAGTTTTACTTACCACCTAATGATTAAAATCCCATTTATTCTAATTAACCGATAAAGACCCTACTTACTTACAAAGGAAGAAGATACATACTATGTAATTACTTCACTTCACACAAAAAAAAAATGAAAGTTATGTGTTGCTGTAACAACTTCTTTAAATGGCATCCGGGGAGAAATCTCGATTTTAAATAAAAATATATAGTTTTTGAAGTTTTTTTCTACGATCAACAATTGGTGGCCTAATATGTGAATGTGAATGTGGCTCTACATTGCAGAGTGTAATAGCTGCAGCGCGAAAATGTCGAAGGAAAACTACGATTGCACAAAACTCGTACCAGCGTGAAATAGTGCTTTAACGTATCTGTGTTTTGTATGAGGAATGGCGTAACCGATTTTTTTTTGGTTTTATTTTATAGAATAAGGCTAACAAAAGAGCACACAGTCCACCTGATGGTAAGTGGATGCTGTGGCTCATTGTCATCTACATCTATCTTCAATTGAGGATCAAAATGCAGATGCGTTGAGAACTAAGATGGAATGTTTGGTTTCTAGTAAAAAGGGTATCCGGTTCTTTACACTTATCATACGAAACACAGCAGCATTGAGCTGCTATTTTACGCCGGTATTCTGTGAGAGTGTGATCCATCCTCGGTCAAGCCGACTTCTTCGTGTTTTAACTATAATACAACTGCAGCATGGCTCTATCACATAATCAAGAATAAATGTAGGTCAAGAAATTCTTGGGCTATAACATCAACTTACCATCAGGTAAACCATGTGTTCTTGTGTTACCTTTACTTCTATATATAAGGAAGCCTATTTATAGATATTTCATGAGTATGTGTATCTTCTTCCTTTGTCAGTAAGTAGTATCAAGCCTGCAGACGTCACGTATTCAGGTTTGATTGGCACTTGTTAATTTTACCTTAAAAAATTTGTGAAAATTAATTTGTCTCTATAGGTACTAATTTTAGCAAATAAAAATGAGAAAATTACATATATTACTTCTGATAAACTTACTTAAAAAATTAGTAAAAAGTTCTCCCCGGCGGGGAATCGAACCCCGGTCTCCCGCGTGACAGGCGGGGATACTGACCACTATACTACCGAGGATGTCAAGTGGTAATGAAATTTTGTACAAATATACATACAACAATATTGGGGGCTATTAGTATGTCGGATTAAGATCCTTAACAACGAAAACAAACACTGAAGCAATTTTTTTTATAAATAGGACTTTTGTAACATCAGTACCATTCAGGAACATCAATCACATTATACCAACCAGTAAGTGTCGAGAAAAGTTCTTTCTAAAATTTAAATTAATTAATTCTATGTATACAAGTATAAATTCAAAAGAGTATATATTAACTATGATTTCTATATGCAGACATATAGAAATCATAGTTAACTTTTGCGTGGTAGAGCCATGCTGCAGCTATATTAATAGTATAGTTGTAGCACGAATGGGTCGGCTCGACCGGGGAAGGACCACGCTCTCACAGAATACCAGCGTAAAATAGCAGCTTAATGCTGCTGTGTTTCGTATGGTGAGTGGAGACCCTTTTTACTGGAAAAAAGGCATTCTATCTTAGTCCTCACGGCTGACAACGCATCTGCATTTAAATTCGCGAACGAAGATAGATGTAGATGTCTATGGGCCACAGCAACCACTTACCATCAGGTGAACTGTGCGCTCGTTTGTCACCCTTATTCTAAAAAAAACTTCTTACTTTCTGGGGCAGTCAGGTAAAAATATGGCCTCTGATATTTACTTAACACAGAATAGATAAATAGTGGTACCTTTACGCCACTATTTTTATCACCGGAAAAAATTTAAGAGCAATTTGCAGTTACTGAAATAGAATATATCAAATCTATAAGTTATTAATAATATTCTAAAATTTTAATATTAAAATTTATTAATTAGTTCAGTAATATCAAATAATAGTAGCGGGTAATTTCACTGAATTGGAATCTTTTGAATCTATTAAAAATAATGCAGATCTATTGTACTGTGTCCATTTTAGTGGAATGTTTCAACTTCATAGATGCATACAATATTCGGGTTCAGTCGAATGCCAATCTCGCATGATTAGATAAATTAGTAATTTAATCCTGACAGTTAGCTCTCATAGAGAAATTGACAGATCAATGGTGCTGTGGCTAAGCATTAAGCTACGGCACACAAGGCGCGGGATCGAATCCCGCACGTAACAAATAATTATTTGTATCGCTTACAAATAATAGTTTTAAAATTTAATTTGGGTCTGGATGTTTGTCTGTGTGCAATTTATGTATGTAAACTGCCTCCTAGATACAGGAGAAAATATTGGTGATACAGGTATATCTAACGCCACCTAAAAATAGAAATATAGATAAGAGATATAAAAAGTAATTCATGTAATATAGTAGTAGTACATATTTTTATTAATCGCAGAGTAATTGGTTTTGAGTTATTGCGCCCTTAAGCTTGTTTCTAAAGTACTCTATTATTTATTTATATTTTTTTTTATATAGATCTTATTATTTTATCATATATAAACAAAATAATCGTTGTATTTTATGGCATATAATATAAAACTTCGCTTAAATGTAAAATATGAGTACGGTGTGAATTAAAAAATGTAAATATTTAGAGGTTAACATTTAAAACTAAAGATTTATTTTTTTATAATAACAGCCGGCATTTATTTCATTGCATGGAAAGCTAGGTAACTACGACAATCCTGAAAATGCAAAGGTACGTGGCCATGGTAGTGGACTTGCTGTTAAATATTTATGTAAAATGTTCTCGTTAGTTATAAAACCAATCTCTTAGTATTGCAGAGTCCATTTATATTAAACTACACAAACATTTTGCTTTGCAGCGAAGTTTCTAGAGGACTGGACGTTTTCATGCCACGATACCAGTAGAAATTCAAGTGAAATATTAATTAATTAGAAAGTCATAAGTACACGTTTTCAGATTTTCTGCACTTTTGAAACATTCTTGATTAATTTATCAAATAAAATAAATACATGTTTAAAATTTTGTGGTATATATCATCGTCTCAAAAGATTTAACGATATTTAAATGATGAATGAAAATGACGGCTTCGTGGCGCAGTGGCTTAGCAATGAGTTGCAGCGCTGGGGGCCGTAGGTTCGAATCCCGCACGGAACAAGTATTTGTATGGCCTACAAATAATTGTTCCGGTCTGGATGTTTGTCCTTGTGCAATTTATGTTTGTAAACTGCCTCCACCATACAGGAGAAGATCTTAGTGTGGGGGTAACGTTTAAAAAGATAATTTAAAATTAAAAATGTTGTACAATCGACTTCAATATAAATTATTAAGAATAACTCAAAAACTATTGGTCAGACCTTTGATCAAATTTATATGGGACCACATGAGAAGCACCAGCTTAAAATGCAAGAATAAAAAATAAATAAACATACAGTCGAATTGAGTACCGTCTCCTTTTTGAAGTCGGTAGAAAAGAAGAAAAGAAATTGAGAGAAATGTAACTGTTACAGATACAATGACAGACGTTTGAGGTAATTTACTGTTACCATTTGTTCAAATGAAGCTTTATATATTTAAGGAGATACTCCTATTATTTGTAACATTCATTGCGATTACAATAAGATCAGGATAACCGTATAATTTCACAGAGCGCTAATACAACTCGATCTTAAGCAACTTTTGAAATATTCCGATCCCCTAATTAGACTCACATTTTATAAAAATTATTTTTTGTTTATTCATTCACTATTCATTACAGCCCTTCACAAGTCCACTGCTGAACATAGGCCTTCACCAAAGAATGCCACAAACCACGGTCTTGAGCCACCTGCATCCATCGACTTTCTTATATCTTACCAGGTGGTTACTTCATCTAGTGGGCGGCCGTCCTACACTTCGCCTACCGGTACGAGGCTGCCACTCAAGAACCTTTCTTCCCCATCGGTCGTTGGTTCTTCAAGCTATATGGCTGGTCCATTGCCACTTCAGCTTACTAATCCGTTTTCGTTTATATGCTCGTCGACTAGGTAAGTCCAACTTCGACCGAGAGGTCAATCGACGGATTCAACTCGGTTGGGCAGCGTTCGGGTAATTACGGCACATCTTCTCGTCAGGTATACCTCAAAACTTGAAAACGAGACTGTACAACAGTGCGTGTTGCCAGTAATGACCTATGGAACTGAGACGTGGTCCTTCACTACTGGCCGGATGAGGAAGCTCAAGGTCGCTCAGCGAGCTATGTAGAGGGCTATGCTCGGAGTTTCTCTGCGTGATAAACTTAGAAATGAGGATATCAGCAGTAGAACCAGAGTGACCGACGTAGCCCAACGGATTAGTAAGCTGAAGTGGCAATGGGCCGGCCATATAGCTCGAAGAACCGACAACCGATGGGGAAAAAAGGTTCTCGAGTGGCGGCCTCGTACCGGCGGACGAAGTGTAGGGCGTCCCCCCACTAGAAGGAGTGACGACCTGGTAAGACACACAGGAAGTCGATGGATGCAGGTGGCTCAGGACCGTGCTTTGTGGCATTCCTTGGGGGAGGCCTATGTTCAGCAGTGGACTTGTGAAGGGCTGTGATGATGATGATGAATCGGATGAACGGCATAAGAACTAATATTTTAATGAAAATGCCAAAAACGTCTATTGACAAGAATCATTTCTACAATTAGGATGCTCCCTCATAAGCAGCATTTTCGTAGTTCCCGTTCCCGTCAGTTTTCGACAGTTATCGACACAGGACACTAGATAGAAGTTTTTGAACTCATTGGTGACAAATTGAATATAGGTAAAATTAGGAGTACACTTAACCGACGAACACGTATGCGTAGGTAAGAAGCGAGAAAGGTGTGTGTCAGAATCGTGCCAAATGGATGTCCGTAGTCTCTGTACCAGTTACTCGTTACTCGACTCCAAAGAGTCATTAATTCCATCGTGGGCCAATGTATACGCTTTTACAACAAAGCCCTAGAAAATATGCTGACCTGAACTGTCAAAAACTTTAAAATTTTTACTAAGCAAAAATTGTTTAGTAAGTTTTAATATACTACTAAAGCGTACATGATTGATAATAACCCATGGAAATGAGGTGATCGCTAATATTATGTTGTTTCTTAATGTTTTCATACTAATTGTATAAAAAAATAAAACCATAATCCTGGGAAGAACTAGCAAGAAACCCAGCGGTACTTTTTTTTAAATATTAATTAAATTAATTTTACTAAAAGTCTTCCGAGGATTGAGGTTTTTTTGGAATCAGTGTCAAACAAGCTTTACAGCTTAAATGACTTTCAATATGTCTTCTTGTAACCTATATTGAATAAAAATGATTCTATTCTATTCTATCCTATTTTGCCTACCCCTCTATGTGACAGGTGTGAGAGTTTATGTATGTATGTTATTTAGTCTTTATGAACCGCAGCAGGTTAGTAGAAATAGAACGGCAATTAGAAAGGCCGGCAACACTTGCGATACTTCTGGAGTAGCAGATGTTCAAAGGCAATTACTTAAATACCATTAGCTGAGCCGATTGCTGCCTTCTATAAAAGAATTAAATTAAATTAAAATTAAAAATAATTTCGTTGTCCCATCTATTTCTTTGTTAGATCTTTATCTTACTTGCGTTTCGTCTATTATAACACTCGGGCGTAACCTCGCTAATCCGTTAGTGTTAAACCTCACTGTCGTTAGATGGCGCTCACATTGGTTGTGTAAATGTGTGCGTGCATCATTCGAGGTCACTAGCTCTTGTAGTCCCTTAAAACATCTTACTTCATATTTATCAGTGTGTAATAACATAGATAAACATGATATTACCTAGTCATTTTGGCTTTAATTGTGTTTAGGGTATGATAACTAATCAGTTAATATATTTTAAAACAAAGTTTACACACTGCACCTTTACTAATCAACCAAAACATATTAAAACAAAGTCTTGACACCGCACCTGTCTGTCTGTCTGTCTGTTCCACTATTAGATTACACTATAGACTGCTTTGGAAATAATTACAACAATATATGCAGTGGCATTTTACTTTGTGTTTTATCCTTATACAACCAGTTCAAAACAGCTTTCTTACTATATAGCATTTAAAGGTAATATTATAAATAGACATATTATCTTGGCTTATATATATATCTTGGCTTTAATCATATTTATTTAATTACTGTAATGGTGTGTGTGATGTATATTCACTAATCAATTAAGGTAATACCTGTAAAAAATAGTCTCCACACCACGTTTGTTTGTCTGTGCACTGTTTTGCCGGAACTGCTAAAAACATTTTCCATCTATCTTAAAATATCTATAATTGCTGAATGTACCTACAACTTTGTTTAATACTATTAATTATTAAGCTAATCTATTCTATATGCACTATTCTAACTCATAATATCGGTGAAAACTACTAGAAAATCGCTTTTAGTTTGTTTTAAGGTTATTGCGATATTCATATTTTAATTTTTAATTTCTCAGAATTCCCGTTAGATGCGATAAAACTAATATTAATTTTGTAATCTATAGATTATAAGGAATAAATCAACATACATTTCATTAAGGTTCACTAAAATTCGTGGTGGGCCCATTCTCCATACAAAAAGAAACTGTCTCCTTTTTATTTATTAACAGAAAACGTCCTTAAATGTTCATTCGCATATTTATGTTCATTATTTTAATCAATATATTAAGTACCGTAATGGTGAAATTTACATAAACTAAAAAATTGCTCCACCGCGACAGCGACACGCTGCCGTGACCAGGATTCGAACCTGGGTTACTACGGCCACAACGTAGGGTCCTAACCACTAGACGATCACGGCTCTTGGAGCTGGTGACGACATTATTGAAACTTGACTACAAATTCGACTACAACTGGAGCACTTTCACTTGCAATTAGTTACGGTTTTCGCAACTGACAAGAATTGAAGTTTTTATTTCTTAAGTTAAATCCATTTATATTATTTAAATTAAATGGTATTACTTGAGAAATAACATTGAAGTAAAAACTTCTTTAGCGGCGTTGAGCGTTTTTAGCTAGGGGAAAAACTTATGGGTGTGTGTACATGTTTACGCATATTATGTCATTGAGTTTTCACTTCTGTCGGCAGTCCTTATGACTGCCTCAATTTTAGAAGTTATACTTCTTTTGGGGCGTTTGGGAAAAATGATAAGAGTGAATTTTTATGATGCGCGAGCACACCGACACTTAAAAACGACACCATGAAGTTGTTACGATGCGCGCGCACACTGACACCTAAAAGCGACAAATTCAGTGGGTAATTGTCTCTCAAGTTTTTTTTTGTTTTGTTACGCTAAAGAAGTATAACTTCCTACGTGAGTACATAAGTACACACACTTTTTTTTTTCATATTATATATACTAAAAATTATTTAGCACTTGAACAATCATTAAGCGGCAGAGTACAAGATTCCAACACCCAATTTTGTCCCATAGATATCGTAAGAGTCAGCTATAGGATACGCTAAGATCTCAAAGTCTCCGATAGATGAATGTGTATTTCAAAACGGAAGCAGCATCAAAGATGTGAAAAATTTAGTGCTTCAATCGCTAATTCGCATGTCAAGCTTGGCGTAAGATGTTCCACTATAGAAGAGACCTTATTGGATATACACTAGCCTCCAAAAACATCGACCCACCCGTTAATTTTGAGTAACAAAGTTGTTATCTTAAGTATGCGTTTTTTTTTTATAGGATAGGGTGACAAACGAGCTTAAAAATTGACACGATGATGTCAATTTTAGAGAATTACCGGCTTTGTATTTAGCGACATTTTTTCTCTACAAATATCGGTACTGTTTATAAAAATCGATACAATATTTATCGACATTTTTCAACAGACTTCAAAAAAAGGATTCGACTGTATTTTTTTTTTTATTTGTGTTACCTCAGAACTTCTTTCTAGGAGAACCGATTTTGATAATTCTTTTTTTATTTGAAAGCTGGTGCTTTTTATGTGGTTTCTTATAAATTTGATCACGATCTGACCAGTAGTTTTTGAGTTATCCTTAATAATGCGTATTTAATTGACTTCGACTGCATTGATGATGTTCTCATTTTATTTATATTGAAGTCGGTTGTACAAAATATTTGATTTTACCACTTGTTCATTGGCACATTCCTACCTTGTAGTAGAAGTTTGCTTCTTACCGCGATTTCCAATGTGAGACTGCTACTTAGCAACCTTTATACCTTTCTATAACTAATAGAATTATTATTATAGCCAATCAAATTTAACGTGAGTCATCGTTTGATATCATATCTCACATCATAAAACTGTGGGCTAATTGCGCAAACCTTCATTTTGCTGACCGCATGTGAAGGTCGTAAAACAGATTTATTTTATTTACCTTTTACCCCTTATTTGGACCAAAGGGTATTAAGCTTATAATAACGAAATTTTACGGCTTAAGGCTTAATTGAAACATTAATTCAATAACTACAGAGTAAGACTTATAGAGCAGGTAATTGCTCTTAGCTCTTGCGTAGTCGCTACCATAGAGTAATCAACTAACTTAAATGTGAAATTGAAATCAAATTAAAAATATGACAGAAAAATATAATTTATTAAAAGATCTTTCGCAATAGATAAAAGGTCATGGATAACAACAAAAAGTAACTTTTTATAAACTTGCATAAACAGGGAACTCTTTGTCGATTTCCAGTCCATTGACTCCAAAATAAATGATGACGATAATAATGATCTCCTGGCCAATGTTTACACTGCTACAGAGTTATATGAAGCTATCAAATGTACAGAAGATATGGCATTGTTTTGGTATAAGAGCTAGCAACGTTTTCGAGAGAGCATTTCAGGTAGGTTAGTTTTTAGATATGCCTTTGCTCTCACTCTCCCGGCCAGTATATGGGCTATCTGACTGGCGGTGGAGGTGGAGGTTGAGTACATTAGTGAGCATTGTACCTGTGGAGCTAAAATAATAACTAATCAAATAATTTTAAGAAGGATTTTGGAACGAAGTTCTTTATCGCACGGTATGAATTTGACGGATGGGGGCTAGGCGAGAAAAAGTGTAAGATTTTTCCGTCACGACCCCCTTTCTATAGTGCGAGCGAAAGAAATATTATTTTAAATGACGCTTCAATTTAATAGACGCTATTAATTCATTTATTTGTATTTGTTAATTAATAATATAATACGTTTTTCAATAATAATATACTACGAAAGGAACTTCGTTCCAACCGAGTGTTCCACGACACTCACACATTTTTTTTTAATATTTAGCTTTTCAAAACATAAATATATTATTGCCAGACATTTTTATCATTGCGTACCATGAGCCAGACGCTAATTTTAATTTAAAAAAAATTCAAAATGTTTTAGTATGGCTGAAATTTTAAAACAATGTTATTTAAGTATAGACAATTCCAAAATTAATTTGCAAAATAATAATTCTACCGTTTGGCTGATTTACACAGCGACAGTAACTTGCTCCAAATTCGAGGCAAGTCAGTGCTAACCCGCTACTGGTATAATGTGAATTGATTTGGAGTCAGTACAGCACTTTCGCGCCAGTGCTGACTTCAACATTCCCTGCTTGAATATTTTGAAGTCAGTCGACTCCCCCCACACCACCCGCGCCAGTGGTATTAACCTTGTCTAAACGACCAAGTCAGTAATTGGTCAGTCGCTGGCGCTGCATTGTAGGGTGGCGTCACGTCAACAACAAAGCAGAACCTCCAGTTTATTTTCTGTCATCTATTCATTTTCTTATCAAAAGTCGTTTCTTTTTAAATATCTCTTCTTCTAACATTTCCGTCAACTCTTTCAACAGCAGATCGGAACATTTTCTCAATAAATAGTTCAATCTTAAATTTTGCCATTTCCGTGAATTAATTTTTCCCACTGACTTAAATAACGTGCGTACACCCTAAAGAAGTTACCACGACTACTGACTGCGTGTAAACAATGCGAGTCAGTCCCCGGCGATTTAAAACTGAAAAGTGATGCGGTATTATTTTGGTTGTCATAGAAATAGTTGCCACGCCTTGTGAATTCAAAAGATATAAAGAACAAAATGTTTGAGATTTTTCTAATTAATTTTTCTTTACCATTGACCTATATTGCTTATTTTGATCCTTCTCTGAAAATTAGGCCAATTATTGCAAAATAAACATGTATAATATTATATGTTACTGCTAATCTTAATTTAAAATATAAACTTAAGATTAGCTGGTTAAATTTATGATTATTTTTAGTTGTAGATTAATGTTTGACATAATTTTCATTTGTAATAAACATTTTTAATATAGTAGAGCCACACCCTAAGAAGTTAGTTAGACTGTGGTAAAGTCACGCTACAACTATTCTCATTCATTTTTGGTTGCAGCACGAAAGGTTCGGCTTGAAAATAGAAAGCGTGGTCCTCTTACAGAATACCAGCGTAAAATAACATCTTAATGCTGCTGTGTCTTGTATAGTGAGTTTAGAGAGCCAGATACCCTTTTAACTGGGAAGCAATCCGTCTTAGTACTCAAGGGTGACAACGCATTTACACATGTGCAACACAAAATCATATTGATTGAGCTTCATTGCTACAAGCGAATTCCCATCATATTCCCACAAAATAGCGTTTTTAATATTAAAATATTAGAAATAATTGCTGTAACTTTAAGTAAAGAGTATCTAAATTATTTTGAAATGCACCTCGTATGTGATATTCCATGATTTTAAACGCAAACACAATGGCACTCATTCGCATAATAATTGGATGATAAAATGGATACTTCTTTTTTTCATCCAACATAAAATACACACAATCCCTTCATGACACTTTAAGCTATGTCCAGGAGCTTTTAAAATTGCAGTTAAAACAAACAGATGGGTAGGTAACAACATATTTATTAATTTATTTTAACACGTAAACATCCTTGAATAAAGATGTTCAAGATCGTCCCCGCCATTACATCAGATTTGATAGACCACAAATCCTCGCAAAAGAACACCGATTCCTACCAAGGATGATACGCGAGGCTATTGAAATTAAAAAACATCCTAATTTCAATAGAGAAGATGGATGGGTGCTGCCATCTGCTTGGGATCCTATAATTAACAAAATTAAATCCAAACCCAAGCATACCACTGCAAGACTTCAAGATACTGTAAGCTCATTCTGCGTAGATCGGACCAAAATTAATATTCAAAAAACTGAAGGTAGCCGGGCTAACTATGACATTAGGACGTCAAACACCTCAGTCCCCCCCGTGACCATGGGTGCTGTAAAGCACCCGAAACGTTGGGAATCAAAATTAGTAAAATTAAACGCGATAAAATCCGTAAAAATAGTTTTATTCAATGTGTAGTGTTCGCGTAAATATAAGAAACCATTACGTAAACATCCCTTTTAAATTAAGTTCATTATGATAAATCACGCAACTTGGTTAACAACTGAGTGTATCACATGCATTCTCTTGTCTGTGCTCACGGCGTCGCTTACAGGCACAAATAAATTAAAAAAGCGTGAAAGGGGATCGATTGATACAATTAGGTTTTATTATACGAAAATATTTATGAAAAACTGTATCATATTATGACGCTACATAATTTCTATACATATAAATAAAATTTAAGCGTATGTAATATTGAAATAAATGGATTTTACTAAGCTCCAGGGGTTATTTGCATGATATTAAGACATAAATAACCATTTTTAAAAATTTTGTCAGTCTGTCTCACTGTCTGCCTGTCTATTTGTTTGTCCGGGGTTATCTTCGGAATGGCTGAACTAATTGTGATGAAACTTTCCGAACTATATTTTGTCCAAAAAACCTGAAGTTTTTTTTATTGATAAAAATGAAATATTAATAATAAAATAAATGGTCTTTGATTATCTTTAGTCTAAATAAAGTCACATTAATAGATACCAACCAGGCGAACCTGGGGCGCGACGCTAGTAAACTATAAATCTAATCAATTCATATGTTTAACTATTAAAAGTTACAGCCTCTTTTTTACGTCCCACTGCTAAGCACAGGCCTCCTCTCATTTCTGAGAGCGTTTTAGGGCAAGGAAATATCCGCCGCGCTGCCCCAATGCGTGTTGGCGAACTTCACATGTCTTCGAAATATTTTTTTTTGTTTTCACAGACATGCAGGTTTCCTCACGATGTTTTCCTTCACCGCCGAGCACGTGGTAAATCAGCACTTAAAATTGCAATTAACAATTTCATTGGTGCCGGCGGGGATCGAACCCGGGTTGCTCGCGTACTGTGTAACTTACAGCGAGCGCTAACCATCTGAGCTACCACGGCTTTAACTATTATTTATTTTTAAATATGGCCTTGTGACATATGTGATATCTACATCGTACAATAAAAATAATCAACAGTTATGCATAAGAAATTGTTACAACTAAGCGTTAAAAGTATCAGACAATCAAATTTTTACAGCCCAACATTACTCTCTGTTTCATAAATCCGTTCTCTCTGATGATATATAATGTTGTTGCTAATGAATTTTTATTTAGCACCATTTTGAAATCAATCCTAACATTGTTATTGTCAAATTCTTTCTACATCCATTCCAGCCATGGCAGGGTATAAAGTCCACTGCGGAACATAGGCCTCCGCCAAGGATTGCCTTATAGGGAATCTTGCCATAGTTGCCACGTTTGGCAACCGAAGTTATTTTTATTATTTTGAGCTGTTAACAGGAAGATGCTGGTACCCATCTCCTGCTTCAGCTTCCCTCTGTGGCCTCTTACGACACCTACGGGACGATATGGGGAAGTGAATATTTTTACACCACCACTAATCCGATTAAATTCAAATAAAAAATATTATAATAAAACTACAAAATCATTCTCACAAAAAAAACCAACTATCTGCATTTTCGACAATTGGACCATTAGTCCACCTGATAGTAAGCCGCTATTGCAGCCCATGGATATTTGCAACTTGAACCAAGAAGGCCACAGACAAGTTGTGACCCTGAGGACTAAGATAAAACTTTGTCTTTAGTGATGAGTTCCATTAGCTGGACTGTTCCATCGCCTGTTTACTCTAAAGTATGCATTAAAATACTGCTATATAAAAGTCGTGATTGTGGAAGATTATAGACTAATTTTAATAGATAAATATTATATATCCAGTGGAAGTAAAATTTTCAATGTGTGTATAGGAATAATAATTTTAATAGATAAATATTTTATACGTGGTAGAGCCATGCTGCAGCTATATTAGTAGTATAGTTGCAGTACGAATGGGTTGGCTCGACCGGGGAAGGACCACGCTCTCACAGAATACCAGCGTAAAATAGCAGCTTAACGCTGCTGTGTTTCGTATGGTGAGTGTAGAGAACCGGAGACCCTTTTTACTGGAATAGAGGCATTCCATCTTAGTCCTCACGGGTGACAACGCATCTGCATTTTGATTATTTATTGAAGATAGATGTAGATGTCTATGGGCCACAGCAACCACTTACCATCAGGTGGACTGTGTGCTCGTTTGTCACCCTATCCTATAAAAAAAAATATCTTTAAACGTTATTATCATTCTTTAAAAGTTTAAACATTTTATCTTCAAATAGATAAAATCCTTGTAAAAGACTTTTTTACTCTAAGTTTCTTTTTACATAGGTCAATAATCATTTAGCGTACGTGACTCAATCTTATTTCGGTTTATTTTTTGTAAGAAGAACTCTGAAGTGCAATAACAATCTTTAAAAACAGAAATTAAACTAATAAAGATCAAAAGTTTACTTTTTTTTCCTGAAGCCGAAGAGAAATCTTTTTAAACTTTGTCTCGAAATGATAAGAGGGTCTTATCAGAGACTATGTATCTGTCGCAGTGAGATCGTTGAGGCCGTGATACAGTTATATCCCTAAGGATATAACAACATACCGTAATATAGTTGTATGAAAGTTGTTCATAACTGTCTTACTAGAAATATAACTATAATACGAGCACGATCTATTAACATAACTATCTATCTACACTAATTTAGGGAAATAATTATAATTGTAAACTGAATGTACAAGCACACTGGTGTTACTCGTGTAGACGAAATGTTCATGTTATTTGTGTAATATCGTATATAACATAATATACAATATTTTATTATATACAATATTAAAAACAAAATATATACTAGAACAATGAACCTAAAACTAAAAACCTTAAAAAGATTATTATAATAACTAAAATATATTATTAAAAAGGAGGCCCTTTAGACAAGGTTCCGAAGATACTGGCAGCGTTCCCCCTTTGAATAGCTAGACTAATTCTTTGTCCGATTCGTATATTATATTTTATGTCATTATAATGTACGCGGCTTTAAGGTGGCCCAAGAGCTGCCCCAGCCGCACCTTAACCTAATGTCAAAAAAATGACATGAACAACGACACTGCATGATCTAAAGATCCAATGTCAATGTCGCGAAATTTGTTCCAGGACTCTTTTAAAATTTTTTTAGCCGCTCTTTTTAAGTTATCTGGATATTTATCTCCCTGCTTTGATTCGACAGTAGATTTATTATATAATAAAAGCTAATAAAATACAAAAAGGGACTTAAAGTATTATTTTGAAATATATGTATATTTACAACAAAGCATCGTTCGAATTGAATCCAGGCTTAATCTCTAATTGAAATCAGTACAGTTGGTTCTCGCAGGTAAAAAACGCCACTTTTAAAGTTTCAATTAAAAAAATAACTGCACTAGATGCAAAACTTTGATGACAGTTGTACATGAATAGGAAAAATAGAATAAAAATCTCGACAACTATTAAACTCCGAGACGACAATAATACTTGTTTCTAAAGAAAAATTGTAGCTGATTTTCGAGCGACTTTTAAATTTATTTTTTACTAACTGTTCTCCGCGACTTCGCCCGAGCATTTATGTGTGGTTTTACGCTGGTATTCTGTTAGAGCGTGATCCTTCCTCAGTCGAAACGACTCGTTCGTCCTGCAACCTTAATTACAAAGAGGGAAACAAACTAGAAGATATAATGATTAATATAATTCATTCAATTTAGGGTTTTAATTACTTTGTGCGGAACCCTAATTCATTTTCTAAAATAAAAGTAGCCTATGTTACTCCTTATAACATCAGCTATCTGCCAGTGGAAGTCTCGTCAAAATCGGTCCAGTCAATTCGGAGATTAGCCGGAACGAACAGACAGACAGACAGATAGACAAAAAGTGTTAGTGATTTTGCTATAAGTATTTTATATACTTTCGTATGCATTTAGTAAAAAGCTGTAATTTTGACATTACAAACATACACTGCAATTTTACTTATTTGTATAGATATAGATTCTTTAAAAGTACACTAGAATTATAGCCGTACCTTGTGATGGTGGCGTAGGAGAATCTATACCATTAATGTGAGGGTCGAGGGCAATTATAGCAAATTCTAAAAATATCTTATGGCCAATAGATGATAGCGTAAGCACCTCTTTTACGGCAGACGTCAAAGAAGAACAGCGTCAAGGAGAAATAAGTTTGGTACTGTGATCGCAGATCTGTCTGCCAAGCGTGGCAAGTATGGCAAATCCTCTCTGCTATGGGGGAGGCTTATATCGAGTAGTAGATTAAAATGAACTGATAAAGAAGAAGTAAGAATAAGGAGAAGCAGTGCTATGTACACTCATAACACCTTTTTTATATAGAATAAGGGTGACAAACGAGCAAACAGTCCACCTGATGGTAAGTGGACGCTGTGGCCGATAGACATCCACATTTATCCTCGACTAAAAATCAAAATGCGGATGCGTTGTCACCCCTGAGGACTAAGATGGAATGTCTCGTTTCCAGTAAAAAAGGTTTCCGGTTCTCTACACTCACCATACGAAACACAGTAGCATTAAGCTGCTATTTTACGGTGGTATTTTGTAAGAGCGTGGTCCCATCCCGGTCGAGCTGACCCATTCGTGCTAAAACGATAATATATGTTGCAGCCTGGCCCTACCACGTAAACTTTTAAGAAAGAATTTAAAAAAAGTATAAAATTTTAGGAATAAAAAAAGATTAAAACACGCTACTTTTTCTTCCACCGTTCCCGATAGATTACCTCACAGGGGAGATATTTGTTATAGTTTTTTATGTTTTAACTTTTATTAGGAAGTTGCTGCCGCCAATCTCCCTTTGTTACCCTCTGTTGCCTCTTACGACACCCACAGGACGATATGGGGTAGTGGATATTCTTACACCGCCCCTGCGCGGTCAAAGAAACTAAGCTTAAAATGCTTCGGGCGACGGTAGTCGAATGGTTATTCATACCACAGCATTTGAGTTTCACAGTCCGTATCCTTTACCTTAGTTTATAACCAGGAGCCGCAGTTGTTCAGGGGCTAAGCGGTCGCTGTAAATTTTGCACATTACGCGAGCAATCTGGGCTCGATCCCATCGAGGACAAGAAAATGTCTTCAATTTTTTTTTATTTTTAGAGATGCGGATTTCCAGATGATGTTTTTCTTCTTCGCCGAGCACGTGGTAAATGAGCACTTAAAATTTCAATTAACAATTTCATCTGTTTGCTAGCACACTATAACACTTTCAGCCGAGACCGAAATTCGATCTCGAGGACATTATTCTAATTATTAATTTAATAATATGTAATATTTATGAAGCGTCAGTAGACTAATGGCAGGGCGCGGACCGCGAACTCGAAAGGTCGTGGGTTCGAATCCGCCATTCGACTACTGTCATGAACCACTTCTAACACAAGCATTTTAAGCTTACCAGAAGTGGTTAAGTGTTAAATGTTTAATAGCATTACTAGTATTTTATTAAAAAAAATATTACATTAAAAAGTAATTTTTATACAGTACTATAATAATTTGTGTGAAGAACGGTGGCTACGTTTCCTCATTGAATGGCTATATGTGATCAGTAGTAGCGATTGTGACTTCATTTTTATGTTTGATCATGGGTTTCGTTGTACTACCGTGAAACCTGGCAACTTTGCCATTTTGGAAGGACATAAAAGTTTAAGACCAATTTTCCAACAAAAATGTACTGTGAGCCTGGGCGTCAATGTTAAATGTGACATTATATTCTTCATAGATTTGGTATTTATTAATGATTTTAACAAATACTAATATTAAATAGACAAAATACTCAAAATAGAAAATGGCAAAGTTAACCTCACTTTGTGGCAACTTTGCCATCAGAGTTTATAATGAAATTAATAGGATTTGACTTCAAGTTTGAAGGTAAGTTTACCTCATACTTTTACATAATACACAACACCCAGAGTTATGATTTGCTTCTTTAATTGTGTTGCAAATAGCAAATTTTACGTTTGCGGCAATGTTGCCTCCCATTTTTCAATAATTCATACAAACTTGAAAATATGTGTCAGGAAATCCTTGATTACATACTTAACTTAATTTTTTTTATTTAAATCTTGTGACAATAATTACTTAAGAAAATATAGAATAGAATAAAAATATAGAAAATATATAATATAGTATAGAATAAACAAAAAGCTTGTACAATCATTTTTAACAAGTATTCGTTTTTATTAGTCATCATCACGATTTTATTACAGATCGTAATAAAATGATGTCAGTTATCATTATTGTAATCAATCTAAATATTGTTTTCCCACAATAGCAAAACATTAATAATCGTTAAAATGACAATTAATGTTTTAATTGTCATTTAAATGATCATTAATGTTTTGCTATGAATATTAGTTTAAATTGTCAAAAATGACAATTAATGTTTTGCTTAATATCGATACACTATATCAATATAATCTATTATTAATGCCTGACAACGCATTAAAAATAATATAGAGTTCTCTATTATTTTCCTTCACTTTTAATAAAGATGAATTGATTTACGACTCATTTGGTAAAATCGGTCTAATAGGCTGCTACGGTGAATCATCGATACCAACATACTTACAAACATAGAATGTCAAGTGCAGAACACTTTGTTTATATAGTTGTAATCGGTTAAAAATATTGGTTGAAAGTGCCAACCCTTGGTTGTAGCAAAACATGGCAAAGTAACCGTCACATCGTGGCATCACTAGTATAGTAACTTTGCCAAGTTAGTTTTATAGATAAATGTTAAGAGCAACATATTAAAAACGATATATTACATTTGATAACCATTAATATTACGTTACTACAAAGATATATATACCTACATTCAGTATTTCAAACGAAAAAAAAACGAAAGTTCTGGAACACTGAACAAAGAGGTTATTTCGCCGGCACAATTCCGCGTAAAATAAAATGCCAAAATTTACTCTCATGTTGCCATATCGAAAGCAATATTGTCAATTAGTTTTGTATTTTCATCCAAAACATGGCTTATCTCGAAAAACGTCACGTTTTCCGTGTTAATCGTAATTTTGTACCAGTATACCCCTGATGGCAAAGTTAACATCCATTGGTAAAGTTGCCAGACCTGACTGTATGTATTAGTATCTATTTTAAGCTGATCTCTTTGTTTATGTAAATATTTTATTTTAGGTTAAAAACTATTATAAAAATGAAAAAAATAAAGCAGTATCGAAGTTATTCTCAGTGGCAAACGATTCCCACTGGAGTTTCACAATCACTCTGCTTAGTTAGAAAATAAATGCTATATAATTAAACTTAATGTTTAAAATAATTTGATCTAGAAACACGACACTGTACCCATAACTAAAAACATATCATTGTTAGGATCACTTGAATATCTATAATCCCATATTTTATGAATAAACCCGGTATAGTTCTTGAGTTTTTAAGGTGTGCATTTCAATTTTTAACACACTTTTATTAGCTTCGCGTGTATCTATCTATTTATCTATCTATATAAGGGAATCTTTTAAAGTAATTTTCGCCAATTTGTAGACGGCCGATTGACATGAAAATTTGCAATGGTATCAAGGACCCATGACAATACAATAATTAAACAATTTAGAGGTTGGTGAAAATTACATTAAAATTTTCCGTTACATAGATAGATACATAGATATATAGATACACGCTAAGCTAAAAAGCGTATTAAAACGGTTGTATTTGCTTGTGAGCATCGCCGAAAGAGTTAATCTAAACGGGTGACGCACTTGACCTCTTTTTCATTTTTTTGATAGGATTTAATTAACGGTAACAATTCGCACGTTAAAATAAATTTTGTATGTAAGCAAATGTTTTCCTTTAATTATTTTAAAAAGAAATTAAATAAGAGCATAATATTATCCCCTTTATATTTGACTTGATGAAGTGATACTTTTTAAACAACAAAAATTTAAACAAAATAATTCGATAATTTGCATAGCTTTTACAGATTAAAATAAGAATAAATAAAAATAATGCTCCGCCGCGACAGCGAAACGCTGCCGTGACCAGGATTCGAACCTGGGTTACTACGGCCACAACGTAGGGTCCTAACCACTAGACGATCACGGCTGTCGGAGCTGATAATAATATGAGCATAATTTAACTACGGATTCGTGAAAACTGGAGCACTTTCACTTGCTACTCGGTACAGATACCGCAATCAAAGCAGTGAACCGTAATTTAAATCATTTTATGAAAACATTCCATTAAAATTGTTTACTTAGAGACTCAATAACTCTTATCGCAAATCACCGACAAATTTTAAACAAGACTGCGGTTAATATGAGATACAAGAAACTTAGTAATCGTTGTTAGAGTGTGTTCATACATCTTTTCCTTTTTAATCGGGCCGTAAAGTGCATTGCTTGTTTTGATTATAGGTTCCTCCGCTGTACGGAGGATTTGACTTAATTACCACGCTTGGCAGGCCAATTGACGATCGTAAAACCAGACGTTTCGCGCCATTGACGCTGCTTACCTTCGCCGCTCTGGATATTTTCTCATCCATTAATCCATGCATTACAGCCTTTAAAAGTGGACTTTTAAAGGCATATATTCAATGGTGGGCCACTGAATAGAGGCCTTCCCCATAGATTACCTAATATTTTTTGTCCATAGTTTTTATATATATTAAATAACATATGATTTTGTCATAGTAGCCATGCTTGGCAGGTCTCCTGGTTTGTTTCCCTTTATCGCCTCTTAGGGTTGTCGATATTCTTACACCGCCACTACAAGGCATTTGCGGTGAAGAATGCCTTACTCCTTTCAGTTTGTTGTTGTATTGACTCGCTATACCCGTCGTCAAGAGGTAATTTATGACGAGGCCTAGGTTCGGCAATGGACTTTTGATAGGATGACTCATTTTATTTTTATCGCCAGGGACGAAAATACTACACAGTATTTTGAAGACTTTTTGTTTGGCATCAGGTGTCCATCAACTAGAATTACCACTTGCCATCAGACGGACAGTTAGGTGAACATCGTCACGAAAGTAACGTTGAAAGTAATAAGCCGCCACTATCATTATTATCATCACTGTCATCATCGTCAGTCCTCTTTTTATAGCTCTGAGCCCAATGAAGCTATTAAAGTCAACTGGTTAACAGCACTAACATCACAGAAACTAGATGATAAATGACATTTCGTTTGTTACTCTAGTAGAAAACTCTAAGTAATAAAAAAGTCATAATGTGGCGATGCGTGTAAGTTGCCAAATTTACAAAATAACGACCTGAACACAAAAGTTCTCCCCGGCGGGGAATCGAACCCCGGTCTCCCGCGTGACAGGCGGGGATACTGACCACTATACTACCGAGGATATAAGTTAAATTCTCGAAATTAATGTATAATTTATTTTAAAGAAATAAAAAATAAGGTACATTTTAAAGTTAATAAAATATTATTATAATACAAAAGGATTGTAGCATCCAATAAGCATATGTTACGAGATTTCTTTTCTAGACGTCGGATGACAGCGCGTAGTTTCTTTGTCTGAAAGTTTTGCATATCATGTGTTCGTGGGCTACAGAGATCACGCTTTGGGATGGTTGTTAGCCCGTTTGTAGCTATAATATTTAGAAAATAGAGTGAAGAATGATAAAAGTTTTCTACTTATGAGACAGAAAAAGGCCAACAATAAAAAATTGACAAATTCACAGACTCACGGAGATCTCCCGCTGGGCCCGGTGTTCGACCCAGCGAGCGGTCATCGCTCTGTGTGGTACAACGGAGCTGTTTTTTAAACAGGGGAATACTTCAGAAACTTCGATAACGAGACTTAGGCTTCTTTTACGTTTCACTTGTGACGCGACAAAAGCGCCGCCACACACGCTTAAAATAGTCAGCCACACCAAATTATTGGTGGACCTAAAAAGTTAAACTCTGCATTGGCATAGAATTTTAATTCCATATACTTAGTATAGTTACATACAGAGATGCTGTCGTAACACAGATGCTAATTGTTCACCGTAAATTTCACAATACACCAGCAAAACGTGTTCAGTTCCCGTCGGCACCAATGAAATTGTTAATTGTAATAATTCAACATTCTGTAGTGTAGAGTAGCCCACAAGTCATAATAATGTTAATTTTAGAGCAAGTACGATAGTCTAATTAAAGTCATAGAATAAGCAACACGTCTCTCCCTAATTTGACACCTTCCCAATATTATATGGCGGCCCTGCCAAGCGGTCCACTGTGACAATGCAAGCGCACCGCTGCAGTCTGCAAAGTTATTGATATAAGGAAAAACTTACAAACGTAATGGAAATTAATTTAATTTATTATTTAATGGATTAAACACATATATAATGAATATGACGAAAAAGAAAATTAATTTCGAATATGAAAAAGGGCCACAATATTATAATTATTGAGGAAATTACTGAAAAAGATAAAATAGAATAGAGAATAGAATCATTTTTATTCAATATAGATTATTAGATACATATTACTTATTGAAAGTATTTTATTTACCACTGGTTCGGAAAATACCTCTGTCCTGGGAAGAACTAGCAAGAAACCCAGCGGGACTTTTTTTTAAAACATATTTCACTTTACAATAATTTTGTTTTTTTCTTTGTACAAATTTTAAATGAGTTTTAATAGAACCAGCATGGTGGCGATTACCTCATTCCCAGTGTTTTTTTTTTTTCACTTATTCTTTGATATTATAATAACCCTTTTTGTACAATTTTTCTTTAATAGAACATTTAAACATGTTTATTGATAAATTTTGTACATTTATATATTATATAGTTTGTATTGTTGTTATTGTTTGTATATTATATAGTTTGATACTAAAGAAGATAAAAATTTGAAGAAAAATATATTGAAAACAACCAAGGCATGAAGATAAAAGTATTCCATCTATTTACGGAAAATAGAGGAAAGTTTAGTCTAACGAGCAGCACCAGCAACCAGCAGCAATGTAACCGAGAAGAACGAGTCCAGAATACAGAAGAAAACTAGAGGTAAAATTCAATCAGCGTTATTGAAAATAATTTCCTTTAATTTTTATTTATAAAGTTTTACTATTATATCTAAAAAAGAGTTATATTGTATTAACCGTCTCGGGTATAATATATAGTATAAGTCAATAATTGTCAACTACGTTAACGATTTTGTTTTTTATTTTTATTATTGTATCAAAACAAATCGTAATGCAATATTATAAATTAGCAGTTACGTTTTAAGCACATGTGTGACATGTTTATATTAAAGCATAAGACGATTTTATATTCACTTTTATTGAGTTATTATTTTATATTATTTTTATTACTGTGTCCTGCAAAAATGAATGAAATAATATTACATTTTTACGTGGTTTATCATGGTTTACCACGTAAATTTCGCAAGTTTCCTTCCGATAAAATGTTTAATTACGAAGCTCTTAAGAGTAATTAAGGCACAGATTAACAATAAACTTAGTAAAACTCTATAAAACACCAGAATTTTTAGTCGGTTCTTCTTTGACGAGATCTTGTTTTGGCGAAACGGTGTAGATTTTTACGATAAAAAGCTTTGCTGGAGCCATAATGAAGCTTAGCTCTAGCACATGAAAATGATTTGTTATGAAGCAAATCCTGTATCGAGATTATTTGAATCTAATTTATGTCAGTCTATATTGAATAACGTCACCAGGTACTCCGAGGCAAATAAAGACGATTCTATCCTAATAATCTTTGACAAAATTCGCAATTAGATTTAATATCAATCAAATCCGATATTGAATTTGAATATTATATTACAATAATCCCATTAAAATGGAATTAATTTATTCGTGCTTAATTCAGTCATTACCTGTCGGTGCTTGACTACTATCCCACCTGACGGTTTGTGTTGATGCAGCCGAAGATGGTAAAGGGCTGATTTAACTTAACAAAATCCTTTTACTCTTGCCTTGAAGGCGCCCACATTGTAATCGCCTTGAAGACACCCATATTATAATCACCTTGAAGACACCCACATTTTAATCGCCTTGAAGACACCCACATTGTAATCGGATGGAAAGACAGATGCCGGCAACTTATTGCACTTCCTTGCTGTACGCATGACGAACGATGAATCAAATCGACAACGAAGGGGTGCAGACTAGCCTAGCATCTGGTGATGGTGGAAGCAAGAGAGAGGAACTGAGTAGTGCAATTCCTGTCCACACTCTCCCAAACGTAATCTGTAATATACCGAAACACTAGATAATTAACGCCTATGCTCGAGACTGGCAAGGTTGGCTGTAACGGATTTATGTCACCAATAAGCCTCTTAGCATGTTTTCCTATTAAGCCCAAAGCTACCAAGTGACATTTTACAGCACCAGCTCCATACATGGCACCAATACTCCATGCATGCCCGGAATTGCGCTGGGAAAGGAAAAGAAAACTGTCTTAGACCACCAGTGTAAAATAGCAGATTAATGCTGCTGTGTTTCGTAAGGTGAGTGAAAAGTACCGAAGATCCATTTTACTAAAAATAAGGAATTCCACCTTAGTCCTCGGGAGTGACAACGCATCTGAATTTTGGCCATGGGCCACAGCATCCACCTTCCATCAGGTGGACTGTGTGCTCGTTTGTCATCCTTATTCTATTAGGCGTTAGTCTACCCTCCGGGTAACGGTCGTCAGAGCTTATGTTAGGTTATTATGACATAGATTTTATTTTCCGACTATTTAAAATAAATTATGTCGAAAAAATGTCATTAAAAAAAGACGAGGCTTTTATTTTTTTATTGCTCAATTGATAAGAATAAAACACTCGGTTTATTATAACCTATAATCTATACATATAATAAATCTGTAGAAAAGTCGTGTCTGTAATTCTAATATATTCTTGAAAAAACAAGTCTAGGGGACTAATTAAAGGGTTCTGAAGCCAAATTAGTGCCTTTTAGAATTTTTGTCTGTCTGTCTGTCTGTCTGTCTGTGTATTCCGGATTCACGCAGAAACTACTGAACCGATTTACACGAAAATTTATATGTAGGTGTTTATTAACCCGGGGCAACTTATAGGCTACTTTTTATCCGATTACGGAACTTCGAAAAAAGAAGGTTAAGTATATTCCTTCCTTTAGATGTTAATTTTCTATTATATCTTAGTTTTAGGCGGTATGACGGGTGTTTTTCAAATAAATAAAGCATAAACATATTTATAAATAAAGATTAACATATAGTTATAGCCTTGGTAAAATTATTTGAAACTACAGATTTATTATCAAAACAGCGCCATCTGTCATCAAATGGCAAAAGTAGTATATTTTGCCTTCAGTTACATAGTTATAAAGTAAATAATATAAATAACTTACAAAAATTTAAATAATTAGATTTTTAAAATTATTTAAAAATTATAACTTTTAGTTTTTAAGTATTTTTGTTATTTTATTTTAAAAGTGTAATAATTTCAATAGATAAAAGTGACGTCTATCAAAAATATAAAAACTGATAAGGTTTTTCTTAGAGTATTTATAACAGCTTGCTTATAAATACTCTAAGAGGTTTTTATATTGTTCGCTTCTATCGCTGATATTACTAGATAGTATAGTTTTGGATTTCATTATTTCATCTAATAATAGCGCCATCTACTAACTTCTAAATAAACTAAAATGGTTAGTTACTGATAAAATTAAATAATAGAATGCTACTGAATATACGACGTAAATAACTGAAAATTCGTTCGTGGTATCGTTGGATGTGTAATTATTAGGTAGGTAGATGTGGTCAAAAATCATGCAAGAGCTTAGTTTCAGTTTTTATGAATTGTATTTAAACAAATACGAGGGCCGTGTAGTTTGCCATGAGAATTCATTATGGCACCCAAGCAAAACGTGTACGATTCCCTCAAGGATGAATCTGTTGATTGATGTAACATGTATGTAAGCTGCTATTTTTTTACTTTTGATGGGGCAATATAAATATGCAGTTTTTATTTCATTCATATTTTCGGGTATGTTACTTTTTTGTTTTCACTCTACCGTAAATATTAAAGGTTGCAAAGATGAGTAGAAGTCATTATCATCAGCCTATCAAAAATCCACTGAAGTGAACATAGCCTCGAGATTCATCATTTGTTGGAATCGGTGTTCTAATGCAAGGATTTATTGTCTATAAGAGCCGATATAATGGTTGAGACGATACTAAACATGTCACTGACATATGACATGACATACTTTAGACTTTCCGGGTCGTCGATGCTTCACATCATCAACGATATGTTCCTTTACGCGGGTTTTTATGGAACTTTCATCCAAAGATGCGTAAAAAAACCCTCGTAAAAAAGTTAAAATTAAACATGATAAAATCCGTGACATTAGTTTTATTCCATGTGTAGTATACATTATTATAGAACTGCATTTACGAAATTTTGAAATCTACTCGAACGTAAAAAAAAAACATCTACATCTATTTTATGGTACTAATCAATACTAAATAGGACCAATGTTATGAATGAAATATCTCAAATAAACATCATACCGTAAATTGATAGAAGACCATGAAATTCATCATTATTTTGTCAAAACTAAATTAACTTTAATTATGAATGAGTTTAAAGAGTAAAATGTAAATAATAATAATAAATTTTGATTTCAAGACAATTTACCTTTCTTATGGATACATAGGAAGACACGCCCGATATAAAAAATAGTAGGTGTTTCTAGACATATATATTCACATGTTCCTGTAGCTATTATATTATACATGCCAAATACCAATCATCTACGTCTAATAGTCTTTTAGAATTACAAAACATCTTTGACAAACATAGAGACACAGACACCGAGGTGACTCTAAAAGTGATCGAATTTTGTTAAATTTGGCAAGGAACAGCATTTAATGATGTTTTTAAATCCAAGCTCACGCGAGCGAAGCCGCTGGTAAAAAGCTAGTGTTTAATATACAAGTACATTATGTCTGAATATTTTGTTTGAATTGCTGTTGTATAATTTGACGTTAGTCTGTGCTATGAGTTCTTCCCTCCACCTCATCCTCCACCCTTAATATGAACACAATTTGATTTATAGATAACGAAATACTCGTAATGGCGGAATTTAATGATCATACACTTTTAACATAAAGATTATAGGTATATAAAAAACTCGAAATCTAATTAACAATCAAAATACAAAAATAATTTCAAGGAAGAAACCGAAAAAATTTTTGTAGTAGCTACCTAATTAAAATAATTTTTGAATCTCTCAAAAAAGAAAAAACGAAGAAAAAGCCGTTGTGTAACAAAGAGCATTTATTTTCAATTAAATTTAAGATTTATGTAAAGTTTCCTCCGAAGCTTTTAGGCCGTTGAACCGTGGTAGCTTGAGGGCTCAGTGCTCGCCGTAAATAATTATCATAATATGCAAGCAACCCGGGTTCGATCTCCATCAACACCAATGAAATTGTTAATTGCAGTTTTATGTGCAGATTTACCACGTGCTTGCCGGTGAAGAAAGCCATCGTAAGGAAACCTGCATGTCTGAGAAATTAAAAAAATTCGAAGCCATATGAAGTTCGCCATCACGTAGTGGGGCAGCGTGGCGAACAATTTCTTGTCCTAAAACCCTCTCACAAATGAAAGGAGGCCTGTGCCCAAGGGTGGGACGTATATAGGCTGTAACTTTACTTTTTATTTTACAGCTTTCCAGCCAGGTACGAAATATTTTTATTTAACTTTTTTTTTATAGAATAATGGTGAACTGAAGCATATATGTCTTTATTATAGTATCTATTATAAATAATGTTTTTAATTAGTTAATCACCATCCCACCTAATGATAAGCCGAAAATATTAAAGCCTAATCAAAGGTCGTTTCACTCTTTTCTTGAAGACACCTACATTGTATTCGGATGGAAGGACGAATGCTGGCAAACTATTCTACTTCTTTATTGAACGCATTACGAACGATGAAGCAAACCTTTCAGTTATTGTTTTAATTTACTTAGCTAATTCTATTACTCTAATACCCAAATTCGTTGGGAACAAAGATCAATCTTGTTATGAAGTCAGTAAAACTACTAAGTTCGTTATTTCCAAAGTTAGTATTCCCTTGGTAATGAGTTGAAATATACGCAAAGAAGACGCAGCTCCTTGTGCTTTTGATATCAATTTTATTTATTTTCGTCTAAACCACGAAGATATTTTGTACACAACTTCGGGTATTAATGTTAAGTAATAGAATAAACTTAGTAAATTAGAACTATAATATAAGGGTTTGCTTCATCGTTCGTAATGCGTTTAGTAAAGAAGTAGAATAGTTTGCCAGCATCTGTCTTTCCATACGATTACAATGTCACCTACATCAAAGAGTGAAAAGACTATTGTTGTGCTAAGTTTAGGCTTTAATATCTTCGGCATCACCACTTATCAGAAGGTGGGATAGTGGTTAAGTCAGTACTTAAAAAGTACTTAAAAAGTCAGTGTTTAAAAAATAAAAATGTAGCAATTACGTTTATTATGTATCTTTCTTTAAATTGTTCTTACATTAGTTTTTGTTAAATTCATCTCTATCCTATCTACTGACTTGCTGTTTTTAATGAGCTTAGCATAGGTTGGAGATTCATAGAAAACACTACATTGGAGTATGTAGACGATTACATATATCTTTGAAATACAATAACATAGACAAGATTCCTAGACAAAATAGCGTCTCTTAAATAGAAGTTGGAAAAATACTCCTAAAAGAATAGATATTTCCGCTATATGTCAGCGTGGCATGGAGAGAAATAATTTAAAAATGAGATAGTTTTACAAGCTGAGAAATGTAGACGTTCGGAGCGGAACGAATGTAACGGACGCTCTAGGCACTTAGGCTGAAATGGAGATGGGCTAGACATATTGCGAGGATGCACGAAGAAAGATGGACCAAAATAGTCACACAGGCAAGGTGGAGCGATGACGTAGTAAAAGTTGAAGAGCATTAGACAGAATAGGTGAAGGACAGAAAAAGCTAGATGAGGTCTTTAACAAAACAGAACCAAAATTAATCAATAAAAATGCATGTTATTTAAACGGTAAAACTTTAGTTAATTAGAGTTATGCAAATAATTAGTTTTAGATTAATTTAAAAGTTTTTTCATTGTTTGGTTATGTAAAAAAGGCTATAATTTCCCAGTAATGACGCAAAATATTAAAAATCAGTGTTTGCCAACCCGCCTACCAAGCGTAACTATGGCAAATATCCACCCAAATGTTTTATATGTTCAGCATTGGACTTTTGATAGGCTGTTATGAATGAATGAATATATGAATTCTTTTCACCCCATTTATTGGTACGTCACTACCGTCGCCCATGAATAATTACAATACTAGAGGAATTGCAGGTTCGTTGCAGGCCTTTTAAAAAGATTAGTTTCTTTTCTTCATGGTTCCTAAGTCATATCGGCTTTACAGTTTTGTGTGGAATGAAATTTAATACACTACGTAGAATAAATTTCTACTGGAGAATTAAGGCACGATTTTCAACTTAATTATAAGTTGTATTTGATTATCTGATACTGACATTTACATCGCCTTATACGGCGGTCACAACACAAACGAATATCTTTGAAATCTTAGAATTCAATAAATGTTACACAAACATCTTGAATACGCTTCTCGTATGAAAAAAACGTTTGTAACTAAGTATAATAAATTATAATTTATTTTAGTTTAATATATGATTTATAGTATCCAAAATGCCTAAGAAGAGATAAAGAAAGTATAAAATCAAATAATTGTGCTTACTCTAGGAAAAAAGCTCTGAAGATAATAAATTATTCCCACTTTTTTCGATCCATCAATGTCACCGTATACATACATTGCCAAGTGGAAAATGAGCTAGAAAAAGTAAAATAATGCATTATTCAATAAAATATTGCTTTTAAAATACGGTAATATCATAATCTAATATATAAAAATAAATTTTTATTTGTTCGCATTTTATGCGCTGCCATACCGTTCATCAGATTGCGCTAAAACGTTGTCAACATATTGCATGCACTTCCGCAAAGGTCATAGGCATAGTACAATTAACTTACAGTAGGTGGTGCGCGTATCGTGCCGACAAATTTATTTGAATGTTTGATATCATTCAAATTCAGTATTGTATTCAATAATGTATTGTCATTCCTATTTAAACAATATAACTCTCCCTAAAACGATATTTCCACAATTATTTCTTGTGCGGCAGTAGGGCGCCGGGTACCAGTAGTTCCTATAAATATTAAACAAACGAAGGTAACATTGTAATGAGAAGTGGTGTTTTATATATATTAACGCTTAAATTTTGCCAATATTCAGGTACGATATAATATTTAGGGCCAACTTTTCTGATAAAGACGCTATATTTAAATCACAGAAAAAATGAAGAGCGATATTCGCGCTTAAGTCTACTGATATCTGCAAACCGTACTTTACAGAATATAAAACTTTGATAGTTCCTAGGTTATACATAAATGAAATAGCAGCAACATTTGTGCATTCCAATAATTCATTATTTACCTCAAGCGATAAAAGAAAAACTCTACTTTTATAACATACATTGTTAGTGTAACAAGATAAACAGCACTATTACCATTGAATAAAACTACTTTTAAGGATTTTATCGCGTTTAATTATACTTATTTTTAAATTCCCGACGTTTCGGGTGTTTTCCAGCAACCAGCAATCGGGACGTCAATCACCTCAGTGTACCATGACCATGGGGTCATGGTACACTGAGGTGATTGACGTCCGCAGATGACGTCCGCAGGAATCGATGTTCTTTTGAGAGAATTTGTGGTCTATCAAATCTAATGTAATTGCTGGAGAATACCCGAAACGTCGGGAATTTAAAAATAAGTAATTTGTAGTGTTCGCGTAAATATAAGAAATCATTAAGCACTATTACCACTTTACATATGGTATGGCTCCTATGATCTACAACCATTTACCTAACAATATAAAATAAAATAAAATAGAAGAGTTTAAGAAAAAACTTAAAGCATTGTATATTTTTACTAAATTGTTTTTCTTTTGACATCTACTTATATTACACAATTATAATTTAATGATGTTAACCACGTAGTTAGTATTAGTGATAGTGATATTTCAATTATTTGCACATTTTATTCTATTTGATTATTTGTGTGCCAATAAATATTAGACCATATAGGGACTCAATACGCAATTGTTAAAAAAATTAATGCATTACTTATGATCGACATATTATAATAATAAACGTGTTGTTTTTTATTAATATGCTATAGATAAAAATAATTTATCGTCCCAGTTCATTCTGCTGCTGATTAAAATCGATTCAAGAAACTTCCAATTAAATCCTTGCATTTAAAACTGCAAGAATTCATGGTTTATTTATTCATATTATATAAACGAATCTTGGTACTACTATTTCATTATTCAACATTAATATAAGCGTTAGATTATTACAACAGATAATACGGTCCATTTGAGCTTTTAATCTATAAAAGAGGCCCTCTTTCAACACCATAAAGTATAGTGACGATTAACCTAATTGTCACTTAAAGTCACCCGTAACTGCACGTGTGAATTTAATAGATTAACTGACCCGTAACTTACTTTCTACGTCGTCTGCAAATTAGCATGTTTAATTGACGATTAAATGTATTATACACCTTTTTATCTGTTTAATAAAATCATTTTTTTTTCTTAGAATTAACTACTTATGTCAATATCATTAATATCAAGTTACATTTTGTATTCTTGTTTATGTTCACAGGTAAATCTCGGGACAAACTTTTAAATTGTATGAATTGTGTAATTTAATAAATTGATTGGTTCGATTTAATGTAAAGTTTATTTTCTTCTTTTTAGAGCAATTCAATAAAAGCTTGTTTTTAAAAATGTTTTTTACTATTAATTTATTCTTTTAACTTTATCGATGTTAATAAAATAGGTATTTACAACCAGAATAACACATTAACAGTATACATATGTAACACACAACAACATCTATTAAATCACTCGCTTAATACTCGTATTTCCAACCAAAAACACAAATTAACACAAATGACCATTGCAATGACGAATTTAACGTATGAATTATTACGGCATTTACAACGAGTAAGTAGTTACTCTAAGCTTTATTTTCGTTCGTGAAATTAATAGAAGCTACTTGTAACTCTTATTTGCCAATTAAAATTAATTAGGAAGTAACTAAACAAACTTAGCGATGGTGAACGATTCTCTAAGGATCATATTAATATAATTTATTAATTGCGAGTCTCCATACTTTAGCAACGCCCCAAAGCGTTACGAATACGTGCTACGTGATAGTATACTGCTACGACGACGTGCTACGTATTACGTAAAGCCGACCTATTAATATATAATACACTATGTCAAAGAATGCTAGCTAGTACTAGCTTCTGAAATTTGTTAATATTGTGGTAACTTATTAAATTAAATATTGTTGTATTATCTTGACATTTCCACAGAGGTACGAATTTGTAATGATGACTGCTATTGTTTTGTAATGTAAAGAAAAGAGTGGAGATTGTAATAAATATATTACTTAGTAGTTTTTCTATAATTTTATTACTAATTTTGTTAGGAACACTTAACAACGACCCGTATTCTATGAGGTGTATCTTTGAACGTGCTTCTATGCAACTGGTGACCCATACTGTTACCACAGCCTAAGAAGAACATGCAGGCAGTCAAAAAGCCGACATAAACAATAAATTGCTAGGATTGTCAGAACGGAAAATAATAATGAAATAAAAAACTTATTTTATTTTATTTCACGCTTAACAAATTTCTGTGGATGTGGAAATGATGAAACTTTAATTACTTATCTTTAAAAGAGGACGACTGAAAGTTTTTACCGCACATGTAGTGTGAACCTTTTTAATTTACTTGTGTGGTAGGACAATCCTAGTGGACAGCTCACGAGCGCCTAACGGGCTAACGGCCTGCCCGCGTCTCGCCCCGCACCGCACCGCACCGCACCGCACCGCACCACACAATTGCCTCGTTTAGACGCCTTCGATGACCGACTGTTAGTAGTGGTTAGACTGTGCCGTTACTCAACCTCCACCGTATGGTTCACTTTCAACAAGACCACATACATAGACCACATCTTTATCTAGATGGTCACTATATTTTGATCCTTTCGTCATCCATTTTAGCGCAAACTATGACTCGTCATTGAACCGTGCTTTTCTTTAAGCATCATCGTGCTAGTACCTATTTTTTTTAAATGACTATTCTATTAAAAATGAACATGGCTCATGTCAAAAAGCCAGGCGTTAATAAGATAATACCAATATGTTTCGATACTAATAATTATAAATAAATTATTATTTTGGAAAATATAATTTTTTATCTAAATTAAAATGTTTAAATATAAAACTAGCCATTTCTATTTAGATAAAATTTTAAACATTTTCCAAAGTATTGCTAACTCGTTAGACTAAACATTAATAATTTAATACAGAACTGGACCGGCTATAAACAAATAAAACCTTTTTTACCAATATTTATTTTATAACGTTGAACGTAAAAGTAATCTCATTATAACTTTCTTTATATACAGTATCAAATGAATTATATCTCAATCCGCTTGCCAAGCGGCAAGTATAACAAAAAGGCCTATTTAGGCCTTTAGCAATGGACTTTTGATTGGCTGTACCTGCTGTATCTGTATATATTATATATCATATACTATATTTTATAATATATAGTATATAGTAGTTTAAAAAAAATAAAAGATACATAATAACTTTAAAGTATTCAGAAAAATGACAAATAAGTGAGTTGAATATAAATTTAAACTCAGTAAGTGGCGTGTGGTAGATTGAAGCGCCGTAAGAAAATCCATCAATCCATTTCGTCCTCTGGGTGTATACTATCGACTTTTACGGGCTACTATAGAAAAGATAATTAATACTTTTTAATCAATAGCCGCCCAAAAGTATCAATTCCAGAGCTAAACTTTACCCGGATAAAACAAACATTTCCTGTAAAATTCTCTTTAGGATCAAAATCTCAATAAAATCATTTAATAATGAGATTAAAAGCTTTTGAATGCTGGACATTCATTACTTTTACACAAATCTGAATAAAACGATAAATGGAAACCGAATGAGTAAATCCCAACTGAATATTAATATAATATCGTCAAATTTAATATCGAATTTCAATTAGGGTGGGTATTAAATTTGTTTCTGTTGCGCATTTTTATTGAACGTTATTTCATCATCATTATTAACACTGCTCTCAATCTCACTCAGGTCGCAAGAGGAAAGTCGCTATAATAATTTTTTTTTTATTGAATAATTAGCGGAAACTTACCAAAATGATAAAATAATAGAATAAACCGAAGGCTCTTATGTGCGTGTATTAGTTGTCCAGTCCACACCTGTAATTAAGCATCTCCCAAGACGCGCCAATAAGCCCGATATTCAGCTTATAAATAAAAATAAATAATATTCTTAATTTAAATTTCACACGTGGTAGAGCCGCGCTTCAGCTATATTATTGTAGGCTTGACCGGGGAGGCCGACCGTAGAGGTGCGCCATAATATTTTAAGACTCTTTATTTCATTCAAATTTGTTGGCTGGGAAATCCTTAAATTAAATTATTTAAGAATAATAAATTTGCAAACCAGCTATTACATAAATAAACCATAAAGTTATGCAATATTCGGAACTTGTTTAAATAAGATTGATTGATGATCTACGTTCAGATTATTAGCGAAATATAATGAATAAAGTTTCTTTCGCTGTTTCTTCTCCGGTCAGAGGAACTTCATTTCGAAACGGTAGTAGATTTAGTAGATTTATAAAGATAATGATATTGGACAAACGAAATTTTATTCTCTAACGTCAAAGAAATAAATATATTCCATTTCATTGAATGTCAAAAAAAAAAACTCATTACAAAACTTTTCCATATCAATCCACTACCTCTAGTTATAGGTAATGTTAGGCAAAACTTTAAAGCAAAATCAATGCTCCGCCGCGACAGCTGCCGTGACCAGGATTCGAACCTGGGTTACTACGGCCACAACGTAGGGTCCTAACCACTAGACGATCACGGCTGTCGGAGCTGATAACGGTATAGCTAATACTTTGATACAGATACGATTAAAACTGGAGCACTTTCACTGTTACAGCATTACCGTTAACGTGGTCGCAATGAAAATTATTACTCAAGAGGCCTTCTGTTATAGTTTTAATTCATACTTACTATATTGTGTTTTTTTTAAGAATTTAGTGTTCCTATCTACTACGTTGCAGCTCCAGGATTCGAATCACACGGGGAGCTGGATGGATGTTATGGACCTGAGCGTGTTGAACTACAATTACCAGTACAAAAAGATCTTCATAGCCCGCAAAAATGTATATATTCCTCCTAATTCATGCAATATATCATCACAATTAAATAAAGTAAACAACTTTGTTACATCATTAACTGAGAAGTACCCAGAAGACACATGCCTATTGGTGGGTGACTTAAATCTTTCGTGCCTTAAATGGCAGGATGGTCATCACGAATTACTTCATAATATGTGTATGGACATTCAGGATGCATCAATATACAAATAAATCATTTTAATACTATTTTAAATGGTAACGGACGTACACTGGACTTAGTATTTTGCAACATAAACACAGAAGTTCTGAGATGTTCTTCTACTCTTGTGACAGAAAACAAATATCACCCTTCTTTGTATATTGACATCACTGATCTATTTTTGACCCATTTCAAAGAGGTCATTACATCGCGACGCGATTTTTATAAATATAACTAACTATGTTGCAATTAACAACTTCTTTATGCAAACTGATTGGGATAATACGCTGCGAAATAAATCGATAGACGAGGCTACGAGTTTGTTTTACAGTAAATTAGAAGAATGTTTTGATCAATTTGTACCTTTAAAAAATAAAAATAGCACTAAAGCATATTATCCCATTTGGTATAACTCTGCTTTAATAAAAGTCATACGAAAAAAGAGCAAGATACATAATAAATGGAAACGCTTTGAGAATCCCCGTGATTATGATGAGTTTGCTTTGCTACGTTCTTGTGAAAGGCTACTTCAGCAACAATGTTTTAATAAGTACATCAACAGCGTAGAGTATAGGATTCGTCTCACTCCCAAGGCTTTTTGGTCATACGGTAAATCCAAGCGTGGTGGTTCTTGGTACCCCAAGCAATTTATTTATCAGGGTAAATCCATTACATATGGCCATGCTATATGTACTGAATTTAATAGTTACTTTAAAAATATGTTTTCTGGTTCTTGCTCACAGGATGTTAGGTCTGCAAATAGTGATGGTGAATGCTGCACAATTGACACAATATCTGGTCTAACCGTAACAAAGGATGATGTTTTTATAATGCTTAAGACGCTAGATGTCTCTAAAGGCCCCGGGTGTGTGGAGTAGCACCCATATTTTTACGCAACTGTGCTGAGTCATTAGCTTATTCTATTTATTTATTATTTAACACATTCTTAAAGCAATGCGTCTTTCCTACATTGTGTAAGAAAGCATTTATTATACCGATTCATAAAAAGGGTTCAAAAGTGGAAATAAGTAATTACCGTCCCATTTCTATTTTGAACACAATTAGTAAAATGATGGAAAAAGTTGTTTATAACATCATTTACCCTATAATTATAAAAGGCATTTCACATCATCAGCAGTACACGGTAGCCTTAGAAGGTCCTTTATTCAAAAATTCCATTTAAAGTCTATCAAAAGACTCCGTTTTAAGTGACATTTGAAATCTGAAAGTTTAAGCTTCAAAAAATATGAAATTACATTCGAACATTCGTATGTTTACTTTTAAATCTTAGATAATCGTATTTTCAAGATGTATTATAAGTGGCCAGTGATACAAAATAGAACTTTATCTCGCAAATCATTGGGCGTGGCATGTTGTATTTATAAATTAATTAAAACCATGTTTATGTCTTATTATGTCTTATCAATATAATAAATACGAAGATCAGAAATGTAAATTTATCTCGACAGCTTTAATAACAGTGGTTAAAGTATGAATTTGTTTTTTTAATAGATTAGCCAATTTGAATTAAAATTAAACTTACATGGTCAAAAATTCGGGATAAACATTTTTTTGCAAAAAAACTATAACATTCCAAATTCAAAAAAAAACTCTATCGCGTCATCCAGTTTGATTTTCCATAGTTTTTTCATTCAGTACTTGAGTTAAACATCAAACATTAGAATAATTTTCCAATACGAGATCCGAAGTGATTCTAACGCAACAGAAATAAGCTCGGAATATAAATGCTGCGTTTGAAGAAGATACGACTACCAAATGCACTTTAATTTTTTGATTTATTCTCTTTCGTAGTAAAAAAATCGACTTGAAAAATAAATAGGATGGACCACACACCATGGTCGCTATAACATTATCATATGTAATAATCGTAGGTATATAATTCATAGAAATAAAGGAAAATCTATGATAGTTTGGTATGTACATATGGGCCAAATGTCCAAACTAAACTTTATAGCAGTATTCTACATTATAATAATTTAGTAGCGATCGCCGTCGTCCGGCGCCGTCCTTATCAGACAACCAAGGAATGAGCGTTGTGGTTTGTCGTTGGATTACCCGCAATCAAAGAGTATTTAATCACTACGCCCACAGTAGCGACTTAATAAATGGGTACCTATTGAATTATATAATGTGCATATAGGAGTACACGTTAAAGCTTAAAGTAAAAGTTAGTAAAGTAACAGCCTAAATATGTCCCACTGCTAGGCACAGGCCTCCTCTCACTTCTGAGAGGGTTTTAGGGCAAGGAAGTGTGCGCCGCGCTGTCCCAATGCGTGCTGGCGGACTTCAGATGTCTTCAAAATGTTTTTTATTTCCCAGACATGTAGGTTTCTTCACGATATTTTCCTTCACCACCGAGCATGTCGTAAATTGGCACTTAAAATTGCAATTTACAATTTCATTGGTGCCGGCGGGGATCGAACCCGGGTTGCTCGCGTACGGTGAAATTTACAGCGAGCTAAGCGCCTGAGCGCTATCACGGCTCGTTAAAGCTTGCCTTGCTTTAATGAGTAGGTACAGAAATAAAGGATTTTGGACAGAATTGTGACGTAGCGTGAAAATTCGATTCTCTACGATAATCGCAAGCGAAAATGCAATGGGTGAACATAACCATATGAAATACCGGAATAATGCCCTATGGCGAAGCTCACCCACATAGAAAAGTAATGATAGTTGTTTCATGATCACTTTATGGTGTAATTCACTATAGCTTTTGGTATCCGGTTATTGAATAACAGCAGATATCTATTGTAAAGAATTACGAACAATGATTGCGAAACTGAAAAACTTTATAAACTTTGTAGAGTCCATATCCTCAGAGCTCTATCGTAGAGGTATAAATAATATTTCCTCAAGATGCTGGAAATGTATAGATAATCAGTGAGATGAGTGAAATGTGTAGGTAATGCTAATTACTTGCATTAAATAAATATATTTTTCTTTGAAAAGAAGTGTAATTTTTTAAATATAAAACATCAATTTAATACTTTAGTAGTATTATTGATTCGATGCTTACATGCACATGGTGCTAAATGCCGTAGCGAAAATACAATCAACTTTCATGGACCAGTAAATGTACTGGGTTTTCCAAAGAGATTTGACAATTCTTGATAATTTCTACGTTGAACCACGTTAAGAATGTCTCCTGTATAGTAGAGGCATTTGACATGTGTATATTATAGAATATAAAATAGACCAGACTCGGAACTATTGCTTATAGGCTATACAAATATTAGTTCCGTGCGAGAGTTGAAACCGCAGCCCATACGCCCATCTAATAGTTTGCGCCAGTGCCAATGCGTGCCGTCAAAATTTCATTTTCGGCTTTATAAATTAATTTGGATGTATATAATATTAAATAAAAACATGTGTTTACATTAATATAGCAGCCTATTAACGTTTCTCGTCCACAATCTCAATATTATTCTTATTAGTCTCTCTGTCAACACTCCTCTACTAGATATAACATAACAGAAATGCCGCATATTTAAGATCTGATATTTAGATTAAGTATGAGTATTGAGTTTAATTAGTTTATGACTGACTTGAAACATTTGTCATTAGTTGCGTAGGCGAAAAACATTACGTACAGTGACAAAACCTCACACTACTAAATTTGCTCTTCATTATCCTCCATGTGTGGAACTTGGTTAAATTTGGTTGGTTTTCGCCGTCCGAATGAAATAAATCGTTTTATCAATACACATCAATTGAGAACTCTCTGAATTCAAATTCGAGCTAAATTTAATTTCAAAACAATTTGCTCACAGTGTAATTACGAACAAATTAGATTCAAATCTAAACTAATGACGCATATCTACTAATGGCGCTCCTAGAACTAGCATAGAATAATTTGATTAAAACAATACCTATTAGTTCTGCGTAGCACTCACTAAATAAGGACCTGTAGAAATAAAGAAGCTTAGGTAAAAGAACATATAGCTGACTTGAAGCACCGACGTTCCGGGAAGTCTGCAGTCTGTGAACATGTTCAAGATCGTCCCCGCCATTACATTAGATTTGATAGACCACAAATCCTCGCAAAAGAACACGATTCCTACCAAAGATGATTTGCGAGGCTATTGAAATTAAAAACATCCTAATTTAGAGAAGATGGATGGGTGCTGTCATCTGCTTGGGATCCTATAATTAATACAATTAAATCCAAACCAAGCACACCATTGCAAGATTTCAAGATACTATAAGCTCATACCTGCGTAGACCAACTAAAAAATTAATATTCAAAAACTGAAGGTAGCCGGGCTAACTATGACATCGGTACTTCAAACACCTTAGTCCCTCCCATGACCATGGGTGATGTAAAGCACCTGAAACGTCGGGAATTAAAAGTTAAATTAAACGCGATAGAATCCGTAAGAATTAGTTTCATTTAAGCTTAGGGTAACTTATGTTTATGTTTAAGTTATAAAAAACTATGTTTATGTTTGAGTTTAAGTTAAATTAACTATTATAAGCCAGTACTTGAGTATCCGACCTGATCGTAAGTGGTGATGTAGCCGAAAAAACACTGTACTGACTTAGCTTAGCAAAATACTGTTGCATTGAAGACGCCTACATGGTAATGGGATGGAAAGACGGATTCACGGTTGGATGAAGAAAAACGACAACAGCACATGAATGCTTTTGTAGCTGCTTTTGTTGCTTAATGTTTTGTCGATTAATACAACATTTTAAAATATATCAAAGTTGATACGAATACGATGCTCTAAAATATATATCGAATATTGATATATCGCGCTTAAAATATGATGTATATCGATCCGAATGCGATGATATATATCGATATTTTATGAGAAAATATCGATATTTTTACCCAAGCCTATGACGAATTATTCTGTTCTAAACACATTATGAATAACGAAGCAAAATATATTCAAAACATTTATAACTACACCCTAAAACGTATATAAAAATTCATTTTAAATAATTCATAACTTATGTAACAATTATGAAGCCGTTTCAACCTATTACCGCATCGTATATTTCTGAACAGTTTATTACGATTCAAATTCAAATTCAATAAGAACCGACGGTTCCTTGGGAGAGGTAAAGCCCTAGTGTGGGATGCTACTTGCGTAGACACTTTGGCGGCCTCTCATCTCAGGGTACCTCGTTTAGAGCCAGGGCGGCGTCAGAGGCAGCTGAACTGAGTAGTGGCGCAAATATGAGTCTCTGAGAGATGACTACATATTTGTGCCATTTGCTGTAGAGACTATCGGTCCCTGGGGTCCACGTGCGGTGAAGTTTTAAAGGAACTCCATCCGCGGCTGGTCGTTGCTGCTGGTGATAAGAGGGCTGGTTCTTTTCTCGCTCAAAGGCTACCGCGTGGAGTAGGACTGTTTGATAATTAAATTACTAGTTTTAGTTTTTTTTTTTTTAATTATAGTTTTAATATTGATTCAAATTCAATTTACTCATTGTAAAATAATGTTTTTTTCCTGTTCGATGCATTAATTTAAATTTCATAAGTAAAAAGTACGAATTTATGAAGGAGTGTCACACAAGGACGTCTGTTGCCCTCTCTTAAAGAAAGGTTAGACGACTAAGAGTACGGGTCCCTTTGGACTGGTCCAGGTCTTGACGTCAATTCAGTGGACTGTATCTTCTTCTTAAGTGGAAGGTGCAGTAGAAATGAAACAGCAATTTTATCTTCGCAATTTCCCCATAAGAGTGCAACGTAGAAACTTTTACTACTTTCCTATCCTCTTGAAGACAAGCTATCGGAGGATAAGGCGAAACTCAAGATTATTTATAAAAGGAATTATTTTAAAACAAATACGCATTAATAACACCTATGCCGGTAATTGATGGAGATGGAGTGATAAGAGAGCTCGGGGCATTCTTTGGTGGAGGCTTATGTTTAGGATGACTTGTGAAAGGCAGTAATAATAATAAAGATGATGCCGTAATTTGTTGGGAGCACTACACACGTCAACAGGTGTATGTGTACCCAAGATAAATTGTCCGACTAGGTAAGTCCAACTTCTTCCGAAAGTTAAATCGACGGATCCTATTTGTAAGTAAACCTTATCGTCACGTATACCTCAAAATTTGAAAACAAGAGTGTAAAACCAGTGCGTACTGTCAATAAGGACAGTACTGAGACTGAGACGTGGTTCTTAACTATTGGCCGTATGAGGAAGCGAAGAACCGACAATCGATAGAAAATAAATGTTTTCGAGTGGCAGTCTAGCCAGCCAGGGTTGTAATGATAATGAAGATAATGATGTATAGTTACATATTTTGTTTTTTTTTAATGGCGGAAATATTGTACACACTTTTTATGTAAATGATACTTAGCCTTGAATGAAAATTATTCTGTTCTGTTCAAATTTTATAGAATTAATCTAGAAGCTTAAAACCAAATTAAACTTTACAAGTACATATGGGGAGTGATGTATAATACTTTTATTCGTAGTACAATTAAACCAAGAAGGTGGGAGTGATTTAAATGTAGCATACGAAATTCTTCAATTCAGTAACAATACCTAATTATAAGTAACTGCCAAATCAAGAGTTTTGAAAAGTTACAAGTTAGTTAAAATAGTAGTAAATCAACACAATACAGCACACTCATGTGTACATATTAAAATACATTACACTAAGTGAAAACATTAACTTAACAAAAATATACAAGTATTGAGGGAAAAGAAAAGGCAGTCTTATTTTTCTTATTTACACACCAATTTCTTCCAAACTACCCAAAAATAATAAAATATAAGCTGAGAAAAATTTACGGGCAGGATGCGTCTATATATTTATTAAATCTGTAGAAAAGTCGTGTCTGTAATTTTTATATATTCTTGAAAAACAAGTCCAGAAACTAAACAAAGTCTACTGAAGCCAAATTAGTAGTTTTAGAATTTTGTCAATCTGTCAATGTGTGTATTCACTCATCACGCAAAAGCTTCTGGATCGACTTCCATGAAATTAATGTTGTATGTAGGTAGTTAGTAATCCGAGGCAACTTATAAGCTACTTCTGAAAAAGGTTAAGTATTTTTTATATACGATTATATTAGTTAAAAGCGGGATGACGAGTGATTTTTCAAGTAAATACCATATTTATAAATAAATTTTAAATTATTTTTAACCGTTGTGTAATAACTTAAAACTACGCCGACGATCGGTGGCGGATTGTCTCAAAAGTAAACACAGGCCTCCCCTCAATTCTGAGAGGGTTTTAGGGCAAGAATTGTCCTCCGCGCTGCTCCAATGCGTGTTGGTGAACTTCACATGTATTCGAATTTTTTTATTTCTTATTTCTCAGAGTTTCTTTTCTCGATGTTTTCCTTCACCGCCGAGCACATGGTAAATCAGCACCTAAAATTGGTATTAACAATTTCATTGGTGCCGGCGGGATCGAACCCGTTTGCTCGCGTACTGTGAAATTTACAGCGAGCGCTAACCATCTGAGCTACCACGGCTCTATTACTAAACTTAATAGGTAGGATTGGAATAAAACGCATTTATAGTAATATATGTAATAGGTCAGGAAAAAGTTTCTTCGTATTTTGTTTGTATAAAATTGAATAAAATCTCTTGGTTATTTTGTTTGTATCTGGCTGGTTTTAATAATAAGAAAAATAAAAGTTAAAAAAACAAATTCAATTGTTTTTCTGTCCGCCGAAATGAGTGAATCTAAAGAAGAAATTCGATATATTCTGAAGTTTTATTACAAAAGTGACAAATGCGACTCAAGCCGGGAAAAAATTTGTGACGTTTATGGACCTAATGCAGTGTCAGTAATGGCTGATTTACACAGGGACAGTAACTGGCTCCAAATTCGAGGCAAGTCAAAGCTGACCTGCTACGGGCATAATGTAAATTGATTTGGGTCAGTACAGCACTTTCGCGCCAGTGCTGACTTCAATATTCCTGCTTGAATATTTTGAAGTCAGTCGACTCCCACGCCACCCGCGCCAGTGGTATTAACCTTGTCTAAACGACCAAGTCAGTACTTGGTCAGTCGCTGGCGCTGCATTGTAGGGTGACGTCACGTCAACAACAAAGCAGAACCTCCAGTTTCTTTTCTGTCGTCTATTCATTTTTTTATCAAAAGTTGTTTCTTTTTAAATACCTCTTCTAACATTTCCGTAAACTCCGTCAAAATCCCTACTAGAAACGGTATGGTACGTGGTACTATGGTACGGAACCCTTCATGCGCGAGTCCGACTAGCACTTGGCCGGTTATTATATAGCTCGTGGCCTTACAGACCACGAGCCCTGAATCAGCAGCAGATGAAGGTGTAAAAGCCAAAATGGCTAACAGCGATAACATCACAGAGTAGAGACATACGAGTAGATACCACACGGAGCGTTGGCCGCTCTCCGGGCTGCACAGCTTGCCCAAAGGGAGATCTCTCTTTTTCCTTCCAAGGCCAAAATTATAATACAGTTTAATTTGCAAAATAAGTAGTTATAATTTTTAATAATTATAATAATATATATTTTGTTTATTCTTTAAACTTACTACTTAGTCATTGAACAAAAACTAAGTTTAAAGAATAAACAAAATCATTAAAACTGTCCTGTCTGCTATTGCAAAACTCGCATTGACCATATCGTTTAATTAAAATATCTTAATATACCTACGTCGTGGCGAGACCGATTAATCATATCATGAGGTCTTATCGAATAAAACTTCTTTTACGGATTTTATCACGTTTGTATCGTCGTAAAAGTAGTTTTATTCAATGTGTAGTGTTCGCCTAAATATAAGAAATCATTATGAGGTCTTATCGTAAAATACTTTCATAATTCGCCGCTAGCGGCACTGATAGCGTATTTTTAATAGAAACAGTAGGTAATTTTAACAAAATTCACATCCCTTTTTTATAGGATATTGTGACAAACGAGCACACAGTCCACCTGATGGTAAGTGGTTACTGTGCCCCAGAGACATCTACATCTATACTCAATAAAGAATCAAAATGCAGATGCGTTGTCACCCGTGAGGACTAAAATGGAATGCCTCTTTTCCAGTAAAAAGGGTCTCCGGTTCTCTACACTCACCATACTAAACACAGCAGTGTTAAGCTGCTATTTACGCTGGTATTCTGTGAGACCGTGGTCCTTCCCCAGGTGAGCTGACCCATTCGTGCTACAACTATACTACTAATATAGCTGCAACATGGCTCTACCACGTATAAGCATGGCTCTAATACGTATAAAAATGCTTTATGCCTAATTTGTATATTATATAAATGATCGCGCTTTGTTGTGCATCTCAACATACTGTCGCTGATATTATTGGATGGCACAGTTTTGGCTTTCATAGTTGTAACCTAATAATAGCGCCATCTACTTACTGCTTAGTAAACTAATAGTAAATAACTGATATACTTTAAAAGAAAGAAAATTAATACTTATTCTTGCAACATCAAATATTGTCAGATTTAAAATATCCAGACCCGTGGCCATTATTGGGATGATTTACCGTAATGGCACGACTAACAAAATGAGTAACTAAACTGTGATGCCAGATACCGTGTACAAATGTAAAAAACAAAACTGTGATTAAGGGAGAAGCTCTTTTGTTTAATACATTGAGTGTCTTGTTTACATGGGGTAATACTAACGCATACCCGCCTCGCGGGGGCAAGAACGGATTATTTCGGATTCGCACCGATTAAAACCCCCATGTTGTTCTACTTTCGACGTATATTGTCGAGGCCACGGGAACACTTTTGGCAAACTTCCGAGGCCCCACCAACGCCGGCCGCCGGGAAGGACGTCTCCTCCCTCCTAGGTAAGACGCAACAGAACACAAGGCGCGCCTTCCTCCACGGGCTCCAACTCCACCTGCGCAACGGACCCCCAAAGAAACCGCTGTTTTGGTAACGTGAAAAGTAGTCATGTCATAATAGTATTATATATAATGAAGTTAAAGGAAAATTATCACATCTAAATAGGCTTTACAAGTTAGCGAATAACAGTCGTTCAACTTATAAAATGCACTAGGATTAGTAAAATTTCGTTACAATTCCAAATAAAATGACCTGAAACTAGCTGCATTATAACTTTGTAATGTTATTGTAAATTGTATAAAATATTTTTTGAAGAAAACATCTTATGCATTACTACTATAGCTTTAATTTTGAAGACTTTTTGTTTGGTATCAGGTGTCCATTAACTAAAGTTTCCGCTTGCCATCAGACGGACAGTCAGTTCGTTAGGTGAACATCGTCACGAAAATAACGTGGGGAATAAAAAGCCATCACTATCATCATCATCAACATCAGTCTACTTTTATAGCTCTGTGTCCGATGAAGCTGTAAAGCCAACTAGCTGACGGCACTAACATCACAGAAACTAGACATAATTGACAGTTCGTTTGTTACTCTAGTAGGAAACTCGAAGTAATGACAAAAATACAAAGCTTGCCAAATATATAAAAGAACGACCTTTGCATCAATTTTAACAAAAACAGATACAATAATCCACAAAAGCATCTCCCCGGCGGGGAATCGACGGCGGGGAATCGAACCCCGGTCTCCCGCGTGACAGGCGGGGATACTGACCACTATACTACCGAGGATGTTATATATGTTCTCGAAATTATGTTAGATATGTTCTCGAAATTATTGTGTTATTTCTTTTAATTAAATAATAGATAAGATACGGTTTAAAGTTAATACATATTACATCCAATAGGGATATGTTATTATAATTAGGAGATTTCTTTTCCGCTTGGGAGTAGCCGACAGGTTAAAAACATTCTATCTTAGACCTCGGATGACAGTGCCTTGCCTTCTTTGTGTAAAAGTTTTGCATGTTATGTTTGTGGGCTGCAGAAATAACCATTTAGAAAAGTCGTTAGCCCGTTTGTTACTATAATATTTATAAAATAGAGTAGAGGATAATAAAACCTTTTCTCTTATGAGTCAGAAAAAAAGCCACAGTAAAAAAAAATACAAATTCACAGACTCTCGGAGATCTCCCGCCGAGCAAGCTGCCCAGAGAGCAGCTTATGCTCTGTGTGGCCTCTGCTCAGAAACATCGATAGCGTGACTTAGGCTTCCTTTACGTTTCACTTGTGACGCGACAAAAGGCACCTGCAATTCTCCTGGTGTTGCAGTTGTTCATGGTTAGCGGTTGCCACTTCCCATCAGGTAAGCCGCATGCTCGTTTGCCCCCGCTAGTATAAAAAAGCGCGCTTAAAATGGTCAGGCATACCAAATTATTGCTTAACTTACAAAATTGAATTCTGCATTGGAGAATTAAAAATAAGTAGTTACATAAAGAAGCTATCGTAGTACACAGGCCAAGCGCTCGCCCTATATTTTACAGTATATGAGCAACCCGTGTTCGATACCTGCTGGCACCTATGAACTTTCATTATAGAATAAGGGTGACAAACGAGCACACAGTCCATCTGATAGTAATTGGTTGCTGTGGCCCATAGACTTCTACATTTATCCTCGATTTAAAATCAAAATTCAGTCACCGCCGAGGACAAAGAAGGCATACCTCGTTGCCAGTAAAAAAGGTTCTCTACACTCCCTATACGAAACACGGCTGCATGAAGCTGCAACCCCGGACGTTCCGACTCTTTAGTGCTACAACTATAATATAGCTGCAGCGTGGCTCTACCACTTGTAAAATGAAATCGTTAATTGTAATTTTAATTTTGAATTTTGAAATTTCCTTTCAGAAATTAAAGGAGGTCTGAGCCCAGCCAGCACATTTAGACAAACATTCATAGGCTGTAACTTTACTTTTTACTTTACATTAAATAAAATTTACATACGCAACTTATACAATAAATTATATAAATAAGTATATGAAATATGTGTGGAGAAATTTTCTATAAGAGGAATTCTCGAAAACTATCCAAATTTTAAGCTTTTGAAATATAGAAGTACGAGTATGTACATTACGGCTTAAGCTTTACATGACACATACAACGATGTCACGAAGCTTTGTGTGCTTTAAGCACCTTTAAGCTTTAGGTTATAAATTCGAAGTGGAGAGGTGTAGATATTGTACACAGTTACTAAGCAGCTTTTTAAATGCTACGTTAGTTCCACGAAAGCAAGTTGCTTGAAACACAAACATTTTCTTAATGGCTGCATTCCGTCTGCTCACACATCAACTTACCTCATCCATTCGTTAATTCGTTACAGCCTACTATCAAAGTCCACTGCTAAATATAAGCCCCCTAATAGATTTCCAACTGCGGTTTTTTTTTCTAGCAAGACACTGGTGCCTATCTCCTGGTTTGTTTGCCTCTATTGCCTCTTACGGCACCTACGCGACGATGATTAGACGAGGTAGTGGACATTATTACAGTACTATATGGTATATATGTATGTATAATGAAACTTACCATTGACTAGCCAACTGTAATTTCAAATCATTTTTTATAATTATGTCGTCTAGACCAAATTTCGGTCACGGTGGCCAGACTCAACGGAGACTAATCATCTGCGCAGGAAAGGATTGTATTGTCCGAGTATACGCGCAAGCACAGGTGCGTTCTCTATTCCCTCACCCTCATAGTCCGATGGGGCGGTCATCCGACTCGACCGGAGAATGTTCGAGACACGGGAGTGAAACACCGCCAACTTTCCTGACTCCGGGCTGCTACTGTGAATTTATTGACAGAAAAACCCAATAACCCATTCTTGGGCCCGACCTGGGATTCAAAGCCGGGATCACATGATCAGCAGACGCGCTCACAACCACTAGATCAATGAGACCGACGAAATGCCGTCATTTTTTTATATAGATGTAAGGGCAAACGATCATACAGTCCACCTGATGGTAAATAATTAATGTTGTAAACCCATAGACACCAACATCTATCCCTGATTAAGAATCAAAATTTAGGTGCGTGAAACTTAGAAACGTAGGAAATTAAAATTAAGTGAATTAAACGCGATAAAATCCATAAAAGTAATTTCATTCAATGTGTAGTGTTCTTGTAAATATAAGAAATCATTATTTATATGCGTTGTTACATCTGAAAATTAAGATGGAAAGCCGTGTTATTAGTAAAAAGAATCTCCGGTTTTCGTCACTCACAACACAAAACACAGCAGCATCATGTTGCTATTGCACGCTGATATTCTGTGCAATCGTGAACCTTTCCCGGTTGAGCCGACCCGTTCAGCCATAATACTGCAGCGTGACTCTACCTTGTCAATAGGTATTGTAATAAAAATATGCACTACCCACTAATGTGCGACGGTGATCACTGTGTTGACGGTGTAGATGATCCGCATGCTCGTTTGCCTCCTCTTTCATAAAAAAACTGCCATCCTCATTCAATATGCCAGAAGATTTTTCTGAAAACTTACGTAGTAGCCACTTACGACATTCATCGGATGGATTATTATCTCTTACGCAACAGAAATGGCAAATTTGAGTTTTATATTTAACAGAAAGGTAAATTAAGGGAAGATAATGGAACATAATTTTAGTCTATTTGACATCGTATCCTGTAATAACAATAGTTATTAAAGTTTTTCTATTACCGACTCTGAGTACATTTCGAATTTGTTAAATATTAATGTGACCTCAATAGGATTCTAATAGCTCAGGAGGTGTGTGCCCACTCTTTTAATTTCATGATGCGCGAGTAACCTCAATCTGATCAAGGCCAGCACAATTGTTAATCAAAATTTACCACGAGTTATTTTATTTACTCAATAAAGATTTGAATTTAAAAGCGGTAAGCATATGAAACATTCGCACAGTGTTCTTAATACTAAACCAGTTATAGGGATACAGGACATTCACTTAATTTATATATAGCTAAAATATGAGCAAGTGGTAAAATTAAAATTTTTGTACAACCTAAATAATTTATTGATGATTTTTTTAAAACCGCTCGAACGATTTCGATAAAATTTAAATGGGACCATCTGGAAAATATACCCTTTGAAACAAAGAAAGAATTATCCAAATCAGTTCAGGCGTCTTCGAGTAATCGGTAAACATATATAAAAAAAGAATTAGAATTGATTAATTGAGAACCTCCTCCTTTTTTGAAGTTGGTTGAAAAACACAGACTGCAAAAAATTAACTGATATAAAAGAATAGCTTCACGTTGAGAAAATAAAATAATTAAGATGACATGCGAGTATGTCAACACGAATTGTGGCAGCGCGGCGTACTTTTTTCTGTTCGTAAATTCTTACAGAAGTTTATTGAGGCCTGTGTTCAGTAGAGTAGACCGTGATATATTTTTATCACTTCCGACATTACTCCCAACACCACTTCGTGGTATAGATATATTTCCTAGTGTAGAGGTTAATGGTATTCGCTTTGAAAGTGGTAGGGTTAGCATACTCGATTGTATGAGGGAGGAAGGTGCTTTTCAAGTAAGGTATATTAAAAGTAATAGCGACAGCCTATATATTTCTTATTTTCTACATTTGTCCACTGCTGGGTACAGCCTCGCTTTTATTTCGGAAAGGATTGTGAAACAATGCGTGTTGGCGGACTTCACATGTCCTTGAAACATTTTATTCCTTTGACATACAGGTTTCTTCACGACGTTCTCCTTCACCGCCGAGCACGTGGTAAATCAGCACTTCAAATTGCAATTCACTTGATTGATTGATTGCTTGCTGGTGTACTGTTAAATTTACTGCGAACGTATAGCCTCTGAGCTACCTCACAACTACAAAAGAGGGTAATTACATATTTTAATTTTCTATGCGTTTACTAAATTTCATGATCTCGGATTCCAGCAGCTTTCCTTCCGATAAAATGTTTAATTACGAAGCCCTCAATAGTAATTAAGGCAGAGATTAACAATAAACTTGTAAAACTCCGTGAAAGCCGAGTTGTTTCCAGTGAACCTATTATACTATAAAAGGTTTGTTGCAACCTTTCTAAGCTTATCATTTCCAAGCATTCATATTAATTAAATAATCATCTAATTAATAAAAACCTTGTTTCATAAGAATGCTTTTTTCATATACCTTGAATTTATGAGAAGGCATCGTTTATTGTTATATATATATTAAAATTGGCGTCTATAAAAATGTTAATATACTATACATTATATGATTTAATTATAAGTTTTAAATAAAATCCTGAAGAGCTGACAAAGGGATGGGAGAGAAAGGTAAGCGAAGTGTAGGGTAGGCTAGCCGGGTATTTCTAGCCGGTTCTTCTCTGAGGAGGTCTTGTTTTGGCCAAACGATGTAGATTTTGACGATAAAAAGCTTTGCTGGAGCCATAATGAAGCTAAGCTCTAGCACATGTAAATGCTTAGATATGAAGAACATCCTATATCGTATATATATTTGAATCTAATTTATCTCAGCCTACTTTGACAACTTCCGGTTGTTAAAGTAGTAACAGTGTTCCAAAAGTGCTCCCGACTTTAATGGAAATATAAGTGAAAAATGGAACAGATAAACTTCAAACTCCAGAAAATCAGTAACAGTAAGTCAAAACGAAACTTTTTATCATCACAACAACACTTGAACAAAGAAGCCTATTGAAGAAAATAAAGAAATAGTGCCGACATAACAGTTAGAGGTAAGTAAACAACACTCACTTGACATTAACGCACTAGCGCCAAAATTGTGTTACATTTACGTTCCGAACCATAGACAACACCCATGCTGCATCGCAACTTGGCAGCTGTGTAGTAGTGCCAATCTTGGGTAAATAATTACGTTCCGAATCACGAAAAGCGCGCATATACTATACTACATCATGGATAACAGTAGTATGTCGGAAGATATGTTAAAACTATTCCATATGATGAAAATAGAATTAGGAAAACAAACTCAAACAATCACGCAGAATATAACAGCCATTTTGATACGTGCTATAGAATACAACCAATATTAGAAGAAAATAAAAGTCTAAAAGTGGAAGTCCAAACATTAAACAGAAAAATAAAATACTTAGATGATGCGAATAGGAAAAATAATTTAATAATACATGGTGTTAAGGAAACGGAGAATAACTACGAAGAACTATTTAATATAATATGTAACACCTTGCAAAAGAAAAATGTTAATGTTGAAAATTTGAAATAAATAAATATCACAGATTGGGACGCAAACAACAAGGAAAAACTAGACCTATACTAATCGCCTTTACTTCTTATCAGAAAAAAGTAGAAATACTGAAAAGCAAAGCAAAAATGCCAGAACAGACTTATATAACGCAGGATTTCTCAAAGGAAACAATAGAACTACGCAAAAGTCTGCAAAAATAATTAGAACAATAAAAATAAAAAGGAAAATAAGCCTTCATTAAGAATAATAAACTAATAATAAAAGAAAAACCGGATGCTGAAAAAAGGAAAAGAGATTCTTCTTTGTCACCTGCGAATATTCAAACACCAATATGTCACAAGGAAGGGATCAAAAACATTATAGCTCCACCAAAGTTGCAAAAAATCGATGCATTTGCTTATATGAGAGCTAGATCGCATTCACTGACAGAGAAACAAACCCAGCAGCATGATTTATAGGAATTACCAGACACCGAAAACGTGAGAACAATAAACAAAACAAAAATTACTTTAACAAAAAATACACAGATCCCCAATACGGTAGGTCACCGTGGGGTGATAGACCAATACCCCCTTAAGCTTACAGCAGAAACATTCAGCGATACACAACCTAAAAAATCATACTCTGAAAGTAGAAAACAAAATTCTAGGAATAGATTCAATATAGCTACACTTAACACAAGATCTCTAAGGTCACAAGAATTTTACTAGAACTAGAACATGCATTGAAATTGTTAACTGGGATATTATAGGCTTGAGTGACGTGAGAAAAGTGGACGAGAAAACCGAAGAACGCGAAAATTACATACTATACCACATTAATGAAAAGGCTGGAATATACGGAGTAGGGTTTATGGTCAAGAAATACTTGAAAAACGCAATGTTAGAGTTTCGAGGAAAACCAGAAGTTACCCAGAAGGACATAAAGGATGAATTTTATAATAAACTCAACCAAATTATGCCGAATCTGTGTAGAACAGTTATTATAATGGGAGACTTTAACAGCCAAATTGGAAAGAGGAATAAAAAAGGACAATATACTTGGACCGTATTCAACTGGGAAAAGAAATGACAACGGACAAAGACTGATAAATTTTGCATCAAGGAATAACTTACACATCATGAATAGCTACTACAATAGAAAATATAATAGAAAATGGATATGGGTGTCACCTCATGGGAAAACAAAAAATGAAATAAATTACATTCTCACAAACAAACCAAGAGTGTTTTTGAATATTGATGTTGTTAATCAACTCAACTACAACATGGACCATAGAATGCTTCGAGGACAAATGTACCCATTGGAACCAAAACACCGAGAAAAATCATTAGCAATAACAAAAACCAATACCTTACCAATTGCAGAAAATATTGTAGAATTATTGGAAAATAATTTAAAAGTAAAATGAATGCCAAAGATGTCAAAGAGAAATATGACACTCTCGAAAAAGAACTTAAGAAAGTCGAAAACATAACTAGAATAAATAAAGACACCAAAGACAAAATAGATCCAGAAGCAAGAAATTTGATCATACAGAGAAAATCTCACTGTAAAGACAGGAAAATTAACAAAATAAGATAAAAATCCTAAGTAAAGAAATAAATCTGCAGATCAGGAAACATAGAGAGAAAAGAAGGAAAAATACAATAAATTATTACATAGAAAAGTTGGGACGAGTCACGAAAGCATGGGATGGGCTAAGAGAAAGTACAAATTGGATAGACAAAATTACATACCATAAAGATAAGAAAAACAAGACAAATAGAATCGAAATTTTAGAGGTAGCCGCGGATTACTACCGCGAGTTATATAGCGACGACAGAAGACCAGAAGAAAACCAGCTACTAATTGAATATGATATAAAAAATGAAGAAATCCTAATATACTGACAGGAGAAGTAGATAAGGCAATCAAATCACAAAATAGAGGTAAAGCACCGGATAAGACTGCAGATCTAACGAACTTCTAATAGGAACATCTGATATAATATAAGACGCTATCACAGATTTATTTAACGAAATTTTAGTCACAGAATATATACCTCATCAGTGGACTACGTCGACCATAGTACTACTTCATAAAAAGGAAAGAAAGATAATATAGCCCACTACAGACCCATTAGCCTGATGTCTAACGTCTACAAAATATTTTCTAAAGTACTGCTAAGCCGTTTAACCCAGACTTTGGATGAAAACCAACCCAGAGAGCAAGCAGGTTTTCGTAGTGATTTTTCAACAATCGACCACATACACACCATAAAACAAATTATAGGAAATAGGGTTTACGTGGTAGAGCCATGCTGCAGCTATATTAGTAGTATAGCTGTAGCACGAATGGGTCGGCTCGACCGGGGAAGGACCACGCTCTCACAGAATACCAGCGTAAAATGGCAGCTTGACACTGCTGTGTTTCGTATGGTGAGTGTAGAGAACCGGAGACCCATTTACTGGAAAAGAGACATTCCATCTTAGTCCTCATGGGTGACGACGCATCTGCATTTTGATTCTTTATTGAGGATAAATGTAGATGTCTATGGGTCACAGCAACCACTTACCATCAGGTGGACTGTGTGCTCGTTTGTCACCCTATCCTATAAAAAAAAAAAAAAAATGTAATAAATACGGCATTCATTATTATTTGGCATATGTGGATTATAACAAAGCATTTGACTCTTTAAAACAGATAAGAATATAGGAAGCACTTGCAACACAAGGAGTTGAGAATAAATATATACAACTAATTAGCAACATATACAAGAACATGAAAGCAAAAATACGAACAGAAAGAGTGGGAGATCACTTCCTATAAAGAGAGGGTCAGACAGGGAGATCCACTATCACCCAAACTTTTTACGGCAGTGCTTGAATACATATTTAGACGTCTCGAATGGAATAAATCTAAGATTTGCAGACGATTTAATTCTAATTTCGGAAGATCCAAAAAGCCTGCAAGAGATGCTTGAAGAGCTTGTGTACGAAAGCGACAGAATTGTACTTTCAATGAACGCTACAAAAACCAAAGTAATGACAAACCTGGACAAAATTCCTATCACAGTCAACGGCACAAAAATAGAATATGTCGAAGAATATATATACCTTGGACAAATAGTATCACCAAAAGATCTTACAACAAAAGAAATAAACAACAGAGTACAGCTACCATGGAAAAGACGTTGGACCCTGAAACAAATTGTCAAAACCCACAAATACCACTGAAAGCTAAGAAAATTTTTTGATTCAAGTATTTTACCTATCATGACATATGGATGTCAGACATGGAGTTTAACGAAACAAAACCTGCACAAACTAGAGACCTGTCAACACAGCATGGAGAGGCGCATGCTCAACATCAAGTAAAAAAACAAAATAAAACTAAAAACATTACGAAATCAAACTAAAATAAATGATGTAAAACACTGTATAAGAAAACTAAAATGGAAGTGGGCAGGTCACATGATGAGGAGTAATAAAGAAAAATAATGGGCTAAGAACGTTACCGAGTGGTGTCCAAGACAAAACAAACGAAAGAAAGGGAGGCAGCGTCTTAGATGGGAGGATGATATTCAAAAAATTGCTGGAGCTGCTTGGAGGAGGATTACCCAGGATCGGAAAGCGTGGCAAGCTCTAGGGGAGGCCTTTGCGGAAACGCAAGACAATCACAAAACCGGTGTCAAATAATTAATGTATATATTTAAGTTTAAGTTACTTCATACAAATTTTTATTACTTATTGTGTTTTCACACATATTTTGTAAGATTGTTAAATAAAGGCTATTATTATTATTATTATCTCAGCCTATATTGAATAACGTCTCCCAGTACTCCGAGGCGACTCGGTCGTAGGCAAATGAAGACTTAGACAAAATTTGCAATTATATTTATTATCAATCATATCATTAAGTCATTTTAAGTTATTTTTGAATTCAGATCTATACACGTGAGCTATGTCATTAGAATTTAATTGTGTTATTTCTACCCACCGTAGACCTATTTTTTAAATAGCTTTTTAGCAAACTTAAAGCAGGTCCCCTTATTCCGTTAGCCTCTAGTTTGGTCAGTAAAACTGATCATGTGAGACGCGATCGAAGGCTTTAGACATATAAAAAATAGTACTGTTGTATAGTTTCTTTTGTTTACATTTTCCAAGATTTCCTTTACTAATGTAAACGCGGCATGTGCTGTGGATTTCTTTTTCTTTTTTTTGAATTCATGCTGATTTTGTTTTATTACATAAAATTTACTAAAGAAGCAAGTAAGTTGGCAATGCATAACCTTTTCGTATATTTTTGATATCACTTTTATCTTCCTTTATATATGTACATATAGCTAGACAATCTTTTTAAATATATGTCAAAATTTCATGCAAATAACCCCTCAGTTTAATAAAAGCTAGTTATTTCGATATTACAGAGAGACACTTCAATTTTAATTATATGTGTATAGATGATCAACATATAAACGTGTTATCATTTTTTATGCTGAAGATAAAACTTAATTTATCGTCGCAGTTCATTTTGCTGGTGGTTAAAATCGATTCAACAAAATGCCAATTAAATTCTGGCATTTAAAATTGCACGACTGAACAACCCGACCAAAGACAAAATTCATGGTTAAGATGCGAAGCGAATCGTGAAAACTACTATTCATTTAATCAATCCTTATTATAAGCGTTGGATTATTACAACTGATAATACGGTGTAGTTAAGCTTTTAATCTATAAGGGCCTCTTCCACTTCCATTAAGTAAAGTGACAATTAATCTAATCGCCACTTAAAGTCACCCGTAACTTCACGTGCGAATTTAATAGATTAACTGACCCGTAACTTACTTTCTACGTCGTCTGCCAATTAGCATGTTTACTTGACGATTAAATATATTATACTATTATGTCATGTCTGTGCGTATCACCAGCAAGTTTTTCTTTTAAATAAATTAATGTATAATGAGTTATTTTATTTGTTTGATCTTTTTTATTCTTTCTATTTTTACATTGAAACATCTCTGTTTGTTTTCCAACACAGTTTGGTATTTGTACAGAGAGAAATTTTCCCTATTAATTAACTTAAGTTTTGCATTTCTTTCTCATTTAACTTTATCCATATTAATAAATTAGGTACCTAATAATAGCTAGAATAACTCATTAACAAACTTCACATATAACACACAACTACATCTTAAAAATTACTGTCCTAACTTTTCAAAACTGAGACACGTCACGTCATTTACAACCAGTAAGTTGTTACTCGAAGCATTATTTTCGCTTGTAAATTATCAAAAGATACTTGTAACCCTTACTTGTCAATTAACGTTAATTGTGAAGTAACTAACAACACATAACTTGGCGATGGTGAACGAGGCTCTAAGGATCATAATAATATTATTTATTCATTGCGAGTCGCCATACTTAAGGAACGCCCCAAAGCGTTAATAGTATGTTGCTACGATGACGTGCTACGTGCTACGTTGAGCCGACCTATTTATATGCTATATACAGTAACTAGCAGTTGTGTCAGAGAATGCTAGCTAGTACTAGCTTCTGTAATTTGTTAATATGATAACTAATTAAATTAAATATTGTTGTATTATCTTTACATTTCCACAAAGGTACGACTTTTAATGATGATTGCTATTGCTTGGTAACGTAAAGAAAAAAGTGGATTTTAGATTGTAATAAATATATTAGTTGTTATTTTAATTTTATTTTTATTACTAATTTTGTTGGTAAAACTAAACAACAATGAGGTGTATCTTCGAACGTACTTCTATGCAACTGGTGACCCATACCGTTACCCATCCTCCACCGTATGGTTCGCTTTCAACAAGACCACATACATAAACCACATCTTTATCTGGATCGTCACTATACTTTGATCCCTTCGTCATCCACTTTAGCGCCAACTATGACTCGCCATTAAACGGTGCTTTTCTTTAAACATTATCGTACCTAACTTTTTGAATCATTATTATATTAAGAATGAATATTGCTCATGTCAAAAGCCAGGCGTAAGTAAGGTAATACGAATATGTTTTGATACTAATTATAAATTAATTATTATTTTGAGAAATATAATTTTATCTAAATAAAAAGGTTAAAATTAAATAAAACATTTCTATTGAGACAAAAATTTTAACATTTTCCAAAGTATTGCTAACTCATTAGACTAAACATTAATAATTTAATACAGGCTATGAACAAATAACACCTTTTTTACCAATATTTATTTTATTACATTGAACGTAAAAGTAATCTTATTATAATTTCCTGTACATACAATATCAAATGAATTACATCTCAACCCGTCTGCCAAGCAGCAAGTATGACAAGTAGGTATATTTAGGCCTTTAGCAATGGACTTTTGATAGGCTGTAACTGATGTAAATTTATAGTAGGTATATATTATATACTATATTATATAATATATTGTATATAGTAGTTCTATAAAAATAAAAGATACATAATATCTTTAAAATATTTATCAAAATGTCAAAAAAGTAAGTTAGTTATATAAATGTAAATTCATTAAGGTGGCGTGTTTTAAGTAGAAACGCCGCGCCGCGCCGTAAGTAAATCCATCAATCCATTTCGTCCGCTGGGTGTCGTACTGTCGACTGATACGGGCTCCTATAGAAGAGATAATTAATTTTTTAATTAGCTAAAATTTACCCGATAAAACAAATACTTCCTGTAAAATTAATTACTCTTTAGGACCAAAATCTCAATAAAATCATTTAATAATGAAATTAAAATCTTTTAAATGCTGGACATTCATTACTTTTACACAAATTTGAATAAAACAATCATTGAAACAGATGAGTAAACCGCAATTGATGATTAATGCTCCTGTGTTTCGTATGGTGAGTGTAGAGAACCGAAACCCTTTTACTGGAAAGGAGGCATTCCATCGTAGTCCTCAGGGGTGACAACGCATCTGCATTTTGATTCATAAACGAAGATAGATGTAGATGTCTATGGGCCACAGCAACCACTTACCATCAGGTGGACTGCGTGCTCGCTTGTCACCCTTAACCCAAAAAAAAATGTTATTCATTTAAAGTTCACACGTGGTAAAGCGACGCTTCAACTATATTATGTTTGTAGCGTGAATGGATTGGCTTGACCAGGGAAGGAGCACGCTTTCAAAGAATACCAGTGTAAAATAGCTGCTTAATTCTGCTGTGTTTCGTATGGTGAGTGTAGACAACCGGAGAACCTTTTTACTGTGCATGAGGCATTGACCCTCAGGAATGAAAACGCTTCTACATTTTGATTCTTACGATTCTTAAGATGTCTATAGGTCACAGCATACACTTACCACCGTGTGCTCGTTTGTCACCATTATTTTATTTAAAGCAAACAACGCCACGCGCTTCGTACATTTATTATAAACAAACCATTCAAAATTGTTGGCTGGGAAATCCTTAAATTAAATTATATGAGAATAATAAATTTGTAAACCAGAACTTGTTTAAATAAGATTGATTAATGCTCTACGTTCAGATTATTAGCGAAATATAACGAATAAAGTTTCTTTCGCTGTTTCTTAGCCAGTCAGAGGACCTTCATTTCGAAACGGTGGTAGATTTGGTAGATTTATAAAGATAATGATAGTGGACAAACGCAATTTTATTCTGTAACGTCAAAGAAATAAATATATTCCATTTCATTGAATGTCAACAAAAACTTTTCCATATCAATCCATACCTCTAGTTATAGGAATGTTAGGCAAAACTTTAAAGCAAAATCAATGCTCCGCCGCGACAGCGACACGCTGCCGTGACCAGGATTCGAACCTGGGTTACTACGGCCACAACGTAGGGTCCTAACCACTAGACGATCACGGCTGTCAGAGCTGGTAGCAGTAAAGCTAAAACTTTGATACAGATACGATTAAAACTGGAGCACTTTCACTGTTACAGCATTACCGTTAACGTGGTCGCAATGAGAATTATTACTCAAGAGGCCTTCTGTTATAGTTTTAATTCATACTTACTATGTTGTGTTTTTTTTTAAGAATTTAGTATTCCTGGCTACTACGTTGTAGCTCCAGGATTCGAATCACACGGGAGCTGGATGGATGTTATGGACCTGAGCGTGTTGAACTACAATTATCAGTACAAAAAGATCTTCATAGCCCGCAAAATGCATCCACGTTATTATCTCATACGAGGTTCTTAGACCCTGAGGACTAAGATACTCGTAATGCCTCGTTACCAGTAAAACTAATCTACGGTTCTTGTAACTTTGGTAATCTGTATAAATGTGGTCTTTTCCCAGTCAGCAACGCGATAGAGCTATTCTGCAGCTGATTATGGTTGCAGCACGAATGGGTCGGCTCAACCGGGTAAGGGCCACGCTCTCACAGAATACCGGCGTTTTATAGCAACTTAATGCTACTTTGTTTCGTATTGTGAGTATAAAGAACCGGAGACCTATTTTACCGGTAATGACGCATTCTATCTAAGTCCTCAGGGCGACAGCTCTACTCGATTACTCATCTACATTTCAATTCTTAATCAAGGATAGATGTAGGTGTCTATGGCCAACAGCATTCTTATACTAACAGGAGGATTGTTTGCTCGTTCGTCACCTTATTCTTTAAAAAGTCGAGCCGATCTATTTGTCCTGCAGGTACCCTGTGACAAATTGCGGAATCTTATAAAAGCAGTTACAATATCTATTATAACTACATATATCTCAAATGAAAAGAAGTCACAAGATGCCAAATCAGCGCTTTAAGAAGAGTGACCTAAATCTTAACCGGTGTGCTGTCCAGGAAGTCATTCGTTTTGAGCGCTAAGTGCGCGGACGAGTCGTCATGATGAATCTTTCGTACTCTGTTTTTCGAGATAAATAAATCAAAAATTTTCTGTTTAGACTTTCAAAATTATTGAATTTTAAAGCATTTAAAAAGATAGGAAACAATTCATTTGTAAGCAAGTTGATTATGTACCAGTGCAAACTAATCCCTGACCACTTGTTGAGTGTCACTGGGGATCCAATCAACATCGGGTAAGTTACAATCACCCAGTACGTAGACATTATCAAATTGAAAATCTGCATAATATATATTTTGAATCGTATTCAGATGTAATGCATATAATATATAAAATTGTAGTCTATATGATGTTCTTATATATCAATAATAACATTCAAAATATTTGGATTGTTGGCAGCTTACATGTTGTTTATCATGATTAATTACAAAAATACAATTTCGCATGCATTTGTAAGTATTTTCTTATTATACAGCAAGTGAAGTGCATGATAATTATTTTATATTATCATAATATTATAATCATCAATATAACCCAAATTATATTGAAACTCATATTTTTTATCTAATCTGGATGTGTTACACATTACAAATTAATACAGAAAATAATTTTACGATACTGGCTATCTATTGTGGTGGACTTTATAACTACAATGTAACATTAATGTCGATCGTAGTCTCTTTTTATTTATATCTACAAAAATTACGAAGGATAAAAAGAATATCTGTGTATTATCAGAATGTGCGAGGACTTAGAACAAAGTGAGTAAATCTTTATAATCAAATTGCGAGCAATAGCTATGATATTTTATTATTTACTGAGACGTGGCTTCAGAATGACATTTTAAGTTCCGAATTATGTCATAATTATTATGACGTCATGCGTTTAGACCGTAACTTACCAAAAGCACAGAAAAACCGGTGGTGGTGTAATGGCTTGCATAAGGAGTGAATATGGAGCTAGACAAATGCATAGTTTCAGATCTAACCTTATCACTGAGTTACTCTGTGTAACGTTGCCTGCAAGTGGAACTAACTGTGATCTAAATATTATTTTGGTATATATTCCTCCTAATTCATGCAATATACCATCACATTAAATAAAGTACACAACTTTGTTATGTACATAATTAACTGAGAAGTACCCAGAAGACACATGCCTATTGGTGCGTGACTTAAATTTTCCGTGCCTTAATTGGCAGGATGGTCATCAGGAATTACTTCATAATATGAGTATGGAAATTCAGGATGCAGTAATATACAAATAAATCAATTTAATAGTATTTTAAATGGTAAAGGACGTACAAATACGAAATAAATCGATAGACGAGGCTGTGAGTTTGAAATAAATCGATAGACGAGGCTGTGAGTTTGTTTTACAGTAAATTAGAAGAATGTTTTGATCAATTTGTACCTTTAAAAATTAAAATAGCACTAAAGCATATTATCCCACTTGGTATAACTCTGCTTTAATAAAAGTCATACGTAAAAGAGCAAGATACATAATAAATGGAAACGCTTTGGAAATCCCCGTGATTATGATGAGTTTGCTTTGCTACGTTCTCGTGAAAGGCTACTTCAGCAACAATGTTTTAATAAGTACATCAACAGCGTAAAGTATAGGATTCGTCTCACTCCCAAGGCTTTTGGTCATACGGTAAATCCAAGCGTGGTGGTTCTTGGTACCCCAAGCAATTTATTTATCATGGTAAGTCCATTACATATGGCCATGCTATATGTACTGAATTTAATAGTTACTTTAAAAATATGTTTTCCGGTTCTTGCTCACAGGATACTAGGTCTGCAAATAGTGATGGTGAATGCTGCACATTTGACACAATATCTGGTCTAACCGTAACAAAGGATAATGTTTTTATAATGCTTAAGACGCTAGATGTCTCTAAAGGTGTGTGGAGTAGCAGAGTAGTAGGAGTCTTAGTTAACCACAGCTACCTCCAGATTAATATATTATATTAATAATCCAGTGCTCGAAACGTCAGGAATATAAAATAAGTTAATATATGCGATAAAATCCGTAAAAATAGTTTTATTTAAATATCAAAATCTTACCTGCACTTCTCGATCGCTTTACTTTGGTCAGCGTTGGTTCATTATGAAACAATCTATTTCAAATTTAGTACTCAATCATGTAGCCTATTTCAAATTTAGTAATCAGACGAGTCTATTTCTAATTTAGTAATCATGTCACGGCAACATTCCACGCTGGCCTGCTTCTGAGCATCAATGAAGTTGTGTGGCATCCATCGCAAAACTATCCTCCACACTCCACACGAATACCAATGTTTCCCAATCTAATCTGTAATATGCGCTAATTAAATATTTTTATAAGTAGTTCCTCTATTCTCTTCAATCTATTTTTTACAGCTAGTTCATTTACTTCCGTAACAGCCTTCAAAGGGCGAGCCTTTTTCACCATCTATCAAAGTTAGTCGGCCGTGCTAAAATCCGCACTATTATTATAAATTCGAAAATAAATCAGTCTATTACCTTCTAATGACTAAATGACTGAACCGATCGCAATTAAATTTAACAAAGAGGTCTGGAGCCCGAAGAAAGAAATAGGCTACTCCATCTAAGTAAAATTAAATTAACTATCAAAATCTTATCCGTGCTTCTCGATCGCTCCACTTGGTAAGCGTTGGTTTATTATGAAACAGCCTATTTCAAATTTAGTAATCATGTCACGGTACCATTCCACGCGGGCCTGCATCTGAGCAATCGGTGAGGTTGTGTGGCATCTTACGCGAAACTATCCTCCACACGCGAAGGCGTTCATGTACGAGATAATACACGAACACAAACACTTCCTAATCTAATCTGTAATATGCGCTACTTAAATCTCCTTATAAGTAGTTCCTCTATTCTCTTCAATTAATTTTATACTGCTAGATCATTTACTTCCGTAGAAGCAAAGGGTGAGCCTTTTTGCATCATTTCTCAAAGTTAGTCGACCGTGCTAAAATGCACACTAATATTATAAATGTGAAAGCAACGCTGTCTGATTTTTATCTTCTAATGACTAAACAACTGAACGGAACGTAACAAAATTTGACAAAGAAGCCTGGTGCCCGGAGAAGGTAACAGGTTACTTTTCATTATCAATATTATAGGAGGAATTGTTTTAAATTCCTATTAATGGCATGTTGTACCCAACTATACTAGATGGCGCTACGTATCTTTTAAATCATTCAATGATGCAAATCAATTTTCTAAAAATCTCGTTTCTACTTCCACACGGGCGAAACGTGGTAGAGCAATGTTGCAGCTATTTTACGGTTGTAGCACGTACGGGTCGGCTCGACCGGGGAAGGAGCACGCTCCCACAGAGTGCCAGCGAAATAGCAGCTTAATACTTTGTGTTGCGTATGGTAAGTGTAGAGAACCGGAGGCCTTTTTACTAGAAATGAGGCATTCCATCTTAGTCCTTAGGGGTGACAACGCATCTGCATTTAAATTCTCAATCAAGAATAGATGTAGGTGTCTATGGGCTACAGCATCCGCTTACCATCAGATGGGCTGTGTGCTCGTTTGTCACCCATATTCATTTCATTTCGTTTGTTACATATATTAGTTTGTTATACCGTAGGTACACGGTAGCCTTAGAAGGTCCTTTATTCAAAATTCCATTTAAAGTCTATCAAAAGACTCCGTTTTAGTGACATTTGAAATCGTATAAAATTATCGAGCGAAAATTTTTAAACATTTGTCATTAGTTGCGTAGGCAAAAACATTACGTACAGTGACAAAACCCTCACACTACTAAATTTGCTCTTCATTATCCGCCATGTGTGGAACTTAGGTTAAATTTGGTTGGTTTTCGCCGTCCGAATGAAATAAATCGTTTTATCAATACACATAAATTCAATTGAGAACTCTCTGAATTCAAATTCGAGCTAAATTTAATCTCAAAACAATTTGCTCACAGTGTAATTACAAACAAATTAGATTCAAATTTAAACTAATGACGCATACTTACTAATGGCGCTCCTAGAACTTGCATAAGAATAATTTGATTAAAACAATACCTATTAATTCTGCGTACCACTCGCTAAATAAGGACATGAAGAAATAAAGAAGCTAAGGGTAAAAAGAACATATAGCTGACTTGAAGCACCGACGTTCCGGAAGTCTGCAGTCTGTGAACATGTTCAAGATCGTCCCCGCCATTACATTAGATTTGATAGACCACAAATCCTCGCAAAAGAACACGATTCCTACCAAGGATGATTTGCGAGGTTATTGAAATTAAAAACATCCTAATTTAGAGAAGATGGATGGGTGCTGTCATCTGCTTGGGATCCTATAATTATTACAATTAAATCCAAACCCAAGCACACCATTGCAAGACTTCAAGATACTGTAAGCTCATTCTGCGTACACCAACAAAAAATTAATATTCAAAAACTCAAGGTAGCCGGGCTAACTATGACATCGGGACTTCAAACACCTTAGTCCCTCCCATCACCATGGGTGATGTAAAGCACCGAAACGTCGGGAATTAAAAGTTAAATTTAACGCGATAGAATCCGTAACAATTAGTTTCATTTAAGCTTAGGGTAACTTATGTTTATGTTTAAGTTATAAAAAACTATGTTTATGTTTGAGTTTAAGTTAGATTAACTATTATAAGCCAGTACTTGAGTATCCGACCTGATCGTAAGTGGTGATGTAGCCGAAAAACACTGTACTGTCTTAGCTTAGCAAAATACTGTTGCATTGAAGACGCCAACATGGTAATGGGATGGAAAGACAGATTCACGGTTGGACGACGAAAAAAAACGACAACAGCACATGAATGCTTTTGTAGCTGCTTTTGTTGCTTAAAGTTTTGTCCTTAAACATTTTAAAATATATCAAAGTTAATACGAATTCGATGCTCTAAAATATATATCGAATGTCGATATATCGCGTTTAAAAATATGATGTATATCGATCCGAATGCGATTATATATATCGATATTTTTATGAGAAAATATCGATATATTTTACCCAAGCCTATGGCGAATTATTCTGTTCTAATACTGTACACATTATGAATAACGAAGCAAAATATATTCAAAACATTTATAAGTACACCCTAAAACGTACATAAAAATTCATTTTAAATAATTCATAACTTATGTAATAATTATGAAGCCGTTTCAACCTATTACCGCATCGTATATTTCTGTTCAGTTTATTACGATTCAAATTCATATTCAATAAGACCGACGTTATGACATATGATCCCTTGGGAGAGGTAAAGCCTTAGTGTGGGATGCTACTTGCGTGAACACTGGCGGCCTCTCATCTCAGGGTACCTCGTTTAGAGCCGGGGCGGCATCAGAGGCAGCTGAACTGAGTAAGTGGCGCAAATATGAGTCTCTGAGAGATGACTACATGTTGTGCCATTTATATAGAGACTATCGGTCCGTGGGGTCCACGTGCGGTGAAGTTCTTAAAGGAACTCCATTCGCGGCTGGTCGTTGCTGCTGGTGATAAGAGGGCTGGCTCTTTTCTCACTCAAAGGCTAAGTATAGCCATTCAGCGGGGAAACGCAGCCAGCGTTCTTGGCACGATACTGCGTGGAGGAGGACTGTTTGATAATTAAATTACTAGTTTTCGTTTTTTTATTATTGTATTTAATACTGATTCAAATTCAATTTACTCATTGTAAAATAATGTTTTTCCCGTTCGATGCATTAATTTAAATTTCATAAGTAAAAGAACGAATTTATGAAGGAGTGTCACACAAGGACGTCTGTTGCCCTCTCTTAAAGAAAGGTTAGACGACTAAGATTACGGGTCCTTTGGACTGGTCCAGGTCTTGACGTCAGTTCAGTGGACTGTATCTTCTTCTTAAGTGGAATGTGCAGGAAATGAAACAGCAATTTTATCTTCGCAATTTCCCCATAAGAGTGCAACGTTGAAACTTTTACTACTTTCCTATCCTCTTGAAGGCAAGCTATCGGAGGATAAGGCGAAACTCAAGATTATTTATAAAAGAATTATTTTAAAACAAATATGCATTAATAACACCTATGCCGGTAATTGATGGAGATGGAGTGATAAGAGAGCTCAGGGCATTCTTTGGTGGAGGCTTATGTTTAGGATGACTTGAAAGGCAGTAATAATGATAAAGATGATGCCGTTATTTGTTGGGAGCACTACACACGTCAACAGGTGTATGTGTACCCAGGATAAATTGTACGACTAGGTAAGTCCAACTTCTTCCGAAAGTTAAATCGACGGATCCTATTTGTAAGTAAACCTTATCGTCACGTATACCTCAAAATTTGAAAACAAGAGTGTAAAACCAGTGCGTACTGTCAATAAGGACAGTACTGAGACTGAGACGTGGTTCTTAACTATTGGCCGTATGAGGACGAGAAGAACCGACAATCGATAGAAAATAAATGTTTTCGAGTGGCAGTCTAGCCAGCCAGGGTTGTAATGATAATGAAGATAATGATGTATAGTTACATATTTTGTTTTTTTTTAATGGCGGAAATATTGTACACACTTTTTATGTAAATGATACTTAGCCTTGAATGAAAATTATTCTGTTCTGTTCAAATTTTTATAGAATTAATCTAAAGAAGCAAAACCAAATTAAACTTTACAAGTACATATGGGGAGTGATGTAGCAATACTTTTATTTGTAGTACAATTAAACCAAGAAGGTGGGAGTGATTTAAATGTAGCATACAAAATTCTTCAATTCAGTAACAATACCTAATTATAAGTAATTGCCAAATCAAGAGTTTTGAAAAGTTACAAGTTAGTTAAAATAGTAGTAAATCAACAATACAGCACACTCATGTGTACATATTAAAATACATTACTAACCGTAACAAAGGATGATGTTTTATAATGCTTAAGACGCTAGATGTCTCTAAAGGCCCCAGGTGTGTGGAGTAGCACCATATTTTTACACAACTGTGCTGAGTCATTAGCTTATTCTATTTATTTATTATTTAACACATTCTTAAAGCAATGCGTCTTTCCTACATTGTGGAAGAAAGCATTTATTATACCGATTCATAAAAGGGTTCAAAAGTGAAATAAGTAATTACCGTCCATTTCTATTTTAAACACAATTAGTAAAATGATGGAAAAGTTGTTTATAACATAATTTACCCTATAATTATAAAGGCATTTCACATCATCAGCAGTACTCGTTTGTCACCCATATTCATTTAATTTCGTTTGTTACATATTATATTAGTTTGTTATACCGTAAATTTTGTGTATAGAAGGTCCTTTATTCAAAAATTCCATTTAAAGTCTATCAAACGACTCCGTTTTAAGTGACATTTGAAATCGTATAAAATTATCGAGCGAAAATTTTCCCTGCATATATTTAGTTTAAGCTTCAAAAATATGAAATTACATTCGAACATTCGTATGTTTACTTTTAAATCTTAGATAATCGTATTTTCAAGATGTAAGATGTAAGTAGCCAGTGATACAAAATAGAACTTTATCTCATAAAAATTGGGCGTGGCATGTTGTATTTATAAATTAATTAAAACCATGTTTATGTCTTATCAATACAATAAATACGAAGATCAGAAATGTAAATTTATCTCGACAGCTTTAATAACAGTGGTTAAAGTATGAATTTGTTTTTTATTAAATTAGCCAATTTGAATTAAAATTAAACTTACATGGTCAAAATTCTACATGGTAAAAACTATAACATTCCAAATTCAAAAAAATCTCTATCGCGTCATCAGTTTGATTTTCCATAGTTTTTCATTCAGTACTTGAGTTAAACATCAAACAGAATAATTTTCCAATACGAGATCCAAGTGATTCTAACGCAACAGAAATAAGCTCGGAATATAAATGCTGCGTTTGAAGAAGATACGACTACCAAATGCACTTTAATTTTTGATTTATTCTCTTTCGTAGTAAAAATCGACTTGAAAAATAAATAGGATGGACCACACACCATGGTCGCTATAACATTATCATATGTAATAATCGTAGGTATATAATTCATAGAAATAAAGGAAAATCTATGATAGTTTGGTATTTACATATGGGCCAAATGTCCAAACTAAACTTTATAGCAGTATTCTACATTATAATAATTTAGTAGCGATCGCCGTCGTCCGGCGCCGTCCTTATCAGACAACCAAGGAATGAGCGTTGTGGTTTGTCGTTGGATTACCCGCAATCAAAAGTATTTAATCACTACGCCCAGTAGCGACTTAATAAATGGGTACCTATTGAATTATATAATGTGCATATAGGAGTACACGTTAAAGCTTAAAGTAAAAGTTAGTAAAGTAACAGCCTAAATATGTCCCACTGCTAGGCACAGGCCTCCTCTCACTTCTGAGAGGGTTTTAGGGCAAGGAAGTGTGCGCCGCGCTGTCCCAATGCGTGCTGGCGGACTTCAGATGTCTTCAAAATGTTTTTTATTTCCCAGACATGTAGGTTTCTTCACGATATTTTCCTTCACCACCGAGCATGTCGTAAATTGGCACTTAAAATTGCAATTTACAATTTCATTGGTGCCGGCGGGGATCGAACCCGGGTTGCTCGCGTACGGTGAAATTTACAGCGAGCTAAGCGCCTGAGCGCTATCACGGCTCGTTAAAGCTTGCCTTGCGTTAATGAGTTGGTACAGAAATAAAGGGATTTTGGACAGAATTGTGACGTAGCATGAAAATTCGATTCTCTACGATAATCGCAAGCGAAAAATGCAATGGGTGAACCCAACCATGTGAAATACCGGAATAATGCCCTATAGCGAAGCTCACTCACATAGAAAAGTAATGATGGTCGTTTGGTGATCACTTTATGGTGTAATTCACTATAGCTTTTTGATATCCGGTTATTGAATAACAGCAGATATCTATTGTGAAGAATTACGAACAATGATTGCGAAACTGAAAAAATCCTTTATAAACTTTGTAGAAGCCATATCCTCAGAGCTCTATCGTAGAGGTATAAATAATATTTCCTCAAGATGCTGGAAATGTATAGATAATGAGTGAGATAAGTGAAATGTGTAGGTAATGCTAATTACTTGCATTAAATAAATATATTTTTCTTTGAAAAGAAGTGTAATTTTTTTTAAAATATAAAACATCAATTTAATACTTTAGTAGTATTATGATTCGATGCTTACATGCACGTGGTACTATACATACGAACGTGGTGCTAAATGCCGTGGCAAAAAATACAATCAAGTTTCATGGACCAGTAAATGTACTGGGTTTTCCAAAAAGATTTGACAATTCTTGATAATTCCTACGTTGAACCACGTTAAGAATGTCTCCTGTATCGTAGAGGCATTTAACATGTGTATATTATAGAATATAAAATAGACCAGACTAACTATTGCTTATAGGCTATACAAATATTAGTTCCGTGCGAGAGTTGAAACCGCAGCCCATACGCCCATCTAATAGTTTGCGCCAGTGCCAATGCGTGCCGTCAAAATTTCATTTTCGGCTTTATAAATTAATTTGGATGTATATAATATTAAATAAAAACATATGTTTACATTAATATAGCAGCCTATTAACGTTTCTCGTCCACAATCTCAATATTATTCTTATTAGTCTCTCTGTCAACACTCCTCTACTAGATATAACATAACAGAAATGCCGCATATTTAAGATCTGATATTTAGATTAAGTATGAGTATTGAGTTTAATTAGTTTATGACTGACTTGAAACATTTGTCATTAGTTGCGTAGGCGAAAAATATTACGTACAGTGACAAAACCCTCACACTACTAAATTTGCTCTTCATTATTCTCCATGTGTGGAACTTAGGTTAAATTTGATTGGTTTTTCACCGTCCGAATGAAATAAATCGTTTTATCAATACACATAAATTCAATTGAGAACTCTCTGAATTCAAATACAAGCTAAATTTAATCTCAAAACAATTCGCTCACAGTGTAATTACGAACAAATTAGATTCAAATTTAAACTAATGACGCATACCTACTAATGGCGCTCCTAGAACTTGCATAGGAATAATTTGATTAAAACAATACCTATTAGTTCTGCGTACTATTCGCTAAATAAGGACCTGTAGAAATAAAGAAGCTTAGGGTAAAAAGAACATATAGCTGACTTGAAGCACCGACAGTCTGCAGTCTGTGAACATGTTCAAGATTGCCCCGCCATTACATTAGATTTGATAGACCACAAATCCTCGCAAAAGAACACGATTCCTACCAAGGATGATTTGCGAGGCTATTGAAATTAAAAAACATCCTAATTTAGAGAAGATGGATGGGTGCTGTCATCTGCTTGGGATCCTATAATTATTACAATTAAATCCAAACCCAAACACACCATTGCAAGACTTCAAGATACTATAAGCTCATTCTGCGTAGACCAATAAAAAAAATTAGTATTCAAAAACTCAAGGCAGCCGGGCTAACTATGACATCGGGACTTCAAACACCTTAGTCCCCTCCCATCACCATGGGTGATGTAAAGCACCCGAAACGTCGGGAATTAAAAAGTTAAATTTAACGCGATAGAATCCGTAACAATTAGTTTTATTTAAGCTTAGGGTAACTTATGTTTATGTTTAAGTTATAAAAAAACTATGTTTATGTTTGACTTTAAGTTAGATTAACTATTATAAGCCAGTACTTGAGTATCCGACCTGATCGTAAGTGGTGATGTAGCCGAAAAAACACTGTACTGTCTTAGCTTAGCAAAATACTGTTGCATTGAAGACGCCAACATGGTAATGGGATGGAAAGACAGATTCACGGTTGGACGACGAAAAAAAACGACAACAGCACATGAATGCTTTTGTAGCTGCTTTTGTTGCTTAAAGTTTTGTCCTTAAACATTTTAAAATATATCAAAGTTAATACGAATTCGATGCTCTAAAATATATATCGAATGTCGATATATCGCGTTTAAAAATATGATGTATATCGATCCGAATGCGATTATATATATCGATATTTTTATGAGAAAATATCGATATATTTTACCCAAGCCTATGGCGAATTATTCTGTTCTAATACTGTACACATTATGAATAACGAAGCAAAATATATTCAAAACATTTATAAGTACACCCTAAAACGTACATAAAAATTCATTTTAAATAATTCATAACTTATGTAATAATTATGAAGCCGTTTCAACCTATTACCGCATCGTATATTTCTGTTCAGTTTATTACGATTCAAATTCAAATTCAATAAGACCCGACGTTATGACATATGGTCCTTTGGGAGAGAGGTAAAGCCCTAGTGTGGGATGCTACTTGCGTAGACACTTTGGCGGCCTCTCATCTCAGGGGTACCTCGTTTAGAGCCGGGGCGGCATCAGAGGCAGCTGAACTGAGTAAGTGGCGCAAATATGAGTCTCTGAGAGATGACTACATATTTGTGCCATTTGCTGAAGAGACTATCGGTCCGTGGGGTCCACGTGCGGTGAAGTTCTTAAAGGAACTCCATTCGCGGCTGGTCGTTGCTGCTGGTGATAAGAGGGCTGGCTCTTTTCTCGCTCAAAGGCTAAGTATAGCCATTCAGCGGGGAAACGCAGCCAGCGTTCTTGGCACGATACCGCGTGGAGTAGGACTGTTTGATAATTAAATTACTAGTTTTAGTTTTTTTTAAATTATAGTTTTTAATATTGATTCAAATTCAATTTACTCATTGTAAAATAATGTTTTTTTCCCGTTCGTTGCATTAATTTAAATTTCATAAGTAAAAAAGTACGAATTTATGAAGGAGTGTCACACAAGGACGTCTGTTGCCCTCTCTTAAAAGAAAGGTTAGACGACTAAGATTACGGGTCCCTTTGGACTGGTCCAGATCTTGACGTCAGTTCAGTGGACTGTATCTTCTTTTTAAGTGGAAGGTGCAGTAGGAAATGAAACAGCAATTTTATCTTCGCAATTTCCCCATAAGAGTGCAACGTTGAAACTTTTACTACTTTCCTATCCTCTTGAAGGCAAGCTATCGGAGGATAAGGCGAAACTCAAGATTATTTATAAAAGGAATTATTTTAAAACAAATACGCATTAATAACACCTATGCCGGTAATTGATGGAGATGGAGTGATAAGAGAGCTCGGGGCATTCTTTGGTGGAGGCTTATGTTTAGGATGACTTGTGAAAGGCAGTAATAATAATAAAGATGATGCCGTAATTTGTTGGGAGCACTACACACGTCAACAGGTGTATGTGTACCCAAGATAAATTGTCCGACTAGGTAAGTCCAACTTCTTCCGAAAGTTAAATCGACGGATCCTATTTGTAAGTAAACCTTATCGTCACGTATACCTCAAAATTTGAAAACAAGAGTGTAAAACCAGTGCGTACTGTCAATAAGGACAGTACTGAGACTGAGACGTGGTTCTTAACTATTGGCCGTATGAGGAAGCGAAGAACCGACAATCGATAGAAAATAAATGTTTTCGAGTGGCAGTCTAGCCAGCCAGGGTTGTAATGATAATGAAGATAATGATGTATAGTTACATATTTTGTTTTTTTTTAATGGCGGAAATATTGTACACACTTTTTATGTAAATGATACTTAGCCTTGAATGAAAATTATTCTGTTCTGTTCAAATTTTTATAGAATTAATCTAAGAAGCTTAAAACCAAATTAAACTTTACAAGTACATATGGGGAGTGATGTAGCAATACTTTTATTCGTAGTACAATTAAACCAAGAAGGTGGGAGTGATTTAAATGTAGCATACGAAATTCTTCAATTCAGTAACAATACCTAATTATAAGTAACTGCCAAATCAAGAGTTTTGAAAAGTTACAAGTTAGTTAAAATAGTAGTAAATCAACACAATACAGCACACTCATGTGTACATATTAAAATACATTACACTAAGTGAAAACATTAACTTAACAAAAATATACAAGTATTGAGGGAAAAAGAAAAGGCAGTCTTATTTTTCTTATTTACACACCAATTTCTTCCAAACTACCCAAAAATAATAAAATATAAGCTGAGAAAAATTTACGGGCAGGATGCGTCTATATATTTATTAAATCTGTAGAAAAGTCGTGTCTGTAATTTTTTTATATATTCTTGAAAAAACAAGTCCAGGAAACTAAACAAAGTCTACTGAAGCCAAATTAGTAGTTTTTAGAATTTTTGTCAATCTGTCAATGTGTGTGTATTCGCTCATCACGCAAAAGCTTCTGGATCGACTTCCACGAAATTAATGTTGTATGTAGGTAGTTAGTAATCCAAGGCAACTTATAAGCTACTTTTTATCGGATTACGGAACTTCTGAAAAAGGTTAAGTATTTTTTTATATACGATTATATTAGTTAAAAGCGGGATGACGAGTGATTTTTCAAGTAAATACCATATTTATAAATAAATTTTTAAATTATTTTTAACCGTTGTGTAATAACTTAAAACTACGCCTACGATCGGTGGCGGATTGTCTCAAAGGTAAACTAGGCACGTGCTTAGGGACGCGAGATTCAAAGGGGCGCGCGGTAAAGTTCTTAAACAAAGAATGTGGGTATCGATGGCAGTTTGAGTTTCTTCGTCGCACAACTTCCTTGTGGAATTAATCGATTCGAATACCACCAGCAATTTTCCCGGACCGATACGACTTAAGGACCTTCAAGAAAAGAGCCTACTTTTTAAAAGATCGGCAACGCATCTGCAATTCCCCTGGTGTTGAAGTTGTTCATGGCCGGCGGTAGTCATCATCAGGTGAGCCACATGTTCGTTTGCCCCCTCTCCTATAAAAAAGTCAGCATTGCAGAGGTGAGCGAAGTTTTTCTTGCCTAAAGAGAGTGAAAAATTATTTTCGCTCAATCATGACAGATAAAATATAAAATTCGTTAGTGATACTTAACATTGAATCAAACTTATTGCTATATCTTTTAACTATGACAATGTTATTGACAATTTCTCAAAACAAAAATGTAGACGAATACATTTTTAACAAATGTGACTGGATAAATAATTGTTTGTTCGATACCAATTTTAAATAAATAACGCCCACCTGTTAAGGGTAGACGGGTCTCGCCTATCTAACTAGTTTGCAAATAAAGTATAATATTACAAATTATCTGGCGGCGATGTTGTTGGGCCACAAGCAAAACTCATGGAAGCCTAAATCACGTTATAATTGTTCCGAAGTACTCCGGCATATATAAAAAAATTATGTTGTACCACACGGAGTTAGCCGTCTCCATCCTCATGTACAGAGCTAGATCAAACTGCCGTTAAAACTAGAGATTTAACTACTCGGAAGAAACTCGACTCGAGTTGAAATTGGCGGAACGAAGCTGTGTCAATTTGTTACAAATTATTTACATATTTGTTCTTCCATCCAACTCCGTGCTTGGCACAGACTAATACGATGCTAGCGCATGTGTTGGCACAATTACTACCTATTACTAAACTCAAAGTTAAAGTTACAGCCTATATACGTCCCACTGCTGGGCACAGGCCTCCCCTCAATTCTGAGAGGGTTTTAGGGCAAGGAATTGTCCTCCGCGCTGCTCCAATGCGTGTTGGTGAACTTCACATGTATTCGAATTTTTTTTATTTCTTATTTCTCAGAGTTTCTTTTCTCACGATGTTTTCCTTCACCGCCGAGCACATGGTAAATCAGCACCTAAAATTGGTATTAACAATTTCATTGGTGCCGGCGGGGATCGAACCCGGTTTGCTCGCGTACTGTGAAATTTACAGCGAGCGCTAACCATCTGAGCTACCACGGCTCTATTACTAAACTTAATAGGTAGGATTGGAATAAAAACGCATTTAGAGTAATATATATGTAATAGGTCGGGTAAAAAGTTTCTTCGTATTTTGTTTGTATAAAATTGAATAAAAATCTCTTTGGTTATTTTGTTTGTATCTGGCTGGTTTTAATAATAAGAAAAATAAAAGTTAAAAAAAAAACAAATTCAATTGTTTTTCTGTCCGCCGAAATGAGTGAATCTAAAGAAGAAATTCGATATATTCTGAAGTTTTATTACAAAAAGTGACAAATGCGACTCAAGCCGGGAAAAAAATTTGTGACGTTTATGGACCTAATGCAGTGTCAGTAATGGCTGATTTACACAGGGACAGTAACTGGCTCCAAATTCGAGGCAAGTCATAGCTGACCTGCTACGGGCATAATGTAAATTGATTTGGAGTCAGTACAGCACTTTCGCGCCAGTGCTGACTTCAATATTCCTGCTTGAATATTTTGAAGTCAGTCGACTCCCCACGCCACCCGCGCCAGTGGTATTAACCTTGTCTAAACGACCAAGTCAGTACTTGGTCAGTCGCTGGCGCTGCATTGTAGGGTGACGTCACGTCAACAACAAAGCAGAACCTCCAGTTTCTTTTCTGTCGTCTATTCATTTTTTTATCAAAAGTTGTTTCTTTTTAAATACCTCTTCTAACATTTCCGTAAACTCCGTCAAAATCCCTACTAGAAACGGTATGGTACGTGGTACTATGGTACGGAACCCTTCATGCGCGAGTCCGACTAGCACTTGGCCGGTTATTATATAGCTCGTGGCCTTACAGACCACGAGCCCTGAATCAGCAGCAGATGAAGGTGTAAAAGCCAAAATGGCTAACAGCGATAACATCACAGAGTAGAGACATACGAGTAGATACCACACGGAGCGTTGGCCGCTCTCCGGGCTGCAGAGCTTGCCCAAAGGGAGATCTCTCTTTTTCCTTCCAAGGCCAAAATTATAATACAGTTTAATTTGCAAAATAAGTAGTTATAATTTTTAATAATTATAATAATATATATTTTGTTTATTCTTTAAACTTACTACTTAGTCATTGAACAAAAACTAAGTTTAAAGAATAAACAAAATCATTAAAACTGTCCTGTCTGCTATTGCAAAACTCGCATTGACCATATCGTTTAATTAAAATATCTTAATATACCTACGTCGTGGCGAGACCGATTAATCATATCATGAGGTCTTATCGAATAAAACTTCTTTTACGGATTTTATCACGTTTGTATCGTCGTAAAAGTAGTTTTATTCAATGTGTAGTGTTCGCCTAAATATAAGAAATCATTATGAGGTCTTATCGTAAAATACTTTCATAATTCGCCGCTAGCGGCACTGATAGCGTATTTTTAATAGAAACAGTAGGTAATTTTAACAAAATTCACATCCCTTTTTTATAGGATATTGTGACAAACGAGCACACAGTCCACCTGATGGTAAGTGGTTACTGTGCCCCAGAGACATCTACATCTATACTCAATAAAGAATCAAAATGCATATGCGTTGTCACCCGTGAGGACTAAAATGGAATGCCTCTTTTCCAGTAAAAAGGGTCTCCGGTTCTCTACACTCACCATACTAAACACAGCAGTGTTAAGCTGCTATTTACGCTGGTATTCTGTGAGACCGTGGCCCTTCCCCAGGCGAGCTGACCCATTCGTGCTACAACTATACTACTAATATAGCTGCAACATGGCTCTACCACGTATAAGCATGGCTCTAATACGTATAAAAATGCTTTATGCCTAATTTGTATATTATATAAATGATCGCGCTTTGTTGTGCATCTCAACATACTGTCGCTGATATTATTGGATGGCACAGTTTTGGCTTTCATAGTTGTAACCTAATAATAGCGCCATCTACTTACTGCTTAGTAAACTAATAGTAAATAACTGATATACTTTAAAAGAAAGAAAATTAATACTTATTCTTGCAACATCAAATATTGTCAGATTTAAAATATCCAGACCCGTGGCCATTATTGGGATGATTTACCGTAATAGCACGACTAACAAAATGAGTAACTAAACTGTGATGCCAGATACCGTGTACAAATGTAAAAAACAAAACTGTGATTAAGGGAGAAGCTCTTTTGTTTAATACATTGAGTGTCTTGTTTACATGGGGTAATACTAACGCATACCCGCCTCGCGGGGGCAAGAACGGATTATTTCGGATTCGCACCGATTAAAACCCCCATGTTGTTCTACTTTCGCCGTATATTGTCAAGGCCACGGGAACACTTTTGGCAAACTTCCGAGGCCCCACCAACGCCGGCCGCCGGGAAGGACGTCTCCTCCCTCCTAGGTAAGACGCAACAGAACACAAGGCGCGCCTTCCTCCACGGGCTCCAACTCCATCTGCACAACGGACCCCCCAAAGAAACCGCTGTTATTGGTAACGTGAAAAGTAGTCATGCTAGTATTATATATAATGAAGTTAAAAGGAAAATTATTACAAGTTAGCGAATAACAGTCGATCAACTTATAAAATGCACTAGGATTAGTAAAAATTTCGTTACAATTCCAAATAAAATGACCTGAAACTAGCTACATTATAACTTTGCAATGTTATTGTAAATTGTATGAAATACATTTTTTTTGAAGAAAACGTCTTATGCATTACTCTACTATAGCTTTAATTTTGAAGATTTTTTGTTTGGTATCAGGTGTCCATTAACTAAAGTTACCGCTTGCCATCAGACGGACAGTCAGTTCGTTAGGTGAACATCGTTACGAAAATAACGTGGGGAATAAAAAGCCATTACTATCATCATCATCAACATCAGTCTACTTTTTATAGCTCTGTGTCCGATGCAGCTGTAAAAGCCAACTGGCTGACAGCACTAAAATCACAGAAACTAGACATAAATGACAATTCGTTTGTTACTCTAGTAGGAAACTCGAAGTAATGACAAAAATACAAAGCTTGCCAAATATATAAAAGAACGACCTTTGCATCAATTTTAACAAAAACAGATACAATAATCCACAAAAACATCTCCCCGGCGGGGAATCGAACCCCGGTCTCCCGCGTGACAGGCGGGGATACTGACCACTATACTACCGAGGATGTTAGATACGTCCTCGAAATTATGTTAGATATGTTCTCGAAATTATTATGTTATTTATTTTAATTAAATAATAGATAAGATACGGTTTCAAGTTAATACATATTACATCCACTAGGGATGTATTATTATAATTAGGAGATTTCTTTTCCGCTTGAGAGTAGCCGACAAGTTAAAAACATTCTATCTTAGACCTCGGATGACAGTGCCTTGCCTTCTTTGTGTAAAAGTTTTGCATGTTATGTTTGTGGGCTGCAGAAATAACCATTTAGAAAAGTTGTTAGCCCGTTTGTTACTACAATATTTATAAAATAGAGTAGAGTATAATAAAACCTTTTCTCTTATGAGTCAGAAAAAAAGCCACAGTAAAAAAAATACAAATTCACAGACTCTCGGAGATCTTCCGCCGGGCAAGCTGCCCAGAGAGCAGCTTATGCTCTGTGTGGCCTCTGTTCTGAAACTTCGATAGCGTGACTTAGGCTTCCTTTACGTTTCACTTGTGACGCGACAAAAGGCACCTGCAATTCCCCTGGTGTTGCAGTTGTTCATGGTTAGCGGTTGCCACTTCCCATCAGGTAAGCCGTATGCTCGTTTGCCCCCGCTAGTATAAAAAAAGCGCCGCCACACACGCTTAAAATGGTCAGGCATACCAAACTATTGGTTAACTTTTTTTTTATAGGAGAGGGCAAACGGGCATAAGCTCACTGATGGTAATACTACCGCCGCATGAACAACTGCAACACCAGGAACCAGAAAATTACAGATACGTTGCCGGCCTTTTAAAAAGGTAGGCTCTTTTCTTGAAGGTACCTAAGTCGTATCGGTCCGGAAAAATCGCTGGTGGTAACCTATTCCACAAGGAAGTTGTGCGAGGAAGAAAACATCTTCTAAATCGCACAGTGGTGGACCGCCAATCATCCAGATGGTGTGGATGGTATCGGGAGTTCTGCCGCGATGTGCGTTCGTGAAATTTGGCAGCTGGGATTAATCCGAACAATTCCTCAGAGCACTCCCGAAAGAAAATGCAAAGAGATGCAACATCTCTTCGCAGCGCCAATGAATCGAGCCGATCGGAAAGGACTCGGTCGTCGACGATTCGAGCGGCTCTGCGCTGGATGCGGTCAAGTGGAAGGAGCTGGCACTGGGGAGCCCCAGCCCAGAGATGGGAACAGTATTCCATGTGAGGCCGAACCTGCGCCTTGTAAAGTTGCAGGCGTTGTGCCGGCATGAAATACTGTCCCGCTCTGCTGAGCACGCCAAGCTTTTTAGAGGCCAATTTGGCCTTCTCTCCCAAGTGACCACGAAACTGCACGTTACTCGATATGTCGACGCCGAGGATTCCGATACTGGCTGAGGCAACAAGGCACTCCGCCTTGAAACTGAGGAGATACGACAAAGGGGTTCTTTTTAGCGGTAAACGCGCAAACTTGTGTCTTCTGAGGATTAAACTGGACTAGATTTAGTCGCCCCCAATCCGAGACTTTGTTCAGCAAAGACTCGACTTCAGACACAAGTTTGTTCCGGTACTCGGCGACGTTTTCCCGAGAAATATTGGCACGGCCGGTGTATAGAGCATCACCAGTGCTGTCATCCGCATAGCAATAAATGCTACCGGTTTAAACAAACTTGAATTCTTATTCTTACAAAGTTGAATTCTGCATTGGAGAATTAAAAATAAGTAGTTACATAAAGAAGCTATCGTATTACACAGGCCAAGCTCTCGCCGTATATTTTACAGTATATGAGCAACCGGTGTTCGATACCTGCTGGCACCTATGAACTTTCATTATAGAATAAGGGTGACAAACGAGCACAGTCCATCTGATAGTAATTGGTTGCTGTGGTCCATAGACTTCTACATTCATCCTCGATTTAAAATCAAAATGCAGTCACCGCCGAGGACAAAGAAGGCATACCTCGTTGCCAGTAAAAAAGGTTCTCTACACTCCCTATACCGAAACACGGCTGCATGAAGCTGCAACCCCGGACGATCCGACTCTTTAGTGCTACAACAATAATATAGCTGCAGCATGGCTCTACCACTTGTAAAATCAAATCGTTAATTGTAATTTTAAGTCCTGATTTGCTACATGTTCGGCGGGGAAATTAATATTTCGAAAACATGTGAAGTCAGTTAACACGTAATGGTGCATCGCGACGGAAATTTCCTTTCAGAAATGAAAGGAGGCCTGAGCCCAGCCAGCACATTTAGACAAACATTCATAGACTGTAACTTTACTTTTTACTTTACATTAAATAAAATTTACATACGCAACTTATACAATAAATTATATAAATGAGTATATGAAATATGTGTGGAGATATTTTCTATAAGAGAAATTCTCGAAAACTATGCAAATTTTAAGCTTTTGAAATATAGAAGCACGAGTATGTACATTACGGCTTAAGCTTTACAACGATGTCACGAAGCTTTGTGTGCTTTAAGCGCCTTTAAGCTTTAGGTTATAAATTCGAAGTGGAGAGGTGTAGATATTGTACACAGTTACTAAGCAGCTTTTTAAATGCTACATTAGTTCCACGAAAGCAAGTTGCTTGAAACACAAACATTTTCTTAATGGCTGCATTCCGTCTGCTCTTACATCAACTTACTCGTCCATTCGTTAATCAAAGTCCACTGCTAAATATAAGCCCCCTAATAGATTGCCAACTGCAGTTTTTTTTTTTCTAGCAAGACACTGGTGCCTATCTTCTGGTTTGTTTGCCTCTGTTGCCTCTTACGGCACCTACGCGACGATGATTAGACAAGGTAGTGGACATTATTACAGTACTATATGGTATATAAATGTATAATGAAACTTACCATTGACTAGCCAACTGTAATTTCAAATCATTTTTTATAATTATGTCCTCTAGACCAAATTTCGGTCACGGTGGCCAGACTCAACGGAGACTAATCATCTGCGCAGGAAAGGATTGTATTGCCCGAGTGTATGCGCAAGCACAGGTGCACCTCTCTATTCCCTCACTCTCATAGTCCGATGGGGCGGTCATCCGACTCGACCGGAGAATGTTCGAGACAGGGGAGTGAAACACCGCCAACTTTCCTGACTCCGGGCTGCTACTGTGAATTTATTGACAGAAAAACCCAATAACCCATTCTTGGGCCCGACCTGGGATTCAAAGCCGAGTCAAGGCACACAGTCCACCTGATGTTAAATAATTAATGTTGTAAACCCATAGACACCAACATCTATCCCTGATTAAGAATCAAAATTTAGGTGCGTGAAACTTAGAAACGTGGGGAGTTAAAATTAAGTGAATTAAACGCGATAAAATCGATAAAAGTAGTTTCATTTAATGTGTAGTGTTCACGTAAATATAAGAAATCATTATTTATATGCGTTGTTACATCTGAAAATTAAGATGGAAAGCCGTGTTACTAGTAAAAAGAATCTCCGGTTTTTGTCACTCAGCACACAAAACACAGCAGCATCATGTTACTATTGCACGCTGATATTCTGTGCAATTGTGATCCTTTCTCGGTCGAGCCGACCCGTTCAGCCATAATACTGCAGCGTGACTCTACCGTGTCAAAAGGTATTGTAACATAAATATGTACTACCCGGTGCTGCAGATGTTAATGGGCGACGGTGATCACTTACCATCAGATGATCAGCATGCACGTTTACCTCCTCTTTCATAAAAACACTGCCAGAAGATTTTTCTGAAAACTTACGTAATAGCCACTTACGACATTCATCGGATGGATTATTATCTCTTACACAGCAGAAATGGCAAATTTGAGTTTTATATTTAACAGAAAGGTAAATTAAGGGAAGATAATGGAACATAATTTTAGTCTATTTGACATCGTATCCTGTAATAACAATAGTTATTAAAGTTTTTGTATTACCGGCTCTGACTACATTTCGAATTTGTTAAATCTTAATTTGACCTCAATACGATTCTAATAGCTCAGGAGGTGTGGGCCCACCTTTAATTTCATGATGCGCGAGTAACCTCAATCTGATCAAGGCCAACACAATTGTTAATCAAAATTTAGCACGAGTTATTTTATTTACTCAATAAAGATTTGAATTTAAAAGCGGTAAGCATATGAAACATTCGCACAAAACAGATTCAAACAGACAGTGTTCTTAATACTAAACCAGTTATACAGGATACAGGACATTCACTTAATGTATATATAGCTAAAATATGAGCAAGTGGTAAAATTAAAAATTTTATACAACCTACTTCAATATAAATAATTTATTGTTGATTTTTTCAAAACCGCTCGACTGATTTCGATAAAATTTAAATGGGACCACCTGGAAAATATACCCTTTGAAACAAATAAAGAATTATCCAAATTAGTTCAGGTTATATAGCTAGTTTGACGATAAAAAGCTTTGCTGGAGCTATAATGAAGCTTAGCTCTAGCACATGTAAATGCTTAGATATGAAGAACATCCTATATCGTATATATATTTGAATCTAATTTATCTCAGCCTACTTTGACAACTTCCAGTTGTCAAAGTAGTAACAGTGTTCCAAAAGTGCTCCCGATTTTAATGGAAATATAAGTGAAAAATAGAACAGATAAACTTCAAACTGCAGAAGATCAGTAAAAGTAAGTCAAAACGAAACTTTTTATCATCACAACAACACTTGAACAAAGAAGCCTATTGAAGAAAATAAAGATATAGTGCCGACATAACAGTTAGAGGTTAGAATATTTTTATTCATCAAGCACAAAAACGTGAAGTAAACAACACTCACTTGACATTAACGCAGTAGTGCCAACATTGTGTTACATTTACGTTCCGAACCACCATGCTGCATCGCAACTTGACAGCTGTGTAGTAGTGCCAATCAACACCCATGGTGCATCGCAACTTGACAGCTGTGTAGTAGTGCCAATCTTGGGTAAATAATTACGTTCCGAATCACGAAAAGCACATGGATAACAGTAGTATGTCGGAAGATATGTTAAAACTATTCCAAATGATGAAAATTGAATTAGAAAAACAAACTCAAACAATCACGCAGTATATAACCGCCACTTTGATGCGTGCTATAGAATACAACCAATATTAGAAGAAAATAAAAGTCTAGAAGTGGAAGTCCAAACATTAAACAGAAAAATAAAATACTTAGATGATGCGAATAGGAAAAATAATTTAATAATACATGGTGTTAAGGAAACGGAGAATAACTATGAAGAACTATTTAATATAATATGTAACACCTTGCGAATGAAAAATGGTAATGTTGAAAATTTTGAAGTAAATAAATATCACAGATTGGCACGCAAACAACAAGGAAAAACTAGACCTATACTTACTAATCGCCTTTACTTCTTATCAGAAAAAAGAAGAAATACTGAAAAGCAAAGCAAAAATGCCAAAACAGACTTATATAACGGAGGATTTCTCAAAGTAAATAATTGAACTACGCAAAACTCTGCAAAAACAATTAAAACAAGAAAAAGAAAATGAAAAAGAAGCCTTCATTAAGAATAATAAACAAATAATAAAAGAAAAACTGGATGCTGAAAAATGGAAAAGAGATTCTTCTTTGTCACCTGCGAATATTCAAACATCAATATGTCACAAGGAAGGGATCAAAAACATTATAGCTCCACCAAAGTTGCAAAAAATCGATGCATTTTCTTATATGAGAGCTAGATCGCATTCACTGACAGAGAAACAAACCCAGCAGCATGAAGTATAGGAATTACCAGACACCGAAAACGTGAGAACAATAAACAAAACAAAAATTACTTTAACAAAAAATACACAGATCCCCAATACGGTAGGTCACCGTGGGGTGATAGACCAATACCAATACCTAAAGCTTACAGCAGAAACATTCAGCGATACACAACCTAAAAAATCATACTCTGAAAGTAGAAAACAAAATTCTAGGAATAGATTCAATATAGCTACACTTAACACAAGATCTCTAAGGTCACAAGAATTTTTACTAGAACTAGAACATGCAATGGAAACCGTTAACTGTGATATTATAGGCTTGAATGACGTGAGAAGAGTGGATGAGAAAAACGAAGAACGCGAAAATTACATACTACATTAATGAAAAGACTGGAATATACGGAGTAGGGTTTATGGTCAAGAAATACTTGAAAAACGCAATATTAGAGTTTCGAGGAATACCCAGAAGGACATAAAAGATGAATTTTATAATAAACTCAACCAAATTATGCCGAATCTGAGTAGAACAGTTATTATAATGGGAGACTTTAACAGCCAAATTGTAAAGAGGAATAAAAATGAGGACAATATACTTGGACCGTATTCAACTGGGAAAAGGAATGACAACGGACAAAGACTGATAAATTTTGCATCAAGGAATAACTTACACATCATGAATAGCTACTACAATAGAAAACATAATAGAAAATGGATATGGGTATCACCTGATGGGAAAACAAAAAATGAAATAGATTACATACTCACAAACAAACCAAAAGTGTTTTTGAATATTTATGTTGTTAATCAACTCAACTACAACACGGATCATAGAATGCTTCGAGGACAAATGTACCTATTGGAACCAAAAACACCGAGAAAAATCATTAGCAATAATAAAAAACCAATACCCTTACCAATTGCAGAAAATATTCTAGAATTATTGGAAAATAATTTAAAAACAACAAAGAATGCCAAAGATGTCCAAGAGAAATATGACACTCTCGAAAAAGAACTTAAGAAAGTAGAAAACAAAACTAGAATAAGTAAAGACACCAAAGACAAAATAGGTCCAGAAGCAAGAAATTTGATCATGCAGAGAAAATCTCACTATAAAGACAGGAAAATGAACAAAAATAAGATAGAAATCCTAAGTAAAGAAATAAATCTGCAGATCAGGAAACATAAAGAGAAAAGAAGGAGCAATACAATCAACTATTACATAGAAAAGTTGGGAGGAGTCACGAAAGCATAAGATGAGCTAAGAGAAAGTAAAATTGGATAGACAATATGACACACCATAAAGATAAGAAAAACAAGACAAATAGAATCGAAATGTTAGAGGTAGCCACGGATTACTACCGCGAGTTATATAGCGACGACAGAAGACCAGAAGAAAACCAGTTACTAATTGAATATGATATAAAAAAATTAAGAAATCCCTAATATACTGAAAGGAGAAGTAGATAAGGCAATAAAATCACAAAAAAGAGGTAAAGAACCGGGAGAAGACTGCATATCTAACGAACTTCTAATAGGAACAGCTGATATAATATTAGACGCTATCACAGATTTATTTAACGAAATTTTCGTCACAGAATATATACCTCATCAGTGGACTACGTCGACCATAGTACTGCTTCATAAAAAAGAAATGATGTCTAACTATTCTATCCTAATAACCTTAGACAAAATTCGCAATTAGATTTAATATCAATTATATCATTAAGTCATTTTAAGTTATTTTTGAATTCAGATCTATACACCTGAGCTAGGTATGTCATTAGAATTTAATTGTGTTATTTCTACCCACCGTAGATCTATTTTTTAAATAGCTTTTTAGCAAACTTAAAGCAGGTCCCCTTATTCCGTTATGAGTTTGATTCCATGGAAGATGGGCCGGGTGCTGGTATGGGATGCAACCTGTTCAGACTCTGGCAGCTTCCCATCTACATGGAACCAACAACAGAGCTGGTGCGGTTTGTGAAGCGGCTGAAAAAGCTAAAGCATGCAAATACAGGGGTCTAGGCTCCGAATATGTTTTTGTCCCATTCGGTGTCGAGACCCTTGGTCCGTGGGGTCCTAGCGCTATAAGGCTTTTTAAGGAAATAGCAAAAATGTTAGTCGACGTCACAGGAGGCCGAAGAGCTGGCAGCTACCTCGGACAAAGAATTAGTCTAGCTATTCAAAGGGGGAACGCTGCCAGTATCTTCGGAACCTTGCCTAATGGGCCTCCTTTTTAATAATATATTTTAGTTATTACAATATATTTTTTTAAGGTTTTTAGTTTTAGGTTCATTGTTCTAGTATTTATTTTGTTTTTAATATTGTATATAATAAAATATTGTATATTATGTTATGTTAATTAATAAATTAATAAATAAATAACCCCTCAGTTTAATAAAAGTCAGTTATTTCGATATTACAGAGAGACACTTCAATTTTAATTATATGTGTATAGATGATCAACATATAAACGTATTATCATTTTTTATGCTGGAGATAAAACTTAATTTATCGTCACAGTTCATTTTGCTGGTGGATAAAATCGATTCAAGAAAATGCCAATTAAATTCTGGCATTTAAAATTGCACGACTGAACAACCGGACCAAAGACAAAATTCATGGTTAAGATGCGAAGCGAATCGTGGTACTACTATTTATTTAATCAATCCTTATTATAAGCGTTGGATTATTACAACAGATAATACGGTCTAGTTAAGTTTTTAATCTATAAGGGCCTCTTCCACTTCCATTAAGTAAAGTGACAATTAATCTAATCGCCACTTAAAATCACCCGTAACTTCACGTGCGAATTTAATAGATTAACTGACCCGTAACTTACTTTATACGTCGTCTGCCAATTGGCATGTTTACTTGACGATTAAATATATTATACTATTATGTCATGTCTGTGCGTATCACCAACAAGTTTTTCTTTTAAATAAATTAATGTATAATGAGTTATTTTATTTGTTTCCTCTTTTTGTTCTTTCTATTTTTACATCGAAACATCTCTGTTTGTTTTTCAACACAGTTTGGTATTTGTATACAGAGAACAAAATGTCCCTATTATGTAACTTAAGTTTTGCATTTCTTTCTCATTTAACTTTATCCATATTAATAAATTAGGTACCTAAGAATAGCCAGAATAACTCATTAACAAACTTCACATATAACACACAAATACATCTTAAAAATTACTCGCCTAATTTTTCCAAACTAAGACACGTCACGTCATTTTCAACCAGGAAGTTATTACTCGAAGCATTATTTTCGCTTGTAAATTACCAAAAGATACTTGTAAATTGGGAAGTAACTAACAACACATAACTTGGCGATGGTGAACGAGGCTCTAAGGATCATAATAATATTATTTATTCATTGCGAGTCGCCATACTTAAGGAACGCCCCAAAGCGTTACGAATACGTGCTACGTGATAGTATGTTGCTACGATGACGTGCTACGTGCTACGTTGAGCCGACCTATTTATATGCTATATACAGTAACTAGCAGTTGTGTCAGAGAATGCTAGCTTCTGTATTTTGTTAATATTATGATAACTAATTAAATTAATATTATGATAAATAAAATATTATTGTATTATCTTTACATTTCCACAGAGGTACGACTTTTTAATGATGATTGCTATTGCTTTGTAACGTAAAGAAAAAAGAGTGGACTTTTAGATTGTAATAAATATATTAGTTGTTATTTTAATTTTATTTTTATTACTAATTTTGTTGGTAAAACTTAACAACAATGAGGTGTATCTTCGAACGTACTTCTATGCAACTGGTGACCCATACCGTTACCCATCCTCCACCGTATGGTTCGCTTTCAACAAGACCACATACATAAACCACATCTTTATCTGGATCGTCACTATACTTTGATCCACTTCGTCATCCACTTTAGCGCCAACTATGACTCGCCATTGAACCGTGCTTTTCTTTAAGCATCATTGTTCCTAACTTTTTTGAATTACTATTATATTAAGAATGAATATTGCTCATGTCAAACAGCCAGGCGCAAATAAGGTAATACGCATAAATGTTTTGATACTAATTATAAATTAATTATTATTTTGAGAAATATAATTTTTATCTAAATAAAAAAGGTTAAAAATTAAATAAATCATTTCTATTGAGACAAAAATTTAAACATTTTCCAAAGTATTGCTAACTCATTAGTCTAAACATTAATAATTTAATACAGGCTATGAATAAATAACACCTTTTTTACCAATATTTATTTTATTACATTGAATGTAAAAGTAATCTTATTATAATTTCCTGTACATACAATATCAAATGAATTACATCTCATCCCGTCTGCCAAGCGGCAAGTATGACAAGTAGGTATATTTAGGCCTTTAGCAATGGACTTTTGATAGGCTGTAACTGATGTAAATTTATAGTAGGTATATATCATATACTATATTATATAATATATTGTATATAGTAGTTCTGTAAAAATAAAAGATACATAATATCTTTAAAATATTTAGAAAAATGTCAAAAAAGTGAGTTTAATTATATAAATGTAAATTCAGTAAGGTTGATGTTTTAAGTAGAAACGCCACGCCGCGCCGTAAGAAAATCCATCAATCCATTTCGTCTGCTGGGTGTCGTACTGTCGACTGATACGGGCTCCCATAGAAGAGATAATTAATTTTTTTAATTAGCTAAAATTTACCCGGATAAAACAAATATTTCTTGTAAAATTAATTACTCTTTAGGACCAAAATCTCAATAAAATCATTTAATAATTAAATTAAAATCTTTTAAATGCTGGACATACATTACTTTTACACAAATTTGAATAAAACAATCATTGGAAACAGATGAGTAAATCCCAATTGAATATCAATATAATATCCTCAAATTTAATATCGAATTTCAATTAGAGTAGGTATTAAATTAGTTTCGCTTTATTATTGAACGTTATTTCATCATCATCATCATCAGCACCGTTGTCCGCAGAACCTCTCAATCTCACTCAGGTCGCAGGAGGAAAGTCGCGATTATAAAATATTTTTATTATAAAATAATAGAATAAACTTATGGTTCTTGTGTGCGTATATTAGTTGTCTTGTTTTTTAAATTTGTTGGGAATAAAACTTGTTATTACTTGTGAAAACATTTACTTTAACCACTCCATTTAAAATATATGTGCGTACAAAGAATGTCGTCATATTCTTCTTCATCATCAACCTGCGGCAGTTTGATGATGAAGAAGAATATGCACCACACCTGCAATTAACCCTCTCCTAAGACGCGCCACTAAGCCCGATATTCGGCTTACAAATAAAAATATTTATAGGTACGTGGTAGAGCCATGCTGAAGCTATATTAATTGTATAGTTGTAGGACGAATGGTTCGGCTTGACCGGGGAAGGACCACGCTCTCGTAGAATACCAGCGTAAAATAGTAGATTAATGCTGCTGTGTTTCGTATGGTGAGTGTAGAGAACCGGAGACCCTTTTTACTGGAAAGGAGTCATTCCATCGTAGTCCTCAGGGGTGATAACGCATCTGCATTTTGATTCATAATCGAAGATAAATGTAGATGTCTATGGGCCACAGAATCCACTTACCATCACGTGGACTGTGTGCTGATTTGTCAACCCAATTCTATTGAAAAAAAAACACAACCGTATGCCTAGAGTTGTATATATAAAAATTAGGTTAATTGACTTTAGAGTTTGATTGATTTCAAACAATGTTTGGTGTTTTAATATATTTTTTTTACCCCAATAACAACAATATCGCTAATTCTTTTTAGGATTAGTCCTTAGTCCTCACGGCTGGCAACGCATCTGTATTTTGATTCGCAAACGAGGATAGATGTAGATGTCTATGGGTCACAGCATTCACTTACCGCCGTGTGCTCGTTTGTCACCATTATTTTATATAAAAAAAGTCTTGAGTAGGATTAAAGCAAACAACGCCACGCGCTTCGTACATTTATTATAAACAAACCTAGAGGTGCGCCATAATATTTTAAGACTCTTTATTTCATTCAAAATTGTTGGCTGGGAAATTCTTAAATTAAATTATATAAGAATAATAAATTTGCAAACCAGCTATTACATAAATAAACCATAAAATTATGCGAAATTCGGAACTTATTTAAATAAGAATGATGATGAAAAATGATATTATGAAAGATTGATGATCTACGTTCAGATTATTAGCGAAATATAATGAATAAAGTTTCTTTCGCTGTTTCTTCTCCGGTCAGAGGAACTTCATTTCGAAACGGTAGTAGATTTAGTAGATTTATAAAGATAATGATAGTGGACAAACGAAATTTTATTCTCTAACGTCAAAGAAATAAATATATTCCATTTTATTGAATGTCAAAAAAAAACTCATTACAAAACTTTTCCATATCAATCCACTACCTCTAGTTATAGGGAATGTTAGGCAAAACTTTAAAGCAAAATCCAATGCTCCGCCGCGACAGCGACACGCTGCCGTGACCAGGATTCGAACCTGGGTTACTACGGCCACAACGTAGGGTCCTAACCACTAGACGATCACGGCTGTCGGAGCTGGTAGCAGTAGAGCTAAAACTTTGATACAGATGCGATTAATACTGGAGCACTTTCACTATTACAGCATTACCGTTAACGTGGTCGCAACGAAAATTATTACTCAAGAGGCTTTCTGTTATAATCTTATTTCATACTTACTATAGTGTTTTTTTGGACAAGTTAGTGTTCCTAGCCACTCCGTTGCAGCTCCAGGATTCGAATCACACGGGGAGCTGGATGGATGTTTTGGACCTGAGCATGTTGGTAGTTGTAGTTGTAGTGTTGTGAAGATCTTTCTAGCTCGCAACAACGCATTTACGTTATTATCTTACACGAGGTTCTTAGACCCTGAGGACTGAGATCCTCGTATAATGCTTCGTTACCAGTAAAAATAATCTCCTGTTCATGTAACTTTGGAAATCTGTGTAAACGTGGTCTCTTCCCATTCAACAACGCGGTAGATCTATACTGGAGCTTTATTATTATGGTTGCAGCACGAATCACGAACCAAGAACACTATCAGCTCGATTGGTTACCGTGTGAAAAAAAAAACACTTCCCTTCTTGGTACAGATAGTCAGAATTTTTTCACATTAGGTAGGAAGAGAATAAAGCATTGATAATTTGTGACAAATTGTGGAATCTTATAAAGGCAGTTACAGTATTAATTATAGATATATATCTAGTTTTTTAGAGTTCGTTTTATATATACAGGGTATTTTTGAAACGCTCCCGAAAACGAAGACACATGATAGTACTAAGGATACCTATGATGATGGGTCACAAAGAAATTCGATCCCGAGAAAAAAAAATCATCTTTTCACAACGTTTTATTAACTTTATTCACGCTCCATCATGTTGTTACAGTTAATTGAAACGATATTTCACAAAAAAATCATGAAAATACTGAAACATAAAACCAGCAGTGGAATTACTGAATTACAATCAGCTGACTAGGGGTCAATGTACGCGCGAACGCCGAATATTAATATATATATATATATATATATATATATATATATATATATATATATATATCAAAGGAAAAGAAGTCATTCCATGCCTAATTAGGGTATCCTATGCCTATGCCTAAGTAGATTGATCCAAATCGTAACCGTTGTGCTGTCCAGAAAGTCCCCCGTTTTGAGCGCTTAGTGCGCCGGCGAGTCGTCATGGTGAATCTGTAGCCCATGAAGCCTTGTGTTCGCTTGCTTGTTGCTCACAGCAGTGAACACTTCTGGAAAGCATTTGATAGTGTTACCATTCGGCATCGATGCTACTTTGACTTTGTAAAGTCATTGACACCAGCTACTCCATCAAAGTAAAAATTAAATGAACTATCAAAATCTTACCTGCGCTTCTCAATTACTTCCGCAACAGCCTCCAAAAGGTGAGCACTTTTTTCATCATCTCTCAAAGTTATTCGACCGTGCTAAAATACACACTAATATTATAAATGCGACAATAACGCTGTCTGATTGTTATCTTCTACTGACTTAACAACTGAACCGACCGCAACAAAATTTGATATAGAAGCCTGGCGCCCGGAGAAGGTTACAGAAAAGTAAACAGGTTACTTTTCATTATCAATATTTATGAGGAATATACTTTAATCATAATAATCATACATGTTAAATTATTTTTTCTTTACAGATATTGAATAAAATTTTATATATTAACATTCTTAAAACATAATATAATTAATAAAAAAGTTCCAAATAAGTTTGTTTTTAAAAATCAAGTCCGAAAGCATGTGAAAAAAATCGTTGCAAGTTTGAACTACATAACTCAACTCTTATTTTTATTTATTTAATTATGTATATTTGATATTTGTTCTGACATAGATAATATTTATATATATTGTGTATATAAAATGTACTGTATGCATGTATATGTGTATCCATATATTTATATATGTATATATTGTGTGTATTTAAGTATATATGTGTATGTATGTGTGTGTATATGTATATTTATATGTATATACAATTTTTTTAGCTCTTTCTATTTTGATTATTGCTGCACCGCCTCTTGTTTGTCTATATCTGTTTAGCCTAATGGTTGACTGGGAGAGGATGCCCTATGGCATTAAGTCCGCCATATGTACAACTGTGTGCATGAAAGCTTAAATAAATAAATAAATAATATAAAATTAAATCTAACTAAAAAGTTACGCACAATATTAAAAAAAACTTTAATAAAGAAAATCTTCAACTACAGGCCTATCGCCATCACCTCCTCGTTCTCCAAAATAATGGAATCCATTATAAACTGCCAGCTCATGCGGTACCTTGAGGATCACCAGCTGATTAGTGACCACAAATACAGTTTTCGTCCGGTTCGATCAGCTGGTGATCTTCTGGTCTACCTGACTCATAGGTGGGTGGAGGCAGTAGAGTCCAAGTGGGAGGCATTGGCCATTAGTTTTGACATTGCGAAGGCCTTCGATCGGGTTTGGCTTCCCGAGAAATTCTGCAATTGGATCACCAGCTTTCTTGTAGATCGGAGCATCAAGGTCGCTGTAGAGGCTGCATGCTCCGACTACAAGCCTATTAACGCTGGTGTTCCACAAGGCTGCGTGCTATCACCGACGTTGTTTCTTCTGCATGTCAATGATATGTTGCAAACCGGTAACGTTCATTGATATGCGGACCACAGCACTAGTGATGCTGTATACACCGGCCGTGCCAATATTTCTCGGGAAAGCGTCGCCGAGTACCGGAACAAACTTGTGTCTGAAGTAGAGTCTTTGCTGTACAAAGTCTCGGATTGGGGGCGACTAAATTTAGTACAGTTTAATCCTCAGAAGACACAAGTTTCCGCGTTTACCGCTAAAAAGAACCCCTTTGTCGTATCTCCTCAGTTTCAAGGCAATCCCCTTTTTGCCTCAGCCAGTATCGGAAGCCTCGGCGTCGACATATCGAGTGACGTGCAGTTTCGTGGTAACTTGGAAGAGAAGGCCAAATTAGCCTCTAAAAAGCTTGGAGTGCTCAGCAGAGGGGGATAGTGTTTCATGCCGGCACACCGCCTGCAACTTTACAAGGCGCAGATTCAGCCTCACAGAATACCAGCGTAAAATAGCAGCTTAATGCTGTGGCCCATAGACATCTACATCTATCTTCGTTTGCGAATTTAAATGCAGATGCGTTGTCACCCCTGAGGACTAAGATCGAATGCCTCGTTTCCAGTAAAACTGGTCTCCGGTTCTCTACACTCACCATACAAAACACAACAGCATTAAGCTGCTATTTTACGCTGGTATTCTGTTAAAGCGTGGCCATTCCCCGGTCGATTCGACCCAATCGTGCTACAGCCATAATATAGCTGCAGCGTAGCTCTACCATGAAGAGCCAAAGGTTATCTTAGCTCTTATCACCAACAGCGACAACCAGTCGCGGATACAGATCCTTTAGGAACTTCACCGCACGTGAACCCCACGGACCGATAGTCTCTACAGCGAATGGCACAAATATGTAGTTATCTCTCAAAGACTCATATTCCCATCATGACATATGAATATCAGACATGGAGTTTAACGAAACAAAACCTGCGCATACTAGAGACTGACAGGTCTCTTTGAAAGGTTCGGCGCCCGCGAGTATATTGACCCTATTGTCAGCTGATTTTCTTTTTTAAGTTTCACTGCTGGTTTTATGTTTCCGTATTTTCATGATTTTTTTCGTGAAATATCGTTTCAATTATCTGTAGTAATATGATGGAGCGTGAATAATGTTAATAAAACGTTGTGAAAAGATGATTTTTTTTTCCTCGGGATCAATTTTTTTTGTGACCCATCATCATAGGTATCCTTAGTACTATCATCTGTCTTCGTTTTCGGGAGCGTTTCAAAAATACCCTGTTTGTACATATAGCTAGACAATTTTTTTAAATATATGTCTAAATTTCATGCAAATAACCCCTCAGTTTAATAAAAGTCAGTTATTTCGATATTACAGAGAGACACTTCAATTTTAATTATATATGTATAGATGATCAACATATAAACGTATTATCATTATTTATGCTAGAGATAAAACTTAATTTATCGTCGCAGTTCATTTTGCTGGTGGTTAAAATCGATTCAAGAAAATGCCAATTAAATTCTGGCATTTAAAATTGCACGACTGAACAACAGGACCAAAGACAAAATTCATGGTTAAGATGTGAAGCGAATCGTGGTACTACTATTTATTTAATCAATCCTTATTATAAGCGTTGGATTATTACAACAAATAATACGATCTAGTTAAGTTTTTAATCTATAAGGGCCTCTTCCACTTCCATTAAGTAAAGTGACAATTAATCTAATCGCCACTTAAAGTCACCCGTAACTTCACGTGCGAATTTAATAGATTAACTGACCCGTAACATACTTTCTACGTCGTATACCAAAAGATACTTGTAACCCTTACTTGCCATTTAACGTTAATTGGGAAGTAACTAACAACACATAACATGGTAAACGAGGCTCTAAGGATCATAATAATATTATTTATTCATTGCGAGTCGACATACTTAAGGAACGCCCCAACGAACGCGTTACGAATACGTGCTACGTGATAGTATGTTGCTACGATGACGTGCTACGTGCTACGTTGAGCCGACCTATTTATATGCTATATACAGTAACTAGCACTTGTGTCAAAGAATGCTAGCTAGTACTAGCTTCTGTAATTTGTTAATATTATGATTACTAATTAAATTAAATATTGTTGTATTATCTTTACATTTCCACAGAGGTACGACTTTTTAATGATGATTGTTATTGCTTTGTAACGTAAAGAAAAAAGAGTGGACTTTTAGATTGTAATAAATATATTAGTTGTTAATTTTATTTTATTTTTATTACTAATTTTGTTGGTAAAACTTAACAACAATGAGGTGTATCTTCGAACGTACTTCTATGCAACTGGTGACCCATACCGTTACCCATCCTCCACCGTATGGTTCGCTTTCAACAAGACCACATACATAAACCACATCTTTATCTGGATCGTCACTATACTTTGATCCTCTTCGTCATCCACTTTAGCGCCAACTATGACTCGCCATTGAACCGTGCTTTTCTTTAAGCATCAACGTACCTAACTTTTTTGAATCACTATTATATTAAGAATGAATATTGCTCATGTCAAACAGCCAGGCGTAAATAAGGTAATACGAATATGTTTTGATACTAATTATAAATTAATTATTATTTTGAGAAATATAATTTTTATCTAAATAAAAAAGGTTAAAAATTAAATAAAACATTTCTATTGAGACAAAAATTTTTAACATTTTCCAAAGTATTGCTAACTCATTAGACTAAACATTAATAATTTAATACATACATACATACATATAATCACGCCTCTTTCCCGTAGGGGTAGGCAGAGACCACTTCTTTCCACTTGCTACGATCCTTACATACTTGTTTCGCTTCGTCCACTTTCATTATTCCCTTCATGCATGCTCTTCGGTTTAGGGTATTCTTGACCTGGCCTTTTTTCAAGACTTTTTGGTCTAGAAACGTCCGCCTAGGTCTACCCCTTCCAACACTTTCATTCACACTCGCCTTATATACTTTTTTCGTCAATCGTTCTTCATCCATTCTCTCGACATGGCCAAACCATCTCAGCATACCTTTCTCAATTTTTGTCACATCTTCTTTCAGACCACAACGTTTCCTTATCTCACTATTTCTTATCCTGTCACTCAATTTAACTCCTATCATACTTCTTAACGCTCTCATCTCAACTGCATTTATTCTGCTTTCATGTTTCTTCTGCCATACCCAACTTTCACTTCCGTACATGAGTGTCGGAACCAACACCCCCTCATGCACAGCCAAACGAGCCTTGTTAGACACCTTCCGACTGCTCATAAAGGAATGCAAAGCTCCATTCACCATGTTTCCTGCATTCACTCTTCTTTCGATATCACTCTCACACTTTCCATCTCTTGTAAACTTTGAACCCAGATACACAAACTCCTTTACCTGTTCAATTTGTTCATCTCCAATCACGATATTGCAGTCTGTCACTGCCTCATCTCTTTCAAACACCATCACTTTCGTCTTCTTTACATTCATCTTCATTCCCTTTCTAACAAAAGCTCCACTCATAGCAGTTACCATCTCCTGCAACTCCTCGGCCGAAGACGCAAGTAATACTTGGTCATCAGCATAGAGAAAACATTTGACGAGTAACTCATTCATTCTCAACCCACTTTCATTCTCTTTTAAATATGTCAAGCAATTGTCCATAAACAGATTAAACAGCCACGGTGACGCTACACATCCCTGTCTAACACCTTTTTCGATATTAAACCATTCAGTGTATGCCCCGTTTATCCTTACACAAGCAATAGAATCCCTATAAAGAGATTGCAATGCTCGTATGAGGATACTGTTCACACCGTTCACGGACAGTGCTGACCACAATTCATTCCTCATTACTCTATCATAGGCCTTTTCTAGATCCACGAATGCGCAATAGACCTTCTTGTTTTTAGCCAAACACTTTTCGGCTATGCACCGCAAGGAAAAGACCTGATCCATACATCCCATTCCCTTTCTAAATCCCGCTTGTGCATCCCATACTTTTTCGTCTGTTTCATTCACAACCCTTTCAATCAACACTTTCGCATACAATTTACCGACGATGCTGAGAAGGCTTATACCGCGGTAATTTATGCAGTCCTGCCGTGACCCTTTTCCCTTATACAATGGCACGATTACGGCTTTGCACCAGTCTCCCGGTACTTGCCCATTTCGCCAGCACAAATTGAAAAGGCGGTACAGCTGACTAGCCACTATGCCCTGTCCAGCCCTCAGCATCTCGACGGTAATCCTGTCATACCCTGCAGCCTTACCTAATCTCATACTTTTCAACGCTTTCACTATTTCATCCATGCTTATCTCACTTTCATCAACATTTATATTAGTTTCCATGGAAGGTGCCGGATGCTGTACCTGCACTTCCTCTCTTTCAAACAAACTTTCAAAATACTCTTTCCATCTCTTTCTTCTCCTTTTATAATGCTCCCATCTTGACTCCTGATTGTACTCAGCTCCGAGGTAGAAGTTTTTCCTCTGGCTGTTTTGATGGATTTCCAGAAAAACTTGATGTTTGACTGGAAATCTTCAGTGAGCCTCCTATCGAAATCATCATTTCGTTTTTCTTTCTTTCTAGACACAACTTCTTTCGCTGCTGATTTCAATCTTTTATACTTCGTTCTCGCTTCCTTTATCTCGTCATCCGTTGCCTTTTGAACTTTTTGGTTAGCTTTTGTTGCTAACCAATCCAACCACGCTTTCTTCTTTTCTTGCACAACCCTTTGTACATCTTTATCCATCCACACATTATAGTTCTTTCTTTCTTTCCTTCTTTTAGCTACCCCGCATACCTCAATAGCACCATTCACGACCCCTTTCTTAAATGTCTCCCACAAATCTTCAATCACACCTATCTCTTCTATGCCTTTAAAACTTTCTTTCAGTTTCTACATACTGTCTTTCTTTTCTTTTCTTGTATATTTTCCACTTTTACTCTGTCCAAAACACTCGTAGGCTCGGCCCCTCGGTGTCGCCACCGTTTAAAGAGGTCACGCATTCGGGCTATAACCAGAAAGTGGTCTGTGTCGAGGCCCACACCGCGGTATGCCCGAGTGTCTAGCACTTTCTTCCTCAGTCTTTCATCCACAATTACAAAATCAATCATACTTCTAGACTCACCTCATCTCTTGTATACAAATGGATCTTTTGTGGTCAAACATTGTGTTGGCCACGCACAGATTCCATTCAAGCATAATTCAAGCAGGCTTCTCCCATTGTCATTCACTCTCTCGTCCCCAAACGTACCCAGAACTCCTTCATACCCATCACGCTTTACTCCAACCCACCCATTAAAGTCCCCTAAAATCCGATCCGTTCATTTTCTCCACATTTATTCAAGACCTCTCTCATGCTATCCCAAAATCCTCTCTCTCTTGTTGGTCTTTTAATGACCCACCTCCGCGCAGATCCGTCGGTGCATAGACCCCAAGGATAAATAAGCGAGTGAGTCCGACTTTTAACCTAATCCAGAGGAGTCTTGGGCTTACACATTCCTGCTCCATCACACATTCCACTATTCGAGACGAAAGAATCACACCAACTCCCTGACATCCTCGGCTGGTTTGGGGGACTCCCGACCAGTATGCCGTGTAGAGGTCATGAACCGTGGTGTCACATCCTTTCCTCTTGGTTTCGTTCACGCACAAAACATCTATGCATCGTTCATCCATCATCTGACATACTTCATCTATCTTACCATCCATTCCTCCTCTTACATTCAACGTAGCAAAGCGGCTCTCCGTGGGCCGCTTTTCGCCCCCGCGAGAAACGAGACGTGATGGGTGGCGAACCACATCACCGCCATTTTGGTTAATTAAATTATTTTTATTATTATCCATTGCGTTCCCACGAATAGCGAGGGAAAGGTTTGTCCCCCCCAGCAGAGCCCTGCATGCCAGGGTAAGGCTGGCCTAATTCTGGGGTCACCCGGTCCCAGGGCAGTGTGGCACGCTAACGACTAGGCTTGCCCCTAGCCATGCATCCATCCGCGCGGCAGACGTTGGATTGGCGGAGAGGGTAGGAATAGGGAAAGGGAAGGATAGGTGGTGTGACAAGGAAGATTGGTAAGTTAGAGTGGGCAATAGGAAATGTAGGATATTACCGCCCAGGAGGGCAAGGGATAGGACAGTAATAGCTAGGGAAGCCGGGGTCGCATACCCGTATACTATACCACAACTACCGGACAGGTAAATTGGAATGAGTATCCCATGACTAAATTTAATACAGGCTATGAACAAATAACACCTTTTTTACCAATATTTATTTTATTACATTGAACGTAAAAGTAATCTTATTATAATTTCCTGTACATACAATATCAAATGAATTACATCTCAACCCGTCTGCCTAGCGGCAATTATGACAAGTAGGTATATTTAGGCCTTTAGCAATGGACTTTTGATAGGCTGTAACTGATGTAAATTTATAGTAGGTATATATCATATACTATATTATACAATATATTGTATATAGTAGTTCTATAAAAATAATATCATAATAATATCTTTAAAATATTTAGAAAAATGTCAAAAAAGTGAGTTTAATTATATAAATGTAAATTCAGTAAGGTGGAGTGTTGTAGAAACGCCGCGCCGCGCCGTAAAAAATCCATCAATCTATTTCGTCCGCTGGGTGTCGTACTGTCGACTGATACGGGCTCCTGTAGAAGAGATAATTAATTTTTTTAATTAGCTAAAATTTACCCGGATAAAACAAATATTTCACCAAAATCTCAATAAAATCATTTAATAATGAAATTAAAAGCTTTTATAAATGCTGGACATTCATTACTTTTACACAAATTTGAATAAAACAATCATTAGAAACAGATGAGTAAATCCCAATTGAATATTAATATAATATCGTCAAATTTAATATCGGATTTCATAAGAGTAGGTATTAAATTAGTTTCGCATTATTATTGAACGTTATTTCATCATCATCATCATCAGCACCGTTGTCCGCAGAACCTCTCAATCTCACTCAGGTCGCAGGAGGAAAGTCGCGATTGTAAAATATTTTTATTGCATAATTAGCGGAAACTTACCAAAATTATAAAATAATAGAATAAACTTAAGGTTCTTGTGTGCGTATATTAGTTGTCTTGTTCTTGATATTGTTGAGAATAAAACTTGTTATTACTTGTGAAAACATTTATTTTAACCACTCTATTTAAAATACATGTGCGTACAATGAATGTCGTCATATTCTTCTTCATCATCAACCTGCGGCAGTCCACACCTGCAATTAAGCCTCTCCTAAGACGCGCCACTAAGCCCGATATTCGGCTTACAAATAAAAATATTTATAGGTACGTGGTAGAGCCATGCTGAAGCTATATTAATTGTATAGTTGTAGGACGAATGGGTCGGCTTGACCGGGGAAGGACCACGCTCTCGTAGAATACCAGCGTAAAATAGCAGATTAATGCTGCTGTGTTTCGTATGGTGAGTGTAGAGAACCGGAGACCCTTTTTACTGGAAAGGAGGCATTCCATCGTAGTCCTCAGGGGTGACAACGCATCTGCATTTTGATTCATAATCGAAGATAACTGTAGATGTCTATGGGCCACAGAATCCACTTACCATCACGTGGACTGTGTGCTGGTTTGTCAACCCAATTCTATTAAAAAAAACACTACCGCATGCCTAAAGTTGAATATATAAAAATTAGGTTCATTGGCTTTAGAGTTTGATTGATTTCAAATAATGTTTGGTGTTTTAATATATTTTTTTTACCCCAATAACAATAATATCGCTAATTCCTTTAGGATTAGTCCTTAGTCCTCACGGCTGACAACGCATTTGCATTTTGATTCGCAAACGAGGATAGATGTAGATGTCTATGGGCCACAGCAACCACTTACCATCAGGTGGACTACGTGCTCGCTTGTCACCCTTAACCCATAAAAAAAAATGTTATTCATCTAAAGTTCACACGTGGTAAAGCGACGCTTCAACCATATTATGTTTGTAGCGTGAATGGGTTCGCTTGACCAGGGAAGGAGCACGCTCTCAAAGAATACCCGTGCAAAATAACTGCTTAGTGCTGCTGTGTTTCGTATGGTGAGTGTAGACAACCGAAGAACCTTTTAACTGTGCATGAGGCATTACATCTTAACCCTCAGGAATATAAACGCTTCTGTATTTTGATTCTTACGATTCTTAAGATGTCTATGGGTCACAGCATACACTTACCACCGTGTGCTCGTTTGTCACCATTATTTTATATAAAAAAAGTCTTGAGTAGGATTAAAGCAAACAACGCCACGCGCTTCGTACATTTATTATAAACAAACCTAGAGGTGCGCCATAATATTTTAAGACTCTTTTTCATTCAAAATTGTTGGCTGGGAAATCCTTAAATTAAATTATATAAGAATAATAAATTTGCTAATCAGCTATTACATAAATAAACCATAAAATTATGCGAAATTCGGAACTTATTTAAATAAGAATGATTGATGATCTACGTTCAGATTATTAGCGAAATATAATGAATAAAGTTTCTTTCGCTGTTTCTTCTCCGGTCAGAGGAACTTCATTTCGAAACGGTAATAGATTTAGTAGATTTATAATGATAATATTTTGGTAAAACGAAATTTTATTCTCTTACGTCAAAGAAATAAATTTATATTCCATTTCATTTAATGTCAAAATAAAAAAAAACTCATTACAAAACTTTTCCATATCAATCCACTACCTGCAGTTATAGGGAATGTTAGGAAAAACTTTAAAGCAAAATCCAATGCTCCGCCGCGACAGCGACACGCTGCCGTGACCAGGATTCGAACCTGGGTTACTACGGCCACAACGTAGGGTCCTAACCACTAGACGATCACGGCTGTCGGAGCTGGTAACAGTAGAGCTAAAACTTTGATACAGATGCGATTAATACTGGAGCACTTTCACTATTACAGCATTACCGTTAACGTGGTCGCAACGAACATTATTACTCAAGAGGCTTTCTGTTATAATTTTATTTCATACTTACTATAGTGCTTTTTTGGACAAGTTAGTGTTCCTAGCCACTCCGTTGCAGCTCCAGGATTCGAATCACACGGAGAGCTGGATGGATGTTTTGGACCTGAGCATGTTGTACTACAACTACCAGTTTGTACTGGTAGTTGTAGTTGTGGTAGTTGTAGTGTGTTGTGAAGATCTTTCTAGCTCGCAAAAACGCATTTACGTTATTATCTTACACGAGGTTCTTAGACCCTGAGGACTGAGATCCTCGTATAATGCTTCGTTACCAGTAAAAATAATCTCCTGTTCATGTAACTTTGGAAATCTGTGTAAACGTGGTCTCTTCCCATTCAACAACGCGGTAGATCTATACTGGAGCTTTATTATTATGGTTGCAGCACGAATCACGAACACGCGAACACTATCAGCTCGATTGTTACCGTATGAAAAAAAAACACTTCCCTTCTTGGTACAGATAGTCAAAATTTTTTCACCTTAGGTAGGAAGACAATATAGCATTGATAATCTGTGACAAATTGTGGAATCTTATAAAGGCAGTTACAGTATTAATTATAGCTATATATCTAGTTTTTAGAGTATATATATATATCAAAGGAAAAGAAGTCATTCCATGCCTAATTAGGGCATCCTATGCCTATGCCTAAGTAGAGTGATCCAAATCTTAACCGGTGTGCTGTCCAGAAAGTCCCTCGTTTTGAGCGCTAAGTGCGCGGGCGAGTCGTCATGGTGAATCTGTAGCCCATGAAGCCTTGTGTTCGCTTGCTTGTTGCTCACAGCAGTGAACACTTCTGGAAAGCATTTGATAGTATTACCATTCGGCATTGATGCTACTTTGACTTTGTAAAGTCATTGACACCAGCTAATCCACCAAAGTAAAAATTAAATTAACTATCAAAATCTTACCTGCGCTTCTCGATCGCTCCACTTTGGTAAGCGTTGGTACATTCTGAAACAGCCTATTTCAAATTTAGTAATCAGGCGAGCCTATTTCAAATTTAGTAATTATGTCACGGCAACTTTCCACGCAGGCCTGCTTCTGAGCATCGATGAGGTTGTGTGGAATCTAACGCGAAACTATCCTTCACACTCCACACGGTTGCCAACCAATCCAATGTGCAATAAGCGCTAATTAAATCTCTATATAAGTAGTTCGTCTATTCTCTTCAATTAAAATTTTCACCGCTAGCTCATTTACTTCCGCAACAGCCTCCAAAGGGTGAGCACTTTTTTCATCATCTCTCAAAGTTATTCGACCGTGTTAAAATACACGCTAATATTATAAATGCGAAAGTAACGCTGTCTGATTGTTATCTTCTAATGACTTAACAACTGAACCGAACGCAAAAAAATTTGATATAGAAGCCTGGCGAAGGAGGTTACAGAAAAGTAAACAGGTTACTTTTCATTATAAATATTTATGAGGAATATACTTTAATCATAATAATCATACATGTTAAATTATTTTTTCTTCACAGATATTGAATAAAATTTTATTTATTAACATTCTTAAAACATAATATAAAATTAAATCTAACTAAAAAGTTACGCACAATATTTAAAAAAAACTAAAGTAAAGAAAAACTTTAACTACAGGCCTATCGCCATCACCTCCTTGTTCTCCAAAATAATGGAATCCATTATAAACTGCCAGCTCATGCTGTACCTTGAGGATCACCAGCTGATTAGTGACCGCAAATACGGTTTTCGTCAGGTTCGATCAGCTGGTGATCTTCTGGTCTACCTGATTCATAGGTGAGCGGACGCAGTAGAGTCCAAGGGGAAGGCATTGGCCGTTAGTTTGGACATTGCGAAGGCTTTCGATCGAGTTTGGCACAAAGCGCTTCTTTCGAAGCTCCCTTCCTATGGGCTTCCCGAGAAATTGTGCAATTGGATCACCAGTTTCCTTGCTGATCGGAGCATCAAGGTCGTAGTAGACGGTGCATGCTCTGATTAAAAGCCTATCAACGCTGGTGTTCCACAAGTCTGCGTGCTATCACCAACGCTGTTTCTCCTGCATATCAATGATAAGTTGCAAACCGGTAACATTCATTGATATGCGGATGACAGCACTGGTGATGCTCTATACACCGGCCGTGCCAATATTTCTCGGGAAAACGTCGCCGAGTACCGGAACAAATTTGTGTCTGAAGTCGAGTCTTTGCTGAACAAAGTTTCGGATTGGGGGCGACTAAATCTAGTCCAGTTTAATCCTCAGAAGACACAAGTTTGTACGTTTACCGCTAAAAAGAACCCCTTTGTCGTATCTCCTCCGTTTCAAGGCACTCCCCTTGTTGCCTCAGCCAGTATCGGAATCCTTGGCGTCGACATATCGAGTGACGTGCAGTTTCGTGGTCACTTGGAAGAGAAGGCCAAATTGGCCTCTAAAAAGCTTGGCGTGCTCAGCAGAGCGGGACAGTATTTCATGCCGGCACACCGCCTGCAACTTTACAAGGCGCAGATTCGACCTCACAGAACACCAGCATAAAATAGCAGCTTAATGCTGTGGCCCATAGACATCTATATCTATCTTCGTTTGCGAATTTAAATGCAGATGCGTTGTCACCCTGAGAACTAAGATCGAATGCCTCGTTTCCAGTAAAACGGGTCTCCGGTTCTCTATACTCACCATACAAAACGAAACAAAACCTGCGCAAACTAGAGACCTGTCAACACAGCATGGAGAGGAGCATGCTCAACATCAAGTTAAAAGACAAAACAAAACTAGAAACACTACGAAATCAAACTAAAATAAATGATGTAACACACTGTATAAGAAAACTAAAATGGAAGTGGGCAGGTCATTTGATGAGGAGTAATAAAGAAAAATGTGCTAAGAACGTTACCGAGTGGTGTCCAAGACAAAACAAACTAAAGAAAGGGAGGCAGCGTCTTAGATGGGAGGATGATATTCGAAAAATTGCTGGAGTTACTTGAAGGAGGATTACCCAGGATTGGAAAGCGTGGCAAGCTCTAGGAGAGGCCTTTGCGGAAACGCAAGACAATCACAAAACCGTTGTCAAATAATTAATGTATATATTTAAGTTTAAGTTACTTCATACAAAAATTTTATTACTTATAGTGTTTTCACACGCATATTTTGTAAGATTGTTAAATAAAGGCTATTATTATTATTATTATCTCAGCCTATATTGAATAACGTCTCCCGGTACTCCGAGGCGACTCGGTCGTAGGCAAATGAAGACGATTCTATCCTAATAACCTTAGAGACAAAATTCGCAATTAAATTTAATATCAATCATAATATCATTAAGTCATTTTAAGTTATTTTTTAATTCAGATCTATACACCTGAGCTATGTCATTAGAATTTAATTGTGTTATTTCTACCCACCGTAGACCTATTTTTTAAATAGCTTTTTAGCAAACTTAAAGCAGGTCCCCTTATTCCGTTAGCCTCTAGTTTGGTCAGTAAAAGTGATCATGTGAGACGATATTGAAGGCTTCAGACATATAAAAAATAGTACTGTTGTATAGTTTCTTTGGTTTACATTTTCCAAGATTTCCTTTACTAATGTAAACGCGGCATGTGCCGTGGATTTTTTTTTTTTGAATTCATGCTGATTTTGTTTTATTACATAAAATTTACTAAAAAAAGCAAGTGAGTTGGCAATGCATAACCTTTTCGTATATTTTTGATATCACTTTTATCTTCCTTTATATATGTACATATAGCTAGACAATTTTTTTTTAAATATATATGTCTAAATTTCATGCAAATAACCCCTCAGTTAATAAAAGTCAGTTATTTCGATATTACAGAGAGACACTTCAATTTTAATTATATGTGTATAGATGATCAACATATAAACGTATTATTATTTTATATGCTAGAGATAAAACTTAATTTATGGTCACAGTTCATTTTGCTGGTAGTTAAAATCGATTCAAAAAAATGCCAATTAAATTCTAGCATTTAAAATTGCACGACTGAACAACCGGACCAAAGACAAAATTCATGATTAAGATGCGAAGCGAATCTTGGTACTACTATTTATTTAATCAATCCTTATTATAAGCGTTGGATTATTACAATGTATAATACGGTGTAGTTAAGCTTTTAATCTATAAGGGCCTCTTCGCCACTTAAAGTCACCCGTAACTTCACGTGCGAATTTAATAGATTAACTGACCCGTAACTTATTTTCTACGTCATCTGCCAATTAGCATGTTTACTTGACGATTAAATATATTATACTATTATGTCATGTCTGTGCGTATCACCAACAAGTTTTTCTTTTAAATAAATGGATAAAAAATGAGTTATTTTATTTGTTTGATCTTTTTTATTCTTTCTATTTTTACATCGAAACATCTCTGTTTGTTTTCCAACACAGTTTGTTATTTGTGTACAGATATCAAAATGTTCTATTATGTAACTTAAGTTTTGCATTTCTTTCTCATCTACATCACAGTTTGGTATTTGTGTACAGATATCAAAATGTCCCTATTATGTAACTTAAGTTTTGCATCTCATCTACATCTTAAAAATTACTCGCCTAATTTTTCCAAACTAAGACACGTCACGTCATTTACAACCAGTAAGTTGTTACTCGAAGCATTATTTTCGCTTGTAATTTACCAAAAGATACTTGTAGCCCTTACTTGCCAATTAACGTTAATTGGGAAGTAACTAACAACACATAACTTGGCGATGGTGAACGAGGCTCTAAGGATCATACTCGTAATAATATTATTTATTCATTGCGAGTCGCCATACTTAAGGAACGCCCCAAAGCGTTACGAATACGTGCTACGTGATAGTATGTTGCTACGATGACGTGCTACGTGCTACGTTGAGCCGACCTATTTATATGCTATATACAGTAACTAGCAGTTGTGTCAAAGAATGCTAGCTAGTACTAGCTTCTGTAATTTGTTAATATTATGATAACTAATTAAATTAAATATTGTTGTATTATCTTTACATTTCCACAAAGGTACGACTTTTTAATGATGATTGCTATTGCTTGGTAACGTAAAGAAAAAAGAGTGGACTTTTAGATTGTAATAAATATATTAGTTGTTATTTTAATTTTATTTTTATTACTAATTTTGTTGGTAAAACTAAACAACACTGAGGTGTATCTTCGAACGTACTTCTATGCAACTGGTGACCCATACTGTTACCCATCCTCCACCGTATGGTTCGCTTTCAACAAGACCACATACATAAACCACATCTTTATCTGGATCGTCACTATACTTTGATCCCCTTCGTCATCCACTTTAGCGCCAACTATGACTCGCCATTGAACGGTGCTTTTCTTTAAGCATCATCGTACCTAACTTTTTTGAATCATTATTATATTAAGAATGAATATTGCTCATGTCAAACAGCCAGGCGTAAGTAAGGTAATACGAATATGTTTTGATACTAATTATAAATTAATTATTATTTTGAGAAATATAATTTTTATCTAAATAAAAAAGGTTAAAAATTAAATAAAACATTTCTATTGAGACAAAAATTAAAACATTTTCCAAAGTATTGCTAACTCATTAGACTAAACATTAGTAATTTAATACAGGCTATGAACAAATAACACCTTTTTTAACAATATTTATTTTATTACATTGAACGTAAAAGTAATCTTATTATAATTTCCTGTACATACAATATCAAATGAATTACATATCAACCCGTCTGCCAAGCGGCAAGTATGACAAGTATGTATATTTAGGCCTTTAGCAATGGACTTTTGATAGGCTGTAACTGATGTAAATTTATAGTAGGTATATATCATATAGTATATTATATAATACATTGTATTTAATAGTTCTATAAAAATAAAAGATACATAATGTTTTTAAAATATTTAGAAAAATGTCAAAAAAGTGAGTTTAATTATATAAATGTAAATTCAGTAAGGTGGCGTATTTTAAGTAGAAACGCCGCGCCGCGCCGTAAGAAAATCCATCAATCCATTTTGTCCGCTGGGTGTCGTACTGTCGACTGATACGGGCTCCTATAGAAGAGATAATTTTTTTTTAATTAGCTAAAATTTACCCGGATAAAACAAATATTTCCTGCAAAATTAATAACTCTTTAGGACCAAAATCTCAATAAAATCATTTAATAATGAAATTAAAAGCTTTTAAATGCTGGACATACATTACTTTTACACAAATTTGAATAAAACAATCATTGGAAACAGATGAGTAAATCCCAATTGAATATTAATATAATATCGTCAAATTTAATATCGAATTTCAATTAGAGTAGGTATTAAATTAGTTTCGCATTATTATTGAACGTTATTTCATCATCATCATCATCAGCACCGTTGTACGAAGAAACTCTCAATCTCACTCAGGTCGCATGAGGAAAGTCGCGATTGTAAAATATTTTTATTGCATAATTAGCGGAAACTTACCAAAATTATAAAATAATAGAATAAACTTAAGGTTCTTGTGTGCGTATATTAGTTGTCTTGTTCTTGATATTGTTGGGAATAAAACTTGTTATTACTTATGAAAACATATATTTTAACCACTCCATTTAAAATACATGTGCGTACAAAGAATGTCATCATATTCTCCTTCATCATCCACCTGCGGCAGTCCACACCTGCAATTAAGCCTCTCCTAAGACGCGCCACTAAGCCCGATATTCGGCTTACAAATAAAAATATTTATAGGTACGTGGTAGAGCCATGCTGAAGCTATATTAATTGTATAGTTGTAGGACGAATTGGTCGGCTCGACCGTGGAAGGACATCGTAGAATACCAGCGTAAAATAGCAGATTAATGCTGCTGTGTTTCGTATGGTGAGTGTAGAGAACCGGAGACCCTTTTTACTGGAAAGGAGGCATTCCATCGTAGTCCTCAGGGGTGACAACGCATCTGCATTTTGATTCATAATCGAAGATAAATGTAGATGTCTATGGGCGAAAGAATCCACTTACCATCACGTGGACTCTGTGCTGGTTTGTCAACCCAATTATATTAAAACAAATCACTACCGTATGCCTAGAGTTGAATATATAAAAATTAGGTTCATTGACTTTAGAGTTTGATTGATTTCAAATAATGTTTGGTGTTTTAATATAATTTTTTAACCCCAATAACAACAATATCGCTAATTCTCTTTAGGATTAGTCCTTAGTCCTCACGACTGACAACGCATCTGCATTTTGATTTGCAAACGAGGATAGATGTAGATGTCTATGGGCCACAGCAACCACTTACCATCAGGTGGACTGCGTGCTCGCTTGTCACCCTTAACCCATAACAAAAATGTTATTCATTTAAAGTTCACACGTGGTAAAGCGACGCTTCAACCATATTATGCTTGTAGCGTGAATGGGTTGGCTAGACCAGGGAAGGAGCACGCTTTCAAAGAATACCAGTGTATAATAGCTGCTTAATGCTGCTGTGTTTCGTATGGTGATTGATGCTCTACGTTCAGATTATTAGCGAAATATAATGAATAAAGTTTCTTTCGCTGTTTCTTCTCCGGTCAGAGGAACTTCATTTCGAAAGGGTTGTAGATTTAGTAGATTTATAAAGATTATGATAGTGGACAAACGAAATTTTATTCTCTTACGTCAAAGAAATAAATTTATATTCCATTTCATTTAATGTCAAAATAAAAAAAAAACTCATTACAAAACTTTTCCATATCAATCCACTACCTCCAGTTATAGGGAATGTAAGGCAAAACTTTAAAGCAAAATCCAATGCTCCGCCGCGACAGCGACACGCTGCCGTGACCAGGATTCGAACCTGGGTTACTACGGCCACAACGTAGGGTCCTAACCACTAGACGATCACGGCTGTCGGAGCTGGTAACAGTAGAGCTAAAACTTTGATACAGATGCGATTAATACTGGAGCACTTTCACTATTACAGCAATACCGTTAACGTGGTCGCAACGAAAATTATTACTCAAGAGGCTTTCTGTTATAATTTTATTTCATACTTACTATAGTGTTTTTTTGGATAAGTTAGTGCTCCAGGATTCGAATCACACTGGGATCTGGATGGATGTTTTGGACCTGAGCATGTTATACTACAACTACCAGTTTGTACTGGTAGTTGTACTGTGTGGTAGTTGTAGTGTGTTGTGAAGATCTTTCTAGCTCGCAAAAACGCATTTACGTTATTATCTTACACGAGGTTCTTAGACCCTGAGGACTGAGATCCTCGTATAATGCTTCGTTACCAGTAAAAATAATCTCCTGTTCATGTAACATTGGAAATCTGTGTAAACGTGGTCTCTTCCTGCGGTAGATCTATACTGGAGCTTTATTATTATGGTTGCAGCACGAATCACGAACACGCGAACTCTATCAGCTCGATTGTTACCGTATGAAAAAAAAACACTTCCCTTCTTGGTACAGATAGTCAAAATTTTTTCACCTTAGGTAGGAAGACAATATAGTGATTTATTATATTTACGCGAACACTACACATTGTACTAACTATTTTTACGGATTTTATCGCGTTTAATTTACTTTTTTAATTCCCGACGTTTCGGATGCTTTACAGCACCCATGGTCACAGTCCCCCCCGTGACCATGGGTGCTGTAAGTTTTATTTATTAACATTCTTAAAACATAATATAAAATTAAATCTAACTAAAAAGTTACGCACAATATTTTAAAAAAAAAACTATAGTAAAGAAAAACTTTAACTACAGGCCTATCGCCATCACCTCCTTGTTCTCCAAAATAATGGAATCCATTATAAACTGCCAGCTCATGCTGTACCTTGAGGATCACCAGCTGATTAGTGACCGCAAATACGGTTTTCGTCAGGTTCGATCAGCTGGTGATCTTCTGGTTTACCTGACTCATAGGTGGGCGGAGGCAGTAGAGTCCAAGGGGGAGGCATTGGCCGTTAGTTTGGACATTGCGAAGGCCTTCCATCGGGTTTGGCACAAAGTGCTTCTTTCGAAGCTCCCTTCCTATGGGCTTCCCGAGAAATTGTGCAATTGGATCACCAGCTTTCCTGCAGATCGGAGCATCAAGTTCGTTGTAGACGCTGCATGCTCCGACCTATTAACGCTGGTGTTAAACAAGGCTGCGTGTTATCACCGACGCTGTTTCTTCTGCATATCAATGATATGTTGCAAACCGGTAACATTCATTGATATGCGGATGACAGCACTGGTGATGCTCTATACACCGGCCGTGCCAATATTTCTCGGGAAAGCGTCGCCGAGTACCGGAACAAACTTGTGTCTGAAGTCGCGTCTTTGCTGAAGTCTCGGATTGGGGGCGACTAAATCTAGTCTAGTTTAATCCTCAGAAGACACAAGTTTGCGAATTTACCGCTTAAAAGAACCCCTTTGTCGTATCTCCTCAGTTTCAAGGCACTCCCCTTGTTGCTTCAGCCAGTATCGGAATCCTCGGCGTCGACATATCGAGTGACGTGCAGTTTCATGGTCACTTGGAAGAGAAGGCCAAATTGGCCTCTAAAAAGCTTGGCGTGCTCAGCAGAGCGGGACAGTATTTCATGCCGGCACACCACCTGCAACTTTACAAGGCGCAGATTCGGTCTCACAGAATACCAGCGTAAAATAGCAGCTTAATGCTGTGGCCCATAGACATCTATATCTATCTTCGTTTGCGAATTTAAATGCAGATTTGTTGTCACCCCTGAGGACTAAGATCGAATGCCTCGTTTCCAGTAAATCGGGTCTCCGGTTCTCTATACTCACCATACAAAACACAGCAGCATTAAGCTGCTATTTTACGCTGGTATTCTGTTAGAGCGTGGCCCTTCCCCGGTCGATTCGACCCAATCGTGCTACAGCCATAATATAGCTGCAGCGTAGCTCTACCACGAAAAGCCAAAGGCTATACTTAGCCTTTGAGCGAGAAAAGAACCAGCCCTCTTATCACCAGCAGCGATAACCAATCGCTAATACAGTTCCTTTAGAAACTTCACCGCACGTGGACTCCACGGACTGATAGTCTCTACAGCGAATGGTACAAATATGTAGTTATCTCTCAAAGACTCATATTTGCGCTACTTATTTAATTCAGCTGCCTCTGATGCCGCCCTGACTCTCAACGAGGTACCCTTGAGATGAGTGGTCGCCAATGAGAATTTTTTTTTAAATTCCTATTAATAGCATATTGTACCCAACTAAACTATATTACGTATCTTATCTTATATATTATACGTATCTTTTGAAGCATTCAGTGATGCAAATCAATTTTCCAAAAAAATCTTGTTTTCCTACTTCCACGCGGGTGACACCTCGGGCAAAAACTAGTTTGTTATACCAGCGGTACACGGTTGCCTTAGAAGGTCCTTTATTCAAAAATGCCATTTAAAATCTATCAAAAGACTCGGTTTTAAGTGACATTTGAAATCGTAAAAAATCATTGCGCGAAAATTTTCTCTCTCACAGATCTTTTTTCAAATGAAACATGATATTTCAATTTAGTTTAAGCTTCAGAAAAATTTGAAATTGGAACATTCGTATCTTTACTATTAAATCTTAGGTAATCGTATTTTCAAGATGAATTACAAGTGGCCAGTGCCTGATACAAAAAAAAAAGACTTTATCTCGCAAATAATTGGGCGTGGTATGTCGTAATAAAGAAATATTATTTTTTTCTTATTGATGTCTTATCAATGCAATAAATACAAAGATTAGAAATATAAATTTATCTTGACAGCTTTAATAATAGGGGTTAAAGTATTTTGCCATTTTAATAGAGTATCCACTTTGAATTAAAATTAAACTTATGTACATGGTCAAAAATTCGTGATAAAATATTCTTTACACAAAAACTATAACATTCTAAATTCAAAAAAAGTTTTATCACATTCTACAGTTTGACTTTCCATAGGTTTTTTATTTAGTATATGAGTTAAACATCAATCATTAGAATAATTTTCCAATACGAGTTCCGAAGTGGTTCTAACGCAGCAGACAGCTCGGAATATCAATACTGCCTTAGGATAGGATACGAGAAACGAATGCACTCTGCGTTTTTGATTTATTCTCTTTCGACTAAAACGACTTCGAAAATATTCGACTTGAAAAATAAATAGGAAGGACCAGACATTAAGGCCGCTATAACATTATCAAACCGAAGACCAGACACTAAAGGCACTATAACATTATCATAATTGAGTATACAAGGTTATTTTTTAAAGAGTAGCCAAATTTAAAACTTTTCAATTTAAAACTTTTTAAGTTTAAATATATAAATAATATATAATAATGATATACCGTTATTTCAGTTTTGAAAATATGCGTAAATAAGGCTTTTACTTTTATTTGAAATTATCCCAAATTGAATGTCATTTATGGGCAACAACGTTTTTGCCTACCGATCGACCCTTACGAATGTGTGCGTGCACGATAAAATCAGTTAAAATAATGCATTACCACGCTATGCACATTATTACCACATTATCATCCATCTGTCGAACTTGGATTAAATTTTATTGATTTTACGCCGTCAGGTGGTCACCAGAGATTGAATAACTAAGGAATAAAATAAATCGTTTTATAAATACAACCTTACCTTAATTCAAATAAGAACTCGTTGAATTCAAATTCGAGCTAAATTTAATCTCAAAACTGTGAGCACAGTGTAATTACGAACAAATTAGATTCAAATTTAAACTACTGACGCATGCTAATGGCGCTCCTAGAACTTGCATAGACATAATTTGATTAAAACTTAATATATGTTAGAAATAAAGAAGCTTAAAGTAACTAAAAAAACTATGTTTAAGTTTAAGTTAGATTAACTATTATAAGCCAATACTTGAGTATCCTACCTGATGGTAAAAACACTGCATTGACTGATATGGTGATGGGATGGAAAGACAGATTCGCGGTTGGACGACGAAAGAAAAACGACAATAGCACATGAATGCTTTTGTAGCTGCTTTTGTTGCTTAATGTTTTGTCGATTAATACATTTTAAAATATATCGAATATCGATATATCGCGCTTAAAAATATCGACGTTATATTATATCGATATTTTTATGAGAAAATATCGATATTTCGATATATCTATATTTTTTATGACGCATATACCATACATACCTATGACAAATTATTCTACTCCAATCATGTACCTACACATTATGAATGACGAAGCCAAATGTTTTCAAAACATTTATAACTACTCCTTAACACGTACATAAAATTCATTTAAAATAATTCACACATAACATAAGTAATAATTATGAAGCCGTTTCAGCCTATTATCGCATCCCATATTTCTGTTCAGTTTATTCCGATTCAAATTCAATTTACTCATTGTTCAAAAATCATTTTTTCCCGTTCGACGCATTTAATTTAAATTTCATCAGTAAAGAAGTATGAATTAATTGAACAGTCTATTGACCGCCTCATACCGAGATATCGTCTGACCGAACAAGAATCGGCAAAAGATTTTTTTATTTGAAGGGTCACAAATGTCTTACAAAATATTTTAACAAAAGCTATTGTACAATAAAGAGGATTACTTTTGATTGTATTTCTCTACTTTTTTAATCAGAATGTCATATACTTCTGACGGATTGTTTAATATAATATTTTTAATCTCTAAACGTAAACTTACTCAAAAGCGTAATTTACGTAATATTATAATCACCATTGCTAAATATATAGACTTTCCTCAAAGACTGTCATTAGGCACCATTCTAAACTAACTGCATCTATCGTCGCTCTACGTGCCTTATTAGGACGTCGTTTTAGTTAGTGGAAGGTCACTTACTACTAGTTAAATACCCCATACTTCAGAACCTACCTATATCATTAACTATCTGTTCTTCAACTACATACTGTCACTGAGCTTATTTATCGTTAATTCTCTTACTGAACGACATTAAAAAGACGAAGAAAGGCAAAGAAATTTTCCGTGATTGCCCGAACGCCGTCGAGTGAAATTTGTTGATCTATCGAAAACTGTACAGTATTACCAATTTTACATGTTACTTTCCTTGTTTCCAGACATTGCAGATTTTCTTTAATCAATATTTAAAGCATTTGATACTCGTATGAACATATTATTACATATCCTAGGGATTGGTGTGGCCAAAGAAGAAGCGTGGAATTTCTAGATAAAAAGTGCTATAGCGTTAAAAAAATAAAGCTAAAAAGATGATAAATACCTGTTAGTTATTTAGTAACGCAACAGATATTGACATTAAAATGATCTTATTAAAACGGAGATAATGCTCAAAATACGGAACTTTGGGGAAGAACTTGACTGATTGATTGATGCCTTAAGTTCGGAGTTCATTTTGACAAAAAACCGTAACATAATTGATGAGAAAGGAGCTCATGAGGAAATTTTTCGTATCAGTCGATCTTTTCCACGTAACGATTAATCCAACGTGTTTGCACGGCGACAACATTTTAAAACCAAAAGTAGTTGCTCCACCGCAACAGGTACGTGCTGCCGTGACCAGGATTCGAACTTGGGTTACAACGGCCACAACGTAGGGTCCTAACCACTAGACGATCACGGCTATCGAAGCTGTCAGCATCTCAATCGAATTTATTATACAGTTCAATACAAAAACTGTAACACTTTCACTTCAACTGTAGCGCAGATGTTATTGCTTCAAAATTGCAAGAAATAATACTGAAGCTAGCTACACTAATGTAGGAAGAAAGAAGGTTAATTTCTTTACCAGTAATAGACACATTTGTTATAAATCTAAGATTTTTTTTTATGGAAGAGGAGGCAATCGAGCTTGCGGCTCAACTAATGGTAAGTGATCACCGTCGCCCATGAGCATCCGCAATACAAGGGGAATTGAAGATGCGTTGCCGGTCTTAGGAAGTAGTAGGCTCTTTTCTTGAAGGTCCCTAAGTCGTATCGGTCCAGAAAAACCTCTGGCGACAGTAAATTCCACAGTTTGATCGAGCGAGGCAGAACATTTCGTGTAAATCGCACAGTTGTGGACCGCCAGGCACCGAAATGATGAGGATGGAATTTCGAGTTCTGTCGACGTGTACGATAGTGGAATTCAGCAGCTGGAATTAATCACAACAATTCCTCTGAGCACTCCCCGTGGATCAAGACAATCGGAAAGAACTTGATCGTCGACTATTCGAGCCGCTCTCCGTTTAATACGGTCAAGTGGAAGGAGCTGATACTGGAGTGCCCTGGCCCAGAAATGAGAACAGTGTTCCATATGAGGCTGAACCTGCGCATTGTAAAGCTGCAAGCGCTTTGTAAAAATATGAAAATCTAATTATATAACACACATTTCCATAGTAGAGTGACAAACAACCTGGCGGTCAGTGCTTCTTCAATTTAAAAAAGAAACTTCCGAAAAAGAAAGCTACAAGTTCGTGACTCTCTTAAGAACTAGGATGAACTGCCTCATAGTCTATAATTATACTGGCTCTTTTACACTTCAAACCGAAACACAAACATGGGTTGTACTACGTTAGCGAACATAAGAGTTACCAGCCCTGACGGGTTTATATTTGAAGATTGTTTTTTAATAAATCTTTAAATAAAATTATAACAAATAAGTTATACATTTTTTTTTATTTACAAGGTGATAAGACTCCTTTCGTGTATAGAAACCTGTCAGGTTTGGTAACATCATCTATTTGCTATGTGGTGGCGCCTTACGAGAACTCCATCACCCTATTTCGTTCTGTGGGTGTCATAAGATCTTAATAGCGGTATAATCATCTCGTTTAAGCCAGGCGCAAAATCTTTTGACCGGGAACGGGAATCAGCGTTAAAGGTGCGAGGCGTCTGGCACTGCAATCGCCAATCGCGATACAATATAGAACATTTATTATCACTCATTCTGTATATACGAGTATACACTTGTGTATTCTTATATAATTAGAATTTTCTTTTAATATTATAAAAACGTTGGTAAGAACCTAGTAGAGTACTACTATGTTTTAGCTATCCACTTAAAGGCAAGCTATCTGAGCATAAGCAGATACACCCATGCCGGTCGTTGATAGAGATGGGGTGACGAACTGGTAAGAGAGGCAGGAATCGGTGGTTGCAGGTGGCTCGGGACCGAGCTTGTGGCATTCCTTGGAGGAGGTTTATGTTGAGGAGGACTTGTGATAGGCGGTAATGATGATGAAGATGGTGCCGTTGTTTCTTAGGAGCACTAGCCGCAAAGCTGTTGACGTGCATGTTTACCCCGGATAAATTGTCCGGAAAGGTTAGTACAACTATGACCGAGAGTTCTATTCGACGACTCCAATTCGGAAGAGCAACGTTCGGGAAATAACAACACATCTTCCCGTCACCTATACCTCAACAACTTGAAAACAAGAGTGTACAACCAATGCGCACTTTCATCGTAGCTCAGGACCGTGCTTTGTGGCTTGTGATGGTCTGTAATGATAATGAAGATGATGATGTATAGTTACATGTTTTTATACTAGGAAATGAATTGAAACCTAACGTTGAATTAAAATTATTCTATTCTGATTAAACTTTTATAGAATGAATTCAAAATCTTAAAATTAAATTAAACTTAAAAAGTACATATAGGAGTTGTAGCAATGCATTTGTTCGTAGTACAATGAAACCAAGAAGGAGGAGTGTTTTAAATGAAGTATACGGACTTCTTCAATGTATCAACAATACAGTTATTTTTGCTAAATCAAGAGTTTTGAAAAGTAGTATTAATACAATTTTAATACAGCACACTTAAGTGTACACATTACAATACAGTACATTTAAGTAAAAATATTACCTTAACAAAATATACAAGTATTGAGGGAAAAAGAAAGGGCTTCTTCCCTCAATACTTATTGTTACACAGCAATTTCTTCCAGACCACCCAAAAATAAAAAATAAGGGGAGAGAGATTAACATTGTAATAAATAAAATGCTTAATATAACCGACACTTAGCGATAGATCAGTGATAGATGAAAGGCGAGAAGGAGAAGAGTAAGAGAAAATAATGTTTCTTAACCTGTTCCTTGAACAAATGGATATTTCGGGTTATCTAACCGCCGTTCGAGTAGATGTATGCGAACCCCCGTCTCTAAGTGTAAGGAGTTCCACATATTTTTTCAATAAGAGAGAAAGATAAATTATAAAATGTAGAGGAGCGCATAGGACATTGGAGGGAAAAGAATAACCTTGCGTTAAACAAAAAAAATGTTTCATTACCGCTTAGCATAGTGACCAGAGTACTAACCGAATTATGTATTCAAATTGTTAGTTTTCTGGTCTATTCGTGTTATAATTGTCCCCGTGTTTAATTTATAGAAATAAGGATGACAAACGAGCACAAAGTTCACCTGATTGTAAATAAATGCTATAGCCCGTAGACACCTACATCACCCTCTATTAACCCTGCAGTGGTCGCGTGGATTACAATGGTAATCCACTGTAACAAAATATAAAATTAAAGAAAAGTCTTTTGCGTGATTATTTCGGCGCGCCATGTACTTGTAGTTGAATAATCAAAGGACGCGTTCAGTGCAGCGCGAGCGCCGGACGCGTCTGGTTGTGTCACAAGAGATCCGTGAAGTACTCTGGATTACTATAGTAATCCACGCGACCTATTACGTATTTTGTGCAATTATATTTTGATGTTTTATTTATTTTAACTATTATTTTGCAATAATTAACTTTAGTACATAACAGTTATATGTTTATTTATGTACAGCTTTTATATTGATAACGTTTTTTTTGTAATTTATCCCAACAGAACAATCATGGATGAAAGGCGTATCGCTCAAATCGAATCTTGGCTTGACGAAGATTATAGCAGTGATGAATTGGAAGATGACGCAAGCTCAAACGATGAAGAAGATTTTCTGGAGGTGCAGGACCACCAATCTGAATCAGAGCAAGAAGAAGAAACTCCAAATGAGCTACCTACCGTAACCGTTTCTGAACTAGGACAAGATGATTCCTCACGAGTTGGCTGCGAGGAGTATTACATTGGTGTGGATAATACTCGCTGGAATAAGACTGCGCCATCGAATAGAGGAAGAACTCGCAGTCACAACATTGTTTTTGTACCTCCAGGACCAAAAGGAATCGCCCGGGAGAAAGCTGCTGCTGAGGATTGTATATCTCTTTTCTTAGATGACGTTGTAATTGATCTGATAGTAAAATATACTAACATAAAGATCGAGCACATTAAACAAAAATATGCCAGAGAACGTGATGCCAAATTGACGGATTCTACTGAAGTAAAGGCATTTCTCGGTATTATTTATTTAGCAGGTGTGTTGAAATTGGGCCGAAGCAGCTGTGAACAAATATTTGAACACAGGAATCACACTGAAATCGATGCCATTTATATAACGATGTCTGTACAACGTTTTAAATTTCTTCTAAGAAATCTACGATTTGATGATATCAATGATCGCAAAGATCGTGTTATTATTGATAAATTAGCTGCAATACGTGAAGTTTTTGAGATGTTAATCATCGAATTTCAACAACATTTCATTCCAAGTGCAGAAATGACATTGGACGAGCAGCTTGTGGCCTTTAGGGGACGTTGCCCTTTTAGGCAGTACATACCTAGCAAACCCTCAAAGTATGGGATTAAGATATTTACCCTTGTCGACGTTCACTACCCATACACATACAATTTAGAGATTTACGCCGGCAAGCAGCCCGTGGGAACTTTTCATGTGAGCAATGAACGGGCCGACGTAGTGATGCGAGTAGTTCAACCTATCCTTGGGAAAAATCGCAATGTTACCATGGATAATTGGTTTTCGTCGCTAAACGTTGCAAAGCAACTTTTCGAGAACAAAACTACAATGGTCGGCACTGTAAGAAAAGATAAAAGAGAAGTTCCTAAGGTGTTTCGTGTGGCACGAGGAAGTTCTGTTTATTCCTTAAAATTTGGTTTTCACACACCCTGCACGTTGGTATCTTATATACCAAAGTCCAACAAAGTAGTAATCGTCATGTCTACAATGCATAACGATGCGACGATCGATAACAGGAGATCACAAAAAACCCGAAATGATCACGTACTACAATCGTACAAAGAATGGTGTTGATTTGGTAGACAAAATGTCCTCGTTATACGACGTATCTAGAAATTCAAGACGATGGCCTCTAACAGTTTTTTCCGATTTACTCAATTTGAGTGCTTTGAATGCTTTATGCATATACACTGCCAACAAAAATTTTGCAAAGGTAGTACGACGTGATTTTCTTATTTCCATGGCATTGGCATGGATGAAACCATCAGCTCACAGAAGATTGGAACAAAAGACATTACCACGAAGTCTGGTATTCAAAATAAAAAATTTCTGAAGTTCCCAAGCTGAAAATCAGCCAAGTACGGCATTATCGTCAACTAGCAGACTGGGTCGCTGCTATGACTGCGGAAGATCGCGCAATAAGAGCACTCGTCGATCATGCACAGCATGTAATAAATTCGTTTGTCCGGATCATTTCAAATATATATGTTCCTCTTGTTTAAAAAACAATGATTAGATTAGCGATAATTACTTAAAATGATTTATGATCTCATTAAGAAATCAATGTGCCATTTTTGTTTACGAATTAATAAAAGTTTTTTTAAAGTTAAGTTATAAATAAAATAAAAGATATATTTTTTTGTTTCATTCCGTATGGTACATATTTCTAGTTTTATTACATTCAAAGTGAAATAAATACATTTTGATTCTTAATTTGCAGTTTTTTTTCTGTTTTTTATTTGGATTACAATTGTACTCCACGCGACCGCTTACGTCAGTTTATAGAGCGCGACCCATGCAGGGTTAAGAATCAATATGCAGATGCGTTCTCAAAAAAGAAAGTTAAAAAAAGAACATTAAATTTCAAGGTAATGATTTACGGTCTAGAAATCAATGTTGGTCGATTCCACCTTATTTTTGCCGCAAGACAGTGCCCCCACTGGTGTGTTTCGGTATTACAAATAGAACGCAGGCAAGTCCGCCATATGTACAATTTTTGGCATAAAAGTATAAATAAATAATATAGTAGATAAGGCCTATCATATATATAAGTCCTCAGAGGTGACAATGCATCTTTGGCTTTTTTGTTTGAAGTTGGTTGCAGATGTCCATGTAATCATTTATCATCAGGTGTATCTACTGTTAGCTCGTTCGTTACTATATACTCTTTACTATAATCTTTAGTAAAAAATATTATTTGTTTATTTTTGATTTATAGCATTACGACCGAGAAGTTAAAGAAATATAGCATTAGAATAAAGTTTTTAACTTTTTAAATATTTAAGGAAATTTTGTAAAGCTGATTTTTATCGAAATGCTAAAACAAAATAGTGACTAAAATATCTCTATTGTTTTTGTTTTCTTTTTTATTCTCTTTTTTCTCTTTTTTAGGAAAACGTAACCTCCACACTAGGATTTTCTCCTGTATCGTGGGGGCAGTTTACAAACATAAATTGCAGAAGGACAAACATCCAGACCCGGAACAATTATTTGTAGGCTATACAAATACTTGTTCCGTGCGGAATTCGAACCCGCGGCCCTTAAGCGCAGCATTTCAATTGCTAAGCCAATGTGCCACAGAGCCGTCGTTATTTTACATAACAAAATTACATAACGAAATTGATTTAAATGTCTCCAATTAATTAAATTACTAAAAATAACTCCGAATAAAACTGCTACCGGTAAATGCACCTGCAAGAAATAAAACATTCAAGCCTTTGTAAGGAATTGCCTTAAGTAAAGTGTAAGGCGCTGTAAAGTTCAGTGGGGATCAGCATAGTATAGAATCTTCTTCTTCCTATTTAACAGCCTATAAAGATACACTGCTGGAGAAAGGTGAAAAAAAATACAGCGGTTCTATGAAAACCAGCACGAAACCCAGCTGGTATATTTTTAAACAATTTACAATTACGGCTCCGTGGCACAGTACTTAGGAATAAGTAGCAGCGCTAAGGGCCGCGGGTTCGAAGCCCGCAAGGAACAATTATTTTTATGACCTGCAAATAATTGTACCGTGTCTGGATGCTTGATACAGGAGAAAATCCTAGTATGGAGGTAACGTAAAAAAAAAGATATAAGAATTATAATATATGATGGCACCAGCACCACTGCACGTGCGGCGGCGTCGGTGTAGCTAGGCAGAATTCTTGTAAACAACACGTGCACCGCACACCTGCGCCAATGCACCTGCGGTGGCGCCCGTTCTGGTTGTATAAAACGGACGGAGCGGCCGCCGTTAGGGCAGTCTTGGCTCTGGCGTGGAACGGTGTGCTTGTCGTATTCCGTTACTAGCTTATCCTTGACTCGTTGGATATTAATAATTAATTATTATTCTTAACTACAAAATTAGTCTCGGTACGATTTATAGTTGTGTTAAGTAATCTATAGTAAATTAACCTTATTTAAAAGAAAGGTCCCGCTGGGTTTCTTGCTGGTTCTTCCCAGGACAGAGGTTTTATCCGAACCGGTGGTAGTATTACTATATTGAATAACAGAGATTCTATTCTATTCTAAAAGCCTTTTCATGTGACTCTATACATCTTAATAACATCCTTCATAAGAAGTGGGAATAAAGCTTTCCATTTAAGTTCTCTATATCCTAATTATCTTTCTACATATATATTATTTTGTTGTACAATAATTAATTTAACAAATTTTAGAAACGGCTTGGTAGCGATCACTTTATTCATAGAGAGGATTATCATCCGTGTAGTCCTTTATATTAAAGCAACTCTTTCTTAAATAAACAATCCTTATTTAATTATTATTTTAACTTATCACTAGACCCACTTTGTATATTTTCTGGGAAAATATATAATGGGTCTATAAAATATATAATGAACTACGATTCTATCGGACAATGTTTTCATTTATTAATTGCAGCCTATCAAAAGTCCACTACTAAACATAAACCTTTCCTTATAGGTGTAATATTTGATATGTTGCCACGCTTACCAGACAGGTTGGCAACCACAGTTTTTTATTATTGTAAGTTGTTACCAGGAAGATGCTGCTGCCCATCTGCTTCATTTCCCTCTGTCGCCTCTTAAGATACCCGCGCGACGGTATGGGGTAGTTCATTCCCTTATTCCACCACTGCACAGCAAATGTACTATACACCTTACTTCACAATAATTACATCTAAAAGGAACGCTCAGTCCACTAAAAACCGTAAAGACTGATGAGAACTAATTATGTGAAATACACGAGAGTCGTTAACGAGATGTTATTGTTGTCCTAATAACAGTACGTCCTTAGCCGCGGCTAGCTACGGACAAAGGAAAGCATTATTCCCATAGATACACAATCAGTGACAAAAAATGTCCTTACCGAATGAGCGCCCACTCGAACATTTTGGTGCGCTTTTAATTTGTACGTAGCTTTGTGAATACAACTTTAGGCAATGTATTTAAGGTTGAATTTACATTAATGTATAATTATTTCAACTAGAATTACGTCAAAACAATTGGCGGCAGTTTTAGAGAACTTTTGCATGGGATTGTGTATCTAGTTTTTTATTAGAGATCGATGATTATTCCATCTAATTTAACTGTCCTGTTAAAACAAAAGCATTATTCACTGCTTTATTCTGGATTAGTAACTGGATCCTATGTGAAGTTCACAAATAAAACTTAATCTTTTATCCTTGCCGACACCAATAAAATTGGTATGTGCAACGTTTATTGCTGATATACAACGTCTAGCGTGGTAGAGCCACGCTGCAGCTATATTATGGTTGCAGCACGAATGGGTTGACTCAGTCGGGAAGGACCACGCTCTCACAGAATATTAGCGTGAAATAGCAGATTAATGCTGCTGTCTTTCGTATGACGTATGATAACTTTTGAATGGTAACGAGGCATTCTATCTCAGTCCTCAGGGGTGACAACGCATCTGCATTTTGATTCTTAATCGAGCATAGATGTAAATGTCTATGAGCCTCTACTTCCATCAGGTGGGCTGTGTGCAGTGTGCGAAGAAACAAACATAACGAGGAAACCTACATACACTACATACATACCTACATATATAGATTAGATATTAACTTTATTTTAGATATTATACAAGGGGTAGAAAAGAGTATTTTTATTTATTTATATTATTTGCATAATGTGTGTTGTACAGTTGTTGTAAAAAATTGTTATAAAGTAAAACACATTACACATTTCTCTTCTACAAAAATTTTTGAAACAAACTACTTATCATTATGGTGAAATATACTTTTATGCACATTGCATTAAAGAACAAAATCATCTTACTATACATAATAATTAACAGAAACAAGAAAATTAATCGTAGGTAACAACCAATTTACACTATTGTAGCGTTATTATAATATCTATATTATGTAAGTCACATTATAAGGCCGGCCACATACATTCGGAATTCCGGTTTCGAAAAGCCGTTTCGGAATATCGATTCTAGATTCCGTAAATACACAACACACGTACGTTTATTTCTAAATAAAAAGGCTCAGTTGAGAGATGCTAGCCATTGAGTCTAGACATTCTGCCAGCGAATATGGACGACGATTATCTGATTGCGATTGCATTGTTGCTGTATCATTGTTACTGGGTGCATCCCCTTAATACCCTTAGATTGCAAGATAGTGAATATTATATATAATAATAAAATTAAATGCTAATAATAATAATAATAAAACCAAAGGGAGTAGGTGTGTTTATTACACACCTACTCGCTTCGGTTGTGCGACGCACACTAGGCGCGTTCCGTACGGAATTTACGAATGTGTAATGCGACTCATTCAAAATCTACGTAAGGCCGTACTACGAATTCCGAAACGGAATTCCGAATCGGAATTCCAATTATATGTGGCCGTCCTAAGACTTGCGTTCGGAACACTTTTTTCCGTGCGGATTCCGAACGTACAGAAAAAAGAAATAATTATAAAATCATGCCGAATTTTAAGTCAAAGAAAATTTCAAAGTCCTTGATGGATTTGCTGCGTTCGAAATTTCGAATCGATATTCCGAAACGTTTTTTTCGAAACGGAATTTCGACTGAAGTCGGCCAAAGGCCGGCAACATACAGTCGGAAAGGAAGCGACCCGCCCCTGCTAGGCCTGGGTAAGATATATTAATATGGCGTAATTTAGTTTAAGATAAATTTAAGGCAGTTATTTCGATATTACAGAGACACAGTTAATTTTTATTTATATCACGTATGTTAATTCGTACTGAGTGTCAAAATTTAAAGATTTTTTTTGTTTCAACAACTCTTTAACCGAATAAAAATCTTAAATTACTAGCAACTCTTTTAATTTCTTTCCAAAACGCTTCTTTGGTTGTAATTTTATGTCACTGGGTATCGCAATGAATGTTTTATGGACATTGCATAGCAATTACGAAAATTAGCTGTTTTTAGTATCTTGTCAATAACCGATTTATCTGGATACCTCAAAAATGTTTATCTCATTATATCTTTAGCAGTTACAGATAAGGTTATTTTTACAAATTTGGCTGCTACAAGGATATATATACAAGGAAGTGTTAACTCTTTTAACTGCCTAACGATTAGTTTCCACGATTTATGAGGGGCCATATTGCATATTGAAATGAAAGCATTATTAATTGCATTGAGATCTCTGAACTCAGAATTTCCCCTTATAACGTAGCTAAGTATACAATGAGCTATTGCTTGCGATACACATTTAAATATCTATATATTCTTAAATTTCTGCCTCCCCATAAAGAAAAAAACAAAACAGGAACACGTGATAGTATATATTACATATACAATACACCGAACCAGCAGCGCCAAAGCTGCGAGACCTCAGGCGCTGCGATCGTTAATCCGCCTCCCATGCGTGACGTTTAAGGCAAATCTCTACAACGGGATGCCGATTTTACGGGCAGATAAAGTAGTAAGAAAAAAAGAACATAATATACAATAAACCGTAATTAGTAACGGTGCTCGATATGACTACATCTTAAGAATTACACAAAACATGTTCAGGAAAAATGTAAAAATACACTCCGCCGCGACAGCGACACGCTGCCGTGACCAGGATTCGAACCTGGGTTACTACGGCCACAACGTAGGGTCCTAACCACTAGACGATCACGGCTGTCGGAGCTGATAACTGTAGTGCTAAAATTTTGTGACTCATACGATTGTAATTGTTGTACTTTCACTCCACTGCGCTCGCGCCGCTGGAAAGATATAACGTAACCAAAGTAATTATACGGTTAACGGTGCGGCAGCTTCTTATTCTATTGTACAGCGCATGTCGGTCTGTGCATGTAGAACTGCTTATTTATGGGATAAAACTGACAAATGAGCACACAGTTCACCTGATGGTCAGTGGATGCTGTGACCCATAGACATCTGCATCTATCCTCGATTAAGAATCAAAATGCAGATGTGTTGTCATCCCTGAGGACTAATGTAGAATGCCTGTTTCCAGTAAAAAGGGTCTCCGGTTCTCTACATTCACCTTTCGAAACACAGCAGCATTATGCTGCTATTTAACGCTAGTATTCTGTGAGAGCGTGGTCCTTTCCCGGTCGAGTCGACCCAATCGTGCTATAACCACAATATAGCTGCAGCACAGTCTAACTACTACTAGCAGTCAGTCACCGAAGTCGTCCAGGGTCTAGACGGGGCAATCGTGCGGTGAGTTGTGCACGTAAATAAATTAAAATGATTCACACTACATGTGCGGTAAAAACTGCGGGTAGTCCTCATTTAAAGATGAGGATTTAAAGTTTCACCAGTTTCCACATGCACGGAATTTTCTTAAACGTAAAATAAAATAAAATCAGTTTTTTTATTTTTTATTACTTGCCGTTCTGACAACCCTAGCAATTTATTGTTTATGTCGGCTTTTCCAACAACATCAAACGCGATGACTGACTGTATGTTCTTCTTAGGCTGTAGCTGCAGCATGACTCTACCATGTGTAATATTACTGCTGTCACATATTATTATATATTATAAGCAAGTGCTGCAAAATACCACCTCTCAGCGCTGGATTCAGTGGAACGGCGGGCTAAAAGGTTTAAAGGTGACCCTGATTTTGCTGTAACTAAAATTGTCAGCCTCGAGCATAGGTGCAGAGTAGCCAGCCTTTCAGTGTCCTGTAGGATTTATTACGGAGATATGCGCAGGAATTACATGATTACATTCCTCCCTCCCGTTTATACCATCGGACATCCAGACGGTAGGTAAATCTCCACCTCTTTCTTGTCGCTATTTCCCGCAAATAAACCAAACGGTTTGCTTCATTTTTGTAATGGGTACAGCAAGGGAGTGAATTATTCAATTTACCGGCGTATGTCTTTACATCCGATTAATATACTGGGTATTTTCAATGCAAGAGTAAATAGGATTTTGTTACGCTAAAACAGTGTAATTTACCATCTAGGGGCTTTATCACGTTGCATCTGTGGGGCCAGTAAAAAGCCAGCCAGGTACTCGTGACGGAATAGGAATTCTACCACTTTTTTATATAAGATAAGGGTGACAAACGAGCACACAGTCCACCTGATTGTAAGTTGTTGCTGTGGCCCATAGACATCGATGTCTATCCTCAATGACGAATTAAAATGCAGATGCGTTGTTACCCGTGAGGACTAAGATGGAATGCCTCGTTTCCAGTAAAAAGGGTCTCCGGTTCTCTACACTCACCATACGAAACACAGCAGCGTTTACGCTGGTATTCTGTGAGAGCGTGGTCCTTCTCTGAGCCAACCCATTCGTGCTACAACTATACCAGTAATATAGCTGCAGAATGGCTCTACCACGTAAAGATATACTTAGTATAATAAATATAGAAAGCCAAAAGTTATTTTTAATTTATGGTTTTGAGCTACAGCGGTACCAGCTATTTTAGTTATTAAAAAAATACACATACATAGAATCGAAAATATTAGAAACAAAAATATAATTCGTCAATAAAATGAGTCTCTGTAGTTTAAAATACTAGATTTTTGTTCTTTTATTTAAAATATGAGAACGATATTTCACTCTCCAGTAATGAAACCATGAGAGTAATTTATTGCCAACTGCAACTGGAAAAAACATAAACATCGGTGAGCACTAATGAAGCGTTGGAATAAAAAGCTCATGAAATGGAATTTCTTTTTTTTTGTGTAATCTAGCATTTAGCAAAAGGCTTAATAAAAGGCTTAATTATTATCAGCGTAATTAATAGAATCAAGCGTTACTTTGCGGAAACCCATTAAAGTACGTGAGGTTAATAATATGGTCATTCGGTTAATATGGTCACTTTCTTATAACTCAAAAACTACAGTCTTGTTAGCATAGATTGCTTTGTGATACGATAGCTATTCATCAGTCAATCAAAAAATAAAAGATCAAAAGGGCGCTGCTTTATCGACGCCATTATGGCAGTTGACATTATCTACACTAATATTATAAAGAGGAAAACTTTGTTTGTTTGTTTGTTTGTTTGTTTGATTGTAATGAATAGGCTCATAAACTACTGGACCGATTTAAAAAATTCTTTCACCATTCGAAAGCTACATTATCCACGAGTAATATAGGCTATATTTAATTTTGAACAAAAATAGGGTTCCGTAAGATATTAGGGTTTTCGGACACAAGGTGTAAAAAATCAACCAAAAAAGTTACTTATTTTGCGTACCCTGCCTAAACTATTAAAGATAGAACCATAAAATGTTCTAAGTAATTGTAGATCTTATAAATATCTACAAAAAAGTCCGCGACACACTATACCTATCTATGTCGAGTGAGGCACAATAACCATTTTTTTATTGAAAAATCTTGATTTTTTTTTGGACTACATTTAAACGCGTTTATTTTACTCTAAATTATTTCATCACTAAGTACAGTTAATGTAGATAATATTTGGTCTTTGAATGATTAAAATTGGACGTTTGGTTCTGAAGTTATAGCGAAATTAAAATATTACGATTTCTGCTGCACGGCCCGTTGCGAAGTAGGCGTTACCACGGCCCGGTGAGCGTGTGGGTGGGGGTTTAGATCTATGAGTATGGTACCCGCGCGGCTCAGTCGCGCGGTCGGCTCCCTACGCAGCGGTCGTGCGTGAAGTCTAATAATTTTCGTGCGATTTTTTTTAGGTTTCGTTCTTTAAACTACACCTACGCAAAAGTTCTTCTCAGAGCTAAACAACAGTTCTTCTTAGAGCTAAACAACAGTTCTTCTTAGAGCTAAACAACAGTTCTTTTCAGGGCTAACCAACAGTTCTTTTCAGGGCTTACCAACAGTTCTTTTCAGGGCTAACCAACAGTTCTTTTCAGGGCTTACCAACAGTTCTTTTCAGGGCTAACCAACAGTTCTTTTTAGAGCTAGAATATTACACGCTAATAACATTATCTTAAACATTTGAAAATGCCTAAGAGAGCCAGGTCTCAACTTTCTAAACATAGTTCTCAAGCACGGGCAGCAAATACTTCGTATGGGAGAATCTTCACCTGAACGTTCACAACGCCTTGCTGAACAAAATCAGAGAAACTCTCAGGTACGCGCACGAGAGTCGAGTGTCGAACGTTCACAACGCCTTGCAAAACAAAATCTGAGAACCTCTGAGTTACGTGCACGAGAGTCGAGGCTGGAGCGTTCCCAACGTCTTCATGAACAAAATGTAAGAACCTCTGACTTACGCGAACGAGAGTCGAGTGTCGAGCGTTCGCAACGCCTTGCCGTACAAAGCTTGAGAACCTCTGAGCTACGCGCTCAAGAGTCGAGGCTGGAGCGTTCCCAACGTCTTCATGAACAAAATGTAAGGACCTCTGACTTACGCGAACGAGAGTCGAGTGTCGAGCGTTCGCAACGCCTTGCCGTACAAAGCTTGAGAACCTCTGAGCTACGCGCTCAAGAGTCGAGCCTGGAGCGTTCCCAACGTCTTCATGAACAAAATATAAGGACCTCTCAGTTGCGCGAAAGAGAGTCGAGTGTCGAGCGTTTGCAGCGACTTAGAGCTCAGGCAGAGAGACAGCAGTTGTCTACAAATAGAGTTCGCAATCGAATTTTAGCTAACAGCAACAGACTGGCTTTCAGATATGATCCGCAGTTTGATTGTGCACAACAAGCGTCCGTCCAAATCGGAGTCATGAATAAGATCTGCTCTAACTGCTCTGCCAAGAAATGGGCGGACGAACCTAATGGTATGTGCTGTGCTTCAGGTAAAGTTTGTCTTCCTAACCTGCAGGAGCCGCCACAACCAATAAAAAATCTTTTGACTAATAACCATCCATTATCTGGGCATTTTCAACAAACATACGTAAATACAATAGTCTTTTCAAATGACTTCGTTTGGCGCAAAAGAAATCAGGAAGGAAATTTTATGCCCCTTTTAAAATTGAAGGACAAGTGTATCATCTAATTGGTAGCCTTTTACCACCATCAGGCCAAAACCCACAGTTCTTGCAAATATATTTTATTTCGGATGCAGACCAGTTATCGTTGCGATCAAGCATCGCACCAACCTTAAAAATGGATTTAATTCACGAATTACAGACCGCTTTAAATAATCATAACGTGTACATACGAAGTTTTAAACAAAACTTAGAACTTAACTCCTCAGATAATTTAAAGTTAATTATTCATTCAGATCGCACTCCACAGACAGCACACAGAGGCAGATATAATGCTCCTACTGTAAACGAGGTAGCTGTTCTCTTGGTCGATGAAGACAAAGGTCCCAGGGATATAGTCTTACACGGTAGAGACGGGCAGCTCAAAAGAGTTTCTGAGCTACATCGGTCCTATGATCCACTACAGTATCCTATAATGTTTGTGACAGGAGAAGACGGTTATTATTTGACTATCCCTCAGCAGGGTTCTGCGCGTAATAAAACTGTTTCATGTATGCAATTTTATGCATTTAGATTAATGATTAGAACTAACTCTTTTAATCCGTTACATTATTACAGAGACATATTTAGTCAATATTGTGTTGACATGATGGCGAAAATGATATCGGAAAGATTAAATTATATTTGTCGGAATCAACAAAGACTGAGGGCTGATGACTACATTCATCTCAGAGATGCCTTAAATCATGACGCAAATGTTGACCCATCAAATATCGGTCAACATGTCATATTGCCATCGTCATTTACGGGTTCTCCGCGTTTCATGCACGAGAAAACGCAGGACGCGATGACGTACGTTCGAAATTATGGTAGACCTGACTTATTTGTCACTTTTACATGTAACCCTGAATGGCCTGAAATAAAAGCCGAGCTGCTACCAGGACAACGGTCTTTCGACCGTCATGACATAATTTCACGTGTATTTCATTTAAAGATGAAGAAATTCATCAAATTATTTGTCAAAGAACAGATATTCGGTAAAGTAAAATGTTATATGGCAAGTGTGGAGTGGCAAAAGCGCGGTTTACCTCATTGTCATTTGCTGTTCTGGCTAGAAACTAAAATACAACCAGATGAGATCGACAGTGTCATAGTTGCGGAGCTACCCGATCAACAAATTGATCCGGTACTACACGACATTATAACTAAAAATATGGTACATGGACCCTGCGGAGAACATAATTTAGCTGCACCATGCATGAAGAACGGTGTCTGCACAAAAATACCTCGTTGTTTCATGAACGATACCCAGACCGGAGAGGATGGGTATCCAGTTTATCGTAGGCGCGATACAGAAATGGCGGTCGGAGCACTACGCTACAAATCAGGGCAACATGGTGACGATAGATAATAGGTGGATTGTTCCATACTCCCGCTACTATGTAAGACTTTTAACGCTCATATAAACGTGGAGTATTGCCACCTGTCCAAGCCATTAAATATATATGTAAGTATATAAATAAAGGTTCAGATCAGGCAACTTTTAGCCTTAGAAACCCACACGATGAGGTCGAAAACTATTTAAATGGCAGGTACATAAGCACATCTGAAGCTGTCTGGCGCTTATTTGAATTTCCCATTCACGAGCGGCATCCTACTGTAGTGCATTTGGCCGTTCATCTAGAGAACGGTCAAAGGGTGTATTTTACACCAGGACAGCTCATCAAGTTGTCCAAAACCCACGCAATACCACATTACTGGCATTTTTTGCTCTCTGTAATGAAGATGAATTCGCGAAAACTCTTCTGTATCATGAAGTCCCGCAATACTATACATGGGCAAATAATACATTCACTAGAAGGAAGCGTGGTGAAGATGTAGTTGGACATCCGGGGATAAAAAGATGCCGCTTTAGGTAGAGTCTACGGATACATCCATCCCAATCAGAGTGTTTTTATCTTAGATTCTACTGCACCACGTACGCGGTCCGACCTCATTTGCATACCTTAAAACTGTAAACGGTATTGTCAAAGAGACGTATCAAGCAGCTTGCCGTGACCGAGGTTTACTTGAAAACGATGATCATTGGGGTAACACTTAAGCGAAGCTTCGTTATCACATTGTCCAAAAACTAAGGAGTTGTTCGTAGTCATACTTTTATTTTGTCAACCATCGGAACCATTGAAGTTATGGGATACTTTCAAAAATCAGTTCTGTGAAGATATTAGACATCGTATCAGACAACAAAATCAGGATAACACTTCACCCTTCACTGAAGTCATTTATAATGAAGTATTAATTGAAATAGAAAACAAACTTCTAGAACTAAACGACAAAAATTTAAGTGATTTTGGATTACCTTCTCCCGTTCGTACCCAGAATAATACTATTGACACAATGGTACAACAGTATAACAGCAATGATCTAACAGCGTTTGTTAATGACAATGTGCCAAAATTAGTACCAGATCAAAGACATGCTTATGAGACTATTGTGGACAGCGTGAACAATAACATGGGAGATTATTTTTTGGACGCACCAGGAGGCACCGGAAAGACTTTTCTCGCAAATTTGATACTTGCTAAGATACGGCAATCAGGAAGATAGCGATTGCAGTTGCTTCGTCAGGAATTGCTGCAACTCTCTTGAACGAAGGAAAACTGCTCACTCTACGTTTAAACTCCCGCTATCCGTATCTTTAGATCAACGGTCTACGTGCTCTATTCGGAAAAATGGGCCTCTTGGTAAGTTGCTGCAAGACGCGTCGTTGGTAATATGGGATGAATGCACCATGAGTCATAGAGCTCATGTGGAGGCCGTGGACCGTACTTTAAAGACCTCCAAGCTCTGCTAATGTCATGGGTGGTATCACTTTTGTATTTGCTGGAGATTTCCGACAAACGCTTCCTGTCGTCAACAGAGGTACGCGAGCAGATATTATGAAGGCATGTTTAAAATCGTCTCACCTTTGGACATCTGTTCAAGATTTGAATTTGCGTACTAATATGAGCTCATCTACATGGAAATACGCATAGCAATTTTCCACAACAGCTGCTGAAACTGGGAGAAGGAATTTTCCATCTTTAAATTTGGGCACCGATTATGCGGTTACTTTGGATGAGTCTCTAGGGCAAATAGTCTATAATTTAGATAGTCTGATAGATGCTATATATCCTGACATCGAAAACTTACATCAAAATGATTTTCTTTGGCTGTGTTGTAGAGCAATAGTTTCTCCCAGGAATGAAACAGTCAACGAAATAAACAATTTAATTATGCAGAAAGTACCGGGTGAAGTTAAGTGCTATAAATCCATAGACACCGTCACTAACATCGAGGACGCAGTGCACTACCCCCAGGAATTTTTAAATTCTCTGAACCCCGCTGGGCTTCCACCTCATGAACTGTCGTTAAAAGTTGGCACGCCGATAATGCTTCTCAGAAATTTAAGACCCCCCAACATGTGTAATGGCACGAGACTTCTTATAAAGGAGCTAAAAGATAATTTAATAGTTGCGAAGATTATCACCGGCCCTGCAGCTGGTGAATTAGCTCATATACCAAGAATACCCATGATCCCTACTGATTTGCCTATACCCTTCAAAAGGCTCCAATTTCCAGTAAAATTTTCGCACTCACGATAAACAAATCCCAGGGCCAAACATTCAAATTAGTAGGAATTGATTTACGAAAAGAATGTTTTACGCATGGGCAACTTTACGTTGCCCTATCACGGGTCGGGGCTCCCGACCATCAGTATATTTTGTTACCAGAAAATAATATAACGTCAAATGTTGTGTATAGAGAAGCTCTACAATAATAGCTTAAGTTTTCTATCCTAAAACAACAGGTTGCACTCCGGGACTTAACAAATAACATCCACAGAAAGAAAATCTGTTCAGCCTGCGGATAGTGACTGCTTCGTCGATGTTAGTGTCGGTGTCTGTGAATTGACCTGGGAATCATTTTGTTTGCTGATCGTGTCTTTCCTGGGTAGGCTTTTTGCAGCGGTAACCGACATCCACGCGGGCGGAGCCGCGGGCGACCGCTAGTGGTAAATATTTTAGTTGATTTTAGTATTGTGTAGTGTCATTAGTTTTTTTAAGTTGAATTTTCGGAATATTCCTTATTATTGCCAAAGCTTGTTTGCTTTTTTTTTTTTTTTTTATAGGATAGGGTGACAAACGAGCACACAGTCCACCTGCTGGTAAGTGGTTGCTGTGACCCATAGACATCTACATTTATCCTCAATAAAGAATCAAAATGCAGATGCGTCGTCACCCGTGAGGACTAAGATGGAATGCCTCTTTTCCAGTAAAATGGGTCTCCGGTTCTCTACACTCACCATACGAAACACAGCAGTGTCAAGCTGCCATTTTACGCTGGTATTCTGTGAGAGCGTGGTCCTTCCCCGGTCGAGCCGACCCATTCGTGCTACAACTATACTACTAATATAGCTGCAGCATGGCTCTACCACGTACATGCTATTTGCTATTTTTGTTTTTTGTTGTGACTTGTTTGACTTTGTGTTTTTGTCTCTATCCTCCTCCTAGGTTTGGCTTAATAGGGCGGCAAAGCTTAAGGTGACCATATTACCCTCACGTATCTGGTATTAAATATGTTAAAACTAATTAGCTATAGAGATCCATGTGAAAATGCAAATAATGTATCTAACTTAGTTCTTGTGACTTTGCTCTTCAAACATGGTGAAACATATCATATTTATTTTACACGGAACCTAGTTAATTAGTTTTAAACTTTTTGAATAACTGTATAATTTTCTCTGCGCGCAATGCACTGAGGAAAGACGTTATAGGTACCCATTCGACACCCGAACTTAAATGTCTCAGACTGGTAATAGACTATAACAGCTGCTTGCCCAGCGTGGAGACCATTAGAGACATTTTTTAAAAGGCTTATATCCAACAGTTAAGCTTATTAAGATTTTTGGTGGATTCAAATTGCTCATAAGTTATATGTCAAAAATATCGCGATACAAGTAGAGATATTTTTCATTCGATACCAAGTAGGTATCGATGCTTCTTTCGATACATCTGTCAAGTAAGTGTCGCTAGTATTGTAACGTTTTATTTCTAGCTAAATTTATATGTAGGTACGAATAGTTCAAGGAGGTGCATTAACCTAAGGTCCCGAGGTCGATGTCAGACGCTAACATTAATCAAATATTGATTGCAATTTAAGTTTTTTTTTTACTTATTATTAACAAGGACTTGGCAACAATCCCGTTTGATGGTAAGTGGTGATGAAGCCCTAGATGGCATATCGAACTGTCTTAGCGTAACAAAAGCCTTATTCACTCTTGCCTTGAAGACGCCTAGGTTGCATTCGAACGGAAAGACAGATGCCGGCAAATTATTCCACTCCTTTGCTGTACGCATTGCAAAAGGCGAAGCAAACCGTTTGGTTCGAATGCGTGGAATATCTGCAACAGATGGGTGAAGAACCGCCGACCGCCTGGTTGTTCGATGGTGGAAAGGTAAGGGAGGGAGGAATTAAAGCATGTAATTCCTGTATGTGTATGTAGAGTAACCGCGTGCTAGGCAGTACAGAAACACAATGATAAAGCCTATGACGTCAATGCACACAACGTACGTACTCTTCTTGCTCCACCGTCTTTTTAACATTGACAGGCACATGCCTAAATATCAGGCATTTATAGTTTATTATTTTACTTTTATATAAATTCTTTTTGTTAGCCCATAAAAGTCCACCACGTGTTATAGGTCTCTCCTATCGTAGGAAATACATCAATTGACACGCTTGGTAGCCAGATTGTGCGTCGCAGTACCTCACAACTTTGATGCTTCTCCTCATAGCTGGGTATTTTTCATCTGGCTTACATAAGCCGCCCCGCCATCTTTCGACAGATGTAACGTGAGATTTTTCAATATCGCTAGTTAATAAAGTGATGGATTCTGTAAAGAGTTACTACATCGCATTTCATGACTTTATATCAGAATTTATCACATAGGTTAAATTTAAATGACTTACAACACCTAAATAACCTAAGAAAGGTATTAATTGAACCTTTATTTCTTACAGCCTATCAAAGTCTACTGCTGAACATAAGCCTTCCCATTAGCCTCATAATGGGGATATGAACATATGAAACGCTAATGTTTTAATCAATAAAAACCGATTTGTGCCTAAACGGGCTTGCTCCAGAGCATACCTAAAGTGGAACTATTCACGCGCCCCAGTCTCGCACGGTTCTGACAAATGACCGGATAACTGGAAACGTCGACAAGTCTATACGCTCATAAATATTTAAACAACAAACTCGTTGTATAACGCCTCGACTATTTTTTTCAATTTTGACTTACCGACTGCGTTACTGAACCTTATTAGAGATTTGATCGCTTTCATTATACGGTGTTGATTTGTGTAGTAATTGTTAAAAAGTAAATATTAGTTTGTATAAATAATCCCCAAGAGTAAGAGGGAGTCACATTTGTTTAAGACACAACACCGCCTGATGGAAAGCGCAAGAGAAATCCAAAGTCGGTGTGCACTTTAGCCTAGGTGCTCCAAAAAAGTACCTATGTCAAATTTAGAACATCCACTACCAATCAATTGCCAATATTTGCAGTGCCCTTGCAGGGTTCTTGTTTTGACCAATTTTTATAATTAAGACCAAATGTATATATAAAAAAAAATTGAGCAAACAAATTGAATTAAATTGAACAACTAACCTGTAGTGGCGGTGTAAGGATATTCACTACCCCATATCATCCCGTGGGTGTCGTAAGAGGCGACAGAGAGAAATGTATGTGTCGCTCAGTTTTTGAGGTTTTTTCCAAAATTAATAGAGGTTCAAAGAGTAATAGAACAAGTAATTTTTTCGTAGGTATTATTTATAATCTGTTATTATTAACATTATCATTTCTAATTTATGTTAAATATAAATAATTCAATGGTAAAGAAGTTCATTGTGCTTGACAATAACATAAATAACAAGAATATGTACACTATAAATTCTTTATATTGTACTAGTTAAAAGTTAAAGTTATAGCCTATATACGTCCCAGTGCTGGGCACAGGCCTCCTCTCAATAAAGAGAGGGTTTTAGGGCAAGAAAAAGTCCACCGCGCTGCCCCAATGCGTGTTGGTGAACTTGAAATGTCTTCGAAATATATATTTTTTCTTATTTCTCAGACATGCAGGTTTCCTCTTGATGTTTTCATTCACTGCGGAGCACGTGGTAAATCAGTACTTAAAATTGCAATTAACAATTTCATTTACAGCGAGCGCTTAACCTTCGCTACGCTGCGGCTGTGTTATAACTGCGGCAAGGGTAAGTCAATTCGACGGAGATTAATCACGCTCTTACAAGATACGAGCGTAAAATAGCATAACGCTACTAGGTTTCTTTAGGTTAAATTACGAAAACATGAGACCTTTTTACTGGAAACGTGGTATTCCATTTTAGCGTTGGGGTAACAACGCGTTTGTATTTTGACTGTTAATCGAGGTTAATTTATAAAGAAGGACTAGCGACTCACCCCGGCTTTGCCTAGGTAGGATTTCAAAGAGCATTTACTTTATAAATATTTCGATTTCTCGAAAATCACATCTCTAAGATTTTCGGATAAAATTTCGCTTGGATCACTACTGGCATTGTTCTCTACCTGTTTGTCAAGTTCCATAAAAGTCATTCCGAAGATTAGCCGGAACAGACAGATTTAAAAAAAATGGTTATTCATGGTTTAATGACATACAAATAACGCCCTAACTCAATAAAAGACTGTTATTTTCGATATTACAGACACACTTCAATTTTAATTATAGATATATACGTATGGACAGTACTTACTATCAGATGGACTGTGTATATTAAGTTGTAATAGAGCCGTGGTAACTCAGGATAAAGCGCCGTAAATTTCACAGGACGCCAACAACCCAAATTCGATTACCGACGACATCAATGAAATTGTTAGTTTTCAATAAAGTGCCGAAAATATTATAATAAATAATTGAACCCCAAAACTACTGTTTTTTTTTTTAATAGAATATGAGTTACAAACGAGCATACCGCCCAACTGATGTTAAGTGAATGCTGTGGCTCATAGACAGCTACATCTATCCCCAAATAAGAACCAAAATGATGATGCGTTGTCATAACAAAGGATACTAAGATGGAATACCTCGTACTGGTAGGAAGTATTAGGGTCTACAGTTCTCTACACTCACCATGTACGAAACATAGCTGCATTAATCTGCTGTTTCACGCTGGTATCCTGTAAGTGTGGTCCTTCCCCAGTCGAACCGACCTATTTGTGTCATAATCATAATATAGCTGTGTCTGTCGTGGCTCTACAACGTATAATATGGAGCTAATGGACCCATGTTCAAGAATGGATAGTTTCGTGTTGCTGAGAAGTATAAAGAAATTTAAATCGAGTAAGGCAGCGCTGAGTGAAAAGGCGCTTTAAAACTTTAATATTTTACAACAGGTAAGGTAGTTGCTAATTATTTTTAGATACTGGTCATATGGTGATGGCAAAAAGAATCAAATCAAAAATGGCCGAAATGGCCATACCGAAATGGCGTCTTGTGACGTCACTGTTCCCAGTCCGCCTCTCAAGCGCGTCGATGACATAACCTACCATTTCCCACAGTAAATAACGGGCTGACTACATTGATATACTTACAAGTCCGCCCTTTGTATATATTTAAAGTTACATGAAATAAAGATTTAAATAAATAAATATTACATAACGAGTATTTTATTGGTTGACTTAGTATATTCATTTTATTGAAATTTATCTCTAATACAATAAAATATTTTTTATTCGTCATACTTTATTTTACACAGCTTAGTTTTGTATAATCAAAGAAAACATTAAATTTACAGATATCGCATATTTTACATAAGGCCTGACTGGAAAGCGTTCGGAGGAGCCTGCAAGGTAATGGCGCGATCGGCATACATTTCGAGCTACTTTTACTACGTAGTAGAACTTTGATCCGTCTAGTCAGAGTCCGTCTGGGTAAGTACTACCCTCTTACCTATTTTTACCGCCAAATAGCAGTGCTTGCACTGCCGTTTTTCGGGTATGATGAGCCAGTTTAATTACCGCCTTTGAGGAATTCTATATCAGTCTTCAGAGGTGACAACGCATCTTTAGTCTTCTTCGTTTGCAGCCAGCTGCAGGTGTTCATGGAGTGCTGTAGCCACTTACCAATAGGATATTTTTTAATAGAATAACGTTTTATTTTGCCTCATAACTTTTTCTTGTACATATATCTTAAGTGCGGACATCGTGGTTGGAATGAACAATGCAATTAATTATCACTTCACGTGTGAAGTACTTTTATGATTTTCCGTGAGTATAATACTAGATTCGTAATCAAACTGGTTAACAATTTTTTTTATATAGAATAAGGGTGACAAACGAGCACACAGTCCACCTGATGGTAAGTGGATGCTGTGGCCCATAAACATCTACATTTATCGTCGATTAAGAATCAAAATGCAGATGCTTTGTCACCCCTGAGGACTAAGATGAACCGGTTAAACATACGAAACACAGCAGCATTAAGCTGCAATTTTACGCTAGTATTCTGTGAGAGCGTGGTCCTACTCCGGTCGAGCCGACCCATTCGTGATACAACCATAATATAGCTGCAGTGTGGTTCTACCACGTTTAATAGGTTATTAATTTAATAGGTGAACTATAAACAACGTTTGTCACTTCAGTTTTATTAAAAAGAAAAATTCAAGAGAGTGTATCTTGCACGCTAAATGCTCCGCCTCACCGAACGAATTTCACATAGCGCTTACCCTTATAGTTTTCATTAACAATAATGAACTGCCTTACATTAAATCATACAAAAATCGTAACATAATTCGACTAACCATAGTAAGTATATAAAATGTACAACAACCAATTTTTACGACATACTCCTATAATATGATACAATTATGTTAAAGGATAAGATGAATTAATTGAATAATCATTTGCCTCGTTGGCCTAGTGGTGACTCCTCGTGGGACTGCTGATCATCTGAGGTCCTGGGTTCGAATACAGGGTCGGGCCAAAAAAATCAGTTATTGAGCTTTCCCATCAAGAAATTCTCAGTAGCTGCCCGGAGTCAGGAAGGTCGAGAGTGAGGGAATAGAGAGTGCAGCGCCGATGGTTAATCTCCGTAGAGGCTGGCCGCCGTGACTGACATTCGGTCTGGAGGACATTGTTATATAAGTACTTTTATATGCATTTAGTAAAAATTTGTTATTTTGACATTACAAACAGACACTTCAATTATATTAATTTGTATAGTTTTATAATTTGGTTTTAAAATTTTAAGTATAAGTTTTGTAAACAGTTTTCAAGTTATTTTGCTATTTATATATAAATTATAATTGAGAACCACATACCTACATTTCAAATGATGTTATTTAAATATTATATTCATCATCATCATCATCATTAGAGCCCTTCACAAGTCCACTGCTGAACATAGGCCTCCCCCAAGGATTGCCACAAAGCACGGTCCTGAGCCACCTGCATCCATCGACTTCCTGCATGTCTTACCAGGTCGTCACTCCATCTAGTAGGGGGACTATTATATTATGAAGTATAAATACTAAAGTGTATATATTTAAATAACATTATATTTTTTATAAATATTATATGTTTAATTAGATTACAAGCATTAACCAAAAATAATAAATAAAAACAAAATGAGTACGTACAATTTGAATTTCATTTGGGAAATAACATTTCAAGCATATTTATTAACTATCACGACATTTGCTAAAGTTCGAAAGAAATAAATACAGTATAAATTTCAAAGACATGTTAAGTCCGCTCACATGCATTGTGACAGCATTTCATCAACTTCCTTGGCCTAAAACTCAGAAATGAGAGCCGGCCTTTATTCAACAATGGATACAGGTTGTAACTTTTACATTACTTTAACTGAAATTAATTAAACACAACTGCACTTTCACTGTTAGGTGCAAACACTAACAGGTCAATCGTTCACATAACCTGAATTGAGAATCCAATAATTAAAATTAAAAATTTTGTACAACCGACTTCAATATAAATTATTACGAATAACTCAAAAACGATTAGCCAGACCTTGATCAAATTTATACGGAATCACATGAGAAGCACCAGCTTCCAAATAAAAAAAGAATCATCGAAATCGGTTCACCCAAAAAAAGGTTATGAGGTAACACACATAAAAAAAACATACAGTCGAATTCAGTACCTCCTCCTTTTTGAAGTCGGTAGAAAATATATAATTGCTGCTTTCACACAAGTTATGGACTGCCAGGACAATGTTCTTTAATAAGCAGAACGCTTCGCATACTGGTTGAAATTTAGAGAAGAATCTGTGTAATTTAAATTCTTTCAAAAAGAAATCCCATGGAAATCATGCGAACTAAAATGTAGTAAGGAACTTGACAACAAACGTCAAATTTGACATTGGCTATCAAATTTGTATAAGGGCATTGTTGCATAAGGGACTTCTTTCGTAATACACTTTTTTTAAACCATTTTAAACCAAGTTTAAACTCTGAGACTAACAATAGACCACGTTTTGTTATAAGGCAAATATATTCTTGCACTATAAGCTAATCGATTACAAGGTTAATAATATACAAAATCTAATGAAATAAACAATACAAAGAAAAAAGACAGAAATTGTTATATATAACTTGCTCGGGTCCGTAAACGCTTGTACTAGGAAACCATGACAGTGAGCTGCTTCGATAATCTTCTATTCCGAAGTCGGTCATGTAGATCGCCACGACGTCGTAGACGGCACTTAACTCCGGTAACCTAGCTTTATGACGTCTCAATACTCATACAGCTAGATAACCAAAGATAATTAGCCAATCTACTTGTTCCTTCTTGAAATTTTCGCTCTTCACTTTCTTCAATGTATGCTGATTTCTAAAAGTTTCTTTTTCTTAATTACCGTCTTCACTATTTTTACTTCTTCTCTTCCATCAAGCTTCTTATTATTTTTCATAATGAATCATAAATATAATTTTGATTCAGCCCCAGCCCATCAAAGTCCACATCTGAACATAACCTCCCATATCATCTCTAAGGGAATTTCAGCCATAGTTGCTATATTGGCAAGCGCAAAGCGCCAATATACGGCATAAATATAATAGTTTGTTCCAATGGAATTAAATAACAGCATATAGTATGTATACAGGATTTATAATACAAACGTAAATTTAACTTAAACAAGTACCTAATCAAAATATTACTATAGTGAACATTATATTTTGTAATTAATTACTAATTACTGACTTCTTTTTTTATAGAAGAGGGGCAAACGAGCATGCGGCTCACCTCATGCTAAGTGTCGACTGCCGCCCATAAACAACTGCAACACCAAGGGAATCGCAGGTGAGTTGCCGGCTTTTTAAAAAAGAGTAGGCTCTTTTCTTGAAGGTCCCTAAGTCGTATCGATCCGTATTAGCCAATAATTAGTAAAAATAGTGTAAAACGAATAAATGTTACGATATGATGACGTCGTAAGAGAATCTATCACCTCCATATAGTGGCTGTCGTAAGAGGTGACGGTGAGAAATGCCAAAAATATTTTATGGAGATTGCAATGTTATAATCTCATTTACGCCAGACCTCAATTATTAAGATCGGCTATGGGAAGCGTTAAAGGTGATTGGACGATGAGAAAACGTCTGGTACTGCGACCATCAATGAAGTAATATCATATTATTTATTCTGTGGTAATATGTACTACGAACTAGAACAGACACCGCGAACAAAATCTATGCGGCAGTGCGGAGCAGAGTACAGAGTACCATTTTATGTCACAGATTAACCCATTCACTGTTCCGTGTACTACATATGGTTCATTGCTATTATCTTACTATTGTGTCTGAAAATCGAACGGTGAAATTAGCTCGGCGTCTCTTCTAGTATGTAATACATATTGCTTTAATGGCGACCATCTTTCACGCGTTAAACGTGACAATTAAGGTAAATCCTCCCTACAACGAGAGAGAGGAGAACTTTCACAGGCTAATGATGAAGAATATATTATACATTCATATGGTATATAGTGAAAATTATATTTCTCCATAAAGAACTTAAAACTGATTTTATAAATACGAATATAAAAGCATATCAGTGGTATTTTTTTTTTAGTTTTTTAAACGATTGTTAAAATTATATGTCTCTTAACATTAATAATCATCTTGACCATATATATCAAAGAGAGTTTGCGTAATGACTTTGCAGATTCGCAACACTTACAGTTAATTACATTCAAAGATAAATTTAGTAAAAATTAGCATATGTGCCGTTTAATCACTATAGTAAATGCGTTTCTTTTTCTTCATCCTCTTCGAACTTCGGCTTCTGCGTCATCAGCCATTTGGAATTTTTTTAACACCGTTGATCTGAAACGATAGTAAGATAAGATTAATTAAATACATACAAAAAGTCACTTATTACGTCTTTAAATACTATTTGTATAAATCAAGATTTTTAACTGATGAAATTTAAACATAGTTTAATTATCAATAAGTCAGTCAAAACTCATATTTGCTATCAAATTCATATTTCATATTTTAGTTCGCATATTTGCTACGGGACCCCTAATTGAAACATGGGCAGCAGCGTCTTCCTAATAACGAGTAAAAATAAAAAACTGCGGTTGCCAACCCGCTTGCGAAGCGTGGCAACTATGGCAAACCCCCCCGCCTATGAGGCAATTCATGGGGGAGGCCTATGCTCAGCAATGGTTGTAACGGTATTTAAAAACTAAGACTATTTATAATCTACTTTTAGTAATGAGATGGGTACATATAATATTTTTTGTAATAAAGTGTATTCGACTATACCGTTAAATATATGTACTCTATTTCGAATGGGAATAATTTGTTCAAATACCTTTATATCTTTTGTGCAATCGACTTTCAAACGGAAAAAATCATGTAACGTTCGAGGGTTTACCCTTTCAATTTTCTTTTTCGTACCTTTTTTTCAGTTAAATACAAACGTTGTGTTTCTTTTATCGGGTGGTTTTTTCAAATCACTGGCATGTTTTAAATTATCAGAATTGAATCTGCGTTCAATTTAAATAAAATAATGCTCTTTATTATCCGGATTAGAAAGAAGAAATAATTACATAAAAAATATTCAATCCCGTTAAAATTTAACAAAAATTAATATTCGCGGCGCCAAAATATTTAAAACTCTTTTCTCAGTGCCTCGTTACCTGATTATTCTTAAAGCTATATGAAATAATACATCTTAAATTTAAATTTAAGACTGCAATATATAAACCGCGTTATTTTTCAATACAATAAACCTCCTATCCTGATATACTTCAACAATATATGATAATTATGTATATTATAAAATGTTCGATTAATGAAGCTCTTTCTAAATAAACAACAAAACCGAAAGAGAGAAAGATAGTTTTTTATTAAAACAAACAACAACACACATGTTACAAAAAGATAATTAGCCGATTATGTTCAATAATATATTATATCAATTTACAACTTCAAAACTAAATCCTAATCAAAGCATTGCCTACACTCAGCATAATTGCATGGGATTAACCACGAAGTTGTTTTCCAGTGTGCACTCTAGTAACTTAGGGACGATTGTGCTACAACCAGTAAAACTATTACTACAACTACTTCTGTTTCTTCATCTACACAAACAAATTGTTAGATTAAAAGGAACATAGATGTAGACACCTAATACAAATTTTAAAATTACGTTGTAAATTTATTCTATATGACTAACAATGTAATTTTTATAAAATCTAATACCACTGCTACTAAAATACTATTACATACAACCAATAAAATATTGAAGTGAAAATTTCTTAGGCACGTTGGGCACTTTTGGGATGGGGAAAAGCACTGAACTCGCGTGACTGTCACGCTCAGATCTAATTATATATAATTAGAATATAAATAGAAATAATATAAATTATGCTATATATTAATAAAGCATAATTTCTCTGATCTCTGAGAAATTCTCAAGCATAATTTCTCAGAGATCAGAGAAATTATGCTTACAAGTTTGTGAAGCTAAGAAGTTTTCCCTTCTGACGTGCAGTCCTACGACTGACAGTTTTTTTTAGAATATACATATGACGTTTGCCAGTTAAGAGCACAATAGAGAGTCTGCTTGGGGTTCTCTCTTAAAACAAAACAAGAAGCCTTAGAAGGATATCACTGTACTATAAATTAAAATTCTGATTAAAATTTCTACGTACACATTGACGATAGAAACAAAATCACACGACTGTCATATAAAATAGACAGCAAAATGTTAAAACAAAAAGTCACTACATCATATTTACGTTTAAAATAGGCTGTATACACAAGACATAGCGACCACCGCGATCGGTTGAGTGCAAATGAGTTGTGTAAAGATATTCGTCAGAGACCAACTTCGCGGAAACGTGTTTGTTAGGTTAATACTTAATACATACATACACAATACATGAAAACAATAGCCAGGTTACGCAGACCTCCCGTATCTCTATACATATGGATATGATAAAGCCAAAAAAGGAAGGTGTGCATCTGGTAATGAAAAGTCAAGTTTCACTGGTCACAATACAACAAGTGACCGTGACAACGCAATGCGAATGGAGGAAATGGCGGCCTAGAAACCGTGCAGCCTGTCAATGCTGAATTTTCCTTCCTCTCGAGATTTCCACAAAACTTTACCTCACCAAAACTACCATCCACAATATTAAAATTATATGTTATTAGAGTTTTATATGAACATGATTAAATTAGTGTTTTAATGGCGAAATAGATACGATACAAGTTATAAAATAAAGCTTAAAATGGTGAGTATAGTAAAGTGGGTATTTCTATCAAACCCTGTGAAATCTAATACGAAAAAAATTTACTAATGTATTCAAAACTTAATGCATCTTTTTTTACGTGGTAGAGCCATGCTGCCAGGTCGGCTCGACCGGGGAAGGACCACGCTCTCACATACTACCAGCGTAAAATGGCAGTTTAACACTGCTGTGTTTCGTATGGCGAGTGTAGAGAACCGGAGACCCTTTTTACTGGAAACGAGGCATTCCATCTTAGTTCTCAAGGGAGACAACGCATCTGCATTTTGATTCTTAATTGAGGATAGATGTATATGTCTATGGGCCACAGCAACCACTTACCATCAGGTGGACTGTGTGCTCGTTTGCTACCCTTATCCTGTAAAAAAATCTATTACTTCTTACTACCTACAGACTTTTATATATTATGATATGCAATATAGACCATTAAATTTGTTAAATAACAATTTTCATAAAACAAACAAAGAAACTTCATTGTTTTAATTAATTACAACTTTTCAGTAAAGATTTTTTTAAAACAATCTGAATAATTTACTTATAAAGCCTTAATAAATATAGACAGAAATTTAATATTTAAAAAAAACCGAAAGTAGCGTAAGAAATCCTTTTACAATGTTAGAAATGAAGAAACACGTAGCCAAGAGCCTTTTGCAAGGCTGCGACAAGGCAACGACACCAACGGCCTTGTCTAGCATTCGCAGTCGAATACTCATGGCGATTAATAACAAAACATAGTTTTTCTATTATTTGGACACAAAACCCGCACATAAGGTTATTTTGACCAAAACAGAATAATTAATCCGCACATTATTCTCAATTTTTTTTATAGAATAGGAGTGTCAAACGACCACCTGATGGTAAATGGATGATGTGGCCCATACACATCTACATCTACCATCAGTTAAGAATCAAAATGCGTTGTCACCCCAGAGGACTATGATGGAATGCCTCGTTTCCAGTGAAAAGGGTCTCCTAAATCTCTATTAAAAATATATATTTTAACCTATTAACGTGCGTACGTCAGTTTTTATTTTTATATAGTCAGATTTGATTACTCACAATTATTTAAAGTAACAATATAAGATCAATTAAAGTTACAAAAAAAGGTTTTGTTAGACTACGTTCGTTGACGTTTGTTTTTTTAAACTTATTCAAATAATCCCAGACAATTTTCTCGGTCGCAGCCAAATACCTAGCCATATTTTTACAAGTTCTCCTTGAATTCATCTGCAGATCGCATACGAATAAATTAATTACATCAAAGTGACTCTGATTTAATTGCGTCTGCAAAATCATTTGCAGAATAATACATAATTATCATATTAAAAAATATTATTATTAATTCAAATTTCATAGAATTGAATAAATTATCTCATGTTGGTCTAGGCCTTATATATTACTAGTGGTCCCGCACCGGCTTCGCAAGGATGGTCCAATTATGATATAAAACATTCTCGAATCAACTTAATCACACACAAAATTTTATCAAAATCGGTTCAGCTGTTTAGAAGGAGTTTAGTCACATACACACCTTTCACATATTTTTATATATGTATAATATGCAGGATTTATAACAAAAGGAATGTGCCAACTGTGGTACTTGTCTAACATTCGTAAACACGACTAATGCGATATTGCATTTGTGATTGTGTAGGCGTTGGGCTAGCCACCTTTCACTTTTTCCACAATTTTTCATTATTACCTAGAATTGTCCATTATAACCCATACTTTTTAGCTAACAACGGAACGCTATAATCAGCGTGAATTTAATAATCACTTTCAAAGCCTGACGGTTATTGTATCTCCTCTTAAAGTGAGTGATGACTGTTCAGTGAAACATTTTTAGAAGCAGTATATAAAACACAATATAAAGCCACCGGAGGTGTAGGGCGGCCCACCACTTGATGCAGTGACGATGCAGCTGGCTCAAGGCCGTGCTTTGTGGTATACCTTGGGAGAGGCCTATGTTCAGCAGTGGACTTGTGAAGGGCTGTAATAATAATGATGATGATGATATAAAACACGAATAACCGTAATATAGCCTCAAATATATAACGTTTACATTTTAAAATTGTCTTAAATTCATTATTATTTCCATAGATTTTGTCCTATAAACATGCATCAGTTTTGAAGTCTGACTGTCTCAAGAATATTAAATCTCGTTCTAGTCACGCACCAGCCCTGAACCGACTTCGCCGTGACAGTGTCATGACCGCGCTCACATTAATTTAGACAGTTCACAGTGCACGCAATATTATAATCCATTTACAACATTAAGTAAGCAAGTAAAGACTAAACTTCCTTGAATCGAGCTAGCGTTCGTTCACATCACGTCCCCACAAGGCAATTCCGACGAGAAACGACAAAAACACCTTTATTCAAACGTCGAACGCAACTTTGAATACAAAACGGCGCGGCGAGCGGAATCGAATTCAAATAGATTCTTTTTACACACACTTCACGCGTGGCGAAGGACGAAATGCGTAACGTCCAATCAGACGTTCGTGACATCCTGTTAACGATTTCGAGACGATCCTGCATTCATTTCTAGACGTAACGCAGTAACCGGAATATTTAATACACTTACCTATATTAATACTTGTTCTAAGAGCTATTAAAAAAGACAAATTAAAACTCTAGGCAGCGGACGCAGATGCGAAATGTCGCCGCGTTTCGGTATAGCAACTCGCTTACACCAGTTTTTATGCCTTGCGTGATCTCCACTCGCTAGCAAAGCATTATGACCCACTCTTGCTTCCAAGAACAATAACGTAGTCTGAGCCATTATAGGTAAAACACCTGTTGCACAGTTTCAGCCACATTGTAACTAAAATACTTTTTTGTGTCGATATACATAGCGATTGCGAACTAAATTGAGACGCAGTATAAATTCAATATGGCTAAAACATGCATTTATACTACTCGTAACTTCAGTTAAAAACCATTGTAATCATTTATTTACCACTAGTATATAATTCGAAATCATTTTTTTTATTATTTGCTACTCGTCTGTCTACTCACTAACTTTGCATGTGTAGACATATCTTTCATTGGAGACATTCCTTATAAATTATACTTTGCATAAGAAATTAAATGGAAGCTTTTTATATTCCAACGTAAGAAATTAAAATTGTTTGTCAATATTAATATTTATTTAATCTACTAATGTAACTAAATGAAATTCCGCTACCCGCAGAATATTCTTTATCGAAAATGAAAAATAATTCGACGACGATAACTTATGCCGCCCATTATACCACATTTATTTTTCTCCTTTTATATATTTATGTATTATTTAAATATATTTTTTGGCGTACAATAAAGTGTTATGTATCTATCTTCTATCTACGTTTTCAATTAGCCTACTTCAAAAAAAAGGAGGATGTTAACAATTCGACTATATTTCTTCATATCTACGTTACGCTATATCTTCGTCAATTATGATCCGATTTTGATAATTCTTTAGTTATTAAATAGGTTTTACTTCAAGGGTAATATGGACAATGTTCTGTGTGTCGCTGTGCCGCAGCCAAATGCCTGGCCACTGCAATACAGAGCCGTCATTCATTTTAGAACAGGTGACTCAAAACAAATCTCGTAAACTAGTTGGCTAAGCACGGGGACAATTTTTGCAGTGTCGTAAAGGGCGAACGCCTCATTAGGCTATAATTCAATTTTCGAGGGAGCTAACCCCAAACTTAAAACCAAACCCCAACCATCGCAACTGGAATAATTTGCCAATAGCAAAACCTGTAAAGGCTCATTTTTACCTGAGAGCGATAAGAGATATCAAAACAATAGTCACAATTGAAGTCCTTTCTTGTGCGCCACTTTGTAAGTTTAAACGCAAATTCAGCCTTCAAACAAAAGAAAGTCAATCCAAGTAAAATTTAGGTTTGTTTGGCTAAGTAGCGGCGTAAGCGAATCCATCTCTTCATTTCATCTCATCAGTGTCGCAAAAGCGAATTTTGGAAAATGCTTAAGAAACCACAAAATGGGCTTCAATATATAGCAATATAACCGACTCGTTATTGCCAGATGCATCTAGCTAAAGCTGCAGCAGAGTTAAAGATCTGTCTACCAAGCGAGGTGGTTAAGGCAAAGCCGCGCTTTAGTGAGGGAGCTCTAGTAGTAGACTATTACGCGTTGACGAGAATAATGAAGAAGAATGAATTAATTATTATAAAATTGTGTTATTTGAAATTACATTTCAGTTTGCTGTAATATATGGAAACAATAATTCGTGCTTAACACGCTATAAAAAGAAATCTAACCCGGTTTTTATTTAAAAACTAACGATACGCCCCGGCTCCGCACGGGTGATTTCTGGATCTTGACAACAGCGCCACCTACCGGATGCAAAAGTGAATCTAAACTATCCAGGGACCCACTCAAACGCACACATTATACACATTAGTAGAGCTATTTTGAGTTTTAGCGAGACTAACAGACATCAATTGATTTTTATTTTTTTATGTATAGAGCAGATAATATAATTATCTTTTAAAATATTATCTACCAATCAAAATTATATATGACAAAGCTTGTCATCACGCATAAACGGTTAAACGAATTTGGATTAAATTTTCGTCTTTTCGTATTAGTATGTAAGTTAATTTTAAAAAAAACTGGAGAATGGAATCTACCCACATGAACTCGTTAAAATGGCATCGGACTACACAAACGTATAAATTATACCTAAAGTTGTTGAGCAGTATAAACTTAACAATTACAAGTGCATAATTAATTTTTTATTCAAGTATCACCACCTATGTCCTTAACATTAAAACGAAGACGAACAGATCTTAATAAAGATGCACACCTGCCCGCGCCAACTGCAGCCTTAAGCCGCACCACGCAATTAATACATATTCAAAACTCATTCTTATTCAATAGTGTGTAATTCTCGGGAAACAACTGCCGTCTTTAATACAAAACGAAATGGCTTCAATCGATTACAATACAATATTATAACGCAGTCCATTCATGGTTAATTGTTTCATTCATTACCACTTAATAATGATACACACTATCGACGCACTACACGTTAAAATTGCCACTAGGAATTACTAAGTTATTGCGTTTCCTTTGTGGTCTACCCAATGAGACGTGTTTTTTTTAATATCACGTGCGTCATTATGCAGAACTGACACAGCGACGGAAAAATATAACTTCCAATATTATATTATATTGAAAATTATAAAACGACAAGATTTATGGCGACAAGAGCAAAAAATGTAAAAGGAAAAAATAAGACATACAACCTTTAATTTTGAAGCAGATGCGATTCAACACAACAAAGCACTTTTATCATTGGCACACTAAAAAGAACCGTGTACGTCTTACAGGTGGCCGCGCTAGACTGTGAACCATTATACGTGGGAGCCGTTCTTCCTCCCGCTGTTATTACACGCAAGGGCGATAGAGGGGAAAATGAAATAGTTTCAAAGGGTCAGCGTGAATATTTACATGTGTAAAAGAATAAGGGCAGGTGTCTGATACCGACAGACTACGCGTACCTGCTTGAATAAAAGGAAAAAGATACCTGCTGCAGTCCGGCTCGGATGTTGAAATTAATTAGTCGAAACCGACGGGGGAGAACTCGATAACGGAGAGAATGCTCGTGGTTTTATCATTAGCGTTTTATATCGTTCCCATTTACGACGAAACTCATCTTTAAAACAAAAATTTATAAAAATATATAACAAATAGTTGGCTCGACAGATGTTGCCTTTTCCGGTAGGTGGAGCGATGAGTTACACTCCGAAACTCCGGACTTTTTAGTGTAAATATACAATTTATTAATAACCCAATCACAGCATTACATATCAGATAGATTTTGTGGTTTTTCAAACATTGTGAATACGATTCATTTTGGGCCACAAATATAGAATTTATTGATAACTTGACTACAGCGCCACCTATTGAATTTTAGAATGACAATGAACGATCGTCTCGACTAAACAAATATTTGTGTGAATAACCTCAATCGGTCGTTAAAATTCACACGATCACTAACAGACGCACCAACGATTAAATATATAAAGATTTATGTAAAAGATGTTAAAAATTAATTAGCCAAGTTTCGCGTAATAATATAAAATTATATATCTTACCTAGTTTAAATAACAACTCTTCAAGCAGAAGCTCTTCAATCTAGGTAAGGCACATCATTTTATATTATAACGGGGATCGTAGCTTATTAAATTTTTAACATCTTTAATATAATGGATTTCCGCAAAGTAACGCCTTGAGGTGTTACTACGCCTATAATCAGGTGTTACTTTGCAATTAAAGATTAATGTTTTGATTTTAAGATACATTTTACATAAAATATATCTTAAAATTTATATCTTAATACATAAAATGTATCTTAAAATCAAAACGAAGGAAGAGGGAATTGGAAAGGTCCGGCGTGCTGCCGCAAAGTGTGTTGGCGGTCTTCACTTTTACTCGAAATATTTTATTTAACAAGCATCCAGATTTCCTATTAATACCTTCACCGGTAAGTAAATCCGAAATAAAAACTTTTAAGGCTGAATTTTAATTTTACAATTTAATTGAAAATTTTAATTATGAAGGCTTATTTCTGAGGACTATTAATTTTTTTTTAATTTCTAACAAAATCAAAAAATAAACAGTATGTGAACGTAAATCAGAAATAAAAACTTTGAGGGCGTATGCTTATTTCCTGAGCTGCCAGGACTTCTAAATATTAACTAATATTTTAATTTATAACATAGAATATAAAAACAAACAGTATGTGAACGTTTTTTCACCTAAATGCAAATTAAGTCCTATAATCATCTCATCTGGTATTCTACAAATGTCTTTCGAGCCCATTACAATGTGAAATAGTACAAAGTTTGCCAAATTTCGTCTATCGCTTATTACCCCATTAAACACAACCGCCGCCCACTTCAACCTAATTTAGTCGTCAAATTAGCCCTACTTGGCTTTCACGAACAATTAACCACGAGGAACAGGTATGTTGCTGAGCATTTACATAAGCACACGGTGTAGGAAATTTATTATTATGTTTATAATTTTTGTCTTAAATTATTTAATAGTTTAGATCAAATTTTATAACGAATGAACTACATAACGGGCGCACGAATCGCCATACTAATAAATGAAATAGTGGTTTAAAACACGATTTTCAAATTCTTGCAATCAATTAAATACTTTAAGATACGTCGTAGACGAAGGAATATTGCAGCTATATTGTATTTGTAGCACGAATGAGCCGGCTCAGCCGGCGAAGGAGCCACGCTCTCGCAGAATACCAGCGTAAAATATCTGCTTTTCGTATGGTGAGTGTAGAGAAGCGGAGACCCTTTTTACTGGATACAAGGCATTCCATCTTAGTCCTCAGCGGTGACAACGCATCTGCATTTTGATTCTTAATCGAGGATAGATGTAGATGTCTATGGGCCACAGCAACCACTTACCATCAGGTGGGCTGTGTGCCCGCTTGTCCCCTTAATTCTATAAAAAAATACTTTTCAACGTTATAGGTTTGTTACACGTGAATAGGTTTTTGATATTCTCTCCCTCTCTCTCATATACTCTGTTGACTTTGTACTTATAGATGTTAACTCTAAGAGAACTTTTTCTACTCATCCATTCCATTAAAGATAATTTTGAAACGGTAGTTATATTCAAAAGGAATTCTAATTTCCAACGTCGAAGAAGTAAAGTTGTTTCATCTTATCCTGTATAAGCAAATCGAGAAGAGAATGAAAAAAGTTCAGCTGTGAGCATGATAGGAAGTCCAAATTCTATTTTAATAAAATCCCGGTTATCAATATTGTATATTGTAATATTAATTGTGATATTTTATTATTTTTAAATATTAAGATCTTAATGTTGTTAACGTGGAATATAAATTACGCTAAAGTTTATAATGGCGTAATCATATTTCGTGATACTTTTGCGCAAAAACTAGTTTTGAATGTAAATTCGATGCAAATTCACAGCCAGGCAACCTTGATTCTGCAGGAAAAGAGTGCGTGAATGTATTTGGTGCCGTTGGACCGTCACAGTCGGTTACTTGGTTTTGACATTTTAATGTCCAGCTTAAATGGCGCTAAAAGCTTCTGCGGCGACTAAACCAAAGCTCAGCTAATGGTAAATGTACTTCAAATATTTTCAACAGGCTCTAAGCCGGTCAGTGTTGTCTTCGGAGGTATGTTTAAGAGTTTAGAGTCATAAATTTAAGTGTTAATGGCCATATTGATATGCAAGAATTTGCCTAGCGTAAAAGCATTAAGGCAACGCTGCAGTGTTTTTTGATAATTTGGACCTTATGTCAATCTACTTATAATTAATTGTAGTGCAACAACAAAATGATTTTATAAAAATTTAACATACGGAAACGACTGTGTGAAGACAGGAACGCGAATCATAATCGCCACGATAAAGAAATTATAAGGATGACACTAAATTGCTATTTAAACATATAATTTGCAGATATTCCATAACGAAACCATGTATAGCTTATATTAAATGAAAGTGCTTATAACTTTTAGGTCATTGGAAGCTATTTTACAAAATAGTTTTATTTTTATCTCAAGCACCCCAGTCAGTGCTCGCGATTTCTAAAGTACTCCAAAGTGCCCGCCAAAAAATATTGGTTGGACCACAGAAATCCTTATTATTTAGATTTCTGTGTGTTGGACGTACATTTTTTTTCTAAAATTTTAGCCCCGCTTTAGTACCTAATTCGCTCGACAATTGTAGGGAGCGAGGTAACGTTGTCAAACCTAAAACGGCCAAATATGAATTTAAATAAGTGCATATACATATATGATTATTGAATCACTAAGAAAGGACAGTTTAATAGTTATATGGGGAATAAAACAAAGATATATTTATCAAACTATAAGTGTAAGGCAAGACGACGAAGAGACCGACAAGCGAACAGTCCAAATGTAGCTACTGCTACTAAAAATGCGAGATTCTATCAAAGAGTATATAAATCACAAGGTGGGTACTATATTAGTACTTAAATAAAGAACAAAAGGCAGCAAAAGCAGTTTTAAAAGGATTTTTAAAAACTGATGACTTGCAATAAAAACTATAAAATTATTATTAAAAGTATTGTATATTGTATCGCACAAAATTGCAATGTCACCTTATCTGTTAAGCTTTTCACGAAAACATTACAAAAAGAGTGGCCTCTTGTTCGAATAATGGACGCCTTTGTTTGAGGCGTTCAATTAAAGAACGAATGGCGCACCTTTAAGAAGTTAACAAAAGCAGTAGACGACGCTTGAAAAGGAGCAGGTAAACGAAGTTCTGGGAATTAGCAGTATATTTGACTGCGGCTTAAAATATGGACGACAGTCTACTTCATTTGTAAAGACCGGTCAAGATTTGTGATTTTTTTATTCCAAACACCATATTCGTTAAGTAATATTAGGACGTAGCGACAAGTATATAAAGACATGATACATAAGGGGATGAATACTCGTCTTACATTTTATGTGGGCAAACCGAGTTGTATCGCCAACCACAAAGAAATAATGAATTGTTATGATAAGTGTTGACTTACCAAGCCCTCGGCGGTAAATGAAAATATCGTGAGGAAACCTGCATGTTGAAGAAATAAAATAATTTAAAATTAAAAATTTTGTAGAACCGACTTCAATATAAATTATTAAGAATAACTCGAAAACTATTAGTCAGATCTTGATCAAATTTAAATGGGACTAAAAACTATATATAGGACCACACGAGCAGCACCAGCTTTCAAATAAAAAAAGAATCATCGAAATCGGTTCAACCAGAAAACAGTTATGAGGTAATACACACATAAAAAAAGAACATACAGTCGAATTGAGTACCTCCTCCTTTTTGAAGTTGGTAGAAAAATATTTTTAACAGGAAGACTGTGTCCAGTATAGGTTACGAAACGAATATAGGTTTTTATTTTTAATGGAAAGTTATAAAACATTTTCTTTAAAATTTGCCATTAGAGTATCACAAGTTATCAAAGCCCATAGAAGAAACAACTGAAAATTTTAAAAGTATTTTGAAAAGCACATTTCCAAATATGCTTAAACAAGTTATTACACGAGTTAGTTAAAATTTAATTTATGTGAATTAGACTTCCTTACTTCCAATTAGAAAAGCATAATACGACATTCATAATAAAAAAATAACAAATAATTAATACGCTGGGAAAAATACGGTAAATATGCACTGGTAAAATAGTAGTAATTACAAAGTTACCATGAAAAAGTCAAACAAAAGACTTTTTTCTCGTAAGAATTAGTTAGTCACCAGAGCTTAGCTCTAAGGGAGAAGATTAAGCAACTGTTCGAAGATCAACTTTTAAAAAAGAATATATAAAAAGGAAACATAAAAATATATTAAACATAGTTTTTGTGTATATTATCCGCGGAGTGTTCATAAAAATATAGCCGCGAGCGTGCGACCGGTCATCGCAACCATTCTCAATCGGCGCAGATATGACTATATACAGCACGGCGCTCGCTTAGCGATCGTGAGTATACTTCTAATGTACTCAATTGCGATGCCCGTTAGGAAGACAAGAATAAAGTAGGACGACATTGCAAATTAAAGTAAAACGACCTATATTGCCATGAAACACATAATAGACGCGATAAAAATTATAGAACTCATTTACCAACAAACTATCTTAGAATACTAGAAAATCAACAAATCCGTTCGAAAGTTATTTAGTTATGTCTTGCTACAAAAAAAGATTTTAATTTTTTTTGATTCACAGTTTGGACTGCTAACACCATAATTATATAATGTAATTCAAAATAAACCACTAGAAGCAATTGTAGGTTAAATTGATATTAAATTAACTTCCATGTAGGGATTTAGGAAACCATTCTAGCTCAAGGGCTGGACACACCCGTCTTACATTTCAAACTAATCCGATATCAACCAATGTTCACACCCACTTAAATTCTTAATGTGATCATTTCTTAAGTTGAGATATTGTAATCAATTAATAATTGTCATAGCATTTTAAATCAACATAAAAGTAATATTTTACACTTAAGTGTCAATTATAGCTCTTAGAAACACATTCACAGAAATCTACACGATATTAAAGAAGAACAGATAACGCACGAGTACGTTCAGAAACATAACCAAATTGTTCTTAATTTAATTTGGAGCCAAGTAATAAAACGAAATGATGCAGGAGACTTTGAACGCTCCGCCGCGCCGACTCGGTGTTCACACGAGAAATTCACGGTCACTGCCTATGTAAATGGAGTACCTACAAGTGACTAATTCTTGAGTTAGACGAAAACACTGTTAATGTATAGAATTACTTCATGCTTTTTGCCTTTGAAAATTAAATTTCTAAATATTAATATATACACGAAATTGTAATTTCGCTTAAATATTAATAAAGTTTAAAGTATCTAGTACTTTAAAACTCTTAAATTGTAAATAGATTTCGCTTTTCGAATTAAAAATCTATAATAGTACCTATTACCCATTTAAAAGCAAAAAAAACATAAATAGCAAACATTAATCGACAAAAACCTGTCTATAATTCTACGTAGGATAAAAACGTAGACCATAGATTAAAAAACAGTTTTACGAAACGCGTTTAATAACATTCTATTTCAGATTTATTAAAATGTATTTTGTTTCTATGTTCTACATTATTAAATATTATTTAATAATACATTTTAATTCTTGGTATATTTTTCTTAATATTTTTGAAATATGTTATATATTTTAATAACTTGAATTAACGTTAAAATAACTGTATTATAGAAGTAAATTAAATAATTTCAAATGTAGCTCGACAGTGTGGTCACCACACCGGTTGTTAGATTTTTCCAAGCACATTCTTCGACGGGCGGATTCACACGGACTCCTATACGCACACTCACACACACATTCACGGTCAGTGGATATGTAAATGGGGATTTGAATACACACACTTGTGGAGCCGACGGTCTTTCGAACTCTAAGAATATTATTATAGACTTGAAACAATAGAGTAACGGGATGTTACTTTTTCAAGTTAATCATTTATTATCTTTATCTTGATCTATGTATACGAAATTTTCACTAAGGAAAAAAAAACTCTACAAAGAATATTTAGATAAAATAAAAGTTAAGTAAATCATCCGTCCTGTCTCTCCCAATAATTTGCGATATTACATTTAATAATAATACAAACTTTTATAATTTTAACATATTTTATTATCGATACAAATTCGACGCATAATTATTATCACCACAATGAAAGATATGGTTTTAAGAATTCAATTTTTAGACCATTTTTACAAGACATAATTCTCAAATTATAATTCCAAAAATATACAGGGTTATTTTGCAATAACCGGCCGAATTTGCAGAGAAGGCTCAGAATAAGTAATATAGGGAGACGATGAGGAAAAATTAATTTTAAAACAATCTCAAACATTCTATCCTTTTTATCTTTTAAATTCAAAATACGTGGGGTAATGCATTATTTTTACAGATTTTACTGCGCACGCACACATTTGTAAGGGTCGATCGGTAGGCAAAAACATTGTTGCCCATAAATCACATACAATTTGGGATAATTTCAAATTAAAGTAGAAGCCTTATTTACTCGTATTTTCAAAAACTGCATTAAGAGTATATCATTATTTATATATTCGAACTTAATTTTAAAATTTGCCTACTCTTTGAAAAATAACCCTGCAGAGTTATTACGTTTAAAGTAAGTTTTTTGTAAACAAAACTGCAATTAGAAAAATTATATGGTAAAATAATTTTATAACTCTCAGTCTAAGTACCTATACAAAATTATAATTATTGTGTATAAAGTCAATCACAGCCAATTTAGAGCATTGGCTGTCCCAGTTTTTAATCATAACTATTACGGGTCAAAAGTGGAAACCTGGTGTTATTAAACATTAAGCGTTTCAACACCTTACTACACTGAAATGCACTTTATACATCTCGTAACTGCATTATAGTGGGGAGAAACACGGAGGGAGAGATTTGCGCCAACACGCTGCACCTTATGTAAATCCTCATCAATTTCGCATTAATCGCTATATTTACGATGTTTCGTATCTCATTTCATGTTTCATAAGTGTGAAAATTAGCTTTACGAGGTTTAACAGTGTTCAATTTAATCGTATAAAACAAAGATATTTTTATTTAGAATGATTTCAATGCAACTTAAGCTTAAACTTTGTGTAAATGCTACTAGTTAGTTTAACTAGTTAGTTTTCTGTGGTTATAACATAAAACAGACAACAGATTTAGACATTATAAAAACTGTCTTATAACTGCGAAATGTGTTTAATATTCCTTACAGCAAAATATGGGTAAACTCTGAAATTCACAGTCAAGATGGAGACTCCTCTAGGGGACGACTCAGGCTTTATGTGTCGTATTCAACGTTTAAGTATGTCATAAATTAATAAACAATTTGACAGATTTTTAAACTTTTTAAACTTTAGATTTTTAAACGTGGTAGAGCCATGCTGCAGCTATATTGTATAGTTGTAGCACGAATGGGTCGGCTCGACAGGGGAAGGACCACGCTCTCACGGAATACCAGCGTGAAATAGCAGCTTAATGCTGCTGTGTTTCGTATGGTGAGTGTAGAGAACCGGAGACCCTTTTTACTGGAAAAGAGGCATTCCATCTTAGTCCTAAAGGCTGACAACGCATCTGCATTTTGATTCGCAAACGAGGATAGATGTAGATGTCTATAGGCCACATCAACCACTTACCATCAGGTGGACTGTGTGCTCGCTTGTCACGCTTATCCTATACAAAAAAAAGATGTCAGGGGGTAGTTGATGAAAGGTCAAGCCAGCTTTAAAATTTACGGTTTATTAGAACACTTCTTGCAGAACTGCTTTTCTTGTGCTATAATTTATATTTTTTAATATAATTAATATAATTTATATTTTTCCGCCGCCAAACGATTTTTAAAATAGAGAAGAGTTCATAATGTTTGCAAAATTATAACATACTACTACAACATACAAAGTATAAAATAACTTTCACTATAAAGTAGTACCTTGTGAAAATAACCAGACAAATCATCAGCAATATCTATTTACATTTGTTTTAAATTTGTATGGATGACAAATAGTTTTCATTGAAAACATGGAATAATGATAGACAATGTTGCATAAACTCTATTCAAATAGGGGTTTTTAAGAGGTTTTTTTTATAAAAGAAAGACGATTGATTCAATTTTCAACCACTAGGTAAATACTAAATTATGGATTTCGGGGGACTGTTCACTTTTTGACTATGAATTCCATTGTAAGTTGCCGGCTGTAATAAGAAGTCTGGTTTCTTGCCTATTCAGCCTGAAAATGCGAATAAGGGTTATATGATAATAAGTTTTGCAATTTTATTTATTGGTATAAATATTTATAATACGTTAAGTAAGCCCATGAATACCTGCTACCAATTTTAAACATTAGGGCCACATATGCGTTGTCATTCCTGAAAACTAAGATGAAATTCTTCACACCTTGTAATAATACTGGTCTTCATACACGGACACAACACTGTTTTTGCAGAGTTTTGCGTCATCAGTAGATATGAAGAACCTACTCAAACTATCTAGAAGTATCTTTATAAAATATATAAATATAAAAGATAAATATATATATATCTTTTATAAAAATTTAAAAATATTCTCCCCTTAAATAAAAACAAGTTGTTATTTTAATGTTCATTTTTTATTAATCCAACATCATTAAATTAATGACCTTGCTTTTTATTTATATTGTAGCATTTTTGTCTATTATGTGGAGGACATTATTTTGTCAATTTTAAAGTATATAATTTTAAAATTGGTACAAACAGATTCAACTTTTTAATTGCGACTCCATGACGCGTAAATGACTCAACCACATTTTCCTTATTTTAGATATTTCCCCATTCAGAGATAAGTACTATTAAAAAACAGCGTTTATGCAAAATATACTAAAGAATCAGTTCCGTGTTCATTTTGTTGCCTAGGTAACCTTTATATTTTTGTATAAGCATCAATAACACAGATAAATTTTTATATGTAATATTGTAACTTCAACTGTTTAGTGGCGGTGTTAGAATATCTAATCTATGAAGGCTTATGTTCAGCAGCGCACTATTAATACGCTGCAATGAAAGATGAGAAAATGAGAAATAATTCGCACGTCGCATTTTGTAATGAGAATAGTCCTTAAAATCTCACCCATGGACTAAGTAATGTAAGTATTGTTATTTTAGCTTCAATAGAATTCTGATTCTTTAATGAATAAATGAATGAACGCGTCTCAAAGATATACCAGGAAACTTATTTCTGAGATAGCTGTGGATAAAAGAGCGACTTTTTGTCCCGCTGTTCCTGTTTGAAAAGTTAGACTTCAACATTAACATCGGTACAGCAGAGTTTATTGCTGAACAAAGTGTTTCCAGACGATTGCTACTAAGTGTGGACAGACTTGGATGCCCTATAAATATCTTTTTTCTTTCAGGATATTTTTTCGCCATGTTCACCTCTAACACCGAGCAATTAAAACTTAGATAATTAAAAATTATAACGGTGATAGCAAGGACCCAGTTACGCGCGTATTAAGAAATTTAACTTAAGTGCCTAGTCCTGCCTCTAAGCTAATGCTTTTGATTTGCGTACGTGGAATAGACAGAAGTAATATAATAATGATTGTGGTTTGTTGTGTACTTTCCTGAATACATGATATGTTTAAATACTTGCTCTCAAGCAACATTCGTACTTGAGATTGAATAACACTACATACTTTATAACTCTACGTTATTTAGACGAGGTACGTTATATATACGATATAGAAGAAAAACCTGCATGTGTAATGGCAATAAAATATTTCCCGGGTAAAACAAAACGTCGAACGTTAGGTTTATTTAAATACACGTACAAATTTGGAACAATAATAGTTTTCTTTTTAATTTGTTCAAAGTATTGAACCGATGTAATATCATTAATTGCAGGCTAATTCTTCTGATATTTTAAATAAGGAAATATTAAGTAAATTGACATATTTTATATTGTGTGTTGTTTTTTATATATAGTCTCGACAATAAAAATAAGTACGAGTAAATTATATTGAAGTATAGTGAAAATTAAAACTCAAGATTACGCGTCTTAATCCTACCGCGCAGATGAGTTAATAAAAATGAACCACCCGCGTCCAAGCATTAGACATCAACGGGTGCGGAAAGTTTGCTCAAAACTTGAAAAATTAATGTTTCTTAGTCGTATATATAGTCCATTCAAAATGCACGCAGCATATATATAATGTGGGTATTAATTAAGTATGTAAAAATTAATACCTAGAAGGTAAAGGCTACGTGCTGGCTGCCGGACTACATTACGCTCTCTGTGTATTAATTATGGGGAAATGCAACAAAAACAAATTATTAACATTTGAATATTATCACACTTTCAAAACCATAACTATCGTTGGTCCGAATACTTTCATCATCATACTTTACATGAAGCTAAATAAAAATATTTGCTTCTGCCCGCGACAGCGACCGCGTGGAATTATTACAACTTTTATTTTTTCTTTCTGGTAAAAGCTTCCCTGTATCTTAATCTGAATGAGTTTCAAACACATGACTATCTCTACAAACTTTTATTAAATATATAATATTAGTATTTCAATTTTCTAGTGCATAATAGGACTAAGTTAATAATAAGTAATTCATTTCCTGGTGAAAAATAAGAGATTTATATTTATCTATTAAAAACTAAGAAAATCTTTTGTAATAAAAGAACTGGTACACGGAAAAGTTGTATCGCAAAAGCCGATCTTTCTTGAGTTGAGATTAAGGCACGCCGCGCCGACAAGAAAACGACATAATCACAGTTAACGACGAGCATTTCACAAGTTATTCATTAAGCTGTCAAGAGGCTAGGCTTACTTACTAACATCAGCCATAGTACTTACGAGATTATACAGAACGCGTGAGTTCGTGGCGGTCAAGGCCTGTCGTGGGCGGCCCACGAACCCGGATATACTGCTTCGCCGAAAAACCCGACGTGTATTCGATTATCTCTCGACATATAATTTTTCCTAGTCTTAATGATCAAATCTTTTCTTGATGGCAATATGTATGCCTGTCGTTAATGTTAAATAACGATGGAATAGTCTCGTCACTAATCTCTTAAATTCAAATAAAATTATCATAAAAGGTACTCACCTGCAGGGAAGGATCAAACTGACAACCATCCGAGGATTCCAGAGGTGTTACAGTTCTAGACCGCACGTTATCTCAATTCGACGACTAAGGGCCTTTTCGCAACCAACTGTACCGGACACCACGACCGCACGTTGTTCAATAGGCCTTGGCCCTTGACAGGACGAGGCCCATAGTTAAAGTCGTGCGTCGCGTGGCGCATGCGCGGATCGCAGTGCGCGGGAGACCGGCGACTGCCCGCGCTTGCGCAGGCGGCCGCACCGCGCCCCTCCCCGCATTCTACGCCCCACCCCGCCCCCTTCGCGCCATCGTACCCACTGACGTCACCTAGACCTTAAACCTAACCCGCTTTAGTCAGGACTTCATCCTCATGCTAATTCCAAATGCCTAATACAACATTGAACTACGAAAAACCAGTAACAACGCTATAGCAAATTTCATCGGTAAAGCCAACTTAGCCAAAATTCGCAATGGCCGCTCTCATGGCGCCGGTGACCGGTTCAGAGATCGGTATTATTTCGCGAATGTTCCACAAAACCACTTGTACATTTTGATTAATAGTAAGAAAAGTGTACGTCCTGCCGGTGCAGGCTGTTTCGTTGTACTGAGACAACCGGTTCATAAGCAGCTAACAACGTGACGCCGCCGCCTGGAAATCTCGCAACTGTCTTGGGACTTTGACTGTCGCTTGACTCGATTCAAATTAAAAAGTCGTTTTTTCGGTTTGGGCTAATTAAGTCAAGTAGTTCACTGGCTCGGAAATCCTTGACTCGCACCAACACACCACATAGCTATATTTGATATGTATTAACTCGGTTACAAATTTTTAATAGATGGACGGCCATAGATAAGTTAAAGTATTGTGAAAGATACTCAATAAGTAAAAATTTCATATATGACTTCAAAAGATACAGCAGTACATAGTTACTACGTGCAAAACACATAAAAAAAACTGTGCTTATAGATTGGCGTGATATTCAAATGCCAGACAGTGTAGCCAATCGCGAATCACGCGGTGTGAAGTCGGTAATAAAGTTATGATACTCGAGTCTTGTAAGAGCATCTATTTCTTATCATTTTTAAAAGAGTAATATGTGCTTTTTTAAAGACGTGTTTTAGTGAAAGCAATTTTCTAATCAAACATTTTTTAATAGAACTTGTGGAAACTTTTGAAAATACGTCATTTCAATTTACTGTCTTGAAATATTAGTGCGCATTTATGGTAGGATGTAGTTACTAAAAAGGATATGAGAAATGTTAACCGCACTTTTATGTACTATCATTAAAATAAATCGCAGCCTGTCTCGGAAGGTCAATTTCGTCTTAACTAATTGTTTACGCAGACCCCAAGCCGATATCATTACTAATATACTATCGACTAAAGCTTAAATGTCACAGAATAACAACCATACCTAAGTACCTGAAAATATTTAGATCGATGACGTTGACTCCTTATCAACGAGCGATTTATCTTATAACAAGATGCCAAAGCAAAAGTATTGCAATTACGGTACTTAGTTCCTCCCTCCTTGATTTCTCATCGCATAACCGGAATATGTCGTGGTTAAAAGAGGAACACTGTTAAGTCAGTTTACTGAAAAAAACTCTCATTAAACCATTTAAATAATTTATTTTTAAACTTCCTATAATTTAGTATATTAATTTAATTAAGTATCTTTTTGTATACTCGAATACACATAATTAGCTTTTTCTCTATTTTACTTCGATCTCTTTCAAGTTTATTTTTCACATCTTCCAGTTTTTTTTAATAATTCCATTTAAAAAGTTAAAATTACAACCTATAAGTGTCTCAGTGTTGAGTTCGGCCTCCTCGTATTTCTGTAAAGTTTTTACGGCAAGGAAGTATTCGCGCAAATTCAAAAAAATTTCTCAGATATGCAATTCCCTCACTAAGTTTTCCTTCTAAGCTGAGCACGTGGTAAATTAGTACTTAAATTGACATTGACAAATTCATTGGCACCGGCAGGGATAATTAAATAATTCCATTTACTAAATAGCGAAATAATTACTAATGTCTTCAAATACACAGTGATTTTTATGATTCTTTATGCAGTTCTAAAATATATGACATGCCTTGTCACTTACTATACGCAATATAGTAGCCCTATGCTGCTATTTTACGCTGGTATTCTCTTCGCGCGGTGCTTCCGTAATACGTTACAGCGTAGTCTAACACATAAAATGGTAGTGCTAATAATCCAAAACGTTTGAATAACGTCCCAGGCAGCACACAAGCGTTATGAACATCAATACACCAGCCCACATAGAACTTAGAGTTCTTTTAAAAGCGTATAAGAGTTTTGAAAAGGGGTTATATGCGTATAAGAGTGGTTTATGAGTTATTATACAGCTCAAACTGTATAAAGTCTGTATTATGGAATCTAAGTAAGCTTAGGGTTCTTGATCAGAATATGAAATCTCTAGTATACAACTTTAAGTATATTGTAACACTTCAATCTGATCTTATCATTAAAGTTGTATAGAAGCTGTTTTTTTGCATGCTGTCCCTTGCTTATACAACTCTAAGTGTTATTGTAGTATCACTAAAATCTTATTTCTGGACAATGATGTATGCAAACTCTCTTCTAAAACTTATTCTTATGGTGTCATTGCACACTTTTGTAAATACAGTAGTCTTATGACTTCTGTCTATGAGAGTGATATAAACTAAAAAAAAATAACAGCCATAGTACGACTTAAATCTGTATAAGTGACAGAATATCGCCATTTTGCATGCGCTGCGTGTTTATATTGTGCTAGTGAACTAAATTAATTTGTTACCAATATGTGGAAAAAAAGAAAAAGATTTGGTTCAGTAAAAAGACCATGTTAAAACTAAATTAAATTTATCCAACACTGTGCTTAAGACAAGATTTTTCATCTTTAATACGTATATCTAAAGAGAGTTATATGTTGTGTTGAAAAAACTGCTATACAGCGTAAATAATAAAAATATCCTATTATAGAACTGATTAAAAATCAATGACTGCATTATATAATCCATAACATACATAGTACAGCTACTAAGACTATAAGACCCTCGAAATAGCGTTTAGGCTGTTTAGCAAATTGTCGCCATTTTAAGACACATAAAAACAAAATTAAAAATATAAATTTGGGACTATTAGACACTAGTCTTAGCCTATACCATTATTTCAGTTTGACTAATGATCACTGTGCCCCAATGTGCCATTATATCCATTAATTTAATTTTTTTTTTTAAATTAATTTAATTTATTTTGTCCTTGTATTATTTTGTTATATTGCTGGCGCGGCAATTTTTCGTTAGAAAACATATACAAGTTTACCGTAAATCTAATTTTGCACGTCCAATTCACCAATTATCATCGTCAAAACTCAACTCGAATCCGAATATAATATTAATATGTTAAATATATGTACATTAAATGTCGCCATCATTCAATTTCTTTTTGTTTTATATTCATTTGTAATCCCATTCAAAAACCAATTTAGAACGTTTGTCTTTATAAGTTACTTATAAGATAATATCTGTAGTGTAATAGTTTACTTTCACACCAAATAACAGCTGTAATACAGCAGTTATACAGCCTCTTTTATGCTTGTACAGCTACTGAACAGCGCTACTAACGCATAAAGCTGCATAATTTGTGCCAATTTTTTACTTATAAGAACTGTATAAGCGCTTATACAGCTTTTATACAGCCAGAAAATACAGCCTCTATTTTAAATACGAACTTTAATACAGCTCGTTCATACAATCGCGGTTAACCCCAAGCAGCATGCAAGCTGCTTGGGGTTATCCGCGATTAGTCAGGTAGGACTTCACACCCACATATTTAATTATTTTTTAACTTTTCTAAGCCAGTGATCGACTACTATCCCACCTGATAGTGGTGTTGTAGCCGAAGATGGTAAAATTACTTGGTCTAATACTTGATCTATGGTAACGCCAAGAGATATTTTGCTTTCATCTGTTTTTTCTATTTATGATTGTTAAATTGTTTTTTTTTATGTTTAGATTTTTAAAATTGAAGATTATTTTATTACGTATAAATTATTTACGGTCCCGTATCAAATTCAGCAAAACGGAATACTCGTGGAATTACCTCAACCACTAACCTGTTGGGCTGAACTGTTATTATGCATAGCATGCACTTGACCAATTTTGGATTGATTGAACTGTTTGAAATAATTTATGGACTTATGTTTTTGTTTCATGTCACAAATTATGGATATATTCACACATATCACATGAGTAATGTCATTTACATACAATTGAAAAAATTTTAGACCCAATATGGTTCATTGAGAAGGAAGGTAATTTTATTATTGACATTAAATTTACGATTATTATATTTTTTTATTTAATTTACATTTAATTATTGATTGATTTAAGTTTTTAATTGACTACACATTGTAAATGATTACATAGTAAATATAAAATATGATCGGAATTTCTCTGTGGGATAAAATTCGTTATGAAGAATATTCTACGATGGATATACTATCCGCAGAGAAACTAAATTAACTGACTTATCACATCAGTAAGCTGAAGTGCCATATAGCTCGAAAACCGACAAACAACAGGGAAGAAAGGTTCTTGAGTAGCAGTCTCGTATTGCAGCGCAGCTTAGTTTTTGGCGACTTCCACTAGATAGAGTGACAATTACACTCGACTCCAAAGAGTCAGTAATTCCTTCATGGGGCAATGTATACGCTTTTACAACAGTCCCAGAAAATATGCAGGACCTATCTATCACAAAGCAAAACTTCTTTAAACATGGTTATTATTCTACTAAAGGGTACATTGCTTGATAATAACCCCGTGGAATGAGATGATCGCTACCATACTGTTAACTTTTATTACCTAAATGTGTTCATACATAATTGTATAAAATATTATATTGTGAATTTATTTTTATATAAAAATAGTCCCGCTGGGTTTCTTGCCCGTTCTTCCAGGTCAATTTTTTTCCGAACCAGTGGTAAAACTTAAATTACTTTCAATTAGTATTCTTGTAAACTTTTTTGAATAATAATTATATTCTATTTTACATTACTGGTCCTCTGTTTCTAACCGTCTCTATTTTTATAATCAGCTGCTATGTGAAATGAAGTCAATAGATTTATCAAATCAAAAAATAAATATTTAGTAGCAGAAGTTGTATAGATAAAAATAGTACAGCTATGTCTTAGCATTATTTATATTTCCTAAGTAATAAAATAAAGATTAATTGATTTTTTAATTTTTTTTTCAATAGAATAAAGGTGACAAACGAGCTCACAGCACCTGATTGTTAGTGGATGTTGTGACCTATAAACATCTACATCTATCCTCATTTAAGAATCAAAATGCAGATGCGTTGTCACCCCTTAGGAATGCCTAATTTCCAGTGAAAAGGGTCACCGGTTCACTACACTCACCGTGCGAAACACATCAGCATTAAGCTGCAATTTTACTTTGATATTCGCTGAGACCGTGTTCCTTCCTAATCGTACCGACCATTTTATGCTACAAATATAATATGGCTCTATTACGTATCAAAATAATTTATCTCCCAATTCATCCCGTAGATGTAGGTAGGCATAAAGGGAGTAGAAAGCAGTCCTATCACATCAAAATCAAAATTAAACAATTGGAATGTCAATTCGTTTAAATTGTTTTCCTCATTTTACAGAATAAATTTCAATGGAAATTATTTTAATAGAGAAATACGTTACACATGTAATCAACCTCCATTAACCACAAATACGCTGCATTCTTCTGACGCGAATATATCCATCCATTACCGTGCGCCATGCTTTGATACGCGTGTTCCCCCAACATTATTTTAAATAAAAATTTAAATATACGATAGCGGTACGCATATAATTATAATACAGAATTCACGAGGATGATGTGGCGCAGTGGTCAGAGAAATATAATGCTAATACATGTTCTAAAATAATGGTACTATAAGAATGTCCTCTGTATTATTTATGAATTTATTTCTATGCATCTCTAACAGTTGTACATATTAAATTACATCTAACACATTACTTACATCTACAAATTACTATGTACTACCAATTATAGGAGAACACATTATTCTAAAACAATAACAGTGTTTATAATTTGCCTATTTTAATGGTAGTTGGAACAAAAATAAGTTTAGCGAACAAAAGATATATCATAGTTTTTGTAACATAAATAAAAGTTTTCAATAATGTTAGTGACTAATTAATTTTCTAAACTGTCGTTACATTTTTTCATAAAAAGTGAGAGCCCGTCACAACCAATGTCCAGTGTTGCTATGTTTTTTACACATACATTTTATACGCGTTTTATACATGTTATTGGAGAATTTTGTCCAAGTTTTGTTCGAGTGCTATCAGTCTTAAAGAATAATAATAATAATAATAAAAGACCAGCAATTATCGGAATACATCCTAAAGGATGGCGCCGTCGACATCTGTCGAGCTTGTCGCCATCCCGGCGAGTCACCAGGCATGTCATCTCCGGTTGTTCGGCGCTTTCTAACACTGAGTATTTGCACAGACACAACCTAGTAGCCAAGATTCTACACCAGGGCTCGCTCTGAAATACGGTCTCGTGGATAGGAAAATGCCATATTATAAGTACTTGCCGGAAGCCGTGCTCGAAAATGATCGCGCCAGGCTCTACTGGACCGGGCCATCATCACAGACAGGACTATTCTTGCGAATAAGCCTGATATTGTGCTGATGGACCGGGCACAATCAGATATTACGGTCGATATTACCATTCCTTATGACGAGAACCTCGTGGCCGAAACAGATAAGCTGACAAAATATCTAGATTACTGCACGGGTGACCGACATGTGGGGTGGTCTGCCGACCGAAATTATTCCTGTGGTCGTTTCTGCGAACAGGCTAATCCCGGTCAGCCTCTCGGGTCATCTGAGGCGACTGGGACTCCGTGAAGGACCGTTCCGTGCTCAAATGCAGAAGGCGGTGCTCCTCGACACCGCCTCTTTCTTCTCTTTCCCCTAACCCTCAGCCGTTTGGTCTCCCCTGCCGAGGGCTTCCATTTGGTTGGGTTTTATTTATTTATGTATTATTTGTGTTAGTATATTTAATATATACATATATATTTATGTATATTTATTTACTATATTTCTTTTATATATTTATTCAGCCCAACCAAATGAGAATACTATAAATATCGAATAATAATAATAATTTATCTATTTATTTGCTCACAAATTTACATTGTCTTGTAATAATATTGGAGGTATAACCATTTTAATTTGTGAGAGCCTGGTGTTAGTACTAAGAAAGACCTGTATGACTAATTACCAGATTCTCGTCCCTTGATTTAACATTTATCAACATACCTTTAACTTTAGTACACTTCGTGCGACAATATGATTTATAATTGTTGTTGTTATAATTAAAGTTATAATAAAATATAGAAAGAAAAGAAAAGAAAAAAACAATTTTAAAACTAAAAACTAATTTACGTTGTAATGTGAGCGCTGTGTGTGTGGTGTGTGTATGAGTGTGTGTGTGTCTGTGTGTCTGTGTGTGTGAGAGGGAGTGAGTGTGTGTTTGTGTGAGAGTGAGTTGTGTATGTGTGTATGTTTGGATAATATTTTAAATAATAGGAGTTATCAGAGTTCTGTTTCAGTGTAGTTTAAGCCCAAAAGCCATTCCGTTACTCTTGTTTTAAAGAATATTTATTCATAGAATGTATTGGTATAGCCTTATTTATTCTATTGTAAAGAAGACTACCAAGATAACAGAAGAATCTATGAGAAAAATTTGAATTACATTTTGATTTTTACAAACTATCTACCCTTCCGAGATTGGAAAAGAAATGCTATTGTATGGTAGCGAATAATGTTTCTTTAGAACAGTTTGCAAAATAAACATTTGCCTAACAGTGGTACCCTGCAACGTTTGTATAGTTCAGCAGTTGGAAATAAAAATGGCAATGAAAACCCAACTTTTAGAATGGATCTTTGGGTGCGTTCCAACCCTATAAGACGGGTTTTTGCTGCACCACCCCATGATGTTATACCGTATAGCAAAAGAGATTGCACAAAGGCAAAATAAACAGTTTTGATCACTTTTGTATCAGAAGCATTTCTAAGGTTTTTAAAAACATAAATCAACTTTCTCAATCTAGATGCCAGTGTAGCTATATGTTTTTCAAACGTTAAGTTGTTATCAATTATAACACCAAGATATTTAACGTACTCAGATTTCTCGATAGTTGGGCAGGTACAATGCATAATCGAGTCTGAGACAGTCCGATAGTTGGTAAGATAAGAGAGAGTTACAGGCAAAACAGGGTGCACCTTTAGATGGAGGTGATCCGGTGACGGCTGATCTTGCGCTCTGATGGAAAAAGTTAAATATTTAGTTTTTCAATATTTAAGGTAAGTACGTTTTGTTTAGCCAATTCACAACAATATTTAATCCTTTTGAACATTACTAAATGTCTGGGGCCAGGAATCACCATCAAAGACAAGTGCCGTGTCATCAGCAAAAGTTATTATATATCCATTTGGAAGATTTAGATTATATAAGTCATTTATGTAGGTTAAAAAGAGTGTAGGGCCTAGTATACTGCCTTGTGGTACACCAAAACTAACAGGCAACACTTTACTCACGTAGTCTTGCACCTTGACACACTGAGTTCTATTTTGCAAATAATGCCAGAAAAGTTTTAGCTGGAGATTACGAATGTCAAGGCTTTCCAGTTTTTTTATAAGTGTGGGCAATGAGACTGCATCAAACGCTTTGGCTAGATCAAGGAAGACGACCAGTACTTTTTCCTTGCATCCAATTTGGTGACAACAAAATTAAAAGAATGAACATGGGTTGCGGGGAGGTCTCCGAGGTACATTAATATTAAACTACTCAACAGTTCACTGTCATCAATTTTACCATTGAAAAGTTTATGAAGAAATTTCATATCAAGAAGAGATCTACAAACTGCCAGTGGTTTCATCCTAAAGTAATCGAGTTTCTCTTTGTAGCACTCACTATGACTTGAAGCCTTAAAACGAAAGATTAGGTGTTTAATGAGTCTCTTCTGAACACGTTCGATTCTTTTAATGTGGTTTTTATAAGCGAGAGACCATACTTAACAATATTCAAGTTTGCTACGGACCAAGCTGTTGTACAGTTGATGGATTGTTGTTACCTTTTTTAAATCTTTAGACTGTCTAAGGACAAAGCCGAGCAACTTGAAAGAACCAGTCACTATAGAGTTAATAAGTTTATCGAATCTTAATTTGCTATCAAATATTACGTCCACGTCTCTAATGGAATCGGTTTCCTTCAATTTTTTACCCAAGATATTGTAAGAACTCATTAATGTTTTTTTCTTGTGAATTTTATAAAACTACATTTGCCCGGATTAAGCAGCATTCGATTTGTTTCACACCATTTTACAAGTCTGTCAAGATTCGTTTGTAGTTCTATTACGTCGGATTCTTACTTTATAACTTTAGGTATTTTTAAATCGTCTGCGAACAAATAAACCTGACAATCTAAACAAATAAAAGTGTCTGTTTGTAATATCAAAATAACAGTTTTTTTACTAAATGCATATGAAAGTATATACGGTACTTATAACAAAAACACAATGTTAAAAAATGTTGTCTGTCTGTCTGCCTGTTTGTTCCGGCTAATCTCCGAAACGGCTAAACCGATTTCGACGGGCCTGTCACTGGCAGATAGCTGATGTCATAAGGAGTAACTTAGTCTAATTATATTTTAGAAAAAGAATTAGAGTAGAATAGAGTAGAATCATTTTTATTCAATATAGATAGATTATAGTACATAATACTTATTGAAAGTAATTTTTTACTTTTACCACTGGTTTGCAAAAAAACCTCTGTCCGGGGAAGAACCAGAAAGAAACCCAGCGGGACTTTTATTTTAAAAAAGCACAATTTACACTATAATATTTTATACAATTGTTATGAAAACATTTAGAAACAGCATGGTAGTGATCACCTCATTCCCAGGGGGTTATTATCAGTCATGTACTCTTTAGTAGTATAATAACCCTTATTAGACAATTTTTGATTAATAAATTATTTAAACCTTTTGATAGAAAAGGTCTGCATATTTTCCGGGGCTTTGTTGTAAAAGCGTATACATTGCCCCATGAAGGAATTACTGACTCTTTGGAGTCGAGTAACTGGTATAACTAACTTGTGCTTGTTCCTAGCATTTACAGAATGTACATCACTATTTTTAATAAAACTATTTTTGTTTTTGTGTACATACAATAAGTTCTCGTAATTATATATATTGAGAGGCACAAGTTAATATATTTATTTCTTTAAATTTTTCTCTAAGGGATTCCTTCGGACCTAGGTTATAAATTGTTCTTATGGCTCTCTTTTGCAAAAAAGAGATAGTTTCAATGTCAGTCACATTACCCATAGCAAGATTCCATATGACATTATGCTATGGAAATAAGTAAAATAAACTAATCTAGCTGTTTCAACACATGTAAGGCATCTAATCTTTTTTACAGCATATGCTGCAGAACTAAGTTTGCTAGCTAGTTTAGATATATAAGGGCCCCATTGAAGCTTCGCGTCAACTGTAATACCGAGAAAAACAGTGGATTCAACAAGACCCAGCTCCTCCCCACTTGAAAGCACACTGGTATTCACCTTTTTAACATTAGATGTAGTGAATTTAATACATTTCGTTTTATTACCGTTCAAAAGCAAATTATTGACGTTAAACCAGTGTACTACTTTTGATATAGCATTATTTACTTCGTCATATTTCAACAATTGCCTTTTTAGTCGGAAAATCAACGAAGTATCATCAGCAAATAATACTATATCATGGTTATTCCCTACCAAGTAAGGTAAGTCATTAATATAAACTAAGAACAAAAAGGGACCAAGAACTGAGCCCTGAGGGACACCCATAGATACTACCGATTCGGAAGAACGGCATCCATTAATAACAACTGTTTGCGTTATATTATTTAGATATGACATAATAAGTTTAAGTGCTATGTTTTTTACACCATAATGATGTAGCTTCCTGATTAATCTCTCATGGTTAACACAGTCGAAAGCCTTGGAAAGGTCACAAAATATGCCCAAAGCCTCTTCTGAATTTTCCAATGCACAGAAAATATGTTTGATTAGCTCAACACCTGCATCAGTTGTCGAGCGACCCCTTGTAAATCCAAACTGATTGTTATGTATTAATATATTTACATAAAAAAACTTAACATTTGATCTAGAATAATTTTTTCAAAAATTTTACTGAGCGTTGGCAGTACAGAAATAGGTCTAAAATTAGTGGGACTAATGTACTACCAGATTTAAATAAAGGTATAACTTTACTATGTTTCATTAAATCAGGAAACACACCAGATTCGATACTAGCATTGAAAATAATAGCAAGTTGGGGTGCGATCGCATCTATTATAGACGCAATAACTTTAACAGAAATCCCCCATAGATCTGCTGTTTTCTTAATATCAATAGTTTTGAAATATTTTACAATATCACCTGATAATATTCTATGAAATGCAAATTCTTTTTTATAGACTTTTACATTTTGTTTGAGTAATGATTGCGACAGCAGGGAGAAATTGAGTGACTTTGTAGTCAAGATCGGAATGTCGGTAAAATATTGTTCAAAAGCCGTTGCAACGTCTTGATCTGTTTTCGTCAAATTATTGTTAAAATTTAATTGAAAGTTTGAGTTGTGTAGTTTTATCTTTATATGTGTAGTTTTGTAGGTTCCGCGCAACATAATTAAACCCTAAATTATATGCGGGCGAAGTCGCGAGGAACACCTAGTTTTTAAATAAATTTACTATATCATTAATAAACAAAACAAAGAATAAATGCCCCAAATTTGATCCCTGCGGAACACCATAAATAGCATTGAAAGAGTCCGAACACTTGCCATCAATTACTACTCTGGCATTTCAATTAGATAGATAGGATTTGCACCAGCTTAAAAATGTATCAGAAATGCCAAAATATACGAGTTTTTTAACAAGTATATTATGATACACCCTATCAAATGCCTCAGCAAAATGATTATAGATTACATCTACTTGTAGGTTTTTGTCAATCGAATCAATAAGATTGGAAACATAATTGAGCAAATTAGTATTAGTAGACTTCTTAGGCATAAAACCATGTTGACATGGATATAGGTGGTCTTTAACATGATGGAATATGAATGGGTAGGCAAGTGTCCACCCATTCATATTCCATCTCTCTACCGTATCAAGTCTTTGATACGGTAGAGAGGATTGATATAGGTCGATAATTAGATAAAATTCCTTTTTCCATCAATATAAATAGGTACTTTTCGTGCTTCCTTCCACTTATCGGGAAAACTCCCTGTCTTAAGTGAAGCGTTATAAATTAGTTGTAAGGCGTAGGATATTGAATTTGCACATTAAATTAAGAATATAGGCGGCACATTGTCAGGTCCAGCACTCTGTTTTATATCAAGTCTTTTTACTTTGTTTATTATGCTTTTTTGGGATATGTATATATTGGACATTTCAGGAAGCTATAGCTTTTGATTTTTGTTTTTGAATTTGAATTTGATTGAACATTCATTAATCTTTACTATTTCGAAGTTACATAAAACTAAGTCAATTTTTTTATTACTATTTATAATAGAATAGAATTACTTGAAGTCATTTAATTCCAAGAAATCTAAAAGTAATTTATTTATGTTATTATTGCTATTTAAAATTAGTAAAAGATACGTACCAGAGCTATGTAGTTCCCAGTTTACATTTGAAATATTAAAGTCAACTGCTATAAACGTGTGTTCTGTGTTATACTCATCCATGATTTGATTTATGTTCTTAATGAATGTTCTAAATAAGTTTTGATTTAGGGGTGGTGGTAGGTACACAACACAGATTTCAATATTATATGTTCCTAACTCCAACTATGACCAATTGTAAACAAAAGTTACAGTGTCTAATTGGTAAATGAGCTGGACAACTGTTATATTGCTCTTTTCCTTTTTTATTTCTTAAAATGAAAAAGAAAATTATTGTTGTGTTCTAGTCTGGCAGAGACGCATAGATACTTTTAAGATATATTAAAAGTATATGTACTATAAACAGAAATAGAATAAAATAGAATACATACTTAATCATCATTACACTCTACTCTACTACACTATATAATAAATAAAATTTAGATGCACTCTCAACCAAACGGCCGAAGTTTAGGTCGAGGGTTAGCGAGAAAGGGAAACAAACCAACGATGAGGGTGGATTCTACAAGACCACAATCTTTTTTAAGCCTGGCGCATTAATGGACCGCTCTAGGCTCAAAGAAGATCGTGTTCGGAGTTTCAGTCACCTTAAATGACCCGAGAGGCTATCCGGGATTGATGTCTTCGCAGAAAGACTACAGAAATTATTTCGGTCGTCAGACCACTACAAACATATTGATATTTGGAACTGGCTCAGAGACTGACTCAAGATCCAAATATTTTTTTTTATTCCGGGATGGAAAAACATATCTCACACTTTTCTTAAAGTGCTACCCTCAGTTATGAACAATCCTGAGCTGTTAACTGAAACCTGTTAACTTACCAACAGGTCACTCACTTTTATTATTGCGAAATTCAATGGTGACAAACCCATGTGAATTTTGCAATGAAAAAAGAGATATTAAAAAAAAACAAAAGTATAAATAAAAAATAATGATATGTTTATGTTTACATATTAAATACATAAATAGTAACAGATATTATATGTTCAAGTATTGCTTCAAATCATAAGATAAATATATTATTAATACAACTTCCAATCTATCATAACAAGTTACTTTAAAGCATCGTCTCAAAGGTAATGCAACACTATTACGGGTGAACGACTAAAGTGAAAAGCTCTTTGTTTCAAAGAGCGCAAAGTTTGCTGTACAAACCACAAGCAGTTTTGCATAGACGGTCTAGAAACATCCCTGTGAAATAGGTAACTATTTATTGATCGAGTTCCAAAAACTAGACTGCTCTATATTCGACGCGTATATTTAGCTTTAATATATGTTCAACCGACTTCTCGGCAATGGCTGAACTGATTTTAAAGGTTCTTCTTTTATTAAATAAGTTATACGTCAAGGGTAATGCCATATAATTTTTGAGAAAAAAATTCACCCATAAGAATGGAAAAAAGTGATGTAATTTTAATATAAATATTTAAGGGGCGTTTTAGTTGTTAATACTTTGCGCTTGTGATATTCTTTAGTGTACTCAAAAGGGTAAATAAAATTACTTTAAAAAAATAAAAAAAACCAACTTCAAAAACAAAAACAAAAATAATTTCCACATAATAGCTTTTGAAGTTTAGGCTTCAATTCTTCGACACTATGTCTTAGTAACAAAATAGCGAATCAAACCACTTATAATATGATACCAACGTGTGTAACATCATTGTAATATAATGTTACATACGTTGAACATTCAGAGTGAAAAATTAAAATCATCAAAGGAGATAAAAGGCAGACGATTTTTAAATATATGTATCATATAGTTTAAATACTATTCGATTTAAATAAAATGTGATTCAAATAAGAAAAGGACTGACCTGGTGCCATATTGTGACATCATAGCTGTCAATTCAAACTAGTTAGGTAGGGGGAGCAAAACAAATAACTTTGAAATAATATTTATTTACAAAAGAAACATGAACGAAAAACTATTAATCTGAATGTAGCATTTCAATTTCAATTTCGCTCATCTCTGCATCAGTGAGTAGTCATCATTGTCATCATTATCATCACTGTTGCTTTCCCATATAGAAATAAAACATGAATTTATGTAGGTATTTAAAATATTAGTATCAATATTTTCAAATAATTTTAAAAATAATTATGAGTTATTAATACGCAAATTAATTTTCTTTGTAAGCAGTACTTTTTAAGTGATAGTTGACAGATCGCGGTCATTCGAGGTCATTAACATTCCTATTCTTATTTGAATCACATTGTACACACCACGGCTTAGGAGTAGGTCGTATGGAGTTCGGTCCCATGCCTTGGCTTTGCTAAAATTATTGTTAATTACAATTTTATTTTCTATATATAAAAACACGTACTAAAACAGTACGAATCATCTCACTCCATTACTTTCACAGTCTATCTAAGGCTTTCGCCCAGCTTTGAGCCGATTATGATCATTGACTCGGCATGAAAAAACATCGTTATGCGTAGGACACTCAATAAGTTTTGAGATATACTTAAAGTATTCTAGATACTTACTATTAATATTTATTTTACATCTTTTCAAAATATTCTCCATCATGCTCTATACAAAGTTCCATTCGCCTAAACCAATTCTGAAAACACTTTTGCCAGACTTGATCTTCTTCGGTGCTTGAAAAAAACTTGCCTTTTATTTTTTCTTTGACTCTTGGGAACAAAAAGAAATCACAAGGAGCTAAGTCAGGGCTGTAGGGTGGGTGAATTAGAGTTTCAACACCAGATTCCTCAATAAATGCTTTTGTTCTAAGGGAGGTATGTGAAGAGGCGTTATCGTGATGCAGCATAATTCCCCGAAGCCCGGTCTTTGGTCTTCTCTCCCGCACAGCTTGAAAAGCTATCGGTAATGCAACTGTAGTATACCATTCAGAGTTGACTGACCTACAATTTTCCAGCATTGACGTCGACAAATGTCCGCTCCGCGAAAAAAAACTAGTCACCATTTTTTTGCCGACTTCTTTTCCGACGGTCCAACGGTGTTTTCAGTTTTGCCGGTAACTGTCCTTCTGAGTAGACCCATACCGATGATTGCCTTTTATTTTCCGGATCATATAGATAGATCCATGTCTCGTCAGTAGTAACGATTTCTGAAACACGCCTAGATGCCTCGTTTTCAAAACGTAGACGCATTTCATGGCACCAATCCACACGAGTCTGTTTTGTTTTTTTTTTTTTAATATTGAGCAATTGGCTTATGGAGTTCTATTTTTTTTTTTAATAAATTTGCTTTTTAGAAACATATAACACGGGTGCGTTCCATTTTTAAATTTCGAGCATCTCAAAACTTATTGAGTGACCTACGTACAGTACAGTTTAATTATCACATATTATGTGAAATCAGACTTTTAATTTATTTTAATTTGATGAAGTTATTAGCTTTCAACTAAACAACTTTTAAAATTTACACTAGTTTTCTTCTTTTGAACGGTACAAATTTTACTAGATTGTCTACCGCACTACAACCATTGCTCGTATTGTCACTAAAATTTAGTTTTTTTTTATTTATAGGATAAGTGTGACAAACGAGCACAAAGTTCATCTGATGGTAAGTAGTTACTGTAGCCCATAGACATCTACATCCATCCTCAACATCGAATCAAAATGCAGTTGCATTGTCACCCGTGAGGACTAAGATAGAATGCTTCGTTTCCAGTAAAAAGGGTCTCCCGTTCTCTACACTCACCATTCGAAACACAGCAGCGTTTCTGCTATTTTACGCTGGGTATTCTGTGAGTATTCTGCACTCGCACTTGCACTACAGCAGTACAACCATTTCTCGTATTGTCAGTAAAATTCACTTACCTGTGTTTGCTATAACCCAATTTAGAATATTTAGTTATAGCAAACACAGGTAATATTTAATTATAATTAAATAATCATAATTTTTAATTATAATTAAATAATAAAAACACCGTGTAGTGGTGGCGTAAAAGAATCCACTACCCCATACTATTCCCACCGTGAGTATGCTAAGAGGCGACAGAAGAAAATGAAACAGGAGATAGACAGCATCGTCGTCCTGATAACAACTTGAAATAATAAAAAACTGCGGTAGGCAACCCTCTTGCCAAGCATGGCAACTATGGCAATTAACAACCTATGGGGAAGTTCTATGTTCAACAATGGTATTTTGATTGATGGTGTATATCAACAAATGAGGTATATTTAAGTGGCTATGGAATAGTGTTACCTTTTACTATCATCACATCGTCGTAATATAAGCTTAAACGTAGAAATTTTGTCGCAATCGCCAAGCTTGGCGTTACAAAATATTTACTATTTATTTATTTATTTAAAACTACCGTCAAGATTAGTATCATAGCATTCTATAAATGTATAACTAAATTCTATATACGGCTAAATACAAACCTCACTTACTGGTAGCCACAGCATGTACTTTTATATAAAAAAAGTGAAAAACACTAAAACAAGACAGTAGTACGTGCTATCATTAAAGATATTTCATTAAAACCAACAATGATAAGAAAGAGTTTAAAACTGACGTAATAATTACTGATTAAAAATGTTTAGGACTTTAAATCATGTTTTTGTACAGCATTTTGCTATCATCAACTATAAGATAGTGTATAGTCTCAGGAAAGCAAGATCCTTTTTTCCAAATATCTTCTTTCAAGGTGTTAGGGCTTTTCTTTGCCTACCATAACATATTTACCTATTGCTACTTCTAAGTAAATGTATCCACTGCTGTGTTCCGGTTTAAAAGAAATTATTCAGTATAATAGCATTTGGGGTATAATAAATCGTAATGGCAGGCTGTAAGACATTTCATTTTATGTCTCAGAGATGTAAACGCATCAGTGGCATTTGTAAGTTGTCACTGTATTAGAATCCCATCTTTAATTAAAAAAATATCCCTAACAAGATAATTTTAAAAATAAGAATATTAATCGAAAAATTAGCCCCTCTTGCTGTTGAAAGTTTACCAGTTTTATATTTGTTGGTGAAGCTTATTCATTACGAAATGAACTTTGAACTTGTTAATGACTTCAGAGACATTTCTTCGAAACTAAATAACAGATTTCTCGATTAAAATTCTAATCTTGTAGACTTTTTGTTAGGAAACATTGTCGCTGACTTTTTCTTTTGAAACAAAGTTGTGGAACTTCGCCGAGTCAGGGGAATTTATACAATCGTTCAATAATGTCAGACATGACTTTGAGTTCACGTTCAGAGTTATGAGAAAGACAGAGGGGGCTATATTTCTTAATCTATTTATGAAGTTCGACACGCAGACTGACTCGGAATTATCATTTAAATAGAGAAAGTACCCGTCATATCTAATACGTTGATTTTTTACTTTCAAAAGAAGATCGGGCTTGGCATATATTTTTTTTAGTTTTTTACTACTTATTATTCAAACTTTATCGTATTCCGTGATTTTAATGTGAGATGTTAATCAAATTAACATTTAAAAATGTACAAATATTGTAATGCTAAGACAGTGCCGCTTTACCATATTCGGCTACTTCGCTATTTACCATCGAATGGATAGTATATAGGTATTGGCATAAAGTGGTAAAAAATCACACTTTTGTTAATATCCCAATTATGTACGTGCGGGGTAAGTAAAATCCCGATCAAAACATTTACAGTTTATTTTGGTTTTTAATATATGAGGTATTTTATTTGAGTTTTATAAAATTCATTTTTTCTCACCAGTCATTTATTTGAAGGGGGAAGTGATGTCTTAAACGTTCAACCGCTCGTTTCCCAACGAGTTTTCCAAGGTATACTCTCTTCATCGCACGACCTACTCTCATTCTCCCGAAGTGTCTGATCCAGCGAAGTCTGGATGGTTTTATTTAGCTGATTATGTCAGACTCATCGTCCAGGCCTTCTATTTACTTATTCTTCCTTACCCTTCACCTTCAAGAAAGTTCAGCACTTTTTGCAACATTTTCCTGTCTGCAACTAAGAGTTTATTCTTTTCTTCTTTTATTGTAAGTGTCCAAACTTAAAGCCCGTATGTCAAGATCAGCCTCAAGGAAGCCTCGGATCTTTGTCTTTCTGCTTATAAGTTTGGACACTAAAATGTTATGGAGTGCTGCTGAACATTATCTACTAGCTGAGTATTTCACGCTATTCATTCATTCATTTCAGCCTATCGAAGTCCACTGCTGCAGGGCCAGCATGGGCAGGAGACAATTTTATCCCCGGGGAAAGGAGAAAATGTTTATCCCCTCGCTTAGTTTTATCCACCCTTCGAGCATGGGCACGCTGGTGGATATAATATCCACAGTAAATAAAATGGGAGATAGACTTAGGCTTAGATAGATTTTTTGTATGAATATAAACTTAAACCCACGTCCAAAGAACTAGGATAAAATTGTCCCTTTCAAATGTCAAAAAAGCTTAATATTTTATCTTTCATTTGGCTCCATGCTACGGACGGGGGATATATGTCTACTCGTTATGTCAAACGGGGATATACTACTCCCGGCGCCGTGCTTTGGCATAAGGACAAGATAATTTTATTTCTTGTCAGTGGATATAATCGAAGGACAAATTTTTTGTCCCCAGTCCATGCTAGCCGTGCAGAACATAGGCCTCCCCCATAGATTGCCTTGAGGGAGTCTTGCCATAATTGCCAAGCTTTGCAGGCGGGTTGTCAACCGCAGTTTATTTTTATTTTCTAGGTTATTATTACACCACCACTATATGGTCAACATCTCAGGTACATAGAACTATTTCTTCTCTGACTTTGGTATCTGCTGGTATCTGCCAACAAAATTACCCAAAAAAATTTCGACATCATCATCGTCATCAATAACCCGTAAAAGTTCACTGATGTACATGGGCCTCTATTGTTTTAGGGACGTTTTGCCTTAATCACCACGCCTTAATTGGCCGTCAAGCGTTAATTGGTAGGTGGATTGGTAATCGAAGTACGAGGTAAGTAAGAGGTCTCGCACCTATGGCGCTGATCCCGGTCACCTATCTAGGTATTTTTAGAATTAAGCCAAATGTATATAACGCCATCTATCTGCTGCCATGAGGCCTTCTTGGCATTTTCTATAGTTTACACCCATGGGAAAATTGGGGTAATGGTTACTCTTACACGACGCGGAAAAAATCTATGGAAATTATTAATTCAATTTTTAAAAATTATATTGAGAGGGTCGTCTGGAATATTCATATTTTACTATTGTATATTGTTAATGTTTTACAACACCCGTTAATATACTCTGTTATGTTGATATTATTACAAATAAAATTGTAATATAATTAAAACAAATAACTTGTTTGTTACAGAAATAAATTATAAAATAGAGGTACTATAGTTTCTATGGTATTCATACTCCGTCAAAGATAGTAAACATGAATAATTTGTTCCTTTTTTAAAAGCGTTTAAAAAAATTATATAGTTTGGTACTCACGTCAAAACCAACTTTCTACAGCGCACAATAGGAGGAGGAGTAATCGTTCGTGACTACGTCCCTCCTTAGTAAGTCGAAGCATGACTCATGAGCGTTACTATCTGGCCTATCCATTTAATAATTGCGGATGTAAAAATATTGATTTTTTAAGCGTCAAACACTTCAACAACCGTTTCAATTCTTTTCTCCAAAAACATCTGATTTTATTCACTGATTATATTCGTCCTGTGAGTGTCGTAAGAGACAACGGAGGTAAACAAACCAAGATTGTAAATGGGCAACAGAACTTCCAAAATAACACCTAAAAAATAAAATTAAACTGCGATTGCCAACTCGCTTGCCAAACGTGGCAATTATGGTCAGTATCCCCCCTATGAGGCAATCTATGGAAGAGACCTACGTTCAGCATTGGACTTTTGATAGGCTGTAATGGTAATCTATATTACTTGTTAAGAATACTAATCTAATACACACGCATAACGTGCACAACACTATTAATAATACATAGAACTGTACAGAAGTCAACGATAGCACATTTCATATAATTTTAAAATAAATTAAATAAACACAGCATTGTTCTCTTTTAACCCAAATTTATCAACAAACATTGTATTTCGTCTTAATTTGTAGTGTTGACAACGTATCCGCCTAGAGTTAACATGATATATATGACATGATACATAATGCTAAATTTCAGATTATCCTTATTTATAGTTGCACGTCATACCAAACGAGGCGAGATTATGAGTAGTTTTGTTTCTAAAAAGGCGTGTAGTCCACACTAGGATTTTCTCCTGAATATTTTACATACACAAAATTAGATAATCACTATAATCACAATCATTTGGCCCCACTGCCCAGCAGCAATGCGGCCAAACGCTCTAAAAATATTAAGCAAAATAAAGTATAAAATTAATAAGTCAATGTACTCGTACGTAATTTTATTTTTATTTTAAAGCATTGTATGTGTGTTCAAAAACCCGACTATAAAATTTAACTTAATTTAGGTAGGTAATAAATTTTTTATATAATTTAAACTATTTTGAAATAAAAACGTATTTAAATTAAATTAAGTTTTTCATGGTCAAGTTTTCTGAAGTAAAATTATTTTTATGGGTTTCAATACTGATTTTGATAATGCATTTAACGGGAACCACAGGGTTTTGTTACATGTTGTATATTTACATTTGGAGAAGGTAAATTTTTGTTTAACTGCAAAGATCCTTTTAAAATATTTTTCAAGCTTTGGTTGATAAAGGGCTCGTAAGGACGATGGCAGGTCATTCAATATCTGGTAGAAGCAGATTTAAAAGCCCCTCTAAATGCCAACTGTTCAATGTTGCGGAATTGCTCAGATATTTTCAGTAATTTTTCCAACGTTTTTCATTATTATTTCTTTTAGGAAACGACGTTTAAAAGGAACACATATATAATGAACTATATCTAATTCCAAATAATAAAGAAGTCACATGCTAACAAAAAAAAGTATGATGATTAAACTAAAAAATTATTTAACCGTTCAACTGTATAAGATAAATGACATCCAAAATGTGTTTTGCGTAATGCCATTGAAGAAATAACTCGTAGTACTTGCAAAAACACGGAGTCCATTGGCGCGAGCTAACTTGTAACGAAGTACCCAATTTGAATACCAACAAAAAACTTCCCAAATTACCGCGGATTTAGTTTGAGAACTCTTTGTGTAGGTGGACTTCTAAGTTAAGTTTGACATAAGTAAAAAGAGAACGCGATTTTGCGTTAAACCATTACTTGTAAAAGGACTTGCTTTTAATAGAGAAATTATTTTAAGTGAGATTTTGTATTAAATCACGCAATAATAATACAATACCAAGTTTAAACATTTTATTAAACAAAAACCGTATAAAAAGGGTCGTTATAATATGAATAAATACATGGTTGATAATAGTCCCTGGGAATGAGGTAGTCGCTTCCAAGCTGTTTCTTAAATAAGTTTTGTAAGCAGTTTGTACAACCTTTCTTATCGTATAATTTACATTGAAAAAAAGGTCCCACTTTCTTTCTTGCTGGTTCTTCCCAGGACAGAGGTTTTGTTTCCGAACCAGTGGTAATATTAAAAAAATACTTTCAATAACAATTACTTGTAATCTATATTGAATAAAAAAATATTTTAATCTATTCTATTCTATTCATTAAAATAATATTTATATATTATATCGCCGTAGGTTGGCGGCGTACCCCATTATTTCCATTGGTGTCGTAAGATGCGACAATAGGACATGCAAGTTTTTTATGGGTTACGATAGAATGACAGTACAACCGTCGCGTTAACGTCACATGTATAACACCCAGACCGATGACGGACAACACCATGAGATATCTCTAATGCTATCTGGTAAAGAGATCATCTATCCGCCTGACATGTGTGACGATTAAGACAAATTCTCCCTACAACAGGGGAATCCCCTGCCCAGCTCTACGTTTAAGGGCCGATAAAAACATTTAATTATGAATACGAGTTCTTAATATACAGTATAGTCTTTATCCAATGATGCACTAGTGGGCTTGTATTTTGTGGGGGCCATCGTTCGTACAATAGAAGAGTACCAGTACATTGTCAGTTCGAGTAGGTATGGTTATCACTAAGAGAAAAATTTGTGTGTGCGTGTGCGTGTGTGCGCGGATGCGTGTGTGCGTGTGCGCGCGCGTGTATGTGTGTGTGTGTGTGTGTGTGTGTGTGTGTGTGTGTGTGTATACAAGTAAGAATAGTCTTTTACACAAGCAAACACAGTCCGTCTAAGAATAAATGGATACTGTGGCCTATAGACAAACACCTGCATCTATTCCCGATTCGGTATCACAATTCAGATGCATCGTTACCCCTGAAGACTAAGATAGAATGTCCCGTTCAGTACAGTAAACAGCATCTCCCGTTCTCTGTTGAAATAAAAGAAGAGATACTTCATAACATTAGTTAATAATCTAATAATGTTCTTCAGACCGAATTTCGGTCACTGCGATCGGTATTAACAGAGACTAGTCATCTTCACAGGAAAGGATTATAGTACCCGAGTGTATCCAAGGCACGAGGGTGAAACACCGTCACTTTTCCGACTCCGGGCTGCTACTGGAAATTTCTTGACAGAAAAACTCAATAACAGATTTTTTAGTCCGACCCGGGACCTCATGATTAGCAGTCGTGTTTACGACCACTAGATCAACAATGTAGTAATGGCGTAACAAAATCCCTCTATTAAATCTCAAAGTCAACGAAGGAAAATTCCAGGAAAGTTTTATGTATCTTATAAATATGATGACGGTGGCAAAACTACATAACATAAACGACTAAAATATCTAGATTGATCAATTTTATCGTTAATTTACGCAGACATACATATTGCAAAACTTATATACAGATGCGTACAGTTAAGAAGAAATGGCTTTCTTTCTTCTAGAAGAAAAGCCTTTCTTCCGTCTTAAATTGTCTTAAAATATTTATTTGGTAGTGTTTCCGCTTTCGCTTATAACGAATGGCTCTTTCACGTGGCAGGTTGTAGTGCTACATGTAAAACGGCGGGCAACGCATCTGCATTGCTTGCTGAGGTCGTCGAACTCGAGTTCGTTTGGATTATAACGACCACTGTGAGAAGGTCGTGATGTAAGTTTCGCCAAACGCAAAAATACCGGCCGGATTCAAATTTGAATCTCGGTGTTGCAACATTTGTTTTTGTGCACGAAATGTTCCATGGTTATCTCTGATTGTATTGCTGCGGAGCGGCTTATTACGAAATCATATTGTAGTTTTCCATTTGTATATTTTGTGAGCCGTGGTAGCTCAAGGGCTAAGCGCCCGCCGTAAATTTCGCAGTACGTGAGCAACCCGAGTTCTATCCCTGCCGGCACCAATGAAATTGTTAATTGCAATTTTAAGTACTGATTTACCTCGTGCTCCGCGGTGAAGGAAAACTACTTGGAGGAAAGCTGGAGGTCTGAAAAATAAAATATAAATATTGAAGATACATGTGAAGCCCGCCAATGCCCTGCCCGGGCAGCGCGTCGGAAATTTCCTTCCGTAAAAAACCCTCTCACAAATGAGAAAATGCCAGTGCCAGTATAGGATGTAACTTTACTTTACTTTACTCTATATTTTTTATTACTCTACAATACTTATTCTCCTTATAAATACTATACTTACCAAGAGTGGTTTTTTTTCATAGTATGTACTTGCATACTTTAGCTTTAACAATTCCCAGTTTGGGATGCAGTTTTAATTGCAACATTTTTTTAAAAACTGAAGTAACAAACGAACTTACTGTCCACCTGATATTGTAATACTATGGTAAATGACTACTGCATCCCACGACACCAACTTCAAACATAATAGAGAACAGATGCGTTGTCACCTCGGAGGACTAAAACGAAATGCCTCTGTGGGCGCGCTGTCGTCGCGCCACATGAGAAACACACCGAAGCTTAAATCACGCTATCAAAGTTCCGAAGTACTGCGGTACATATAGAACAGCTCTGTACTACCACACGGAGCGTTAGCCGCTGCCCTGGCTGATCACCTTGCACGGCGGGAGATCTCCAATTTCCCTTCACGGCCAAACCTCAATGCCGGTAAGTATTCTTGCTCCCTAAGCCAGACTGGAACAGAACAGAAGAAGCACTGCTATTACGGGGCAGAAATAGTTAAGAGGGTCGTAGCTACCGAGGCGGATTACTAGGCAGAAAAGTAGTCCTTACCACCTACCATTATCAATAATGATATTCAAACTCTATATTATGATGGTTTTTAACGTCTTAAGCAGTCAAAAAAATGTAATGACATATAAGCTACGCGTCTGAGAAAAAAATGTATCATGTGACGTCTCCATATACAGAATTTTCTCGCTCTCTGCTCTCTTCATCTAACGCCACCACGTAAGACGTATATACTCGTATATAATATTTACCATTACAGCGCATTAAAATCCACTGCTGATAATGGGCATCCCCCAGAGATCGCCTCATTGGCTGGTTGATATCCGCAGTTCTTTATTACGATTTCTGAATACGCAATGAATAAATTTAATCATATAGCTAAAACAATAAATTTAAATTTAAATATTTTAAAACAAAATATCTTGATTAGAGGCTAGTGTACAAGCTTCTTCCTATCATTACTTTAAGTTTAATCAACGGAAAGTCTGTAATAACCGGGTTAAAACACTGCTTTGAAAGTTCAAAATGTTAATTAATTCGAAAGCACTTACAATTTAGAAAATTGATACCTCTTAATAATGTACAATTTGTTTCAGTTGTTCTACAACAATAATTGTTGTACAAGGCATTTTAAGACCTGGTAAGATATGAAGAAAGTCGATGGATGCATGTGGCTCAGGAGCGTGCTTTGTGGCATACCTTGGGGGAGGCCTATGTTCAGCAGTAGACTTGCGAAGGGCTGTAATGATCATGATGATAATGATGATGATGAAAAACCTTTTTTATAATATCAGCGTGGCAAACGTGGAAACGGTGCAATGCTGCTATGCGGTAGAAATATGTAGGAGGATGGTACCAACACAGACAGACTCTTACGGAAAAGGAACCCTTCTACTAGTAAGTTACCATATCATAATATTTTAGATAACATAAAAATTAACATGCGTTACCTTGTCCGGCCGGCCGTATGTAATTTTTACGGTCCTACCTTATCGTGGAGACAATAAACCGGGATAATTATTAGTGTAGAATCCACGTAAAATTAATCATCAAATAATTTCATCCCACGGGTGTCGTAAAAGCGAAGCGTATGGATGGGAGAATTCTAGATGATGTTGTAGATGATGGTGATCAAACAACTAACCATTTTATTTTCACATACCAATCTTGTATAACGAAATTTTCTCTCACTTCAAATTAAAAAAAAAATCAGCAAAATAATATCTGACATCGGATTTAAGAAAGATACTGTAACTAAAAATAAAAAGACCGATAGTGATGTTATTTCACTCTTGACAAGGTAGTGGATGCTAAGAAACATCCATAGAGATTATAATATCAAAAAATATCTATACGAATACAAAGTTGCGAATAACACAGCATAGACTGGATGGTGTAATAGTGCCTTTAATAGCCTGGCACACGTGACGGAGCCGCAGTGTCGATGAACACTTATTACACTGCCTAGACGACGTGATATCAAAGAATATTTCTACGGGTTGTTGCAGTCATAATTATTTTTATCAATTTTTAACGAGTTGTACTTTGTTACACAAACTACTGACATTAACGGAAGTTTTACTACGTGTTTTAATGCTTTATTTCTTTTTAATCTTAATTTACAGCCATAAAGTATCCAACAGCGGATTTAAATTTTAATATGAATAGATGTATCGCATTACCGCTAATGATGCATTTAAGTGAGTACTTGAGAAAGTTTAATCAAATAAAACTGGGGACAATATTAAATTTCTCTCAGAATGACGCTCTGATTAGGCAGAAAACTTCACATTTACATTCAATCTTTAGTCATAATCAGTTCATGCAAATTCAACGTGGCGGCAGAAGGCTTATCTCAGCCGGGCGCAGTCGTTTTCTCCTCGACATTGCTCGGGGTGCGTGCATATTACTCGCGCTGAGACTCGTTACTGGAAGGCGGCGGTTGCCAAATATGGAATGGTATGCGACAATGGCCTGAAAGAACTTGGCCTTTCTTGCCGACTTGGCTCGAAAAAGAAAAAGTAACTCTTAAATTCGCATTATGACCAAATCGTTTTCGAGTTTCCAAGTGTGACTACTTGAACGTTGTCAAAATGGTGTATCATCATTCATATCAGCATCGTTCGTATAGTTTAAATTAATTTTAATATTTTTTAAATAACGTTACATGAAATATATATTTTATAGCATAGGATGACAAACGAGCACACAGTCCATCTGATGGTAAGTGAATACTGTGGCCCATAGACATCTACATTTATCCTCAATTAAGAATCAAAATGCAGATGCGTTGTCATCCTTGAGGACTAAGATGAAATGCCTCGTTTCCATTAAAAAGGGTCTCCGGTTCTCTACAGTCACTATATGAAACACCGCAGCATTAAGCTGCTATTTTACGCTGATATTCTGTGAGAGCGTGGTCCTATAACCGGTCGAGCCGCCCCATTCGTGCTACAATCATAATATAGCTGCAGCGTGGCTCTACCACGTAAAAAATTGATTAGACTTGAACAATTATAGGTCAAAGGATCAAAATTATTCCAAAAAATTGTTTACCAAATAAAAAAGAATTAAATTGCTGCAAAGACTGCAGTTACGATTAAATAATAACCCATGCAAAAATGACGGAACGAAAAAGAAGAAACGACATATTAAAGGGATAAACACGAGTAAGGTGTTACCGTCCAGCGGTCAAGATCCCGCCTAAACCTGGTAGGAGGATATTCCAAAACAATCAGAGGCGACATATCCCGAAGGATTAATAAGCTGAATTGAAAATAGGTCGACCATATAATAATTGATATAATTGATTATACTTGAACAATTGTAGGTCAAAGGATCAACATTTTTCCAAAACTATTCACCAAATAATTTTTATTAAATTACTACATATTAACACATGCAATAATGACGGAATATACAGAAAGAAGTGTTGTATATTCCGTCATTATTGCGTGTAGGGTTGAGATAACAATGCTTAATATCTTTAAAAACCATTTCGTATTATGAATAATTAGAGTCCCATTTCCTGTCAGTTTGTTTAATGATATTACGATGTATAGGTATGTAATGTTCATAATAATTGCCTGCTCACCATTCTTAACAAGGTCCATGTAATGACGTGTGCTTTTTCAAAGGGTCCATGTGAGAACGCGCTATGCCTTGTTGGGTTTAAAAAATTCGATAAAGCTACCTACTACGTCAGCACAAGTATATACACGCGTCGCTCACTTTGCAATGTATAACTACTACGATCCTTATTTTTAATTTAAAAGTTGTGAATTGTTGATTGTAATATGTAATATAATTAATAATTACATATAATGCCGCGTAGTGGCTTTGTAAGAATATCCACTATCCCATATCATCTCGTAGGTGTCGTAAGAGGCGACAGAGGAAATGAAACAGGAGATGGGCAGCGGCGTCTTCCTGAGTTATCAGTTATGAGTTATGTTAATCTTTATGCTAAGCATGGTTTGACTACGGCAAATATACCCTTTATAAAGCAATAAATGCGGGAGGCTACATGTTCAACAGTGGACTTTTGATAGGCTATAATGACTAAGTTGTGAATATCGATAATTGGCCTACAACTTGTTATTTAATTTATCAAGATATATTATAATTTTTATAATGAGTACAATATCTTTATTGCAAATAAAATGACAAATAAAACAATTAAAAAAAGAGTTGGAAGATTTGGTTATTAAACGTACCTCATTTAATATTTCGAAAAGTGAACTTTATTGTATTTATTACACATTCGTTTTTTTTTTCAAAAAAGCAAATATACGGCGTTTTCAGTCAAGTTGTCCTTTGCGTTGCACTTTTAAGTTTTTACCTATTTTTGTCAAAAAAATCTAAACGTAACATTGTTTTGATTCTTGTTACAAAAAAACAGTTGATTTTACAGAGTATGGCATCCTTCACCTCAGTGGTGAGGCCTTTATTGAGAGTTGCTGAAGATAGCCTGTACTGACATACATAGACTGCGAGCTCATTGGTCATTTAGATTAAAAATATACAATGCTCTTTTAATATAGACACCGCATTTAATGAGTATGGCAAATATTTTGCTGATTGCTTATGAAGCAATCTATGGGAGAGGCCTATGTTCAGCAGTGGACTTTAATAGGCTCTAACGGTAACGGTAACTTAATGAAGATTATCTTTCAGGCCTTAAGCGACATAAAGTAAATCGGTTTCTGTTTCGCACTTAGCTTTTATCTCAAACTTGCAACGAAATACAAAATTCAAATTGCCAGTAAATTAATAGATACCATAGTGGTGTTTTACGATCTTGATGCTTATGGCGACTGAACACGCGATGACTTAGAAATGAATTAATGCTCGATACTTTAGCTTATCTGCTTTGAGTGTGCGCAATGACTTACTTTTACGAAACGTCTAAATTTGTCCAGTTCCCTTCCAATACTTAACTGTATAGTTTGTAAAATAAACATATTTATTTTTAAGCTACGTGCTATCATTTTTTTTAATTGTTATTTTGTGGCCCGCGTGTCTGTTGTCAGACGGTATCTAATTATTAAGCCAGCTAGATTATGAGGTCGATTCCAACCAGAAAGACATATTTGTACAAAAATGCTAGATGTGTAGTGTGTAGTGTTTGTTCCCGTATCACTAATGCTGAGTGCGATCCTACCTCAGATCTTACAATTTTTTTCCGATATAGATAGCTATAACACAAGTGCGTGCTATACAGGGTTATTTTGCAATAACCGGGCAAATTAGCAGAGAAGGTTCAAAATAAGTAATATAGGCAAAAGGTTAAGAAAAATTAATAAAAAAAAATATCTCAAACATTCTGTCCTTTTTATCCCTTAAATTCAAAATGCGTGGTAATGCATTATTTTAACTGATTTTACTATAGTATGTGCCAAATCGATTGAGAAAACGGACAATGACCTTTCGGTCGTTTAACCAGGGTTACAAACCTTCAATATATAGGCACATTTTATATGTAGTACTTTCTTTATTTATAATGATTTTTTATAATGATTGATATAATATATATTTATTAACTATTATTAAAAGTTATGTGAAAGATCGCTGTAGAAGAAAAATCATCTATTGTTATAAAGTACTTTATTCATTTAACAACAAAAACATTAATTTATAACATATAAAGATTCGAGTGATAACGACACCGAATAAGTACGTACTTATGCAAAAGATAAAACTTTATTTTTAATATTATATAAGAACTTTATTTTTATTCGGTGCAATCATCACTCGTATCTTCACTTGATGAACTATCTGTAACATTAATTATAAAGCGATCTGCAGTTTGGTCAATTCTATCATCCATGCCACGCATTTTTGTTCAACCTTAGGACATGCTGAACACAGTTTTCCATTTATCTGGCGTGATTTGAGTTAAACCATCTTTAAGTAAATTTTAACATCTTTTAACTTGAAAGTTGTATTTTTCGTGCAACGTACCTTTCACATCTGCCCACACAAGTTCAATGGGGTTAAGCTCACAGTGATAAGGAGGTAACCTTACCACTGTGATGCTTTTCTTTGCCATCTCGTCGGTGACGTAACTTCGATAGTTATCTTTAACTGCCTTTATTTTTTCCATTAAGTGGGTCTTTGTGTCCGAGGGCACGTATGCGATCTGTTTAGATTCTAGCCATTCCTGCATATTTTGTTTCCGCCAAGACATTGTTGGGGTTTTTCTAAACGTCTGGAGTGGTAACTAGCGTTATCCATAACTATGACATCGCCGCTTTGCAGTTTTTCTATTACTTTTCTAAACCAGTCCTCGAAATGGAGAGCGTCCATACTCTCATGGTAGTCACCAGTAGATGATGATTCAAATACCCAATCACATCCTCCAAAAGCCATTTTCATTGCCAACGTGTACAACTATTAATCGCTTTCCTTTACCCGAAGGGCTTTCGCGCCAGTAGAGTAGCCTTCTAACCGTGATTGACGAGAAGATTCAATTGTGGTGTCTTCCATACCTTTCCCATAGTATGACCTGCGTTAATCCATGTTTCGTCAAGGTAAAAAATGTTACGTCCCTCGTTTCTTAATATTTGTATTTCTCTCAAATATCTGGTACGCCACAGAACTATCTCTGGGCGATCTATTAGACCACTTTTTCTGTTTCTCTTTATATATTTGAATTTTAAATGGCGCAACACACGTCGCAGGAAGTTTTGCTCAAGTTTGGCAACTGGTCATCTTGATTTATACTGAGCAAAATTTTGTCTAAAGTCAGTAATTCTCCTGCAAGAAAGAACTGATGCACTTTCGCTCTTATAGCCGATTTATCAAAATCGTCCAACTTGTCAATTACAGACTTTTTCTTTTATTAATTATTCCTTTTCTGGTATTTTATGGGAATCTCTATACACGCTTAATACGCGATATATAGTGCTCTTGCTGACTCCTGAGATCTCCGAAACCTTTTCTACCATATTAACGTTTGAAGGATACACGTCTTCGGGCCAGGTGTTTTTGACATATTTGTATACATTAATGATAATCTCTTGTTCCCCGACCGACAAAGTGGTAGGTTTTCTCTTTTTTACTGGTGACGTTAAAGGTGCTCCAGAAGATGGGCCTGTAAATAAATGACAAAATATACTACCATAGTACTACATCACATAAATACATATTGTTTTAGAAAATAAATACCACATGGTCACATAAAAAGAGCGCTTTAAGAAATAGAAAGGCTACGTCGTCGCATTTGTACCTATTTGTACGTACCTGCTACGTTTATTATGGGTCGGCGACGTCTCTTTCCACTTGATGTTGAAGGACCGGGTCCTTCACCAAATTCTCCTGAACTCATGTCGATTTAGTAACGACCGTCACAGTAAAACTAATATAACAGATTCAAAAAACAAAAACTTAACGATATAACAAATTTAACAGTAAAAACTCAACTAAAACAATGCAATGAATGCTATGAATTACGAGACGTACACACGCAAGCGCTATCCGAACACGAATGAAAACAAAATGGCGGACCGGCCCAAAAGGTGACGCATCTCTGGCTGCCATTGTCACGTTTCTTTTAGAACGAACTGACGTAACGCGCGTTTTGTTTATTTTAAAGGGATGAATTTGCAAAAGCTCAATATGGTGATTATATTGCTTCAAATATTTTTTAATATGAAACTGTTATTAAATGAATTGCTGCGTTACTTACCATAAATTGAAATATAAAATATAACACATTTTTCGCGATGTACCGTAAGATTTTACTATGTTTATAGGAACCACAGACAATATTATTTAAGAAACAAAAACAAAACATATGTGCTGACCTAGAAGTGGGAATAATATCAATATTTAAATATTGTTATCACATCTAAATTGAGATTTTGTAAGTTACGCCTTTTGACACTCGGCTCATATCTGAGGTCATTGTCCGTTTTCTCAATCGATATGGCACATACTATACGCACGCACACATTCGTAATGTTCGATATGCGTAGATGTTGCCCATAAATCACATTCAATTTGGGATAATTTCAAATAAAAGCAGAAGCCTTATTTACCCGTATTTTCAAAAACTGCAATAACGATATATCAATATTTATATATTTGAACTTAAGTTTAAAACTTGGCAACTTTTTGAAAAATCAACCTGTATAAGTAAAACCTACCACCCCATTTCATCCCGTGGATGACGTAAGAGAGGACTATGCATGATGCCAGAATTAACTTATGGCTACAAATAAATGACGGTATAAATATCATGCTTACGTCAGACGTAAAATATATGTAAACCAAGCAGTCCCAAAGGTACGAGAAGTCTGGTACTAAGATCGCCTATCCGCCTGTCACCTATCAAGTGTGGTGATTATGGCAAACTCTCCATACTACGGGAGAGACTCATGTACAGCAGAGAATTTTTACGGCCTTGATATTTGATGATGACGATAAGGGCGTTAAAAGTACAAAAATTGTTTTCGAAAATAATATAGTACTTATATTTTTTTCTGGTTTTACACACAGTGATCTCAAAAAATATGTAAATTTCTCTTTATTTTAAAATTGTTTCTTCCTAAATTTAAATTTCAAACAACTCGTCCGTATCTGCGTAGTTGCATATTATAACTATGCCAATATTTATAATATGCAACTACGCAGGTGCTAATATTTTTTTGCGCCCAATGCAAGGACACCCTCCGGAAACGGGGGAGGAAGGTGGTGAATGCTCTTAGCATACCACGCAGCCGGCTGCGTGGTTATGTGGGACTCACTTTGAAGAAGTGCCTACCCACTAAACACCACCTGGAAACGGCTCTAGTCCGAAGGCTTTATCGCCGAATTGGAGATGACCTCTCTCGGGGAGAGGGAGGCGTGGGGCACAACCGTCCGGGGACGGAAGCGCGGGTATCCAGCACAACCGCAAAGGGCGGCGGTGCTGGAGTGTCGGAGTGGAAATCGCATGAGTGAGGATGTACCCACCGTACGGGGCCGGTGAGCACTGACTGCCAGCGCAACCGCGCGGGGGCGGCGGCACTAGCGGGCGGAGGCAAGGAGGGAAGACACTCACCGTCCAAAGGTGAGTGCGGGCGCACAACACAACCACACGGGGGCAGCTGGCGGAGACGGGAAGCAAACTCGACCGTGCGGGGACGGGAGTGTGGGAGGGCACTCAACCGTACAGGGACGGGAGAGTGGTCAGCTAACACAACCCCCATGTGGGCGGCGGCGCTAGCTGAGGGGGACGGGACGGGACTGACGTATTCCTCGAAACTGTACTGGCTGCGGGAGAAGACCCGTACGGGGATGGGTGCTCGGTCAGCGGCGGACTCCGCTAGCGCACGACCGCACGGGGGCGAGGGCGCAAGCGGAATGTCGAATTTCATCAACATCATCATTTTATAGGTAGTAGAGAGATAGTTGTAACATGAATGAGTCGGCTCGACCGGAGAAGGACCACGCTCTCACAGAATACCAGCTTAAAATAGCAGCTTAATCATCATCATCATTAATACAGCCCTTTACAAGTCTTCTGCCGAACACAGGCATCCAAGGAAGACAAGGAATTCTAAGAAACATGGCCATATGTATTCCTTGACTTCATTCATATCTTACCAGATTGTCACTCCATCCAGTGGGGTGCTGCCCTCTATTTCCCTTACTGGTACGAAGCTACCACTTACGAAACTTTCTTCCCATCTATTGTCAGTTCTTTGAGCTAGATTTCCGGGCCATTGCCAGTCAGCTTATAACAAAACACTCTAAGTTTTTGACGAGTATGTCGATGTAGCGCAGAAGTACGGTGACTCATGACCGTATTTGGAATGCTTGGCGGAGGCCCAGGTGATATCCAGATATGGGTAGTAGCGGGAAACCACCGCGCACCAAAACTGGCCAGGTTTTGGGCGTATCATCGGTTTCTAGCGGGACCGAGAAACGTCTAGGAGCCTATTGCCCTGCCAGGAGGGCCTTCGAGGCTCTAGGTTACTAGATAGGTAGGTAGAATTTCCCCACGATAAAAAAAGACTCATTACTGACCGTATAAAGAAGCTTAAGCTATGGATAGGGCTATGATCAGAGTTTCTCTAGAACCAAAGTAATCAGAATCAGAATTTCAATCGTCTACGTGAAAATTCCTTAAACTAAAACGTCCGTAATAAACAGATATGTGATTCCATAAGTGTTCGCTTTAGCGCGGAACACTTAAAACGAGTGCCATTCTTTCAACTGTAACGGTTCGACGTGGAGCAAACAGGTCATTAATTAAACACCGGTTATTCAGGAACCTAAAGTGTAGCACACATATCAAAATTGTTTCGGTATGTGCGATACACTTAATATTCAGTAAATTATTAAAGCAAATATAATCATTTCCTCCAGACCCAATTTTGGTCACAGCGACCAGCCCCGACGGAGACTAGTAATCAGCGCAAAAAAGGATTATAAAGCCCAAGTGAATGTGCAAACACAGGTGCACTCTCTATTTCCTCACTCTCATAGTCCGATGGTACGATAAACAGTCACGATCGGAGAGAGATCAGGTGCAGGACCAACGGCTTTACGAGCTTTCCGAGGCACGGGTGTTAAAAACCGCCATCTCCTTGACTCCGTGCAGCTACTGAGAATTTCTCAAACTTAATAATAACTGATTTTCTGGTCCTAGCCAGGATTTGAACCCGGGACCTCAAGATCATCACTCACGTTTACAACCACTAAAACAACGAGAACAAAGCTAATATATCGTGATACCAAATACCGCTATTGTAAAAAGTGAGGAACACTACTGCAATTGTAAAAATAAGGTTATAGAAAATTTACAATTTAGCTTAAAATCATTATGATTATTTCATTGCCTTATAGTGGCGGCGAAAGAGAATTCACCACGCCATATCATCATCCATGGTCGTACGGAGCGACAGAGGGAAACTGAAACAAGTGGCAGCTGATAAGTCTGCGGGATAAGGCATTAAATGAAAGAAAATTTGGAGTTTTTTATAGACGCAGATTCCCGAAAACTGATGATATATCTTCGAAAATTTCTTTCGGCGTTTTTCCTTCCTTTACGAAGCACTTTATTAAAGCGCGGTGTTCAATATTACTGTTTGACGAATCGGTTGAAATGATGACGTTTGTTCTACGACAGATAATTTGCTTTTGACCACAATATCGAAATCTAATATATAAAAACATGCGTGAGTGTCGTGGTACACTCGGTTGGAACGAAGTTCCTTTCGTAGTATATTATTATTGATAAACGTATTATATTATTGATTAACAAATACAAATAAATGAATTACTAGCGTCTATTAACGTGAAGCGTCATTTAAAATAATATTTCTTTCATGGCAAGATAAGGAAAAGTACGAGGGAGATGGATATTATTCCATCAAGCTCGCACTATAGAAAAGGGGTCGTGACGGAAAAATCTTACACTTTTTCTCGCCAAGCCCCATCCGTCAAATTCGTACCGTGCGATAAGGAAATTCGTTCTAAAAATATTGTTTGTTTGTTCGTATTTTATGCACTGTACCGTTCATCAGATTGCAGTAAAACTTTGTCAACTTATTGCTTGCACTTCCGAGAAGGCTATAGGCATACTATAATTAACTTACAGTAGGCTACGCGCGTATCGTACCGATTAATTTATTTGAAAGCTCTGTATCATTCAATTTCTATGAATGTATTGTCATCCATCATTAAACAATATTCTAAATTTAAAACGATATTTCCGCAATTATTTCTTCCGCGGCAGCAACGCGTCGGGTATCAGCTGGTAAGGTTATATTCATACTACCACGGAGTGTCGCAATTAGTGCTAACACAAGTGGAATATTACAAATATTTTGCTACCATTGCTAAGTACCTTGGGCCGGGGACTTATCAACGTAGGTAGCAACATCTTCCTGATTACAGATTAATATAAAATAAAAACTGGGACAGCTACAGCATATGAATTCCCCTATGAGTCAATATATATGGGGGAAGCCTATGTTCATCCTTAATAAAGTACGCAATATTTTTGTCTGAAGTGTAAGCGATGTTGTATAAATATTTATTCAGACGATAGTGACTCTCACACCTAACAAAAATACACGCTGTAGGCGGTGGAATCCTAATAGAGTGTTGATGATTACGTCAGCCGATAATAACAATAGTCATTCCACGGAATGACTCTCCAACGTGAAATAATTGGGAGGAGGTTGTTGTGTACACTGACTGACAGAGTTCAACAACTCGTGATATTTTATTAGGAAACAAGTAAACGTGTTTATGCCAGATCCGTATTTTAGGGACTTGTACTAAATTTCCATTGTTTCATTGTCTCACTGTTACGATGCGATGCTCTTATTTAAAAAAAAAAAATTTAACGCTATTAATTTTCTTGGTCCAGTAACACACTTGTTAGTCCTCCTTTTCTGCCTAGGCCAAACGAACGGATTGGTATCACAATTTTACCTATTTCTGTCGTTAAAAATCGATGCAATTATAATAACAGGCTTTTAAACATTTCATCTTAGTATTTGGGACACACAACGCACCTATGGCCATGGAGCCAAATGGGTTGAAAATATAAATTGACTGTAAGAGCCACTTACCATCAGGTAGACTATTAGCTCGTCTTTTATAACAAAACTTATTTTCATCTCCATCATCCATCCATTACAACCTATAAAAGTTTACTTACTGGTGAACATTTTGTCATAGTTGACACACTTGGTAGGCGGGTTGACAACCCTATATTTTTACTGTCCATCGCCTGCTTCAGGCTCCCTCTGTCACCTCTTCGACACCCACGGGACGATATGTAAATAAATAATACTAGTCTAATACGGTATAATGTATGATATTAAGATTTATAAAACAAATTTTCCCTTAAACAAGGGAAGTCGGGTGTCTTGAATCACAAAAAAATACCTAAACAATATCCCCGCCAGATTCGTAACACAAAAATCCATTTCGCAAACTCGGACACGCGAAACAACGAAACTTTATCGCCATTAAGACGCCATTGTTGTAGAATTCGGCACGAAGACCGATTTGAGCCGCTCCGAAATTCGACTCCTTCAGTCAAAATATACACAGGTCCTTACAACGGCCAAAATAATTAGGGACTTCTCTTCTCCCCGTCGCGGTTAATTGAATAAGTATAGTGTAGTATTGAAAAGGTCAAACGTAATTGGCTATGTTTGTATAGTGCACACAGACTCATATAACGGTACTGTTATAATTTATAAATCATTATGACACAAGTGCAATGTTCGCATACAAGAGGAAAGAACGGTATTGGGTTTAGAATACACGTTATAACTAATGAAGGTGTAAAGCAACTATAAAGGCAAGTGCACACGTTTTTAATTATATGGTATATATTTTTATATATATACCATATAATTAAAAACGTTTATATTTTTTATTTTATTTATTAAGATATACAATCAAATGTAAAAAGGTATTATAGGTATGTATATATATAGTAGTTACATTAAAATTGTTCATATTACTTGCGAGATATAAAACACATAATAAATGAGAACAATAACATATTGATACATTATTACGTCCCTAATATTTAACATCCAGTGTTAGAATTTATATGAATTAATTCTAACACTAGATGCATATTTTAACTATAATTTTTATATTTTTAATAATATTAGAACTGTATATTTTTTAATAATATTAGAGTGAAATATGGACACCTGAACCTAATTTTAATAAAACCGCCTCTCTTGAGCACTTCTTATACACTTAAAACGAGAACACACTAGAGGGTGGTCTGCTGATTGGCGACAGAAGTAAGAGGGTAACACCACCCCAGACTGAATCGTAATAGATGTAGTGACGACCTGATGAAACCTGCAGGAAGTCTACGGATGCAAGGGCTTAGGTTTTGTGTCAATGTGTGGAGAGGCCTATGTTAAGCAACCAACTTGTGATGGGTGTAGTGATAACAATGATAATTTGTTTATATGAAAACTAAAACTAACAAAAGTTTCGTTGGCAATATGGAGCCCTACCAACTAGTAAAAACACTAGTATATTATATACTATATTTGTCAAATATCAGCAGTATTTAGTACACCAGTAAATTATGTACTATATTTTTGTCAAATATCAGTGTATTTGACAAATTATCAGCAGTTAGGAAGTGGTAATAGTTGTTGACGTAGTGGAAATTGGCAGAAGTACAATTATTTTTCGAGACTCGTTAAAAACGCTCATTAATATTTCACATCAATGTAGACAACGCCTAAGAAGCACTAAGTAATGAAGTTCGCGCAAGTGCGACTATTTATATAGCTAATAGGTAGGTACCTAATTATTAAAATATATGTAGAGACAATGTTTAACTGAGATGTTGAACATAATGATACACTATTCGAATTAAAATATTTGAAAATAGATTTTAAAATTCATTGTAAATCTTTTTTTTTGTCAGTTTGTAACAGACCACTTCTGGATATTAGTATCTACTGTAGTAACTACGACTCTTGGGAAGGCTTTGTCTTAATCGCCACCCACGCTTATGTTTCTGTTGTCAAATAGCAGTTCCTGCAATGCTATATTCCGGTCTGAAAGGTGTATAGAGCCAGTATAAAAACAGGTTGTGAGGCATTCCAAATTGAGCATTCCAAAGAGGCATACAAAAATTCCAAAAGTCCTCAGAGGTGACAACGCATCCGTACCCTGCTTTGTTTGAAGTTGGTGGCAGGTGTATAGGAGCTGCAGTAACCACATACTCACAGAATACCAGCGTAAAATAGAATAGCATATATATAGCATAACACTGCTGTGTTTCGTATGGTGAGTGTAGAGAACCGGAGATCCTATTTACTGGAAAAGAGGCATTCCATCTTATTCCTCACGGGTGACAACGCATCTGCATTTTGAATCTTTATTGAGTATAGATGTAGATGTCTATGGGTCACAGCAACCACTTACCATCAGGTGGACTGTGTGCTCGTTTGTCACCCTATCCTATAAAAAAAAAAAAAAAAACCACATACTATCAGGTGGATTTTAAGTTCGCTTGTCACTTCAGTTTCCGTACCATCGTAAAACACGTTTCTAGTAATGGAGCCCCCTTTTAATTTTTAATTTATTTTAATTTTTATTATTTGTTGTTACAGCGGTAACAGAAACATTCTGTGAAAATTTCAACTGTCTACCTATTACGGATCATGAGACACAGCCTGCTGACAGACAGACGGACGGATGGACGGATGGACGGACGGACGGACGGACAGCGGAGGCTTAGTAATAGGGTTCCGTTGGTTACCCTTTGGGTACGGAAACCTACAAAGAAAAGCTTGGGAAGTGGATTGGCGATCGCGGGTTCCCATCCCCCATCTGGGTATTTTACGTCTGGCAATAACGAGATGGTTATACCATCTATCGGCAGTCATTGGATTTCTTTTCGCAATAGTCGCCTCTTATGATACCCACGGGACGAAATAAGTGAATAGGTGAATAGAACCACTATTTAGCCGGCACCGCACGGTATTATTATAGCTCTTTATAATAGACTGTGGCGTTGCCATGTGACTATGTTATGGAATGGTAAAAATACAATCAGTTATTTTTATATATTTTAATTTATATTAATTTTTATACGTGGTAGAGCCATGCTGCAGCTAAATTACTGGTATAGTTGTAGAACGAATGGGTCGGATCGGACGGGGAAGGACCACGCTCTCACAGAATACCAGCGTAAAATAGCAGCTTAACGCTGCTGTGTTTCGGATGGTGAGTGTCGAGAACCGGAGACCTTTTTACTGGAAACAAGACATTCCATCTTAGTCCTCACTGGTGACAACGCATCTGCATTTTGATTCGTTTTCGAGGATAGATGTAAATGTCTATGGGCCACAGCAACCACCCTTATTCTATAAAAAAAATTAAAAGACCCCTTTAACATCATGATACAGATTGATGGATAATTCCTCAGTCTATTATCTTTTAACCTGCCATCACATAAGATAATGTAACTAATTGAAATAGGTTTAAAAAAAGTTAAAGTTACAGCCTATATACGTTCCACTGCTGGGCACAGGCCCCCTCTCATTTCTGAGAGGGTTTTAGGACAAGGAAGTGTTCGCCGCGCTGCACCAATGCGTGTTGACGAATTTCACATGTCTTGGAAATATTTTTTTTCTTACTTCTCAGCCATGCAGGTTTCCTTCACCGCCGAGCACGTGGTAAATCAACACTTAAAATTGCAATTAACAATTTCTTTGGTGCCGGCGGGTATCAAACCCGGGTTGCTCGCGTACTGGGAAATTTGCAGGGAGCGCTAACCATCTGAGCTACCACGGCTCCTAAAATAGGGTTATGTAGTCAAAATTAAACCCTTATCATTTCATTATGACAGTTTGTCTTTCGCAGATAAATCTCTCTGTCGATAAATCTCTCTTGCATATCACATACTTTATTCAGAAACTAATAATTAAGTAAGATTATAGATATATCTAACATACATAAATAATATATTACGGTCGAGCCGACCCCTTCGTTCTACAGCCATAAAATAGATAGAGCGTGAGTCTACCACGTCAAAAATCTAATAAAAATCTGTGGAGGCGCTGCCGCCATAATAAAAGCGCACGGAGGCCTATATCACTCTATCAAAGTTCCAAAGTACTGCGGTATATATAGAATAGCTCTGTACAACCACACGAATTTCTATTTTTCCAAAAGTGGTTCAAATCGGGGTTCATAGCTGCTTCTGAGGTGCCCTTGAATCACTTCGAGCCCCCCCTCCCCCAGCTTGAGAAGCCTAACTCCAATAGCAAGGGCTGGGGTGCTTCGGGTCTGCAGTCGCCTCCGGCTGAATCGGCGCACTCAATAGCTCGTAAGTCCTCGCTTACGAGTCTATTTCAATGAAGTTGTCAAGGCCACAAGGCCAACATCATACAATTTCAGAAAAAAAAAACCACACGGAGCACTGGCCGCTCCCAGGGCTGATCACCTTGCTCGACGAGAGATCTACCCTTTCCTTTCCACGGCCAAATATCTATCAATGGGGAAGGCTTATGTTCAGCAGTGGACTTGTTAGGCTGTTGTGAGTGAGTTTACATAATTTAACGAAGATATCCACAGAAAAACAAGAGTCATTAACGGCTCTGTAGCGCAGTGATTTAGTAATAAGTTACGGCGCTGAAGGCCGCGGATTCAAATACCGCACGGAAAAAGTACTCGTATTTGTATGGCCTACAAGTAATTGTTCCGGGTCTGGATGTTTGACCCTGTGCAATTTATGTATGACGGATGCAACGGATGCAATTTATGTATGAAAACGATACTGGAGAAAATATTAGTGTGGGGATAACGTTTTTGTAAGAAGATAACCGGCCAAGTGCGAGTTGGAATCGCGCATAAAGGGTTCCGTACCATCATAATACACGTTTCTAGTAGGGGAGCCCCCTTTAATTTTTAATTTATTTAAATTTTTACTATTTTTTGTTATAGCGGCAACAGAAATACACATTCTGTGAAAATTTCAACTCTCTACCTATTACGGATCATGAGATACAGCCCGCTGACAGACAGACGGACGAACGGACGGACGGACAGCAAAGGCTTAGTAATAGGGTCCCGTTGATTACCCTTTGCGCACGGAACCCTAAAAAAGTAATTGACATAGCCCAGTAGACCAGTAGTCTAAATTGGCAATGGGTTCTATGTTGGTGTGGGACTAATAGGTCTCATGTTTATGTGGGATTTATGACAAAAAAGAATGTGCCAACTGCGTCACTTGTCTAACATGACGTAAAAGGTGACTAATTGGATAATTGGATATTGGGTAATTGTGTAGGCGATGATCTAGCCACTGTGCATGTGATAGGCAGCTGTACACATCATCGTTGGAGCCACACGCAAGTGTGAGTAACGATCCAAGAGCAAGTCTTATCCGACACTATTCCGATGATATTCCGGACGTCAGTCTGAGCGAGATTAGAATGGCTTTCCAGAACCTTAAAAACGGCAAGGCCCCAGGCGAGGATGGAATTACAGCGCAGCTTCTGAAAACGGGTGGAAAACCGGTACTTGAAGTCCTTCAGAAGCTCTTTAATTCCGTCCTCCATGGTGACACTACACCGGAGGCGTGGAGCGGAAGTGCGGTGGCCTTGTTCTTCAAGAAAGGCGACAACGCTCTCTTGAAGAACTACAGACCGATTTCCCTTCTGAGTCGCGTCTACGTGCTGTTTTCGAGAGTCTTTACGAATCATCTCGCACGCAGACTCGACAACTTCCAGCCTCCCGAACAAGCCGGTTTCCGAAAAGGCTTTAGCACCATAGACCACATACATACCCTTCGGCAAATTGTACAGAAGACTGAAGAGTACAATCTGCCACTTTGCCTAGCGTATGTGGACTATGAAAAAGCCTTTGATTCCGTCGAAATTTGGGCGGTGCTGCAGTCCCTTCAGCGGTGCCAAGTTGACTGTCGGTATATCGAAGTGCTGCAGTATTTGTACAGTAGGGCTACGATGGCTATCCGAGTACAGAACCAGAGTACGAAACCTATCCAACTGCAGAGAGGTGTAAGACAGGGTGACGTAATATCCCCGAAACTCTTCACCGCTGCTTTGGAAGACGTTTTCAAGCTACTGGACTGGAAAGGATACGGTATTAACATCAACGGCGAATACATCACTCACCTTCGATTTACCGACGATATAGTCCTTGTGGCAGAATCGCTGGAGGACCTAAACACTATGCTCAATGACCTCAATAGTGCCTCCCAACGAATAGGTCTTGACAATGATGAAATGATGAATGTCTTGAAAATGGACAAAACAAAGATCATGTATAACGTCCATATCACACCTATGCCAGTAGTTGTTGGGAGCACTAAGCTCGAAGTTGTTGACGAGTATGTTTACCTGGGACAAATAGTCCGAATAGGTAAGTCCAACTTCGACCGAGAGGTCAATCGACGGATTCTTATACACCAATCATTATTTTAATCCCTAGTATCTGCAATATAGAAATCATATAGTAACAAATACGTCGTACATCACACATGGTAGAGCCATGCTGCAGCTATATTATAGTTGTAGCACGCATGGATCGGCTCAATCGGGGTAGGACCACACCCTCACAGAATACCGGGGTAAAATAGCAGCTTAATGCTGCGTGCGTGGTATGGTGAGTGTAGAGAACCGGATATCCTTTTTGCTGGAAACGAGGCATTACATCTTAGTCCTCGGGGGTGACAACGCATCTGAATTTTGATTCTTAATTGAGGATAAATGTAGATGTCTATGGGCCATAGCATCCTCTTACCATCAGGTGGACTGTGTGCTCGTTCGTCACCCTTATTCTATATTTAAAAAAATTGTTAACCAGTTTGATTACGAATCTAGTATTATACTCACGGAAAATCATAAAAGTACTTCACACGTGAAGTGATAATTAATTGCATTGTTAATTCCAAGCACGATGTCCGCACTTAATATATATGTACAAGAAAAAGTTATGAGGCAAAATAAAACGTATAACTGGCAAAGTACTACTTCATCTAGTTTGTTATCGGTTTTTAATCGTTGCGAAAAAGCTGTGACTTTGTACTCGTCGTGAATTTAAAATAAAATAAAGATGCTATCGTCATCAGCCAGTTCAAATATATCGACATTAGATCTTATAGTTTTATTTTGTTTACTCCCACGAAGTTCATGCTACCATATATATGTTAATTCTATTCATTTTTCTTATAATGTTATCCTATATTTACGCGAAAATTACAATAAAACCAATTTTTTACGGAATTTATCACGTTTAATTTATTTATTTTATATTCCAGACGTTTCGATTACTTTGCAGCAATTAAAGACTTCTATGTGTCAGTCCACCAGATGGTTAGTGGTTGCTGTGGCCCATAGACATCATACATACATCTATCCTTTTTTTAGTTTGCGAGTCAAAATGCAGATGCGTTGTCGATCGTGAGGACTAAGACGGAATGCCTCTTTTCCAGTAAAAAGGGTCTCCGGTTCTCTACACTCACCATATGAAACACAGCGTGTTAAGCTGCTATTTTACGCTGGTATACTGTTTCGTATGGTGAGCGTAGAGAACCGGAGACCCTTTTTACTGGAAAAGAGGCATTCCATCTTAGTCCTAAAGGTTGACAACGCATCTGCATTTTGATTCGCAAACGAGGATAGATGTAGATGTCTATGGGCCACAGCAACCACTTACCATCAGATGGACTGTGTGCTCGCTTGTCACGCTTATCCTATAAAATAATAAATAAAATAATAGCTGCAGCATGGCTCTACCACGTATAAAAATGTACGTACCTATACTACTATACCGGCAATTTAGAACATAAACTGTGTCAAAGCTGAGGATCGCGCGGGCGTGGACGCTTGTATTGTAGGACGATTGTATTTTCATTTATAACAGTTATTGATTTTAGACAAATATGAAAGAAAAAAGCTACATACTTATCTGAAATAAACTTCAAATCACGTTGACAAAGTGCGCACTACTAGCCTTTTCGCCCGCTCGCAGTTGACTAAAGGTGTTACGGAGAACTGACCGTAACTTAGTGCGCAATGTATTAAGGCCGCAGAGCCCGTCTAGATAGAAGTCTATAACAGCAACCATGGTTACAGGGTACAGAGATGTTCGACGTCTCATTGTCATAGTCATTCAATAACTTTCTTTCCTACAAAAACCAACAACGTTTTGCCTATTTATGTGGGTCATTGTTATCAACTCCTCACAGTTCACGGCTGTATATAGGTCTCTCCCATTTCCCATAGTCGCCTCTTACGTTACCCATGGTACGTAAATAGAGTAATGGATACTCTTTTGCTCGCCATCTTATAGGAATTTATCAAAAATAAAAGTAATTAATAATAATAATAATCAACAATGAAAGTAAAGCAACAAATGTGGGCATACTTCTCACTTCCGGGCACAGACCTCCGCTCATTTCTGGGCAGATTTTGAAGCAAGGAAGCATCCGTAGCGTACTTCACATAGGTATCCAAAATCTTTTTGTTTATTATAAATACAATTTCTGCGCCTTTTCCTTGGCTGTGTTGTGTTAAATTAGCAATTGAAATTGCAATTTATTTTTATTTGATGCTGGCAGTTCCTAAGAGGCGACAGTAAAACAAACCAGTACGTGGGCAGCAGCGTCTTCCTAATAACAACTATAAAATTAAAAAACTGCAGTTACCGATCCGTCTGCCAAGCGTGACAACTATAGCAAGTATCCTCGCCTCCCCAAATATTCCCTCTTATGAGGCAATCTTTCGGGAGGCCTATGTTCAGCAGTGGACTTTGATGGAATTTGCCCAAATTGCTTGCATATTATGAAATTATCATCTCCCGAAGCAAACTAGTGCCTAAACCACTAAAGCATTCATTATTACCAACAAAAACAATTCCTTGTACAAACCACACAAACTGTTACAACTAGCTTAAGACACGCGCTAACATAAGTACGCTATTTAAACCAAGCACGTGTATATGTAACTTCAAATACACACAAAATCATACTATTGATCCTAATCAAGCAACACCATTAGTATGTTTTGCGTTCCTCAAAATCTGAGGTGTCATAATTCATATTTATTAAGGCGCGTATTCATCAGTGTGAAATGCGAATTGCGCGGCGGAGTCACGGCCGAGCAAGGCCACGCCAGCCGTTACACAAAGACGCCGATTTAGAGGTTATTAAAAATGTTTGTCCATAAAAAATCCGTGTCTGGCGGCTCACAAGCCAATTGTCTAGCGCGTTCCCACAAACGTAGTCACAACATTCTCATTAAAAAGGTATTTCGTGGCAAAATGCCTTATTATATCAATAGTAACATGGATAAAATCACCTCTATAAATGTTGAGGTTGCACCGGCACGAGGTGTGTGGTGGCAGGGCCTAAGAAATGAGGCTTTGACAACCAACAAACGGCCCATTCAAAAATGTCAGTGTTACCTTATTTACAGATTTTTTTATGAGTAAAGAGTAATAAGGATGGAGAATGGCAGTTGAACGAGGCGTTGCGTTTACAGCCCAACGATACGACCAGGGTTACTGAGCGCGGTCTTGCTTGCTTGATAGAGATTGCTATTAGGTGTTCTCACCCGGTCACTAACTTATTTACAGATTTACCTGTATACAAACAGATTTTCAGACTAGGTTAAAGATATATCACATTTGATATTATTTTCATACATCTTTATGACGTCGGTCGGTACACTTCATCATATCAAGGAACTGGGTTTAATAACTAACATGTAACTTTATAAATTTTTATTAATACTTTTTCTGAGAACATAAGTAAAAAGCACCTTTCTACAAGTTTGTCCAACGTCATGTGAAAACAGCAAATTGGCCTGCACAAATGTTTGGTAAACAAATGTTCATGGTTTTACGCCAGCAAACTTAACCATGAAGGGTTGCAGTGACTTTAGAGTGGCTAGTAAAGAAAGAAACGTATAAAAGGTCAGATAAAGACAATTTATTGTGAATACTGCGTATTGGATCGGAGATCTAAAATTAAACTCAAGTTGTTATTAGGTAGAATTGTTGATAAGAATCTTTACTGTCTCATCTCATAATATATACTACAACGCTACAGAGATAATTTTGTAAGTGATATTATTTGACGGTGTTTCGATCTAACATGACATTATTTTTAAAGTATTCAAATAAATTCTTATTTAACAAAAAGGTTTTATATTACATAATTTTATAATGCACTTCAAGCAACAGCGATGTTTTTAGACATTCCGCCCACCAAAAAATCTTCGTACTTTAACACAATTTAATCTAATATAAACCTTTAAACACAAACAGACATAAGTGCATATAAATCTTTATAAATGAAGTACAAAGATGAAATATGAATGGCCTGGTAGAAAATGCCTCAAGACATTAAGTCCGCCCTTTGTATTCTCTTAGAATATGGAATTCAATAAAGAATAAATAAAAAAAAAAAAAATCCACCGTCAAATCTCAATTTAACATTTCCTAATAGAACAGAAAATATTTTACACAGTTAAAAAACACGGCATACAAATACACAAATACACACAACTCGTTAATATTAAACGAAAAAGAAAATTAAGAATATGTTTCGGTAGTAACACCAAATTACAACGAAATCTTATGTATTATATAAATATGTAATAATCTTTTTATATGTAAAATATTGCACAACACTATTTAATTAAAGATACAACAAAAATCATAAATTCAACAAAATTGAATTTATTAAAACAAAAACTAAGAGTGATATATTAACAATATAAAACTTAATTTTCACTCTTGGCCGGAAACATAACTTATAACATGGCCGTTTAATCAAGCCATTTTTAGTTTTAATACTTACAACTCTAGTAACATGGTCTTTACCGGTATGTTTTTCTAAAATTCTACCTAATAACCACTTAGTTGGTGGTAAATTATGATATTTTATAATAACAATATCATCGACTTCAGGCTCAGTCTTTTCGGTAGTCCATTTATAACGCTGATTAAGAGTCACCAAATATTCATTCAACCATTTAGTCCAAAAATTATTAACTAATTTTCTTGTGTAATTCCATCTCTGCAGGCCTGAAATTATAATCGGTGCGATCCATCACATTGGATCGTGTAGTCGAGCTTTGTCAGATAACACTTTCCTTTTTGTCACTATCTAGCTAATTTCTAGTAAATTAAGATTGCACCCAAAAGTGTCATGATTTTTATTCCAAGAAATTTCTAAAAGCTTAATCATGTCATTAGATTTAAAAGTAATAGTATGATCTGATAATTGACTTTCACTCTATTCAATATGTTCAAGTAAGTGAACACTATTATTGCACCTTTTTTGCAGGTAAAATCCACCTGCTCTCATTTGACTCGTCATCTGTTCATAAATCTCAACAGCTTCAGTAGACGTTTCACATCTCGATAACAAATCATCCATAAATGTTGGGATGCTATAGATAACTGGACGCCTCGTCTTTTGCCAACTGTTGCAGAGATTTCATAGCCAAAGATGGTGCACAGGCAGTATCAAAGGAAAGTCTCAGAATTCTGTAGATCGCAACTGCTGACTCGAAATTGATTACCTTTTGATTAGACAAACGCTTCATCACTTCATTGCAGTTATATGTCTTATTAGTGTATCGTTGAGTTAGTTGATTCCAAGCTTCTTCATAATTTAATTCAGTTACTGATAAATTATTAAGTAAAGTTTCATGTTCACCTGTTAAGCTGCTCTTTAAATAATGAAACTTTTGAACTGCATTTAAACTCTTATTAGTATGATTAAGCGATACAAACATATCAAAGAAGCTTTGCCATTTCTCATAGCAGCCAGAAAATTAGGTAAATGCATTTGTGGTAATTTAAATTCAACGATCTGTGACGATGTTAATTCATGAATATCGTTAGTAGCGTTTACTGAACATGACTCGGTGGTAGACGTTATAACATGAATATTTTGCATTAATTTTGTACGGTACTCTAAATAAACTTCTTCACATTTGGAATAGGCATCCTCGGTGAAATAAATCAGCTCATCTCTCGCATTTTTATCCACAGCACCCTAGTGGGTAAAAATGAAAGCGAAGTAGCGAATTTATAGTGCGTATTCACAAACGCATTCCATGCCTTTTCCAAAATATCCAATCTTGATCGTACATACGGTAATACAATTCTGTCCTTAGGAGACTTTTTGTAATTTTTAAAAGCGTTAAAAATTCTATCACACAGCTCATCTTGCTTTCTTAAAAATGCTTCTATTTTAAACCAAATTTATCACAATATTTTCTCAAAAATTTTCAATTTTGAAAATTTGTCATAATTTAAATTTAGGAATTTATTCAATTGTTCGAAATTTATTCGAAATTTTCTGTCAGAATTTTTTTGAAATTCCAATTGTCCAAGAATAATCAGATTCTTCTAATTGGTTTACTTAAATCAATATCCCACAACTTTTTATAAATTTCACAATATCAATATATTTTTCTCGTTTTCTACGGAGGTACAAATTATCTTGTTATGACTCTAATACTTTTATATTATTTTACAATTTATTACCTCCACTAATTTTCTTTTTCATTCCCAGGTTTCGGCACCAAATATTGAATCGGAGACTAAAATTAAACTCAAAACTGCTTACTAAGAATCTTTACTCATAATATATACTACACCCTACAGAGATAATTTTGTAAGTGACATTATTTGACGGTGTTTCAATCTAACATGACATTATTTTTAAAGTATTTAAATAAATCAAGCAACAGCGATGTTTTTAGACACTACGTAACATAAACATTTTTTTAGAATAAGGGTGACAAACGAGCACACCACCTGATGGTAAGTGGATGCTATGGCCCATAGATATCTAAATTTATCCTAGATTAAGGATCAAAATACAGATGCGTTGTCAGCTCTGAGGACTAAGATGGGATGCCTCGTTTCCAGTAAAAAGGGTCTCCGGTGTCATTTCTTTTCCAGTGGTGTGAAGTATTATCTCTGTAACTTCAATTATGTATATTAAATGAGAAATAGAATGTGATTAAATGAGAATGAGATTGAATTTAAATGTCTTATAATATTTTATTTGCTTTTTATAACATAACAGTCGCTAACCACTTAGTAAAATATATTATTATTCACATTATCTTAAATTAGCATTATTTAAACTATATCCTATTAAAACATAGCATAGCAAAAGGCTGTTGATGTGATGTGATGCCACGTGATTTTTATACGTTTTTTTTTATAGGTTAAGGATGACAAACGAGCACACACCTGATGGTAAGTGGTTGCTATGGCCCATAGACAACTACATCTATCCTCAATAAAAAATCTAAATGCAGTTGCGTTGTCACTCGTGAGGACTAAGATGGAATGCCTCTTTTCCAGTAAAAAGGGTCTACGGTTCTCTACACTCACCATACGAAACACAGCAGTGTTAAGCTGCTATTTTACGCTGGTATTCTGTGAGAGCGTGGTCCTTCCCCGGTGGAGCCGACCCATTCGTGCTACAGCTATACTTCTAATATAGCTACAGCATGGCTCTACCACGTATAAAGTGTTTAATTTTAAAGCACGTGTAACTCATGATATAAGAATGAACAGTGTCAAGTCGAAAAACTGTCCGTATAATATATAATATGTATGTTATTTTTCATAAATAAAAGCATATAGTGGCAATTTGCTATCTTAATGTAAGCGCTCGTTTGGTATCCCATTTTTTTTTTATTTCCTACTATCTCACGTTTACCACATACGGCCAGTTATGTATTCGAATGAAACCTAATCTAAATTTGGATATGCATCCAATAATAATATATATGTCAACAATTTACATTTAAACAGCAATAAAAATAAGTGTATAAAATTTACAATACCAAATAATAAAAATCGAAAGACCAATGTGTTCTTAAATGATTAAAAAGTTTTTTTTTTTATTTATACTAAAAAAATTAATACATCACTTTTTTTTACTCCTACATTGTCATCTGATTCTGATCTATGTTCAAAACTTCAAGTCTCAAGTTCATCGGGAAGTGCTCAAAATTTGAGTTGCAAGATTCCACCCGAAACGACAGACACAGACAGACAAACAAGAAAGTGACTTAATAAAAACGTGGTAAAAATTAATCCTCGTCGATTCCACTGTTTTCTTAGTATTACTTTCGATGCAAAACTTTAGTGGGACGCTCATATATCTAAACTAGCAAACAGACTAAGTCATGCAGCTTATTCTGTTAAATAGATTAGAAGACTCACTAATGTTGATATATTATACTAGATTGTACATTTCAGTTAATTTAATAGCTATGCCTTATGGGATTTTGCTGAGGAAATACAACTGACAGATACTATTTTTGTTTTGCAGAAGTGGGCCATAACAGCTATTCATAACCTAAATGTATCTCAGAGACAAATTTAAAGAAATAAATATATTAACTTCGGCCTTTCAGTATATTTACGATAAATTTTTTTTATAGGATATGGTGACAAACGAGCACACAGTCCACCGTGAGGACTAAGATGAGATGCCTCTTTTCCAGTAAAAAGGGTCTCCGGTTCTCTACACTCACCATACGAAACACAGCAGTGATAAGCTGCCATTTTACGCTGGTATTCTGTGAGGGCGTGGTCCTTCCCCGGTTGAGCCGACCCATTCGTGCTACAACTATACTACTAATATAGCTTTCTTAGTTTAGTTTAGTTTTTTAGTCTTTCTTTAATTAGATTTCTCTTTTACCAAGTTCCAATTTTTTAAACAAAAACTGTCTAATAAGCGTTATTAATATATAAATCAATACATGGTTGATAATAACTCCTGGGAATGATGTGATCACTTCCAAGCTGTCGCAAATGAGTTTTATACGTGGTAGAGCCATGCTGCAGATATATTAGAAGTTTAGTTGTAGCACAAATGGGTCGGCTCGACCGGGGAAGGACCACGCTCTCACAGAATACCAGCGTCAAATAGCAGCTTAACACTGCTGTGTTTCGTATGGTGAGTGTAGAGAACCGGAGACCCTTTTTACTGGAAAAGAGGCATTCCATCTTAGTCCTCACGGGTGACAACGCATCTGTATTTAGATTTTTTATTGAGGATAGATGTAGATGTCTATGGGTCACAGCAACCACTTACCATCAGGTGGACTGTGTGCTCGTTTGTCACCCTTATCCTATTAAAAAAAACATATATGTAATAAAATTACTTAGTGTATTATGAGGTTATACTAAATAATTTGTACCTATGTTTCCTACACTTTTTCTTTGATAAAAAAGTTCCGCTGGGTTTCTTGCTGGTTCTTCCCAAGATAGAGGTTTTTTCCGAACCAGTGGTAAAAGTAAAAAATATTTTCAATAAGAATTACCTATATGAATTATAAATTTTGTATGAGTGTTGAATAAAAAAATGTTTTATTTCATCCAAATATTTCGACATCCAAGGACCGGTCACAGCAATAAAACTAAACAAGTTTTCTAATTAAAAGCTTTTTGACTGCCAGCTCAAGGGCAGGATGTATTTAGTGCGATATAACTATTAGCCTTAAGGCGATAACATAAAAGCATTTATTAACATATCTTTCTGCTAAGTCATAAAATTCAGGAAGGCAATAAATATTAAGGCAAATGCCATCATAACCGCGAATAAATTATAGAATAACCCACTGAACTTTAGATGACTTAACATGATTTGTGCCATGTGGTGTAAAGACTATCGGTCAGTGGGATCCACGTGCGGTGATGTTCCTAAATGAACTGTATCTGCGACTGGTCATCGCCGTTGGTGATAAGAGGGTTGGTTCTTTTCTCGCTCAAAGGCTAAGTATAGCCTGTCAGCGAGGAAACGCAGACAGCGTTCTTGGCGCGATATTACGGCGATGACTGTATGATAATTTAAGTTTTCAGTTTTAGTTATTTTATTACAGTTTTTTAATATTGTATGTATTTCAATGTTATAACAATTATTACTGCAATAAAAATATGTATGAAATTTTTCTGGTAAAGAAGCAATTACACTTATTAGAATAACAAATGAACAAGTGCGAAGGATGGCGGCAGTTTCTAGTGATGGAACGGCGGAGTCGTCACGGGAGGCGCGTGTGGCGTTACGAGCGCGATGCGCTACACTTGGCGTGGTTTGGGGATTACTAATTTTCGTTCTGGGTTCCGTATGATTTTATATTATAATAATTTCTTATATTTAAGCGAATACTGCACATGGAATAAAACGACTTTTACCTATTTTCGTTACGTAGTTTCGGGCACTTTACAGCACCCATAGTCACGGGGGGGACTGAGGTGTTTGATGTCCTGATGTACGAAGGCTTCAACTTTGAATTATTCATTATTTAGTCCGATCTATTATAGCCTATTAAAGTCCAGTGACCATAGGCCTTCTCCATGGATTGTAGGATTAGGAGGAATTTTGCCATAGTTGCGCCGTTTGGCAGGCGGTTGGCAACCATTTTATAATTTAGAATTGTTATCAGAAAGATGCTGCTGCCCATCGTCTGGTTCAGTTTCACTCTGTCGCCTCTTGCGACACCCACGGGACGATATGGGATTATGGATATTCTTAAACCACCACTACACAGTAGTTATAAGTTAACAAAGGATATATGTTATATAGGTACCCTTTATTTCTATATTGTTTTAACCTTTTATAACATTATATTTGACGGCTCGCTACCGCAGCGACTACGCGTTTGGCCTCTCAATACATTTACTAAAATGTTATGTGTGTACACAAAAATATAAATAGTAGAAACAGACACTAGCTTGTAGTACCAGTTACACAACTCCACAGACCTAGTAATTCATTCTTGGGCCAATGTATATGCTTTCATTTTAAAACTCCGAAAATAATCAAACTTTCCACGTTCAAAATCTTTATTAAATAACCGTAATTGTCAAAGCCTATCCTAAGTCTACTGCTTAACATAGGTCTCCCACGTAAACTGCATCCTAGAGTTTATATTTACCATATTTGGTACGCTTAGCAGGCGGGTTGGCAACCGCAGTTTTTATTCTTCTTAAGAATACTCCCATTTTCTGTTTTCGATGGGATCGTTGACGATGGGGTAGTAAATATTCTTACACCGTCAGTACACAACACAAGTTAAATTTACTTTACGTTGTAAAGAAACATCATCCAAATATACTTTAAAATTATTTCGGCGGTACCCTAAAACAAAGCGCATTGCCTCGACGGTCACTTGAACTCGTGGGATAGCACATTACAAACGCTATAATAAGACAATGAAACTTAACTCAGGAACTATTGCGGAACATAAAATATACTTTCCAAATTTATTACAAACTGAGAAATAAGTGTTTTTTACAAAACTGTAGTAACAAACGAACTTACAGTCCAACTGACGGTAAGCGGATATTGCAGTTCATCACCTGCAGCCAACTTTAAACAAAGATAGCTAAAGGTTTTTTTTATAGAATAAGGTTGACAAACAAACACTCCATCCACCTGGTAAGTAGATGCTGTGGCCTATGGACATCTACATCTATCCTCGATTAAGAATCAAGTTGCAGATGCGTTGTCACTTCTGAGGACTAAGATGGAATGCCTCGTTTCCCTTAAAAAGGGGTCTCCGGTTCTCTACACTCATCATACGAAACACAGCGGCAATCAGCTGCTATTTTACGTTGGTATTCTGTGAGATCGTGGTCCTTCCCCAGTCGAGCCAACCCATTCGTGCTACAACAATAAAGTTGACGGCTCCGTGGCGCAGTGGCTTAGCAATGAGTTGCAGCGCTGAGGGCCGCGGGTTCGAATCCCGCACGGAACAAGTATTTCTATGGCCTAAAAATAATTGTTCCGGATCTGGATGTTTGTCCTTGTGCAATTTATGTTTGTAAACTGCCTCCACTATACAGGAGAAAATCCTAGTAGGGAGGTTACGTTTTTTTAAAAAATAAAAAAATAAATAAAAAACATAATATAGCCGCAGCATGGCTCTACCACGTCGGATGCGTTGTCACATTTAAGAACTACGATAGAATGACTCACAGCCTGTAATTATACTGACTTTCTATATCCTTCAGACCAGAACACAGCTGTGCAATCTAATAGGTACTATGTGGTTGAACTCGTTTTCTGACTAGGGGTCCGTCTGGGTAGGTACGACCCCCATACCTATTTCTACCGCCAAGCAGCAGTGTGGGACCTGCTGCGTCCAGGTTTAAAGGGTACATTACAGGCTGTGAGACATTCCATTCAGTCTTTAGAGGTGACAACGAATCTGCAGCCTTGTTCGTTTGAATTTGGTTGCAGGTGTACAAGAACTGCAGCAGCCACTCACCATCAAGTGGGCTATAAGTGCACGAAGTTATGTAAGTTCGTTTGACACCTCAGTTTTATAAAAAACAACTAGCGATCCGCCCCAGCTTCGCACTGGTGATTTTTGGAGCTTGATACAACGCAACCTAATGGGTCCAGTTGTGAATATAAACCACTCTCGAATCAACTTATTCACACACACAAAATTTCATCAAAATCGGTCCAGCCGTTTAAGAGGAGTTCAGTCACATACACACGACAGAAAAATTGTATATATAAAGATAAAAAAGAATTAGCGAAAGCACACCACACCATACAAAAACCTGTATTAGAAGTTCCCACTTAGTTTTTTCATGCCACTTAAAATTCAACATTTCTTGTTATATTATTAACAAAAAGCTAACTGTCACTTTTGAATAAATACAATCTTTATAGATTTTATAAAATACACATTAATCTTGAAACTTTGTTGGAATCTTCTCATAAGTGTCTATTAACTTTATATAAAGAAACTAGCGATTCTACCCGGCTTCGCACGGGTGATATCTGGATCTCGACAACAGCGCCAATCCAAAATTCAAATCATTCTCGAATCAACTTAATCACATGCACAAAATTCCATCAAAATCCGTACAGCCGTTGAGGAGGAGTTCAGTCGCATACACACGGACAGAAGAATTATAATAAGATACCTACAATGTGATAATTTTCCAAATACCTTACAAATATTCGAAATTTAGAATAAGCACAATAGTGGGACTTTACCTTTGAGGAATAATCACAGGAATTTGTATTCATTTGACGCGTTCATTCTCAAAATAAATCGCATTGGCACTCCTGCATACAATGGCTGCGACATCCTAGTGCGTAGGCTGTTGTGACTCATAGCGCCAGAACAATTCAACAAAAGCCTTAGGGCTTGGATTAGTTTCTAGTCGGAATGCCGCGTAGGCGTACTGTACCTACTTAAGCCAGTAACAGATGAAAGTTGCAACTGGAAAGCAAAGTGTGAAATATAATAAAGATTAATTCATCTGATATTGGTCGATAAAATATAAAAATTAAATAAAAATTCAGCTTCGTAGAGTATCATAAAAGTAAATGATTATTAAAAAATTGTTATAATATATATAAAAAAAAAAACAAAATGAATATAAATATAAACAAAATTGAAGTCTCTGTCTGTAATATCGAAATAACTGCCTTATATTGAACTGAGACCATTTAGACATAAATAAACATTTTTAAATTTTTGTCTGTCTGTCCGCCTGGCTGCCTGTCTGTCTGTTCGGGCTAATTCACTATGTATGAAGCGATTGTAACGAAACTTCACAAACAGATAAAAAGCAATACCAAGAGTAATCTAGGCTATATTTTATCCAAAAAACGGGGAGATTTATTTTGAAAAACAAAAATCGATAAAATAAATGGTCTTTGACTATCTTAAATAATGTCACATTAATAGATTCTACCCACGCGGAGCCGGAGCAGAACACTAGTTTTTAATACCGAGACTCAACATTCAAACCAAGCTTGAGAGTAAACTCAAGTTTTTGAAATTAAAAATGATAAAAGAGAGTAAATTATGTTACATTTTTGTGTCGTGTGGTGGCGGTGTAAGAGAAGTCATCATCCCATTTGGACCGTGTTGTACAAAAATGATACAACCCACTAACTGGCCAAAATAATGATTCAGAGGCTGTTTTTGTTTTAGTTTATTTCCAAGAATGAAAGGCTACCAAAAAATAACAAGTAATCCCAAAATCTACATCCAATTTTCTTCAAAATTATATATGTACATAATATTTTATAATGCTGCCACAAAGAAAATGCATTTGTCTTCTAAATCTGAATAAGTATGTTTTTGTGGGTTGAAAAATTTCTGTACAAATGGATCATCCATATCGTCTCGGAAATGGCAGAATTTTTTTAAAGCTTTCGTTAAATATTTATGTATTAATATCCTATTAAAGTTTTGATTAAATTTGCATTTCAAATCTGCATTTAAACTTAGTAGACTTTAATTTTCAAGTTCACGAGGGAAATATCTTTCCAAAAATGTGCCCACTAACATTTATTATTTAGAAAAAAAAATCTCACTACGCTGGGTGCTGGCTCACCACAATGTTGATTAAGGCGAAGGTAAATTGGATTGAGAGCAATATTACTATTGCATCACTAGGCTGTAGAATGTGACCTTCTTGGATGGTTTTCAGCCGTCAGTAGGCCACCAGAACCACGTCTGACATCAACAGAGTGCACCCTGGTGCAGCATAGTTTAATACGTAAAGGTGGTGCGGTATTGTATATGACGTGCGGTTTCTCAGCACGTATGAACTATTAGTGGAAACGATGTAACAAGTTTTTTGATGGTGATATAAATTTAAGTTTTGTTATCCACTTAGACGCTTGAGATACTATTGTCATCAACTATCTGCTAGGTTAAGCTGTCGTCAGAACCTCCCGGAAACTTTGCAACGTGCCGCATCGGCATATTGTAAAGTATTTAGTGAACTAGATACATCAGACTTGGGTGTGTGATTCAAGACCTTTGCCTAACTTTATTGGCAAATCGTATTACAATATTAAAGTAGTTTTTACTAAAATAAAGATTTGTGTAAAGAGGAATTGTGAAAACATTCTCTACGTCATTCACTTACGTACGAGTATTACTACATAATTACAAAAAAAACCGTTGCTTAAATGATATTGTAGAATGGCAGTTAGATGTAAATTTTTTAGATTATGTCCTAACACACTGGCACAAAATATTAAACATATAATACATAAAATAAAAATATATAAAACCTGCGTTTATATAAGGACTTTTATATACATACGTAGTAATTATATGCTATTTGGCTACATAAATATTCTTAATATTACTGAAATACCAACTTATACAAAATGACTAAATACATACAGAGATTGCTGAGGTCATTTCTTATAAAAATACTCGTACCAGAGCGTGTATACTATGGTGTTTGGTAAGATGCCAAACGGGTCTCTGAGTCATCGAACCCGGTTGAATTAGATTAGTCGTTATAAATTATATGGACGTAAGGTGTACAGTGACTAGAATTTTCGACATGACAGGACCGGTCGAGCGTTTACCTTACAATAAAATAAATGCAAGATAGCGTTTTATTTTTCTCTTACTTAATGGTTGTCATTTATTACAATTTTTTTTATGTAATCTGTGCTTTTATCAATCGCTTAAATGTTTTTAGAAATCTATTTGTGACAATGCCGCTTTGTAACAATAATTGATTATGATTATATGGCCCGAAAGCTAAAAGACGTTCTATGCTACAATTTATTTTATTTATATGAATTATAAGTACAAGAAAAGTTAATGGCGTTGTGTAGGACCATTTATAGCGGCATACCAGGCGTAGGTTATTCAGTAGAAATCATAATGGACCGGTATGATGATAATGATGAATTACAAATCACTTTTTTATAAAATTTTTTCGTTAAAAAATTAAAGTTTTTTTTTAACTATAAAGTTAGTTTAATTGAGGCTGGCTTTAGTATCCTGTGCCACGATTACGTTAGTGATTTCGGTCCGAATATATTCACGCGAAAATAATATATGCCTATGTAGTTTTAAAGAAAGTATTTTTTTTGACTCTTTAAATTTCACAAGAAGAATGAAAGAAAGAATTTTAAATTTTTGAAGATAATTGGGGTACTAAATGAGGAACATAATCATTTCCTACTAAAAACACTACTGTTTTAATAGGTGGTAACACCTTTTCTCATATCATCCTTTTCTCTTGTTATAGTTTGTAGCTGGCGACCGCAGTCCATCTGGGTTAGTACCACACTCTTACTCATTTCTAAAGCCAAATAGCAGTGCCTGCACTGCTGTGTTTCTGCCTGAAAGGTAAAGAGAGCCAGTATAATTACAGACTAAATGGCTGTAGTTGTCCATGGATTGCAGGAGCCACTTACCATCAGGTGGACCGTAAGTTCGTTTGTTACTTCTGTTTTTTTTTTAAATACAACAAAAATATGATAAAAAGAAATAGATATAAATGTCAGATGTAGTAATGGTAACACTTGTCTCTTACTAACATGGAATTAGGTGACTATATTGAAACACGGAAATTATGGATATTCTAAAGAACAAGAGTCATTCCCTTTTCGCTTGTGTTTTGGTCAATAAATGTAATGTGTAATTATAATACATTATTTCCACTTTTAAATAATAATATCTAAAACTAGGTGTAATAAAGTCCGAATTATAATTAAAATAACAATGACTTCTGATAATTTTGTCAAAAATACGAAAGCATCCCTCAAGTAATACCAGCGACAGTAGGTTGAGCTGAGTGGCTGGGATGGCCCTCAAAGCTACGGACATTAATCCCATGACGGGGTTTGGCCTCCAATCCCAACATCTTCCTTTCTTCCCCATTTCACACAGAAGGGTACTAAGAAATTCCTTCCAGAGTGCAATAAATTATGTTGTATTTGTTTTCAAAAACTACAGGGTTGTGCTTCCTTTTTCACTATTTTCAAACCGGAGTACTACAACACTCTCTTTAAAAAAAACTACGCATATCCGACAGCGAGAATTGATAGAGAGTGACCACTTCGAAATAAAGACCATTAATACGAGATCGGAAAAGTATGAATCCTACTACAAAAGGGAAGTCAGAACACTCGCGTCAATTGAAATACTTTTAATGAGCTGTCAAAACTTTACTTGTTCTCTAAAAGTTGTTTGGAAATAACAGAAAATGACGTCATAATTTCTTATTGTGAAATAACCAAAAATAAAAATCTTATTTGTGTATTTTTTTAATAAGTTTAATGAAATTTATACCAAATATTAATATTAAAATTATTTGATGTATATTAAAGTTTAGATCAAATAACTTATCACCGTTTCCCTTTGTATTTCTCTCACACACTTCTACAAACAAATAAGATTTTTATATAATTTTATGTGCGTGTGCGTGTGCGTGTGCGTGTGCGTGTGCGTGTGCGTAAGCGTGCCTGCGTGAATGATTAGATATGTTTTCCCATCTATTTGTTACATTACTTTGAATTCTACAGAGCTGCTGTTATTGAGTATTTACAAGAGTGTTTGATCCCCGAAATTATAAAATTTTATTTATGGTGAAAACAATAAACATCGTAAAGGAACCTAAATGTCCGAATATTGAATAAATTCGAGGACATGTGACTACCTCTAGCTCTTTATTCTCCATTACCCTGTTAAAAATTGTATTAGCGGAAAAAAATTCTTATTCTTTATTCAATCCACTACTGGTCACTTCAATTCTAGAATGAATTCGCCCGTAATAGCGACACTGATATATAGACGGATCGCACAGTACCACACCTTTGATAGCAAGTTGGGTGTTATATGCTAAACATCCGCGATAGCAGGTTGGGTGCTTTTATATGCGATTCATCTTATGAGCCATGAACATATATAGGTCATAAGCGTCAGCAGCCTAATGGTAAAGGGTACGGATTGCAAACTCTGAAAGTCTTGGGTTTGAATCCGCCGTTATGACCACTGTCATGAACCACTCCTAACACAAGTATTTTTTTAAGCTTACATGAAGTGGTTAAAGGAATATTAGTGCGAATAGCGTTACTAAAATATTTTTTAACTTTTTTATAATCGTCATTAATCTAAATGAAGTATTGGATCCATAAAATAAACATGAAAGCAAACAAACAATATTTTAACGTGGCAGAGCCATGCCGCTTTTATATTATAGCTGTAGCACGAATGGGTCGGTTCGACCGGGGAAGGACCACGCCCTCACAGGATATCAGCGTAAAATAGCAGCTTAGTGCTGTGTTTCGTATGGTGAGTGTAGAAAACCAGAGAACCTTTTTACTGGAATTCCATCTTAGTCCTCAGAGGTGACAATGCATCTGCATTTTGATTGTTAACTGAGGATAGATATAGATGTCTATGTGCCACAGCATCTATTACCATCTTCAATCAGGTGGACTGTGTGCTCATTTGTCACTCTTATTTAATATAAAAATAATAGTTATGTTAATTAATTTAGCAATATAGCGTTACAAAGTAGCATAATAATTACATAAATTTAAAGTGTATTTATGTATGTATTTAAAGCCGGTTCCACATTACTTAGTTTATTCGTCTGCCCACCGACAGTGAGCTAACATTCCGAGCCCACATTAAGTTACATCGCGTACCATTCATACATTTCCATATAATACCGCAAATGGATTCAAAGTTTCAGTGTTTCTTGACATTCGTAACATATTGCACCTAAATATAACTAATGTCCTTGTCATGCTCATATTTAATTGTGTTCTAGAGATCGTGACAAACAAATTCAAAATTAAATCAATTATTTATTCAACGCTGAACAGCAATTAAGTAAAACTAAATTAAGTTATACAACCGAGTAGTGGCGGTGTAAGAATATCCACTACCCCATATCGTCCCGTGGGTGTTGTAAGAGGTGACAGAGGGGAACTGAAATGAGATGTGCGGCAGCATCTTCTTGACAAAAACTCAAAATAATAAAAAACTGCGGTTTTCAACTCTAGTGACAACTACGGCAAAATCTCCCATATGAAGCAATCTATAATTTTAAGGGCTGTAATGGATGAATGGAAATGAAGTTTTAAAATATTGAAACGTACTTGTGAATTAACTTTAATGTTTATTCAACATTGCATAGGCTTTTACTGTAATTAACAATTTTGTGATCAAAATATTATATAATATTCTTTGAAGTACGGATACAGTTGTACGTGGAAGAGCCATGCTGCAGCTATATTACTGGTATAGTTGTAGCACGAATGAGTCGGTTCGACCGGAGAAGGACCACGCTCTCACAGAATACCAGCGTAAAATAGCAGCTTAACGCTGCTGTGTTTCGTATGGTAAGTGTAGAGAACCGGAGACCCTTTTTACTGGAAACGAGACATTCCATCTTAGTCCTCAGAGGTGACAACGCATCTGCATTTTGATTCGTAATAGAGGATAGATGTAGATGTCTATGGACAACAGCAACCACCATTACCATCAGGTAGACTGTGTGCTCGTTTGTTACCCTTATCCCATAAAAAGAAACATAATTTGTACGGACTAGAATAGACACTGCGAACAAATCTGTGCGGAATTTTGTGGCACAAAGTAAATAAGTTAGAACCCACGGGCTTTAATGCGTGTTGCAAACGAAGTCTCGAAGTCTCTTCTAGTACGTGGTACATATTACTTTAATGATGAAAATTTAAAAAGAAATATCTTGTTCTTTTCCATCAACCCGTAAAAGCCCATAGCTGGACATGGGCCTCTCCCACCGAAGGGTGCTTTGCCTTAATTAATTGTCACGCATTGTCAAGTCTCAATCGCAGTCTTGCATCAGTTGACGCTGCTGCCCGTCGCTAGTTTTGGTATTTTACGTCTGGCGTAAACGTGATGGAGTAGTCACCTATCGGAAGCCATAAGATTTATCTGACATTTCCCATAGTCGAATCTTACAATACTCTTACTTACGTCACGTGGTGGCGGTTCTATCTATTCCTTTTAACTTTCTTATATCCAACGAAGAGAGAGAGAGAGACTCATTGCAACGTATATGCTTGTAGGCTGGGGATGAACTACGCTTTTATAGAATACCAGCTTAAAATTCTAGCACTGCTGTGTAACATATGATGAGTGTCGAGAACCTTTTGACTGGTAACCATTCTATATTAGTCCTCAAGGGTAACAACGCATTTGCATTTTTATTCTTAATTATCTAAAGCATACACTTATCATCAGGTAAACAGTTTACTATGCTCATATGCGACTGTATGTGTTATGACTCTATATGGAAAATAAAAAGAAACAAAGAAGTCAACACAAAACAAACAAAATTTGCATGATATATTCAAAACAGAAGGTCAGTCACACTACTTCTATAACGAAAGGACTTATAACATTCATTTATTATACAAATCAAATATTTGTTCAAGTTTTAGAACTCCCACTGTTCAGTACGTTATCATCTTCTGACCAATAAGGCACGTATTTTCATAAGTTTTCCTTTCGTTTGATGTACTCGTATTTCAATAAATTAAAAATGTAAGTATAATTTCTTTATAGCAATGAAAAATGAACTCTTCTTATATGGTGAATAACGAGCACATAGTCCAGCTGATGATACATTTATGCTCGATTAAGAATCAAAATGCATTGTCACCCTTGAAGACTAAGATGGAATGCCTTGTATCTAGTTAAAAGGGTCTCCGGTTCTCTACACTCAACATACGAAACACAGCGGCATTAAACAGCTATTTTACGCTGGAATTCGTGTTACAACCATAATATAATTGCAGCTTGGCCCTACCGGGTCTAAAATATATAGTCTTAAAAATAAAAATACATACTACTACAATACTGTGATACTTACCGGTTCTTACACGTCTTTTCCGGTACTCTTATCTCTATCAAAATCAGCCTGCAAAAGTACACTATTGTTTATAGCAACCAGACATCGCTACGTTTGATATTTGAATTGACGATAGACTTTCTGGTACGTTTCGCAACTTTGACGCCATTCTCCATCGATGTCCTATTGATGAGGACTTTAGCATTTTCCTCAGTCGAACCTAACGATACGCTCCCTAGGAGACAACGAAAAGATGGATGGTTTATGTCGCTTCCACACTGGAAAACTTTTCTTGTTATAATTCAAAATAGATCACGACGAAGTGGACCATAAAAATGAAATACAATACAATTCAACATTATCTCAATTTCCTTTAAACGAATCGAAAACAGCTTATTGTTATAAATTATTACACATAACCTCTTTATAGCTTGGCAACAAAGGCAATAATTCATACTGCGCAGAGATAATACATATTTGCCACTAGAAACTCCGGTTCATATTGTGAACCAGCAACAAAGTATAAAGTAAAGCACGACGTTGCCAACTTTTGCCAAGACTCTTGAGAAGGTAGATTGGATCTAACTATTAATTTTATACGGTTCAAAGTGGATTATACAAGATATAATACAAAAAGTGTGTGTTGTTCGGAGAAAACTTGCACATGTCAAGTGCAATTATTCGAAATGACTACAAATATTAATAACTGAAGCGGTAAATGTTAATACTCGTATTGCAAACATTTTTTTTTTAAATTTGCCATACGAACTGACGGCTCGGTGGCGCAGTCTTCCTTTCTTAATTTAATTCCCAATTCGTATGTGCAATGAAGTAACAATCTGCGCACGAAGCTGAGTGTTCGAAGCCAGTCAAGCTTTGTGGCTCGATTTGTAAGAGGCCATTTTATTTTATTTTTATTGGTAATGCCAATACGCATAAACGGTGTGCAGTTTCGGACGGTTAAGAAGTTCAGGTACTTGGGTCATATGTTGACGGAGAACCTGAGTGAAGACTTGTATATAGAGCGCGAAAGTAGGGCTCTAGCCATATGTTGGAAAATGCTGGCGCGTCGCTTTGCTTTGTGTTCTGAGAATGTTAAGATTGCTCTGTTTAAAACATATTGTATTAGCTTTCACACCGGACAACTTTGGATAAATTACACCAAAAAATTCTATAACATCATAATGATGCTTTCCGTATTTTTTGAAACATTCACTTTAGTGCGGCGCGTCCGCAATGTCTGCGGAGGCTGCTGTCCCAGACTTTTGCGCAATATTACGTTGTAGAACGGCCAGTTTCTCGGAAACTGTACGTAGCTCAACAAATAAATTAATTCGGGTCGTTGCTCAAGTGTCTCCTGACAATATATTTTACAAACACTGGCAAAGGATGCATCGGACGCTATAGGTTATAAACAATTATTTTAAGATTAATATTTTAACTCACAGTAGAGTGTGTTTGTATTTGTGTATGTATATAATACTATAATTGATTGTCTTAGATTCAAAATCTGCTAGATATAAATGGGTTGAAACCTTAATAAATAAACATTATATAATAATTTTATATTATCTACTGCAGACTGATCATGATAAAGTTCTAAACAGCGCACAGCTGGCCAATGGCCTCACCATAGACAATTGAAAGCTAAACATTATTATTTAAATACATCACTATTTTGCGGAAATTTAAAAAAATATTTGTTCAACGTATCTTCGACAAAAATAGAAAACATGTTTAAATATTTGATGCATCATTCAAACGTCCACTAGTGACAGTGTCGATATTGACCGTATAATGAAAATCGGCCCATATAAGTACAACAGTTAACTGAACCACTATACGATAATTGTTGCTAATCATGGCAACTCGTCAGATACTCATCACTTTTATTCAGTTTTATGTATTATCTGTGATAAATTTTAGGCAAATATCTTCAAACCACTTTTAATTTAGAAAAATATCGTCTAACAAAAATTTCAAAGATTAATTTAATTGAGTTTTCAGAGTGACAAAAGTGCTTGGTAACGATTCTCCCCTGCACCCAGTTTCAAACAAAGAAGTCTAAAGATCCGTTGTCATACCTATAGAAAAGGAATTGAATATAGATACATAATTTAAAATTTTAAAAATTGTATAACCGACCGCAATATAAATTATTAAGAATAACTCATAAACTATTAGTCACACCTTGATCAAATTTATATGGGACCACAAGAGACACACCAGCTTTCAAATAAAAAAGAATCATCGCAATCGGTTAACCCAGAAAAAAGTTAAGAAGTAACACATAAAAAAACATACAGTCGAATTGAAGTCCTCCTCCTTTTTGAAGTCGGTAAAAAAACAATGAAGGTAACGGCTACGCAGCTTCGGCTATGCGTTTGGTCGATACGAATCTCGCACGGAGCATTTTTTTTGTACGGTCTACAAATAATCCCACATAAGTGTGGATGTGTGTCTCTGTGTATGTGTGTTATGTATGTAAACTGCACAATACAGGAAAAATCCTACTGTGGAGATTACGAGATAGGATGCCTCACCGGCTGTAATTATATTGGCTCTCCAACCCATCGACCACTAATAAAAAACTAGATACACAATCCCATGCAAAAGTTCTCTAAAAACTGTCGCCAATTGTTTTGACGTAATTCTAGTTGAAATAAATATACATTAATGTAAATTCAACCTTAATTGCATTGTCTAAAGTTGTATTCACAAAGCTACGTACAAATTAAAAGCGCACCCAAATGTTCGAGTGGGCGCTCATTCGGTAAGGACATTTTTGGTCACTGATTGTGTATCTAGTTTTTTATTAGTGATCGATGCTCCAACCCTTCAAACCAGTAAAGGGCAGTGGACCCTCTGCTGCACAGTGGCAGAAATAGGTAAGCACAAACTTCTGGTTCGAATTGAGCCCGATTATTTAAAAAGTGTTTTATTTGAATCTTATGATATTTTGGTAACATCACAATATTTATTGCCTGATACCATCATAATGTTTACTAATGAGGTTAGAATGGAATTATATAGAATTACAATCAACTGTAAGGGCTTTCCCTGTCCCGAAATTTGTTTTCTTATTTATAGAATAAGGGTGACAAACAAACACACATCACTTAGCGGTCAGCCACCGCAGACCGCATCATCACCTGAAGATGCCTCGTGTAGAGGCGAAACACGTGTCGTATTGTCGTCAGTGGTGTGTCTTTCCTAGTGTAGTGGTGTTGGGAGTAGTGGTGCTGGGATTAGTGGTGACGGGGATAGTGCACGCAATTGAGGGAGGGCGGGAGGTGCTCTTCAAACTAGGTAGGACACAACATTTTATTTTATCGAGCGGATATACGCAAGGTAATTTTTACCAACTTTAAACACACATTCATCGAGGGATGGTAAGTGGATGGCTGTGGATAGACATTTACAACTATTTTCGATTTAGAATTGAAATGCAGATGCGTTGTTAACCCTAAAGAATGGTTCTCTACACTCATCATACAAACACAGAAACATTAAGCCACTTTTTTACGCTGGTATTCTGCGAGAGCGTGGTCCTCCAAAAGTTTCACGGCGGGCTATCTTCAGTTTTTGAATATCAATTACGATCAAAAATTAATTATTTTCGAGTAAATTTATATATTTATACTACCACCAGCGATTTTTTCGGACCGATATGACTTAGGGACCTTCAAGAAAAGAGCGTACTCTTTTTTAAAGGCCGGCAACGCACCTGCAATTCCCCTGGTGTTGCAGTTGTTCATGGGCGGCGGTAGTCACTTACCATCAGGTGAGCCGCATCTCCGTTTGCCCTCTCTTATATTAAAAAAAAAATTAAAAATTATTATATTATGCCGCTTTACGTTCAGATAGGTTTTGTTTTTAATTAACAATTGATAAAATAAAATGTCATATGTAAGGTCCATGTCATACCTATCCGGTAGTTGTTGGGAGCACTACGCTCGAAGTTGTTAATAAGTGTGTTTACCTGGGACAAATAGTCCGACTAGGTAAGTTCAACTCCGAGAGTTCAATCAACGGATTCCACTCGGCTGGGCAGCGTTCGGGAGATTACGATACATCTTCTCGTCAGACATACCTCAAAACTTCAAAACAAAATTGTACCAGTGCGTGTTGCCAGTGATGACCTATGAATCTGAGACGTGGTCCTTCACTGCTGGCCGTATGAGGAAGCTCAAGGTCGCTCAGCAACCTATGAAGAGGGCTATGATCGGGATATCTCTGCGCGATAGACTTAAAAACGAGGATATCCGCAGTAGAACCAGAGTAACCGACATAGCCATTAGTAGCCCCATTAGTAAGCTGAATGGCCATAAGAACATTAAGAGGAAGGGATAGTTGCCGAACTCATTTTAAAGATTTAAACATATTAACTGTACCTTCTCTGTACGTATATGAAACTACAATGCTTGGAAAGAGAAACCCACTCCTGTTTCCCACCATATCCTATGGTCAATTAAACAAAAGTAGATGTCATGCTCACAAACTAAAAGCACCTATCACTAAAACTGCACTAAAAAGAAACAGCTTCTTCATATTTGTGACGTGTATGATGTATATTTTAATTAATTTTCATTTTGTGTTATGTAATGAACTATAAAATATGCCACTAAATGGCCAAAGATAGTGATACTGACAACCAATACGACTTTATCTATATACTACCACACTACCACTATATATATATATATATATATATATATATATATATATATATATATATATATATATTAAATGAATTGAATTAAAGTAACAAGTTAAAGAAAGTAAAAGTTGAAGAACCGACACCCGATGGGGAAGAAAGGTTCTCGAATGGAAGCCTCGTACCGGTAGGCGAAGTGTAGGGCGGCCCCACTAGATGGGTGACGACCTGATAAGACATGCAAGAAGTCGATGGATGCAGGTAGCTTAGGACCGTGCTGTGTGGCATTCCTTGGGGAGGCCTATGTTCAGCAGTAGACTTGTGAAGGGCTGTAATCATGATGATGACAATTATAAAACTAAAATGAAAACTATAAAATGTTTCTAGAAATACTTATCCATTTGTAACATTAATAAATTATTAGTCGCATTAACAAATCGAATGACAATTTGATTGTGTGTCTACTCTTGTTGGGGGAACTGAACTTTGTATATAGCGTATGACTCAAACATTAAATCCGGTTGGTGTTTACAATAAACTAATGTTTTCCAATGACTTTTCCTCTTAGATGATAATATTTAAGGCGTGGTGACGATGTAAGTATGTCACTCGATTACTCATAGTATAGCTGTCCGATCTACTCCTAGTTATCCTGGCCAGCCTCAGATATAATAATAATAATAATAATAACAATTTCTTTATTTGCTTAAAACATCTTATTTGTAGGTGGTACAGTAAAATAAGTTCACATGTTTTGCGTATAATTAGCATGCAAATTTAAGTTTATGTTACATACATTTCAGGTAACATTTATTTCAAAAAGGGTGAAATACATTCATAATATCTTAATAATTATTAAAGTCTAATGTCAATAAATTCTTTAATGTCATACACTTTTAGTTCAATAAGCCACTTATAGAGTCTCGATTTAAATAAATTATAAAAATAATTAATATAATGTTTTTGTTTAAATATATATTATCGACTTTTTAGTACAGATGTGTTTTGATTATTCTGTTACATCTTACCCTGTGTCCGGACCTACCTCCTTTATATGCATAAGTGTTTCATGGAATACGATTAAGTTACATTAGCCATGGTACGTGGAACCGTGGTAGCTCAGGGGCTAAGCGCTCGCTGTAAATTTCACAGTAAGTAACCTCGATTTGATCCCTGCCGATATCAATGAAATTGTTAATTGCAATTTTAAATGCTGATTTATCACGTTCATATACTCCTCCCTATGACATAGAACTATATTATACAATGGACTATTTACAGACAGACGAGGATAATAACCGAGCGAATGCTTCGCGTATGTCAGCCTTTAATTAAAAAGTAAAAAAGTAAAGTTACAGCCTATATACGTCCCACTGCTGGGCGCAAGCCTCCTCTCATTTCTGAGAGGGTTTTAGGGCAAGGAAATGTCCGCCGCGAAGCCCCAATGCGTGTTGACGAACTTCACATGTGTTCGAAATATTTTTTTTTTGATTTCTCAGACATGCAGGTTTCCTCACGATGTTTTCCTTCACCGCCGAGCACGTGGTAAATCAGCACTTAAACATAAAATAAAAAGGTAAATTAACAATTTCATTGGTGCCGGCGGGGATCGAACCCGGGTTGCTCGCGTACTTTAATTATTTTTTTAAAATACTTGATATAATTAGTCATTTATACTTGCGATTGTTGTCACCTGGTGAAACTTTATCTTCATTTGTGATTTGAATAGACACATTTTTTAAACTTAAGGTCAGAGGCTACTACGTTCCATCGACACCAGCGAACAACGATGGCTACAGATGCGTTGTAACCCTTGAGGACTAAGATGGAATGTGTTATAGACCGTAAATATATTGACTTTCTATACCTCTAGACCGCAAATCAGGAGTGTAAGCACTGCTATTTGGTAGCAGAAGTATGTAAGAGACCCATCCTAGATAAAAAAGGAATCCTACCACCTGGTCATGTAATTAATGCAAATGTGAAAGCTCAATGCTGCTGTGTTTCGTATGGTGAGTGTAGAGAACCGGAGACCCTTTTTTACTGTAAACTAGGCATTCCATCTTAGTTCTTAGGAAAGACAATGCACCTACATTTTGATTCTTAATCGAGGATAGATGTAGATGTTAATTGGCCACATCATCCATTTACTATCAGGTGGACTGTGTGTTGTAATTCTAAAAAAATAAAATAAAATAATATTTTTTTAATTTATTCACTATAAAACTAGTTTCACCTTTAGCCGATACTCTGATGATGTTGTTAGGCGAAACCGGTCGCTTTTGAGAGAATAAATTAAAATTTAAGTGAAACATCAATCCAAATCACAAATTAACTAATTGCTTTAGGTGATAGAAATATAGTAAGAGTTATTTCCTAAAGCTCTTTTTTTATTAAGATTAATGGTGAAAACTGGCTCAGGGACATGATGCTCGACTAACTGCTGTCATTAACATGCGAGCAACACGATTTCAGTCCCCACTAAATGCACCACGTTCATGGCGGGCCTTAAAAATTTAATACGTGTGAATACAGACAAGCCGAACTTTATTACTTTAAATATTATTCCGATTTATGGCTCTGAAAAATGAGAGAAGGTGTTCACACGGTGATGCACAAAGGATTCGCTTTATGTTTTTTGATTTATATTTCCACACTGCAACTGTAATTTTTTTATAAAATAATAGTGTCATACGAGCACACAGTCCACTTGATGGTAAGTGAAATTCACTTGTGGCCCATAGATATCTACGTCTATACTCGATTAATAACCAAAATGCACATGCGTTGTCACCCCTGAAGGCTAAGATGGAATACCTCGTTTCCAGTAAAAAGGGTCTCCGGTTCTCTACACTCACCATACGAAACACAGCGGTGTTAAGCTGCTATTTTACGCTGGTATTCGCTGATATTCAATGCATGGCATAAACGATATGTCTATAGCGCCATCTATCGGATGTGATAAGAACTTTCTGGCATTTCTCATAATGGCCTCTAACGATACCAACGGAACAAAATGGCGTGATGGACTTTGTAACACAGCGACCACATTTAAAGGCAAAGTAATTGACAGAAATGGGAGATCCATTTGTTGGTAATGATTAGCATTCCATGTCATTTCTCAGGGATGACAACACACTTTGATTCTAAATCGAAGATAGACGTAACTGTTTATGAGCCACAGTACCATTTACCATCAGGAGAACTGTGTACTCGTTTGTCACAATTTTTTTTATAAAACAAGGATGACGCAGACCACAAAGATGCAGATACAAATGTGGAATGTGTCGTAGTTAAAAGGGTCTTCGGTTCTCTACACTCACCATACGAAATACAACAGCATTAAGTTGCTATTTTACTCTGGTATTCTTTGAGAGCGTGATCCTTCCCCGGTTTAGCCGACCCATTCGTGCTACAACCATGTCATAGCTGCAGCATACCTCTAACACATATGAAAACAATTACATGTTTACAAAAATGTAAACACTACAAGACCGATCTGGACTTAAACAAATAAGTAGCAAAAAGGCAATATTTGTAAATGGTTAGAGTATAACAAAATTTACCTAGACAAAAATGATAATAAGATAACAATAACAAAACCAATTTATAACAGAATTGTTCAAAATATTTTGTTCCCCTAATTTTTGTGAATGTATTTGCGAAAAACAATTCATGACTAATAGTACTGCAGAATAGCAACAGTCAACTCCAATGAACAATGTGCGTCAAGATTATAATCTCGGCGGAGCATCTCGATACGAAGCAGTTTATGTCTATGAGATAGCTGCGGCCATTGTCGGAGCAGTCTGCGATTATGTGAACGTTAAAACTGAAGTATGCTATTTATTGAATCGTTCGAGAGTTGAACGTTAAACGGTTACTGCAACAAGTTTGAATGAGCGAAATAAATTATTTGAACACGAAATATCAAGTATCAGACATTAAACGTCGTGAGTACCAAACCTCTTATTTTCTAAGATGGTAATGGGACAGGCAAGACTCCATAACATTACAATAAAATTTGAATATGAATTTCACACATATCTTCGGAATTAAATCGAGCTGATGGCTATCCGAGTACATAACCAGAGTACGAAACCTATCCAACTGCAGAGAGGTGTAAGACGGGGTGACGTAATATCCCCGAAACACTTCACCGCTGCTTTGGAAGACGTTTTCAAGCTACTGAACTGGAAAGGATACGGTATTAACGTCAATGGCTAGTACATCACTCACCTTTGATTTGCCGACGATATAGTCTTTATGGCAGAATCGCTGGAGAACCTAAGCACTATGCTCAATGACCTCAATAGTGTCTCCCAACGGATAGGATGAACATGGACAAAACAAAAATCATGTTTAACGTCCATGTCACACCTATACCGGTAGTTGTTGGGAGTACTAAGCTCGAAGTTGTTGACGAATATGTTTACCTTGGACAACTAGTCCAACTAGGTAAGTCTAACTTTGACCGAGAGGTCAATAGACGGATTCAACTCGGCTGGGCAGCGTTAGGGAGATTACGACACATCTTCTCGCCAGACATACCTCAAAACCTTAAAACTAGATTATACAACCAGTGCGTGTTGCCAGTGATGACCTATGGATCTGAGACGTGGTCCTTCACTGCTGGCCGTATGAGGAAGCTCAAAGTCGCTCAGCGAGCTATGGAGAGGGCTATGCTCGGCGTCTCTCTGCGTGATAGACTTAAAAACGAGGATATCCGCAGTAGAACCAGAGTAACCGACATAGCCCAAAGAATTAGTATGCTGAAGTGGCAATGGGCCGGCCATATAGCTCGAAGAACCGACAACCGATGGGGAAGAAAGGTTCTCGAGTGGCAGCCTCGTACCGGCAAGCGAAGTGTAAGGCATCCCCCCACTAGATGGAGTGACGACCTGGTAAGACTTGCAGGAAGTCAATGGATGCAGGTGACTCCGGACCGTGCTTTGTGGCATTCCTTGGGGGAGGCCTATGTTCAGCAGTGGACTTGTGAAGGGCTGTAATGATGGTGATGATGAGATGACTCACGTATTATGAAATTTAAAATCAGTGCCCAGCTATCAATTGTCTTGCCAATTTTTGACTTTAAAGATAAATTACAAATTGTGTATAGCCACTGCCACCATCATTTGTTCTCTTTAATTATGATATTTTATATAATAGTGTTAATATTAGTGTATATATACAAATATGTAGGAGGAATAAGGTCAGTACTCTACAAGTTGGTGACGCAAAATATCTTTAATACACATTTTATTTTGGCTGGTAATCTTACCAAATTAACTTTGTTTCCATCCTAAGCATACAACGTATTACAACACCAAAACAACGTCTGATTTTATTAACTTTCTTTCGTTTTCTTTCAGCGCACGATTTGCAAATAACCCCTATGATTATACCATGATCTCAGCGACCGGCGTATCTCGCACGACAGCCGGGTATCGCTGTTAATGGCTTATCTATCGCACAATGGGAATTCGTACGGACCAGACTGAAAGTGCTTTTGTAAAATGTTATGAAATGACAAAACCTTCTGTTCTATTTCTGTATTGCAAATGGAGTTATGTTGATTTTTCTTGGAGATTAATTATTTTTTAATTAGCTTTATAACATAGAAATTTAATAATTATAACAAGCAGTACAAGATTTTCATCTTAAACGTCGTATAGTAGTAATATTTGGTGGTCGTTCTTTATGAAATTATTGACCGAGAATATTATTTAGTAATTTCTAATGGTATAGCCATGCTGCAGCTATATTAATAGTATAGTTGTAGCACGAATGGGTCGGCTCGACCGGGGAGGCCACGCTCTCACAGAATACCAGCGTAAAATAGCAGCTTAATGCTGCTGTGTTTCGTATGGTGAGTGTAGAGAACCGGAGACCCTTTTTACTGGAAAAGAGGCATTCTATCTTAGTCCTCACGGCTGACAACGCATCTGCATTTAAATTCGCAAACGAAGATAGATGTAGATGTCTATGGGCCACTGCAACCACTTACCATCAGGTGGACTGTGTGCTCGTTTGTCACCCTTATTCTATAAAAAAAATTAGATTTATTTCTGATCATAGGCCTCCCCATAGATTGCCTCGTAGGAAAGATATTTGCCATAAAAGCCACGTTGGCAGGCCAGCTATTTTTATTATTGAATTGTTATCAAAACATACTACTGCTCATCTCATGTTACAGTTCCCTCCGTCGCTTCTTACGACACTCATGGGATGATATTCTGGGGTAGTGAATTCTCTTACACCGTCATTTCTTGGCCATATTTTTGTTATATAAGTAAAACATGACGGGCAATAAAGTAATTTGTTAGTTAACGTACGTCCCGTAGCGGGGCCCTGGATTTAGGATTTACATTTATACCTGGTAGAGCCATGCTACTGCTATATTGTGGATGTAGCACGAATGGGTTGGCTCGGCCGGGAAGGGACCACGCTCTCACAGAATACCAGCGAATAGTACACTCCTTGAACCGGAGACAATTTTTACTGGAAATGAGGCATTCTATCTTAGTCTCCAGGGGTGACAATGCATTTGCATTTTGATTCTTAACCGAGGATAGATGTCAGACCATAATTCTATAAAAAAAGGCTTTGAGGCATCCTAGTCCTCAGAGATAGATAGATAGAGCATGATAGTAATGTCAAAGTAAGTAGTATGTTCGTTTTTCACTTCAAATATATAATTTAAAAAAAAAACGCTGTAATACAAGAGCGTGTGTTTTATGCAATCGAACGCCCTGCCCCGCCGTAGCTTGCCCTCACTGAGTTTCTACACTTACTTTAAAATCTATCTTTTTATATTCCAAGTATAAAAATCAGCCAAGTTCGTAATAGCGTCTGGTGTCTGGCTTCAGCTGTATCAAGTATTATTTAAGGCTAATAATGAAAGCTTAAGAAACGTGCGAGACGAGCGCAGACTCGCGCTCCCTCGATAACTTAAACGGTTATTGAAGTTAAACCGTGTTCCCTTTGATCAATTATTGGACGGATGATCGCTTTAGTAGCGTTTATTATTGAGCATCTCCGTGCTTTGGAAATTTTTGTTTGTATCTGAGATTTTCTCCCACAGCATCTGACAATCTAGTCAAATTTTATAAAACCTAAAGACATTATTTAATTTTGGCAGGACGTGAATTGTTTTCCGTCGCGTTACTCTATGTGTGGCGTACACTGAAAGTTTTACTAAACTCATAAATAAAACAATTTATATGTAAACAAATATATTCACTATTTTTCAAAGTATTCTCCACTAGCTGTTCCCCGCGACTTCGCCCGCGTGGAATTTATTGCGATTGGGTTTCATGGGTTTTAATTTTTTTTGCGCGGAACCCTAATTCTTTCCCTAAAATAAAAGTAGACTAAATTAATCCTTATAACATCAGCTATCAGCCAGTGATAGTTCCTTCCAAATCGGTTCACAGGTTTTTGCGTGATGCGTGTTCAGACAGACGTCGTGTTAAAGTTTTATTATAGTATAGATAGATTACACAACCTTTTCATACATGACATTTTTGAAATCGTAAAGACCATTTGTCTTAGGGCATGTTTTTCAGGTGCTGGTTTGAACCATCTCTCTCTTCTGGCTCCGTAAATATCAAATCTTTCATCGAATCTTTAATCTTTTTGGAAAACTAAGAAATCGTATAGTGCGAGTTCTGAACTATGTGCGGGATGGGTCACGAGCTCCACCTTTTAAGAATACAAAAATAACTTTGTCTTATTCGCGGTCTGCGTTGAAGCATTGTCATGGTGCTATAGCATGCGACTTCCTGGCTGTTTTTCTCTAACTTTTTCAAAGACACTGAGCAAACAAATAATAGTATACTACTCAGCATTAACTGTATTTTGCTAATCAAGTAGGATCGTGCAGACAGAACCCGTCTGAGAGGAAAAATCGCAATCACTTTTTGAGAATATTTGTTGCCTGCCTCAATTTTGTTGGTTTGCTGTCTTTCCGGAATGTTAAAATATATTCATGTTTCATCTCCTGTCACAATGTTATCCACAGCATTTGAAGGTCCGTGTTCATACTTTAACAATTTTTTTGAATGTTCTTAACAATCAACTCCAGCCCATTTTTGTTCTGGGGTAGTTCATGAGGAATCCAGCGGCAAAAAAGTTTTCTAACTTTTAAATGTTTAATTCACATTTTCCTCAGTGAACGCAGTTGAGGGCCCACCTTCACGAATTTCATCATGGAGAGAAATACGGTTACGACCTAATTCTGCCTTATAACGAATTCGCGACGCAACGCCTCGAATTTGAAAAGCATTTAGAAGACAAGTAGTGCAATCATAAAAAATCACCACCGTATAATCTTTTGCCGTTAATTCTATTTTTGCTTAGATGATGAACTTCATCAAAAAATATTTTTTTCGGTAATATAATTTCATGTTTTTTTTTTACATTTGGACTTCAAACCATAATGAGCGGCCAAGAGCGACAACTCGTCTTTTCGACAGCGTTTGCCTGCGATGTTGCGAGTCGGAAGTACAAATACTGCAAAATGTAAGTTTGATTTATACAAAAATAGAGGATATCCGCAGTAGAACTAGAGTAACCGATATAGCCAAATGGAAAAAAGGTTCTCGATTGGCAGCCTCGTACTCGTAGACGAAGTGTAGGGCGACCTTCCTGCTAGATGGAGTGACAACCTGGTAAGACATGCAGGAAGTTAATGGATGCAGGTGGCTCAGGACCGTGTATTGTGGCATTACTTGGGGGAGGCCTATGTTCAGCAGTGGACTTGTGAAGGGCTGTAATGATTGTACAAAAAAAAGAATCATGTCTACTCGAATCCTACGCTTTCAATAAAATTTCTTTTTAACTCGTTTAATTTTCTTATTTCTTATTCCCATCATTTCAAGAGCTTTGTAGCAATCATGATCCTTCTGTAAACCGATTAAATCCGAACCAAATTAACTTCACCCAAGGATAAAAATTAGATACGGCATCAATATATCTACTAAAACTAGCAAGCTGCTAACGCCTAGTCATACTAGCCGTTGTAGCCTGCACAAAAAAGCATACCTAATAAAATATTTAGACGTTACCGCTACCGTGACAGCCTATTAAAGTTTACTGTAGAAGATAGGCTTCCCCCATAGATGGCATCATAAGGAGGATATTTGTCATAATTGCCACGCTTGGCAAGCAGGTTGGCAACCGCATTTTTTTATTTTTAGTCGTTATTAGGAAAACGCTGCTGTCCATCTAGGAGATTATGAATCAAAAATGATAGATTGCTAGAATGACCTCAAATGTCAATAAACGTTAACTTGTATAAACGCACACTACGAAAAAAAAAACAAGTTTAACGTTTTAGGTGGAATAATACTCTACCTAAAACAGTCAGTTGTAATCATCATCACAGTCTACTGATGAACATAGAAACCGGGCCCAAAGAATGTCACAGAACATGGTAATGAGCTCCTGAGTCACCTGCATCCATCGAATTTCAATTGTGATATTTAGAAATTTGGAATTTGCAAAACTTACTAAAAAAACATAATATATACATTCTTATATCAAGAATACATAAATATATTGTTGGTAACACTGTACTGGTAATTTTCTTTGTGTGATTCTCACTAATAATTTTTACATAACAATATATCAACATTGAATTTTATTTATCCTTTTGCATCTAAAATAATATATTATATTGTCCGCAGTCAACAATATAAATAGAAAAAGTGGGACAAATATTCCCAGTTATCTTGACATTATTTCGAAAATGTCCTATTACGTCGTCTTTTCCGTCTCCATCAAGATTATTCCCCAAAATACACAGCGAGGGAAAATAATCGCAGTCCGAAAGCATTGTTGGATAAGAACAAACTACTTTCGCATTTATACGAGCGCAAAGTACAATACTCACCACGTGAGTTAAATAAGCTTTTGTTCGTTTCATTTATAACGTACTGGAAATGCTACCCAACTATTGTCGTGATATAAGAAAAGCATATTTTTTTCCATATCATGAAATATTAGGAAACATCAATTTTTTAAGGAAAACATTATCGCATTGTTAATTACTTAAGAACTTACTACATTGATTTTTTTCTTAAGCATCGATATATATGTACTACGTACTAGATTTGGCATTCCGAACATTCACTATGTTCAAATGAACTGTACTGCGATCCGTACACCTTTAGTGTTCATTTAGTGTGGCTTCAATATTCATAGAGTGTGGAGCTGCGCTAATAATACGAGATTTCAAATTAAAGTTTAAACCTGAACGTAATTAATAATTCAGTAGTCAAATAAGTAAAATTATTTGTTGTTCAAGTGAATAAATAGGTAATAATATTATAATAGAAAAAATAAATTTCTTCATTTATATGCCACGCTATCTACAATCATAGACTAAAATCTACTATCTCCCGCGCATGCGCGAAAACAGAGTAGTGCACATTTTTTGTTTGGAATAGCTTCTCTAGTACGTAGTACATAGAACTCAATGTTCTTAAGGCTTTGCTAGCATTATATCGACTTGTCTCGTCTTTATCTAGGCTTGTACATAAACAGAACTGTAAAAATATATTGGTTTGAAAATTAGAGGCCTGGAAACATCCGTATTTTAACACTAATTTTTGCTTAGTTTGACAGTGAAGCAACAAAAAATGCGTGTTCAGGCTTTATCTAGCTTACAAAACAATAAACACTTTATTATCCGACGTGACGAGACATTGATACGATGCGTCCGCCTTACTACATCAAATTTATGCCGCATTGTCACCTTGTGTTCCGGCGCGCCTTGCTTGAGGATGTGAGAAGAGAGGGGATTTATCATCTCCCGAGGAGGGGTCGTGAAGGTCCGGCTGTTGCCGATGGAGACGCAGATGTGTGTGCAAGTGTTCCCGTGACTCTGTCAATATGGTGCGAAGATGGAATACCGTGGGGTTTTAGTAAGTGTGAGTCCGACATAATACCTGCCGCCACCAATGAATTGATAATGGCAGTTCAATTATTGATTTACGTACTCGGCGGTGTAAGAAAATCATCGTGAGGAAACCTGTATGTATGAGGAATAAAATATTCGGATGACATATGAAATCCGCAAACACGCAATAGAGCATCACGGCTAACTAATTGCTTTATAATCTTTTTAAAAATAAGACAAGGCCAGTGCCCAACAACTTTTATCTGTTAAAATATTCTCTTGCAAAAATAAATGATAGTTACCAGATGTTACCGTTTACAACTGCAAATTCATTTTTGATCTTTTGCTATATAAACATACTGGCCGAGATTAAACTGCTCGCTAAATGAAATACGTAAAAAAAGAAAAAGAAGAAAACAAAAATGAACGACGGACAATATTCAGTCGCGTGCATAGTGCAAACCTACTTAATATTTTAATATCGTTTTTAAATAACATTAATACAATTTTGTAAAAAAAAAACACTATTTTGAATAAGTATATTACCATTTTATCGAGTTAGAAGTTTTATTGAAGTCCTAACACCAGTCATGTATAATTATATCGACAAATCAAAAGAAGTCGTCATCTTAGACATCGATTAGACCTCGATAAGGTACAAATTGCATATTTGGCGATCGACCGATTAAGAAACGGCCTTAGATCACGGATTTCATATAATACCTAATTTTTACACCTTAGCGTCAGATTAGTTTCGAGTACTTTTGTACTTCATTTTTTGATTAAAATTAATATTGTAAGACCACCAAAATTCTAATCATTAACTCTAAATAATATTAAATAAAATACATAATTGGAAAAAGATTTTGTGAAGATTAGTCGCAGAAGTATCAAAACCTGTGATTTTTAGTTTCCACATTGTTTCCTAAATTGTAAATAAGTCCGATTTCATCCAAATAACAACCGGCAAATCTAGAATATAACATACGAAATGTGCTTGAAATTCTCCATGATATAAAAAATAAAAATCCATATTACTAACACAATCACCTTTTAAGAGGATTAATTGAAAACATTTTTAGTTAGATACACAGATAGATAAATACTTTATTTGTTTCTCCAATCACACACCTACATTCAGTGGAAAACTATGTACCAAATAACTTATTACATAAAGTTACATAATGGTAAGATCTAAAAGTACAGGTGTGTTGCTGTTTAACAAATGGGTACTAGCTCAGCGATTTTTTGACTAGGAGCAAACACTGTTTCTCACTCTCAGCTCTTACTCTAGATATGTCAAGACGAAAATGAGAATAATAGAATAATCAGTGTAGGGATCGCGTGATTTAAAACGCGCCTCTCTTGTGTATTTCGGTTATGTTTCATAAAATCTAAATTTGTGCGTTTTTCTATAGGGTTTTAGTAGGTTTTAGCATTTTAGTTATATATGACATAATACAAGTAGTACAATTAAAAAATTTGTACAACCGACTTCAATATAAATAAAATAAGACCATCATCAATGTAATCGAAGTTAATTAAATACTCATTATTAAGAATAACTCAAAAAGCTCTTAACTCAAATCTTGATCAATTTTATATGGGACAACATGAGAAGGACCAGCTTTCAAAAAAAAGAATCATCAAAATCGGTTCACCTAGAAAAAAGTTCTGAGGTGACACATAAAAAAATACGGTCGAATTGAGAACCTCCTCCTTTTTTGAAGTCGGTTGAAAAGTGATAAGATCTTCCAAAAGTACAAGGGATACGGGTTTTAAAATTAAGGGTTTTCAATAAGACAATCTCTATCTTTATCTTAACTTAACCTGAGAAAACACATTATCTGGGTATACAAAGAGCCGTGGTAGCTCAGATGGTTAGCGCTCGCTGTAAGTTACACATTACGCGAGCAACCCGGGTTCGATCACCGCCGGCACCAATGAAATTGTTAATTGCAATTTTAAGTGCTGATTAACCACGTGCTCGGCGGTGAAGGAAAACATCGTGAGGAAACCTGCATGTCTGAGAAGTCAAAAAAAAATATATTTCGAATTCGAAGACATGTTAAGTTCGCCAACACGCATTGGAGCAGCGCGGCGGACATTTCCTTGCCCTAAAACCCTCTCAGAAATGAGAGGAAGCCTGTGCCCCCAGCAGTGGGACGTATATAGGCTGTAACTTTACTTTTACTTTTTATAAAGATAGTGTGAAATATATTTAAATGTTGAAAAAATTTCTGTTTTGAACGTTAAACTAGCTTTTTGGCCCGCGGCAAAGCGTTGTTAACTCTCTTGTTTCTCGATTGTATTATTAACAATGCGGACCGAGACTATCGACCACACGCCGGCCTTATATCATTATCAATTTATCTAAAGTAGTCTCTAATAATATAAGTTAGTTCGTTTTTTGTGCACCTCTCAATCGGTTTATTACAATGAGTACAAAATTATTCCACCCGTATAATCTTTTTAAAATAATATTATCATATTTATTAAGCTTAATAATTTAATACGTGGTAGAGCCATGCTGCATCTATATTAGTAGTATAGTTGTAGCACGAATGGGTCGGCTCGACCGGGGAAGGACCACGCTCTCACAGAATACCAGCGTAAAATAGCAGCTTAACGCTGCTGTGTTTCGTATGGTGAGTGTAGAGAACCGTAGACCCTTTTTACTGGAAATGAGGCATTCCATCTTAGTCCTCACGGGTGACAACGCATCTGCATTTTGATTTGTAACCGATGATAGATGTAGATGTCTATGGGCCGCAGCAACCACTTACCATCAGGTGGACTGTGTGCTCGTTTGTCACCCTATCATATAAAAAAGAAGCTTGATCACACACACATACCCATACATGTGGTACATCCTACATACTATAGCTATAATAAACAAATTGAACTTACATTACTCACATGTAACATAACTGTCGTTCTAGTCGTTATAGTATGATTATAACGTCGTAAAGTCATATATATGCGCTTATTTCGTAAAATTATAATTAATTCGCCTACGCCATAACATTCTTTAAAGCTCCTCTCAACTTTTGAAATATGAGCCCAGCAGTACTACCCCTTAAACACTGAATGATTTATGTACTATTGTAATTTAATTACCGTTTTATTAACTTTACGTCAAAATGTATATTCTGGTTCATTTATTTTATATAGTTGTACCGTGTAGTGGTGGTCTAAGAATATCAACTAGCCCATATCATTCCGTGGGTGTCGTTAGAGGCGACAGAGGGAAACAAATCAGGAGATGGGCAGCAGCGTCTTCCTAATAACGACTAAAAATAAAAAAACTGCGGTTGCCACCCGCTTGCCAAGCGTGGCAACTATGGCAAATATCGCTATGAGGCAATCTATGGGGGAGGCTTATGTTCAGCAGTGGACTTTAATAGCCTGTAACGGTAAAGGGTCTTCATAACAGCTCATCACAAGTACACTGTTGAAAATTGGTTGTAATGATGATGATGATGATTCAAACGGAAACAGCAGTGGATGGAATGTTGCTTGGCGGCAGAAATATGTAAAAACAGTTAACAAACGGACTTCTAGGCACAAAAGAAGCTTGGGTCCTAATTAGTAACTTGTAAAGTCTAGTATCGTTTTCATTAAAGCAATATACCAATTGCTGTTGTTATTAAATAACTAGCTGTTCCCCGCGACTTCGCCCGCGTGATATTTATTATGATTGGGTTTCATGGATTTTAATTTTTTTGCGCGGAACCCTAATTCTTTTTCTAAAATAAAAATAGCCTAAGTTACTTCTTATAACATCAGCTATCTGCCAGTGAAAGTCCCGTCAAAATTGGTTCAGCCGTTTAGAAGATTACCTGGAACAAACAGACAGACAGACAGACAAAAATTTCAAAAATTATTTTTTGTTATAAAGTACCGTATATACTTTCATATGCGTTTAGCAAAAAGCTGTTTTTTTTTGACATTACAAACAGACGCTTCAATTTTATTTATTTGTATATATGTATTTGGAAGAAAAAATTCCTCCTTTTTGACTGAAGTAAGCTTCAAAGCTGGAGTCCATGTTCCAAATTTACTATCGCTCTGCCTATCACATGTTTGGTAATGTGCTGGACAGAACTAGTTCACAAATAATTGTTTCTGAAGATCGATAAAACGGGATACATTCATACATCGATGGCATTGATAATCGCCATTTGTATTACTAGTGTCTCTTTATCTGTAAAGTATTTTACGTAACGATATGATTATTTCGCTGTCTGAAGGTACAATGAAGCTAGGTCGATTTTTACGACTGTCATGTTATACAACGGGAAGGTGGATCCACACATACATAAAAGGTACAATGAAGCTAGGTCGATTTTTACGACTGTCACGTTATACAACGGGAAGGTGGATCCACACATACATAAAAGGTACAATGAAGCTAGGTCGATTTTTACGACTGTCATGTTATACAACGGGTAGGTGGATCCACACATACATAAAAGGTACAATGAAGCTAGGTCGATTTTTACGACTGTCAACGTTATACAACGGGAAGGTGGATCCACACATACACAGATATACCTTACCATTACAACCTATAGATTGCCTCATAGGTGGAGTATTTGCCATAGTTGCCACGCTTGTCAAGCGGGTTGGCAACCGCAGTTTTTTTATTCAGCTGTAATCAGAAAAATGCAGCTGCCCATCTCCTGGTTCACTTTCCCACTGTGTCCTCTTACGACGCCTACGGGATGATATGGGGAAGTGGATATTCTTACACCGCCACTACAATGTTAAACAAGTGTATAAATAAACATCCCGCGTGAGTAGATATACATCTTTTAACATTATATGCCTACCAACATGCACATACATAAACTACAGATACATTATTATCGAATGGTGAAATTTAATTAAAATTGCACCTACAGTTCAAAGAGTCTGGTCCTGTATATTGTTGTTTTAAGAGCGGCATATTAAGCACAGTACTTGCGAGTAAGTTGATAGTTATTAGTGCCAAGTTCCGGGTCAATACGTAACGGTACTGTTATTGAAAATGATCGCGCCGAGTGTCTCGAACTCTCGCGGTTAATATATTCACATCAATACGTAGGTACAGGCCATTCCGTTCTATATTAACCGGGGGTAATGATTCATAATGGCATATGTTTTAACGATTATTCGTTATTTTTTATTTTCCTTACATAGTATGAAACAAAATCACTTGCCGCCGTCTGTACGCTTAGATCTTTTAAACTACACAATGGATTTTGATGCGGTTTTCATCAGTAAACAGAATAATTCAGGAGAAAAGTCGGCTGGACCGATTTTGATGAATTTTTTTGTGTGTGTTTGAGTGGGTCCCTGGATGATCTAAACGATTCAGAATTGTACCCGGTAGGTGGCGCTATTATCGAGATCCAGATATCACCCGTACGAAGCCGGGGCGGATCGCTATCTAGCGATAATTGTAATTTTAAGTGCTGAATTACCACGTACTCGGCGGTGAAGGAAAACATCGTGAGGAAACCTGCATGTCTGAGAAATAATAAAAAAAAGATATTTCGAAGACATGTGAAGTTCGCCAAGATGCATTGGATTTCCTTGCCCTAAAACCCTCTCAGAAATAAGAGGACGCCTGTGCCCAGCAGTGGGACGTAAGAAATAAACTTATTTATATAATCTTGTAATAGCGTGTATACTTACTTGTAATAAGTGAACGGAAGAGTACGCAAGGGACCAAATTGGCGATATATTGAAAATGGGCCAGATTAAGAGTACCCTTAACCGACGAGCATGTATATGCATGCATTGGTATATGAATGTAAAGGAGGCGAGAGAGGTGTGTCAGGATCGTACCAAATGGAAGTCCATAGTCTCTGCCTACCCCTCTGGGTGACAGACGAGAGTGTTTATATATGTTATGTATGTATTATGTAAATCTTTATTGTAAGACACCTTAATATAAGGGTTACAATGGGCGGACTTAATGCTTATGCCATTCTCTATTACAGAAGAAAATTATAAATACGTTTTAAAGTTTAACTTAAAAGGAAGTCTATGGATGCAGGTGGTTCAGGAGCGTGTTTTGTGGCATTCTATGGGGAGACCTATGTTCAGCAGTGCAGCGCTTTCTTTATTTACTCCTTGAGGCGTTTTACTAGAACACTTTTATAGGTGCGGATGGAAAAGTTGCTTAAAAATTATATCGTCTGTAATTTTCCTTGGACGTTAATTTTTTCTAAAATTTTTAATAACGGTCCCAGACGATAAGCTCTCCACGTCACGAGTATGAACATTTCCAGCATGGCAACATTAGAAATGGTTACACCGCTATTAAAACTAAAGTAAACAGCAACTTGAAAAGAAAATGAAATTGTAAGAGATTTGGCGGAAATTTGCCGGCGGATTACTGCTCCTGCAATATCGTTTTCCAGTAAGTTAAATTAAACGCGATTGAATCCGTATAGTCTATGTGTAGTATATAAGTATAAGAAATCATTATGAAAACCCAGTAGTAGTCAATGCCACAATAAATGATAAACATGTTTAAATCCACTGTATAGATTAGAAAATGTAACTGAATATTACACACTGACAAATAATGGGTTAAATTTTCTAATCTGTATCATACATCGTAGCCTTTTCACAAAATTAATTACACCAATAAAGGTAAACTAAACGAATCTGCTCAAACGTGACTTTGAACAAATAATGGTTCGTAATTTATACACGTCAGCTTCGGGCTACGCGTTCCATGCACAAAGATCTTTTTAGACAACAATTTTATTTAAGTTGAGAATGTCATGCTTGTAAATTGCAAAAATTATAACTATTTGTATGTTATATCCGTAATATGCACATTTTGAATTATCTGCTAAAAGTGAACATGCCATTGCTATTTTATTTATTACTTACAATCTTGTATAATACACACATACAAAACTAAAACAAATAAGAATCCTTTGTGTCTCTATTTATAACTCTATCTATGTATTTGAACAACGATTTCTAACAGTTCCGTTAGCCTAGAGTTCGTAAGCGCTGATCATGTGGTCCGGGATGGAGTCCCAAATCGGGCCAAAATCAATCAGGGCCTCTAGTCTCCGTTAAGACTGGCCGCCGTAAACAAAATTTGGTCTTGGAAAGGTTGAATGATAGATTTTGGAGATGTTAAAATCATAGATTGTAATAGATACACTGCGACAGACTCCACATTTCATCCACATCATCTCGATGTGGATGAAATGTCTGTAATAGGCATTCTCCTATTACAGTAATGGACTACCACAATGCGTTGTCCTGAGCTATCTGTAACCATCAATTCCTTTGAACAGGTCGTAGCTCTATCTAATGGGGAGCATATTACACTGCCATTAGACAACATTTTAAAAATAATTATTATTGGTCCTATATAGCTATATAACCAACCCATTGCCATTACAGCAGTGGGATGGCTTGGCGTCGTTTTGACATTTGACGTTTGGTTGTAGTGTGTATATGTATCAGCATCGGTTACACAACAACAACCCGATGTATTTTTTATATTAATATCTTAATTTTGGTTACAAAATATCCCCCCAACCCGTTCGGGTTCCCGCCTTGTCGTGGCGAGGGTGCTTACTAGCTGTGGCTTGGTCACCCACGATGAACAAAGAGGAACCCACTTAACTGGCCCAAGGTGTAGGACCGGCCCGTCGTGGCCGCTCCGAGTGGGCTAGCCTAGCCTACTCCGGATGCGCGTTGGTGCACTGTGGCGGGAGGGGTGTCCTCCCCTTATTCCCGCCGCAGCCGAGGTGGAGTCGTGGGGGAAGATGAGTGTTGGTATGGCGATGCGCCCGCACTGTTGAAGCGGTGGTGGTGGGGCCGCAGAGCGAAAGGAGTGACGGTATTGCGAGGCACCGCTCTCCTTACCCCCACAGCTGAAACTTGGTTGGTGGCGGAGCGGAATAAATACCTTAGGTATAACTCCCTCCAGACAGAATTTCGATTACGGCGGCAACTCTCATACGGGGACTAGCTATATCTGCAGGACAGTACAGAGCACTCCCTGTTTCTTCACTCACATAGTTTGATGGGACGGTTGTCCGACACTCCTGCTGACACTGCGCCTAATCCCGGAGAGGGCTAAGGCGCAGGGCCAACGGCTTTGAAGCACGGGTGTGAAACACTGACAACTTCTTCATTTTTTTATTAAAAATGGGCTCACTCTTGACCTCCATCTGGCCCGAGGGCAAAGGTGAGGTCTACGATGGAGCGAGTTTGCCCAAAAGAAGCCTGTTCACACGCACCTTGAAGAGGTTCAGTTTTACGCACTCGATAAAACAAACGCTGGCAGGGCATTCCACTCCTTGGTCATGCTTTCGTTTTACACACTTGGTTGACATTCTAAATATTCATTTTGAATGTCAACCAAGTGTGGATGGTAACTTGCAGTACGTCTGGTACTCCGATAGGGGAATGAAAATGGTGATATGTGTTTCGGGCTGGTACTGAAAATTTCATGACGGAAAAGCCAATAACTGATTTTAACCCGACCCTGGACGCGGATACGTGACCTGATAATCAGCAACAAATTTACGAATACTAGAGCAACCGAGGCAGCCATCTTAGGTATATTAAATTATAAGCGATTGTTCTCCTGTACTGTGTAGTAAGATAATCTATCATTCCATTTCATCTCGCGGGTATTGTAAGAGGCGACATGGCTTCCAATAGATGGCAGTATAATCACCTAGTATACGCCCGACGTGCCGTGTAGTATTTGCGTTATATATCCACTACCCCATATCGTCCCGTGGGAGTCGTAAGAGGCGAGAGAGGGAAACTGAACCAGGTGATGGGCAACAGCATCTTCCTGATAACAATTCAAAATAATAAAAACTGCGGTTGCCAACCCGCCTTCCAAGCGTGGCAATGTGGTAAAATCCCCCATATGAGGAAATCTATGGGGGATGCCTATGTTTTTAGGCAGGCAGCTGGACTTTTCAACCGACTTCAAAAAGGAGGAGGTACTCAATTTGACTGTTTGTTTTTTTTATGTGTTATTTTATTTAACAGCTGGTGCTTCTCATGTGGTCCCATATAAATTTAATCAAGGTGTGATCAATAGATTTTGAGTTATTTTTAATAGTTTATATTAAAGTCGGTTGTACAAATTTTAAATTTTATAGGCTGTAATGGTAATACACCCGATATAAAATACCAAGACAGGCAACAGGTAGCAGCGTCAAAGGTTCCTTTATGTCTGGTGTGGCGATTGTTAGTCCGTCTGCCAAGCGTGACGTTTAAGGAAAATCCTCCGTACAAAGGGACAGGTTCATGTTTAGCAATAAAATTTTACGATGGTGATATTCTGTGGTAACACTAGAAATCGAAGGCATTTAAAAGTTAATCTTTACAATACTCTGCCTTCGCAATTTTTTCCTTAGGATTAAAAAAATTATAGATACTCTTAAAATTAACTGCGAAGATATAGTGAATATTAAATATTTAGTAACTTGCTTTTGTATGTTACATAAAAAAAAGTACTTCCCGTACCGGGAATCGAACCCGAGCCTCCTGGGTGAAAGCCAGGTATCCTAGCCACTAGACCATACGGGATTACAGCTGAATGCACAATTTTTGCTATATTTGATAGATCTTATCCTTGTCCAATGTATGAAAATAATAACAAGTCAAATATATTTTCGAAGTAAAACTTCTTTAGGCGCTCTGTTTCGGACGGAAGTAACGTTTAGAACGTTCAGTAAAAGTATAGGTCCATTTACGAAGTTTTATCGGTTATAAATTATTTAAAACCTAGTTTTATCGGTTATAAACTATTTAAACAGAATACAAATAAATATTAATATTTATTATTATAAGATATTTATATAGTATCAGATAAGATAAAACACACATTGAATATAATACAATACATAAAATAAAGTAAAATTAATAAATAAATACATAAATAAAAACTAAACCTGATGGAAGCCATCGGCAAGGGAACTAAATGGCCGATGGTTAAGGAGAAAAAAGAAACCGGCTGACATTGCGGGCGGTGTCGAGGAGCACCGCCTTCTGTATTTGAGTCCGGAGCGGACCGTCACGGAGTTCCAGTCGCCTCAGATGACCCGAGAGACATTTTAAGGCTTCTTTTCGATTATATTTCATTAAATTTCGCAGTTTACGTATTATATCTTATAAATTATGTTGAATAAAATATTTCATTATCTTGTATTTGCAATCAAAACCCATTACTCCCTACAAACGCAATCATCGCTATAAAAATATGACAATAGAGATTTTTTGATTTTGGCGTTTTACATACTACAATTTTTCCGTGCAGAATTCCAACCTGCAGCGTCGCAGCCAAATGTTTAGGCACTGTGCTGTTAGAAATAAATCTTGTAATTATAGAGCAAATATGTTACCTAATCTTTAACACATTTTGCAGCGCAATAGAACTGCATTTATAGGCCATCAGTCATTTTTATCGGACCTCTTGATTACACTAATAGCTTATGAGGCATTAATGATATATCATGAATGACAGCGATTGATATAGTATACTCACATACATGCGATGTACATCAGAAGAAACAGAATATCCCGTGGGCTAATAACAAGTTTCATTATAACGGGCATTCTTTATTTTACTACTGTAGGGAGCGTATTGTTAAAGCTAATTTATGCCTCTTGTGACGTGAATACGATTTTTGTGTTCATAATAAATGGTATTGATAAAAGATCTTAGTTTCATCGCTGGAAATAGTTGAAAGGAGTTATTTTCTTATATTATGCAACTAGCGGATTGTCTTACTTCCCGTAAGTTTTTAGTTTATTGACATGACATTTTTTAGTCTATAATGCGTACGTAATATATCCAAATTTTTTATACGCTGATGATCCAGCAACTTATGACTGCAGCACGAATCAAAGATTAAAATCGTAAATAGCAACGTAATGTTGCTGTATTTCGTATGGTCTACTATATTTTAAACGAATGGCAGATTCGTTGCCTACATTTTAGAAAGAACTATGCTCTTTTCTTGAAGGTCACCAAGTCATATCGGTCCGAGAGAGCCGCTGGTAGCCATAAGGCCTACCACGCATTTTGGCCTTGGGGAATGCCTATTACAGTAATTGACTTGTTGCTAGCTGAAAAATAATAACGATGATTCTATAATTAAAAATAAAAGTTATTATCACAAAATTGAATTATAAATATACCACAAATGTCATGTTTTCATAAAAACCCTTCACGTCTACAGATATTAATGATTATACGCTCTTTTTTAATCTGCAGCGAGCGTGACAGATTCTTTTCGCTGTGCTAGACATGACGTCGAGTCATGGAGCTAAGTTCTGCAAGACACCCCAGAAGAACACAAAAACTCTCCGATCACACTCTTAATCTCATGCCTGTTAGACGGGAAATGAAGCTACAGTCTTCAACAGATTTGACAGCATACAGGCAACTGAACAGACAGATCTTCAAATGCATGCGGCGGGACTTACGCAACTTTAATACTGCTCGTATAGAAGAAGCGATCGAGCGGAACCAGGGCTCCAAAGTCTTTGCCAGAGATCTGTCTGCTAGAAAGAGCCAACTGTCGAAGCTGAAGACCGATTGTGGCAGTATCGTTTCTGGGACACCTGAGATTTTGAGTGAGATTAAGAGGTTCTATGGGCAGCTGTATACGTCATCGTTGGAGCCACACGCAAGTGTGAGTAACGATCAAAGAGCAAGTCTTATCCGACACTATTCCGATGATATCCCGGACGTCAGTCTGAGCGAGATTAGAATGGCTCTCCAGCACCTTAAAACGGAAAGCTCTAGGCGAGGATGGAATTACAGCGGAGATTCTGAAAGCGTGTGGAAAACCGGTACTTGAAGTCCTTCAGAAGCTCTTTAATTGCGTCCTCCATGGTGGGACTACTCCGGAGGCGTGGAGCAGAAGTGCGGTGGTCTTATTCTTCAAGAAAGGCGACAACGCTCTGTTGACGACATAGCGTTTGTTTGAAATCTCCAGCAAATACAAAAGTGATACCACCCATGACATTAGCAGAGCTTCGGTTTTAAAGTACGGTCCACGGCCTCCACAGAGCTCTATGACCATGTGTGCATTCATCCCATATTACCAACGACGCGTCTTGCAGCAACTTACCAAGAGGCCCATTTTTCCGAATAGAGCACGTAGACTGTTGATCTAAAGATACGGATAGCGGAGTTTAAACGTAGAGTGAGCAGTTTATCCTTCGTTCAAGAGAGTTGCAGCAATTCCTGACGAAGCAACTGCAATCCTATCTTCCCTGATTGCCGTATCTTAGCAAGTATCAAATTTGCGAGAAAGTCTTCGGTGCCTCCTGGTGCGTCCAAAAAATAATCCCCATGTTATTGTTCACGCTGTCCACATAGTCTCATAAGCATGTCTTTGATCTGGTACTAATTTGGCACATTGTCATTAACAAACGCTGTTAGATCATTGCTGTTATACTGTTGTACCATTGTGTCAATAGTATTATTCTGGTACGAATGGAGAAGGTAATCCAAAATCACTTAAATTTTTGTCGTTTAGTTTAGAAGTTTGTTTTCTCAATTAATACCATTATAAATTACTTCAGTGAAGGTGAAGTGTTATCCTGATTTTGTTGTCTGATACGATGTCTAATATCTTCACAGAACTGATTTGGTATCCCATAACTTCAATGGTTCCGATGGTTGACAAAATAAAAGTATGACTACGAACAACTCCTTAGTTTTTTGGACAATGTGATAACGAAGCTTCGCTTAAAGTGTTACCCCAATGATCATCGTTTTCAAGTAAACCTCGGTCACGGCAAGCTGCTTGATACGTCTCTTTGACAATACCGTTTACAGTTTTAAGGTATGCAAATGAGGTCGGACCGCGTACGTGGTGCAGTAGAATCCTAAGATAAAACACTCTGATTGGGATGGATGTATCCGTAGACTCTACCTAAAGCGGCATCTTTTTATCCCCGGATGTCCAACTACATCTTCACCACGCTTCCTTCTAGTGAATGTATTATTTGCCCATGTATAGTATTGCGGGACTTCATGATACAGAAGAGTTTTCATGAATTCATCTTCATTACAGAGGCAAAAATGCCAGTAATGTGGTATTGCGTGGGTTTTGGACAACTTGATGAGCTGTCCCTGGTGTAAATACACCCTTTGACCGTTCTCTAGATGAACGGCCAAATGCACTACAGTAGGATGCCGCTCGTGAATGGGAAATTCAAATAAGCGCCAGACAGCTTCAGATGTGCTTATGTACCTGCCATTTAAATAGTTTTCGACCTCATCGTGTGGGTTTCTAAGGCTAAAGTTGCCTGATCTGAACCTTTATTTATATACTTACATATATATTTAATGGCTTGGACAGAGTGGCAATACTCACGTTTATATGAGCGTTAAAAGTCTTACATAGTAGCGGGAGTATGGAACAATCCACCTATTATCTATCGTCACCATGTTGCCCCTGATTTGTAGCGTAGTGCTCCGACCGCCATTTCTGTATCGCGCCTACGATAAACTGGATACCCATCCTCTCCGGTCTGGGTATCGTTCATGAAACGGCGAGGGTATTTTTGTGCAGACACCGTTCTTCATGCATGGTGCAGCTAAATTATGTTCTCCGCAGGGTCCATGTACCATATTTTTAGTTATAATGTCGTGTAGTACCGGATCAATTTGTTGATCGGGTAGCTCCGCAACTATGACACTGTCGATCTCATCTGGTTGTATTTTAGTTTCTAGCCAGAACAGCAAATGACTCCCATACGACGTATTTTTGCTGCCCGTACTTGAGAACTATGTTTAGAAATTGAGACCTGGCTCTCTTAGGCATTTTCAAATGTTTAAGATAATGTTATTAGCGTGTAATATTCTAGCTCTAAAAGAACTGTTGGTTAGCCCTGAAAAGAACTGTTGTTTAGCTCTAAGAAGAACTGTTGTTTAGCTCTAAGAAGAACTGTTGTTTAGCTCTGAGAAGAACTTTTGCGTAGGTGTAGTTTAAATAACGAAACCTAAAAAAAATCGCACGAAAATTATTAAACTTCACGCACGACCGCTGCGTAGTGAGCCGACCGCGCGACTGGGCCGCGCGGGTACCTTACTCATAGATCTAAACTCCCCTCCACACGCTCACCGGGCCTTGGTAACGCCTACTTCGCAACGGGCCGTGCAGCAGAAATCGTAATATTTTAATTTCGCTATAACTTCAGAACCAAACGTCCAATTTTAATCATTCACAGACCAAATATTATCTACATTAACTGTACTTAGTGATGAAATAATTTATTTTGATAAGGATCAATAGCATGAGTAAAATAAACGCGTTTAAATGTAGTCCAAAAAAATCAAGATTTTCAATAAAAAATGGTTATTGTGCCTCACTCGACAGATAGGTATAGTGTGTCGCGGACTTTTTTGTAGATATTTATAAGATCTACAATTACTTAGAACATTTTATGGTTCTATCTTTAATAGTTTAGGCAGGGTACGCAAAATAAGTAACTTTTTTGGTTGATTTTTTACACCTTGTGTCCGAAAAACCCTAATATCTTACGGAACCCTATTTTTGTTCAAAATTAAATATAGCCTATATTACTCGTGGATAATGTAGCTGAATGGTGAAAGAATTTTTAAAATCGGTCTAGTAGTTTATGAGCCTATTCATTACAATCAAACAAACAAACAAACAAGTTCCAGTCGCCTCAGATGACCTGAGAGAAATTTTAAGGCTTCTTTTCGATTATATTTCATTAAATTTCGCAGTTTACGTGTTATATGTTATAAATTATGTTGAATAAAATATTTCATTATCTTGTATTTGCAATCAAAACCCATTATAACATCGCTATAAAAATATGACAATAGAGATTTTTTGATTTTGGCATTTTACATACTACAATTTTTCCGTGCAGTATTCCAACCTACAGCCAAATGCTTAGGCACTGTGCTGTTAGAAATAAATCTTGTAATTATGGAGCAAATATGTTACCTAATCTTTAACACATTTTGCAGCGCAATAGAACTGCATTTATAGGCCATCAGTCATTTTTATCGGACCTCTTGATTACACTAATAGCTTATGAGGCATTAATGATATATCATGAATGACAGCGATTGATATAGTATACTCACATACATGCGATGTACATCAGAAAAACAGAATATCCGTGGGCTAGTAACTAGTTTCATTATAACGGGCATTCTTTATTTTACTACTGTAGGGAGCGTATTGTTAAAGCTAATTTATGCCTCTTGTGACGTGAATACGATTTTTGTGTTCATAATAAATGGTATTGATAAAAGATCTTAGTTTCATCGCTGGAAATAGTTGAAAGGAGTTATTTTCTTATATTATGTAACTAGCGGATTGTCTTACTTCCCGTAAGTTTTTAGTTTATTGACATGACATTTTTTAGTCTATAATGCGTACGTAATTTATCCAAATTTTTTATACGCTGATGATCCAGCAACGTATGACTGCAGCACGAATCAAAGAATAAAAGTGTAAACAGCATCGTAATGTTGCTGTATTAAGTATGGTCTACTATATTTTAAACGAATTGCAGATTCGTTGCCTACATTTTAGAAAGAACTATGCTCTTTTCTTGAAGGTCACCAAGTCATATCGGTCCGAGAGAGCCGCTGGTAGCCATAAGGACTACCACGCATTTTGGCCTTGGGGAATGCCTATTACAGTAATTGACTTGTTGCTGGCTGAAAAATAATAACGATGATTCTATAATTAAAAATAAAAGTTATTATTACAAAATTGAATTATAAATATACCACAAATGTCATGTTTTCACAAAAACCCTTTACGTCTACAGATATTAATGATTATACGCTCTTTTTTAATTCGCAACGAGCGTGACAGATTCTTTTCGCTGTGCTAGACATGACGTCGAGTCATGGAGCTAAGTTCTGCAAGACGCCGCAGAAGAACACAAAAACTCTCACACTCTTAATCTCATGGCTGTTAGACGGGATATGAAGCTGCAGTCTTCAACAGATTTGACAGCATACAGGCAACTGAACAGACAGATCTCCAAATGCATGCGGCGGGACTTACAGAACTTCAATACAACTCGTATTGAAGAAGCGATCGAGCGGAACTACGGCTCCAAAGTCTTTGCCAGAGATCTGTCTGCTAGAAAGAGCCAACTGTCAAAGCTAAAGACCGAGTGTGGCAGTATCGGTTCTGGGACACCTGAGATTTTGAGTGAGATTGAGATTTTCTATGGGCAGCTGTAAACGTCATCGGTGGAGCCACACGCAAGTGTGAGTAACGATCAAAGAGCAAGTCTTATCCGACACTATTCCGATGATATCCCGGACGTCAGTCTGAGCGAGATTAGAATGGCTCTCCAGCACCTTAAAAACGGGAAAGCTCTAGGCGAGGATGGAATTACAGCGGAGATTCTGAAAGCGTGTGGAAAACCGGTACTTGAAGTCCTTCAGAAGCTCTTTAATTGCGTCCTCCATGGTGGGACTACTCCGGAGGCGTGGAGCAGAAGTGCGGTGGTCTTATTCTTCAAGAAAGGCGACAACGCTCTCTTGAAGAAGTACAGGCCGATTTCGCTTCAGAGCCGCGTCTACGTGCTGTTTTCGAGAGTCATTACGAATCGTCTCGCACGCAGACTCGACAACTTCCAGCCTCCCGAACAAGCTGGTTTCCGTAAAGGCTTTAGTACCATAGACCACATACATACCCTTCGGCAAATTGTACAGAAGACTGAAGAGTACAATCTGCCACTTTGCCTAGCGTATGTGCACTATGAGAAAGCCTTTGATTCCGTCGAAATTTGGGCGGTACTACAGTCCCTTCAGCGGTGCCAAGTTGACTGTCGGTATATCGAAGTGCTGAATTGTTTGTACAGTAGGGCTACGAGGGCTATCCGAGTACAGAACCAGAGTACGAAACCTATCCAACTGCAGAGAGGTGTAAGACAGGGTGACGTTATATCCGCGAAACTCTTCACTGCTGCATTGGAAGACGTTTTCAAGCTACGGACTGGAGAGGATACGGTACTAACATCAATGGCAAGTACATCACTCACCTCCGATTTGCCGACGATATAGTCCTTATGGCAGAATCACTGGAGGAGCTGAGTACTATGCTCAATGACCTACATAGTGTCTCTGATAGGTCTTAAGATGAACATGGACAAAACAAAGATCATATGTAATGTCCATGTCACACCTATGGGGGTAGTTGTTGGGAGCACTAAGCTCGAAGTTGTTGACGTACTCGTTTTATTTGTCCCAGGTAAACAAGTATGTTTACCTGGGACAAATAGTCCGACTAGGTTAGTCCAACTTCGACCGAGAGGTCAATCGACGGATTCAACTTGGCCGGGCAGCGTTCGGGAAATTACGACACATCTTCTGGTCAGGTATACCTCAAAACCTGACAACGAAATTGTACAACCAGTGCGTGTTGCCAGTGATGACTTATGGATCTGAGACATGGTCCTTCACTGCTGGCCGTATGAGGACGCTCAAGGTCGCTCAGCGAGCTATGGAGAGGGCTATGCTTGGGGTTTCTTTGCATGATAAACTTAGGAATGAGGATATCCGCAGTAGAACCAGAGTAACCGACATAGCCCAACGGATTAGTAAGCTGAAGTGGCAAAGGGCAGGCCACATATCTCGAAGAACCGACAACCGATGGGGAAAAAAGGTTCTCGAGTGGCAGCCTCGTACCGGTAGGCGAAGTGTAGGGCGGCCCCCCACTAGATGGAGTGACGACCTGGTAAGTTATGCAGGCAGTCGATGGATGCAGGTGGCTCAGGACCGTGCTTTGTGGCATAACTTGGGGGAGGCCTATGTTCAGCAGTGGACTTGTGAAAGGTCGTAATGATGAATGAAGATGATGAGACATGACGTCAGATTTGTCACTTTTCAAACGTAAAATTGCCGAAGTAAACGTCTTTTGGCACAATATTACGAAGGCCTTTAATAAAAAAACCATAACATAAACACTCACTCACTCAGAGGGGTAGGCAGTGAGCGGACTTCCATTTGGCACAATCCTGACATACCACTCTAGCTTTCTTCACTTCCATATACGCATGCTCGTTGGTTATCAATATCACTACAGCAGATCATAAGTCCACAGCTGAACATAGGCCTCCACCATAGTTTACCACAAAGGTCGTCACTCTAGTAGAGCCTCGGCAAACACTGCGCTTGCCAGTATCTACGTAGCTACCACTCGAGAACCTTTCTTCCCCATTGGTTGACGGTATCTTAGACCTATATTGCCGGCCCATTGCTCGTCGGTTTAAGATTACTCTTAATAGGTTTTTTTACATGGGGAAATGCCTACGCATACCCGCCTCGCGAGGGCAAGGAAGATGTATGTCGGACACGCACCGACTAAAACCCCATGGTGTTCCACCTTCATCGCATATTGACAGGGCCTCGGGAACCCTTTCGCACACATCCGCGGCCCCTCCTCGGGAGAGGACTACTCCTCCCCATACCCTCTCAGGTATTTTTATATTTTTGTTGCGCAGGTCAAGTTGGAGGCCGCGGAGGAAGGCGCGCCTCCGCGGCCTCCAATTTCACCAGCGCAACAAAAATACAAATGCAAAAATAGGGCTGGAAAAAACGAGCACTCAGAAGCACTAGCCTTCCCGACCCCAGTGGCGAATCAGGTCTATGGCTCCGCCGCCTACCAAGATTAGGCTGCGGAGAGTAGGGAGAATGGCCCCTCGCAATACCGACACTCCTCTCGCCCCGTACCACCACCACGGCTTCAACGGTGCGGCCCTGTCAGAGTTACGGAGGATAGGGCGAGTGGCGCATCGCCATACCAACACTCATCTTCCTCCGCGACTCCACCTCGGCTGCAGCGGTAGGGGGAGAGGACACCCCTCTCGCCGCAGCCACTATTAATTGGCCTATCTTCAGTAGTAATATATCGCTATTTAAGTAGTTAAGTCTATACAATTTTTTTTTCCAAATTTAATCTTGTCTGCAGCAGAAATGGTTTGGCTCAATCAAGGAAGGACAACGCTCGCTTGGAATACCAGCGTGAAATAGCAACATAATGCTGCTGTGTTTGTTATGGAAAGTGACGAGAATCAGAGACTTCTCTCTTAATCTTATTATATAATCTTACTAGCAATCCGCCTCGGCATCGCACGGGTAATTTCTGGATCTCGACAACAGCGCCACCTACTGGGTACAATTGTGAATCTAAACCATTCTCTAATCAACTTATTTACAAAACACACATTTCATCAAAATAGGTCTAGCCGTTTGGGAGGAGTTAAGTCACATACACACGGCCAAAATAATTATATAATATACTAGCTGATACCCGCGACTTCGTCCGCGTTGCTTAATATATTAACAAAGAAAACATATCACTGAACACGTAGTGCTTATAAAAATCGTTGTATCTTAAAACTTTAATAACTTTATATTAAATGAAGATATCGCAAGATTTTTTTTAGATAAGGGCCAAGTGTCTAAGAAATAAAACTTAGAAAACCTAAATAAAACCAATACAGTAGTTTTTCCGTGATGCGCGCACTACTGCCAACCTCTATCACTTTATTTAGACAGATAAAGATTATCGACGACGACTGTATCGTTCTTTATTTATTTCTTTACTCTTTTATGCACATATGGCGCACTTAATGCTAAAGGACATTGACTTCCAGTCAATCATTAGGCCAAGCAGAGATAAACAAATAAGAGCACACACAGCCACAAATCTAAACAGAAAAAGAAAAGGATAATGAAAAATGACTGAAATAACAAACAATAATAAATTTAGTTAAATAAATTATGTGATTGTTGCTATGTGTCCCCTGAGTGAACTGAGGCCTTGGTTGGTTGCCTAAGCTAAGATCATTCGATAAATTAGTAAGTTTAAAAAATCAAACTTTTTGCAAAGAAAAAGACTTATTCCCGTACCGGGAATCGAACCCGAGCCTCCTGGGTGAAAGCCAGGTATCCTAGCCACTAGACCATACGGGATATGCTGATATCTGCCGAATTAACGAAATTGTTGTATTTTTCTTTAGTTTGTAGCAGGAAAGTCTAGAGAGTAATAATATGATTACCGGTTTTTAAGAATTTGGTGAACATCAGGACGTTAGGATATTGAATTAAATATTTATTTATATATTATGCTTTTGCCCCTTGCTTTTGTATACTTTTTGAAATGTGTGTAAAATGTGTGTATCAAATAAATATTTCTTTCTTTCTTTCTTTTTATTTATTATGGGGAATTATGCAACAACCTGTATTAAATTTGAGAGTAAAATTTTAAAATTCATTATTAAATTCTCTCAAGCTTGTTTTAATCATTCATCATCATTACAGCCTATCAAAAGTCCAATGGTGAACATAAGCCTCCCCATAGATCGCGACATAGTAATAATATGACCCCTTATATTTGCCATAATTGCCACGCTTGGCAGACGGGTCGGCAACCGCAGTTTTTTACTTTTTTGATCTTATGAGAAAGATGCTGCTGCCCATCCTCTGATTTTTTCCGTTTGTTGCCTCTTATGACACTCACGAGACGATATGGGATAGTGGATATTATTATACCGCCAATACACGGTATTTAATTATATACATCTCATATAATCAAGGGCTTTAATAAAAGAGTCCTAGAGTATGTATGGTTCTTTTCCTATTTCTTCCGTAAAGCAGCAGTGAGTATCTGTCACAGTTCGATGCCAAAACTAGCGGATTATTAGTTTTTATTTTATTTTATTACGACAAAATAGCGTAAAACTTTAAGGTTTGGGCTGACCAAAAGTCATTCCTTTTAGTACGGCTAAACGTTTGAGCTGACTAAATCTTTCAATGCAACCAATCCTTTAAACAAAAATTTCACGGCAATTTTAAGTTCCATTTCCTGCCACTGCGGCGCTAGTGCTCGTTTTAAGATATGACGTTATAAGCTGCTGTTATATAACAAAACGTAGTGAATAATGAAAACTAAACAACAGAAAATGTGGAGTTAGCGTACTCATTATGGAGTATAATTAAATTCAAACGTAATTCTAAATTAATGCTTTAATCAAGCTCTAATCTAAACACTATTGCAAATCGTAATATCTAAATTCCCTTAACAAATGGCTCAACATTCGCCAGCGCTCATGTTAAACGTAGCGTTAAATTTGGCCAAGCTTCTTTTAGACATCCGATTGGATATAAGCGTATAACTAACGATCTAGCCGTCCAATTAACTGGCTGATTAAACTATCGGTTTGTGATATATTCAATGTTATATTCCGCATCGAAGGGTATGTTAGAGCCATAATATAGAAATAATAATATAGACTTGTAATTATAGCTTATGTTGTATTACCTTCTTTGTTTAGCCCTAAACTATAACTTCTTAAGTAATAGTAAGTTTTAAGAAAACATTTACAATTGTTTTATAATTATGTACCTTACGGATTATTTCGTAAATCTACCACGGGGAGTGCACAGAGGAATTGTTCGGATTAATTCCTGCCGCTCAATTACACCATTGCACATCGCGACAGAACTCGAGATACCATCTATACCATCTGCATGATCGGCGGTCCACTAGTGTGCGATTTACAAGAGGTTTTCTTCCTCGCACAACTTTCTTGTGGAATCCACTACAACCACCAATTTTTCCGGACCGATGTGAATTAGGGACCTTCAAGAAAAGAGCCTACTCTTTTTTAAAAGGTCGGCAAAGCACCTGCAATTCCCCTGATGTAGCAGTTGTTCATGGGCGGCGGTAGTCACTTACCATCAGGTGAGCCGTATGCTCGTTTGCCCCCTCTCATATAAAAATAATTTAAAATTAAAAATGTTGTACAATCGACTTCAATATAACTTATTAAGAATAACTCAAAACTATTAGTCAGACCTTGATCAAATTTATATGGGATCACATGTGAAATATCAGCTTTTAAATAAAAAAGAATCATCGAAATTGATTCACCCAGAAAAAAGTTATGAGGTAACATAAAAAAAACATACAGTCGAATTGAGTACCTCCTCCTGTTTGAAGTCGGTAGAAAAGTAAAATATATTTTTTTGTGTGTCTTCTTCTTTATGTCCTAACAAAAGTCCACTGCTGAACAAAGGCTTTAATGGAGGGTATTTGCCATAGTTGCCACGCTTGGCAAATAGGCTAAGTTGGCAATCGAAGTTTTTATTATTTGAGCTGTTATCAGGAAAGCGCTGGTGCCTAATTTCTGGTTTGTTTTCCTCTGTCGCCTCTTACGACACCCACGGGATGATATGGGGTAGTTGTTGTTCTTACACCGCCACCACTTTGGCTTTAAACTTTCTTCATGTTATATTACTCCAATATATTTTTCAATTACCTGATTTACATCCCGCTTCATGTATTTCTATAATCAAAACACATATCAATATTAAGACCTGTTCTTAAAAAATGCTACGTATTCAATGTACAATTTCTACATGTAGACGTATACGACAACTTAAATTGGTTTGCATTTTAATTTGTCATAATTTGCCCATTCCCCGATTAAAACAGAATCACATACGGCCAAAATTAATATCCTATCTATCCACGAATAGTAGGTACTTAGTAGTAGGGACTTGAGATAGAAATTTGACATAAAACGTATGGAGCTTATGTTAAATATCTATCTTTAGTAGGGTAAATCGTGGATAGATAGGATATTAGTTTTGACCGTTAATGCCCACGGCATAACTCTAGGCTCTAACTCTAGCACGAGTCATTACAGGGCTGCCACTCGAGAACCTTTCATCCCGAGCTAAAATAAATTAAGATATCACAATACGATGAAGATAAAAATGCTTTATATCATTTGCAATACGTCAAACTTACCTACTAATACGTTAAGTAAACACTTAAATATATCTATCAATACCTTTGCCACGCCCGCATTTTAAACCGTCCCTCGCAGAGCGACTTGCAGAAAAAACGATTGCAAAAAAGCCAAATACCGCCAGAGGCTCGTACTCGCATATTTTAAAACAAGTACCTTTTGCGCATGCGTAAGCATAGATTAAGAATACAACAGCGTCTTTCCGATTATTATTTTATAAAATTACTTCGTCGATATATATGCCCGAAAGGATGCATACAGGGTATTATATAATGAATCGTTATACGAGTAAATAAGGCTTCTACTTTTATTTGTAATTATCCCAAATTAAATGTGATTTATGGGCAACAACGTTTTGACCTACCGATCGACCCTTACGAATGTGTGCGTGCGCAGTAAAATCTGTAAAATTAACGCATTACCACGCATTTTAAATTTAAAAGATAAAAAGGGCAGAATGTTTGAGATTTTTTTCAAATAATTTGTCTTCATTATTTGCCTATGTTACTTATTCTGGACCTTCTCTGCAAATTTGGCCGGTTATTGCAAAATAACCCTGTATATCTTCCAGAAACAAAATTTAAAAATATTAATTACACAACACATCACACCCTAAGGGATGACTTAATATTCCTAAGGGGGACTTAAAAGTCAAGTAGGGTCTTTTACCCTTTTTCGGTCCATAAGTACTTACTACTTATAATCATAATTATATATTAAAATATATGGTAATGGAATAATAATTTGATTAATTAACGGCCTTTCCATATATAATATGTTACAGTGTATCCGCAACATTCGAGTAATTAAAAGTAAAGTTAAAGTTACAGCCTACATACATCCCACTGCTGGGCACAGGCCTCCTCTCATTTCTGAGAGGGTTTTAGGGCAAGGAAATGTCCGCCGCGCTGCTCCAATGTGCGTTGGCGAACTTCACATGTCTTCGAAATATTGTTTTTCTCATTTCTCAGACATGCAGGTTTCCTCACGATGTTTTCCTACACCGCCGAGCACGTGGTAAATCAGTACTTAAAATTGCAATTAACAATTTCATTGGTGTCGGCGGGGATCGAACCCAGGTCACGTACTGTGAAATATTCAGCGAGCGCTAACTATCTGAGCTACCACGGCTCCATACTGTCGGCAACATACTGTCGCTGATATTAACATTTCAAAAATGTCAGCGACAGTAGGGTGAGGTGCAGTGATCCCAGACTGTCTAGTTAATCCTGTTATCCTTATTAAAACTAGATTAAACCTAGGAAAAACCAGTTTGGCCTAAAATTGGGCTTGACCGGTAACAAAGTGCTTTTGACTGCAGGCTTCGGCCAAAACTAGTTTAGACTGGGATTTTCTGAATTGACCGGAAATAGTTTCGACCGAGAAACAGTTCTGACTGTAACATAATTAAATATCTATTTCCTTTCCACATACCCTGTTCTACCTAATGAACTCGAAATCAAATTGATCACAACACAAATCAACAAAATGTAGCGTGACATTACTAGTAAATCTGTAAGTAGGTACCTAAATAACAGTATTTTTTTCGCGTCGCGGCGTTCTAGGCCACACTATGTGTACGGAAAAGGAGATGGGGGAAGGGAATTTGTGCCAGCCAATCCTAACTAACGAAATACATCAACTTAAAAATACAAAAATGCAGATACGCGCGCTTACTAATTTACAAGCAATATTGATGATGTTTCTTTATTTTAGAAACCCTCTGTTACTAAACTAGTCTGTGAAATAACTTTGAATATTTTATACATATATGCATGGCTAGAATGTAGACGTATTGTCTTAGTCGGCGGCGGTTAGTGTACTGCGAACTGAAGTTTACGAGTAGACTCTAAAATTCCTGCGAACGTTACTCTATACATATTACTGCGCAGAATCAGCCAAGACCTTACAAAGGCTTGATGCGTGCGAGACGCAGCGGCGACGTAATATCAACAATACGATACTTTGGTTAGTAATGTTAAATATATTTAAGTTATCCAATATTATGAGACATTCGGATATAATATGTTGGAATTTAATCCGTTATTTCTTCTATATTTACAGAATATAGCACTTAATTTGCTCTATACATAAATTTGAAAGAACAAACATACAATTGGGACCAGTGAAACAAATGAAAAATGTAATCAGTGGTTATCATCATCACTACACATCGTCACTACTTTTGATTGGCACAAGCACGGTGCCGCTAGCATGCAGGTAGCGTACATTTTTGGCTCATTACGTCATCATCTAGTGGATTTTAGCCTCAAGCGTAGCAACTATGGCAATATATCTATGAGGGAGGTCTATGTTCAGCGGTAGACTTTTATGGGCTGTTATGGATGGGTGGATGAATAGTTCGCATTGACGTAGAGCTTCCTTGTACGTCCAACACAGAAACAACAATACCTGCTTATTTTCAATTTCAGGTATTGAAAAATACTGGACAGAATAAAATGTTTGTTAATGTACCGAATGCTACCAGATATGTGGGTATATACTATACATCATCCGAGTCATATCATTCGTATTATTCTATCGTTTCGCAATACCAGTCTAAGCAGCGGCGTTTTTCATCTTCGTTAAAGTTATGGTGTACCTGTTTAGAACAAAGAAAAGTAAAAAATAAAGTTACAGCCAATATACTGTTGGGCACAAGCTCTCATTTTTTTAGATAGTTATGTAGCAATGAGTCCGCCGCGTTGCTCCTAAACGTAATGGCGGACTTCACATGTCCTCGAAATATTATATTCCTCAGACATGCAGGTTTCCTCACGGTGTTTCCTTCATCGCCCAACACGTGAACAATCAGCACTTAAAATAACAATTCACAATTTCATTGGTGCCGACAGGTTACTCGCGTACTGTGAAATTTAATATGAGCACTTAACCCTTGACTATCCACGGCTTTGTACAAAGAATGCAGACGCCCAAACATCATCATGTAAGATTTTTTTTATAATTGATTGATACTGATGCCATTTGCTACTGTCACATGGTTGAGTTCTAAAATTTTCAGTTAAGTTTTTCCAAACTAAACTAGAAGGTCATCTTTTCTAACTATGAAATTTTAAATAAGATACGGTAAACTTAAACAGATTTTTTCTCACGATGATTTCCGGTGTAAATTAATAATTCTTAAAGAACATACTATATTAATGATCAAGACAACAAAATTAGACTAAGTATATAAATAATTGTTTTCCTTAATATTGCTGTGTTAAATAATTTTTCAAAAATTACATTTTAGTGGCGAAATTGCAAAAACTATGATGCTGTAATCGCTACCGTATACAAATAACATAATATAAGAGAAATCTTTCATCCAGTAGTCGAGTAATTAGCGATTAACTGTTTGTGTTGGAATCTACGTATATAATTTATATCTACAACATTTCACGTTTTTTTTTTATAGAATAAGGGTGACAAACGAGCACACAGTCCACCTGATGGTAAGTGGTTGCTGTGGCCCATAGACATCTACATCTATCTTCGTTTGCGAATTTAAATGCAGATGCGTTGTCAGCCGTGAGGACTAAGATGAGATGCCTCTTTTCCAGTAAAAGGGTCTCCGGTTCTCTACACTCACCATACGAAACACAGCAGCATTAAGCTGCTATTTTACGCTGGTATTCTGTGAGAGCGTGGTCCTTCCCCGGTCGAGCCGACCCATTCGTGCTACAACTATACTATTAATATAGCTGCAGCATGGCTCTACCACGTATAACGGTATTTTTATTTTTCAAATAAATTTCCACATTTCGCCGCATTATGACAGCACTAAGAGATTCCACTTTCCCACATCATTGACACTAGACACCCGTGTTGTAAGAGGCGACAGATGGAAATGAATTAGGAGATGGGCATCCTCCTAATATAAACTCAAGAAAAAAAATGCGGTTACTATCCCACCTGCCAAGCATGGTAACTGTGTCAAATATCCCTTCTATGCAACAATCTATTGCCTATGTTCAGCTGGACTTTGGATAGGCTGTAACGATGATGATGATGGTGGTTACAACACTCGAAATAATACAAAGGGATCAGTCTTGAGCACGATAAACCATTGATAATCTAAACATTGCACCATTGACATTACTGAATACACTAGTTATGATAAAAACTCGGTGATCTTTTAACTGTCCCTCTCTAGTACATCTCAGAGAAAGTAGGCATCTTGGTCGGGCATGGGACGGTAGTGACCTTTAGTGAAGCCCGTGAGTAATTCATTCCAATATATCTGCGATCGCAACGTCCGCGCTGCAAGACCTCAATTGTTTATTTAGATATGCTCACCCAAGAATAAATTTCCTCCCAATATTTGATTTTACTTTTACGTTTAAATCTAAGATATTGTTATGTTACTACAAAAAATAGTTAGTAAGTAGTCTCAGGTTTAAGGTAAACTTTTTTTCACGAAAGAAATCCTGGGAAAATTTAGGAACTAAAATGCAAAGTACAATATTTATTATATACAATATTAAAAAACTATAATAAAAAAACTAAAACTAATGACTTAATTATCATACAGTCCTACTCCCCGTGGTATTGTGCCAAGAACGCTGGCTGCGTTTCCTCGCTGAATGGTTATACTTAGCCTTTGAGCGAGAAAAGAACCGGCGCTCCTATCACCAGCAGCAACGACCAGTCGCGGATAGAGTTTTTTAGGAATTTCACCGCACGTGGACCCCACGGACCGATAGTCTCTACAGCAAATGGCACAAATATGTAATCATCTCTCAGAGACTCATATTTACGCCACTCACTCAGTTCAGCTACCTCTGATGCCACCCCGGCTCTAAACGAGGAACCCTGAGATGAGAGGCCGCCAAAGTGTCTAAACAAGTAGCATTCCACACTAGGGCTTTACCTCTCTCTCCCAAAGGACCAATGTCATATCGTCGGGTCTCCTGCCATCGTCTCTAAATATTCCACAAGGCTCTAAAACTGAGGGAAAATTTATACAGACAAGAGCTCTTCGTAAATGTAAAGTATGGTATTTGACAGCTAAATGTCAAATTTTGAAGAGTGCCGCGCTCAGAACAATGACTAAATCAGCGCGCGGCTAAAGGTCTTCTTTAGTTAGAAGGACTATTCTTAAACTTTTTTTGCGTGGTAGAGCCACGCTACAGCTGTATTATGATTGTAGCACGAATGGGTCGGCTCGACCGGGATAGGACCAAGGTCTCACAGAATACCAGCGTAAAATAGCAGCATAATGCAGCTGTGTTTCGTATGGTGTGTGTAGAGAACTGGAGACCCTTTTTACTGGAAACGAGGCATTCCATCTTAGTCCTCAGGGATGACAACGCTCCTGCATTTTGATTCTTAATCGAAGATAAATGTTACACTCGAACATCGAATAATATTTTCAACTTTTTTTCCAACTTTCCATTCCAACTTTTTTTTAACGCAGCTATTGCTGCGTTAAAAAAGTTGGAATGCATTACGCGAATGTGTAGTCACAATGACTAGTGAAAATATTATAGTTTCTTAATCCAATAAAAACTTACTTATTATTCTTTACAGTTTCTAGAATAAAATACTGAATCTGTAACATTTATGCTTATGTAATAACAAGCGAACAGTGAATGATTCTATGCACTACATGATTGACGCACAAATGTTTTGCGCAAAATAAAGAAATAATTAATGTCTTTCTTAGACAGCCTTATATAATTGAATTACTCCTTGTTATCAAACGATCAACAATTCACGCAATAACTGTGACGGCCTATAAGCGTCAATGTATTTTCGCGTGAGCAAATCCTGCCCAGAGTATAATGTTCCGTGAGCAAGATGTCAGACAGCTTCTACAAACATCTATTTATATTTAGACAACAATGTATTGTAGACAGTATTATTTTTATAACTATCGTGACATTACTCGCTCTTGACATTACAGACTACAGAGTCGACGATTTTCTATAATATAGGTGTATGCATTCGACGATAAACTTCTTTTCTTTAATTTTTTTTTTGTTTTTCCGCCATTTTTGAATTGCAGACGCGCGATCTTTCTCATTCTTTATTAAACATAGACTCAAAAATATTGCACAATATTAATCCTACATGTCTTCAAGGCAAGAGTGAATAGGCTTGTTAAGCTAAATCAGTTCGCTTTACCATCTTCGGCTGCACTTTACTTTATTTTAATTCCCGACGTTTCGTATGCTTTTCAGCACCCATGGTCACGGGGGTGACTGAGATGTTTGACGTCTCGATGTCATATTTAGCCCGGCTACCTTCAGGTTTTGGATATAAATTTTGGTCTGATCTACGAAAAACGAGCTTACAGTATCTTGAAGTCTTGCAGTGGTATGCTTGGGTTTGGATTTAATTTTGTCAGTTATAGGATTCCAGACAGATGGCAGCACCCATCCATCTTCTCTATTGAAACTAAGATGTTTTTTAATTTCAATAGCCTCGTGTATCATCCTTGGTAGGAATCGGTGTTCTTTTGCGAGAATTTGTGGTCTATCAAATCTGATGTAATATAAAATTAAAAATAAGATAAGTTAATAATTAAGATTTAATTATTAACTTATATAATAAAATTTAAAGTCGCTTAACCTTTTATTTAATCATTGCGAAATCTGCAATACTAACCCTAAACATAAACGTTCAAAACCAATGCGCAATTCATGATATTGTGCAATATAATTGATCGTGTAGGGCCCGTTTTAAATATGACTCAATCGTCTAGTATCCTTCTTTTGCAATTCGAAACTATGTGCTACTATGACTATTAAGGAACAATTTCAACAATTAGCATTAACAAAAGAACAAATTGAAACAAACAATGGATTCACACACATTAACAAAAAAAATGAAAACATACGATGGATTCGATTGGTATAAAGGTGTGCACAGTAAATAATTAAAAAAAAACTTTATGTAGAAGGTATTCATCTTTGAACTAGTTCTAAAAACATTATTGGAGGTCCGGTCAATCGCTGCAAAAATAAAACAAACGCAGAACACAGAATGCAGTCATGAAGCCACAGCTACAGTCGCGCAGACCTTTTTGCGACCGCAAAAATGAATATTACCTTTGAGTATACATAAGCAAGCTAAATATAACATTCATTCATAAGCTAAGCTTACTGTCGCTTGAAATGCGAATATAGCGCGGTCCTGCTTTAAACACTAACAGACTTTATTTTGATTCCGTAATTATTATCTCCATATATATGATCTCAGAAAACATGGTATTCTTTAATGTATAAGATCTTTACCTACTTAAAGTTAAAAATAAATTGTTTAGTAACATACATAACAGCAATTAGAGTATTTAATCACTTATAGAATAGTATGAATTAAAGCACCTATATCAAATACAAACTGGATGTTGGAACACATATTATATACGCTGAATGAATTTCATGATTTTTAGAGTTAATACCGTGTTCATCGTTTTGTTAGCATTGTTTAAATAATATAACTAAGAAGTAATTGTAAATATATAGCATGCTTAGTGTAGTAACTGTTTAGGTCTGCTCTTTATATTCTGTCATATTTAATTATTGTACACAATAATGCAGTAAATTATATTATTATATTTTCTAGATAGACTTCCTGTATTTCTTATCAGGTCGTCACTCCATCAAATTTAGCCCCTCCACACTTCGCTTACTGGTACGAGGCTACCACTCTTACTCACTTAGGACCTTTCTTACCCATCGGTTGTCGTCTCTTCAGCCGAAGCAGTAAGATGGAGGGTGTCGATAAATGCAGGTGGCTCAGCCTATGTTTAGCAGTGCACTTGTGATGGGCTGTAATGATGATGATGATGATGATGTTTTTATTTTACTAATAGAATTAACTATACTAATGAATACTGCCGCAATAAATAAGTGTAATTTATTTCCAAAACATAAATTCCGTATACTCGTATTTCAAAATCTAAGCATGGCAAACTATGACCTTCATTGATGATGGGCAATGCAAACACTAACTGTAACATCAGCCCGTTAACAACTAATGGAGTGTGACGATAACGCAAATATAAATCAAACGTAAGTCAATACGTGGCCATAGTGATGAAATGAAACTGACATGATGAAATATATAAATATAATATGAATATAGTGACGAAATTTTAAAATGATTTTTAGTCACACAGTAAAAAACTAAAAATAATAAAATAGTATCTAGATAACTTAATATCTTCTTAAGCCGCGTCTCTAATTCTTCGATACACTTTGTTTTAGTAAAGACTTCAGAAGCTAATAAATTATGTGGTTTTTTTTTAAAATCTGTTCAGGTTATTGAAGTTGGTTTTTATTCTTTATTTCTAAATTTAATTGTTAACTCTTTTGAGTGAACTGAACAAACAGATTATCGTCTCAAATACTAAAAGCATCATCCATATCTTTTTCACATTTATCCCTAGAGGCTTAGCCTATTAAATAGAAAAGATTCATAGTTATCAGTTCACAATTGGCGGAGATATCGGATAACATACGTACAAAAAACTACAACCAAATTGAGAACCTCCTCCATTTTGAAGTCCGCTAAAATGGACACCTTTATGATGCTTTTCTTCTCCTTCTTCTTCTTCTTCTTCTTTATAGTAGTCATAGACCATAACAGTTCACTGCTGGACATCGGCTTGTACTATTTTAAGAAGGAGAAAAGAGGATTTTAGAGCTCCTAACTTCCCCCCATATCTTACTTTTCCTTTAACGCGGCTACTCATTGGCGGTCTTGTTATATGAAAAAAAGCATATACGATATGGTATATTGCGATCTAACCGAAACTATAAGGTAGTTTCATTTTAGTTCATATGTTTTATTCAACAATCAATATGTAGTAAAACACTCCTAACGCCCATGAGTCGTCAGTTGTTTATTTATTTATGCTTTATTTGCACATCAACTACAAAAAGGCGGACTTAATGCAACAGGGCATTCTCTACCAGTCTACCTCCAGGCTAAGCAGAGAAGTTATTGTGGGTACAAAGTGCAAACAGCTACGAAGGAAATATCTATGTCTACATAATATATATGCGTAATAATAACCATAACCGCTTACGACTCGTAAGATAGATATCATAAACATAATTACACAAAGATATTATAGTTGTTCTTAAATAACTTAATAGAGTTCAATTCCTATACCTATAATTTGCAATTATAAAATCGTTTAATATTGCTTTTATATAGAGCTTAAGTAATTAAACTAATTGGGATCAATAGACCCGTTTTACTCCGCAATGTTCACGATCAAACCATGTAATGTGCTCAATTTCGCAAATAGTTAATATCTCAATATCACATATCTCAGCTGTACTTTCTCGTCATATTTTAATTAACTACCACTTTAGAAGAGCCTAATATAAAAGTTAAAGTTAAAGTTACAGCCTATATACGTCCCACTGCTGGGCACAGGTATCCTCTCTTTCTGAGAGGATTTTAGTGCAAGGAAATGTCCGTCGTGCTGCCGCAATGCGTGTTGGCGAACTTCACATGTCTTCGAAATATTTTTTTCTTATTCCTCATACATACAGGTTTCGTCACGATGTTTTTCTTCACCACCGATCACTTGACACTTAAAATTGCAATTAATTTCATTGTTGCCGGCCAGGATCGAATCCGAATGTAACCCAGATATAATTGTGTGTGTATACGTCATGGTGCGGAAGAAACATCTCTACCTCTAGGATGTCCAAATTGATTGCGGACCCTTAATGTGCAAACGTAACACTGATCAGGGAAACTGCGTACTTAGCCCAGAAGAAGTCAAAATGCTCACAGCTAAGCAACTCTTTCAATTCCTTGAAGATATAGGGCTCAGCAGTGAACTATAGCCATATCAGCGATCACGATAGATGTTACTGTTTGCAGTGATACTGATCTAATAAGACCTGTAAAGCTGCTCGCACAAAAAAAGTTTAATCAACCGCAATCGAATTTATCCAGTTGTAGCCGACTAAATCTAGGAGTAATCGGAGTTCAGCTTTTAAACTCAACTTCTCACATTAGTCTCTCTTGTTATAATATGAAGCTCCCTCTATTGTCACATTTAAGAGGTGGATGGGCGATCGCAGTTCAGAATAAAAACTTTCTTCAATTTATTATTCAATAAAAATGGGTGTGGGTAAGATTAGATCTACCGGTTTTACATTTAGTAACTACGTGTAAGTGCGTTGATTTATGTTAATAAAGCCTCAGAATAGATTACAATGAAAAATTTAATAGGTTCATTTGGAATGAAGCGCCAAATTGGATTGAAGGTGACATTATCATGATTTCTTCTCGAGATATGTGAAAAGAACTAATTCACTAACGAACGAATGTACCAACGTAACCACACAAAGTAACACATACATAATCCTTTTAAAAATAGTAGAAGTAGAATCGCACCTCAATATGTAGGTAGATAGAAATTTGGACCTTTGGAAATCGGACCAATTACGATAACTTTAAATATGTAGTTATACTGGTATATGAGCCGTGGTAGTTCAGATGGTTAGTGCTCGCTGTAAGTTTCATAGTACGCGAGCAACCCGGGTTCGATCCCCGCCGGCACCAATAAAATTGTTAATTGCAATTTTAAGTGCTGATTTACCACGTGCTCGGCGGTGAAGGAAAACATCGTGAGGCAACCTGCATGTCTGAGAAATAAGAAAAATATTTTGAAGACATGTGAAGTTCGCCAACACGCATTGGGGCAGCGCGGCGGACACTTCCTTGCCCTAAAACCCTCTCAGAAGTGAGATGAGCCCTGTGCCCAGCAGTGAGACGTATATAGGCTGTAACTTTAACTTTAACTGGTATATGAGACTATTGCAAGAAATTTTGTTTGCTCGCAGATACATAATTTAGCTAGACTATGACAAAAATAGATAAAAATCAGCCCGCCATTTAAGGTTAACAAACGGCTTTGCGAAATAAGTTAAACGTCGTCCGGCATAGCTTTGCAGAACCGAGACGCTATTGCTACGTAAAGCAAGATTAATGGACTTTTTTACACTATACTCTATCTTATTTACAATCAACGCAATATTTCTTCACGGACTGCCATTGTGGTTTTTAAAACGCTTTTCTCTTTTGTTTGATAGACGTAGACAACATTAAGTAAAATTTCATTGTCAAGAAAACGGTACGAAAAAAAAATGTCTTAATAATAAAAAACGAAATGAAAATAATTACGCAAAGATATCTAAGAACTACCAATCAAAAAGTCTCACGTGATAGATCGCAAAGTTGGACAAATATTTATCAGGCATTTTCTCATATATTAAAATATTTTCAGTTTATATTTAAAATATGTCACATTACGATTCTTATTAACACCTTAATACAGAAAAGTTACACGAATTTTAAATGTATACTACGAGTATATCAGTACAGAAAATATTCTACAATAGAACTAAAGCAATCGGTAAAGCCCTACGGATTTGTAAAATATGTCAATGGGCCAGCCCAAGACAGCTCGAAGAACAGGCAACCGATTGTGAAGATAGGTTCTCGAGTGGCAACCTTGGCGCTTACCGATACCTCATCGTCACTATAGTGGAGTCACTCCACTACATAGAGTGACAATTAGAGAATGCATTGGCGATAACATTGCGCTAAAGGTATAGATTTCATTCTCAAACAAAACATTTTCTGAAATTAACCTGTTAATAAGAGACAGGCGTATAAATATTAACCGGGCAGAATCGAGGGAAAGCTGTCTGTCCGTCATTTAAAGTTGATAATCTAGTTTTAAAAATAAATATTTAAGAGTTAAATACTGACAGCCGTGTAATTTCGGATTGTTAAAATTGCTTTCTGATTTTTTATAGAGTTAAACTTCGTCCTACATGATTTTTTCAAATAAAAAGAACGCATACGCTGTGTTTTATTCTGGAAAGTTATTATTACCTTACTTTAACAGTATTGAGAATCCACTTCTAGTTGGCTTTATCAATAATGCGCCAAATGACGTATGTTTTGAAAAATTTGTTAATTTTTTATAAGATAAGGGTAACAAACGAGCACACATTCCACATGATGGTAAGTGTTTGCTGTGGCCCATAGACATCTACATCTATCCTCGATTACTAAGGATTACTGAGGACTAAGATGGAATGCCCCGTTTCCAGTAAAAATGGTTCCGGTTCTCTACAAACATGGAAGTTGAACCGTTTCCCCAAAATCATTTGCACATCGCCAATGAAATTAAATTTGAGGGAAATAAAAACTCTTTAATTTTCGACGTAAGAAATTAAAATTTCATTCGTCAAACGTATACGTAAACGTAAACGACGATTCGTTTGTAGAACACTGCAGGTCTCGTACGCGTTGCGTCGTAACGATACACTTACGATACGACTACGCTTACGACTCGTGTGCGAAGAGCCTTAGTCTTTTCTTACTAAAACTGCTCATTGCACTATTCTGTTTTGTTGCGATAATATGGTCACCTAAATTTAATATTGTATTGCTTTAATTTAAGTACACTAGTGAATTAATTAAAGTACACTAGTGAAAACTTTCTGATCAAACTTAAACATTGAATTAATAAAAATATGCGTGAGTGTCGTGGAACACTCGGTTGGTGCGAAGTTCCTTTCGTAGTATATTATTATTGATAAACGTATTATATTATTGATTATTGACAAATAAATGAATTACTGACGTCTATCAAAATGAAGCGTCATTTAAAATAAAATAATATTTCTTTCATGGCAAGATTAGAAAAAGCGCGAGGGAGATGGATATTAGTCCATCTCGCTTCCTCATAGACGCCAAGGCAGTCTACACTACGTCAGAAGGGGTCGTGACGGAAAAATCTTACACTTTTTCTCGCCTAGCCCCCATTCGCCAAATTCGTAATTGGAACTTCGTTCGCCGTCCGATAAGGAACTTCAATCCAAAAATGTGGGACTAATTTGAAGCTTTTTATTAAGTTGGCAACCTAATGAACTTTATAATTGTTAGTAAGCTTAAACAAATAAATCCATTAAATAGATTTTTACAAATAACACCGTAAATGTATAGCTTAACTAAACCTTCATCAATCAATGACGCCTCTACTTTACTCTTAATCTTTGCTTCTATATGTCTGATTGATAAAAATAACTATGCAGATTAGAGTAATCCCTCTTAAAATGTTATTTAATGCGTCGTTAAGAGGCATTTAAATGGACTAAGATTGTCAAAATCTTACTTAAAAGCTACTTAATAATGCACAATACGCTTTACCACTTTGGTTGGATCTACTTTGCAAGAAAACCACTTATACTATGAACCTATTTAGAAAAATTTTTTTAGGATAATGGGGACAAACGAGCGCACAGTACACTTGATGGTAAATGGTTGCTGTGGCCCATAGACATCTACATCTATCCTCGATTACGAATCAAAATGCAGATACGTTGTCATCCGTGAGGACTAAGATGGAATGCCTCGTTTCCAGTAAAAAGGGTCTCCGGTTCTCTACACTCACCATACGAAACACAGCAGTGTTAAGCTGCTATTTTACGCTGGTATTCTGTGAGAGCGTGGTCCTCCCCCGGTCGAGCCGACCCATTCGTGCTACAACTATACCAGTAATATAGCTGCAGCATGGCTCTACCACGTAATAAAACAATACATAAATGTATTGACAAAAACAACAATGTTTTTATCATTGCATTTATGCTATTTTAGTAGCAATAAATTGATATTCAAAATTGCGAAATGAAGTATATTATATAATATTATATATATTTATCGCTTGCTGTAAAATAATTTTTCGAAGTTTACGATTTTTACAATTCACGTTCCGTTCCGTAATCATAATTTTTTTTGATTTTATAAAGTTATAACAATCGCTTGATATCTTGAAAGTAAAATTGTATAAAAATATAATATTCACAATTTTTTTAAATAATATAGTAACTTAATTCGATGGTTTCCTATTTAATCGGCTTTTAAGTTTTAGATGTATCTGAAATCATTTGTTACTCAAAATATTTTAAAATTGATAAATCGATTGTTATATATTCTAAAGTAGACTAATTAAATAATAATCACTAAGCTATGAAGATAATCATATCTTCTTTTTTTATCTCTTTCTTAGAAAATTCTTAGGTTAATCATTATTACCTAAGAATTTTCTAAGAATTTTATTATAATTACAAGAATATAATATTAGTAGTACTGGAAAAAACTTGAGACCTTTGTCACAGTGGTCGCACTATTTATGACCTGGTTTCGGCTCCCATGAGCGGTCTCCGTATTTTCTTTGTATGCAATACTTTACTTTTACTACTCGACTGACCTCCGAGCGAAGGAGCGACTAAAAAATAAAGGGCTTTGTTGCCCTATAGCCGACTTACGCGGTTCACCTTTTTTATTTATGATCGTCAAAGCGTTAAGCTTCATTATAACTTTAGCTGGATACACCACGGACGTCCACTTTGGTTTTACTTTTTTGAATTCGTATTTAAAATTTTTGAACAAAACACGTACTATCGTACTTTATTAGATAGCAATTATTACCCAATTTAGGAATAAGAATATAAAATCGAAAATAGTAATGGATACATCTAATATATAAAAATTAATATTTGTTAGTTCGTAATTTATGCGCTGCCATACCGTTTATCAGAGCGCGGTAAAACTTTGTCAACTTATTGCTCGCACTTGCGCAAAAGTTATAGGTATAGTAAAATCAACTTACACTAGGTGGCGCGCTAATCGTACCAACACATTAATGTGAAAGTTATATATCATTCAAGTTGAATGAATGTATTATCATTCCTTATTACACAATATAACTCTTCCAAATTTAAAACGATATTTCCACAATTATTTCTTCTTTGGCAGCAACGCGCCAGGTACCACCTAGTATTATATAGATAATATTTAACATTATAGAAAAGCATTTTAAATATTTACATTTTTATCATTACCAAAAAAGTAACGAAACAGAAGTAAAAAATTAAACTACGATAACAGCCCCAGCCTACGTCCCACTGCTGGGTACAGGCTTCCTTATTTCTGAGACAACTATGGACAAATTAGCCCATTACGCTGTTACAGTGCGTACATAATGAAACAGAATAAATTTTATTTTTATTAATTTTATCTTTACAATTTTTTTATATATGTACGATGTAATCATTGACCAAGCATACTTTAAAATTCTCGAAAGAGAATATAATCCGATGGAGTTAAATCTTATAAATAAGCTAGGTGATACTAGTTTCTAGGTAATAGGTAATATAGGTAATAGGACGATGTCATCGGCAAAGCGAAAATTTGACTCTTTATTTGAAACTTTTTAAATAATTTGAAACTTTTTAAACTTTTCGAAGGTTGCAATGAAGAGAGTTTTTGAAAGTAGAGTGTCCATCCGATGTGGACATTAGTCCAAGGGTTCAGTTACCCCGCTTAACTCCATTATTTATATGGAAAGATGGTCCGGTATGGTACTAAGTGAAACCTGCATATCTCAAAACTGTGGTAATCTGACGTAGCAACCAGCTGATTGGTGTAATTTTTGTGGTAATAGTTTCCTATTCCTGGACAAGCTCCCAGAAGAAAATACCTTGACCATTCCGGAGGCAACTAAGAATTTTACAGCGGTGGATTTCTTACTTCAAATACAGGCTCTAGATCAGAATTTATTTCTCATTTTTAATCACTAATTGTGTTAATAACGGTTGATAGATTGATTCATAACAATAAATAATTAAAATTAATTGGTGAACGGTGGTGGCGTAAAAGAATTCATAACTTCATTTCATCCCGTGGATATCATAATAGGCGACAATGGGATATACCAAAAAGATTTTTTTTTATAAGATAGGGTGACAAACGAGCACACAGTCCACCTGATGGTAAGTGGTTGCTATGACCCATAGACATCTACATCTATCCTCAATAAAGAATAAAAATGCAGATGCGTTGTCACCCGTGAGGACTAAGACGGAATGCCTCTTTTCCAGTAAAAAGGGTCTCCGGTTCTCTACACTCACCATACGAAACACAGCAGTGCTAAGCTGCTATTTTACGCTGGTATTCTGTGAGAGCGTGATCCTTCCCCGGTCGAGCCGACCCATTCGTGCTACAACTATACCACTAATATAGCTGCAGTATGGCTCTACCACGTATAAAAATCTTATGACTTCCGATAAATGGCGGTACAATCTTCCTGTTTACGCCAGGCGTAATATAACACAACAACAACTTCATAGGTGCGAAAAGACTGTTACTGCGATCGATTATTCGCTTGCCAATTATTACGGTTAAGGTAAATCCCCTCTACCAATTAAAGAGGCCTATGGCCAGCAGTGAACTATTACAGCTTGATGAAGAAGAAGTAGAGAAATTCATCGGAAAATAAATTTTTAATAATCAAGCGCATGCAGATGAAACGACATACTGTACATGACTCATAGTGCCTAGACCAAATGCAGCGTTCATGTTTCCGCTGCCTGGCGTATACTATAGTTTATTTTGAATTTATTCATTCAATTGAAATCAAAACCACTGTTGAACATAAATTACCTCACCTCTAAACTGCCTTGTGTTGTGGATAAATAAATTGACTCATGGGATATTTGCCATAGTTTCCACGTTTGGCAGACAGGTTGGCTAGCGCTGAATTTTATTATTATTATTAATTTATTATTAGGAAAATGCCACTGTCCATCTCCTGTTTCACTTTCTTTCATTTGCCCTTTGCGGCACCCACAAATGTGGACCCTCTTACGCCGCCAGTACACGGCATTTATTTGAATACGTATTTTGGTTGAACCACTCTGCTTATATAACCCTCGAATGTTCTACAATGTTATGGTATCATCTTAAAATTAAACATTCTACAACTTTCAAATCATAAAACTATTTTATTACTATCTTGCCAGCCGAATAATATAAAAATAAATAAGCACTACGTTCGAAAAAAATCGATAGTAACGATCCAGAAAATTGGATGTAGGGGAAATTCTAAAAAAAGTCTACAACGTTACAAAACCTGTATCGCCTAGCAACGGGCGAGTAGGGGGCCCGTGAGGGGAAAGGGGGACAGAGGCTGTGGCGCGCCTACCTGCGCAGACGCTCCCCAAAACGAACAAGAGGCTGCATTCCTAGCCTCGCCCCGCGCCCCCACCGCTGGCTCTGACGCTTGAGCATAGGGGTGGTACACTTATATATTTAGATTATAAATATAGATTAATTTGGAAATTTTCTTATGAAATACGTTACGCACTAACTTTTATTCCTTTTGTTTAACCACCGACGCTGCCAGTTTGTCTTGCTTAAATAATATTATTACAAACTCCTGTATCAACAGTTAAATACAGCTTTTTTTATCAAAGTGTTACAGAACGATATTTAAAATGATTATATATCCATATCAATTATATCATAATTATATTCTGCTTAGAAAATATTTTAACTCATCTTTTTTTCTTCAACACTGAACACTCAACATAATAAAATTACACTACGGAACAGCAATACAGGATACATTTAGCAATGAGAGTCATCTAGATTCTGAGAAATAACTTCTTATGTTACTATTATAATTAAACTTTGAAATACTTTCGATAATTAAAATATTAAATCTAGTAAAAATGTAATAAATTCAAACGCGTTATAAATTTCACTGTTTGCATTCTTAATTTAAAGTCATTTATAAAGCAAAATTTTAAAATTAATTCTTAAATTATTCTAAAAGTTAAAAAGTTGTTGTTGCAAAATAAGAAAAATAAAAATTTATTATTTGTTTTTGTGTTTATTTCGAAGGATAATAAAAAAGTATACATGAGTTCATAACGATGTTCCAATTCCAAAATATGCCGCAGATGTCACAGCGGACAACCCTACTGGGTCCTCATCCCTTGCATCCCGACATTCCCCACGGCGCGGACCTGTTGCGGCCGGCCCCGAGCCGCACCACGCACGCCGACATAAATAATTCAATGCGCCCGATTAATTCGTGCTCGATACCGATTCAACTGTCAATTAACGTACGCCGACGACGGGCACCGAGACGTTAAAGAACTCGCTACTTTGATGCTGTCGCAAGCTGTCGCAACAGAATGAATCATTGGTGCTGGCTGATGTGGTCTAGAATGTTGCCACTAATCTATTTATAGCTAAAACTATTTCACTTTGACTGTATCATTTGTACAGTCAACTGACACAATGTTCAGCGAATCTGTACTAATGGGGCAGTGTCTTTTGAGTAAACAAAATTATTAAACCTTTATTAACTTGATAGACGTGGTACATCGCTGTCATCAGCGTCCAAAAGCTGAATAATTCTGCCTCCCAGCTGCTCGAGATCCTTTTTACTGGTAACGAGGCATTTCATCTTAGTCCTCAGGAGTGACAACGCATCTGAATTAGATTCTTTATCGCGGATAGATGTAGATATCTAAAATAGTAATTTGAAAAATAATAAAGGCAGATTCTTCCATTACAAATATGGATTTGGTCAAAAACAAAATAGGCGCGAACGTGTTAAAACAATACTTAAAATTACAATTAACAGGTTAAATAGTAACGACGGAGATCGAACACGGATTGTTCTTGTACACTGAATACGTTCTACTGTAACTCTGAATACGCTCGCGCTCCTGAGCTATCACGGATAATCTAACTTGAGTTATCCCAATTAAAAAGGGAGAAAAGTATTTGTAGAAGAATTTCAAATATAAAATGTGGAAGACGATTGTAATTCATGACAACCACTTCATTTATTTTGACAGAATTTTATTGATTGATTTCCTCCTTAAAATGATACGAAAATTCCGTGCATTATGCTGTTTTTTTTAAAGTACACCAAGTAAGTTAGGGAGAAAAAAAGTAAAATAGAGATACTCGTAGAAACGTCAGTGAAAGTTTGAAGAAATTAATTATCCACCTGGCACACAGAACATGAGAACAAGAACTGGCCCTCAGCGATTCATGTTTAGAAATATAAAAGGAACTGCGGGGGCGAAGATTTTGAGAGAAAATACGAAAATAAATATTTAAGTACGTAACAAATTTTTTCAAAGGGCTTACAAGCCATTTATACTAACCAGCTGTTCCCCGTGACTTCGTCCGCGTGGTATTTATTACGATGGATTTCATGGGTTTTAATTTTTTTGCGCGGTACACTAATTCTTTTTCTAAAATAATAGTTTAAATTACTCCTTATAACACCAGCTACCTGCCAGCGAAAGTCCCGTCAAATCCGGTCTAGCCGTTTCAGAGATTAGCCGAAACAAACGTACAGACAGACAAACGGACAGACAGACAGACGAAAAAAAATTTCAAAAATTGTTTTTTGTTAGTAGTATCGTATTTACTTTCATGTGCATTTAAAGTACAGTATACAGTAAAAAGCTGTTATTTTGACATAACAAACTTTTTTTATAGATGTATAGATATCGTCAAAGTCAAATAAAATTTATTATACTAGACTTGGGCCGTGTATTGACATTGTAAGAGAATCTACTACCTTATAATATGATCCCGTCTTTGATTATATACCTGTCTATAATCAAAGGATCCCGTATGTGTCGTAAGAGGCGACAGACTATAATTTAAAATTTAAAATTTTGTACAACCGACTTCAATGTAAATTATTAAGAATAACTCAAAAACTATTAGTCAGACCTTGATCAAATTTATATGGAACCACATGTGAGGCATCAGCTTTCAAACAAAAAAAGAATTATCGAAATCGGTTAACCCAGTAAAAAGTTATGAGGTGACACACATAAAAAAAAACATACAGTCGAATTGAATACCTCCTCCTGCTGAAGTCGGTAGAAAATGAAACAGGACATGAGCAGCAGCGTTTTCCTTATAACAACTTAGAATAACAATAACTACGGTTGCAAACTCGCCTGGCAAGGCCTCCTTGAGGCAATCTATGGGGCAGGTCTACGTTATCGACATCGAATTAAACGTTATATTATTTAGTCTCTAGTTCAGTCTATGCTATACTTTTCTGCACGTTGCTTCATAAGCAAGCAATCCAATACTTTACATATATTGAATACTGGTAGCATATTGTGAGCGTGTCCATAAAAATGATGCTGAGCGATATTGTTGTGGTTTAATATTTGCTATATTCTATAAATTATAGCGTAGTGTTAACTGAGCTTATAATATAGACCAAAAAACTTTCCGTTTATTAAGCATCTTAAATTATTAAAATCAAAATTTGATGTTAGATATGTTTATTTACAGGTTTTTTGTCTATAATTTACTACCGAAAATACGGATCTTTAAAAAATATGTAATGGAGAAAGTTGCACCAAGCCGATTAATCGTAAATAAACCCTTGGCTTAGTAACTTTATACGAAACCCGAGAGTTAGGGGAAAAGCCGGTCGTGTGCAAAACCGAGAAAAGTTTTAAGAATTTGAGTTACCGAGTTTGCATTGTGGATTTAACTTCACAAGCGCGGTAATCCATTTCATCCTAAGCTTTATAACTGTCCTATTATCATTATTACAGTTAGAAGTCAAATTAGCTAATAATTATAATTTTAAACTCTCTACCTCTTCGTTTTAATTTTAGACTCTCTACCGTAACGTTCTAATTTCTAACTAATAACATCGCAGGCGGATACTACATAGGTAGAGCCAAATGAATTTGCCAATGGATATTTACGTGCAGACTCAGCTCAGTGTATTGTGCTGGATGCTGTGAGTCAGCTTTCTCTCGTGAGTAATGGCCGTTCTAAATCATTCTTATATAGACAACGCTGAGTCGAATTATGTGATCCTGTTGTGAATTACTAGTTTGATTGGCTAACCTCGCCTGTAACTGTTTGTACTAAACACAAATCAATAAAAACCGTAATATTAACGTATTTATTTTATTAATACCAATAGCAAATATTTGGGAACTTGGCTTTTCACAATTTTTTTTTTATAAATAAGGATTATATTATACACAAACCGTCTAGTGGTATATCCATTAACTCATTTTATCGTCCCGTGGGTGTCGTAAGAGGCGACAGAGGGTAACAAAAAAGCCGATGGGCAGCTGTCCGTATTTATAGAATATATTGATGGATTATTCAATGTTGCCAATAATTAATTTATTTATTTATTTCTTCAGTTTTAGCATTTTTTTTATAGTAGGAGGTGACAAACGAGTGCACAGTCCACCTGATGGTGAAGTGAATGCTGTGACACATAGGCACATTATCTTCGATTAAGAATCAAAATGCAGATGCGTTGTCACCCCTGAGGACTAAGATGGAATGCCTCGTTTCCAGAAAAAAAGCTCTCCGTTCTCTACACTCACCATACGAAACACAACAGCGTTAAACTGCTATTTTACGCTGGTATTCTGTGCGAGCGTGGTCCTTCCCCGATCGAACCAACCCATTCGTGCTTCAATCATATTATGGCTGCAGCGTGGCTCTACCACGTGAATAACCATAATCCATGTATCCATGACCATATATCCATGGTATTATTACTTAATATGTTAATAGATACTATTTTATATTTTAATTTTATTGCTTGTTTATTTGCTGATCAGAAACGGATCGGAACATTATTTCATCAGCAAGTTAACAACATATTTAATTATGGGAGAGTCACATCTCTCCACAACGGTCTCTTTAAAGATTGTTGGTACGCCAATATGCAAGAACAACGATGTTAAAAATTGGTAAAATTATAAATTTCAAGATGTGTCATTTACATAAACGTGTTTGTCTGCGACTTTTGCATTTGATTAAGTTATAACTGTTACGTTCACATACTTGACAAAATATTATGTCAAAAAAAACCTGCTGGCTCGTCCAACCGGATTTAACTTAAAACTACTTTACCTATAGCTTCTAAATCTAAATCTACATATTATATATTGTAGATAATAACCAAATATTATCTTCGTTTAGTTATTATCTACGGTGGCGACCATGGTAACGGCGGGGCAGGGGGTGCTAAGAATCTCCGGTGGAGGTTCGGTTGCCACCCAAGACGACTCGACCTGGAAACATATAACGCACGCACCCTGAGGACTGACGAGAAGATCCTGGAGCTGGAAGAAGAGATAGACAAGTTGCGTTGGAATATTATAGGATTATCTAAGGTCCGAAGAGAGGGAGAGGACATGATAATCCTAGGAATTCGGCAACTTGTTCTATCACCGGGAGGGCAACCATCTGTCCCAAGGAGGTGTCGGATTGATAGTCCAAAAGTCTCTCGTTAACAACGTTGTAAAGATTGAGAGTGTGTCGACGAGGGTTGCGTCCCTTATACTCAGAATCACCAAACGGTATTCGCTGAAGGTCATACAGGCTTAGCACATCCTGACGGGGAGGTGGAGGAAATGTATGAGGATATATCTAGAGCCATGCATTCCTCCAAAACCCACTATACGGTGTTAATGGGAGACTTCAACGCAAAACTAGGCACAAGAGAGAACGGTGAGCTGAAATTAGGGAAATTCGGAATAGGGCAACGGAACGCAAGGGGCCAGCAGCTGGCCGACTTTATGAAGAAAGAGGGACTCTTTATGATGAACTCTTGCGGCCCCATAGAAAGTGGACCTGATCGAGCCCCGACGGTTCGACAAAAAATGAGATTTACTTCATTATGACGACCAGACGATAACTATTCAGTGATGTCTCAGTGATCGCGAGGTGGCAGACTGGCAGCGATCACCGAATAGTAAGAGGTACACTGAACCTAAACGTTTAGTTGGAGAGGTCACGTCAAATGAAGTCAACGCTCCATTCCCTCGTGCTCTAATCCAAAATCAAGAAACCTTTCAGCTCGAGCTACAAAACTGTTTTCAGTACCTAGAAGATTGCAATGCAGTGGACGATATAAATAACAAGCTCGTGGAAACTGTCCATTCGGTCGGAGCTAAGTTTTGCAAGACCCGCCACAGAAGAACACAAAAACACTCGATCACACTCTTAATCTCATGGCTGTTAGACGGAAATAAAGCCGCAGTCTTCAGTAGATTTGACAGCATACAGGCAACTGAACAGACAGATCTCCAAATGGATGCGGCAGGACTTACGCAACTTTAATACTGCTCGTATTGAAGAAGTGATCGAGCGGAACCAGGTGTCCAAAGTCTTTGCCAGAGATCTGTCTGCCAGAAAGAGCCAACTGTCGAAACTGAAGACCGAGGTGGCAGCATCATTTCCGGACAGCTGAGATTTTGAGTGAGATTGAGAGGTTCTATGAGCAGCTGTACACATCATCGTTGAAGCCATACGCAAGTGTGAGTAACGATCCAAGAGCAAGTCTTATCCGACACTATTCCGATGATATTTCGGACGTCAGTCTGAGCGAGATTAGAATGGCTCTCCAGCACCTTTAAAATGGCAAGGCCCCAGGCGAGGTGGAATTACAGCGGAGTTTCTGAATGCGTGTGGAAAACCGGTGCTTGAAGTCATTCAGAGGTTTTTGTTCTTCAAGAAAGGCGACAACGCTCTTTGAAGAACTACAGACCGTTTTCCTTCCGAGCCGCGTCTACGTGCTGTTTTCGAGAGTCATTACGAATCGTCTCGCACGCAGACTCGACGACTTCCAGCCTCCCGAACAAGCCGGTTTCCGAAAAGGCTGTAGCACCATAGACCACATACATACCCTTCGGCAAATTGTACAGAAGTCCGAGGAGTACAATTTGTCTATGTCTGGCGTATGTGGACTATGGATAAAGTCTTGATTCCGTGGGAATTTGGGCGGTGCTTCAGTCCCTTCAGTGGTGCCAAGTTGACTGTCGGTATATCGAAGTGCTGAAGTGCTTGTACAGTAGGGCTACAATGGCTATCCGAGTACAGAACCAGAGTACGAAACCTATCCACCTGCAGAGAGGTGTAAGACAGGGTGACGTTATATCCGCGAAACTCTTCACCACTGCATTGAAGACGTTTTCAAGCTACTGGACTGGAAAGGATACGGTATTAACATCAATGGCGAGTTCATCACTCACCTCCGATTTGCCGGCGATATAGTCCTTATGGCAGAATCGCTGGAGGATCTAAGCACTATGCTCAATGACCTCAATAGTGCCTCCCAACGGATAGGTCTTAAGATGAACATGGACAAAACCAAGATCATGTCTTACGTCCATGTCACAACTATGCCGGTAGTTGTTGGGAGCACTAAGCTCGAAGTTGTTGACGAGTATGTTTACCTGGGACAAGTAGTCCGATTAGGTAAGTCCAACTTCGACTGAGAGGTCAATCGACGGATTCAACTCGGCTGGGCAGCGTTCGGGAAATTACGGCACATCTTCTTGTCAGGTATACCTCAAAACTTGAAAACGAAACTATACAACAGTGCGTGTTGCCAGTGATGACCTATGGAACTGAGACGTGGTCCTTCACTGCTGACCGGATGAGAAAGCTCAAGGACGCTCAGCGAGCTATGGAGAGGGCTATGCTCGGGTTTCTCTGCGTGATAGACTTAAAATGAAGATATCCGCAGTAGAACCAGAGTGACCGACATAACCCAACGGATTAGTAAGCTGAAGTGGCAATGGGCCGGCCATGTAGCTCGAAGAACCGACAACCGATGGGGAAAAAAGGTTCTCAGTGGCGACCTCGTACCGGTGGACGAAGTGTAGGGCGTCCCCCCACTAGATGGAGTGACGACCTGGTAATACATGCAGGTAGTCGATGGATGCAGGTGGCTCAGGAGCGTGCTTTGTGGTATTCCTTGGGGGAGGCCTATGTTCAGCAGTGGACTTGTGAAGGGCTGTAATGATGATGATGATGATGATCTTCGTTTGAATGCAATATCCTAAAAGTTCTAGATTTTACACAAATTTTACAGACTGTTTTTATTTCCGGAGAGTGTTAAAGTAAAAAAATATATCAACTTTTTATCCTGTGGGTGTCGTAAAAGATTTGGAGAAGGTAAGAAAGACCATGAGACGTATCTAGCATTTCCATTTGGCCTTCGATATGGCCGTATCGGTTCATTCATTCATTACAGCCTATCAAGAGTCCATTGCTGAACATAGGCCTTCACCATAGAATGTCTTATGGAGCATTATTTCCATAGTTACTACGCTTGTCAGCAACCGCAGCTTTTATTATTTTCAGTTGTAATCACGAAGATTCTACTGCACAGCTCCTGTTTCAGTTTCCTCTGTCGCCTCTTATATTTATTATTATATATTTAGCCTTTTGTTGAGAAAAAATAAGCCCCATTGTCGCCACTACGACGAATAGTTGCGAATACATTTCCTCTGCTTAAACTTCGCTGCACGTGGACTGACCAATAGTCTCCACAGTAAACGGCATAAATATTCAATTATCTCTCAGAGACTCATATTTGCACTACTTACTCAGTTCCCCTGAGATAAGAGGCCATCAAAGACAAAGACCATTATGGCTTTGCTTCTCTCCCAAGGGACCAAAATTGTACCATCTACTCTATATTAACAAGCAAAGAACGCAATAATAAGGTATGTATATGAAAATAAATTTAGATATTGATTATGAAAATATGTATAAGGTACCTATTCACGCTAACGGGCAAAAATGTTTTTAGTATCGAAATAATACGCAGTCATTGTGCGAACAATAGGCAGTTAGGTTATACTTTATACAAAAGATAGCATAGCAGACTAGACAAGAGAAGACAATCTTCGTACAATCTCGGGCCGCTTCGTGACCGAACTAGCGCGCCTGTAGGGCGTGAGCGCGGCGCGTGTGGGTGTAATGCTGTGTTTCCATTGGCCGCACATTCTTGACGGTTTTTCCTTTTTCTTTGAATTCCTTTAATTTTATTGATTTTCGTCACCAAAATCTGAGGTAATTTTATATATATTTTAAAAACTAATATCACTCTACTCAATTGAATACAAAATATTATATTACGTAGATTTAGCTTCCACAAAGCTTTTTCTACACTAATGGTAAGTTTCCAATTATTTCTATCTTTACATGCTCATAGTTTTAGATCAGAGAGTAAATATTTTAAATTCCAAAACTGCTTTGTTAATAGGTTGTTAATCATATACGTAAAAAGTAAACTAATTAGTCTCTATTTGCCACACTGTTGGGCATAGGTCTCTAATTTCTAATAAGTTCCACTGGCTAACCAGGCACAGTCCAATTTCTTAAAGGGTTTTGAGTCAGGTAAAAGCCCGCTGCATTACTCCTACTGGATGTTGTACCTTACGTATGTTCATTTCTGAGACACGTAGAAGTAGATTCAGTCGAACCAACCTTCATTAAAGCTATAATTCATTAAATTTTGGATATACTATACAATAAGCACGTCTTCTGTCACCACTAAATTGCGAAATTCATGGGAAAAATAAATTTTGTCACCTGCATTCGTGCCAGTTGACCCTTTGCGACTCGTGATAACTTACTTGATACAATTGAGAGTATACTCATGTTGCACGTCAATAGTACTTTTCTAACCTGGACCACAATGGCGACTCTTTGAGACTTGCGTTCATTTTATCGCCGATGTGGCTCTCTCAATAACTGTCAGAGTCTGTCAGAGAGAGAAATTTTTCGTTGGCAAAATTAAGTGGAAGTTTGAAGACCGGATTTGCAGTGTATCGATCCAAGGCCATTATAGGTATTCTTGCGAAGTAGAGCCAACAGTAAGTTCACTATAAATGTTTTGCTCGTACCACCTGGTGCGTCTAGAAAGAGAGCTCACCGTCACCATTATACATGTGCTGCAAAATCATACTAAATGCGTACCACTACTCGAGAAGGAAACATGGTGCCATTTTATTCACATGGATTTCTAAATCTTCGGCGTTGTAACAGAGCTCCCTTACAACATGGTTTGACAATTTTCTCCTTTGCTGCGGTGTGGGCAAACCGAAATTGGCTATTTTTCCTGATATTAATATCGTACTATCTTAATTAACTGTAACGCTTTATTAATAATTAAATCATTATGAGTGCAGTGTAGCCATGAGCGCGATATTTTCTGATAATATATTTATGTAATGTAATCCCTCATCTGAAGAGGAACCATTACTGAGCTTAGAATAAATGTTATATGTTTTTTTAGTGTTACTATACTCTTGCATTTTCTCCAGCATCGTGAAGGCAGTTTACGTACATATATTGCACTAGGATAAACATCTATTAAACATACATACACACAAAATGTGATGAAAAAAATTCTGTCAACACATACGTGGTAGAGCCACGCTGCAGCTATATTATATATTGTAGCACGAATGGGTTGACTCGACCGGGGTAGGACTACGCTCTCACAGAATACCAGTGCAAAAAAGAGCAGCTTAATGCTGCTGTGTTTCGTATGGTGAGTGTAGAGAACCGGAGACCCTTTTTACTTGAAACGAGGCATTTCATCTTAGTCCTCAGGGGTGACAACGCATCTGCATTTTGTCGAGGATAAATGTGGATGTCTATGGACCACAGCATTCACTTACCATCAGGTGTACTGCATGCTCGTTTTTCACCATATCCTATAAAAAAAAAAGAAGACTCACTAATGTTGATATATTATACTAGATTGTACATTTCAGTTAAATTAATAGCTATGTCTTATAGGATTTTGCTGAGGAAATACGACTGACAGATACTATTTTTGTTTTGCAGAAGTGGGCCATAACAGCTATTCATATACCCGCTCAGAAATGCGAATACGCCTGTGATTTATTATTTTATTGCTTGAAGGAGAACATCTCACTTTTGCAATTTTAACAGCTAACATTCCCACGGCATATTTCAAGTCTGATATTTAAGAAAAGCGGTGTTTTTCTTATAACAACGCCTCTGTAACTATGAAAAACTCTTCTTAATCAAACCACGCATGGTGCATAAGATAAATACCAGCTAAATTTCAAGCCATAGTAAGTGTAGTTAAAAAATGCGAATTAACTGTTAAAGACTGAAAGCAAGGTCCATTCACATTTCTGGAACACAATTCTTAAAAACATAATTATGAATGAATGTCTCTGTAACATAAGAGGCATTCCTACCAAATTTCAGCTCTGTTGATTCAAAAACGGAATTTTTAGGTCTATAACCAACACCCCAACCGCCCTTGAGAGTTAATTTATTAAAAACCTATTCCTAATCTATTCTCTTCCTATGAAAGAAATCCAATACCTCCCCTCCCCTCCCCCTTCTACCCTGGTTACGCGATTTCTTGTAAAACGAATTTTTAGACAAGAAACATCCCTAAAAACTTCAGCATTGTAAAAATTTTGTATTAGAAGGGCAATTTCAAGGCCCCGCAAACTCCCTCCTCATGAGAGTAAAATTTTTCAAAACTCGTTCTAAGCTATTCTCTCAATTACAAGTCCATAGGGACTAAAGTTTGAAAATTTGAATTTATATCCTCCTACCCCTGGGAAGAAGATTATCGGGAAACCAATTTGAAGTGGATGTCTATGCATTTAAAAACATCCCTACCAAATTTCAATTTTATGGAAATTATGGCTATTATTCATTCTGAAGTTATAGTTCAAAAAAGAGAATATTAATATATATAACATCCTCGAAACACTCCTTGGTCGTTCATTTTAGCAAAAGCAACATGCCTACAATATTTCAAGTTGTCAAGTGTCAGTAAATCGTTTTCGCTTATATATGTAGGATCTTATATACTCCCCTTAACACTTCTTAACACTCCTCATAAAATCAGTGGCAAAGAAAGGCTCAAATCTCGTGTATGTTTCTTTTTTTAGTTGCATCTGTTGTATTATAATACATAATATGTTGCAAACAAACGTCTTTGTTCTAAATTATGTGCTTAAGATTGAACCAAGAATATTAAATAAATATAAAACAAAAGCTTCACGTAATTAAAAATTATAAGGTTTTGATTATATTATAAAAATGGATAACAATATTCAATGGAGACAAACGCAAAACATGTTCACGTATACATAAATGTACAACTGGCTTTACTAAGTGGTTCATCCACAAAGTCATTGATCCGAAACGCGAATTTAGAACAACCTTTTTTTTAATTGTCGCAATTAAATAATAAAAATTATGGCGGCAAACGAAACATAAGACGTAAGTCCTAAGGAAAATTGTTACTGGTTGTATGATGATAAGATGAATTAGGCGTCGCCATGTGTGGGTAGACGTTGCAGAGTAAATTGTGACCATTTACGGTGGAACTAGATCTTGTGAGTGACTTCACGTGAGAAGAATATAGGACATGTATAAAATTGCTTTACAACCAGTTTGAAGGATGATTGTTTTTTGCCGTCGGTTTCTGTTATCTTACTCTTGATTAAAGATACAAATAATTTCCTTAAGAAGCTATGACGAGTTCATAGTTTTAAAAATGATATGATTACGTAACATATTTTAAATTAAAAAAGAAATATGCCAAAATCTTACTGGTGGACTCTTCCTATAAAGGTCTAATTGTATTCCAACCTCTGATAGGTTTTAACGTAACGTATAAAGTTGTATAGAGTGATGATGCAGAGGTCGAACAAGCAACAAATGAAACATAATCACCCTGAAGTCAAATATTGTCAAACCCTATATACAATTGTAGATCGAATAACGGACTGATAAAAATAAAGGATCCCAGGCAGTTGACCGATGGACTTAGTTCTCTTCATTAGCTTAATATTGTAAATTTTGAATATTTGCTACTTTACCAATTTCGGATTCATGTCAGCAAATGTATACAACACAATATATAATTGCAAATGAAAAAGGACAAAACAATTATCAGCAATACGGAGACATCAGCCTGTGTAGTAAACAGCCATCTGCGTTTTGATTCTTAATCAAAGGTAAAAGTGTAGTTGTCTGTGTGCTACAGCATGTTGATCAGTTGGTTCTTTTGTCACCTTTACTTTTATAAAATAAATTTGACAAATTTAATGTCAAATTAAAGTTAGTAAAAATTACCTTGCGTACATCCGCTCGATAAAATAAAATGATGTGTCTTACCTAGTTTGAAGAGCACCTCCCGCCCTCCCTCAATTGCGTGCACTATCCCCGTCACCACTAATCCCAGAACCACTACTCCCAACACCACTACACTAGGAAAGACACACCACTGACGACAATATTTATTGTACGCAAGGTAATTTTTACCAACTTTAATATAATGGATTTCCGCAAAGTAACGCCTGATTCTATTAATTAAATTTAATGTCTTTTCCAACTATGCCTATCTTACTATCTATGTGAAGGATATGTTATAGTTTTTATATGTACACATTTCTTTCTTAAATGCCATCTCAAATAAAACACTATCTAAACTTATTTACGCCTATATACACGTTATTGAGCCGTGTTCTAAAATTAACGATACAAGCTACCGGTCTAATAAAACCTTTGATGCAATCAGCATTGAAGTCGTGCCGAGTTGAAGACATAAAATCCTCATGATAACCGTTAGCTTTCGATGCAGAAGACAGCGTGGAAATAGACTGTGGGCTAAATACTTTGCGTTTTGCATATAAATAATTCGCTTAGAGATTATCGCTGTAGGATACGGTAACGATGACTTTAGTTCATTTCTTCGAATTTTTTTTAATATGACTAAAACATATAATGTCTAAAATAATGAATTTTAATTACATAACATAATATACAATATTTTATTATATACAATATTAAAAACTATAATAAAAAAAACTAAAACTAGTAATTTAATTATCAAACAGTCCTACTCCACGCGGTATCGTGGATAAATGTAAATAAATATATGTCTAAAACGATTAACATTTTATATATAAGTTTTGGACCAAATATAAACAGGCAGGCTACAAGTGTCCTAAAGTAAAATATTGGACATTTTGATTCTCCGGTCACCCAATTAAAAACTTAACTAGCAGACATCCTGTCATATTTTTGGTCTCCTAATGGTGGATGTTCACTGTAACTATCTTTTTTTATAGAATAAGGGTGACAGACGAGCACACAGTCTACTTGATGGTAAGTGGATGCTGTAGCCCATAGACACCTACATTTATCCTCAATTAAGAATCAAAATGCAGATGCGTTGTCACCCCAGGGGACTAACATAGAATGCCTCGTTTCCAGTAAAAAGAGACCCGTTTACTCGGTTCTCTACACTCACCATACGAAACACAACAGCATTAAGCTGCTATTTTACGCTGGTATTCTGTGAGAGAATTCTACATAATATAGACAACATATATACAGCTAGCGTATGGGATGCGGAGTACTGTTCCTGCCCACCGCAGTGGAAACAGTCCGCCGACGCTTCGCGTCTGATCTTACACAAATAATTACCGAAGCACCCACTCAGCAGTGGCCTAAGATAGGTTACGATGATAAAGAAGGCAGAATGGTTTAAAGTCGGTTATTAGATCTCATGCTTGGGTACCTACAGAAAGAGACCGTTACAGCCTTTATAGCAACTGCTGAACATAGGCCTCCGCCATAGATTGCCTCTAATATAATCTATCTATCCTCCATCCTATCCTCTAAAATAATAAAGGATATTTGCCATAGTTGCCATGCTTGGCAAGCGGATTGGCAACCACAATTTTTTAAATCGTTATTAGGAAGACGCCTATCTCCTGATTAGTTTCGCTGTCTAGCCGCAAACAAACTGCAAACTATTTGCTTAACACCATAAGAGCAACAGTCAAATTGATTTAATATTTATTCCTTACTAGCAATCCGTCCCGGCTTCGCACGGGTGATTTCTGGATCTCGACAAAAGTAAGGAACTTACTCAAACGCAGATAAAAACTTTCATCAAAATAGTTCGAGCCGTTTTCGAGCTATAGCGAGACTAACGGACAGCGATTGATTTTTATATATTTATAGAGATTACGGCCTATCACAAGTCTAATGTTGATCATGGACCTCCGCAAGAAATTTATGGGACTTGGCTGCCATATCCATCGTCTTCTTGCAAGGCCGCTCTACACTCCGCTCACCAATATGAGGCTGTCATTTGAAAACCTTGCTTCCTCATCAGTTGTAGATTTTTTTGCCGCTCCGATTGCAACTTCTTACTTATCCATTGGATTGAGCATTTAATATAAAATATATTCCAGTTAAAATAATTCCAAATATGTTTTAGCTAGAATAACTTAAGAAAAACATTAACTTTCTTGTCTTTATCTTTTGTCGTACTGACTGACTCACATTTGTCGTAGTTTTGATAGAGAACTGATATAACACAAGCAAAATTGTTTAAAACAAAGTAAAGTTTAGCTGCGTAGATACTTATTCGGTTTGATAGTCGAAAAAGAGGTGTAAGAATATGCAAACCCTTTTCTAAATGTTAACCCCACCTACCCACAGCATGCAAGTATGATTGACTTTGGTATGCCCAGCTATTTTACAAATGATGCTCTGGCGTTTGCTTATGGTAGAATAAACATTCAAAAAGTGCAAAACCCAAATTGTAAAAACTGATAAAATAATATTAGTTTGTGGAGAAGTATTGGCTCCGCGCTCAAAGAGTAAACCGCCGCCAAATAAGGCGAGTACAGACAATTTCTTCGAGAAATAAATGACTACCAGCGCATTCTTAGAACAGGTTTATTTTATAAGAAAGAAGTCTAATTAGTGCTACATACATATCTAAATTTAACACTAAATTACATTTAAAACTAAGCGTTACTAGGAAATAATAAATCTATAAAAGATAACAAGCTAACAATTTAAGTACCACCATTTTCGGGATATAATCGCAACGGTTTCGATAAAGTATTACCGCCGCTAATTGTACTCTTGCTTTATAAAATCAACGTTATCAAAGTGGCGCGATATCGAAAACTCGTGTGAGAACAGGGCATGGACAGGAAGGAATTATGTTGCAAAAACTGGCTCGGCGGTTGCGACTCACGGAACCGGTCCAACCGAATCTCACTCGTGTCGCCCGGCAGTATTGCGTCGCCCATTTGGATGTTTCTGTTTTATTCTTAACTAGCTGTTCCCCGCGACTTCGCCCGCATGTAATTTATTACGATTGGATTTCATGGGTTTTAATTTTTTTGCTAAAATAAAAGTAGCCTAAGTTACTCCTTATAACATCAGCTATCTGCCAGTGAAAGTCCTGTCAAAATCGGTCCAGCCGTTTCGGAGATTAGCCGGAACAAACAGACAGACAGACAGACGGACAGACAGACATACAGACAAAAAATTTAAAAATTGTGTTTTTGTTATAAGTACCGTACTTTCATATGCATTAAGTAAAAAGCTGTTATTTTGACATTACAAACAGACACTTCAATTTTATTTATTGGTATAGATTTACAAAATATTTATTATATTTTATAACCTAATACAGAAGATGCAGTAACGTTCAATAAGCATACGAGCTTATCGAGTTTCGCGATCATCTTATGTCATAAAATTTGTAAACCTTGTGACTGCAGTCAGGAGCCACAAGGTTTGCAAATGAGGAATATAACCAGCGCCCTGCGGTTTCACCCTACTAAAAAAACCTATTAACACATACACTGCCGTCAGTCATCCTTTAAATGCAGTACTCCGTGCAAAGTGACTGACACGGCAGCATAAGGGTTAAGTGAACAACCCAAATAAAAAACCGGTCAAGTGGGACCGCACCAAGGGTACAGGACCACCACATTATGCAATGTCCAGCTCGAGTCCAACTCGCACTTATTAATATAGCCATATTTTATTTTATTATGTTGTACATTTCATTCCTGCAGTTCCCGCTTCATTCTTCAAGATCTACGCTTGCTTATGCTTGACAAAGCAAGTGTAAGGCAGAGTAGTATACAGGAATCCATGGATTTTTAAGACTTAACGGTAGGTCTGATGATGAAATAGATTCAAAGTAACGGCCTGCAAAATGTTTTTTTTTTAAACTTACTATAACGTTGCCAAATATTATATAAACGTAAAAGTGCATAGTCATAGATATATAACTAATTTCCTTCTTTATCAGCTCGCAACAATCCAGTGTTGCACTTGGGTCTCTCCCATTTGTCATAAACAACACGCTTGAAAGGTGATTTAGCGATCTATTTAACAAATGTGGTAAATGTAAAAAAATACTTACAGTTAGAATTACTTGTAATCAATATTAAATAAAAAATAATTAATATGAATATAATCAGGCGTTATATTATATACTAGCTGCTCCCCGCGACTTCGGTTGGATTTAATGTGTTTTATTTTTTTTGCGCGGAACCCTAATTCTTATTAAAAACAAAAATAGCCTAAGTTACTCCTTATAACATCAACTATCTACCAGTGAAAGTCCCGTTAAAATCGGTTCAGCCATTGCGGAGATTAACCGGAACAAACAGACAAACAGACAGACAGACAGACAAAAATTTTAAAAATTGTGTTTTTGTTATAAGTACCGTACGTTATAAGTAATATACTTTCATATGCATTTAGTAAAAAGCTGTTATTTTGACATTATAAACAGACACTTCAATTTTATTTATTTGTATAGAGTATGTATAGAGTATATAGATATCGGCGGTATATCCGCTTAATGAAATCACATTGTTTTATATCACTAAGCAGATATAAGCAAAAAGTAATTTTTTCTAACTTTAAATTAAAAAAAATCTATTCTATTCTATTTCACACCTTTTACACTGCTGCCCGTCGTTCTACTATTATTTCTTACTCTACTATTAGTTATATTATTTCTTATTCTATAATATTTTCGATTATTATAGACGTATGTAGATTCCTCCTTTCCTTCCTTGCTACCTTTCAAAAGTCCACATTGAACATAGGCTTCCCCACAAATTGCCTCATAATGGGGGATTTTGCCATAGCTGCGCGTGGCGGGCGAGTAGGCAACCGCAGTTTTCATTATTTTCAGTTATTATCAGGAAGATGCTGCTGTCCATCTCCTGCTTCAGTTTTCCTCTCATAACAATAACAGCCTATAAAAGACCACTGCTGAACAAGAACACTCACTAAGAACGGATTTTACGATAGTCCCATAAAATTTTATACGTGGTAGAGCTATGATGCAGCTATATTAGTAGTATAGTTGTAGCACGAATGGGTCGGCTCGACCGGGGAAGGACCACGCTCTCACAGAATACCAGCGTAAAATAGCAGCTTAACGCTGCTGTGTTTCGTATGATGAGTGTAGAGAACCGGAGACCCTTTTTACTGGAAAAGAGGCATTCCATCTTAGTCCTCACGGATGACAACGCATCTGCATTTTGATTCTTTATTGAAGATAGATGTAGATGTCTATGGGTCACAGCAACCACTTGCCATCGGGTGGACTGTGTGCTCGTTTGTCACCCTATCCTATAAAAAAAAAATCTTAATATTTTATATCTACATTATTATCGTCTAATATCGTGCGCCCAGCGGAGCGAGCGGGTATCAGCTAGTATATTATAAAACAATGTGATTTACGTTATAAGACTAAGTAGTAAATAATAGCAGTAATATATTTTAAAAATTAATGTTACAGCCGCAAGCCGGTTTGGCGTTGAATATCTTTCGTTCGTTCATTAAGCCTTGCGCGGAAGGAATGCATTCCTTTAATACCGCAGAACAATACGTCCAAATTCTCAGAAAACGTACCGTTATAAGGAAAACGTTTAAACTTAATAATAAATATCTTCTTTCGTGTGAAAACAAAGTTTTTGTTCAAATCATACAATCGAATCCAAATACTCGAGACCCTAACATTTTCCAATATGCAGTAAAAGACGCGCGACCAGATCCAGATTTATTTTCTCAGAGTTATTAAGTTTGTATTTAAACAAACACAGACAGACTTTTTATTTTAAAAGCTATTCCGGCTTTAAAATTATTCCTTTAGAATCGTCACTGGTACATTAATATATCAATGGCTAAAAATAATAATTAGATCTATAAAGAGCTATTTTTTATGTATTTACTTTTTGCATTACCTTTTAGGGATAGGGCTAGGCATTAAACGCTGATACCAATTATGAGGATTCGGTTTTTCCGTCAAGGAATTCTCCCCTAGCAGCCCGGAGTCAGGATGTTGGCGGTGTTTCTACTCAAAGACTCGAAAAGCGCGCAAAGCCGTTGGCCCTGCGCCTGATCTCTCTTCGGTCCTGAGAATTTCTTATCAGAAAGTGATAGGGTGTAGTAGTAGCAGTCCACTGCTGAACATAGGCCTCTAGGAACAAAGTACGGTCCTGAGACACCTGCGTCCATCGACTGCCTGCTCGTATCATCAGGTCGTCACTCCATCTAGTCGCCCCACACTTCGCTTGCCAATACCACTCGAGAATCTTTATTCCAGAAATTCAACATAATATATAAACTCCCATAACAAATTAGTACTTTAAATAGCAATTGACAATTAAAGTGATAAATTATTTAACGAATTGCTAATTGAGCTTTGGTATCTAATTTACCTACAAATATTATAAAGTTTATAGTGAGGGCATTGCTCTAGAGCGGGCACAATACGTAATAACATTTTGTAGTACACTCTAATTATTATAATTAAGTCATTATCTACAACAATTTCTTAAATTTGTCAACGGAATCCCAAAATACATATAAGATAATATATAAAGTGACATCACGCCCCCAATATAGATCTTTAATTATCTGTTTACCAGTAATTGATTTATCTCAACCTTTATCTCACATTCATGTCAGCGCCATTTTGAAACAATAAATACTTTCACACGTTTTCTAAGTTTAATATCGCGACAACTATCTTTATCCGTTCTTTGTGAGAAATAACAGCTATAGTTGCCGAAGTTGAATTATTATGTGTTTACTTTATTGCCTGTTTTATATAGTATATTACAGCACCCATTTCTGGAGTTTTTTATTTTTCCAGTTTGGTCCAAATGCTTACTATATAAAATACTGACCGTATTGCAGTTACACCAACATTTGACGTAAGTGTACCTAGTACCGAGGACGCTAATTCTAGTTATTTGACAAAAATAGCTTCCACCATTGCTTTTGATTCATCATTATTTATTTTAGTGTCTTATTTTCCTCGTATTTCTTTCTTCAAACAAAATTTCCCCTACGAATCAACCAACAACGCACAGTACGTTCGTAAGTCGTATCATTACAACAGCACTTATATTGCGAGGTGTCTTTGCTAAACTAAAATCATAAAATTTTTGAATTTAGAATATATATAGGTTAAGTCATTGTGTATAAACAGTTATAAAGTACGAGTCTGTGCATCTTACAGGTTTAATTTTAATTCAATGTCGCCGCTCCATTAAAACGGCAGCTTACTACCTTATCCTTATAACTAATAATGAAACTATACCATCAAAAGATGATGTGAAATAAATTTTAAGAATAAACTTTGTAAATTTCTTCTATGCTACAAATATTTAACATTCCATTGGGTTGACAAATAAAATACGAAAATATTAAATAGACCCATTGTAACACAAAGTAATGTAAGACATGAATAGAAAGCTTGATTATTGTTACGAGGGATTCTTTCTAAATCCTCAGAGGTTATTTCCATTCACATTACAATTTCATTCTTCAGTGAAGGAAAATATGTGTTTATTGTCACAGTTTCTTGTTTGTCAGTCTTGCTTACTTAAAAGAAGAATGCTAATGGATTAAAAAATATTGTTTTAGAGTGTTCAGCCCTATGCCTGTATAGGATACGCATCAAATCCGGCACGCTAAATTACGTCGAGCGAATTTTCATTTCAAACGAGAACGCTATTCCTGATGCTATTGTGTGTTCCCATTGCAATAACAAGTATGGTTTGTTTTAATACATTTCAATTAAGATCTATTTTATTATAACCAATATTTTCTCGTTTCTAAGATATTTGTGCCTATATAGAATACTCGCAAATTACAATTTCCCCCGGGTCTATAACGACCTATATATAACGATCTATATATAACGACGAATTTGAGTGATCCCATCGCATCAGTTCAAGTTCCACCTAAACAAACATTTGTGTAAACATATTCAACGATATATTTACACCAATTTTTGTTTTCAAGTGGGTTAAAAAGCCAACGTTTTCAAGTGGTTTATGGCGATAAAATAATGCTTCTATTTCACCATACGCTTACAGTACAATATCACCTACATGTATCTAAGCCGCATGCAAAAGTTACTTTTATTGTCTATTAAAGTTACCGTTACAGGCTATTAAAGTCCACTGCTGAACATAGGCTTCTCCTATAGATTGCTTTATATGGGGGATATTTGCCATAGTTGCCACACTTGGCAAGCGGGTTGGTAACCGCAGTTTTTTTATTTTTAGTCGTTATTAGGACGACGTAGCTACCCATCTCCTGATTTGTTTCCCCCTGTTGCCTCTTACGACATCCACAGTATAACATGTGGTAGTGGATGTTTTTACACCGCCACTACACGGTAAATTATTACACGGTCAGTAATAATTCAATTTTGTCAATTTTTAATAAAAATATTTTGTCTTTGACTTTAACTTGACCTTGCAGAGAGCCTTGTCACCTTTGCACGAGGCTGACAATAAACTGCTTACTGTAGAAGATCACTAATAACTTACCAATAAACCTCTTGACACATTTCTTCACCGAGTTCAGAGATGCTAGCTGGGTTCGTTAAAACCAGTGGTGGTGTGTGTATTAAAAACCTGTAGTGCGTTAAAACAACAGCGAATATAAGCATTAACCATGTGATCTAATTGAAATGGACAACATTTATCTTTTCGACAATTTCATTTGCAGCGGCTTTACTTTTTATATACTTAGTATATAATCAGTTTTTCATTTATGCGGTATATATGTGTAAATAAATAACTTTTTTCCAAGTGGGTCAGCTCGACTAGGGTAGAACCACGCTCTCACAGAATACCAGCATGAAATAGCAGCTTAATGCTGCTGTGTTTCGTATGGTGAGTGTAGAGAACCGGAGACCGTTTTTACTAGACAGCTCCAACCCATATCAGATAACAGTACTCGCAAACGACCTAAGTAAAGATTTTCTTAATACCGGGCCTTTTCTCTTTATTACTTTTGTAAAGGGTTAGGAATGCAGAAAGACAGAGCGATTTAATCTATCAGACCTATCCGAGACAGAGTGGGTCATTTATGTCGTGAAACTGGAAATTTCTCCGGCGGCGTCTCGCTCACAGATTTACTATGGCGATTAAGCTACACCGAATCTACATTTGCACGATGCAATTTATAGCGCGCAGTGAGCTTGATGCTTGTAAATGCGACCAATCTCGTTCACGTCTTACGATTCTCTTGATACAAATTGTACGCTAAATATAAAGATTAATAAAATAATATAAAGATAATAAATAAAATAAAGAAGGTGGAGTAAGTAAATGATAAAGAAGTTTTGTTGCTGATCAGGTTATGCATTGGAATTTAATATCACATATGTATTTATGTATCACCTGATATTTTAATTAAATATGCAAGTAGACTCTTGAAAGCACATATCTAATCTTCTTTTTAAAAGCTTTTATTTAACTTGCAATGTATGTTGTTAGAGTCAAATCTTGCAACTGAATTTTAAAACAGTATCTTCAACCGACTGCGTTGAAATTTAGCAAACATGTTTAGTTTGGATGACAATGCATGGTTAGCTAATTGACGTTATTCTAAATCCAATATCGCGGACCGCCCAAAATGGCGGACTAGTTATCTTTTCTATGCACACACATGATATGGGTATTGTATGAATAGCTTTGCTAAGAAGAATACGAAAATAAAATGACGTCACTCTCAATCCAATATGGTGGACTTTTTTTAAGCACCCCCATGATATGGATATCAAATGAAAGGGTTTGCTGTGAAGTCATCATCATCATCATCATCACAGCCCTTCACAAGTCCACTGCTGAACATAGGCCTCCCCCAAGGAATCCCACAAAGAACGGTCCTGAGTCACCTGCATCCATCGACCTCCCGCATGTCTTACCAGGTCGTCACGCCACATAGTGGGGGGTCGCCCTACACTTCGCCTACCGGTACGAGGCTGCCACTAGAGAAACTTTTTTCCCCATCAGTTGTCGGTTCTTTAAGCTATATGGCCGGCCCATTGCCACTTCAGCTTACCAACCAGAGTACCAACGGCAAACCCAACGGATTACCGTTGGGCTATGTCGGTCACTCTGGTTCTACTGCGGATATCCCCGTTTCTAAGTTTATCACGCAGAAAAACCCCGAGCATAGCCCTATCCATAGCTAGCTGAGTGACCTTGAGCGACCTTGAGCGTCCTCATACGGCCACCAATGAAGAACCACGTCTCAGATCCATAAGTCATCACTGGCAACACTCGCTGGTTGTAAAAGTCAATTAAAAAAAGTTACTTTGAATAGTAAAGTTAAGTTACAGCCTATATACGTCCTACTGCTGCGCACAGACCTATCATTTTGAAGATTTTTTTTAATGATTGTAAATATTTGTCATTTATCTAACTTCCCATGGAATATATCCATAACATATATTATACAGAGGCCTTCTTTAATTAGCGTTGAGTAATATGCCGTGAGAAGTATAGTCTCTTCTTGGGGCACGATAAATATTCTAAAATGAATCACATTTTTGACACATATTCTCAACAAAGGCTTTACGAACTTCACTTACTTTTTGTCAAGACGCTAAGTTGATACACCCACGTAAAATACTCCGCATTAGTCTTTAATTATTCTGCGCTTAGTGAAATAAAATGGTTCTCAAAAAAGCTTTTACATCGAAGATAAAGTGAATCAATCATTCAGTGGCCTGTACTTTTAGAACATTAATCATTTTCGTATAGAGAATCTCAATAGTCTTCAAACAATAATAGTAATGCCAGGGCTCATGTCGCTCCGTCCACTTTGTAATCTATGAACGGAAACCTAACGATCCTTGTGGAAACAACTAGTTGTAACTAGGGTTCACAAAAATATCTTTCCATCAGATTTAAATGTGGCATTTAAACATGACATGGGTCTAGAGGCTTTTGTTAAGCTAAATCGCTTTGACTCTGCCTACATCACCAGTTACTATAATTTTATAAAAGATGTCAAGCAGACTCACAATATAACAAAGAACTACATAATAAGGGTTAAAGTATGAAATTTCCAAATTCGTATGTCTTCACGATACAATTCTGAGGATCTTAACTCCACGAAATCTGTGAAGAAATTTTGTGACGCTTCCTGAGAATAAATTTTTTACTTAGCATTTTAAATGCATTTTGGACAAATTGCGAAAAAAATTTATCGGTTGGGGGATCTAGTGAGTATGCAGAAAGATGTATTGTTCCTCACTGCAAGTCTTGTAGTGTTGAAGATGGTTTGTAAAATGGTTTATCGAGCATTGTAAGGTCTTGGAGCAATAATGGCGAAGAGCGATTGACGATTCGGGGTTGTTTCTCTAAGAGTTTTGCCATCATTGCTCCAAGTTCTTCACAATAGACATCTACTGTTATTGATACTACGGATCTCAAAAAGCTATAGTGAATCACACCATGAAATAAGCACCAAACAGTTAACTTTAGTGAGCTTTACTTTAATGCATTGTATCAGTATTCGACATGTGTTCGTCCATTGCGTTTATCACTTTCCATTACCGTAGAGAAAATCCCTTCATTTCTGTAAATACACATCAGGGCAAGAACTTCAACGTATGCTCGTCTATGCAAATTAGTAAATTCACGAGACACCCATTTCTCGAGTTTTTTTTTATTTTTCCAGTTTGGTCAAATGCTTACTATATAAAATACTGACCGTATTGCAGTTACACCAATATTTGACGTAAGTGTACCTAGTACCGAGGACGCTAATTCTAGTTATTTGACAAAAATAGCTTCCACCATTGCTTTTGATTCATCATTATTTATTTTAGTGTCTTATTTTCCTCGTATTTCTTTCTTCAAACAAAATTTCCCCTACGAATCAACCAACAACGCACAGTACGTTCGTAAGTCGTATCATTACAACAGCACTTATATTGCGAGGTGTCTTTGCTAAACTAAAATCATAAAATTTTTGAATTTAGAATGTATGTAGGTTAAGTCATTGTGTAAAAACAGTTATAAATTACGAGTCTGTGCATCTTACAGGTTTAATTTTAATTCAATGTCGCCGCTCCATTAAAACGGCAGCTTACTACCTTATCCTTATAACTAATAATGAAACTATACCATCAAAAGATGATGTGAAATAAATTTTAAGAATAAATTTTGTAAATTTCTTCTATGCTACAAAGATTTAACATTCCATTGGGTTGACAAATAAAATACGAAAATATTAAATAGACCCATTGTAACACAAAGTAATATAAGACATGAATAGAAAGCTTGATTATTGTTACGAGGGATTCTTTCTAAATCCTCAGAGGTTATTTCCATTCACATTACAATTTCATTCTTCAGTGAAGAAAAATACGTGTTTATTGTGACAGTTTCTTGTTTGTCAGTCTTGCTTACTTAAAAGAAGAATGCTAATGGATTAAAAAATATTGTTTTAGAGTGTTCAGCCCTATGCCTGTATAGGATACGCATCAAATCCGGCACGCTAAATTACGTCGAGCGAATTTTCATTTCAAACGAGAACGCTATTCCTGATGCTATTGTGTGTTCCCATTGCAATAACAAGTATGGTTTGTTTTAATACATTTCAATTAAGATCTATTTTATTATAACGAATATTTTCTCGTTTCTAAGATATTTGTGCCTATATAGAATACCCGCAAATTACAATTTCCCCTGGGTCTATAACGACCCATATATAACGATATGAGTGATCCCATCGCATCAGTTTAAGTTCCACCTGAACAAACATTTGTGTAAACATATTCAACAATATGTTTACACAAATGTTTGTTTTCAAGTGGGTTCAAAAACCAAAATTTTCAAGTGGTAGAATGCTTCTATTTCACCATACGCTTATAGTACAATATCACTTACATGTATCTAAGCCGCATGCAAAAGTTACTCTTATTGTCTATTAAAGTTACCGTTACAGGCTATTAAAGTCCACTGCTGAACATAGGCTTCTCCTATAGATTGCCTCATATGAGGGATATTTGCCATAGTTGCCACACTTGGCAAGCGAGTTGGTAACCGCAGTTTTTTATTTTTAGTCGTTATTAGGACGACGTAGCTACCCATCTCCTGATTTGTTTCCCCCTGTTGCCTCTTACGACATCCACAGTATAACATGTGGTAGTGGATGTTTTTACACCGCCACTACACGGTAAATCATTACACAGTCAGTAATAATTCAATTTTGCCAATTTTTAATAAAAATATTTTGTCTTTGACTTTGACTTGACCTTGCAGAGAGGCTTGCCACCTTTGCACGAGGCTGACCATAAACTGCTTACTGTAGAAGATCACTAATAACTTACCAATAAACCTCTTGGCACATTTCTTCACCGAGTTAAGAGATGCTAGCTGGAGTTTGTTAAAACCAGTGGTGGTGTGTGTATTAAAAACACACTCAAATGACGTCCGGGATATCATCGGAATAGTGTCGGATAAGACTTGCTTTTGGATCGTTACTCACACTTGCATGTGGCTTCAACGATGACGTGTACAGCTGCCCATAGAACCTCTCAATCTCACTCAAAATCTCAGGTGTCCCGGAAACGATGCTGCCACACTCGGTCTTCAGCTTTGACAGTTGGGTCTTTCTGGCAGTCAGATCTCTGGCAAAGACTTTGGAGCCTTGGTTCCGCTCGATTGCTTCTTCAATACAAGGTGTATGGAAGTTTCATAAGTCCCACCGCATGCATTTGGAGATCCGTCTGTTCAGTTGCCTGTATGCTGTCAAATCTGTTGAAGACTGTAGTTTCATTTCCGTCTAACAGGCATGAGATTAAGAGTGTGATCGAGAGTTTTGTGTTCTTCTGCGGCGGGTCTGGCATAACTTAGCTCCGACCGCATGGACATTTTCCACGAGCTTGTCATTCATATCGTCCACTGCATTGCAATCCTCTAGGCACTGAAAACGGTTTTGTAACTCGAGTTGAAAGGTTTCAGGACTTTGGATTAGAGCATGAGGGGGACGGAGCGTTGACTTCATTAGACGAGACCTCTCCAACTTTAGGTTTAGGTTCAGTGTGCCTCTAACTATTCGTTGATTGCTACCAGTTTTCACCCTCGCGATCACTGAAATATCACTGAACATTTGTCGTCTGGTCGTCATAATAAAGTCATTCGCATTTTTTGTCAAACCCACTTCCTGTGGGGCCGCTTCTGGAAGAAAGAGTTCATCATAAAGAGTCCCCTTTCTCCATGAAGTCAGCCAGCTGCTGGCCCCTTGGGTTCCGTTGCCCTATTCCGAATTTCCCTACCTTCAGCTCAGTAAGATTTAGCGGGGTCGGGTCTTAACGATTATCGATCTACACCTTCGGCAAATTCAGGCGGCAGTGAAAAAATTCAAAATGGAAGAAAACAAAATGGCCGCCATACCAATTTATGAAAAAAATCAAAATGGAAGAAAACAAAATGGCCGCCATACCAATTTAAAAGAGTTATAACTCGGCAAAGGTTAGGGATAGTTTGGTGGTGCCCGAATAAATGTTGTAGGGACCGATAAGGGTTAACTGCTGTGGATTAAAAAAAATCAAGATGGCGGATCTAAGATGGCGGTCAAAAGCCAACAATAACGCATTAAATGAAATGGAAAGACTTAGAAACATGTCCAGCGATAACTAAAAAAATCAAAAAATAAATTAAGAGTAAAAAAACATTTTTAAAACAAGGTTTAAATTAAATCAAGCCCATCAATTTATTACATTTTATATGATATAAAAGCTTCTCGCGAGATTTACCTATTTTATAAAAAACATTATTTTTTCTTAGAATTACCTACTTATGTCAATATCAAGTTTGATATTGTATTTTTGTTTATGTACACAGGTAAATCTCGCAAATAGCTTTTATATCATACTAGCTGGTACCGATGCGTTGCTACCGCAGAAAAAATAATTATGGAAATATCGTTTTAAAATTGGAAGAGTTAAATTATTTAATTAGGAATGATAGTGCATTCATTGGAGTTGAATGATATACAACATGTAACAAAAACCCTGTGGTTCCCGTTAAGAGCGTTATCAGAATCAATATTCAAACGTATGGAGATAACTTATTTCAAAAACTCGACTATAAAAAAAACTAAATTAAATTTAAAAAGAAATATTTCCAAATTATATGTGGTTTTATTACCTCCAACTTACTCGCGCATCGGTAAAACGGGTTATTTGACAATCATGGACGTATAAAAAAAGGCGGTGCCTGAGTATACGCTTTCAGAACGTCGTGTGCTCGTTCCTAGTATTTACAGAATGAAAATACCAATAACAAGTGCAAGCGCAACATAGTGGACTATGGCCAAAAATATATATAGAATAGAAAAGAATAATTTTTATTCAATATAGATTGTTATATAATACTTATTGAAAGTCATTGTTTTATTTACCACTGGTTCGGAAAATACGTTTTGTCCTGGGAAGAACCAGCAAGAAACCCAGCGGGACGTTTTTTTAAACATATTTCACTTTACAATAATTTTGTTTGTACAATTGTTTTTATCATAAACCTCAGAAGCTATATCAGAATATCTAATGCAAAAACCGCATTATAATCGCTCCAAAAGGTTTTTAGTAAAATGGTAACAAAAAGTGCACAAAACCAACTTCTTAGGGCAAACACATATATGTACCGTATCCGTACCGACGTGGGTAAAAATAGCAATTTCCCGAATTTCGAGTAATTTTTTCCACAAATATAATTAAGAACACTGATCACATGACGCATGTTTTATGTTTCAAAAATAGCAATTTAATTTATGACAAAAAATTCTCAAATAAGTGATTATAATTACTGACTTTTCCATAAAAGTGATTCCTTGATGATTTTTCATAAAACCACTATGATTTTTGCAAGATTTAACGACGCATGACGGAATATTTATTTTTGTTTTTTACTTTCGATAACTACTTCTCGCGGACGGCGTTTGTTGCGTAATGGCTGGCCCTCTGCGTTGGCCGGGGCCAATGCATAGGTAAAAGAAACATATAATTTGCAAATAAAAATTATTTAAATTTAATTTAAGAGTCGAGTTTTCTGAAATAAAGTTATTTACAAACGTTTAAATACTAATTCTGATAACACACTTAACGGCAACCACAGGGTTTTTGTTACGTTTTATAACTTTCAAATATGTCTTATACGTTAATTGTAATATGCCTATAACCTTCTCGCAAGTGCAAGCAATAAGTTGACAAAGTTTTACCGCAATCTGATGAACGGTATGGCAATAAAATACGAACAAACAAATATTAATTTGTATATATTAGATAAATTGTGTAGTGTAATAAATTGATGGGTTGGATTTAATTTAAAGTATATTTTTTTAATTTTGAGAGCGTTTAAATAAAAGTTTTTTTTTTAAATTACCATTGTTATATAATTAGTTAGTGGTGCATGTTTTAGTGATCGTCTAACTTCTGGACGACTTAGCCAGTTGAGATCATATTCACATAATATATTTTTGTTTTTTCTCGACTAGATGATGGTTCAAAGCTACTATGCTAAAAACCGATAGATGGCGCTGTAATCAGGTTATTGACAAATTCTTTATTTATGAACCAAAATGACTCATATTCAAAGTATGAGTTGGTATAGTGCAAAAAATTACAGAATCTGGACCCGATAGGTGGCGCTGTGGTCGAGTTATTAATAAATTTTATATTTACGCTGCATAAAATCTCGAGTGAATGCGTAGTAAATCTTACTGAGCCACCTACATGGTCTGCGGAGCCAGATAGTACGTATATATAATATTGAGCTTAGAAATAAGTTATGTTTAGATATATAAATATTTTTCTATGCAAAGAAATGCCGTGGACTGTCACAGGCTGCTGAGGAGGATAAGGTAGATAGATACTTACTAAAGTTTTGTACATACATTAGGTATGTAATTTAGTTGTTACTGTAGATTCTGATCACATCCAATAGATGAAATCTACTATCTACTCTTGTTGCTATCTATTAATATCACTAAAATGCTTAAAATATTTTTTTCATAATTTTTTATTCATTTAAAAAACGTGTTGCGCCTTCAAAGGGCCACTCGTGTAGTAATTAAACTAAACCCGTTAGCGCTGAGTGAGTTTTGTGGGTGATTCGCCCGCCTTTCATTTTGAAAGTTTTTCAGATCATTTATTAAAACAATGTCTCTTTAGAGTACTACGGTTTTTTTGTTCATAATTGAACTTATTGAAACTTTTCATATCGTTGTCTATATTTTAGTTTATTTCGTCTAAGTCCGATGAAGAATATAATTATTATATGGTACAATATATGGGTGTTCCTATCAAAAGTACTGGGATGAAACGTTTCATTAATTTGAGCGCCGGTTATTCCGCTGTCTTTTTTGTATGCTGTTATTGTCCTCAAACATACTACCGATCTAAGCCTATCTCCTTTCATATTGTATTTTTAATGAAACATTTGCCATGGTATAGTGGTATTTATAAGTCTTAAGTTCATTTACTTTGGTATCGTTTATTTGGACACATAGTCAAGCAGCCAGTATTAATCTTGCTTTGATTTTTATTATTTCTTATTGTAATCTGTTTATATCTCTGTCGTTTCCATAAAAAGCTTAATAAATAACCCCAACATTTATTAGTAAAATTAGAACAAAAGATAATGACATTTATTTATAGCTTCAAAATCAATATTGTCTTATTTAAAGAAAACGCAATAAATGTGGTTTATAAGAATGAACGAACACTAAATGAACTTGTACGAACTGCCGCCGACGTTCCCATATTTTATGACTTCCCCTGAAAGTTTTCTATGCGAACTAGCGATGTAGTAAATCAAGGTAAGCAGTTCGGTAATACTAACAGTTTGTATCTAAAAGCACAGTACTTTCACAGAATATAAAGCTTAGAATTTCCCCTGCGCTTTATAATCCGTGACGTGAATGTCTTCGTACATATTAACTTCTCCTTTTATCACTTCTAGGACCTTGGTAACTCCGGGTCGGGTCCCTTTTTGTTTTACTTTATGCTCAACGGCTTAAAACATCGTAAGGATTCCTATTTGTCAAACAATATAGATTTCGTTACAATGGAAATTTAAAAAAACTCAGACATAATATGATGGAGTGAATTGGTCAACGTTGAACCAGACATCTCCCATTTTTGACTACCTACCCTCAGCGGTCTACGAAACTACAGTTACAAACCCGCCTGGCCAACCGTACTAACTATGGCAAGTATTCCATAAGCATAATATATGATTGCATTAATGCCGTAAATGTTCCTTTAGTAAACCCTCACAATATTGAAACGACTCACAATGTGTTGAATATGGTAAGTATCCAAATACAGACCCTTTATTGTATCATGTGATCCATTCCATTGCAACATATAAAAGTCCACTCCCAAGACATAGGCCACCCTCAGATCGCTTCATAAGAGGGATTTCCCTCTGTTGCCGCTTACAACATCCACGGGACGTCATTTAACATTGTATCATGTAGAAAGACGTTAATGAAACGAAATGTGAAGTATATATATATATATATATATATATATATATATATATAAAATATAATGTATAGGATCTCGCTCATGGGGTAAAAGACCTTATTTATTGCTTCATAATTTTGAATCATATCTATACTGTGTTTAAAATAAGTGCCTGGGTAAACGAGCTTCGCCTATCTAGATAAACTTGGCAAGTATAACTTTTTTATAGCAACAACAGACACATGAGCACACAGTCCACCTGATGGTAACTGGCTGCTGTGGACTAAGATGGAATGCCTCTTTTCCAGTGAAAAGGGTCTTCGGTTCACTACACTCACCATAAAAGCACATCAAAATTATGCTGCCATTTTACGCCGATATTCAGAGAGAGCGTGGTCCCTTTCCGGTCGAGTCAACCCATTCGTGTCACAACCATAGTATAGCTGCAGCGTGGCTCTACCACGTCTAACTTTATCTAAATACAAAATTTCATCTTAGTAGTTAGAGCCGTTTCCGCGAAACTAATTACATGTATATCTCTTAAAGTAATAAGATATCTTTTGAAGAAATCATTGACAAAACAAGACTTAAATAATTTAAGCCAGACCAGTTTCTTGTTATACTTAAGCTTTCCATTATTTTCAAATTTAGCCACCCGTTATATGTTTTAAAAAGTTCCACCAACTCTAAAATTAATATCGCTTTTTCACTTTGATATTTTTTTAATTCTAAAAAGAAAATAACTTTCCTTGAGATTAAAGAATTCCGTAGACTGTCATTAATCTTCTTTATAAAACTTTTAATTACTTTTATCTGTAAAGTTAGCTCTATAATAAAACTACAGCTGCTTTTATTTTTCTAAGCGAGCAGTATTCATAAGTCTAGTTTATATATAACTGCATACACATACATATATAGTACGTGAGGTAATATGGTCATCCGGTTAATATGGTCACTTTCTTATAACTCAAAAACTCCTGCCTTGTTTGCATAGATGTATCTGTGATATGATAGCTCTTCATCGGTCAATCAAATAATAAAGGCTCAAAAGGGCGCTGCTTTATCGACGCCATTTTGACAGTTATAATTATTGTAAATATTTTAGTCGATTTTAGTATTGTGTAGTACAGTCATTTTTAAGTTGATTTTTCGAAGTGTTCCTAATTATTGCCAAAGCTTCTTTGCTATTTTTTTCTAAATATATTAGTTATAGTATACTCTTTTGTGATTTTGTCTCTGTCCTCCTTCTAGTTTTGGTTTTATAGGGCGTCAAAGCTTAAGGTGGCCATATTACCTCACCTACCTTATTATATGGTTCAATTTTTTCATACTTAAATGTTAAGGTAATTGATATCATAACTCGATATTCCGGTTTGCTGTTAATTACATATTTCTTTTTTTATTCGATTTATCATGTATGAGACGGAGCTCAATGAAATAAGATTTTCTAGACCATTGCTTCATAAAAAATCGCTTTAATATTCAAGGCTAGAAAAAAGCGGTAATTTATTTTACATCTGACTTAGTACCTACCAAAGAAAATAACATGGTAATTTATACTCCCGTAACTATATTATATAAAACTAATACGTGTCTTATGTTAACAGGATAAGTGAATCAGTCGTCATCCCATTTTGTCTCCTTAGCGTCGTAAGATTCGACTATTAAGAAAGGACAGAAAAATCTTTTAATTTCCTACTAGAGTTGACAAATTTCTAACCTTAAAAGGATATCTTGGCGGCAAGACATTTGAAGAATAGGTGTTTAACGATCTATTACTGTCGCGCTGTGCCTGAATGATCGAGCAAGAAAACCGTTAGAGACAACTGCAGTTCAGATTGATTATAGCTGTGAAAGAGTACGAAAATATCATTACGTATTCCTTTGTTTCCTCCTCCAAAACTGGACCTATTATAATTTTTTTCAAACTCAATTTAAAAAGAGTATGGTGGTGTCTCCATGATTTTATTTTAATTTTATATGTTTAATAACGGTGGTATTACTTGGCAGTTTTAATAGTTATAAATGGATCCTAGTTTTTAAAGTAATTAAATTATGCGAAAAAAAATAAAACCGTGGTGTTGATAAGATTGTATCGTAAAAAATATTTACTCTAGTGTCATTACCCAGGGAGAAAACTGAGGATATCCTTCATTAAAATTCTTCTCTACTAGCTTAGTAAGTTGTCAATAAAGAAAGAGGAACCTAATAATTAAAGGTTATTTTTTCATTTTTTTTTATAGGATAAGGGTGACAAACGAGCACACAGTCCACCTGATGGTAAGTGGTTGCTGTGACCCATAGACATCTACATCTATCCTCGATTACGGATCAAAATGCAGATACGTTGTCAACCGTGAGGACTGAGATGGAATGCCCCGTTTCCAGTAAAAAGGGTCTCCGGTTCTCTACACTCACCATACGAAACACAGCAGCGTTAAGCTGCTATTTTACGCTGGTATTCTGTGAGAACGTGGTCCTTCCCGGTCGAGCCGACCCATTCGTGCTACAACTATACTACTAATATAGCTTCAGCATGGCTCTTCCACGTATAAATATATATATTATATATATATATTTATTGTATTTTTAACGTATATTCCGTTTATACCAATAAACACGTCGCTTTATACCCCAAAATGTATACACCGCAAATATAACTGGCACACGTAGCCTAACTTATTGACTTACGAGGCTTTGGCAACCGAGTGACGGATTATTATCCATTCTGCACGTACTAAAAACGCTGGGAATAAATTTTTCATTTAGTAATGGGGACAGGGTTACGGCTTTAAGCCCACCAAACTGCCTAACCTGGCTTACCAGTTGACGCATTTTTTGCAAGGCCTGTGTTGTAAGGTTTTGATGTTATGTAACTTTAGGGTCAAAACATCTTTTCTTTTCTACCATTTTCCAAGCTATTTGTATATTTTTGGGTTTGTGACCTTATCTGCTATATAATGATCCAACTTTAAAATAATGAGCGGAAATAATTAAATATCTGCACCAGCCAAAAAGAGCGAGGTATTTTTAGAGGTGACAAATAAGCATATAATCCCAACAGTAATTGGATACTTTAACCCATAGACATCATATAGGTCGCTGGTTTAAATCCGGCTCAAAGGACCAAAACGATGTATAGTTAATTACCACACGAACTTTTAATTAATATTTGATTAATGATGAAAGATAGCTTATGATAATAATTTATTGATATTAAACTAATTGCTAATGATAAATGATAAGTATAAAATAATTGATTGATGTGAGTACACGCGGTCGTAGTTTGTCGTGAACTGGTGCTATAAAGTAATGTGAAATTGAATGCGGTGCATAAAAATGCTGGTCACAGCAAATGTACGGTACTTGCACCGTACACCTACATCTATTTCGATTAAGAATGAAAATGTCGAAATTTTACTCTTGAAATTTTTGTACGTGGTAGATTTTAGAAGGGTATTCTGTGAGGACCACGCCCCTCACAGAATACCAACGTAAATCAGTAGCTCAATGCTGCTGAGTTTCATATGTTGAGTGTAGAGAACCGGAGATCCTTTTTACTGGAAGCGAAGCAATCTATGTCAGTCCTCACGGCTGACAATCTAAGGGTTTCTTATGTTTACGCAAACACTACACATTTAAATAAAACTATTTTTGACGGAGTTTATTGCATATATTAACTTATTTTGTATTCCCGACATATCGAGCACAAAAGTACAAATTAATAATTTTATCTATAGGTAACCGTGGTTAACTATGATATTGGGACGTCGAAAACCTCGGTCTCCCCCGTGACCATAAGAGCTCGAAACGACTTGAATATAAAATAATTTAATATACGCGATATAATCCGTCCAAACTAGTTATATTTAAATATTGATTATAGTTTAAGAAAATGAAATATAATACCTCAATGACCTTCAGATCAGTGTTGGTTTTTGTAAAATTTTTAAATGCCATGCACTTCGAAACCCAATATTATAAATAAAGTAGCAGCTTAGATGCGTCCCACTGATTAGCATGGGCCATCTCTTATAACTGAGAGGTTAAGGAGCATTAAAGAGTCTCAATTACGTCCCGTAGGTGTAGTAAGCGGCTACAGAGAAATCTTATGGCTTCCGATATTTGGTAATTTACCAACTCGTTAACACCAGTCGTTAAATACCCAGGCCGCAACTGTGCACCGAGTCAAAGGTGCAAAACGTCTAATAGTGCGATCGTTAGTCCACCTACTAGGCGTGATGATTACGGCCGGGTTTCTGTATTAAAAAACGCTTCGTTCTCTTTTTACGATCCGTTTTGGAGCAATGCAAATGCACGAAAAACACTTTTTTTTGAAACAAAACACCAGTTCAACTATTTATGAATCGTTTAAAGCTTTTTTCATTTAAAGTCATCCTAAGTTGCTGAATGATTAGTTAGTAATATAAGCTGTTTTAAATATTACAAACTAATCCTCGTATGTAATAAAACGATGCGTATTATTACATACGAATCGTATGTAATAAAACGCATCGTTACGAAAAACGAAACGTCACTAAAATATAGGAATCAAGTATAATGCAAATCCTTTCTACAACGGAAGAGGCTTATATCCAACAGTAGACTTTTACGGACGGATAAAGAATAAGAGATTCTTCCCCAGTGTTCTCACGCATATTTTTTTAAATTTCTCTTACTTCAAAAAAGAGCGCATAAAATGTAAAATACAATTGAATTGATAGAATTCGAACCCGGAAGGCTCGCAAACATGAAAATTAAAGGCAAGAGCTTAGCCCCTGAGCTACTAGGACTTTCGAAACTGTATTGATATTAACAAATAAATAATATCTACTTTTACCAATAAACATTATGGAATTACTATCAAATCGTATATCAATATTTCGTGAGCGTGAAACACGACGTTCCGATACACGTGTGCCATACAGACAGCAGGCCATTTGCTTATTCCAGTCACGAAAAGTATATGTTGTCGGCACTAAGCCTTCCCATAAATACACAGAACAAATTACGTAATGAAATCATAATATGTATTAAAGCTTTAGATAAAACATAACTGAAATTGTCGTCAGAAAAAATAAAATATTTATAAAAGATTATTATTTTTTTTGTTTTATAAAAAAAAAATTGTAATTTAATTATCAAACAGTCCTACTCCACGCGGTATCGTGCCAAGAACGCTGGCTGCGTTTCCCCGTTGAATTAGATAAAATTAAAAAAATATATTTAATTGGTCATGTAGAAAGAATAAACGAAGAAAGAGTAACAAAGCAAATTTATACTGCAGAACTGAACGGCAGAGTCGGGAAGGGACGCCCTAGACGAAGGTTTATCGACCAAATTGGCGATATATTGAAAATGGGCCAGATTAGGAGTACCCTTAACCGACGAGCGTGTATGCGTAGATATATGGATGTAAAGGAGGCGAGAGAGGTGTGCCAGGATCGTGCCAAATGGAAGTCCGTAGTCTCTGCCTACCCCTCTGGGTGACAGGCTTGAGTGTTTATGTGTATATGTATGTATATATTTAAGTTCAAAGTTGCAAATTTGGTGTGCATTTTTATGTATATATCGAAATATCTGCAAGGCTAATTAGATACATTTTATGTTTAGAAGATCATATATCCCGCCACCAAGTTGCTTGTTTGTCGATCTTCTACAGATTGTACTTTGTGTGCCTATGAGTTTCATAAGCTCATACCGCCATCTCCATTCTCCTATCGGAGTACCAGACGTACTGCAGGTTACCATCCACACTTGGTTTATATTTCGAATATTCGCACTAATCGCTATAAGTCATCTTTCATAATGCGCACAGCCAAGAAGTGCCATGCCGTGCCGGCGTCTGTTTTTCCTGGTGCATATAACCTTAAGGTGAAACCGCTAGGGTGGCCCGCGAAATTCATATTTTCTTACGTTTTTTGCAATTTGCAGGTCAGGGTCAGGTTATATGTTTAACAAAATATAATACGCGACCGTAACGAGTATGTGTTTATAGAATTATTATCATTAAAATTACCAATACAACCCTCTAAGTTCATATAATCCCTTTGAATGAGTTTTTCTGGAAATAGCCATACAATGGGATTTTACGAACTTAGAGGGTTGTATTGATGATTATAATGATTATAATTCTGTAAATACGTACTCGGTTTTTTGCAAATTGCAAAAAACCTAAGAAAATTTGAATTTCGCGGGCTACCCTGGCGCTTTCACCTTAACCTCTTCAAGGTGTGTTAACAGGCTTCTCCTGGGCAAACTCGCTCAATCGTAAACCTCATCTTTGCCCTCGGGCCAGATGGAGGTCAAGAGTGAGCATTTATAATTAAAAAAAATGTAAACTACAACCAGAACATTTAATAATTTGAAGCCAAAGTTTGAAGTAAATTTGTATTATTTCAAGTAAGTGATATAATTTCTCATTTTCTTTATTTGTATAACCTGAGGTCATCATCATCAGCCATAAGTCCACAGCTTGACATGGGTTTCCAATTGTGGAGAGCATTTCTCTTTATCGCCATGATTTTCGGGCGGATGGCCGATCACAATAGCAGAAGTCATTTACTTTTGACGCTGCTTCCCGTTACCAATCTGGGTATTTTACACATGGTGTAAATAAGTTAGTTATGATTATATCGCTCTCTATCGGAAGCCATGGGATCTCTCTACATATCACAAATTTTAATTAACGGCAGCCGGCCACTAAGCTACTATACCTCAATCTGCAAACGGTGAACAGATGCACTAAAAACTTACTAACCGACTTTAATAAATGCAATAAAATCCGTAAATTTAGTTTATAATTTAATATTTATTTAAAAAAAATTACGGCCAAATATGTTCTCAAAACATTAAAATTATTTATTAATATAAAATTTAATATAAATAACTAGTACATCACTAGCAAAGACATTGTTGCAAATAGTGCAAGTTCAAGTATTAGTGTAATTAACTAACGTCGCCTCGTAGCGTCACTCACACAGATTAACCACATAGATAAAGACGCACCACGCGGGGGAATGCGCTAATGGTTGAAGCTGCACTTTTTCTACCGCACGTATCTTACCGTACTTTGTTAACTAGAGACAGAACACGTTTTGAAATACATGAACTGTTTGTTGCAACGTTATTTGCACGTCGACGGCTCGTCGGTTACAGCTATCTTGGATTAGAATCAAAAACACAAATCGCATTAGGGTTATATAAGGTATGAGTAGGTTTTGGGCCTACATTTGTATTTTTTTATTTATTTAATTACAACGGTTTTTAATCCAATTACAGAAATTAATAATTTCGAAAGGCACATGAGAATAAACTATGCTATAACTAAAACTATACTAAGAAAAAATACAAATTATATATCATTACTTTCGCAAAATCGTACACAAGCTGACAACAGCACATTCCAACTATCCGCAAATATATCAAAGTCGGGTGCAGCCCTCAGAAGAGCGTTGATTGCTATGTGATATTTAGGAGTAGTCACAGTGGACTCAGCCAGGAGAATAACATAAAGACATTACGTTACTCTTTTCATATAAAATTGAAGTGAAAAACGAACTTCCATTTATTTTTGTCATCTTAAAGTGGCTTCTGAAACCCATGGACAGCTACAACCAACATGAAAATAAAGGCTATTAGATGCGTTGTCAACTTTGACGACTAAGATAGAATGTCTCACTGCCTATAATTATGTTAGCTCTCTATACCCTTTAGACCGGAACACAGCAATGCACGCACTGCTATTTGGCAGCAGCAAATAGGTGGCACCTACCCAGGTGGACTCCAAGACAGAAAAGGAGCCCTACGACCTAGTACATAGGTCTATTATTTGTAGAACTTGGATGTACATGTCTATGGGCCACAGCAACCACTTACCATCGGGTGGACTGTGTGCTCGCTTGTCACCCTTATCCTATAAAAAAATAAACATACTGTAAATCAAAAACGACGTGTTTCCTTGCAATTTTCTTTTATGGCCTAGTTCAAGTACAGAACATTGATGGAAAAATATATGGTTAATAGGTCCTTTGTTTTCGTTTTCCCACTTAGAAAGAAGAGGGGCAAGTGGATTAATAATCGCAACCGAAGTCTCGCACTTCGTATATTTTACATCTAATAAGCTGAATTGCCAGTGGGCTCAAAGTGGAATAACCGACAACTGATAAGGAGGAAAGGTCGAGAACCTTTTCAGTTTCCAGAGTGGCTCGTACTGGCAAGAGCAATGTTACTCAACCTCCCACTAGATAGAGTGACGACCTGATGAATGCAGGTGAAGTCGATGGATGCAAGTGGCGCAGGACCCATACTTCGCGTTAATCTTTGATAACCTATCTTTAGACTTGTGAAGATCTGTAGTGGTACATAACTAGATTAAACTGGCTTAAAGGAAAGGAGGCCTAAATAAGTAGGTTAGGAGCGCAAAATGCGCTTCATTGCAATTGCAATCACCAAATTGAAAACGTTTTTGTGCCCCCAAGTAATTATTTGAAAGTACGATATATTAGTATACCAGAGTAGGTTGTGGCAAGACGTAATCAAGGCCACACATAAGGAGGCTGAGTTCGCGAATGTTTCCGGCGGGTCGACGACCCACACCGGACCGGCCAAAAAACCACCGCCCCATGGTTGCTGTGCCCCGCCGGGCTCGCTCATACACTTTATGTCTTGATGTTACACCAAACAAACTGTGGACTTGGACAATAATAATTTATTTTACAAAATAAATATATATAATTAAATATATAGTATGTTATAACTGTGAAACTTTACATTCTATTTTCAGAAATTCAACAATTTTTTTTCTGATTATGAAGTTTTAGGATAACTACAAAAACATTAATTTAATTATTCAGATTTGCTATTAATCAAAATACTTCTTTGACTTTGTCGCATTATTATAGACATTCTTTTTTTTTCTTGTAGGTACGAAAGAATTTATTTACATCTAATTTAGTTTTATAACTTTAATAAAGAATATAATATGAAAACTATATTTTTAATTAATGTAAGGGTGACAATGAGGTCTGTATCTCCCAACGGATAGGTCTTAAAGATGAATATGGACAAGACTAATATCATGTGTAATTTCATATACAGATATTTGTCGAAAGCACTACGCTCGAAGTTGTTGACAAATTGCCTGACTAGGCAAGTCCAACTTCGTCCAAAAGATCAACGGATTGATCTAACTCATGGGCAACGCTTAGGAGATTACGAAACATCTTCTTGTCACGTATTCCTTTTAAAAGTCACTGTCCATCTGATGGTAAGTAGAGTGTAACCAGTTCGTATTATAAATGATGATATGTTTTTTTTTATAGCATAAGAGTTACAAGCGAGCACACATTCCACCTGATGGTAAGTGGTGACTGTGGCCCATAGACATCTACATCTATCTTCGTTTGCAAATCAAAACGCAAATGCGTTGTCAGCCGTGAGGACTAAGATGGCCTCTTTTGCAGTAAAAAGGGTCTCCGGTTCTCTACACTCACCATACGAAACACAGCAGCATTTAGTTGCTATTAACGCTGGTATTATGTGAGAGCGTGGTCCTTCCACAGTCGAGACAAGTATTCGTGCTACAACTATACAATTAGGATAGTTAAATACTACAACTATTATTTAATTGTATTAATTGTATACTACAACTATACAATTAAATATTAATTTATAATATATAATTTACAATATATAATATTAGATTCATAGTGTTAAGTTTGATAGTACTTGGTGGATAACTATAATTGTCTTTTTTGTATTTAATAATTGAAGTAAAAATGTCAAAAATAAAGCTGTTGTTATTCGGAACAAATAATAAAATAAAATAAAATATTATGAATCTGTGACATGGTCTTTCACTGAACTACCCTACGAGAAGGCGCAAGGTAATCCAATGCCAGTAATCTGTGGTTGTGACCAAGTCTGTGCAACTGTAGTACTCGATTTCCTTCTTTGATCATAAGCGCTATGTAATTGAATAAAATAATGTAAAAATCGTTTTAGATTTTTACATATTTTATTGGGTCTAATTTTACTTACTTTTAATTCCCGACGTTTTGGGTGCTTTGTAGCCTATCAAAAGTCCACTGCTGAACGTAGGCCTCCGCCATAGATTGCCTTATATGGGGCATATTTGCCATAGTGCCACGCAAGGCAATACAGGCTTTCTTAGTTTTTATTAGGATGACGCTGCTGCCCACCTCCTAGCTTATTTGCCTCTGTCACTAGACATTCTTACACCGCCACTACAAAATTCTAACACTTGCAAAAATGAAAAATATACTCTTTGCTGTCGGCATGTACAAACCTACCACCTTGACTCATATCAACATACCAGTTCCACTCCACTCTGTACCAATAATTGGGTCTAAAACATATTATGCATAGCAACAACTATTTTCTTTAAAAAAAGATTTTCCATTCCACAGTTTTCGTGATCACCACACTTCCAGTATACATGAACAGCTATCAATACAGCGTATAGCCATTGGGATATCTCTGTGGAACCGCATTCTTAAGCCCCACTCGCCCGCGCCCCTACCGCCACCCGCGACATGTTTCCATAAATGCAACGTTAATAATTAATTAAAGAAAAAACGTGTAGCTCTTATTGCAAGGAGATAAAGGCTAAATTTAAAGTGTAACAAGGTTTTATAAACGAGCATATAATTTTGCAGTTTCTTACGTTCGTGGCGATCGGCGCAGTTTCTTTTTCCGACGGCGAAACCACGGAAGGGATTAATTTAAAGCAAATATACTGTTGTATAAACGCCACGGCCGGTGAAAAGCATGACATGAGAGTATTATAAGAAGTATATATTAAAAATTACATCCTGTTTAATAAAAATAACTAGAACTACATATAATATATAATTCCTTTTATTTGTTTCATTTAATGTTTACCAAAGTCCATTGCTGAACATAGTCCTCTCCATAATTGCCACGCTTGTCAGCCTGGATGGCAACCGCGGTTTTTAATTTTCTAGTTGTTATTAGTAAGACGTTGCTGCCCATCTCCTGGTTTGTTTCTCTTTGTCGCCTCTTCCGACACCCAGGAGGCGATATAGGGTAATAGATATTCTTACACCGCCACTAAACGGAATTCTATTAGCAACGAAAAATTATAACATGATAATGTGTGGATGCTATGGCCTATACACATATACATTTATCCTCGATTAAAAATTAAAATATGATAATATGCGGATGCGTTGTCACCACTGAGGATTAAGATAAAATGGCTAGTTTTAGGAAAATGGTCTCCAGTTCTCTACACTCACCATACGAAACACAGCAGCATTAATCTGCTATTTCAAGCTGGTATTCTGTGAGATCATGGTCTTACCCCGGTCGAGGCGACACATTCGTGCTATAATCATAATATAACTGCAACGTGACTCTACCACGTATAGAATAGCAACCATAAGAATCCATCGGCCTATCACACTCATCATCTGGGTGACATTTAGGTCGACTAGGAAACGTGTTATTAACCTTATAGCCTCTGACAGATGACAGAATCTCCATCGGGTCATCAGTAGCGTCGTCATTATCAACTTTTAAACTTGACTACACAGTAATACTCACGCTAGATTAGCGCATTTTCGCTCATATAAGTAGGAATAATAAACAAGCACAGAGTTCACCTGGTGGCCCATATGTACCCTTTATCTATCCTTAACTAAGAATTAAAATGCAGATGTGTTATCACCCCTGCGGACTAAGACAGAATACCTCGTTACCGCTAAAAGTGTCTTCGGTTCTCGTCATTCAGAAAATGAAACACAGCAGCATTATCTTGCTATTTTACGGTGTTGTTATGTCAGAGCATGGCCTTCCCAGCAGCGTAACAGTGAATGTGGAAGTGAAAAAAGTGAATGTGGATATCCTCCTACTATCGATCTGTTGTTAGCACCACGTATGAAAATTAAGACCGTAGCACCAATAACAGATAAGGTTGACTTTTGAGAAATAACTCTCAAATCGCTCGTTACACCTCATTTCGTAAATTATACTAAATATGAAACACCCCAAACTGGCAATGGGAAGCAATTTCAAAATATTAAAGATGTAAATATTTACTTTGCCAATATCCGCTTAATAAAATAAAATGATGTGTCTTACCTAGTTTGAAGAGCACCTCCCGCCCTCCCTCAATTGCGTGCACTATCCCCGTCACCACTAATCCCAGCACCACTACTCCCACCACCACTATACTAGGAAAGACACACCACACGATGTAGTGTGCTAGAATGATTTCAACGATTATATATACATGACAACAACTCGTATATATATAATCGTTGGTGCATCTGTTAGTGATCGTGTAACTTCTGAACTTGACCCATTGGCTTTGTATTCGCACAATATATTTGGTTTTGTCATGACCATAGTTCATAGATATGCTAGTATCCGATACATAACGCTGTAGTCAAGTTGTTAACTAATTCTATATTCATAGATATTGTGCCAAAAAATATCATAAATTATAAACCTGATAGCTGACGCCGTTTTCTAATTATTAATAACGACAGCGTAGCGCAGTGGTTCAGCAATGAGTTGCAGCGCTAAGGGCAGCTGGTTCGAATCCCGCACGAAACAACTATTTGTATGGCCTACAAATAATAGTTCCGGGCCTGGATGTTTGTACTTGTGGAATTTATGTATGTAAACTGCCCTCACAATACAGGAGAAAATCCTAGTGTGGTGGAGTGGAGGTAACGTTTTGTAAGAAAAAAAAGAATAGAATAAATTTTATCTTGACACTAAAATGTCCGGAGCCAGCCAGGCGAGCTAGTCTAATATAAAATCTATTTCCAGCAGTAGACTCTTATTAATGGCGATAAAATGCGCACTTAATAGAGTTATATTTATGTAAACAAGTACTTATTTCTATAAGAGACGCATTAATTGACTTGGGATTTACAGCAAGGATATAACAATTCGATTGCCTAATTAATAGCCATTCTGTTACAACCCAATTTACAGGCGCAATAGAATCTTACATGCCACTTTCCTAACGACATCGTTTCTTACTTTAACTGGCTAATATACGAGTACATAGTGTCTTTGGTTCGAATACCTACTAGCAAATGTTATAAAAAAACACACACACAAATTGATATCTTTCGGAACTGGACCTTGTTGCATTAGTCCCCGCGTATCCAGGGCGTGATTTACCCACAGGCTAGACCCTGGGGCGCAAGGACGGAGGGGGTGCAGAGTTTGCTTCACATCACTTATTGCAAGCATCACTTATTTACAGAATATAATTTAATATTCTTAATAAATAATACAACAAGTGCCGCAAATATTTTACTTGCTATTTTTTTATTCGTGGGCTGAAGGACAGGCAGGATAGGCCGAGGGGCGCATAATCAGAACTCTTAATCAGGCGCTATGCGTGTCTAAAGCCGTTATTAAGAGCTAATCTGGACTTTAAACTCAAACTCTACAATGTCAAAATTTATATCATTTTATAAAGTTGAAGTGACAAACGAACTTACCTAATGGTAAGTAACTACTGTTGTCCATGAACATCTGCAGCCAACCTCATACAAAGACTAGATATGCGTTGTCACCCCTGAGGAATAAAATGCAATGCCTCACGGCCAATAATTATATTGGATCTCTATGCCTTACCTACACCAATGAAATTGTTAATTGCAATTTTAAGTGCTGATTTACCACGTGCTCGGCGGTGAAGGAAAAGATCGTGAGGAAACCTACATGACTGAGAAATAAGAAAAAAAATATTTCGAAGACATGTGAAGTTCGCCAACACACATTGGGGCAGCGTGGCGGACACTTCCTTGCCCTAAAACCCTCTCAGAAATGAGAGGAGGCCTGTGCCAGCAGTATATAAGCTGTAACTTTTAACTTTTCTATGTCTTATAGACCGGAACACAACGGTGCACGCACTGCAAGATGGTACATAACCAGACGGATTCCTAGGCAGAAAAAGAATCCTACCACCTAGTGTGTAACATAGTATCATCAAGACGATACTATGTTAGACACTAGAGTAAAATAGCAGCTTAATGCTGCTGTATTTCGTATGGTGAGTATAGAGAACCGGAGACCCTTTTTACTGGAAAAGAGGCTGACAACGCATCTGCATCTTGATTCGCAAACGAGGATAGATGTAGATGACTATGGGCCACTGACTGTGTGTTCGCTTGTCACCTTTATTCTATAAAAAAAGACTCAAATTTTAGCGTTATGGAGTTTGCGTTTAACCGATTGTGAACCAGGTCTAGACCGCATCTTAGGCTTCCTCCGATACTATCACAGTAGCATTACAATTGGCATGGTTAGGTAAGCCAATATCCATAACACTTTTTCGTCCCGCAGATGTCATAAGAGGCGACAATTGAAAATGCTAGAAAGCTTCCGGTTCGTGACTGTGTAACCATCTTGTACGCCAGGCGTATTATAATGATGTCCTCCAGACTGACTCTTCGGTCAATCGCAACGGAGAATGGCCATCTGCGCCGGACAAGATTATAGTGCCTGAATGTATGTGCAAGGATAGATGCACTCTTTATTCCCTCACTCTCATAGTCCGCTGGAACGGTAATCCAACATGACCGGGGAGACATTAGGCGCAGGACCAACGGTTTTATTGATTTCCGAGGCTCAGGGGTAAATTACCGTCAAATTCCTGACTGAGCTGCTACTGAAAATTTCTTCACCTGATACAAAAATCCTCCTAGCGGTAAAATACGTAAAAGAGCGAAAGTAATTTATAGGCTTACCTGCCCATGTAACCCTGCGAATTACCTGATTAAATATTTGGTATGATTTCCTGTTTAATCAATTGGTTAGTCATACCATTTCGTCCTAAGGATGTCGTAAGAGGCGGCCATGCTAAAAATACCCAGATCAATGACGGGCAGCATCGTCAAAGATGCAAGACGTCTGGTACTGCGATCGTTAATCCACCTACCAAGCAGTAAATATACAACAGGAAAGGTTCATTTCCAGCAGTAGAATTTTAAAAGCTAATGAAGAAGAGGAAGAAAAATTAAGCCGAGGAGTACTTAAAATGTTGAGGAAGAAATTAGTTTAAAAAAATATACATATTTTTATCTATTTCATGTTATAATGAACGTTATTTTAATAAGTGTAACAATGTATCGCTAACATTATCATTCAATGATGACGTCCATTGGCATGCGAGGTGGCCGGTTCGAAACCGGACGGCGGACGGTTAGTACCACTTAGCTCGTTTCATTCGAAATTTAACGTAAAAGTCTTCATACTCGACTACAACTGATGTTTGAACACTCGTACGGATGAGTAAATATTTAATGCCGTTAATAGACCGTCGAGTCAACTAATGTACAACTGTATTTTGTTCAGTATTTAACTTAATATATACATTGTTTAAGTAGGGATCGTCTAATTTAAAACTGCACGCGCCTCTCTTGTACTTCTGGTAGATTTTATCACTTTAATCATGTTAAATATAAAAAAAACGCTAAAATATACTATAGAAAAACACAATACAATAGAAAAGATGCGCAAATTAAAATTTTGTATTACTTAATACGGTAAATGTGACAAAATTGACCAACATACAAGAGAGGCATGTGTTATGTACACACACATGTACAACGGATGCAGCCAGCTTTTTACAAGAGCAACTCCGCGGCGCGGCTCAGCGTCTTCTCAATTCAGCATCTTCCAACGCAGACTACGCGGACTCGGGAAGCTCGGACAATCAGACCTTGTATCTCATATTATAATGTCGTTTGATTAATAAATTTATATTTTTTATTTTAAAAAAGTTTTTAATTTAAAAAATTTGCATTTTTAAATTAGACGATTTCTAACGTACAAACTTACAAACGATGCGTAAGTTTGACTACCATTCAAGGTAAGGGCACTACTGAAACTGTTCTTCATTGTTCTCTATCAGTAAGTTACAGTCCACTGCTGGTCATGGGTCTCTCCCATTGTAAGAAAGACTGGCCGTAAACATTTACCGCAGTACCAAATTTTATACAATTAATAAACGAACTTTTTTATAGGATAGTGTGACAAACGAGCACACAGTCCACCTGATGGTAAGTGGTTGCTGTGACCCATAGACATCTACATCTATCCTCAATAAAGAATCAAAATGCAGATGCGTTGTCACACATGAGGACTAAGATGGAATGCCTCTTTTCCATTAAAAAGGGTCTTCGGTTCTCTACACATACGAAACCATACGAAACACAGCAGTGTTAAGCTGCTATTTTAAGCTGGTATTCTGTGAGAGCGTGGTCCTTCCCCGGTTGAGCCGACCCATTCATGCTACAACTATACTTCTAATATAGCTGCAGCATGGCTCTACCACGTATATAATAACTTAAAGTCCACTTGATGGTAAGTGGCTACTGCAGTCCATGGACAGCTGAACTTTAAAAAAGAAGGCTATAAGTTCATATACCTCTGAAGACAAAGATTAAATGCCTCACAACCTGTAATTAATTGGCGCTCATATCGAAACAGATCAGTGTTTTTTTTTTTACTATTCTAAGCCAACGCCTAACTACAATCCACCTGCTGGTAAGAGGTGATGTAGCCTAAGATGGTGAAGCGCACCGAATAAATAAAAGCCTATTCACTCTTCCCTTGAAGACACCAACATTGTAATTAGATGGGAAGACAGATGCTGGCAACTTATTCCACTCCTTTGCTGTACTCAAAACGAACGAAGTAGCAAACCATTTGGTTCAACTGCGTGGTAAGTCAACAACGAAAGGGTGGAGACTGGCCGAATGTCTGAATGTACGATGGGGAAGCGAGAGGGAGGAATTAAATCATGCAATTGCTGCGAACACTCTCCAAAATGCATCTTGTAGAAAACCGAAAGGCACTATTGCTTAGCTAAAGTAATAGGTAAGAGGATGGTAACATCCCAGACGGATTATACTAGGTACCTAACTACCTCGTTCTTTTGCCCTTGTTCCTTGTCGCGATCTGGGTGTTTTCTCTACTACTTTTACTTTCCTGTACATTATAAGCGAGATATTTATATCTTATCATCATCATCATCATCATCATCATTACAGCCCTTTACAAGTCCACTGCTGAACATAGGCCTCCCCCAAGGAATGCCACAAAGCACGGTCCTGAGCTACCATCATCCATCGACTTCATGCACGTCTTACCAGGTCGTAACTCCATCTCCTCATCCGGCCAGCAGTGGAGGACCACGTCTTAGTTCCATAGGTCATCACAGCTAACACACTGGTCTGTCTGCACAGTCTCGTTATCAAGTTTTGAGGTACACCTAACGAGAAGACGTGCCGTAATTTCCGAACGCTGCCCAGCCGAGTTGAATCCGTCGATTGACCTCTCGGTCGAAGTTGGACTTACCTAGTCGGACTATTTGTCCCAGGTAAACATACTCGTCAACAACTTCGAGCTTAGTGCTCCCAACAACTACCGGCATAGGTGTGACATGGACGTTATACATGATCTTTGTTTTGTCCATGTTCATCTTAAGACTTATCCGTTGGGAGGCACTATTGAGGTCATTGAGCATAGTGCTTAGGTCCTCCAGCGATTCTGCCATAAGGACTATATCGTCGGCAAATCGAAGGTGAGTGATGTACTCGCCGTTCATGTTAATACCGTATCCTTTCCAGTCCAGAAGCTTGAAAACGTTTTCCAATGCAGCGGTGAAGAGTTTCGGGGATACAACGTCACCCAGTCTTACATCCCTCTGCAGTTGGATAGGCTTCGTACTCTGGTTCTGTACTCGGATAGCCATCGTAGCCCTACTGTACAAACATTTCAGCACTTCGATATACCGACAGTCTACTTGGCACCGCTGAAGGAACTGCAACACCACCCAAATTTCGACTGAATCAAAGGCTTTCTCATAGTCCACATACGCCAGACATAGTGGCAAATTGTACTCCTCGGACTTCTGTAGAATTTGCCGAAGGGTATGTATGTGGTCTATGATGCTAAAGCCTTTTCAAACCGGCTTATTCAGGAGGCTGGAAGTCGTCGTTTCTGCATGCGAGAAGATTTGTAATAACTCTCGAAAACAGCACGTAGACGCGGCTCAGAAGGGATATCGGTCTGTAGTTTTCAAGAGAGCGTTGTCGAGATTTTCTTGAAGAACAAGACCACCGCACTTCTACTTCACGCCTCCGGTGTAGTGCCACCACGGAGGACGGAATTAAATAGCTTATGAAGGACTTCAAGTATCAGTTTTCCACCCGCTTTCAGAAGCTCCGCTGTAATTCCATCCTCGCCTGGGACTATGCCGTTTTAAAGTGCTGGAGAGCCATTTTAATCTCGCCTTGACTGACGTCCGGAATATCATCGGAACAGTGTCGGATAAGACTTGCTCTTGGATCGTTAATTACACTTGCGTGTGGCAAAGATGATGTGTACAGCTGCCCATAGAACCTCTCAATCTCACTCAAAATCTCAGGTGTCCCGGAAAAGACGCTGCTACACTCGGTCTTCAGCTTTGACAGTTGGCTCTTTCTGGCAGACAGATCTCTGGTAAAGACTTTGGAGCCCTGGTTCTGCTCGATCGCTTCTTCGAGCTGTATTGAGGTTGCGTAAGTCCCAACGCATGCATTTGGAGATCTGTTTGTTCAGTTGCCTGTACGCTGTCAAATCTGCTGAAGACTGCAGCTTCATTTCCCGTCTAACAGCCATGAGATTAAGAGTGTGATCGCAGAGTTTTTGTGTCCTTCTGCGGCGGGTCTTGCAGAACTTAGCTCCGACCGCATGGACAGTTTCCACGAGCTTGTCATTCATATCGTCCACTGCATTGCAATATTCTAGGCACTGAAAACGGTTTTGTAGCACGAGCTGAAAGGGTTGAGGACTTTGGACTAGAGCACAAGGGGACAGAGCGTTGACTTCATTAGACGAGACCTCTCCAACTTAACGTTTCGGTTCAGTGTGCCTCTCACCGTTCGGTGATCGCTGCCGGTTTTCACACTCGCAATCACTGAGACATCACTGAACAATTGTCATCTGGTCGTTATAATGAAAAATAAATTTCATTTTTGTCGCTCGACCAGGTCCAATTCCTGTGGGGCCGCTTCTGGAAGAAAGAGTTCATCATAAAGGGTCCTCTTTCTCCATGAAGTCGGCCAGCTGCTATTATAGATCCCGTTGCCCTATTCTAAATTTCCCTACCTTTAGAGAGAACGGTGAGCCCGTTCTCTCTTGTGCCTAGTTTTGCGTTAAAGTATCCCTATATATAATATTTTTTATTATTGATCTTCTTCCTCAGTTTCCCTCTGTCGCCTCTTACGACACCCACGGGAAGATATGGGGTAGTGGGTATTCTTACCCGCCACTACACGGGGAATTTATATCTTATACCGCCATCTATTGCAGACCGAGAGTCCTTTATGTATTTTTTTTATAAAATAAGGATGACAAACAGAGCACACAGCCCCGATGGTAAGTGGATGCTGTGGCCCATAGACATTTACATTTATTCTCAATTAAGAATCAAAATGCAGATGCGTTGTCGCCCCTGAGGACTAAGATGCAATGCCTCATTTCTAATAAAATGGGTCTCCGGTTCTCTACACTCACCACACGAAACACAGCAGCATTAAGCTACTATTTCCTCCAGCTATAATCCTCCAGCTATAATATAGTCTGCAGCATGGCTCTACTATGTTCTGTATTTTCTATAGTCACCTCTTACGGTACTAAGTGTACGAAATGGTGTGATAGAAATCTCTTAAGCGGCTTGGTTTTCTGAAATTGTGAATGGATTGAATTGGCTTTTTGTAATGTTTTAAAACATAGTCGGCTTTTCGTTTTAAGTCAGAGTCGATTCCATTATTTAAAAAATACACATAAGCGGCTTTACTGATAATCGATTAGTATTGCTTTCTGTTTTCATTTAGACAAAAAAGAGAGAAATACTTTAAGCATTTCTTAAATTGACATCGTTTTTTATAATTAAGGCTGTACATGTTTGATTCGAAACTATGACGTCATTTACGTTAGTTCCTAAAGTGTATTATTAACAGCTTGGTAGCGATGGTGCTAAGAACTCTGCACTATGGACAGCGGCGGGTTCGATTCCCCCTGCAGTATATATTTCGTGCTTGTACAGAAGTTTTATTCACATCAATAAAGCTATAGTAGCTAAGAGGCTGAACGATCGCCTTAAATTCTACAACATGCAAGTAACCCAAGTTCGATCCCACCGGCATCAATAAAACTTATAATCGTTATTTTATGTGCCGATGAATTCCGCGCTATACAGTGAAAAAAAATATAGTGAAGAAATATACATGTCTAAAAAAATTTAAAATACTTCAGGGACATGTTGTGAAATCAGTAAGGCATAATTTAAATAAAAAATTTATATAAGCCCCTAAACAAATAGAGATCTTCAAACAGCTGAACAGATTTTCTTGAAACATAGCTTTCAAACGAAAAAAAACTTTATTAAAATCGGTTCATCCGTTCAGGAGCTACGATGCCACAGACAGACACACAGATACACACTACAAACTTATATCACCTCTGTTTTCGTCGGGGATTAAAAATCATCAAGCAGATTATTGAGTGTTTCGCTCGGAAACCAAATTGGTGAGGATGATAAGAGGGTCACCGTCTGTGGGAAACAGATGGCGCCTCATGCAGTGAGGATGACTCGTTCAAATAGTTTACCCATGGCCTTGAGGAGGCTGATGGGACGATAACTGGTGGGGAGGTTGTGAGGCTTTCCTGGCTTGGTGATACCAATGACAGTTGCCTCTTTCCACGTGGTGGAAAGTAACTATGGTTGAAGCAGGCGTTGAAGATAATAGCTAAAAGGGTTAACACCTGCTCAGGAAAAGGTTTAAGGGCTTGGTTGGAGATGCTATCAGCGCCGGAGCCTTTTAGGCTTCAGTCCTTTGATGAGGATGAGATCTCATCATTGGACACAGTGATAGGGTCAGAGGCTTTGGGGTTGAGTTCCGGCGGCAGACCTCATCCTCCACTGTCTGGATGTGGGAGGGTCTGTGGGTTGGGAGCTGGGAGAGCATTGAGCAGCGATGCTGTCTGCAAGCACTCAGCTTTCCTCGTCCTCGAAGGCACTAGTACCGTCGGGGCGAGAGAGGGGAGTATGAGTGATAGCGTCTATGCGGAGGCTCTTGCCATCTGATAGTACACTGGATGAGAAGGAGAGATATTCTCCATGAGATTACTCTTTTCGAGGTCCCGAAGTTCGGAAAGGCGTGAACGGACTTCTCGTTGAAAACGATTGGCCGTACGTCTATATTCAGGGGTTGGATAGAGTGCTGCTCTCGGAGCAGCTCTCTTAACTTTATTAGGTTGCTAATATGTAAGGGAAGACCATTATTATTAGCAACCGGGACGACCTTTCATTCTCCTTAAGGGAGGATGTTATAAGGGTGGAGAGAGAATTGACCGCGGTGTCGATTTTTTCGGTACTGTCGAATAAGTCCGAAGAAAGGGGATGGAGGAGTCCGGAGAGTCCAAAGCTGTGGCTAGGGACGTCTTGAAGCCCTGTGAAGGTTTTCGTGGAGGGTTGGGGAGGTGGCTGATGGCCAAATATGAGGAGACAGGGCGGTGGTCGGATCCAAGATCGTCAAGGTCTCGATTGACCTGAGGCTGAGGGAGACTTCTTTGCTATTGCAAAGTCTAACACTCTTGTCCCAACAAGTTCACCGTATTGTGGAATATATCCTCAGCGGTTTTATCCTCGCCGTCATAAGACCATCACGGTCTTCTTCGACATAGCGAAAGCGTTTGATAGAGTCTGGCACGAAGGCCTTATCTACAAACTACACAAAATAGGTCTCCCTGATCGTCTTGTTCGTCTCGTGGCCTCCTACTTGAAGGACCGTACCTTTCGTTTCAGACACGAAGGCACGCTCTCCTCTTCGCGCCAAATCAAAGCCGGTGTCCTCAGGGCTCCGTACTTGCCCCTCCTATATATCCTGTACACAAACGACATTCCCATCCCGTCGAATGGTGTTCAGCTCTCCTCTTTGCAGACGACACTGCCCTCTACTGCAAAGGCACCTCACTACCCTTTATACGGAACAAGATCCAAAAATGGCGTATCGATGTGAACCCGGAGAAGAGCTCCGCCGTTCACTTCGAACATAAACGACGCCGCTCCACTACTATTCCGCCAATCCGTATGTTAGGGACCCCTGTCCCCTGGCATACGTCCGCCAAATACTTAGGTGTCACCCTTGACACGAGGCTCACTTTCGAGCCCCATGTCAAGAGAGTAACTCGAAACGAACGATTTTATCTGAGTAGGCTCAACAGTATGTTGGGCCGACACAATAAATGTCCTCCGCAATAAGCGAACCCTTTATAAGGTCTGTATACGACCAGTAATGACATACGCAGCCCCAATTTTTGCTCACGCAAAACCTAAAACCCTGTACAAACTCCAAGTTGTTCAAAACTATTTCTGTCGTCGGGCTACGAACGCACCCTGGTACGTCCGTAACGCCGACCTCCACCGAGACTTAGAGCTCCCACAATACAACAGTTCCTAAAAACACTCTCTGAGAACTTCTTCAAAGCCTCAGAATCTCACTCTAATCACCTTATTCGTGAGGCAGCTTCCTATGCAGCCCCACTTCCCTCTCGCTATCGAGTCCGCAGACCGAGAAACTCTCTCTCGGACCCCCCCAACCAGCTTTCGGCCGACCTGAACTGCCTCTTGGCGGCTCAGGCCGAGCCTTCTTCCAATGTATAGTATGCCCTAATTGGGCGCAACTCTCAGCGGCTTATCGCCGCCTGCGCCCCCTTTCCCTTAAGGGGGTCGCATCAAATCTTCGGCGGAAAGGCCACTATGGCTAAAGCCGTTCCCAAGGTGGTGTTTAGTGGGTAGGCACTTAGGTTAGGTTAGTCGCAGTGAGTCCCACATAACCACGCAGCCGGCTGCGTGGTATGCTAGGAGCATTCACCACCTCCCTCCCCCGCTTCCGGAGGGTGCCTTTGCATTGGGCGCAAAAAAAAGCAGATTATTGTTATTATTTTTTATAAATTTAAGACAAAAATTTAAGACATTTATGTATGTTTGTTATCACAGTATTACAAAACACACCAAATATAACTTTTATACTTGAAAGCACAAGACGTTCATTCTTCAAATATAGGCATTTAAAGTTATGAGAACAATCAAAAGCTGTAACATCACTGACCTCTATATATACAAGAACATATATATAAAAATGTCAAGCCGTAACCATTGAAGGCTGCTACAGAACTCCACGTCTTATAATATTAGAAGCTTTTCACTTAACATTACAAAATATTTTATGTGGAAAATAACCGACGGGGTCTAATGGAAAATACATCAACTTTTTAAGTGCCAATCACACCTGCGAGCGGCGTTTCCTGCTGACATACGAGATTCTGAAGCCCTAATATTACTAATACGCTCATCCGCCTATACGGGTAGCAAGTATGCAGTGATTTTTTTAAATATACATCATTTGACGTCTTCTAAGAAAGATTATTTGTATTTTATAATGGATTTTTATAGAATAAGGGTGACCAACGAGCACACAGTCCACCTGATGGTAAGTGGATTTTGTGGCCCATATACTTCTACATTTATCCTCAATTAAGAATCAAAATGCAGATGCATTGTCACCCCTGAGGTCTAAGATGGAATGCCTTGCTTCCAGTCAAAAGGGTCTCCGGTTCTCTACACTCACCATACAAAACACAGCAGCATTAAGCTGCCATTTTACGCTGGTATTCTGTAAGAGCGTGGCCCTACCCCTGCCGAGCCAACCGAATGAATGAAAAGAACTCGTGCTACAACCGTTATATATCCGTGGCTCTACCACGTATAAAAGCTAAAAGCTAAATGAAAGAAATAAGTAAGCAGATATTCAGAAATTTATATTTTGTCCTCTATCATGTTCCGTGTAATTTTGGCCCCATTTGAGGATTCCTACAGATCTGATAGCATTTATGTGTTTATTCACTGAGGACTCAAAAGCATTCGTAGAATTGCGTGGTACATAAGAACCAAAAATTTTACTTTGCCGACTTCAAGTACAAACAAAAAAAGCGCACGCAAATCGGTTCACCCGTTTAAGAGCTTCGGTGCCACAGACGTACACACAGACACACATAGCGGTCAAACTTATAACACACCTCTTTTTGTGTCGAGGGTTAAAAAGACAGCTTAAATTAAAAAAAACCCTTTTGAGTAGACCAAGGAATATCACAAGCTCAAGCTAATAACTAAAATGTCGTTTAACCAGTTACATTAAAAACTTCATCCACTAATGTCCATCCTTAGGGGTGGAATTTTATCTTTAAATTTATATGGTGCCATTTTGAAGAATAACCTATATATTTATGCGTGGTAGAGCCACGCTGCAGCTATATTATGGTTGTAGCGCGAATGATTCAGCTCGACAGGGGTAGGACCACGCTCTCACAGAATGACAGCTTAAAATAGCAGCTTAATGCTGCTGTGTTTCGTATAGTGAATGTAGAGAACCGAAGACCCTTTTTTACTGGCAGCGAGGCATTCCATCTTAGTCCTGAGGGGGGACAACGCATCTGATTCTTAATCGAAGTAAAATGTACTATCAGGTGGAGTGTGTGCTTACTTGTCACAAAGATAATAAAAAAACTTTTGGTAAATCCAAATGTGCATACCTTAAGCACTCATGTTATACGTAACTTTTTTAAAGGAGTTTAAATACACACAAGTTTTCACTAATAACCTTATTACTATACTTCCAATTTTCCGACAATTTTATGTCAAAAATCAATAAAAAAAAGTTTGTAAAATCCAAAACACGACCCAGAATGCTCATAATATGATCGTGAAAAAATATTTTTTTAAAAATTGTAGTTCTATTTATCAAAGTGTTCCAGTAGCAGTCACTGAAGTACATCTTCAAGTCACTCCATCAAGTCCGGAGGTAAGGTCTCATCATAAATAACAAAACCAGCCCAAATTCGGCACACCTAATTATACTCGTCGAGGAGGTCCAGTAGCATTCACCGAAGTACACCTTCGGTCACTTCTCAAATCAGGAGAAAAAGTGTCAAGATAACTATCGATATAAGAGAACACAGCATTCTAATTGAGAACCTCCTTCATTTTTGAAGTCGGCAAAAAATCGGTTAGATCTACCGTATTTTGTTACAACCACAACTTGAATAATAATAGGTCAGGGAAAAAGTTTCTTCGTATTTTGTTTGTATAAAATTAAAGAAAAATCTCTTTGGTCGTACTGTTTATATGTGCCTGATTTTAAATATAAAGTGAAAAACAATTTTCCGCCATTTTTCAATTGTTTTTCTGTCCGCCAAAATGAGTGAATCTAACGAAGAAATCCATACATTCTGACGTTTTAGTATTATATAGTCAAGCTCCACAGACTGTAGTGAAACCCGGATTAACACGCAATAAGGTGATGCTGTGTGTATGGTGGCATTGAAAGGGCATCGTTTATTATGAGCTTTTACCGCCGGGCAAAACCATCGATTCGGATCTCTACTGCCAACAACTAATGAGATTCAAGCAATTAATTAAGAAAAAAGGGCCAGAATTGATCAACAGAAAAGAAGTCTTCCTTCATCATGATAACGCAAGACCACACATCTTTAGACACTCAGCAAAATTGAGAGAGCTTGGTTGGGAAGTGATAATGCATCTATCATATAGTCCTGACCTTGCACCCTCAGATTTTCACCTGTTTCGGTCTCTTCAGTATTCTTTGGTTAGTGTTAGTTTAACATCAAGAGAGGACTGTCAAAACTGCTTGTCGCATTTTTTGATCAAATATCCCATGATTTCTACAGCAACGGGATTATGACTGCCTAAAACAAAATGACACATATATATTATAATTAAATGTAATTAAACTTTGAAAAACAAATGTCTTGAATTTGTATATAAAATACGAAGAAACTTTTTCCCGACCTTATATTGTATTTAATAAACATGCAATGCATTAAAATATCTAGAACTCTGCCTGGGATTTGTGGGGATTTGATTGTGGGAACAACAGCCGTAAAGGTGTGTTCATTCGTTGTCTTCGAAATAATGGCTTATAACATTATATAGCTCTCTATAAATTATATCGTAGTAACTTAACTATAAACTTCGAGTGTTATATCCTTTGCCATAAATTCTGAAATACAAGATGGAATAAATCAGTACAGTCTAATACTTCTGTAACGGTTTAACAAATCTATACATCTTTACATATAAATAAAATTGAAGTGTCTGTCTGTAATAATGAAATAACTGGCTTTTATTAAGCTCATGGGGTTATTTAAATGTTATTAAGATATTAACCATTTTTAAATTTTTGTCTGTCTGTCTATCTGTCTGTCCGAGGTAATTTTCGTAATGGCGGAACCGATTATGATGAAACTTTACGAACAGATACAGAGCAATGCTAGGAGGCATCTGGGCATTTTAACCAAAAAAATACTTCAAGATTTAAAAAATAATAACGAAAAATTGGTACAATTAATGGTCTTAAAATGGTGTTTGGTGTTTAAATGTAAATATTAGTTATGTATTAAGAAAATTTCAAAGTTCACTTGTTACTAGCAAATTTATATGGTAGTTATTTATATAGCACACATCGAACGCGAGGCGGAGATGTAGTGCTCTATTGTCACCAAATCAAAAAATCGCGATCCACTCAACTTAAATCACTTCTTTTTTGTTTGCTGGCAGTGAATATAGTCAACTACTTGTCAATTTAAAGTGAAAGCAATAAAATTTTTAAAATAAACTAAATACTAAACGCGAACTTAATAATTAATAGTTATTATTATTTAATGACCCAACAACAGCATTCACAATGTATACACTTCGGCTGGTTTAGAATATAAATAACTACTTACTGCATCGTTATTTATAAAAATATGTTACGCCAAAGCTACAAGCTCCATGAATGACTGTCACATTCAACACACCGTAAACACTTACTACAAAAATGTTAAATTGGTTTGCCGCAGGCTCTCAAACCAAAAACGCAAACAACTCCGCTAGACCAAAATTCTCGCTTATAGACTCGAGTACAAATATTAGTTTATTTACAACTTATAAAATTTTAAATCTGCGTTTTTTTCTCTTATTATTAAAGTGATAAACGAGACAATCCGAGAAAGTTGCAACCCATGGACACATACAACTGATTTCAGACAAAGAAGATGACGGATATGTTGTGACCCTGAATTCTGAAATGAAATATTCCACATCCAATAATTATTAGTTCTCTTAACCTTCAAACCGATACATAGCATTTCTTGCCGGAAAATTCGATATGCTAGTACCAAAGCATTTGAACTCCGAAGTAAAAGTTTGCATTACTACGTTCAGACAGGTACAAATTTTGCAATCCATTTTAAACTAACTCTCCGATGAGCAGGAGTCTTTAAACTTTGAATATATTTATATTTATTATTAAATATAAAGATATTCAAGACACGACACAATAGCCAGGGTTTTCCATCTCAAAAATTCCTCTTTAAAAATGCAAAGTTACAAGGTAACCGTATCTTAGTAAAAAACATGTAAGCTACGCATTAAAAAGGGAAGATTAAAAAATAATGTAAGTAAACGTCTGAATGAAACCTGTCTTATAACTCAAAGTATTTTAACGGAATCGCATTCTAGAACCTGGCAATGTGTGAGTTTAAAAAAATAATAAAACTGTCATTGTAAAAAGTATGTTCTGATAAAAATAATTATTATCAGAATGGATACACTGAAGTGAAGACTGAAGTACAAAGTGTAAGGACAATCATTACAGTGTACTAATGTTTTAATGAGCATTACCTTTATTTCTTATTAGCAAAAAAAGCCATGCAAAGAACCCAGAGAGCTGATAACTTTCTTGTCTTGCGTATGCCAGCTATCAGTTATTGAGTTTTTCCGTCAAGAAATTCTCAGTAGCTGTCCGGAGACAGGAAGTTGGCGCTATCTCACTCCTGTGCCTCGGAAGGCACGTAAAGCCGTTGGTCCTGCACCTGATCTCTCCCCGGTCGTGTCGGTTTACCATCTCATCAGACTATGAGAGTGAAGGAATAAAGAGTGCACCTGTGCTTGCGCATACAGTTGAGCACTATAATCTTGTCCTGCGTCGATGGCTAGTCTCCGTTGAGGCTGGCTGCCGTGACCGAAATTCGGTCTGGAGGACATTATACCAGCTAAGAGACTGTATATTATTATTCTAAGTTCTTTGATTGTGGCAAAATGAGACAGCAACATTACTAAAAGTAATGAGTTAGCAAGGTTATGAATAATGAGAATATAAGATGAGAGAGAATTCTGCTTTTCGGGACTCCTGCAGACAATGCACACTGTTTAAAAATCTGACGAGTATGAATCGCCTACGTAAAGACGCAAACAGCTCTGCTCACAATGATATGAGGAGAAATACTCTTGTACTAAGGAGAAAACTAAGTGGAAGAGGAAAGTAAGAAGCATATCGTAGCCAACAACGTTAAAGGCTTTGGAATAATTTTCCACCTTAGGAAATAAAATATCACGGTAAAGTATGTATATAATGTATACAAAATTTGACCTGCTCAAAGTTCAAAAACTTTATTAAACTAATTTTGTATAAAAAGGGTTATTATAATATTAAGGAATTTATGGATGATAGTAAACCCTGGGAATGAAGTGATCGCTACCAAGCTACACGATACACGATTGTAAGCTGTTTTAAAAAAAAGTCCTGATGGGTTTCTTGCTGGTTCTGTCCAGGACAGTGGTTTTTTTACCGAACCAGTAGTAAAGTAAACAAAAGAGTAACTTTCAATACTTAAGTATTATTTATAATCTATATTAAATAAAAAACTTTCTGTTTCTGTTTCAATAGGAGTAACAGAATTGAGAACTTTGACGGTTCCGTGGCGCAGTGGCTTAGCATTGAGTTGTTGCGCTGGGGCCGTGGGTTCGAATCCCGCACGGAACAAGTATTTGTATGGCCTACAAATAATCAATATCATAGAAAATTTAAATGTGCTGATGGAAGTTTGTGGTAAGAAAAGTAATAAGAAATTTTACTAGATTTTATAAACGTCTCTTTAATGATTTCTTATATTTACGCGTTAGTCCACTTAAGTAAGTAAGCAACTTAAGTATGTAAGTAAATAAGAAACGTAAGCAACGTAAGTCTCTCCGTCATAATAGGTGCTATAAAGCACGCGAAACGTCAGGAATCAAAAAAAATAAACGCGGTAAAATCCGTACAATTAGTTCTATTAAATGTCCCTTTTAAAAAAAAGATGAAGTGAATATAATATATACATAAACTTATATTGTACAGTTTTGTTACACTAAAACCAACAATTAAATTAAATTGAAAGGACTTCAAAAACAAAGAAGGAAAAAGAACTAAAAATAATGAAATAATCCAACATTTTGAAACTTCGGGGCATTAACTTTTCTATACAATGTCTTAGCAAAGCAGACTCTGATCTGATTAGACCCGGGTTCGATCCCCTCCGGCATCAATGAAATTTTTAATTGCAATTTTAAGTGCCGATTTACCACTTGCTCGGCGGTGAAAAAAAACATCATGAAGGAACCTGCATGTCTGAGAAATAAGAAAAGAAAATATATTTAGAAGACGAGACAAGTTCGTCAACACGCATTGGGGCAGCGTGGAAGACAATTCCTTGCCCTAAAACCCTCTCAGAAATGAGATGAGGCCTGTAACTTTACTTTTATGTCTTAGCACTGACTGTAGAATGTAATTTTTTTTTATAGGATAGGGTGACAAACGAGCACACAGTCCACCTGATGGTAAGTGGTTGCTGTGACCCATAGACATCTACATCTATTCTCAATAAAGAATCAAGATGCAGATGCGTTGTCACCCGTGAGGACTAAAATGGAACGCCTCTTTTCCAGTAAAAAGGGTCTCCGGTTCTCTACACTCACCATACGAAACACAGCAGCATTAAGCTGCTATTTTACGCTGGTATTCTGTGAGAGCGTGATCCTTCCCCGGTCGAGCCGACCCATTCGTGCTACAACTATCCGATTAATATAGCTGCAGCATGGCTCTACCACGAAAAATATGGTATATTACAATATATATGGTATATTTTGCTACTATAATTCACTTAACGTAATGACCACTACGTATCAACAAGTCAAGACGCGGCCATGACTGTTTCTTTCACAAATACGACAAGGGCAGCATCATTTGTATCTTGTAAAGTAAATTATCAACTCAATACATGATGATCTTATATATATAAAATACTACTCGGTAACAAACCCTGCTTACTATCAGGACCCCAATTACATGATAACACCAAAGTATGCAAACCAACAGCATCACTACCAATCTCAATGTAACACAGGGCAGCCTCTCAGCAACACGACCTTCCTTGCCTACTCTAGTAGAAAATCCCAACGGGTGCTTTAGTCGCCGTTGCGATACTTTATACTGCTAAAACAAGTGTGAGATTACCATTCTACCTTCATTTGTTCGTATTTCCTTTTATTATTTTTTTACCCTCATTCCCAACAATATATATAATTCTTCTGTATGTCTGTTTGTCACTTCATGTCATTTTGATGAAATATTTTTCTGTTTGAGTGAATCCCTGGATGGTTTATATTCACAATTGGGCCAGGTGGGGTGGTGTTTTTGTTGAAATCCAGAAATCACTCGTGCGAAGCCAGGACTGATTGCTAGTTAACTACTAAGTTTTCAAATTAGTAAATATTCCAGATCCAGACATTCTATCGCAAAAAAAATAACCGGCTAATTGCGAGTCGGACTCGCGCATGAAGGGTTTCGTACCATCGTAAAACACATTTCTAGTAGGGGAGCCCCCTTTAATTTTTTTTAAATTATTTGTTGTTATAGCGGCAACAGAAATACACATTCTGTGAAAATTTCAACTGTCTACCTATACGGATCATGAGATACAGCCCGCTGACAAACAGACGGACGGACAGCAGAGGCTTATTAATAGGGTCCCGTTGGTTACCCCTTGGGTACGGAACCCTAAAAACATCCCAAGGCACTTATTGAAAATTTGCACGTAACTGCTTTGACGTAATAATTTACACAAGAACACTGACCATTATTAATCAGATCATGTATAAGATCAAAGATTGCCTAACTGGACCTAAATTAAACTTTTATATGAGCTTCGACAACCTAACGTTTAGCATTGTTGCGGATTATCAAAGTCAAAGCATGTGCCTCGACGCGCTTGTATTTGGTAAACTTCGTTATCAACTAGTGAGTAACTTTCGGTAAGTCTAGAATTAAATTTTCAGGCAGGTATGCGCAATCAATTTCGAGTTTAAGCTGAAACTTCACAATATCAAAATTTGTGAAACATAGTACAATCTTGTCTCAAACTTTTGATATTATGAAGATTGAGTTTAAACTTGGGATTATCTCTCGATACCGGCCTTAAAATCCGTGTTGAGACACAATACGTCTTAGTTGAATATACCTTACCTACATTAATATAGAGTGGAAATTTAAATGCTACACACTTATATTAATTGAGTACCTTAAATCAACTAAAAGTAAACTAAAACCCGCGGGTTCGAATCTCGTAATGAATAAGTGTTTACATCGCCTAAAACTTATTCTGATCTGGGTGTGAAACGCGTCCACGCTTTCGGTACAGAATAAAGTCCTAGAGTAGGAGTGACGTTTATTTTAAGAAGAGAATAAACGTGTTTCTAATTTATTACACGGGTTATAAAAATATATTAACAAAGTTACAAATATGTTTTAAATTTTTCTCCACTTTAATTTTAACAAAACTTTAAAAGCAACTTTTATTTAAAAGTTAGTGAGCGGTTTTTCATTTACCAAATGGTACGCTCGATGCCAGACAGACTGGGTGTGATTACGGCTCGCAGACGTTACGTACGAATGTTGTTAAGATTGAACGACACCGACATTTTGTGCATAGTGCCCATTCCACACTAAATACCTACTCGCTCAGACGGTCATTGACCTCTGCAGCTGCGGATTCATTCGCCACACAGCTGTATGCAATCACGTTAATGTATTCAGAAGTTTAAATAATAACGTTTATTGAATTCCTCAAGTCGCGCCACGAAAGCTTCCAAAAAAGCAAAGCGCAGGTCGTTGATATTTTTTACCATATTTTACAGATTATTGTACTCAAAGAGTAATTAGTTTTAAGGTGTTTTAATCGACGAGAATATTGCAATGTCAGCTTAATAGAGTAGATAATCTAAAAGTGTGCGTAATGCAAAATGAAAATGCCTAAACATTCCATTCCATCCAGTTCTTTTTTTCTTTATAAAATTGAATCAGGCGTTACTTTGCGGAAATCCATTATATTAAAGTTGGAAAAATTTACTTTGCCAATATCCGCTCAATAAAATAAAATGATGTGCCCTACCTAGTTTGAAGAGCACCTCCCGCCCTCCCTCAATTGCGTGCACTATCCCCGTCACCACTAATCCCAGCACCACTACTCCCACAACCACTACACTAGGAAAGACACACCACCGACGATAATATGACACGTGTTTCGCCTATACACGAGGCATCTTCAGGTGTAGTAGACTCTGCGGTGGCTGACTGCTTAGCGGTTAGGGAGGGCTGGAGGTGTTCTTCAAACTAGGTAAGACACATCATTTTATTTTATTGAGCGGATATTGGCAAAGTAAATTATTGCCACTTTAATAAAATTGAAGTGTCAAATGAACTTACCAAATGAGTGGATTCTGTGGCCCATAGACATCTACAATTATCCTCGATTAACTAAGATGGAATGCCTCATTTTCAGTAAAAGAGGTCGCCGGTTCTCTACACTCACCATATGAAACACAGTAGCATTAAGCTGCTATTTTACGCTGGTATTCCGTGAGAGTGTCAGCCTACCCCTGTCGAGCCGACCCATTCGTGCTACAACCATAATATAGCTGCAGCGTAGCTCTAAAACGTAAAATTTAGAAAAATTAAAAAAAATCTTTTACTAGAACACTCAATCTGCCTCCAGTTTTTAAGTTTTAAAGTGATCTATCGTTAGTAGTAGTGTATTTAATATGAAAGTGTAATGCATTGTTTATAAAATTTTACAAGTTACAGCTCTAGATCTTTTAGTAAGTCTAGCTACTTCATGACATATGAGTTGTTCACAACTTGTTGCTAGTAAATAATTCAACATCCGATTAAAAGATAAAAGCTGAACATTGCACTTTCGCCACATACACACAACCGCTTTAGATTTTCTGAAACTGATAATATAATACTAAACATACGATATTAACAACACCGCTCTTCCTGTAGTGACTCGTTAGTAATACTAATATTGTTATATAATATAATTATACTTTTACCCACCACAATTTTGTATTATAAAAAAAATTAAGGACATATTCAGTAATTGAAATAGAACACATATATCAAAGATGTTATTAAAATCATTTTTTTTCAAATAGGTTAAATTACCGGTAAGCAAAGTATAGGGGAGGTCCCACTAGATGGAGTGACGATCTGATAAGAAATGCAGGAAGTCCATGGATGCGATGGCTCAGGACCTATGTTCAGCAGTAGACTTATAAAGGGCTGTTAAGATGATGATGATAATGATGACAATGATGAAACGCAGGCGGGTGAATTTCACTGATAAAACGTGGAATAGTTGTATAGTACTCTAGTGCAATGACAATGTAGTAAAAATAATATAGTTATTTTGTACTGTGTCCATTTTAGTTGAATTTTTCAAATAAAACACAAGCAAATTAATACGCCAAATATTTTTCACCGATTTCACATAATTTATTATAGGTAATGTTAACCGTTACCGGTAACCATTACAGCCTATTAAAGTCAATAGCTGAATACAGACCTCTCCCATAGATTGCCTCATAGGGGGGATATTTGTCATAGTTGCCACAATTGGCAAGCGGGTTGGCAACCACGATTTTTTTATTTTTAGTCGTTATAAGAAAGACGATGCTGCCCATCTCCTGATTTGTTTCCCTATGTCGCCCCTTACGACACCCACGGGATGATATGGGTGGTACCGCCACTAAACGGTAAATATAGGTAATGTATGAACCCTTAATTTTTTTTGTTATTATAGTTCAGTAGTAATACGGCAATGCCTCCCTTCAACTAATGTGCAGCAGTGAACTTTTACGGGCCGATGGTGAAAAAAAATTCTTATTATTATTATTAAACTAGAATGTATATATATTTCAATCAATGGCATAAATTGATAAAAATAAATACATTTAAAAAAAATTACAACTTTAATAAAATGAACGTTGAATAGGTAATAAAATATTTGATGAAATTTTTGAAGTACAGCTTAAGTGTTCAATGATTGGAGAAGGGCGTGAATATTGAGGCGCAGTTTTAATTAAAGGGCTTTAATAATTTTATGAAACCCGTATTAATTATTTATAGACAAAAATTATGTTAATGCTCGTACATTTACAACATTAATAAAATCAACAGTTATTTCATTTATAAAGTTGAATACATCCATCCATCAATTAAAGCCTACAAAAGTCCATTGCTGAACATAGGCCACCCTCATATTTTGCCATAGTTGCCACGTTTGACAAGTGAGTTGGTAACCGCAGTTTTTTTTTTATTGCTTTTTTATTATTTATATTTTTTTATTTATTATTGGGAATCAAACTCGTGGTCCGCAGCGCTACTGTCAAACGTTTAGCCCTTGCGCTACGAGGCCGTTAAATAATGACCAAAGTAAATGACCAAGGTACGTTCGTAATAAATTTAAAGATTAAGGGGTAGTGAAGGGTTCGTACGGCTCCTGGCGCAAAGGCGCTGAAGGCCGCGGGTTCAGATTCCGCGAAAAATTGTTCCGGGTCGGCATGTTTTTCATTACGCAATTTATGTATGTAAACTACCCCCACGATACAGGCGAAAATCCTTAAGCTTTTTCTTTAATGATAAGAACAAAAATGATTAAAGAGTTCATACCAACCTTTTTCCAACTATCAACATCACCTACAAGCAGTGCACCTGCCTATTAACGTCAAAGACTTAACGACTGACTAAATCTATCGGGAGCTGTCTCTGTCTGTCACCTATGGGAATCTGCATTACAAGTGCATTGGTTTCACTTTTACAATAACCAATCCAAGCTGATTCATCATCATTACTACAGCTCATCACAAGTCCACTGCTGAACACATGCCTCCCCCAGGGAATGTCACAAAGCACAGACCTGAGTCAACTGCATACATCAACTTCCTGTATCTCATCATCAGTAAAACTCTCATTTTTATCTCTACATTCTGTTTGAGAGATTTTTATCTGTTATTAATATTAGAAAGTTCGGCCTTCCAATATCAATTTCAGATAAAAGATGAAAATCATATTAACATTCACAATTTATTATTTCTTTGTTCTAAAATAAATAATCATTGGTTAAATAGTCTATTCTAACGCACACAATCCTGATTACCAGTTTCTTAATAATAAGCTGTAAACTGACCATTTTTTTTTGTTCAAAACGTTCCGTCGACCGGTTACAAACCAGACCACGATAACCGGTCCACAGTAGTTTCCTTTTTTTGATTCGATTGTAATTACAGGATGTTAGAAACGAGAGTAACACAAATAGTAAATTGGTGAGATATTCTACATTCCTCATATTTGTTAAATTTTCTCTTAACTATCTTTATTATCCTGTGAACGTTAGTGCCAGACGTCTCGCACCTTGCTGTTTGTACTGAAGATCTTCTTTAGTGTTTTGTTTATAAACTGATGGTAAAGAAGAAGTAATATCAAGTATCCCACCTGATGGTAAGCGGTCACTATTATCTATAGGCATCTGTATCTCCGTCTTTATAGAATAAGTGTGACAAACTAGCACACATTTCACGTTATGGCAAGTGGATGCTGTGGCCCATAGATATCTACATCTATCCTCAGTTAAGAATCAAAATATAGATGCGATGTCACTCACTCCTGAGGAGTAAGATGGAATGTCGTTTCGAGTAAAAGGGTGTCCGGTTCTCTACACTCACCATACGCATAGCATAGTAGCATAAAGCTGCTATTTTAGCTGATATTCTAAGAGAGCGGGGTCATTCCCCGTTCGTGCCGACCCTTCGTATTTAAACCTACCTCCCCGTATAGTGGCGGGTAAGAACACCCACTACCCCATATCTTCCCGTGGGTGTCGTAAGAGGCGACAGAGGGAAACTGAGGTAGAAGATGAAGCATCTTTTTGATAACAGCAAAACAACAATAAAAACTGCCGTTGCCAACCCGCTTGCCAAGCGTGGCAACTATGGCAATATACCCCCCATGATTAAAGTTACGAATAGACGGCCCCCAGTCCCCGGCGGCCCCGCTATTCCTGGCTACGGTGGCGATCATGGTAACGGCAGGGCAGGTGGAGGTAAGAATCACCGGTGGAGGTTCAGTTGCCACCTAAGACGACTCGACCTCGCAACATATAACGCACGCACCCTGAGGACTGACGAGAAGATTCTGGAGCTGGAAGAAGAGATAGACAAATTGCGCTGGAATATTATAGGATTATCTGAGGTCCGAAGAGAGGGGGAGGACATGGTAATCCTCGAATCCGGCAACTTGTTCTATCACCGGGAGGGCGACCATCTGTCCCAAGGAGGTGTCGGATTTATCGTCCACAAGTCTCTCGTTAACAACGTTGTTAAGATTGAGAGTGTGTCAAAGAGGGTTGCGTACCTTATACTCAGAATCACCTAACGGTATTCTCTGACGGTCATACAGATTTGTAGGAAATGTATGAGGATATATCTAGAGCCATGCATTCCTCCAAAACCCACTATACGGTGTTAATGGGAGACTCAACGCAAAACTAGGCACAAGAGAGAACGGTGAGCTTAAGGTAGGGAAATTTGGAATACGGCAACGGAAGCCAAGAGGCCAGCAGCTGGCTAACTTCATGGAGACAAAGAGACTCTTTATGGTGAACTCTTGCTTCCAGAAGCGGCCCCACAGGAAGTAGACCTGGCCGAGCCCCGACGGTTCGACATAAAATGAGATTGACTTCATTATGACGAACAGACGACAACTGTTCAGTGATGTCTCAGTGATCGCGAGGGTGAATGCTGGCACTGATCACCGAATGGTGAGAGGCACACTGAACCTAAACGTTAAGTTGGAGAGGTCACGTCTAATAACGTCAACGCTCCATCCCCTCGTGCTCTGATCCAAAGTCCCGAAACCTTTCTGCTCGAGCAACAAAACCGTTTTCAGTGCCTAGAAGATTGCAATGCAGTGGACGATATGAATGACAAGCTCGCGGAAACTGTCCATGCGGTCAGAGCTACTCTTAATCTCATGCCTGTTAGACGGGAAATGAAGCTGCAGTCTTCAGTAGATTTGTCAGCATACAGGCAACTGAACAGACAGATCTCTAAATGCATGCGGCGAAACTTACGCTACTTTAATACTGCTCGTATTGAAGAAGCAATCGAGCGGAACCAGGACTCCAAAGTCTTTGCTAGAGATCTGTCTGCCAGAAAGAGCCAACTGTCGAAGCTGAAGATCGAGTGTAGCAGCGTCGTTTCCGGCACACCTGAGATTTTGAGTGAGATTGAGAGGTTCTATGGACAACTGTACACATCATCGTTGGAGCCACACGCAAGTGTGAGTAACGATCCAAGAGCAAGTCTTATCCGACACTATTCCGATGATATTCTGGACGCCAGTCTGAGTGAGATTAGAATGGCCTCAGGCGAGGATGGAATTACAACGGAGCTTCTGAAAGCGGGTGGAAAACCGGTACTTGAAGTCCTTCAGAAGCTCTTTAATTCTGTTCTCCATGGTGGCACTACACCGGAGGCGTGGAGCAGAAGTGCGGTGGTCTTGTTCTTCAAGAAAGGCTATAAATCTCTCTTGAAGAACTACAGACCGATTTCTCTTCTGAGCCGCGTCTACGTACTGTTTTCGAGAGTCATTACGAATCGTCTCGCATGCAGACTCGACGACTTCCAGCCTCCCGAATAAGCCGGTTTCCGAAAAGGCTTTAACACCATAGACCACATACATACCCTTCGGCAAATTGTACAGAAGTCAGAGGAATACAATTTGCCACTATGTTTGGCGTATGTGGACTATGAGAAAGCCTTTGATTCCGTCGAAATTTGGGCGGTGCTGCAGTCCCTTCAGCGGTGCCAAGTTGACTGTCGGTATATCTAAGTGCTGAAGTGTTTGTACAGTAGGGCTACGATGGCTATCCGAGTACAGAAATAGAGTATGAAACCTATCCAACTACAGAGAGGTGTAAGACAGGGTGACATTATATCCCTGAAACTCTTCACCGCTGCATTGGAAGACGTTATCAAGCTACTGGACTGGAAAGGATACGGTATTAACATCAACGGCGAGTACATCACTCACCTTCGATTTATCGACGATGTAGTCCTTATGGCAGAATCGCTGGAGGATCTAAGCACTATGCTCAATGACCTCAATAGTGCCTCCCAACGGATAGGTCTTAAGATGAACATGGACAAATCAAAGATCATGTATAACGTCCATGTCACACCTATGCCGGTAGTTGTTGGGAGCACTAAGCTCGAAGTTGTTGACGAGTATGTTTACCTGGGACAAATAGTCCGACTAGGTAAGTCCAACTTCGACCGAGAGGTCAATCGACGGCTTCAAATCGGATGGACAGCGTTCGGGAAATTACGGCACATCTTCTCGTCAGTTATACCTCAAAACTTGAAAACGAGACTGTACAACCAGTGCGTGTTGCCAGTGATGACCTATGGAACTGAGACGTGTTCCTTCACAGCTGGCCGGATGAGGACGCTCAAGGTCGCTCAGCGAGCTAAAGAGAGGGCTATGCTCGGTGTTTCTCTGCGTGATAAACTTAGAAATGAGGATATCCGCAGTAGAACCAGAGTGACCGACATAGCCCAACGGATTAGTAAGCTGAAGTGGCAATGGACCGATGGGGAAAAAATGTTCTCGAGTGGCGGCCTCGTACCGGCGGACGGAGTGTAGGGCGTCCCCCCGCTAGATGGAGTGACGACCTGGTAAGACATGCAGGAATTCAAAATTCGTCTACCCTTTGAGAAGAATAATTTCTAACACGTCTGTTAAAGCAGTATAGCATAATTTTCTGGGGCAACGCCCCAAATATCGGCAGGGTAAGTAAAATGCAAAGTTAGAGCTATGTGCGGGGCTCCTCAGAGTGACTCTTGTAGGCCACTTTTTAAGAAACTGGGCATTTTGCCACTACCCTGTTTGTACATTAAAGAGGTATCTTTATTTGTACGGAAATATGAATACCTTTTTGAAAAATCTAAAAATCCCAGGAAGCCTTATAAAATAACAAGTTCATTTTATCCGAAAACAGTACAATATAATAAAAGCATTTACTGTAATGCCATTAAAATTTACAATAATATTCCTGACTCTTTTAAAAATATGAACGATATAAGATTAAAAAGGTACTGAACACGTGGTTATTAGATAAATGCTTCTACAGCTTACAAGAATTTATAGAACACAAAGATTAAATAAAGTAATGATATATTTAGTGGTTAGATTTATTATTTAATGATTCCAACAAATTATTGAGTACTAAGACAAAATTATAATGAAAAAGTTAAATAAAGTATTTTTAGTAGTAAGTAAAGTATTTTTAGTATAGAAAACTGACATCGTATATTGTAATAATAATTTTAAAAAAAATACGATGACATTAATGAATTAATCTATATATTATATTTGATAAAGATATCGATTATTTGATAAATATAATTAAGACTTAATATTGTACACCTGAAATAGGCAGACTATGGAGCACAAATGTACATAACATAATCTTAAGATCTTATTTAATTTTACCTGTAGTCATGCAATAAATATTTTTGATTTGATTTGATTTGAAGTCGATGGATGCAGGTAGCTCAGGACCGTGCTTTGTGGCATTCTTTAGGGGAGGCCTATGTTCAGCAGTGGACTTGTGAAGGGCTGTAATGATAATGATGATGATGACCTGCAACGTGGCTCTACCTCGTATAAATTATGAATATCACGTATAAATAATCTCTTCTTGATAAAGAAGTGGCGGTGTAAGAATATCTATTACCACATATCACCCCGTGAGTGTGGTAAAAGGTGACAAAGGGAAACAAATCAGGAGATGGGCAGCAGCGTCTTCCTAATAACGACTAAAAATAAAAAAAACTGTGGCTGCCAACCTGTTTGCCAAGCGTGGCAACTATGGCAAACTGAAGCAATATATAGGGAGGCTTACGTTCAGCAGTGGACTTTTATAGGCTAACAAACACCTTTTAACTCTCCCACATTGAAATGTAATAGAAAGACAGATGCTGGGAAATTATTCTACTTCATTGATATACGTATTACGAACTACGACGAAGCAAACCGTTTGGTTTGAAAACGTGGTATGTCGGCAACAAAGGGTTGGAGATCGGCCGAGCATCTGATTGTCCGATGGTGAAGGTAGAGAGAAAAATTATGTCATGAAATTCCCGCGCACGCTTACGAAAAAATATCTCGTTATCGGCAAATAGATCAGCTGTCTCTTACCATTAGGAATACGTGTTGTGTGTACACAACACGTGTGCTGATTTAATGTTTCGTACTCAAGTAACGGAACACTGTCTACCTGTCCGTCTGTAATAGACGTTTTTCTCAGAAATGATTCACGTAGATGATTAAAATTCAGCGCAAATCTGTTATAAGCAGTCACCTAAATACAGACATGATGCTTAAAATTCAAATTTTGAAATGTTAAAATTTTCGACAGACAGGAAGATGAAATGAGAAGTTATAGTTTTTGTGATTAACGTGCAGTGTAATAGAACGGAATAGAATAATAATTATGAGCGTATAGACTTGTCGACGTTTCCAGTTAGCCGGTCAGAATCGTCCGAGTCTGGGGCATGTGAATAGTTCCACTTTAGGCATGCTCTGGGGCAATCCCGTTTAGGCATAAATCGATTTTTATCGATTAAAACATTGTTGCTTAATATTTTCATATCTCCTTATGAGGCGGATGGAGAAGCCTACTTTCAGCAGTGGATTTTGATAGCTGTAATGAATGAATGTTTAATTAAAATCTTCCTTCGGTTATTCAGGTCTTGTAAATCATTTTAATTTAATAAAACTCATGAAATGCAATTTAGTAACTGAGTAATAGAATTCACCACTTTATTAACTTGCGACTTTAAAAATCTTACATCTGTCTAAAGATGGCGATATCGCTTATGTAAGCCAGACCCAGCGATGGTGAGAAGTATCAAAGTTGCGAGGCATCTAGTGTTACAATCCACAATCCGCCTGCCAAGCGTGTCGATTAAGGAAAATCTTTTCTACGATAGGAGAAGCCTTTTCTTTGTTTTACATGGGGAAATGCCTACGCATACCCGCCTCGCGGCGGCAAGGACGGGTTATGTCGGACTCGCACCGACTAAAACCCCATGGTGTTCCACCTTCGTCGCATATTTTCAGGGCCACGGGAACGCTTTCGCACACATCCGCGGCCCCACCAGCGCTGGCCGCCCCATGGCAGACCCTCCTCGGGAGAGGACTACTCCTTCCCCATTTCCTTCTCAGGTAAGGCGCACCATAACACATGGTGCGCCCTCCGCCGCGCCCTCCGCCGCGCCCTCCGCCGCGCCCTCCGCCGCGCCTTCCGCCCCATGTCCAATGCACGATGGCCATGGGGCCAGGAAAAACGAGCACTCAGAAGCACTAGCCTTCCCGACCCAGCGGCGTATCTGGTCTATGGCTCCGCCGCCAACCAAGATTCGGCTGCGGAGGGTAGGCAGAGCTTCGCCTTGCAATACCGACACTACTCTCTCCCCGCAGCCCCACCACCACCGCATCAATCAACGGTGCGGCCTCGTCAGAATCGCGGAGAATAGAGTGAGTGGCGCATCGCCATACCAACACTCCTCTTCCTCCGCGACTCCACCTCGGCTGCAGCGGTAGGGGGAGAGGACACCCGACCCGCCGTAGCCCACCAACACACATCCGAAGTGGGGTCGCCAAACCCACTCGGGTTGGACATCTCGGGTCAGCCATTTGGGTTCCTCTTAGTTAACCGCGGCTACTAAGGCTCCTCACCACGACAAGGCGGGAACCCGTTCGGGGGACGATAAGAGAGGCCTATGCCTGACTTTTTTGAACACACCTCTTATTGATAAGAAGGTATTGGAGCAACAAGAACACGTTATGTGCACGTACGTCGCTGGTTTTCTCACTTGGTTTTCTTTACTGCCTACCACGCAGTAAATAACAACACCTTAAATAGCAATCAATATTTGATTAATGCCAGCGTCTGACATCTTAGGACTTCAGGTTACTGCACCTACGTGCATTATTCGTAAGTGTAAAGCTACCTAGGGATAAAGTGCTACGAAACCCAAGTATCGACACTTTTATCTGTCGAATAAATTGTAAATCGAAAGAAAGCATCGATACCTACTTGGAATCGAATGAAAAGTGTCTCTGTAACTTGTATCGATATTTTCGACATGTAGCTTATCAGCCTTTTCAATCTACTCAAAAATCTTAATGAGCTTAACTGCTGGATATAATCTTTTTTAAATGTATCTAATGGTCTTCATGCTGGGCAATCGAGTTAGTGAGTGCAGTATAACTTTACTCTGGTAATACTGTAATGCTGTCTGTCACCATTCTAAGGGATTTAAGTTATTTAAAGGTATTTCCTGCATGTCTTACCAGGTCGTTACTACATCTAGTGGGGGGACGCCCTATACTTCGCCTGCCGATACGAGGCTGCCACTCGAGAACCTTTCTTCCCTATCGGTTGTCGGTTCTTCGAGTCAATGGATAAAGGTGGCTCGGGACCGTGCTTTGTGGCATTCCTTGGAGGAGGCCTATGTTCAGCAGTGGACTTGTGAAGGGCTGTAATGATGATGATGATGAGACCCATGTTCAGTGGACAGTCTCCATCTATGGACAGTGGACTTTTAAGCGCTAATGAACAAAAAAACATAATGATATTTAATGAAACGTTTCATAAATAGATTATTCATTTTTAGGCATTTTTTCGAATTATTTTGCTAGTAAATATTTTAAAATAGCTGTTTCCCTTTTATCACCAATTACTGAAATAGGGAGCAATTATAGACTGTGATGCATTTCATCATAATTTTCACAATTTTCATAATGTTTAATTAAATATGTTTAAACCTCAAAATCTATTATTGAAATAGAGAACCAGTATATTTATAGGCCGTAAGTCTATAGTCTTCTTTGAAGTTAATTTTAGGTGCTTACGAGCTGCAGTAACCATTTACAACCAAATAACCAGGTTTTTGTTATAGAATAAGGGTGGCAAACGAGCACACAGTCCACCTGATGGTAAGTGGATGTTGTGGCCCATAAATTCATTTTTCCTCGATTAAGAATCAAAACGCAGATGCGTTGCTACCCCTGAGGACTAAGATGAAGTGCCTAGTTTCCAGTAAAAAGGGTCTCTGGTTCTCTACACTCACCATAAGAAACATGGCAGCATTGAACTGCTATTTGACGCTGGTATTCTGTGAGAGCGTGGTCCTTCCCCGGTTGAGCCGACCTATTCATGCTGCAACCATAATATAGCTGCAGCATGGCTCTACCACGTACACGAGGTGGAGTGTTAGCCCATTTGTAATCCCCTCAGAAATGAGATTAGACCTATGGCAAACAGCGGGACATAGGGTGTGGCTTATAGGGAAGACGCTGCTGCTCATCTCCTGATTTGTAACCCTCTGACGCCTCTTACGACACCTACGGTGTAGTGAATATTATTACACCGCCACTACTCGATTTAATTTTTCAATCGTCGGTTAATTGGCATCCATTTAATAAATAATAACCTAATTAAATATTAAAATAAAAAAAATTACAATTTTGCTCATGCTACTGTAATTTTTAGTTTGTTTATATTGTATTTCATCCTATGAATAACTTTTATCTGATGATTGAAAAATCGATTCTTAGTCATATATAGATAAAGCTATGGCGGTCGAATCAAATCAAATCAATTAAAAGTTTGGATATACTTTTTGTTACTTTGATATATTCAACATCATTTTCTATCAATAACTTTAATAGTCGGTTTAATGACACTCTTACATACAATAGACATCAACGAGCGCACGCTGCGCAGGCGCATGCAAAACACAATATGAACACCACATGACGCCTCATATTAATGTTTAAAAACTGGATAGGTTTTAATATTATTTCTGTTATTCATGTAAAATAGTACAATTATAGAATAATAATTGCAATAAACCAATTTAAATATTATGTTTAATGTCATTACATTTTAAAGAATATAAAAATGCCAACGCTTATTCTTAAATACTGTTTACTTTCATAGCCGTGATTAGCATGCATTTCGATATCAATTTTGGCTTCATATAATGTTATGAATCCAAGTTATACTGTATCTATTTAATGGTCTTGATCCTGTGAATTTTACTTAAATCAAGAACATTTTAAAGATTTTTTAGAACTAGTTATCATGTTCACTATATTTTTTTAATGTTTTTTTACATTTAACACTTAGAACAGCAATAGCAATTATTCAGGACACTGCAAATTTTTCGCAAAAAGTTAAGAGGATGGTATCTACCCAGACAGATTCCCAGGCAGAAAAGGAGTTCTACCTCTAAGTAGAAATCCTTGAAGTTGTGTCGAGGATTTACCTCAATTATCACGCTTGGCAGGCAGCTGTACCAGCTTCGCAGTACCAAACGTCTCTTACCACTGACGCTGCTGCCCATCGTTTGCCTCGATATTTTACGTCTGGCATTAACGAGACCGTCGTTTTTTTATAGAAGATGGGGCAAACGAGCATGCTGATGGTAAGTGACTACCGCCGCCCATGAACAACTGCAAAACCAGGGGAATTGCAGGTGCGTTGCCGGCCTTTTAGAAAGGAGTAAGCTCTTTTCTTGAAGGTATCTAAGTTGTATCGGTCCGGAAAAATTGCCGGTGGTAAACGATTCCACAAAGAGGTTGTGCGCGGAAGAAAACTCCTAATAAAATTTATCGTCTATTCCATTTCCCAAAGTCATCTCTTACGAGACCAATGGGATGAATGTGGGTGGCGGATTCTCGTACACCACAAGCACAGGTCAACCCAGCCAGCCAGCTCTTCTGGTGAACTAATATTTCAAAATTGCTTGACAGTTAGCAGCCCAACGAATCCTATTTCTGACGGTTGATTTGGATATATATATTTGGATAATATATATGGATGATAATAGAGAAAATATAAAGGAAAACGTTTATTTTGTTCTAAAGTAAGAGTGACAGCCCTACAGACTCCCCGTATGCAATGAAGCTTTATATTTTAAATGCCTTAACAATATACTATGGTGTGTTGGGCCTTAAAATAAACTTTCCTTCGCCATAAAAGGCTAATTCCGGTGAGATTTACAACTTGAGAACGCGAATCTCGCTCGAAGCCATCTCGAGTTACTGTTATTGCCTTTATTAAAATCCAACTTAAGCAATAACAACGCCCGAGTATCACGTTTATGTGTACTTTAACGAACTCGTATAATGATATGAATAATGTGAATATTCATTAGCATAAAACAATTCTATGACATCTAATAGCTTTTTCATTTTGATCGGTTTAACGAAAGGCATTTCTCGCCTTTGATATTATATTCTTGTCGTGGCGGCGTAAGTGAATCAGTCACCCCAATTCGTTTTATGGGCGTAGGAGATGACGAGGGATCTTGTTACCTCCAACACCGTGATTACGGAATATCCTCCTGATTGTGGGCAAATGACGATAATCACTCTGAACTATAAATTTTAAACCTTACTGCGCAAAATATTTTATGCTCCCCAATAGTAAAAGTTTTATGAACGATAAACATAATAATAAGTGCCCCCCTGTGACTACGGGTGCTATAAAGTCGGGAATGAAAAATAAATAAAATAAGTTAAATTAAACTCGATAAAATCCGTTATTAGTTTTATTCAATATTAATATTGCACCAACCTTATATATATATAATAAGGGTGGCAAATAGTCCACCTAATGATGAGTGGATACTATAGCCCAAAGACATCTATATCTATCCTCGACTAAGAATCAAACTACAGATGCGTTGTCATCCCTGAGTACTAAGATGGAATGCCTCGTTCCTAGTAAAAAGGGTCTCCGGTTCTCTATACTCACCATACGAAACACAGCAGTATTAATATGTTACGCTGGTCTTCTGTGAGGGAGTGGTCTTTCTCCGATCGAGCCGAACCATTCGATTCAACTATAATATAGCTGCAGCATGGCTCTATCACATACAAAAACCTAGGATAACAATTCCACTTATGTACTGACAGAGGTATGTATATAATTTATAAGTGTTTTTGTATTTATCTCTCTCTTAATTATTCCCATTGTAACTTTATCACACAATATTATATACAAAAATACTCTTTATTCATCCAGTTATTCATCCGAAATCGTAAATAGAACGTATGTCCACCGACAGGTGTAAAAGCCCATTGAACTTAGTTCTCTGAAGTTGTTAGGGGGATTTACCTTACTTGGCTGGCGGATTGACAATTGCAGTACTACGTCAAACGGGGAGCAGCGTTAAAGCTTTTATGCCATTTTAAGCCTTGACGCTGCTTCCCGTCTCGGGGTCGTTATTTTACGCCCGGCGTAAAGATATGGTTATTTCGCCATGAATGAAATAAACGGATGTAATCTATCGAAAGTCCTGACACGAACAACACGAAACGAAATGGGGTAAAGTACTCTCTTAAACCACCACCACACGCTAATAAAATGAAACATAATTTTAATATAAAAAGTAGAATATAACTTCTTTTTGTAATTCTGAAAAAACCTCTGTCCTGGGAAGAACCAGCAAGAAACCCAGCAGGACTTTTTTAAATAACAGCTTACAATCATGTATATTACAATTAACCACACAAAACAAATTAGAAACAGCCTGGCAGCGAACACCTCATTCCCAGGGTTATTATCATCCATAAATTCCTTAACATTATAATAACCCTTTTTATACAAACTATGTTTAATAAAGTTTTTGAATTTTGAGCAGGTCGAATTTTGTATATTTTCTGGGATTTTGTTGTAAAAGCGTATACATCGCCCCAAGAATGAATTACTGACTCGGTGGAGTCGAGTAACTGGTACTACTAGCTTGTGTTTGTTCCTAGTATTTACAGAATGCACATCACTTATTTTTGTATAACTACTTTTATTTTTGTGTACGTACATTACATTTTCATAAATGTATTGAGAGGCCAAAGTTAATATATTAATTTCCTTAAATTTTTGTCTGAGCGACTCCTTAGGTTTTAAATCATAGATTGCTCTTATGGCCCTCTTCTGTAAAACAAATATAATTTCAGTGTCAGTTGCGTGTCCCCATAGCAAAATACCATACGACATTATGCTATGGAAATAGCTAAAGTAAACAAGTCTAGCCGTTTCCACACTGGTAAGATTTCTAATCTTTTTTACAGCATATGCTGCAGAACTAAGTCTGCTTGCTAACTTTGATGTATGGGGGCTCCATTGAAGCTTCGCGTCTAGTGTTATTCCAAGAAAAATGGTGGTATCGACAAGACTCAGTTCTTCCCCATTTAAAATTACATTAGTATTTAATTGTCTGACATTTGGAGTCATGAACTTCATACATTTCGTTTTATTGCTATTTAAATGCAAGTTATTAACATTAAACCAATTTACTAATTTAGATATAGCATTATTTACTTCGTCATATTTTAATAATTATCGTTTTAATTTGAAAATTAATGAAGTGTCATCAGCGAATAATACTATATTATGGTTATCCCCTACTATGTAAAGTAAGTCATTAATATACACAAGAAACAGAAAGGGGCCGAGAGTTGAGCCTTGAGGCACTATTGTACTATCGACCCGGAAGAGCTCATACTATTAATGACAACTTTTTGAGTTCTGTTACTTAAATATGAAATAATTAATTTAAGAGCATTACTTCTTACACCGTAGTGTTGTAGTTTCCTGATTAATGTTTCATGGTGAACACAATCGAAGGCTTTGGATAGGTCACAGAATATACCCAAAGCATCCTGTGAATTCTCCATGCATTGAAAATATATTTAATCAGCTCAACACTAGCATCAGTTGTCGAGCGACCCCTTGTGAAACCGAATTGATTTTATGAAGTAAATTATTAACATTAAAAAAATTCACATTTGATCAAGAATAATTTTTCAAAAATTTTACTAAGTTTTGGCAGTACAGAAATGGGTCTAAAATTGGCGGGGTCTAATGTACTACCAGATTTAAATAAAGGTATTACTTTACTATGCTTCATCAAATCAGAAACACCATATTCGATACTAGTATTAAAAATAATAGCTAGTTGAGGCGCGATTATATCGATTATAGACGCAATAACTTTAACGGAAATGCCCCACAGATCCGCAGTTTTCTTAACAGGTGAGTGGTAGTTCGCATGTCACGTTAATTTTATATAAAAAATGTTTGTTACGAATGAGTTATTCGAGTGTTATGCGAATGATTTATTCGAGTGATATTTAATCGATTCTAAAGAGGTACTAGTATATATTTGATATTGTCTATAATATTTATTGATAAGCTAACCGCACTACCAGTACTTAAAAGGCATTGTTTCATAACTTATAGTTACAGTGAGGCGCAGCGTGAGTGATACAGTATCAACGCAGCGTGATTAAGCTCCCGAAAACAACATGTATTCTGTAAGATGAACATATATACTATAATTCAACTAAATGAAACAGTGCAATAAAAAGTACCGAATAATACATATATGACCAAACAAATTTCTCGGAGATAGCTTTCGTCGTGAAATGACACCGTAAATAAACAATATTATGCAGTATGTGAAACATTCGTTTGCAACTCGCCTTACCAGGTTATAAAACCTCGACGTAATCTGCCGTAAATGTATTTATCGTCTTATTTTATATCTTTTCTTTTAAGAATTCATGATTATCGAACGTCCCACGTCGTTTTCGCCAGTATATTATTTGGTAATATAAGTTATAATTGGAATTTTAAGCTTTATTTTCATACATCATCCCTGATTAATGTTAATCACGAGAAACCTACAATTTAAGTAGACTGAACCTAAGACAGGAATAATAATATATAAATTATAATAAGTACTAACTTTACTGATTGATATAATTAAGGTTGTGCCTAATACATTGTATTTTCTCCAGGTAATCAATTTAGCTACATATTTATATAGGTAACTAAGACTATATTTATACAGGCCAACAGTACTCTTTACATAACAAAAGAATCTTTTTCGTCAATTCTAATACAGAAGAAACTAACCACACCACTCCCAACTTCACTGTCAAACATAGGATTGCCCAATTTAAAAGAGTTTGTCTCGACTATCATGATTAGCAACGCACCCTAACGGACTCACATCTACACCCAATATCATTCCTGGTTACATATTATGGTATGATATCCGATATGTGACTATTAAAACGCCATATACAGGAGGCTATATGTGCAAAAGTACTTACGGTACTTATATACACATGCTTATGATACCGTATTTTAACCTAGGCAATCGAAATCTCCTATCAAGTCGTTCTTATATAAACATCGTTCTTATACGTGGTAGAGTGATACTGCAGCTATATTAGTAGTATAGTTGTAACACGAATGGGTCAGCTTGACCGGGAAGGACCACGCTCTCACAGAATACCAGCGTAAAATAGCAGCCTATTACTGTTGTGTTTCGTGTGGTGAGTGTAGAGAACCGGAGACCCTTTTTACTGGAAAAGAGGCATTCCATTTTAGTCCTCATGGCTGACAACGCATCTGCATTTTGATTCACAAACGAGGATAGATGTAGATGTCACAGCAACTACTTACCTAAAAAAACATTATCACTGTACATTAGAAAGAGTACGCACACCTTTCTATTAATACCTTTTTACCTTAACTTTACAGCCTATCAAAAGTCCATTGCTAAACATAGGCCTCTCCCATAGATTGCCTCATAGGTTGCCATGCTTGGCAGGCGGATTGGCAACCACAGTTTTTTTGTTTAATTTTTATTTGTTATTAAGAAGACGCTGCTACCCATCTCCTGGTTTGTTTCTCTCTGTTGCCTCTAACGACACCCACGAGACGATATGCGGTAGTGGATATTCTTACAGCAGAAGCTACACGGTCTTTATCAATATATAAAGATAATTTAAAATTAAAAAATTTGTACAACCGACTTCAATATAAAGTATTAACAATTACTCAAAAACTATTGGTCAGACCTTGATCAATTTTTTTTTTTTTTTTATTTGAAAGCTGGTGCTTTCAAATAAAAAAAGAATCATCCAAATCGGTTCACCCAGAAAAAAGTTATGAGGTAACACACATAAAAAAACATACAGTCTAATTGAGTACCTCCTCCTTTTTGAAGTCGGTAGAAAAACTAAATTTACACATATCTCATTGCTGTACACAGATACCCTCTCATTTCTGCTAAGATTTTCACATGTCCTCATAATATTTTATTTATTAGACATAGAGGTTTACTCATGTTGTTTTCTTTTACCGCCAAGCACGTGAGAAAACAGCACTTCAATTTTCAATTAACTAAATTTCATTGGTTGCGGCGAAGATAAACCTCGCATTAATCGCGTAATATGAATTTTACGGCGAAAGCTTAGCTCCAAAGCCGCCCCGTCTCCTATAAATATTACCGTTAAATATTTGAACCTTAAACTGCCTCGCGTAAGCGGGACTGTCGATCATGCGTTCCCGGGTTTGAACCTTGGATCACATCAAAATGAGTTATCGCCCTCATTATGTAAGTAGTTCTCAGTAGCCGAGTGGTGTTTCACCTCCATGCCTCAGAAAACACGTACGGTCCTGCGCATAAACTCTCTCCGGTTGCGTCGGATCATTGAACCATAATGTACTAATATCTCAATGTGTCATATTGCCGTCCTATACAACTATCAGAAAGGGAATAGTTGAGACTGGGTGCCGAGAACATTATAACATTTCTATAAATATTTGAACATGCAATGCTTAGGTTGTAGGCGGGGTTATCACAACCTTGTAAGTAGGTACCGGAAGAAATAAAATCTCTTATAACCATTCAATAATTTTATACCTGTATGCCATAAAAATCAATAAAAGTTAACTCGTCTCATAACTCGTCGTCATAACTTGTAATTAGTAATAGCGAAGCGTAGTCTAAGCAGGTATGAATTTAATGGTGCTAAAGCTATAAGGCAAAGAAGTTAAAGCTCCGAATAATGTTTCAAAGAAAGCAAAATTGATTTTACAGTAATTTATTTAATTTAACGCAGTGGAGCCACTTTACAGCTATATTATGGTTGAAGGACCAGCAAGCGATTACCAGAGTATATAATGAGGGTGCCCACCCATTTTTATTTTTGCTCTTAATCGAGGTTAGATATAAACACAGCATCCGCTTACCCTTGTCCTATTTCTTTAATAAGTTTCTTTCTCTATCAAGCTTTTCTAATTCACTGTCATACTCTTTTCAGAAATACACATAAAGGACTCAAACAGGCGGACTGGCGAGCCGAGACACCCATGTGCGAGTACAGTCCACAGCTATCCTATTTATCATTCGATCCGCCTTATATTACCTCAGCTTACCTTATCAATAAAGTACACACACGTAAATTTCCACAGATCTCAGAGAATATTATAAAAGTCGCTTAGTTTCTAGTTTTAATAACTAAATAATTGATTTATTAAAAAGAATTATATCAATTTTCTTTCATAAACATTAGTTAAAAATAACTACAGTACAACTCGCTTAAGATGATTTTGAAGGGACCCAGCCAAAATCGCGACCTAAGCGGGAAAGTGTATTATGCGGGATAGGAAATTAAATTTTTACGTGGTAGAGCCATGATGCAGCTATATTAGTAGTATAGTTGTAGCACAAATGGGTCGGCTCGACCGGGAAGGACCACGCTCTCACAGAAAACCAGCGTAAAATAGCAGCTGCTGTGTTTCGTATGGTGAGTGTAGAGAACCGAGACCCTTTTACTGGAAATGAGGCATTCCATCTTAGTCCTCACGGGTGACAACGCATCTGCATTTTGATTTGTAATCGAGGATAGATGTAGATATCTATGGGTCGCAGCAAACACTTACCATCAGGTGGACTGTGTGCTCATTTGTCACCTTATCCTATAAAAAAAAATATCATTTAAAATTTTTGTGTAGGTATTGAATTATAGGTATATTTACAAATTTGTTAGAAAGGTATAATATATGTATATGTATTTAAATACGTTACATCATAGTTAATTATTATTATAATGACATTACTTAAAGTAATCACTTATTTTGGTTTGACAAAGAGATTTTGATGCATTAGTAATGACAAGGCTTGCAATATAAAACTTTTGCAGTGCGTCTTCACTTTCTCCGAAAGAAGATGCATAGTGCCTTAAACCGTTTACTGCTGATAATGCCTCTGTGTTTGACAAAGTCGGAACTGACTCTCCTTCATCTTCATCGTCAGCACTTAGGGCTTCTTTTTCGATGTTATTCACATCTTCAATAAGATCTTCGATTAAATGGGTTTCGTACATTGTCATCAATGGAAGAATATCCAGGAAAACCCTGCAGTATCGCGGGTTCTTCTTCCAACACGACGTTAGCTTCGTGATCGTATTAAGCGAGTTTTACTGTATTTAATTCCTCAACTCCAAGTCATATTAACGAGACAATGTTTAAATTTAAAATGTTAAGAGTGTTTAAGAGCAAGATACAGAATGGTGTTTTGGAAGTGATTATTAGATATAATGGGATTAATCTGCCAGATACGAGTATGAAGTGTAAAAATTAAAAGTTCATACTTTTGAGTCTTAAAACAAATCACTTAAAAGTGAAGTCTAAATTCTGTTCTAAATACGATACTGCAGCTATATTAGTAGTATAGTTGTAGCACGAATGGGTCTGCTCGACAGGGTAAGGACCACGCTCTCACAGAATACCAGAGTAAAATAGCAGCTTAACACTGCTGTGTTTCGCGTATGGTGAGTGTAGAGAACCGGAGACCCTTTTTACTGGAAAAGAGGCATTCCATCTTAGTCCTCACGGGTGATAACGCATCTGCATTTTGAGTCTTTATTGAGAATAGATGTAGATATCTATGGGTTACAGCAACCACTTACCATCAGGTGGACTGTGCTCGTTTGTCACCCTATACTATAAAAAAAAGTCTATCAACGTCCCAGTGCTAAGAAGAGGCCTCTACTCATTTCAGAAAGGGTTATGAAGCAGTTAAAGACTAACACAACAGAAAACGAAAATTAGACATGTCGAAACATGTCTAATTTTCGTTTACTTCTATTGTCAGCAAGTAGTGAATTACCGATTGCACCTTTTCCATCCAAATATACGAGTACTTAGATACCTATTTTTAACACGAAGATCTTAGTTAATTTGAATATACAATTACTTTCCTAATATTTTTCTACTTCACCAATATAATAGCTGCCAGATGTATATCGTGTACGCCTGACTTCCTGTAATTTTGTAAACGTGCAGTTAGACTAACCATTATGTTACACTGACTTACTGCTAGATAGCTACCAAACAGATAATACGAGTATGGGGACTGCGCTACGTTACCTGACGAAATTAACCCACAAATGATTGCATGTTACTTGGGAGCAAAAACAGATAAAAGGGAGGTGTTATCTTGACGGACATAACCAGATAACAACAAACCTGAATGTTTTGGCATTTCTATAATAGAACATACTAGCCTTTGGTATAACTTTACCAATATTTCATACAGGAGCTGCATTTACCACGGGTGATTAATGAACACCACCGGTTGATGTTTCATTCTTGTCTATAAATTGTGCTACGAGTCAGGTCAAGTTGTAAATAACGAAGCAGCCTGAGGCTCTCAAAGTTATGTTGTACGTCCAAGTGAAACTAAAGACATGTTATTTTAAATAATTTAATGTATGCTTTCCGTGGTCCGTTCTTATAGTAGCTTTTTCGAGAATTCTGTAATATCAATTAATCTGAAATAGGAAGATTTTATTCTAACAAATAAGTTCATCATTGTATGATTTGAAATATATTCCACTTTACTTTAGAATATTTGGGATTTTTGCGCTAGTAATACTGTTTTCTATCAGAGCGTCATTCTTTAATCAGCAGACGGCGACACGTGTAAGTGAGGTAGTCAGGCAGGCATTTAGGGAAAAGATGACATATTTCCCTTCCACCCTATTTTGGTATTCCTTCTTTTTCTTCCTTATGGACTTCTGGCAGTGAAAGGAAAGGGGAGATCTCCCAACAAATAGCGTTCAGGCCGAGGAGCGACTAATGCTCCGTGTGGTAGTATGCAGCCATTCTATATATACGGGAGTATTTCGGAACTTCGATAGCGTAATTTAAGCTTCAGTTTGTTAAGCTTGTGGCGTTACAACAGCAGCACCACAGATACTTTAACGTCGACTACTGAACCTGAACCTCTTCCGAAGTAGGACTGCCATATACGCCACGCATAGCAGGTGGATTGATGTTCGCAGTACCAGCGACTCGCACCAGTGACGCTGCTCCCCGCTGCCGTTCTGATTATTTTATGCCATCTATCATATTAATCGTACACCTCAATCTTTTGTGAGCCATCACAGCCATAGGAAGGAATCTTTCTGGCATTTCCCATGGTCGCCTCACACGACACCCACCGAAAGAAATTAGGTGATACATTATCAATTTTACAACAATTCCTCAACCCCTGCCCGTGATAAATGCGATAAAAAATGCAAAGGGATGCAACATCCCTTCGCAACGCCAGAGAATCGAGCCGATTAGAAAGAACTCGATCGTCGACGATATTATGTTGATATGCTATGTTTATTTTGAATATACATAGCATTTCAACTTTGTTCAACTTTATTTATATTTATAAATATGTTTGTTTTTATTTATATAACTTCATATGCACAATGATATTTGGTATGTAGGGAAATTCATTACCTTCAGGCATTTTTTACCAAAGAAAAAGATTATTAACAGCGTTCATACGCCACACTGCTAGGCACAAGCCTTCTCTCATTTCTGAGAAGATTTTAGGCCATGAAAATCCGTCGTGCTGCTTCAATACTTTTTGGAGATTCACATGTCCTTGAAATATTTTAATCTATGACATACAGATTCCTTCAGGATATTTTCCTTCACTAGCGAGCACGTGGTAGATCGGTACTTAAAACTACAGTAACAATTTCACAAATTTTAAGGGGAGTACTTATCCTTTCAGCAATTATCGGTCCACCTTTAATAATCATAAAATTGGACATTCATTGCCTACCTGTTTATAAAGTTTGACTACCGCTGTTATAAAATACGTTACGATCTTTATGGTTCCATTTACGCTTGCCCCGTCTTATTTTTTTATATTAATTGCCGGGATTCAATTTTTTTTTCTTTGCCCTTTTCCACTCAACGGGCACCTGTACCTAAAAGCGGACTCAGAAGATGATTTCGATGACTGGTTACATTTTTGATTAAAAAAAAGTTTTATGTTTTTGTGTTAGCCCTTTTTATTCTTTATTCTGTTGCATTATAGTTCCTTGTGGTTAAGCAAGGTTACATCAAATAATAATTTTTAGTCTTCCTTTTTGAACAAGGGTGAGAAGATGAGTCCACTGACAAACCCGAGGTGAGCAGGTAGGAAATTGATTGTCGTTCGATTTCTACCGCCAAAATGATGTCTGTAAAATTCCGAGAGCGTTATTAACTCTATTATTCAGACAAAAGGATAAAATTCTATTTTGATTTTGAGGCCTATTATAATCCTAAATAACTTTGCTCTAAAGTTTGAGGAATTTCACCTTTTTAATCGCTATACGAAAGTTCAAGCTTCGTGCTCCCAAATTAATGACGAAAATATTTCTATGCTGGATTCGAATCTGCAGTTTTTTTAAAACCTTGAACCTTCTTTAAATATTTAGGTAACAATTACATTGATACCAGCGGAGATCGAACTCGTATTACTCGTGTACTAAAAAAATTATAACGAACGCTTACCACCTGAGCTATCACGGCTTTAGTATTCTATATACGAGTATAATTATTATTATTAAATTTAATAACTACCCTTTATATTTATTTTATCATAAAATTTTGTCAACTTTACTCTCTAAATATTCGTGACACTGTGGTAATACGCCGCTATTTTAAATTATGAAAACATTTTTTTTAAGGAAACGCAACAAAATGCGCTAAGAACGTAAAATGAATAACAATATAAATCACCATCATCATCAGCCCGTAAAATTTTACTGCTTAACAGGGGTCCTTCAAGTTACAAGCAGGATCTGCCTTAATCGCGTCACGCTTGGCAGCCGGATTGACGTCTGGCACCTTTCACCACACTTTTGTCTGACGTCTTTTACCACAGAGTAAATAATACGTACTATGTACTGGTTTGGTAATTTTAAACAAGATGGCTATATCGCCATCTATCGGATTTTTGAGAACTCTTAGCCGACTCTTACGACACTCACGGGGCGAAATGGGGCGATGGATTCTCTTAAGCCACCTACAGACGGTAAAATATAAAATATAATCTCTATATATAAAAATCAATTGCTGTCCGTTAGTCTCACAAAAACTCGTGTTTGTGTGGGTCCCTGAATGATCTAAACGATTCACAATTGCACCCGGTAGGTGGCGTTGTTGTCGAGATGCAGAAATTACCCGTGCGGAGCCGGGGCGGATCGCTAGTATTATATAAATAAATAAAAAATATTAATTACTTATGTTTTAGTTTTAGTTTTGCACATTCTACGCAGCGCACTTGAAGTGAGCAATGCAATTTTATTGTGCGCGTAAAGTGAGCACGGTACACGTATGGCATTATTTTCCTAATAATGTTGTGAGGTTGATAGCTGAATAGTATTTATAAAAGTTTTTGATTTAACGGCTCCGTGGCGCAGTGGCTTAGCACAAGTTTAAATCCCGCACAGAACAATTATTTTTATGGCCTACAAATAATTATACTGGGTCTAGGTGTTTTTCCTTGTACTTTTTGTAAATTGCCTCCGTGATACCGGTACATCCTAGTGTGAGAATAAGAATTTTCTATTAATTTTCACTCACAAATAGTAAATTAAGGAAAAAAAATGCAGTTAATAACAATTATTGCAGGAAACAGCATATTGATGCTAGAAACCATGAAACGAACTTTGATGGCGCGAGCACCATAAAATTGAAGGCCATTGCTAGAAGTAAAATTCTCAGAATAATCATGTAAGATTGTTTTTATACCAATATCGGTACTATTAAGTTGCTTAAATGGCATTATTTCGTATCTACTTTAAACATGCCAGTTTTATACATTTAAAAATTATTTCACTAGCCCCTACATTTCAGAGCCGTGGTAGCTCAGATGGTTAGCGCTCGCTGTAAGTTTCACAGTACGTGAGCAACCCGGGTTCGATCCCCGCCGGCACCAATGAAATTGTTAATTGCAATTTTAAGTGCTGATTTACCACGTGCTCGGCGGTGAAGGAAAACATCGTGAGGAAACCTGCATGTCTGAGAAATCAAAAAAAAATTTTTCGAAGACATGTGAAGTTCGCCAACACGCATTGGGGCAGCGCGGCGGACATTTCCCTTGCCCTAAAACCCTCCCAGAAACGGAGGAGGCCTGTGCCCAGCAGTGGGACGTATATAGGCTGTAACTTTACTTTACTTTTACTTTAGTCCTTACATATTACATAGAGTTACATGGGTGAGTACAGTGGTGAAGCTACAGTAGCCTAACGGCAGGGTGTGTACCGTGAACTCATAAGTTCGCGGGTTCGAATCCGTCATTCGACCACTGTCGTGAACCACTCCTAACACAAGCATTTTAAGCTTATCAGGAGTGGTTAAAGGTAATATTAGTAATGTTAATAGTAATCCTGCAAACTTGTATTAAAAGTAATTGCTTATGAAATTAATATGTAAGTATTAATAAGAGCCATGTATTTAATCTCCGCTTAGAATAAATACATTAAGCTAACAAAGTTGCGTAGAAAGTGCATCGGAGGAATACAGGAAGTGTATTTATTGAACGGATGACGTTTACTACCCACACCCGTCTACTAGCCGAGTTATTGCGAACAAATACTTCAAATGTAGAAGTTACCTATAACTGGATTGGTTCAGTAAACTGGAAACGTATAGTAATGGAAACCTCCTATAATAAAAAGACTAGGAGATCAGATGTCAGAGTAATCGGCAGTTGCAGGTGCTCGGTTCATACTTTTTTTTATCTTTTACATTTATTTAATCATTTTAACTCGGTTTCAAATATTTGGGATAGAACATTTTTATTACAATGATAAGTAATCAAGATACTTAGAATATGTTGTCTAGTTTCAAAGTCAAGATTCGATTCCAAAGGTATTGTAACCAGCTCATTCTGCGTAGATCGGACCAAAATTAATATTCAAAAAACTGAAGGTAGCCGGGCTAACTATGACATTGGGACGTCAAACATCTCAGTCCCCCCGTGACCATGGGTGCTGTAAAGCACCCGAAACGTCGGGAATCAAAATAGTAAAATTAAACGCGATAAAATCCGTAAAAATAGTTTTATGCGATGTGTAGTGTTCGCGTAAATATAAGAAATCATTAGGTATTGTAACTTGTCCCCTGATGTAACCACGTGACTGTTACATCATTTACGCGTCGGTAAAGATGTCTCTATGTACTATACTATACGCGTAGGATAAGAATAGGATTGATTTCAGTACTAAGAAAATTATAACGAATGATTAGTACCTAAGCTATCACGGCTCTAGTATTCTATATACATGAGTATATAATTATTGTTAAAATTATTAACTACCCTTTATATTTATTTTATCATAAAATTTTGTCAACTTTACTCTCTAAATATTCGTGACACTGTGGTAATACGCCGCTATTTTAAATTATGAAAACATTTTTTTTTAAGGAAACGCAACAAAATGCGCTAAGAACGTAAAATGAATAACAATATAAATCACCATCATCATCAGCCCGTAAAATTCTACTGCTTTACAGGGCCCTTCAAGTTGCAAGCAGGATCTGCCTCTCTTGGTAGAGAGTAATTGTGTTATGTGATCTGCCTTAATCGCGTCATGCTTGGCAGCCGGATTGACGTCTGGCACCTTTCACCACACCTTTTGTCTGACGTCTTTTACCACAGAGTAAATAATACGTACTATGTACTGGTCTGGGTATTTTAAACAAGATGGCTATATCGCCATCTATCGGATTTTGAAATCTTAGCCGACTCTTACGACACTCACGGGGCGAAATGGGGCGATGGATTCTCTTAAGCCGCCTGCAGACGGTAAAATATAAAATATAATCTCTATATATAAAAATCAATTGCTGTCCTTTAGTCTCGCAAAACTCGTGTTTGAGTTTTGCGAGATGATCTAAACGATTCACAATTGCACCCGGTAGGTGGCGCTATTGTCGAGATGCAGAAATTAACCGTGCGAAGTCTGGGCGGATCGCTAGTATTATATAAATAAATAAAAATATTAATTAAGTATGTTTTAGTTTTAGTTTTGCACATTCTACGCAGCGCACTTGAAGTGAGCAATGCAATTTTATTGTGCGCGTAAAGTGAGCACGGTACACGTATGGCATTATTTTCCTAATAATGTTGTGAGGTTGATAACTGAATAGTATTTATAAAAGTTTTTGATTTAACGGCTCCGTGGCGCAGTGGCTTAGCGCAAGTTTAAATCCCGCACAGAAAACACAGCAGTGTTAAGCTGCTATATTACGCTGGTATTCTGTGAGAGCGTGGTCCTTCCCGGTCGAGCCGACCCATTCGTGCTACAACTATACTACTAATATAGCTGCAGCATGGCTCTACCACGTATAAAAAGAAAGTCTTAGAAAAGACTGACCAAGAAAAATACGCATAAATAACCGGCCAAGTGCGAGTCGGACTCGCGCATGAAGGATTCGGTACCATCGTAATACACGTTTCTAGTAGGGGAGCCCCCTTTAATTTTTAATTTATTTTTATTTTAAGTACACATTCTGTGACAATTTCAACTGACTACCTATTATGGATCATGAGATACAGACAGACGGACAGCGGAGGCTTAGTTATAGGATCCCCTTTGCGTACGAAACCCTAAAAAATATTAACCAAGAAAAATACACAAAAAAATACGCATAAATAAAAACAAAATGCTCGAGTATATTTTCATTTACATCTGTGTAAAATAAAAAAGGAACATTAGTTGCGAGTGACATAATTAACACATCAATAAAAGAAAAAGTTATAAGATGTTTGAAGGCCAACGCAGATTATAGTTTCTAAGTATTTAAAACCGCAGACAATGTTAATCGTATTAGTAATTATTTCGTAAATGTTAGTCTCACGTTGAGCAATTTGTGGTCAAGTCGAAAGTTTTATTGTATTACTTTCACACTGTTCTATCCTCTGTGTTGGTTTAAATAAGAATTAATTTAGCTTGACTTTATTGAATGCCACGTTTGTACGCGACCTGCAACTGATAGTATCGACGAATCGGTCTCGTGGAGAGCTGGTATGAGGAGCAATGGGCTCGTCCTATGGGTGCGCGATTCGGCACGCAGTCTATTCTTTAGAGCAATTTATTATTGTTAATGTAATTATATTGTATATCTATAAAAAAAATATCTTATTGTGATGGGATTATGTTATAGTAAACATAAATATACAGTGTTATTTTGCAGAGTTTAGCCAAATTTTAAACTTAAGTTCAAATACATAAATAATGATATACCGTACTGCAGTTTTAGAATATACGATTAAATAAGGCTAAACGTAGTGATTATATTCTCTTTGGCTTCTACTTTTATTTGAAATTATCCCAAATTGATTGTGATTAATGAGCAACAACTACGCGTGCGCGCGCTCCTCTGTGTGCAATTCAATTCACAACGTCTTTGCCGGCCGATCGACCCTTACGTATGTGTGTGTGCGTAGTAAAATACTAGACGCGAAATATTTATGAATGATAATCAGTTAAAATAATGCATTACCGCGTATTTTGAATTTAAAAAATAAAAAGACTGAATGTTTGAGATTTTTTTTAATTAATTTTTCTTCACCATTTTCCTATATTACTTATTCTGAACTTTCTCTGCAACTTTGGCCGGTTATTGTAAAATAACCCTGTATCATTTCAATCACAATTTATAATTTTAAAGACGATCACGCGGCCTACCTGGATATTAGTCGGCGCCAACATTTCTATAAAAACAGACGGTTCGGTTTTCGGATCTGTTTGTGTTGTGGTTGTCTCGTTATTGTCTCTCTGCCGCGGCATCCTAAGTCCTAGTCTATCTTCGATTTCATCAAGCGTTATATCGGACACAGGTTAGAACGACTCAGTTATTTTGTATTCGTTCGTACTAGCGTGTTAAATCTACTGATGGATATAGACCCTTTTTCAAGAATGCACCAGTTGTCAAATAACCTACAGTTGGCATCAGTTGGTTTGTCAAAAACTTCCACGTTGGTCAGGCGGATTGGTGAACGCAGAGCCAACACCATACCGAGATTGACATTTGAATAAAACTTAATGAACGCAGACCCGAAAATAAGGGTCGAATATTTTCTGCCTTCAGTTGCTCACAAGAAAAACAACCTCGTTCTTTAGTTAGCGCCGCGAGCAGACGAGGTTGGTACTTAATGAATTTTTTATAGGTAGGTAGGTACTCGTATTTCCCTTTGCAATCCTTACCTGGTACATTTGTAGTAAAGAACATTTTTTTCCTTATCGTCTTAAAAAGACATCAACTTCTAAGAAAGTTATCCTAGTAGTCAGAAATCATACCTTTATCATAACTTATATTTAAAATATGTTTTCTTTCTCTTTTATTCACATTGAGAGTAATCATCAAGACTTCAAAGGAGCTATCATTGTCTTTTGACGTCTAAATTTTTAGGTATTAATTTATTCAATCAAGTTTTTTTTCATATTATAGCCGCAAAATTATACTATATTTTTAATATAGTTTTTAAGCGATAAAACATTTGTTCATAGTATTTATTTCTTATATTCCTTTGATAAGTTAAAAAAATTAACCCACCAAAATTGTAACTGGCGAGCCGTATCGCGTTCCAATCAGACAGAAGAAAGTACGGCGAGCGCGGGATGATAGCGGCGTAGGCTGCGACCGGCTGGACCGGTTATGCTAAACCCCATTGTGGTCAGTTTTTGTACCCCTCTTCCCCACAACACCGCCCCGGACACCTCATTGTAAATGTTCCGCGAAAGAATAAAGAATTCGATATGCCAAAATATATTTTGCATTTTACAATTTAATTAAACATAAAAAACATCAAAGCAAGATTTATTAAATACTAAATATATTCAATAGATTTACACTGACTGTTGTAACTCGCACTTTGAAAAAAAAATCATTTGCTATTCATTATATTGTGTGTCGCTAAAATGGTCATTTTACTGCTAAATATGGGCAAACAATAAAAGAATCTCCAAAATTAATGTTATTTTGATATACGTACCTACTCGTTCTGCTTCCACTTCGCGTGGGAGTAAAATCCTATTAAGATATCCATTAACTTAAAATAAATAAATTTTGGATGTGATTCGTGCATTTCATGATCATTTGCTTATTATTAATAAAAATAATGTAAATAAAATCAAGTAATTTGTTTTAAAATCATTATCATCATCACCATCTTTTAAGATAAAAATTCTTTTCACTAATGAGCTACCTGATATGCTTTTCTTGCACTATTTGTTCTAAGTGTAGCTGCTTTGTCTATGTATAATTGGTTTGTTTAACGTAGGGTTGACGTTAATGCTCTCATGGTAGAGTAGCCACATGACACATTTATATTGTTTATGATTAAATTATACGAATAGTCTAATTAAAAGCCTAGAACAGCACACTTGTCTTCATTTCGCCATAACCAAAGAGTGGAATTAGAGTTCGATTTATTTCAAAGGACTTTCCGCCTTCAATCGGTCGCAAGAGTATGCACCAGTGCGATCATAGATAATATACTGTAAGAAACTATTCCACTTCTGATGTTAGAAATTATTCTCAAAAGTATTTAAATAAAAGAACACTACTCGGTAACAAACCCTGCTTACTATCAGAACCCCAATTAAATGATAACACCAAAGTATGCAAACCAACAGCACCACTACCCATCTCAATGTAACACAGGGCAGCCTCTCAGCAACACGACCTTCCTTGCCTACACTAGAATACCCCAACGGGCATAGTAACGACAGTGGGACTCTTAGAATTACAGACTTAGTTTTTTTTTGCGCCCAATGCAAGGACACCCTCCGGAAGCGAGGGAGGGAGGATGCTCATAGCATACCACGCAGCCGGCTGCGTGGTTATGTGGGACTCACTTTGAAGAAGTGCCTACCCACTAACACCACCTGAGAACGGCTCTAGCACGAAGGCTTTATCGCCGAATCGGAGACGACCTCCTCGGGGAGTGGGAGGCGTGGGGCACAACCGTCTGGGGATGGAAGCGCGGGTCAACCAACACAGCCGCAAAGTGCGCGGTGCTGAGAGATGGAGGGATTCGCATGTGCGAAAATGTACTCACCGCACGGGGACGATGAGCACTGACTGCCAGCGCAACCGTGCGGGGGCGGCGGCACTAGCGAAGGCAGGAAGGGAAGGCACTCACCGTTCAACGGTGAGCGCGGGCGCACAACACAACCGCACGGGGGCGGCTGGCGGAGACGGGAAGGCTCCCACCGTCGCCCGAACCCACATTAGTGGGCAAGGAAACACGGCGACGGTGAGACAGCTAGCACAACCGCACGGGGCGGCTGTGCTAGCCGAGGCGGGAGGGCAACTCGACCGTGCGGGGACGGGAGCGTGGGAGGGCACTCAACCGTACTGGGACGGGAGAGTGGTCAGCTAACACAACCGCACAGGGGCGGCGGCGCTAGCTGAGGGGGACGGGACGGGACTGACGTTCAATTCCTCGAAACTGTACTGACTGAGGGAGAAGACCCGTACGGGGACGAGTGCGACGGTCAGCCGGCGGACTCCGCTAGCGCACGTCCACACGGGGGTGACGGCGCAAGCGGAATGTTGATTTTGCCTCTTAGTCGCCTGTGCGATACTTTATACTGCTAAAACAAGTAGGAGACCTTCATTTGTTCGTATTTCCTTTTATTTTTTTACCCTCATTCCCAACAATACTATATAGGCAAGTGCGATTGTAAACTCTGGTGAGGATCGTTTGACGGTGGAAATCACATCATTTTTAACCTTATATTATAATATATTACTGATTATAAAAAAAATACATCACTATTAACATATCCTGTACAGTTAAAAGTTTCTCGTTTTAAAATTGGAATATGAAAGAGGTTTTATTACCGACCAATTTTTAAATCATGCAAATACCATAATAACCGCTTTAAATTTTGTATAAGTAACATCCTGTTGGACAATTCCTGACATTTACTAGGTTTATGAATAAGTTTTTGAAATAGGATACTTATCAATGAGTTATAGAAATGCGTTCTATTTTATTCGAATCTTATATTCGTTAGTAGCCAAGTCCAGAAAAAAAAACTAAATTAAAAACTATACCCAATTTTTTTCAAACTTCACATTTGGTGGTAATTTAATTCACAGGTATGCAAAATGGAGAAATCATTATGAAAATGGAGAAACTCAAACTTCTTGCGGTTATTAAATATTTCTGCCTGAAACATTTTTCTACAAAAAGTGTTTTTGAAGAACTGTAGTCTACTTTGGCAGATAATGATCTGTGTTATTCTACAGTGGCATATATAATATTTAAAAAAAAATCCTTTAGTCGCGAATCTATACAAATAATAAATCTGTAGAAAAGTCGTGTCTGTAATTCTAATATATTCTTGAAAAAACAAGTCCAGGGGACTAATTAAAGGGTTTTGAAGCCAAATTAGTGGTTTTTAGAATTTTTGTCTGTCTGTCTGTCTTTCTGCCTGCCTGTCTGTCTGTCTATCTGTCTGTGTATTCCGGATTCACGCAAAAACTACTGGACCGATTTACATGAAATTTTGTATGTAGGTAGTTAGTAACCCGGGGCAACTTATAGGCTACTTTTTATCCGATTACGGAACTTCGAAAAAGGAAGGTTAAGTATTTTGCTTGCATTAGATGTGAATTTTCTATTATATCTTAGTTATAGGCGGTATGACTGGTATTTTTAAAATAAATACCATATTTATAAATAAAGATTAATATATAGTTATAGCCTTGGTAAAATAATTTGAAGCTACACTGATTTATTATCAAAACAGCGCCATCTGTCATCAAATGGAAAAAGTAGTATATTTTGCCTTCACTTACATAGTTATAAAGTAAATAATATAAATAACTTACAAAAATTTAAATAATTAGATTTTTAAAATTATTCAAAAATTCTAACGTTTAGTTTTTTAGTATTTTTGTTATTTTATTTTAAAAGTGTAATAATTTCAATAGATAAAAATGACGTATATCAAAAATATGAAAATTGATAAGGTTTTTCTTAGAGTATTTATAATAGCTTCCTTATTCAATACTCTAAGAGACTTTTATATTGTTCGCTTCTATCGCTGATATTACTAGATAGAATAGTTTTGGCTTTCATTATTTCATCTAACAATAGCGCCATCTACTTACTTCTAAATAAACTAAAATGGTTAGTCATGATAAAATTAAATAATAGAATGCTACTGAATATACGATGCAAATAATTGAAAATTCGTTCGTGGGTAGGTCGTAGGTATATGTGGTCAACAATCATGCAAAAGTTTAGTTTCAGTTTTTATGAATTGTATTTAAACAAATACGAGGGCCTTCTAGTTCGCCATGAGATTTCATCATGGCACGGGAGCAATTCGTGTACGATTCCCTCGAGGATGAATCTGTTGATTTATGTAACATGTATGTAAGCTGCTACTTTTTTACTTTTCATGGGGCAATATATGCAGTTTATATTTCATTCATATTTTCGGGTATGTTCTTTTTTGTTTTTACTCTACCGTAAATATTAAGGGTTGCAAAGATGAGTAGAACTCATTATCGTCAGCCTATCAAAAGTCCACTAAAATTAACATAGGCCTCCCCCATAAATTATCAAGTGGCTGGATATTTGCTATAGTTGCCACGCTTGGTAGGCGGGTTGGCCACCGCAGCTATTATTATTTTGATCTGTTGTCAGGAAGATATTATGCTGTTTATTTTCCTATGTCGCCTCTTACGATGGGACGGTATGAGGTGGCAGATTCTCTTTCACCGCCACAACAAGGCGACCATTTTTACTCCCGTTCATGAGTTTAGTGCTTCCCACGTTCACTGTGAATAAAATTTATAAGGAATAAAATAAATTTTAAGGTTTTTTTGCGTTTAATTTTACCTTTTTTAATTTTTTCTGATGTTTTGGCCACTTTACAGCACCAATGGTAACGGGAGGACTGAGGTGTTTGACCACCTGATGTCATAGTAAGAATATAATAGAATAGAATAGAATAGAATAGAATAGAATAGAATAGAATAGAATAGATACAGTAGTATTAAAGTTGGTAAAATTACTGCAGTAGTATGCTTGGCTTTGAATTTAATTTTATTAATCATGGAGTCCTTAGCAGATACAGCAGCAGGTAGCACTCAGCCATTTCCTATTTAAATTAGGATGTTTTTGAATTTCAATAGCCTCGCGAATCATCATTGGTAAGAATCGGTGTTCTAATACAAAGATTTGTTCTCTATCAGATCCGATATAATGGTTGGGACGATACTAAACATATCACTGACATATGATATGACATACTTTAGACTTCCCGGAGCGTCGGTGCTTCACATTAACGATATGTTCCTTTACGCGGGTTTTTATGGAACTTTCATCCAAAGATGCGTAAAAACCCCCTCGTAAAAAAAGTTAAAATTAAACGTGATAAAATCCGTGACATTAGTTTTATTCCATGTGTAGTATGTACATTATTATTGAACTGCATTTATTAAAATTTGAAGTCTACTCGAACGTAAAAAAAATATCTACATCTATTTTATGGTACTAATCTATATTAAATAGGACCAATGATATGAATAAAATATTTCCAATAAACATTATACCGTAAATTGATAGAAGACCATGAAATTCATCATTATTTTGTTAAAACTAAATTGACTTTAATTATGAATGAATGTAAAGAGTAAAATGTAAATAATAATAATAATAAATTTTGATTCCAAGACAATTTACCTTTCTTATGGATACATCGGAAGACACGCCCGATATAAAAACTAGTAGGTGTTTCTAGACATATACATATATGCACGTGTCCCTGTAGCTATTATATCTGTGCCAAATACAAATCATCTACGTCTAATAGTCTTTTAGAATTCAAAAAAATCTTTGACAGACATAGAGACACAGACACCGAGGTGACTCTAAAAGTAATCGAATTTTGCTAAATTTGGCACGGAATAGCATTTAATGATGTTTTTAAATTTAAGTTGACGCGAGCGAAGCCGCGGGTAAAATGCTAGTAATTAATATAGGGCCACAAGACAAATTTAGTTTCTTTTAAAGCGCAACGTATTTTGCTCTTCTGGGATAAATTTATTTTTATTGCAATGTTCGAATATACACATATAATAAAACTAAAGTTATTTGTTTTACGAAAAAGTGCAAAATACACTTTGTGCCTTAAAAATCTCTTAAATATTTTAAGTAAAAAAGTATAAATATAAAAATAGCTCACGAGACTCATGCCGCTGTCACCTCACTTCACAAAATACTTACTCGTACATAGTATTTATTTCCATTAAATAAAAAAACTTCCATTTCCATTCCTTGTATTTTACGTTAATGTGAAAAGACTCAAAGCTTTTAATTATACTGGCTCTCTCACCCTTCATACTGAAACAAAGCAGTGAGTGCACTGCAATATGGCAGCGGAAATGAATGAAATTATCTTTTACGTGGTAGAGCCATGCTGCAGTTGTTACTGGTATAGTTGTAGCACAAATGGGTCGGCTCGACCGGGGAAGGTCCACGCTCTCACAGAATGCCAGCGTGAAATAGCTGCTTAACGCTGCTGTGTTTCGTATGGTGAGTGTAGAGAACCGGGAAACCCTTTTTACTGGAAACGAGCCATTCCATTTTAGTCCTCACGGGTGACAACGCATCTGCATTTTGATTCGTAATCGAAGATAAATGTAGATGTCTATGGGCCACTGCAACCACTTACCATCAGGTGGTCTGTGTGCTTGTTTGTCACCCTTATACTATAAAAAAATTAGTACCCAACCTGGATGAGTTCTTAGGCAGAAAAGACGTCCTAAACCCAGAAAATTTAATATTAATAAAAAATTAAAAATTTAAGAACGAAGTAACTTTGTTCAGGATATTTAAATGGTTTATTAACATTTATTTACATAACACTATAATAAAAAAAAAACCAAATCTAAAAACTTAAATGATCATACAGTCCTACCCCACTTGGTATCGTGCCAAGAATGCTGGTTGTGTTTTCTCGCTGAATGGCTATACTTAGCCTTTGAGCGAGAAAAGAACCAGCCCTCTTATCACCAGCAGCGACGACCAGTCGCGGATACAGTTCCTTTAGGAATTTCACCCCACGCGGACCCCACGGACCGATAGTCTCTACAGCAAATGGCACGAATATGTAGTCATCTCTCAGTGACTCATATCTGCGCCACTTACTTAGTTCGACTGTCTCTGATGGGGGACTATTAAATTAAATCCAGTTCGAAGTCACCCCGTGACCATGGGTGCTGTAAAGCACCCGAAACATCGGGAATTAAAAAGATAAACGCGATAGAATCCGTAAAAATTAGTTTCATTTAATGTGTAGTCTTCGCGTAAATATAAGAAACATTAGGGCTTTTAAATTAAATCCAGTTCGAACATCATCTTCCTTTGATTAAGCGATACAATAAATTCTATAAATTCAGCGGTTTGGTCAAGTTTTGCTCGAATAGAATCTCCTCTAAGGACTTTAAGAACAGTTAATCCTTAGTGTCCTTAAAGGTGACTGTGGTCTTTTTGTTTAGAGTTGGTGGGTTACAAGAGTCCATGGACCGCAGGAGTCATTTACCATTAGGTAGACTCTTGGGTCGTTGTCAACTTATTTTGTTAACTTTTAATTAAAATTAAAAAAATTGTTTAAGAAACAATCACAATTTTACGTTCTTGGAATTGCTGCTGAACTTATACTATAAATCCTATGACTTAACTACTAGAGTTCAGATCTCAACTCTTTATCACCCCCGAACGTCGTTTTTGTAGCGAACTTTGTCCTTTTCAAATTTATGGTTATAGTGGGATACTTCATTCTTACTAAGACTGATGACTTAAAACCCACTAGACAGAGTGACGTTATATCCCGAAACTTACACTGCATTCATGGGTGTACCCAAGGAGGACAGCTGGCCCCCACCACTCACTGGATTTTGTATGCCTAAATACCTACTGTTGTACGATAAAGTTATGTTTGAGACACGTAACGATTGTTAGGAATTACTTTACAATATACTTTTTTAAAAAGCGCCCGTTCAAGTTGTAATATTCATGCAACACGCTAGTGCAGCAAGCAAGCCGGCCACCCGCTGCTGCGCCAACGACGGACGAAGATTACACAGGTTAATAATTATGTAGCAAGCTAGAAGATTATGGAATCTGGTCGAGCGCTCGTATACTCGGCTGCAACAATGTTGTTCGTACCTAGGTGTAGGTTACGTAGACCAGGTTCATGATATTATGAAAATTGGGGTCATCTTATCGATTAATGTCGCTAGAACTAATTTTACTTACAATAAACGTAATAACTTTGCAATTTTTTCCTTTGAGCTTTAAAGGTGCGTTTTTTTTGCGTTTTATTTCCGCCGAAAGTTGTACGTGGTGTACAGGGATCTCTTATTGTCTGACCATTCACTAAGTATAAATGGCACAGAGTCATGTGCGCCTGCCAATTTTTTTTGGCAACGCAAAATCAAATGTACAGGTATGCTATGCGAACAGATCATGCAAAAATTATTAAAGACAATAGAAATGCATAACAACCAATAGTCAATACAATTATTGTTTGCGGTACTCATGATTTGCCATTAAGAGGAAAAGAAAAAGATAACACTTTTTGGATAAACAAGCACACAAGGAGGAGAACTTTGAAACTTTGTAGATATATAGCAGAATTCATCTAACAAGCAGTCTTTTTTATCCACAGGTGCAAACAGCCCTAAAAATTTTACTGGCAATGCCTTATTCCGCGGCAAAAAGACTCTTAAAAACATGGCTGAAATCAACAATGATCGAATACAGGTGAAAAGGGCTTTGTTTGTTTAGTATACATAAAAGAAAGGTACCTACAGTAATAAATTATTTTTCGTCATGTTCTACGTCCAATCCGTTATAATTTTTTTTTGTCAATCATTTAACTCATGTCTTCATTATTTAATTTAGTAATATTTATTCCCACCTTTTAATTATAAATAAGCCCAGCGGTGTGCATGCATTGTCGCAGCGTACCGCCTGGCAGGGTTGCCATGTAATGTCGGAAGGAATGTTAATGAAAAGGAGACGTGTTGCTTGTTCTAGATCTTTAATCTCTTGGTATAGAGTAATTGCGTTCTGTGTCTTTAATTATACTGTTCTTATTCTACCTTTACACTAATATATATATTTTAGTGGGGGCTAGACTACAGATAAATAAAATCTTAGTAGTATATAAAATAGACATATTGTTAAGTGATGTATATGGAAATAAAGATTATTATTATTATTACTTTACTCAATGGCCTTAGTTGTGTAAACGAGTACGTTTTAAGATTTATTTATTTATTACATAATTATAACATCATTACAGTTATATTAACCAATGCGATGCTATAACTAACTTAAATATAAGAAAAATACTGACTAATAAATAACGACTATAAAATAATGAATAATAATATTAACATGATTATAAAATAAAACACTAATTTAAAAAAATTACAATTTTCAACGATGTATCTACAAGACGAAAATCATGCCTTACCCCCATCTCCGGTACCGCTTATGCCGGTAATTGGGTTGTGTATACTACGCTAGAGGTATGGTGTTGGGAATACTACGCTGGAATATGTTGACAAGTATTTTTATCTAGAAAAAATAAAGCAAACGTGTACAACTAGTGCGTTTTGCCAGTGGAATGCCACCACTGGAACTAAGATACGGCTCACAGTTCAGAGTCACTCACAGAGTTATGGAGAGGCCTATACTCGGAGTTTTTCAGCGTCATAGAATCCGTTGGTGTTCTTTGATAAGTTTTGTTAATTACTGTATTTGTGTATACGCGGCGCGCGACTACCTCGTTAGTCCAGTGGTCGTAAACACGGTTGCTAATCATGACGTCCCGTGTTCAAATCTCGAATCGTGCCAAAAACAGTTATAGGGTTTTTCTGTCAAGAAATTTTCAGTAGCAGTCAGCAGCCCGGAGTCAGAAAGTTGGCGGTGTTTCACTCCCATGCCTCGGAAAGCACGTAAAGCCGTTAGTCCTGCACCTAATCTCTCTCCGGTCGTGCGCACCTGTATTTTGATTATTTGTAGAGAATTAATAAAAATGTATATGGGCCACAGCATCCACTTATCATCTTACTATCAGGTGGAGTGTGTGTGTACAACATCAAACGCGCTGACTGTGGTGTAGGTTTACCGTCCCATCGAACTATGAGAGTGACGAAATAAAGAGTGCACCCGAGCTTGCGCATACACTTAGGCACTATAGTGATGTCCTGCACAGATGGTTAGTCTCCGTTGAGACTGGCAACCGTGACCGAAATTCAGTCTGTGATCAATAAACTGTAAAACACAAAGTGGCAATGGGCTCAAATATGTTTATCCTTGATTAAGAATCAATATGCAGATGTGTTGTCACCTCTAAGGACTAAGATTGAATGCCTCGTATCCAATAAAAAGAGTTTTTTTAAATAAGATAATGAAAAAGGATGACAAACGAGCACACAGTCCACCTGGTGGTAAGTGGTTGCTGTGGCCCATAGATATCTACATCTATTCTCGATTACGAATCAAAATGCAGATGCGTTGTCACCTGTGAGGACTAAGATAGAATTCCTTGTTTCCAGTAAAAAGGGTTTCCGATTCTCTACACTCACCATACGAAACACAACAGCGTTAAGCAGCTATTTTACGCTGGTATTCTGTGAGAGCGTGGTCCTTCCCCGGTTGAGCCGACCCATTCGTGCTACAATTCTTCCACTAACATAGTTGCAGCATGGCTCTATCAATAATACATTTAAACGATAATACATGAGCAACAATTCTCCGGCGATCTAGTTCTATAATAGCTTAATGCTGCTGTGCTTCGTATGGTGAGTGTAGAGAAAGTTTACGTGGTCTACACTCACGATACGAACACTCACACTCTCACAGAATACCAGCGTAAAATAGCAGCATAACACTGCTGTGTTTCGTATGATGAGTGTACAGAACCGGAGACCCTTTTTACTGGAAAAGAGGCATTCCATCTTAGTCCTCACGGGTGATAACGCATCTGCATTTTGATTCTTTATTGAGAATAGATGTAGATGTCAATAGGTAACAGCAATCACTTACCATCAGGTAGACTGTGTGCTCGTTTGTCACCCTATCCTATAAAAAAACTAGGCTGTGTGGGTATAGATCCCTTCGCCTTAAAATATGAAAAACAAATGAACCAGTAGGTCAGTGTCTCTAAACCCGTAGAGGAAGTATGTACAATACACTGACTTAGAAGTATTTGGACTGGGCATACCTACAGAATTAGCGTGACTACCTGCAATACACTGACGCATCAAATGGCCGCCTTTTATAGAGTTGTAACTCAGCAATATGGGCAGCTGATATCGATATTTTTACTAATATGAATTTGTTTTCATTTCATATAATTGAATTTGTTGCTTTATATATTTTATTCCGTAGGTATTTATATAGGTAGAGGGCTATATTTTCAACCGTCAAATAACTTATCTGAGGAATAAATAATGTGTCTGGCAGTTTTATGGCTTTTGTGTAGATAGAAATTAAATCCGTAGCCTAATTGTGTAACACACTAAAATGACAAACCATACCAATTTGACAGTTTAACAATATCCATTGCGTTGTTTTTGTTGTCGAGCAAACGAATTTTTCAATCACATGAAGCAACGGATATTGTTGGGTTGTCAAATTAGAATTGGATTGCTATCCCTTAAGTTTCGATTGAGCTGCTTCACCAGGCTTCACCGCATATGTACACATACACAACTTGTTTAAAACAATGTTCTAAGTGTGCTAAGTACTCACTCAAGTTTTTTACATCATTTATATAATTGTGAACAAAGTTAAAAAGTTATAACGCACACAATAAAAATGAATATTGACAGAGTAGTGGGAGATTTTTGCTTGTATACCAAATTTATTTACTGTACAATATTACTGGGATGGAGATCCCTGATCCTATATTATAATCCCATATTATAGTATTTTTAATATAAAATAATAATGATTAGTTGAGTAAAAATTAAATCAACTGTTTTAAAAATCAATACTTATTTATTATTAATTGGTTTATTTAACGTTCTGCACATAATTAATCACAAATGGTGAGTTACACAAGCATGTTCGGTCCTGCTGGATATAATATATTCGGATTTTAAATGAAAAATATTATTTTTCGCAGGTAGGTACATTAATTTTGTTTATTTGAAATTCTAAAATCTGGCATGATCATGAAACATGATATTCGAGATTTATAAACTATTAATATTATTTATTCATTTCAGAATAAAATTAATCTATTAAAATAATTTCTAGTACAACACTTTGTCACTGCTTTTTGACAGTTTGACAGCAGATCTACCACAAAACTTGGCGCTTAACATGGCGACGCAGTCACGCATGGATGAGCTAATGACGTCACACGAATGTGTTACGAAAATAAGCACTTGACAAAGTGTAGTTGTTTCTCTTTTCTATTGCAGCTACTGCTTTGTTAAAAATAGACAGAACTGTTTTTGACAAGTTTGTGTCGATATTATAGATATTTGTATAACTATTATTTCTATAGGAGAATATGCCGCCTCCATAGGTATATTTATATCTCTATGGTATTTCCGTATATATTACTCTACCTATGCCAGTGTTGCCAACCGTACGATTTAAATCGTATTCATAAGATCTTTTTGCCCCTAGTACGATGTAAGATCACGTATTCGAAATCGTACGCAAAATATGCGTTCTTTTCAAATCTTATAATATTTATAACAAAATAAAAATGATAATTGATTAAGTTCATTTTATCGATATGAAAAATCAATAACATCAAAATTGATGGTTTTTTTAATAAACGCATCCAATCCAATCCTCTATCCCACTCGCACTTTAAAAATACGCAGCGTATTATACTATTCCGTCAACTCGCCGCCGACTAAGGAATTCCCCGCGCAGTTTAACCGACTTTCTTCGAGTTTGTTTTACGTCATTCTATTCGTTCTAATCCGAATAATATTACACTACGCAGATAATCATGTATTACATTTTTTTTTAAATTTTATTTACATATTATCTTTGTAATAGAGGACAGAGTGGAGACAGTAAGAGCCCCTTTTCTTTAATAAAAAAGTCGTAGTAAAGTTTAGTGTCAGATTCTTAAACGTTGTTATTAACTTACCCTAAATGTAAAATCTTGCTTTGACGTTATAATAATATTATTTTCGTATTTTTTACTGTTGTTTTATTGAAATATTAATGCGTACTATTTATTTTTTTATGAGTTCTTAGCAAAATACGATTTTTTCCATTTTATGGTACTCTCTCCTAAAAAATAAAGTTGGCAACCCTGCTCTATGCTGCAGTACGTGATCTGTCATATTTGATATTTGGTCATATTGTTAAAAATGAAAATGTCTTTTTGATGGTGTTTGCCAATGATAATAATCGAAAATATTATATTTTTTTAACATGGGAGGCTCTCAGAGCACACGAAAACTAAGTGTAGAGAACGAGACTATTCAAGTATCTCAAGAAGCAATAGATCGGATACAGGCACAGCTGTCTGCTAAAGTAATTATGTTTTTTCATTACATAATTTTGTCAATGTCACACACTGCATACACAAAAAATTTTGAAGTTTTCTTGAAATTTTTGCGACAAAACTTCTGATTCATTTTTATTATATTTTTCCTTTTTATTTGAAAAGAAAAAAATATTGTAGGTTAGAATTATATTCCTAATTGAACTAGGCTCATTAAATTTTACAATAGCTAACACTACATTTGCACATTTAAAAATTTTACTATATGTCATTAACTTTTTCTCAATAGGGATCTGTTGAAAAGGTTGTGTTCTTAATATTTTGTTAAATTATGACAATTTCCATATGTAACATAGTGCCACAATAGAGATTCCAATACCTAAATTTAATAGATATATATTATTAAACGAGAAAGACCCAAAAAACTTAACATTGATTTGTTTATCAAAGTATACTAGAACTATGATTATTAAATCTGATGTCATTAGAATTATAAATAGTGATATTTTCGCAAAAGTAGGAAAATTATTATGTTTCCACTGGCCCATGAAAGGTATGAAACAATTTATATTTTATTAGTCTGTCAATAACCTTTTCATCAAATTATTATTAATTATTATTAGTGTAGCTAAGAAGGCTTTATTTAACTTTTTAGTAGTGGATTAGTAATTTTTTAGTGTTAGTCACCCCTGAAGACTAAAATAGAATGCCTTGTCATCAAAAAAAATCTCTGGTTCTTTACACTCACTATAAAAAATGACATTATTAAACTGATATTTTACTCTGGTATATTGTAAAAGTGTTGTCCTTTTGTGGTCAAGTAGGCCCATTCATATTGCAATATAATATATTTCATATTGCAATATAATATATCAGCTTTACCATGTTAAATATTAATATAATGAAGAAATGCACTATACTTTCAGCAAGCTGCGCAACCACAGCCCCCCTTGCAATATGCACCACCACCAAATTACGAATCGCAAAAGAGTAACCAGGATCTCGTAGCTGAAGAAGCATACTGGGCGCGACGGATTGAAAATCTAAAAAGAACACATGAAAAAATAAGCAGTGGTATGCAACTAGAATATAAAAAAACTTTGAATGAAGCAAATGAGCTCTTCAACCTAGTGCAAGCAGATAAAGTAGCTTACAAATTACCACCATGTCAAGAAGAAAAAGCTAAGGTACAGACAATTATTGTTTTTATTTGTTGTTTTATACTTTAAGCAACAAGAGTATAACATGATTAAGCAGGCAGTAGATCAAAAGATACTGGTGACTCAGAGCTACAAAGAGAAAGTATATTCAGGAATATACTTGCTTATGGACTGTAATGAATATAAAAAGCTTTGCCCATCTTTGTATGAAGTTAAATAAATTCAATATAGATATAATATATTATATATGGAATAGATTAATATTATTTGCTTTCTGAACTATTATGTGTATTGAATAATACAAATTTAACAGATTTTAGCACATTTAATATAACTTATTTTTAATTCCCGACATTTTGGGAGGTCACATTTTGGCTGAGATGTTTGACATCCCGATATTATAGTTAGCCCAGCTACCTTCTGCTTTTAAACATTAAAATTTGGTCAGATCTACGCAGAACAAGCTTACAGTATCTAGAAATCTTGCTGTGGTATGCTTGGGTTTGAATTAATTATAGGATCCAAAGCAGATCTAATTCATCCATATTCTCTATTGACATTTGAATGAGGTAGATCTATGCTACAGGGGAAGGACCACAATCTCACAGAATACCAGCATAAAATAGCAGCTTAATGCTGCTGTGTTCTGTATGGTGAGTGTAGAGAACCGGAGACTCTTTTTACTGGAAATGAATCACTCCATCTTGGTCCTCAGGGGTGACAATGCATCTGCTTTTTGAATCTGAATTGAGGATAAATGTAGATGTCTATTGGCCTCAGCATTCACTTACCATCAGGTGGCAATCCTGTCATCATTGCAGACAATTCATCAATCATGTCAGTAAGATTTTTCAGGCATCTAGAGGTTACTGAAAGAACCATCTCAAAAATAGATCTAAGTCGAGCAGCTATAAGAAATAAAACCTGATAATGATGTATAACTTAAAAGCATCAAAATATGATTTGACTAAGTTGACATATTCACATAACACAATATTGTTAATAGTTTCATAATGATGTCATCCTAGCTGGAATTATCATAGGCTACCAATGACACAGAAGATAATAATTACAGTGTCATGACACACAAACACTAGCAACTTAATATACTAACCTATGTGAAATGCAATAGTAGCAGAATGTAGTTTAATATGCAGTGTCAATTTAATAATTTGTTTTTACACAAATGTCTCAGTCTGGATTTTATAGTAGGGACCCATGGCTTAGTAACCAAGTATTCTTACTGCTAGGCTATGTAATCTTACCACCCAAATATAAAGGTAAAGTTAAAGTCTATATACGTCCCACAGCTGGGCACAGGCCTCCTCTCATTTCTGAGTGGGTTTTAGGGCAAGGAAATGTCTGCCGCGCTGTACCAATGCGTGTTGGCGGACTTCACATGTCTTCGAAATATTTTTTTCTTATTTCTCAGACATGCAGGTTTCCTCACGATGTTTCCTTCACCGCCAAACATGTGATAAATAAGCACTTAAAATTGCAATTAACAATTTCACTGGTGCAGGCGGTGATCATACCCCGGTTGCTTGCGTACTGTGAAATTTACAGTGAGCGCTTTTTATTTAATAGGATAAGGGTGACAGGCGAACACACAGTCCACCTGATGGTAAGTGGTTGCTATGACCCATAGACATCTACATCTATCCTCGTTTGCAATTAAAAATGCAGATGCGTTGTCAGCCGTGAGGACTAAGATGGAATGCCTCTTTTCCAGTAAAAAGGGTCTACGGTTCTCTACACTCACCATACGAAACACAGCAGCATTAAGCTCAGTGGCGTAGCTACCCAGGGGTTAGGCGGGTCAGTGCCCCGGGGCCCCCAAGCTAAAGGGGCCCCTCGGCCTCCAAGAACGACGTTCGAAAAATTATCTACTATCCTAGTTGTATAAAGAATTTTCGAGTTTTAAACATTTTGGCCCCTGACCGCGAACTGAAATAACAAAAATTACTCCCACTTCCAGAACATAAATATAACATTCTTAAAGATAATTGTCTACTTCATTTCATTGTCTTTTTATATAGAAGAGGGCACAAATGAGCATACGGCTCACCTGATGGCAAGTGTCGACCACCGCCTATTAACAAATACAACACCAGGGGAATTGCAGGCACGTTCCTAAACAGATCTTCCGCATGATCGGTTAAACAAGAACCAAGCCATTCAGCGTGGTGGCCGTTAAAATCACCAAAAACCAAATTTGATTTTACTAACGGTTGGACGACGAAAAACAAACGACAACCACACATGAATGCTTTTGCTTTTGTAGCTCCTTTTGTTGTTTCATGTTTTGTCTATTCATACAATATTTTAAAATATATCGAAATTGATACGAATTCGATACTCTAAAATAAATATCGATATATCGCGATTAAAAATATCGACGACATATATATATATATTTTTTCGCACAAGCCCAGCGTGAATTTTGCCCTCCCTCCCAGGATACGCGAGGCAGCCTGAGCACCATGGCTAAGGAAGAGTAGGGTAGCTTGGGTGTAGATGCTCAGCAAGGGATTCTCCAATACCAGGGGTGCTGGGATGGTTTCTTATTAATTACACTACCATGTTAAGGGGGAGAGGGGTTAGCCCTCTGACCACCTGCACTTACCAGGCGAAGTAAACGTCTACTTCACGCTGGTTGTATGTAAGGTTGTGGTACCTCCTTGGTTCGAACCAGTCCATTAAATTCATTCATTACAGCTCTTCATTTCATGTCTTACCAGGTTGTCACTCCATCTAGTCTGATCCATCCATGCGACAGCAAAAGCTGCCGTGTGGCTCTTCCACTGTTATGTTGTCTGTCTATATTATTTACTGTAATCTACTTCGTCATTGTTTATGCATTACACATAATACTTAGTAGTAAGTAGCTTTGCTTTATTATGCCCTGCAGTGGGCCACGAGGAGCTGATGACGAAGTACTTTTGCACCTTTAAAGTATTTAGTTTAGTTTAAATAGGGCCCCAATTTAATTTTTGCCCCGGGGCCCTTAGTTACATAGCTACGCCACTGATTAAGCTGCTATTTTACGTTGGTATTCTGTGATAGCGTGGTCCTTCCCGGTCGAGCCCACCCATTCGTGCTACAACTATACAATTAATATAGCTGCAGCATGGCTCTACCACATACAAAATAGCTTAGCCTAGCTTAGCCCCTGAGCTACCACAGCTAATTATTATTACATGTCATAAAACTTTAATCATTTATTTTCAGATGCTAGAATGCTACAGTACAAACACCAACAAATCGCTTCTGTGTTCAGTGCTAGTGAATCAATTCAATGACTGTGTGTGCAAGAGCCGAATCGCCGCTATAACCGCGACGTCCTAGATGCACGCCATCTTATTTTATTAATCAAAATAGGGATTCCAAAGGTGGAAATAAATAACATGATTCAACAACTGCTGCAAGGCTCTGTGAAGTAGACTTATTTAATAATAATTATTATTGCTATTTGAATAAACTGTTTATCTTATCTTACTCTGTTTATCATTTGCACTTTGATGAATTAGCTTTAAACTCAAGGGATGCATAGCATAAAAATGTAACTGTAAAAAAAAAAATTGGTTGCCTGTAAAGTCGGTATACGGGCGAAAGTTTTACGTGACAACGACTTTGAGTGGTAAAATAATTTTATTATGTCTGTCTCTCTCGCTCTTAGGCGGGCTAACCATGCCCGAGTGGAAGGGACGCGTGCCTCTCACTCGCTCTCATTGTGAGCGCATAACGTGAGCGGAGCGTAACGCAGTTTCTTGAAGTGTCACCCGGCAAACCAATTTATAAGACGTTGTCACGTCAAAACACTTAGATTTCGTATCATATTGTTTCCTGCAACACTTTTTATTTTATTTTATTTAGACTTGCTTCAAACTCTTATGAACATGGATATCTAATTTGGGGAAATGTATACTATACGCTTTTACAACAAAGTACCCGAAAATATGCAGGACCTATCTATCAAAAAGCTTAAAATTGTTATTAAGCAAAAATTTTATATACCTAGCAAAAAGTTTAATAACGTAAAGGGTAATACTACTAAAGAGTGCATGATTGATAATAACCCCTGGGAATGAGGTAATTGCTAAATGTTTTCATTCATGTTTTTTTTTATAGGAGAGGGAGCAAATGACCATACGGCTCACCTGATGGTAAGTGACTACCGCCGCCCATGAACAACTGCAACACCTGGAGAATTGCAGGTGCGTTGCCGGCCATTTAAATCTATATGTGATGGATTCCATCACATATAGCTTTAAAGGGAAGTGAAGAGGTTGTCTTATTAGCAAAATCTGCTGTTATGCAAAGAATCAAATTAAATATTTTACCAGTCTATGTGTGGTTCACACTTAGAGGTGGCAAAGTCGTTAAGATGATATCTCGAAAATTTGGTGGTTTTTCTATTTCACATATTTGTTTAAGTTTCATAGATTACGGTCCAAATTTTTGGTATATGATTTTTGACTATATGACCTTTGATTACATAAAAGGAAAACACGATAACGTAATTTTCTTGATAGAAAAAAAATTGTAAAGTAGGCTCTAATTAGTTACATTTCTCCATGACACTACAATATTTTAACGAATAAGTTCATGGACTTATTTTTAAAGCATATTAAATAATCATATCTAAGTTCACAAACCATTTTTTAATCCACAAAATTTTGTTAAAGAAAATAAAAATGTTGTTTGGCGCTTACGTAGTTTATTTCCGAGCGTGTGTTCGGTATAGCTATCTCATAATTTGCCTAAGTAAGTGAAGAAATTGCATCACTTTCATTTGGACACTCCCTCAGTCGTCCGTGAGTTTCATCGACAAAGGGCTAAGCGACGCCCTCAAAACTACGATTAATTTTCAAGGTATCCTCTTAAAATCTATATTCCTTTTTTTTACGGAGGACACTCAATAAGTTTTAAAATATACAAAAAGTATTCTAGATACTATTAATATTTATTTTACATCTTTTCAAAATATTCTCCATCATGCTCTATACAAAGTTCCATTCGCCTAAACCAACTCTAAAAACACTTGCCAGTCTTGATTTGACAGGTCGGAAATCGCTTCTTCGTAGGCAGCCATGGCTTCTTCGGCGCTTGAAAAAAACTTGCCTTTTATTTTTTTCTTTGACTCTTGGGAACAAAAAGAAATCACAAGAAGCTAAGTCAGGGCTGTAGGGTGGGTGACTTTGAGTTTCAACACCAGATTCCTCAATAAATGCTTTTGTTCTAAGGGAGGTATGTGAAGAGGCGTTATCGTGATGCAGCATGATTCCCCGAAGCTCGGTCTTTGGTCTTCTCTCCCGCACAGCTTGAAAAGCTTTGGGTAATGCAACTGTAGTATACCATTCAGAGTTGACTGACCTACAATTTTCCAGCATTGACGTCGACAAATGTCCGCTCCGCGAAAAAAACTAGCCACCATTTTTTCGCCAACGTAGCGAGGTTTTTGCAGTTTTGTCGGTAACTGTCCTTCTGAGTAGACCCATACCGACGATTGCCTTTTATTTTCCGGATCATATTGATAGATCCATGTCTCGTCACCAGTAACGACTTCTGAAACACGCCTAGATGAACTGCGTGCTAGATGACCGCATGAAATGTGTCTACGTTTGCAAAACGTAGACGCATTTCATGGCTCCAATCCACACGAGTCTGTTTTTCGCTTTCGGAGAGCAAACGAGGGATCCATCGACAACAAAACTTCGTCACTCCAAGATGTTGATGTAGGACGGTATGAATGCTCCCCGAACTAATGCCTACAATCTTTTCGATGTCCGTATATGTGATTCGTGGGTCTTCTCGCACCAACATTTCAGTAGTCCATACATTTTCTGCCGTTACTGCAGTTTGCGGGGCCCCGGTTCTTTGGTCATCTTTAAGATTAATTTTACCCCTTTTGAATTCAGCAAACCACCTAAAAATTGTTGCGCGTGATGGAGCTGAATCCCCTAATGCTGATTGTAACCGTTGTAAACTTAATTGTTCGGTTAAACCAAATTTAAAATCATAATATATCATAGCGCGCCATATGTCAGCTTTATCGTACCATAACAAGGTATGGTACGATAAAGCTGACATATCCTTATGGGATAACAGCTTTTTTTTAAATAAAATAAGATAATAATAAAAGATCTTTATAAGGTGATATTGCTTTCTTTGATAAAATTATTCTGCTCTATGGACATTGCATGTAAGTTCCCAGAAACGACCAATGACCAACACAGGGTAGTTTTCGTAACACAAACTTTTTAGACATTGTGAGCTTTGGAATGAGCCATTGTCACATAAAGAAACAATTGGTCTGTTTCATTTTTTTTTTCATCATATCAGATAAATTAGTTTGTGCATCTGCTTGTGTACTTGTAACTAAAATGTACATTGAAGTCATTTAGGCATAATATATCGAGACGATGGTTCATAGTTATGATAGGCTCCAATAGGTGGTGCTGTAGTAAAGTTTTAAATTTACACTGTAAAAAGTCTGAAGTGAATTCGATGTAAAACTTATATACCTTTAAAAATCTATGCTCATCGCGCCTAACAACCTATCGGGTATCGGGCAGAACAACGTCTGTCGGCTAGTTTTTTTTTTTTTTTAAATATATACGTATAGAAGAGGGAAGCAAACGAGCATGCGGTTCATCTGATAGTGTGTCGACCGCCGCCCATGAACAACTGCAACCCCAGGGTAATTGCAGGTGCGTTACCGGCCTTTAAAAAGCTCGTTTCTAAGTCCCTAAGTCTTATAGATCCGTAAAATCGCCGATAATAAACGATTACATAAACGACCACCAAGCATCCAGATGGTGTGGATGGTATCGTAAGTTTTGTATTTTGTCACCATGAGCATTGGTGAAATTTACCCGAATTTAATCCGAACAATTCATCAGAGCACGTTCGCGGTAAATGCGATATAAAATGCAAAGGAATGCAACATCACTACGCAGCGCCAGTGAATCAATAGTATATAGCATTATGCCTGCAATATTCTGACGATATGGGAAGAACTTTAAACACGCACAGGAAGAGCAAGGCGAAGCAATTTTTCCGTGACCCTCTCAAATGAGTGGTCTGTGCCCAGTAGCGGGACCGGGACATACATATAAGCTGGAACTAAATGCCTTGTCTGTTCATTGGCCAGCAGCAAACAACAAAAATTAAACTACCCCATATGCTCCCTCTACCAGCTCGTAGTACTTAACCGACTGGTCAAAGTGTTAAAGCGGCTACCAGTATTCATTGGCGTATATAGGGGGACGGACCGTGCTCACCCCAGAAATGTCTGATACCCACCCCAAGATATTTGTTGGGTTACCAACCCAATATTCAAGGGTGGACACTTAAATAATAATAAATAATCTACAGCCGATGAATCAACATATTTACGGCTGCGTGGCGCATTGGCCTAGCATGGTGGCGCTGAGGACCGCGGGTTCGAAAGCCGCACGTAACATGTATTTGTTTGGCATACAAATGTCCAATTTACGTATGTAAACCACCTCCACGATATCGGAAAAAATCCTAGTGCGAGGATAACTTTTAAAGCACTTGATTAATTTTGTTGCGCACATTAGGGTTTGCTTTTCAGATGCCAGAAGTAACAACAAAAATAAAACGCATCAATTTGCACCGTTATACTCTCTCAGGCTCTCCTCTAGAAAATAACCCTAGATACACCAATGCCAGTATTGCGCCAACGATCTTTGGTGTGTTAAAAAACGGCGGATCTAAAGAATATAGTTAATGTGTAGAAAAGGCTAATCGCGCGCCAGTTGTTAGACTTTTCATTTTACCTAAGTCTCCAATATTTATAACAACACGAACAATGTCCCTTCATTTTTTAGAGTGACATAGACAATACCTTAATATACTGAGAAGTAACATATATCATATACCTATATTTTATGTAGGTATATGATATACCTATATAAAATACAATAATAACAAGTGGGGTGGTATGTCGACCGAAATTATTCCCGTAGTCGTTTCAGCAAACGGGTTAATCCCGGTCAGTCTTTTGGGTCATCCGAGGCGACTGGACCTAGGAGCTTCTCGATACCGACCGCATTGTCCGCCGATTTCCTACCCTTTCCCCCTGATCCTCGGCCGTTTGATCTCCCCTGTAGAGGGCCTCCGTGGGATTGGGTTTCATTTATTTATTTTATTGTATTTTATTATATACTTTATGCTATAGGTACTATATTGTTTATAGTAGTATATGACTTACATATTTTATAGGTATTTATCAATCCCAACCAGACGAGAATAATAATAATAACTGTATAATGTCAGACTAAGTTGGCCCATTTTTGTTAGTATGAGGCAAAGAGTAGAAGTACCTATAATCACTACGTTTTAGTATGAGGCTTACATCTATGTTAGTAATAAAATAATATTAATAAGTAGATTTGATCGACTTATCGTGGAAGACCGAGCCCGAGGCTTCGCTTCGCTTCTCATTATGTAAGAAGAGGCAATGCCACAGAACACAATTACTCTCTACCGAGAGGGCAATGCCATTGCCATATTGGCCAACGTGTAGACAAGATAAGTTTATACCGTTTAGATTTTCTTGTTACGTAATATTATAAGTCAATGTTGTTACTAGTACTTGATTGTTACCATAGCAACATTACAGGGGTTTAAAGACAACTTTAAATTATTATGTAATATAAATTTAAACAACGGGTTTCGATCCCGAGAACGAGGTCGTGATAAAAACACAACATGGCAATGAAGGAAACGGCCGATTCTTCCAAGAAATATAGAAAAGTTCCATTATACCCAGGATTCCCAGAATTGGCGCGGTCGGATGTCAGCATTTATCCTAGTTACACCAAGTTGGGCTTAGCTTAGTAAGTAAATATTGCGTCAGTCGATTTATATCCTCCTAGGCCGGTTTCACAGAAGCGTAGGCGCTAACACAGAGTTGAGACACTCGCTCGTCCTAATGTAAAATGACAATTTGTGTTTGTCAGCTCCTACAATGATTTGACCAGTTTCTCTAAGTACTCGGACATGACAGGTCAGTTTTAAAGAGTTAACTGTCCTCAAGTTGTATTTGTTTCCTACTTGACTTTTCCAAAATATTAACATTTAACATATAGACTGGAATCAAAGCCTTTGCAAATTTATTGTTACCGGTTTTGGTATTTCTGATTACCGTGTAGTGGCGGTGTAAGGATATCCACTACCCCATATCATCCCGTGGGTGTCGTAAGAGGCGACAGAGTGAAACACATCAGATGGGCAGCAACTTCTCTCTAATCATCATTATTCTCTAAACCATTTCCCATTATCTGGGGTCGGCGCAGTAAATCTTTTTGTTCCATTCCTCTCTATCAGCCGTCATTTCCATACTTACTCCTTTCATTCTCATATCACTCTTCACACAATCGATCCATCTTTTATTCGGCCTTCCTCTGCCCGTGTGTCCCTCCACATTCATATTCAACACTCGTTTTGTGACATGACTTTCATTCCTCCGCATCACATGCCCAAACCATGCCAATCTGCTTCCTCTCACCTTTTCTACCACTGGCGCTACTTTCAGGCTTCCTCTTATATACTCATTCCTTATCTTATCCATCCTTGTCACACCACACATCCATCGTAACATTCTCATTTCATTCGCATGCAGTCTATTTTCATCCTTCTTCTTGACGGCCCAGCATTCACTTCCATACATGACGACAGGTCGGATGATCGATTTGTAAATTTTCCCTTCAGCCTTATTGGCATTCGGGGGTCGCACGTTGTGGCTGTGACCTGTCGCCATTTCATCCACCCTGCGTTAATCCTATGCTGCACAGCTCTATCTATTCCGCCGTCGCCTTGAATGAGGGAACCGAGGTACTTGACATCTGAGCAGATAGGCAGTATAGCGCCATCCAACGACATGGGTACAGGACTGGTGCCGCCGAAATCACAGCACAGATATTCGGTTTTGGATCTGCTGATTCAAGCCAACACTTTCCAGCCTCCGTTGCCACCCCGTCAGTCTGCTCTGTACCTCGATGCCTTCTTCCCGACAAGCACGATGTCATCGGCAAAGAGCATGCACCAGGGTGCCTCATCCTGCAGGTCCGACGTCAAAGCGTCCATAATCAGTAGGAAGAGGTGGGCTCAATGCCGACCCTTGTGCAGCCCTACCGCCACATCGATACTGCCCGTAGTTCCCGCGGCAGATCGTACATGTACGGGATGCTCTGTACATAGCACGGACCAACCTCACATACTTCCCAGGCATACCTTTCATCTTTAACGCCCACCACAAAACCTCACGGGAACCTGATCATACGCCTTTTCAAGGTCGACAAAAACCATGTGCAGATCTTATGCACGCGCTTGTACTTTTCGCACAATTGGCGTAATGCGAAAATGGCATCTGTCGTACCTCGACCGGGCATGAATCCGAACTGGTTTTGTGTTATCTCACACTTCTCTCATTCTTTCTCTATTATTCTTTCCCAGACTTTCATCGTATGTGACATGAGTTTTATTCCCGGTAACTGCTGCAGTTTTGGACGTCTCCTTTGTTTTTAAAATGGGGACCAGTATACTGCTGCACCATTCCTCAGGTATTTGTTCCTCCTGCAACAATTTACCGAAAAATAAACTCAACCACTTCCATCCATCCGCCCTCAGCAACTTCCACACTTACTGGTATTCCATCTGGGCCGACCGCCTTCCCATTCTTCATATTCCTAACAGTCATTTTACTTCTTCCACACTAATTTCTCTCACTAAGCCCATATTCACTGGTGGGTTTTCAAGCATACCATTCCATTCATTCTCCTCATTCATCAATTTCTCAAAATACTCCTTCCATCGCTTCTTTATACTTTCATCGTCAGTCAAAATCCTTCCAGAATCATCTTTATACATTTTACATGTGAAACATCTCTTCCATTCCTTTCTCTCGCTCTTGCAATTTGAAAAGTCGTTTTTGCCCTTCGAGGCTTTCAAGGACCGATATAATTTATCTTGCACCTCTGCCCTACAAATAGCAACTTCCTTCTTCGCTCTCTTCTTACATTCTTTATACGCTCCTCTCTTACTTTCTTTTATGGATTCATTCTGGTCTTCTACGCTCTGCCATTCTTTAAAGGCATTTTTCTTTTCTCTCAAAACTTCTCTAATACTTTCACTCCACCACCACCCATCCTTATCTATCATACGCTTCCCTTTTGATTCTCCTAACACCTTCCTTGCCACACTTCGGATACAATCAGCCATTTCCTTCCAGCACTCATTCACACTCATTCCTTCCATATCACCCATCTCTATCTTCTTGTTTACAACTAGCTCTCTAAATTCACTTGCATACCCCTCCTTATGCAACAAATGCCACTTTATTTTGGGTGGGGGACGATCCTTATGTTTGTTGAGGCGAACAGTTAAGCAGATGTCAGCCAGCAGAATTCGGTGCTGGGATACTAAGTCTTCACCTGGAAGCACTTTGCAGTTTTTTACACTCTTGATTTGGTTCCGTCTTATCAGAAGATAGTCGATCTGTGTCGCGTGGTGGCCACTTTTATAAGCAACTTCTCTCTAATAACGACTAAAAATAAAAAACCCGCCTACCAAGCGTGGCAACTATGGCAAATATCCCCCTATGACGCAATCTATGAGGGAGGCTTATGTATAGCCGTGGACTTTAATAGTCTAACGGGAACGGTTGGTATTTCTGATACTTAAATATACTAACATTATTAATATATACCTATTGCAGTAGCAGTTGTGTATGCTTTTAGATTTTCCTGGTAACCATTTCATCATCATCATTACAGCCCATCAAAATTCCACTGCTGAACATTGGCCTCTCCTAAAAAAACGTCACAAAGCCACCTGTATCTCTTACCAGTACGACGTTGCCACTCGAGAACCTTTTGGACAGTAAACTGAAGTAGCACTGGGCCGGATATATGGCTCGAAGAACCGACAATAGATGGGGAAAAAAGGTATATTACTTTTATATAATAAAAACTTATGCCATCATCTTGCGGCATACGTTCTATATGATCTAAGACTACGATAATATATGGCAGATTTCGACCACAGCGTTATCAACCCAAGGTTACCAAATGTAAACATATTATGGTGACGGCTCCGTGGTGCAGTGGCTTAGCAATGAGTTGTTGCGCTAAGGGCCGCGGGTTCGAATCCCGCACGGAACAAGTATTTGTATGGTCTACAAATAATTGTTCCGGGTCTGGATGTTTGTCCTTTGAAATTTATGTATGTAAACTGCCCCCACGATACAGGAGAAAATCCTAGTGTGGAGGTAACGAGAACTAAAAAAAAAGGTACTGTAAGTAATATCTTATAATGAAACCGTGCTTTGTGGCATTCCTTGGGAGAGGCTTATGTTCAGCAGTGGACTTGTGAAGGATTGTAATGATGATGATGATGATGATGATGCAGTAATATCTAAAATATTACCTGAAATTTGCTCTCATAACTGAAAACAGGAGGTCAGATGATTATAATGAATGATTAAGAGCAAAGTTAGGCATTCTCTTGTCTCATGTCAGTATAGGATCCATTATGATAGCTTAGAAAAGATGATTACAAAATAAATTATATCTGCCATGGATAAGAATACTCATTCAGTGAGCGAAATAAAATAATAATTATCATAGGACATGCAATCCTAAAAATCAATTATTTGATACACATAAAATAGAAATAAGCCCTTGATCCTAGAAGCCTACCACGCATTGCTTCTGAAGCTAATCTGACAACAGAATCTGGTTAGGTGGCCATAAATAATTAGCAGTCAACTGTTCAGCTTAGCTCTCTTCCAAGAAAGAATTAGTCGTATCATGTAATATTGCAAGCAGATTAGCGGCCGTTGTATAGATGCCTCGCAACTAAACCGTTTTCTGTCAAAATATTCTCGACCGACGACTTATTCCGCCATCTGCAGAAGACAATAATTTCGTAGCATTCTCACAAGGCTAGTTTTATTATACTATAATGAAATGACATAGAATTGATTGTTTCCCATTAAATTAATACAAATTTACATCTTTGCAGTCGAGTAGTGTGCCGTCATCGCTACCACTGGGCAAAAGTAGCTCAACACAAACAGTTTATGAAAGAGCTGCACAGTTTCGAGCGGCTGCAACCCAACGCTTTAGATGGCGTTAGAGTGCATAGAGAGTTCTCTCAAGGCATTCTATCCCACAAGATCCCATCACGGCGCTACATGCAGAAGCTCACTCCAGATCCACTCACTTCTCAACAGAGGATGAGGGTTGAAGAAATTATCAGTGGAAGAGTAAACTTTAGTAACAAATAATGAGTTTATAGTTTTCCTTTTTTCCTTTATCGATCTTTCACTTACTATACCTTTTTATTAGGATAAACAAACAGTGGCAGAGACACAGTACTTAATTTTTTTTAAATGTGTATTACTTGTTAACCATCCATTGAAATCCACTTTTTACTATTCAGCATGTTCATTGGTGACACTAATACGTTTAGAACCAATATCAGTCTCGAGCATAAGCCAAAATAGCCAGTCTTTCGATGTTTTACAGGAATCACATGACTTATTCCTCACTCTCCATACCATCATAGGACCATCAGACGCTTGGCTGGTCTCCACCCATTTGTTGTCTAAATACCGCACATTCGAACCAAACGGTTTGCTTCTTCCTTCATAATGCGTATAGCAAAGGAGTGTTATAACTTGTCAGCATCTCTCTTTCCATCTGATTATAATGTAGGTGTCTTAAACGCAAGAATAGGCTTTTGTTAAGCTACGTCAGTGTGCTTCTTCTGCACAACCACTTACCAGGGTAGTAGTCAAGCACTGTCTTATAGTAGTTAAATAGGTAAATGTTTATTTCTATAATGACACATTTTATTTTGCATTATTTTGAGCCTCATTAAGTAGCAGTAATGTAAAGTAGGAAATTATTTAAAAAAAATTACATGAAAATAAAAAATATTTATTTATCAATCTGCATTCTCAGCAGCTTTCCTTCGTTTTATCTTTTTGCTCTTCTCAACATTACTCTGTAAGTAATGAGCCTCCTTCTTAGCCTGTGATATTTCAGCACGAAGTCTTTGTTTCATTGCAGCTCGTTCATATGCCAGTCTTTCGCTCAAATGCACCCATTTAAATCTTGGTATATATTTAATATTCCATATCATATCGTAGTAGCGAGATTTCTTTCGTGTTCCAATTTTTGTGTTATTGAGACTGGCTGCAACTTGTTTAGCAACTTTTTTCTTTTGAAATTCAACCCAGCCCTCTGTGAATTGGTTGGGAATATGCTTGCGTTTCTCACCAGGCTCTGAAAATCATAAAAAATTATATATAAATATTTCTCTTATATACATAAAAGTTACAGCTTATAAGCGTCCCACTGAGTTTTGAGAGACTTTTTACGTGGTAGAGCCATGCTGCAGCTATATTAATAGTATAGTTGTAGCACGAATGGGTCGGCTCGACCGGGAAGGACCACGCTCTCACAGAATACCAGCGTGAAATAGCAGCTTAATGCTGCTGTGTTTCGTATGGTGAGTGTAGAGAACCGAGACCCATTTTACTGAAAAGAGGCATTCTATCTTAGTCCCCACGGCTGACAACGCATCTGCAAAATTAAAAAAGAATGACATGAAAATTTGTAGTTACAGTATCCGATAAATGGTTACAACTTATGGATGTTTAAAATAAAAGAAGTCTAAAACTCAAAAATTACGACAAATAATTTTTAGTTTTCTGATTCAGTTTATCTGCCAATTTGCAGTTTTCTCAGTTGACATTGAGTTTTGGGAAACAATATTATGTTGTCTATCAGCAAAAATAATTAGCTGGACACAATTTGTAGTTTAGAAACCCTGCTTTTTTTTACCAATTCACACATAACAGACCAGTGATATTTAATATTATTATTGATATTAGCTATTAAGAAATATGTTTTATTTTAAATATTTAAGCTATCATATCTGATACGTTTCATAAGAGGCTAAACTACACAGTATTTAAAATAATAGATTTTAGTTGCGAAAAGTAGCAACGAAACACTTTGATAACGCACTTGTACTCGGTTGAAGATATATCCTGCCGACTTCACCATATTGACTGAAAATTTCTCGAATCTTTGCAACGTTCATGTACGGCGGTATCGTTGATAAATATACAATCCCACGCTTTCTACTCTTCTTTTGAAGTATTGCTGTACCAGAATCTGAATTTTTGTCCTCATTTTCATCGGTATTTGTACCGCAAGATCCATTTTCCGGGACCCTCTCCATATCAGCATCAGGCATTATTTATTTATTGTAAAAACATGAACAATATAACCGAAACTTAAATATTCTGGTCTGTCTCTACGTCATATGGTCATAATCATAACCCACTTCTTAGTTATAGTGGTTATAGTTTGTGATCATAACTTAACCCACGTGACAATGACATTGTTGACACTACTATCACTTGACATTGACAGTTTTTTTTTATGTTAATCTGTGCTTAAAAGATAATAATAATTATGTTAAGAGTTTTGGCGGGAACTTGATCGGCGGCGGTTTGCTGCTCCTGTATTATTGTTTGAATAATGGTTTGAAGTGGATTTTGATATGCAAAAGTGATGCGATTTTGTGTATTAAGTGTCTGCGCATGTAAACTATTAGTGGAAACGGTGAAACAAGTGCTCTGATGGTGATGTGATTCTCAAGATAAGGTGTCTATCTGCTTAGGCGCCTTGAGATACCATCGCCAACTGTCAGCTGTCTGCTGATTCAAGTTGCCGTCAAAATCTCCAAAGGGCCGCACAATGTGACGCATCAACATATTGTGAAGCAGTGTACTAGGAAGGATGAATAAACATTTGGGGAAATTATAATAAACCGAATAAAAATACCTAAGACTTGGCCTAAAGGTCTAGATACCAGGCCATAAACTCCAAAAAAAATAATAATTATGTTAGAGTTTTGGCGGGAACTTGATCGACGGCGGTTTGCTGCTCCTGTATTATTGTTTGAATAATGGTTTGAAGTGGATTTTGATATGTAAAAGTGGTGCGATTTTGTGTATTAAGTGTCTGCGCATGTGAACTATTAGTGGAAACGGTGAAACAAGTGCTCTGATGGTGATATGATTCTCAAGATAAGGTGTCTATTTGCTTAGGCGCCTTGAGATACCATCGCCAACTGTCAGCTGTCTGCTGACTCAAGTTGCCGTCAAAATCTCCCAAGGGCTGCACAATGTGACGCATCAACATATTGTGAAGCAGTGTACTATGAAGGATAAATAAACATTTGGGGAAATTATAATAAACCGAATAAAAATACCTAAGATTTGGCCTAAAGGTCTAGATACCAGGCCATAAACTCCAAACAAAAAAAATTATGTTATCTTAAAACTTAAAAGAGTGATGCAGGGTTGCCAACTTTATTTTTTAGGAGATCTTATTTTGCTAAGAACTCAAAAAAAAGATAGTACGCATCAATATTTCAATACAACAATGGTAAAAATACCATTTTATTGAATGTTAAATATAATATTATTATAACGTCAAAGCAAAATTTTACATTTAGGGTATAACTATATAACATTTAAGAATCTGACACTAAACTTTATTACGACTTTTTATTAAAAATAGGGGCTCGGACTGTGTTCACTCTGCCCTCTATTACTAAAATATGTAAATAAAAATAACAAAAATAGGTGTGTAATGTATGATTATCTGCGTAGTATATTATTATTTGGATTGGGACGAATGGAATGACGAAAAACAAACTCGAAGAAAGGTGGTTAAACTGCGCGGGGAATTCCTTAATCGGCGGTGAGTTGACGGAATAGTATAATACCACAAACTAATGAGAAGTGCTAGTACGCTACGTATTTCTAAAGTGCAAGTGGGATAGAGAGTTTAAAAAATTATTGGATTCGATGCGTTCATCAAAAAATACAAAGAGGAAGTTTAGAGCTCGTTCAATTTGGATGTTATTGATTTTTCATATCGATAAAATGAACTTAATCATTTATCATTTTTATTTTGTTATTTGTTTGTTTGATAATTTCCATAGTGACCAAGATAAGGCACGCCTTCTAGCTGTTTCGACTAAGGAATCTAGTCACTGGTTACACGCTTTACCATCAAGTAATCTCGGCACATTACTTGATGGGGAAAGCTTGCGCATCGCTTTAGGAATTCGACTAGGAGCGGCGATTTGTCATTCCCATCAGTGCCCCTGTGGTAGCAGCGTCAACAAGTTTGGGCTCCACGGACTTGTAAGAAAAGTGCTGGTAGGTTTTCACGGCACGGTTCTTTGAACAATGTCATCCGAAGGGCTCTTGTTCCCTCGGTTTTAGAGCCTTGTGGAATATTTAGAGACGATGGCAGGAGACCCGACGGTATGACATTGGTCCCTTGGGAGAGAGGTAAAGCCCTAGTGTGGGATGTTCTTGGCACGATACCGCGTGGAATAGGACTGTTTGATAATTAAATTACTAGTTTTAGTTTTTTTTTATAATAGTTTTTGTTATAAAGATTATAAGATTTGAAAAGATCGTATATTTTGCATACGATTTCGAATACATGATCGTACATCGTACTAGGACCAAAAAAGATCGTATGAATACGATTTAAATCGTACGGTTGGCAACACTGGAGTGATGGCGGGAACTTGACCGTTGTCAGATTGCTGCTCCTGTATTATTGGAACGAAGTTCCTTATCGGACGGTATGAATTTGACGGATGGAGGCTAGGCGAGTAAAAGTATAAAGGCGGCTACTCTCTTGCCTGCCGCAGGGGCAATCTAGGGTGAACAGCGATCGGAGCAATATATGAACTATCTCTACACACATGCCTGCCGTTCAGTATGAGAGTGTACGTTGCGCTGGACGCACGCGTTGAGAATGGCGCCAATTTTATCGAAATATCAATGAATCGGTATATATAGATAGCCTTGGTTCTTTTTTATATACATAGAATAAGGGTGACAAATGAGCACAGTCCACCTGATGGTAAGTGGACACTGTGGCCCATAGACACCCACATTTATCAATAAAACAACTAATTATTTAATAATTACAACCATAATATAGTGATTCTAAGCTGCAGCATAGCTCTGCCATGCTATTTTTAGGCTATCAAAGACAAATGTGACTAACTTCACTCGTCATAATTTAATATAACCAATTTATTCTGTGATATAACTTAACTAATTAGTGCTTAGTAACTATAATTTAACTAGTGTTACAAATAGCTAGGAAAGTTTCTAATGATGACTTTTAATAAATTTAATTACTAAAATTTGTATTATTATTTAATTATTTAGATAATCACATTTTATTTATATTCCAGCAATTCTAATACTATTGGAATATTTTCTTTCCTATACTGGCCCTTATGATAAGTTAGGTAGATATCTACTCGGTAACAAATCCCAGTAATGTTACTTGTAAGTAACAACGTTCAAATAACGTTCTTTCTGTGGTGCTACCGCAAAAAAAGACAAAAAGGAGATACTGGGTGAAGAAGCCGCTCTTTATACACTTCTATCACCAGTGTCCAAATTTCACATTCTTTATTGTATCCACTGTGACTTGTACTCACACGTATGCTCCGCGCGTAAGTCACAACGAACTGATTGAAATTTCCCCAATTGCTTTACACACGCGACAGCGGCAGCTACGATCTAGGGAGCAAGGAAGGTCTTGCGCCCCTGCCGCCCTGCCGCAGGGCCGACTTAGAAAATTGCCCCTGCTTGCATACACACATCACAATTAAGGGTCATCCCCACTCCTACACCCTAGATTTCTCCTGCGGCAGGCAAGTGAGTAGCCGGCTTAAGAATTTTCGGTCACGACTCCTTCTAGCGGTTATCCATAGCGCATATGCTATTGGCTGTGCCCAGTCATAGGTGCGCGGTTATTGGTTCAAGGCAGCCAATAAGATCGCACTGGCTGCGCTTGACAGTATTTTCAAACTTTCATTTTATTATTTTATTTCATTTTTATGGAATGGGAAAACATCTAAATGCAAAATTTGTAAGATGTAAAAATGTTGCAGATATGAGTGCAGTAGAGCGTGTGTTGGACATTATCATTAATCATGGCAGTCATCTATGTCTCACCAAATCAGAAAATAATCCATATTCAAGAATTCATTCATCGAGCACTGTTAGAGTATTCAAAAAGTTTATCTGAAACGCTTAGCAGATACAACAATAATTTACATAAACTTCCACTTATTTTAGCTGGTGATTTCAATATCAACTTTTCTAGTAAAAATTCAGAACCATTTTTTGGAATTTCTTTTGGATGAATTTGATTTACAAATTAATAATGATCCAGCAAAATCTACGACAAAACATAATACCAATATTGATGCCCTTTTTTTCGAGATACTTAGATAAAATTGAATCTACTTTAGTTACCACAAACCAAACCAACCAATTATCATCACTATCACTTATCACTACGATTGAATGATGATGTTCATTTTCACAACTCGAAAAAATATATTAATTACGAAATTTCCTACCATTCCTTCAATTCATTAGTTATTTCTGTGTTTCATTTAATTGCTCTCAGACTCTAGTAATTCATTTATTTGTAATTGTTAATCAATAATATAATACGTTTATCAATAATAATAATAATATACTACGAAAGGAACTTCGTTCCAACCGAGTGTTCCACGACACTCACACTTGTTTTTGTTTAAATAATGGTTTGAAGTGGATTTTGATATGTAAAAGTAGTGCGATTTAATGGAAACGGTAAAACAAGTGCTAAGATGGGGATATGAATCTCAAGATAAGGTGTCTTGTTTGCTTAGGCGCCTTGAGATACTGTCGCCAACTGTCTGCTGGCTCAAGACTCAAGACGCTGCCAAAATTTCCCAAGGGCTGAACAATGTGACGCATCAACATTTTGTGAAACAGTACTTATTGGATTACTGACATAAATGAAGACATGTCTTAAACGATAAAGCATCCAAGCCAAAACTCTTAATTAATAATAAAGATAATAATAAATAGTTTACACTCATTTTGTACAAACTTTATTAGACTTCATATCCATTAATAACATTAAGCTATAGAACTTTTGACACTTACATCCATTTTATTATACTAGCAGTAATTTTTTAAAACTATCAATTGTTAGGAATTCTTCTCAAAATTATTTAAATAAAAGAACACAACTCGGTAACCAGCACGCTTTACCATCAGAAACCATTCTAGAGGCCAATTGTTAAAGACAATAAAGGTGCGAGAGCGTATGCTCAACTTGCTCACCTACCCACGGAACCAATCATTATCAGCAACAATACAGTTCGACCAACCGTAACGTGTTCCCATCACAAACACGCACCGGTGTAACGTGAAGGACCATGATAACACCAAAGTATGCAAACCAATAGCAACACCACCCATCTCAATGTAACACAGGACAGCCTCTCCAGCAACACGATCTTCCTTGCCTACACTAGTAGAATACCCTAACGGGCTTAGTAACGACAATGAGACTCGTGGAATTACAGACTGACCTCTCTTAGTCGCCTGCGCGATACTTTATACTGCTATACCGGTGGGAGATTGCAGTTCTACCTTCACTTGTGCGTATTGTCTTTTATTTTTTTACCCTCATTCCAAACACTATGTTAATTCATTCGAAAAGAACTACCTATGTAACTTCGTAATATAAAGTTAATTAAGCTTATCTACGAAAACGGAAACTAGCAGAATGTAAAAGAAAGTTACATTAAAGTTGAAAAATTTACTTTGCCAATATCCGCTCAATAAAATAAAATGATGCGTCTTACCTAGCTTGAAGTGCACCTCCGCCCTCCCTCAATTGTGTGCACTATCCCCGTCACCACTAATCCCGGCACCACTACTCCACCACCATTACACTAGGAAAGACACACCACCGACGACAATACGACACGTGTTTCGCCTCTACACGAGGCATCTTCAGGTGTAGTAGACTCTACGGTGGCTAACCGCTAAGTGAGCGGCGAGCCAAAAACAGCTGCTATTTATAAGACTCGCCGACGCAACCACTTCCCACTTAAGTAGAGAGCGACCGCGTCATGCGATAAAACATGCGACCAATCACCACCTGACGTACGCAGCCGCCTGCTATTAAATTAATAACAAGCCGCTGCGAAACGCCCGCCTACCCTCCAACCACGCAACCAATCGCTAATCACCGTGAAGGTGACGAACGACCATATTGCGAGGCTGTCCGTTATTGGAGAGCAGGTTTAAAGATGTTTAAGAGTGAGTTAGAAACATTTGTTTGTTCATTCAGCAGTGCAACATTACTATTTTCATTTTTAATATCTCCAACTGTTCCAGCACACACAGTCGCAGCCCTTTATTAGAAGTATGTAGACTTTAAAGGAGTGGTCGTTGGTGGTTGTGTCCAGTGTCCAAGAGATGTTTAGCGAAATGGGATTTATCAGGATTGCAATTCCTGTACGCGGCTAAATGCTCTTGTAACGTGTCTCGAAGTTGCGACCAGTCTGACCCACGTAAACGGCGTGGCATTCGTTACAAACAAGTTTATAAACACCCGACTTTTGACGTATATCTAAGTTTTCTTTATTATTACAGATATTCCTAAGAGAATTGTTTGTTTTGAACGCAACGTACACGCCGCCTGTCGAAGAATATTAGCTATTTTTCGGATATGGAGCCTTAGTAGGTTAAACTGCTCACATATCAACGAACACTTTGAGGTTGAACCGCGAACAGAGAATTGCGGACGGCATGCTTATCTTTCTTTTAATTCAAATTCTGAGAGGGTTTTAGGGCAAGGAAATGTAATATCACTATTACATTTCCTCAAAATTATTTAAATAAAAGAACACTACTCGGTAACAAGCACGCCTTACCATCAGAAACCATTCTGGAGGCCAATTGTTAAAGACAATAAAGGTGTGAGAGCGTATGCTCAACTTGCTCACCTGCCCACGCACCCAATCATTATCAGCAACAATACAGTTCGACCAACCGTAACGTGTTCCCGTCACAAACACGCACCAGTGTATTTCACAATAGTATTTAATATCTACATGTAATGTTCTGACTGTGCATCACATTAGTCAGTAGAATTTACTTATTAGTTAGTTTGTGAGTCATTAACTTCCTACATATTTATTCTGTGGTCAGCAATTCTTTGTTCTTTGTCTTTTACGGCAGAGGCTTAAGCAGTCTTTGAAGCTCTGAAGCGAATTTATTCTGTAAATAATTATAAATATTTCCCTAAATTAACCGATTCTCTCAGTTTAATTTCATGTATAGAAAATTACTAAATACATTTTAAAAATATATTGATCTGACACCTACTTAACTAGTCAAAAGGGCATTGAAGTTTTGGTGAATGATGACTGGTCACCAATTTGTAGATTAAGTAGAATAACGAGTAAAATCAAAAGGATCGAGTAGAATGAGGTAGAATGTAGAATGCAGAATGTAGAATAATTTATTAATAAAATATGACTCCTTATATACAAAAAATTAACAAAATCTTAACCAATAAAAATGCCCACTTTAAAATATTTATAAGCCTAAAATTATGACAATGAATTACAATCTTATTATTAACAAGGACATGATTGGTCGTAAAATTTCGGCGAAAGGAATTTGCGTGTCGCTCGATTCCTGGAAGCGACGACACGTGTGACCTCGAAATTTCAGGCGAATGGCGGAGGTATAAAACGCTGTGGCTTAGTGGAAGGCGTCGTCTCTGCGCCCCCTTTCCCTAAGGGGTCACTTCCGATTCGGCAGAAAGGCCATACAGGCCAAAGCCAGTCCCACAGGTGGTGTTTAGTGGGTAGGCACTTTATAGTGAGTCTCACATAGCCACGCAGCCGGCTGCGTGGTATGCTATGAGCATTCACCACCTCCCTTTCCCGCTTCCGGAGGGTAGTCCTAACTTTGGACGCAAAAGAAAAGAAAGGCGTCGTCATTCCGCTTGCGCCGTCGCCCCCGTGCGGTCGTGCGCTGGCGGAGTCCGCTAGCGCACGACTCCTCTCAGTTCAGTTGAGGATTGAAAACGTCAGCCCCGTCCCGTCCCGCCTCAGCTAGCGCCGCCGCCCCCGTGCGGTTGTGTTAGCTGTCCACACTCACCGTCCCCGTACGGTGAGTGCCCTCCCGCCCCAGCTAGCGCCACCGCCTCCGTGTGGTTGTGCTAGCTGTCGCGCTCACCGTCCCCGTACGGTGAGTACCTTCCCGTCTCCGCAAGCGCCGCCGCCCCCGTGCGGTTGCGTTAGCTGTCCGCGCTCACCGTCCCCGTACGGTGAGTGCCTTCCCTTCCCGCCTCCGCTAGCGCCGCCGCCCCGTTGCGGATTTGTTAGCAAACCGCGCTCGCCGTCCCCGTACGGTGAGCGCATTCTCGCTCATGCGACTCGCACATCATCACTCCAGCACCGCCGCCCCTTGCGGCTGTGTTGGTTGACCCGCGCTCTCGTCCCCGGACGGTTGTGCCCCGCGCCCCCCTTCCTTAAGAGGGGGTCGCTTCCGATGCGGCAAAGAGGCCATACAGGCCAGAGCCAGTCCCACAGGTGGTGTTTAGTGAGTGGGCACTTCATAGTGAGTCCCACATAACCACGCAGCCGGCTGCGTGGTATGCTATGAGCATTCACCACCTCCCTCCCCCGCTCCTGGAGGGTAGCATTGCTTTGGGCGCAAAAAAAAATTGGAGGCGTACTATTCCTTCGAAGCGCTCGCGTCGAACTGATCTGCATTCCTGCTGCGTGTGTTAACATCTTCGTAAAACATCTTCTTAAAGAACAATATCATGCTCTATGCTGCTAATAAAATAGCTCGTTTCAGAGCTGACTTTTTCTATGTTTCACGAGACGCCGAGTGTGGCTACAAAGTCTCCTTTATTTGGATTCCTTCACATAAAGATATTACTGGAAATGAAATCACCGATAAGACTGCATGTGAAGGAATAAATCCACTTAATGTAAGCCATGTTTTACCTTTACCTTTTACTGACTGTTATACTGAAATAAAAAATAATATCCGTTTATTATGGAAAGATATGTGGAAGAAAGATCAAGAAAACAAAGGCAAGTGGTATGGAAGTATCCAGGACGAAATACCTGTAAAGCAGTGGTACGTTAAGTTGAAATAAGCAAGTCGTGACTATATTACGATTATAAATCGACTGCGGTTCGGCCACCATAAAACTGCTGCACATCTTGCTCGACTTGACATATTGTCCTCGAACTTTTGCCCACATTGTGATCAAGTTGGAACTATTCATCACTTGTTGTTTGAATGCAGCTAATTTAACTTTAAACGGCTTTTATTTGCGAGTGATGTGTGTGACATTGACAGTGAAAGTGAACCCATCGCAAATAATGACCCCTGCCGCTTGACTGTGTTTGTGAAAAATATGAAATATTTTTTGCCTATTTACAAATACATTAAATCCACAATAGAAAATCTATAAAAACGAAGTTCCCGAATGAAATGTAGACATGACTTAAAAGACAAGCATCCAAGCCAAAAAAATCTTAATAAAAATGCTCTTCGTTTCTGTTGCAAATTAATAGGTATAGTGTCAAACCTTAAGTATGTCCAGTTATGCTGGGGCTACACCTAACGAGAAACGTCAATGCCCATAAACGCAACAATTATTGCCTTAATTTTAACGCGATAAAGTGAGTGGCCACACTTGGACGGTCAACGTCATTTCAATTTCAATGCCGTTGAACGGCGTTAAAGTTGGCATTAATGTAAACTGACCATTTATTTTTATCTCAAAACGGGACATGGGTTTATTTATACTCCCAGTTAGCAGGTTAACAATAAATAAATATTATGTTATTTATTTAAAACTGTAACTTTATACAATTAGTGTTCACTATAATTATAATCACATTAATTATAATTATTTTATTATAACAAATTGTGAAAAATAAAATTAATCACCAGTTCACCAGCTTCATTAAAGCAAAGTTTCTCAGACAGTAATTATTAAATGCAACATATTTTTAATTATATTTATATTTGTCAGTGGAACAAGTTGGTGATGATTTTAAATAACAATAAAATTCTGGGCAAGTTTTTTTACATTGGCCTTTGTTATCAACATCGCCTTTAGAACTGGAACCTGTAAGTGATTTTTTTCAGACGTCCACAATTTATTCATAATAGAAAAATACTTTTTCTACTGAAGCATTTGTACCAGATAGACATAAAATATATTCGATTAAAATGCAAAAGAATTTATGTTGAAGATTGTTGGTGCGAAAGTGTTTGAATACTTCCACCCAACCAGTTTCTGCGAAAACTTTTAAATTATCCCATTCGGTTATTTTTTGGTCGGTCCCGCTCTCGCACCGTTCGTGTCTGACGAACTTAATACTTTAAAAATTTTTTCGTTTAAAAGTTCCGTTAAAAACGGCACGTGTGGTCACTTTACGTTAATATTCCTTGAATTTCAAGGAATATTAACTTAAACTCTATATTTGATGAGTGTAAATGTTTATTATATGAATATATTTTATCATTGCCTAAGCATGGCTCTGTTTGCAGAATCTCAAGAAACGTAATAACTTTTCATTATTCCACTCCATCACAGCCATACGTGCGACCCGTTGCGCTCACCGTGCACAATGAGACAAACGTAGTGTGGCCGCTTCAACGCGTTAATTCGTGCGTTAATCTCTTTGATGTACCGCCACTCGAGTTATCGCTCAACGGCCAACGGCATTGTTAATGCCGTTGTAAAATTATCACGTTAAGCGTGGCCACACCTACATTCAACGCCCATCAACGCGATAATTAACGGCATTTCTCGTTGGTGTAGCCCCAGCATTACTATACTCTTCACTGACTTAGAAGATACTCTTTGAGTGAGTTTTGGCTGGAACTTGATCGGCGGCGGTTTGCTGCTCCTGTATTATTGTTTGAATAATGGTTTGAAGTGGATTTTGATATGTAAAAGTGGTGCGATTTTGTGTATTAAGTGTCTGCGCATGTAAACTATTAGTGGAAACGGTGAAACAAGTGCTCTGATGGTGATGTGATTCTCAAGATAAGGTGTCTATCTGCTTAGGCGCCTTGAGATACCATCGCCAACTGTCAGCTGTCTGCTGACTCAAGTTGCCGTCAAAATCTCCCAAGGGCTGCACAATGTGACGCATCAACATATTGTGAAGCAGTGTACTATGAAGGATAAATAAACATTTGGGAAATTATAATAAACCGAATAAAAATACCTAAGACTTGGCCTAAAGGTCTAGATACCAGGCCATACACTCCAAAAAAAAAACTCTTTGAGTACCTATGTCATTGTTTATGTCAAACTGTTAGAAAAAAAAACTGCAAGGCTGTAAGGTATATTTTTTGTATAAGATTTGTACCTGGTTGAGTTCTCAAGCAGAATTTACTAATAAAATGGGTTGTGATGGTGGTACTATTCCACGTCGAGATGAACTGGTTCGAATGAAAAAGAAACCAGAACAGGTGCATATTAAAAACTATTTTGTGTTTTAATTTGTTGCTTTATTTAAGGTTAATGCTTTTTATTTTAAAGAAAGATAAAGATGCTGAACGAGCATTTAAATGGCGCAATTGTGCCTTATCACAACAACCTTTACAAGAGCCAATAGTGGCATGTGGATTAGGGCGACTCTACAGTAAGAGCTCGGTTTTGGAGTCTCTGTTAGACAAGGATACTAAGCCCGAATCTATTACCCACATTAAGAATATGAAGGTAAGAGATATTTATGTATTGCTCTCTCTCTATTTAAATAGTAAAATATATTTATGTTTTGAAAGGGTTAAAATTGATTAGAATGATTAAACAATAGGTATTGTTATCAGTGGCCTAATTATATTCCAGATCATTGATAACTTGAGAGAAAAAGGTTGTAGTATCATAGTAAAATTTAAAAAGACCGAAGAATCACAATTGATGGCAAAGAAAGGTTCTTGATTGGTAGCTTCATATTGCTAGTGAAGTGTAGGGTGGCCCCTGCATTAGATGAAGTGAGGATCAATTAACTATTAAATTCTAAATAAAAAAATTGAATTGTTCCCCATGCTGCCACATATGTTTACCTTTACAGCCTATTAAAGTTCACTGCTGAACATAGGCCTCCCCCATAGATTGCCTCATAAAAGGGATATTTGCCATAGTTGCCACGCTTGGTAAGCGGGTTGGCAACAGCAATTTTTTATTTTTAGTTGATAATAGGTAGACGCTGCTGCCCATCTTTTAATTTGTTTCCCTCTGTTGCTCTGCCTATTATGACACCCACGGGATGATATGAGGTACTGGATATTCTTACATCGCAACTACATGGTTATACCACATATGTTTGCCAATTATTATTCCAGGATATCAAAGATCTTAAGCTGACAAAGAACCCTGCATATACTAATGCAGATCACACAGATGGTGCTGTAGGTGATAGCAGTGCTCCTTACATCTGCCCTATAAGCGGTCTTGAGATGACCGGTAAATTCCGATTCATATTTCTCTGGAGCTGTGGATGTGTACTGGCTGAGCGTGCACTGAAAGAAGTTAGGCAAAACCTTTGCCATATGGTGAGTTATTTATTGGCTTCTATTTATGGTGTTGTGTGTCATTGATACAAACAATTGAGCTAGAGAGTCCTCAATACCTACCTATAACAAATAAAGAAAGATTTTCCGAAAAAGAGCTAGTGAGAAATTTGGACCCAGGGCCCATGGTAGTAATAAATAGAAAATTTCTTAACCCATTGGTTGCGGTGCATGCACATCGGCGTTATTTAAATTGTCATTCTTAGGGGATGACGCCGATCGGCTTAAATTATATTTTGGCCATAACTTGGCCAATTTCTATTCTAAAGGGATATACTTATTGTATGTGCATGTTTTACATACATACAACAACAGTCACCGTCTCTGTAAATAATGATTTTAGAAAAATATCAAAACTCTCCTCAGGCGCGGAAAACGCCGAACGGCATCTTCCAGAGGTTATCAACATTGAAAACAATTTGATTAAATATTTATTTTAGCTATTTTATTTTATGGAATTAAAAAACAGTTATAGGTACATACTATCAGCAATCTTGATTTCATAGTTGATAGTTAAACATTTTCTGCGTTAATATGGTTATTATTTGTAATCAATATTCAGTAGTCCATCAGTGATTGTCGCAGAATGGTGTTACGACGTGTAAGTAGGTACGTGGGTGTATATGAAATAAAAAGCAACACTTAAAAAGATCTTTTATCCAATGGAACGAGATCTAATTCGTAAGCGATCAGTTGAGCAAACGCTTTGTTTCGGTGGTCAGTTGGTTCCCCTTTTCAAAATTTAATTTGGGTAAATGCGATGTATCACAATTACTCATTAGAATCGAAAATGTTGCATTTATATAAATTTACATCCTGAATGTCCTGTGACGATACCTGTGTCTCTTTATTTTGTCTAGATGTGACTTTTTTCGTATCAACATTATCATCTTCATCATCACATGGTTTTCTTTTTCGCGAACCACGTTGTCTCACACCGTCACTCAATAAACTCTGTGACGATGGTCGAGCCTCACCTTCAAGAGAAAGTCATTATTAATTATTAAGTGAAACAAATTACGATGCACTAGAAATAGTATGAAACTGAAAATCCTTCTCGATGTTTTCTCTTCTCTTCAACTACTAATTCAAAACACTACTTATTAAACTTAGTACATCTAAATACTATTATTAACCCTTACTATACTGAATAGAAAAGAAACAAATTCACTTACTATTTCCAGCCATATTTATGGTAAATAGAATCGCCAGTCTTTTAATAAAACCTCACTGTTAATCACAAAATAACTTATTATATACAAATGAAACTTGGCCACCGAGTACGCAGTCACTTGCACATGGCGTAGTCTGATAATGTAATAAGGGTGATTTTTTGAGCCGCCTTGAATGTGTTAATAGAGAAATTATTAACATAGCTTATAAATTTAGAGTTACTATTTCTATTTCCACTGGTTTGAAAAAGATACCTAAGTCATTAGAACCACTAAGAAACCCTGTAGGATTTTAAAGGCATACTTTACAACAAAAGTATTATAAAATCATTTTAGAAACACCTTGATAGCAATTACCTCATTCTGAGGAGTTGTTATTGATCATTCATTATTAGTAGAGTATGTACCAGTGCAAAATGAACAATATTAAGAGTAGAATCTTCCAAGGAGTAAGATATATGGTCCCTTTTTTAGACCCAGTGTGAGATTTAAACAATTTAAGATTTGCATAAGTCATACAAGTCGCGGCACGTAAGTCTAGCGCTGAATGAAACGTTAGTTAGCGAAAAATGCAACTGGAGAGCCAATCAGCGCGTGCGAACGATACGCACGCCCGCCCCGCGACCCGCTTACTACCCCATAATACCTTATTTTCGACTTATGCGCAATAACGGTCACCGCTAGACTTACGTGCCGCGACCTATACTACACAAGGCATTGCGTGTGAGCCTAAACTACATTAATCATTCCATGTGGTGGTGGCATAAGTGAATCCACTACCCCATTTCATCCCATGGATGTGGTAAGAGGCAAATATGGGAAATGCCAGAAAAAATGGCTTCAAATAGTAGGTATTATCATCTTGTTTAAGCCAGATGAAAAATACCCAGACTACGGACTGGCAGCAGCGTCAAAGGTTCAACACATCTGGAACTGCCCTTTTCAATCCGCCTGCCAAGCATAGGGATTAATATCTCCCCTTCACTTTTATTTATTTAAGGTTTACTGCCCATACCTTTTATTATATGCTATAAAATACATAGTCCTGTGATGGAGAACAGTGTTAACGGTATGAGGACCTTGGTTGCTGCTGGTTACTATTTATCAAACATCTCACAAACTATTTTGTTGCAGTGTCAACAACCCTTCACAGCTAATGACATTGTGGTACTTAATGGGACTGACGAAGATATTGAATTGTTGAAAGAAAAAATTGCTATTCGCATAGCAAATCGCAAGAGCAAAAAAATAAAAACAGAGAAATTAGAAAAAGGAACAGCTGTCAAAACAGAAACAGTGACATCAGAAAACTCTACAGAAATGCCTTCCACTTCAGGGACAGAAATAAAAGAGGAAACAGACAAACAAGAGGCTGGAAGCAGTCAAGCAGTGAAAAAAGAAATGGATACAATCCCTTTATCCCTGCCAAAGTATAACCCAAATAAGCAGACTAGGGGTAATTTCGGGTCATCCAAACGGGCTCATCCTACTGGGCTTGTTGAAGATCCGTCATATAAGAAGACTAAAAGAGTATAGTATTGCCAAAGATCCTCAAAGTAGTGAAGTGTACAAATCGATATTTACATCACACAAAAGTGACAAAGATCAGCAACGAGCTCATTGGGTTACATACAACCCATTTTATAATTAATTGTATATTTATATATAAATTAAAAATAAAACTTCATCCATTACACATTTGTTTTATTCAATTAACTAAATATTGCACTGATAAATTGCACACACAACATACTACTACACTACTTATAGTTCAATTAATAACAAAATGTAATAATATTCTCTAGTGAAATAGTTTGATTAAAAAATTTTTGGCCATTAGAACATAGTTTGTGCCATTACTTACTTTTTTAGGTATACGAATCTTATACAATAATAATAATCTTAGTCACTAAAGAGATCATAATGGAATGTTGATTTTTATGGTCTAAATTATGTTCATAGCTAAAATAAATGTGGAAAGTCAAATAATAAATCAATAATAAAAAAAATTGTTTATCTACCATGTGGTAGTTTAGCATAGATAATACATCGTTCTGTCTTTTGCATAGTGATAATAATGAACTATAATGAAATCATCCATTATTAGATCTGATAAAGCAATTGACAAGAATATCATCATAAAAATAACTCGACTGTGATGACATATTATGATCTATTTTTACTAATAAAATTACAATAACAGACGCACTGTAGTGTCTAAATACCTAACTTATCTACTTAACCTACTATTTGCCACTGTGCTTGTCTCCACGTAGCCACTTTAATTCGAATTCACAGGTTAAATAAACCAAATAACTGGTTCGATTCCCCGCTAATGAAAAAAATACTTAAATAAAATGGTAACAAGGTTAGAGTCATGCTTTGTTATCCATTGTGTAGGTATGTTTATTATTCTGATGTATTTAGTTATGTACCTATTCAGATCAGTTCAGTACTAAGTTATTTAAAAAAAATTAGGTATGAAACATCTTACCGATCCTCCGTGGCCTTATGAGATACTTCAAGGCACATTAACATGTTGCCGTATTCACGAGCACTATAAACGTACCTACGCGTTAGGCATTATTAAAACAAAACAAAAAACACAAAAAGTAACAACAAGAACAACATCATTAATTAATAAATAACAAGTAATAACGACAATAATTTAATAAACAAAACAATTGAACTATCGCTCGTGATAGTCAACATGGCACTGTCTCAAAAACTAAAATTATTGTAACGTCCTTGAAGCATGTGTAAATTCCACAGCGCGAGGCGACAGGAAGAAGCGTGTGTGTGAAAGGGAAGGGTAGAGTGAGTAAGTAGTATAACCTAATGCATTGTTTCGTACCGATCTAGGTAAGAGTTCGGCGCCCGCGAGGATATTGACCCTATTGTCAGCTGATTTTCTTTTTAAAGTTTCACTGCTGGTTTTATGTTTCAGTATTTTCATGATTTTTTTTGGTGAAATATCGTTTCAAATAACTGTAATAACATGATGGAGCGTGAATAAAGTTAATAAAACGTTGTGAAAAGATGATTTTTTTTTCCTCGGGATCGAATTTCTTTGTGACCCATCATCATAGGTATCCTTAGTACTATCATCTGTCTTCGTTTTCGGGAGCGTTTCAAAAATACCCTGTATAGAATAAAGAAAATTGTATTGATCTAGTACGACCCTCTCTGAATTTGCAATAAATAATGTATAAATTACAGTTGATAGAACATTTTAAATATTTTTGGAACATGTTGCAGGAAGTACTAACACTGTACAACTTCCTGCCAAGGGTCTATTTAATCAGAAAGAACAAAAAACTATCCCCTTCTTGAGCATCGAAGGAAAATAGAATCAATTTTTTAAATGGAAATATCATGAGCATTATTACATTATCTTTATTCTTAGTATTTTTACATAATATGCTCCTGCCATGTAGTGGCGACGTAAGAGGATCCACTAAACCAAATCGTCCCATAGTGTCTAAAAAAACCTAACAGGAGATGTTAGTTTTTTTTAGAGAGATGTTCTTGATAGGCCAAAATAATAAAACACTGCGGTTGCCAATCCAACTGTCAAGTGTGGCAACTGGCAAATATTCCTCATATGAGGCAATTTAATGGGGAGGCGTATGTTCATCAGAGGACTTTTGATAGGCTGTAATGAATAAATGGAGGATTATTATACTCTATAACGCCTGTTGTTTGAATCATTTATTTATAGACTATCTAGGCTGAAGCTGTATCGAGACTTGTTAGTAAAGCAAATAATTACCTATCCCCGAAATTTTTATTAACAAGTTCAGCTGTTCAAAAATTGGGATATGTTTGGTTATTAAAATGTCATTAGGAATTGTAGAGAAATAATTACCCTCATTCTCTCTCCCTCTCTATCTCTTTGTCTCAGTTATTTGGTTTGTTCAAGTAGCTTTTTCGTGCTGTATAGAAGCGAGAGTGGCCTCTATGATTAGGTTGAAATCCAGTTCATTGAGACTTGCCTTAGCTGTCAGTAGGTCTAGGAATGTATCCAACGGCGAGAGTCGCTCACCTGATGGTAGTGCTGCTATACCTGCTGCATTTGGAAACAAAAATATAATTAGTCGCTTATACTTATATGATGTGTATATACTAAGTGCAGGGTTTCTCAAATCTGGAGTTCATGTATCCCTAGTGGCACATCTGGCTAAAAGTTATAATCTGGTAATAATTCACACACAAATCACCACTGAATTAGTCAGAGATGTAGGTGAAGCTGCGCTATACCAACTTCCGCTAAATTACCATTAACCATCAGGTGGGATAGAAGTTAAGCATTGGCTTATAATAGCAAAAAAAAAAGATACAACACATTCAAAAAATTATAAGCTGGCTCAATTCTAAGCCACAGTTTCGCTCAAGTTATATTTTACCTTTTTGTTTACGTCTTATGATCGCGGTGTAAAAATACCACGACCTCATTAAAGTTGGAAAAATTTACTTTGCCAATATCAGCGTAAGAAAAAACGCGGACTCCTTTAGACTTTAGATCACACAGTTCATTTATGTATACTAAAAATAAGGTAGGCCCAAGCACACTGCCTTGCGGCACGCCATACGTAATATCAGAGTATTAAAGTTGTAAATATTTACTTTGCCAATATTCGCTTAATAAAATAAAATGATGTGTCTTACCTAGTTTGAAGAGCACCTTCCGCCCTCCCTCAATTGCGTGCACTATCCCCGTCACCACTAATCCCAGCACCACTACTCCCACCACCACTGCACTACACTAGAAAAGACACACCACTGACGAAACACTTGTTTCGCCTCTACACGAGGCATCTTCAGGTGTTGTAGACTACGGTAGCTGACCGCTAAGTGAGCGGCGAGCCAGAAACAGCTGCTATTTATAAGACTCCGACGCAACCGCTCCCCACTTAAGTACCTAGCGACCGCGTCATGCGATAAAACATGCGACCAATAACCACCTGACGTACGCTACTATTAAATTAATAACAAACCGCTGCGAAACGCCCGCCTACCCTCCAACCACGCAACCAATCGGTGATCACCGTGAAGGTGACGAACGACCATAAAACTGTATATCGCGAGGATGTCCGTTATTAGAGAGCAGGTTTAAAGATGTTTAAGAGAGATGAGTTAGAAACATTTGTTTGTTCATTCAGCAGTGCAACATTACTATTTTTATTTTTTAATATCTCCAACTGCTCCAGCACACACAGTCGCAGCCCTTTATTACAAGTATGTAAGACTTTAAAGGAGTGGTCGTTGGTTAGGTTGTGTCCAGTGTCCAAGAGATGTTTAGCGAAATGGGATTTATCGGGATTGCAATTCCTGTACGCGGCTAAATGCTCTTTGTAACGTATCTCGAAGTTGCGACCAGTCTTACCCACGTAAACGGCGTGGTATTCGTCACAAACAAGTTTATAAACACCCGACTTTTGACGAATATCTATCTTATCTTTATTATTACAGATATTCCTAAGAGAATTGTTTGTTTTGAACGCAACGTAAACGCCGCTCTGTCGAAGAATATTAGCTATTTTTTCAGATATGGAGCCTAAGTAGGTCAAACTGCTCACATATCGGCGAACACTTTGAGGTTGAACAGCGTACAGAGAATTGCGAACGGCATGCTTTTCTTTCTTTTTAATTAAATTGTTAATGAGATTTTTTGAAAAACCATTAGACACCGCAATTTGATAAGTTACGTTAAGCTCTTTTAAATAATTTTCTTTACTTAATGGGACAGTAAACAAACGGTTAATATGACAATAAAAAGCGGCTAATTTATGTTGCCAAGGATGACACGATGACGCGGGGATGACCGTATCGGTATGAGTTGGCTTTCGGTAAATTTGGAAAATGTGCAACGACTCTTTTCATGTTATTGTTAAGTCGAGGAAATTAAGGGAACAATCTTGTTCCAATTCAAGCTTAAATTTAATTTTATCGTGGACTCTATTTATTAAGGAAATCATCCAGTTGTCCCCTTGTGCCAGTCCAGCAAATAATTATGTCGTCTACATATCTATAATAGTACAAGATATTTTGATTGACAACTGTATGTTGTTTTTCGAAATTATCCATGAAAATGTCCGCCATAAGAGGACTTAGAGGGGACCCCATAGCTAACCCTTCTTTTTGTAGACAGAAACGGTTATTAAACCGGAAATAGTTTTGTTTCATACAGAGACAGATTAAGTTAAGAAGATCATTTGTTTCCCCGGGATGTAGACGACGTTTATTAAAGAGATCTGCGAGTATACGCAAACAGTCGGGGGATGGGACATTTGTTAAAAGACTATCAACGTCTAAAGATAACAACATGGATTTAGGAGGAATACCAATATCTTTAATTTTGGAAACGAGATCTAAACTATTTTTAAGGCTGTAAGTTGGGTTGAAAACAAATTTCTCCTGAGATTTTCTGCTCAGCGGCGTGCGGGCGCAGTGCGCGTGTACTGACCGGGGTCGCGCGCGGGGCGGTGGCGCGCGCGCTCGTGCGTGGGCGGGCCGCCGCTGAGTACTGAGCGCTGAGCGCTGAGCGGCGCGGGCGCAGTGCGCGGTACTGACCGGGTCGCGCGCGGGCGGTGGCGCGCGCGCTGTGCGTGGCGGGCCGCCGCTGAGTACTGAGCGCTGAGCGCTGAGCGGCGGCGGGCGCAGTGCGCGTACTGACCGGGGTCGCGCGCGGGGCGGTGGCGCGCGCGCTCAGTGGGCGGGCCGCCGCTGAGTACTGAGCGCTGAGCGCTGAGCGGCGTGCGGGCGCAGTGCGTGTACTGACCGGGGTCGCGCGCGGGGCGGTGGCGCGCGCGCTCGTGCGTGGGCGGCCGCCGCTGAGTACTGAGCGCTGAGCGGCGTGCGGGCGCAGTGCGTGTACTGACCGGGTCGCGCGCGGGCGGTGGCGCGCGCGTCGTGCGTGGGCGGGCCGCCGCTGAGTACTGAGCGCTGAGCGGCGGCGGGCGCAGTGCGCGTGTACTGACCGGGTCGCGCGCGGGGCGGTGGCGCGCGCGCTCGTGCGTGGGCGGGCCGCGCTGAGTACTGAGCGCTGAGCGCTGAGCGGCGGGCGCAGTGCGCGTGACTGACCGTCGCGCGCGGGCGCGGCGGCGCGCGCGCTCGTGCGTGGCGGGCCGCCGCTGAGTACTGAGCGCTGAGCGCTGAGCGGCGTGCGGGCGCAGTGCGCGTGTACTGACCGGGTCGCGCGGGGCGGTGGCGCGCGCGCTCGTGCGGGCGGGCCGCCGCTGAGTACTGAGCGCTGAGCGGGTGCGGGCGCAGTGCGCGTGTACTGACCGGGGTCGCGCGCGGGGCGGTGGCGCGCGCTCAGTGGGCGGGCCGCCGCTGAGTACTGAGCGCTGAGCGCTGAGCGGCGTGCGGGCGCAGTGCGTGTACTGACCGGGGTCGGCGCGCGGGCGGTGGCGCGCGCGCTCGTGCGTGGGCGGGCCGCCGCTGAGTACTGAGCGCTGAGCGGCGTGCGGGCGCAGTGCGCGTACTGACCGGGGTCGCGCGCGGGCGGTGGCGCGCGCGCTCGTGCGGCGGGCCGCCGCTGAGTACTGAGCGCTGAGCGGCGTGCGGGCGCAGTGCGTGTACTGGGACCGTCGCGCGGGGCGGTGGCGCGCGCGTCGTGCGTGGGCGGCCGCCGCTGAGTACTGAGCGCCGCTGAGCGCGGCGTGCGGGCGCAGTGCGTGTATGACGGGTCGCGCGCGGGGCGGTGGCGCGCGCGCTCGTGCGTGGGCGGGCCGCCGCTGAGTACTGAGCGCTGAGCGGCGCGCGGGCGCAGTGCGCGTGTACTGACCGGGGTCGCGCGCGCGGGCGGTGGCGCGCGCTCGTGCGTGGGCGGCCGCCGCTGAGTACTGAGCGCTGAGCGCTGAGCGGCGCGCGCAGTGCGCGTGTTGACCGGGGTCGCGGGCGGTGGCGCGCGCTCGTGCGTGGGCGCCGCCGCTGAGCAGCGCGCGGCGGCGTGCTCGCGCGCGCAGCTGCAGCGCGCGCGGTGCTGCCACGCGCACAGCGCCCGCTTGCCGCGCGCCTCGCCCGCCAGCTGCACCAGCCGCAGCTTGTTGTTCACCACACGCTTATCCTCCTCATCTTTACCTGGACACGAACCGTTTCGTTGTACATACTTATCGTCTTCTTATCTTGTTACACATTATCATCGTCAATCTGCCGATATGAAACTTTCTGTCGCTGTTCCGCTAATCGATTATAAGAAATAATCAACACACATTTTGCAGCAGTGACGATTTGGAACGTACCCTTAAAAATAAGTATCAGTATCATACTAGTATCAGAGGAGGTTTGGGCGTGAACTTGACCGCCGGATAATTACTCCTGTATTATCATTTATTTAACACTTTCAAGTAGATTTTGATATGTAAATGATGCGATTGTGCTTACAAAATGTCTGCGCATGTGAACTATTAGTGGAAACGATGAAACAGTGCTCCAATGGTGATATAAATTTGAAGGTTTTTATCCGCTTAGACGACTTGAGATCTATCGTTATCAACTGTCCGCTGGTTCAAGCTTTCGTCAAAATCTCCCGAAAACGTCGCAATGTGACGCATCAGCATATTGTGAAGAATTAAGTGAATAAAATACACATCAGACAAAGCTGTATGGTGTACGACCTTTGCCTAACTTAATTGGCCAATTGTAACAACCACGGAATATAAAAAACAAGAGAAAGTCCAAAGTGGGCGCGGCAAGCATGTCACAATTAAGGACAGTAGAGCGTAATTGACTATCAGCTCAAATTGTCGCGAGCTAACGGGTCGCTGCTTAAGTGATATATGCAAAAATATGCCGTATCGTGCAATATTGAGTATAAAAACGAAATCAAAAAGAAAATATTTCGAATGGGTGTTTCGTATCAAATTGACGTGTAATTTTTCTTTTTTTGCAAAGAAATGAGACTAAACATGAACAAAATATCAAATTGCCTTTTACAAGTAATATTCAACCTTATTTCGTTATTCTAAGGTTCATCTATTAAAACATTTTGAATAAAAATTGCTATAATAGTGTTGTGACTGCGCCGATATTAAAGTTATCGATAAAATTTTATCGCAGGCCTGTTTATCCACTAACATATTAATGAAAATGTGCAAATACTGGATATCTATGAAAATATACGAAATTATAGGGTGATGATACCCAATGAATTAATTAATAAATTATTAGGGTTGCCAAGCCAGATAAGTAACTAAGATGTTAGTAAGCTGAAATAAAAGTGATCTTAATATCGTGATCTAAATTAGTACCCGAATTCATCATCGTCTAAAATTTAATATTAAAGTGTGAAAACGACAATTTTTAAACAAACATATGTTATTTCATGACAATAAACAATTGCTAAATTACTGTTTTTTATTATTCGTAGGTAGTATTCATGTTTGTATCAAAACTAGAGAAAATTAAAAAAATATGTTTTTATTTTTTCCTATCTTAAAAAATGTAATCGTCAAAATTTGGGCGACCGGACAAATCGCGATGACGTCACCACTCGCGTCTCGCCGCGCTTTTTAAGGGAACTTACCATTTCGTTTACAATTTCGAGCGGGTCACTCACCGCTGTGATTGTTATTTTTGACTAAAAATGTCATATAAGTATTGTGTCGTTCCCGAGTGCTATAATACGATTAAAAACCACAAAATAAATTGTTTTTTATGGTACCATACTAGCCAAATATCAGAAAAAAGTGGATGATCGTAATGAAGATGAAGAGAGCAGATTCTATTGGCCAAAAACTACCATATTCTGTTGTAAGGATCATTTTGATGTCAGTAAAGTTTATATTAGTGTGTATTTGAAAAATCACAATAATCATGATACCAAAATATTACACACTAGGTACTAGGTACTCGTATCGAGATTAGTTAGATTTCACATTTCGTATCACATTGCCATAGGCGTGTAAATGTCCATAAGAGTGCATTCAGTATAAATATATATAGGTCACTACAATTTTTTTTTTTACATAAAATGCAAATCTTGCAACCTACAACAGCTAGTGGGCCGCATTATTTGTAACATGCAATAAAAAATGTTTCATAGCCCAGAAAATACTACCAAACTTGAGACCCGCATTTAAAGAATGTGTGTGAAATATTTCTAATAATGCTTAGAACCTGAACAATTATTTCGAATAAACATGGCTCTAAAAATATAAAAATATCATTCATACAATAACAAATCTACCGAGAATTGAAAATGGCATGGTGTGTCTATGTCAAGTATAAATTGAGTACGAGGAAACTTAAGAAAGTGCCTCACAACTCACAAGTTTGCTTGTCAAAAGCAGTTAAATGAAAAATTGTACAGTCCGTTGTAGAACAACTTAAAAGCGTAAATTATTTAGAAAATTCTGAGTGAAGATGTAAGAGAGGTCTTGCGTCTACTTCACACAAGTTTAGTTCTTACTAAACTTTTCTACTAATGCGGCCCTTAGTTAACTCTGTTGCAACAGCCCTGATTTAGGTTCGACATGACATGTAATATTACTCATGAACCTTCTACTTCTTCATGTAGTTAATACTTACCTTTGCATTTTTATTCCACGCATTTCGGCAGCCATAGTCACTATATTTAAAAAATATTGAGCTACCATAAAACCATTCACTTTAGGTAAATTGTCAAATTGACCATTTTCTTAGCAGACTACCATATTATGGCGGCTGTACACGCTCGTCGAGACACCACGAGACAGGCCGAGTACGAGTGTGTAATTGGTGCCCTCGTCGCGTCGAATCGCGTCTCGCGGCCCTCGTTCGCTCTCGGAAGCGTGTCGGTTTTTTTGCGCTCGAGTCAAAGGGTCGCGTGAGTCTCACGATGAAAACGAGAGCGCGCCTGTACACACTCGTTTGTTTTCTGATAATTATAAAAATTATCAAAAAAATGGTTCAATATAGGAACTTACATAGTTCTATTACAGTGAAACCATCCACCATGGCTTATTAATTTTCTTTTATTGGAAATATGTAAAAATTATAATAAAAATAGCAAAGGCAAAACATAGCAACAGTTTCTTCTACGTCCATCGCAGGGCATCCGAGTTCAAGTGATACAACGAGTGTGTACGTGTGCTCGTGTCGAACTCTACGGCGAGAGGCACGCGAGACGACGACGAGCGCGTACAGCCGCCATTAAAATGAAAAAGATAAGTAAACAGGTTGAGTGGTAGAGAATGCCTAAAGACATTAAGTTCACCAATTGTACACTTTGTAATGTTGGAAAGGTGGCAATGAGATGAGACGTGTTGTTCTGTCTAGGTCTTTAATTGGACTGCTCTACTTACTCTACAATTTATATCAACATATAATATTATGTCGGGCTACATCTACACACAACCAATGTGCAATATTATACCGTGCAGTGGCGATGTAAGAATATCCATAACCCATACCATCCCGTGGGTGCCGTAAGAGGCGACAGAGGGAAACAAATCGGGAGATGAGCAGCAGCGTCTTCCATAACTCGCTTGCCAGCTATGGCAGCGGCAACTATTGCAAATATCCCCTATAAGGCAATCTATGGGGAGGCGTATGTTCAGCAGTGCACTTTAATAGGCTGTAACGGTAACGGAATCCAAAATGATTATTTACATAAGAAACCTCGAGAGATATTTAAAAGAGATAATTCGCTTACCTGTAATGATCGCCTTGAGCACGTCGATCTGCAGTTCAAAGACGTTCCGGTGCACGTACTGCACGAAGGCGTGGAACGGTAACGTGCGGTATCCAAGGTACGTGAAGAACGAGCTGAATCCCTGCGGCAGCGGGAACGCGATCGACTCGTCGCCAGGTAGTACTGCTCCAGGATTTTGAACAGGATCAGCGCGTGCGTGGGATCCATCTCATCTCTGCGATTGAAATTATTTCTTTTAGTTGTTAAAAATCGCGGCACGTAAGTCTAGCGCTGAACGAAACGTGGAGGGGACGCGCACTAATTTAATTGCACGAATGCGACTGGAGAGACAATCAGCGCGTCGCAATAACGGTCACCGCTAGACTTTCGTACCGCTACTTATACAGGGTATTTTTGAAACGTTACAAAAACATGAGGACATTGAGAGACGATACTATATCTGATTTGAATTAAAACGTCATCTACAGGCTTAGCCTATCAGGTTAGCGGCCACGTACATTGGGCGACTTCTTCAAATTCATGGTTCAAACCTCCGAAAAAATATTGAAATTTATTTATGAATTTGCTTTTTGCTTTTTTTATTTATTAAGTTTGCAATTTTTTGTAATTATACTTTACTACGCGTTCATTTCGAGTTTGCCGTCGTCGACCGTTATGACGTCACAGCTGACGGTACCGTTTACAAAACTATTACTGTAAGTGTTTAATTGTAAGAAGTTCGATTTTTAGTTTGTTCCCCTGTACAGAGAAATGGAAGGCAAGCAAGTTGATTTGCATATTATTGAATAATTAATTTAGTTAGTAAAGTAAAATACTAACACTGAATAGAAACGTGTCCGATAAAATAAAATATTTTTATTATAGTTTTAATAATTAATATTTTATTTAAAATTTATGATTTCAAATGAATTATTTACAAAGGCGCGAACAAAAACTGGTAGGTAGATATTACGCATCCATAACTTCGATAGGTTATTTTATCGCAATCGTTCGTTTCTTTATCACTGCCATCAGCCCATTCTGTGTTTATCACAAATTAACGAACGTAAAAAGTCAACAGAAACAAAAAATCAACAGTAACAAACTAGAGATCGCACGGGAGCACAAATAACTGACGTAGATAAATTTCAGCGTTGCTATCGGTACTATAATATCGGTACGCTTGAGGCGCGGTATGAGGGAGCGCGGCGGGAGGTAACGGCATTCATGAAGTGAACACGTAGTATTTATAAATCTTGTTTACTAAAGAAAAAGAACTAGTAGTAAATTTTACGTTTTGTTATGTTTCATTTTATTTTTGTAGTTAATGCGTAGCTGTAGAATTAGTAAAAATTTTAGAGTTAGGATAAATTGTAGTTTTTATGTTTAGAATTATTTAGTTGATTGTTTTGTAGTGTTGAATTGTTGTAAGCTTTTGTGTTGCAATTGAATACCTTGTACCAAAATACCGCACATTTGTTTCTTATCTTGCCCGAACACCGATCCCTATGGCTTGGGTACATCATGATAACGTCTGGCACTGCGATCGACTATAATATACCGTCTATTATAGAAGAAGTCACATCAAGTCGAGAAATTTTTGTCGTAATTGATTTAATTGTCTGTTTCACTTATTAAATTTATGCATGTTGTACATTTAAATTAGACTACATTTTTGATGCTCGTTATGTCTTTTAAACGACAAAAGATTATGTTATTGTATATCTAATAGTGAGGACCTGTAAATGACGCTTCTTGTAAATTAAACATGTTATTTACTTAAGATTTGTAAGCTGTTGGTTTTCCATAACATCTATACAAATTAGTAAAATTGAAGTATTTTTTTTTAAAAATGTGTAATGTCAAAACAACAGCTTTTTACCAAATGCATATGAAAGTATATATGGTACTTATAACAAAAATACAATTTTTAAATTTTTTGTCTGTCTGTCTGTTTGTTCCGGCTGATCTCCGAAACCGCTGGACCGATTTTGACGGGACTTTCACTGGCAGATATCTAATGTTATAAGGAGTAACTTAGGCTACTTTTATTTAAGAAAAAATATTAGGGTTCCGCGCAACAAAAAAAACCCATAAAATCTAATTGTAATAAATTCCACGCGGGCGAAGTCGCGGGGCACAGCTAGTAAAAAATAAAAATAAAGTCTACTAGACTGGGCGTGTCGGGCCGTATCGCAGCGCAAAAATCTGCCTGCTGCTACATTTTGTATGAAATGGTTTCCACTGGAGGCCGGGCTGGGCGGTGATGAAATTCGTTGGCGGATCGCTCGTTGCGGCGCTCTGGCTACCGCTGAGCACTGAGCACTGCGCTGAGCGCTGAGCGGCGTGCGGGCGCAGTGCGCGTGTACTGACCGGGGTCGCGCGCGCGCTCGTGCGTGGGCGGGCCGCCGCTGAGTACTGAGCGCTGAGCGCTGAGCGGCGTGCGGGCGCAGTGCGCGTGTACTGACCGGGGTCGCGCGCGGGGCGGTGCGCGCGCGCTCGTGCGTGGGCGGGCCGCCGCTGAGTACTGAGCGCTGAGCTGAGCGCTGAGCGGCGTGCGGGCGCAGTGCGTGTACTGACCGGGGTCGCGCGCGGGCGGTGGCGCGCGCGCTCGTGCGGGCGGGCCGCCGCTGGTACTGAGCGCTGAGCGGCGCGGGCGCAGTGCGCGTGTACTGACGGGGTCGCGCGCGGGGCGGTGGCGCGCGCGCTCGTGCGGGCGGGCCGCCGCTGAGTACTGAGCGCTGAGCGCTGAGCGGCGTGCGGGCGCAGTGCGCGTGGCCACGGGGTCGCGCGCGCGCGCTCGTGCGTGGGCGGCCGCCGCTGAGTACTGAGCGCTGAGCGCTGAGCGGCGCGGCGCAGTGCGCGTGTACTGACGGGGTCGCGCGGGGCGGTGGCGCGCGCTCGTGCGTGGGCGGGCCGCCGCTGAGTACTGAGCGCTGAGCGCTGAGCGCTGAGCGGCGTGCGGGCGCAGTGCGCGTGTACTGACCGGGGTCGCGCGCGGGGCGGTGGCGCGCGCGCTCGTGCGTGGGCGGGCCGCCGCTGAGTACTGAGCGGCGTGCGGGCGCAGTGCGCGTGTACTGACCGGGGTCGCGCGCGGGGCGGTGGCGCGCGCGCTCGTGCGTGGGCGGGCCGCCGCTGAGTACTGAGCGCTGAGCGCTGAGCGGCGTGCGGGCGCAGTGCGCGTGTACTGACCGGGGTCGCGCGCGGGGCGGTGGCGCGCGCGCTCGTGCGTGGGCGGGCCGCCGCTGAGTACTGAGCGCTGAGCGCTGAGCGGCGTGCGGGCGCAGTGCGCGTGTACTGACCGGGGTCGCGCGCGGGGCGGTGGCGCGCGCGCTCGTGCGTGGGCGGGCCGCCGCTGAGTACTGAGCGCTGAGCGCTGAGCGGCGTGCGGGCGCAGTGCGCGTGTACGCGCGCGCTCGTGCGTGGGCGGCCGCCGCTGAGTACTGAGCGCTGAGCGGCGTGCGGGCGCAGTGCGCGTGTACTGACGGGGTCGCGCGCGGGGCGGTGGCGCGCGCTCGTGCGGGCGGGCCGCCGCTGAGTACTGAGCGCTGAGCGCTGAGCGGCGTGCGGGCGCAGTGCGCGTGTACTGACCGGGGTCGCGCGCGGGGCGGTGGCGCGCGCGCTCGTGCGTGGGCGGGCCGCCGCTGAGCAGCGCGGCGGCGTGCTCGCGCGCGCGCAGCTGCAGCGCGGCGCGGTGCTGCCACGCGCACAGCGCCCGCTTGCCGCGCGCCTCGCCCGCCAGCTGCACCAGCCGCAGCTTGTTGTTCACCACACGCTTATCCTCCTCATCTTTACCTGGACACGAACCGTTTCGTTGTACATACTTTATCGCTCAGTTACACATTATCATCGTCAATCTGCCGATATGAAACTTTCTGTCGCTGTTCCGCTAATCGATTATAAGAAATAATCAACAAACATTTTGCAGCAGTAAGGATTTGGAACGTACCCTTAAAAAGTAAGTATCAGTATCATACTAGTATCAGAGGAGTTTTGGGCGTGAACTTGACCGCCGGATAATTACTCCTTTATTATCGTTTATTTAACACTTTGAAGTAGATTTTGATACGTATAAATGATGCGATTATGCTTACAAAATGTCTGCGCATGTAAACTATTAGTGGAAACGATGAAACAGTACTACAATACTGATATAAATTTTAAGGTTTTTATCCGCTTAGACGACTTGAGATCTATCGTTATCAAATGTCCGCTGGTTCAAGCTTTCGTCAAAATCTCCCGAAAACGACGCAATGTGACGCATCAGCATATTGTGAAGAATTAAGTGAATAAAATACACATCAGACAAGGCTGTATGGTGTAAGACCTTTGCCTAACCAATTGGGTGTAACAACCACGGAATATAAAAACAAGAGAAAGCCCAAAGTGCACGGGGCAAGCATGTCACAATTAAGGACAGTAGAGCGTAATTGACTGTCAGCTCAAATTGTCGTGAGCTAACGGGTCGCTGCTTAAGTGATATATGCGAAAATGTGCCGTATTGTGCAATATTGAGTGTAAAACGAAAGCAAAAGAAAATATTTCGAATGGGTGTTTCGTATCAAATTCGTGTAATTTTTCTTTTTGCAAAGAAATGAGACTAAACATGAACAAAATATCAAATTGCCTTTATTACAAGTAATATTCAACCTTATTTCGTTATTCTAAGGTTCATCTGTTAAAACATTTTGAATAAAAATTGCTACAATAGTGTTGTGACTGCGCCGATATTAAAGTTATCGATAAAATTTTATCGCAGGCCTGTTTATCCACTAACATATTAATGAAAATGTGCAAATACTGGATATCTATGAAAATATACGAAATTATAGGGTGATGATACCCAATGAATTAATTAATAAATTTTTTTATTAGGGTTGCCAAGCCAGATAAGTAACTAAGATGTTAGTAAGCTGAAATAAAAGTGATCTTAATATCGTGATCTAAATTAGTACCCGAATTCATCATCGTCTAAAATTTAATATTAAAGTGTGAAAACGACAATTTTTTAAACAAACATATGTTATTTCATGACAATAAACAATTGCTAAATTACTGTTTTTTATTATTCGTAAGTAGTATTCATGTTTGTAACAAAACTAGAGAAAATTAAAAAAATATGTTTTTATTTTTTCCTATCTTAAAAAATGTAATCGTCAAAATTTGGGCGACCGGACAAATCGCGATGACGTCACCACTCGCGTCTCACCGCGCAGTTTAAGGGAACTTACCATTTCGTTTACAATTTCGAGCGGGTCACTCACCGCTGTGATTATTATTTTTGACTAAAAATGTCATATAAGTATTGTGTCGTCCCCGAGTGCTATAATACGATTAAAAACCACAAAATAAATTGTTTTTTATGGTACCATACTAGCCAAATATCAGAAAAAAGTGGATGATCGTTATGAAGATGAAGAGAGCAGATTCTATTGGACCAAAAACTACCACATTCTGTTGTGAGGATCATTTTGATGTTAGTAAAGTTTATATTAGTGTGTATTTGAAAAATCATAATAATCACGATACCAAAATATTACACACTTAGGTACTAGGTACTCGTATCGAGATTAGTTAGATTTCACATTTCGTATCACATTGCCATAGGCGTGTAAATATTTCTAATTATGCTTAGAACCTGAACAACTATTTCGAATAAACATGGCTCTAAAAATATAAAAATATCATTCATACAAAAACAAATCTACCGAGAATTGAAAAGGGCATGGTGTGTCTATGTCAAGTATAAATTGAGTACGAGGAAACTTAAGAAAGTACCTCACAACTCACAAGTTTGCTTGTCAAAAGCAGTTAAATGAAAACTTGTACAGTCCGTTGTAGAACAACTTAAAAAGCATAAATTATTTAGAAAATTCTGAGTGAAGATGTAAGAGAGGTCTTGTGTCTACTTCACACAAGTTTAGTTCTTACTAAACTTTTCTACTAATTCTTAGTTACTTTTCTTAGTTAACTTTGTTGCAACAGCCCTGATTTAGGTACGACATGACTTGTAATATTCCTCATGAACCTTCTACTTCTTCATGTAGTTAATGCTTACCTTTGCATTTTTATTTCACGCATTTCGGCAGCCATAGTCACTATATTTAAAAAATATTGAGCTACCATAAAACCATTCACTTTAGGTAAATTGTCAAATTGACCATTTTCTTAGCAGACTACCATATTATAGCGGCTGTACACGCTCGTCGAGACACCACGAGACAGGCCGAGTACAGTAATTGGTGCCCTCGTCGCGTCGAATCGCGTCTCGCGGCCCTCGTTCGCTCTCAGGCGTGTCGGTTTTTGCGCTCGAGTCAAAGGGTCTCGTGAGTCTCGTGATGAAAACGAGAGCGCGCCTGTACACACACGTTTGTTTTCTGATAATTATAAAATTATCAAAAATGGTTCAATATTGTTAATTACAATATAGAACTTACATAGTTCTATTACAGTGAATAGAAACCATCCACCATGGCTTATTAATTTTCTTTTATTGGAAATATGTAAAAATTATAATAAAAATAGCAAAGGCAAAACATAGCAACAGTTTCTTCTACGTCCATCGCAGTGGGCATCCGGAGTTCAAGTGATACAACGAGTGTGTACATGGTGTGCTCTCGTGTCGAACCTCTACGCGGCGAGAGGCACGCGAGGCGACGAGACGAGCGTGTACAGCCGCCATTAAAAATGAAAAAAGATAAATAAACAGGTTGAGTGGTAGAGAATGCCTAAAGACATTAAGTTCACCAATTGTACACTTTGTAATGTTGGAAAGGTGTCAATGAGATGAGACGTGTTGTTCTGTCTAGGTCTTTAATTGGACTGCTCTACTTACTCTACAATTTATATCAACATATAACATTATGTCGTGTGGGCTACATCTACACTACAACTTAATGTGCAATAATTATACCGTGCAGTGGCGATGTAAGAATATCCATAACCCATACCATCCCGTGGGTGCCGTAAGAGGCGACAGATGAAACAAATCAGGAAATGAGCACCAGCGTCTTCCTAATAACTCACTTGCCAGCTATGGCAGCGTGGCAACTATTGCAAATATCCCCCCTATAAGGCAATCTATGGGGGAGGCGTATGTTCAGCAGTGCACTTTAATAGGCTGTAACGGTAACGGAATCCAAAATGATTATTTACATAAGAAACCTCGAGAGATATTTAAAAGAGATAATTCGCTTACCTGTAATAATCGCCTTGAGCACGTCGATCTGCAGTTCAAAGACGTTCCGGTGCACGTACTGCACGAAGGCGTGGAACGGTAACGTGCGGTATCCAAGGTATTTGATGATCGCTGGATTGGCAGACTAGGACCACACGCTTGGCCACCTCGCTCACCAGATCTGACCCCGTTAGACTTCTTTCTGTGGGGGTATGTGAAAGAAAGGGTTTTTAATCGTGAGTGTGATAGTGCTGACGAAATGCGCCAAAGGATCGTGGATGTTTTCGACAAACTACGTGCGGACTGTGTCGAAGACCACACGATAATGCCCCGCCTGCATGAGGAGACGCAACACCGAGCCCACATCTGCCTCGAAATGAATGGAGCACAATTTGAGCCGCATCTCATAAGACCACGGAGGATTTAGAGCGGTAAGCTGTTTCATACCTATTTTTTTTAAATAACTTGGTACTGAACTGATCTGAATAGGTACATAACTGAATACATCAGAATAATAAACATACCTACACGATGAATAAAAACGCATAACTCTAACCTTGTTAACTTTTCATTTAAGTATTTTTTCATTAGCGGGAATCGAACCAGTTATTTGGTTTATTTAACCTGTGAATTTGAATTAAAGTGGCTACGTGGAGACAAGCACAGTGGCAAAATAGTAGGTTAAGTAGATATGTTAGTATTTAGACAAGTGTTGTAAATTATTATGTATTGTGGTACCATCATAGTTACGGTCACGCGAATTCGGCGTTCGCGCGTACATTGACCTAGTCAGCTGATTGTAATTCAGTAATTCCACTGCTGCTTTTATGTTTAAGTATTTTCATGTTTTATTTTAATGAAATTAACGTTTTATTTAACACGATGATTTATACTAACACGATGGAGCGTGAATAAAGCTAATAAAACGTTGTGAAAAGATGATTTTTTTCATCAGGATCGATTTTATATTTCACCCATCATCTAAGATATAGTTAGTACTGTCGTCTGTCTTCGTTTTCGGGAGCGTTTCAAAATACCCTGTATCTAACGAAACCGTGTGGTATTTTATATGATAGAAATTTTTTAAGTAGTTATTAGAATTTAAATTTAATTTATTATTACTTAATTATGTTTTTAATTTTTTATTAATTAATCTTATTGCTGATGCACATTTTTGACATCAGCTGATGTTGATGGTGAAACTAATTTTAACTATTTTCTTAAAAGTAAGTGGAAATTACTAAATTTATATTCAAAAATTGTAATTATATCCTTGATTTTAAAATAAAAGACAATGTTTTAATAATATTGTGACTTTTGAAGTAGTTTTGAATATTTGTGAGTACGATGAATGACGGAGAACTTCCAACCCAAGCTCTTGTAACTCGAGACCGTATATTGTGCAGTATGAGATCGCGCGTTGTCGTGCAGGAGCTGCGGGATGAGCGATTGACCAAAGCTAGTTGGAGACGTGCGAGCTTCTCCATCATTGTGTTCAGTTCTTCACAGTACACATCTACAGTAATGCTCATCCCGTTTGGTAAGAAGCTGCGATGAATCACACCGGCGCTAGACCACCAAACAATGAACGTCACATTTCTAGGGGTAAGTTTTCGTTTGGGGCATTGTTTAGGTGCTGAACCAGGATCCAACCAACTTGCTGAGCACTTGTGATTGTCAAATAGAATCCATTTTTCGTCGCAAGTAACAATGCGGTTCAAAATTCCTTCGTTTGTGTGCCTGTTGAGCAGTGCAAGGGACGTCTCGACGCATACTTCGCTCTGGCGATCATTGAGTTCGTAGGGCACTTATTTGTCAAGCTTTTTTACCTTGCCAAATTGACGAAAAGGACCAATATTATTTTGATGCTAACGTCGAAAGCTGTTGCTAATTAAGCCGTAGATTGACTTCATCTGCTTCCACAATCGCTTTTTATTCGTCATTGTCGACCAAAGTTTTCGGACGACCACTGGGTTCATTTTTCAGGTCGAAATTTCCAGAACGGAAACGGGCAAACCAATAACAGATGGTGCGTTCGTTTGTATTATTCGCTTCGTAAACGTCGTTGATGTTACGCGCCGCTGGTGCCGCATTGCTGCCACGACGGTACACATATTCCATAATTACTAGCATTTTTAACGTATCCATGATGACGAAAAAGATTCAAATGCAATGAAAACATAACGCTAATCGATAAACAAATGACTAATTTAAAAAAAAATTCCATGTTTTTAAAATAAAATTAATTTGTTGTAATTAGAATTCTTAGCCAAACAACAATTATTTGGATTTGAAATTGCCAGTACTGCAGAATGGCAATTTTATAGGTAGAGACCTATTATTTTGTTTCAACCGCAAACTTCAGCTTAATAATTAGCATCAATCAATGCTGATACTACGGATTTCTTTTCTTTTATATATTATATATTTCTATTCTACGGATGTTTGATACTGATGTTCGCAACAACCCTGATTACAAATGAAATATATTGAGCTGTCAAAATAACACGTTTTTTTAAAATTGTATGGGAACAAAAGAAAATGGCGGTATAGTTTCTCGCAGTGAAGAAACTTTATTTAAATATTTTAAAATTATATATGTAATTCTAATATAACTTAAAAAGCAAGTCGCAGTTTTTGCAACAAAAGTAAGAAATTAAAGTAGTGATTTTTAACGATATATTAAAACTACTAAATTCATATATAATTATTGATGCTGCAATCTCTAACGTTCATACTATACCTTTAGAATGCATAATTAAAACAAAAAATAAATAAACACAAACCAAACAGCACACATAACTGAAGCACTGCCCATGAAAAACTTACCTTAGTCTCGAAACCTTTGTATAATGACAATAGCAATAAAATAATTATATCAAATCAAGCGTTATCTCATAGAACGAACAAAAATCATAAAATCACTGTAGCGAAACCAAGTTACAAACAAAAAAATAATCAATTCCATCCTTACCGATAAAAAATTTGCAAATTCAATAAAAAATTAATAAGAATAAGAATCCCAATTCAATAAAAAAGGAATGACTGGCATGAAACACAAAAAAATTAAAACCAACGTTACAAAAATAAAACATCCCACACACACACTCCAAACGAACTGGCACGAAAACGAAAACAACCAAAAAAAATAACAAGAAAGGAACAATAAAAAGTGAGAAGCGCGCGCTGCGTACACGAGTGCGAAGCCGCGCTGGTGCGAGGCGGGCACGGCGGCGGCGCGCGAGGCGGCGCGGCACAGCGAGCGCGCCGCCTCCAGCTGCGCGGCCGCCCAGCGCGTGCCCAGCGCGTGCACGCCGCCCTCCGCCCCGCCCACCCCGCCAGCCTCCCCGCGCTCGCGCATCACGTGCACGCTCACCGCGCGCAGGTTCTGTTGCATGGTCGCTCACTCTCACTCAACACTTTACTTCCCCGATACATCTTACTACTATTATTTATTTATTACAGGAAAACTACAGCTTATAATTAAAAACAATACAAGTAGATAAACATGACATGGACAATCAATAGTCGCATGGTTTCACCTATGGACATGATCCTTTTTTATTCATGATGTAAAAGGAAAAAAGACTCTACCACTTAATATGAAAGATTCAAGACTGGTTTAATTCAAGCCTTAATTCACTTGGTTTGATATGAAAGAGATCAACCCTTAACGAGTTAATTTTACGTGTAAAACTAATGCAAAAGTCTTTAAACCTCTATTTCATAGTCAATTAATAATTAATTTGAATCACCGACCCAAAAAAATAATTCTATCTCACCTAAGAAATGTCGACAACATCAAATCTTATCGATTTTGTACATGACATTTCATACGCTTTACTAACGGACATGAGGGTCATACCATTTACACTGATTTTTCCAAAGCATTTAATGTAGTTGACCATGGATTGCTAGTACAGAAACGACCACGCCGGAATTTGCAGTTTACAGCTCCAATATGGATAAGTGCCGTCAGGTATGCCCCAGGGCTCTCATCCCGAACCTCTGTTTTTTATACCATTTGTAAAATGCTATATAATGTTATGCCTGGAACACCAGGAATCACCTTGGCGTTTGTCCGTTTGTCATAGACATTTCTTGCAGAGTCTATTTTTACTTAGTAGCGATGCTCCAGTCGAACTTGTCGGAAAACAACAGATTTACTATGTAGCATAGACAGTGTACTGACCGCAGCGATAATGTGCTCTTGCTTGCTAGCGGTGCACACGTCCAACTCGTAGAATGGTAATGCGTCTTGTGGCGCAAAGGATGGCCTTCGCGAAGCTAAAGGTGCGTTCGCTGTCGGCGAAAGTGGTGTACTGCAGCGGGATAAGGCTTCTGGCTGTAAAATTAATATAATATAATCTTAATAAAACTCCAACAAATTTATAGAGCTAACATATTAACCTTATAAATGAAAAAATGTTTGGGTTACCAAGGGGAAATTATTAGACCCCTACAATTTCTATTTCATAATAATGTAGTATGTGTCAGTCATGTAGTAATTTCTTGGTGATGATTGGCTATGTCACATGATTGCAGTTACTTGTTCCAGATGATGATGCCCTTCTGATCGTTTTTTTCAGCGACCCGCGCAGGCGCTCGAGCACGTCGGGCGGGCGCAGTGCAGCGCTGCAGCGGCTGCACGCTCGCACCTGGTAGCAGTGCAGCGACACGCGCAGGCGCTCAAGCACGTCGGGCGGGCGTGGTGCAGCGCTGCAGCGGCTGCACGCTCGCACCTGGTAGCAGTGCAGCGACACGCGCAGGCGCTCGAGCACGTCGGGCGGGCGCAGTGCAGCGCTGCAGCGGCTGCACGCTCGCACCTGGTAGCAGTGCAGCGACACGCGCAGGCGCTCGAGCACGTCGGGCGGGCGCAGTGCAGCGCTGCAGCGGCTGCACGCTCGCACCTAGAAGCAGTGCAGCGACACGCGCTGGCGCTCGAGCACGTCGGGCGGGCGCAGTGCAGCGCTGCAGCGGCTGCAGGCTCGCACCTGGTAGCAGTGCAGCGACACGCGCAGGCGCTCGAGCACGCCGGCGGGCGCGTGCAGCGCTGCAGCGGCTGCACGCTCGCACCCAGCAGTGCAGCGACACGCGCTGGCGCTCGAGCACGTCGGGCGGGCGCATTGCAGCTGCAGCGGCTGCACGCTCGCACCTGGTAGCAGTGCAGCGACACGCGCAGGCGCTCGAGCACGTCGGCGGGCGCAGTAGCGCTGCAGCGGCTGCAGGCTCGCATCTGGTAGCAGTGCAGCGACACGCGCAGGCGCTCGAGCACGTCGGCGGGCGCAGCGCAGCGCTGCAGCGGCTGCACGCTCGCACCTGGTAGCAGTGCAGAGAACCGCGCTGGCGCTCGAGCACGTCGGGCGGGCGCAGTGCAGCGCTGCAGCGGCGGCTGCACGCTCGCACCTGGCAGCAGTGCAGCGACGCGCAGGCGCTCGAGCACGTCGGGCGGGCGCAGTGCAGCGCTGCAGCGGCTGCAGGCTCGCACCTGGTAGCAGCAGCGACACGCGGAGGCGCTCGAGCACGTCGGGCGGGCGCAGTGCGCTGCAGCGGCTGCAGGCTCGCACCTGGTAGCAGTGCAGCGACACGCGCAGGCGCTCGAGCACGCGGCGCTGCAGCGGCTGCACGCCCGCACCTGGTAGCAGTGCAGCGACACGCGCAGGCGCTCGAGCACGTCGGGCGGGCGCAGTGCAGCTGCAGCGGCTGCAGGCTCGCATCTGGTAGCAGTGCAGCGACACGCGCAGGCGCTCGAGCACGTCGGCGGGCGCAGTGCAGCGCTGCAGCGGCCGCACGCTCGCACCTGGTAGCAGTGCAGAGAACCGCGCTGGCGCTCGAGCACGTCGGCGGGCGCATTGCAGCGCTGCAGCGGCTGCACGCTCGCACCTGGTAGCAGTGCAGCGACACGCGCAGGCGCTCGAGCACGTCGGGCGGGCGCAGTGCAGCGCTGCAGCGGCTGGAGGCTCGCACCTGGTAGCAGTGCAGCGACACGCGCAGGCGCTCGAGCACGTCGGGCGGGCGCAGCAGCGCTGCAGCGGCTGCACGCTCGCACCTAGAAGCAGTGCAGCGACACGCGCTGGCGCTCGAGCACGTCGGGCGGGCGCAGTGCAGCGCGCTGCGCGGCTGCAGGCTCGCACCTGTAGCAGTGCAGCGACACGCGCAGGCGCTCGAGCACGTCGGGCGGGCGCAGTGCAGCGCTGCAGCGGCTGCACGCTCGCACCTAGAAGCAGTGCAGCGACACGCGCTGGCGCTCGAGCACGTCGGGCGGGCGCAGCAGCGCTGCAGCGGCTGGAGGCTCGCACCTGGTAGCAGTGCAGCGACACGCGCAGGCGCTCGAGCACGTCGGGCGGGCGCAGTGCAGCGCTGCAGCGGCTGCAGGCTCGCACCTGGTAGCAGTGCAGCGACACGCGCAGGCGCTCGAGCACGTCGGGCGGGCGCAGTGCAGCGCTGCAGCGGCTGCAGGCTCGCACCTGGTAGCAGTGCAGCGACACGCGCAGGCGCTCGAGCACGTCGGGCGGGCGCAGTGCAGCGCTGCAGCGGCTGCAGGCTCGCACCGGGTAGCAGTGCAGCGACACGCGCAGGCGCTCGAGCACGTCGGGCGGGCGCAGTGCAGCGCTGCAGCGGCTGCAGGCTCGCACCTGGTAGCAGTGCAGCGACACGCGCAGGCGCTCGAGCACGTCGGGCGGGCGGTGCAGCGCTGCAGCGGCTGCAGGCTCGCACCTGGTAGCAGTGCAGCGACACGCGCAGGCGCTCGAGCACGTCGGGCGGGCGCGGTGCAGCGCTGCAGCGGCTGGAGGCTCGCACCTGGTAGCAGTGCAGCGACACGCGCAGGCGCTCGAGCACGTCGGGCGGGCGCAGGCGGCGGCGCGGCGGCGAGGCGAGCGCGCCCCACAGCCGCGTCCACGCGTCCTCAGCGAACTGGCTCACGCGCTGCCGCGGCGCCAGCACCACCGCCGCGCTGTTCCACAGCTTCTCCTGGCTCACGGACACCGATACCTCGCCGGCCTGTAAACAGAAACAGTCTGTTGTAGCGTATGACAATGTCCATGATGAATGGAATAAAAGAAAACATTTTACAGGCACAGACAGTTCAAAAAAATATTGTGAGAACTCGCACTCGCGTTGAATATGTGTGCGTCCAGCAGTGAACATTTGCGGGCTGACAATGATGTGTACGTAAGTGCGTGCGTTTCGACATCACTTGAAATGTACGCAGCGCTTTGTCTAAGAAAGTACATTTCAAGTGACGTCAAAACCATGCTCAAATTTCTGGCACACATATGGTGAGTGTAGTGCGAGTTTTAAAAATAAGTTTTTTACGTCAGTTGAAGTATACGCAGCGCTCCGTATTTTTACTTTGTTCGTCTGAAATTGAAGTATATACTTATTTTTATTAGAATAATAAAATTGAAGTATTTAGCTTAGGTCATAAAGCAAGGAGATAGGAGGATTAGATCATAAACGAAGTCACGTCAAAATTTCTTATATCGCTTATATACAAAAATAGGATAATTAAATAGCAAAACATGTATTGTATGGTTGTTAAAGAAAGTTTAAAAATTAGCAAAGACAACAAAAATACAACTTGAGACAAACGATGATATATCAAAATGGTTAGTAAATACTGGTGGAAAAATATATGACAAACATTCCTTTATATATAATGCAAAACAAATTCACAAAATACATTACAATGTGTACTACCCAGTGCTGGTTTTAGGTTATAAAAGAAAATAAATAAATAGCGAAGTTTTTACCTTAACATCTGCGAACTTGAGGTGGAGTGTAAAGGGCAGCATGGACATAAGGGGGAGTGCGGAGGCGGGCAGCGAGCGGCGCGTGACGGCGTACGTGTAGCCCACCAGGTACTCCTGCAGCACGCGCTGCAGCCCGCCCAGGCCCTCGCGCTGGTTCACGCACATCCACGACACCAACTGGAATGTTGTGGACGCTTCATTATATCCTTGCTCTAGTGGGGAACCACTAGAGCAAGGATACAATTAAGTCCGAAATCACTTTAATCATAGAATAAAGGTGACAAACAAGCACGTAGTAAGTGGATGCTTTAGCCCATAAACATTTTTTAACATTTGTCGTTATAGGCTCAGTGAGGGTATAAGGTTTTTCTGTCAAAAATTGTCTGAAACAGCCCCGAGTCAGGAGGTTGGTGGTGTTTCACCCCGTGTCTCGAAAGCAGGTAAAGCCGTTGGTCCTACGCTTGATCTCTCTTCAATCGTATTGAATTGCCATCCCATCGGACTATGAGAGTGAGGGAATAGAGAGTGCAACACATGCGCACTCACTCGTGCACTATAATCGTGTCGTGCGCAGATGGATATTAGCACAGTTTAAAGAGCTTACAGTTGGGAAACGAATGTACTTGTGCAGAGGAACGGTGGGGGCCTTGCGGGGCAAGGGGTGGGCCGACCTTGTGCTAGCGCACTTCACTGGATCTGATAGTCAATACATGCTGTTGGCACTAGCGTGTTTTATAGTACTTATTTAACTAATTTTAGTGCAGTTTTCGAAAAATATAATATCTGTAACGGTGAATTACTGTTATAGTTATATGAGTTACTAAGTAAAATTGATTCAAATGACGGCCATGCGTATATTTCCCTCATTTTTCTTTTTTTATAAAATTGTTTATCCGAATGCGAATACACTACATACTTAAATTTAACAATCAAAAACTGAAAACATCTATAAAAAGAAAGTGGCAGTGAAACACTTGTAAATGTGTTTTTTCTTGTAGTAATAAAAAATGATCTTTGTCAATAAATGTATTTAACTTATAAGTATGTACATAATGTTAATAAATGATAATGAGTATTGTTATATCCAAAATTATTTTATTTTCATTTTCGTGACAAGTGACAACCCCTAGCATACACGCTGGATTCGTAAATACCTACGCGGGCGACGGCATTGACATCAAAGGCGTTTCACAACTGTAAGGTCTAAACTGTGATAATAGTCTCCGTCGAGGCTGGCCGCCGTGACCGAAATCCGGTCTCGAAGGACATTATAATGTTGATGATGTATTATCTACCTAACACTTTAAATAGTCAAATAAAAGTATGTAAAGTTACAGCTTATACGTCTTACTTCTGTTGCAGTTAGGCGAACACTTGTGACACTAATCTCCTCCGCATTTATTAGCTACCAATAGTATTCAGTGATAAAAAAATACAATTATTATTAAAATAACTAACCTCTTCAGCTAATTCCAGATTCCCTTCGTGCTGTATCAAGTAATGTATAATCGCAAGTTTGTTTTCCACCGTCGTGTTACTCTTGAACGTCGCCGCCAAATCCTTTTCAGCTACATTCATTGTAACTACGTCCAACGTATTCAAGTCCACCATGGCGTGGGCTCCCCACCCCAGCAGTGGAGCGAGGCTGGGCCCACTTTCAGTCTCTTCTACAGGAATGACGATGTGGGAACAAGGCTCGTGTTGTAAACTGATGTCTATCAAATGGGTGAAGAGCATTGGTATGTTCACCAGAAGATGATTGTCTGTGGAACAATATTTTAATGTACAATGTAAATTTTATCAACTACTTTACTCAAAATTATAAAAAAACTGCGGTTGCCAACCCGGCTGCCTAGCGTGGCATCTATGGCATAATACCCCCTATGAGGCAGTTTATGGGAGAGGCTTATGTTGAGTAGTGGACTTTTATAGGTTGTAATGGATGGATGGAAATGGATAATGTAAAATTAACGTCTGGCCCAGCAGACGTTCTTGTATAACGTAGATTGTACTAGCTTTAAGAAAGCAATATGGTTTTCTTTATTTTGTAGGCGACCTTTATTGCGTGTATACTTTGCCTAGTGAAAAGTTATTTATCTACATCATGTAAAAATTACTAAAGAAAAATAAACTTCTTGTGGCTAAGCCACGTGAGTAAATGGGCTAAACAATTGAATTTATTCGATTGATTTTTCAGCATGTATGTAATTACGACGATGAACGCCGAAAGAACGAAAGAAATGTGCATGCGTCTCGCTCGCGCTACAACTTTCACTAGCCATCGTAGCCCACGCCGTTAAAATAATATCACCTATTTATAGTTATACTTTTACGCAAATGCCATAGGATGAATTGCTTTTATGTGTTTTTTTGGATTTTCAGAAATTTTGCTTATCAGTTATATTTTACAAATACTTTCGAGAATAGCTTCTATTTCACTTACAAAAACACCATATTATTTTCCAGACGGTAAAAAAGTCACCGAGTATAACGCTGGATAGAATTTGCAGTTATATTTATTGTATTGAGCCCGACGCCATTATGTATAATTTATAAGTATTTTCACCAGTTAATTGCACTTGTTGTCAACCTGTATATTATTTTTCAAGACTTGCACTCATTGACGTACCTTCGTACATTGTGTAGGAAGGTCGCAGCGACTTCGCGAGGTTCCAGGGCAGATCTGGCACCACACTGTGCACTACACAACCATGATGTAAAAGGGTGATGGAGTATGCAAAGTTCACGCCAGACTCTTTCAGTTCCGCGCTGTCTTCTAATACCAGGGACGTGGTGGAATCGTCTAAAGGCTACAGATCAAACAACAAATGATACTTATTAATTAAGATGTATTAGTAAGAATTTTCAATAATAGCTAAAAAAAGGAAATAATATTTATATAATAATTAAGAAAAGTGAACAAAACATGTTGTGAAAGGTAGGAAACTGCTTAATATAATACCTGTATAGAAAAAAAAGGGTGACAAACGAGTACATAGTCTAACTGATGAAATGAAATGAATGCTGATTAAATGGGTGCTGTGGCCCATGGACACCGACATCTATCCTCAATTAAGAATCAAAATGCAGGTGAAAAAAGAGAGCCCAGTTCTCGTCGTTTATTATATATTCGAACGAGGTCCTGTCCCTTTGGCTCCACCAGTTTTCTGCCTAGGAGTCCATACTGGTACCATAATTTGATAGGTTCGAATATGGTTGAATGTTAGGTAACCATACGATTACAATGTTAATAAAATAATAAAACCCATAAAAGGAGCTTTTGCTACTTACACTTTTCACGTGGTGGCTCTCACACAAATGCAGAATGCCGGCGTAAATTAACAGTATCATGCTGTTGTGTTTTATTTGGTGACGAGAACCATTGAACTGGTAACAAGGCATCTAAGCGAAGCATTCCATCTTATTCCTCAAAGGTGACAATGCATCTGCATTTTAATTCTTGATCGAGGATGGATGTCTATAGGCCACAGCGTTCACCTACATTTACAACATTCATTACACCATCGAGTGGACTGTGTGCACGTTTGCCACCCTTACTTCTATAAAAAATTACAAGTTCCTTAAAAAGAGGCCTACATACCCGACAGCGGACTGGCTGCCGGCATAGCTTCAGTTCAGGCTCAGAGCTGATCCCTTTCCTTTCGTATGTCATTGCTCACCCGTTACAGACGCCTGTAACGGGTGAGCAGTGACAGTGGCAATGGTACAGACGCCAAACAATATTGCAGACGCGAGGGAAGGGCACAAAATGCAGGCGTGGTACGTACCTTGTAGAGGTAGTGGTGGCAGATAGCGAGTAGACCGCGCGCATCGCACACTATGTGCAGGTCGAGGCCGCAGTCGTGCACGCGCAGCGGCAGCGGGTCGTCCTCGTACGAGCCGCACGCAGAGCCGGCGCCCGCCGCCTGCCCCAGGCTCAGCGGGATGTTCAACTGACGCGGTGTTTTTCGATTATTATCGATATTTTTATACTTAATATGTATAAGCACAGCTGTGTATGTCCCGCTGCTGGGTGCAGGCCGCAAGGACGTCGTGTCTGCATACGCAATCTGTCGTAGGCTCCGCGGGATGTTCAGCTGACGCGGTGTTCATCGATTAAAGATTTTTTTAAATTTATATATTTAAAAAGTTACAACTTATATATGTCCCACAGCTGCGAACAGGGTTCCTCTCATTTTGAGAGTGGTTTTTAGGCCAGCAAGAGTCGGTCGCGCTACCTTGATGCGTGTGGCGGATTTCACGTCTTAAAAAAAACAATGTTTTTAATTAGCACTAATTGCAATTAACAATTCGAACACAAGATGCTCGCGTACTGTGAAAATTACAGCGGGCACATAGCCCCTAAGTTACCACAGCTCTATCTAAGTTATATATTAATTTCCAAGGCAACTTTCTTTTCAGACATTTAATTATTTACTAGGAATAAGCTTTATTGGATCGGCGGCCAAATACAACTTCCGGCGTATTAAAAAAAAATCTATTCAAACTGATAGCAGCAGTTGGTCATCACATATCGTTCTATATTATTATATGTTGATCGTTTGACGGTGTCGAGCATTGCATTTTTCGATTACTTTCTTTTTTATATAGAAAGATGGGGCAAACGAGAATGCGTTTCACCTGATGGTAAGTATCGACCGCCGCACATGAACAACTGCAATACGAGGGGAATTGCATATACGTTGCCGGTCTTTTAATAAGGTTTTATATAGTATAACTTTATTTTTTAATTAAAATATTTGTGCAGTTAAGGCAAACAAAGCCACAACAACGTACAATAAATAACATTCGCTTTATTCACAGCTATTAAGATTATGTACATAAAACAACATCTGTGCAAACAGATATAAAAGTTGCTTTTATGAATTCAACCTATATTATGAAACCTCAATGTACAAAGGGATCGTCATAATGAGCTCCCTCTTTCGAGTAAAGAAACAGCAAATTAGGCTCCGCAGAAATCACCTTAGATTTATTTCATATAATAAAGACAACTTAGAGGTTATATTTTTTAATTAGTGACCGTTACCCCACACTAAGATTTTTTCTCATATCGTAGAGTCATTTAACATACATAAATCGCACATGGACAATATTTTACATTGGATTTGAGTTTAACTAAATATTGTAAACATCATAACTAATTAATATATAATTAAGTTACATCATTACATATTAAATGACAATACAATTTATGTGAAGCATTCTAATGTAATTATAACATAAATAATATATTGAAATATTTTCATTTTCATATGAATCACATTTTCATTTTCATTTTCAAATTGAAAATGAGAGTACCCTTAACCGACGAGCGTGTATGCGTAGGTATATGGATGTGGAGGAGACGAGAGAGGTGTGTCAGGATCGTGCCAAATGGAAGTCCATAGTCTCTGCCTACCCCTCTGGGTGACAGGCGTGAGTGTTTATATTAATATTATATATATTGAAATATAACTGTAGTAATGTAGTAGATTTAATTAATTGTACCTATAATACTTGCATGCTTAGGGGTTGAATGCAGCAAACGTAATTTTTCAAAGATCTATTCTGTCTCATTTACCTGTATTCACAAATAATAATTTAAAATTTTGTACAACCGACTTCAATATAAGTTATTAAGAATAACTCAAAAACTGTTGGTCAGACCTTGATCAAATTTTTATGGGACCACATGAGAAGCGCCAGCTTTCAAATAAAAAACGGTTCACCCAGAAAAAATTTATGAGGTAACACATAAAAAAAAAGAAAAACATACAGTCGAATTGAATACCTCCTCCTTTTTGGAGTCGGTAGAAAATAAATTTAAACTTGAATTTGAACAACATCTAGACCGGAAATTTATAGACCATACAAACACTTGAATTGTGTGGGATTCGAACCAGTGGCCCGCAGCGCTGCAGTCAATTACTCAGCCAATGCACTCCCGAGCCGTACAAAATAAAAGTACATTAGATCTAAGTACTTTTATTTTTTTACGTTTCACAATAATGTTATGCGCCACACTGTATGTAAAACGGGACGTCCTCCCGTACAAATAGAGACATGAATAATATATCCAGACGAGGTCAGCGAGCGTCGCAGGTGAACTTATACGCCATGCCATAATCTTGCTAATGTGATAGGATGACTGATATGTTACCATTCATTTTGTCTAAAATAAATTACAAAGTGAAATTCTACGCACGCAAGACGGCAGATTGATGAGCGTTAAGGTAGCGGTGGTGTTGAAGGGAAAAGCGGATAACAATATACTTCAAAATTTTGCTGCCCTGTATATTAGTAATATTAGTAGATTTTGATACGTAAAAATGGCGCTTTGGGATGCTATCGTCATCGAGTGTCTTGCTGGCTCAAGCTGCGGTCGAATTCTCCCAGCAACTTCCCTTATACATACAAAATTGCATAAGGACAATCATAAAAACCAGGAATTATTATTAGTAGGCCATATCAATTCTTATTCTGTGCTGGATTGGAACCCGCGGTCAACAGCGCCGTAAGTTAATGCTAAGTTACTGCGCCATGGAGCCGTCAAATATTGTGAATAAGTTTTTTAACAAATTAAATATATTTATATTAAGCAACTAGCGATCCACCCCGGCTTCGCACAAGTGATTTCTGGATCTCGACAACAGCTCCACCCACCAATTCACAAGGGTCCAATTGTGAATCTAAACCAATTTCGAATCTACTTAATCACACACATAAAGTTTCATCAAAATCGGTCCAGTCGGTTAGGACTTCAGTCACATTCACACGGACAGAAGAATTTTATATATAATATTTTATTATAATATGCATGTATTATACATATAAACCTTCCTCTTGAATAATTCTGTCTATTGATGAAACCGCATCAAAATCCGCTGCGTACTTTAAAAGATGTAAGCGTAGAGAGGGCGGGAAGCGACTTTGTTTTATACTATGTAGAGAAGATAGATATGTAAGTCTTATGATGAATGGAAATTTTTGAGATAATTAAGTTCTTAAACCGTAAATATTTTATGGGACAATTCCTCATTACTTAAGACTGGCAAAATTACAACCGTACGAGTCCATTGTCAAAGAAAAAAAAAATGAAACGATGAAAGTTTTTAGTTTCAGAAATAATACTAAAGAAATATTTTGGATAACTTTCTATTTTCATACTACGAGTACTAATAACATATTTTAAGTTAATTAATAATATTAGGAATAGACACACTGTATTAATTATTATATATATATCGCTGTATTATTATTGCTACCCAACATACTTTTTTCAAATCCCCCTTTGACACGTTCTCAGTTTTAATAGTATGTTGGTCGTGAATCGTGATGCTAAAAGACCGCAAAAAAGCCGGCCAAGTGCGAGACGGACTCGCGCACGGATCCGTACCTTCGTAAACACGTTTCTAGTACGGGAGCCCCCTTTAATTTTTAATTTATTTTTATTTTTATTATTTGTTGTTATAGCGGCATCAGAAATACACATTCTGTGAAAATTTCAACTGTCTACAGAGATACAGCCCGCTGACAAACAGGCGGTTGGACGGACAGACGGACAGCGGTGGCTTAGTAATAGGGTCCCGTTGGTTACCCTTCGGGTACAGAACCTAAAAAATTTATAACCTCGTAAGGCCCACTGTACAATTTATTGTACAAAATAACGTATATAATTACAGCCCAGACTTTTAAAACCAATCTTCTCCTAAACGCACAATGTACAATACAATGTACATTATACTTATGCATTTTGCTTTTTAATTTTCGCGCCAACCGTAAACTTCTGTGTACGAGGTGACCTGATAACTCACTAGAACAAAATTTGACACATGACATTTGGGATAAATACATAGACAATCTGTCAAATTCAATCATTTTGCAAGCATGCCGCCGATTCTGCATACACGTGAGTATAAATCTTAATTAATTTATACAATCTGATACTATTTTTTTATGAAAATAAAATAAAATTGAGAATTAACATATTATTTTCATGAAACAATTATTTTTTTGTTTCAAAGAACTCAATTTGTATTTTATATTATTTTACAAAACTGATGTTCATTTTGTTGCACATTGGGTTTTATTGTATTGTTACATATTATGGTGTGTTGTGGTATTGGGTTTATGTTATCAATTGCAATTTTTTGATTCTAGATCTCGACGATAAAGAAATCGAGGAGTTATTGGAATCTTCAGAAATTGAAGATTTCATTCCATCTGACGTAGACGTAGGTGACTGAGTGGTCAATTCACCACGTAAGTGTATCTATACCTTCAACATCATACTCAGGAGATTCTTCCTCCGAACCTGAAAGTGATAAGGAAAACTCCCAAAGAAAAGACGACGTGGAAGAAAGCGTGGAAAAGGACGAGTAAGGGGTGGAGGCAGAGCAAACCATCAAGCTTCTCCTCTTCTCTCCTCTCCTTCGGAGCGCGGAACAACATCTTCAGGTAATTGGAGTGTTAAAGATTTCCACCCTCGTTTTCCTGAATTGATGCAACCAGCATATTTGTGGACTGACACGGTAGGGTTTGATAAGACTGACTATTTGAAACAATACATAGATGATCAGCTTATTAATCTCATAGTAACGAAAACTAATCAAACTGCAGTAGAAAAAACAGGACGTAGTTTGAACTTAACAAATAAAGAACTTTACATTTACTTAGGAATATCATTTTTGATGGCGGCTATCAATTACCCTAATTTACGGATGTATTGGGAGGCTAAATGGAGTACCCTCATTGCTGATAATATGTCCAGAAACCGATTTTCTTGCTGAGAAATTCTTTGAAAGTGGTTTTCGACACTGAAGTTACCCCACAATGAAAGATAAGGACAAATTATGGAAGATGCGTCCCCTAATCAATCGAATTCAGGCTGGATGTCAAACTCAACAGAAAGATCAGTGCCTTTCATTAGATGAGATGATCATCCCATTTACCGGATCTTGCGCGATCAAGCAGTACTGTCCAGGTAAGCCTAATCCGGTTGGCTTAAAAGCATTTGTATTAGCCAACCCAGACGGTATTGTATGTGATTTTCATATATATCAAGGAAAAACTACCTATGCCAACTACGAACATTTTGGACTAGGTGAAAAGGCTGTCCTTACTCTGACAGAGCCTTGGTACCTGGACACGTAATTTACTTCGACAGATACTTCACTTCCGAAGTTATTGGACGCCCTGGAAATAAAAGGAATTAGAGGGACGGGAACTATTATGAAAAATCGGATTCCTGCTGATGTACGCTCGTTACTGATTGATGACAAAGAATTAATGACTCAGGACGAGGAAGCAGTCAAGTTTTAGTCCGGAATGATGGTAAATTAGCCTTCACAAAATGGTACGATAATAAACCGGTTTTGCTTTTATCTTCTGTGGAGGCAAAGGATGAAGTTGATAATTGTCGACGGTGGTGTAAAAATAAAGTTTACGTGACCATCCCGCGACCACGAGTAGTGAGAGAGTATAATCAGAAAATGGGAGGTGGATCTTGCAGACCGCCTTTTGGCAGTGTGTCCGTATAGATATAGGACCAGAAAGTGGACACAACGGTTCTTTTCATCTATGATTGATTTAGCAATCAACAACTCTTGGCTTCAGTATAAAAGGATCAGATAAAATCTCTTGTACCTGTAAAGAAAATACAACAGTTGCGAGTTTTTAAGATGGAATTGGGAGAGACTTTATTGAATCAAATGCTGAACCATCACTTTTGACTGTTTCTGACGGGGATAGTACTAACCGACCCTCATTGAAAAGAAAGAGGAGCATTGCATTCATTCCTGTCCCAAGCAAAAGTTCCGTACGGTCGGAGCTAAACATTTACCCTTTTAGCGGAAAAGGTGGGTAGATGCCGTCACTGCCATTACAATAGAACTCAGTTCAAATGTAGAGCCTGCGGTGTCAACTTATGCCAAAAGTAAGAAACTGTTATAGCGACTTCCATAACAGTGAAGAGTCAGCGTGAAAATGGTTAGTGGATGGACATTAAGATTTTGGTTTTATCTTAATGTTAAGTAATTTTTGTTGATTTGTTATAAGTGTTTTGTTGTTAGTTTCATTGTTGCCAAGATTCATAATTTTAGTTATATTGATATGTTCAAAATAAATTTTGACACATCGATACAGTTATTGTGATAATAGAGAATTACGTATATTCTACAAAGTTTATTTTATTAATAATTTTAGTTCTCATAAACTCCCAATGTACATTTGAATGAACAACGAGCTAAGAACTCAAAATAGTTTTATTCTATTCTTTACTACAATATAATACCCAGAAAAATTATACAAAAATTCTAGTTGGGGTTATCACAAAAAAATCGTTTTGTTTGCGTGGGCCGCAACGGTATAACAGATATTGTGCATTGTATTGCATTGGGCGTTTAGCTCATCTAGTTGTTCACACCTTGGGCTTTACGAGGATAATGTTTAGTATGCAATAACAATAAATTATTAATAATTATTATTATTGCTGCTAGGAAAACTAGGTTCTTGTGGGACACCCTTAATCGAATAGAAAAATAATACCGGTCATCCAGAAAGTATTGCGAAAAAATATTCTTGTATGAGACGATTATTTACGTTAAAATACGAATGCTCCAATTACAAATTTCCCTCTACATTATTTTAAGAGGTAAATTAAAATTTGATGTTTTATAATTTTATTGAAAAATAGATATGGGTAGGGAAGATTCTTCCGTGATTATTTTTTTATGGTTTCAAGTAAGAAGTATTTACTGCTATAAACAAGATACGACCAAACACGCAGCTCCGCGGGCTCTACCATAACAACTCAAAACGAGGTACTTCTTGCACAACTGTTAAGCTGGTGTACCGGTTAAGCTTTTGGGTCGCCCTCGTTACAACTCTGATTTGGCAGTATGGCATCGTGCGACTTATTTTTATGCAAAAATATAAAATCTGCCGAAAGGAATACAGTTCTTATCACCGGAAGATGCGCTAGAGGTGAAGAGCAGGCTGTAGAAGAGGCGTTTGAGACGGACTGTAGATTTTCGAAAATTGATTCAGACACATGAAACTTAGTAGTAATCGGTGTTTTTTTGCGAGGATTTGTGGTTTATCAAATCTGATGTAATGGTGGAACGATCTTGAACATGTTTCCAGACTGCAGAAATAAATATTAGAAATAATTAAGGTGTTTAAATGTGTGTTACTCAATCACTTACTAAATGGATATGTATAAAATGTAGCACACAGATAAACTATGTTCTGTTAAGCCAGGACATGGTAAGTTAAAGCGTGAAAATTAACAAAAAAACGTTTCTGTCTCAACGAGGGCGAACCCGAGAGTGAGGTGCCACGCAGACAAAAAATTTATATGAATTCAATAAGACGAAATTTTAGAAGAATTTAAGAAGACGAAGCAGAGAAGTTGGGCTCTTTAATCGCAATTACAAATAATACTAATGGCAAGACGACATAATATAATCTTTTTAATATTTTATAGTTTATAATTAAAAATGTGTTTTTTGGTGAACGTCAATTGGTCCGATGATTGGGATGTAAGTATATATGTACGCAAACGTACGATATCTCACAAACCACTCAATAAGATTGATTGGCTTTATTATTTTCATAACTCTGTATAGTTGAACCCTTACACTAACTGTAGTCCTGTTTTTTTATAGTTATTAAAAGTACCGACCGAAACTGAAGGCACATTTTTCTATTTATTCATACAAATTTTATTTCAAATAAACTTCATTTGTAACAAATGCATTTGTGGCGTACACTTTTGGATTTCCCAAATTTTTGAAATATTTACACAAATAGAAATTTTATTTATTAATGTTAAAAACGTTCATTGGTGTATAAAAATATTTATTGCTATGGGTTAATCCGCCATTTCTTCATTCTACCAGACGAAGCCATATACTATAGTTTTTTGCCCAATGAATATAACATTTATAGTTTTATGGGAATATTTCCAAATAGAAGTTAGGGACATTTAAAATGCTAAAATAATACAAAAACACCATCATTACGAGCTAGACAAAGCATAAGTAGAATATGAAAGAAGATTTACTAACGGAAAGGACGTTAGTTTCGCACTATTTTCAAACTGAATAGTAAATTATCTGTTTTTGACTGTTTTTGTAATGTACCCGCAACTTCTCCGTTTTGTTACTTGTAAAATTTTTATGATCTCATGTTAAGTGATTTTTTTTTATTCTTAATAAAAATAAATTTCTTAAACCATATGATGAAAATATTTGAGCTGGTATTATAATTATGGTGTGGGTTATACTTTTGCTAAAGAGTGCCTTATGATGGCGATAATTTCATGCGAAAAACCAAACTCAATTCTAAATAGAATTACTTAATAACTTAACATAAAACTGACACAGAGGAAAATCATTAAGCATCGACTCTGCACTCGTAAACGCGCCTGTCAATAGGAAGCGTGCTATCAAGAAATGCGAAAAAAAATTAAGTATTCATGAAAAGATTGTTTGACAAAAAAATATGTATGCTATTTTTTGTCAACCACAAAATATTACGAACCAGTTTCTAACATTTGTAGCAAGAAAAAGGTTTGAATATTAGGTTATTTTATTAAACTGAAGTGAAAATGATGATAACAATGTGAAATGTATGTAAGGTCTTTCTTTTTTTTTAATTTTATGCAACTGGTTAATATTTAAAAAAATTAAACAGTGATATAATTTAAAAAATTAAACAAATACTGTAACGTCAAGTGGAGAGATTTTATCAATATGCCAAAGAAAAAGAATAGATACTACAACAAACTTTCATACCACAGTCTCGTGAGGCAAATCGGCGTGAAACTGCAACGCTGAGAGCGTAGGCGTCATTTCGCTCGGCGACTTGACTTCTTCACCTTCTGCAAAGCTCTGCGCCGGCTGACGGTAGTGAATGTAGAACAGCACCTGAAACAGCAGCAGTAGCGTAACAACACATCAATGAAATTAATTTTTACAGACTCTACAAACTCTACGCATTCTCAATACTATGTGTAACTTCGTTGTCGGTTTTCGAGCACATTGCCAGTTTAGCTTACTAATCACTTTTAACCGACTTCAAAAAAAAGAGGAGGTACTCAATTCGACTGTATTTTTTTTACGTGTGTATCCTCAGAACTTTTTTCTAGGTGAACCGATTTTGACGATTCTTTTTTTATTTGAAAGCTGGTGCTTCTCATGTAGTCCCATATAATTTTTGATCAAAATCTGACCAGTAGTTTTTGAGTTATCTTTAATAATATGTATTTAATTGACTCCGAATACATTAATGATGTTCTATATTTATATTTATTTTATTTATATTGAAGTTGGTTGTACAAATTTAATTTTACCACTTGTTGACAGATTATTCTTTTGTCGTGTTATGTATAGTTTTGACGGCTTAATGGGGTGATGGATTCACGATCACAGAATCATCTCAAGTCATTTACGCCAGATGTAAAATATCCAGAACGGGAACAGCGAAGGTGCGACACGTTTTTTACTGCGATCAAAACTCCTACAACGAAAGAAGCTCATGTTAAGCACTTCTACGCTCTGGTTAAAAAGAGAGGAGATTACTATAGCCTTCTCCATAGCTTTCCAAGTGCAAAGTACTCGTACTCCTCATACGACCAACTGTGAACTACCACATATCGGTTCCGTAACTCACCGCCAAGCAGAATATTATAAAAACAAAAAGTTGTAGTCACCTGATTGACACAGTCCCACTGCGCCCAAGAAAACACTTTGACTATAGTTTCTGGTTCAGGGTAGATGCCATCAAAACCCCATCTCTCAGTGCCATCGTCATGTTCATTCAAAAACATTGGTGTCCTGTATAACTTGATATCTGTTCGTTAAATTGAGAAATAAAATCAATTGACAATTTGTGCGTAAATAAGAATAAGAATAAGCTGTGCTCTCAGCTAAAGGATTTATAATGTCGAACAAAAAAGTATAATAAAGTAAGGTCAACCAGGGCTAATGCGTCACGATACTTTAAGCGGCATTTTAACTGATCATATTAATTTAGTTGTTTAATTTAAAACAATGTGATTTAAAACATATAACACATTATTTAATAAAATTTTATATTTAAATATTATTTCGTGATATTTTAAAACCCTTGCTTGAAAACACCCATTCTTTACAAGTTGAGATTTTTAGACGCAAAGCCCCAGGTGGGGCAAAGGCGTCTTTAGCAAGTACCACATAATAGGAAGCCTTCGTAACACAATTAATCGAAAAATATATAAGATCCTCATGATATAGCTAGTTATCATCTTATAAGCGATATTCTTGGCTTGGTCTCCTATTAAGTCGAACAAAAAATTGGGGCTATGGCGTCTAATTTATACTTTAAGTGGTAGACGCATTCGCCCCATCCTAAATTCCAGGGTATCAAACGATTTTTCTCATTACTTGTGAGAAAAAAGTTGTTATTGACATAATTTGCAAACAAGTTCCACTTTTATACCTAGCATTTATAAATAGAAAAAAATCAAATACATTAAAATTAGGTAAATAGTGTATAATAAAATACGAGTTCTTATAGGAAATAAAAAGCGAATTAAATAAAATATGAGATGTTTTATTTTGTTAATACTGTCATCGTTACTAAATTTTAATAATCAGTTTTTTAATAGTGTAATCTTATATACCTATTGTATGTTAAATGTTTGACTTTAATTGTGTAATATTCGCTAGGTGTGAAGTACCTTAACACACATTATTATTAATTAAAATTAGTTTCATTATCATTGTTATCACAATAATCAGGTAATGAGATCACATGCAATTTTATAGATAGTGTCACTCTCACCAGGTCTTCTTAATTACTAAATTAATTTTACAATCACTGAATGTTATATATTTTAAAATTTTCTTTGAAAGTAATATGCCCTCTTCGAGATATATCAGGCTTTTCAAGGAACATTATGATATCATCATCATTCTTTACTTCTGATATATCCTCCACATCTGGATAATGAAAGGAAACAAATTTACTATTTTTTATTTTTCTTAAAAATTTGACGTTAGGAATGTTGTTGTCATTAATAGAAATAATGTTCCCCACAAAATACTTCACAGACTTTTTTGTTGTGAATCTTACTAGTATCCAATCACTAACTTCTAGGTTCTTTTTGTTTAAATTCGGTTCAAATTGATCATTATTTACGTAAGATTTGTCATTTTCTTTTTCTTCTGTTGTAGCTTGCAACAAATCTTCGAGAAAGTTATCATCACTTTTTATTTCCGCTAAAAAGTTTTCACGATAGGTATCAAAATCTTCATCAGAAAGTTCAGCAGAACCGGAAAGTTCAGCAAAACTAATATCTAATTCACTTTCAGATTCTTCGTCATAATCAAAACACTTCTTTTGTTTCTTAGCTTTTTAACATTTTTATTAGGTTTTTGCTTAGATAAGCTCTTACTACAAGATTTTTTTTTAATATCTTTGCTTTCATCAGTCTCATCTTGTTGTTGTAATTTTATACACTTTCTTTTTCGATTTTGGTCCAATTCTTTTTTAATATTTTTTGTTTTGGGGATTTTTATGGCAGTTCTTTCCTTTTCTTGCTTTATTTTTTCTTCGTTTCGTTTTTTTTCTATAAACTCTTCTCGCGTTATTATTTCACATCCCCTAGCAATTTTAGTTTTTTTCAATTTTATTGTCGAGTCACTTTTCTTTATTGTCTGCAATAATAAAGTTTCGAAAGAAACTCTTTCCGAGGGAGCCAAAATTCTATCTTCAATAATTCTAATTACCTTTGAATCATTAGACTTATCAAACTTCATCTCCTGGTTTGGCAAACTAATTTTGATGACGTTGCTATGGGATTTTGGCTAATGCTCAACTCTTGGTAACGGCCAAACTTAACTTTTTAATGTCTGAATCTGTTTTGGTATCGTTTTATGTTCCCTGAACCTTTTCAATGATTCTGGGTCAAATTTTTCGTCTGCAACTACGTTTCTGTCAAATGGATATATGCCCCCTTTTTTAAAGCCATTTCTAATTATTTTTGTGTCTAATTCACGCCACACTTCTCCAAGAAGGCGACTAAATTCATCTTTTGGCAATTTAGTGCCCACATTTAACCGTTGCCAATGCACAAGTTTTGCATCCCAAGTGTTTTTCATTGATTTAAAAACTGATAAATCTAACGGCTGCAGAAGATGGCTTGCATGTGATGGTAATTTTATAATAGTTACGCCTCGTTTTTGTGCTTCTTCTAAAATTTTAAGTTGGATATGGGTAGAATGGCCATCAAATATTAATAAAGCGGGTGGATCTTCACTTAAACGCGGTAGCACTGTGTTCAACATGTACTTTTCAAATACTTTTGCATCGATCCATCCATTTTTAGTGGCAGCATAGGATGTGTTTTCAAATCCTTTATCTGACAGCCATTGGTCCCACGTATTTTTTCCTCTGTGTATAATCAACGGTGGTAATTTGTCACCGATTGCGTTGACTGTGAACAAAATTGTGACATTATCTTTTCCAGATGACGCGATTGTGCGTGTACTGGCACATCCACGGGCTCCAACCACTTTTGTTCGTTCGGGGTCTTTTCCAAAACTTGACTCGTCAAGGTTCCAAATTTTATCAGGTCTTCCTTTTAAATTAAGTTCACTCAAAACTCCATCAAGAGTATCAAAATACTCATTAACAATAAAAGGGTCACATGCCACTTTTCTTGACATTTCCACCGCCTGAGGTCTTTTTAAGGACAAATTGTGCCTCTTCTTGAAGGCAGCAAACCAATCATAACCGGGTCTGTTGTTTTTGAATGGAGTTTTGTAGTTATTTTCACTCACGTGTACGGCAACTAAATCTAGCGTTTCTTTGGAAGTGAGTCCGAACCCATATTTTTCCATAACCCGTAAACCATTTGCAAGTTTGAGCTCATTTTCTCTGTCAATCACTGTAGGTGGTCCTCGGCTCTCCTTTACGATACCTTTTTTGTTATTCACTCTATCACATATAGTCATACGAGGAATGTTATACTTTTTTGCAGCTTGGTACGAATTTATTTTGCCAGTTTTGACTTCATCTACTGCTTTCCTTAAGGTTTCAAGATCGTAAGTTGGTGTTGTTTTCTTTTATATGAACGAACCATTTTAAAAATCTAAAAGAAAAATTTAGGTTTAATTACAAAGACCATCTAAAAATGTGTCAAATAAACAGTGAAAGAAATTTCCCGAAAAAAACTTCAAATATTACAAACAATATATTTTGTTTGTAATATTTAAAGTAATCGGTTTCACTCATGAGAAACCACCTACTTCTTCCAAAGTCTGTTTAAAGTATAGTCCTATTATGTATTTATTATTACAGGTCTAATCTATCTCCATACCAAATTTCATCAATATCTGTTCTTTCGTTTAGGCGTGAAAGAGTAACAAACATGCATATATTCATCCATCCATCCATCCATATATAAATAGGGTATAACTATACTTAAAAAATGATTTTAATGTATATGTATTTAGATCAATTATTGCATTATTGTTATCTTAAAATAAAAAGGTTTGGGACCTCATACAATGGGGCTATTGCGTTACAATAGACGCAATCACCCTAATAAGGCAGACGCGATAGCCCTGATAAAGGAACATAACCTAAAATATTTTAACTGCACGTGGACAATTAATCTTTAGGCTTTTACTAAAATAATTAAAACAAACCGTAAAACATTTCAGAATGAAAGGTACTTACAGGTAAAAACACCGATAGTCTAAAAACACTGAGATTTATGATTCAATAACCACATATCACTAACGCGAGCTTCGAAGTGAAGTGACATATTCAAGATGGCGAAATTTAAACAAAATGAGGCCAGTATCGACATCTACTAATTAAATATTTTAGTCTGGTGCTAAATATGTTTAAAAGATGGCGTGAGTAGTTCTTAAATTCGTATTTCATATGATATTTGAATGTGACGCCTTAACCCTAAGACGCCATAGCCCCGGTTGACCTTATTTTAAAATCAGTTACAAAATAATACCAGACTCACAGAAACCAGTGTAAAATAGCAGCTTAATGCTGCTGTGTTTCGTATGGTGAGTGTAGAGAACCGGAGACCTTTTTTACTGGTAAGGTGTCAAACCATTTTAGTCCTCAGGGGTGACAAGGCATCTGCATTTTGATTCTTAATCGAGGATAGATATGGATGTCTATGGCTCAGCATCCACTTCCCATCAGGTGGACTGTGTGCTCTTACTTAATAAGTGGTTAGGTATCACCCTCGTACCTATTTCTGCCGCCATTAGCAGTGCTTGCCCTGCTATGTTCCGGTCTAAAGGTTTTAGAGAGCCAGTAGAATTACAGGCAGTGAGGCAATCCATCTTAACCTTTAGGGGTGATAACGCATCTGTAGTCCTTCTTTGTATGAAGTTGGCTGCAAGTGCTCATGGACTGCAGAAGCCACTTACCATGAGGTGGACTGAAAGTTCGTATGTCCCTTCGGTTTTATAAAAATAAATATCTTCTTGAAGCTATAAGCAAAAAATGATTTCAGTATTTGAATAACACCATCATGCAAAATAGTCTAAATAGTCATGAAGTAATAAAAGTCATCCTGGCACAGTAACTAAGTTAACTCAGAGGCCCATTTCATTCCATACTTAGTGTAACACCTCGCAGTTTCCAAAAATTCCATAAATATAGCAAGTGACAATTGATTGTAACACACTTGGCCTATGGCATTTTTTTTGGAAAGATAAAAATTTATAAAAATCAAGTACTGTGTTAACATTGAAACAATAACTGATTGAGTTTAAGTATTACAGTCTTGGACATTTATTTTTAAAACTTCCTTTTTGATTTAGGAGACTATATGTTGGAAGCACCCTCTTAGCAATTTGCCACCAAGTAGCAGTGCACCCACTGCTGTTCGAGTTGGAGGGTTGAAAAAGTCAATATAATATGTTATATTATATTATATGTGGTAGAGCCATAATTCAGCCAACCCATTCGTGCTACAACCATAATATGGTTGTAGCACGAATGGGTCGGCTCGACCAGGGTAGGAGTATGCTCTCACAGAGTACCAGCGTAAAATAGCAGCTCAATGCTACTGTTTTGTATGGTGAGTGTAGAGAACCGGAGATCCTTTTTACTGGATAAAAGGCATTCCATCTTAGTCCTCAGGGGTGACAACACATCTGCATTTGGATTCTTAATCGATTATAGATGTAATTGTCTATGAGTCACAGTATCCACAAGTTCAGTCTGTAGTAAAGCAAGCTCAAACCACGCTGTGCGTGGATCCTGAACAAATTTGCCTTTGTCTCCTTATTTACATATAGATCAAGTGTTGTTAGGCATAGAAGTGCACTAATGCGGCTTCAGGTGAGATCCGTACCACTCTAGTTGTAAATAATAAATAAATAATAATAAAAATATAATTTGCCTGCAGTTGTCTTTTGGTTGGCCTTATTACACCATACAATGGAGACATAGGTTATTACTATGCTACTGTACAGCCACAAGATCATTCTGGGACACAGGTCCCAGTTGTTGCCAATCATGCAACTGTACATACCAAAAGCAATTTTAGCCTTGTGTTGCAAGTTATTTAGGAAAGATTTCCACATTACTTTTTGGTTGATTGTTATGCCCAAGTATTTAACTTCAGTGGAAAATGGCACTTCTTTTCTATTAAGTTTCGGTGTAACTAATTTGTCCAACCATCTATTTTTGGTAAAGGCTATTATAATTGTTATGATGTTTAGAGCTTTTTGTATAATTAACAATAAGGTATTTTCTTTGGCAGAAACTCATTGCAATAACCACAAGGTCATAGTAACCCGGTTTGTCTATGCATAGGTCTGCCTTATGTTTAACAAAATTGTGCAATTTGTGGAAAGTGTAGGAAATTAAGCCGATTTTTGCTGTTATTGCTCTTTCTACTGTTTTATTAGTGAACACACACTTTTTTTTCCTATAAAAAATGAAGAATCAACTGTACAATATCCGCACTATCCATACTATGCCATGTATGCATGCTTCATACACAATTGCTTTGATGGATTTCCAGGCTATTTATTATCCAACAGCAGCACACAAAAAGTAGTGGAATTCCTCACGACTGCCTCGCTGGATGCAAAATGGGTACAGCTGTCCAGCAAACAATTAGTAAAAATTATTCACATAAATCTAATCTATAAATTGAAGTTTTTCAACATGTAATGTAATTGTCCTTAGCCGGATACATAGCAAGATGGACTGTGTGTAAGGTGCTTTAGCCCCTCTTTGTTTAAACTGAGTCACAGGTGGCCATGGGATGCAGTAGATGTAAAGTAGTCTGTTAGCTCGTTAGTTACTCAAATATTATTAAAATAAAAACTGACAAATAATTTTATATCTAGTACATGTGTATTTTATTGGTATAAATTTTATTATTTGGTAGTATCGGGCCCAAATTTAAGGGGCAAAATGTAAAGGAGAACATAATATTTAAACTATTAAAATTAGAAACTCATAGATTTCTATCAATCGTAGACCAAAGCATTACTTTAAATAAAAATATTAATTCAAACAGTGAAATACTTACATTCCAAGTGTTTGAACAATAAAAATCTGTCATTCCTAATACCAGGGCTATATTTATTACTTTTCCCATATATATATTGTACCATTATCTGCCTATTGGAGCTTTCCTCAATTTCCTCGGGTAAGCTTATTTTATCGGGAAGCAAAGATATCAAGTATGGACAATATAAAGCTTCTTTAATGTTGTCATCTTCTTTGGGGAGTATTTTAACAACATAAATTAGTAAGCTGTGCGTAGAATTCACAGAGGCTTGTATTATATTAAATTTCTCATCAAATGTATGTAATACAGTAAGAGTTTTTGTGCTATTTGCATACACGCCTATATTCATGACTTCTCTTTCATTTTTCTTCGACACCCAAGTAAAAACTTGAGATCCATCTTGCTCTTGGCCTATTAAACGCCATTCCCGTGCTGTTATTTCTGCAAATATTATATATCACGTTAGTAACCATCATCAGAAATAAGTGATGAAAAATAATATTTTTGACATACCTTCTTGGCTTTGTGCTTGAAGCACTCCACATAGTTTAACAGCAAGATTCAGTTGTGCCATTTTAAAAAGTAATAAAAGTTCACCTGTTCATCACAAAATACTAATATATACAAGTATCTCAATCTCAATATGTTATCAACGTAGATAGCGTTCCTTTTATTGACTTTTCTTGTCGGTTTTCTATCAGCTGGCGCCCAGCTGTACAGCGAATTGAAGATAGTTGTTTTCAGGAGCACCAACATACGAGGTGTAAATAAGCTGCCACGCATAATGCCAACATTAAACTATGGCGCTGATTCGCTTAATTAACCAATCACAGAGGAGCATACAGGTTCCATCTTAAAATCCATTTCACGTATAAAACTTAATATTTTGTGCATATTAATTTATATCTATTGCTTATTCTCCATCAAAAGTATTGATAAAATTAAAAAAATATTTATACTATTGTTTACTTCAAAGTAAATATTCCATTACATTTTCGAAAATTATTATCATATTATTTATAATGAGATTGGTTATTAAATAACGCCGTATACTATAATCATTATAAGATTTGTAAATATAAAGCACCCTTATTATCGTTTTAATTACGAATAATATTTTTAATATAAAAATTTATTAGAATATAAAAGTAGGAAACGTTGATGCAAAAGTCGTGGAAAGGAATGACAATGGTAATGACGTACGTTTTCAGAAGAAACAAACGTGAAGTTATCTACTTACTCACCCCCAGAGGCCAGTAGTTTTACCGCGACATTTTCGCGCGGAAAGCCGGGCGTTATCGAGCCGTGGAAAGCTAAAAAGAAGCGTATAAATATAGATAATTACCTTAAGTGTAATATTTTTACTCGTTTTTCATTCGTATTATATCCTGCGTGTAAAATTAAGTGGTAAAAATAGTGAAATTGTGTTCTAAATTGAGAACTGATTTCTCATTCATAAGGATTTTTTGTTCTGTGGAATTTGGAATAATTTGTGAATGACCAGGTATGTTATAAGTTATTGCTTGCACTCTCAAAAATGTAAGGTATCTTTTAATATGAAAAAATATATTAGTAACTTAAAATTTCGTCCAAAATTAGGTTATAAAGCCTAGGTGGACGATAAGCTAAGCCAATCATACTGTCAACGATAACCCCTATAAAAGGGCTTATTATGCGATTTTTGATGAAATATTTGTAGATATTATTTATATGACAATAATAGTCTACCACGTATGTGCTATTTTTATCAATTTCCTAAAGTGGATGGGGCGAGAAACCCAAGCTAGCGACGTGTCTAATGGCGGTGACGGAGGATTTCGCGCGCGATTATGACGGATTCGTGGCATTTATTTTACCAGCTGACTTACTATTTTTCATTGTTTTATGATTTCATAATGTTATTAATGTATCCTTCTGGTTATAAAATAACAAAATAATGGTTTTTTCTGCCAATTACTATCGAAAAAGAGCTCCTGAAAAAAATTCTCCCGCCAACCAGCAGGGGGCACGCTGTCCAATTGTGACTCGAAAAAGTAATATTGATACGATAAATACATTGATTTTCTATAAATAATCTTTTCTAAAATGTGAGAACTTTTATAAAACGCTCACAAATTTGTAAAATTTGGCCTCAATTATAATTGTCAACTGACATAACCCTATTGCGGTTTCAACATGACATGCGGTAATTTTAGGCTTATAATCTAATTATTTTACTAATTTATTGTATCTTATCTATTATATATTAAATAAGGATCATGTTTTAGGCACTGTAGATCCTGTGCCAGCTGACCTGTCCCAACTACAATGGCTCAAACAGGGTATGTATGAGAGTTAGTTAGTAGACACTAACCGACTTTTATAAACATAGTTAACACTCAAACAAATGCTTGCAGTTCCTCCTGTGAAGCCAATGAAAAGCGGACATGTCTCAAACGGAAGAGAAATTCAACAGATGATGAGGTAACTGTGTTATTCATTTTTATTTGATTATTCCTTATTAAATCAGAGACTAAAAATACAAAGTAACTTATTTTCTCTATAGGAGGTGGAGAACATGCCACCGGTGAAGAAATCACCAACAACTGCTGAAGAACCTAATAACCAGCCAACACATAATGTCGTTGTTGAATCTTCATCATGCTCCAGTGATGAAGAGGGCTCTCATTTTGAAAGTACTGAGCAGCCAAGGAGTGTATACACAGACATAGAATATAACCCTGATAGTTTGTTAAGCCCACCAAGTATACCTGAACTTCCTAATTATGTTCTGAGCCCCTTAGAAAATGTTGCCAGGGGTGACTCTACACCACACTCTAACAAAAGGCCAAGGTGAGTTATTTCTGTCTAGTAATTTTTGGTTTTGGTTATTTTTTATTCCAAGTTTCTTTTCATTTTTTAATTTGTCAACCAAACAAAAATATAAATGGCTCTTAATAAGCAACAAGATCATGTACCACCCAAGAAACTTTACTTTGCAGTACAAGTAAACTCCAGTGTCCCTCATCACCGAAACGAAAATGTCCGCTACCAGGGCTCTCCTGGGCAGATCCCAAAGATGTATGGAAAAGTATGTGTGAATGTGATGCCAGATCCAGTATGGAGAAGAATCCTAATATGTTTGACAATCATCCAAATCTTCAACCAAGGATGAGAGCCATTCTATTGGACTGGTTGAATGAGGTAAGAGATGCCCTATATTTTTAAAACTTAATTTTTCAGTAAATAACCCTATTGTTTTTTCGTCATTATTAGTTTCTTTTTGCTGCATTAGCTGCTATATTTTTGTCTCTGCTTAGCCTAATGGTTGACTGGGAGGGTATGTCTTAAGGCATTAAGTCTGCCATATGTACTATGTTAAATAAATAAATAAATTATAATAGGATGTTAAAAAAAAAACATGGATTATTTTTACTAGGTTGTATCACTCCTTTTCTGCCTGAGATTCTGTCTGAATAGGTACTAATCTCTTACTGCCAAGAAGCAGTGCTTGCACTGTTGCTTTTCAGTTATAAAGGTATAGAGAGCCAGTTTAATTACAGGCTGTGAGGCATTCCATCTTAGTCCTCAGAGGTGACAATACATCTGTTGTTTTATTTAGTAGTAATGTCCATGGACTACAGTAACTACGTACTATCAGGTGGACTGTGAGTTCGTTTGAAGAAATCCTAAATTAATAACTTACATCAATCGGTAACACTGTAATGTATATTGATTGAAAATTTGTCACATTATATTTACAAGTATATTGCACACTGCTGGTATATAAGGGAAAATTTTTTTCTTTATTTTCGTAAAGTGCATTTTAAAAGCCAATTTTAAATAAAATATTTGGACTTTGATCCTTTTAAACAATATGTTCTGTGTTATACACTAATTGGTTTGTCTTTACTGCATATCATATTTTATAGCTCTTATGTACTCCCCTGTTATATAATGTTTTAGTCATTGCCTTTATCACATAGAAATAATTAATTTTATTTCCATGCTGCCTAGTACAAGATATAAACAGGAAAGGTGAGTATTTCGACGTATTTCATAGATCGACGTTAGTAGTGCATTATATGTTGTTTTTTTTTAAATTTTACGTATAATAAGGGAGACACAAAATAAGCTGTTTATTTTGTGACTGTGATGTAACAATAAGGGCAATGACCTCTTATTTTGCAATGTGTAATGACCTCTCCAGAACCATCGCGTTTGCAATCGTTTTGCTGCTACGTGTTTTTATTCTTTTTTCATAGTTGCACCTGAACGTAGCTAGCTACAAACATCGCGGTCGTTGGGTTTTGTAAACTTTTTTGCTTTTGTTTGCTCTCACTTAACTGTGATCAAAATCATATCTGCGATAATTTTTTTCAATGAAAAATAGTGTAAGAGTCAGAGTAGGCTTTTTATGTATACTTATGTTTTTATTGTTTACAAATTTAACGGATTTTTAACAGTAAAAACGTCTCCCCTCAAATCGCACAGGGCCTCAGATCTTTATTGATTTAAATAAATTCCGACAACTCATTTTCGACGATCGTAGTAAGAAATGGTTTGAATAACCGATTAGGTACCGGGTACCGCAGTACCGCATCATTTTTTTTGCGACGCATCCTTTAACATATAAATATGGTTATCACTGTTTATTTAAATAAGTTTTTTTCGCTTAATATTTTATATACTTACGTACTTACGAGATTTATATCAATCTCTACATAATACTAGAATATGAAACATGAGATATACAATTATATGTAAAAGTGTGTCAATTAAATGAATTGTATTAATTTATTTGATGTATTGTAAGAAATTTTACGCGGTAGAGCCACGCTGCAGCTATATTATGGTTGTAGCACGAATGGGTCGGCTCGACTTGGGCGCTGGCCACGCTTTCACAGAATACCAGCGTAAAATAGCAGCTTAATGCTGCTGTTTCGTATGGTGAGTGTTGAGAACCGGAGACCCTTTTTACTGAAAACGAGGCATTCCATCTTAGTTCTCACGGCTGACAACGCATTTGTATTTTGATTCTTAATCGAGGATAGATGTAGATATATGGACCACCGCATCCACTTGCAAACGGGTGGGCTGTGTGCTAGCTTGTTACCCTTATTCTATTTAAAAAATAACTGAAGCATTTTCTATGGTGTCCTAAAAAGAGCACATTAAAATTTGGAGCTTATCACTACATATTGACCCTAGCAGACCAACCTTCACAAGCAGCACCTGTTTACAATAATGTAATTTGTACATTTACATTTTTACATGTATATTGTATAAATACATAATATTATGTAGTTTTAGTTCAAGAAACCGAGATCTTAGTGAAAAGTCTATAAGACTAGAACGAAATTCGTTCATTTTACTCGTAGATTATTAGTCCCGCTGGGTTTCTTGCTGATTTTTCCCTGAACAGAAGATATTCCGAACCATTGGTAAAAACAAATGACTTTGAATAAGTTTTCTTGTAATCTATTGAATGTAAAATTCCCAATTTCAATGTCAGATACATTAGTAACCAAATACTGTATCTACAACGGCGTTTAGGCACAAGAAAATTAAGCTGTTGCGTTATCCCTGAATTAAAAAAAAAAACTGAAATATTGCTGTTTTTATAATCTGTTAACATCGCGTGGTATATTTTCGAATTAGCGAAAAGTCGATTAGCAAGCTCAAAAAGCAGGGTGTACCTATTTTTAAACAGCGTGCTCTCGTTATCATTAAGTCTCTGATTCCACCATTACAGTTCTAAGGATTACGAAACTCTTTTATCTATTAGTATGTTAATTTTAAATTAACGGTTGCTTGCTTCATTCAACTGCAACATTATAATACAGATAAAAATATTATCTTTACAAGTTATCTCTCAAAAAGTCCGTGAGGATTTTTATTAGTTTCGTGTATTTATCTTTTGTTGAGGAAGGTTCTTTAAACGTCAAATTATTGATGATCTCTTAATTGTTTCTGATAAGACCTATGTGTTTGGATAAGTCAAGCAATCATAAGTATCGCTCATTAAAAATATTGTCCGTGTAGTCGTACCGTATATCGTAAGAGGCGACAGAGGGACAAAAACAGAATATGGGCAGCAGCGTCTTTCTAATAACAACTAAAAAATAAATATTTGCCTACCCGCCTGCTAATCGCGATAACTATAGCAAATATTCCCATATATTGTCCTCCAGACCGAATTTCAGTTACGGCGGCCGGCCTCAACGGAGTCTAGTTATCTGCGCAAGACAGGATTATAAAGCCCGAGTGTATGCGCAAGCGCAGGTGCACTCTATTCCCCTCTCGGAGTCTGGACGGCAATCCGACACGACCAGAGAGATCGCAGATCGAGAGGCGCAGGCAAAGGCTTTACGTGCTTTCCTAGGCACGGGGGTGAAACGCCGCCAACTTACCGACTCCGAACTGCAACTAAGAATTTCATGACAGAAAAACTCGTTGAAAACGGTATTAAAAATATTTCATAATGAAATAGTCAAAATATCGACGGCCCTCTAATTTTTTCTAGTCAAAGCTAGACTTCATAGCTCCTACTGACTACCGCGATAACTCCGACATTATCGTTAATGGTACGTCGCGTCGGTTAACCGACAGCGTTCTTATCCAACTATAATGATATAATTGATCAGGATCTGGACTTAACAGCTGTTTGCGCAAGAATATAGAGAACTTTTTAAAAGCTGTGGTAGAACCATGTGGTAGAACCATGCTGCAGCTATATGGTTGTGGAATGAATGAATAAAATAATTTTTATTCAATATAGACTTCAAAAAAAGGAGGAGGAGTTCTCAATTCGAATGTATTTTTTTTGTGTGTTATCTCAGAACTTTTTTCTAGGTGAACCGATTTTGATGATTCTTTTTTTTATTTGAAAGCTGGTGCTCCCCATATAAATTTGATCAAGATCTAACTAGTAGTTTTAGAGTTATCTTTAATAATGCGTAGATATTTAATTGACTTTGACTACATTGATAATGTTCTCATTTCATTTAAATTTAAGTCGGTTGTAGATTTTTTTTAATTTTACCACTTGTTATTTTTACCACCAGTTCGAAACAAAACCTATGTTCTGGGAAGAACCAGATAGAAACTCAGCGGGATTTTATTTTAAATAAAATTAATTTACAACATATTATTTTTATACAATTCAACAGAAAACGTTAAGAAACGACCCGAAGGTGAACCAATGAAATTGTTAATTGCAATTTTAAGTGCTGATTTACCACGTGCTCGGCGGTGAAGGAAAACATCGTGATGAAACCTGCATGTCTGAGAAATCAAAAAAAATATTTCGAATACATGTGAAGTTCGCCAACACGCATTAGGGCAGCGCGGCGGACATTTCCTTGCCCTAAAACCCTCTCAGAAATGAGAGGTCTGTGCCCAGCAGTGGGACGTATATAGGCTGTAACTTTACTTTACTTTACATGCAATATCCGTCATAGTGACCGTATGGCGGTGGCTTAGGAGAATCCATCACCCCATTTCTCCAGACGTAAAATACCCAGAGCAGTGATGAACAGCAGCGCCAAAGGTGCGAAACTTGAACTGCGACCTCCTGCCAAGCTAAATCCTCCAAAGGGAGAGGCCCATGTCCAGCTGTGAACTTTCACGAGCTGGTGATGATGATATTTCGAGGACATATGTATGCTTTTGGTATAGTAAGATAATTCATCGCACCATTTCTATCCATAATTGTCGTTGCATGGTCTCCAATATATGGCGGTGTAATATTATCGTATACGCCAAAAAAAAATTAAAACATCCTAACCAATGGCGGGAAATAGCAAGTAGTGAAGAAGAAGCCAAGCTGGGCAGAGAATTGGCGATATTGTTGTTATTGGGATAAAAAAAAATATATTAAAACATCAAACATTATTTGAAAGCAATCAAACTCTTTGTAAGTCAATGAACCTAATTTTTATATATTCAAATCAAGGCATACGGTAGTGTTTTTTTTTAATAGAATTGGGGTGACAAATGAGCACACAGTCCACGTGATGGTAAGTGGATACTGTGGCCATAGACATCTACATTTATCTTCCATTAAGAATCAAAATGCAGCATTAAGCTGCTATTTTACGCTGGTATTCTGTGAGAGCATGGTCCTTCCCAAGTTAAGTCGACCCATTCGTGCCACAACCATAATATAGCTGCAGCGTGGCTCTACCACCTAAAAAAAAACGCGTGTCTGCCGAGTTCGAAGGGCAGCAATATAACAGTTCCAAGAATGTTGTTGATTCCTATAGATGCTATCGAGCTTTGCGCTCAGAACTCGACTCCGGCATAGCCGACAACCCCGAATGTCGATCGTACCGAACTTGGGCCCCCTTTTCACATAATTTATGGTTTTGGTGGGATGTAATGTATTTTACAATTACTTTTTTTTTTTCACTGAATACTAATTTGAATTAATGACTAATATTAAGAAAATATTTATAATGGAGTGATACGCGCATTCTGGCTATTGTTGCAGTTATAAATTGTGCATAAAACTTAATGATAGTTGTTTATTGGGAGGTTTTGTCGGAGCTCTGGAGATACCTTAATATTTTGAGAAAATCCTGTCGAACTCCATCCAGCTGACAGTGTCAAATATTATACAAATGCAGCTTTCCATAGTGTGCATGAGCTTGTCTACGCGATTGGCTACTTCACCGAACATTCTGGGCTCGCACAGCCGACATTTGTGCCGAAAACACTAATAGCCGACTTCAATAAAATTAATAAGTTCTCAATTTGAATTTTTTTTTAATTATGTTACGCGATTTCTTCGTCAATTGTGAACTGATATTGATGATAATTTTTATTAAATAAGTTATACGTTAAATATTGTTCAATAATTAATTATTTAAATATTAACCTCATGAATCGTGTAGCCCGGTATAAGAATATCCACTACCCTATATTGTCCTTTGGGTGTCATAAGAGGTGGCGGGAAACTGAAACGAGATGGGCAGCAGCATCTTCCTGATAACTCAAAATTATAATATATGCAGTTGCCAACTCGCCTGCCAAGCGTAGCAACTAGGAGAAAATACCCCCTATGAGGCAATATATAGGCGAGGCCTATGTTTAGCAGTATACGTTTACAGGCTAAAGGATGAAGGTTATACTTCAGGGGTAGTCCCATATAAATTTGGAAAAAAGAATTCCACTTCTAAGGGTGACCAAATAGGGGATGAAAATTTTAAATGTAACTATTTAAGTAAAACTCGCCGGTGCTAAGACATAGGTCGGGGACATACACTATGTCTTAGCACCGACTTCAGAGTGTGAAATTATTTTATTCTTATCAGTTCTTTGAAGTCGGCTTTTTAACCCCCACGTAAAAAGAGGGATGTTATAAGTTTGACCGCTATGTATGTCTGTCTGTGACACCGTAGCTCTTAAACGGGTGAACCGATTTCGCTGCTTTTTTTATTTAAAAGCAGGTTTTCTAGCGGTGGTTCTTAGACAGTTTATCAAAATCGGTTCAGGCGTTTGAAGATCATCAGCTCTTTTTGTTTGTTTTTATTTTTCAATTTAAGTTATACTTGTTTTTAATGGTCAATGATCATGTTTGTTATTTCGGGCACGGGTAGGTATAATTGACGAGTACGTTGCTTTTGTTTGCACGTACATTTGCGGTAGTTTAATGTAAAGCTTCCGACAATATTCGCAACATTTTTTTAATTGACGTTACTTCTCTAGGATTTTCTGTTGTATTATGTAGGCGATTTTACAAGTACGAAGAGATATAATACAATTATTTGTAGGCCATACAAACACTTGTTTCTTGGGCGATTCGAACTCCCAGTGCTTAACTGGCGCTACCGTAACGTCATATATTCGCAATTTGTTGCCCTTGTCTAAAATCGCCTTACAATAAATAAATAATAATGTTTTAAAGACCGAATTTCGGTCACGGCCGTTAGTCTCAAAGGAGACTAACAATCTGAGCAGGACAGCAGGATTATAGTGCACGAATGTATACGCATGTACAGATGTACTCAATTCCCTCACTCTCATAGTCCGATCAGAACTCAGAACTAACGGCTTTACGTGTTTTTAAGGCACAGGGTTAAATACCGCTAACTTCCTGACTTCGGGCTGCTATTGATAATTTCTTAACAGAAAAACCCAATGGTTTTGGCTCGCTAAAGGATTTGAACCTGCGCCTAATTATCAGCAGTCGCGCTTACTACCACTAGACCGACGAGGCAGTCGTTCATCATCATCATTACAGCCCTTCACAGGTCCACTGCTGAACATAGGCCTCTCCCAAGGAATACCACAAAGCACGGTCCTGAGCCACATGCATCCATCGACTTCCTGCATGTCTTACCAGGTCGTCACACCATCTATTGGGGGGACTCCCTACACTTCGCCTACAGGTACGAGACTGCTACTCGAAAACCTTTTTTCCCCATCGGTTGTCGGTTCTTCCAGCTATATGGCCGGCCCATTGCCACTTCAGCTTACCAATTCGTTGGGCTATGTCGGTCACTCTAGTTCTACTGCGGATATCCTCATTTCTAAGTTTACGTTAGTAATAACAAAACATATCTAACTAACGTCGTTACTAGGCAGTCGTTACGTTAGTAATGACAAAATATATCTAACCAACCCTCCCTTTTACAGGTGTGCGAAGTGTACAAACTGCACAGAGAGACGTTCCACTTGACCGTGGACTACGTGGACCGCTACTTGTCTAACACCGCGGACGTGCAGAAAGGCCGGTTGCAGCTCATAGGTACGTTATTGAAATATTAATTGTTCCTTTTCTGCTTACGAAACCATCTGGGTTCGTAATACACTCTTACCTATTATTACGCTTTCTTTTAGCAGCAGTTTGTTCATTGTTGTGTTCTGATTGAAGAGTATGAACATCCAAAACTATAAGGAGTTTGAATCTGCCTAATCTGTTGTGTGCGTGTGTGTAATTTCTCTATATTTCTGAAAATTAAAATAATGTTAATTATGTTTTTGTGATTACAATTTTTGTATCTGTCTCCATTAGCATTATTCTCATTTGAATAGTTCATAAAAAAAGCCACTTCAAGTCTAGACCAATATAAAATGTACATTGAAAAACATAATGAAGAAACTAATTTTGATACATTAAAACCATAAAGATTGAGGAGGATATGCCCTCTTTTTTCTTATGCAAAATCAGGTAAATCCATCCGAAAACCCAATCCAACTTCGCAAAAACCGGTAATTGGGTACATCATTAACAGTACGAGTGTTGGCTCTACACTCACTAATCCTCCTAGTCGGTATGCTAAGTATGAGCTAACATTGCAAGTAACATTTGCCATCTAATGCACTTTAACTAAAATTTTAGTCATTTTTTTTAAATAAATTAAAAACCACAACTATTAAGTTTCTTTGTAATGTTGCAGGTATAACTTGTTTGTTCATCGCTGCAAAAGTAGAAGAGGTATACCCCCCGAAGATCGGTGAATTCGCGTATGTGACAGACGGCGCGTGTACCACCGACGAGATCCTTCTAGAAGAATTGCTCATACTCAAAATATTATCGTGGAGTATCACACCGATCACGATCAACAGCTGGCTGAATATTTACATGCAATTAGCGAGCGAAGCGCGCAGTGCGAAGTGCAGGTTGCTCGGTGAAAGTGACGTGGGCGCCAACGCTCTGAGGGGCTACACGTTCGTGTTCCCACAGTACTCGTCGCTGGAGTTTGTGATATGCGGCCAGCTGATAGACCTTGCAGTACTTCATGTGGACGTGAATCAATTCTCGTATAGCACTGTCGCTGCGGCGGCGATGGCTCACGCTTTCAACAAGGAGCTCGCTTTGAGGGTATCGGGTACGTATTTTTATTTTGTCTTAATTTCGTACTTATTGTTTTTTGTTACATAACATATTATACATTAGCAACAACTTTAAGAAAATCGGCAGAAAGAAATAGTTTTCTAACAATGTTTCTTAACTAGTTGTAGCGTAAGTGTATCCACTAGCTTATATCATCCCTTGGGTGTCGTAAGAAACGATTGCGGCTAACTAAAACAGCAGATTGGCAACAGAATCTTCCTCATAGTAATAAAAAATGCGGTTGCCAAAACGTTTGCCAAGCATGTCAATTCGTAACGTGCGATAAGGAACTTCGTTCCAAAAAAAGCACCGCCTTATGCATTTAAGCCCGGAGTAATACGTCACGTCGTCACATTATTATTATTATTATTATGACGTGTCAGGGTACAGCTGGGAGCAGCTGGCGGCGTGCCACTCGTGGCTGGGCGCGTGCGTGCGCGTGGTGCGCGCGGCGGGCGGCGTGCGCGTCGTGCGCGGCGGCGACGGCGAGCACGTGCAGCGCGCCGCCGGCCTGCGCCTCGTGTGCCCCGCGCTCAACCCCGACGAGAGCCACCGCATACAGTCGCACAACGTCACGCTCGACATGTTTGTGAGTACATGCATGCACACCTCTCTACTCGCATTACCTACGGCGACGGCGAGCACGTGCAGCGCCGCCGGCCTGCGCCTCGTGTGCCCCGCGCTCAACCCCGACGAGAGCCACCGCATACAGTCGCACAACGTCACGCTCGACATGTTTGTGAGTACATGCATGCACACCTCTCTACTCGCATTACTCTACGGCGACGGCGAGCACGTGCAGCGCGCCGCCGGCCTGCGCCTCGTGTGCCCCGCGCTCAACCCCGACGAGAGCCACCGCATACAGTCGCACAACGTCACGCTCGACATGTTTGTGAGTACATGCATGCACACCTCTCTACTCGCATTACTCTACGGCGACGGCGAGCACGTGCAGCGCGCCGCCGGCCTGCGCCTCGTGTGCCCCGCTCAACCCCGACGAGAGCCACCGCACAGTCGCACAACGTCACGCTCGACATGTTTGTGAGTACGCATGCACACCTCTCTACTCGCATTACTCTACGGCGACGGCGAGCACGTGCAGCGCGCCGCCGGCCTGCGCCTCGTGTGCCCCGCGCTCAACCCCGACGAGAGCCACCGCATACAGTCGCACAACGTCACGCTCGACATGTTTGTGAGTACATGCATGCACACCTCTCTACTCGCATTACTCTACGGCGACGGCGAGCACGTGCAGCGCGCCGCCGGCCTGCGCCTCGTGTGCCCCGCGCTCAACCCCGACGAGAGCCACCGCATACAGTCGCACAACGTCACGCTCGACATGTTTGTGAGTACATGCATGCACACCTCTCTACTCGCATTACTCTACGGCGACGGCGAGCACGTGCAGCGCGCCGCCGGCCTGCGCCTCGTGCCCCGCGCTCAACCCCGACGAGAGCCACCGCATACAGTCGCACAACGTCACGCTCGACATGTTTGTGAGTACATGCATGCACACCTCTCTACTCGCATTACTCTACGGCGACGGCGAGCACGTGCAGCGCGCCGCCGGCCTGCGCCTCGTGTGCCCCGCGCTCAACCCCGACGAGAGCCACCGCATACAGTCGCACAACGTCACGCTCGACATGTTTGTGAGTACATGCATGCACACCTCTCTACTGCATTACTCTACGGCGACGGCGAGCGTGCAGCGCGCGCCGCCGGCCTGCGCCTCGTGTGCCCCGCGCTCAACCCCGACGAGAGCCACCGCATACAGTCGCACAACGTCACGCTCGACATGTTTGTGAGTACATGCATGCACACCTCTCTACTCGCATTACTCTACGGCGACGGCGAGCACGTGCACGTCACCCTCGACATGTTTGTGAATGCTACTCTCTGTTGTGTAATTAATCTATGGCATTGCATATAGTCGCTCAACGTCACCTCAGACATGCTTGTGAGTGAAACTCTCTGATTTATAATAATCTATGATAATCAGATGTAAACGTCGTGTAGTGGCGACGTAAGAGAATCCGCTACTCGATATCATCGGATGTGGTAAGAGGCGAAAAAAGGAAAGAGAAACGGGCAGCGGAATCTTCCTCATAGCAATTTAAAATAATAAAAAAAACTGCAGTTGCCGACCCATCTGACAAGCGTGGCAACAATGGCAAATCCCCCTATGAAGCAATCTATGGGAAATGCCTTTGTTCAGCAGTGTATTTTAATAGCCTGTAATTATGATAATGATGATAGGTCTGATGTAGTAAGATCAGAGTACCCACCTGATGATGTGATAGACTGGAGACAGACGCCTGTCTGGCCTGCAAATAATATGTGTGGCAGCAGACTTATCATGTCCTTAAAATATTATATTCCTTAGATTTGCAATTTTTCCGACTTTTCCTTCATCACCGAGCATTTCGTAAATCTGCACTTAAATTTGTAATTGAAAATTTCATTGGTGCCATTAAGGATTGGAATATACAACAAACGCTTAGCCCCTGAGCCACTAAGCTTAAATATACAATACATATCATTACAAAACATGCATCTTAATTATATTAGTAAAGACAACATTTTAAGCAGATATTTTCATTTTTCAACAGGATCAAGTATACCAAGAACTTTTAGAAAACACTGCATCTCAAACTAGTGTAGATGAATCAACATCCCAGGAGACAGAACACATTTACCCACCGACGCCTCCACAATCTGACCACAAGAGCCCTAAGACTCCAGCCACAAAAACACCCTCGACAAGGCATCTATCACCAGTACCTGATATAAGACTGCATTCGGAAATAGAGTGAAAAGTGAAGTGCTAGTGTGTAGTTATGTAGTTGCTTTGGTACACTTAGGTGTTTGTATTCAAATTGTAAGCCTGTCTGCTGACAGAGTGATAGATACCTCAAAAATTTAGAAAATTTTCAATACTTTGTCATTAGGATCTGACAAGTTAAAGGACACAAAAGAGTATTGAGATAGAAACTATTGTTAAGATGGTTTATTGCTTTCAATCTCAATGACAATTTATTACAGTGTCTAAAATGACCGGTTTGTTGCAAAAGTATTGGTTATTTAATATATTTTAATAATAAAACCAAATTTACCAAAACGATGAAAGAATGTATTACTTAAAAATATTGTTGCAATACATGGCATAGAAAACATAATGCTTACTGTTTTCAGTTTCTTTTAGTAAAAATGTTTATACATTCTTTTTAAAAAAAAATTAGACTTGAATTCTTCATATTCTTGAAATTACTTAAAGTGTAATACTTTGCATGTACAGCATTCGTTGAATTTTTAAAAATAAAACAAATGTTATCAATTTAATATAATTGTAAGAAAAAAATATAACAAAGCTGTGATTCTGAGAAAAATTAATTAACAAACTGCATGCGAGAGTGATCTAATGTGGTTTTACAGCTTCTATTAACACACTAATACAAATAATCTAGTGTTAAGTGTGCTATTAACAATATTTTCTTAGAAACATAAGCTAATTGTATCAGAACATCACCTTTTTATTCTTCATATAATGCAGTTATATTCTATTTGCTTCATACATTTTTTATTTACTGTCAATGATATATCGATCATTTTTATGGCTGACGATCCAACTACATTTTATTGTAAAACGTGATTTCTGGTTTTGAATTGTTGTGATATGTTCCTACTATGTTTTATAATTCTGGTAACTAAAAATTCTGGTACTGACTTGAAACCTGATGAATGACCTACGGAGAGGAGGTGATTGATGTTTTAACATTCCATATGTTTTACATTTTGTGTAAAACATAACAATAACACGGACAGTCTAAATATAGGTTCAGAGTGAACTGTATAGGTTTTAATAATAATGCGCAAACAACGCTAACTAAATTGTAAAATATGTTGTTAGTTGTTACTCTATCTAGCTTATTTTATTAGTAGTTGTGTGTTATAAATGTATTGCGAACCAATCATTTTCAATCAATATATTTGTATGTATGATAGGCTTTACAGTTCAATTATTTGTATTTCTTCAATATTTATGTAAGAAAACTTGCGCATTATTTTGAATTATACATTTAATTTCGTCCTCTACAGTTTGTGTTTCATCAAGTTAATCGAAAATATGTAAGAGATGATCAGAAACACATTACTTTATTTATTTATTATAAAATTAGCTTACTTTTGCTTATCATTTTGCCAAAAATTTAATGGTTAAATAGAAGTTTATAATTTATTACACATCTGTATGGTAATGATTAGCAAATGTTGTTCACGAGACTGATATCAAACCTGAAAACATAAATATTTAGAGGGTTTCTAGTGAACTGAGGGAACTTCCTAGTGAACCTAAAAAAAACCTTTGAAGCTCTATTTTAGCCAAAGACTGTGCTTCATGCTGGACTAAATGAGGAAAATTAAATCCATGCAATGCAACTGTGAATTTATTTACTTTTTTTATATTTCGATCTGTCAAAGTACAAAATTCCAGCATTTAAAAATTAAAAATCACATCTTTAGTTTTTTTTCGTATTATTTATTTTATGCATGTTTTATTATTCATGCTGATTTAAATATCTCAAATAAAACGAATGACGTTAAGTTTTTTTGACAATTACTTGTATTTAACTTGTGATTTATAAGTACATTGAGCCGATGTAATAATATCTTTAAAGTATCATATTATATTTGTAGGATATGTAATAATTTTCCTAAGGTATGAAACAAAAGTATGAATTGTATATACGCATGCTAATATAAAGTGGCCCATTTAGTAGTGTTGACAAATCAAACTACGTTTGTTATATTTATTATTGTTGTTAATTTTCTGTACTGCAGATGTGATCTAGTGTAAGCTGTGCATTTAAAATAATTATTTAACTAAGTTAATGTAACATTGTTAATCCTAAAATAACCTTAGCTTTTTCTCAAATGCACCCTTCTATTATTACCCTTAAATTGAAACTTTTTTTGTAGCTGTATTCATTATTTAGTTATTATTGGAAATCTGTGTCCCAAAAGCATCATTAATCTGCATACCAGGGCTTGAAATACAATAAAATGGTGGTACTGTTACCAAGTGCGTTATAACAACGTAATATAACGTTATATGATTTATCGTTAAACAATCAACGTGTTAAAGGTAAATTTTCTTCAATAGTTTAATAGTTTTTTAACATTATGAAGCCGCTGAAAATTGACTTTTACGCGAGCGGAACGACGTACTTAAAATTACAACTAACAAATTCAATGATGGCGACGTGGCAATTCGGTGCGTGCGCTGTGGTTTCTTCATTAATGACACATTTACGCAATAACGTTATTTTCTGATAATTGCCATGAAGTGATGTTTTTTCATCGTTACAAATTCGTACTACAGTTATAAAGGTATTTAAATATTTGTAACGTTATTTTAATGGCATTTAGTAATGTTATCAAGCCCTGCTATATCCAATTGCCTGACGAATGGATGTTTAAGCTTCTCCGATAGTAACATGTTAAACATAATATGTAACTTTCTCCACAATACCCTAATTTAGATAGCACTATCCTCTTGTCTGATGTGCTTATTTCATTGCCAGTCCTGTTATCACTCTGTAGCAACCTGTTCTCATCATCCCGTCAGTTCACAGGTAGACATGGGGGCATCTCTTATAATTAAAATTATTCATTTGTCGTAATCCCAACGCCTAATGCATGAATTGGTGATTCAAGTACCCTATTGTCAATCTTAAGTATCTCAAAACATTGCTTTTTTTTCAACAACAATATTTTCTCAACCTGCATAACACTATTTGCGTTTAGCTGTCGGTTTGGCAATCCTAGCTGCAAATGTCTCGCAGTATTGGCTTTGTTTCCCGTTTTAGGTATGGATATGGATATTTAACATCTAGCGTATGAAATGGTATACGAACATCTATAAGTGCGACATTGAGTGGTGTATTCTATGACTTTGTCTATTACGCTGCCGAATCTACTTTCGTATTTTTCCTTTACAGACATTTGAATGGCCATTTTACATATTAACGAGTATCAGTAGAATATCATCATTCATAATTCATATATACATGGGACATTGGTATTTTATATATTTAAAACAAAAACTAAAATTGAATCAACATATCCATGTCAATTAGATCTGTGTATTTACGCAGACCGTATAGTGGAGGATAATCCGGTACTCCAAATCATGCCGTGGGTGTTGTAAGAGTGTCTTAGTTGTGCTTGCCAAACATGGCAACTAAGGCAAATATCTCCATACGCTGTAATGAATGATGAATGCATTAATGAACACAAAAACCAAAGGTATTTGTGTTTTGTAATATATTAAACTATGCGTTAATGTTTTTATAAGTTTATGTGTATTTGCATTTGCATGTGTGTCTCTGTATATCATAAATCCCTTTGTAACAATAATTTTTCAGTCTCTTTAAATTAAGGGTCTATTCGCTTACTAGTGTATATAGTGGTGTAATTAATTGCTGCGATCACTTAAATATTATAATATAAATTTATTATACCTTGCTTTTTGTTTTCAAATTGTGCATGTTGTTTCTAAGAAGTAATTAATTTTCTTTTACTAAATATTATCTACAAGAACTATATCATATCTGCAGTACTTTTCAACCGCATTAAAATATCTAATATGTAGAAAACACATTCTGTATAAATAATAGTAAACCGAAGTCATCATTCATCATAGATACATATGTGATCACACACATATGATATATATTGTAAGTACAAGTGTGTATCCGCGGCCAGCCAGGCACTTAGGTTTGTTTCCCTATTTTAGTAAATTGAAAAGTTTAATTAAGTCGAACGATTACGCTTATCTCTCAAGGTGGATGATGCCCACCTTATAAATAAGACTTAGATGGATTTGTTAATATCAAAAAATAATTTAACCATATTCTTTAGTGTTAGCTTGCTTGTAGATTTAAGTTATTTTTATATCAATTTATTGAAAGCTAATATAAATACTAAATATATATAAGTAGGATTTGTTTTTCAATTGTATTCCGATTATTTGAGGTGTGCGTGATCTCATGGACAGTTTGGATGGGAGCCATACTAACATTGTATGTCGACACTTGTGCAATAAATATGCATCAACTTCGATCACATTTGAATGTCATGGCGTATAGTATTAAATAAAACTGTGTTGATGACTTATTTTTTATTTTTATGAAAAATCCAACAATCTGTACACATTCATTCTAAATTATATAATATCAAAATCACGATAAGAGATAAAACCTCCATTGAGTCACGGGCGAGGATCTGCCATCCTGCAATGAGAAATTAAAATTGAGTAAATAAATACAGCGTTAAATAAAACACTTGCGTTAGTTTGTTTCTTAGACAAATTTAAATTTTCGAGAAGTAAAGCGACATGCACTGGAGTAGCGTGGAACACTATTTTTGCTGATCTTCTCAGATGAAAGGCCTATCATAGGTGACTCACTCATATTTCAAAATAGCTGTTTTCCGCGACTTCATCGATGTGGAATTTATTACGATTGGATTTCATGGGTTTTAAATTTTTTGCGCGGAACCCTAATTCTTTCTCCAAAATACAAGTAGCCTAAGTTACTCCTTATAACATCAGCAATAGTCTGTCAGTGAAAGTCCCGTCATAATCAGTTCAGCCATTTTGGAGATTAGCGGAACAAACGGACAGACAGACAAACATTTTATAAATTGTTTTTTTGTTACAAGTACCGTATATGCATTTAGTGAAAATGCTGTTATTTTGACATTACCAACAGACACTTCAATTTCATTTATTTGTATAGATCTCAACACGGCTAAATATGTTTTATTTTTTGTACTTGCGAAATAATATTTGTTTTGGGAGACTTTATGTACGCGGTATATTTAGGCCCTCGAGTACGTTACGATGATATGCCAAGGAATGTCCCTCGTCTGCGCAGGCCCCTAACTACTAATGTCGGATTCCGATATTAAAGAAACCCCGTGGTGGATGTAAAAACGATTTATATTACAAACTATTCAATCGGCAACTTAGAATGACTTAAAATGAAAAAAAAACTAAACAGTTCAGAGATATTAGAACTGGTGTTTAGTTTAAAAAAGCGGTTATCATGCACTATTTACTGCAAAACCAATAATAGAAATGACATAAGACCTAGAAGTTCTAAGCATAAAAGGATTCCTATCAACTAAGAAAATATCCATTCATTCTTTACAGTTTTTAAAAATCCACTCCAGTTACCCACGCTTGGCTGGCGAGTTGGCAACCATAGTTTTTTTATTATTTTGAGTTATCGGGAAGATATTGCCTATCTGTCTCAGTTTCTCTCAGTCGCCTCTTATGACACCCACGGGACGATATGGGGTGGTGAATATTCTTACACCGCACCGCCACTGCACGTTGGAAAAGGAAGTACGAAGAGCGTATTTACAAGTGTATGGCGACGTGCGGCGAGGCGGCGACGGCGGAGGCGTCCTGCGGCGTGAGGAACACGAACTGGCGCGACGCGTTGCGCAGCGCGTGGTCCACCAGCAGCTCCACCACGATCTTACGGTTCACGTTGTCCTGAGGGACACATGTTACACTACGCCTGTCAAACTCTCTTTTTTCCATTGACTTATATGTACTACGTACTAGAGAAGCTATTCCAAACAAAAAATGTGCGCTATTTTATGTCTTCGCGCATGCGCGGTGGATAGTGAAATATTACGATATTATTACCTATTTATTCACTTGAACAACAAAAAAGTTTACTTACTTGACTACTGAATTATCATTTACGTTAGGTTTAAACTTTAATTTGAAATCTCGTATTATTATCGCCGCTCCACACTGCATGAATATTGAAGCCACAGTAAATGACACTAAAGTAAGGTGTACGGATTGCAGTACAGTTCAGTTGAACATAGTGAATGTTCGGAATGCGAAATCTAGTGCGTAGTACATATATATCAATGATTTTTTCATATAGAACCACAACAACAAACGAACTTACAGTCCAACTTATGGTAAGTGGTTAGTGCAGCCTTTGGACATCTACAACCAATTTCAAACAAAGAAGTCACATCTGAGCAGTGAGATGAAATCCTCACAATCTCTAATTATACAGTTTTTTAGACTTCAGACTGAAACAGCGGTGTTTGCATTGCCTTGGCGCCATTACTAGGCAGAAAAGGAGTTATAAAATAGTCTTAAGGGCCATCTACAATACTAGAAGTATGTTAGCGAGCCCAACTAAAAATAAATTAGGGCAAAAAAATTATAAAAGACATTTTTATTTAGGAACTAAGAGTCGGCCAGAGTGAACGAAAGTGAAGTAATTTCATATAATTTATATTGCATTGTCATCCGATTCTAAGTTATGTACAAAGTATCAAGACTATAGCTCACCGGGAAGTTACTTTAAAATCAATTGCAAAATTTGTACTGAACACAAGAAAGCGAATTAATAAAAACTGTAAATAATATAAAACGTGAAATTTATAAAAATATGTATTAAACATTTTTAATACACCACGTTTTATTTTATATTCTTACATTGTCATCAGATTCTGAGCTGAGTTCATAATTTCAAGTCTAGCTCATTGGGAAGTTAGTTTAAAATCAATTACAAAATTCGACCCGAACAGACATAATCGAAAGAGAGTTAATAAGAACGTTGTAATAAAATAAATAAAAAAGAACGTGAAAAAAAATTAAAAAGAATGTGGTAAAAAAACATGCGTGAGTGTCGTGGAACACTCAGTTGGAACGAAGTTCCTTTCGTAGTATATTATTATTGATAAACGTATTATATATTATTGATTAACAAATGGAAATAAATGAATTACTAGCGTCTATTAAAATGAAGCGTCATTTAAAATAAAATAATATTTCTTTCATGGGAAGATAAGAAAAAGTGCGAGAGGGATGGATATTAGTCAAGCCCGCCTACACTACGTCACTTAAAAATCTTGCACTTTTTCTCGCCTAGCCCCCATCCGCCAAATTCGTCGGATAAGGAACTTCGTTCCAATAAAAAAGAACGTGGTAATAAAAACGGCATCAGCGACCGACCATGAAGACATCGAACTCGTCCATGAAGTAGAAGGGCAGCTCGACGCAGTCCCAGAGCGCCATGATGAAGGCGACGGTGGAGTAGGAGCGCTCGCCGCCCGACAGCGACGACGTGGAGGCGGCGCGCCGAGCCTCGCCCTCGCGCCCCGAGCACGCGATCTGCAGCGTGCCGCCCGCCTGGTCGATCTCCATGCGCCCCTGAAAACACCTCACGATTGCCCACAAATGCCCACGCTCGCCACAATGGGGCCTAATAATCTCACGCTCACCAGATGTCACTAGTTGGGACCGACGTGAACTTATTTGTCACACAGTGTCAACATCGTTGAAAAGTTGCATTAAAAGTTAACATTTTTCGGTTACTAGTGTATGTATTAACACAAAACAATGGTAAAGTGCTATGTTCATTAATTTTATACATATTTCAAACTATTTTTTTACTTTTCTATTTTTAGGAATATATAGTTAATATATAGTTTGGTTTATCCATTTTTAATTAAAATAATGCAAAGAAACATTTCAGAAGCAAACATTAATTTTTTGACTTCCCCTACCATGAGATCTGTCAAATATTTTCCAAAGTGGCGCCGCATTGAGGCAGAAAAAGTTGCCCCCATTGACGATCGTCATAATATATACTTTTCCACCACCCCTTTCATTCCATCTGTGCCTATACTGCCATCTACCGGATACCGGATTTTTTTTTTGCTAAATCCTACACAATAAAATCGCGGTTATGCGAACTCCACAAATTACATTAAAATAATTAAGGAAATTATATTTTTTTTAAATAAACGCAACGTAATCAAGCACAGATTCAAGTATTTATATTAAAATAGGCATTTTGAAAAATATCGCGTGAGATTTTGGGGTGAGGGAGTCGAGCCATATCTCACGACATCTCACCAGGGGGTAGAAAAATTGCTAAAATCGCCACACGTAATGAGCCCTCATAATCTTCCGCTCACCAGATGTCGCTAGTTGACACTGAAGTGAAGTTTGTTACACAATGTGATTTAATTGAGAAGTTAGTTTTAAATAAAAGTTTATCAGTTTCTAGAGTATTATATTAATATCCAAAACAATGCCTCAGTAGTTTGCTCTTTAATTTTTGCACATTTTTAAGTAACTCTTTTTTAATTTTTCAACTTTTATGAATATCTGTGGTTTGGTTTATTTATTTTTAATCTAATTAATATAAAATATAACTAATAGTACAGAAAGAAACATTAACCCTTACATTTTCCGAACAAATTAACTTCCCCACTATGAAATCTGTCAAATATTACACCTTATTTTCAAGTGGCGCCGCCCTGGTGGTAGAAAAAGTCGTGGATGCCCTCATTAATGGACGCCCCCTTACAAAGCGATCTTTGTAAGGATCTTTGTAAGAGAGACCAATAGATTCTCTTAACACACCACCACAAACCACAAATACACAATACACTAAGTATTGCATCCAACCTCTCTTCTTTTTTCCTATTTCTATTGATTTTGTAAACCAACTTAACCTTCAACTATGGACCTTTATTTTTTGTAACACTAGCATGGACATGGGGTCTGACAGACTCCTACTTTGTTTAGGGTCATTTGATATTAATTGTGCAAATAAATAAATGAAAAATAATTTAGAATATATAGATATGAGAAACATTTATTACAAAATAGAAATCATTTCAAAAAAAATCACGAGGGCACTTTTCAGTTTTAATTGGCACTGAAATCACTTAAAAGTTCTATTAACTAATTCTTTATTTTACAAATCAAGGTAATTATATTTTTTAATTAATTTTCAATTGAAAAAACAACAATGTTCATTCTGAATTGCAAACGCAAAAAAACCGACAGAGGGTCAATTACCCTATAATTATTGGCATGCTTTACACAGGGGTTTGAGAATTGCAGACATATTAGATTTTTGCATGCTACACATTTGTAGGCAGTCTTTCTGTGGAGTCTTGGTGGGCATAGGTTACAAGGCTTTCTCTTCCTTGCTCTCCTTCTTCAGGCTGGGTATCATTTGGGGGCACGTTACCACCTAAAACGCGTTTTATGGTGTTTCTTTGTAATGCTTTGGTCGAGATATAACGTCATTGCATATGCGAGACTACTAGAAAACGAGCTAATTTCTTAATCAATCATCTAAACGCAATGTTTTTGTCGGTCTTTTTACTGCACTTTTTTGTTCTAATGGTCGTTTTGATCCGGAAGAACTTGGCCATTTTAAACAACAAAAATCTAAAACAGAAGTAAAGGTGGTATAATATTGTTTCTTTAAGGAAATATGGACATGGGGTCTCACAGACCCCGTCTAAACTTTAAATACGTGTAACTTACGTTTATGGCACTGGACGACACAACCTCCTCCTTCATCGAGCATTTGGTGACTAAACTAGAAGCTACTGAGATGCCCACCCGCAGGCGGTGGTGGTAAATATGTTATTATAAGAAATCGGCAAGTGCGAAAGGTCTGTGAGACCCCACGTCCACAGTTAAAGGTTAATACAACTAAACATAGAATAAATTATTAAAGTATTTTTTTTATCCTGGTCAATTTTTTTTTAAACGGACAAAAATTCTACTTTTTCTTCTTCATATTCTTACATTGTAATCGGACTCTGTGCTATGTTGAAAATTTCAAGTCTCTAGCTCATCGGAAAGTTCATTTAAATATGATTACTAAATTCGACCCGAACAGAGGTACACGAAAGCGAGTTAATAAAAATATATCAAGTGAACATGAAAATTGAAACCATTCTATACTCGGCAGAATCGCGTCTACCGAAATTACTAAACGTTACTGTTGAATTATAAATTAAATTAATGAAATTATTTTGTATATTACCAATATTTCATTACAGTCACCTACCTACCACCTACCACCACATTTAGATATATCTAACGCCTTTTTTATGTTCATACCATTTTCATGTTTCCGAATGATCCCCTTTATAATTAGTTTAAGAAACAATTCAATTATTTTTCCCGAAAAGTGTAAAAAAGTTATAAAATTACAGCTGTTAAGAAACTTGGTGACGATTATTTATGTAACAGTCATGTTACTTACTGAATAGCCCCTCAATGTTAATATTGACTGGAAACAGTACTGTACTCTGCGAGCTATGTATGTTTGCACTTTATGGCAAAACTTCAGGTGTTTGTCTGTAGTGGCTTTTATCTGAAACAAGAATTACTATTATTATTAATCGAAAATTATTATTAAAAAACGAAGAACCAGCCTGGTGTTTTATTATTAAATAATAACACATACATTCGTCAGAATAACGAAAAAAAATTATATAACCATTGACACATATGCAAAAAAAATATTATTATATTTGTTTTTGCATATATTTTTTTATAAGATAAGGGTGACAAACGAGCACACAGTCCACCTGATGGTAAGTGGTTGCTGTGGCACAAAGACATCTACATCTATCCTCGTTTGCGAATCAAAATGCAGATGCATTGTCAGCCGTGAAGTCTAAGATGGAATGCCTCTTTTCCAGTAAAAAGGGTCTCCGGTTCTCTACACTCACCATACGAAAATAAAGTGAGGTTTTGAATTGTAGTTGAGGATGGGTGTAGATGTCTATGGGCCACAGCAACTACTTACCATTAGGTGGAACTGTGTGCTCGTTTGTCACTCTTATCCTATAAAAATAAAACAAAAAAAAGGTACAAATATATTCCTCGATTATATTATGTACATAATATGTAAAATATAACTACATATTATTAGAACTATATAATATTACATAGCAGCATTGTTTTTGGATTTAGAAAATTTAATAATTTATTGTAGTATGTAAATCGCATATACAATAATGCTACGAATTTTCGTAGAGCCTTGTAGAACTGCTACGCCACGAGCTACGAAAGAAGTAGACAGCTACACGATCGCTACGCAGAGTCACAAATTAAGGCCCTAAGTGCCTAAATTCTTGGATATTTAAGTAAAAAATTACAATAACTGTTCATTTAATCCGCAAAGAAAAAATACAGGGTGACAGAAGAGGATTTAATAAATGTTTTTAATTGAACAAAATTGTATTTTTGTCAACCCCTTATTAGAAAAAAAATGTCCAAAAAGTACCTACCTTTGTCATATTTTGCAAAATTTCTCCAAAACGGCATAAGCTCTTTAAATAGTTTTTACACTAAAAAAAAAGGTCATAAAAATATTAATATGTTAAATTGAGAGTTTTATTTTTATTCCCCGTTTTACTCGACAAAATATCATTTTTCCCCGAAATTGAATATATTCGCACGAGCGTGCCTGCTCCGTCGCCCTGTAATCCTCCGCGAGCTCAGTCGCAGTTCATCACAGAGTATCTTTTATAACCAAGGATAGAGTAATCAGTCGTTGAAATTGCTTGCAGCGCCGCCTTAAGATTTAAAACTGTACTAGTGATTGTATCTACATAACCATAAATCGTATACATAACATGTATAGATACTATTTGCTTTCTTTAGGATAAACAAAAAATAAAGGTAATATTAATAAACTTCATCATGAAAATAATTCTTTCTGTATAGATTTGAAATAAAATTCTCATAATGAAGTTTATTGTTCATTCTCGACGATGTCCGTTTTCGGACATCGTCGAGGGTGGACCGCGCGTCGGTGTTGGAGCGACTTCGTTCAAATATATTTTAGTTTTTTAAGAGTTTATAATCAATTATAAATGTTTTTATGAATAGAAATACTTAATTTAGTTAATATTCAGTATCAGCGCATAAAAACTTTTAAAACCTCGGGAGGTATGTCCATATTAAGAGGCTGAATAGAGCCAAATTGATCTGCATGGGGATCGTTTTGTGATTTCACATCGTTATCGAAAAAAATTGTACTTACAATTGAGCGTATTCCAGGTGGCGGTTTTCAAAACACGATTCCACAAAATTCATTCAATAGAATAATTGCAAAGTAGCTTCTGAAAATACTTAAATTTTCAACTTTCTCAGATTTCCATAAAATAATGTTGAGTATAATAAGTACAATTATGTGTCATGTGTCATGTTAATAAATATATTGGGCTATTTCAATTTTTAATAAAGTGATTTTACTTTAATTTAAATAATTTATTTTGCCCTTCTATACCAAGTAGCGTTTTTTCTGTCACTCCTATTAAATTTGACAGTGCTCGCTGAAATTTAGCGTCTCTAGACGGATCTGAATCGCGCGCTGACACGGCTGTTAAGGTATTGCAAAATAAATCGAAAATATTTATTTTTAATTTCATGCCGAAGACCAACATGCTCTAGTTACTTAGATTTCGATAGTTTTCAATACCTATGTAATTTTATTGTTGCATATTTTTATTAATTAGGTGATACTGAATTTTATAATAATGTGTTACAATAAAACCAAAGAGATTTAAATATATAAACGCTGTTTTATGAGTATGACTTTAATAGAACATTATTGGCGAGGAAATCTAGATACAGATACTTCTATTTAGGCACACTATTATAAAATTAAATCAAACAATTTAAATAAAATAAAAGTGGTTGCTTCCCTAAGTGCATAAAGAAAATAAAGAAATTCTTGTGTTTATGTTTTCTTTAAATGTTAGACAAACCACCATCTGAAAAATATAAAAATTTAAATTGGAGAAGTTTCTCTGTGTGATAAAGTTAGAAATGAGGATATCCGCAATAGAACCAGAGTAACTGACATACTATAACGGATTATTAAGTGAAATGGCGATGGGTTGGCCATATAGCTTGGAAAACCGATAAACAATAGGAAGAAAGGTTCTCAGTGGTAACCTCGTACCGGTTAAGCGAAGTGCAGGGCAGCCTCCCACTATATGGAGGAAGACATGGTAAGATATGCAGGAAGTCGATAGATGCAGGTGGCTAAGGACCATGCTGTGGCGTTCCTTGTTAAGCCCTATATATATAGGCCTTGTGAAGGCTAATGATGATGATAATGAAGCCAAATGTACTTACTACGAATACACAATATTTATTCCTCTTCACGTATTCTCATACGCTTTTCACTCACACACACACACAAATAGGTCGCAAATAAGTGTGAAAGTTTGCACGTAGATATTATTTTTCGGTATCAGCGCATAAAACTTTTAAAATCTCTGAATCGGTATGTCCATATTAAGAGGCTGATCGTTTTGTGATTTCACATCGTTATCGAAAAACTTGTACTTACAATTGAGCGTATTCCAGGTGGCGGTTTTCAAAACACGATTCCACAAAATTCACTCAATAGAATAATTGCAAAGTAGCTTCTGAAAATACTTAAATTTTCAACTATCTCAAATTTCCATAAAATAATGTTGAGTATAATAAGTACAATTATGTGTCATGTGTCATGTTAATAAATATATTGGGCTATTTCAATTTTTAATAAAGTGATTTTACTTTAATTTAAATAATTTATTTTGCCCTTCTATACCAAGTAGCGTTTTTTCTGTCACTCCTATTAAATTTGACAGTGCTCGCTGAAATTTAGCGTCTCTAGACGGATCTGAATCGCGCGCTAACACGGCTGTTAAGGTATTGCAAAAATAATCGAAAATATTTATTTTTACTTTATGCCGAAGACTATCTTGTTCTATTTTATTACGGTTAAATGTTGTAAAGCAAGTATTTACAAATGTTTTCATTATTTTGTTATTCAATTGTTTACAGTTATTATCACAGTTTAGCTTACATTAGAAATTCTTGGTGGGATGCGATGTATAAATAGGTACCTTATTTTCGTCAACAACTATAATATATATATATTTGTTTTTTTTTTACCAGTAAAGCTTCAACACAATCTTAAAAGGTACAGGAATTAAAAAAATAACTACCAATAATTATTTGATTTTCTGTCAGTGTTTTACATTTGAAGATCAGTTATAAAGAGCCATTAACGGGACATTTTGCAAAAGCGAAACCTGTCCTAACTAATTTTTACGTTCTTAGTTTTGGGTAAAAAAAACCTTGTCAGTTTCAAAGAAACACGACTAAGTTCATATTAAAAGAAATGCACGTCATTACAAGATTTCTATGTAAAACGAATGCTACCGATCAGACTTCTTAAAAGTTCAAATTTTTATTTTGTTTAAATTGAGACTAAAATAAACGTGAAAGGTCTTTCTTTTATCTGCAATAATAATTTTCATCAAAATAGACTTATAAAATTCATACACACGGTCAATTATACTTAAGATGATTAATAGTATTATAAAATATTTAATAGACTATTTCCAGTATAGTGATCCAAATATCATCATTAATGTATGACTGGCACACTTAAAAGCTTTATCAGATCGCTAAATATTAACTAACATTTTATGATAAGGTCATGCTTTCTATAAAAGCTGCAAGAAATTTTAAATCACGGACCTCTTGGTTTGTAGTATCACTTAATTAGCGAAAACAAGATGGACTGATCTCAAAGTTTACTTTCGTGTGTAAGAAGTGCTATTTAGAATTTTATGCAGATGATAATTAAATAGGTGTAACATAGCAGGTATTATATTAATTGGTAGCGGCCATTCATATTTGGGACAGTTTTCTGCAGCACTACGCCTACGAATTATTTCAAATAAGAAATACCAAGGCCAGCATCATTTTTAACACGCTTTTATTAGCTTGGTATGTATCTATGTAACGGATTTTTTGTATGTGATTTTCATCCCCTTTAAAACGTCACATTGGTTTGAAACTTCGCACACTTATCAAGGACCGATGACAATACAATAATTAAAATAGTTTGTCCCATTATCCTTGCCAGAATCCTCAGGATTAGCGAATATTTCATAAAACAACTACAATTTCTGCCAGTTCAATCTACTTTAAGCCGCGTAAAAGAACTTCGGTCCACAAAAAACACGCTTTTGTAGTTAGCCGCACTAAAAAATAAAAAATAAATAATAGTTTAAAAAAACTAAGTAAACACGTTTTTGTAGATAACCGAAAGTAGAAAATAATTTTCAATAAGTTTAAAATAAGAAAATAGTGATTAACATAAAAAAATCATTTTATTGTAAAAAGCGTGGTGCTTGATGTCATTTGTTGTAAATATTTTGTGGATATTTGTAAAATTAGCGTCATCATAAAAATATCTGAAAAGCACCCACGCGGTTATCTACAAACGCGTGTTTTTAAACTATTATTTTCTGTACAGAACCCGGCAAAGTGTTTCTCAAGGCACTATGAATAAAGCAGCTGATAAAAATGTTACACTCACAGCCGTTAACAATTTTTTTTATTGCAAATGGTCTTATAGAAAAACTATTCCGCCGTGTCAGGTGCAAGAGCTATTATTAGAAGAGGTAAAACTTTGTTTTAGAGATTGTTTTGTCTGCAATTGTGCATAATATAAAAAATAACTTCAGCCAAAGAGCACAACTGGCATTATACTCAGGCCCATGAAATAGCATGGAAAAAGAAATAATTTTACCAGCTTTCCAAAAATCAATCAAAATTCAAAAAATCAAAAATAATAAAATCAAAAAATGTAGATCTGTATGTCTATACATACATATATTGATTTATAGCCGCTTAGTAACTGACGGTAACTCAGTACCTATATAACATCCTGCAGTCACGCCAAAACTAAGAGAGAATCACTGTATTCATATTTATTGCAAAAAATTTGTGATAAAATAAAAATAAAAATTACAAACTTATCCAAGATACCCAATACGTTACAGAAAAAAATATAACAAATAATAAACTAATGAGTTTGTGTCAGTTTTTAAAAAGGTTACAAGATATAACAAAAAGAAACAAAAATAAATGTCAAAAAAGTTCAGGATCTGATTGACGATATACAGCTGACACTTATTCATACTTTTGGAAACCACGCCAGTTGTAAACAATACTTCTGTGAAAAATGGTGTAACACAAGAGTAAGTAGGAGGCCAAATACGCAAAGTGAGTTGGGCACGGACATCCATCTCCAGCCAGAGGTACTTACGTCATCAAACAATCGTAGGCACTCTAAAGTGAGTTAGGCACGGACATCCATCTCCAGCCAGAGGTACTTACGTCGTCAAACTGTCGTAGACACTTCAATGTGAGTTGGGCACGGACCTCCATCTGCAGCCAGAGATGCTTACGTCGTCAAACAGTCGTATACACTCCAATGTGAGTTGGGCACAGACCTCCATCTGCAGTCAGAGGTACTTACGTCGTCAAACTGTCGTAGACACTCCAATGTGAGTTGGGCACCGACATCCATCTCCAGCCAGAGGTACATACGTCATCAAACAGTCGTAGACGCTCCAGTGTGAGTTGGGCATGGACATCGATCTGCAGCCAGAGGTACTTACGTCGTCAATCAGCAGTCGTAGACGGTCCAGTGCGAGCTTAGTACGTCGGTATTTGCGCTCTACAACAAGCAGTCGCTCAGCCACTTCGGCTCGACTGAGTCCGTCGCTACGGATAGAGCTCAGCTTTAACTGAATCTTCTTAAGCTCGCTTGTTACTAACGCCTTATCCCTGATAATACGCAATTGCAAAGCATTACTACATATTACATAAGTCGGCAACTTAAATATATAAAAAATAATGGAGAAAAATAGCTAAGTGTCGGGTAAACGTAATTCCAACAAATTAATTGATAAAAATGGTAAAATACGTCAGTAATTGAGCAAGGATAATATATTAAAATAATTGGGTAATAAGGTAATGGTTAATGGTATGAGCACACGCGGCGTAGTTTGTTACCGACCGTGAACTATATATTAAAGCTATTGCCATATTAAAGCTAAATAAACGTGGTAGAGCCATGCTGCAGCTATGTTAATAGTATAGTTGTAACACGAATGGGTCGGCTCGACCGGGGAAGGACCACGCTCTCACAGAATACCAGCGTAAAATAGCAGCTTAATGCTGCTGTGTTTTGTATGGTGAGTGTAGAGAACCGGAGACCCTTTTTACTGGAAAAGAAGCATTCCATCTTAGTCCTCACGGCTGACAATGCATCTGCATTTTGATTTGCAAACGAGAATAGATGTAGATGTCTATTGGCCGCAGCAACCACTTACAATCAGGTGGACTGTGTGCTAGCTTGTCACCCTTATCCTATAAAAAAGAAATAATTTGGATCAGTGTGTAAATGCTGACTGCGCGCACTCTGACGTAAATGCACTGTACTTTGTACACCAAGAAAAGATCGCGATGATTTGCAGTAATCTAACTAGTATTCATGATCAGAGAGGGTGATAAAGATTATGATAACAATTTACTTCAAATAAAAAGTAAAAGCCGACTTAAAGAACTAAAAAGAATAAGATAATTTCTCATTCTGAAGTCAGAGCTAATTCTTTTATACACTATCTTTTACTTTTTATTAGAAGTATTTTTTTTTTACAATTTTGGGTAGACTAAAAGATTTATAGACCAAATTCTTCGAAATCAAAATCGTCTATAAAATTATTTTAAAAACTTCATCGTTTATTCTGCCACCCTTAGACTTTTTCTCCACATTTATAATTTGTAACCACCCCTAAAGTATATCCAACAAAAAAGAATCATCAAAATCTGTTCATAATTGACGAAGACGTCGCGTAACATATTTACAAAAAAAAGCATACAGTCGAATTGTAAGCCTGCTCCCTTTTTTGAAGTCGACTAAAAATTGACACTGAATACATATTGGAGCTCGATGATCATTGGATGTAAGAAGTATCGGAAAAAGTTTAGTAAAACATAAAAAACAGTTTATTCACCTTTTATTTGCAAAACAACTACGCCAACGCTTGGCCTAGTCCTTCAAATATTTTATGTAAAATGATTGAAGTGTGGCCTTCAGCTCTTGTAGGAAATTTTATTTAATGGTCCAAAACACCTTCCCCAAAATGGTAATTTTTTAAATGTAAACAGGAAACCGTGTAGTGGCGGTGTAAGAACATCCACTACCCCTTACCGTTCCGTGGGTGTCGTAGGAGGCGACAGAGGGAAACTAAAATAGAAGATATATGATATAACTCAAAATGATAAAAAATAAAAAACTACGCCCTAATAAAAAAAACGCCCGTTAAGCATGGCAGCTATGGCAAAATCCTCCCAATGAGGCAATCTACAGGAGACGCCTATGTTCAGCAGTGGACTATAATAGGCTGTAATGGATGGAAATTGATGAAACATAAAAGAAAAGTCCTATGGAGCCACATCAGCAGAGTCGTCTTGCTCTATGACGTCTTGAATTTTTGAATAAAAACTCTTGCACAATGATGACTTTGAATTATAGTGTATTATCGTGGTGTAAAGTCCATGAAGTCTTTTCTCAAATGTGGTCCTTTTCTGCGAAATTTTCCCCACAAACGGTGTTTTTTAATCTAGATAAATAAATAAAAAAATTTGCTACCTTGGATTTTCAACCCTAGGGCACAGAGTAAGCGCCTCTTCGATTTTCTTCGCAACGAAGACTTGTTTATCTTTCAGAATAGTGTCTACTTGGGATAGTTTCGATTTCTCTTCTTTTAGACGCTGCTGGTAGTTGCGTCTATCCGAAACGGCTCGGTCTAATTTCAGTTGTTCTTGTTCAATTTCTTCCTGATAGCAAAAACTATATAAAAATATCACTTTATAAATATACAATAATTATTTTTTGCAAGCACAGTAACTTTATAATTAAAAATAGGTAAGGTCTTGTTCTGTCCTTACTTTCAACTTCTTTTGATACCTCAATTTCGATTTTATTCTTATTTAAAAGTTCACTAATGTACGCACGCACGCACACACACGTACATATTTTTTTTAAACAGCACAATCGGGCTCTATGAGTCTTAAAACGTATTTAAATTTAGATTTTCAAATATCAGACCCATTACAAAAACATTGCGATATTTTCCAAACCAAATGTAAATTAAACATAAGAATGACTTTCAATAAGTATTATTTATAATCTATATTTAAAAAAAGACCAGCCGATCTCAATAAAATAATTATGGATAACTCACAACAAGACTGCGGCAAGTAGAAGCGGCCTGCGCCAGTTCGGGTTGGAGCTTCCTTATCTTCATTTCTTGCTCTTCGATGTGCTGCTGGAACTGCTGCTCCTTTTCGGCGCACGCTTCTGCTTTTTCGTTTAACGTCTGTAGTTTTTCCTTCGTCACATTTAACTCTTCAACCTGCGCAAAGAAATCGTCTAAAGTTAAAAATAATTAAGATTATGAGACTGATGAGTGTTGTGATAGGTCAGGGGCTAAGTGCTCACTGTAAATCCGACAGTACGCGAGCAACCCGGGTTTGATTACTGAAAACACCAATGAAATTGTTAAAAAAATAAATAATTTAAAAAATAAAAATTGTTAAATTGACCTTCTCTTTTTCTGCTTTGTTTCTAGATCTTTATTTGATCTGCTTTGCTACTAGATGAAGTTGAAGGATTTCCAGTTGTAAAATCTTCACTAGATGACTCTTCTTGGCGTTGTTGAAGAATAGTATGCACGCAACTAGGCCAATCTACATTAGCCTCTAGCCAATGTTCGTATTCTTTCCGAAATCTATCACTATTACGACCGGTTGTCTTCCACCTCCGTTCAGTAGAGAGTGTGAATCTCCGACAAAATTCTCTGAGAGTAACAATGTCTTCTTCAGTCTAGTCGAGTTAGTACTTCACTAAGCAATACTTCATGATTGTATGAAGTATTCTGACTTTTCAGAATTGTAACTAAATCCAGATTAGTAGTTAAACTTTCCATATTGTCGTCAATCACTGATGTTTGTAATTGAGAAGTTCAGAAGAAAGTGATGTAATAAATATGTTTTTGGCCTATTTATGACCGTTTACGTAAAAACAAGAAGTATTAGTAATTAGCTCATTGTGAACTACTGCTAATTAAGAGATTATTAATTACCTACAAAATCTCGTATCCATTGTGTCCAGCTTTTGTTAATTAATGAGTTCTTAAAAGATCTGATTACGACTCATTAGTAGTACGAGCAAACACTAATGGTTTTATTATTGGTTTTTGTTTAATTCTTAGAAGACCTCAGTAGAATCAAAGATATTTTTTATTACCGTCGGATGAGGGGTAGTTTGATGTTGTAATAAACCTTTCTTCTCACATATTTTAAGCAAAAAACCGTATCACTTCATCATCATTACAACCCTTCACAAGTCTACTGCTGAATATAGGCCTCCCCAAGGAATGCCACAAAGCACGGTCCTGAGCCACCTGCATCCATCAACATCCTGCAACTCTTACCAGGTCGTCACTCCATCTAGTGGGGGACGCCCTACACTTTGTCCGCCGGTACGAGGCCGCCACTCGAGAACCTTTTTCCCCATCGGTTGTCGGTTCTTCGAGCTATATGGCCGGCCCATTGCCACTTCAGCTTACTAATCCGTTGGGCTATGTCGGTCACTGTAGTTCTACTGCGGATATCCTTATTTCTAAGTTTATCCATATCCATAGTTCGCTGAGCGACCTTGAGCTTCCTCATCCGGCCAGCAGTGAAGGACCACGTCTCAGTTCCATAGGTCATCACTGGCAACACGCACTGGTTGTAAAGTTTCGTTTTCAAGTTTTGAGGTATACCTGACGAGAAGATGTGCCGTAATTTCCCGAACGCTGTCCAACCGAGTTGAATCCGTCGATTGACCTCTCGGTCGAAGTTGGACTTACCTAGTCGGACTATTTGTCCCAGGTAAACATACTCGTCAACAACTTCGAGCTTAGTGCTCCCAACAACTACCGGCATAGGTGTGACATGGACATTAAACATGATCTTTGTTTTGTCCATGTTCATCTTAAGACCTATCCGTTGGGAGGCACTATTGAGGTCATTGAACATAGTGCTTAGGTCCTCCAGCGATTCTGCCATAAGGACTATATCGTCGGCAAATCGAATGTGAGTGATGTACTCGCCATTGATGTTAATACCGTATCCTTTCCAGTCCAGTAGCTTGAAAACGTCTTCCAATGCAGCGGTGAAGAGTTTCGGGGATATAACGTCACCCTGTCTTACACCTCTCTGCAGTTGGATAGGTTTCGTACTCTGGTTCTGTACTCGGATAGCCATCGTAGCCCTACTGTACAAACACTTCAGCACTTCGATATACGTCATAATGTGTGAGTCAATGATATAAGTCAACTTAGCACTGCCCAAATTTCGACGGAATCAAAGGCTTTCTCACAGTCCACATACGCAGGCAAAGTGGCAGATTGTACTCTTCTGTCTTCTGTACAATTTGCCGAAGGGTGTGTATGTGGTCTATGGTACTAAAGCCTTTTCGAAACCGGCTTTTCGGGAGGCTGAAGTCGTCGAGTCTGCGTGCGAGACGATTCGTAATGACTCTCGAAAACAGCACGTAGACGCGGCTCGGAAGGAAATCGGTCTGTAGTTCTTCAAGAGAGCGTTATCGCCTTCTTGAAGAACAAGACCACCGCACTTCTGCTCCACGCCTCCAGTAATGCCACCATGGAGGACGGATTTAAAGAGCTTCTGAAGGACTTCAAGTACCGGTTTTCCACCCACTTTCACAAGCTCCGATGTAATTCCATCCTCAGCTGGGGCCTTGCCGTCTTTAAGGTGCTGGAGAGCCATTCTAATCTTGCTCAGACTGACGTCCGGGATATCGTCCTAATAGTGTCGGATAAGACTCGCTCCAACGATGACGTGTACAGCTGCCCATAGAACCTCTCAATCTTACTCAAAATCTCAGGTGTCCCGGAAACGATGCTGCCACTCGGTCTTCAACTTTGACATTTGGCTCTTTCTGGCAGACAGATCTCTAGCAAAGACTTTGGAGCCTTGGTTCCGCTCGATCGCTTCTTCAATACAAGCTGTATTGAAGTTGCGTAAGTCCCGCCGCATGCATTTGGAGATCTGTCTGTTCAGTTGCCTGTATGCTGTCAAATCTGTTGAAGACTGCAGCTTCATTTCCCGTCTAACAGCCATGAGATTAAGAGTGTGATCGGAGAGTTTTTGTGTTCTTCTGCGGCGGGTCTTGCAGAACTTAGCTCCGACCGCATGGACAGTTTCACGAGCTTATCATTTATATCGTCCACTTCATTGCAGTCTTCTAGGCACTGAAAACGGTTTTGTAACTCGAGCTGAAAGGTTTCGGGACTTTGGACTAGAGCACGAGGGGGACGGAGCGTTGACTTCATTAGACGAGACCTCTCCAACTTAACGTTTAGGTTCAGTGTGCCTCTAACCATTCGGTGATCACTGAGACATCACTGAACAGTTGTCATCTGGTCGTCATAATGAAGTCAATCTCATTTTTGTCGAACCTCGGGTCTCGACCAGGTCCACCTCCTGTGAAGCCGCTTCTGGAAGAAAGAGTTCATCATAAAGAGTCCCTGTTTCTCCATGAAGTCAGCCAGCTGCTGGCCCCTTGGGTTCCGTTGCCTTTTCCTACTTTCAGCTCACCGTTCTCTCTTGTGCCTAGTTTTGCGTTGAAGTCTCCATTAACACCGTATAGTGGGTTTTGGAGGAATGCATGGCTCTACCTTCAGCGAATACCGTTTGGTGATTCTGAGTATAAGGTACGCAACCCCGTCGACACTCCCAATTTTACAACGTTGTTAACGAGAGACTTGTGGACGATAAATCCGACACCTCCTTGGGACAGATGGTCGCTCTCCGGTGATAGAACAAGTTGCCGGATTCGAGGATTACCGTGTCCTCCCCTCTCTTCGGACCTCGCATAATCCTATAATATTCCAGCGCAACTTGTCTATTTCTTCTTCCAGCTCAGGGTCTTCTCTTCAGTTCTCAGGGTGCGTGCGTTATAAGTTGCCAGGTCGAGTCGTCGTGGTGGCAACCGAACCTCCACCGGAGATTCTTAGCACCTTTGCCCTGCCGTTACCATGGTCGCTACCGTAACCAGGAATAGCGGGGCCGGCGGGGACTGGGGCCGTTTCTTCGTAACTTTGTTCATTGGGGGTATATTGCCATAGTTGCCGCGCTTGGCGAGCGGGTTGGCAACCGCAGTTTTTTTTTATTGTGATATTGCTGTTATCAGGAGGATGCTGCTGCCCATCTCCTGCCTGTTTCCACTGTCGCCTCTTACGACACCCACGGGAAGATATGGGGTAGTGGATATTCTTAACCGCCACTACATGGGGAATGGGGATATCAGTTATCTTTCTGCATTTAAAACAAGTTCGAAAATAAGAAAATTTATTTTTATTTTGACGATTTAAAAAAGTGCAGTATTTCCCGTAATATGAAGGATGCCAAAAATCATAAATAATTAGTACTATAACCTCCTGTAAGGATAAAACGCGCAATTTTGCGATTCCAGGTTTATACTGATTTTTCGTTTCTGCTCCATACATTTATTTATTATTTTCGTAAAAAATCATAAGTCCTCAGTTTTTAAGCCAAATTACTTCGTGTCACATTTTTAACCATAGTAATACTAAACAGAAGCCATTTCAAGCTTAAAAAACGACACATAAAAGTTAAAAGCTCTATGTCTTCGAAACGCGATTTTCGAACCAGTGTGCGGCGCGGTGGACACTTCTTTGCCTTGAAACCCTCTCAGAAATTACATAAAACAAGTGGTAAAATGAAAAATTTTGTACAACCAACTTCAATATAAATAAAATGAGAACATCATCAATGTAGTCGAAGTCAATTAAATAGGCATTATTAAAAATAGCTCAAAAACTACTGGTCAGATCTTGATCAAATTTATATGGGACCACATGAGAAGCTGATTTTTTATTTTTCAAATAAAAAATCATCGAAATCGGTTCACCGAGAAAAAAGTAATGAGGTAACACACATTAAAAAAACATACAGTCGAATTGAGTACAGTCTCCTTTTTGAAGCCGGTTGGAAAGAGAGATCTGTCCTGAAGTAGTAATATCGAGTCAGTACGAAATATAATACAATCAATCGCACGAGTCTCGTCCCACAAGTGGAACGTATATAGGCTGTAACTATAATTTATAAAACTCAACATACTTTCACCATCACGGCTTGTTGCGGCGCCTGCTGCTGGTCGAGCGCGGCCTTGTCCCTCGTGCCTGCAGTGCACACTCACTCACTCACACATGCACACTCACCATCACGGCGTGCTGCGGCGCCTGCGGCTGGTCGAGCGCGGTCTTGTCCCGCTCGTGCCTGCAGTGCACACTCACTCACTCACACATGCACACTCACCATCACGGCGTGTTGCGGCGCCTGCTGCTGGTCGAGCGCGGTCTTGTCCCGCTCGTGCCTGCAGTGCACACTCACTCACTCACACATGCACACTCACCATCACGGCGTGTTGCGGCGCCTGCTGCTGGTCGAGCGCGGTCTTGTCCCGCTCGTGCCTGCAGTGCACACTCACTCACTCACACATGCACACTCACCATCACGGCGTGCTGCGGCGCCTGCTGCTGGTCGAGCGCGGTCTTGTCCCGCTCGTGCCTGCAGTGCACACTCACTCACTCACATGCACTCACCATCACGGCGTGCTGCGGCGCCTGCTGCTGGTCGAGCGCGGCCTGTCCCGCTCGTGCCTGCAGTGCACACTCACCACCTCACACATGCACACCACCATCACGGCGCTGCGGCGCCTGCCGCTGGTCGAGCGCGGCCTTGTCCTGCCTCGTGCCTGCAGTGCACACTCACTCACTCACACATGCACACTCACCATCACGGCGTGCTGCGGCGCCTGCGGCTGGTCGAGCGCGGTCTTGTCCCGCTCGTGCCTGCAGTGCACACTCACTCACTCACACATGCACACTCACCATCACGGCGTGCTGCGGCGCCTGCTGCTGGTCGAGCGCGGCCTTGTCCTGCCTGTGCCTGCAGCACACTCACCACCACACATGCACACTCACCATCACGGCGTGCTGCGCCTGCTGCTGGTCGAGCGCGGTCTTGTCCCGCTCGTGCCTGCAGTGCACACTCACTCACTCACACATGCACACTCACCATCACGGCGTGCTGCGGCGCCTGCTGCTGGTCGAGGGCGGCCTCAGCCCGGCGCGCCGCCTCGTCCCGCTCGTGCCGCGCGGCGAGCAGCGCCTGCAGAGTCCTACAAGCGTCCCGCTCTTGTTCGCGAGCCCTTCTCGCCTCCTGGTTTAGCTCTTCGGCCTTCGCCTCGTACGCTTTGAGAACTGCCTCCGCCTCTTGGATCTCGGCACTGATTTGTCTGTGTTGCAATATTTTTAATATTAATAAAATGGTAAGGTTTTTCTAAAACTATATAAATATTGGCATGCGGTAAAGTACCAACAGCTAATAAGACACTATCGCACCAACCGGAAGCTTAGCTAATTTCAATTTTCCGTTTGTTGCCGCCAACCAATGGCAACTATGCCGAATATGTATATTCCATATAAGACAATCTATAGAAAAGGCCTATGTTCAACAGTAGAGTTTTGCTAGTTAGTAATAGCGCGGGGTGGTACTACGTGTCGTGCTGTCGCTGTAGCCGGCACGTGCTCACCTTTTGCGCTCGGCGGTGCTCAGGTGCAGCAGACGGGCGGGTCGTGCGGCACCTCCGTAGCTGCGGTAGTTGGGCGCGGGGTGGTATTCCGTGCCGTCCAGCGTCACGATCTTCGCGCAGCGCTCCGGTACGTTCTCCTCCGTGTCCGCCAGCCGCACCGCGTCCTCTGCGCACAACTACAACTCTCATTACCCGAAATTAACTGACTTCGAAAAGGAATGTACGGTGACGTACAAAGTAAGCAAACTGCTTTTCATTTTCGCTGCATTAATTTGTGCAGTTCCAATCCGCGCTCGCGTACATAGTGTCAGCAGTATTGACTAGTCAGTTTAATCATTATAACAGTTTTTCCAATAAAAACATCTTTATTTAAATAAATTTATATGTACAAGTCGCGGCACGTAAGTCTAGCGCTGAACGAAACGTGGAGGAGATAGCTGCGCATGGGTACTGTCGCGGACGAATGCGACTGGGGAGCCAATCAGCGCGTGCGAACGATACGCACGCCCGCCCCGCGACCCGCTTACTACTAAACTTGCCGCTAATTATACGTGTCGCTAATTATATGGTGTATATATCAATTTGGTCCTTTAAGCAAGCAAGCCATTTCGACTCATTCAACTATACTTTCTGTTACCGCGCTGAGCATCCTATAAACAAAAGTTAAATTTTAAACATGTATTTTTGTATTTTCTCTTCGATTTTTAATAAATTTAATCATGTTGTGACAAGTTGACAACCTGTAATTTGTAGTTCAATAAGTATAATGTATTTTAAAGATAGAAAGCAACAAATTGTATACATTGTTACTGCAGTAGGTAGGATACCCTTAAAATAAATAAAGTCAACGAGGGTTCGTTTTTTACCGACACTAATGAAATTATTAATTGCAATTTTAAGTGCTGATTTACCATAATATGCCCGCCCCAGTAAGGAAAAACATCAAACTTGCAAATCTGTGAAATATTTCAAAGACATGGCAAGTCCGTCAACAGATACTAGGGCAGCGTGGCGGATTTATTGATTAATAACCCTCTCAATAACAAGATGAGGCAGATTTTATTTACAACGAAAAAAATTTAAAGAATAAAATATAAACTAAGATTATTAGTCTCTGGTACCCCTGTGTATGACGTATGGCTTATGGCTTATGACGGCTACCTTATTGCTGTTATTGTGTTGTTATGTTGTGTTGTGTCGTGGTGGTATGTTGTCGTGGTGTTGCCTATGTCGTGAACAACACGTTTGGTATTGTGTTGTGTTGTGGTGTAGTGGTGTGTTGTGAAGTTGTATTGTGATGCTTTGTTGTATTGTGTTGTCGTTGTGAGCTTATGTTTTTGTCGCTCACCATGTTCGGCGACGAGCAGGATGGTCTCAAGCCCGATATTGTCGATGAGGAAGTTTGCGATGACGGGGTCGGCGACGTCTAGTGCGTCGAGCGCACACATGTATCCGGGCGCACGCACCTTGTTGCGGCGCACGTCGTGCTGCCGGCTCAAGAACTCGCTGCACGTCACACCGGGTTTCGGACTCCTGCCGTACACCTGCAATACACCACATTTTCTAAGGCGGCACTTCACGCGTTCGTCGCGTATTTTCTTTATTTTGACTGAAAGCGGCAATGTGTAGAGAAGCGGCTATTTGTTTTTTTGATTTATGATATACACTATCTGGGAGTTTTAATGGATCAAAAGTTAGACTTTCGGGAAACTGACTTTATTTGCTAAAAAGCAACAAAAATGCAGGTTTGTGATACGACAAACAAATACATTTAAAAAAATCAGAAATCCCAATTATTATTTTTCACTATTACGTCCTAAGTCGGCCACAATGTCAAAATGTAAATGTCGGTATGGGTCTTCTATTTCTTTTACTAACTCAACCACTTATTATAACAAGAGTTAACCTATTTGTTTACATTTCTTAGACAGTTAATGTTACATAATTCATCTTTTATAATATTTTACATTTACTTTTTCTGTCACATAAAGTCCTATTATTTAGAAATTTCATATTATGTGAAAAATTTCAGTTTGTTTAATTTCAACTCGTTTAAAAAAAGGATAGGGGTTAACAGATCAGAGACCATGTGAAAGCAAAGTATTACTCGGTATTGTGGAGGATATTATTCAATATTTTATAGTCTTTGCGTTATAGCATGGTGCGGGTGACAGCTTACACTTTTAGTCGTTGTATCGATTTAAAAAAGGCGATTAACGATACACAAAGCTATCGATATAAAAATAAAAACCGAAACATATATTTCTTTATAAACTACAATGCATGTAAAATTAAGTAAAAGTTTAATACAAATTATGACATAATATGTAGTTACATAATAGCTGTTCCCGGACCTCGCCCGCTTGGTATTTATTACGATTGGATTTCTTGGGTTTTAATTTTTTTGCGCGGAATCCTAATTTCTTTTCTAAAATTAAATTAGCCTATGTTAGTCCTTATAACATCAGCTATCTGTCAGTGCCAGTTATAAGCCGGAACAAACAGACAGTAAGACAAACATTTTAAAAATTGTTTTTGTCTTTTTGTTATAAACACCGTATATACTTTCATATGTATTTAGTAAAATGCTGTTATTTTGATATTACAAACAGACACTTAACTTAAACAAATAAAATCGCTGCCAGCATCTGTAATCTTTTCAAGGTACGAGTGCTAGCGCCTTTTGCTATATGTGTTTTAGTTTTGCCAGGTCCAATGGGCCAAATATCGGGGCGGAAGTAAAAATAATCGACAATTTGGTTTATAAATCTAATGAAATAAAAATAAAAAATAGGTTTTTTGTAGCCATTTTGGCCGCCATGAGTTATGATAAAGTTTTTTTGACACAATGCGTAATTTGCTTTATAATATTTTTTTGCCTGCCTGACCAAGGAATAATTTATCGTCCATGCATCGGAAACACTGCATATTCGTCTATGTGAGTTTTGTTTCCGTAAATCAGAATTTGTTGAACGATTAGTTCCAATTCCAATACATATTTACGTGATTTTTATATATTCGATTTATTTCAAAACCGATTTTTGATAGTCTGTGGTTGTTCGTTATGGCATGGCATAGTTTAGCGTGGCACATCACTGTCGTAAGTGGGCGGTACCCATTCATGAAGTACAACAATATCTGTATGTCAGTTTATCTAAAAAAAATATGAAACTACATAGGCATGAGCTGTTACCCGCACCATGCTATAACGCAAAGACTTATAGTTACATTGTTTCGTTATAGTACCTACATTACACGTGTTACGGGTTAAAATTACAATTTTAAAAAAAAAATTAACTCTCCTGCACATGGTGCCTGCTAATGACGGTCGAGGTTTTGTGCGAACCTCGATAAACCCTGAACTCTAATTTTACAACCTGGAGATTAGAGGCAATATTACCAGTGCTAAGATAATGGCTCTAAGCTCACCAACCCGTCTGTCTGGTTTAGTGAATAATGCTTACCAGCCGGCGTCGCTATCTAAGAAAGATCAATATTAAGCATTAACCTTAACAAGCCCATACTGTAATGCTTAACAATGATTTTGCAAGAAAACGTTAAATTCATTACATCGTGTTAAGTACATTACAGTAATCATATTAGGTTGATACCGTACGAGCAACACGTGTTAAAATACAAATATTTTTAAATTATCCTCTTTGCTCGTACTCTTAAGGTATGATTTTTCAGTAAGAAAACTGTAATTAGCTTTAATTTGAATCTAAGTAAAGATTGTATAATTATTATTATTTTAATCATGCCGTAGTTTTCTAATAAATACCGCATTACCGTAGTCATAAATAATCGTTCATACCTGTCCCATTATCTCAAACAATTTCCTCGAATCTTCCGGTGTGTTGACGCAAAACGACTGTATCGACCCGCCAATAATATGTTCAATGGCACCGCCCCATTTTTTCTCCTTTAACTTCAGATAATGCCCTGTTGGAAACAGGCACACTAAAGTTATTACAATCTAGTAAAAATAATCTAGTAAAAAATATGACTATGCAATAACTGCACATCCTATTCTTTTGATTTGTCGTCGAAGCAGTAAGAAATCTATCACAGACCAACAGGTCCTCTTGGCGGTGCGCTGAAGTGTCCCTTGGCGACCGCCTGGCGCACTCGCTGGCACAGCTCCACCATGTTGCTGCCGTACACGGCCAGGGAGTCGCTGCCTCTGGACTCCAACTCGCGTAGTTGCTGCTTCAGTTGTTCTGTAAAAAATTAAAAATGTCAGCCTATCAGCCTTGAAGCCCATCGGTACATACTAAAATTAAAATTTCATTAGTCAGGGTATTTCCTTATGCTGATTTAGTTTTTAAATTATGTCATTTTGCCATTTTACCTACTTCAGTTTTTCCTACTCACTGGACCTTTCTAAACCTCTCAAATAAACCATACATACCCAATGGTTAAACCCGGAACAAATCTCGTTCTATAGTTACGAAGAAAAATGTAGATAGACTAACGCAGCGTCAATTTTTGTTTTATATGAGGTATAAAGCTTGTGTCAAAGACATAAGTATTAATCGGTACATTTATTTATTGCATGACATTATATTAAAGTCATACATTAGAATTTCTTTCTAATATATCTCTATTATTAGTTCCGTGGTCCATAATTTTCGGTTTTGGGGATGATGAAATCCGCGTCGGTTTTTCATAGAATAAGGGTGAAAAACGAGCACACAATCCACCTGAGTGTAAATGGATGCAGTGGCACATAGACATTTATACCTATTTTTGATTAAGAATCAAAATGCAGATGTTTTGTCACTCCTGACAACTAAAATGGAATGTCTCGTTTCCAGTAAAAAGGGTCGTCGTGTTGCGCCGTAGCGTGTACTCACTGTCGCTGCGTACGTGCCGCGCGACGTGGCGTGTACTCCAGCCGGCGCAGTGTACTCACTGAGCGTGTCGTAGCGCCGCGTGCAGCCGGCGCAGTGTACTCACTGAGCGTGTCGTAGCGCCGCGTGCAGCCGGCGCAGTGTACTCACTGAGCGTGTCGCGCTGGCGCTGCGCGCGCGCCTGCGCCGCGTCGGCGGGCTGCTGCGCGTGCGCTGCGTGCGCTCGCGCCTGCGCCGCGTCGTGCTGCGCCGTGTCGTAGCGCGCACGCGCCGCGTCGGCCTCGCGCCGCGCCGCTGCCGCCGCCGCCTCCAGCTGCTGCCGCCGCGCCGACGACGACCCGGACCTGCCGGATACGATATACGATAGAGTAGTGTCTACTCTACTCGTAGTACTCATTTCCTATCCTTCTATCATAATATACTATAACAATCAAAAGAAAGTTCTAGCAACCACCTGTTATTAGGATGCACTGAGTCTATAAAAAGCGTAATGTCGACAATGTTATTGAGTGTTACGCCTCACACGTGTCAATCTTTTATTCGGCATGCCAAGATGTGGGAAGGGCTGGGAGATGCTTTGGGAAGTTGTCCCGGGTGTCCTCTTGGAGCGTACGCTACCCGGCCCTTCGTGTTCTGTATGAAGGAACGTATGTTCAAAAATAACTTACACAGCGGCCGTTTCGGTTGACCGGGTAGGGAACTATACAGTGCGTACGACACTAGTGAGATCGCAGAGATCCTCACTCGTGCATTGATAAAAGGCTATAAGACAATAAGCACTGCGGTACTAGCGGTATTACCGGCGTCCTTCCAGCCGATCTGCAGGTGATACGTGCTGGTAGGATTAATCAAGAGCGTAAAAGGCAGATGATGGGGAGTTGAGCAGGGGTAAGCACAAAATTTGGGCTAATGTTATTAAAGTATGGCAGGAACAATAGAAGAATGAGATGAATGGCAGGGAACTATTCTGTTACTTCCCGGACGTGGCAGCGCGACTCACCGCCGCACGGCGTCGGAGCCAGAGACCAGATCCGCCGCTGGGGTCGGGAAAGCGGGTGCTACCGAGCGGCCCCATGGCCTTCGCGTATCGGACTCGGGGGGCCTGTTACGCAGGTGGAGTTGCAGGCCGTGGAGGGGGGCGTGCCTTGTGGTCCTGGTGCGCCTTGCCTGAGAATGAGAATGGGGAGGAGAGGCCCACCCCCGAGGAGTGGCTGCCATGTGGCGGCCGGCGCTGGTGGAGCCGCGGATGTGTGCGAAAGCGTTCCCGTGGCCCTGACAATATGCGGCGAAGGTGGAACACCATGGGGTTTTAGACGGTGCGAGTCGGATTTAACCAATCCTTGCCCCCGCGAGGCCGGTATGCGTAGGCATTTCCGATGTAAAAAAAGTGTAAGCTCAAAATTTGGGCTAACGTTATCAATGTATGGCAGGAACAATAGAAGAAGGAGATGAATGGCAGGAAAATATTCTGTTCCTTACCGGACGTGGCAGCGCTACTCAATGCAAATTGTCGTGCCGGACTACCAAGTCGCACAGATCCTCATTGGGCATGGATGTTTCCAGAAGAGATTGTTTGATATGAAATTGGCTGAATCAAGTATGTGCAAGTGTGGTATGAGGCTAGGCACAACTTATTGTGGAAGTTCGTGCTGTATGGTTCTGTAGTAGTAGATGATGGATGGAATGGTATTAGAAAAGGTGTGCCCAGTTTACTACCCGGACCTCGTTGACGGTAAGGAGAACTTTAGCCGGCTGCGTGAGTTTGCGCATGGATGGCATGCGCGGAGAACTGCCATGGAGAGAGGAAAACTAACAAGAGATCTACCCGAAACCGAAGACGTTACATGCTTGTCATGCTCAGAACAAGAAGGACAAGGAGTAGAATAAATAACTTGTAGAGAGTCAAGAAAGTGCATGTGGGAAAGAGATCTCTCGAGATTCGGCCCGTATAACTGCAAGGTTGGTGGGGCCATGGAAGGTGGAGGGTTGTCTACTTATTGTAGGATGACTAACACTTAGGCCTCTAACATTTAATATGTAAATAAATTCCTAAAGTATAGGTGTCGGGAGTAGTGTTGGGATAGGTGGTGATGGTAATAGTACACGCAATTGAGGAAGGTAAGACATTTTTAATTTTCACGCGGATCTTAGCTAATAATTTTAACAACTTTAATAATATAAATTATATTAACTGGTACAGTCTAATTTATATTAATAAATATATTAAATTTAGTAATATAAACTAGACTCGAATTTTGACATTTTGAAGTTTCAGTTTAAACTCGAGATTACCGGCGACAGCGACCTAAACGAGTTCCCGCCTTATCGTAACGGGTGGGCTTATAGTTGAATTGGCTGGGTAAACGTACCATGGTGAACGAAGAGGAACCCGCTTGACTGGCAAGAATAGACTGCGGCAGGAAGGGTGACTTCTTTCCCAACCCTCCTCCACAGCCGTGAAGAAGAGTTTTTTTTTTATATCCATTTGGCACTCGCTCTTCGCTGTGACTCTGGCGGAGCCGCACCGCTGATGCATAGCAGTGGTGGGGACGCAGGGAAAGAGGAGTGTCGGTATTATGATGCATTGCTTTTTCTACTATTCCTAACCTCCACGGACAAAATATGGTCGACAGTGGATCCATATACCAGCAGTGCCATTATATAACTCTCGTAAGAATCGTGGTGGGTTTTTATTTTGTCGATGTTAAGCCAATCTTTTTCATATTAACATCTTATTTTAAGTTACAAAATATTATTATTATAAAAATTCCTCCAGAACGAATTTCGTTCACGGCGGCCAGTCTCAACGGAAAGTGCACTAGTAGTAGTAGTAAGTAGCCATCTGCGCAAGACATGATTATAGTGCCGAGTATGTGCGCAAGCACAATTACGTGGTAGAGCCATGCTGCAGCTATATTACTAGTATAGTTGTAGCACGAATGGGTCGGCTCGACCGGGGAAGGACCACGCTCTCACAGAATACCAGCATAAAATAGCAGCTCAACACTGTTGTGTTCCGTATGGTGAGTGTAGAGAACCGGAGACCCTTTTTACTGGAAGAGGCATTCCATCTTAGTCCTCATGGGTGACAACGCATTTACATTTTTCTATATAGGATAGATGGGTCACAGCAACCACTCACCATCAGGTGGACTGTGTGCTCGTTTGTCACCCTATCCTATAAAAAAAAACACTCTCTATTCCCACTCTCATAGTCCGATGGGACTGTAAGTAATCCGACACGACCGGAGACAGATCAAGCGCAGGACGAACGGCTTAACGTGCTCTGCGAGGCAAGGCATGAACACTATCGCTTGCGCTAATCCTATCCATTATCCATTCCCGAAGAGGAGTCGCCAAAGCGCAGCTGAGGCTGCTGGAGGTGACGATGTGTGCGACAACCTTGGATGTGTGCGTGCGCCTGGCCGTGTCAATATGCGACAAAAGTGGGATTTAGTCAGTACTAGTCAGTCATAACCGGCCTTACTCCCGGGAGATTATGGGCTGACCGCATTATTTCATAAGCATGTCATTGCATAATTTAACAAACTTTTTATAATACTTTTAATTATAGCGTAATTTAAATTATTTTATTAAATTACGTACTATTCTATTGTATTATAAATCACAAAAAAAAACAATTTCAAATTTTTACGTGGTAGAGCCACGCTGCAACTATATTATGGTTGTAGCGCGAATGGGTCGGCTCGACCGGGGTAGGTCCACGCTCTCACAGAATACCAGCGTAAAATAGCAGCTGAATGCTGCTGTGTTTCGTATGGTGAGTGTAGAGAACCGGAGACCCTTTTTACTGGAAACGAGGCATTCCATCTTAGTCCTCACGGGTGACAACACATCTGCATTTTGATTCTTAATTGAGGATAAATGTGGATACCATCAGGTGGACTGTGTGCTCGTTTGTCACCCTATACTATAAAAAAAAATTGTAGTTCTGTGATTTTTTTTTAATTTATTTAAGAATCAAAGTCTCTAATAAACACGAATAGAAAAAAAAATATTCCAAATAGTAGACCTAGTTTCTCTGTATACTAATCAAGAAAGAAAGAACATGAACCTGAGGGACAATTACAAACTGGCCTAATCACAATAGTTACTTACTGCAACAATCTAATACACGAAGCTTGTCTGTAACTATTATCATTATAAAGGTTTGTGAAAGATATCAATATCATTTAGATGGTTGTTGTGTTTTCGCATTGACCGTCAGAAAATTGTGTTTTGAGCATATTTAGTACTAAAGCAAAGTAAGTACTAAGTTATTTTAGAGCGTGAGGAGATACGTTTAATTTTGAAATTTACTTTTTAGAAGGGTAGGGGAAGCTATACGGTTTCTAATGATTTTATTTAAAAAATGAGTCATGATTATATTCTACAACCCTTCAGGGAAGCTAATTTGTGATGTTTAGCGGTACTAATATAATGAATGAATGTTTTACCGGTGCGGTCTAAGGATTTTAAAATTTTTATTTATACCTTTTCTAAGCGTGATACATGAATGCCGTAAATTAGGGTTCCAGACTACGCACTCATATTCTAAATGACTTCGTGCATAAGAGTAATATAAAGTAATAGTAATATTTCTTTTAAAGGATTCCGCACGTCCAAAGGGCTTAAATTACACTTAACTTCTCCAAAATTTTAGTCTAATTCCTACCTGTTTAAATACTTTTTCAATAATATTATTAATGTGAATATTGAAGGTGAAGCTTATGATCCGGCGTGACCCCTAGGTCTCTGATCTTATTAACGCTTTTTATGATTTTATTGTAAAATGTATAATAGTATTCAATTTTAGGATGTTTACGGGTGAATTTGATAACACGACACTAGTCTGCATTTAATAAAAGTTTATTTGAGTTACGATAATCCGCAAAATTATCTAAATCGGACTGCAACTCCAAGCAGCTCTCATGAGATACTATTACTTTAGAAAAAAATTGTGTTATCAGCGTATCAGATCAAGATCACCGTTTATACCCAACTTTTGCAGCTTTGATATAAGAATATTATGGTTAATTTTGTCAAATGCTTTGGAAAAATCGGTATACATGGCATCAACCTGATACCCAGGATCTAATGCATTTAAAATGAAATCAGTGAAACCATAGGTGTGAACAGTGAACGCCAAGTGAAACCATGTTGATGTTATAAAATGTGACGACAAAATGTTTTATTTAAAACAGATGTAACGATTTTTCCCATAGTTTTCCAAAAACACAAATCTTAGATATATCAATATGGATTTTGCACAAAATATAAAAAATTAAAATCAAAGTGCAACAATGAAAAACCTAAATTAATAACTCACTTTAATATAATATGGTGCTTCTTCATTGCAACTAACAAATGTCTAAAATTACTGTCTTTCTGTACTTATTTTTTTTTTATAATGTTTGTTACCCATTTTTTTTTTCAAAGTGAGATGTAGAATCAGGGTTTAATTTCAAAGTGTATTATATTTAAAGTATATTTAAGAAGTAAACATAATTTATATTAAACAATATGTTTTCTTATAGTTTATACCGACCGGCCAGATGTAGGAGTATCTTTATTTCCTATTGTTATCACATGCAATGGAAAACAAATACTATAACCACAAACATTAGGTAGTGAGTGAGTATCCGCGATCATAATATCCGTTATTTGTTTGTAAAAATCAATTAATAAGAAAACAAACACAAAAAATCCAGACTAAAACATTTACATTTTCTAAAAATGAACTTATAAGTATATTTAGAAAAAAGCACCCCAGGCTACCTACTAAGCAAATATGGTTCAGGGTCCTTCAAATAAAAATTAAATTAACAGATTCAGACAGTTTGAAATCCTCTAAAACATTTTGGACACAAACCTGGCGATCTTGGGCAATTTGGACAGAAATAAATTGTATCTATTCTTTTTTTATCCATTTGACAATACCGGCATTTCTTTCTTTTAGTACTGTCATGTTGGACACTATAGTACGTCCAGATGCACCAGATGACAATATTTGTGGTGAATGAATTTTATGTGGTGTAATAAATATACAATTTAATTTTTAATTAGTGAATTAAAAAAATGTGTTTAATTATATTTATGTATTTTTAATTTAAACCATAGTGTTTGATAGACTCTGGAAAACGCCTATTAGTATAAAACAAAGTCGCTTGCCGCCATCTGTACGCTTAGATCTTTTAAACTACGCGACGGATTTTGATGAAATTTTTGTGTGTGTTTGAATGGGTCCCGTTAGGTAACGCTGTTGTCGAGATCCCGAAATCATCCGTACGAAGCCGGGGCGGATCGCTAGTATTGCATAAATTTAAAGTATATTTTAATGATTTGATTTGACTAAGTTTAACAAAAATTATGCATTACGCCGATCGGCGTTTACCGCAACTGTAGGTCATATATAAAACGCAGATTGGCGTCCGTCGCAACAAATGCGTTAATTACATAAATAAAATCCGTCCGAAATTCCGTCGAAATTTGGGCGGTGCTGCAGTCCCTTCAGCGGTGCCAAGTGGACTGTCGGTATATCGAAGTGCTGAAGTGCTTGTACAGTAGGGCTACGATGGCTATCCGAGTACAGAACCAGAGTACAAAACCTATCCAACTGCAGAGAGGTGTAAGACAGGGTGACGTAATATCCCCGAAACTCTTCACCGCTGCATTGGAAGACGTTTTCAAGCTACTGGACTGGAAAGGATACGGTATTAACGTCAATGGCGAGTACATCACTCACCTTCGATTTGCCGACGATATAGTCCTTATGGCAGAATCGCTGGAGGACCTAAGCACTATGCTCAATGACCTAAATAGTGTCTCCCAACGGATAGGTCTCAAGATGAACATGGACAAAACAAAAATCATGTTTAATGTCCATGTCACACCTATGCCGGTAATTGTTGGGATCACTAAGCTCGAAGTTGTTGACGAATATGTTTACCTGGGACAAATAGTACGACTAGGTAAGTCCAACTTCGACCGAGAGGTCAATCGACGGATTCAACTCGGCTGGGCAGCGTTCGGGAGATTACGACCCATCTTCTCGTTAGGCATACCTCAAAATCTCAAAACTAAATTGTACAACCAGTGCGTGTTGCCAGTGCTCTTATGGCTCTCTTTTGCAAAACAAAGATAGTTTCAATGTCAGTCGCATTACCCCATAGCAAGATTCCATATTAAATTATGCTATGGAAATAACTAAAATAAACTAATCTAGCTGTTTCAACACATGTAAGCCCTCTAATATTTTTACAGCATATGCTGCAGAACTCAGTTTGCTAGCTAGTTTAGATATATGAGGGCCCCATTGAAGCTTCGCGTCAACTGTAATTCCGAGAAAAACAATGGATTCAACAAGGTCCAGCTTCTCCCCATTCAAAAGCACACTGGTATTTACACACCTGTTTAACATTAGGTGTGGTGAATTTAATGCATTTCGTTTTATTATCGTTCAAAAGCAAATTATTGATGTTAAACCAGTGTATTACTTTTGATACAGCATTATTCACTTCGTCATATTTCAATAATTGCATTTTAAGACGGAAAATCAACGAAATATGATCAGCAAATAATACTATATCATGGTTATTCCCTACCAAGTAAGATAAGTCATTAATGTAAACTAAGAACAGAAAGGGGCCAAAAACTGAGCCCTGAGAAACACCCATAGATACTACCGATCCTGAAGAACTGCTCCCGTTAAAAACAACTGTTTGCGTTCTATTATTTAGATATGACATAATAAGTTTAAGCGCTATGTTTTTTACATCATAATAATGTAGCTTCCTGATTAATGTCTCATGGTGAACACAGTCGAAAGCCTTGGAAAGATTACAAAATATACCCAAAGCATCTTCTGAATTCTCCCATGCACAGAAAATATGTTCGATTAGCTCAAAACCGGCATCAGTTGTCGAGCGACGCCTTGTAAGTCCAAACTGATTTTTATGGAGTAATTTATTTACATTAAAAAGACTTAACATTTGATCTAGAATAATTTTTCAAAATTTTTTCTGAGCGTTCGCAGTACAGGAATATGTTTAAAATTATAATACAGATCCCCACTGTAAACACTGACGACAATGAAGTGCTCGAGCTCAACACAAGATAGATGATTTCTAAATACTTTTAGATGTAGCCTTAAGTCGACCACATTCTGTGTCATCATCATCGGCCCCTGAATTGTCCACCGCTGGACATAGCCTTCTTGATATAACCCCCTTCGTCTAAGGAGAATGAGTCTTCCTTAAAAGGGGGGCTATGTCTCCCCTTCTATGGGAAAACAAGAAACTGCGTCAAAGATGTGATAAGTATATAAATGCTATCATCACCAATTCGAGAAGCCCATGTCAAGGAAAATGTTAACAAGCTGAAGAAAAAAAAGATTAAATACATAGACTCTTACTGAATGTTCTCTATCTCGCGCTCCAAGTCGGCGACTTTCCTCTTCTCGCGTGCCAGCAGCTCTTGCAGTTTGTTTCTAGCGTTTTGCTCACTTCGCCATGTTACTTGCAACTTACGCACCTCGCTCTCCGCCTTTGTCAACTCGTGCTCTAGGGCCGACTTTTGAAGAGTCTTCTCTTCTAGCTGACTTTTCAATGCTCTGTTAAATGACATTCTCCATTATAATGTACTAATTAAAATGTAAATAAGCAAATTTACAAATTAAAACACGTTAGTTTAAATGAGCACAGATAACAACAAGTAAGTGACATTAGGCTCTCGATAAATAATATCTTTTGCTGCTCATGCATAACATATTTGTGACCAATGGGGCATCCACGACTTTTTCTGACACCAGGGCGGCGCCACTTAAAAATGAGGTATAATATTTGATAGATTTCATAGCGGGAAGTAGATTTGTTCGAAAATATTATTTAATTAAAATAATATTATAACCATTAAATATTTACATATTTAAAAAATAGGTGGGATCGTGAATAAATAGTACAGATTATTATTGTGAACGGACCCACAGAAAAATGCACTTTTAAGTGATTTAGGAATTTAGAAAAAAAAGGGCCTGAGGCTTAACTGATTTAATCCAACTATTCTGCCATTAGGAATGAGTTATTGAGTTAAGGACTAACTCATCTCTATATATAAAAATCAATTGCTGTCCATTAGTCTCACTAAAACTCGAAACTGGCTTGACCGATTCTGGTGAAATTTTTTGTGTGTTCGAGTGCCTTCGAGTGCCCTGGGTGCCTTAAATTCACAATTGGACCCGATAGGTGGAGCTTTTGTCGACATCCAGTAATCAGCTGTGCGAAGCCGGGGCGGATCTCAAGTAATATATAAAAAGACTAACAAATAATGTCTTTTAGCATTAATTCCACCACTTGGTACATTATTTATTAAATAAACTCACTCGAGCGTACTGTTGTCGCCTCCAAACCGTTCCTCCATAGTTTTAAGGGTCGCCATCAACTTTTCACACTTGACATTCTGTTTTTCATACTGTGATTGTATAGTGGCGACCTCCCGCTCTAACTCTGCTATTTCACTCCAATAATACTCATTTTGCAACGACTGCTTTAGCGCTTCGATCTCGTCGCGTGATTGAAGCTGTTCATGGCTTTTCTTCCATTTCTTGTATTCTTTTTCTAATTCTGCACAAGCCTGTAAATATAATTTGTTAAAAATAAAAAAATACAGTAATTTATTGCAAAAGTGTGTAATACACTGATCATTTCTCTGTTGGATATATTTTACGAGACTTAGTAATACGAGATCTAGTAATACTTCACACAAACAATATTAGGCTTTGATTGTTGTAGAAAATGGAAATAATTATTTCTTAGATTTACGCGAATACTACACATGGACTAAAACAAATTTTACGGTTATTATCGCATTTAGTCCTAACCTTTTTAAATACCGACGATTCGGGCGCTTTACAACACAAATAGTCACGGGGAGAGAAAAATAATAGTCTAAGAGACTAATTTGACATCCTCATGAACAAAACCTTCAACTTTTAAATATAAATTTTTGGTCTAATCTATGCAGAATGAACTAACTGTACCTTGACGTCTTGTAGTAGTATGCTTGGGTTTGGATTTAATTTTATAAATTATTGGATCCCAAGCGGAGGGTAGCACCCAGCCATCTTCTGTTAGTAGAGCTATAGAACTAAATAATCATATCATTTACTAAGCGATTTTAGTGATGCATTTTGTGCACGTCTAGTACAATTTTTTTTTTATAACATTTATACATAGCGTCACGCCTGTAATCCTTGAGGAGGTAAGCAGAGTCCAAAGAGCACGAACAGAAAAACTTACGTCATTTTTTCTATTCCAGATAGAAATAGCTTTGTTGCAGTTCTCGAGTGCTCTAACATAATTAGCTTCCGTCTGATCGAGGTTTGTAGCCTTACGGAAGAGTGAGTATTTTTTTTTTGCATCTGAGGCGTGAAAGCTACGTGCATCATCCTGATTTAGCACTGAAATTGGATTATCTACTTGTATGTCATGAGCCAGGATAATCGCATTCACTTCTTCAAACTTTGTTGATATCACTTCACCTGTAAAGAGTGTTATGAGTGTTTTAAATATGACTAGTGAAAAATAGTTTTGCGGGAACTTGACCGCCGGTGGATTGCTGCTCCTGTTTTATCGTTTGAATAATGGTTGGAAGTGGGTTTTGATATGTAAAAATGGTGCGATTTTGTATATAAAGTGTCAATGCATGTGAACTATATATGGGAATGATGAAACAAGTGCTCTGATGGTGATGTGAAACCCAAGTTATTGTGTCAGCTTTGACATCTTGAGATATATCGTCATCGACTATCTGCTGGCTCAGGTTGCTGTCGATATCTCCCAAAAACTTCGCAATGTGATGCATCAACATATAGTGAAGAAATTTTGAAACAAACTATAACGAAGGATAAATTTTTTTACTTGACCCTGGCAAAAGTACAATATGTTGGTTTAATGCAGTTTCTTTATATCCCTCATGATGATTCGACAAATTGACAACCAGAGACTACTTACCTTCTTGCTCAAATGTTCCTTCATCGACTGTTACGACACTTGTCAGAATTACAAAAGTTCTAAAATAATATTCCATGATTGGCAGTCCTGAAACGCTTTTTTTTAAATGGTTTAAATTTTTTGTTTGGTTAAATTAACTGTTAAGGATCTAGGGAAGCAAGCTCTAATAGTAAATATGGTGTGAGTCATGGCTGTGCTTTGTGGCAGTCTGTGAGAGATATAAAGATGGTATTTATTGGTGAGCAATAATGATGTTGATGAATGTTATTACATAATAATTAACACACGCACTTTAACTTTTAGTAAGGATCTTTTTCTGCTTAGGAGTTTGTATGGGTAAATACCATCATGTTAATGTTTTTTGCTACCAAACAGCAATAGACTCGATACCGTGTTTCAATTTGAAGAGGGCCAGTTCAATTACAATACGAGAGGCACTTCATAAAGAAAACAAAGTATCTTTGGCCTTCTATGTTTAAAATTGGTTGCAGGTGTCTGAGCTGCAGTAGTCTTCTTACTATCACGTTCATTAACAAGATATGCGGAACTGTTAGTTCATTTAACCAAAACAAACGCACTTGTTTGACCTTAAGTTAGAAAACATGAAAACATGGAAACTAGGCGGCGCATCCTCGGTTCGGTTTCATTCTGCTTGTGTTATGAAGGAACTTGCGTGTATCTGACTTGAACGATGTGATTCACCTCCACCTTACTGGTGGAAGAACACCTGTCTATGTTTCACTATTTTCCCTGTGCAATTACTAGGTTCAGACTCGAAGTTGGCACCATGAGGAGGTCATATAATAGCTTTAATATTTACTGTAAGTTACAGTGACTTCATTGTCATGAAGAGTATGTACTTATTAAATTACCTGTAGCCGATTTGACTTTGTAGCTTGAGCTTCCTGATGCAGGTATGTTTCTAACTATAGTTATATAATCTCCATAAACACTATGTTTATACGCTTTTGAACTATTGTTCTTTATTTTGATTTCCACTGTGGCAGAGTTGGCGCCTTTCTTAATAAATGCTAAAAAATAAAAACTACATCAAAAAAGAAAGACAAACATTACAATGTAGGATGTACGTACTTGATGAACAGGATTTCATTTAAAATTTGATGCTATGATAGAGTTAAATGTGCACATAAATGCGTCACAGGAGTCGCAGCAAGTAAATTTTTTAAATTATTTGCATGAAATCATGCGAAAAGCACGCTCCAATTCGCGATGCACGACCCGTGGGTTTTCTTTCTTTCCATCTAACCTTTCTTTATTTCTAACGTTTAATCCGTTTCAACAAATAGTTATGCAGGCGTAAGAGATTCTATGTATGTAATTATATTTATTTTATATATATTTTACATGGTAGAGCCATACTGCAGCTATATTACTGGTATAGTTGTAGCACGTGGTGGTGAGTGTAGAGAACCGGAGACCCGTTTTACTGGAAACGAGGCATTCCATCTTAGTTATATATAACAATTTGGGCGCATTTTTAAATAAAATTTAAGTATTATAGAAAAATATAAAAAAAGAAGGTTGAGGGTCAGTCTCGCTTATCGCTACAATAATAGTCAAAATTCCCCAATTAGCGGGTGATAAGAGGCTTGCATGGAGAGAACTCTAGGTTATATTGGAAGCGAGGAATTCCAGGGAATAAATATTGAAGTATAAAATACTTGGTATGTAGTTATTTAAATGGGAAAAGGAAAACAATTTAAATATTTTCATTAATAAATTAAACTACATCATATATAAAATTAGAATTTTCTACATTTAATAGAACCCTGAACACTTGGTCGTTTTGCTATTTCAAGTTATTAAATTAGTTTAAAGACGTTTAAAATAATTAGCTGAGTGAAAAATAAAAAGTATGTTTTTTTTTCATGCTCATATTTTATATTATATATATATATTTTTTATTATATTCTTTCTCTTAGCGGTCAGCCATTACAGAGTCTATTTCTTCTGATCTCGCCTCGTTTAGAGGTGAATAGGGGTTCTCTAAACTAGGACACAGTATTTGGATTTGGACACAGCATTCGGATTTTTGCTAATTAATTTTAACATAATGGATTTCCGCAAAGTAATCCTTAAATTAGATTTTTATTAATTAAAAATATATTTTTTTTATAAAAGAGGGGGCAAACGAGCATACGGCTCACCTGATGGTAAGTGACTACCGCCGGCCATGAACAACCGCAACACCAGGGGAATTGCAGATGCGTTGCCGGCCTTTTAGAAAGGTGTAAGCTCTCTTCTTGAAGGTCCCTAAGTCGTATCGGTCCGGAAAAATCGCCGGTGGTAAACAATTCCACAGAGAAGTTGTACGAGGAAGAAAACTCCTAGTAAAACGCACAGTCGTGGACCGCCAAGCATCCAGATGGTGAGGATGGTATCGTGAATTTTCACGCGATGTGCGTTCGTGAAATTTGGTGGCTGGAATTAATCCGAACAATTCCTCAGAGAACTCCCCGTGGTAGATTCGATAGAAAATGCAAAGGGATGCAACATCCCTACGCAGCGTCAGTGTATCGAGCCGATCAGAAAGAACTCGGTCGTCGACGATTCGAACCGCTCTGCGCTGGATGCGGTCAAGTGGAAGGAGCTGGGACTGGGGTGCCCGGCCCAGAGATGAGAACAGTATTCCATGTGAGGCCAAACTTGCGCTTTGTAAAGTTGCAAGCGATTTGCCGGCATGAAATACTGCCTCGCTCTGCTGAGCACGCCAAGCTTTTTAGAGGCCAATTTGGCCTTCCCTTCCAAGTAACCACGAAACTGCACACTATTCGATATGTCGACGCCGAGGATTCCGATGCTAGTTGAGGCAGCAAGGGGAGTGCCTTGAAACTGAGGAGATACGACAAAGGGGTTCTTTTTAGCAGTAAACGCGCAAACTTGTGTCTTCTGGGGATTGAACTGGACTAGATTTAGTCGCCCCCAATCCGAGACATTGTTCAGCAAAGACTCGACTTCAGACACAAATTTGTTCCGGTACTCGGCGACGCTTTCCCGAGAAATATTGGCACGGCCGGTGTTTAGAGCATCACCGGTGCTGTCCTCCGCATATCAATGAATGTTACCGGTTTGCAACATATCATTGATATGCAGAAGAAACAACGTCGGTGATAGCACGCAGCCTTGTGGAACACCAGCGTTAGTAGGCTTGTAGTCGGAGCATGCAGCCTCTACAACGACCTTGATGCTCCGATCTGCAAGAAAGCTGGCGATCCAATTGCACAATTTCTCGGGAAGCCCATAGGAAGGGAGCTTCGAAAGAAGCGCTTTGTGTCAGACCCGATCGAAGACCTTCGCTATGTCCAAACTAACAGCCAATGCCTCCCCCTTGGACTCTACTGCCTCCACCCATCTATGAGTCAGGTAGACCAGAAGATCACCAGCTGATCGACCCCGACGAAAACAGTATTGGCGGTTACTAATCAGCTGGTGATCCTCAAGGTACCTCATGAGCTGGCAGTTTATAATAGACTCCATTAGTTTGGAGAACAAGGAGGTGATGGCGATAGGCCTGTAGTTGGACGGGTCTGAGCGGTCGCCTTTTTTAGAGATCGTTTGGACCAAAGTTGTCTTCCATGAATTCGGGACTACGCCTTGGGAGTAGGAGTACCGGAAAAGACGCGTTAAAACCGGTGCCAACTCCGGAGCACACGTCTTTAGCATAATGGGAGAGACTCCATCAGGCCCACTCGACTTGTAGGGCAGTTTTAAACAATTCAAAATAAAACACAAAATGTATAAAAATTAGTATGTGATGCGATTTGACACTTGACAGAGAGTATAGACAGTAGAATAATGTGACACTAGTCTTACGTCTTTGTCGCACCACACAAAATTCTGTATGCTATCCAGCTTTCACAGTAATATTACATACGTTTTCCATGTTTTACGATTTTAGGTTAAAATAGTTTTTATTTATTTTTCGACAATGGTGCATTATCTTTTAATGTGAGTGGTATTATTATAATCGGGACCAAACCTCTACCAAATAAAACACCTTACTCCCCAAATTCCTGCCAAACGATTCCAACCCGCTTTCTCCTTTGCGGCATGGGCCAGTGAGTCATCCTCTCTGTGCAGAGATGGAAGAGATGACTGACAGAAGTTCCTTGGACAGCCTTGGCGAGACCAGAATGCACGAGTTCTCAAGGAAGGTGAACTAGCTTCTCGCCAATTCTGCCGATGTGCTCAGACCTTGCATTAAGCAATGACTCTTATATAAAAATAACATAACTTAACTTTTATAAAATAAAATCACATAACTTATAAAAATAACTTTAAAATCATCACTATATTCTCATACAACTCCTATAGCAATATTTGTTTTGAAAGCTTTTATTTAGAGTGCTAAATAGTACTCAACTTCTTTAGCAAACGGAATGGTTGTCTATCTGTGGTTTCTGTGGAGTACCCACAATAGATTTCTTTAAATGTTAATGTACTGTAAGTTTTAAAGTTCTTTCAAGAATTTTTGTTGTGGAAATGTGGTTAAAACATAGAATTTAAAGTGGTTGTTTGTAACTGCATTCTCAAAAGCAACATGGTCTCATTTCTGGATATATTTACTTACTCCATGTTTATTGGCAATATTATTGGTAATTTTCCACCGTGATTGAACAGCCCAATGACTAGAGCATAGGGCTACCACACATTTTGAATTTTGCAGGTGGTATGGTTTTATTTTATAGCACTATGCATGCTTTGGTCAAAAATATTTGTTTACAGTATTAGGTCTTAAGGGTACAAAAGTATAACTACTATACTACTGTAAGGCATTCCATCTTAGACCTGAGAGGTGACAACCCATGTATAGCTTTCTTTGATTGCAGTAAGTTGCAGGTTTCTATGGCTACAGTAGCCAGCTACCAACAAGTGAACAGTAAATTCAATTGTCACTTCAATTATATATAATAAAGTTTTAAATAATTCCCATTATATTGATTGTAAACAATCAACTATCTCTTCAATGTGTAGTATTCATGTCATCATCGTATCACATCGTATCCACTGCTGAACATAGGCCTTCCCCAAGGAATGCCACAAAACACTAAGCTAAAGATGCAAGAAGTCTATGGATATCTAATTGGGGTAAAATACTTACAATGTAAATTATTTCCACGATTAGTGGCGGAAGCTCTGCCCCCCAAGCCAACTACTAAAGCCGTTAAAATAGCGCTTTTACCGCTACCATTCCGACCAACTATAAAGTTTACGTTTCTATTTAAATTGATTTCTAAATTGTCGTGACAAAAAAAATTGCGGACGTGAATACTATGTATAGATCCATCGATATCATCTTCTAAATCTGTTTCCATGTTTTCAAACTGACACTTTCCGCTTTCCTATTTAATAAAATAATTTACTCTTTACTTTCCGGCTTTCCACGATTTCCGCCATAAATGTGACAATGGTTTGTTTTTTGTTATGACTTATTGGCTTTGATGTCTATGGTTGTCACTGTCATTATTACTAAGGAGTTGTTGTTTTACGATTTGCCGATTAAGGCAGGCAAAAGTCTTACATAATACGGCCTCATCTGATACGTATTTTATTTAAAATACAATTCTTAACCCTTTCAGAACTGGCGTACAATTGTAGACATAAGATATAAATTGAAAAATAAATATTAAACTCGCAAGTTTTCCGATTGAAAACGGTTGTATTCACTTGTTCACATATGTATAACATAAATGAACTACCCAATTCAATACTACTATCGCCATCTTTTAGCTTATTCTAGCAATTTTTGACAAGTTGCGACCAGTACCCGTGCGTGATTTGAACTGTGCAGGTAAGCTCTTTATTTTATTTCTAAAAAATATAAATTAGTGCAAGAAATCATCTGGAAAAATTATGAGCAGTTGTCTAATGTAATTGATGTCATGTGTAACGTAATATTGGTGTGTTTTGTTATCATTTTATATTGGTAATCTCGATTTTTATATTTGTGCTCAATTGTTCCCATTAGGACTCATCTGAGTTTTTTCTCATTGTTAACGGTTTTTTACGAAAAAATGTTTTAGTTTTATTTTTACTATTTTACTATTTATGTTACTAAATTTAGTGTATACAATTAATTGTTATATTGTTTACTTCCATTTTCAGATGAAAAAACACCAACATGTTCTCACCGGAGGCGTTACAAGCACTAGATGATGGAAATCTTTCTGACTTGTTGTTATCTTCTGATGACGAAGATAATTATGGAGATTCAATTCGTCCAGCACCTTACCTACTAGAGTTGGTGCAGATGTAATTCACCAAAATCAAGGGGAATTATTTCCACCAGAATCTGATGACGACGAAGGACCTAACGAATTGTATGACGGCGTCCCTGATCAAGAACCAGAAGATCCGGTCAACTCCTGTGAAATGGCGGAGAATCAATCAGAAATACCTTCCACAATTGAAGATATTTTACAGAACCTCACACCAAAACAGAGGATTGCATGGAGACACCGAGAATTGGTAAATACCATACCATCAGGTTGGCTTCCACCCATATCTGTTGATCCGACTGTCAAAGCCCCAATAGATTATTACTATAGATATGTCCCAAAACAACTGTTTTGTAATGGCAGAAATGACTAACTTATACGCCGCTCAGTCGAACAAGCATAAATTCAAACCTACTTATACAGGGACTTATTGGTCGTCTTGGCGACCAGCCTCAGCTCACTACGGCTCGCTGGCAGGCGGGGGCTGCTCTACCTCCGCCTCGGCTTTGGCACTCTGGGAGTAGGGCAGACAAGAATACGTGGAGTCGGGGCGTGCTGATTCAATTTTAGTACAGATTCGATCAGATCAGATATCTTATCTATAAAGTCAGGTTGCCATCGCTCCTGCCACAACCTTCTAACCTATTACAACTGAAATTATTTCTGGGCAGTTTTAAACAATTCAGAAATAAAACACAAAATGTATAAAAATTTGTATGTGATGCAATTTGACACTTAACAGAGAGTATAGACAGTAGAATAATGTGACACTAGTCTTACGTCTTTGTCGCACTTACACAAAATTCTGTATGCTATCCAGCTTCCACAGTAATATTGTATACGTTTTTCCATGTTTTACGCATTTTAGGTTAAAATAGTTTTTATTTATTTTTTCGATAACGGTGCATTATCTTTTAATGTGAGTGGTATTATTATAATAGGGGACCAAACCTCTACCAAATAAAACACCTTACTCCCCAAATTCCTACCAAACAATTCTAAATCCAACCCGCTTTCTCCTTTGCGGCATGGGCCAGTGAGTCATCCTCTCTGTGCAGAGATGGAAGAGGTGACTGACAGAAGTTCCCTTGGACAGCCTTGGCGAGAGACCAGAATGCACAGGTTCCCTAAGGAAGGTGAACTAGCTTCTCACCAATTCTGCCGATGTGCTCAGACCTTGCATTAGGCAATGACTCTTATATAAAAATAACATAACTTAACTTCTATAAAATAAAATAACATAACATAACTTATAAAAATAACTTTCAAATCATCACACTATATTCTCATACAACTCCTATAGCAATATTTGTTTTGAAAGCTTTTATCTAGAGTGCTAAATAGTACTCAACTTCTTTAGCAAACGGAATGGTTGTCTGTCTATCTGTAGTTTCTGTGGAGTACCCATATTAGATTTCTTTAAATGTTAATGTACTGTAAGTTTTTAAAGTTCTTTCAAGAATTTTTTGTTGTGGAAATGTGGTTAAAAGCATAGAATTTAAAGTGGTTGTTTGTAATCGCATTCTTGAAAGCAGCATGGTCTCATTTCTGGATATATTTACTTACTCCATGTTTATTGGCAATATTATTGGTAATTTCCCCACCGTGATTGAACAGCCCAATGACTAGAGCATAGGGCTACCACACATTTTGGAATTTTGCAGGTGGTAAGGTTTTATTTTTATAGCACTATGCATGCTTTGGTCAAAAAATATTTGTTTATAGTATTCAGTCTTAAGGGTACAAAGAGTATAACTACTATACTAATGTGAGGCATTCCATCTTAGACCTGAGAGGTGACAACCCATGTATAGCTTTCTTTGATTGCAGTAAGTTGCAGGTTTCTATGGCTACAGTAGCCAGCTACCAACAAGTGAACAGTAAGTTCAATTGTCACTTCAATTATATATAATAGTTTTAAATAATTCCCATTACATTGATTGTAAACAATCAACTATCTCTTCAATGTGTAGTATTCATGTCATCATCGTATCACATCGTATCCACTGCTGAACATAGGCCTTCCCCAAGGAATGCCACAAAACATGGTACTAAGCTAAAGATGCAAGAAGTCTATGGATATCTAATTGGGGTAAAATACTTACAATGTAAATTATTTCCACGATTAGTGGCGGAAGCTCTGCCCCCCAAGCCAACTACTAAAGCCGTTAAAATAGCGCTTTTACCGCTACCATTCCGACCAACTATAAAGTTTACGTTTCTATTTAAATTGATTTCTAAATTGTCGTGACAAAAAAAATTGCGGACGTGAATACTATGTATAGATCCATCGATATCATCTTCTAAATCTGTTTCCATGTTTTCAAACTGACACTTTCCGCTTTCCCTGCCAAATGTTTCTTTTATTTCATAAAAGAATTTAACTATGTTATTTCATTCATAATTTTGTAATAAAATGATCCTAAATAAACTTTATTTCATTTCAGAACAACTTTACATACCTTATTTTTATAACTATGTAGAACGGGTGTCCGCATTTGTGCACATTAAGAAAAACTATTTTATCACGAAAAGTTAAAGACTAAGATTTTTTTTTTAAATTTTTTTACAGTCTCCTTACTATACTTAAGATGCATGGAATTTACCAAATCCATCGGTTAAAAAATAATAATTCAGGTTTGAAAGGGTTAATTAAAATGGCTTTGTGTAACAAATAACTTCACTTCAATCCTAACCAGCAACATCAGATGAGCGTCATATTAGCCCTCATTTTTAGAGCAAGTATATGCAAAAAGGGAATCCTATAATTATAATAAATAATTTTATGGTACAAAACTCTTCTAGTTGAATTTGTATTGAACTCTATCCGAGAGATATTTTACGTGGTAAAAAAGGTAACTTAAACTTATTATTAAGAAAGATTAATTAAAGCTAAGGACATCTTAAAACAAAAAAGTAGTCGAATAATGCATCGTGGATCGTGGTCATAGAGCAACACGGGCAATCGGCGGACTGGAGGGGTGTAGCCATACGCAAGCGATGATTTAAAAATTTCGATGACGGGAACAATTACAAAATCATCAATGATTTTTATTTGAGTATAAGATCACGGCACTTCAATTATGAGTAATGAGTAGATACTGAAATGATTGCGGAACGGTTTAATGGCTTAGTGACTTTATCATTAGTTATTTAGTAGTAGACATGGGTCGACTTTGTGAGTTGTGCGGCGAAATTACTTTTTTCTTATTTTGCGACATTCATGGCAGTGTATACGGGTATTGATTTATAATCATGGAAATCATCAATATGTTTCCATTTGTGATATTTCCTGCAAGATAATTAAGATTATTAAGTATTTCATGGCAATCTGGCGTTCTTGCAAATGCCTGGCGTAAAAACTTGGTCGCGTGAATACGCACCTTCCCTAAAAGTAATATTCCAATCTTACATTCATGCTTTTTCCAGGCTTAAGACTGGCGAAGACTGGCAAAATAATACTAGTACCTAATAAAAAAAATATATCATTTTGCTTTCCTTTGGCGCATTTAAAAGATTGGTATATTTAAAATGATCAAATTGAGGTACTTACTTTACTTCTTGGTACCTATTTGTTATATATATATATATTTGTAGTTGTTTTTTGTACTTTTTTGTTGATTTTTTTATATATCAACAAATGTTTAGTTTTTCTTGCCTGTTATACCGAATTATTGTATCTACAATTGAGGTTTAAAATCATTAAGCTGTTTTACTTTTGAAATTCCTAAGCGAGCGCATTTTTAATATATCATGGTACCAGCTCTTGAAAATACCCTTTCACAAGACACTGATGTTGCCAGCACACAGCATTTAGTCAAAACTAATTTTGCCAAATTTGGGTAAATATGTTTGTGGTTTTTCCACCATTGAAGTGGAGTGTCATATTCTGATCCCATTAGAAGGATGTCGTCGTCCAGGTACCTTTGAACTTACGCAATCGTTCTTGACAACGGGGTTCCTTTAGGCTCTATTTTGCCAATTACTGTCCTATACAAATTCGATATGGATGGTTCAGTATCACTTCCCGAGTTTTGTGTTGCACCTAGGGTTGGAGTAGTTAAATGTTTTGCCTTTACAATTGTCGCAGCTACCAATTCGATACCAACTTTTTTAGTTTCTTCAGCCAGATGTTTTGGAAACATGAAAATTTTGAATCTCGGATCTAAAAATGTCTAAAAGATTGCGAAACCTTTCAGAAGTTTCCTTTTTTAGCTTTTTCAAAACCACTTTGACAACATCATGCAGGCCATCTCTTAACTCTAGTGTTTCTAGTGTTTGCAAAAGTAACTTCTCCACCCGTGAAATATTTTTCTCCACTCATACGCATAGATACTTTATCGAAGGGCTTAAGCACGCACTGCAGATCTTCAATAATTTTCCAATCATTTTCTTCAATACATGTACCTTTGAAGTTGCTGAGTGGAAGTGTTGCAGTTACAGCCTCTTTAAGTTCAACAAACCGTTGCAGAATATGCAAGTCAGAGTTCTACCGAGTTTGTACAGATTGAGTGAGTTTTTTTTTTGCTGTTTTTGCTTCTGATTGTTAGACCTGATATTTTACAAACTTTTATGTGGCCAAAGCTCTACGTTTGTAAAAAGCTACAGTATTCATCACTTTGGTGATCGTCTGTTGCAAATTTTCAACGCTTAATCCACTCTTGACAATTAAATTTAAACAGTGTGCATAACACCCAAAATGGCGCCAATTCAGCTCACTCGTGATAGCGGAAACTATGTTACTCGCGTTACATCCGTAATGTTCCAAGTCGATGCACATGTTCTTAATTGAGCTGCTAAGTTTATGGCGGTATGATGTCCAGGGAGGACTTCACACTGCAAGAGAAGCGACTTATAAATATAGTTTTGGTCGATGTAGAGAGCTATTATGGCCATATATAACTCATTTGCTTTTAATATTCAGCAGTCGGTGGTAAGGCATACACTTTTTGCTTCTTCAGTAATTTTTGTTTTTGTTTCATTCAAAACTTGCTAGTTCATTGATGGCAGTAAAGTGTTTAAAAGGTACTTACTTACGACTAGGTAGTTGGTAAATGGTATTTAGACCATGAATAAATTCAACAATGCCCATGTTGATTGACATTGATACGTAGTAGAACCATGCTGCAGCTATATTAGTAGTATAGTTCTAGCACGAATGGGTCGGCTCGACCGGAGAAGGACCACGCTCTCACAGAATACCAGCATAAAATAGCAGCATAACACTACTGTGTTTCGTATGGTGAGTGTAGAGAACCGGAGACCCTTTTTACTGGAGAAAAGGCATTCCATCTTAGTCCTCATGGGTGACAACGCATCTGCATTTTGATTCTTTATTGAGGATGTAGATGTAGATGTCTATGGGTCACAGCAAACACTTACCATCAGGTAGACTGTGTGATCATTTGTCACCATATAAAAATGAATGGTTGAAAATTTAATATGAACAATTTCATCAGCAGTCTATTTAACCTTTCCTGTTCAGATGGTGTAATTTTTTTCTTTGATGGTATTGAACTATTGTAGGTTGTCGACCTAAAGCCTGCTGAATAACTCGTGGTTGTGGCAATGGATTACCTTCGGATGAAGCAACAACAGACCGATGAGTAATATTTTGGGATCTTGCTGGATTAGAAGGGCCAGCTTCCTGTTCCTAAGGTTGTTCTGAACTGTTTTGGTGCATACGCATGTTCCCCCGTTCATCTTGAATTTCAACCGCTGGGTGTTTCCTTAAAATATGTTTTTTTTTAATTTGTTGAGGAAGTTTTATAGGATAATTTTACCCTGCACAATTTAAACACTGTTGTTTTTTCACCAACGGATTCAATGTCCAAAATATACCCAACGTTGGATGTTTTTCTTGAAGTTGAAGCCATTTTTGAATATTTAGGTAAACAGAACCTAACATAAAACGTTTCTTGCTTAAGTATGTATTATGAAAAATATAATAAGTACACACACTGTAAATACTCAATAAATAATAACGTTAGGTACTTTACGTACAAAAAGTATTTTTTGAAATATTTTAGGTACGTACTGCAAAAACTAACTAAGTACCTAACACTTAAATGACTAAAATTTGTTTGAAAATCTGTAATATACTTCAATATTCACTATAACGTCACAACTAAATAATAAATGCTAGCGTACTTCTCGAGTTCGCGCGCAAACGTAAACAACGAAGTGAAAGCATTGTTGTCATTCCGTGCACCCAGTCATGCGATGGAGCAGTCTCGCAACAGTCGCAACGTCGCAATTCAAAACTCAGTGCCCGAGCGAGACGGCCCGTCTAAATCACCGAAGTTCACGTTCATTCATTCGATTCGAGTAATGATTTAAAAGCATTGATGATTTTGTCCTTGTCATTGCATTTTAAAATATCGATGATTTTAATATGTGACATGATATCAGACTCATCTCTAAAGTGCATGTGTTCCTGTGTGTATGCGTACAATAAAACAAGTCGTAGCCGCACTGCTCATTACATTAAAACTGTGTTTAGTTTTTTGCTGCAAATAGAGATCTGTCAGGTCAAATTTACAAAAAATGGCGTTAACTCATATATGTGTAGGTAATTTTTAATCACATTATTGCTATTTGATTTGATTTAAACTTAAAAATTAGAATATTAACGGTTGTGTTGTATCAGATTTGTTTAACAATATAGGCCGCTCTTAATACAATATGCAGATCGGACGAACGATTGATACTATTATAGTGTATCTATGTGTGTATGAAATTATTAGTTTATTGTTTTAATAGGGTATTACACCCATTTTCAAATAATGTTTTAAATGAATCCTAGAGTGATAATAAAACATTATAATTTTATATATTTTTTTTTTGAAACTGAATAGTGCCATAAAATTTACTTTTAATTTATCGTTTTAAATTTTCACGCGAAAACGCTAGCCGCCATTGAGTTATACAAGACTAGAGGAGCAAACCACATTAACGCGTGTCGAAAAAAGTGAAACTACTATCTAACCGCGTCGACGTAGCTTTGAAACCACTAAACATTTTAAAGTAAACATATATCTGTCTCACTTACACAAGTCGCGAAAACAATACCGTCGTTAAGTTTAGATAAAGATAGATACACAAACATGCAATGGCGGGTTGGTATTGCCTAATATATGAAATTTTACCCAAAATAAGCAATAAAAAGTGCAGCTTAAAAGAGTTTTTTTTAAGCTGCAGTTATTTGTTTTTATATTAAATATGTATCTTTTCTTATCCGATGAATAGAAGTAAGCATAACGAATTAAATAAAAGAATTTTTTCCAAGTATGTTTTATTGTACTAATATATCAAACAAAAAATAAATCAAGTAAACTAATATATCAAACAAAAAATAAATCAAGTAAAAAAAATCAATTTTGGGTTTCTTAATCAAGAAGATCTGAGTTTGCAATATGCATCAATTGTGAAAGCATCGGTGTATCCTAAATTTGGTCTTATGCCATTCGCTACAAAAACTGTGGTTATTAATGAATTTCGTTGATTTTTTTGTTTATAGAATTTCCATACTACTTAAAACTTTTTAAAAAGTTTTTATATCTTTTTTGCAACAATACTGAAGATAGTTAATTGATTCAGGCTTGGCTTTGCGGAAGTCCATTTTTAAGATAATACTAAATGGTGTTAATCTGTAGTACTAATTCGCTTAAATTAACACGGTCGCAATCGCTTTTTGGTCCTTGTTTGTCTTGATCCCGGAAGTGCTTAGAATTAATGAGAGTAGATTTCGAAGGCACCCAGTGAGTCTCTTTTCTCAGCAATCGTATTATTTCCACACACTTCTTACGGTGTGCTGCATCTTTAGGTACCCTGCAAAATTATTAATATAAAATAGGTAATAAAATATAATTAATAGATCATTCATGATTATTCTAAAATAAGTATAATTAATTCCTTTGTATAAATGTTAAAACATAGTTTTTATTATAATTTCCAAAATATTTAAAATCAGGGGTAAGAAGTTAACTTATTCTATAAATTATATTGTCGTAGTAGTGTAATGTGGGAAAATCGCAAAGGCGGAAAAGTGGCAACAATGAACCTAAATTGCAATATTCGATATTTTATTTCAATTTTAGGTGTTTTTTTACATTAATATGAAAACATAAACTAAAACTTACGCGTGGATAGTGATTCCGCTTGATTAATTATGTTTTTGTGACCTTGAATCGCATTCTTTCACTACGCATTTACCCATTTTTTGTCGCGGATCGTTCGGCTCAACTCGGTCGGCGTCACATTGAACACTGAACTGACGTTAGCTGGGCATATGGCTGTGGCCATATGTGTAATTACTAATCTAGCGTAATATATAAATCAATGCTTGCCGCCATGCTGTTCACCTCGTGATGTAACTGCTTTAGTAAATAAAACGATTTTGTAAAGGAATAAGATATTTTTGAATGTTTCATAATGAGTTATCATTGATGTGTTGTGCATGAATGCAAGAATACAAGCATAAGAACGCCGAGGAAGTTATGGATTCAAGTGCCAACTGATTTAAATATGCTAAAATCTTGGTTAAAACTAGCAAGAAGAGACCCGTAGACATTGTCTACAAAAACTAGACTATACTTCTGTGAAGATAACTTTGATGTAAGTATAGCTTATATTTAGTTGTCGTTTATACAAAACAAAACATCATGAGGTGTTAGAATATAATTTTTTTATTCAATATCGATTACATATAATTCTTATTAAAATAATTTTTTACTTTACCACTGGTTCAGATAAAAACCTCTGTCCTGGGAAGAACCAGCAAAAAAACCCACCGGGACTTTTTTTAAATAAATTTTACAAATTATTTACAAAATTTATTTTAGAAACAGCTTGGAAACGACCATCTCATTCCCAGGGGTTATACATATAAATTAATACATCTACCATGTATTCATTTATATTATAAAAACCCTTTTTATACAGTTTTTTTTAATTAAATATTTAAACTTGGTAATAGAGAGACCTAGTATATTTTCTGGGAATTTGTTGTAATAGAGTATAGATTGCCCCAAGATTGAATTACTGACTCTGTGGAGTCGAGAAACTGGTATCACTTGCTTGTGTTTGTTCCTAGTGTATACAGAGTGTATTTCACTTTTTTTACTAAAACTACCTTTGTTTTTGTGAACATACATTAAATTTTCTTAAATATACTGAGAGGCCAAAGTTAATATATTTATTTCTCTCGCTTTGCCTCGAATTTTATTGATAACTTTATTCGGCGTAGTCACAACACTATCGCACCACTTTTTATTGACAGATATTTATAAACTTTAAAATAACGAAATAACGACGACCAATTTCTCTTTGATTTTTCTTCTAATTTACTGGCGCTGCGAAGAGATGTTGCATCCCTTTGCAATTTCTATCGCATTTACCACTGGGAGTACTCTGAGGATCGATACGACGAAGGGACTTTCAAGAAATGAGCTTACTCCTTAGCTAAAAAGGGCGGCAACGAACCTGCAATTCCCCAGGAGTGAAAGTATTGTATTAAAATATTTAAAACGAAGGCAATCTAGTTTTCATTTCAATCTTTAAAAATATGATAAGGCAATGAAAAGCATGAAAGTTTCACTCGAAATGCTAAGGGCTGGAGAAGGAGTGGTGGCAGGCCTGCTGTACACCTTGTTTAATTTATGTTGGGAACTGAAATGGGTACCGGGAAACTGGTACAAAGCCGTTATAGTCCCAATATATAAGGGAAAAGCGTCACAGCAGGACTGTACAAATTACATCATTTGGTATTAGCATTCTTTGCATTGTAGGAAAACTGTATGCTAAGGTAGTAATTGAAAGAGTTATGAAAAAACTGATGAAAAAATTTGGAATGTGTAAGCTGGATTTAGAAAGGGAATGGGGTGTACGGATCAAGTATCTTCCGTGTACGATCGCAGAGAAGTTTTTGGACAAAGTTTTTGGCTTAAAGTTTTTTCTGTGTTCGTGGACTTGGAAAAAGGCTTATAACAGAAGTGGACAGGGATGTGTAATGGCTAACACTGAAATCATTTGGATTGAGTGCTGGGTTGATACAGGCATGAAAGTCCCTTTATAGGGACTCCAGTGCTTGTGTCAGGATCAACGGGGCCTACTCGGTCTGGTTTGGCATCCATAAAGGGGTCAGACAGGGCTGTGTGGCTTCTCCGAGGCTGTTCAACCTATTTATGGACAGTTGTTTGGAAAATTTGAAAGTTGAAGAATGCGGGTAAAGAATGGGTGATTTAACCGTCAAATGCCTTTTGTACGCCGATGATCAAGTCATACTCGCGTCGCAGCCGAGTTGCAAATGATGGTTACATTAATGAACAGTTCATTAAAAGACAGGGGAATGAAAGTGAACGCAAGTAAGACGAAAGTTATGGTTTTTGAAAAAGAAGAAAGTAAAACGATATGTGAAATAAGAATAGAAGGGGAATTGGTTGAGCAAGTAGATGAGTTTGTGTATTTGGGATGTGTATTCAGCAGGGATGATAGATATGATAAGGATATAGAACGACGAGTGAGCGCTGGAAATAAAGTAAATGGGGCTCTACACTCTATTGTGGAAAGTCAGAATGTGTCCAAAAAGGCACGTATGGCAATGAGGGCTAATAATTTTACGCTCACCAGATGTCGCTAGTTGACACTGATGAAGTTTTTTGTTACACAATGTTATTTAATTGAGAAGTTAGTTTTTAATAAAAGTTTATTAATTTCTAGAGTATTAATTAATACACAAAACAATGCCTCAGTGGTTTGATCTTTAATTTTTTGCACATTTTTAACTTTTTTTTAATTTTTTCTATTTTTATGAATATCTGTGGTTTGGTTTATTTATTTTTAATCTTACTAAAATAAAATATAGCTAATAGTACAGAAAGAAACATTAATATTTAAATTTTTCAAACAAATTAACTTCCCCGCTATGAAATCTGTCAAATATTATACCTCACTTTTAAGTGGCGCCGCCCTGGTGGCAGAAAAAGTCGTGGATGCCCTCATTCACAATGCTGTGTTAGTCCCTACTTTAATGTATGATAGTGAAAGTTGGGTGTGGCAGAAGAAACACGACAGTAGAATCAATAGTGTAGAAATGCGGTCATTAAGGAGTATGTTAGGGCTGAATCTGAATGACAGGGTGAGATTTTGTGTGATAAAAGAAAAGTGTGGTTTGTAAGTTGATGTTGTGGCCTGGATTAAGAAAGTAATGCTTCGATTGTTTGGTCTTGTAGAAAGAATTGACGAGGAAAGAGTGACAAAGCAAATCTATGTTGCAGAAGTTAACGGCAGAGTCGGGAAGGGACGCCCTAAGCGAAAGTTTGTCGATCAACTTGGCTATATATTGAAAAGGGCCAAATTAAGAGTACCCTTAACCGACGACTATGTATGCATAGGAATATGGATGTAAAGGAGGCGAGAGAGGTGTATCAGGATCATGCCAAATGGAAGTCCATAGTATTTGCCTACCCATCTAGGTGACAGGTGTAATTGTTTATGTTTTATTAGAATATTAACCCTTATTAAAACGCAGGGAGCTATAGTTCCCACCTCTCATATTGAAGAAAATCGTATTTTATTTTATGGTAACACCTAAGGTAATGTAATATGTCTAAACCATAGACTTAGGATATACTAGCGTATAGACCAACATAGTGTTCAAGGGAGAAAAATCCTAATGGCAAAAATGCAAGATAGAAAAGGATACCAAATCTCATGACTCTGTAACTGATTTTGAATGACAGGTCGGCACAATTCGGCACGCAATAAATAGCTCCTAGATATTTTGTAATTTTTAAAGTATAATAGTGGTTATTTTTAGTAAGTAACTTTTTCCAAAATGGTTAATTGTTCCGTGAGTGAGTGTGCTGTTAATAATAGAAATAATCCTGATAATTTCACATATCACAGGTAAATTCTCAAGACATCGTCAATGTTATGACGCGTTTATTTTTGGTTAAAATTTATGTTACATACTGTTTTAAATATAGGATATATTCAATTATTTTGTTAATTTTGATATTTTGCAAAGAAAAAGTCACGTTGTTGATAATTTGCATGAATTTGGTAAATACATTTTTATACAAAATATTTTACATGTACGCTAGGATTGACTCAACTATATCAAAATTAATGTCGATATTTATCTTGAATGTTTATAATGAATCGATAGACTTGCCTACACAACAAGAAAATAAATCTCGGTTTGCGTTCTAAATGTAATTTTATTTTGCCGTTTTTCAAACAGATTCCTTCGGGTTCTATAATTAGAAAAAGTGGTTAAGGTTCATTGACGGGTTGGTTGGAATGCAAAGAAGAACTCAACAATTTGCAGCAAACATTTTCTTGAGAAGTATAAAAGAAAAAGTAGAATAAAAACAATTTTATTAAAAGGAGTCATTTCTACATTATTTGTACCAGTAAGTAAAATATTGTTATAATAAGACTTCAAAAATATAACTTTCAAAACTTTAGATAAATATAGAGACAGATTTTCATACATTATAAAACTGTAGTACATTAAAGACAAAAAAATCTTGAGATTATCCTCTTTAAGCCATTATGAAACCAACTAAGTATCTATTTATCAACCAAAATAAATGTATAACGTAGCTTAACCAACCGCACAACCTCACGGTCACACTAGTACAATATTCATAGCATCATGCAATTTTCCCCAAGGGGTTGAGCGGAGCTTCGGAACTTCGGATTATATTCCCAAATCATAACGATAAAACTTTAAGCGTAGTTAGGTATAGATATTTAGTAATGCTCCTCAAGCGCTACTAGACGACGATTCATGCTTGATGGCCGACGACATTGTCGCGAGGGCTTAAATAGCGTGGTTTATCCCTACAGCGTTATTCGTAGAGAAGAGGAACTCGTGGTTATAATAGCTGCGCGGATCAATAGATTTGCGACATTAAGTTGCACTTGCCGCGGTCAGTCCATGAATGAGTGACCATTTTCTTAACATACCAAGATTGAGAGAATAGAGAGTGCATCTATATCCTCAGACACTTAGTGCAATTTACTGTGTTAAGATCATTATGTTTTAAAATTCATACAGCTAAAATGATAATAACTTTATTATTACTTTATACTTTTCAGGGACAGTTGAAAGAATATAAACATGAAGCATGATGAAGCCTCATAAACATATTGGCCTTTAAACAGAGCAATCTTATTTAACTGATTCCTACAAGTTTCCTTACTTAAATTATTAAGTTTACATTCATACTTAAGTCGAATGTTAAAATAAACTTCTATAATCTATTTAATTATTATTTATTAAATGTTTGTAATTATCACAAGTAGTACTTATATGAAAAATAACGCAGCCATTATGTTGTACTCCGTGTCCCCGTTTTTGTTTCCCATCTAAACATTTTATAAAATATATAAATATAAATAGGTATACTTAGTTAAGTATCTACCTATTTATATTAACAATATGTTAAAAATAAATTCCGGGAAACTGCCCACGGCAGTAAATATTTTTCCAAAGATCATAGCTCGAAAATACAACATTCTGATCTGATTATTGGGGAGTTTTTAGGTTTTTCGGTAAAGTCACCTGGGATTTTATACATTTGAATTAAAATCCAACAAAAGGCAGGTAGGTTCAGCTTATTCCCAGGAACATGTTATATGAATATTTTTAATTATTTTAGAACTATCATGGTAAAATTCAGTTAATTTTGAAGTTATTCAACTTCATGCACTAAACAATTTCTTATAATCTTTTACCGCTTCCTTAACAATCATTTACGATAGTCCTTTTAAGTAAAATATACATCACTAGCTAACGCACACAATGACAAATCAAAATTGGTCACGCGTTTTCGGGCTGTCAGGTGGTCTATACGCTAGTATATCCTAAGTCTATGGTCTAAACGCATCCTTTACATTTCAAAGAGCCTTTTTAATGGCAACACTTTTTAAAGAAGTGTCACATGTCATGGTAAAGAAACGTCAAAGTTAGGTGGCGTGATTTTGCGTACTAAAACGACAGTTATTTTAAATTTTTTAGTGTTGTGCTGAAAAAAAATTAGGTAAGCAGATTTGAGTATTAGATATGCAAACTAGACTATATTACGGTTGTGTGGACCGTAAAACTTGCCCAGAATTTTTCGTTTGCAGCTTGTTAGACTCGACTGAACTTGAGTCTATAAGTGGGAAGATATCTTCCCAGTGTTCGTTACTGCTCTCATTATTTGAAAATATCTATATATAAAATCCGTGTGTCCGTTGATCGAATAAACTTGGACAAAAGATAGATTATTATTAGATATATGCTACTTATTAGTTATTATTCGTTAAATTGTACAACAAGTGTTTCAATACATTAAAATTTATTTTTTGCTTTTATTTTGTTTTAGAAAAATGCCAAATAAAAACTTACTGAAAAGGCGATAGAAAAGATTCTAGATGATGATGATTGGTCCGATAGTGAATCTGAAGATGATTTAGTTTACGGTGATTTTATAATTAGTCCTTCAAGGTTATATTTGCAACAAAACGAGGAGGATAGAATTGAGATGCGACTTGAAGAGATGTTGGGGATCGATGATTTAGGTGACACAGAACATGAGAAAACTACAAGTACACAACAACCATGTGAGAACTTATTAGAAATACTAAACCCGGAACATCCTGATTGTACTATAATACCAAGTAGTGATAGTGGTGGTAGTGCTAATTTTGAAATACAAGTAGGGGCACAAAATTTAATTTCTGACAGTGATTTACCAGTATCAATTGACCATGAAATAGAGCTAGATAACATTCCAGAAAATGTCTCCACCGATGATCCCCTTCAAAAAGAAGTCATTTCTGAACATGTTGAGCAACTTGTCAGTAACATAGAAGATAATTTAGTTAGAAAGGAGGATTTGCAAACCCCACTGAGTTCTACAGAGCAAAAAAATAGATCTCAGCCACGGATATGGAAAATATGTAGAACCACGCACGACATTCCAAACTTTGACAAAAAATTTCAACCGAAATCTGAATTTAACCATAAAACTCAACCAATAACCATTTTTGAAAATTTCTCTCCGGATTATTTAATACAAGTAATTGTTGAACAAACAAATAGATATGCCCGTTACAAATATAGTAAAAACTGGGTTCAAGTCAATGAAGATGACATCAAAGCATATTTAGGTATTCTTATCCTAATGGGCTTAAATCCATTACCAGACATGGAGCTTTATTGGTCAAGTGATTCCTTCTATCATAATCCTGAAATTTCCCGTGTATCTACAATAGCGAGATTTAAGAAAATAGAAAATCTACATCTTAATGACAATAGCATCGAATCACCAAGAGATTCAACAAATTACGACAAATTATACAAAATAAGACCTTTGATCACAACATTAAATGAAGTATGTCAGAATGAGGCATACAATTCAAGTGTACAGTCAATTGATGAATGTATGGTTAAGTTTAAAGGTAGGTGTTCATTGAAACAATACATGCCCAAAAAAACCTATTAAGAGGGGATTCAAAATATGGGCCACATGCGACGCCAAAACTGGGTACTTATACCAATTTGAGATATATACCGGAAAGGGTGATAGTATTGAAAATGAAGGTCTGGGCTACAATGTCGTGATGAAACTCAGCAACAACCTCTCCATGAATACACTAGTAGCGTTTAATAATTTCTTCACTGGTTGCAATTTATTAGAACAGCTATATGATAAACATATTTATGCTGTAGGAACAGTAAGATCAAATCGAAAAGACCTCCCGGAAATGATGAAGAAACAACCAAAACCGTTAAGACTAAACAAACATGAATTCTCGGCTTTGACATCAGAACCTATCACAGCAATAAAATGGCTTGACACAAAAGAAGTCACATTGCTTACCACAGCACATCAACCATCAGACATTATGTATGTGAAAAGAACTCAAAAAGATGGTTCAAGAGCAGAAGTTCTTTGCCCGAAAGCAATTGCTTCTTACACAGTGGGCATGGGCGGGGTGGATCTATTTGATCATTATAGATCCTCTTACCCAATCAACCGGAAGTCTCGAAAGTTTTGGATGCGTCTTTTCTTTTTTATGTTTGATGCATCCATCATTAATTCATACATAACGTACAGTGCAACACATGCTGTAACAGCACATTCACACCGTGAATTTAGACTGCGTTTGGCACGTGCGCTTATAACAATTATTCACAAAAAAAAGCACGCCCAAGTATACCCTTTATAAGCAAGAAAGGGGGGGTACGGAGTGCCGGAAGAAATTCGATTATTGAATGTAGGTATACACATGCCCCAAGAAAGTAACACTTATAAGAGATGCCGGTTCTGCAGCACAAAAAAAAACAGAAAAAAAGATTAAAATTTTTGTGCTCCACATGCACCGTGCCTCTATGCATCAAGGGATGCTTTCAAAACTTTCATACCACTGCAACAGAATAGCCTAGAATTACTTTGATTATTTACTAAATGGGAAATAAAAGACACTGAAGAGGATAGTCTGACTAATGTGATAAAAACAGTTCCTAACACGTAATAAGATTAGTATCTAAATATATATTAATAAAGAAAACTTCTATAATAATAATTGGTTTTATTAATTACCCGAGAGCCGAAAGGTGTAAGTACACATCAATACAAGTAACTTTTACTAGAGAACTATCTATAAGTCGTGAAAGTAAAATTAGTTACTGCATACAAAATTACATACCTACCTACTGAACTAAAAATGTACGGGGAAGTGTATTTTTTTTTTCAATTTCGGAGTTCTTACCTTAGTAGAAGACACTTGCATTGATTAGTACTTTTACCTCCTTTATTAAAAAATCACAATTTATATACAATTTTGAGTTAAAATTTATTTCACAACTGAAGCAAGGGCAACTAACTAGTGTTATTTAACTAATGTCATACAGGGCAATGGTAGCTATAGTTCCCACTTTTACGATTTTGGACCAGGGCAGGAACAGATATCGGGATATATACTTCCCACCAAAAAAAGAGGTACTTCTCCCCCATTACCCCCTCTTTTCTGTTTATTTTTGAACTCTACGGCCTAAAATTACCCAGGAATGGATCTTACTTTTTTGTTAACTCCTCCACAGGCTCGCGTTTGAATAAGCGTTAAAGTAGGCCAATAATACTATGATATTAAGCCACTTTTAGCTACATTTCAAAAGCGATTTTTTTTACAAAACTGGCCAATTTTTTTTGAGTATCCACAAACTACATTGTCCTAACGGCAACTGGCACTGAACTGACAACGAACACTGGTTAATCCTCCATCTGCGGTTTTGACAGGAACTCGACCGTCCTCTCATTGGATTGTTGCTCCTGTTTTATCGTTTGAAATTGATTATGAGAAAGTAATTTTTTTTGTTCGCTTAGGCGGCTTGAAATAATGTCATTATCCTTTGTTTGCTGGGTTAACCTGTCGTCATAATCTCGCAGAAACTTCGCAAAATTGTGAATAAAATACCGCCTGACTAGGCTGTATGATCTATGAGCTTTGACTGCCATGATTGGGAAATTGTAACAGCAATAATCTCTTTGGTTCGAACTTCGAATTCGAAATCGAAACGCCATTTTTGATGGGAAGTTGTGAAGCAAAGAAAAGTAGGAGTGAAAAGTTGGATTATTGACGACATTTTCGGCTGATAGTGTAATTGATCTGGTGTGGTATTTTCTATTAGTATTTCCGTAATTTTAATCATTGAAATTTTTTAATTATTTCTAAAACATTAACAGATTTCAGGTAAACAATTTTTAATCAAAATCGTTTAGAACGTTTAACAAATGTTATCTTTCAAATTTTAAAGGCATGTGTAAATATTTTGTTTTTTATTACCTATATTTACTTGTTTTCCCGATTACCTTTTTGCGAATGGACTACAATAGCAGTTACGTAGTATAAAACTGTAGTTGCAAATTTGTAAATATGGGGGTAAACAAAACTAACAACGAATTTTAACACTTCACAACATGAAATATTCCCCTCACAAAATATAATTTTCTTACATGCATGTATCATACATGTGACCAAATTCGTTTTGTTACTTGTGTTATTTGCAAATATGACACAGCCATAACTTGGTCTATGCTCATAAACAATACTTTATTTTTCAGTTTTAAAAAATGAGTGATACACCTGATCAGAATGATTCTGCAAAAGATGTAAGTTCAACTTTTTTTAATAAACTATTACACTGTGCATATATTTGTATCTTAAACCTTAAACAATTTCTTACATTCTTACAGCCAAAAGAATTGGAAAAGATGGAGGAAGCTAAACTTAAAGCAAAGTTTCCAAATGCAATGTATGGCAGGGGACCAGGAAGCCATTCTGCTTTTCTTCAAAAAAGATTAGCTAAGGGAGTAAGTATTCAGTGCCAATTTATCAGAGTAGAAATATATTATTTGTGTTTACTTTTTATAAACAAAACTTATTTTAGAGATAATATACTATTATTATAATAATTTAATGCTTGTTTATATAGAAACTTTCTATTTTGTGTTGATGAAAAAACTGGCTGAACTGAACAAACGGAAAGAGAGCAATGCTAGAAGTGTTGTTTGTCTGTTTGATTTATGTTTATCTGAAGAACTTTGAGAATTTAAAAAAAAAGACAAGTGATATAATAAATGGTCTTTGATTATCGTAAATTTAATGAATGCCACATTAATAAATCCCACCTAGGCGACATTACTGCTGACAAATATGCAAAGACATGGCCATAATAAAATAATGTTACCTCATGGTCCTCAACTTATTCTATAAATAGACTGTAGTAGACTATGTATTGCCATTGGTTGCAGCAGCATAAAGAATTCATCAATGCGATTCATTTCATGATTGCCATAAGAGGTAACTATGGGAAAAACCAGAAAAATATCATGGCTTCTATAGATGGTGGTTTAATAATATTTTTAACACCAGGCATTAAAAATAATTCATATATTTAATTTGATACTGACGGCCCCCAGTGCTGCAACTCATTGCTAAGCTACTGCACCATGAAGCCATCAAAGGTGGCTTAGGATTGAGTTGTGGTGCTTGAGGACTGTGGGCTTTAATCCCCCATGGAACAAGTATTCTAACTGGATAATCACAAATAACTGTTCCTGGGTCCTCTGAAAAACTGCCTCCATGATATGAGAGAAAATCCTAATGTGAGAGTAAATTTTATATCAAAAAAAAATTTAAATACCCAAACAGGCAACAGGAATCAGTGTCAATAGTGGGAGATATCTGATACTGTGGTTGTCAATTTCACAGTGTCAAATGTGATAATTTTAGCAGATCTGTATAGGTATGCATCCTCCATGTCTAGCAGTGAACTGTTTATAAGCTGATGAGCATGAGGAATATTAAAAAAAATCCAAAAAGCTAAATTTGATATAAGTTTAAATTACATTTTATTTCTATGTTGCAGCTCATAAACATTTTAATTTACTAAGTGGTTGTGGTGTAAATGTTTTCTTTAGATATATCGTAATATCTTAATTCTATATGTAAAAGGATGGTCATTGTACTGTAAACTTTTTATATTAACAAGTGAAACTTATGTCTTACATACATTTGTTTGTATCAATTTTAAAAGACATGACTTTGTTTCTTGTCGCTTCTTCTCGCAAGGTCTCTCTGCAGTAGGGACTTGTTAAGGAATAGCATAGCTTTTGACTTTCAAAAAGTGCTTTGTAAAAGCCAATTTTGTATAAAATTATTACACTTTGACTCATAAATTAATGAACATCTTTTTTTTTTTCAGCAAAAGTTTTTTGATTCTGGTGATTATCAAATGGCAAAACAGAGGCCCAGCAATCTAGCGGCGCCGTTTAAAGCACCTGCTGCTCCTGCTAAATTGCCAACTGGAGATGCCATTCCCACACCTGAGACCGTCCCTCTAAGGAAGACCTCCATCATACAGCCGAAGTACCAACCGCCCAGCCAGACCTCCTAGCCTTGCCATTGGCCCAGGCGGCAGGCCACCTAAGTTAATTCCAATTTTATTTTGTTATGCTAATGTGTCACATTATGCAAATGCTTTTAATTTTAAAATGAATGTTTGCACCATAAGTGGCAGACTATTTAGTATAGATGAACAATTCGTTGTTTCTTTTCACCATAAAACTTTATGTCATCATTGTGATTTAAAATATCTAGTAAACTATGTTAAAAATAAACGAAAACTTATAGGAACAACTGTTATATTTATGTATACAATTTAGATAAAGTAATATCTGTAGAGTTGAAAATTTATGTGCATTAGTGTCGTCCGTCATTACACTATTGTTTCAGTATTTTAGAGCTAATATTAAATATTTACTCCCAAAAAGTGACAACACTTTCAATGTGTGTCTGCACTAAAGTTAACTTCATTATACAAAAAAAAAACAACTTATGTCATACACTGGATATACTTATAATAATATGGCAAGTAATGAATGTTCCAATCTTGTACTACTGCCACACTTGTCAAAATTGCATTTTAACGCATTGGACTGAAATAGTCCCATTAATATCATTTTCTTTTGTCATATCTGTTATGTCTGTACATTAAATTACTAATTAACTACAATACCGGCTGATTAGAAGTCATTTATTTAATTATTATAAGAGCAAAATAAATAATAGATGGTTTAGGTTTCAGTTAATTTTATTATGTAATATTGTATTTAAATTAAGAATAATCTTGAATGTTGCCTTTTAAAAAAATCTTTTTAAACACTTAATTTTTAATTTGATCAATGTACATAAGGCCATTATCATTGAACAAAAAAGTGATCTTAACATAAGTTAATGAATTGGATGTGGGATGCTCTTTAGCATACAAATGTGGATACAAAAAACATTTAATATCAAAAGTTTTATTATTGTAATTTAAAATGCATGGTTGCTAATTAAAACTACAAATAGTGACTATATACCTTAATATGATACTTATATGTTCACATAACAGATCTGTTTTTAGTATTTTGTTTGCAAAATACAATATGCATTGGAAGCACATTAATTACCACATTGTGTTATGCACGGGAGTGAAGTATGTGCAGGGAATATTGAGGTTAGTTGTAATAATAATAAATTCTTGATAACAAAAATACTTGTTGTTTTTAACACCTCACCTTACCTCGTCTCTAATACGAAGAAAAACATGAAGTTGCACGCTTTCATGTCATAAATTTCCATCTTAATTTATTAAATTAATGGTAATGAAGAATATTCTTAAAATTAAGGTAAACAACTTTCAGATTACTATTATTACTACAATAAATGAATGGCACTTGTTAAAAACTTAACAACTTTGTTCAGATCTTCCATTTCTGTCTTCCCTTGGAATGTCTGATTAGACCCATCTCTGCAAATTATCAAACATCTTTTCATGATTTCATGTTTATCCTGTGTTATATTTGATTGTTATCTGCAAACAAAAGATAAAAATAATATGGGAAATTTGTCAATTGCATCAGTGGCAGCAGCAAAAAAAATCGACCCAAAGCAAGTCTAAAAAAAACTTTCAAGTAGGACGGATAGAATAGGAGTCTCTTTTAGTTGAAATATGATTTTAAACCGACTTCAAAAAGAAGGAGGTTCTCAATTCGAGTGTATGTTTTTTTTTTGTATGTATGTTACGCGATATCTTCGCAGATTGTGAACCAATTTTGAGGATTCTTTTTTTATTAAATTGTAGTTATAAGGGTGGTACCATATAAATTTGGAAAAAAAATTCCACCCCCAAGGGAAGCAAATAAATAACTTCTTTTTAGCAATTTGAAGTCGGTTTTTACTTTTTGTTAAAAGTTATAATTATATGATATCAAAAGTAAAATTACAGCGTATTTTATAATAATATATCCACCGCGCTGTTACAGTGCATATTGGCGGACTTCTCATGTATTTTAATAATTACAATAAATGGTTAGATTTACTGTTTAATGGAAATATACCCCTTAAATCGATTTTATTGCTTAAATGTTTACCTATTTATCATAATCTATAATCACAAGCATGTAAGGGAACTTGAATTTTGACTATTATGACAATGTAGTGGTAACATAATTATAGTAATTATTTATCTATATAGAATATGGTGCTAAAATTATCTTCTGTTCTGGATGTTTACTAATTTTATAATTTAAATATCGGATAGGAGTGCAGCGTAATATGTAACAATTTTTCCAAATGACAACTTTAATGAATGGGACTCTGACGATCGACTTATATTCGAAACCGACAATTTAAAGGCCCGTAAGAGACCGCAGCTGACAGTAAGGTATTTGATTAACTTTTGTAACGTCAACATTCAGTCCGCCATTAAAAGCCGTACGAGAAAGACTTCTTTTATTAAAATCCTGTGATATCGCATTTCAAGGGTTAGGCCTCTTCAGTTACAGAGAGGATTTTCTTTAATCGTCACTCTTGATAGGCGGATTAAAGACCGCAGTGCCGAACGTAACGCACTGGCAGTCGTGTGATGACAGCGTCAGAACAACAGGTTGATTTACATGTCTAAAGGGTTATATGAATAATGGAGTCTTTAATTTTTAGAAGTCCGAAACATTGTCGGCTCTTTCCTTGTTTTAATAAAATATCGAAAGTCCTTCAATATAAAAATCTGTTCAAATATAGAAATTACCAGGATTCCAGTGCACATAATCGGGCGTAGCAGCAGCCTGGTACTCTTGTACAAGGTCGTCTACAACACTACGAGATTCGTCGAACTCCTCCAAAGACTCCTTAAACATAGGTTCTTTCCGGAAGACTTCAAGGAAAGCTTCGCGCTTACGTAGCTTGTCAAACTGCTGGAGACATCGATCGAACAGCTGCAAAAAGTTCAGTCCATATAATCATAATCATAATTATTTATTTGCATAGAATGTAGGTAGATATTACAAAAGTATTATTAAAAAATATAAAAGTTCCGATACATTCTGCCTTATCAAGGCGTGCAAATTTTGACTGAATAGTTATAATACATTTTCTTTACAATAATTATTGACGAATTTTAGTTTACTAATATAAATATGTCCTAATAGTACTAATAAAAATGTCCAATTAATAATAAAATAAATGTCAAAAGAATAATTACGAAATACAATGTCACACAATCGTTTACAAAAATGTCAAAATATAAATGTTCACATGTAAAAACAGTAAAAATAAACAACTAATAATTATTCTATCGAAGTCTTATTTACTCAGAGCAAAAAATTCAATCAATTTAGATACAGATATTAAATGTGTAATTTGTTTTGATTTTTATGATCAAGATACTCATTAACGGTATAAAAACAATTGAGTAAGAGCCATTCATGAACTTTGTTTTTTAACTTTGTCATTGGGAAATTTTTAAACTCGTCGGGTAAAGAATTAAAGATTTTAATCGCCATTATGTACGAACTTTTTTGAAAGAACATCAATTTACATTTTGGAAGGTATATTCTGTTATTAGATTTTTCTCTTAAACTTCTATCTCTTAAAAAAATATTACTTGGGAAGTATTCAGGGAATTGCTTGACAAAAATCACGGCTTGTTTTATATACATACATGCGAGTGGTAACACTTTCATTTCTTTAAATAATGGCTTGCACGATGCCATGGAATGTGCTCCACAGATTGCTCGAATGCATTTTTTTGGATTCTAAATACGCGTTCTATTTCAGAACAGTTGCCGCATATCTTAAGTCCATAATGAAATATCGATGAGACATAGTCATGATAGACGTTTAACGCTGCTTTGGCAGATGCTATCTCCAAATAATACATATCTACTACTCTTTTAGTTTCTAAGAACACCGATATTGGTTTTGTTAGCTAGCAGCAGCTTTACTCACTGACGAGATGTTGGCGGCTGGCGAGCAGCAGCACTGCTCGCCGACGTGATGGTGGTTGACGAGCAGCAACACTATTCATCGACGAGATGTTGGTGGTTGGCGAGCAGCAGCACTACTCACCGGCGAGATATTGGCGAGCAGCAGCACTGCTCGCCGACATTATGTTGGTGGTTGACGAGCAGCAACACTATTCATCGACGAGATGTTGGTGGTTGAGGAACAGCAGCACTACACACGGACGTGATGTTGGTGGTTGGCGAGCAGCAACACTATTCACCGACGAGATGGTGGTTGGCGAGCAGTAACACTATTCACCGACGAGATGTTGGCGGCTGGCGAGCAGCAGCACTACTCGCCGACGTGATGTTGGTGGTTGACGAGCAGCAACACTAGTCATCGACGAGATGTTGGTGGTTGACGAGCAGCAGTACTACTCACCAGCGAGATATTGGCGAGCAGCAGCACTGCTCGCCGACGTTATGTTGGTGGTTGACGAGCAGCAACACTATTCATCGACGAGATGTTGGTGGTTGAGGAACAGCAGCACTACTCACGGACGTGATGTTGGTGGTTGGCGAGCAGCAACACTATTCACCGACGAGATGGTGGTTGGCGAGCAGCAACACTATTCACCGACGAGATGGTGGTTGGCGAGCAGCAACACTATTCACCGACGAGATGGTGGTTGGCGAGCAGTAACACTATTCACCGACGAGATGTTGGCGGCTGGCGAGCAGCAGCACTGCTCGCCGACGTGATGTTGGTGGTTGACGAGCAGCAACACTATTCATCGACGAGATGTTGGTGGTTGAGGAGCAGCAGCACTACTCACGGACGTGATGTTGGTGGTTGGCGAGCAGCAACACTATTCACAGACGAGATGGTGGTTGGCGAGCAGTAACACTATTCACCGACGAGATGGAGGTTGGCGAGCAGCAACACTATTCATCGACGAGATGTTGGTGGTTGGTGAGCAACACTATTCACCGACGAGATGGTGGTTGGCGAGCAGTAACACTATTCACCGACGAGATGGTGGTTGGCGAGCAGCAACACTATTCACCGACTAGATGGTGGTTGGCGAGCAGCAACACTATTCACCGACGAGATGGTGGTTGGCGAGCAGCAACACTATTCACCGACGAGATGGTGGTTGGCGAGCAGCAACACTATTCACCGACGAGATGGTGGTTGGCGAGCAGTAACACTATTCACCGACGAGATGTTGGCGGCTGGCGAGCAGCAGCACTGCTCGCCGACGTGATGTTGGTGGTTGACGAGCAGCAACACTATTCATCGACGAGATGTTGGTGGTTGAGGAGCAGCAGCACTACTCACGGACGTGATGTTGGTGGTAGAGCCACGCAGCAGCTTTTGCTGTTGCACGTATGGGCAGGCTCGAGCCGGGTTAGTACCACGACCTCACAGAATACCGGCGTGAAGTGGAAGCTCTGCTTTTGCGTTTCGTCTGGTGAGTGCAGGTGACCGGAGGCCAATTCTCCCATTAACATGGTAGCGGAATTAAATTTTAGACTACCCCAGGAGGTACCAGCACCCCTGGAGTCCCTCGCTGAGCATCCACGACCATGCTACTCAATCCTGAGCGTGGGTGCTCAGGCTGCCCCATGTATTCTGGGGGCGCATCCGCTCAAAACAATAACTGCTCGGGGCAAACTGAGCAACAAGACCAGGCATTACCACACGCTATCCGTGGATTTCTGCAACATCAGGGGACTTCACTCGAACCTAAACGCCGTCCACTACCATCTCGAGACAGCGAAGCCAGCGCTCTTTTGACCGAGACGCAGGTGTCTCTCCGGCTGATACTTCGTATCTCTCCTACCCGGGGTACAAATTGGAACACTCCTTTGTGCCTCGGGCTGGAGTTGCGTGTACGTCAGAGGACATCTGTTCTCGACGCCTCGGCAGTCTTGAAGGTTCGGACTTGTCCATCCTTTGGCTACGCGTAGATAGCGACGACCATCCGCGCGTCTACGGGTGCCTCTATAGGTCCCATAGCGGTAATGCCGAAACAGACCGACTCATCGACCACGTCCAAATGGCTACAGATTCCTTGCTACAACAGGTCCCATCCGCAGAGATCGTGATCCTTGGCGGTTTTAACGCCCACCACGCCGAATGGCTTGGTTCACGTTTAACCGATCATGCGGGAAGAGCTGTTTATGACTTTGCCTTGGCATATGGTCTGACACAGCTGGTTACTTCGCCTACGCGGATTCCAGATGTGAAGAATCATACACCTTCCCTGTTGGACCTTCTGCTGACCTCTCATCCGGACGGATATCAGGTTTCCGTCGATGCCCCTCTCGGCTCTTCGGACCATTGTCTGATCCGGGTGTGGTGCCACTCACGCTCCCTCGCGGTTGCGTTCTGCAGGTTGCCGCCGTGTTTGGCATTACAGGTCGGCGGATTGGGACGGAATGCGGTCTTTCTTTGCATCCTACCCATGGGGGCGGGTTTGCTTCTCGCCGGATGATCCAGCGCTGTTGCTGACTCTGTCACTGATGTGGTGTTACAGGAATGGAACTATTTATTCCATCATCTGTGGTACCCATCGGAGGTAGATCGCAGCCTTGGTTTGGTCGCTCCTGTAAGACTGCATTACGCAGTAAGCAGGAGTGCTATCGGGCCTGGGCTGAGGCTTCGGCGGCTCGGGATGTAAACACCAGCATGCTTAAAAAGTATAACTTCGCCTCCAGTTCCTTCAAAGTGTTATTGCCAAGGCAAAGTCAGAGCACATAGGCAGAATTGGCGAGAAATTAGTTCGCCTTCCTTCGGGAACCCGTGCATTCTGGTCTCTCGCCAAGGCTGTCCAAGGGAATTTCTGTAAGCCATCGCTACCACTTCTGCACAGGGAGGACGATTCACTGACCCACGCCGCAAAAGAGAAAGCCGACCTTTTAGGCTCCCTTTTTGCATCCAACTCGACTCTCGCTGACGGGGGAACACACCGCCGGCCATCCGCGGTGTGAGTGCTCCATGCCGGATGTTCGGTTCTCAGCGCTCGGTCCGCAAAGCACTCCTCTCCTGGACATCCACAAGTCGAGTGGGCCTGACGGAATCCCCAATTGTGCTGAGGACGTGCTCCGGAGTTGGCACCGGTTCTAACGCGTCTTTCCGGTACTCCTACTCCCTAGGCGTAGTCCCGAAATTTTTTGTCATGCTTTTGTCCAACCGATCCTAAAAGGCGACCGCTCAGACCCGTCCAACTACAGGCTATCGCCATCACCCCTTGTTCTCCAAAATAATGGAATCCATTATAAACTGCCAGCTCATGCGGTACCTTGAGAATCACCAGCTGATTAGTGACCGCCAATACGGTTTTCGTCGGGGTCGATCAGCTGGTGATCTTCTAGTCTACCTGACTCATAGATGGGCAGGCAGTAGAGTCAAGGGGAGGCATTGGCCGTTAGTTTGGACATAGCGAAACTTTCGATCGGGTTTGGCACAAAGCGCTTCTTACAAGCTCCTTCCTATGGGCTTCGGAGTGCAATTGGATCACCAGCTTTCTTGCAGATCGGAGCATCAAGGTCGTTGTAGACGGTGCATGCTCCGACTACAAAACTATTAACGCTGGTGTTCCACAAGCTGCGTGCTATCACCAACGCTGTTTCTTCTGCATATCAATGATATGTTGCAAACCGGTAGCATTCATTGCTATGCGGATGATAGCACTGGTGATTCTCTATACGCCGGCCGTGCGAATATTTCTCGGGAAAACGTCGCCGAGTACCGGAACAAACTTGTGTCTGAAGTCGAGTCTTTGCTGAACAAAGTCTCGGATTGAGGGCGACTGAATCTAGTCAGTTTAATCCTCAGAAGACACAAGTTTGCGCGTTTACCGCTAAAAAGAACCCCTTTCTCGTATCTCCTCAGTTTCAAGGCACTCCCCTTGTTGCCTCGGCCAGTATCGGAATCCTCGGCGTCGACATATTGAGTGACGTGCAGTTTCGCGGTCACTTGGAAGAGAAGGCCAAATTGGCCTCTAAAAAGCTTGGCGTGCTTAGCAGAGCAGGACAGTATTTCATGCCGGCACAACGCCTGCAACTTTACAAGGCGCAGGTTCGGCCTCACATGGAATACTGTTCCATCTCTGGGCTGGGGCTCCCCAGTGCCAGCTCCTTCCACTTGACCGCATCCAGCGCAGAGCGGCTAGAATCGTCGACGATCGAGTCCTTTCCGATCGGCTCGATTCATTGGCGCTGCGAAGAGATGTTGCATCTCTTTGTATTTTTTCGCATTTACCACGGGAGTGCTCTGAGGAATTGTTCGGATTAATCCCAGCCGCCACATTTCACGAACGCACATCGCGGCAGATCTCCTGATACCATCCACACCATCTGGATGATTGGCGGTCCACCATGTGCGACGAAGATGTTTTCCCGCACACTTCCTTGTGGAATAGTTTACCACCAGCGATTTTTCCGGACCGATGCGACGCAGGGACCTTCAAGAAAGAGCCTACTCCTTTTAAAGGCCGGCAACGCATCTGCAATTCCTCTGGTTCCCTGGTGTTGCAGTTGTTCATGGGCGGCGGTAGTCGCGCACCATCAGGTGAGCCGCATGCTCGTTGCCCCTCTCTATAAAAAAAAAAAAAAAAGCAACACTATTCACAGACGGATGGTGGTTGGCGAGCAGCAGCACTATTCACCGACGAGATGGTGGTGGCGAGCAGCAACACTACCGCACGAGATGGTGGTTGACGAGCAGCAACTATTCCGACGAGATGTTGGTTGGCGAGCAGCAACACTATTCACCGACGAGATGGTGGTTGGCGAGCAGCAACACTATTCACCGACGAGATGGTGGCGGCTGGCGAGCAGCAGCACTGCCGCCGACGATTTTGGTGGTTGACGAGCAGCAACACTATTCATCGACGAGATGTTGGTGGTTGAGGAGCAGCAGCACTACTCACGGACGTGATGTTGGTGGTTGGCGAGCAGCAACACTATTCACAGACGAGATGGTGGTTGGCGAGCAGCAACACTATTCACCGACGAGATGGTGGTTGGCGAGCAGCAACACTATTCACCGACGAGATGGTGGTTGGCGAGCAGCAACACTATTCACCGACGAGATGGTGGTTGGCGAGCAGCAACACTATTCACCGACGAGATGGTGGTTGGCGAGCAGTAACACTATTCACCGACGAGATGTTGGCGGCTGGCGAGCAGCAGCACTGCTCGCCGACGGATGTTGGTGGTTGGCGAGCAGCAACACTATTCACCGACGAGATGTTGGTGGTTGGGGAGCAGCAGCACTACTCACGGACGTGATGTTGGTGGTTGGCGAGCAGCAACACTATTCACAGACGAGATGGTGGTTGGCGAGCAGTAACACTATTCACCGACAAGATTTTGGCGGCTGGCGAGCAGCAACACTATTCATCGACGAGATGTTGGTGGTTGAGGAGCAGCAACACTATTCATCGACGAGATGTTGGTGGTTGAGGAGCAGCAGCACTACTCACGGACGTGATGTTGGTGGTTGGCGAGCAGCAACACTATTCACAGACGAGATGGTGGTTGGCGAGCAGTAACACTATTCACCGACGAGATGTTGGCGGCTGGCGAGCAGCAGCACTGCTCGCCGACGTGATGTTGGTGGTTGACGAGCAGCAACACTATTCATCGACGAGATGTTGGTGGTTGAGGAGCAGCAGCACTACTCACGGACGTGATGTTGGTGGTTGGCGAGCAGCAACACTATTCACAGACGAGATGGTGGTTATGGCAGTAACACTATTCACCGACGAGATGTTGGCGGCTGGCAAGCAGCACTGCTCGCCGACGTGATGTTGGTGGTTGAGGAGCAACATATTCATCGACGAGATGTTGGTGGTTGAGGAGCAGCAGCACTACTCACGGACGTGATGTTGGTGGTTGGCGAGCAGCAACACTATTCACAGACGAGATGGTGGTTGGCGAGCAGTAACACTATTCACCGACGAGATGTTGGTGGTTGGTGAGCAGCAGCACTACTCACCGATGAGATGTTGGTGGTTGGCGAACAGGAGCTCTACTCACCGACGAGATGTTGGTATGGTTGGCGAGCAGCAGTCCGGACACCTTGTGCGAAGCGTGCACGTAGGGCGAACGTCGCGATAACGCCACTTGTATAGACGCTGGTCCCCATGGGATAAACGAGGCAAGTTTGCGTTCTCGGATTCTTTGAAGCGACTTGTGCACTTGCGATGGGTCTACCTCGCCCTGTGGAATTTTAAGCAGCATAAAACCTGGCAGTAAAAAGTATTTGATTAATTTTTAACCAATTAATATGTGTACAAATACTAAAATATTAACAAAATAAAATTCCCCAAAGGAGAAGAGAAGTAACAATCAAAGGGGTTCGACTCCAACTGGCACTATTGATATAATAAATCACAACTTTAAACAATGAGTTAGATGCTCGGCGCTGAAGGATATTTATGCGTGAGAAACACATGTTATGGCGTCTGAGAAAATTACAACTATTTCAAGGACACATCAATGGCAGACTTCCCTGCGCCCTAAGAAATTGAGAGGAACCCCACAGAAATTAGAGGAGGCCTGTGCCCAACAGTGGGACGTATATATGCTGTTATATTATTTTAATCAGTTTCGTAATTTGTACACTTATAACACTGTTAAAACAATAACACCAGCCATTAAAACATGATTTATGAATTTTATACCATTTTTAAATTTTTTTAGGGTAAATGGTTCCCTCAGCGTTAAGTAGACAATAATACAATATATATTTTATATATTTATTTGGTTTTTGTTTAGGCATGAGTCCGATGTATCGAAACATAACTAAAAACGGTACATAACGTATCGTATTGATATGCTGCACAAAGAATACTGTTTTTACAATAATGGTCAATCGAAGTAAATCCAAATGCAACACAGCTAACGTAACATCTCATAATGTAAAATCATATCCATTTCGTTACGCGAAGAGGCAACATAACTATCAACCCACTAGATATTCGCCGCCTCTCTGTTCAACTGATGACCCTGCCAGTTGTGAAAACGAGACGAAGCGAATATCTGCCGACTCGGCCGCGGTTATAGTTAGCTGTTGTTTAGTTACCAACCAGAATGCAAACGCCAAAACGTTAAGCTATTATTTTAAATTGAACTTTATTGTAATCAAGTGTGTCAAGTATATAATAGCGCGGCTGAGTTCTTAAAAATTTACTTTTTATAAACATTCGAAGTAGTTGATCACTGGCAACTATAACTGCAGTAACGGTAATCAAATTGTGCTTCATATCGATATCAAAAAACGATTTTTCTTAACAAACTTCATATTGGTTAAGTAACCATAAACATTAGAGATGAGTCGTACTAAGTAAATTTTGTACTAGTTCCACCTAGTCCATGAAGTACGCATAAAGTTTGGTATTGTTGGAATAGCTTACACTTTAAAGTACAGTAAAAGCTCTTTATTCGCGGGGTATATATTCTGTAAATATGCCGCGAATACAGAAACAGTGAATATGGAATGGTAATTTATAGGGATACGTTCCTAGGTGAAAAATAAAAACAAATATATAAAAAATCAATTTAATTGAAGTTTTTGACCATATTGATTAATTATTTTTTTCTCGATCGTACAGTTGATTCGTTGACATTGAATGAGCGTGATATGGATGCAAACGACTCTCCAAGGCGTAAACGATCAAGCATTTCTATTTTCACTTTAAGCGGTAACACAGATTTTTCTCGCGTCGAAACTAGTTTTTCATTTTTTTTTAGTCGACATTATAAATTAGGAAGACAGCGGCAGAGACGTGTTACTCGATCACAATTTTTGTAACGAATGGAAAGATGAAACAATAAAACACGCAAAGCGGCTCTTACCAAAGGATGGAACGTCTAATATGTGGCAGCATTTAAAAATATAAGTACTTTATGCATTGAGTAATAAGGTTGCTTTCATTCTGTTTGTTTACATTCTCAAAAACACCGACCGCGGCGAAGGCGGCTTATGTCAAAGGTCGAACCAATACATCGGCGATATCATTTAAAAACATACTTTAGGCATAGTTGTAATAAGGTCTATTTTACTTTTTTATTAGTCCATTTGACGACGCGTTTACAAAGGATATTGGGTTGGATACCCATTGGAATCCTTTTTATTAATATGTATGTACCGATTAGATCCACGAATAAAGAAATCTTTAGCCGCGAATATAGGAATTCGGTCGCAGTTTTTTAATCCGCGAATAGTGAAAACGCGAAGGAAGCGGGAATAAGGAGCTTTTACTGCTTAGTCTTTACGTACAGCCGATATGTGAATTTAATGAATCATACTTTACACAGGCGTATTTAAACGGTTTTAATTATTTTTGTTTCGTTTTTTTAATTACCTATCTACAATGATTTTTATATACGCACAAAAAAACAGTATTAAGAATTTTTAAAACTAAATTGTATTTTACAAATGTTACACTCTGCCATTTGTTTGCCTTTGTCAATGCTTACTTTGGAAGCCATTTTTTTAAACAATAAAGACTTTAATGTCTAAATAAACAATAAATCGAAAGTTCTTTAACCACATAACAAAACTTCGTTACGAAAACCTACTGCTAAATAAGTCGAGTAGGAATCAAACGGTGCCAAGATCACATTCACATGAGTCCGTACTAGACACTCGACTGCATCATAAATGGTCTCCATTCGCATCGAGTATTTACAAGTACCTAGTGTATAAAATCTGCCTAGTATTTGGTTAAAGTCCCCGGGACTAGTCTCGAGTATTGACAGACAAAGATAGAAAGACTGCGGAATAGTGTAGTTAAAAAAGGACAGAATATATTCTTGCACAACACGAGTGCGCGTCGCGTTACCTTTATTAACATTGAAATATAGTTCAAATTCAAATGACTGACACACGAATGATTTAGGCAAACACGAGTGAGCGGCAAAGCAGACTAGTAACTACGGCAACAAAATGCTATCTCGCTTCAGCGCGCCGGTACTTCTTCGATTCAAGCGGGCCGCCGCGCCGGTGCCGTGCAACGCGTAGGCACAGTGAGACTAGGTGGATCAAGTCTTTTAAAAGTTGGAACAGGTTTAATACCTAGTGCTTGGATCTGTTCTAGTATATACGCTTCATCTCTAATAAATATGTTCAAGATCGACCTTACATTATATTTGATAGACTACAAATCCTCGCAAAAGAACACCGATTCCTACCAAGGAGGAATTATAACCAACTTCGACTAAAATTTCTAATATTTTAAATTAAAAAATAATAAGTAATTTCACAATGTTACAATTACAACATGATTCATAGAACAAGGATAAGGGTATACCTACTTTAATAAAAACTCTCAAAATTTGCATTCTTTACCTGTATTATATTGAGTATTGATATGTAGCAGTGCTGATTGTCCGATCTGGACTGAGCGAGACCATCATATTCTTTGGTTGTAACAATCTTTGCATTACATCCAGTACTGTCGTTTTTCGAATCTTTGGTGCCTATAACAAAATTATTAAAATGTCTCAAAAACTAATTTCACCTCTGATAAAATATGCTAAATATATAATATAATAGAACTAAAATAAGTCGTAGTAAAATAAGTAGAAGTAAAACTCGGAGGTTCTGAACAACATGTTTAAGTGGCTTATCACAAACAAATGCTATTCTTCTCCTCTTTCTTATCGGCATATGTAAGTAGTCTACTGCGATACATGGAACATTCCTATACTAGAGTAGAGTAGTTGAGAGTAGTCGTCACGCATGGTAGGTTTGGCGATTGTAGAACCAAATGTCTCACATTAAAAAAATACTTCTCGGACGACAAGAATCCATGAATGTTAGTAAATTAAAAAGCTTAATAACTAATGTTAACATGCTGCAACTACACACCACAACTGTTAATAATTAATTCTACAATCTGCAATAATTTGTAAATATTATATGGTCATATATTATCTTTCTTCATTGTCTGTAACAATCCAGAATGCGTTGGAATTACCATACTTGCAATCAATACTCACTGTATTAAGTTCGTGGTCGGCAGTGAGCGGTGTGTAGCCAGTCATAAGGAAGTGAAGGCGCGGTGTGGGGATCAGCGGCGCCACCAGACTGATCAGATCATTGTTCATGTACGACGGGTACCTGTTGTCAAGCTCCATTTATATCAATTTGCTGAGAATAAGCTTTATGTTAGATTTAGACAATTAGTATAAAACAAACGCTATGAAAATATTATAGGATCTATGACATCATAATTAACAATCTAGAGTTGAACATAGAATGCTTCGAAATTAAAGATATGTCATAAAATAATATAAATTTTTAAATCATACACCGTGGAAATAAGCAAGAGATAAATTAGGAAACAATTGATAGATTTCATTTAAACATTATTTGTTTGTATCTTTTACTATTATTTACCAAAAGGTGAGTACAGATGGAGGGCGGGATGTGCTATCCCCAGCATTTTTGTTTCCGTCCCAGGATGTCGGATTACAAACCCAAAATAATAATTATTAAAAAGCAAGTTAAACATATAATTAATAATCAAGATTAACATATTTCACTAAAAATGTTTTTGGTACTTACATTTAAGAAAATAAAATAATATTATTTAAGTAAAAAAACATCCCGAAAATCTATGGCCAATAGTTAAGCCATAGGTCAACACTTAAAGTTGAAAATACTTTTAAAACATACATTGGGCTTCAGTTTCATAGGCCATCGATTTTCGGGAGCCAGGCCCTTCTGGATAAAAACCCTAACCACACCAATTTTATTTGCAATGAAAAATGATAGATTACCTAAGAGTAGCTGTACTAGCACTCATAATTGTAGAAACAAGTGTGTTTATTTGTGCGAAGGAAGGATTCTGTATGTGTAGACGATCACTGGCGATTCGGTTGAGTGCGGTATTGTCCAGTACCATCACACAATCTGCGCTCTCTGTCAGTCGCTTCAATGTCAGCAATGAGTTATATGGTTGTACTACTACATCACTGGAATAAAATAATGGAACTGTAATAAAATTTAATATGGAAGTCTGAAAGAATGCTTATTTTTTAATAATACATTTTTTTATTTAATTTGAAATACTACCATAGACATTCTCCATCATGGGTATCATAATCTAACCATAACTAGACGAATCAGAAGGGATGTGCAAACACAAAATTACAGTTACTCTATTCTTAATTAATTTGTGATATTAGGAAACAAATAAGTACATACACAAAATTTTATATGAAAAAAAGTGAAGCATTTATAATGTGTGTAAAAGTTTTGAGTACTGTCAAGCCATTAATTTGTTGTAAGAAATATTCTTCTTTATATATCCTTCATTAGGCTGGAAATATATTATCAGTCGCTATTTATAATGCCCATGACCGAGGCCCGAGCCTCATTCGAGCGGTCATTACAAAAAAAACATCTTCCATGACTGCATAAAATGTGACTGCACTCAGGCTCGTGGCGTGAATGATGCTCAGACTTGACTCAAATGCTGATGCACACAAATTGGTTCCATCCAATAATATGTTTCTAGCTTTGAAATCTAAGGTAAATTATTTGTTGCATATAAAAGAGAAGTGACAACTTTTAGTTACTAGCCTAAAGCAAAAAATAATTAATCACACTAAGACAACTGATTGTTATTTTGAAAATGTATAATAAATAAATTAAAACTACAATTGGTTACTTTATTTAATAGGACATGTGTAACGCACATCCTTATCCACACTTTTTCTTTTTTTAATACATGATCTGACCAGTTCACTTAAAAGGCATTTCGAATATATGTTAAAAAAAAATTTTCATGTGACACTTCTTTATCTACATTGTGGAGAAAATAGATGTATGGTATAAAAAATTGAAAAATGTCACACTTTCTTGTAACATTTCACCAACAGGGCTGTATGAGTATACTATTATTTAACCTACTTATGTAAAATATAAAATAAAAGAAGATTATGTTGTAAAGAAGTTTCACTTCATATGTGTTACACAATAACATGCATAATTTTTCTTATATATATTATTCCTTAATATCATTCATCACAGCTCTCATTTACCTTATTTCATCTAGATTGGGAAAGACACTGTAAGTCTGTACTAGTTTTTTGGGAAATCTATCCGACAAATGTTCCAAGATGTAAGATCCCATACCAGATCCTGTGCCCCCGGCAATTGAATGGCATAGGACAAATCCCTGCAAAACAATAATTAAAAATGTAGAATATGATTTAAATAAAATGCCGTTATCATCATCATAAATAATTCAATATAAATATTTAAAAATTTCACTGTTTCTTAGTACTACAAAATAATCAATCATGCCTTGTTGTCCTGAGTGTGATGATCTTAAAAAAACTACCTATCATGGAAGAGAAAACAATTAATCAAAAACTTACCTCTAAATTATCACTGCCATCGGCTTCTCTGTTGATAATATCAAATACTTCTTCATTGAGTTTTTCTCCTTGCGCATATCCAGAAGCCCAGTTGTTCCCCGCACCACCTCCATGTTTTGATAAATATACATTTTCCGGATTATATAGCTGCAATAAAATTTAATAAGGTATGGGAAATTGTAGCTAAAATGTTAGTTGAAATTATTATTATTATTGCTGAAAATTGAAAGTATTATCATTATCAAAGTATTATCTTACTAGAAAACAGCAATTTAATAAGTTTCAACAAAACACACTAAGAATAATATAATTGGCAGTGCATGTAAATCCATTTTTACTGGATAATTTTATTATTGTATATGAAGTTTAAGGAATTGGTGTCATTTCTGCTCCAAAAATAGAATATCACGAATATCAGAACACACAAAATAATAAATAATATGGCACATCCTTAGTGTTAATTTTTTTAAATAATCATACATATTTTGCCCATCATGGAATTTTTATCAAATAAAGTATTGGTATTTTTATATGAAGGATAATTCACCGAGTGAGAAGTCAAACTAGCAATTGTGTATATTCTATTCCATTTTAGTTAATAGAAGTTACGCCTAAACAAAACTAACTGAGATTTATTATAGTATATCATGTAAATATGAATATGATAAAAAGTACAAATGGATACCTTTGCATACGGAGAATTCATAATAGTGTGTATAACTCGAGGTTCTAAGTCTAATAACACGGCCCGGGGTATGTAGTGATCATCGTCCGCTTGATAGAAAAAAACATCTTTGCGATCCGAACCTGCTGATGCAAATTCCTCCAAAATCCCTTCAGGAGATATGCCGTGTTCTATGCATAACTGTTTCCAAAACTCGAAGCCAACTAGAATATAAACAGAACTTGATAGAAAATAACTGAACAGTAAATAAAAATATGACAAAATTAAACCTGAATTTACTTTGGTTTCCGCATTGACCAAGTTGAAGTGTTATCATTTCACTCGGCATTTTGAATTATATTATTTGACCTTTCTTATAAATAGGAATTTTTAAAACTTGCTACAAAACACAAGCAATTAAATAACCGCCAGTTCTATTCGCCGGTTTTAAAATTTATTCTGAAATCTGAATTCCGATTATTTTTGTCTTAAAAATGACATTCCTAATTTACGAATTATAATTTATAGATCAATGTTCTTATTGGCCAAAACATCACAGACTTTTAGTTTAACCAATAGAAGACAAATTCAAAAAAGCTTTTTTACTATGACCTATGACAAAAAGATAATAAACAAACATCTGTCAGATTTGTCTGATGTTACCTATCTTAAAAATCTATTTTAAGCTACTTTTTATTGCTTTAAAGTTTGTTGCTAATTATATCACTAAATAATAAATATTACTTAAAGATAAATGTTGTAATATGTATTATAAACAATACATATATAATGTATATAAAATTATTATTTTAGTATTAGCAGTTAGATATATAGCAATTCTTCAAATTACTGTCAAGATGCGCTTGCGATTTATTATCATAGTCTGTGCTATCAAGTTGCCAAGCACAAGCAGAGAGTTTTGGCGGGAACTTGACCGGCGGCGGTTTGCTGCTCCTGTATTATTGTTTAAATAATGGTTTGAAGTGGATTTTGATATGTAAAAGTGGTGCGATTTTGTGTTTTAAATGTTTGCGCATGTGAACTATTAGTGAAAACGGTGAAACAAGTGCTCTGATGGTGATGTGATTCTCAAGATAATGTGTCTGTCTGCTTAGGCGCCTTGAGATACCATCGCCAACTGTCAGCTGTCTGCTGGCTCAAGTTGCTGTCAAAATCTCCCAAGGGCTGCACAATGTGACGCATCAACATATTGTGAAGCAGTGTACTATGAAGGATAACTATACATTGAACTTCAGGCTCAGAACCCAAAGCCGTAAAGCCAGTTATAAAAAAAAAAATATTTTGTTTTTGTTTACCTGTCAGCCTGTCACTGATCACCCAATTCAATATAAAGAAGACTTGGCTTTAGCCTTTACGGTTTTTGAAAATAAGAAGAATTAAAGAAAATAAGACTTGGCTTCGGCCTTTATGGATTTTGAAGAGACGGAAAGAAGAAAAATAAGACTTGGTTCCGGCCTTTACACCTTAAAATTCTATATGTTCAAAATAAAAAAGACAAGGCTGTATGGCTTAGTTCCTTTGCCTGCTCTCTCGAGCGAATAATACAACAACAATCAAAGTCAAACACAAGTGTGGTCTTGTCTGGGATAAAACAGGATTTTTTTTGTTTTCATTAAATAAAATTTAATTGGTTTTTATTAACTAACAATGCATCTTCATGGATTGGTCAAATTAATTATTTAGCTATTGATTTCATTGTATCATATCTTTATTAAAACTAATTTATTCAAGGTGAAGTTAACTTTTTGAACTTGATGGCCTTCACTTTAAAATATTTCTCAACTTTGTTCAGCCTACGGATTATGTGAGAGGTTTACATAATGTCACTAAAGGTGTAAGTTTTATAACCGAAAGATTATTTCGCTCGCATTATACATTGTCATAAGTAACTACTTAGAATTTTTACTTTCTATTATACATTAACTTCCGCGTAACGATCAAAGTTACGAAACTATTCCACGCACGTATCATCTTCATACATTTGCATAAATCAATCATATGAATGTTGACTTTTTGTTATAGATCGTTCTAATTAGTACTTATTGTTACAATCATCGTATTAGTCGGCGAGAACAGCAAATTAACGAAAATGCCGAGGAAATTGTTGAAGTTCTTGATTGTATTTGACAACACATCATTGTTATATTTTCCTGGACAATTTTTGTCAGGTAAAGTGTTAATGGAATTACAAGATGACACTCCTGTGCTTGGTGAGTACTTCAATGCCATTATCATTATATTATGTTCTCACAAAGATATCATACATACATATTATTCATTTAAATTCATGTTTTCTAGGTCTCCACTTCCATGTCATAGGTGAGGGTGTTGTTCGAGTAGGTTCCGGCAGACATGAATGCTTATTTGATAAAGAGAATTATATTGACTTTAGGATGCGTCTTCTTGGTGAACCAGGTAAAGAGAAACCTATGGAAAACTATGTAATATAGAAATAATAATTGGTAGTTAAAAACCACTTCTACCGACTTCAAAAAGGAGGAGGTACTTGATGCGACTGTATGTTCTTTTCTTTTTTTAATGTGTGTTACCTTGTAACTTTTTTCTGGGTGAACCGATTTCATGTTTCTTTTTCTATTTGAAAACTGGTGCTTCTCATGTGGTCCCATATAAATTTGATCAAGGTCTGACCCATAGTTTTTGAGTTATTCTTAATAATTTGTGTAGAAGTCGGTTGTACAAAATTTTTGATTTTAAATTATTAATTTTTATTTAAACATAAAGCATTAAGAAAATGGCCTATATCATAAGGAAAAACTATGATTTTAAAAACATTAGGATTTGTTGACGATTTGATGGTAAAGTGGTTGTTGTAAGAATATCCACTATCCCATATCATTACATGGGTTTTGTAAGAGGCGACAAAAGCAAACAAACTTGAGATAGGAAGCAACATCTTAATATTAATCAGGCATTTGTGTAGCTACTAAACATCAATAATTATTTCCCACTTTTGTCTATATTGGAACATAACAAAATGCTGGTAATCAAATTATTGGAATTGTAGGTAATCTCATAAAATATAAAAAAGATATTTCAGAGGTTATCTAGAATTACATTATAAGAATTAGATAAATAGTTAATTGGTATTTGAACACTGATGGTATTGCCCTGCGTCATTTCATATGGAAATTATGTTTTTCAAGCATATCAACAATGGATGAATGGATTTTCAATCAATATTTTATTTAAGGTGCCTATACATTTGTATAAACCATGCAATAGTTACAGGCTAGGTTTCTTTCTATAAAACCAGCATGCATTATTTATTTTAAGTAATTTAGGTTATTAAACCATATAGTTTTTTTTCTTTTCTATTCTTTTCATTATTAGTTTAATTTATAATGTCTGCAGTACTATTGAGTAAGCCATTACTGAGTCAAATAGTTCTTTGGCACAGTTCAACGCTTTGTATTGAAAATAAATTCTTTGTATGTATGGCTTTCAAATTACCGCCAGTCCCGCAAAAAGTCCCGCTTTATTTCTGCTGTTCTTCCCAGGAGAGGTTTTTTTCGAACCAGTGGTAAAGTAAAAAATGACTTTCAATAAGAATTACACATGTAATCTATATTGAATAAAAAATTATTCTATTCTATTCTATTCTATTCTGTTGGTAATTGACACTGCTACTAACAACTAAAAAGTAATTATTGTGTATGCATTTAAACAATTTTTGGTTTTGGTGTGCTTCCTTTTTATATTAGAATTGTGTCATTTATGAGTTTCTGTGCAATTGTGATTCCAATTTTTAATGTCAATTTGTCGGAACCAATGTATTTATACTTATTATCATTCACCATTTAAAATGTTTTCTTTGTTATATAAAACTCATGTTCAAAAACAACATATTTTATTTCAGGACATACACCATCATTACTGTCACCTGGCATCCACAGCTTCCCATTTAAGCTTGGTCTGCCTATGGGTCTGCCCTCAACATTCCTTGGAACTCATGGATGGGTCCAGTACTACTGTAAGGCAGCATTGCGGGAGCCAAATGGCTTAACACATAAAAACCAACAAGTTTTTATTGTTATGAACCCAATTGACTTAAATTTGGAGCCTCCTGTGTTATCTGTAAGTAATGGGACTATTTATGAACATTTTTCCAATTTTGTAAATCACATAACATTGTGTTTTTATTTTTATTATTAGGTTTTATGAGGAACAAAATGATCAAATATACAGCATGTGAATGCAAGTACACAAACAACACATACAAGCATTTTCGGTTCACTTACCATATGGTGTAAGAGCAAATAAGACTCATTTAGCAAATTTCGTTTACGCTTACCTATATAATTGACAAATGTGTTTAATTTACGTCGTTTTTAATCGTCGAAATTTATTATTACTAAACATCTATCACATGCTAATTTGTACATAATTCATACCAAAACCTCAATATGTAAAGTATGACTTAAAGACCTAAACATAGATGGGAATTATAACCAATAAAGTATTGAAATGTATATGTTGTTGTACGCCAAACTGCTCACTCCAATGGAGGTATGTTCATTCAATAACAATAAAACCCCAACACATTAAGAGATTGGGTCAGAGGTAAGCTAGGATGCAGAATCAAAACACATCCAGACCTATTTAAATATTTCCGCTGGGATTCTAATTAAATTTCTCAAGAGTTAAATAAATTAAATAATAATATTATGTTAATGTTTTGCATTTCATATAAGATATTCAAAATTAATATAACACTATTAATTTATTCTAGGTATATACACATTATATCATAGCTTGATGAATTAATCAGTCAGTTAAGCTTGGTAAATCCAAGGTTTCTGTTGTTTAATAATTACAAAGCACTATTAAAATTGGTAAAATAACATCTGTCACCACCTTGTGAAATGACTGTTTTTATTGCAGACACTGGAACTAAATTTAAACGATGACTCTTAATTCAGTCTCGAATACCTTAGAGCAGACCTTTTGTCAGCGAAAACGTCATTTGACGAAAAGCTAAGCATTAAGTTTGATTTGGCGATTTAGTATTTTGTGTCGGTGCCCTAGCTAGGCACAAAAATTAAAACATCCACAATATGAAGCTGAGGTTTTATAATTACACACCAGAATACATATATGTATAAGAAAAATAGGAAATAAAATACAATGGCAACTTAGTCAATGTGACATTGTTTGGTGACTGAGTTTGCTGATCTCCGCACATTTTTTCAAAGCGTGGGATAATGTTTGATACCACTACTTCCATTTCTTGCTCCACATTGATCTTCGCGCGATATTTGCTAAGTTTAGTTTTCAGAGAATGGTAAACAGGAGTCTTTACTCTTTACGGCGCACCAGGGCGACGTGGCGCATACTTTGGGAACCCCTGGTCTAGGGGTTCAATTAATTAGGTCATTAAACCATAGGGCTACGACAATCATAATATGATATAAGTTTCGAAAATATCATCCCATGGGTTGAGCGAAAGTGAAACTGGAGATGGGTAGCAGCGTAATCCTGATAACAATTGAAAATAATAAAAATCTGCAGTTTAACACGCCTGCCAAGCGTGACATGACAACTATGGCAAATATTATACCTATCTATGTTCAACAGTGAACTTTCGATAGACTGTAATGATGGTTGATGATGAAGTGTCGAAAGTGTCGATACGAACAACATTTGTATACGTGGAAACGGTAATGAGCAGCAGTAAAGGTGTGGTGCAATGGTGCAGCAAGAGCTGGAGTGCAGCGTGGAGCACCGCGTGGGCGTGGGCTGCGTGGGCGGCGGCGCGGTGGCGTGCCGCGTGGCGCTGGACCGCGGCGCCTACGTGCCCGGCGAGAGCATCGCGCTCTCCGCACACCTCGTCAACAACTCGCGCACCGCCATCAAGTGCACGCGTGCTGCACTCACCGAGGTCAGCTCACTCGTTATTATTATTAAAGTTACAGCCGTTTAACGTGTACCTTCGTCTAGGTATAGATATTCTATCTCACGAAGTTCGTTTGAATATCAATGTTGTCAGGCGTGTCCGCGCCAATATTTTTAAAAAATTTGCCGCTGTCTCAAAAACCTAGTGAATGGGACCGCGTCGCGATCGTAATTTAGCACCCCCGAGGTTATGCACACAAAAAACTATGTTCATGTGCACGCCTGACAACATTCATAGGCAAACGGACTTCATGAGATAGAATATCTATTGTTGTGGTATTCAACACCTTTTAATGCAAATGTTACTTAAAACACTGTTTATGCACAAAATGTTTATTGTTATAATGTTTACAAATGTTAGGTATGTTAGCACACGAGACCTTGTTGGCGTCCGTACATGTACTGACTTAAATAAAAACTTTAAAGTAAAATGTGTACGCGTACATAATGTGTTCGGTGTAAACTGAACATCTATAATTAATTAAACTATACTCGTATCCCTAAAATTTACCATGTAGTGGCAGTGTGAGAATATTCACTACCCCATATCATCCCGTGGGTGTTGTAAGAAGTGACTGAGGGAAACAAATCAGGAGATGGGCAGCAGTGTATTCCTAATTACGACTAAAAATAAAAAGCGGTTGCCAACCCGCTTGCCGAGCGTAGCAACTATGCCAAATATCCCCGCGCTATGATCAGTCCATCAGCACATTTTTTTTTTATAGAATAAGGGTGACAAACGAGCACACAGTCCATCTGATGGTAAGTGATTGCTGTTGCCCATAGACATCTATATCTATCTTCGTTAGCGAATTTAAATGCAGATGCGTTGTCAGCCGTGAGGACTAAGATAGAATGCCTCTTTTCCAGTAAAAAGGGTCTCCGGTTCTCTACCACTCACCATACGAAACACAGCAGCATTAAGCTGCTATTTTACGTTGGTATTCTGTGAGAGCGTGGTTCTTTCCCGGTCGAGCCGACCCATTCGTGCTACAACTATACTATTAATATAGCTGCAGCATGGCTCTACTACGTAAAAATGTTTTTACGATATTATTATGTTATCGTAAAAACATTCAGAAATGAGAGGAGGCCTGTGGCCAGCGGTATGGCGTGGCTCTATCACGAATAACGTGTGTGTTGCAGACGATCGAGTACTGGGCGCACGGCAAGGTGGCGGCGCGCGAGGTGCGCGAGCTGGCGGCGCTGCGGCGCGGCAAGACGCGCGCCGGCGGCGCCGAGCGCTGGCGCGAGCTGCTCTACGTGCCGCCGCTGCCGCCCACCAACCTGCGCGGCTGCCACCTCATCGCCCTGCACTACGACGTCTTCGTGAGTCCCACCGCTACACTGTCACTCAACACCAACACCATCACTGTCACACAACACCATCACTGTCACACAACACCATCACTGTCACACAACACCATCACCGTCACCCAATACTATTACGGTCACACATAAAGTGTGCGGGAATTTATACGCGGTAGAGCCACGCTGTAGCTATATTATGGTTGTAGAACAAATTTGTCGGCTCGACCGGGGTAGGACCATGCTTTCAGAGAATGCCAGCGTAAAATAACAGCTTAGGGCTGCTATGTTTCGTATGATGAGTGTAGAGAATCGGAGACCCTTTTTAGAAACGAGGCATTCTATCTTAGTCCTCAGGGGTAACAACGCATCTGCATTTTGATTCCTAATCGAGGATAAATGTAAATGTCTATGGACCACAGCATCCACCTACCATCATATGAGCTGTGTGCTCGTTTGTCACCCTTATCCAATAAAAAAAATGTTTTGGCATGGAAAGGGATTGGAACTATATCTATCAGCCAGAAAAACCATTGTTTGCCACCCAAAAAGCCCTGCAACATCGGTTACAGGGCTTTGGGTTCACACAACACTATCACTCACACAGAGTGAGCAGGAGTTTTGACATGGTAGAGGATTAGAACTCTATCTGTGAATGATCGAAGTAAATGGAAACAATCGACTTCACTTTATGGGTTTAATAATTGTACAGAATAATTCATAATTTAATATAGGTAAGAGAGCGTTCAGTACGTTGACTTAGACCGTAATGTCCGATGTTTGAGCCGCGGACCCTCGCGCCGTCTAAACCGGTTTCTCGTTGTTCTTCGTTCCGTGAAGCATGTACATTCGTAAACACTATCTATCAGCCGGTAAAATCATTGCCACAGCTTGCCCGGCGCTGCTAAACCGGAATTTTGGCATAGCAAAAAATTCTAATTCCACCTATATCATCATCAGCCGGAAAAAAACATTGATTACCAGGTGCCGCAGGATTCGAATGCTGCACGGAACGAGTCTTAATGAAAAGGGTATTGAGACAGGAGAATATCTTACGGTGGGGGTAACGTTTATTAAAAAAATGTTTTTCTCCAAGTGTTAACCTTGCCTGCAAGTGGTGCATCATACTGATTAATGGACGAGGCTTTGGCGAGCTGGTGACCGATGTCGGAAAGTTCATTCTTCTTACGCGTTCATATCAAAATATATATCGAACGCCCTCCGTATTTACTCAATTTTAACAAACAAATTGCAACCTTGTTTTCACATTTGCTACCGATTGTGAGCCGCGACCCCAATTAGAGAAATAATGACAATTACTATGCGCGTAGGATCAGAATAAATACTTTTAGATACTAATTTCTAATCATCAATTTTAATGGCAGCATCATCATGACACGTCGCCCTAATATTTACTATGTTATATAAAAGTAAAGTAAAGTTACAGCCTATATACGTCCCACTGCTGGGCACAGGCCTCCTCTCATTTCTGAGAGGGTTTTTAGGGCAAGGAAATATCCGTATCGCTGCCCCAATGCGTGTTGGCGAACTTCACATGTCTTCGAAATATCTTTTTTTCTTATTTCTTAGACATGCAGGTTTCCTCACGATGTTTTCCTTCAACGCCGAGCACGTGGTAAATCCGTACTTAAAATTGCAATTAAGTACTTAAAATTCATTGGAGCCGGCGGGGATCGGACCCGCGCATAGTATGCATAAAAAATAATTCAATAATGCATTGCATGAATTATTTTCTAGGTGTTAGATTAATAATTGTTTTCATCTCGTTTCAGTTCATTATCGAGCCGAAGAGTCTAGAAAAGGAGGTGAAGTTGCAACTGCCGGTCGTGCTGGGCACGTACCCGTTCCGCGAGGCGGGCGAGGAGCGCGAGCAGAGCGAGCAGCCGCCCACGCACTACCCCACCACGCTGCCCGTGTTCCGCGCCTGGCTGCACGACAAGCCGCGTTGACCACCACCATACCACCACACCACCACACCACCACCCCACAACGGCGACATGCTACACACACACACAGACAAGATCACAACACGCCACACATCTACCCTACCACACACAGAAACTACACTAGAGAATTGACTACTCATTCTCACTAAATGAAAAGACTGCGTCCAAGCAACACTGTCTCATGTCAGTAGGTGCCTAATTAATTATTAATAACAATACAGAAGGGAAGTACGTAGCTTTTTAAATGGGCCAATGGCAATTCTTAAAAGAGTTAATAAATTTGGCCGTGGTTTGCTCTCTTTCACGCTAATGTTGACAAAAGCGAGCCTACCTATATTATACAAAATAAGTGGGCAACCCTACCTTTTCTCTTTGATTTATATTTTTCTTGCAGGTATCGTATGTATCTCCTGTATCTTTGTAAGTGCGTGATTTTTTTCAGAATCTACATGACTGATTTCTATGATTCTTTTACTGGAGTACTGTATACTATGGGAAGGTTGGAACTACTGGAACCTTTCCTCAAGATTTTCATCTCGAAACTACTTTAAAGTCTATAACGTGACGTTCCGGACTAAAAAAAACTAGGACATCTTGTTTTGAATTTATGTTTGGAATTCGTTTGCGAGAGAAAAGGACAGATATATTAATCACTTGCAGTCATCTTACAACTCAGTAAAGTTCAGCATGTTCACATTTTTATCTTGCAACTGTCCTAACTTTACCTCCGTAATTTTGTTATTCGCTTTCGTTCCGTAACTACTACATAGTTTCTTTTAACCCTCCACACCATTAATGAAGAAATATTCCTGGTTATTGGACATTTAATATTAGTCTAATTGTCATGGGACGCGAGCAACAAGTTTGATTTCAGGTGCTAATGCTTTTTGAATTGATATTTCAATTTTAAATTATGTTTACTATTATTTGTGAAAGAACTGGCGTTATACTAATGAGTGTGTAGCATTTTGTTTGTATTTTACTCGCAATGAGACAACATAGTCGTTCGTTGTATGTCTTATTTGTCGTAGTAGGTATTTAATATTATGTACCCCTCCTGAAAGTTTGGTATAAATTCAGTTTATTTACTCAACGTTTTACTATAATCATTTATTTATATAACATTAAAATATACAATATTTATTACTATATTAAAAAACTAAAAATAAAATCTTAATCTTAAGTCCTACTCCCCGCGGTGTAGTTTAAATAAATGTATAATTATAATGTTATATTTAATTAAATGTTTGAATAACAATACGATATAAAAGTACGTAGCGCCATGGGAAAGCAGTGCGTCTATATTAAAACTATGTTAAAAAGCTATCCGCCTAGTTTCACTCGGGTCATTTTTAGATCTCGACAACAACGCTACTTACCTGATCCAACTATAGCTAAAAACTATCCAGGGTACCCTATAAATTTTATTAAAATCGATCATTACATTCATACCGTAATTTTATATATAAAGATGTGCAAGTATCTGTGAAAAGGTTTTGTTTATAGTTTTCGACACAACAAATAATGCTGAGTGTTTATTTGAAGATTATCAACAAAAGCTAGCGCATTTCCGCACAACATGTTACAAAATTGTTTGTACTATAATTATCTCAGTCATTTTGTGCGTAGGATCGTAGGAGAGAAACTTTCATAACCGACTTCAAAAACAGGAGTAGGTTCTCAATTCGACTGTATTTTTTGTGTGTTACCTCAGAACTTTTTTCTATGTGTACCGATTTTGATGATTCTGGTGCAAGCTGGTGCTTCTCACGTGGTCCCATATAAATTTTATCAAGATCTGAGCAGTAGTTTTTGAGTTATCCTTAATAATGCGTATTTTATTGACTTCGACTGACTACATTGATGATGTTCTCATTTTATTTATATTGAAGTCGGTTGTACAAAATTTTTAATTTTACCACTTGTTTAAAGAATGCTTACCAGTGCTATTAACACTAGATACTAATGTTCCCGTTAGTTACTCCATTTTAATGAATGCGTTAGGTTCATGACAATAGCCGAATGGCCGATTCGAAACCACGACTTTTGCGTTTTGTAGTCTAGTACCCTTAACCATTAAGAGGCTACTGTCGCTTCAGTAATTTCAGTTCATGGGTATATGATATTATGATATTCTTGAACGAATACCTTTCTTACTACTTGATACGATTTTTTACATTTATGATGTCTTCATTTCATAAGGTTTACACTGTCATGTATACAAAAGCCTTCTTATCTATGTAAAGATATGCCTGCATTTAATTTTTTCAAAGGAACTGAAAGGTTTTTCGGCATTTACTTTGTATTTAAGAGTAAGAAAGAAATTCTTTTTTCATGCTTTAAAAACTTAAAACTGATACCTGCATGTTTTTATAGGCAGGTTGTTGAGTTATTTTTTTTTTAAATTTAAAATGTATTATGTTGCATGGTTCTAAATATTTTTATTTCTTATTTGGAACACTATTGTGTCTGTGTGTGATAAAATATCTATTAATACATAAAATACTAAAACATCTATTTTTATATAGAAATATACATAAATATCTTTCGAAGAATGATCCAACGATGATACGAAGTAATAAAAGTGTTTTTATTTTGTATGAAGACATATCAACATATACTATATAATCTATGTAGTTCAGTTTGATTTTAATCACGGAAATTTAGCTCAAAACTGCATGACTAATCCTTCATGAATGGTGCCATTTAAATGTTTAATAAATGAAGCCAAACATACTCCGCCTTACTTATAATGGTTGATTATCGCTTACTTATATAAGTACTAGCGACACGCCCCGGCTTTTGCTTGGATACGTAATTTAGATTAAATATAATCAAAGACCATTAATTTTATAAAAACTTCGTTTTTCTTTTTTCAAAAAATATTATCAAGTTTTCGGATAAAATATCGCCTAGATCGCTCTTGGCATTGCTCTCTATTTGTTGGTAAAGTTTCATCACAATCGGTTCAGCCATTTCGAAGATTAGCCCGTACAGACAGACAGTTAAAAATAAAAATGGTCATTTACGTCTTAATAAACCCCCTGAGCTTAATAGAAGCCAGTTATTTCAATATTACGGGCAGACACTTCAATTTTATATAAAGGTTTAGATGAATTATCTCTATACCTGTCTCTTTCTATTGTCATTTAGTGAAGAGAGAGAAAGAAACTTTTTATGAGTAAGGCGGACTATGTAGAACTGAAATGTGTAACGAAACTAAATAACTGATATATTAATTTTGTATATTGCATCAAAATATGCATAATTTACTTTTAGAAAATGTTTAAAAATATTTTTTTATATAACTAACCTGTGATATACCAATCCGTCCATTTTATTATTATCTAGTTACTCTACTACTTATAAGAATTTAATAAAAAGTTATATCCACTTGATTTCCCTCTTTTATTTCTTTGTTTAATTATGTGCCCTCAATTTTGCCAGTATATAATTCATCATCAACAACATTATAATTACAATAGTCCAAGCCTAGCTAGACTTGAAAGAAACCAACATTTTTTTCCGGGATGGTCCCAATGGAGCAGACTTGGAATTTTTTCTTTTGTGTAATTGAAGTTGGGGTAAGGGGTCTGTGCCCCCATCTTTACTAAACCCGTGATGCTGAACATATCTAATAATGCACCAGCCGGTAAACATTACTTGGTAGATTACCCTCGCGTATAACTTGCGTCTGAAGAATCCGCGTTCAGCATTTGGGATGGGTTTTCCGGCATCAGTCGATCGCCAGAACACAGCTTTCAGTCCTGCTGACCTTGTGCACCGCGTGCTGGTATAGCTGACATTTGGTAAAAACTTACATAATGTAACAAAATCAAATGCAATATTTAAACAAATTCAATCACATAAAGACACAGGACAGGATCGATAGGTCCCGAGCAAAATAAGAATAGTGTTACGAGCTTGGGGTTCGAGACAATTAAAAACTGCCGAGTGAATTACCAAAATTGACACTTTAATTACAGAACACTAATTACAACTAAAAACCACACTAATAACAAAATACAATTGTACTACAGATCACTTTAATTCGCAGTTGTATCGCTTCGAAGTATTCGCTTGTATCGCCAATTCAATACTGACTCGGTCGCGGTCTATACCTGCCTTATATAGGGCCTCAGATAGTTTCCAGAACCTTCTACTGTAGAAACATCTAGAATGTTCAGTACATATCGGTCCCGAAATTTCTAGAAGGATCTTGACTCTCTAGTTCTGCTACTCGATACTAGAGGGCGCTAGTGGTAACTAGTGTTGCCATGTATAAACCATTAATAGTGGCGCGCAACACTGCCCCCTCCTAAGACATGCTCGTCCCGAGCATTATTGGCCCCATAATAACGCGCCAGTCGATCCACATGGACGATCTTAGAGTACCTCTTGCACCTTTCTGTATCCGGTAGGTTACGTCATTGATCCTTGTCACAATCCGGTACGGTCCGTCCCATTTACTGTGGCTTCAATATTCATGCAGTGGAGTGGCGATAATAATCGAGATTTCAAATTAAAGTTTAAACCACGTAAATAACAATTCAGTAGTCAAGTATGTAAAATTTTTGTTGTTTAAGTGAATAAATAGGTAATAATATCGTAATAATTTCCTATCTACCGCGCATGCGCGAAGACATAGAGTAGCGCACATTTTTTGTTTGGAAGAGCTTCTCTAGTACGTAGTACATATAACTCAATGTTCTCATCCCTTTGCCAATTGTCATTCTCGATTATTTCACGTAATCTAACTCTTGTCTGTCAAACGTCTGTGGTTAGTTGAAGATCTCTAGTTAATATATTAGTAGTCCAGTGATAAACAAACTTACAGTCCAGTGGACATCAGCAACCAACTTCAAATAAGAAAGAATACGTTATTTGCAATTAATCGATTTTGTTTTGCTGACTTAGTAAACGCGTTATGTATGCATAATAATTTTCCTTGCAAATCATACTTTTCGGTTTAGGTCATAGGTCATATTTTATACGTGGTAGAGCCATGCTGCAGCTATATTAATAGTATAGTTGTAGCACGAATGGGTCGGCTCGACCGGGGAAGGACCACGCTCTCACAGAATACCAGCGTAAAATAGCAGCTTAACACTGCTGTGTTCCGTATGGTGAGTGCAAAGAACCGGAGACCCTTTTTACTGGAAAAGAGGCATTCCATCTTAGTCCTCACGGGTGACAACGCATCTGCATTTTGATTATTTATTGAGGATAAATGTAGATGTCTATGGGTCACAGCAACCACTTACCATCAGGTGGACTGTGTGCTCGTTTGTCGCTCTATCCTATAAAAAAAATAGGTATTCTTATCTTTATCACATTGTATGATAATATTGTAATATTCATAAAAAATGACAACTAGTATTAGATTAAATTCATTTATAAAACTGAAGTGAAACGAAATCACAGTCCACCTTACGGTAAATGGCTACTGCAGTCTATGGACTCCTGCAGCTCACTTCAAACAAAGAAGACTACAGACGTGTCGTCACCACTGAGGACTAAGATGGAATGTCCACACCCTGTAATTATACTGGCTCTCTATACTCTTCAGATCGGAACTCAGCAGTGTAAGCACAATGAGGGCATCCACGACTTTTTCTGCCACTAGGGCGGCGCCACTAGAAAGTGAGGTATAATATTTGACAGATTTCATAGCGGGGACGTTAATTTGTTCGGAAAATGTAAAAGTTATTGTTTCTTTCTGTACTATTAGCTATATTTTATATTAACAACATTAAAAACAAATAAACAAAACCACAGATATTCATAAAAGTAGAAAATAAAAAAAAAAGAGTTAAAAATGTGCAAAAAATTAAAGAGCAAACCACTCACGCATTATTTTGTGTAATATAATACTCTAGAAACTGATAAACTTTCATTAAAAACAACTTCTCAATTAAATTACATTGTGCAACAAAAAACCTTACCTCAGTGTCAACTAGCGACATCTGGTGAGCAGAAAATGATTAGCCCTCATTGCTTGGCGGCAGAAATATGTAAGAGGGTGGTACCACCTAGTGAATATATCATTGAAGTATGTATAATTTTTTGTGTAGACTTTTTTAATAATATATGACGATAAACGTTACACGTAATGTAATTGAAGATAGCTTCATTAATTTTTTTGAAAAAACCTTACCTCCATACTAGGATTTTCTCCTGTATCGTGGAGGCAGTTTAATATAAATTGGACAAGGGCGAACATTTGTAGCCCATACAAATACTTGTTCCGTGCGGATTCGAACTCGCGGCCCTCAGCGCAGTAAGTCAATGCCAAGCCACTGCGCCATGGAGCCGTTCATTGATTGCATTGTCAAATATTTTAATAAACGACTACGGATTCTACCAGAAAGCGGCAAAATGTTTATAAAATATCGATTACAGAAATGCAATTTATGGGATAAGGATTGGTGCAAATTTAAACCATGTAGGTACTTTAATCCGTATTGTATTTCGATTCACTCCAGACAGATTTTTACAAGGAGAGGTTTCTGTAAACACTTACGATCTATGTATATTGTGTTTAAGTTAAGTTAAATCGAAATAGGATATAAGTATATGCTGAGAAAGCTTTTTAGGGCGTCCGCTGCATATAGCGGGAACCAACGAGCGTGTTTGTGAAAAATTCAAGAGCACCGCTACGTCATGCGGGTGGCGCGTGATTCGATCCCAAGCCCGCGAGCGGGATCACGGTGATCCCTTCTTTCATACTAATAAATGAGCGCCCCTGCGTGACGCGGGCTGTGCCCGCCTTGAAAGTACACTTGTTTGAAAATATCGGTTTAGTAAGTTAGAGTAAATTATTATTGACAAGCGTCACTATCTTTACAGAATTTATTTGCTATATCCCATATATACGGGTCGATTATTTAGCGTTACATATCGATGCTCAAGTTCTTATTGAAAGAAAAGTAATTGCTGGCTGGTTTTCTTATTAATATTTTTATGGACTATAAGTTTAAAATGTCTTCAATACACAGATATAGTTAGGTTCATACTTTGAAATATGGGATAATATATATATATATATATATATATACCTAACATGGAATATGGCAAATAAATTCTAACAACGGATGCTCGTTAATAATAAATTAATAGATAATTCCTTAACGCACGACTGTACGCGAACACAGTCAAGTAGAACGAGCGAAGCTGCGTAAATTATGGCGCGGGATGCCGCTTAACGCATCAGACGCCCTTAATGGAAAATAAAAACATGTTCTGCTTTAAATAACGTTTGAGTTGGTGACACGCTAGAATAAGCAATTTTTATTTTTATTTCATATCAAAATTTTCAACCGTAAAAAATATGACGGTTAGAACGGCAATTAATGTTTAGCCTTTGGAATATTTTACAAGATTGCCTTTTTTATACATATGCTTATGCTTTCATAGCAATTTCATCACATTTCGATATTGTTTACCGTTACGTATTCAACCCCCCTCCCAGACCCGTATGGATGTAATATACTTAGTGTTGATTGATTTACGAATGTGTGTATTGAAGATTCAATACGTTTGACAACTTTTATTGATAAATAAACATTGTTACTGTTTCAGAAACATGCACTTAACTTAAAGTACAGTTTTAAAAGCAATCATTCATTGTAATACCATGAATGGAATCATATCTACTATTGTTTATTTACAGAATGAGTTTGGTGACCACCTTTGCAATTAATTGTTGTCATAATTCTTTTCAAGATGTAACACAATAAATTAAGTATATTACGCATTTTATGTTAAGATTAAAATACTTTATAAGCTTTTGCACATTAAATCGTTGAGTTTAATGTTTTATGTGATTCGTGATTCGTTCAAGTTTCACTCAATTCATCCTATAACAAAGACGAATACTATGTAGTGTTGAAGATACTGTGTTGCCTCAATGTGTGTGTGGATGGAGCGGTTGTATTAGGAGAGGAGGGCGGAAACTAATGAAGTATTTGTGTATGTCGGTGTGTGGTGGGGGAGTGGTGGGGGAGTGGAGGGGTAGTGTTCAGGCCATCTTGTTGGCGAGCGCGTGGTGGAGTGCGGCGAGCTGTGCGGTCCACTTGTCGAGTGCGGAGTAGCGAGCGGCTCCTCGTGCGCCGCTCGCCAGCTCCAGCACCGCGTTCACCTGGTCGATGCGCCCGCTGATAGTACTGCGCACACCAAATGCCACGCATTAATATGTATCCTTTTTTTATATAGGATAAGGGTGACAAACGGGTACACAGTCCACATAATGGTACGTGGTTGCTGCGACCCATAGACATTTACATCTATTTTTTTTTATAGGATAAGGGTGACAAGCGAGCACACAGTCCACCTGATGGTAAGCGGTTGCTGTGGCTCATAGTCATCTACATCTATTCTCGTTTGCGAGTCAAAATTCAGATGCGTTGTCACGTGAGGACTAAAATGGAATGCCTCTTTTCCAGTAAAAAGGTCTCTGGTCTCTACACTCACCATACGAAACACAGCAACATTAATCGTGCTACAACTATACAATTATATGGCATGGCTCACCACGTATAAATATCTATCCTCGATTACGAACCAAAATGTAGATGCGTTGTCACCCGTGAAGACTAATAAATGCCTCGTTTCCAGTAAAAGTGTGTCCGGTTCTCTACTTTACCATACGAAACACAGTGCAGGTTACTATTGTACGCTGGTATTCCGTGAGAACGTGGTTCTTCCTGGTCGAGCCGACCCATTCGTGCTACGACTATACTACTAATATAACTGCAGCATGGCAATAGCGTAAAAAAAAACTAAAACCAATAACTGATTTGGTCCGACCCGCGATTCGAGCCTGGAACTCATTATCAGCAACCTCGTTTACGACCACTAGCACAACGAGGCAGTTTTTCACATGTATACTACTAGACCGGCAATACAGAATAAAAACTATGTCACAGCTGTGGGCACCGCTGGGCAGATAGCTGGCCGTTGAATATGCCACACAGTTGTATTTTAGTTTACGACTGTTACTTTTTGGGCAAATATGAAATAAAGTTAGATACTTGTCCGAAATAAACTTCAGATCACGTTAACAAAGGTCGGATATAAATAATGACAGCGTTTTCTTAGTCACATAAAACAAAATCAGTGTGAGATTGCCGAAAACAACGTTTACGAAACAAAGAACTAGTCTTCTTGCTTGATCGCAGTCGACTAAAGAAGTTACGGACCGTAACTTAGTACGCAATGTAACAGTACCGTAGTGCCCGTATAGTAGTATACATAGAAGTCTTTGATTACAGCCTATAAAAGTTCACTGTTGAACAAAAGACTCTCCCATAGATTGCCTCACTGGGGATGTTTGCCATAGTTGCCACGCTTGGCAGGCAGATTCGCAACCGCAGCTTTTTATAATTTTGAATGGTTATCAGGAAGATGCTGCTGCCCATCTCCTGCTTCAGTTTCCCTCTGTCGCCTCTTACGACACCTGCAGGACGATATGGGGTAGTGGGTATTCTTACACTGCTACCACTAAACAATCATCATCGTCATCATTACAGCCCATCACAAGTCCACTGCTGAACATAGGCCTCCCCCAAGGAATGCCACAAAGCACGGTCCCGAGCCACCTGCATCCATTGACTTCCTGCATGTCTTACCAGGTCGTAACTCCATCTAGTGGGGGACGCCCTACACTTCGCCTGCCTACCAGTATATACAAGTACATCACTAATTTTTAATTACCAAAAATAGGTGTTTTGGAGATAACTTGTTGCTCCTGTATTATCGTTCAATTGATTGTCTAAAGCGGATACCCTCTACTTCCCCATAAGAACCCAGGTTCTTCTTCAAAGGTCTCTTGCATAGTAGAGAGGATTATTTTAATCATTAAGCTAGGCCAATAAATTGAGCATACTAACGAACCCGAGTTACTTGTGTACTGCAAAATTCACTGCGAGTGCTTAGCCCCTCAGTGTTTAGCGTCAGACATATCTGGCATATCAGTGTTATTTTGCAATTTAAGCCCAAATTTGCAGAGAAGGTTCAGAAGTAATATACGCAAAAAAAACTCAGCCATTCTGTCCTTTTTATTTCTTTAGATTGTCATTCATAAATATCTAAACGCCTACTATTTTACTACGCACGCACACATTCATAAGGGTCGCTCGGTCGGCAAAAACGTTGTGAATTGAATCGCACACAGAGGAGCACCCGTACGCGTAGTTGTTGCCCATAAATCTCATTAAATTTGGGATAATTTAAAAAAGTAGAAGCCTTATACTCGTATTTTCAAAAACTGCAATAACGGTATATCATTATTTATATATTTGAACCTATGTTTAAAATTTGGATACTCTTTAAAAATAACCCTGTATAAAACATTCACCTGCCATTGAAAGCTACAAGATTTTCCACATTTTCTTTCTCGCATCTCTCGAGACTCACTCGAGTCGAGTGAGAGTCGATATGGGGTCTGGATCTTGGATTCAGATGGCGAAATCAACAACACTTACTTGTCCAAAATACACGTAACGAGAAGATTTTCCACCTCCTTCTCATCTATGTTCAGCTCCTTGGATATAAATGGTATGTGAATCCTCGTATACGGTCCGATCAATTTGATCAGCACTTGTGTTCTGATGTTTCTCAGCAGGTCCTCGATGTGTTCCCTGATGAAAGGGTCATCCATGATGTTGTTCCTGTTGTGCTTGAGGATGGACTCGAAGTCGTTGATGTCGTTGTTCTGGTACGCCATCACTAAGTTCGTCATGGCGAGGATCTCTGGGTCGTTCTTGTACGGTTTCGCTTCTTGCGAGTCGAAGGGATTAATGCCGGATTTCATTAGCCTAGAATTAAAAATCAATATTTTTAAAGTAATATTTAATAAACCAGCGTAAAATACTCGTCGAGTGTGAAGACGACACAACGCTCCATGCGACTTGTGCTCTATCGGACCGATGCAATGTCAATTCATTTCTAATGTAAATATGAGCAAGTATACTGCGTTATTACTAGAAAATTTATATTTAGAATACTTGGCCTTACAAACTTAATGAACAATGAAGAAAAAATAAATATATATATATTGAGAGTAAATTAAATTAGGCAAGGTTCATAATTTATACCCAAACTAAGAAATAATTCACAAACGTCTAAAGCAGTGGCGTAGCGTGCCTTAGACGGGCGCTGTATCAAAATTTGTTGGGGGGCCCAAATGAAGGGTAAAGATTTTTCACAAAAAGAACAAAAACGCTTGCATTGTATTAAAATAATTATATATTGATTATAAGTTATTGCTTACAATTAATACTCCTAGGAACTAACTATTCGGCGAACTTATATATTAAATCATTCATAGCTGACGACGATTTCAGTTTTTTTTAAATTTTTTGCCTCTATAGACAATAGTGACAAGTCTTTTTCCCGTCCCATAGAAGTCCTTAGAATTTTTGCTTACATACGTTCGGGGCCGCTGCAGCCCGAGGGCCCGTATCATTGATACGGCGGTAGCTACGCCCCTGGTCTAAAGCTTATTGTGACCTAACACCAAACACCATCGAATATATTTTTGCAGCTGTTAACCTTGCTCTTAACTATCAATAAAAAAATTCAAAAGCCCATTTCTTTTTGCTATTGACTTTAAGGTAAGAAAGTCCTCGCATAAGTTGTATCTCTTCGCACAAAAAACAAGTCCACATTGCGTCGCGTCATATCGCAAACTGATCTAAAATGTATTGTATCGCAAGGTTGTAGCTTACGAGAATCCGTTCCACTATTTATTGATTCTACAGAGAGAGCTAACCTAATAATCGCAAACCTTAAACTATATCCACACTGGTAACAAGAAGCGAGATGTCGTCTGGTACTGTAATCACCGATCCACTAACTGGTCCAATCAAATAGTGGGATGTCACATATTGATAATATTGAACGGATGCGATCTTGGATCAAAGAACTTACATGTTAGCGAGTACGAGGTACTTAAGGCAAGTGGTCCTCCTTGGGCTGCCAGACTCGTCGTAATTTTTGAACGCCTCGAAGAAGTCTGTGTGCGCTTTCTCGAACTCGCCCTCGCGCAGATGCATTTTACCGCCGCACTCTAAACATAATTATTCATTTATTTTACAATTGCAAACGAACTTTCTACTTTGCTATTACCTCACAACAATCAACAAATGAAACTTTGAAAAACTCATGATAAAAAGGTTTTTTTATAGTGTATATTTAATAAAAAGATGCTCGTTTATTTAAATAAGAATTGTAATAATGTAAACTCAGAACAACAATGATAGAAAGACGGAGCGCTCACATACACATATGCATAAAAAATTCAGACTTCTATGTACTACCCGTGCGGTTGAAGAATGGGATTAAAAATGGCGTCACCTCTATTCACCTCTCGCTCGCACACTGTCGCTATCTATACTCACAAACACCGGTAAATACTGCAAAAACTACGTTGCGATATGCGTTTATCGTACGTTCTGTAACTTAAGCAGGAGTGACCTAGACTAAATTTTATACGAAAAATTTAGAGATTTTATTAAAATATAAATATTGATAAGATAAAATAAATGGTATTTAATGATTATCTTAAGCCTAAATAACCCCACATCAATAAATCCCACCAAGGCGAAGCCAGAGCGGGTCACTAGTTACAAATATTATTTTAAAATTAATGTACCAACTTGCGTATACAATTATTTTCAAATATTTTCCAATTAACCGAATAATATACCGTTATTAGCAGGTTTTTGCTATTGGTACTGTGCATGTTGACGGTACGAGTTCGATGAGCCGCCGTTTCTAATCCCATTCTTTATCTGTACGGCCTGTACTGACTAGTCTTCTCGTCCGCTCACACTCGACTTGAAGGGAGTTACGGAGAATTGACCACAACTTAGTGCGCAATGTATTAAGGATGCAGAGCCCGTCTAGTAATATTTGGTAAAACCATTTGCGTCATAGAAGTCTTTGGTAAAACCATTTGCGTCATAGAAGTCTTTGGTAAAACCATTTGCAACCAACAACATGGTTTGAGGTGCATATGTGTGCGTCTAGCAGTGAAGTTTTACGACCTGTTAAAGAAAGAAAAACAAATGTGTGCATGTGAGCGTGTCAAGAAGTTGAGCATGGTTACTGCATCATTTGACGTTGTACGCAGCTTTGTTTGTTGATCTGGGAATGTAAATTGTATTTTTATTCTCTACCAATCAATCCATGTCTTATTGAATGAACTGTGTCAACTCAGCAAATATTAGAGATTTTGCAGAGCGACCTACTCGCGCTCTATTAAATTTCATAATGAACGAATGGGAACGCACCACTGAACATTGTTTCAATCTACAACTAAGTAAAACATCATAGAGGGGTTAAAATGTATATATATATATATTTCAAAGACATGTGAAGTTGGCCACATGGTTTCGATTATTTTCTACTCCATTAACTACTCGGTATACCGTATAGAGGTAGCATAAGAGATTCCATCACCCTATTTAATCCCATGGGTGTTGTAAGAGGCGACTACAGGAAATGCCAAAAAAAACTTATAATTTCCGATAGATTAATTTTTTTTATATAATATAGATTACATGTAATTCTTATTGAAAGTAATTTTTTTTATTTTACCACTGGTTCGGAATAAAACCTCTGTCCTGGGAAGAACCAGCAAGAAACCAGCAGGTAAATAAAGGTTGTACAAACAATTTACAAAATTTATTTTAGAAACAACTTGAAGCGACCTCATTCCCAGGGTTTATTATCAGGGTGCGAAGTCAGAAGTCCTCCACGTGTGCCTGGTAGTTGCGGGTCCCTCTCGATAAGTCTGGAGGAAGAGCAGCTACTGGGCCGATGCACCTTGGGCGCGGTAATCTTCCTCGAGAAATGAGAAATTTTACCCTTGGGAAGGTTACTGCCGCGGCTAATTATTCTGACATGGGTGGGGTCCGTCCCGGACCAACGGCGCGTTCCACTGCGTGACCTCTGATCAGCAGAGGGCATAGCAGAGGAGTGAGGGCGGCTCGTGTGCACTTACCCTGCCTCCGGGCAGACAGTGAAGGATTCATCCTTTGCTGTCACCGCCGGTCTCGTAATCCCAGTATCGAAGTGTCGTGGATCATGTCCGCGGCTTTGATTGGGACCGAGGGCTTGGCGTAAGGCCAGATTCGCAAAGGAGGTGGAGGCCGCGATCAAGGTCGTGGCCCATAAGCAAAAGGCCTCAAAGTTAAGGCCATTCTCGCGGCCTCCGCCTCCATCATGGCGGCTGCGGAGGCCAACTTGGTAGCGGAGCCGCGGGCGGATGTGGTCCGCCTGACGTCCGCCATGGAGACTCTCCAGAAGGAGAACGGAAGCTCCGCGCAGACCTGGCCAGTCTACGTGAGCCTGCCTCTCGCGCGGCGCCCCAGACGCAGCGCCAAGCCAGCTCGTGCCGATGGAGAACCAGGTTCTGAACCTGGTCCGGCAGGAGCTGGCTGCCTTCCAGCACCGGTTCTCCGTGCTGAGGGCATCGTCCTGCGGCCCCCTAGGGCAAACAAGACGGCGGCGAGGCCGGCAACGGTCTCGTACGCGGCGGCCACAGCTGCCGCATCCAAGCCGGGGCCATCCCGTCCAGCCAGCCTTCGGGGCTGCAGTTGCCCCTCCCCTGAAAGCCGGCTCCGGCAAAACCGGTACCGGCTGAACTGCCTGGCTAAGCCGGCAACGGGAAGGAGAGGCAAGGCGAAGGCAAAAGGCAAAGCGGCAGCACAGGCGGTGGCTGCGCCAGCCCCAGTGCCTGCGGCGAATGTGCCAGCGCCAGCGGCAAGCCAGCTGCCGCCGCCGCCGCCACTGCCCTCAGCTCCCTACACCTCCCGCGGCTGAAGCCGGTTGGCAGGTGGTCGGGGAAAAAAATAAGGAAGAAGGCAGCCAAAAGGCCAAAGAGCAGGAGCGGCGCCAGTTCAGGCGCGCAAGATCGCGGCTAGGCCCGCGCCCCGAAGACCGCAGCTGTAGTGATTACACTACAGCCGGACGCGGAAAAGAAGGGCGTTACCTACCGCGATCTGCTCGCAAAGGCGAAAGAGGCGGTGGATCTCGGGAGCTCAGGATCACCGGGGCCTCCGGCTCAAAGTCACCCAGACGGGGCCCGTATGCTGGAGATCCCAGGGAATCCAGTGGCGCGACCGCGGACGCTCTGGCTGCGAAGCTCAGAGCGTCCCTGGACGCGGACGAGCCCGAGTGTCCAGGCTCGTCAGATGCGCAGACCTGCGCATCGCGGTCTGGACGACTCGGTATCGGAGGAGGAGTTGGTGGCCGCCGTCGCCAGGTCCGGGGGTGCACTACTGACCAGATCAGGTCAGGCGCCATACGCCCGGTCCAACAGGGTATGCATGCCGCCACGGTGTGCTGCCCTGTTACGGCGGCCAAAACCATAGTGGAGGGCCGAAGGCTTCTGGTGGCTGGGTCTCAGCGCAGGTTAAGCTGCTGGAGCCCAGACCTCTGAGGTGCTACCGCTGTCTCGTGGGGCACCACGTATCGGTGAAATGCGCCCGGAGGTTGACCGCAGTGGCCTTTGCTTCCGCTGCTGTCAGCCCGGACACATATCGGCGACCTGCTGCGCCACGCCGCACTGTGATGCGTGCGGCGACCGGCAAGCCAGCCGATCACCGGGCCGGAAGCAGGGCCTGCGTGCCACCCGCCAAGGCCAAGGCCGCGGTGGGGAGGGCCTCCGCCGCCACCGCCTCTGTGGCCACCGCCGCAGTCGCGACTGCCGCCGCTGCCGCTGTCGCTGTCGCTGCCGCCGCCGCCGCCGCGACACCGACGCCCGCAGAGAGGCGCCCCGTGGAGGAAGCTGAAATGGAATGCCTATAACGGCCCATTAAGCTTCCTCCAGGCGAATATCAACCACTGCGCCTGTGCTCAGGATCTGTTGCCCAGAGCATGGCGCAGTGGTCGATAACATCGCTGTGGTCGCTGAGCCGTATTTTGTCTGGCCTAGGGAGGACTGGGTGGCGGACCTTAACGGCTCAGTGGCCATCATTCTTCAGCCGCCGCCGGTACCCCGACCCTGAAGGTGTCAGGAGGTCAGGGGTGCGTAGCAGCACGGTTCGGGAGTTCGTCATTGTGGGGTGTACTTCTCCCGAACCGATCTCTCGCCGAGTTTCACAACTCTCTTGCAGAGCTGAGAGCAGTCGTCGTCGAAGCTATCCCTCCCGTACTTGTCCTCAGGGACTTCAATGCCAAGAACTTGGCTTGGGGTTCTCGTCGTACAGATGTGCGGGGTAGGATGGTGGAAGACTGGGCTCTGGAGACAGGCCTGGTCGTCCTAAATCGGGGTTCTGTCCCCACGTGCGGATGCGGGCGAGTCGGTGGTGGACATTTCGTTCGCCAGCCCGCTCTGTCGCCGCGTGCCATTGACTGGCGTGTCATGGAGGGTGGAGACCTACTCCGACCACCGGTACATCCGGTTTGACGTTCCACCCAGCCCTCGAGCGCGCCAGTCCTACAGGCCCCGAGTGGTCCGCGTTGGGCGCTGAAGCAGCTGGACCGGGAGCTCCTCCTGGAAGCCTCGATCGTGCAGGCCTGGGTGTCATCACCGGACAGGCCTGCCGACGTCAATGATGAGGCAGGGTGGTTCCAGGAGGCCATGTCCGAGATATGTGACGTGGCAATGCCCCGCGTCCGGCCAGGAAGTGCCCGGCGTCAGTGTATTGGTGGTCGCGTGAGCTGACGTCTCTGCGCGAGGCGTGTGTCGCCGCGCGGCACCTGTACGCCAGGCATCGCAGGCTCCGCATTCGTCCACCGAATGCGGCAGCCATTGAGGCGGGGGGCTGCGAGGGATACAGAGCGGCGAAGACCGCCCTCCGGGAGGCTGTCCTGCGGGCCCGGGATCAGGCCCGTGAGGAGATGCTGGAGACTCTCGATAGAGATCCGTGGGGCGCCCTTACAAGATGGTGCGGATAAACCGCACCTGGGCCCCCGCTGACGCAGAGTCTCCGGCCTCAGCTCGTGGAGGATGTGGTGAGCGCTCTGTTCCTGCGCGCGGGAACATCCGCCCCGCCTATGGCTCCGCCACCTGCGGTGCCGGGCGGACCACCAGGACGACGACGACGACATCCGGAAGGGACCGGGGTAGACCCTGAGTGGCGGTACGTAGGCTCAAGGCCAGGAATACCGCCCCAGGACCCGATGGCTTGCCTGGCAAAGCCTGGGTCCTGGCCTCGGAGGCCTCGGGCCCCGACTGAGGGGCCTAAGCGCATGCTTGGAGAGGCCAATTCCGCTTCGTTGGAAGACGGGGAAGCTGGTCCTCATTCGGAAGCCGGGCGCCCTGCGGACTCTCCGTCCGCATACCGGCCCGTGGTGCTGCTCGACGAGGTGGGCAAGCTCTTTGAAAGAGTAATTGCAAACCGCCTCGCCGAGCACCTTGCGGACGGGGCCGGATCTTGCGGAACACCAGTTTGGTTTCCGCAAGAGGCGCTCACGGTGGACGCCATCATGCGCGTGAGAGCCCTCACGACGGGGGATGGCCAGGGGGGTTGGCGGTGTCTCTCGACATCGCCAACGCCTTCAACTCCATGCCCTGGAGCTGCATTAGGGAGGCACCCGGTATCACCGGGTGCCGATCTATCTCCGTCGTATAGTCGGGGACTATCTGACGGACAGGGCCGTCATCTACCCCGGTCGAAACGGTGAGTGGAACCGGCGAGAGATGTCGCGGTGTCCCACAGGTTCGGTTCTGGGGCCGCCCCTGTGGAACATCGGTTACGACTGTGCTGCGCGCCGACCTCCTACCGGCGTCAGCGTAGTTTGCTACGCTGACGATACGCTGGTACTGGCACAGGGGGTCGTACGAGGCGGCGGCGGAAACTATGACACGCGGGCTGCGATAGTCGTTGAGAGGATCCGGCAACTGGGTCTCGAGGTGGCTCTGCACAAGTCCGAGGCCATGCACTTCCATGGTTCTCGGAACAGGCCACCACTGGGATCCTCAGTGATGGTAGGAGGGTATCCGTCGGCGTCGAGTCGACGTTGAAGCACCTAGGACTCGTCCTCGACGGCCGATGGAACTTCGTTGAGCACTTCCGACGTTTGGCTCCCAAACTGGAACGGACCGGGCTGCCTTCAGGCGGCTCCTGCCGTACCTGGGGCTAAACGCTTCGCCGGAGGCTCTACGCGGGATCGTGAGGTCCATGGCCCTTTACGGGGCCCCGGTGTGGGCGCGTGGTTTGGCGCGGCTTGCCGTCCACCACCTAAACGCGCCCCAAAGGGTGGTTGCCGTAAAGATGGTTCGCGGCTACCGCACGATCTCCCGCGAGGCGGCGAGCCCCTTGCTGGATTGCCGCCATGGGATCTGGAGGCGATAGTCCTCGCGCGCCTGCACGAATGGCGCGCGGAGGCACTATGCCGGGCGGAAACCCGCTGCCGCGGCAAGTCGTCGCGCAGCGACAGACTTCCGGCATGATCTCATGGCGACATGGAGAGAGCGACTGTCGCAACCCGTGCTGGGCACGCCACTATAGCGGCGATAAGACCTCTTTGAGGAGTGGCTTGAGAGACGCCACGGTGTCCTCACCTTCCGCCTGACGCAGGTCTCACCGGACACGGTGTGTTCGGGAGGTTCCTGCACCGAATCGGCGGGAGGAAACGCCCGGTGCTCCCACTGCGAGGATCGACCGGAGGACACGGTGGAGCACACCGTGGAGGTGTGCCCTGCTTGGGCGGAGCACCGCCGTGTACTCGTAGCGGCGATGGGCGGCGGCGACGCTCGCGTCCGGCCCTGGTCGAAGCCATGGTCCGGAGCGAGACGGAATGGATGCCGTCACCACCTTCTGCGAAGCAGTGATGCTAGGAAGGAGGTGGCGGAGCGAGAAGGAAAGAGCAACAGCTTTCCTTCCCGGCCGCCGCGGAGACGCCCGGGCGTCGGGGCTACGTCGTGGCCCTGACCACCGTAGGCGCGGACCTGTGGACGGCGAGCAATGGTAGCTCGCCGTCCGTCCGTCTAACGACGACAGGCCGTGTCGACGGCGCGTTTTGTTCCACGCGCGCCTCAAAGAGCTGTCAGCAGCGTGAAGGGGCCCGCAAGGACCGATACTGCCGGGGCTGCGGGCTGTTCGAAAGAGATACCGCGGCTCCGGAACGTGGGCACTGAAGGAACACGGATGGTTTTAGTCAGTAAAGTTCGACACTCCTTCCGCTCCACCCACAGCGAAAGGCGTCATTAGATGATTTTCCATCCGCAAAAAAAAAAGGGTTTACTATCAACCATGTATTCATTTATATTATAATAACCCTTTTTATACAGTTTTTGTTTAATAAAACGATATGATGATAAGATAATAGATGGTGGTGGTTATACCACATCTTGTTAATGTCAGACGTAAAATACTCAGATCAGCGACGGGCAGCAGCATCCAATGTGCGAGAAAGCCACGATTGTAGTGTCTATCTGCCTGCCAATGCCAATGACAATGTCAATCTTGACGAATAAGACAAAAATCCTACAACACGAGAAGTCCATGGCCAGCAGTGTACTGTTACGGACCAATAAAGAAAGAAAAAGACCAATTCGGGTTGTTTAAAAGCCGTCACTTTGCTAATAATATAATAATGTCCTCCAGACCGAATTAAAGTCATGGCGGCCAGTCTCAATGGAGACCAACTATATGTCCATGGGGATTGGCATAAATATTGCAGAAATAATTGATTTTCCAATTTTTTCTCAAAAGTATGTGTTTCCGCATGTTGAAACTTTGCGTGTGTGCTTATAATAATATAACCCTTCTGTAATATCAACCCCCAACTCGACGGACGTCAATGGAAAGTCGTACCGCACTCTCTATACCCATAATCTCACCGTCAGATGGGATGGCAAACCGACACGCCAAGAGAGATATTAGGCGCAGGACAAACGGCTTTACGTACTTTCCGAGGTGAAACACCGCCAACTACCTAACTCCGGGCTGCTACTGACAATTTTTTAACAGAAAAACTAAAAATAACTGATTTTGCCCAACCCGGGGGATGCGAACCCGGGACCTCATGATCAGCAACCGCGTTTACGACTACTAAACCAACGAGGCATACACTTTGCTAACCTCTTATAACGCCCATGATGAGCGGGTGTGGAATTGCAGATTTTATGTGCAGTGACTGCTCATACAAAGCCTTAAGTTTCTTGTTGTTCTTCTGCGCCGTGTACATCTGGATCTCCAGGGCATAGATCTCCAGCAGTTGCGTGCCTTTCTTAAGGTCATCCTCACCGTCATCCGTCTACAACAATATTCACATTATTAAAGCTCTACAGCAACCAAAAGTTAGCTGGGCTTAATATTCTTCTACAAATTCTTTATGCTTTATGCTTCCATTTGTTGTCGTGATAATGGGGGTTGGCCGTTTCTGCTAAAAATGTGACTAGTCTATTGTTTGTTCAATTTGTATGAGTTTCTTCAAACTGGAATACTAATATTGGGACCCTAATTAATCCTAAGCCATTTTTAATATATCTTATTGATAAGAGTTACGGAATGGGTCAACTAAGAGATACTGTTTTAAGCTCTTTTTCTTAAATTCTCAAATTCTTCAATTGAAATTTTAGATTCTTCTACATATATATACATAAAAATTGTCCATAGTGGCCATACCTGACAACTCTGATGCAACTGCTTCAGGATCTTGGCTAGTTTGTTGAAATCACCACGGTCATAGTATAATTTACCAAGTTTTGTGTTTGTCTTGAACCACAGCCTGTCATTTTTTGCATCCTTTAAAGCTTCTAATGTTGTTTCATAGAAGTCTTGGAGTAATTCCATCTAAAATAATACAATATATGTCAATTAGTCATGTAGACCAAATTAAGAAGTAAAGAACCATTATTGACTTGTGATGATTAACAAATACAAATACATGAATTACTAGCGTCTATTAAAATGAAGCGTCATTTAAAATAATATTTCTTTCATGGCAAGATAAGAAAAAGTGTGAGGGAGATGGATATTATTCCATTTCGCTCGCACTGTAGAAAGGGTGTCGTGACGGAAAAATCTTAAATTTTTTCTCGCCTAGCCCACATCCGTCAAATTCGTACCGTGCGATAAGAAACTTCGTTCCAAAAACCAAAAAAACAAAATTTAAATAGATTTTCGGGCGTTGCGCGGGAAGTTTCAATCGTTTATCGGATTTTTTTTAAATAATTTTGAGTTGTTATTAGGAAGATGGCTGCTACCCATCTCCAGTTTTAGTTTCCCTTTGTTATCTATTACAACACTCACAGGATGATATCAGGTGTATAGTATATTCTTACATCTCTACACAGGACATACTTGCATTGGCTTCAGTATCCTGAGACGTAATTTCATTGGTGATATAATTATAAAATTTATGAAAAGGTATGAAGGAACATTTTACTATGTACACAGTTTTACATATTTTTTTTAAGAATCCTAGCAGTGCTATTAACATTACTAATATTCATATCACTCTGCAGTGAAGCTTAAAATGCTTGTGCTAGAAGTAGTTCACAACAGTCTAATGGCAGATCCAAGCCCATAATCTTTTTAGGTTGCATGGTCTGAACCCTTGACTATTAGGCAACTGTGGCTTATACAGAGTGCCCCAGAAATCGATGTCAAGCCGGAAACGGGTGATAAACCAAGTCATGATAGTTATCAGAAAAATAAAATAAAAAATTTAAGATACTTATTTTTTGAAATAATAAGCGTTTAAAAAAATCGAGATAATCTACATCCTGTGATAGTCTTTTAACTCTTGTTACTGCAAATCTTTATTTTTTTATTATGTAATCCTGAATAATGCTTCTGTAAGTTGTTGCCTAAAATTTAAAGCCAACTGCTCTAGCTTGGAAGAAAATGTCACTTTTGGCCCTACTAAGTATTCAAAGTTAATACTTCGCCCAATTTTAATATTCTGTACTACAAAAAATGTACTACGCTAGTTTGGCAAGTAACTTTAAAAGTTGGCGCATTTGTTAAGGATTCCAAAACGGAATAACACTTGCTAGATTATTTCTTGGACAATTTTTATTTTGTAAAGAAACCCAGTTTTGAACACTTTTTTCTTACTTACTTAAAAAATTATTCTAGTGTGACCAAGACTTTCCTCAAGGCCGTAACTTTAGGATTCTAGTTTGAGTGAAATGGGGAGAGAGGGAGAGTCATTTTATGAAGTGCGAGCGAGACACATAGTGATACCACTTTTACTAATGTGTCAGAGACGGAGAAAGTAATTTTATGAAATGTGAGCAAGACATATAGTACATAAACACTCACGCCTGTCACCCAGAGGGGTAGGCAGAGACTACGGACTTCCATTTGGCACGATCCTGGCACACCTCTCTCGCCTCCTTTACATCCATATATCTACGCATACACGCACGTTGGTTAAGGGTACTCCTAATCTGGCCCATTTTCAATATATCGCCAATTTGGTCGATAAACCTTCGTCTAGGGCGTCCCTTTCCAACTCTGCCGTTCACTTCTGCAGCATAAATTTGCTTTGTCACTCTTTCTTCGTTCATTCTTTCTACATGACCAAACCACCGAAGCATTCCTTTCTTAATCCTGGTCACAATGTCATCTTGCAAACCACACTTTTCTCTTATCACACTATTTCTCACCCTGTCATTCAGATTCAGCCCTAGCATACTCCTTAATGACCGCATTTCTACAGCATTTATTCTACTCTCATGCTTCTTCTGCCAGACCCAACTTTCACTACCATACATTAAAGTAGGGACTAACACAGCATTGTGAATTGCCAAACGTGCCTTTTTTGACACATTCTGACTCTTCACAATAGCGTGTAGAGCCCCATTCACTCTATTTCCTGCGTTCACTCGTCATTCTATATCCTTATCATATCTACCATCCCTGCTAAATAAACATCCCAAATATACAAACTCATCCACTTGCTCAATTAACTCCCCTTCTATTCTTATTTCACATAACGTTTTACTTTCTTCTCTTTCAAAAACCATCACTTTCGTCTTACTTGCGTTCACTTTCATACCTCTTTCTTTTAATGACCGGATCATTAAAGTAACCATCATTTGTAACTCGGCAGCCGACGATGCAAATATGACTTGATCATCGGCGTACAAAAGGCATTTGACGGTTAACTCACCCATTCTCAAACCACATTCTACAACTTTCAAAGTTTGCAAACAACTGTCCATAAATAGGTTAAACAGCCAGGGGGAAGCTACACAGCCCTCTCTGACACCTTTTTGGATGCCAAACCAGTCCGAGTAGACCCCGTTGATCCTGACACAAGCACTAGAGTCCCTATAAAGAGACTTCAATGCCTGTATAAAACCAGCGCTCAAACCAAATGAGTTAAGTGTTTGCCATAACACATTCCTGTCCACTCTGTCATAAGCCTTTTCCAAGTCCATGAAAGCACAAAAAACTTTCTGGTTTTTGGCCAAAAACTTCTCCGCAATCATGCGCATGGAAAATACTTGATCCATACACATTCCTTTCTAAATCCAGCTTGCACATCCCAAATTTTCCATCAGTTTCTTCCATAACTCTTTCAATTAACACCTTAGCATACAGTTTACCCACAATGCTAAGCAAGCTGATACCACGGTAGTTTTTACAGTCCTGCTGTGACCCTTTTCCTTTATATATTGGGACTATAACGGCTTTGCACCAATCTTCCGGTACCGCTGGTTCCCAACATAAATTAAACAAGGTGTACAGCAGGCCTGCCACCTCCCTCTCCAGCCCTTAGCATTTTGGTGATACACTATCATATCCGGCTGCCTTACCTGCTTTCATGCTTTTCATTGCTTTCATTATTTCATCTACACTTATCTCCTACCTCTCCACTTCTTTCGAATTTCTATTTCACTTAATTCAGACGACCTTCACTCATAAACACGCTTTCAAAGTATTCCTTCCATCTCTTTAAATTCGAAACTTCATCATTCAGCATACAGCCATTCTCGTCTCGTATAGCATTCATTCTAGGCTGTTTTGAATTTCCTAACAGTTCTTCGAGTTTCCAGAACATTTTAATATTTGCCTGGAAGTTATCAGATATCCTTCTATCATTCTTATCCGTTCTTTCTTGCTTTTTCCTTTCAACAACTTCTTTTACTCTCTTATTTATAAGTATAAAGTCTGCCTTTTTTCTTTCAATCTCATCATTCATACCGCCAGAATTACCAGCTTTGGTTGCCAGTAAATCTAGCCATGCTCTCTTCTTTGCTTCAACTTCCATCAGAATCTCATCATCCCACCACAACATATTATTTTTCCTTTCATTCATTCTCTTACTTACACCACATACTTCGGTGGCTGCATCCACCAAAACTTTCTTAACATTATTCCATACAGTCTTCAGGTCTAAATCATTCATACATATTTCATTCAAACCATTTATTTTCTCCTTCAGTCTACATTTATACTTCTCTTTCACACCTTCATCTTGTAACCTCTCTGTTCTTATACGCTGTAACGCAGTGGTAGACACAGATGTCCGATGCCGCCAACGCCTGAATAAACCATTAATTCGACATAAGACCAAGTAATGATCCGTCCCTACGTTGGACCTCGGTAAACTCTTGTATCTACCACTGCGCTCCGCATTCTTTCATCCACAATTATGAAATCTATCATGCTTCTATCATATAGTGACGCCACTCTTATTAATATGTGAGACGGATTCGACCATTCGACTAGTGCGAGCGAGGCAATAGTCGCTGTTGTCCATCTTCACTAACGCATACATAATACAGAGCAGTATGTTACGCTCCGTCGCTTACTGCACATCTTTCAATATTCGTTTGTGACGATTTAGTACTTACCACTTTTTGCTACGTTTATTGGACTTGATTCCTTGTGATTTGGATTTGGACTGTTTAGTATTTCTTTATAATGACCTTTGCTTTCCCCTGGACTACCGTTGATCGTGTGATTGTGTAGTGCCATCATGTATGTGTACACCACACAGGAATATACCAACATGCATTTTATTTATGGGGAATGCAGAGGTAATGCTAGTGCTGCAGCTAGAGTTTATCGTGAGAGGCACCCAAATGCTGCTCGTTATCCGGATCATCGAGTTTTTACAAATGTGCATCTATACTCTCAGAAGGCCGATTCCCAAACCATGCAAATGGTGAAGGAAGAATTTCTTTTACTTACGAGGACATCGTAATACAAGCAATCGTAGAAAACCCGTGTACTTCAGTGCATGTGATTGAAGGAAGCACAGGAATACCCAAAGTACAGCCCTCTGAACCTTACAAAAAAAGTAGTTTCACCCATATCACATGCATCGAGACAAACTTTACTACCAAAGTAAAATGAAAACCCGTAAGTCTTCGAGAAAATTTTATGGTCTGATGAGTCGACATGTAAAAAAGATGGTTACATAAATCTACACAACTTACAGGAGTGGCATGTAAAACTCCACATTTGATGAGACAAGAGAGATCACAGTATCGTTTCAAAATAAACATGTAGACCGGAATTTTAAATGGAAAAATCATTGGACCTTTTGAACTGCCACAAATCTTGAATGACGAAGTTTATTTGGATTTTTTACAAAATCATTTACCAAATTTGTTGAAAGACATGGCACTAAGCATTTACAGAGACATGTGATTCCAGCAAGACGGCTGCCCGGCACACTATGCCCGCTCAGTTAAAATTGGGCGAAGTATTAACTTTATATAATACTTAGTTGGGCTAGTGACATTTTTTTCCAAGCTGGAGCAGTTGGCTTTAAATTTTAGGCAAAAACTTAGTAATAATTTAGAATCGTTTGAAAGGAGGGAGGGGGAAGAGTGGGGGGAGAGGGGACTGTCCCCCACACCACTCCCATGAAAAGGTAATACACCGTTTTTGAGAAAAATCAAAAACAAAATCCCATAGGCCATACCATATTAGTATAATAATGTAACACTACATGCTCTTACGTCCTTGTTGCACAAAAATATGTATGCTATCCAGCTTTCACAGTAATGTTGCATTCGTTTTTCCATTTTACCCATTTTTAGGTCATAATAGTTTTTTTTATTTTCTCGAAAGCAGTGGTGACCAAACCTGTACCAAATACAACATTTTACTCATCCAAATTCCTGCCAAACAATTCTAAATCCAACCCAACAACTTACAGAAGCATTATTCAGGATTACATAATAAAAAAAAAAGATTTGTAGTGACGGGAGTTAAAAGACTATCACAGGGTGTAGATTTTTTTAAAATGCCTATTTTTTTTTAAAATACATAACTTAAAGTTTTTGTTTTGTTTTTCTGATAACTATCATGACATGAGAGCCGTGGTAGCTCAGATGGTTAGCGCTCGCTGTTAATTTCACAGTACGCGAGCAACCAGGGTTCGATCCCCACCGGCACCAATGAAATTGTTACTTGCAATTTTAAGTGCGGATTTACCACGTGCTCGGCGGTGAAGGAAAACATCGTGAGGAAACCTGTGTGTCTGAGAAATAAGAAAAAAAAATATTTCGAAGACATGTGAAGTTTGCCAACACGCTCTGGGGCAGCGCGGTGGACACTTCCTTGCCCTAAAACCCTCTCAGAAATGAGAGAAGGCCTGTGCCCAGCAGTGGGGCGTATACAGGCTGTAACTTCAACTTTTAACTTACTATCATGACTTGGCCTATCACCCGTTTCCGGCTTGACGTGGATTTCTGCGACACTTTGTTTTTCTTTACCAACATATTTACAAGTAATATAAATTGCAATAAGTGGATTGAGCTTTTATAAATTTCCCTCTCTGACTGGTATTATTAATATTTAAAGGGAACTCATAAAAAGAAAATCTTGAAGAAAGTATAACTTACCAGTTTAAAATTTATTTTTATCATTTGCTTAAGGGCCTTAAATCCCCATTCACCCTTATCCCCACCCTCTAGCTCTAGGACCTTCTGAAAGCTTACTAAAGCAGCCTGTGGCTCATCCTCTTTCAATGCTTTACTGTTGTAATATTGGTTTTCTAGATCAACATCTGGTTCGGAATTACTATCTTCTGAATATTCCTACAGTGAAAAAAAGAATAACAATTTAGTAAGAAATTTGACGTAGGAATAATTTAATTTAAAGCAAAAGTTATTCTCAGCATAAAATTTTAAATAAAAGTTGTTTCCACAAACGTAAATATAGTTAAAGATTAAATTATGGGCAAAATTAAACGACATATAAACATACATGACGTTACGTTAGTGAACAAAATCGGATAATAACATATAAGTTTAATTTTTATATGATATTAAAAAAAATAAACATTAGGTTATGAATTACTAGGTTATAAATCCTTACGGATATATTTCAGTGACCTAATAAATTGATATTTATTTATATGTAAATTCCTAATTAAGGGCAACACATTTTTACTTTACTCTTTTTAAACCTATTATGTCCTTAGTGGTAAAACAGACTTTAATAACAAGAAATCAATAACAAAGATATTTCAAATAAGAATAGATACATACCAAACCATAGTCTTCTTCTTCTTCACACATGTAATCATCATCATTATCCGACATTTTTTCAATAAGTTTACAGATTTAATTCTAATGTATCACGAAAGTAAAATCATCAAAATATTTGTATGAAGGTATGAATTTTGTATTTTTCGTTGACACTCACAGACTAACTAGTTGACACTTGACAAAGGGATTTATGACAACTTGCCAATGACAATAATTTTTATTCCTTGGTTTTGGACACAACAGTACTGTGTACTTTTGCCAGTGCAAGAATTAAAAAAAAAATTGTTTGAAAATTTTCAAGATATCGTCGCTTGGGGTAAACAAGGTTCTAAGTGAAGAATGAAACAAAACACAAAATAATGACTTCATTTAATAACTTTCTTTTCTACCTCAAATGTAAGCATTTTGACACAATATTGAGGGTGTAATGGTAGTTTAGACTTAGTTTATTCTATTAATTTATGCTTTTTATAATAAAACGAGCTTTTGAATTTACTCGTACATAGGTACTATCTGTTGTCTATTATTAGTATATATGCGAGTAAGATAACATAAATTCAACAAAGGCCTATCTTAAGATTACACTGACACTTTTTTTTTATGGAATTTGCTTTTGACCAGAATTTAACCCTTTCGCTGTCCCGTGCATCACATATAGGTCATTGGTATTGTCTTACTATTGTGTCTGAAAATCGGACAATGAAGGTGTCAACTAAAGTGTGTAAGTTATAATATGATGGATTATGATAGGATAAAAGGAAATTTAAAAGACATAATTTCTTTTACCCCGAATATATATAAGACAATTGAAAAAAGTAACATTTTTCCTGGAGGATGTTGCAAACATAGGACCTGAGCGTGATGATTTAGTGATGGAATACCCGAATACGGTGGGCCTTTAATTTTCATTGCCTTGCTAACTAAACACTAATAATAGTGATAAGAATTAATATAAAAGTTATAGTTATCATGTAATGACTGTTATATTTTTCTCATTGAATGCTAAATAATATTGAGAATATGTGATATTTTTCCATGAGGACGTTAAAATTACTAAAAATGGGCATTAAATTAATGATGTAATTATGGAACTACCAAGCACATTTGCGGTAGATTTTAAGTTTTAAAAGACTGTTTTGTGCCAGTTACGAAAACTGGTAGTAAACATTAAACACTAAAATCAGAGACTGAACAGTAGCGTATGTTATCTTTACCTATAAATATATGTAAAAGAAGTTGAACTACTCACTGACTGATTAGCTGACATTCCGTACAGCATTATTTGTCGTTGTTTTTGAGAGCCATTGGTTTCCTTGTTTACATTTTGTATTTTGCTTTGTTGAATATGGTATAGGTGACATGTAACATTATGAACACAATTGAAAATCTATTGTTTGAGATCAATAACGGCCGCTAATGGGTTTAATGGATTAAGACATTTTAACTTTCTGTTTCAGGTACTGGGTACGCCAAGAAGTCTTACCAAGAGATTGAAACAGAAGAGAAGAGGTTGAAAATGGTGCGCGCTCTTCGTCAGACAACAAGGCGTCTAAAAATAAAAGTAGCAAATCTGGAACAAATTCTTGAAGTGTTGAAGGCCAAAGCTCTTGTTAAAGAAGAGGATAGCAATCTACTTAACTCGAACGATACCGTCAATAACGATTTCCTTATATTGACAATCACAGAATGCTTCTCATTAAAGCTGTCGCTTTAAGATATTTGGAAATAAGAATACATCATGAAACCAAAAAATTAGCGAGTCCGTCGAAAAAATTAGGAATATTCATGCTAAATTACTTTTATTTCAAGGACAGTAATAATTAAATTGGAATTACCAAGACCTATAAGTGTAATTAATATGATTTACTTAACAAATAAATGTGTTTTAATATTTGTTATTATTTGTTTCATTTGCTTTACTTATCCTATCCTAATAACATGTGAATAAAGTGGCCTAGAATTACTGACGTACGCTTCACAAACATAATCTACCTATTTTGTGGGTAACATTGCAAAAATGGCAGCACTGTGATGCGCGAATGAAGGGCAGAGGAGTTTTGGCGGGAACTTGATCGGCGGCGGTTTGCTGCTCCTGTATTATTTTTTGAATAATGGTTTGAAGTGGATTTTGATATGTAAAAGTGGTGCGATTTTGTGTATTATGTGTCTGCGCATGTAAACTATTAGTGGAAACGGTGAAACAAGTGCTCTGATGGTGATGTGATTCTCAAGATAAGGTGTCTATCTGCTTAGGCGCCTTGAGATACCATCGCCAACTGTCAGCTGTCTGCTAATTCAAGTTGCCGTCAAAATCTCCAAAGGGCTGCACAATGTGACGCATCAACATATTGTTAAGCAGTGTACTAGGAAGGATGAATAAACATTTGGGGAAATTATAATAAACCGAATAAAAATACCTAAGACTTGGCCTAGAGGTTTAGATACCAGGCCATAAACTCCAAAAAAAAATGAAGGGCAGAATAGCGGTTACGCGACCCCGCCGTCTATTGGATTCTCTGTCTACGAAACGAAAATATAATAAAAAAAAGAAAGTAAAAGACAATTATGTGTGTTACAGAGTTCATAATAGAATTTCAGTTTGTAGCCGATTTATTTTATCGTATCAGAGACACGTGTTCACATTTTACACCCAAAGAAGAACTGAACTATTCGTTTACCGACTGCCGCCCCGCCGGTGGCGGTCGTTATCATATTTCACGAGAATTATATACACACTGACATGGGCGACGCATGTGTGTGCTGTGTCAGCAGCACCCATAAAGGCTTGAATTTGAAGGGGTTTGATTCAGTCAAATGAAGTAGAAATGAAGCCTATTATTTTGTCTTCTGGTGCTCCTTTCAGGGTGTTTTATATGACCCTGTCATCTATATAAATAAAACGATAAGTGTTCGCAGTTGTGCGCGCATCACGGAAAAACTATTTCAGTTAGTTTTTCTAAGTTTTATTTCTTAGACACTTGGCTCTTATCAAAAAAAATATTGCGATATCTTAATTTAATATTTATACGGGGTTTTTCATACGGTCAAGTGTCCGTCGCTTGCTCTCGCGTTACTAACCCATATAATTTATATATTTTAGCTACAAACGGAGCAACGAATAACATTGTTTACAAATAAATTTTGTAAGCAAAGTATATTTTTGTTTGCAATCTTTTTGATGTTTTTTCCTTCGCACATACGAAAACTTTGTTAATGTATCAAGCAACGCGGACGAAGTCACGGGTATCAGCTAGTTCAGTCATATAATATCTTATCATATACTGTTAAGTAGGACAGTAAATTACAGAGAGTAGTTTGTAGCCTTGCATATTAAAGTCTTTTGGAACAAATTGCATAGCCAAGTACAAAGAATTTGGTAGTAATTATAACTATATAACTAAAAGGAAGCCAATGCGGTAAGAATTACCATACTCTAAAATAGAGTATTTTAAGTACTCTATTTTATGAAGATGTACCATATAATCTTTAACAATAATAGAGTAAACTAAAATACTCTATTTTCACTAACTCTAATGCAACGATTTAAATAAAAAATAATACTTTTTTAAGTCATTATCTTCATAATCAGGTACTACTTATAACTCGTGGTCGGATAATCGGGCGCTTATTTACCTAAAGTTTACATTTTTTAGAATTAAAGAAAGATTATTGTGGACATGCCTTTTTGAATCCCGCGTGCGGGATTTGTAGGTCCTGAGATTAATAAAAATGTTACCTACGTACAAATTTTTCATAGGATTGTACATTTGATATTTCATTGAATTCTTACATACATAAAGATTTTTCTTTTAATTTCATTATAGTCAAACAATATTCAAAGAAAATTTATATGAGAACTTGTTCGTCTATTCTCGCTGTCCCCGACTGGCGAACATTGGGAAAAAATTGCTGTATCCGCCAATCTTCCTCTTGGACCCTACTGGTGGACACTGGGAAGAAATAAGTTACTTTGTCCCTCAGTGGTGGATATCGAAACCAAAAAATTTCCATTGTCCCCTACTATTTATTGATTTTGTTTTCATTATTATTTATTAACATAAGATTAGTTTTTAACATAATATAAAGGTCGGTTTTATTATAATATTAAGAGTTGCACGACGTTGACATGTCTGCGTCTGGTCAATGTGAACATGACGCAAATACGTTCACACGTCAACCTCAGATTCTACTTGTTTAGAAGTTTTTTTACGAAGTACATTCATTGAATTAAAATAAATAATAATTTAAAAAAAAAACTAAAAAACACGCTTTTTTAGATAACCGAACTAAAAAGTAGAAAATAATTTTCAATAAGTTTAAAATAAGAAAATAGTGATACTTTTTTCGTTCGGTTATCTCATTGAGTTATATGTACTACGTACTAGAGAAGCTATTCCAAAAAAAATGTGCGCTACTATATGTCTTCGCGCTTGCACGGTAGATAGTAGAGTCTTTTTTTTTTGCGCCCAATGCAAGGACACCCTCCGAAGCGGTGGAGGGAGGTGGTGAATGCTCCTAGCATACCCATTATGTGGGACTCACTTTGAAGAAGTGCCTACCCACTAAACACCACCTTGCCACATTAGCCCGAAGGCTTTACAATGGAATCGGAGACGACCTTCCTCGGGGAGAGGGAGGCGTGGGGCACAACCGTCCGGGGACGGAAGCGCGGATCAACCAACACAGCCGCAAAGTGCGACGGTGCTGGAGAAATGAGAGTGGGAATAGCATGTGCGAGCACTGACTGCCAGCGCAACCGCACGGGGGCGGCGGCACTAGCGGGTGGGTATAGGGAGGGAAGGCACTCACCGTTCAACGGTAAGTGCGGGACGCACAACACAACCGCACGGGGGCGGCTGGCGGAGACGGGAAGGCTCCACCGTCGCCCGAACCCATATTCATGGGCACGGAAACACGGCGACGGCGAGACAGCTAAGCACAACCGCACGGGAGCGGCTGTGCTAGCCAAGCGGGAGGGCAAAACCCGACCGTGCAAGGACGGGAGTGTGGGAGGGTACCCAACCGTACGGGGACGGAAGAGCGGTCAGCCAACGCTACCGCACGTAGGTAGAATGAACCATACAATCTAAATAAATAATCGTTTATTTAGTATTGTATGGTTAATTATATCGAGTTCAATTTTTTTGTCATTTATTTTGCATATGTGCTAATTTAATTTAAAATACTCTTATTTTAATCTAAACAAACATATTTTAAATAAAAAGTAATAATAATTTTCTTTGATAATAAATGTGATTATATATTTTACATAGTTATGTTTTAAAATATTAAATAAAAGTATTATTAAAATGTGACAAAATAATGTTTCGTTCGTCGTTCGTTAGTCGGGGCGGGTGTTGTGCCTTATGAATTACTTGTAAGGAAACATTGTAGGAAACTAAAAGAAAATGAATTGTTATCCGTTTATTCCAACTCAACAAATAAAATAAAACGCTATTGTATACAAGTACATACTAGCTTGCTACTTAATTATTTATCTATGGTACATACACATATACATATTTTACCTACATTCGGCTTTGTAATGGAACATCTGTATGTTTTATTCTATGATTGTAGATAGCGTGGCATTTAAATGAAGAAATTATTTTTTTCTATTGTAATATTACGATATTATTACCTAATAGCTTCCTTGAAGCTCTTCTGCATCGTAGATGGATTCTTGTAGTGCGAGGGAACGTGCCAACATAGTTCCCGGCGTCCAGTTGCTCCATGGCTTCCTTTTCCAGTGTTATAGTGGTCAGGTTGCAGTCATCTCCTAGGGCGTGGTTTGTGACGAGCTCTCGTGTGCGGTCGTGATGATTCTTGACTCTGTTTATGGTATCGTCTTCGCAGAGGTACTGCTGATCTACCTTCGGGCATTCATTCTCCATATACGCATACGCTTCCCTATTGATTGCTAGGAAAGGACGGAGTGGAATAAGGATCTTGTTATACCTATTCGGGGCTATCGAAAGTTGATACAGATCGAATATGTTCGCACTAACTATGGGAACTTTAAAAACTATAACTATCTGTTTTTCGGCGTAATATGAACCTGGTTTTATGATACTATAATAGTCGCGTAAATCTAAATTTAATATTCTATCATCCCCATATATCATTCTTACTCTTTCTATCATTAATTTTAATGATCTATCATTGAATGAGGCGTGCTTAAGGCACGCAAAAGAGCTAGCATGTTTTCTATTCTAACTAATTCTCCCAACAAATCATCGACGTTTTCCGTTATGATGGTCAAGAGCTGAGCGAAATGAGCATATTTTATTAAACTATTTTCTTTATAAGCAGTGCTATTCAACAAAAGTTCTAACGTAGCATTGATTGATTGCTGATTTCTAACTAACTGGTCTATGACGCCGTTATGTTGCGTCATCCATTCCTTGCTGAGGCTTATGTGCGAGTTAAATTCCGATATAATTTTAACTTGGTTATTTTCGAGATTTTTTATTGCGTTATCAAATTTAATAGTATCCTGATAATCTAAATTTCCGGTTAAGCTTTTAATAGCAGATCCTAAGCCATCAATTAAACCTCTCTTCGCTCGACTAGGTTCGAGTCCTTTTAAATGATTTAAAACTCTATTGATTTTATGAGATAAATAGTTAATTTGAAGAGAATATAGAGAAAACATATCATTATTTAATCTTAATTTAAAGTCAGATAACTGCTGTCCCACTGCAATAGTTCTTCTATATTATTGATGCGAATATACTGTAAAAAGCTATGGTAATGTGACACTAGACGAGTTCGACTTAATTTATAAGGAAGGAGGCCCGGACCATCGTTGAGACTTTCAAGTCTTATCTCATGCGTTTGAGCAAGATCCACCATCATCACCAACGGAATTCTGTAACAATTTGGCGCTATTAGGGACTCGTTTAATGCGAGCTTTGGCAACGGGACCACGTTTTCGTAAAGTATAAATATGTATAGGTAGGTTAGCCACAATAATATCGTTAGTGTATCTGGGTGCTAATTTTCTCGGCTAGCAAGTGGGTTTTTTATGAAAATCTGCTGTTTTGGTTCATGCTGAATTTCGGGTTCTCTATCCTTATTTCTATTCTCAATTAAAACTGTGCGATCATGTAAGGTAGACTGGTTTATAATTTCATAAACTAATTTCATTTGTTCTCTATGATTTTGAGTGTACTGTTGCAGTAGATGCTGGGTAAGGTCTACACCTACTGGGTCTCTGGGGTCAAAGTGACCTGTTATTATATCGAAGGGCCTGCATTTCGTGAAACTGCACCATCGAACTATTGTAAGCGATAATCGCGTATGGTACTAGGTTTACAGCTGCCTCGTCTTTACGCTGAAGTTTTAGTAATCTAAGATGTTCGAGAAGAGTTGAATGGAAACTTTCTACATTTCCATTGTCGTTTGGTGAATGGGGAAGTATTTTATGGTGGTTAATATGGTGCATTCTTAAAAATTCGGAAAATAGTTGGTTAGTGAATTCAGTGCCGTTATCAGTTACTATCGTTAAAGGTAAACCATGGTGCGTGCAATATTTTAGTAGAGCCCGTAAAACGCTCATGGCTGTACCGTCGTGTAGATGATAGGCTTGTCCGTACTTGGAGAATACGTCGACGAACGTAACGTATTTTTCGCTATCTACCGTGAATAAGTCCATATGATATATAGAGGTTTGCTCGGGGGCGGAACAATGTTAAATCTTGGTTGGATAGGATTACGGTCGTATTTACCTTGGTCACACACAATATATCCACCATTAATTAATGAATTTTGTTATTTGTTCTTTCATTTTTGGCCAGTGGTATTTTTTTGAAAGAGACAAATAACACTCATTAATGCCTCTATGGTTGGTTTTGCCCTCGCGATAGTGTTTAATAATTTCTTGTTGCCTTGGGTAAGGTTTAACGTTTTCAAGTTCGCTTTTGGCGAGTACGAGATTCATTGTGGAGCTTTTAAAGTTACTCTGTATGACAGGTATAATTGAGTAAAGTCCTAACGGGGGGTTGATTAGAATTCCGGTTTTAACTTTTGGGTTCACGAACTCCTTTATTACATTTATAATATCGGTCTCTAAATTTGATTCCGTTACTTGCACCGAAATGCGGGTATGTGTGTCGAAAGGCTTTGAAACCGCGGGTCGCTTTTTTACGTCGCCTACGATAGTGATAACCAATTGGCGTTGGAATTTGTTCAGTGATTCATCGGTTATTGGAACTTCCAATATGGGATTTTCGTGACTCGTATGAATGGTAGCGGTTGTAGAACCATGACTGCGTTCTGGTTGTTCCGAGGGATTCGCTAGAAGAGAATTAGTCTCTTCGTTATAGATTTCAATGCGACTGAGGGCATCTACGTTCGTATTTGATTACCCTTTCTTGTAAACTACAGTGAAGTCGTATTCGCTAAGCTTTAAGCGCCATCGAGTTAGGCGAGAGTTCGGTTCCTTTAAACTCATAGTCCACTGTAAAGGTTTGTGGTCGGTAAGTATTTTAAATGTCCTGCCGAATAGGTAGGGTCTAAAATATTTAGTGGCCCATACTATTGCCAGGAGCTCTAACTAGATGGTGCTGTAATTTTGTTCACTATCATTAAGTGTACGCGAAGCATATGAGACGGGTTTATCCGAGCCTATCGGCCCTTGAGACAAAACAGCACCGATGACAAAGTTCTACGCATCGGTAGTAAGGATAAATTCCTTACTAAAGTTCGGGTATTTAAGAATTGGATCATTCGTCAAAAGAGTTTTACACTTCTCAAAACTGTTAACATAATCGGGGTCAAAAGTGATCTTTTTACCCTTTTTTAGACACTGTGTTAATGGTTTCGTTATTTTTGCAAAATCTGGGATGAATTTCCGGTAGTATCCTAATAGTCCTCAGAATTGCTTTATCTCCTTAGGAGATTTAGGCATAGGGTATTTTTCTATCGCTGCTATTTTGTGCGATAAGTCGATAATGAGGTAAAAATCTTTCTACAGCATCCGGGCTCAAAAATGATTGATTCGCTCCGGTATCGATGAGAAGCTTCAACGGAGGGTCTAAGATCTGAATAAATGATAGCTGACGCTGGGTCTGCAAATTGACTTCTATCTTGGCTTGTTTGAAGGGGAATCCTCGTGAAAATTTTCCTGTTGGCTGGTGGAGGGCTGAGGATCGTTTTCTGTATCATTGATGCTTGGATAATCGTTTACCGGAACAAACTCGGGACCGTAACTCTCGTGGTTTACATAATCATTATAGCTACTCGCGTAAGATGGACATTCGTAGTAATCCGTGTAATAGTTGTTGTAGTCGGGCTCATAGTAATAGTTATCATAGCCGTCACACTCGTTAAAATTCATTTCACGGCTTTTATAATAATTCGTAGGTGGTGGGTTACCGTGCTTATTCCAATCATAGCCAGTTAATCGTCGTTACATAAAACCGTAGGAGGTAAGGCTTTAGGCATGAAATGTTGAACACCGCTCATAGGCTTAGGACCAAGATTCTGAGGCTGCTGATAACGAGGCTGAATACGGAACACATTACTACGTGGGTTATAATTCGGTGGTGGTGCACTGAACATTTGTTGAGTACGTGTTGGAGACTGATGTTGAGGGCTCGCATTGAACTTAAATTGATTTTGCGGTTGAGTAAATTTAAATGGTTGAGGTTGAGGTGGCATCCACATCGGTCTCTGAGTAGCGGGTGCTAACATCATAGGTGGAGGCTGGAAATTTTGCTTAGATTGAGAAGGCATTGGAATTGGTATTTGTGCTCTTGGAGGCGGCTGGAGAGTTTTAGGGTATACAACATTATTACGCTGTTGCAAATATAAAATATTTAATTCCTCCTGAACAAATTTCAATACCTGCTCTATTGTAGAAGGGCGCATACACCTTATTCTAGACCCTAAAGGCTCATGTAAGCCACGAACGAAAGCCTGCATAGTGAGCTTGTTATACAATGTCCGCTTAGACAGGATAGTGATCGGGATAGTTTCGTGCAACGATATATATGTCATGATGGTACTAAAAAGAGTCTGACAGTGATCGTAAAACTTCTGAGGGCTTTTGTGGCCTTGCAAAGCTAAGGAAAGGTCATTGTACAGCGCAGTTTCGTCTCTTTGATCTGCAAAGTTGTTAATAAGAGATTCGCGAATTCCTAGCCAATTATCAGGGATGTCATTAGAATTTATGATTGAAGCCGCAGGTCCGGTGATTTTATTCAAAATTCCGTTCAGTAAACATAAATTAGATAATTCACTACCGGCTTCAGAGCTCATGTAAGTTGATACGACCTGATCGCATATTGTAATAAATCTCGTGAGAATATTTGGATTACCGTCGAAACCTGGCACGGGGCGCAAGGCCTTATATATTACATCGGGATCATAAGGCATTTTGGAATTTACTGAATTTAAATTTAATTCTTCCTCAATATTCCTTAAATGATCTAAATCTATATTTCGGCGACTGTCAAAAACCAGCCTCGCTAGGCCCCCTATTCTTTGGGTGAAAATTTTTGGACAATAAGGATAACACTTAAAGGATAAAAGGAAAGACAATTTTCAATTTCAATTTTTATTTTCAACACAAAAAGAAAATTTTGCGTACTTACAATATCATTCTGTTTTCCTCCGCGTATCGATTTTCGGATACTCGTCCCCGGTGCTGCTGCCAAGTGGTTCAGATATTAGATTAAGGCTAGAGAGCCAAATCAGCGTCTTTCAGCGCCAACCGAAATCTACCGTTTTGGAGATTTTAACGCCGCGTACTGACTCTAATATCCTACCACTGCGCCAATTACGTTAGCTGCAGCCGCAGGACTTAAAAAAACAATTCTTAAAATATAAATTTAATAAAAGAAAGATTACAATAATTCTATAACTAAAGTAAAGTGATTAGCTTGGTCGAAGTGTGACCGAAGAGTGTCGAAATCCGATGCTAACTTGCATCGAGATTGATTGTTTCGTTGACAGTATCATTCCTAGGCGACACTATTGCTTTAAAACGCAACCAATGAAAGTCATTTTCGTACAAATTCTCGATGTCAGGGTATTTAAAAAATTAAAATTTCTAAATTATGGACTATTTGGCCTAGAGACTCATCCAGAAGGACGTCACAATTTCTGCTTAAATTTGCAGTGGGAAAAATTCCTTCCCCAAGTTTTAGCAGTTTTTGTGGGAAATCACTATCTGTGATTCCATGAAGATTAGCTCTCATATTCGTCCATAATTTTAAATTTTCAATCGAAGTCCATAAGGGAGACGATTTTTAAGCATGCTTTGATGATATCTGCTTGCGTACCTCTGTTAATGACGGGAAGAGTCTGTCGGAAATCTCCAGCAAATACAAAGGTAATCCCGCCCATGAGAGCAGAGGAGTTTCTAAGATCTTTTAAGGTTCTGTCCACGGCCTCTATATGTGCTCTATGGCTCATGGTACATTCATCCCACATAATCAATGAGGCGCCTTGTAGTAATTTACCAAGTGGCCGATTTTTGCGGATAGAACATGTAGATTGTTGCTGAAGAGTTACGGATAGCGGAAGTTTAAAAGTAGAATGAGCAGTTTTTCCATCCTTTAAGAGAGTTGCAGCAATTCCTGACGAAGCAACTGCTATCGCTATCTTCCTCGATTTTTGTATCTTAGTAAGTATCAAATTTGCAAGAAACGTCTTTCCAGTGCCACCTGGCGCATCAAAAAAAAATTATTCCTTTGTTATTATTCACGCTATCGACTATAGTCTCAAAAGCATGTCTTTGATCTGGGATTAGTCGGCAGGTTTTCATTGACAAAGCAGTCAAATCATTTGTATTATAGTCTGTAGCATTGTTTTCTATACGAACTGAAGAAGGTAATCCAAAATGACTCATGCTTTTATCATTTAATTGCAATAGTTTATTTTCTATTTGTATCAAACCTTCGTTAACTCTCGCGCGCGTAGTTGAGAGGTTCTCAAATTTTGTTCATCAAGCCGTTGCAAACGCTCGACACTCGACTCTCGCGCGCATAACTGTCAACTGTAGATAAAAATACCTGTTAAAATAATAGAGCGCTAAATTTAAAACACGTAAATATAATATTTTAAAAGACAGGAATACAATTTTTTATCAAAATTAATTGAAACGCTCATGAGGCGTGTACTTTTGGATTCTCCAAATTATTAACCACTCTTGTCGTCTGAAATTATAATCAAAAACATGAATCTACGTTTTTAATTTATATACGTTATTATTAAATTATAAAGATTATAAAAATAAATATTCAATCACTTATAGGTAATTAGGTACTTCTACGGTTTCTTTCAATGTTGAGGTATATGTATGAGGTATCTATCTGCGACATTCAAAATAATAAATTATAGTTAAGTTACTACTTACCTAGTGGAGTCTTTGGGATAATTAACAAATGATATATTTAATTTTTTCTATTATTGTTCATACAAACAGTACAGTAAGCCATATTTACACGTTTTTTATATTTCATTTGATACGAATAATAATTATTTGAAAAACAAACTAAAAAATTTGACACGTATTATTCTTTACATCACCCTGAGTTTGAGCACTGGCCGAGCCGTTTCTCTGTGTACGTGATGAACCGCCAGTGCTCACGCACACACTCGCCTTAAGCTTATAGCAGTGTACCTATCATAGCGCGGTTGTATGAAGCTTTGCCTCTGTACGATACGGTTTCTACACTCATGTGCTAACACACTATTGTAAATTGCCATATTCACACACATTCTGACTTCCCACGTTTGATTGAAGAGCCCCATTTATTCTTCCACATTTGTCAACTTTCAAGGTTTCTAAAGAACTATCTATATATAGATTGAACAGCTATGTGAAAGCTACACAACCCTGTCTGGCACCTACTAGGATAACAAACTTACGCACGGATGTAGTTGTATGGCGTACAAATAATTGTTCCCGGTCTGTATGTTTGTCCTTGTGAAATTTATGTTTGTAAACTGTCTTCACGATACAGGAGAAAATCCCAGTGTGAGAGTAGCGTTTAAAAGAAAGAGAAAGAAAAAAAAATAGTCCGAGTAGGCCTCGTTGATCCCGTCACAAGCGCTAGAATCCCTTAAAAGATATGTATTTTAATGCCTGTATCAGCCTAGCGGTGAACCCAAACGAGTCTTTAAATCAATTAGTGGAAATATACAACAACAAATACACATGACATGACATATAATAGACGTTTTTGGAATAAGTCCTTATTATTTCAGACACTCCATGTTAATTTTGCTTGGTTTTTTTTTTTTTGTATTAACGGAATGTGTTTGGTCACCCTATTATATTTGTATATAAATGATCGCACTCATATGAATATTACTATTAAATACATGCTGTAAATATAATTGCTTTATTATAATTTTTTATTCTTGATTAATAAAACGAAAACTAGATAATTATGTATATAAGGTTGTATGTTCTATATCAATTTGCTCTAGCAATTTGTTTAAAACAAAAAATTTAACTGTGATTGGAGAAGCAACAAACCAATAGCTATACTCTAACTGATGAGTTAAAATTAGCGGGAAAAGTAAATCTTTCTGTTTATTTTCCATGTAATATAATTCCAATCATGCTTTCTTAACTTAAATAGTTAGGTTTTGTTATCGTTTCTTTGTTCCAGAAATGTTAGTGTACGATATATTTATGAGAATATAGCTGACTTAACTTTGGTGGAGTGGGGGTTATCTTTTCGCGCCAACGCGCCATTTTAAGGAAAATTTATTTAACCAATGCCTTGGTCTGTCAATTTAACGAAATTGTTCAAAATCCTGTCTCACCTGTTTACTGTTTAATTATCGTTGTTAGTTTTATAGTGTTTTTCATAAATCATTTATTAACGCGCAAGCTGCTAACATTATATATATTGTGTTACTTGGTAGTATCTTAAATAAAATCAGAAAATATATGTAACTTATAATTCTATCTTATTATTATTAAAAATTATTTCATGTCTCAATAGTAAAGATTTCATTTTTGGTTTCGGAACGAACCTTGTTTTCCCGCCAATATTGGATTGGTTTTTGTTTTGAGTTGAGTGACGATAGGTACTGGATTTATAAATTATAGGTCGTAGTTGTGAAAACGTGTCCAAAAGTTAACCATTCTTTTATTTTTATCTGATTGCTGTTTTGTTAGAAATTAGAATCATTTGAAAATGGCCCAACTTATTGAGAAGGAGAATCTTTACAATGGAATTAATAATGTCCATATTAAGGTAAAAACTGAATTTTTTAACTTTTTTAAAATTAACATTTCTAGTTCATATTGTTGCCAATAAATAATTTTATATTTTTTACAGTCACCTGTTAAAAATGTTTTGGCTGCTCGGAATGAAAATGTAAATGAGGAAAAGATGGAAATAGAAAAAGGAGACTCAAAAGTGACGACATTTGATCCGCAACTGGAACCGCTTTTACGTGAAAATCCGCGGCGTTTTGTGATCTTCCCTATCAAATATCCTGATATTTGGCAAATGTACAAAAAAGCTGAGGCGTCATTTTGGACAGTGGAGGAAGTTGACTTATCCAAGGTAGGTTACTATAAATTACTAGATGAAACAATACTACTTTTGCTTTCGTTTATATGTAATTTTATCCCAAGAACTAAGTGGTATGCATTCATGTTTTTATATTATTGTTAAACTATTATATATAATACAATCATATCTTTTTAAATTTAGGATTTATCTGATTGGGAAAGCTTAAAGGACTGTGAGAGGCACTTTATCAAACATGTCTTAGCATTTTTTGCTGCTTCTGATGGCATAGTTAATGAGAATCTGGTGGAACGCTTCTCACAAGAAGTTCAAGTTACTGAAGCAAGATGTTTCTATGGTTTTCAAATTGCCATGGAGAATGTGCACTCAGAAATGTACTCCTTGCTTATTGATACTTATATTAGAGACCCTAAAGAGAGGTAAGTTATTTTAATCCATAGAATGCAGAACACCTAAACTTTTAAGAAGTAAAAGAAATACACAAAGCTTAACCACATTTCAGCCATTAAATATATATGTGGATATGCTAGATACTTATCATTTTATTTTATTATATAGTATTATAATTTTTTTTTCTTTTATTAGAAAACATTACATTATCTTTTGTATCTCATATTAACCATTTTACATACATGCAGATAAACAGCTGTGTAATTACTGTTCTTAGTCTGGATGTAATTACTTGTTTCATGTGATATGTGTACCCACAACTTTACAGTCTGATAACCTAATGCCCGAGTTGTTCTAAATGAAATGTTTTCTATCAAATACACCAATTCCTGCTTTTTGAAATATACACATCTGGTAACTCAAAGATCATAGAAATATGTGGAAGTCTTAATAGAATAATGTTTTCTTTTTATCAGGGACTTCTTGTTCAATGCTATTGAAACCCTGCCTTGCGTAAAGAAGAAGGCTGACTGGGCTCTGCAGTGGATTGCGAGCAAGTCTGCTACATTTGGAGAGAGGATAGTTGCTTTTGCAGCTGTAGAAGGAATATTTTTCTCTGGCAGTTTTGCTTCAATATTCTGGCTGAAGAAGCGTGGATTGATGCCAGGCCTGACTTTTAGTAATGAGTTGATTTCTAGAGATGAGGTATAGTAATTTTTTTTATATTTACTGATGTTTTCATATCAGTGTTAGGAACATAAGATGCTAAAATAATGTCTGTTTATTAATATTATGAGAAAGTCAATATGTCACTTAAATGGAGTAAGACAATGCAACTAACTCATCAACAAAAATAATGGAAGGATTTTTTACTGCTTTGATTTTTTTGGTGTTCCCTTAAATGAAATGTACTATGTTATTATACAGCCAAATGTGGAAAGTATGGCAAATATCCCCTTAGGCAATCTATGGTGGTGCACTTTTGATTGACTTATTAATGATTTTTAATGAAAAAATCTAATCCCATGTGATGGTGGTGTAAGAGAGCTTCTCCCATCTTCATCCATGGGTGCCATAATAGACGAAAGTGGAAAATGCCAGAAAAATCTCATGGCTTCAGAGAGATGGTAGTATAACCATTTTGTTTATGCTAGATGTAAAAATGCAGATTAGTGATGGACTGCAGCTACTCTTTTTTAAAAAGCCGGCAATGCATCTGCAATTCCCCTAGTGTTGCAGTTATTCATGGGCGACGGTAGTTACATACCATCAGGTGAGCTGCATGCTCGTTTTCCTCTACTATAAAAATTTTTTAAGGTGCAAGACATGTGGCACTGGAATTGTCAATCTGTCTGCAATCTGTGATGATAAATACATAGAGATACAATTGGCATTGATATCTCTGTAATCTTTATTTAATTGGTTAAGTATAGCACAAATGTGCTAAATATTAAGTGGGTCATTGATAAGGTATCAGACATTTTATAGAATTAACAACTTGCTAAGCTTGTACTGAGTACTTTGCTAGTTGTCATTCATATTAATCATTCTGACTCTGTGGTTGTGGTAGTTATTGTAAAATCTATATCAGCTATTTGCTTCTTGTTTCATAGTTTATTAATTTTATGTTATGTAATAAAATCGGGCTGCTATGATTATGATCTTGGCAGGGCTCCTAAGCTTTTGCTTAGAAATTTAGAGTCCACCTGGGAAAGCATGTACTATCGTACCTACTTCTGCTGCCAACCAAACCTACAGACCATTTTGTTTGAAGCTTGGTCTTCAAGAGTGATAATGCATCTGTGACTTATTTGTTTGAAGTTGGTTGTAGATGTCTGTGAGTTTGAGTTGGCTAAGCAGTTATTTACCATCAGGTGAACTGTAAGCTTGTCTCTCAATATTTAAAAAAAATCAGTGTTTCTTAATCTACTGCAGGATATAAGCCTTTTCATAGATGTGTCAAGTGTCATACGCATACCTTAGAAGATAAGCCCCTATATACCATGCTGAGCTGACAGACAATAATATACACTCTTTATAAAATAAGGGTGACAAACAAGCACACAGTCAATCTGATAGCAAGTGGATACTGTGGCCCATAGACATCTACATTTATTCTCGATTAAGAATCAAAATGCAGATGCATTGTCACCTCAGAAGACTTAAGATGGAATGCTTTGTTTCCAGTAAAAAGGGTTTCTAATTCTCTACACTCACCATACGAAACACAGCAGCAGCATTGAGCTGCTATTTTATGCTTGTATTCTGTGACAGTGTGGTCCTTCCCTGGTCAAGCTGACACATTCATGCTAAAACCATAATATAGCTGCAGTGTGGCACTACCACGTTTATTTACTTGCACTGATAATGCTGCTTCCTATTCCCAGCCTGTGGTATTAGAGAGCCCTTTTGTTTATTTTACAGGGAACTGCACACAGGAGAGATGGTTTAGATCTCTTCACTATATAAAACTTCATTCCAATATTATTTAAAAAGAAAATTTTCTCTGTTACAGGGCTTGCACACAGATTTTGCATGTTTAATGTTCAAACATCTGGTTCAGAAACCAAGCAAGGAATGCGTACTACAGATTATCAAGGATGCTGTTGCCATTGAGCAGGAGTTCCTCACAGATGCATTACCTGTCCGTTTATTGGGGATGAACTGTGAGCTTATGTCAGAATACATTGAATTTGTTGCAGACAGGTTACTTGTTGATCTAATTGGAGAAAAGGTAGGTGTATTATAAATTGTGCCCAATTTATTATCTTTTAAATACGGTTTATTTCTAGAAAATTGAATAATATCTCGGTTTCAGCACTACAAAACGAAGAACCCATTTGACTTCATGAATTTGATATCGCTAGAAGGCAAGACCAACTTCTTCGAGAAGAAAGTAGGAGAGTACCAAAAGTGGGGTGTGATGTCTAATCGTATGGACAATGTTTTTACATTAGATGCTGAGTTTTAATTTCCTACAAATTTAGCAGAAGGCATTTTTAAGACAGACAGTATTATGGATTAACATTCAATGTCATCCATACTCAGTTAAATTTTTATAAATTTTCCATTATGGTTCTATCGGTGGATCCGGTAAATTATATAAGGTTTTAAGGAATGGAAAATATGCTTGTGTCTGCACTGATTTAATATTTGACTAGAGCACTGAGTGTGCTTGCACTGCAATTTATGTACATATATTTTTATTCTTAAATACAAATCGAAATATTAAGATACTTAATATTAGGTTAATTAGTAAAAATTGTATGATAAGTGTTGAACAGTGATTTGAACTGATCTTACAATAAGGTATTTGTAATGTGTGTTATATGTGTAATGATGAAATAATTGAGAATTTAAGGTGGTTTTAGATGGAATATTTGTGATATAATATAATTCTTATTGAAATAAATCTATTCTTATGTATTCAATTTGTTTTAATGTACATAGTCAGCATTTTCCTCAAATTGAAAAATTTGCGCAATATTAAGCCACGGGCGGGTGATGTTTCGAATCTCGACCTTTCTGCTTCCTCGAATTTTTGTAATCACTATCCACGTGTCTGCAGTCAGTGGCGTAGCATGAGTGCTGCAGCTCAAAATTGCCGCTCAGCTAATCGTCGAGTATCAAGTAAGATCTTTCCATTTATTTACTTTTCAACTTTACCGCATCAACTCCTGCACATTTATGGATAAGTTATTGGTTATTGGTACGTCAGAGTGGACGATTCGCCGAGATCTATCTCGCCGAAATTTAAATTTTAGTAGACTAGACCTGTCTGCCAAAAATTTAATTAATTTTAAAAGACAGCTCTAGTCGCAAGACTGGGGACTACATTGAGAAGAGGACTCGGTCCGGTGACCTGTGGAGTGAGTTCGACGCCAATGACAGAACTATCGCAATTTACGAGGGTAAGCAGCATGATTACTTCGTCAAAAACAACCTTGCTTGTATCAATGAGTACTGAGTCTACGAAGCGTCTAATATCCACGTATCCCCTATAACACCTACACTTAAGCTCAGTAATCCCCTGGTAACAAGCGAGTAATCAAAATATCATTTGAAGTGCCGAAGGTAGGTATCATCAATGTTAGAAAAGGCTGCTGTACCCTGCGGAGAAGTATAAGAATAGAGTTTCGGAGCGCATGGACGAACTCGATTTATCAGAAATATGGGAAATCGAAGACGAGCTGAAGAACTTAGACCGACGCTGGCTACTTATTGATGAATTGAATTGCATCTAGGTATTGACTTATTATATCCTCCTTGGCCAGGACGAAGAGTACAATAACGAATATAGTAAAGTTAAAAAATTGTCTCCTTATCAAACGGCAATTATACTGGGTGTTACAAAACTACACGTAAAGCTGAAAGGAGGTTAAATGGGGCCTTATAACGAGTCCATTCACAATATTTAAGAACCTTAGTAACGCTGTATAACATACCCCAAAAAAAATATTATTTTCACTGATGTGCAAACCCTATTTCAGTAAAATTAAAGAGTAAATTACGCAGAATGTACCTACATTTCTACCTAATTCGCGGAACGACAAAAATTTTAAAAGACCCAACCTAAACGAACACTTACTTTTTCATAATAAACGTCAAATTTACAGAAACGGCTTCAAGTGTGCTCCGCTTTGCTCAATACACAACCTCGCTCGTGGGGATATGGCTTGTGTGGCATTTCGCACCATCGTCGGTGTAATTGATGCGAAAACCGATCTAACACGCTGTTCCATCTCGGCAACCGTTGGGCAATCGGAGAAATACACTCTGTCCTTCACATAACCCCACAAAAAGAAGTCCAAGGATGTGAGGTCCGGAGAACGAGCAGGCCATAGCACCGGTCCCCCGCGGCCAATCCATCCTCGCGGAAAGCGAACGTTAAGATGTTCTCGTGCGTTGCAAGCAAAATGTGCCGGAGCTTCATCATGCTGAAACACCATGTTTCTTTGATTCTCAAAGTAATCCCAGTCAGCCACAGGAAAGTCGTCAATCGCCTCTTCGAATTCCGTTTGTAAAAACGTTAGATAGTTGCTACCGTTCAGACATGATGGCATAATGACAGGACCGATGTCATGCCCGTCATAAAGGCCAGCCCACACATTCAGCCGCCACTGGTGTTGAAATCTGCCCTGCCGTGAAGCATGTGGATTCACGCGAGCCCAAACATGATCGTTATGCATATTTGAAAATCCTGACCTCGTGAATGTTGCCTCGACCGTCCAAAGAACATAGTTTACGTAATTAGGGTTTTCCTCTAACTGCCTGAGGTACCACTAGCAAAAGTTCCTCCTGGGTGCAAAATCGGAGGGTATCAGCTCCTGTGTACGGCGATAGTGATAAGGGTGACGATTGTCGTCACGAAGAATTCGTCAAACTGCAACATGGTTTATACCGAATCTTGTTCCGGCTCGCCTCGTACTTGTGGTCGGGTCTTCTTCAAAATGCTCTAACACTAATTCAGCCTGCCTGGCGTCGACTGTGCCGGACGTCCACTTCCAGTAGACCGATGAAAAGAGCCGGTGGAATATAGTCGTCTTGACAACTTCAGAAAACACTGGTACGAAGGCAGCCGTCGCTGTTCAGTGGGGGGTCTACCATCGATAAATCGTTGCCGATACAGTTCGCGAGCACGATTTAAATTGCTATCTTCATGGCCTACGCATAACATAATATCGTAATATTCCGAGTTAGAAAGCATCGTTATTTTGCAAAAAATGTTGGAAAAAAACTCGAAACAGTTGTAGGATATCGATTAGAAGATTTGAAATTGACAACATATTTTTTTTCCAACTTGACATTTTTTGAAGCCAGTACTTGAGTATAATGACATCCTAGTATTGAGGCAGCAAACATTTATGAATGAAAAATAGAAAAACTATTAGAGTAGACAATTATTAGGTAAAATAGTTACGTAGGCCTTTCTGTTAAATAATCTGGTTCCCTGTCATGACAGCTTACTAGGGTTGACAAAATTTTTGGCTTTGATAATTAATTATATTTCTTACGGGGTATTTTGTAACACGTTGTATAAGAAGCTGAGCTCAACTCTTCATTTAAAGCATTCAACCCCAAAAATAGAGATACGAACTTTCACGGGGAAATGTGGTATACTTTCTTCGATTTGGACACAGAAACAATTCATAATAACGGATTTGTTAGCAAGGTTCAAAAAATGCAACTTTTAAAGGGGAAGCAGAGCGTCTCATTCATCATCTTCATATCTCCGTTGATTATTATGACATGGCTTTGGAAATATTGACACATCGTTACAACAATCCTCAAGTAGTCTGCAAACCAAATTGAACCTGTTTTTGAATCAGATGGCTGATTCAAAAATACATAAGTAAGCACTCGTAAGGCCCGCCACATAGATACGGAATATTTCGATTCGGGATTCCGAACGCAGCAAGTTCATATAAAATCTATGACCCGTCACACACGTACGGTAGTTTTCCGTTCGATCGAAATTTTGCGGCGAAAACGGGATTCCGTATGTGTGTGGCGGGCCTTAGTACATTTAATCTCGAAAAAATTAGACGCCGATACGTTAAGCGATTATAAGGAATGCGTGATTCCTTCATATCACCTCACGAATCACCATCACAATCATTCCTCATTGGACGAGCTCATGAATTTCCTTGAAAGTAAATTTACCGCTCTAGAGCACTTCAAGAGAGAGAAGGAACAGCCAGCTCCAAAAAACATATCGTCGCCTCAACATAATTCCTCTAAATATACCGTACTCCGAATAGCATAGCTCAGGGGCTGAGCGCTCGCTGTAAATTTCACAGTACGCGAACAACCTGGGTTCGAACCCCGCCGGCGTCAATGAAATTGTTAATTGCAAGTTTAACTGCTGATTTAACACAAGCTCGGCGGTGCAGGAAAACATCGTGCGGAAACCTGCATGTCTGAGAAATAAAAAAAATATCTCGAAGACATGTCGTACCTTGAGAAGAACAAAAGCATAAGTGGTCTTATGTCGATTTATTTGTTTTTACGCCATCAAAAAGAGCAAATTCAGATTTTTAAGAGAAGTGAGAAAATTTGTTATCTGTGCATTTTTGGCTTTGAAAAAAATATATCGACTAAAAAAGTAGTTATATGGATTACGCAGAAAATAAATAAATAACCTACACGCACATAACTTAACAACTTTTTAAACCTGAAGAAATATAATTATTAATTTCAGTAAACGTATGAAAGTCTTTTGTCGTAAAATTTTAAATGTTGTAATTCATGTAAACATAACATAGATTTTCCATATTCAAAATTATTTTTCCCCACAAATTATCGCGATTACCACTAACTATGTTATAAACTTATTTACAAATAAAAGCTCTTTGATTGATTAAGCAATGTGATTGTCTTAATTTCTAAGCGTAATATCGATTACGGCTTTGTTCCCCTAAAAATAAAACTGTCCTATTCACGTAAGCTCGCATACTTAAGAATTGTTTGAAAGGATTCCGAGCTAAGCGCGAATATGTGCGGGAGTACGAGGAACGGTGTCGACTTCCTGCATGTCTTACCAGGTCGACACTCCATATAGTGGAGAGTCGCCCTATACTTCGCCTTCCGGTACGAGGCTGCTACTCGAGAACCTTTTTCCCCCATCGGTTGTCGGTTCTTCGAGCTACATGGCCGGCCCATTGCCACTTCAGCTTACTAATCCGTTGGGCTATGTCGGTCATTCTGGTTATACTGCGGATATCCTCATTTCTAAGTTTATCACGCAGAGAAACCCCGAGCATAGCCCTCTCCATAGCTCGCTGAGCGACCTTAATCTTGGCCTTAGATCCATAAGTCATCACTGGCAACACGCACTGGTTGTACAATCTCGTTTTCAGGTTTTGAGGTATACCTGATGAGAAGATGTGTCGTAATTTCCCGAACGCTGCCGATCCGAGTTGAATCCGTCGATTGACCTTGACCTTCTCGGTCGAAGTTGGACTTACCTAGTCGAACTATTTGTCCCAGGTAAACATACTCGTCAACAACTTCGAGCTTAGTGCTCCCAACAACTACCATTATGACATGGCCATTAAACATGATCTTTGTTTTATCCATGTTCGTTTAAGACCTATCCGTTGGGAGACACCATCGAGGCCATTGAGCATAGTGCTTAGATAATCCAGCGATTCTACCATAAGGACTATATCATCGGCAAATCGAAGGTGTGTGATGTACTCAACATTACATGCCTCTTCAAAGTAGACGAACCTTAATTGATATGTCCTTTCTACATGGCATATGTAATAACTACATAGACTGTTGTGAATTAGCGTTACAAATTTTAAGTTTTAGTGTTCCAAATATACGAACTAGACATACGACACTTTTTGCTACTGCCCTTAAAAGAACTAACTATGCTCAAAATTCGATTGTCAATAGGCTTCACAGATTTTCCATGAGATTAAGAGTGTGATCGGAGCATTTTTGTGTTCTTCTGCGGCGGGTCTTGCAGAACTTAGCTCCGACCGCATAGACAGTTTCCACGAGCTTGTCATTCATATCGTTCACTGCATTGCAGTCTTCTAGGCACTGGAAACGGTTTTGTAACTCGAGCTGAAAGGTTTCGAGACTTTGGATTAGAGCACGAGGGGGACGGAGCGTTGACTTCATTAGACGAGACCTGTCCAACTTAACATTTAGGTTCAGTATGTCTCTAGTGTAGGTACCAGTTTTCACCCTCGCGATGACTGATACATCACTGAACAGTTGTCGTCTTGTCGTCATAATGAAATCAATCTCATTTTTTGCCGAACCGTCGGGGCTCGACCAGCACTACTTCCTGTGGGGTCGCTTGTGGAAAAAGAGTTCATCACAAAGAGTCCCTCTTTCACCATGAAGTCGGCCAGGTGCTGGCCCTTTGGGTTCCGTTGCCCTATTCCGAATTTCCCTACCTTCAGCTCACCGTTCTCTCTTGTGCCTAGTTTTGCGTTGAAGTCTCCCATTAACATCGTATAGTGAGTGGGTTTTGGAGGAATGCATGACTCTAGATATATCCTAATATATTTTCTCCACCTCTTCATTGGGATTTGTCGAGGATGGCGCGTAAACATGTATGACTTTCAGCGAATACCGTTTGGTAATTCTGAGTATAAGGTACGAAACCATCGTCGACACACTCCCAATTTTTACAACGTTGTTAACCTCTCGTTAACAACGTTGTAAAAATTTAAAAGTTGTAAAAAAAACTTGTGGACCATAAATCCGACACCTCCTTGGGACAGATGGTCGCGCTCCCGGTGATAGAACATGTTGCCGGATTCGAGGATTACCGTGTCCTCCCCTTCTCTTCGGAACTCGGATAATCCTAAAATATGCCAGCGTAACTTGTCTATCTCTTCTTTCACCTCCAGGATCTTCTCGTCAGTCCTCAGGGTGCGTGCGTTGTATGTTGGCAGGTCGAGTCGTCTTAGGTGGCAACCGAACCTCCACCGGAGATTTTTAGCACCCCCTGTCGCGCCGTTACCATGGTCGCCACCGTAGCCAGGAATAGCGGGGCCGCCGGGGACTTGGGGCCGTCTCTTCGTAACTTTCATCAGGAGGATATTTGCCATAGTTGCCACGCATGGCGAGCGGGTTGGCTACCGCAGTTTTTTTATTGTAATATTGCTGTTATCAGGAATCTTCTGGCTGTTTCCCACTGTCGCCTCTTACGACACCCACGGGAAAATATGGGGTAGTGGATATTCTTAACCGCGAATATCCTAGGCCATGTTAGATGCTGTTTTTAATTTTTATGAGTATAAGTGGTTTTCATGTCAGCAGTTTCCAAATACTAAATTGTAATTTAATTATTAAACTTCATAGGTATTATTTTTGTTATGTACGTCAGATGCTGGTTTTAGTTTTTATAAGAATAAGTTGTTTCCACATGGAAAGTTCCTAAATAATAATGTAGCACAATGATTAAATAATTTTGAATCCTATGATCTCATTTCATACGTAAGATAACGTTAATGTTTTTATTTTATTTTAGGTGGGATTTTTTTTTATTACTGTTTTTAATAAAAGTTAAGTTTATACTGCCAATTAAAAATAGCGCCATGGTCTGGTTTTTATTTTAATAAAAATTATTTGATTTTAAAAATAATATGCTTTTTATTATTTCATTAAATAATTAACTAATTTTCCCATAACAAAGTATACTTACGTCATAAGAATATATTTTCTAGAGAGAAAAGATGTTAATGATTTAACCACATGTACTTCTCATATTTTTCAAATAGAAAAAAGGCATAAGAGTACTTATTTTTATTATTCAACAAATTAGTTCAGTAAAAAAAGCATATTTTTACTTCCTTTTCAGACTGATTCCATTCCAAGGTGATGTATTCACGAATATTTTTTCTAAAATTATTAATTTTCTAAAGAACATTGGTGTATCTCTTCATACATTTCTCTTTAAAAAAAGAGGCTAATAAAGAGTAGCGTAATTTAAATAAACGTTAATAACTAATTAAATATAAACTTCTACTTTTAGCTTGTTTAATTAATGAAAAGAGTATTTTTTGACGCAAATTTTCATTAATAAGGCGAAATTGCCAGATTCTTCAATAAAAAGATATTAAGAAATAACTAGTTTTTCGCTCTCCTGTAAAATGTACTTTTTACACTTATGCTTTTGTTCTTATCAAGGTACGATGTGAAGTTGCCAACACGCATTGGGGCAGCGTGGCGGACATTTCCTTGCCCTAAAACCCTCTCAGAAATGAGAGGAGGCCTGTGCCCAGCTATGGGACGTATATAAGCTCATAGGCTGTAGCTTTACTTTTTTTTATACTCTGAATAAACACAACTATCAGTCAAGATATCAATACAAAAATTTCAAGCAGTCGCTACTAACTATCAAAAGTGTCCTATATGTACTTATAATTCTGATCATCAATTCCAATGCAAAAGGTTCATGAACTTTCCAGAGGATCCGAAATTTAGGACAATTTCGAAACATGGCATTTGTCAAAACTGTTCATCGGAGTAGAATAGAATAATTTTTATTCAATATAGATTATTACATAATACTTATTGAAAGTCATTTTTTTATTTACCACTGGTTCGGAAAATACCCCTGTCCTGGGAAGACACAGCGGGACTTTTTAAACATATTTCACTTTACAATAATTAGTTTGTACAATTTTTAAATGAATTTTACTTAGGAATTTTAATAGAACCAGCATGGTGGCTATAACCTCATTGCCAGGGGATATTTTCATTTATGTATTCTTTGATATTATACTTTTTGTACAATTTTTCTTTAATAAAACATTTAAACTTGTTTATTGACAAATTTTGTACATTTTCTGGGATATTGTTGTAAAAGCGTATACAATGTCCAATAAATAAATTACTAATTCTGTGGAGTCTAGTACCTCCACAGAATTAGTAATTCATTTATGGGGCAATGTATACGCTTTTAATACGCTAATTCTGTGGAGTCTAGTACCTAACTAGTATTACAAACTTATGTTTGTTCCTAATGTTTAAAGTATGAACATCTTTATTCTTATCAAAGCTATTATTATTATCAAAATTGTTTATGTTTCTATGTACATACATTACATTTTCATAAATATATTGCGATGCCAAAGTCAAAATGTTTATTTCTTTAAAATTTTCTCTAAGGGACTCATTACAATTTAAGTTATAAATCGCCCGTACGGCTCTCTTTTGCAAAACAAATATGACTTCAATGTCAGTCGCGTTACCCCATAGCAAAATTCCATAAGACATCACGCTATGAAAGTAACTAAAATAAACTAATCTAGCTGTCTCAACATTGGTGAGACTTCTAATCTTTCTTACACATATGCTGCAGAACTAAGTCTGCCTGCTAATTTAGATATATGGGGCCCCCATTGAAGCTTCACGTCAATAACAATACCAATAAAAACGGTGATATCCACAATAATCAACCCTTCCCCATTTAAGAGCACATTGGTTTGAAATGGGTATTGTAAATTTGTAAATTTTGTATAAGCATTATGGCAATAAATTAATTTCCACTGAGCGGTGCAATGGTGAACCAATTCATCCATTACAGCATATTAAAGTCCACTAATGATCCTCCCCTCTCAGGCCTCCCCCATAGATTTCCTCATAGGGGGGATTTTGCCTTAGATGCCACGCTTGGTAGGCGGGTTGCCTGGTCTACCGATAGTTTGGAAAAGCTGTTCAGCTCATCGATGAACGGGGTTATTCCATACGAAAAGCTGCTAAAACTATGGGTATACCATTTTCAAGTCTACAAAAGAGATATAAAAAAAATCTAACTTGGGGCCACGTCTTGGACGACATACTATCTTCAGTTCCGAAGTTGAAGACGAAATAGCAAAACTGGTCAAAAAGATGGCCAACATTTTTTTATGGATATACCGCTATTCAGATAAGAAAAGTGGCATTCGAATATGCTGAAAGCTGAATTTAAAGTACAACTTCAACAAGGCTTCAAGAATGGCTCGACGTGATTGTTGAAGAAATAATATAGCTATTAGAAAGCCAGAAGCAACAAGCATAAACAGAATCACAGCTTTTAATAAAACAGAAGTGCAGTTCTATAACCTGCTAGGAGAACTGATGGAAAAGTATAGATTTGTTAATTAATAGAATCAGGCGTTACTTTGCGGAAATCCATTATATTAAAGTTGGAAAAATTTACTTTGCCAATATCCGCTCAATAAAATAAAATGATGTGTCTTACCTAGTTTGAAGAGCACCTCCCGCCCTCCAGCAATTGCGTGCACTATCCCCGTCACCACAAATCCCAGCACCACTACACTAGGAAAGACACACCACCGACGACAATACGACACGTGTTTCGCCTCTACACGAGGCATCTTCAGGTGTAGTAGGCTCTACGGTAGCTGACCGCTAAGTGAGCGGCGAGCCAAAAACAGCTGCTATTTATAAGACTCGCCGACGCAACCGCTCCCCACTTAAGTAGTGAGCGACCGCGTCATGCGATAAAACATGCGACCAATCACCACCTGACGTACGCAGCCGCCTGCTATTAAATTAATAACAAGCCGCCGCGAAACGCCCGCCTACCCTTCAACCACGCAACCAATCGCTAATCACCGTGAAGGTGACGAACGACCATATTGCGAGGCTGTCCGTTATTGGAGAGCAGGTTTAAAGATGTTTAAGAGAGGTGAGTTAGAAACATTTGTTTGTTCATTCAGCAGTGCAACATTACTATTTTTATTTTTTAATATCTCTAACTGTTCCAGCACACACAGTCGCAGCCCTTTATTACAAGTATGTAAGACTTTAAAGGAGTGGTCGTTGGTTAGGTTGTGTCCAGTGTCCAAGAGATGTTTAGCGAAATGGGATTTATCGGGGTTGCAATTCCTGTACGCGGCTAAATGCTCTTTGTAACGTGTCTCGAAGTTGCGACCAGTCTGACCCACGTAAACGGCGTGGCATTCGTCACAAACAAGTTTATAAACACCCGACTTTTGACGAATATCTAACTTATCTTTATTATTACAGATATTCCTGAGAGAATTGTTTGTTTTGAACGCAACGTACACGCCGCTCTGTCGAAGAGTATTAGCTATTTTTTCAGATATGGAGCCTAAGTAGGTCAAACTGCTCACATATCGACGAACACTGAGGTTGAACCGCGTACAGAGAATTGCGGACGGCATGCTTTTCTTTCTTTTTAATTAAATTGTTAATGAGATTTTTTGAAAAACCATTAGAGACCGCAATTTGATAAATTACGTTAAGCTCTTTTAAATAATTTTCTTTACTTAATGGGACAGTAAACAAACGATTAATATAACAATAAAAAGCGGCTAATTTATGTTGCCAGGGATGACACGATGACGCGGGGATGACCGTGTCGGTATGAGTTGGCTTTCGGTACATTTGGAAAACATGCAACGACTCCTTTCTCGTTATTGTTAAGTCGAGGAAATTAAGGGAACAATCTTGTTCCAATTCAAGCTTAAATTTAATTTTAACGTGGACTCTATTTATTTTATTAAGAAAAACATCCAGTTGTCTCCTTGTGCCAGTCCAGCAAATAATTATATCGTCTACATATCTATAATAGTACAAGATATTTTGATTGACAACTATATGTTGTTTTTCGAAATTATCCATGAAAATGTCCGCCATAAGAGGACTTAGAGGGACCCATAGCTAACCCTTCTTTTGTAGACAGAAACGGTTATTAAACTGAAAATAGGTTTTGTTTCATACAGAGAGAGGTTAAATTAAGAAGATCATTTGTTTCCCCGGGATGTAGACGACGTTTATTTAAGAGATCTGCGAGTATACGCAAACAGTCAGGGGATGGGACATTTGTGAAAAGACTATCAACGTCTAAAGATAACAACATGGATTTAGGAGGAATACGAATATCTTTAATTTTGGAAACGAGATCTAAACTATTTTTAAGGCTGTAAGTTGGGTTGAAACCAGATTTCTCCCGAAGGAGGAAGTTTAATTCTTTAGCAAGGAAATAAGCTGGTGCACCTATATATGAGACAACTGGACGAATAGGAACATGTTCTTTATGTAGTTTAGGTAACCCAAAGCACCCATTTTATATGATTTTATGAGACCCATTTTATTAGATTGGATACAATGCAATTCTTGTGAAGAGTGGTGCCATGAAAAGTGTGCCGATAGAGGAGGAAGTAAAGGACCATATGTACGTGTGATTTATGTGACTTGTGATCACTGATCTCATAATGTAGGACGTTAATTAGTTTCCAAAGGATTTTTAATAAAATGTTTTAATTTGATTGAGATATTTATTAAGGTTTTTATTTGATCCGATTCACCCCTGTCATTGGGGCGAATCTGATATTTCTTATTTTTTCTTTTTTTGTATTTTCATGGAAGAAAGTTTAAGTTAAATTTAAGTTTTACATTACTAAGTTGTGCTTTAATATGCAAAGAATGTAATGATGCCAATAAATACAATGTTATTAACAAATCAGTTGTTATTTTTAATGCTTCATGAAAAATTGATCCGATTCGCCTCGGTCTACCCTACATAATGTAAACCATGTAGCTAATGAGGATGAAGAAATACTACTCACAACGTTATCATAAAAGGTTAAAGCAGACGACGGTACTTACGTCACACTGAGGGCCCTCTTAGACCAAGAGTTTCAGAGAAAACTCAGCTCAAAAATTAGGTCTACGCCGTACTAAGTATCAGGCATTGTGGCCGCCACTAAACAAAGCAATTGCATGGTCTCTTTAGATTGTATGTAAGCACTGGTTATTTGACGAGTTATCAATAATTTACCTAATTCATTATTTTGCAAACAAGAATGACTTCGTCTTCAACATCAGTCTCGCCGATCTCAAATATAACGTATCAAAACCTATAAATTTATTATTAGATGCCAGCGTTTATTCAGATATCATCATAAGCGGTCTTATTAAGGATCCTGCGCAGGCTCCAATCGCGGAACAAACCAATCTCCAATCAATTATCTGGAGAGACTCGCCTACCCAGCTTCTAGAATACCTTCTGACCACCGTCACATATTGTACCAAGGCTAAGGCTGCCATTGCCATCTTTGTTCCCAATTTCAATATAGAATAGGTAAGAGATGCAGCAATTTATATTAATTAAAGACTACATTTATTTACCTATATTCTATTAGTAACAAACTCATAAAAATGCAAAATTTTATTTCGTTTCAAGGCAGGGTATGGCAGCCCCGACGGATTTTCTTGGGTAATTATATTACCTAATAGGTAGGTAAATATGTGTAATACCTGTATTTGATATTATTGCTGTGTCTATCGCTACGACAAACAAATAGGTACACAAAGGTAGGAAGGAATAAGGAAAATCATAATTAGTTGTTTATTATGACAGATCTCACTACAAATCAACCCTTTTTAAAATGCTTTTTATTTTTATCTTTCGTGACTTACTTTCTTTTAGTCAAGGGTTTTTCAAAAACTTTATTTAATACTTTTTCGATTACAACTTTTATATCCGTCGTGGCTTTTTTCATAATTTTTAATTTTGCTTTTTATTTTAGACTTTTTAGAGAATTCATACGTTACTATCTAAATATCTGTCTGTCTCTCTAACTACTCAATATTTACGAGTGGGAGAACTGAGCATGAAACAGGATCAGCTACTTCTAGAGTGGTCGGAACGAAGAGACTTTGCCGATGGGGAAGTTGTTCAGATATATCCCAAATTAACAATGAAATGAGTCTAGGGAACCCAACAACTATGGACAGAAACCTCCACCTGTTGCTATTACAGGGGACCCAAATGACGCAGGAGGCTTAGTATTACACATAAAATTGGGTGTGGGTACACGAGTGATAAATCATAAATCTTTATTTGCAAGAATCACGGTATAAAAAGATGTTACAATATGCAGTCGTGTTTCGCTAACAATAGTACATAGCATGCAAATTATAATTTTAAAATGTTTAGACAATATTAATAATTATTTAAATTCAGAAAATTAATCTCAAAAAAAATCTTTTAAGTCATAAAAGCATTCAATTTTTAACCAATCATACAAATGTTTCTTATATAGTCTTTCGCTTAATAGTTTAAATTCTTTAGGTATTTTATTATATATTTTTACACACATTTTTAGGCAGCTTTTGTTATATTTAACGAGCCTAGGAATAACATCTAGGACAAGTTTGTCTGGGTTACGTCGGTTTCGAGGATATATATCACTTGCTTTAACAAATAATGACTTATTTTTAAAAACAAACAAGCCAACTTCATGAATGTATAGTGACGGGAGGGGTAATATACCAAGTCTTTTAAATAGCGGTTTACAGGATTCCCCTGGCGATATCCCGCATATTGCACGAATACATTTTTTTTTGGGCAATGAATGCTCTATTTCGGTCAGTACCATTACCCCATATTATAAGTCCATAGCGTAAAATAAACTCTACGTATGCGTGGTAAGTTGCAATTGCCGTTTTAATATTTGTAATTTTTTTTGACGTGTTTAAGGGCATATACAAATTTATTAATTCTACTGCATACGTTATCTATTTGTTCTTTCCAGTTTATATCTTCATCTAATGTTATTCCCAGAAATTTTGTACATGTAGCTTCTTTTAGTTTTGGTATATTAAATTTCATAATTGTATTATTATTTTTATCACATGTCACAATAATTGAAATGTTATCAGCGTACAGAATACATTTATGATTCGTAATGTCAACAATGTCATTAATATATAATAGGAAAAGAATCGGTCCTAATATACTTCCTTGCGGAACGCCGAAATTATTATATTTATATCCAGATGAATAAGATGTCAAGTTATTGTTTTTATCTATTTTATCAATGATAACACATTGTTGTCTGCCATTTAAATATGACGATAACCATTGAAGTACTAGTCCTCTGATCCCAGCTGTCTCTAATTTTTGCAACAATATATCATGTGAAACGAAATCAAAGGCCTTTGAGAGGTCAAAGAATAATCCTGTTGTCAATTGTCTATTGTTTATGTAACTAAGTATTGTTTTTACTAATGAAAACATGGCAAGTGAGGTCGATTTGTGTTTTTGAAACCCGTATTGTTCGCTTTTAATTATCTGGTATTTGTCACAGTAATCAACTATTCTTTTATACATACATTTTTCAAAAACTTTGGCCAGAATAGGTATCAAGGTGATTGGACGATAATTTTGAATATCATCCTTTCTTCCTTTTTTAAATAAAGGTCTTATTATTGACAACTTTAGTGCTTCTGGGAATTTGGCTGATGAGAATGATAAATTAATAAGATAAGTCAAAATTTTGGATACATTATCAGCGCATGATTTTAAAATTTTCGTGTTAATTTCGTCATATCCCTCTGAGTTTGTATTGTTTAATGATAATATTTCCATTTTTACTTCACTTTCTGTCATAGGTTTTAGGTACATCGAATTCACTTTTGAATTTCTACTTAAATCGAATTTTACATTTAAATTTTTTGTTGAGGTGTGATTTGTGGCCGTATCTATAAAATAATCATTAAAAGCAGTAGCTATTTCTATGGGATTTGATAATACATTATTTCCAATTTTAATGGTGTCTATATTATCCTTAACTTTCAGATTATGAACTTCATTTTTAATAATTTTCCATGCTGCCTTGCATTTGTTATTACTATTATTTATATATTTAATATTATCAATTTGTTTGGATTTATAAATACATTTCTTTAAAATATTAGAATAGTTTATGTAGGTCATTTTATTACGTGTACTTTTTTGCTTATAGTATGTGTATCGAAGGACCCGTTTAGTTCGAGAACTTTTTTTTAATCCTTGACTTATCCATTTATTTTTCCTTGCGTGACTATTGTTTAATTTTAGTTTAATTTTTGGAAAACATAGATTGTAAAAAAGACATATCAATTCATGGAAAACGTTAAAAGCCTTATTCAAGTCAGTTTCCATATAAATTTCATACCACGATAAGTTTTGTAGACATTCTTTAAATTTTTGAATATGGTCCAAGTTATAATCTCTCTTAAAGATGTTATAAGATGGTGCCGATGTTAACTTATTTTTTACTGGAAAGGTTAACATTTGTGCTGTATGATGATCCGAGAGATGAAGTGGTAATATAGTTGCAGTGGCGTTTGGAATGTTACTCACTATGTGGTCTATACAAGATAATTTTCGCGTAGGTACGTTTATATGGATTTTTAAATTGTAATTGTGACACAATTCTTGTAACTCACCAGTGAATTTTCCTTTTTTTAATGTATTTATGTTTATGTCTCCTGCTATAACCATGCGCTTCTTAGTATTATACTTTGTGATTAAGCTATAGTGTAAGTTATCTATTTTTTTTTAAAAAAGGCTAGGATCTGATTGCGGTGTTCTATATAGACATATTATTATTAATTTATTTGCTGTAATTTCGATACCGCATACTTCAAATATGTTTTGTACTGCCTGAACTTTTACAAAGAACAACTCTTTGCATAGTAAGCCCTTTCGAACTAAAATGCAAGTTCCGCCTCTTTGTTTGTCCCGACAATAATAAGTTACTATTTCATAGCCACTAAGTTTTACATAATTATCGTCACCTTTCTTTAAAAATGTTTCGAAGAGACATATAACGTCAGGATCATTATGTACCTCTTGCAACTCTTTTAGCGTTAGCTCTAAAATATCTTTCTTTGACAAAATACTTGCGATATTTTGATGAAGGATTTTAAAGTTCAGTGATGCCTTTGTTTCGAAAAAAATTACCTTTTTTTACTGTGGGAAAGTAATAGGGTATAGTACCCTTTTTTGGTGATAGTATTTTTGTGACTGGCGAAATAGAGTTTGTAATGCTTTGTGTCACTAAATTGTTACTGCGTTTAAAATAAAATGGGATTGTGCCTCTTTTGTAGTGGTTAGATTTAACGTCTGATCTATCTTTGCTTGGTTTATTACCCCCTATTATTTTCTTAAGTTCACAAATATTTAAGTATTTATTTTCATAGTCACTACAGTCAATAAGGTAATTGATTTTTTTACAAATGTCAATTTTTGTACAGTACTTACAATTCACGAAATGACAGTTTGTATATTCATTACATGTATTTTTGATAATTTTATTTAATCGATTAACATTAACATTATAATTTTTTAAAACATTTAATACAATTATATTGTTTTTGTTAAATTTTTCTAATAATTTTTTGATGTTAAGAATGAACATCAAGGTCAGCGAAGGATTAGTGAATGGATCAGCATGGGAGTAGTTTGGCGGTTAATTAGGTTGGGCCGTTACAGTGCATATTGCAAGGCACTCTCTTCTGGACCCAAAACTTGGACCAAATCTTGGACCCAAAACATTCGTCAAAGGGCAAGCTTATGTGACTCTTAGTAGAAAACGCTCTTTAGATGGCGTAGTAGTAATTATTCTAAATCAAAGAAAACTCTTCAAAAATCCACATAAATCGAAGAAATCAAAGAAAGGTCACAAAGCTGTCTTTGATCTAGATCTGTTATTATGACATTAACATGGTTATTACTCTAAGAACCAAAATATGCTATGTGACATCGATAAGCGCATCTAAATCGGTCAAGTCGTCCGCGTCCCGGGGAAAAATTCTCTCCAAATCATTTTGGCGAGTAAAAAATGTTTATTGCAGCGCCCACTGGCGAGTTAACACCATAACAACTATCTAAGCATAAATAGGAACATTAGTTTACAAACAAAATGTTTATTGCAGTACCCCCTGGCAAGTTAACACCATAACACTCCACTTAGAAACATCGTCGATGTATCACAAACCCTTTACAGAAAACCGTATCTAAAACGGTCAAACCGTTTTAGGGATAAACTAGCTGTTCCCCGCGACTTCGCCCGCGTGTAATTTAGGGTTTTAATTATTTTGCGCGGAACCCTAATTCTTTTTTAAAATAAAAGTAGCCTAAGTTACTCCTTATAACATCAGCTATCTGACAGTGAAAGTCCCGTCAAAATCGGTCCAGCGGTTTCGGAGATTAGCCGGAACAAACAGACAGACAGACATACAAAAATTTTAAAAAGTGTATTTTTGTTATAAGTACCGTTTATACTTTCCTATGCATTTAGTAAAACACTGTAATTTTGACATTACAAACAGACACTTCAATTTTATTTATTTGTATAGATTAATTTGCACAAATATGATTATTGCAGTTCCCCCTGGTGAGTTAACACCATAACATCTATTTAAGAACCATTGCCGATGAATTACAAATCCTTTACAGGAAACCGTATCTAAATCGGTCAAACCGTTTTGGAGATTAATGGGAACATTCGTTTGCACAAATATGTTTATTGCAGCGCCCCCTGGTGAGGTAACATGATACCACCTATCTATGAACAATCGCCAATAAATCACAAACCATCTACTGAAAACCGTATACAAATTAGTCGAACCGTTTTGGAGATAAATGGGAACATTCGATTGCACAAATATGTTTATTGCAGCGCCGCCTGGCGAATGAACACCATGACACCTACCTAAGAACCATCGCCGATAAATCACAAACCTTTTACAGAAAACTGTATCTAAATCGGTCAAACGGTTTTAGAGATAAATGGGAACATTCGTTTTCACAAATATGTTTATACTGCGCCCCCTGGTGAGGCAACATCATACATCCTACCTAAGAACCATCACCAATGAATCACAAACCATCTACTGAAAACCGTATATAAATCAGTCAAACCGTTTTGGAGATAAATGGGAACATTCGTTTGCACAAATATGTTTATTGCAGCGCCCCCTGGCGAGTTAACACCATAATACCTATCTTAGAACCATCGCCAATGAATCACAAACCCTTTACAGAAACCGTATTGATATCGGTCGAACCGTCTTGGAGATATATGGTAACAAACGCTAAACGCATACACCTTCTTCGTTCCGTCGCGGGTAAAAAACAGCTCACAAATTTATCATGGGATGACGAACTACTTAAAGGCATTTGGAATGAGTGGCTGCAACTTCGAGAAGACCTGAAAAATAAATAATTTTGTCATGCGTTTTCCATCATATATATATATATTGGATGTCGCAGACATTCCAATTGTAGCTCATCTAACTTAGTGGTTGTTTGTTGTGCAGTGCGTGGTCTTGCGTTGTCGTGAAGCAGCAGTGGCCTAGAGCATTGACCAATCTCGGTTGTTTAACAGCTAGTTCTTCCTTCATGGTTTGCAGTTGCTGACAATAGATATGTGCCGTAATCGTTTGGCCAGATTTTAGAAAGCTGTAGTGAACGACACCGGCGCTAGTCCGCCAAACACTCACAAGTAACTTTTTCTGGGTCAATTTTCGTTTAGGGCAGGATTTGGCTGGGTCTCCAGGGTTCAGCCATTGCAAAGAGCGTTTCCGATTATCGTACAGTATCCACTTTTCATCACAAGTAATGATTCGATTTAAAATCCCTTCATTATTGTGTCGGTTGAGCAAAGTAACACAGCAGTCGACGCATGTTTGCAAGTTCGATTCACTCAATTCATGAGGTACCCATCGTTCAAGTTTTTTTACTTTGCCGATTTGCTTCAAGTGGATTAATACAGTTTTATCACTTACCCCGAAGCCTGCAGCTATCTCTGAAGTGCTTTGTGATGGATCCGCTTCCACAATAGCCTTTAATTCTTCATTTTCCACTTTAGTCTCCGGCCGTCCACGGGGTTGGTTCTGAAGGTCGAAATTTCCAGAACGAAAACGTAGAAACCAAAAACGTACCGTGCTTTCTTTTGCGACACCAGCGCCGTACACATCATTAATCCTTCGAGCTGTTTCTGCAGCACTGGTGCCACGGTAGAACTCGTACTCGTATATATACCGATATTTCATGTTTTCCACTGTGCGGTAGTAAGCGACGCCAAAGAATAAAATAATGAGGAAAAAAAACAAATGAATGACTGCTTTCAAAACTCAAATGTACCAGCTAAATGAATTTATAAAATTTGGAATTCTTAACTTACTTACTTACTTATCTTCACGCACAATCCCTGACGGGGTAGCCAGAGAGAACAGATCGCCAGTGTCACGATCCTTACATATCTCTTTCGCTTCTTTCAGATTCATAATCTTCTTCATGCATGCACGTCTAGGTATCCGAGTACTCTTGACCTCCCTCTTCGAGCAGTTTGCTCACATGGTCTTCGAAAGTTAGTCTCGGTCTACCTCGACACCTTTAATATTAACTTTCGCGCTATATATTTTCTTCACCATTCGGTCTTCACTCATTCGCTCAACGTGCCCAAACCATCGAAGCACGCCCTTATCAATTTTGTGATAAGGTCATCTTTCAAACCTACCATATTGCGAATCTCTTCGTTTCGCTTTCGGTCAGCCATGGTAACGCCGCACATTTTACGAAGAGATCGCATCTCCACTGCATTCAACTTGCTTTTATGCTTCTTCTGGCATACCCAGGTTTCGCTGCCATATAACAAAGTTGGTACCAACACTGCGATGTATTGCAAGGCGTGCGCTCTTCACTACGCCTTGCCTTTTGACTAAAGCAGTCAAGGCACCATTGACTTTGTTCCCGGCAGCGACACGACTATCCACATCTAAATCACATCTTCCATCCCGGCTAAAAGCACCCCAAGTATACAATTTCATTTACCTGTTCTATACATTCTTGATTTACCCATATTTCACACTTCGTTCTCTCTTCGTCCCTTTCAAATACCAGAACCTTAGTTTTATTGGCATTCAAACGGAGACCTTTAATTTCACATTCCTCTTTCATACGCGTGACTAATGCCTGCAGTTCTGCCTCTGATGGTGCAATAAGCACTGCATCATCAGCATACAGCAGACAATTTACTTTTATGTCACCCAATTTCACACCCAGACAGCTATCTTTCAGCTTCTGTAAACAGCTGTCGATATATAGTATGAACAGCCAGGAAGACATGACACAACCCTGTTTTACTCCCGTTTGGACGCTAAACATGGGTGACAGGTCATGCCCTATCCGCACACAGGCTTTACAGTCGCAAAGTGCCTGCACAGCCCTTAGCAATCGACCATCCACACCGTACCCCGGCAACAATTCCCACATTTTCCTTACAACCTTATCAAATGTTTCAAGATCCACAGCACAGAAAATCTTCTGGTTAGCAGCCAGAAGCTTCTCCGTGATCATGCGGAGAAAATATTTGATCCGTGCATCCTCTTCCAGGTCTAAATCCGCATTGAGCCTCCCATAGAAATCTTTCCGATTTCTCTTGCATCCTACGCGTCAAAACCTTCAGTATACTTTACTTGCTAAACTGGTCAGGCTGATCGCCCGATAGCACCCGCAGTCAAAATGTGAACCTTTACCTTTATAAAGGCAATGACTGCGGATCGCCATCATCCGGGACGTCCCCGTCCGCCAGCACAAATTGCACAGCAGATGAAAGCTGTCCCAGACGCGAGGCCCACCATACTTGATCATTTCAGCAGTAACTCTGTCTGAGTCCCGCGGCCTTACCACATTTCAAACTTCGAATCGCACGTTCAATCTCTTTCATACTGATGACCTCAGCGTCATCGAGGTCCAGGTCTGGCGTACCAGTCACGGAGTCATCCCGGATCCCTCACTAAGATCATCACACGCATACATTTCTCTATAAAATTCGCTCCATCGCTGCATGACGTCCGATTTTCTGTGAGGACGTCATTAGTTCTCGAAAGCACTTTGTTCATTTAAGGCCGTCGCACCACTTCGGGTCCTTCCAACCTCTTTCCAGAAGAGTTTGGTTCTCCCAAAGTTGTGCGACAACCTTTATCCGCTTCCATTCTACACTTTTCACGCATTTCCTCAATCAATGCTGTGCAACTTTCTGCAGCTTATATCTTTCATCTTCTCTCTCATATCCTTATCATTACTAGAGGCCAAGTAGTCTAACCATGCTCTTCTTTACAGCTTTCACTTCATCATTCCACCATGCATCTCTTCTTTTGCTACTGCCTCTTTTATTGTTCCACATACTTCTTCCGCTGCACTTACCATTCCACCAGGCAACCCATTTCTGCCAAAGTGCAACAGGCCTCGCATGATATTTGTCCCTAGTATCCGCTTCCTGAAGCTTCCAACTTCGGATGCGACAGACCGATGCGGTTCTGTTACCGCCGTCCGGTAGCGCCAACCCGCGAACAAACCCCTAAATCTAGTGATCACTAGATAGTGATCCGTTCCTAGGTCAGCACCCTGAACACTCGCGTATCCATCACCTGTTTTGACCATCACCTGAATTCTTAACCAAAGAGGAAATATTTCAGATCAAAGTGGTCAGTACGACACGCTAATTTCATATGTAAGGACCTAATATATATATAGATTTCTAAAAATACTATAAGTAGGCAGACATATTCAATAAAAAATAGTGGTGTTTACTTTTATCAAAATGTCACAAATAGTCGTAAAAAATAAAATTTGATGCTTAGTTTTCACATATTTTGCTAATACGGATAAATCATAATGGATTGCAATAAGGGTTATTTTATTTTGGTGCCTGTTTTGATTTATTGTACAAAATTCAGTCCGCGCTCGGCCGCCGTCATGAGTGGATACTGTATCGCCTGCCTGATTGCAGCAGCCGACAAAGATCGCTGTACATACACAAAATATTCGAATTTGATACATAGGTATTGACAAGGCAAAATAATATTATTATTTTTATAATCACACATTTTGATATAATATTTTGTTTCGCTGAAAGTAAGTGGGATTTATATATATATAAATAATTATATAAATGCCTATTCGTCTTGGACTTTATGGAGTGTCTGAAAGTGTTAATTGGTGACTGCTGGAACTCCTAGTCGAGTAGAACTAGATGTGCCGAGTTTGGGCTCGTTTTGTTAGTTATGATGAGACTTTACCTCCGGACTTGATGGAGAGACCTGATGGTGTACTTCGGTGACACTACTGGAACTCCTCGACGAGTAGTACTAGGTGTGCCGAGTTTGGGCTCGTTTTGTTAGTTATTGTGATACCTAACCTCCAGGCTTGATGGAGACTTGATGGTGTACTGGGTGCTTACTGCTGGAACTCCTGGACGAGTAGAACTATGTGTGCCGAGTTTGGGCTCGTTTTGTTAGTTATTATGATACCTAACCTCCAGGCTTGATGGTGTGCTAGGTGCTTACTGCTGGAACTCCTGGACGAGCAGAACTATGTGTGCCGAGTTTGTTGTCGGTTTGTTAGTTATGATGAGACTTTACCTCCGGACTTGATGGAGAGACCTGATGGTGTACTTTGGTGACTACTTCTTGAACTCCTGGACGAGTAGAACTAGGTGTGCCGAGTTCGCCTCGTTTTAGTAGATATGATGAAACCTAACCTCCGGGCATGATGGACAGACCTGATGGTGTACTTTGGTGACTACTTCTTGAACTCCTGGACGAGTAGAACTAGGTGTGTCTGTCACTCCATCAAGTCCGGGGTAAGTTCTTATCATAACTAACAAAACGAGCCCAAACTCGGCACACACAGTTCTCGTCCAATTCCAAGCAGTACCTAAGTTGCACCATTAAATCTCTCCATCAAGCTGAGGTTAGGCCATCATAACTAAACAGCCAAACTCGACACACATGTTTCTCGTCCAGGGTTCGCAGGCAACTCGCTCACCATCAAGTCTCTTCAGCAAGCCTGGAGGTTGGGTATCGCAATAACTAACAAAACGAGCCCAAACTCGGCACCTAGTTCTACTCGTCCAGGAATCAGCAGTAGTCACCAAAGTACACCATCAGGTCTCCATCAAGCCCGAGGTTGAGTCTAATCATAACAAACAAAACGAGCCCAAACTCGGCACCTAGTTCTACTCGTCCAGAATTCCAGCAGTAGTCACCGAATCACCGTCTATCAAGTCCGGAATGCTCATCATGACTAATAAAACGAGCCCAAACTCGGCACACCTAGTACTACTCGTCGAGGAGTTCCAGTAGCCATCAATATACTTCAAATCACTTCACCAAGTCCGAAGCTAAAGTCTTATCATAACTAACAAAACCAGCCCAAAGTTCACAGCCACCATCTCACTGCTAGTAGTGGGCTTCAGTGCCTAGCAGTCTCTGGAGCAGCTATTCGTATTTCGTATGTAATATATTTTTGTAGGTATAAGAAAGAAAAAAATCAATCTTTCAAATTATCAAAATGTTTTTACTTGATTACGATTCCCACACCAGCAGCTAACCGTGCGTACACTTGTGTGTGTGACCCGTGTCAATGTAATAGTTCGATTCTATACCTATCAATTTTGCAAACGCGTCCTTAAGGTACGGTACCGTACAAAATAATGATATCGCAATTTTTAAGGTAGACCGAAAACGGTTAAAATTCACAGATACGCAACCGGTATAAAATAACGGTAGCGCTATTTTAAGGGTTTTATTTACAACTTTGTATAACCTTTACATAACCGAAATTATATTGGTAACGAAAAATATTGCGCGGCGCGGATGGTCGCTAAGTCGCTGAGAGATTCCCAGCGACTCGGGCGGAGAATCCCGCTGAGGTCGGCCCCGAGCATCCGTCAGTTAGGTACCAGTCACCTACGACCACACGGATATCGTAATCGACATCGCTTACACTCGCTATCACCTCGATTCGCCTCACTGAAGCTAAACGATTAATTTCATACCCAATAATTTTAATAAACGAAAGAACTCTGTGTACGCTTTCTTTTCTTTTGACAAAGAGACATGAACTTCTACCAGGTTAGTCCTTTTTTATAGAAGATAAGATGGTAGTGACTACCGCCGCCCATGAACAAACGCAACATCATGGGAATTGCAGGTGCGTTACCGGCCTTTTAGAAAAGAGTAAGCTCTTTTCTTGAAGGTCCCTAACCTTGGGATTTGGTATCCCAAAGATCGTCGCCATGATCTTTCCGGCCGATAGAAACACCTTATACTTCTTTGGAGTGGCTGTGCCTTTTATGCCACTGCATCGACCCTTGCTTTGACTCAGGTTCATAATGGTGAACCCAAGTTTCATCGCCAGTTACAATTCAAGCAATAACTTCCTCCCTTTGCTCTCACAGCGGTCCAAAACTCGCGACAACTTTCGACGCGCTCGTGTTTTGATGCGCGAAAGCATTCTCGGAACCCATCTTGCACAGACTTTAGTCATGCCATGGTGTTGATGTAGGATGTTTAAAATGGTTGTTTCTGATACTCCAACTAATGCTGCAAGCTGTTTCTTCTTTAGCCGGGCATCTTCCGATACAATTGTTTCAACTTTTCGATTATTTCTGGCGTGGTAGCCTCAATTGGCCGTCCAGGTTGGGGTCGTCTTCAATGAGTCCCTCCTTGTTTGAAAAGGGCGTGCCATTTATAAATCATGGTTTTCCCAGGAGCGGACTCCCCATAAAACAGCTGACATCTCTTGAAAAATGGTTTGAGGTGTCTTTCCTTGTTTGGTGAGAAACTTAATGACGGCGCGATATTCAATTTTCTCCATAGTGGGTAGTTTCTTCCCGATTGACTTGTCTACTCGTTGATAACTCAAAGCTAATGACCCGATTAGGCTGAAACTTGGTATATATACTAACAATGAGTCACTCAAGTAGCGCCTACCTGGATGAGTAAACTCACCTCGCCAACCCCGCCATTCCACGAACTTTTGACCTCCCCTCGTATATACCCAAAACAATGCCTCAGTGACGTGATTTTTAATTTTTACATTTTTATTTTTATTCGAATTCTTCTAATTCCCGTAGTTTAGTTTATCCAGTTCTAATCTAATTAATATTCACGATCATCATCAACAGCCTGGACATAGGCCTCTCCCAAGGCGCGCTATTTGCCCGATCTTCAGCTACACGCATCCAGTTGCTGCCAGCCGCCTTGCGCAGATTATCTCCATTTAGCCAGAGGCGTCCTACACCAAGTTTAGCAAAACGCGATCTCCACTCTATAACACGCCTACTCAACGATTATCGCTTCTGCGACAGATGTGACCAGCCCATTGTCACATCAGCCTGCAAATACAGGCTATGGTCGGTGACCTTGGTTCTCCGGCGGATTTCTTCGTTACGAATCTTATCCACCAGAGAAACTCCGAGCATAGCTCTTTCCATCGCCCGCTGGGTGACTGAGTTTGTGGGAGTAGTCGTACCGTTAGTGTCCATGTTTCGGCACCATATGTGAGTACAGGCAGGACGCACTGGTCGAAGACTTTCGTCTTCAAACTTTGCAGTATGGGCTAAGAGAAGACCTGACGAAGCTTCCCTAATGCTGCCCAACCCAACTGAATCCGCCTATCGGCTTCTTTTTCGAAGTTGTTTCTATCTAACTGCACTATATGTCTGAGGTAGATATACTCTTGAACAACTTTAAGAATCTTACCATCAACGATAATCGAATCTGGCATGAAATGACCGTTAAAGATGACTTTCGTCTTATTTAAATTCATAAGCAGTCCGACACGTTGGGAGGATTCATTTAGGCTGCTCAGCAAGTCTTGTAGTTCCTGCAGCGATTCTGCCATGACAACGATATCATCGGCAAAGCGTAAGTAAGAAAGTACGAGATGTGTATATTGATGCCGCGTCCATTCCAGTTTAGCGTCTTTAAAACATCCTCCAGTGCATTTGTGTACAGTTTCGGGGATATTGTCCCCCTGTCTCACTCTACGATGCAACTGGATAGGTTTTGTAAGACCACCCTGAACTTGGACGGACATCGAGCTTGTGGTGTTTAAATGTCTCAAGACATCGATGTATCGCCAGTCAATTCGGCAACTCTTCAAGGAATTCATAACAGCCCAAGTTTCGATGAAGTCAAAGGCTTTCTCAAAGTCCACAAAGGTCAGACAAAGAGGCTGATTATACTCATTCGTCTTCTATATAAATTGCCTCACTGTGTGGATGTGGTCTATGGTGCCATAGCTTCCTCGAAACCTAGCCTGCTCGGGTGGTTGAAATTCGTCAAGTCTCAGCACATGCCAATTCGTGATGAGCCTCGAAAACAATTTATAGACGTGGCTCAGAAGCGAGATGGGCCGATAAATCTTTAACATTGTCTTTTCACCTTTCTTGTAAAACAAGACTGTGATGCTTCTGCTCCACGCTTTTGGAGTTCTCCCATCACGTAAAACGCAGTTAAAAATTCGACAGAGCTCGTTTAGCAATGGTTGCCCCCGAGCTTTACCATTTTTAAGTTGCCCGAGGGCCAACTCGATCTCCTCCAGACAGATATCTGGCAGCTCATCGGTAATAAATGGCGAGTTAGTGTGGCTCTGGGATCGTCGCATTTGGGGTCAGGTTGCTGCTTTGGGGAGGCATATAGTGTACCGTAATAGCCTTCGATCTCAGCGTGAATCTCAGGCTTCGACGTGAGGGTTTTTATATATCTTTAGTTTCGTAATGTGGCTCGTCCCAAGCTTCCGAGTAAAGACATTGGGTTTAATTTTTTTAATTGTAGTTAATATTAAAAAATAAATTAAATTAATATTAAATATAACTAATATGTCAGAAAGAAACATGAATATCTTCACTTTTCTAAGTGGCTCATATGAACTATTGAGGAAAGATGAAACAAGAGCTCTGATGGTGATGTAAACCTCAAAATAATGTGTATGCTTAGGCGCCTTGAGATACTGTCTGCTCGCTCAAACTGCCGTCAATATCTCCCACAAACTTCGCAATGTGACGCATCAACATATTGTAAAGAAGTGTACTATAAATGATAGTTTCTTATTACTTGATACTCGCAGCAGTATAATCGTACGAGTTCATTACTAAAGAAAGAAAAAAAGAAGACTTTGACATTGGCAGAATTTGTTACTGCGAGATTGGCATAAATTAAAAAAAAAATATGTGTAGAAGTGATACCTTCAAATGAAATGAAATATAAAAAAATATTTCACGGCAAATGATATATTTAATTTGATCCTTATCAACCACAAGTGCGGCATAAAATATAGGACAAAAATTTAATTTTATAGCAAATAAATGTTACAATCCTTATTTTTAGAGCAATAAATCAAAAGAATATTTTCTTACGAGTAAAATTGCTTTGTAATAGCGCCATCTACTTCATTCTATAGGTAAAGTCATTTTATCGGACAAAAATTGATTGACTCTCAAGTGGTACATAAAATTGACGCTAGATGACATGAAGTTATGAAATCGTGGATTGGTATAAGATAATTTTATTCAATATGGTTATGTAATTTAATTTATTTAATAGAATAGAATAGAATATTTTTTTATTCAATATATATTACATATGTAATTCTTATTGAAAGTCATTTTTTACTTTACCATTAATAATAAAGGAGAAGGAGACATCTCCATACATTCTTGAGCCCAAGTGTTAACAAGATGAAAGTAGGACCATTTTGAAAGCGTATATATAAACAATTCATAGCTGAAAATCTGGCAAGATTTGTCAATCTAGGAGCCGAGTTATTGTAGAATAAGTAAAAGTGAGATTATGTATTACCTACACTGTTACAGGTGATTTTAGGTAGTATGATTAGGTATATTTTCATGCCTAAAGCGCGGAGTGAGACAGGAACAGGAACAGAAACAGAAACTTTTTATTCAATATAGATTATAAATAATACTTATTGAAAGTCACTCTTTGTTTAATTACCACTGGTTCGAAAAAAACCTCTGTCCTGGGAAGAACCAGCAAGAAACCCAGCGGGACTCTTTTTCAAATAACAGCTTACAATCATGTATGTTACACAATTAACCACACAAAACAAATTAGCTTGGTAGCGATCACCTCATTCCCAGGGTTATTATCATCCATAAATTCCTTAATATTATAATAACCCTTTTATACAAACTTTGTTTAATAAAGTTTTTGAACTTTGAGCAGGTCAATTTTGTATATTTTCTGGGATTTTGTTGTAAAAGCGTATACATCTCTCCAAGAATGAATTACTGACTCGGTGGATTCGAGTAACTGGTACTACTAGCTTGTGTCTGTTTCTAGTATTTACAGAATGAATATCACTTATTTTTATATAACTACCTTTATTTTTGTGTACGTACATTACATTTTCATAAATGTATTGAGAGACCAAAGTTAATACATATATTAATTTCCTTAAATATTTGTCGGAGCGACTCTTTAGGTTTTTATATCGCTCTTATGGCCCTCTTCTGTAAAACAAATATAATTCCATTGTCAGTCGCGTGTCCCCTTAGCAAAATACCATACGACATTATGCTATAGAAATAGCTAAATTAAACAAGTCTAGCTGTTTCCACACTGGTAAGATTGCTAATCTTTTTTACAGCATATGCTGCAGAACTAAGTCTGCTTGCTAATTTTGATATATGAGGGCTCCATTGAAGCATCGCGTCTAGTGTTATGCCAAGAAAAATGGTGGTATCGACAAGACTCAGTTCCGGCCTGTACAGGCCTGGTTTCATCGAGTTTTCAAATCACAACGATTCTAATACTCCCTCTACACTACTCGCGAAGTTGATCGAAGTTGGGCGAGGAGAATAGTGTAGAGAGGTACTTCGATTCGCTTCGTGCAACCTCGTTTTGCCTCGGACGACTTCTGATCGCTGTCGGTTTTTTGGACCCTACTCTATAATAAAAAACTTCGCGAGTTGTCACGAAGTTACACGAAGCGGCTCACTACAACTTGGCGTCAAATAGCTAGGCATGTGCTTTTGTATGAGGCTTCAAAGATTTGTGGTAGTGCAGTTAGCAGTTATTTATTAACAAGTGTATCTGTGTGTCTGTCTGAGGCATCGTAACTACCAAACAGATGAACCGATTTAGATTTAGTTTTTTATTTGAAAGGTGACTTGATCGAGGGTGTTCTTAGCTATGATGCAAGAAAATCTTTCAGCCGTTTGAAGATCATCAGCTGATTTCTTTTCGGGGGTTTTTTAAATTTTCAATTTAAGTTTTGTTTGTAATTGCTAGAGTCCTTGTAAACAAAATATCAATTTTGTTGTGTAAAAACACGCACGTAAGACGTAATTATAACACGCGAGCGAACAATGTTACAGCAGCTGCCTCTTGAGCATTCTTCATGTGGTTGGGGTGCGGGCGACTCGATGCGACTTAGCTCTTCGTGAAGTTGCCCGAGTGTGTAGTCTCGTTCTTCGAACTGCGATTGACTTTGAAGAGCACTTCATCGAAGTAGCTTCGCGAGTAGTGTAGAGGAGGCATGAAGAAGTTTTCACTTCAAAAATAAGATTCATATATTTTTTTCTTTAACTAATTTTAAGTAGTGTGCTTATAATAAAATAATGAAACTATTGTTCCAGTGATGAAATAATGTTTAAGTTATTAGCGTCTGTTTTGTCAGAGATATCATGGTCGTCAACAATTGCTAAGTTAATCTGTGGCACATTTGTAGACATCTCAGAAAATAGACAAAGTGCTCAGAACAATTCTTTTTAAATGTTATTTATAAAATTATGTAACTAAAGTTGTATTATTATAGATTTTGTTGAATTTGCCTTAGTTGTGGAAATGACATATAATATTTGAATTTTGCTTTTCAGTAAACTTGATTGATTTTGTTATTTATTACTGTTTTAACCATTGGACTTGTTTATGCAACTTTTGTTTGATAAATTGTTTAATGTTGATGTTTGATGACTTTTTACACACAAAAATATTTTTCAAATAATAATATTACCCCTCCTTCTTCTTACAGTTTCCTTAAAATTCTTCCTTTATCATCAGGTCGTAACAATCCACTGCTGGCCATGGGTCATGGCAATAAAGGGAGCTCAACATTTTACTGCCGCAAATGTCGCCCACATCGGCAACGCTGCCCTAAACATCGCACAGAGCATCCGTGTTCCGCCGAGATTAAATTTAAAAAAATGTTCGTCTTTTTCCTCCCATTTTTTACCACTATTACAACAAACACTTACCGTTACAGCTTATTAAAGTCGAATGCTGAACAAAGGCCACCCCATATATTGCCTCATATATTTGCCATAATTGCCACGCTAGGTAAGCAAGTTGGCACCTGCATTTTATTTTTTCTTTATTAGGAAGGCGCTGCTGTCCATCTCCTGATTTGTTTCTCTCTGTCGCCTCTAGACATTAGTGATAAATAACATCATCATCATCAGCCTAAAAGTCACGGTGACTAACTACGTTCCAAAATAACGTTGTTCCTTGGCGCTGCCACCGTACAATTTTCTCCGTTACTCCTGTCACTGATTTAACCAAACAAAAAGTACACACTGATCGGCTAGGTTAAGTGAAATTCGTATATTTCAAAAATAATAATTAGAATGGTACTTATAACATAGCCACGTAGCTAGGTAAAGAAGGTAATAAATAACCAGCCAAGTGCGAGTCGGACTAGCTTTCTAGTAGAGGAGCCCTTTAATTTTAATTAATTTCAATTTTTATTATTTGTTGTTATAGTGGCAACAGAAATACATTTTGTGAAAATTTCAACTGTCTACCTGTTACGGATCATGAAATACAGTCCACTGACACACAGATGGACGGACAGCGGAGGCTTAGTAATAAGGTCCCGTTGGTTACCCTTTAGGAACAGAACCCTAAACATCAACTACTGAAATAAAACCTAATAAATCTAAAATAAATATATAATATAAAGTCACGTTATAAGTCATTCTAATGTTCCAAGTAGGTATCCAACGTTATCAACGTGACAAAGTCACAATGATTTTCACTATTATTTTTATGGAACTGAACGACAGTCACGGTTATTTAAAATAACACTTTTCGCCATGTTTAGTCGCCTCTTGCGACACCCACGGATGATATGGATATTCATATACGGTAATTGATAATTTCTCAAAACATTTCTTCTTCTTCTTTTTCCTTCCGCAGTCTAGCGCTGACCCATCGTGGTACAGTCACATTATAGTTACAGCATGGCTATACCACGTGAAAATCGTAGAGCCATGCTGCAGCTATAATATGGTGTTTCTCTATTTAAAGCTCTATTTCAGTAATTTTAACTATATAAAGTTTTCACTCAATTGAAATGAGCGCCTAAATTAATAAGCATAATTAAATGATGCGTACCAACGGCATTGGCGTCCCTGCCGAAGTTGAAGATGACTTCGCCGAGCTCCCAGGCAATAGGATTGGAGACCGCGCTGTCGCCTAAGTATAGCGTCAGTGAATGAGCGCCTGAAGCATAGTTAAGGTGCTTTGCGATTGCTCCCACGTTCTGTAAACAAGTGTGACAATTTATATTAATCTATAAACATCTCATATATCATTTAATTTGCATTTCAAATCGTAATATACTGTTTTATTTCTACAAAATTATTCTAACTTAAAATTTATACATATTGAGCTATATTTTATCACTACTTGGTATGTGAATTGGTGTGGACGCGTTTTAGAAAATGACAATGAATTCCTCATTATCTATTAAAAAAATTGCCGTAACAATTAAAATGACCGATGACTGGAAGAAAGCCGTGAGGGGGAAAGTGAGCCGTGAGGAAAAGGATATTAAAATAGATAGTGTTATAGATTTGTAAATAATAAATAATACATGTGAGTTATTCGTCTGTAAAAGAAATGCATTATGAATAAAAATTGTTATAGTACTCACCAGCTCGACTCTATAGGTGTTGGCGCTGGGTTCTGCCACGTAAATGGCCTCGAGCGAGTCCGGGGCGCCGGCCGCGACTGGCGCCACGCGGACGAACGCCTGCTGTACGGACACCGGTTTGTTGAATTTGTCCCGTACGCTGAACTTCAGACTCAATCTATGTTCGTAAAATATAATGTCATATTAAAATGTCTATGTGCTAGATTTCGTATGATATATGTGGCATAGCATGGGGGAGCTGCAAGGCTACCTGTGGCAGTGCTCACCAGCAATATTTTGAGAAAGAAAAGTCAGCTCACCGTTTAAATTTTTTCAATGACGTCAGTAAAAATCTCAAGATATCAGAAAAACAGCTCTTACTAAATAGTGAATATAATTCTAAAAATAGAAAATCTGCACGCACTCTGTAGCGGACAGGAAGCAATGCTAAAAATTAAAATCAAAACTGACATCTATACTAATATGATAAAGCGGAAGTTTTTTTTGTTTGTTTAAACGCGCTAATCTGTGGAACTACCAGTCCGATTTGAAAAATTCTTTTTGTATATTAAAACCAGAATCATGTGGAATAGTATAGCCTATCTAGCATTAGGCTATATCTCTCAGCTAGCCTTAAATATTGATTTTTGTTAAGCAAGTCAGAAGAAAAAGCGCTCCCGAAATGATTTATCCGCGTGCGCTGGTGTTATGGTTAGTGATACGTAAATACAATGTTCTACAAAAATACAGATCATTACTCCGTCTAAAAAAAAGTCCGCAATACCATATGTCTATTTCTTATACATAAGCCACAATTAGGTATTTTGTGACAAAAAATATTGAAAATTAAAAAGTGATTTATGAGCGTTATTATTAGGCATGGCATATTTATCCTTACGAACGAAAGTTACTTCATCATCAAGAAAATTTTATGAAGATAATCTTTGCTCTATATAGCATGTTATTTGGAAGCATAGTTTATGAGATAATGTAAAATTAAAATAATTCAATACTTGTCTTGGCGCGCGAACGACGCATAAGCCCTAGCCGCCTGGTGAGAACCGAGGTTAGTTCAATCATTATAGCTAAAAAAAAAAAAGTACTTTTATCTATCTCCCGGATGAGAGTAACAAAGATTAGTTACATCTTTATTTCTGAACTCTGTCATTTCACGTAGCTATGGTATTTTGAAAATTTAATTGATTAATAAGTATAAGAGGTTGATAGCAAATTTATTAAGAATAATTTCATGCCCACACTTTTCATGTATTGTGTAAGGTTTTCGTTAAAACTGGAAAAAAAACGAGAAGGGGAGGGAAAGTGGATAAAATTTAACTTCACTCTATAACATATATGCCGATAGATAAAAGTACTCCATTAATTTTGCCAATTTTTCCATACATTGCTATCTAAAATGCTTGAACTAGGTGTCATGTCATGTCGTGCGCCTCGGATACGTAATGACGCAGATGAAACCGCGGGGCACAGCTAGTACTAGATATATTTAAATATTATGTTGGTTTATTAGAGAAACAGGTTTATTTTTAAGGTACAGGAATGTATAAGTAATAATAAATAGCAATTTAAATATTGAGTTAGTTATAAAAACTAACAAACTAAAGAAATCATATTATTATGTTTTAATTTTCATTTAAAATTTCTATCTTCAATGTTTGGTTAGCAGAACCAAATAGTTTTCATCATTTAGGCATCATTAGCATTGCCTATCATAACAAAAGAAAAAGCACAAAATAAAATGTTATTGCTTAAGTTCTTTCTTAAAGTCTCAAGCATATTGTTATAGTCTGGTTCTTAATACTTGACACAATAAATTTTAAAAAATTTGGAAAATCCAAAAGTGTACGCCTAACACACTTATTATGTTAAAAATTAAAAAACAGAGAATCTGATTGCCTTTCATTAATAACTTTTAAAAGGTGTCGAGTTTAATAACAAAAATCAATAGGGATCCTCCTTAGAATATTTGGAATCTTATTTAATACTATATATCTCAATCTATTGCTTACACTTGTATTAAGCGAGAAGACTCACCGACGAACAGACCAACGGACGGCAGTCCATATATTTTTTCAATTACATTTTTTGTTATGTAATCTTAAGTGAATCAATTAGAAAATAAACTAATCTTATAATTCAATGTCTGTAGGTATTGTAACGTTAATAAAAATATGGATTTGATGTGTAGCTAAAAGTATAAGAACGATTTTATGTAGCGAAATTGAAGTATGGCCACATGTCGAGAGTAGAGCACTCCCTCACGTTGTGACGCATGCAATTAATCCGATGGGTGCCGTAAGAGGCGACAGAGAGAAACTGAAGCAGGAGATTGGCAGCAGCATCTTTCTATTAACCACTAAAAAAGTAATATAAAAATTGCAGTTGCTAACCCACCTGCCAAGCGTGGTAACTATGGCAAATATCCCCCTATGCAGTGGACTTTGTAGAATAATGATAGAATAGAATAAGTCATTTATTGTGCTAGTTGTAGGTTTTAGAGATTCAACAATATACTAGTAATTATCACCACAACCTGCCTAAATTAAGGCTTACAATATTATTAAAATGATGAAATTTAAAACATTATCTCATTATTCATTAAATCAAATCATCAAACATGAACAATAAATCATAACGTCATACAATGGAATATTTCAACAAACATGAACAATAAATAATAATGTCATAAGTACAATGGAATATTAATATTATGTCAAAATAAATATAGCTTATAACTAAAAGATAGTGATTTTAATATATTCTTTGCTTATAACATTCAGAAAATATTTCAAATGTCAATTAATTTAGAATGTAACTTTGCAACTAAAATAATCTTTTAAGAAGTAAAAACATCTTTCAGTCAATAATTCTAATAATTTATTCTTTTTTATTTCTAACTCTTTTAATATGTCTTAAAACTACTGCTGCTGTTACCTTAAAACTGCCAAAATGACATTATAATATGCTGATTAATCTTGCTTTTTTTGCATATAGGTAGTGACTAAATACACTATATTTGCCAACAGAAAACACTGTAGAGAGCCAAGAGTTCAATATTAAGTTGACCCTTTATTTGGTAGTCAAAAATAATAAAGTCTGATGATTTATTTGAGAATTTTCTAAATCCTAAAATGAAGAACATTTTAAATTTATTCTGATTTTTTTATTAGTTTTCACAAACCAATCTGATTAAATATATCACTATGAAAGTGTCTCATTGTACTTACTTTTGCAAGTGATCAGCTTGGAGTGTTTCAGACAACTTGTTTGGGTAAGTGATTGTAGTGAGTTTTGGGCTTGTTGTTCCATCCACATCACCGATGCCCACCTCCAAGCTGCCAACTTGAATTTCACCCAACACTGCTACGTTGATGTTTGCCGTTTTTGAGCCAGCACTGAGGGAGATCTTGTACAATCCATATTGTGCCTTAATCTTGCTTAAGTTAAGGATGTAAGTCGTGGGGTCATTGGGTTTCTGTGTGAGTGGCTGCTTGGAAAGAACAACAACATCATCGGCAAGTCTAGTGGCAGATTGAGCTATGACTTCCTCGGGCTTTAGGCCACGTACTGGACGACCAATGAGATCAGTGATGGAAAACTCTACGCTATCAGATTCGGAAGTGACGTATTTTTTCCCTTTAATTGTAATGCTGATTGGGCATGGCTGTAAAGATAATATAATAAAATTAATGAAAATACGAGAATCAAGGATTAGTAAGTTACAGTGGCAATGGGCCGGCCATATAGCTCGAAGAACCGACAACCGATGTGGAAGTAAGGTTCTCGAGAGGCAACCCGTATCGGTAAGCGAATTGTAGGACGGCCCCCACTAGGTGGACGATAACAACTTGGTAAGATATGCAGGAAGTTGATGGATGCAGGTGGCTCAGGATCGTGCTTTGTGGCATTCCTTGAAGAAAGCCTTTGTTCAGCAGTGGATTGTGAAGAACTGTAATGATGATGATGACGACGGAATCACATCTTATGAGGCTGCAGTGTTCATGAAATTAGTTGTGGTCTTCGACTTATGGCTCGTTTCTAAAATAATTCGTAGTCGTATTGATATAAATACGAGATGGATATATCGTCAATATTATTGCAAGCCACCAGATTATTCGGCCATTATCTTGTCTTCTATGACAGTAATGGAATTAAATGGGTGATTCCTCGACACAGCAGTATCATAACTAATGCGACGTTTTATAAGTGCAATATAAAAGATATTGTTATACAATCTATTTTGATAACTTTTTAATAATTAAAAAATTAATTTCTTATGTATTTAAAGAAGAAAGTACTCAATATTTTTATTTTATGATACACCTTATACATGGTGGAGTCACATGCAGCTATATTATGGTTGTAGCATGAGTCTGCTTGACTGTTAAAGGACCACACTGTCACAGAATATCAGTGCAACATAATAAGCTTTTCGCTGCTATGTTTTGTATGGTGAATGCAGAGAACTAGAGACCCTTTTATCCGAAATGAGGCATTCCATCTAAAACCTCAGGAGTGACAACACATCTGAATATTGATTATTAATCGAGAATAGATGCAGATGTTTATGGACCACTTACTATTAAGTGGACTAATGTGTTTGTTTGCCACCCATATTCTATAAAAAACCACATACCTCGTCATTAGCGAGAGCATTAGCTGCCTCCAACAATAAGGCGGCGCCGCGTGGAGTGCTAACAGATCGGCCAGTTATATAGTTCGCAAACTTGTAGCGCTGTTCTTCATTTAAGGGTGACGGTTTTTTCAGACTTTTATATGTTCTGTTAAGGAATAAAAAATATGATTGTATAGAAAATATTATGTATAATTAAATATAGGAAACTGAACATATTTGTCTCCATGTATATGAATGTGAAATTAAAGTAATAATGGACCAGCCCTCTAACTGGCAAAACTGACAAACAATGGGGTTCACAACGCAACGAAGATTCCCAAGTGTCAGCTTTGTACCAGTAACTTAAGTGTATGGCGGCTTTCCACTACATAGAATAACGACCTGGTAAGACAAGCAGAAAGTTGATGGATGCTTGCAGCACAGGACTTTTTTTTGTGGTATTCCTAGGAATAGGTCTATAAATTAAGATAACTATGGCAATGATCTCCCTATGACACAGTCTAGGGGGGGCTATATTAAGCAGTAGACTTTTTGTTATGACTGTTATGTTGTGACTGTTGACTCACCTAGAAATAGTTCCAAGCAGTAACGCGGTGACGGGCAATCCACCGTCGAAGTGCAATGCGCGCGAATCACTCTCGTCGGCCGCCAGCAGCACTCCCTCGGCATGAGACGACGTCCACGCGCCGCAGCCCATGTGCTCGCACAGCGCGAACACGTACCCATAGCTGTGTAACATAATGTTGTTCTTTAAGTATTAGCATATTATTACATTATATGTATACATTTTCTAGACAGTTTCCCATACTTTATAAACATATAAAATCACACTAGAACTGTCCACAGCTGGACATAGATTCATCCCAGGTAGTATTGTTACCGTTACAGCCTAAAGTCCACTGCTGAACATAGGCCTCCCCCATAGATTGCCTCATAAGGGAGGATATTTGTCCCAGTTGCTACGCTTGGCAAGAGGGTTGGCAAGTGCAGTTTTTTATTTCTAGTCGTTATTGGGAAGACACTGCAGCCCATCTCTTAATTTGATTCCCTCTGTCGCCTCTTACAACAACCATGGGATGATATGGGGTAGTGGATATTCTTACACCGCTACTACACGGTATCCCAGGTAGTAAAGAACCTATAAATAAAGGGTCTACAATGGATAATGTATTTTTATGACTATACATTATATTTATATACTAGAGACCCTGGCTTCGCCTATGTGGTACTAATAATGTGGCGTCATTTAGATTTTTAAAATAATTATTAATAACCAATCATTCCATTTCACAAAAAGAAATCTCGCATATTTTTCGGATAAAATATAGCCTCGATCACTCATGGCGTTGTTTTCTATCTGCTTGAGAAGTTTCATCACAATTGGTTCAGCCATTGCAAAGATTAGCCAGGACAGACAGAAAGGCAAATAACCCCCTAAGTTCAAAAAAAGTTATTTCTATATAACTGACATACTCAGGTACTACCCTCTTACCTATTCTGCCATTAAATAACTGTGGCTGAACTTTGTTCCGGTCTGGAGGGTATAGAAAGCCAGTATAATTGCAGGCTGTAAGGTATTCCATCTTAGTCCTGAGAGGTGACAACGCATCTTGTAGCCTGATTTGTTGGAAATTGGTTGCAGGTGTCCATGGGCTGCAGCAGTCATTTACTATCAGGTGATCGTAAGTTTGTTTGTCACTTCAATTTTATAAAACAACCTAGGTTTTAATTCCAGTCGAGTTTATGAATAGATATGGTCTAACTTTGAATTTAGTTGTACATACATAAATTATCAGATCCTAACTGTAATCTTAAAACATTTTTATGTGAGGGGTGAGTAATATTGCTAATAGTAGCTTCTTGGATTAGAGTTCACTATTGCAATCATAAAAATGCATTAAAAATATTTTTTTGTTAAAGTAAAGCCCGAAATTGAAATAATTATACACTTAAATTTTTGGTGAATTTGTTTAAAACTCTAAACAAATTAGATAATAATTTTGGAGTTCGTTACTTTAAGGTTAAGTTATAATACAGAACATATTAACAGACAAACAGACCAAAATTATACAAGATCATTTTCCTGCTTACAAGTCCACCAGGGTATGTACTCTTACCCATTTCTATCAAAAAATGGCACAGCTTCCAGAGCCAGTAAAATTACGGCCTTTGAGGCACTTCATCCTAGTCTTGAGGAATGATAATGCTCTGGGGTATCTTTTTTAAAATTGGTTGGGGGTGTTCATTGGCTGCAGTAGCTACTTCCCATCAGATAGACCATTAGCTTGATTGTCAATCCGATATTAAATAAAAATAAGGGTTCCTTGTATGTACCAGAACACAAAAACTATAGAATTTTGGATCATTATCTTATTACCCTTTACTAAATTTGAGCCAATATCTTTATACATATAATTCTTCTGTCCGTGTGTATGTGACTGAATTGCTCCTAAATGTCTGGACCAATTTTGATGAAATTTTATGTGTGATTAAGTTGATTTGAGAATGGTTTAGATTTACAATTGGACCCGATAAATGGTACTATTGTCGAGATCAAGAAATCACCCAGGTGAAGCCGGGGTGGATCACTAGTTTGTACTAATAAAAAATATAAGATTGAGCTCACTTGGCTGGTGAATCATCTTTCTTCAACAACTGTATGAGGTTCTTCAAGCCATCTTCTTTATCATAAATAGTACCTTTACCCAAAGCCTTCAGAGCGAACACTGCATAGTATAATTCTTGTAAAGTAGCATCTTTTTTGTCCAGCATCTGAGTGGGAGTTGACAGAATATCTGGTTTCAGAATGTTACGACAGTTAGAAAGTGCAGCTGCATTTGTGAAGTAGAAAACATGCTCTATGTTAGTCCGGTCATATTTTGCATTTTTCAAATCCTGTAAAAAACAAATTAACAAACATGTTTTAATGCACCACGAGATCTGTATTACATAATAGTATTAAGCTAAAACTATATTGAACATAGAAACATAATCACAAATGGTGGCTCCCACTTGTATTTACACATTGGATGGTAACACAATTATTTAGTATTGTTTATTTATCTACATTTAATCAAAAATGTTTGTTTTAAAATTTATGTTAATTAAATAATAAGCTATCATTTGGAGTCCTCTTTTTTTTCCTCATTTTCTTCTGCTATTGAATAATCAAAAACAAAAACTTTATGATCAAATGATTACAGTTTGAATGATTTGTCTCTAAAATGGTTAAATCTACCCTAAGCTTAGTAACAATATGCTAGCCTGGTGCCCACTCTAGACCTTTAGAATGGTACAATTATAAGAACTCAGTATTTAGCAAAATCAGAACATCCAAAGTTGGCAGGAGAAGACATTGTTTACAAGGTTCTTTTCAAGGCCAGAATTAAAAATTCGTCGGTGTGTCTCTCAGACTCAGTGTTAATTTTACTTTATGTTTTGAGTCAATACATTCTAAGTAAAAATGCAACAGACACTTAAGAGTGAAACCATAATGGTGAGTGTGCAGTGGGGCTATTTTTTAAAGTGTTAATTAATAAATATTCCATTCTAATATTAAAAAAACAGGCTTTACAGGATCTAACTTCCTTATACAAAAAAAATGTCACATCCAAAAACATTGCATACAAGAGCAGAGGATTCAAACTTTTTAAAGTTTTAATATGAAATGGAATTTTATCTTACTTGATTCACTAATGAATATGAGGATTCCTAAAGATTTCAGAAAGCAAGCCTAGTTACGCCAATGCAATGAACTTTATTATTTTTAACTTTACATGGTAATGAAGCTTACTTAAAATATAATCAAATGACATGAATAACTTACTTCGCAGACATCAGGTATTGTAGCATTAAGTAGTTTGAACCCTTTAATAGCAAAATACAAAGTACTGACATCTTTACTTTTGAGACCTTCTTCTAGGATTCCTTGCAGTTTCTTTATGTTAACAGTATTCTGAAGAACATTAGCTTCACTAAGAGCTACAGAACTTAGAAAAAGGAGGCATAGCACTGAAAAAGGGCATCAAATTAAGCAAAATAAAAGAGCTTGATAAGTAAATTTAAAAATAATTTTCAGTATATTTATATAATTATATATATACATAATACATCCAGTGTAATAGCGGTGTAAGAATATCCATTACCCTTATATCGTTCCTTGGGTGTCGTAAGAGGCTACAGAGGGAAACTGAAACAGGAGATGGGCAGCAGCATCTTCCTGATAACAACTTAAATAATAAAAAAACTACGGTTGCCAATCCGCCTACCAGGAGTGGCTACTATGGCAAAATCCTCCATATGAGGCAATCTATGGGAGAAGCCTATGTTCAGCAGTGGACTTATATGGGCTGTAATGGATGGATGGATGGATAATACATAAATTTATATATAACAAAGAATATATTTTCCTAGACATACAATGTAATTCGCTTAAGTTGTTTTACCGAAAACTGTTAATTTTAGGAATTATCGGCATTTAGCATTTTCATTACGCTTAATATGATAAAGTAACCTAAAACAGATTTTTATCCGCCGGTAAAAATCCTCTTTACAATGACGTGGCCTTAACTATTGTGATATTTTTACAAAAAATAATAATACATGTTACTTGCGTGCCTGACCTAAACTTTCAACGCTATAATTGTATTACAATTTTTAATATATTCCACAGTTTGTCTCATATTTTCCATTTTAAGTTTTAACAGATACCAGATACTGGCGTGGTTAAATGTTTACTTTTTAAAACGGAGGTTTAGTAGAAGTACTTACCTCGAATATACATTTTTAACAAGACAGAAACACGAATATGATAGATTTTCGTGTTTTAATTACTTATAAAATTAATCTAGATGAGAAAATTATATTCTATCTTTTAAAATACATTTGATAACCGGCGTAAATTAACTTCATTTCATTTATTTGACAGAAATGCTCGACGTTGCATCCAGTGTTGTCAGCGTAGCTTCAATAAAAGAAAAGTATCAAAAGTATTCTGTGGAAAAGTTACTCAATAATACTAGTTGGCTGGAAGATAACCTACTTACATTAAACACCAATAAAACAAAATTTCTATGTATTACAAAAACCATTGCTTGCAATCCACGAAACGAATTAAAAATAATAATTCGCCCGCATCCTTGTAATAGAAACAATAACGCTCATACAACATGTGAGTGTCCCATTCTAAGTAAAGCTGACAAAATTTGATATCTCGTTATAATAGTTGATGATATGCTGAATTGGGCTCCACATATTTCTTTTGTTTCTAATAAAATCAGAAAGTTTATTTATGTTTTTAAGAATTTATAAACAGTTTCAAACAGAAGCCTATTACTAAAAAAAGTACAAAGCACTATGCCAGAGCGTTATCAGTTATTGCATATTGCTGTATAGAATTGTTCCCTTCCTTACAGATAAATGGTATATAAGTTAAATGAAGTACTAAGTGTTCGCAAATTATTCATATATCAATGTCTTAAACGCTTTCATAGATGTGGTGTCAAAATTCAAAAAGAACTGTTTGCATGAGTATCCCGAAAGTAAAATCCATATTCGGATCCGAAGGTAAGATCAATGCGAAAATTTAATAGCTCCATACGAATAACTTTATGTGCAGTGCAACAATTACGCTACTCATACTCATCCTCATACACACACACACACACACGCACGCACGCACGCACGCACGCACGCACTCACGCACGCACGCACGCACGCACGCACGCACGCACGCACGCACGCACGCACGCACGCACGCACGCACGCACTCACGCACGCACGCAAGCATGCACGCACGCACGCACGCACCCACCCACACACACATATATATATATTGTTAAATCTAAGTATGAAATATATATTAACATTTCGTAATGTACTTTCGCCATAAATACAGTAAAATAAAATAAATAAATAAAAAAATACATAAATAAGTAAAACCCAACCAGATGGTTAGGGAGAAAGGGAAAGACCCCAGCGGACGATGCGGGCGGTATCAAGGAGCACCGTCTTCTGCATTTGAGCCCGGAGCGGTCCTTCACGGAGTCCCAGTCACTTCAGATGATCTGAGAGGCTAACCGGGATTAGCCCGTTCGCAGAAACGACCAAAGGAATAATTTCGGTCGGCAGACCACCTCGTGAGCAAGGTTCATCAGCACAATATCAGGCTTATTCAAAGAATAGTCCAGTCCGTGATGATGGCCCGGTTCCAGTAGCCTGCCGCGGTCATTTTCGAGCACGGCTTCCGGCAAGTACTTATAATAAGGCAGTTTCCGATCCACGAGACCGTATTTCAGAGCGAGCTTCTGGTGTAAAATCCTGGCTACTAGGTTGTGTCTGTGTAAATACTCAGAGTTAGAAAGCGCCGAACAACCGGAGATGACATGCCTAAGTAACTCACCGGGACAAGCTTGACATAATATGTCGACGGCGCCATCCTTAAGGATGTATCTCCAATAGTTGTTGGTCTTAATGACCTGATGCTGTATCGCACAGACAAAACCCTCTGTTACCCCAAAGAGGTCACCGAAACCTAGCCAGTGGAAGGAGGCGGGTGTATCTACGAAAGGCTCATGTAGAGCCTTGTAGAACCTCCCGTGGAGCTCCTTCCCCATCCATACGGTTTCGCGGTCGGAAATGCACTGTACTGCCGGGTCTTGCCATTGCTCGTTGGCTAAGGATAGAGGGGTAAGCCCTTTATCACAAGAAATGACGTCCCTAGAGAATGGATCATCCGATCTCGTCAAAAAGTAACTACGGAGGTTGCATACTTCGCGACTATGCATGGTAAGCGCGCTTAAAAAGCCAAACCCACCGTGTTTCCGCGGCAAGTACAGCCTCATAATCGTCGATCTCGGGTGATTCATCCTATGGGACGTCATGTAGTGCGGATTTTTCTCTGCAGGGCGTTAAGTTCAGTTTGAGTCCACCTAAGTATGCCAAAGGTATACACGAGGACAGGCATGACATTATTCACACATGACAAAAGGCTGTTAAACACTTTGGTCAAGCGTACATAAAACACATCGTAATCTGACTGTTTCACACCCGCCTCATCGATACTGATGTTCTGTGACATACCCAGGTATCGGTAGGTTTCAGCCTAGCAAAGGGTCCTTAAGTTGATGGGCATAGATAAGTCTATGCCCTCAGAGTTAGCAACCCTACCCTTTCAATATGGAGGACCGCACACTTATCCGTCCCCAGCTCTATTCTAATAGAATTACTAAAATCACAAGTGATTTTTAGCAATTCCATAAGATGGGAGCGACTGGAGCTGAATAACTTAAGATCATCCATATATAAAAGGTGAGCCACTTTTGTACCTCCTTTCCGAAGCTGAAACCCCCTTCCGAAACCCTCCAGTAAGGTACTGAGAGGGTTTAGAGAGAGGCAAAACCAGATTGGACTCAAACAGTCGCCCTGGAAGATACCTCTTCTTATCCTCATGCGGCTTTCCGCATTCGTTTTCCGCTCGCCTAGATGACAAAGGATTGTGCTAAACTGCCTCATACACTGCCCGAGGAAGTCTCTAACTGTACAGTCAACCTTGTACAGCTCGAGGACCCCCTTTAGCCATGTATGGGGCACCGAGTCGAATGCCTTTCTGTAATCTATCCAGGCGGCGGAGAAGTTCCGACGGTTGCGTTTAATCACTTTGCCAATGACCGCGTCAATGAGGAGTGGTTCCTTGGTTCCACGACCTCACCTGATCGATGATCCGGTGAGGTCGTGGAACTCCTAGCGATGATTCGCGTACTCAAAATGTATGTCAGTATCTTATATATGGTGTGTAGACACGTATAGGGGCGGTATTTGCTCAGTTCTGTGGAATCCCGGTCTTTAGGAACCAAATGAGTGATTCCAGTAGTGAAGAGGCTTGGCAGTGACTTCTGGTCGAGAGCCTCTTGAAACTGTAGGGCGAGCACAGCGCGACACTCCACAAACCCCTTCAGCCAGTAGTGATACAGCCCGTCGAGTCCCGGACTTTTCAAGTTCGGGACCCTACGGATCGCCTTAGCTACGTCATCCAGCGTTATGATGATAGGGCCCATGAGCGTAACACTCGCACACTAACTCACCACAACTTCTGTCCAAGGGCCCTCGCTGTAGTTTATGGGCTCTGACCCCAGGCCGCGCCAGAATGTGACACTGTCGACCTGATTCGGTGCTGGGCCCGTTCCACGTAACATTGGTCGCTCCAATGATTCATAGAGCCTCTTCTGATCACTCTGGAAGAGACGATTCTGGTTGAACCGTGTCGACCTCTCGATATATCGCCGAATCCGCTTTCCCCAAGCAGCGATTCTCTGCATCAGGTCGTCTATGCGCTCCGTCAGTTTTTGCGTTATATCCGGCAGGGACAAACTAACATTTGTACCAGCAAACACCATTATGACGGTGCACACAATGCTTGGCCTGTTATTGCATGACCTGAAGCATATCAGTCTGCCGATGAGGGCCCTAGTCTTTGCGATACGTTCCTCAATTCTTATTCTCCAGGCTGGTATGGCGTTTCTTTGTCTAGTAGCACGTCAAGCCATGTGGAGCTTGGCTAATATGCTATAGCGGATGTAATTGTAAATCTAATCCAGTTTAACCCTCAGCAGACACAGGTTTGCGCGTTTACCGCTAACAAACTCCCTTTTTCGTATCTCTTCAATTTCAGGGCAGTATTTTATACCGATACACCGTTTGCAACTTTACAAGGCACAGGTTCGGCCTCACATCGAATACTGTTCTCATCTCTGGGATGGGGCAACCTAGTGCCAGCTCCTTTCACTTGACCACATCCAGCGCAGAGCGGCTCGAATCGTCGACAACCGAGTTCTTTCTGATCGCTTTGATTCACGCTGCGAAGAGATGTTCCATTCCTTTGTATTTCCTTTCGTATTTACCATGGGGAGTGCTCTGAGGATTTGTTCACCAACACACATCGCGACAAAACTCATGATACTATCCACACCGTCTGGATACTTGGCGGTCCACCACTGTGCGTTTTGTAAGGAGTTTTCTTCCTCTTACGATCTATTTGTGGAATCGTTTACCACCGGCGATTTTTCGGTCCGGAACGACTTAGGGATCTTCAAGAAAAGAGCTTACGTACTCCTTTCTAAATGGCCGGTAACGCACACTGCGATTCCGTTGGTGTTGCAGTTGTTTATGAGCGACGGTAGTCACTTGCCATCAGGTGAGCCGAATGCTCGATTACATACTTTTCTATAAAAAATGTGGCAAAATACTCTAACTTAATGTTATTAAAAATCAAATATAGTTTGATTTGAACAGAAGAAGTGTAAACTAAATGTAACAAAGACTTAAAATTGTAAGGACGGGGGATGTTAATAGTAAGAAAGTTATATGGTAAATATGAGAGGTTAGAGCAGTTAACTCGCAAATTGAGATTTATCGAATCTTAAATTTTGTCAAAATTACAGGTGAACAATTGTGTCCTAATCTATATAAAATAACAGATGTATCATGTTTAGAACCATTTCTGAATTTGAAAAACCATAGCTTAGAAGGGATGTCAGGTTGGATTTCTGCATAATATTTTTCTATAGACTTCTCAGTTTCTTTCATAAGAGAATTCGAATCTGACATCTGATAGACTTTCACAAGAGAAATAAGATCATGTGTATTAGTTGTTTAATGCATGAGGGTACCGTAAATAGATGCTTGTTTCGCCAAGGAATCGACAGTTTCGTTGTCAGGTATGCCACTATAACTTGGCAGCCAATTGTTTTTAAGTTAATACCTTGATAAAAACATTATGTTTGAAGTTAACTACAACTTCAAGCCTTTGTCATAATCCTCAAGAACCCCTACCATTCATTCCCAAGAATCGTTTTCTGTAGTCTTCAGTTCCTGGAAGCCAGTCCAACTTGTCTTTACCTCGACTCATCGCGGATATATAAGGCAAACTTCTGGTACTTGCTCCGGCACATCGTTCTTACCGGCATCACTGGCAATTGCGTAGTATGGCATGTATTACACACCGGCATATCGTTCGCACCGGTGTCACTTGCCCTTACGCACACAGCATGCATTCCCCGCCGGCAATCGGACTGCACTGTCGACCACCGGTCTGAACAGGGGGTGATGTGGTGGCGCTATCGTCACGCCACAAGCGAAATGCACTGACGCCTAAATCGCGCTATCAAAGTTCCGAAGTACTGCGAAATATATAGAACAGCTATGTACTTCGGACACACGGAGCATTGGTTCTCTTATTAGTTTGTGGCATTGACCGCTCCTCGGGCCGATCACCTTTACCGGCGGGAGATCTCCCCTTTTCCTTCCACGGTAATGCATGCTGTGTGCGTAAGGGCAAGTGACGCCTATTACGCACTTGCAAGTGATACCGGTGAAAACGATTTGCCGGAGCAAGTGCCAGTAATTTGCCTTATAAATCTGTGGTGAGTCGAGATGAAGGTCAAATTGGATTCGCTTGCAGGAACTGAAAACTGCAGAAGACGATTCTTGGGAGTGAATGGTGGGGTTCTTGAGGATAATGAGGAAGGCTTGAAAGTTGAGGTTTCAAAGGTTGCATGTTGCGTGTTATAAAATTATTTTACACAGTATTGATGATAGCGCTATGGGACGGTAACTACTACCATCACTAGGTTTTTGTCTGGTTTTAAAATAGGGATAATAATTTTTAATTTTCCAATCATCATGGACTATTCATGTAATAAATAATGTAAATATGTAATTAATTAAGTACAGGAAATTAAGCTTAGATTTTGGTGCTGCATTAGAAATTAATGATTCCACCTATTCCTGGTGATGAGTTTTTAAGGTGTGCCGAAAGCTTCTTCACCGAGTTGTATTAGGATTTATATATATACAGGGTATTTTTGAAACGCTCCCGAAAACGAAGACAGATGATAGTACTAAGGATACCTATGATGATGGGTCACAAAGAAATTCGATCCCGAGGAAAAAAAAATCATCTTTTCACAACGTTTTATTAACTTTATTCACGCTCCATCATGTTATTAAAGTTATTTGAAACGATATTTCACAAAAAAATATCATGAAAATACTGAAATATGAAACCAGCAGTGAAACTTTAAAAAGAAAATCAGCTGACAATAGGGTCAATATCCTCGCGGGCGCCGAACTCTTACCTAGATCGGTACGAAACAATGCATTAGGTATACTACTTACTCACTCTACCCTTCCCTTTCACACACACGCTGCTTCGTGTCGCCTCGCGCTGTGGAATTTCATATGCTTCAAGGACGTTATAATAATTTTAGTTTTTGATTTTTGAGACAGTGCCATGTTGACAATCACGAGCGATAGTTCAATTGTTTTGTTTATTAAATTATTGTCGTTATAACTTGTTATTTATTAATTAATGATGTTGTTCTTGTTGTTACGTTTTGTGTTTTTTGTTTTGTTTTAATAATGCCTAACGCGTAGGTACATTTATAGTGCTAGTGAATACGGCAACATGTTAATGTGCCTTGAAGAATCTCATAAGGCCACGGAGGATCGGTAGCTGTTTCATACCTAATTTTTTAAATAACTTAGTACTGAACTGATCTGAATAGGTACATAACTGAATACATCAGAATAATAAACATAATTACACAATGGATAACAAAGCATGACTCTAACCTTGTAAACATTTTATTTAAGTATTTTTTCATTAGCGGGGAATCGAACCAGTTATTTGGTTTATTTAAGCTAATTTTTTAAATAACTTGTTAACATTTTATTTAAGTATTTTTTCATTAGCGGGGAATCGAACAGTTATTTGGTTTATTTAACCTGTGAATTTGAATTAAAGTGACTACGTGGAGACAAGCACAGTGGCAAAATAGTAGGTTAAGTAGATAAGTTAGGTATTTAGACAAGTGTTGTAAATTATTAGGTATTGTGGTACCATCGCTAGTTGCGGGCCGTGCGAATTCGGCGTTCGCGCGTACATTGACCCGTAGTCAGCTGATTGTAATTCAGTAATTCCACTGCTGGTTTATATTTCAGTATTTTCATGATATTTTTTGTGAAATATCGTTTCAAATAACTTTAATAACATGATGGAGCGTGAATTAAGTTAATAAAACGTTGTGAAAAGATGATTTTTTTTTCCTCGGGATCGAATTTCTTTGTGACCCATCATCATAGGTATCCTTAGTACTATCATCTGTCTTCGTTTTCGGGAGCGTTTCAAAAATACCCTGTATATATATATATATAGAAATAAGATTCCTTTTCTGTCTAAGAGACCGTCTAGTTACTGGGGTTCTGGGTAGTTACCCTTTTACCTATTTCTGCCGCGAAATAGCAGTTCTAGCACAGCTGTGCTGTGTTCCGGTCTGAAGGCTTCAGTATAATTATAGGCTGAGAGAGAATGTCACTGAATTGTCACCTCTGAAGACTGAGATGGAATATCTCAGTCCTCAGAGGTGACAACGCAAATCTAGCCTTCTTTGTTTGAAGTTTGTGGCAGGTGTCTAAGGACAGCAGTAACCACTTACCATCAGGTGGACTGTTGCAAGTTCGTTTGTCATTTCAGTTTTATAAAAAAAAATAGCGATCCGCCCGGGCTTCTCACGGGTGATTTCTGGATCTCGACAACAGCGCCACCTACCGATTCCAATTGTGAATCTAAACTATTTTCGAATCTACATAATCACACACAAAATTTCTTCAAAATCAGTCCAGCCATTTAGTGGGAGTTTAGTCATACGGACATAAGAATTATATACATAGCATAGAGATAGTAATGTCCGATTCTGCTTATACAGGGTATTTTTGAAACGCTCCCGAAAACGAAGACAGACGACAGTACTAACTATATCTTAGATGATGGGTGAAATATAAAATCGATCGTAATGAAAAAAAATTCATCTTTTCACAACGTTTTATTAGCTTTATTCACGCTCCATCGTGTTAGTATAAATCATCGTGTTAAATAAAACGTTAATTTCATTAAAATAAAACATGAAAATACTTAAACATAAAAGCAGCAGTGGAATTACTGAATTACAATCAGCTGACTAGGGGTCAATGTACGCGCGAACGCCGAATTCGCGCGGCCCGTAACTAACGATGGTACCACAATACATAATAATTTACAACACTTGTCTAAATACCTAACTTATCAACTTAACCTACTATTTTGCCACTGTGCTTGTCTCCACGTAGCCACTTTAATTCAAATTACAGGTTAAATAAACCAAATAACTGGTTCGATTCCCGCTAATGAAAAAGATACTTAAATGAAAAGTTAACAAGGTTAGAGTTATGCGTTTTTATTCATCGTGTAGGTATGTTTATTATTCTGATGTATTCAGTTATGTACCTATTCAGATCATTTCAGTACCAAGTTATTTAAAAAAAATAGGTATGAAACAGCTTACCGCTCTAAATCCTCCGTGGTCTTATGAGATGCGGCTCAAATTGTGCTCCATTCATTTCGAGGCAGATGTGGGCTCGGTGTTGCGTCTCCTCATGCAGGCGGGCATTATCGTGTGGTCTTCGACACAGTCCGCACGTAGTTTGTCGAAAACATCCACGATCCTTTGGCGCATTTCGTCAGCACTATCACACTCACGATTAAAACCCTTTCTTTCACATACCCCACAGAAAGAAGTCTAACGGGGTCAGATCTGGTGAGCGAGGTGGCCAAGCGTGTGGTCCTAGTCTGCCAATCCAGCGATCATCAAATAATTCGGTAAGGCGCTCACGGACGAACCTCACGACATGGAGTGCACCATCATGCTGGAACCATGCGGCGATATTCATCCAACGATAGGTCGTCTAAAATGTCAACCTACTGTTCATTTGTAAAGTTTAGGTATCCCTGTCCGTTAAGTCGCTGTGGCAGAAACACTGGTCCCAGTGTGCGATCCTTAAATAACCCTGCCCATACGTTAACCGACCATCGGGTTTGGTGCCCGGTTTGTCGAACAGCGTACGGGTTAACCTCTGAATACACGTGTGTATTTCTTCGGTTCCACATGCCGTTTCTGGTAAATGTCGACTCGTCCGTCCAGATAACGTGCTCAATGGAACCAGGCACACGTTGTTGTTGGTCTAATAACCAACGGCAGAAAACTCGTCGGCGATCGTGATCGCCGGGAACTAAAGCTTGCACTTTGTGCACTTTGTATGGCCGCATTCGGTTACGCTTTAACACTTTGTGAACTGAACAGTATGACACATTTGTTCCATCCCGACGTCTTAACAATTTAGCGATACTTCGTGTACCTAGGTTCGGATACCGGCGAACGACATCTAAAATGCGCTCCTCGGGTGAACAGTCATTTGACTTCCACCTCCTGCCGCTACTGGAGCAATGGGCCGATTTTCCAACACTCGCTGAAATGCTGCTGTTATCAGACGAGAGTCAGCTGGGTGTCGAGCGGTCAGAATTTCTCTCGGTAAATTCGTAATGCACGCGAAGCATTCCGCGAGCTTCTCAAGGCACATTAACATGTTGCCGTATTCACGAGCACTATAAACGTACGCGTTAGGCATTATTAAAACAAAAAGAAACACAAAACGTAACAACAAGAATAACACGTAATAACAAGTAGGTAATACCAAGTAATAACAATAAGAATTTAATAAAAAACAATTGAACTGTCGCTTGCGCATGCGTGTCCAAAGTCAACACGGAACTGTCTCAAAACTAAAATCAATAATTAATCCCATAAAACTGAAGCCTACACTTTGAACATTCCCACAGACCGTCAAATGTTATGACATTGCCAACTTTTATTTTATAAGTTTAGTTTCCATATGATCCCTACGACTACTCTTTCATATGGAATTTAGAAGTTATAGTTGTAATTTTTAATACAATTAGACAATCAATTGTACCCTGACGAAACAAGCAGTTCGTTACTACAAAATGATATTGAAATTAATAAACGTACTTACTTGGGTTTGGTTATCTTTGATTTTGTACAAGAAAATAGAAATAAAATGGTATTGAATAATTTAATAGTTAAAATCAATTGCAATTATGATCGACAGGTAATTAATCTAAAAAATAATTATTTTACTTTACTTTTATTGACTTTCCGTTTTTAATCCATCCAATACTTTGATTTGAAAAGAGGTACGTCAAAACTATTAAAAATTACTTGCAAGTTTTATTGTAATTGCCGCCTCTAATCAAACAAATCAAACAAATCTTAGTAGGTAAATTTGGGGAATTCCCCATATGTTGGCGCTGACGCGAGGTGACACACAGTCGGCCGGGCGGCGGGCGGCGGCAGCGCGTGGTACGAAGGGGGCGCGACGGGGGAATGCTCGCCAGTATTACTGTGCGCGCACGCTATTGGTTCCTCATTCTTCCGCGCTTTGAAAAGCGATGTTTCCCAATGTACAGTCGCACACAGCTTTCTTTGCACGACGCGCGACGATGGTTTTAAAAGGAAGGAAAGAAAAATTATTTATATCTATTGTTTTATGACTGAACTAGTGAACGAAAAGGTAAATAGAAGGTGAATGGGGAAAATTGTGCAGTAAAGTTAAATGTATTGAGGAAGAATACCGAAAAAATTACCATGTGGTCAACCTGATGACGGAAACATTTATCATTCGCATTGATGATGATGATTCTGATGAGTGATGATGAAGTAGCATCCAGTAACACCAATACACCATCGACATTTGGCTTCCATGTTCCATGTTCCAATGGTATAATGGACAGCGTGTCACCCTTAGCTTAAGTTTTCTTGTTACAAACTACTTTATTTTACGATAGAAATAAAAAATAATGCTCAAGCAAACATTATCCATTTTGAATTTCAACCTCTTCCAAAGTTCTAAGTAGCTAGTAAAGTACCTATTATGATTCTACAATAAAACCATTAATTACTATTATAATATTATAAAACAACAGCCTAGTACCATGTAGTACTTTAGAACGCGACTGTATCCATGCGCAGACAGACCCCCTCCACTATCGCTCAGCGTTCTTTTTACGTGACGTTGAGTTTGGCTTCGACGCGGATATTGACCCTAGTCAGCTGATTTTATGGTTTATTTATTTTAAATTCCATTGCTGCTTTAATGTTTAAGTATTTTCATGTTTTATTTTAATGAAATTAACGTTTTATTTAACACGATGATTTATACTAACACGATGGAGCGTGAATAAAGCTAATAAAACGTTGTGAAAAGATGATTTTTTTTTCATCAGGATCGATTTTATATTTCACCCATCATCTAAGATATAGTTAGTACTGTCGTCTGTCTTCGTTTTCGGGAGCGTTTCAAAAATACCCTGTATACGTTCATATTTAAACTTTTGTCTCAGAAGTGTTGAAAATAAAAATGATTTGGCCGTGGAAGAAACAAGTGCGATCTCCAGCAGACAAAGACTTCAGCCCAAGGGGCGGCCAGCGTAACGTTTGGTTCTTGTTTACATTTTTTGTTTTACGTAAATTAATAGAGAGTAAAAAAACCCCAGGGAAATTATTTTAAAAACGGTTAAAAATTGAAGGAAATACGGGGTTTTAGTGTAGTAGTTTAATAAACAAGCTCGACGGGCGCAACGATCCGCTGTGACATCATAAGTCATCAGTAGCCTCCTGGCAAACGAGCTACGCAGAGCGCCGTACTCTGTCGCAGTTGATGCACTGTTCACGATATCTTTCGTAAAATTTGTTATAGTTTAATAGAAATATTGTATCGTTCTAAAATATAAAAATACGAGTTATGTAAGGTTCTGTTAAATTGATCAAGGAGTTTTTGCAACTTTAAAACTACGTTAATACATTGGTTAATGAAGGGGATAAATGTACGACTGGAAAAGGCACAGGCAAGAACAAGAAGCTTAATAAGCTTCTTGGGCACAACGAAACTAGTAATTCTTGAAAAGAGCAATGGTAGGAATTACTTGTCTCAAAAAACATTGTGAGTCGAGTATTAAATTATTAAAAGAGTGGTCTGTATTTCAATTTTGAGTCTTAAATTAGAGAAGACATGAAAATGAGAAAAAAATGTTGTGCAGTCCGCACGTGTAGAGGTGATACCTTCAGAAAAACCCTATATACTGTATTCTAACTCATTCTCTCGTAGGCTAAATACTATAAATGTATGTTTGTCTCTTTTTAGTGTCGCTTTTTCGTTTCATCACAGAATAAATAATAGTACAAGAACAGAAGAATCACTCTCTGATAGCAAATTTGCGAGTTTAAACCTAGTTACAACGTTGCTAATGTTCATAATACTTTGTACGCCTCGGAAGTGATCTTCGTTAAAATAGCCTACCGATTTAATCGTCGAAAAAATAAATAATGCGGCGCGCGTATTAAATCAAAATGCGCCTTACGTCCGGTGCGAGAATCTGTATCACTTAGCCCGTTACGCGCCTTTGTTAAGGCCGTTCCTACTGTAGGGTTAGGTGTTGTGAGAAAACAAATTGAATCCTTAAGCATAGCTTGCTTAAATACTCAAAGGGTAGTAGAATACAACGAGCTGTTATGCAATGTATTAGTAATTTGCTGATAATAAGAACATTATTATTCAATGTGAGCAAGGTTAATATGCAAACTCGAGAAAAAATAAGATTATAACAACGTGAACGTCTTTGAAACTCAGATAATTTACCTACTTACTATTTTTAACTTCAAAAACTCAAATCGATTGTATTTTTTTATGTGTGTTACCTTAAAACTTTTTTCTAGGTGAAAAAAAAGCTGGTTCTTATAATTTATACATCTAATATAAATTTGATCAAGATCTGACCAGTAATTTTGGAGTTATCCTTAATAATGCGTATTATAATGCATATTTTATTATTTAATATTGAAGTCGATTGTACAAAAATTTTAATTTCATTACTTGTCTCTCTTCCTTTCTTTTTAAAAAATGTTACCTCCACACTAAGATTTTCTCCTCTATTGCGGGGGCAGTTTACATACATAGATTTCACAAGGACAAACATCCAGGCCCAGAACAATTATTTGTAGGCCATACAAATACTTGTTCCGTGCGGGATTCGGACCCGCGGCCCTTAGCGCTACAACTCATTGCTAAGCCACTGCGCCACGAAGCCGTCACTTGTCAAACATGCAATATATGCTAATCTTGCATTAGTAGGCAGTCACTAGTACTGGGAGGTCTACTTACACTGAATGTGTTTTTAAGGTCATTGGCATTATACGCGAAAAAATCGAAAACTGCGAAGCTGTGGTCGGGTCGTTAAACAAATAAATCTGTAATTATGGCGTCACTGATTAGGTACCTAATTATCTAGATCTACCTAATAAATATTGACGATATTCGATATCCTTAGGAACAGTAAAGAATGAAAGGTCGACATTCCTATTGTTATTTAAGCACTCGTATGCTATCTATGCAGTACCTTTTGGCTTTTTGAGTGGCCATACTTGAATAAAAACTCAAAAATAAATATCAAAAGTGCCTAAATATTTATAAGAGAAAAATACTTTTTTGTTAACGTAAGGTGCGCGACAACTCGAGCGTGCGCGTGACAACCTCACTGAATTAGCGTCTTGTAGACGGCCGCGCAGCGTAGGTATATTTTCATGCCTAAAGTGTGGAGTGAGGCAGGTCTTGACAAGAGGGCGTTTTAGAGTAGTATTCTTAAGTTTAACTTGCGCAACGCGTGCCACACCATCTCTACCAGGATACAATTCGGTAACAACACCTAGAGGCCACTGAAGCGGTGGAGTATTATCCATGTCTATTAGAAATTTCCTACAGAGATGGCAGTAGCATTCTTATTCCACTTTGCCCTACTCTGTAATGTATGTAAACATTCAAATCTAGAACGTTTCCGAAAGGATTGAACTAAAGAATCTATTAAAGAAAAGCGTGATAACAAATTAATATACGTTCTTTACTTAAATTAGCGGCTGGTAAGCATTCAAGCGGTTTTGAATTTAAGAAATGTGCGGGTGTGAGTGCAGTAGGTTCCGAAGTGTCACTACTTAATACATAAAGCGGGCGAGAATTTAAGATACACTCGATTTTACAGAGTGTAGTAAGCATTTCCTCATACGTTAGGATTTGCTTGCCTATTACGCGAAACAAATGGTTTTTTACAAACTTAATATTGGATTCCAATTACCCCCCGAAATGTGGGGCGCTTGGAGGGTTGAGTTTCCAAACAATGCGATTATCAGTGAGCACCTGATTGAATGCTTTATAATATTCTTCAGATTGTAAAAATATGTAATTCATGTAAATATGAACGCGAGGGGACAAAATTAGTACCGTTATCGCTCTATACAAATTTACACGGACCTCTCCGAGAGATAAATGTCTTAAAGGCGTCTAAAAGACTTGCCGAACTTAGATCCCACGCTAGTTCTAAATGCACTGCCTTTATAACAAGGCATACAAATAAACTGTACAGTAGGGCTACGATGGCTATCCGAGTACAGAACCAGAGTACGAAACCTATCCAACTGCAGAGAGGTGTAAGACAGGGTGACGTAATATCCCCGAAACTCTTCACCGCTGCATTGGAAGACGTTTTCAAGCTACTGGACTGGAAAGGATACGGTATTAACATCAATGGCGAGTACATCACTCACCTTCGATTTGCCGACGATATAGTCCTTATGGCAGAATCGCTGGAGGACCTAAGCACTATGCTCAATGACCTCAATAGTGTCTCCCAACGGATAGGTCTCAAGATGAACATGGACAAAACAAAAATCATGTTTAACCTCCTGAGGCCTACCGGGTCAAATACGGTACGTCAAAAAATAAAAAATGTGGAGCATATCTTGACAAGCAACTTTAAAATAATCGTACGTGAAACGAAACCTTATATCATTGTCAACATAATAAATAAAAGAAATGACACTTCTTGTCATTTGTCGTTTGTCAAGATGGCGGAGACAAGCAAACATGTGCGTGCACCGGCCAACAAACGTAAGTAATCTGTTAATATCAGTTCAATCTTCAATAGTATTATGAATTGTAATTACTTATTTGAAAAATGAATCAATAACCTAATAATATTAAAATTCTATTTGATGCAAAAGCAAAAACAATAACCTGGCATGCCGTTTTCGTCAATGTTCCGCCAATGGAACATTCGGTCCTAATTATTATTATCGATGTTCCTATTTGACTCATTCGTTCCTTATAGCAAATGTGTTTTTTACAGCTATGAATGAAAGTGAAATTTTGAAATTTTGATGCATCAGATGGAGATTTTAGTGCTGATTCGGATAACGATCCATCATATCACCCATACTTAGAGAGAAATCGACAAAATAGGTTGATATCCAGTAGTTCTGATTCAGACAATGAAGATGATATATTATCTGATCATTTTGACCACTCATAATCTCCAACACTGTCTATTGCCAGTAGTATCACAGAACCTAGAGCTACACAGCGGGTTTCAAGAAGACTAATAAGAGGACGAGCAAGAAACAGCAGAGGGACAAGAGGCAGAGTACTAAGGGTACAAGAAACACGTGAATCTGAAGGCGAAGCGTCTGTTCTGTCAGCAATAAATTCCGTAGCAGATTTTAATCCATTTATGACACATTTGCAAAGTCCAAATTATATTCATAGAGAACTAGAAGAGTGGGAATGGTTTAAGTTTTTAGACGATTATTTAGATGATGAAATTTTTGATCAAATGATTAGGGCCACAAATCAAACATCTGTTTTACTTACCCAAAAAAATATAGATTTAACGGTTCGTGAGCTAAAAGTATTTATTGGGATAAATATGGTCATGTCGAGCATCAATTATCCGCAAATAAAAATGTACTGGGAAAGCTCATGGCGTATTCCACTAATTGCTAATTCGATGACTCGAGATAGATTTTTTCCTAATACGTACACGTTTAAAGATTGTATATGACGATGATGTAACAGAAGAACAGCGGGCTCAAGACCGCATATGGAAGGTAAGACCACTATTTGATCGAATTGTCAAGGGTTGTCACATTCAGGAAAAGGCAGAAAAGCTATCAATTGATGAGATGATTGTACCCTTTTCGGGACATTGCGGTATTAGACAATACTGTCCCAATAAACCTAATCCCGTCGGTTTAAAAATATTTGTTCTCGCGAATCCATGTGGCCTTATTTGTGATATGACCGTATATGAAGGTGAGATAACATTTAGAAGCTACAGAGAACAAGGTGTCAGCTTAGGAGAAGCTGCTGTTCTGAAAATGACGGAATCATTGGTTTCTGGACACTATCTTTTTTTTGACAGATACTTCTCTTCTATTAAGCTGATGGAAGAATTACTAAAAAGAGGATTCAACGCAACAGGAACTATTATGAAAAATCGTTTTCAAAGACATATATCATTTACACCTGACAATAGTTTCATTAAAAAAAATCGTGGCACATCTGAAGTTGCTTGTCTAAATAATAATCGAATTGACATTACAAGATGGCTAGATAATAAACCTGTAGTGATGATATCCACATGTTATGCAAACAGTAAAACGGATATATGCAAACGATGGGATAAACGACAGAAACGTTATATAAATGTGTCAAGACCAGAAGTGATAAAAGAATATAATCAGAATATGGGTGGTGTCGATCTTGCAGATCGAATGATCTCTGTTTGTCCATCAAGATCTCGTACCCGAAAATGGACTATAAGGTTTATATGTCACATGATTGACATCAGTGTTGTAAATGCATGGCTTCTCTTCCGAGGGGTCCAAATAAAGAAAAATATGCCATCTCACAAAATTCCCCAACTACGTGAGTATAAATTACGACTTGGAACAAAATTGATCGAGGAAAACGTACTGCCTCCACAAGAACCTTTTCTTGACGAAGAGGAAGGCATACTAAAAATCCAACACTTGAAGAGGAGTGTTCCTATTACACCGCTGCCTACAATACACAAAAGAATAAATAGGGCTGATCATATGCCAAAGATAGTAGATAAAAGACAACGATGTCGAAATAATGCATGTGGTCTTAAGACGGACGTTATTTGCAATAATTGTAAAATATACCTTTGTTTGACAAAGCTAAGGAATTGTTTTGCTACATTCCATAGACATGAAATGTAGTAGAAAAATTTCTTAATTATTGACAAAAATATTAAGATAGATCTCAGAATTATCTCAGAAGTTCCTATTTTAATGTGATGAATAAAAATTTTATTAATAATATTAGAGAAGTTATTTTTTTGTTTGTGTTCACAATAAGTGGTTTATGTTTTATTGTTATTAAAATATATTTCTTTCTAAATGAACGAAATTTTATTTTACGATTTACTAAATCAAGTCTCATGAACTAAAGCACGAATGTGCCAAATATGCCACATCGACATTATAAGTACAGACTGAACGTTCCACATTTGACACGTCGAATAACTAATATATTAATAATAAGAGATTTTTTTATTTATTTTTCTCATGGTCCTGGGTCATATAAGAGCTCGAAAAATTATCACTTGTTTAAGAATAATGAAATTCTTATGTCTCGTCCTCAGGAGGTTAATGTCCATGTCACACCTATGCCGGTAGTTGTTGGGAGCACTAAGCTCGAAGTTGTTGACGAATATGTTTACCTGGGACAAATAGTCCGACTAGGTAAGTCTAACTTCGACCGAGAGGTCAATCGACGGATTCAACTCGGCTGGGCAGCGTTCGGGAGATTACGACCCATCTTCTCGTCAGGCATACCTCAAAACCTCAAAACTAAATTGTACAACCAGTGCGTGTTGCCAGTGATGACATACGGAACTGAGACGTGGTCCTTCACTGCTGGCCGTATGAGGAAGCTCAAGGTCGCTCAGCGAGCTATGGAGAGGGCTATGCTCGGGGTTTCTCTGCGTGATAAACTTAGAAATGAGAATATCCGCAGTAGAACCAGAGTAACCGACATAGCCCAAAGGATTAGTAAGCTGAAGTGGCAATGGGCCGGCCATATAGCTCGAAGAACCGACAACCGATGGGGAAGAAAGGTTCTCGAGTGGCAGCCTCGTACCGGCAGGCGAAGTGTAGGGCGTCCCCCCACTAGATGGAGTGACGACCTGGTAAGACATGCAGGAAGTCAATGGATGCAGGTGGCTCGGGACCGTGCTTTGTGGCGTTCCGTGGGGGAGGCCTATGTTCAGCAGTGGACTTGTGAAGGGCTGTAATGAATGAATGAAGCCTTCTGGCTGCGTATACCACGCTTACGTGTCAATATAATATAAAGTGGGCCCAAAAATCCACACCTGTGTGGGTAAATGCATTGCACTGCTCTAAGCGGCAAGCAAGTAAATACTGAGGGACCGGCGTGAAAATTCTTATAGTGATAATAATCAATTATAAGATCATCAATATGTCCCTTTTTTGGTAGCAATATTGGGTGCTTTTGGGAATCCGATAAAGATAAATAATCTAACCGACCACCTACTCGAAGCAGACCGTCCGCGATAAATGGAAACAGCCTGAGTAATGTTGAACAGTTGCCCCTTTTTAATATTTTTTATATCCTCGGCAAAACCGATACTTTGCATAATTTTAATGATTGTGAATTCAGAAATTTCTATGTCGGACACTGATATAATTTTATTGCTGCGCGGTAATTTTTTTAAAAACCTTAAAACATAAACAACGGATCTTAGATATTTATTCCAATTAGAAAATTTTAAACTTAACGAGGTAAATGGGTGTTCTTCCATCTCACTAACTGCAAACATCACTGTCTTTTCTTCTGCCTAAGCGTATATGTGCCGGTGCGAACCTTTCTGCAGACCATTCTTTACACGGCAAGGAAACTCACGGAGGCCCATGTAACCATAGGTCGCAATTTAAAATTTGCGATGGTAATAGTCGACGCGAAATATGATCTGCAGGATTTTTCAACCCTGCGATGTGATAAAAATTATCCGGTAATATATAAAACTGTATCTGCGAAATACGGTTAGCAACAAAGGTGCTGAACTTATGCGGTGAAGAATACGCCCAACAGAGTGCGACATCCTAATCTGAAAATGCGCAAATGTTGTTAAATTGTGATGTCGACTGCGTTGTTGACGCAAGGCGCGGATGAAGCGAGATCATCCATATAAATATCCCTCTCTAGGATAGGACTCCCTTTCGACAGCAGCTAACTGGCGTAAAGTGCGAATTGTGAGGAAAGAAGAAGCGCGTAATCCGAATGTGAGGTGATTAAATTCATATGTTCGTATAGTTTCTTCTGTAGAAAACCGATATAAAATGCGTTGAAAAGCGCGATAAGATTTTTGGCCCCTTTCTTTGAATTATAATATACCTATCTAATTAATTTTTACCGACTTCTGGTCACTTCGAGCCGCGATAAATTTTTTACCTTTCGGCCTGGAGAAGTAATCCTTTATATATCCATTTCTTTATATATATTACAAAAAATTATATACGTATATGTTATTAAATTATATTAATTAAAGTTATAATTATATTTATTATAATTTATATTTCTCCCGCGCCGCTTTTTACACGTATATAATTTCCTTTGTAACGCATACCACACATCATTATTATGAAATTTTTCTAGTTTCATTAATCGCCATTACGCGAGATAGCTTCGTTTAGTAGTATAGATAATTCTACCGCCACTTATCACAATAATTTTAGTTCACATTTTTTTTATTGATAATCACGACAAGAAGCAAAGAATCTAAACTGGTTTCGGACGAAGAAGTTAGTTTAAAAAATATTATCGCTAAGCGTAATTATATTTATGAATGCTTACAAAAATTTACGAGACTTCATAAGATGCATTTATTTCTTTGGACCGACAAAATTTATTTCTTAGTGCCGCTTCGAATATACATAGAACAATTACGTAGTGAATTTCAAGAAGTTTTAGATAACTATAATGTTAAAAATTTAAAATTAAACCCTAATGCAGACATTCATTATAATGTGATATATGTAATGATATATGTAGGAAAGGTCTTGTGTGAATTAGGAGACGTGTTGATGCTTCTATAACTTTAATTATACTGATCCTTATTCTACCTTAACACTAATATATATATTGTGGTGGCTACACACCTACCACCGACAAAAAAAAAATTAAAACATTTTTTTTATATTGTAAAGTTAATCCTAAATAAAATCTTACGTTTTAATTACGGATAATATATATAATTCGTCTTGGATTGGGTAGGACGGCTGGCCAAACCTCCTATGCATAATTGCTCAATCACATTAAAATTAGTATAATGTATTATGCATACATACAACATACGTATTTGACATAATTAGGTGAACATTCGCGAAGGTATATTATTTTTTGGTCGACACATTATTGTAACATACTTAGATATTGAGTTATTTAGTCACTTATTAAGTAACTTATCCAGACACTCGCATTAAGTAGTACCTACTCTTCCCTTGTATATTTTTTTTCACATTTATATTTATAATTGCATACTTTATACTTCATTTATTTATACCTTTATATTTGATTAATCGTTACTTTCATGATCCACGCAAATAAGTTATATATTAATACTCTACAATTTTTTCAGAAGATGATGACTTATAAAAGTTAAAACATATGATTTGAAGGTTCAATAATATAACACCGAAAATATTGCATTTCATTTTAAGATTAAGTGAACAAAGAACATAATGCAACGTAATCATGATCATTAACTTAAAACAGATATCAAAATACATTTTGCAATCTCAGCCGCGTAAGCGGTTGGTGACAGACACCTTTGTTATAATATCCAAAGCACGTATAAGGAAAGGTTTTCAATTACATCGTATGACACAAACATAATATCTAATTCAACATAACTTACAAAATGTTCTATTATGAGTACACTTAAAAGTATTTGAAAATTATAGTATTAAACACTTTTTTAATGTACGTAGTTGAGATCGTTACATTGCATTGTTATAATACATTTACATTTACATACATTATCGAGTGTTTATTATTTAAGTTATTTATAATAGTCGAAAACTGATTACTACTTTTTCTCTTTTTAGAAAAAAGATTTTCATAGAAAAATGTTTATCTTAATTGAATACAGAGTTTAAAAAGTGTAATAAAGTTAATTTAGAAGTTATAACAAAATATTTGTTTAACATTTGAAAAGACAATTTTTTTTTTAAAGTAAATATGTATTAACGTAAATTTAGATTTGACTGTCTATATAGAGAAAAAAAAAATTATTACATTATCAAACTTATAATAATAGACTATCGATACGCTTTGGATTTGATTTTAGTAAGCAATATACCAAATTTAGTTTAAAATTGTACAAATTATACATAAACAAAAAAACATAACACAAAAGAAATTTAAGGTAGAGTTATTGTAACTATGAATCAATGTGGCTAAATATGAAAAATCTTGTAAATTCATGTAAATCTACGCTAAAATGTATTAATCAAATTTAATTGTTTTTTACATGTGGTTGTGTGGATCGATCCTATAGTTACTAGATGTATAGCTTGTAAGTAGCATTTTGAGTAGCATTGCAGGTAGCACCCTAATACAGAAATGCAAAATAACAACATAATATCTCACATTTTAGATTTGTTCAGGGATTCTTGAAATGAGGTAATAATTTACCTCATTTTAATTGTTCTCATGTCCTTTATTTTCATACTAACAGTACTCTCTATCCTTTGTTTTCGATTATCAGGCCTTTTTTTTCATATTTTGTACGTACTTTCTTTTATTTCTTAATATTTTTGACCTTAGCTAGTATTTCTATTCTCTTATACATTTATTTATTTATTAGATATCGGGAAACGGAGTATTAATTCACTTCATTTATATTTTATTTCATGATATTTATCACGCGGTACTTTATAAATATGGGCCCAACAGAATTTAAATCAATTAATTGTATACCTTATGTAATGAGTTTCAAAATCGAATTAAACGAAGTAATTATTTTCATAATCCACACAGTACTATTTTAAGAGATTATAATAGTTTAAAAGCTTTAAAGTTCAAACAATATAAAACCAAAAGTAAATTATTACGTTTCATATTAAAATGAACAAAACAAAAGAAATAATAATGGGAACGTAAGTCGTCATCACTATTATAACAACAAACAGATCAAAATACAAATTGTACCTAGCAGCGCTAGCAATTTGAGACACCTTTGTTTTAAATTCGAAAGTAAGTATATGGAAACGTTTGAGATTGCATCGAACTATGATTACCTAAGCCTGAACTGAAGCACACCGTGATTCATACCTAATTTTAATATAACTTGTACAATATATTATAATATGAATGCAACCTTAAAATGAGATTCTAAGCATTTTTTTAATTTACACAGAAATTTAAATAGTTTCGTCGTTCATAGTTATAGTACATACATCCAATAACTCATTGGCTCTTAAAATTTAACGTTGCTAGAAATATTATGATGTTAGTTATATCGCATACAAAAAAAATTTAAACAATCGCTGTAGCAGCTATCGAGTTTACATATAACAAAACATTAATTTATTTAAAATATTGAAAAAAATAAATTATCTATCATAATATAACTTTAAGGTATATCGTGATCGTGAATTTAGAAAAATAATTGATTATAACCCTTTTAAAATTTGGATTCGAGAAATAAAACGTATCACAGTGTTATTTACTATACATACTATACAACTATAAATTTGGTGAAATTAAGTACGTAAAAATTTAATCTTTCATATAAAAAATGAATATAAAATCGTCTAGTGCCTTAATACAAATGCCACTGAAGTACTTACGTAACTTTATAATATTGTAATATGATTCTTTTTTTTTTTTGAAACAATAATAAAATAACAATTAAATCGTTAATATTAAGTATCTAATAATTAATTTCAACTTAAACATATATGAAATACAGAATATTTAATACACAACTTCAAATAACAGCAAAAGAACATAAAAACAATCTCAAATTAATCAGATAAATAAAGTTTTAAATGGAATTAAAATCACTCAGGTGCGAAGTTACCTCTTAATTTCTTCTTTGTTCTTTTGACTCAATTTCACATTTTTCTGGATGATGCTCGCTAGAATACAACCGCTTCTTTCCCTTTTTCAATGAATCCGTCAGTTTTAATTTTTCAGTCTGCTTCTAAAACAATATATTTTGTGGCCTCTCCTCGTGTATTACTTGTCATATCCGGTATTACGTCCATTCCGTTATAATATATTTTTCCATGATGATTTCCATTATTTTATTTTTAATTTTTCTCTCTTTATAAGCTCGGCGGTGCGCGTACATTGTAGCAGCGCACCGCCTGGTAGGTCGCCATGTGATATATGTAGGAAAGGTCTTGTGTGAATTAGGAGACGTGTTGATGCTTCTATAACTTTAATTATACTGATCCTTATTCTACCTTAACACTAATATATATATTGTGGTGGCTACACTACAATAACGCTTGGAACTCATTTGAGGATTTATTTAGTCGTATTAAGTGTCAAGTTACTAAACTATCCACATCGCCTGCCACTGTTACATTAAAAATAGTTTTCCTACGAAATTAAAACCTTCGCTAACGCCAATTGAATTAATGTCATTTAACGGTAACATACGCCAATAGTCCATGTTTTATCAACAATTTAAACATTAATTCACGATAATTTACAATTAACCGATGCCGAACGTGTTTATTATTTAGTTAACAAATTGAGTGACAAAGCGTTATCGGTTTGTGCCGGGTTAGCACCTACCGCAGAAAATGATTCTATTATTTGGAATGCGCTTATACGTAGATATAACGACGAACGCACACTAGCATCTACGTAGAAAATGAGATCCTGAGACTGTTAAGTCATTTGAAATGTCTTGCCGTACTATTAACATACCAAAATATGCCTCTTTAGTACAATTTTTATAATTCATTTAGTTCGCATTCAATTAACGACCGTGCAGTTAACAATACGAGGGCGACACTGAAAGTTTTTAGAACTGGCCACTTGTAAACGATATAATAAAAAAATAGGTTCAAATTTTGAAAATGGAACTCTTTGCCAATATTATTGTGTATGTATTTTATTAATTTGTCATTTTTTTAGGATTTGGCGGCAAATTGAAAATTGTCTGTGTCACGTCAGCATGAATTTAACACGAGAAAATTTTCGTATAATATTTTTTTATGACTTTCGATGTCATTTAAGTCAACAAGAAAGTTATGATAGACTTCGATTGGCCTTTCACGATGAAGCCCCATCTCGTGCCACTGTTTACAACTGGTTTAAAGAGTTTAAACGTGGTCGCACTAATCTCACCGATGATCTGCGGTAGGGACGGCCTTCTACGGCGACGACTGAAGATAACATCAGTGTTGTGCGGCGTATGATAGAGACTGACAAAAGAGTGACTTATCAGCAGATTCGGACAAGCTTAAGCATCGGTATGAGTCAAATGGACAAAATCCTCCATGAACATTTAGCGGTCAGGAAGCTTTGTGCCCGGTGAATACCTCATAATTTGACAGAGGCCCAAAAACTCCGTCGTGTTGATTGGTGTCTTGAAATGGTTCAAAGATTTAACGGAGGTGACTCAAATGCTGTGTTCGACATACTTACGGGTGACGAAAGCTGGATTTATTGTTATGATCCTGAAACTAAGAGATGGTCTGCTGTCTGGGTGTTTCCTTCCGAGGAGTTGCCAACTAAAGTGAAATGAGGTCGAAGATGGTGGCCTCGTTCTTCGGAAGGACAGGTCATTACGCAACAATTGTTTTAGAGGATCGAAAAATAGCTACTGCAGAGTGGTACACTAACAATTGTTTGCCACTTGTCTTGGAAAAAGTTCGGGAGAAACGACCTCGCAGTAGTATCCTCCTTCACCACGACAACGCCTCGTCGCACACCGCCAAGCAAACAATCGACTGCGTGGCGACGTCAGACGTGGAATTACTGGATCACCCGCCCTATAGCCCCGACCTCGCACCTTGCAATTTTTATTTATTTCCGAAAATAAAAGAAAAACTTCGAGGAAAACGTTTTATAGACGCCGAGGAAGCAGTGGCTGCATTTCAAAATGCCGTCGAAGAGACCCCTAAGGACGAGTGGGCAAAGTGCTTTTCTCAATGGTTCCATCGGGCGCAGCGATGTATTGATGTAAATGGACACTATTTTGAAAAGATATAATAAAACTAATAACTTGCTAGTTTGTTCAGGTTTTGGTTTTCTAAGAACTTTCAGTGTCACCCACGTAGTAAGGTTAATTCTTCCGTCGTTCACAATTCTAATGCGGCGGAAAATGTAAAAACACCAACCTCGTCATGTGATATTTCGCGCGATTATTGTACTCATCTATTTTCTGTGATGTTGGTGCTGTTACCCTATATGGCTCTTACAGTTTTATCTGACACAGGGCTCGTTCTCTGAAAAGGCAATGAAGATGACGATGAGGATGATGTTGGTCTATGATTTGGTATGGTTACCAATCATCATGCCCCTTTTTTGAGATATCTAACCGCTGTCCGAGTGTGGGTGTGCGGACCCGCCTCTGACTGCTTAGCTCATGTCGGTCGATGTTCTGGGTGGTGAGAACCGCCCAGGTACGCGGATGTACGATGTGTACGCGGTGTGTGCGTCGTGCCCAAAACATGACTGGATTAAACCTTATAGAATATGTGTTATCTCCTCCAAGGAATGCCAAAACACGGTTCTAAGGCACCTGTATTCATCCTGCATGTCTTACAAAGTTATCACTTCTTTTTTCACTTTGTTCCTTGAGGAAAATAATGTTAGACTATGATAAAAATAGTGTATTGTGTCTAAAAATTTTGAAGATTTAATATTTCCCTTTGAAATCAAGTGATATGCATTATGGATAAAAATATGTTATATTACCTGTTTTAAAACACTGTTAATGTTTTAGTAGATATTCGACAGATAAAGGATTTCAGTCAGTAGAATTTAGTATATTTTGTTGCTGTTTAGTAGGTTTTTTAAATAAAATCTGGTCACGCTGCATTGAATTTTTTTGATTGATTTAGCCTAAAGGTCTAGATACCAGACCATAAATTCCAAAAAAAAAATTTGTTTGATTTTGACCGAAGAACCACTGTTACCAACCCTACTGTTTTAACAGTAGATTTGCTGTTTTCACATTGATTTCAATGTTTTCTGTTTCATTCCTATTTTCTACTGTTTTTCAACTAGCGTTCAGCGCCACCTATTACACTGCTATGCAAACATTTTTTGATAACCACTACGTAATAATACGCAATGACACTAGATGGCAGTATCTTCTTTAGTCGGGATTCGAGGGAATTCCCGACCACATTATATGTGTTTGACAATCATATTTTTATGCACGGGGAAATCCCAATTTATGAATGACAGCTACACGCCTATTGTATTGCGTATTGTTTTATAGTCACAACATCTTGAACAGTTTCTTTGAATTGCGGCGTCTATTTAAAAAAAAAAACAATAATTACAACGTTTTTGATAAAATGAGTAGTGATTCATCGACTGGGAAAAGTCCTCCTAAGAAGAAAATGTGAGATATGAACAGAAATTCGTAAATTTGTGGTTAAAAGATGATAGGTTCAAAGGCTGGTTAAAGAAAAGCATTAAAGGTGAGACTTATTTCTTTTGTTCTGCGTGTAATTGCGACAGAAAATGTGGTGTACACGAACTGTTACGACACAAAGATTCAACAAAACACGCGAAGAATAGTTTGAAATTACAAAAACAACAAAAACTGACATCAATGTTTACCTCAGCTCCCAACTCACAAGATACAAAAATTATAGCTAAAGCGGGTGAAGTAAAAATGGCCTGCTTTATTGCTGAGCATAATCTGTCTTTTTATTTTTTTCTGTTAATTCTGTTTTTCCAGATTCGAAAATTGCGGAACAACTATCAATGAGCCGCACAAAAGCTAGAGCTATTATTGTTAATTTAACTGGGCAGACAGCAGAAGAAAATATAATAGAGATGTTACAGAACAATTGCTTTGCATTACTTGTTGACGAAAGCACAGATAAGTCTACGATAAAACATTTAGCGCTTGTCGTAAGAATAGTAAAATTAGATTTCAGCGTTGAAGATAGATTTCTGACTTTAATACCAATCGTAGATGGTACAGCAACAGCGTTGTATGGCAAAATAGTAGAATATTTTGTTGAAAAAAATATTCCTTACAAATCAAACATGATAGACTTTGCTTCTGATGGCGCTAACGTTATGTTTGGAGATAAACATTCATTGGTTACTTTGTTTAAAAATACATACCTCACCTTTTTACTATGAAGTGCATTTGTCATTCTTTTAACCTTTGCGCATCATACGCATGTGAGAAATTGCCAAGGGGCGTGAAGATTTCAGAGACGTATATAATCATATACAAAATTCTCCAAAACGTAATGGAGATTTCAAAACATTTCAAGCATTCACAAATATTAAACCACACAAATTGCTCCACCCTAGCCATACCAGATGGTTGTCACTTATGGAGGTAGTAAATAGGCTTCTGGAACAATTACCAGCTATAAAATTGTATTTTCAAGCTGCAGTTCATGTAGATAGATTACTTTCTGCGCAATCAATTCTCTCCAAGGCTCTCGAACCGACAACTGAATTGTACCTGGAGTTTTTGAAATTTGCATTACCTATATTTACCGATCTCAATAAAGAAATGCAATCCGAAACTCCGAAATTATATTTACTATACGACAAAATACTGACCGCATACACAACTGTTTTGGAATGCTTTGTACAAACTGAATATTTGAATCTCACTGAACAAGAAAAAAATGAAGCACAAAATATTTTAGACGCAAAGGGAACTAAAATATTAAAACTTGACTTCTCTAGTGAGCAGAAACATTTACCGTTGCAATATATATACATTGGTAGAATGGTGCCAAATCTGATCAGAAGAAAGAGAGAAATAGGAGAACTAGAGGAAGAACAGCTGAAAATTTTCTACTTAAAGTGTAAGGAGTTTTATATGGAGGCTGCAAAACAGATATTAAAAAGGTTTCCTTTTGACGACAAAGACCGTCAAGCATTAAAATGTCTGAAGATGCTAAATCCTACAGCAATTCTGGATCCTGAAATAAAAAAGAAATTCCCTTCCATTGCAGATTTACATTATTTCTTCCCAAAGATTTGTCCAAATAATATAACGGAACTGGATAGAGAATGGCGAATGTTAAGAAATGTCGATTTTTCTTTCAACCAAAACAAAACTCCCGATATTATCGACTTTTGGAAACATGTACAAGAATTAAGAAATGGAGACGAATCTCAAACATTCCCTACATTGTGTGAATTGGTAAAAAAGCTTTTGTGCCTACCACATAGCAGCGCCGCCGTGGATAGGTCATTTTCAGCTATAAATATTATGAAAACCAAATTACGCAACAGAATATCGACTACAGCTATTAATTACACACTAAATCCGGAATAATCGATTGCTATTCATTTGAAGCCACAGAAAGGCACATGAAGAAATTCAACAAAAATATGTATGATTTTAAAAATAAAAATGAGTGTGAAAATATTGAAGATGTGGCAATTGAAAATGAAACTGAAAAATAATTTTACTTTGATTTTTGTTTTATGTTGTTGTGATTATAAAAATATCAATGTATGTGAGTTCTAGTAACTAAGAAAATTGTTTATTATTTAATTATATGAGCAAAATTATGAAATCTGCCTTTTTTTTCTTTACCTACTGCTTGCTACTGTTTTTTTTAGGGGAGTTGTTGTTTTTTAGTTTTTTGAGGTTGGCAACACTGCAAAGAACCAAAGATTAAAGAATTTGACATTTTGTCAAGTTCGAGTAATAACCTAGCCTAGCTTACTAATTCCAAAATTGAAAATTCAGAGTGTCTTCTGATTACATATTTCATTTGTTTCGATTAAAATAAAATAAAATCATGGCTAACGTAGTTGCTAAAGTACCGTCTATGATTTCTTGTAAGTATAGTTTTTTCTTTACATTGTCGTTCGAGATATGGTTATGTAATTTGCATTAAAAACATGAAGCTTGATTCTAATTTAATTTTATGTAGGCTTAATAATACTCAATTTTTAATGAATTATATTTTTTTATATATATAAACATATATTTTCAGCCGCCCTCACGCAAGCTAGGCCCAAATTCAACATTTTCATGAAATATGCACGAGTCGAGCTAGCTCCGCCTAAGCTAAGTGAAATTCCGCAAATTAAAGCTGGAATTGCTAAACTCCTAACGAGTGCGAAGACTGGAGCATGGAAGCAGCAGACTGTAAAACAGGCAACACTCAACACCTTAGTTGGGGCTGAAGTTCTATTTTGGTTTTTTGTAGGAGAATGCATTGGAAAACGCCACTTTGTCGGCTACAAAGTTTAAATTATGAATTAAATGAAACTGTAGATATCATTCACTAAAATAAAATATTTAATCAAATCAAATTTAAATATTTGAGTTTCCTTACCCTTCCTTGTTAATTTTGAATGTTATTACTAGAATGGAATAGAATAATTTTTTATTCAATATAGATTACATGTAATGGTTATAGTCTTTTTTACTTTACCACTGGTTTGGAAAAATACCTCAGTCCTGGGAAGAACCAGCAAGAAACCCAGCAGGACAATGTGCGGCGGTTGTGATGTCAATGACGCAGGCATTGTACAAATTATTTACAAAATTCATTTTGGAAACAGCTTTGAAGTGACCACATCATTCCCATGGGTTATTATCAACCATGTATTCATTTATATTATAATAACCTTTTCTATACAGTTTTTAACAAAATGTTTAAACTTGGTAATAGAGAGACCTTGTATATTTTCTGGGATTTTCTTGTAATAGCATATAGATTACCCCAACAATGAATTACCAACACTGGAGTCAAGAACTAGTATCACTAGCTTCCGTTCGTTCCTAGTGTACTTAACACTCCTGTTATATTTGCTCATTATACTTTCACTTGTTATCAAACTGATATCACTGTGACACTTTTAACCATGTGTGCATATGGCACGAGTTCCAGCTAGGGGGCGTTCAAGTATTACGTAAGCTGGCTTAGGGGCAGGGGGGTGTTCAAGTTTTTCTCACTTTTGCTGACAAAGAGAGCAGGGGAATATTAAAAAGAGTTTGCAATTTTCTTATTTTTGCTTAACAGGGATCAAGTTGTGGTATGCAGTAGTATATTGTGTTAGGTTGATATATGCCAATAATTAGGAAATTGATGCAATGCTTAAATTTATATAAAATAAAAATAAAACAATGCCATATATTTCAAAAGGGAATCTTTAAATTTAATTTTATATTCAGTAGATGTTTAACATTAAACAAACACTGAACTACAAGCAGCTTTCATCAGATCTTCCTTTATGTAACGGTACTTACTGTCTCAGTCTCACAACTGCCATCCATAAACTGGGTCTCAACAACAAGTGTCACATTAGTTGACATATTTATACGCTCTCGTGTATTAATCATACATAATTTTTTTATAGAGTATAGGTGACAAACGAGCATACAGTCTACCTGACGGTAAGTAGATGCTGTGGATCATAGACATCTACATCTATCCTCGAATAAGAATCAAAATGCAGATGCGCTGTCACTCCGAGGACTAAGATGGAATGCCTCATTTCCAGTAATAGGGTCTCCAGTTCTCTACACTCACCATACGAAACAACAGCATTAGACTGCTATTTTACGCTGGTATTCAGTGAGAGTTTGGTCATTCCCTGGTCAAGCCGAAACATTCATGATACAACCATATTGTAGCTGCAGCAAGGCTCTACCACAAGTAAACATTATGTATGAAGTAATTAACTCTCACATGTTTGCAAAATGCGAGAATTAAATGCTATGTTTCATACATACTGTACAATAAATAGGTCATAGGTTCTAAACACTGGCATTTGCATGTGGGCCAATACCAGTGAGTATGAATGGCAGGAAAAGGGTGAATATGTAATGAAACAATTCATCAGCTATACCTACACATACTATATTGAAACAATAAATCTTACAGTGGGGCACAGAGCTCCATGAATTTGTAAGGATTGCAGGCACTGGCTAATTTTAGTTCAGTCTCAAGCTCTTCAGGCCCTCGTAGCCACAGCCTGTCTCTATAATAACTAGCACAAGATAAGAATTCCTTTTCAGAATATCTGCCCACTTCCACTGGAACAAAAGGATCTAGATGTTCAAAACCCTGTGAAGTGCAATTTCAATTATTATATCATGTTAGGTAAATAATTTACGTAATATACATAACAGAGAAATTAAGTTCATTTCATCATCATCATCATTACAGTCCTTCACAAGTCCACTGCTGAACATAGGCCTCCCCCAAGGAATGCCACAAAGCACGGTCCTGAGCCACCTGCATACATCGACTTCCTGCATGTCTTACCAGGTCGTCACTCCATCTAGTGGGGGGACACCCTACACTTCGTCCGCCGGTACGAGGCCGCCACTCGAGAACCTTTTTTCCCCATCGGTTGTCGGTTGTCCGAGCTATATGGCCGCCCATTGCCACTTCAGCTTACTGATCCGTTGGGCTATGTCGGTCACTCTGGTTCTACTGCGGATATCCTCATTTCTAAGTTTATCACGCAGAGAAACTCCGAGCATAGCCCTCTCCATAGCTCGCTGTGCGACCTTGAGCTTCCTCATCCGGCCAGCAGTGTAGGACCACGTCTCAGTTCCATACTGGCAACACGCACTAGTTGTATAGTTTCGTTTTCAAGTTTTTAGGTATACCTAACGAGAAGATGTGCCGTAATTTCCCGAACGCTGCCCAACCGAGTTGAATCCGTCGATTGACCTCTCGGTCGAAGTTGGGACTTACCTAGTCGAACTATTTGTCCCAGGTAAACATACTCGTCAACAACTTCGAGCTTAGTGCTCCCAACAACTACCGGCATAGCTGTGACTTGGACATTAAACATGATCTTTGTTTTGTCCATGTTCATCTTAAGACTTGGGAGGCACTATTGAGGTCATTGAGCATAGTGCTTAGGTCCTCCAGCGATTTTGCCATAAGGACTATATCGTCGGTAAATCGAAGGTGAGTGATGTACTCGCCATTGATGTTAATACCGTATCCTTTCCAGTCCAGTAGCTTGAAAATAGGGCATTAAGTATTGCAAAACTGTTAGGCTGTTTGCACACTTTTCTATGCCTATTCACAAATGCACCGAACAATGTCGAAGGATTTGTCCATCCTCACCAAAGCACATCCTCGAACTGGTTATGCTGCCTCTCATTGCCAGACTATGAGATTTGGATTTGACATGTTTGGATGAATTTTCCAACACATCATCAGTCACCAGCACCAGAGGGTCTTTTAATTGGTCAATTAGCAGGTTGCACTAAGTGCAGGTGAGAGTTGCCAATAGGAGAAAAGTCAATCAACACTAGAAATACATACTTTTAGAATACAGTCAACACTAGAAGCACTTAAACATTTCTAATGATCTTGAACAAATTTATGTAATTTTATATTTGACTTTAACCTGGATTTGAGGTGTCAACAAGTGGTAAAATAAAAAAAAATTGTACAACCGACTTCAATATAAATTATTTAGGATAACTCAAACACTACTGGTCAGACCTTGATCAAATTTATATGGGACCACCTGGGAAGTATACCCTTTGAAACAAAAAAATAATTTTCGAAATCCGTTCAGGCGTCTTCGAGTAATCGGTGAAATTACATTAAAAAAAAGATTCCGACGAATTGAGAACCTCCTCTTTTTAGAAGTCGGTTGAAAAAAGGTTCTATTTTAAGCATTCAAAGCATATACTATTGTGTATGTGGGTAGTATTTATAATACAAAGTTGTAGCTCACAATATAACTACCTTTTTATACAGCAAATACTTTGGTAAGTAGCTCTCTTGGTGGTCTTCAGGTACGGCGATTTGATCCACTGATAGTATTATTACACCGTTTGTCTGTCAAATAAAAATGCACCTTATATACATCTGCATTAAAACTTAATAACGCATGAAAAGTTTTTCCCACTAAAGTAGTAGCAGTGGTTTATTAGAACTGAACTCTTCTTTCCGCAAATTTGCTATAATCGAATTCCATGTGAATAAAAATCTATGTTTCTGATATTAACTCTTATTACAACAACGCTAGCAAGTCGCAACATGGAGCATGGTGATTGTTTACCATCTGGAGGGTTGTGAACAGTTACTCTTAACCGATTCAGTGCGGATCGATTATTTTTCTGTGGCGTATGACACGCGAGTCGTGTCATTTTTTTAAATGGTTATAACTCGCTCAAATTGCGTTTTTGGAAGATTTATCCAGAACAAAATATTCATTATTTTGCAAGTATTATTATATATTATATATTATGTATATATATATATATATATATATATATATATATATATATATATATATATATATATATATATATATATATATATATATATTATATATATATATATTATATAATATTTATATATTATGCTCACAGCTTCGTTTCTGTATATTTTGAGAAATTGAAATTTTTAGGGGTTGACAACCTTTTTTTAAACTTGTACATGGTACTCTTCTTACTGTGTGGGTTTTTAAATCATGTTGTGGAAAAATAGTCTAATAAGTAATAAATAATAGCATTCATTGCGATCGCTCACAAACTCAAGTTGTAAATAAGTTTCTGGAAAACAAGTCTCCTGTTAAAAATAATAATAATGCGTTTGTCTTATTGATTAATTTTGCTTAAAATGGTTGAACTGCCCTCTTATTACTATCATATGGCCGAATAGACCTACGAAGTACCATGTGTTCTTGTGATATGGTATAAGGTTTATTTTTGCTAGAAACAGTTCCAACGCGTTCATGCATAAAAAAAGTTCGCTAATAAATAGAGTCTTTTTCATCCGCCGCCGTACAGCACCGGCGCATCTGGCTATTGTTTTTTTCCTTTTGAAAACACTTTTGTTTTGCTATTCTTACTAATTAGACGTTTTCAGATCGACTTTACTTTTAAATTTGTATAACATTAAATAATATTTAACATTTGTAAATATCAATAAATCATAAACTTTTTCCAAATAATATAATATTTTTTCCAAATTAAGGTTCTTGATTATTTTATATTTACAAACGTTATTATTAGGTGAAAATTTAATTTAATAAAGCCAAGGTTTTTCAGGGTGATTTAGCTGTACCTACTTATATAAATACTTTTTTTTTGTTTGATGTCAAGTAAACTTAATTAGGTCTAAACAAGTGAAAAAAGCATAAAAAAGAAAATTATTTTTACACATGGCTGATGGCACAATCGGAGTGTCATCAATTTCTATGGCGCTTGACACGACAGGTGTGTCACGAAATATTTGTTCGCCGCCACAGCTAAAAGTTGTCGAAAATTGGTGTCGTAACGAATCGGTTAATAAAATATGCTTACTACTGCACCAGAGAGCTGTCATTTGCATATATTATATGATAAGTAGTGGTGTTGTAAGTATATCCAAACAAACCAGGACCCATCTCCTGGTTTAGCATCTTCCTAATAGCAACTAGTAAATAAAAAACTTCGGTTGTCAACCCTCCTGCCAAACGTGGCAACAACAGCAAATATCCCCTTTAAGGGGAGGCCTATGTTCAGCAATGGTGAACTTTTGTTAGTCGTGATGAATGGATCTTGTTTATATAAAAATAGCAAGGAGAGGCTTACATATATGAGTTGTAGCAGTTTATTGATAAAAGTTTAACTAATATGTGGTAGAACCATGCTGCAGCTATATTAATTGTATAGTTGTAGCACAAATGGGTTGGCTCGACGGAGGACCACGCTCTCACAGAATACCAGCGTAAAATAGCAGCTTAATGCTGCTGTGTTTCGTATGGTGATTGTAGAGAACCGGAGAACTTTTTACTAGAAAAGAGGCAATCCATCTTAGTCCTCACGGCTGTCAATGCATCTGCATTTTAATTCGCAAACGAGGATAGATGTAGATGTCTATGGGTCACAACAATCAGTTACCTTCAGGTGGACTGTGTGCTCGCTTGTCACCCAATAGTAATAATTCCTTTCATCATTAAGACTGTCGCACTATAAAGCTAAAGTGTTCCTTTAGCTAGTTTTTTTTGAAATGCGAACTTTGTAAGTCTTTTACAGTGCCATTATGGCATGGTGAGAAGTGTCCATTGATAATAATGGTTTATAGGTGGAAATTTACCCAATCATTCTTTGTGAGTTCCATAAAAGTTGCTGTAAGTGTGACTTCTTCTGGCTTTACTTTCTTTTTGGTCGGAGTATTTAGCCTTGTCAACGGATAAAAGAAACAGTTGTATCCATCTACTGCCACAAACGTTTTACACCTAAAATGTAATAAATTTTGTTATTTAAAGACAAAATAAATTTCGTTATTTAAAGACGTTATTTAGAGAAAAAAGCCGACTCGAACTGGTATTGTGTAATACATTACCAGTCCGAGTCGGCTTTTTTCTCAAACCTAAGAATAGGCTTGTCTAACAGTGAATTGTAAATAGATTAATGATTATAGGATATGTAACGCATAGAACTACTATATCAAAATGTATAATATTTGAAAGCAGAAAATAATAATAGATAAGCGTAAGGGGCTTAATACGACAAATACAAACGCATACACAGACACATGCACACACACAAAAACAATCAAGCGTAAGTAGAGCAATATTAACCCAAAAGTATGGAATTTATAGTAAAAGACTTTTTAAGTATGTTAAATTGCTTCACTGCGCTTGGTTTTTTTTTTAAATATTTATTAGGATTATCAACAATTCATACATTATTACAGCTTCAAAGAAAATTTACGGTAGTCTTATTTCATAATGCCAATCACTTAAAGGTAATTACAGCGAGCGTGCATGTGCGTGCCTTGTTTGTGTGTGTATTTTACATCAGTAATTAACAATTAAGTATAGGATCTGTGCTTTCGCAATCTTTGAAGTAGTTACATAAATTCTTATAAAACTGACATGCAGAATCAAAATTAACATCAACAATATCACTACATTCATAATAATGTTTACAAAGCCTTGCGACTGGCGAATGCGCAGCGAGAACAGTTCTGCGATGTGGTGGGTAAAGTGTAATTGGTTTGCAAGGAGTTTTAATTGGAGTGCGAAATTTAAATTGTGCGAGAAGCTGTGGATAATCAACTTCATTTCTAAGCACCTTGTATAAAACATAATATCTATCAACTAGCGATCCGCCCTGCCTTCGCACGGTTAATTTCTGAATCTCGACAACAACGCCACCTACCGGGTGCAATAGTGAATCTAAACCATTCTCTAATCAACTTAATCACACACACACAAAATTTCATCAAAATCGGTCCAGCCGTTTAGGAGGAGTTTAGTCACATACACACGGACAGAAGAATTATATAATATGCATGTATTATACATATAAGCCTTCCTCTTGAATCATTCTGTCTATCTATACGTATTTTAAAAGATCTAAGCGTACAGATTTGCGGCGTATCGATAAAGATAGAATATTAAAATATTGAAGTGTATGTATGTATTATAATTAATTATTATTAGTCTCTTCGTTTCTATGTGTTATAATCATAATTATGAAAGATTTTACAGCATTAGATTATGATTGCAGTTCTTGTAAAACACTAGTGAGCGTGGCCCTTGGTTGTATAGAGTAATGATATATGGTAATGAGTGCGTGAACGGGCGCGGACCCATGAATAAACGCTGCCGATATTCACACTAACACATTATGTTTGCCCATAATTATCCAAAAGTAAAGGCGCACTCTAAAAATGCGAAAACTATAACAGGTTAGACTTACATTACTATGTGATGATGACAAAGCAATATTACTCTTCAGAGTTGCATGTTTACGCTAAAATATCTGTGAATACAACTTGGCCAAAACAATTAGGCGCATGACAGGAATGCGGTTTCGGCGCCCGCACTTTGCCCCGCGCGGGGATAAGCTTCCCCTAGTGACCAATCAGAGTTCCGGTGTTTGGTTCCCTAGTTCTAATGACGTCGTGCGCCTCATTGTTTTGGTCACATAGTATAGTATTGTATTACATAATATAATTGCCGTATGGTAGAAGCTTAAGAGAATACTTAACCAAATTTCGTACTGAGGGTGTCAAGAAAATATGCGCGGGCTTTTACAGGAAGCACGAGTCGAAGGAAATAGAGGATGTCAGTTTAAAATCGTCTCACGAAGTTATGGTACCTGCTGGATATTTCATCCAAAAACAAAAAATCCTCTGATGTATTTTTACTGGCTTAATAAACATAACTCACTGTTTGTTATTGGATAGCAGTTTAATTTCGTAGACAAGCGCGTCGATGACGTCACAGGCGTATTTAACACGAGAAATGCCTTGCTCCACCAGTTCGCTAAGCGGTGAGCCAGCCGACGTCTGCTCGCGTTTGCTCCATACATAGTCTTTTGAAATTTTCAGCTGAAACATATTATAACACGTCAAAATGCTTAAAAGAAGCTATAAAGTGTAAACCTAATATTTTTATCTATACACACAACATATATATTTATTAATGCAGCAACTTACATCTCCACTCTTAAGGAGTGTCTGATTTTGGGTCTTGAAGTGTAAAAGCCATGCTGCAGCATCTAGGGGCAGATCAACAAAGCCCTCACGGGTCTGTGAGTTTGACATCTCTTTATGACGTGGCACTCTTCGCAGCCATTCAGACACTGTAGATAATAATTTACACACATTTTAAACTCAATTAAGTACTTAATAATAGTTTAATAAAGATCAAACTTAAATTCAATCTTTGTATATGTTATGCGTTTATACCTTTATATAAAAATTCTAAATTTATTTGAAATAAGGCTATAGCAGCTCCTCATGGCAGCAACTCATGCTACACCATTAACCAAAAACAAGTTCTACTAAAATTTGCAACATAGAACAACATTTTGGCATAGACAATGTTAAGGAAACACATTCTCACTTTTTAACAATATCTACTTTATTGAAATTAGAGACAATCAAATATTTCAGCACACAACTCTGAACTTAAACATATACTTTGATTTAAACTTTTTATTTCTAATATGCAAGACTAGGTACACTAATAAGGCAAGATGTAAGCAAGTAAAGACATAAGAATAGTGGTGTCATGTGGAGAAGGCAAGAAATCTGTATTTTTATTCTATAAATTCTGTACGAAATCCGTTTTACAATTATGAATGTAGTCCTGTAAGAATTCAATATAAAAATAAAACAAATGGAATAATATAATATTTATTTCATTTTTGTAAATCATCATCTCATTAGTCCTATAGTGTTCCTATCAAGTGAAAACATTCCTGGAGTATAAGACTTTAAAAGTGATATGACCATCACTTTTAAAGTCTTATACTCCAGGAATAGAATAAAAATCAATAATTATCAAATCAAAATTAATCAAAATCAAAAGGTAAATGCAAAATAAAAGTCTGTATGAAGTTTAGTCTGACTGTTTGTAGCATAAATCCACATAGAAATCCATATTCATATAAAATCCATACTGGACTTCCAAAATCCATATAAATATGAACAAATTTATACATGGCAACAGTGCATTAGAAAAATAAGTGAGTTTACTGGAAAAGCAACAAGACAAAATAATAAAATGCTGCCAGTGTGCAACAGATTTTATCTAAAATAGTTAACTATAAATAATAAGAAATTATATTATTATATAAATAAATAAAACTATTATCTTTATTTCTAAACATTACATTCAAAGGGAAATAAATGATACTTACCCCAAGGAACATGAACAATTAAAAAGCCAGCATCATGGGCATAATGTATAAGATGTGCTAAAGTTAATGATTTTCCGGTTCCTGTTTCACCATCTGCATGTCAAGTTAAGAAACAAAAACTTGTAAAGAAAACCATAACCATAATTCAGTGTTATAGTATCCTAATGGATAAGTTTTGGCAGTGCCTGTGATCAGCAGTAAAACTTATTTTACCACATTCTTAATCAGTCACTTTCTTGTTTGTCTATTGTTCCGGGTGGAATCTTGCAACTCAAATTTCAAGCACTTCCCGATGAGCTACTCTTGAAATTTTGAAGGAATATGAAATGTGGTATATTAATTTTTTTTAGTTCAAAATTTAAAAAAAAACACTTGTTTATCTACTACAATAACTATTATTAAATACTAACAGTCTTCATTTGCTACAACTATCTATCCTTGTAAAATAAATATTTATTAACGTAATGGCCAGATTCCTTATTTTAATTAATAGGCAGTCTTAAATGTCTGCTTGGAATTATATCAACCTATTAACTAATGTAGCCGTAAAGTAGAATGTGTTATGGTTTGTTGCCAGTATAATTACAGACCGATAGGCATTCCACTTAGTCTTTACGAATGACAACATATCTGTGGCCTTCTTTGGTTGAAGTGTAACACTTACTTTTAAGTAGATTATTAGCTCATCATCATCATTACAGTCCTTCACTAGATCAGTGCAGAATATAAGCTTATCTTAAGAAACACCATAAAACAAGGTTCTGAACCACCTGCATCCATCAATTTCTTACAGGTCTAGCCAGGTTTTCATCTGGTGGGGGCTACCCTATACTTCACTTACCAGTTACGAAGATGCCATCAAGTTTGTTAGCTTGTTTGCCACTATATTATAAAAAGAACATGATGCTAGTGTTTATACATTTAAGCTGTAAAAAATATGAGTGAAATATTGAAGATGTACAAAACAGTGTTAAAAAGGATACAAAGAACATATCTAATAGCAGGTTTATTTAAATCACTAGCTTTTATGCAATCTATGACATCAAGAGCTGGCTGACGAATCATAAGAGTTGTTTCTGTGAATGTCTTGGTTTGTTTCATGTAACTCTTTGGTAGTCCTCCATGTCCAAATAACTTTTTACACACATCTTTCTCAATAGTGTAAAACAACCCTATTTGGTTGTCATTTTGCTGTACCTGGAATACGAACAAAGAATCATTAAGATAGTATAGATATACGCGTAGACGAGTTAGCTACGGTTTATAAGACATCATCAATATCAGCCTGCGGCAGTCCTCTGCTGGACGTAAGCCTCTTCCAAGGCGCGCCACTTAATGAGGTATTCGGCTACACGCATCCAGTTTCTATCAGCCACGTCCAAGTCCCACACTTTTGTCTAGACGCAGTATCCACTCCATAATTAGTCTACTCCACCGGTTATTATTTCTCAGTTTTTGTGTACGGCAGATAAAATTAGACACATAAAATAATTGTTGTTTACATTAAAATTGATATACATACTTAAATTACTGATATATAATTCGTAAGTAAAATTTTCTTACAGGAGACGTTTCCGCAGTTCTGAATGTTACACTTTGGGAATATCTTCGGCAAATATTTCTTAAATTTCTGGTAAACATTATTTTTTATTTTCCCTTTTTCTTGAACAGTTCTATTAAAAAAACCACATATCTTTCTAGTTTTGTGAATCTAACAAACAGTATACCTAAAAATCTATGTGCTAAAAGTTCAAAATATAACCTTACTTCATTGAATGAAATAATTTCGTTTTTTTTTTATTTATAGGCGAAGCAAAGTAGAGCAAAGATAACTAATATCTATGTACATGCAGCCTAGTCTGACGTTTATTTTGTTCACAAAATATTTCTCATTAAATGCTTATCTAGTATATATACAGTAATCTATGATGCTTATGTTGATGAGTCACACTCTATAGACTTCTTTAAGATAACTGTCCTATACAGCAAATTGAGAATCAAAATGCTAATGCGTTATCACCCCTGAAGACTAAGATGGAGTACCTCGTTACCAGTAAAAACTAAAAATGGTCTCCGGTTCTCTACACTCACCATAAGAAACACAGCAATTAGCATTATTCTAATGTTTTACACTGGTATTCTGTGAGAGCGTGGTCCTTCCTCGGTCGAGTAGACCCATTCGCTGCTGAAAAAATGTGTTGAGAGAGTCACGACGATGTAAGAGTAATCAAAGCGCGCTTCAGAAGCTCTACATCTCTATAGAAAGTATGATTTATATTTTATGTAACTAAGTAGGTACTTACTTAATTTTGTTTTTGTTTAAACACTTCCGAGCGCGCCCCTGAGTAACCTCACGCCCCTAATTTACCTTAAGGACAATCCGCCACTAACCACTACCCTTAACTATCCTAAGGGTAGCCCGCGTAAACCAAGAGTACCACGAATGAAACTGTGATATGTCAGGTTCGGTCTCTTGGCGATCGATCCTCTCTGCCTAAAATGTTAACTGATCTAAGTGGATTTAATAAGTTAGTCGACTAGTACTCGTTAACTTGTTATCGCTGTGATAGTTTTCCTTTTAACTTCATTATATATGCCTACTACTATCGAGCATACTTTCACATTTTCAAAAGCACCTGTTTAGTTGGTAGAGAGGTGGGGGAAGGGGGGACATGACTCTAATAAAAAATACCACTTTAAAGCTAAATATTTCGCAAACGGACGCTTGAAATAAAAAAATATTTTTGAAATACCTGTCCAGCGACATCCCACAAGATGGAATAGATGGGTAAAAAAATCACCTGTGTGTATGGGAGGCACCCAAAAGAAGTGTTTTTCAAGATTTTATTTCACAACTTTGCAGACGTGATTAATATCTTTAACTGTGCCAAATTACAGCTTTGTGGTACCTAGGGTCTCTGAGTAAAACCGCGGACGGACATGTAAGGGTTCCTTGTTGTTTAACTACGGAACCCTAAAAAGTATGAAGAGCGGGCCTTCAGATATTCTTGACAAGAAAAATTTCTGACCTACGGTTGGCATGCATCCGGCCGGCGAGCGTTATAAGCGGACGGTCGCGGTTGGTCCGTATAAAATCTGGCAGTATGCGGGGTCTAGTACAAAATGTATGCGTAGAGTGTCTTCCGGATTGCGTTAGAATTATTGCGGTCAGGTTTAACGATCGAAATTGTACATTTAATAATTGATTATTTACTAGTGTTACAAAAAGGATCAAATCTACAAAGAAACACTCAGTACATTATTTGGCTACAAAGGCAATAGGCAATCTCAATTATTAGCAATCGCAGTATATTTTCCCTGATAACTCGTTTCTTAAACTTAAATAAACCTACACTGGAGAACTTGTTTAGAGGCGAAACTGGTGTCTTAAATAAGGCCGAGTCAGCATATTGTCACTTTGTTGACAGCCAGGTCACTGATCTGTTAGGCTCTATACAGATTTTATCACGCAAAGAAACCCCGAGCATAGTCCTCTCTTTAGCTTTTTGAATGACTTGCAGCTTCCTACTATAGCCAATAGAGCAGTGGCAGTTTACAGGAACTATATGCTAGAGAATCCAGTGAATACGAGATATCCAATTCTCGCAATCATATGTTGAGAATAACATAACAATAGAAGCTCAGATCAATAAAGAAGTATGATCAAAACGTCGTTATCAATGGTAAAGGTTACTCCGGATCGGTAGTATCAATGGGCGTTCATCAGGGCTCGATTCTTGGCCCATTCCTGTTCTTAATCTATATTAATGACTTACCTTATCTTGTAGGGGACAATCACGATATAATATTTGCTGATGATACCTCTTTAATTTTCAAATACAAATGACAGTCAATTAATTTTGACGATATAAATAATGCTCTATCGAAATTAGTACATTGGTTTAACGCCAACAATTTGCTCTTAAATGGCAATAAAACTATGTTAAATTTACAATACCTAATGTTAAACATTCAAATACCAATGTACTCTTCAATGGGGAGGAATTGAGTCTTGTGGATAACACTGTTTTTCGTGGTATTACTATTGACGCGAAGCTTCAATGGAGCCCCCATATATCAAAATTAGCAGGTAAACTTAGTTCTGCAGCATAAGCTGTAAGAAAGATTATTTATTTATTTTAGTTACTTTCATAGCATGACGTCTTATGGAATTTTGCTATGGGTAATGCGACTGACATTGAAGCCATATTTGTTTTGCAAAAGAGAGCCGTACGGGCGATTTATAACTTAATTTGTAATGAGTCCCTTAGAGAAAAATTTAAATAAATAAACATATTAACTTTGGCATCGCAATATATTTATGAAAATGTAATGTATGTACATAAAAACATAAATAGCTATGATAAGAATAAAGATGTTCATACTTTAACTACTAGACTCCACAGAATTAGTAATTAATTTATGGGGCAATGTATGTATACATTGCCCATTTTCTGGGATTTTGTTGTAAAAGCGTATACGCTTTTACAACAAAATCCAGAAAATGTACAAAATTTGTCAATAAAGAAGTTTAAATGTTTTATTAAAGAAAAAAATGTACAAAAAGGGTTATTAAAAATCGAAGAATACATAAATGAAAATAACCCCTGGGAATGAGATGATCGCCACTATGATGGTTCTATTAAAATTCATTTAAAAATTGTACAAACAAAATTATTGTAAAGTAAAATATGTTAAAAAAGTCCCGCTGGGTTTCTTGCTGGTTCTTTTTTTTTATAGGAGGGGGCAAACGAGCATACGGCTCACCTGATGGTAAGTGACTACCGCCACCCATGAACAACGCAAGTATTCCATGTGAGGCCGAACCTGCGCCTTTCGAAATTTGTGCCTGCATGAAATACTGTCCCGCTCTGCTGAGCATGCCAAGCTTTCTAGAGGCCAATTTGGCCTTCTCTTCTAAGTGACCACGAAACTACACGTCACTCGATATGTCGACGCCGAGGATTCCGATACTGGCTGCGGCAACAAGGGGAGTGCCTTGAAACTGAGGAGATACGACAAAGGGGTTATTTTTGGCGGTAAACGCGCAAAACTTGTGTCTTTTGAGGATCAAACTGGACTAGATTTAGTCGCCCCCAATCCGAGACTTTGTTCAGCAAAAACTCGACTTCAAACACAAGTTTGTTACGGTACTCGGCGACGTTTTCCCGAGAAATATTGGCACAGCCGGTGTATAGAGCATCACCAATGCTGTCATCCGCATAGCAATGAATGCTATCGCTTTGCAACATATCATTGATATGCAGAAAAAACAGCGTTGGTGATAGCACGCAGCCTTTTGGAACACCAGCATTAAAAGGCTTGTAGTCGGAGCATGCAATGTCTACAACGTTCTTGTTGCTCCGATCTGCAATAAAGCTGGTGATCCAATTGCACAATTTCTCGGGAAGCTCATAGGAAGGGAGCTTCGAAAGAAGCGCTTTGTGCCAAACCCGATAGAAGGCCTTCGCTATGTCCAAACTGACGGCCAATGCCTCCCCCTTGGACTCTGCTGCCTCCTCCCATCTATGAGTCAAGTAGACCAGAAGATCACCAGCTGAATGACCCCGACGAAAACCGTATTGGCGGTCACTAATCAGCTGGTGATCCTCAAGGTACCACCTGAGCTGGCAATTTATAATGGATTCCATTATTTTGGAGAACAAATAGGGGATGGCGATAGGCCTGCAGTTAGACGGGTCTGAGCGGTCGCCTTTTTTAGAGATCGTCCACATCGAAAAGCCGTCTTCCATGATTTTAAGACTACGCCTAGGCAGTAGGAGTACCGGAAAAGATGCGTTAGAACCGGTGCCAACTCCGGAGCACACATGCTCAGCACAATTGGGGGGATTCCGTCAGGCCCACTCGACTTGTGGATGTCCTGGGAGAGGAGTGCTTTGCGAACCGAGCGCTGTGTGAACAGGACATCCGGCATGGAGCACTCACACCGCGGGATGGTCGGCGGTGTGTTCCGTCAGTCATCGAGGGTCGAGTTGGACGCAAAGAAAGAGCCTAGCAGATCGGCTTTCTCCTTTGCGGCATGGGCCAGTGAGTCGTCCTCCCTGTGCAGAGATGAAAGAGACGGCTGACAGAAGTTCCCTTGGACAGCCTTGGCGAGAGACCAGAATGCATGGGTTCCCGAAGGAAGGCGAACTAGTTTCTCGCCAATTCTGCCTATGCTCTGACTTTGCCTTGGCAATGACTCTTTTGAAGGACCTGGAGGCAGAATTATACTTCTTTTTAAGAGCGCTGGTGTTTACATCCCGAGACGTTGATGCGTCAGCCCAGGCCCGGTAGAGGTATTTTCCGAACCAGTGGTAAATAAAAAAATTACTTTCAATAAGTATTATGTAATAATCTATATTGAATAAAAATTATTCTATTCTATTATAGAATAGAATAGAAGGATATTTGTAATTCAGAAATAAGGACTATAAAATAAATATATTTACAAGAATTGCTTGCTTATAGCTATAGGATTTAACATAATATATAGAAAAAAATAAGACAATAATGGTTTAAGATTTCTGTTGTCGTCGCTTTTTGAAAATACTTATGGGTCTAGTTTTCACAGTATCAACAGCATTTTCCATTTCCATTTCCTTTTCTCTTATATCTTTGACTACTATTAATCTGCTTTCAGTATTTATATTTTGAGGCACAACAGTTGGAATAACTTTTTGCTCTTGACCAATGGTAGGTTCTGTTACACTTGACTCATATTTTGATTTTCTTAAAATCGATGTTGTTTCAGTGAACAGGTGAGAGTATACAGCATATATATCACTTGGTTTCATAATGCCTATTTCTGGGTTGTATGGTTTGCTACTTGGCTCTATTTCTGAATGTTTAAAAGTCAGTTCCAATGTTTCACTTTCATCTTCGTCAGCAAATGAGACACCTCTTTTCATTTTTATATTGATTTTATTATCATCTTCCTCAACCTTGTCATTATCTTCATGAAGAATATCATCTAACCTACAACAGAAGATTCTCGCTCTGTTATTCATACAAAGAATTAATTTCAAATTGAATGATAAGATTTTTATTTTAATAGTGTTCTTTTTGTATAAAAACAATTAATTAATATTAAAAATACTTAGTAAAATTACCTAATGTTAATTATATTATGTTTCATTTCTGAGCACAGAAAAATTGATTTTTGAGAGTATGAGTGTTACATGCTGCTTCTGCTTTTAGATTTGCGGGCCATGTTAGAATGTCGCAATGTATCTACCGTGAACAATTTCAGTGGTGTCAGAGCCAAGGCTCGAACTGAGGATGCTTTCATACTAAGAACTTTATGAAAATACCTGGGCAGCTTATGATACAATATATCTAACATTGCCATATGTTTGTATTTCATTTTCTTAAATTAATTATTTTGAGAACTAGAACCTTCTAAAATTACCAAATTTGCTCAGTAAATACCACTGTTATCAGACATCTAGCAAATTTAACAAACATGTAAAAAAACACAGACATAGCTAAAGGTAACAGAGGAAAACAAGATGATTTCATCAATCCTCACTAATCCACACAATCCACACTAATATCTAAACTTATAAACAAATTGAAGTGTCTGTCTGTTATATCGAAACAACTGCCTTATACTTTCATTTTCATTGCACACTAAGTTACTGTCAATTCTCCGTAACTCCTATAGTCTACGAGCGCGCGAGAAGACTAGTTCTTTGTTTTGTAAAGCGCGAACGTTGTTTTCGACAATCTAACACTGATTTCGTTTAATATGACTAAGAAAACGTTGTCGTTACTTTTTCTTTACATGGGGAAATGCCTACGCATACCTGCGTCGCGGGGGCAAGAACGGGTTATATCGGACTCGCACCGACTCTACACCAACCGGCTGCGCCTGACCAGGTCAGTCGCTCCATGGCAGCCCTCTTCGGGGGTCCTCCCTCGAAGAGGGCTGCCATGCTTCTCCTCTCCCTTTTCCTTCTCAAGTTAGGCGCACCAGGAACACAAGGCGGAACTTTCTCCACGGCCTAAACTCTACCTGCGCAAAGGACACCTACGCGACTGACTACGAAACTGAGCCCGATACGCGAAGGCCATGGGGCCAGGAAAAACGAGCACTCGGAAGCACAAGCTTTCCTGCCCCTAGCGGCGGATCTGGAGAGCGGCGAGTCGTAATACCGACACTCCTCTCCCCCCGCGGCCCACCCACCACCGCATAAACGGTAGGGCGAGTGGCGCATCGCCATACCAACACTCCTCTTCTTTCGCGACTCCACCTCGGCTGCAGTGGTAGCAGGGGGGGGGGACACCCCTCCCGCCGCAGCTCATCAACACACATCCGAAGTGGGCTTGCCAAGGTGATTTGAAGAAAAGCGAAAGCGAAGTCCATGGTTGTGCGCGCGCTCGCAATCGATATATAAAATTAATTAAATAAAGAAAAAAAGACATGCATGGTTGGTACCTATTACCCAGCATGGTAGACATTAGTATATAATAAAGCTGAATATAGACTGTGCTTTTTTCTTCAAAATAATATATATTTCAACCCTCCACGCGGACGACGAGGGGGCAAACGAGCATGCGGCTCACCTGATGGTAAGTGACTACCGCCGCCCATGAACAACCGCAACACCAGGGGAATTGCAGATGCGTTGCCGGCCTTTTAGAAAGGTGTAAGCTCTTTTCTTGAAGGTCCCTAAGTCGTATCGGTCCGGAAAAATCGCCGGTTGTAAACAATTCCACAGAGAAGTTGTACGAGGAAGAAAACTCCCTAGTAAAACGCACAGTCGTGGACCGCCAATCATCCAGATGGTGAGGATGGTATCGTGAATTTTGACGCGATGAGCGTTCGTGAAATTTGGCGGCTGGAATTAATCCGAACAATTCCTCAGAGCACTCCCCGTGGTAGATTCGATAGAAAATGCAAAGGGATGCAACATCCCTACGGAGCGCCAGTGTATCGAGCCAATCAGAAAGAACTCGGTCGTCGACGATTCGAACCGCTCTGCGCTGGATGCGGTCAAGTGGAAGGAGCTGGCACTGGGTGCCCCGGCCCAGAGATGAGAACAATATTCCATGTGAGGTCGAACTTGCGCCTTGTAAAGTTGCAGGCGTTGTGCCGGCATGAAACACTGTCCCGCTCTGCTGAGCACGCCAAGCTTTTTAGAGGCCAATTTGGCCTTCTCTTCCAAGTGACTACGAAACTGCACGTCACTCGATATGTCGACGCCAAGGATTCCGATACTGGCTGAGGCAGCAAGGGGATTGCCTTGAAACTGCGGAGATACGACAAAGGGGTTCTTTTTAACGGTAAACGCGCAAACTTGTGTCTTCTGGGGATTGAACTGGACTAGATTTAGTCGCCCCAATCCGTGATTTTGACTCGACTTCAGACACAAGTTTGTTCCGGTACTCTGCGACGTTTTCCCGAGAAATATTGGCATGGCCGATGTATAAGGCATCACCAGTGCTGTCGTCTGCATAGCAATGAATGTTACTAGCTTGCAACATATCATTGATATGCAGAAGAAACAGCGTTGGTGATAGCACGCAGCCTTGTGGAACATCAGCGTTAGTAGGCTTGTAATCAGAGCATGCACCGTTAACTACGACTTTGATGGTCCGATCAGCAAGGAAACTGGTGATCCAATTGCACAATTTCTCGGGAAGCCCGAAAAAAAAGGGAGCTTTGAAAGAAGCGCTTTGTGCCAGACCCGATCGAAGGCCTTCGTTATGTCCAAACTAACGGCCAATGCCTCCCCCTTGGACTCTACTGCCTCCGCCCATCTATGAGTCAGATAGACCAGAAGATAACCAGCTGATCGACCCCGACGAAAACCGTATTGGCGGTCACTAATCAGCTGATAATCCTCAAGGTACCTCATGAGCTGGCAGTTTATAATAGACTCCATTATTTTGGAGAACAAGGAGGTGATGGCGATAGGCCTGTAGTTGGACGGGTCTGAGCGGTCGCCTTTTTTAGGGATCGGGTGGACCAAAGTTGTCTTCCCAATTCAGGCTCGCCTGGGAGGGTAGGACTACCGGAAAAGACGTTAAAACCGGTGCCAACTCCGGAGCACACGTCTTCCGCACAATGGGAGGGACTCCATCAGGCCCACTCGACTTACTGACGTCCAGGGAGAGGAGTGCTTTGCGAACCGAGCGCTGTGTAAACCGCACATCTGGCATGGGCACCGCGGGATGGTCGGCGGTGTGTTCTCCCCGTCATCTAGAGTCGAGTTGGACGCAAAGAGAGAGTCTAACAGATCGGCTTTCTCCTTTGCGGCATGGGCCAGTGAGTCGTCAAGTGCATTCTGGTCCCGAAGGAAGGTGAACTAGCTTCTCGCCAATTCTGCCTATGTGCTCAGACCTCGCCTTGGCAATGACTCTTTTGATGGACCTAGAGGCGGAATTATACTTCTTTTTAAGAGCGCTGGTGTTTTCATCCCGAGACGTTGATGCGTCAGCCCAGGCCCGGTAGCACTCCTGCTTATAGCGTGATGCTATTTTACAGGAGCGACCAAACCATGGCTGGGTTCTGCCTCCGATGGGCACCACAGAGGATGGAATAAAAAGTTCCATACCCTGAAGCACCACATCAGCAACAGAATCAGCAACAACGCTTGGATCTTCCGGCGAGAAGCAAAACCGCCCCCAAGGGTAGGATGCAAAAAAAGACCGCATCCTATCCCAATCCGCCGACCTATAGTACCAAACACGGCTACAGCCTGCAATAATAGTAATAATCAAATGTTAATATTAACCGCGCGCAGAAAGTTCGCCGATGACGTCATGACGTCGCGTGTCATTGGTTAGTACGGTTCACAAAAATAAAAGTAAAAAAAGTAAAGTTACAGCCTATATACGTCCTACTGCTGGGCACAAGCCTCCTCTCATTTCTGAGAGGGTTTTAGGGCAAGGAAATGTCCGCCGCGCTGCCCCAATGCGTGTTGGCGAACTTCACATGTCTACGAAATATTTTTTTTTTGATTTCTCACAGATGCAGGTTTCCTCACGATGTTTTCCTTCACCGCAGAGCATGTAGTAAATCAGCACTTAAAATTGCAATTAACAATTTCATTGGTGCCGGCGGGGATCGAACCCGGGTTGCTCGCGTACTGTGAAACGAGCGCTAACCATCTGAGCTACCACGGTTCACAAAAATACGTGTTACTAAATTAGTGGTTGCAAATGCAATAAATCAATAAAGAAAACATTATTAATAAAAAAACCTTGGAGTTGTTACTAATTTATATTTATAGGCAAACCTTTATCTTTTCCTTCTCGAAAAACATTAGAACCTTTAAAATAATAACACCTTCGAAACCGCGATAGGCTTTCCCTTTACCTATTTTGATTAAAAAATAACACTAACATAAAACAAACAAAAACTTAACAAGAAAACAATGTATAATTTCGAAGCGAGAGCAATAAATTCAAAGACGTTGCACACGTGAGCGCACGACTGCGTTTACGTAACGGTACTAACTAGGCAACCGCGGGATGAGGTCGGCGGAGGCGAGAGGGGTAGTCATCGGCAAACTTTCTGCGCGCTGCTAATAGGAAATGAAATAGAATAAAAATGTTAACAATTATGTTATTATATACCTGTCCATTTCATCTTCTAATTCATCTAATTGCTCCAATTCGTCTAACCTTGACATGAGGTCACCCTCAGTTTTACTGGAAATTCTGTCTCTGTTTTTTAACTCTGTTAATTTATTTTCAAGTTCATTTTGCTTATCAAGAATTTGTTGTAAAAGATCTAATTTTTGAGTTGGTTTTGAATCCAATTGAAAAAAATCATTTTCTTTTTTTCCTTCTGTTAAATTACTAAAGTGCATAATATTTTTGTTACAGTTTTCATCATTTTCTTTTCCATCTTTGTTACGTTTATTATTTTCTATCATTACTTCCATTTCTTCACTATTACCAAGTTTAGATAATTCATTTTCTAATTCTTCTTGAAGCTCTAATTCCTCCAGTCTATTCCATAAGACTTCATCAGAAATCTCATTACTTTGAGTTTCTTCTTTTTTATCTTTTCTTTGATAGTACTCTCTAACATTTCGCCTATGTTTTTCTCTCCATGCTCTGTCTTCTTCTTCTGTATGTAATTCAATAATTTCTTGACCAACATTACCAAACACATTTTCTCTGTTGAAGCTTATTTGGCTTTCTAAGTAATCTTTTTCCTTTTTAAATGTATTCAGTTTTGATTCAGCATCTAAAATATTAATTTGACTAAGGATGTTTTTATAATCGAAAACCATGCATGTAAGTGCTTTATAACTGTGAATCCACAATGGGCTACAACAATTATAACGTGGTTAATAAATATTATCTATAATATGAAACTAATATATTTTTAAACAGAATAAGAGCACACAGTCCACTTGATAGTAAGTGGATTCTGTGGCCCATAGACATCTACATCTACCCTTCATTAATAATGAAAATGTCGATGATGTGTTGTCACTACTGAGGACTAATACACAATGCTTCAATATCAGTAAAGAGGGTCTACAGCTCTCTACGCTCACAATATGAAACAGCTTAGTGTCTACAGCCTATATGGATATAGCTACAATTAATTTAAAACAAAAAAGCCCACAATGCGTGGCTTTACCAGGCTGTAAATCATTCCATCTTAATCCTAAGAGGTACATAGTTGCTTTCAGTTATACTGGTTTTCCATACTCTGTACATTGGAATATAACATTAGAAGTAAAGCTATCTGCTATGCAATTATAAAACAGATGCTTATTAATGTGTTATTTTAATTATAAGTTAGTACTTGACAACAATTCCACCTGATGGTAAGTGGTGATGTGGTCTTGGTTACTAAAACATACTAGCTCAATAAAAGTATATACTCTTATAGAGTTATTTCATTGTATCAGAGCTAAATAACTGTGGCAGGCAAATTATCCCAATTTTTTGCTGTCATCTTCACCATTATCATTACAGCCTATCATAAATGTTCAACCTTTTACCGAGTAGTGGCAGTGTAAGAATATCTACAGCCCCTTATCATCCTGTGGGTGTCATAAAAGCGAAAGAGCGAAACAAAACAAGAGATAGGTAGCAGCATCTTCCTAATAACAACTAAAAATAAAAACTGCAGTTACCAACCCGCTTGCCAAGCATGTCAACTATAGCAAATATGGGGGATATTATGTGTGGCAATCTATGGGAGATGCCTATGTTCAGCAGTGAACTTTAATAAGCTATAACGGTAACGGTAAAAGTCCAAAGTTGAAAATAGGCCTCCCTATTGATTGCCTCATGGGGGATATTTTCCATAGTTGCCACGCTTAGCAGAGTTTAGCAGTTAAGTTTAGTTTTTATCATTATCAGCTGTTCAGGAAAGAAGAAGAATCAGGAAGAAGCCTGTTAATGCTGGTGTTCAACAAGGATGTGTGCAATCACCTACGCTGTATCTTCTGCATATTAATGACGTTGCAAATAAGTTACATTCAATGCTATGCAGATGATAGCACTGGTGATGCTTTTTTATATTTATCAAATTTGTTATGTTGTTGAATGGGAATGAATATAAACTAAAGATTTACCTTTTATTCTATGTTGTCGTAAAATTTCTCCCTGCTGTAAAGAACATTTAGTAAAGTAGTCCGCACCTAAGGCGACAGTTACTTCATTAGTGTGTTTTAAGTAACCTCTGAAAAAAATTCTACTGCCAACAGGTACTAGTATTGGAACTGTTAATTTATCTGAAAACTGGCTGAAATCTAGTGCCTTTAAACTTTTCAGATAATCTTCCCAAAACCTCAACTTTCCTTCGTTTTCTGCCAATTTCTAAAAATAAAGTTTATGAATTAAAAAATATTTAAAGATCTGGGTTTAGGACTTCTTTTACCACAAGTGAATTACATACCTTTTCATATAAATCGGTAAGAATATTCATGTTTTAATATTTTAGTTGATATTTCGGTAAGAGTTAGATTTATGATAAATGTACGAAAATAAAAAAATAATCCAAGTTCCCTTTTTTATAAACTCAAATCTGCTCAAATCTTTATTTTAAAGTACATAGGTACATAACCTTAGTTAAAATAAACTGAAATAAACAAAACGATTTTTTTTCTTTTGCAATGGACTCGTACTGAAGTACTTTTGCCAGTATCAAATAGTAAGAAATTATCTTCTATTTTATATTATAAATAATTCGTACGTGTGTTGTCACTGAACTTCATAAAGCAACACGGGCCGCCGACGTAAACTTCCTCTAAACTGCTGGACTGGACTGATTTTGATGATTTTTTTTGTGTGTTTTCCCTGTGACCCTGTGTGTCCCTATCCTGGGGTCACTGGGGTCCTTGGATGACTTAGATTCACAGTTGGACCCAGTAGGTGGCGCTGTTGCCCGGCTATGCACAGGTGATTCAGAAATCACCTGTGCATAGCCGGGGTGGATCGCTAGCCCTTTTTGATATTTGTTTAAAACTTCTTGACATTATGTTGATGCGTCACATAATCACATTCTGAAGTTTTAGGTAGATTTTGAAGGCAGGTTGCGCCACGAGAAAGTCGATGACGATAGTATCTCAAGGTGCCTAAGCATTTTACCTTGAGGTTCATACCACCACCGGAATACTTGATCATCGTTTCAACTAATAGTTAACATTCGCAGACATTTAATACACAAAATCGCACTACTTTTACAAGATTTATAAGATTAAACATAACAAGCAATTCTGTTGTTGGAGCTCCACAAACTTGAAATAATTAAAAAAAATACTTATATATAATAATTTATATAAATAAAATAAATAATAAGAAAAAGTAAAAAAAAACTAAATTCAAGACAGGGAATACTTGACTGGTAACTAATTTTAAATGTAGTTTGTTTTATCATCCGAAATTCTCACCTATGGTCATGGTCTGCTGTCTCAAGCTGCCGTTGAAATCTCACAAAAAGTTCGCAATGTAACTTATATTATTTTTGTAATGAATTTTATAATTTGACAGCTTAAAGAATAATTTCATAATACTTTATACTGGCAAAAGTACAACCCTATGAGTCCACAACCAAATAAAGAAAAAATAACGGTTTTAAAACGTCAATAATTTCGCCAACAAAATAATTCACTGTCAAAAACGAAAAAGTCAAGAACATACGGCGGCAAACGGCAATGTTATGTTTTTGTGACAACAGTTTTATAATATCACAAAAACATTGAAAGTATAGCCTAGTTTTTAGTTTCAAAAAATGCCTGAAAGCAAATCTATCTTACATGAACTATACGTGTTTTCAGAGTGGAAACCTGAGCCAGAATATTTAGTCAGTTTTTGATACTTGTTTCAGTTTTTTGTCTTACACTAGATTGTTAATAATCTTATTATAATTACAGCAAAAACATGACAACATTTTACCTGAAAATATATCAGCTATTTGGCGTTGGATAAATTTTTTTGGCCCAAAGAAAAGTTTAATAGACAGTGTAACAGCGTAAGTACATTGTGATATATTTCCAATCCCTTACACCTTAACCTTACACTATCCGGCTTACTTGTTATCCCTGTACAGGGGTGCTGGGCACCCATACTAAAATATCTGTGTTTTTTTAAAATAAAAACCAATTAGTGAAAGTATTTCTTAGTCTTAGTAAGTAGGAAGTTGAGATTACAAATCCGCCTTAAAATCTTAATACAATATTTATTTGAGCATTTCCACAGACTCATCTGTGGCTCCATACAAATTATTGTTTTACACGTATGGTACGTCGTCTATCTTTCATAATTATACATAATTAACAAAAATTAAATTGTGTAAAAGTAAAAGTGGAGGACACTGAACTAAAATACATAGAAGCTCAAATATGTAGGTATAACATGCGCAACTTAACTGTGCACTTCACTGGAATGTTACCTCTCTCCAGCTTCGTTTCGTGTGTTCTTTAGCGACAATTAATCTTATTTATATCTAATTTGTTTGTTTTTATTTATTATTACGATACAAACATTACCTATGAATGTTGAAAAAAAAACAAAACAAACAAAAATAAATTAATATTGCAAACAGTATTAGAATAGAATAGAATAGAATAATTTTTTATTCAATATAGATTACATGTGTAATTCTTATTGAAAGTCATTTTTTACTTTACCACTGGTTCGAAAAAAAAACCTCTGTCCTGGGAAGAACCAGCAAGAAACCCAACGGGACTTTTTTTTTAAAGTAAATTTTACATTAATGGTTGTACAAACTATTTAAGTACAAAATTTATTTTAGAAACTGCTTGGTAGCGACCACCTCATTCCCAGGGGTTATTATAAATCATGTATTCATTTATACTATAATAACCCTTTTTATACAGTTTCAGCTTAACAAAACATTTAAACTTGGTAATAGAGAGAGCCTGTACACTTTCCGGGACCTTGTTGTAATAGCGTATACATTGCCCCAAGAATGAATTACTGACTCTGTGGAGTCGAGAAACTGGTATCACTAGCTTGTGTTTGTTCCTAGTGTTTACAGAATGTATATCACTTTTTTTACTAAATCTAGCTTTGTTTTTGTGAACATACATTAAATTTTCGTAAATATACTGAGAGGCCAAAGTTAATATATTTATTTCTTTAAATTTATCTCTAAGAGACTATCTCGCTTTTAGGTTGTAAATAGCTCTAATGGCCCTCTTCTGTAAAACAAAAATAGTTTCTGAATCAGCCGCATTTCCCCATAGCAAAATCCCATAAGACATTATGCTATGGAAATAACTGAAATAAATTAGTCTAGCTGTCTCGACACTAGTGAGACCTCTAATCTTTTTTACAGCATAGGCTGCAGAACTTAGTCTGCTTGCTAGTTTGGATATATGGGGGGCCCACTGAAGCTTTGCGTCGAGAGTGATGCCAAGATAAACAGTGGATTCAACAGGGCTCAGTTCTTCCCCATTTAAAAACACATTGGTACCCAGATTTTTAACATTCGTTGTTGTAAATTTAATACATAGTTTCCATTTAAATGTAGATTATTAACGTTAAACCAATGCACTAATTTTGATATAGCATTATTCACTTTGTCACATTTAAATGATTGACGTTTAAGTTTGAAAATCAAGGAAGTATCATCAGCAAATAATACTATATCATGATTATCCCCTACAAGGGAAGGTAAGTCATTAATATATACTAGAAATAGGAATGGGCCGAGAATCGAGCCCTGAGGGACACCCATTAGTACAGGTGACCCGGAAGAACTTTTACCATTGATAATAACTTTCTGCATTCTATTACTTAAATATGAAATAATAAGTTTAAGCGCTGTGTTCTTGACACCATAGTACTGTAGCTTCCTGATTAATTTCTCATGGTGAACACAGTCGAAGGCCTTGGAAAGGTCACAAAATATACCCAAAGCATTCTCTGAATTCTCCCACGCACAAAAAATATGTTTAATAAGCTCAACTCCAGCGTCCGTTGTCGAGCGACCCCTTGTAAAACCGAATTGATTTTTATGTAGCAATTTATTAATATTAAAGAAACTTAAGATCTGATCTAAAATTATTTTTTCAAAAGTTTTACTAAATGTTGGTAGTACAGAAATCGGTCTAAAATTGGCGGGGTCTAATGTACTACCAGATTTAAATAAAGGTATGACTTTACTATGTTTCATTAAATCAGGAAACACACCAGATTCGACGCTTGTATTAAATATAGTGGCTAGATAAGGTGCTATTATATCTATTATAGATAAAATAACTTTAACGAAAATCTCCCATAAGTCTGCCGTTTTCTTAACATCAATAGTTTTAAAATATTTAACGATATCTTTTGGCAATACTCTATGGAATTTAAAAGTATTTGAACAAGCCTTTACATTTTGTTTAAGCAATGATTCGGCGACAGTAGGAGAAGAATTTAATGATTTTGTTGTCAAAAAAGAAACATCAGTAAAATGTTTCTCAAAAGCCGTAGCAACTTCTTGATCAGATCGAGTTAAACTATTGTTAATATTCAATTGAAAATCCGAGTTGCGCGGTTTGACCTTGCCCGTTTCACTATTTATTATTCTCCAGGTCATTTTAATTTTGTTAGATGCAGTTTTAATTTTGTTACTTAAATGTAAAGCCTTAGCTATGGAGCACACTTTTTTAAATATTTTAGAATATGTTTTTACATAATCTCTAAATATAACACTAGTATTATATGATCTTTCATTATAAAGCTCATATAACTTTCGCCTACTTTTATAAATTCCTACTGTCACCCATTCATTAAATGATTTGCGACTGTTAAAAGAGAAATTTTTAGAAGTAAATATTCTACTAAATTTACAAGTTATAATTTTAAATAACATACCATACAAATAATTAGCACTATTTTTAAATGAAAGTGATGGAAGTATTTTTATTATATTACTTCTAAACCTCTCCAAGCGATGGTCATTTATTGGAACAAACACAACTTTCTTATTTTTCTGTTTTTGTGTATGTAAGGCAATGATACCAACTGTCCACAGTGATCTGAACTTAAATTTTGAATAATTGATTTATGCAAGGGCTTAATATCTGTAAAAATATTATCTATACAGGTCGCACTAGGCCCAGCAATACGTGTTGGTTCTAAGAATAAATTAACAAGATTATACGATTTAAACAATGAGCTAAACTTAATACTAATGGAAGAAGTTTCAAGGAGATTGATGTTAAAGTCTCCACATATTACAAGACTTGTTCTGTTTACTAAGTTTGAGCAAAACTTCTTCCACAATTCTTTCAAAATAGTCATAAGTAGCACATAAAGGTCTGTAAACACTGACAACAATGAGGTGCTCGAGCTCGACACAAGCCATTTCTACAGTTCGCTCAACAGAGAGGCTCACAATATCCATACGTTCTTTATATAATAATGATTTATCTGCTAATATTAAGGAGCCACCACGTTATTGTCAGAGTTACGTCACAACGTGAGGTACACAGTTAAGTGGCACGGGTTGTACAACATGAGCAGAGTTATTTAGAAATAAACATACAACTACTACATTCTAGGGTTAAATTACATTATTCTTCGATATGCTCGTATAATGTAAGAGTACTGCCATAGATAATATACTATACTATAGATATATACCGGGAACATCTCTCAAAAACAATGTCGTCAGAATAATATCAATACTGCTACCTTTATCCAGACATATTATGTATGTATATATGTATTTATGTGTGTGTATATGTATAATGTATTAAGGATATAAGGATAATTGTTAGATATGGATTATTATGTATTTGTTTGTATTCATATGCATTTTGTAATTTATAAGCCTTATTTTATTTAATAAGTGTTATATCTATATACATTTATTGTATTTAGTTACTTAAGTCACCTGCCACTAATTTCTCACCATGCCATGAGTTGACAGGCAGAGAATGCTAACTGGCATTAAGTCCGCCCTTTGTAACCTTTTTATTTGTTAGAACAATAAAGTTTTTAAATAAACTATATAGGGCAACTAGTGTAAGTGAGCTAATCAAATCTTAATTTATTTGAAAGATGATACTGTGTGCGTCTTAGCGTTTTGTAAGAGATAAAAATTTTGCTAATTAATGCCATTTTATTGATAAAGCAAAATGCAATACAGTAATTCATCACCTTTATGTTTTAAGGTAAGATAAGTAACTTTTTCAGACATAAAGAGAAGCAACAAAAGTGGCACATTGCTCTTGGTGATGAAGGGAAAGTATTAGCCGTGCTTACTGATAACATATTGGAAATCAGGACTAAGCGCACAGAATATGCTACAATAGCAGCTAGGACTACTGGTAAACAGGAATCTTTTTAAATACTTGATTTATTTTATTAATGAATGGAATGAGGACTGAAAACAATAAGAATAAAATGATATATTATGTTTAAGGATTAGGAAAAACTCAAGTTTTTTAATGTGATATTTAACATTATTTATGTTTTACTGTATAATGTCAGTGTAAAAATATCCACTACCCCATATCATCCTGTGGGTGTCGTAAGAGGCGACAGAGGGAAACAAATCAGAAGATGGGCAGCAGCGTCTTCCTAATAACGATAAAAAATAAAATATTGTGGTACCTGCTTGCCAAGCGTGGCAACTATGGTAAATATCCACCTATGAGGCAATCTATGGGGGAGGCCTATGTTCAGCAGTGGACTTTAATAGGCTATAACGGTAACGGTATGTTTTATAAAGCTGTATAGGCCTATGTTCAGCAGTGGACTTGTGAAAGACTGTAATGATGATGAAAGCTGTGTAGTAGCAGCATACCTACAAGAAAATATTGCTTATTGCTGTGTGTTAACAGGTGACTAATTGGTAAACCAGAATAATCTGATAAATGTAGGTGATGAAGAACCATTTTGATAATGCTAGATATAAGATACCAGACTAGCAACAAAGATCCGAGACAAGTGTGGTGATTATGGCAAATACAGGGAGTATTTGGAGAGCACCATAGTAAACTGTTATATGTTAATACAAAAGGAGAATTACATACTTAGATAGATAGATAGATAACGACGGGCTGTGTTCCACAACTCCACGTCTAAACGTGTTTTTTGTGTGTGGTGTAACATACTTAATATGTTCCAGTGTAATTTTCTATGAATATAAATAATATTTAGCACATCTTGTATAGTTTTTTTTAATATTTTAATGCAAAATTTCATAATACGCCAGTATATTTTTCTTTACTCAAGGTTTATTAAAATATTGAGTAATTAACCGTTACCGTTACAGCCTATTAAAGTCTACTGCTGAACATAGGCCTCCCCCACAGATTGCGTCATAGGGAGGATATTTGCCATAGTTGCCACTCTTGGCAAGCGGGTTGGCAACTGCAGTTTTTATTTTTAGTTGTTGATGTTCGGAAAATGTCAATAGGTTAAAAATAATATAGTGTGAGAGTGGATGTTTAACTTGAAATCTTGCTATGCAATAAATAAAGAAAAAATACATTTAACACAGCTCAATTACAATTCGAACGATCTGTAATATGTATCGCCTGTATAGAACTATAAACTGCTCAAATGAGGGGGGCTTTCATGTTCTACCCTCACTTCTATTTATCTGTTTATTTTCTACCCATTATCTCTGACATGTACTCAAATAAATGATTTCAGTGAGTCGTGATCCATATGCACAATGGCGTAAACTAGTATGGAGCCCTGACTGCTCATTTTTGGTGCTTGCATATGGAAATGGTGTTGTCAGCTTCTTTGACCTGACTGCTTCTAATATTTTTAATATTCCAGCAGTAAGTTATAGTTATGAGTTTAATTTAATTGAGTAATTCTTTTTTTGAATAATATATCAGTTATAATATGAATTCATATACTATATATACAGTCCGTATGGATAAAGAATGGGGTTAGAAATGGCGGCTCATCGAGCCCGTACCGTCAACATGCACAGTAACAATAGCGAAAACCCGCTAATAACGGTATGTCGTTACAACGTTATATTATTCGGTTATTAAAGTTGTTAAAAATTCATTGCGTTATTAACGTTCATTATTACTAAAACATACCTTATAATTATCGACCTATCTAATATTTACAAATACCTACATAATTAAATTAATAACTTGTACAATAATGCATAGGCATGAATCTTGGCGCATCACAATTCACCCGCTCCAACTATGTACATCTGTCCAACTATAGAACATCTGGTTACGCTTTGCATAATGGGCATTGAGCGATACGCGCGCTCTATACCTTGCTTATTTATACTCGTAAGGTTCAGCCATTGCAGAGATTAGCTTGCTGACAGAAAAACGAAAACTTTAAAAATGGTTACTCATGTCTCAAGGGCATAAATATTTTATACAAAATATTAACAAACAAAATCAACAATAATTATGAAGAAAACTCTCAAAACGCGTCCTAGTTCACAAATTAGCAAAACCGGACTGAATTTTTGTAGTTTATGGTATTTTGGTATCATTGATTTCCAATGAAAAGTTAGACTGAAGTTATAGAACGTGCGAAAAACGCTTATCGCGACGTTGTTTTTTTTGCAGTTTTTACCGGCGGCTCTGAGTATAGTTAGCGACAGTGTACGAACGAGAGATGAATAGAGGCGACGCCATTTTCAATCCCATTCTTTAACTGCATGGGTAGTATATGAATTCATATTCACCTAACAAAAATATATCCCCCTAAGTTAAGCAGCGAGGATATGAACACTGGGTTGATCATCAGCTCGAGCTAATAATTGTGCAAAAAAGTAGATAGTCTTGTGAAAAAGCTAACCTTTCTATAAACTGTCAAAGCCTATTCAATTAATTAATTTATTGTTTCAGGATTGCTCAAGGCCTGGGGGTTTGGAGTGCACTGATAATACTCATGCTGTGTCAGATATTATATTTATGCCCCTTCGAGTTAAGGATACTAAGTGGTAAGATCAGTGGGATCATATTAAAATTTAAAAACATATTTCATTGCTATCACAATACTCTTTAACATTATTAGAAAAAAAACAGTTTTCAATTTATTTTACCTAATAGTACAAATCAGTATTGTAATAACAAATTTTTTTAGTGTGTATTTTATAATTTTGTTTTACAAACAACAATACAAAAAACAATATCCTTTTCAAACAACTTGTTGATTATTATTTCTTTGCATGCAAGGTGTGATTCAAAAAAAATTATGGTATTTGAGTATTAAAAAGCGTATTTAAAGTAGTGCAGTGCTTCAACTCGCTCGCAGCCATTACTTCTTCAGTTCTTGAACTACTAGTGACCCTGAAGTAACCCGAGGTGGTCATACAATTTTATAGCATATAAAAAATTGTACAACATTTAGGAGATGATGGTTGGTGTGCAGGTACTGCCGTTACGGTTTGAAATACAAGGTGTTGCTACATTAAAAATTGAGTCACACAATGACGCCACACATTAATTTATGTACGAGTATGTTTTTTATTTAATACTTTGTTAAGATCGATGTTCTTAATGAAAAACAAATATTATAGTTTTTAAGTGTCTAGTTTCTATTTTAAGTTACTAGTTTTGTCACAATGTGGTTCTTTTCCCTACGTACGCGCGTCAACGACGTTCCCAATTTTTAATACACCTAGGAAGGCTAAAAAGTGTGCCTCTAACCGTATTGTAAATTGAATTTTAGAATTTACTAGCTGTTCCCCGCGACTTCGTCCGCGTGAAATTTGTTATGATTGGATTTCATAGGTTTTAATTTTTTTGGGCGGAACCCTAATTCTTTTCTAAAATAAAAGTAGTCTAAGTTACATAAAACATCAGCTATCTGTCAATGAAGGTCCCGGCAAAATCGGTCCAGCCATTTCGGAGATTAGCCGGAACAAACAGACAGACAGGCAAACAGACAAAAATATAAAATTGTATTTTTGTTATAAGTACCGTTTATACTTTCATATACATTTAGTAAAAAAACTGTTGTTTTGACATTACAAACAGACACTTCAATTTTATTTATTTTTATAGATATAGTTAGGGTTCATTCATTTGTTCATGACATCCTGTCAAAGTCTACAGCTGAACATGAGCCTCCCAAAGATTGTCCTTTAAGAGGCAGGTGGGTTGGTAAGCGAATTTTTTTATTTTCTAGTTGTTATTAGGAAGATGCTTTTTGCTTGAAGCCCATCTCTCGGTTTGTTTTTCTCTATCGCCTCACGACACCCACCAAGCGCCACTACTCGGTAGTTAAGGTTAAGGGTATCAAAAATTGCAATGACTTTATCTCATGTTAAAATTCCGAAAGAAACGTCTTAAAAGCAGGGCCTCTCTCTTTAGGGTTTCATGAATATATTATATTCATTATTTAAATCTGAGGCTATATGTAAGTAATACCACATATTATGCGGGCATGTTGTTCTTCTCTAGATTCATAGTTAAAATTGAGATGCAGTATAAGTCGAGAATGGATGTTAATAATGACTGGATATCAAAATCAACCATAATTTCACACAGACTAAACAGCAGCGTTCGAGCAGACCGTAGATGAGTAGTTTCGCAAAACTTTCCGAGTGGCTCACGTACTTCTTAATGACCGCATTACTACAGCAATAATTTTACTCTCATATTTCTGCCACACCCAACTTTCACTATCATACTTTAAGGTGGGCGCTAACACAGCATTGGGAATTGCTATACGTGCCTTTTTTGATACATTCTGACTTCCCACAATAGATTGGAGAGCCCTATTCTTTCTGTGTCCTGCGTTTACTCTTTGTTTTTGCTGCTGTGTTTCGTATGGTGATTGTAGAGAGCCGAAGACCCTTACGTACTGGTAACGAGGCATTCTATCTTAGTCTTTCGAAGATGTAGGTGTCTATGTAACACATCGTCGACTTACTATCAGACGGACTGTGTGCTCGTTTGTCACCCTTATGATATAAAAAACATTTCGTTTTCTAATTGCATTCACTTTTATTTCCCTTTTTTATTCCCATTCTTAACCCATATTCTTCAACTTGTCATAGCTTCCAATCAACTATTCATAAATAGATTGAACAGCGACGGGGAAGTTATGCAACCCTATCTGACACCATTATGGATTCTGACATAAGCACTAGAGTCCCTACGAAAGGATTTTAATGCCTGTAAAGAGATTTTGATGCAAATAATTTAGTTTGAAATGTACCAATATGTGTGGGTGATTGCGATAGGTGTGATATACGTTTTCTATGCATATTCCCTTTGTTTTTCATTTCAATTATAATAGATTTCCGCATAGTAACATCTTCTTAATAATGTGCTTTCATAACGAGGTAATGAGGAAGACGAAAGAGTGGCCTCATGCTCAGAGTACCTAGCTGCTACGTCGCGTTCAATGTGCAGGAACTGGGAGGTACTGGTGGTGACGTTCGACGGGCGGTTGCGTGGTTACGTGGTGTCGCAGACGGACGGCTACAAGTTACGGCATTCGTTCCGCTTCCCGGGCGGAGTGGCCGCGTTGGCTTACTGCCCGGCGCACGACGCCTTGTACGTGGCCGGCGTGCCCCGAGGAATCAAGGTATTTTCTACCTGTCTAATTTACGTATTTATTTTTTATTTACTATTTATTGGCTATAAAATATGTAAAAGTACAAAATATGGTGGAAGAAGTGTTTTTGAAAGCCACGGTGGCTCAGAATTTTGGAGTTCTGTTTTTATTTTACTTAGTACTACTGAAATTGTTCATCGCAATTTTATGTTTGGACATCTTATGTGAAAGTAAATGTGGTATGAAAGCTATATTCGCGTGTAAGATCTCTCAATTCACATTGGAGCAGACTGACACACTGTTGCCTGCTCCATAACCCTCTGACATACTTATTTTTCTGTTCCCTGCATTAAAGCGAATGTTTTTAATACATTGTAGTGAAATACAAGATAATAATTAGCCTGATAGTAACGCAGACATCTGCAACCAACAGACCGATCTCGTTGAATCCTTAATTTATAATAAATATATTATATTCGACCATAATCAAAACAAACAAAATGGAAATATCTAAGGATACTATGGGCACACCCCATACTGCTTCATGTACAAGTATCGATATTAGAAACTTATTCTGTACTCGTTCCAACACGGGATTACATTTTAGTTTCATGTGGTATAGTAATAGTATATAGACTAATAAAAAGTAATTCAAAATTAAAATTTCGCTGCTGAATATAGGCCTCTCACATAGATTGTCTCACAAAGGGGATATGTGCCATAATTTTGAGATTTTATGTGACTTTTTTTTAAGAAAAGAATTACGTAAATCTGATCGTCACACAAATCTTATTCATATAACAAAATAAATGTTTGGCACAGACTTCTTATATTAAAAAAAAGACAATGAAGAGTAGTCAGCGATATTGCTCAGTGTATATTGCCGGACTTCACGTGTTTCTTAGCTTGAAATATGTTCCGTCATATTCAAATTGATTGTAAAAAGTGTAAAAATGGGGAAATATATGTATAATTTAGATTGAAATTAATTATTAGTTTATTGTTTCAGGATCCATCATCGCCGCTCAGTGCCGGAATCACGGCATGGCGTATTTTGAATGACGACCCGTTTTATAAACTGTCGGTGGTGTCCGACCAACTGGAAGCGCAGCTGGCCAATGAGAGGTTCCAGCTTTATATACCATTTGTTACATCCAAACATTTGGTAAGCAATAATAGACCTTATAACAGGCATTGCGATTCTGATAATACTAGTCGACTGGGTTGCAGTTAGATAAATGGGAGGAATGCGGTATCACCACCCACACTCCTGTTCGGGAACAGCATTTGTAGTTAATGCTTTTCACAGAAATGATATGTTCGAGATAGGTTTCGAGTTCGCGTGACGTTAAATTATAACAGTTGTCTACTTGGTCGGCTAGTACGTTGTCATTCACAGTAGATTTATTCTAGCTATATGCTATATCTGTAGTTGTTTTTTTTTTAGTGTAAGGGTGACAAACGAGCACACAGTCCACCTGATGGTGAATGATTGCTGAAGCCCATATACATCTACATTTATCCTCAGTTAAGAATCAAAATACAGATGCGTTGTCACCTCTGAGGACTAAGATGGAATGCCTCCAGTAAAAAGGGTCTCCGGTTGTCTACACTGACCATACGAAACACAGCTGCATTAAGTTGCTATTTTACGGTGGTATTCAGTGAGCCGACTCATTCGTGCTACAATTATACTACTAATATAGCTGCAGCATGGCTCTACCACGTAAATATAATTAGTATTAAGCTTTATTTGTACTGCTAGTAATAGGTGCATTCCGAATTGAATGGATTTGCTTCAATTATGTAACATACGATGCGGCAATCATAGTATCAAACATCACTCACCTTAGATGCTGCTTAATATGTTTAAAATGGTGGCTCCGCTATTTGTTGGGTACAGAATACTTGCTGGTACATTGGGCTTGGTCCTCTGAAGGTCGTTTTATTTCGTCGTGTTATATTACGTAGTCGCTGCAACTATGTTACGGTTGTATCATGAATGGGTCGGCTCGACTGGAGAAGGACCACATTCTGACAGAGTACCAGCATGAAATAGCAGCTTAATGCTGCCGTGTTTCGTATGGTGAGTGTAGAGTTCTCTAGAACCGGAGACCTTTTTTACTGGAAACGACTGAAAATAAAATATATTTTATTTTATTTTAAAATGTATTTTATTTTATAGCCGTACAATTTCCTAATGATGTTTTTCTTCCCAGCACGTCAGTATGGAAATCTTCATTTAACTATTTAAAGGCTGTTTTTAGCCAAGTTATTTATATGATTTTGATAATTTTATATATTATCCAATAAGATAAAACTTATTATCTCGCCATTAAAGAATTCTATTTTCACGTACCAGAACTTCATAGTCCGCATGGAGCTATCTAGTGACAGTACGAAACTGGTGTGCGTTCATTGCAACGGCGACGTGTCAGTATGGAGATTGCCATTGCTGAAGCTGCTGAAACGATGGCCGCTTAATAGCCAGCCTGGCCACGACCTGAGGAATCCACTTGTTAAACCAGACAAGCAGACACATAAGGATGTCTCCCTGTTCTACCCGGCTGATGTCAATTGGTGGAGTGATGAAGTAATATTATATTTTTATAATTTATATTTACTAATGTTGTATTCTGCTGTAACTCCAAAGGTTTTTTTTAACCAAAATATTTGTTTTTTAGTATAGTTCGGCTAGCATTTGAAATTGATTAATTTTGAATATTATTTATCTATATCTGCCTATAATTTTAACACGCGCAATAAATCTAAACTAGCTGTTCCAAAGTACAGAAAGTACTTACTCAATAAAACTAGCGGCTCATATTTGGGTGGATGTATAACTATTTGTAACAAGATTCCCTGTAATATTACTGATTCAATAATGATAAATAATAAAGCCTTCATTGAGACAAGTATTGATTGATACATTCTTCCATATTTACTTAAAAACTAATATTGCCTCGACATCCCTGTCTGTGTACCTCTTTAAACTAAGGCATCCTCTAACTGTGACCATTTTTCTCTGTCACCAGCCAAGGGACAAGAGGTCCATGTGCAACCTGCAACAGCCTTTATTTCATCGACCCATCTTTTGGATGGCCTGCCTCGTTTCCTTTCCTAGTTTCTTGTGAACCAGAACATAATTGTTTTTGACCATTTTTCCTTGCCCCTGATTTTATGCCCTGTCCATTTCCATTTCAGTTTTCTTATGGTTACTGTAATATCCTTCGTTCCGGTGTGTTTCTTAATGGTTGCAGTTCAAATTTTTCTGACAATCTTTTCCGCAATATCTCCTTTCCATTTTGGCACACTGCAAATTTTCTGTTGTGAGATTTAGTAAGTGCCCAGGTTTGGCAAACATATGTTAATACATGCAATATACAAGTATCAAACAGTGTCCGCTTGATGGTCATACTTATTTCTCTGTTTTTCATAATCTCTTTCAGACTCTAATATTGTTTTCATGCATTCCCAATGCGTCTATCAAATTATTACTGATTTGCCTTTGCATAAATTCAAAGCGCATGTAAAAAGCATTGTTATTAAAAAAAGGATATTATTAATTAGATGACTATTAAAAATATGAGAATGCGTACACATAATGAGTTTTCTCAAGCCTTTTTTACTTTGTGTATATTTTATAAGGTTAAATTATAAATGTTGGGAGAAAAATAGTCAAATTGTGAGTTTCCCCTCAGTAACTTGTTGAAGCGATGGCGTAGTTTTTGACTTTCAGAAAGTGCTTTTAAAAAGTCAATTTTGAATGAAAATATTTCTTTGACTTTGATTGCATTAACATACTGCATATTTTATTTTCGGATATATAAAGGTGTTGAATAATGTTCACAGGAAATCATTTTGTCTCGGTTCAGCGGTGCTGTGAGCGTCTGTGACACTGAAGACATGGTTAACATTCTTGGAAAGAAACCTGAATTCTTTCAGGGAACGCCCCAGGTTTGTATTCCATTTAAGTTGTGATTAATTACACTTGTTAAGATACAGTGTCCGCCGTCAAAAACAAGTGTTGGCGCTTTTACTAATTTTAGTAATTTAAGGTTGTTTCTGATAACTGACAATTTACAATTTACATTACGTTTGCAAAAATACCTAAAAGTGATACCATGGTGAAATCCTGTCGATATAGTATAGAATAGAATAGAATAATTTTTATTCAATATAGATTACATGTGTAATTCTTATTGAAAGTCATTTTACTTTACCACTGGTTCGAAAAAAACCTCTGTCCTGGGAAGAACCAGCAAGAAACCCAGCAGGACTTTTTTAAAGTAAATTATCTGTATAAACTCTGACGAGATAACATATTGAAGGGTTTTAATGATGTAGGTAACTTACATTCAAAACTATCTACTCGTATATTATTCTGTTCGAAACGGCATGTTGTTTTAAGTTGGTGCCAAAAATATTTCTTGGAATATGTTTTTTTTTTTTAAATTAATTTATCGTAAAACAGGATACAAAGCTTTATGCTCAGAGGAAACCATGAAGTGATAATATTAGTGATTCTTGTTGTTGTGACTGCAGTGTGTGAAATTTGTTTGATATTTTACATCAATAAAAAATAAAAATTGCTTGTCTCTAAGTTACACGGCGAGAGCCGAGTTACCGTAACTGCGTTCCGTAACTACGTAAGGTAGTTACAGAAATTTCACAGTACGCGAGAAGCCCGGGTTCGATCCCGCCTTTAACATTTAAATTATTAATTGCAATTTTAAGTGCTGGTTTACCATTAAAAAAAAGTGGTAACCGTGGCAGAGCCATGCTGCAGCTGTATTAATTGTATACTTGTAGCATGAATGGTTCGGCTCGACCGGGGAAGGGCCACGCCCTCACAGAATACCAGCGTAAAATAGCAGCTTAATGCTGCTATGTTTCGTATGGTGAGTGTAGAGAACCGGAGACCCTTTTTACTGGAAAAGAGGCATTCCATCTTATCTTAGTCCTTACGGCTGACAACGCATCTGCATTTTGATTCGCAAACGAGGATAGATATAGATGTCTATGGGCCACAGAAATCACTTAACCATTAGGTGGACTGTGTGCTTATTTGTCACCCTTATCCTATTAAAAAAAAACGTGTGAAGTCCGCTAACACTCATTGCAAACAACTCCTTGCCATAAAAACATCTCAGAAATGAGAAGAGGCCTGTGCGTTGCGGTGGGAGGTGTATTCTATATCGGCTGTAACATTACTTTTTTAAAAGCTTTTATTTAACTTGCAATGTTTGTTTACTTTCAGGTTACACGCGCTTACCATGGCGCATTTATGTCTTTAGAGTGCGAGTCGAACGTATTACCAGCTAAGAAATCACGAAGTGACGAAAGCGTAAGTAATTTAGGACTTATCATCCCATCGCTATTGTATCTCCCCGCTGTATTCCAGTTTGAAGAATGAAAGAGCCAGTTTAATTACAGGATGCAGGTGTTTCATCTTATCCCGCAGGAGTGATAACGCATCTGTGACTTGCGTGCGTGCGTGCGTGCGTGTGTGCGTGCGTGCGTGCGTGTGTGCGTGCGTGCGTGCGTGCGTGTGTTTGTGCGTGCGTGTGTGCGTGTCTTTTAGTTGTAAATTACCTGAACTGTCACCAAAATATATTTTTATTTAAGTTAGCACACAGTATCAACGGTAATTCTTAGATTGACTTTCTATGACCGCTCTTCTTAGAGCGCGGGACCACTGTGCACTGGTTCGAAAAAAAGTGTCCTGGGAAGAACCAGCAAGAAACCCAGCGGGACTTTTTTTTTAAATAACAGTTTACAATCATATATGTTACACAATTAACCACACAAAACAAATTAGAAATAGCTTGGTAGCGATCACCTCATTTCCAGGGGTTATTATCATCCATAAATTACTTAATATTATAATAACCCTTTATATACAAACTTTGTTTAAGAGCCCTCTTACATTTCGGCGTTACGCAAATTTAGGTATTTTACGCACCGAGCGGGCGGCGAGCTACGCGAGCGATACTTTCTTTCATATCTATTCACTCGCTCGCACTATGATACTGTGAGTGTGGTGACTAAACGATCTTGATCTTCCGTAATACAAGTTTTCTTAGAATGGAGTTCAGTGGATGGAAAATTTTTGGTGTGTCATTTTAATGTTATCTAATTAATTTATTATAATCTATTTTGATATAGTTTTCATTATTTATGAACCTTAGTGTTGAAATAAGTACACATAAATATTTTAATTGTTACGCAGTAATAGATTGTTAACCGATGTCGGTTAATAATAGATTATATCTACTACCGGTAGCATAGTGGTATAAATAAATAAATAGTACGGTTGCAACCTGTTTTAATAAATAAAACAACCAAATATAACTATTTTTTAAATCGGTACTTACAGTCAATTACCATATTTTTTATTAGAAAAATATTTGCCGCAACGGCATTGGCCGAGCTTTTCTCGAGTCGATAATTTCAGGCAGTACTCACTTTTCATAAAAAGCTTGTAACTTGGGTAACATATTCAAAATCCAAAATTGGTCGTCTTTGTAGATTTTTAGTACTGCTTTCTCCAGAAATAGGATATTTCTTTTTTACGTTTAGTGACGCATTGATACTTGTATTTATTTTTCCCCATTCTGACTGGTAAGAAAGCTCAGCTACAATCAAAATAACTATAATGAGGTAACTATCTGGTAAAATAATAATGTGCGAACTTTATACTAATTGAAATATACTGTACGAAAGTAAATACGTTCAACGATCAAAAACTGCAATCGTAGTTGACGATGCTCTAGCACGCACACAATAGCAGCGCCTATACGGTAATCGATGCACTCTACGATAGTATCGAAACGACGCAGCGCGCGAAATCAACTGACGCAGGTCGAACCTCGACAAGCGCTCGCGCGATAGTGATCGCAGATGGCCGGCGCAGTAAAATATATGGTACTTTTATTTAATTAATTAAAAAATAATAGTAACGAATTAAAAAGTAAAAATAATAGTATAGTTTAAGCAAAGGTTGATGATTATTTTGGTATAAATTTTACGTCAAAATGATCTAGAACTTCGGCGATATTGGGGCTTGTATCGAAGCTTTTCGGTCGTTAATTGAATTATGTCGATTTTTTTTCCTTACGTGAAGGACGTATAACGAAAATGTATTCTATGATTATTAAAGTATAGGATATTTGGGAGATAAAAATATTTTTTTGATGGTCGATATCCAATATAATCTACAAATTAGAGCTTCCAAATCATGTCTCCGAGAGTTTTTGCCTAAACATGCATCGGGAGAATGATTATTACTAAATAAATAAATAAGTTATCTAAAATTTGCTTTCAGCTTATTGTAGTAGAGAAAACGAACTATTTTTACCAAGTAATGGTTATTTCAAGCAACGAACGAAAAACATACAATTTCAACGAGGAAACCTTGTACTCTTTGTACTGTAGAACTCCTCTTAATAAAGTTTTTGAACTTTGAGCAGGTCAAATTTTGTATTTAACACATACCTTACATACCCTGATTAGTGACGCTCTAAGATTTGAGTAAATCCACCTGTCAAATGTAGCATAATGTGTAAAATTTAAAGTGCACAACGTATAGTGAATTAAGAGTTACTCTTTTTTTTTTAGAATAAGGGTGACAAACGAGCACACAGTCTACCTGATTGTAAGTGGACGCTGGAGCCCGTTGGTTCTTCGAGCTATATGGCCGGCCCATTGCCACTTCAGCTTACTAATCCGTTGGGCTATGTCGGTCACTCTGGTTCTACTATGGATATCCTCATTTCTAAGGTTATTACGCGGAGAAACCCCGAGCATAGCCCTGTTCATAGCTCGCTGCTTTATCATATATCGTTTAAATTAAAGCAGAGTTAAATACTTCAAATATTTTTTTCCTAATAGATGGAAGTTGTAAAAGTGGAGGCGGACACGGACGACTCCATGCTAGAATTGACAAAGGAATTATTCAAAACAATCCTGTACGCCATCACGGACATGGAGACGTTCCAGCCGAAACCTAAGAAGATAACAGTAGTGTCCCGCATATATCGTCTACTGGGGGTCAAGAGCACCACCCCTACAGAATTATTTTCGAGAAAGGTATGTTTAACTTCACTTTAAGTTTATGAAGGCTAAATCCTTTTAATATTTATTTAATGAATAGGTCAATATGCAAGTCAAGTAAATTCTCAAATTTTTTTATTCAAATATTTACAACCCTTTTGAATATAGGTACTACATTCCCTTAAAAAAACACGTATTTGAAAAAGAAATTAACTTAAAAAGAAATTGAATTTTGTTAAAAGTACTTATTTATTATTAGTCGTTATAACTCAGAGACTAAGTGCTCACTGCAAATAACAGTACGTGAGCAACCCGGGGTCGATTCCCGCAGGCACCAATTAAATTTAAGTGGTAATATTACAACTTGCTCTACGGTGAAAGAAAACATCTTGAGAAAATCTGAATGTCTGTGAAATTAATTTAAAAAAAAATATTTCGAAGACATGTGAAGTCCGCCAGCACACACAACACAACATAGGGGCATTACGGTGGACACTTCGTTGTCCTAAATATCCTCACAGAAAATGAGAGGAGGCCTGTGCCTAGGAGTAAGACGTGTATAGGCTTTATTAACTTACAATATTATATAAAATATGCCATTTCTTTTAAATGAGTTCATGTTATATTTTATTTGTGTAATTCTCATCGAACTGTCACACACAAAATTGATATTGTTCCTGACTTCCGAACTTTAATACGTCCTGGTATCTATGCCAGATCTACCTGGGGCTCTAAATCTAACTAATTATTAAAATGGAATTAAAATGAATATAGAAAAAGAACATTGCAATTGCAGGCTAAGGTTATATGAACGAAATATACTGTAGATTAAATAAATGTTTACTAAGATTTTACTGCGTTGCAAAAACGGATATAATATAACAGAATGTTATCATATGTCAAGTATTATGACGATTCTTACTCAGCAGGTGTAGTGGTGGTTTAAGAGAATCCACTACCGCATATCGTCCCGTGGGTGTCGTAAGATGCGACAGGGCGAAACTGAAACAAGACATGCGCAGCATCGTCTTCCTGATACAACTCGAAATAATAAAAAACTGCAGCCAAACATAGCAAGTGTAGCAAATATCTCCTTATGAATCAATTTATGTGGTAGGCCTATGTTCAGCAGTGGACTTTTTATGGGCTGTAATGAATAAATTAATGAACACTTTACCAACAGATCGAGAGCGGGAACTATTCAGAAGCGCTGAATCTGGCCGAGACGTTCGGGTTGGATAGTGACCTCGTGTATCAACAGCAGTGGAGAAAGAATCCTGTCTCCACTGAAGCCATACAGAAGTATTTGGTAAGTTTGTTTTTGGTAGGATAACTGCAATTTTTTTTTTATAGAATTAAGAGTGAATGTGCACACAGTCCACCTGATGGTAAATAGATGTTGTGGCCCATAGATTTTAAGATCCGTCTTCTATTTAGAATGAAAATGCAGATGCTTTGTTACCCCCCTGAGGATTAAGATGAAAAGCCTCTCTACCAGTAAAAAAAATTCCGGTGCACGTCATTCAGAATACGAGACACTGAAGCGTTATTTTGGTATTCTGTGAGAGCGTGGTTCTTCCCCAGTCGTATCGACCTATTCGTGATGCAATATATATCCATAATATAATGCAGCTTGGCTCTACCACGTAAAAGACCTTTGAGAAAGGTCTTTTACGTGGTAGAGCCCTCTACAGCTAAACCACATTTTTTTGTAATTTTTAAGGGTTCATTACATATATATTACAACCAAATAATATTTAATGACCAAAGTACACTGGATAATCTCACCAGTTATGCTGTTTTTGACAGATGCTTCTCTATGCGAGTGCTTTGTCTATGGTCAAAATAAGTTAAATAAATTAAACGCAAAATTCGTAAAATTAGTGTTATTCAATGTACCGTATTCTCGACTGTGGCGGCGATGTCGTCACGCCGCAAGCGAAACCCACCGTAGCCTAAATCGCGCTATCAAAGTTCTGAAGTTAACGCGCTATATATAGAACAGCTCCGAAAATAACACATAGAGCGTTGGTCGCTCCCCGGGCAGAACACCTTGCCCGGCGGGAGATCTCCCCTTTTCCTTCAACGGCCAAATCGACAATAAGGGAAATCTCTGAAGTATTTTATTATACGAAATACGTTAACGTTATTAAAAATTGAAAATTTTCGGAAGTCATTTTTAATGATATATTTTCTTTTATCCATATATTTAACGCGTGTATTTATGTCAAATAAGTATTAACACATACACTTATTCTATATTCACTATAATATGTAAATGAGCAGCGTCTCATTAACATCATTCTTGCAGTTACACCTTCAAAATTTGTTGGTCCTTCGAGCCAGACCACTGTTAGAATGTGATTTAACACAATATTGTTTTTTTAAAGGTTGGTTGTATCTTTACGTTGCAGAGCAAAGTATCAAAGAAGATTTGGGCAGTGCACCAATGTGTAGACAGATTGCCAGAAACATTGCCAGCTGCGAAGGAACTGCTACAGTTTGGTTTGGAGCTCACCAACGAACGAATCCTTGACGGTATATGTCTAACAATACGGTATATTTCCCAAAACCTCTTTGGAACTTTAAACCTTGCGTGCTATTCTGATTAAGAGTTTTAATTAAACAATCCCAACTGTTGGGATTGAACCAAACAAATAATTATTTAAAAATAGTTAATATATTGGTTAAGTAAATCGCGATTAAAAAAATTCGTTACAGTTTTGAAGGAATATTTTCAGAAATCAATAAGGATAAAAGCGAAGACGAGTTGAAGGATCCAGATGATATAACTTTAGAGGATTTGAATGCGTACACCAGTGAGTTGCTGCGTTGTCGACACGTCATGCTGTTCTATAAGGAGAGGCTTAGGCTGTATGAAGTAAGTTGATGTTAAAATTGGGTATTTGGCACTTCATTAGTCAATTGATTTTTTTTTTAATTGTCATAACAAATATTTCTATAGAAAATGTATGAGAATATTGTGTAATGACTTAATAGTTTTTATGCTCAAATAACCATTTATTTTTATATTTTTAAATATAATGTAATAAAAACCTGATTATACTTAAAATGAAAAAAAAAACAATTTCATATTACATGATGGGGTTAATTCATTAAGAGTGGCTTGTCAACTACCCAATTGATATAAATATATGTTTGCATAGTTAAATAAGGAAAAGAGTCTTGTGTGCCCTGCAGAGAGAAGTTTGTATATTTACATAGTAAAATAATTTCCACATAATAGCTTTTTAAATCGATGCTATGACATAATGATGAATGGTAAAATTAAAGCCCCGACTTCAGAACCTATTATATGAAAATTATTTTATTGTTATTAGTTTGTTGCCGTACTAATAAGTACTAACAAATGAACTGGTTTTTTTTTTTGTAAAATATCTCTATGAAATTTGATGAATGTCTCATTACAGTATTTTCGTTACATTTTACATATATATATATATATATATATATATATATATATATATATATATATATATATATATATATATATATATATATATATATATATTATAATAATAGGTATTTACCTATGATATTGCCGTTCTGCAGTACTGGCCATTTCAAATCAAAATAATTTTTGTTTGGCTAAGAATTCTAATTTCAAATTAATTTTATATTAAAACATGGAATTCTTTTTTCAAAATGATGATACTCAATCTACTGCTGAATTAGCAGCAGCTTTCGACGTTAGCATCAAAACAATATTATTACATTTGCGACAAATTGATAAGGTAAAAAAAAACAATGATCGCCAGCGCGAAGTACGAGTCGAGACGTGCCATACACTGCTCAAAAGGAAATTTTGAAAAGTAAGGACAAACAAAGACTTTTGAAAGAAAAATTTTGCACCCAAACGAAGGAATTTTGAACCGCATTGTTACCTGCGACGAAAAATGGATTCTGTTTGACAATCGCAAGCGCTCAGCAACTTGGTTTGGATGGTTCAGCACCTGAACAATGAAAACTTAACGAAAACTTACGCCTAGAAAAGTGATGATCACTGTTTGGAGGTCTAGCGCCGGTGTGATTCATCACAGCTTCTTACCAAACGAGATGAGCATTACTGCAGATATGTACTGTGAAGAACTGAACACAACGATGGAGAAGTTCGCACGTCTCCAACCAGCCTTTGTCAATCGCTCGTCCCCTCCTCTCCTGCACGACAACGCGCGACCTCATACTGCACAACAGACGGTCTCCAAGTTACAAGAGCTGGGGTTGGAAGCTCTCCGTCATTCGCCGTACTCATCAGACCTTGGGCCTACAGACTTCTATTTTTTCCAGAATCTGGATAACTTTTTGGTGGGAATAAAATTCAATACCCGAAAGGCATTTCGTACTGCCTTTCAAGAATTTGTTGCCTCCCGTCCAGCTGATTTCTTCAAGAAGAGCATCAATAAACTGCCACTGAGTTGGCAAAGTGATTACTTTGATTAATAGAAATAAAAAATATGAAAAAAATACGTTAATTATTATTTCATAAAAAACGTCAATTTCATAAGTAAAGACCTAATAGTAAAATAAATAATTAAATAATGGTGTCTGCCATATATGCCTGACGCGGCGCCACTGTAATAAAATTCGCTTTTTCTTTTTCTTTAACTTTCGATTTCAATCGCTGTGAATCGAAGGAGACTGCAGTAAATAGTTCAGTTGATAATTTAGCAAGTTTTACGTTACTGATTTGTGATGATGATTTGGACTACGAACTTTCGCAATTAGAATTATCAGAGTTTGATCAAGAATGTAACACATTATCGAATAGTGATGCTCCACAAGTACTTGACATGGATATCGATGACACAGTATAAATCCCACAGACCAAAAATCATAATCAATGGCAGATTTTATCCGATAGTGAAGATGATCAGATTCCCATGTTTGACATAGATTTGTTAAGTCCATTATGAGCCGAGGTCAATTTGAACTCATTTTGAGGATGTTGCACTTTGCCAATAATGAAATAAATGACAATAAGGACGACCATTTCTTTGAAGTTATACATTTATCAGACATGCTGAACGCTAATTTTAAATGTTATTATACACCTAATCAAGAAATGTATGTTGACGAAAGTCCCATTTAGTGGCCGCGTTATTTTTAGGCAATACGATAAAAATAAGCGACACAAATATGGAACAAAGCTTTTCAAGCTGTGCTTTAACCCACTGAACACTACACCAACTAATGTCGTTCTTACCTTGTGTGACGATTATCTAAAGAAAGGACATACGAATTGCACAGATAATTGGTGTACCAGTTTGGATCTAGCACGAAAATTACTAGCAGGACAAACTCACCTCGTAGGCACACTTAGAAAAAATAGATGAGGTTTACCTCAAACAGTTGTTGAAACCAAACTGAAGGCAGGAGAATTCTCAGCTAAGGAAAATAACGACGGAATAACGATTATGAAGTGAAAGGATAAGCGGAATGTGCTTTTGCTGTCTACTAAGCACTCCGTAAATTGCAGAAGAATAAAAAAAATCGTGAGTGTCGTGGAACACTCGGTTGGAACGAAGTTCCTTCCGTAGTATATTATTATTGATAAACGTAATATATTATTGATTAACAAATACAAATAAATGAATTACTAGCGTCTATTAAAATGAAGCGTCATTTAAAATAAAATAATATTTCTTTCATGGCAAGATAAGAAAAAGTGCGAGGGAGATGGATATTATTCCATCTCGCTTCCTTATAGCCGCCAAGGCCGTCTACACTACGTCAGAAGGGGTCGTGACGGAAAAATCTTACACTTTTTGTCGCCTAGCCCTCATCCGCCAAATCCGTACCGTCCGATAAGGAACTTCGTTTCAAAACTAAAAAAGGAAAAGAAAATAAAGCCGAAGTTTGTTGCAGATTACAATTATGAAAAATCAGCAGTTGATCTGTCAGACCAAATGTCCTCTTACACGACCCCTCTTTGCAAGACAACGAAATGGGCCAAGAGATTGGCGATGGAGCTATTATTGAATACGGCGATTGTAAATTCATATATTTTATATAAATTAACAACCAAGCAGAAACTCACTGTCGTCCAGTTTAGAACCGCGTTGGTTGACTACCTCGTGAATACATGAGTCCCGGAAACTAGTGCCTCTGCTAGACATAGGAGAGTAAAACATGAATTAAAGTAAAGGCAAGGGTTTGCTTCTACCCGTCGTAAATATTGTGTTAGGTGTTATAAAAAAACTGTACCCAATTCGGAAGAGATCATGCTAGAAATAAAAACAAATGAGTGGTAACATACTGCAAAGGTTACCCGAATGAGCCGCACTATTGTATCAACTGTTTCAATTTAGATCATAGATAAGTTTTAGTTCAAACTTGTTTAAACATGATGATTTATGTTGATTTGTTTTATTATTTCAATGCTAATTTAAATATGAATACCTATACCTAAATACCTATACGTTTCATTTGCAAAAAAAACCGATTATTTTTCTCTTTACTCCCTTGTTTTCGACACTTCCACTTACATACTTAATATTTCTCAAAATGTAGGTAAAAGTACCGATGCCATCACTATAGTTATAATTTACCAGGCCTTGTCAGCCATACTACATAGTCAGTTTATCATGAAAAACGTGGTTGACGACGAAAAATCGCACTTTGAAAACAAGCCTATGCCGTCAGCCATATATGGCTGACACGGCTCAATTGGTTTGGAAAATGTGAGCCATATGTAGCTGACGAGGCATTATATGTGTTAAAAGTTTAATGTTTGACAGTTTTGAGTTGAAGTCTGCCAAAAAGTAGTAGCAAAATCGCAAATATCCGGTTTTGTTCAACAAATATGCTATTATCAACATTCCACAAGTCTTTTTTTATGTGTAACTTTTACTATGTGCCATTTATAAATGAACATTTTAGAAAAATGTCAAAAAGTCAAATTTAAAGTGATAATTGTAGGAAATACTAAAATGGGAGAAGTCAACATACATCAAAGACGAGTATGACCGCCTTCGGAGCAACAGTATAGTGCACAGCGCGATAGAGATCGCCAAAGAAGGCCGTATAGAGGCCCTGACTTGTCTCTGGCAGCACATCAAAACTATTGAAATGAAACTGGCAGTCCTGGATAACCTGCCAGAGACAGTCAACCCATTAGATTATCAACATCTGCTGCCAACTAAACAGCCATTTCAATGGTTTGACGAGAAATCCCCCATAAAAGTAAAGCCATCAGAAGTTGAGAAGGATTGGTGCAGAAAGGAAATATTTAGGTAAGGATCTCCATATTATTGTATAATGTTTTATAATTTTCATCATTGCATTAAGTGTTGTAATATCAGTTTCCTTTCGACGTGTGGGACCGACGAAAGGGAATCCATCTTCCTTCCATTATAATTTCTTCCCGTGGGTTTCATAAGACGCGACTTTGGAAAATATTAGAAAGGTTTCATAGTCTCCATTGTTATCATTAATTCAAAATCGTCTCATGTCTGCTATCCATCCCATCACTTCAGCGTTTTTTACTGTTACAGCCTATTAAAGTCCACTGCCGGACATAGGTCTCTCCATAGATTGCCTCATAGGAGGGATATTGGCCATAGTTGCCACGCTTAGCAAGTGCAACATAGGCCTCCCCCAAGAAATGCCACAAAACACGGTCTCTGAGCCATCTGCATCCATCGACTTCCTGCATGACCTGGTAAGTCGTCGTTCCATTTAGTGGGGCTGGGGGGGGGAGGCTCCACACGCCCCAAATAAATATTTGTGAGTCTATAAATATCAAGTAGACAAAGTCGTGGCAAACAAGACGCACGTCATCCATGTTTGAAATATCTACGTTGAATGAATACAGACCTAATATGTAAACGCGTCCTACTCATCCACGAATAACTCGTGAGTTATTTGTGGAAATAGTGAAGTATTGTCAAAATAATAGTAAACGTCGGGTTTTAAAAAGGTAAATTAACCGCAATAAAATCCGTAAAATTAGTTCTAATCAATAGTAGATGGTTTAAATTTGGGTGTACGCAGATCGATATGGAGCTCGAACTGGTCGGAGGACGCCAGCCCAGAGGCGGAGAGTGCGTGCATGACAGAGTGTGTGAGCTCGTGCTCGTGCGTGGGCTCGTGCTCGCATTGGGCGTGGTACGAGCGGCGCGCCCGCGAGATGGAGCAGCGCAGCGGGCTGGCGGGCCACGCGCTGGCGCTGGTCACCATCGCGGTGGTGGGCGGCGCCGTGCCCGGCCTCGACCGGATCCTGTTCCACCTGCTCACGCTCGCCACGCTGATCTACGACCTCAACGTAGAGGGCGTCGCGCTCGCAGACCTCGAGCCCATGACCCCGCTCGAAACCTGCACGCTCCTCATGAAGATGGTCAGTTGTTTTTTTTTTTAGAATAAGGATGACAAACGAACACACGGTCCACCTGTTGGTAAGTGGTTTCTGTGGCCCATAGACATCTACGTCTATCCTCAGTTAAGAATCAAAATGCAGATGCGTTGTCACTCCTGAGGACTAAGATGGAATGCCTCATTTCCGGTAAAGAGTCTCCGGTTCTCTGCACTCACCCATACGAAACACAGCATTTTTCATTCATTTCATTGTGTATGTTCTATGTGTGCACAATAACATACACATGGATCGACCACAATGACTCTGTTAAGCATGTGGCCAACTACGGCCAATTTCCTGCTTCTGGTTTTTCACGGCATGATTTGCTCTTTCTTTCATACAAATTAAAGTCTCCCAAGCCTACATCAATGTCTGTCTCTATTCGTAGTTTTGCTAGACTGGATGTTGAAAAGCTTCAGCGCGATGCTGATGAAATTGACTGGTCTTCTTTGTTTGCTGCGTCTACAGTTGATGACAAAGTCAATATCCTGAACGGCAATATACTAAGACTTTTGAAAAACATGCTCGCAAGTGTGTTGTTAGAATTAAGTGCCCTCCAGTTCCATAGATAACAGCAGGGTAAGAATGGCCATGGCAAAGCTTGTCAGAGCGTTTCTTGACTTTAAGAGGAAGCGCACAGACAAAAGTGGAAAGCATATAAAGTTGCGAGAAATCGATGCAATCAGATGGTGAGAGCTGCTAAACGCCGTTACATCCATGAACAAGTGCTTTATTCATCTTCAGCTGAAATATGGAAGTTTCTCAATATGGTCTAAGAGCCAGTGAGCGTGAACGTGAGGTTTCAATAAACTTCCCGTTTTTTTCAGTTAATCCCCTATACCTGAGGTACATGAAATGGGTACTCTAGTTTGACCGGCGGTTGATATAGAGACGCTCAGGTGTGAAAGGCGTAAAAAAATGACCGAAAAAACGTGAAAGAAATAAGTCTGCCGCTTTGACATCTTCAAATATTCATAAAAGTTACTGAAAAATAACATACACCGATGGCGGTTCCAAGGTCATGGCAGATAGGTTGACAAGTACAATTATTTCTTTATAACTTACGTTATTTTAATAAAGCTGCAATTTATATTTGTTGATAATATTATTTGACATATATATTTTGCATGGCAGACATATATTGAGTTTCTATCACCCAGGCAGACAACGAACTTCAGTGGCGTCCATAAGCGCGTACTATAGCACTCGCTCTAATACAGTCTTTTTTTAGGGCTCCGTAGTTACACAATAAGGAACCCTTATAGTTTCGCCATGTCCGTCCGCGGTTTTCGTCAGAGACCCCAGGTGCTACAAATCTGTAATTTGGCTTAGTTATAGATATTAATCACGCCTAGAAAACTGTGAAATAAAATCTAAAAACATTTTTATCCTGTCTGCCATGACCTTGGGACCGCCATAGGTGTCTGCCAATGTTATTTTCAGTAACTTTTATTGAATATTTCAAGATGTCAAAGCGGCAGACTTATTACATTCACGTTTTTTTCAGTCATTTTTTATACCTTTCACACCTGAGCGTCTCTATATCAACCGCCGGTCAAACTAAAGAGTCCCCATTTCATGTACCTCAGGTATAGGGGATTAACTGAAAAATATGTGAAGCTTATTGAAATACTGGCTCTTAAACTAATACTCTTGGATATGGGAAAACACACCTTGACCCTAATAGCGTCTCTTTTTCACCTACCGATTACAATAGTCATTTTTTGTCTGCTCAAACTATTTCTATTAGTTATAGAGCAAATGCTATTTCATCCATATCTTCCATGCCTTCTTATTTTTATGACTCTTTCACTCTTCCTGTTAATGAAGAAGAGATACGCAAGACACATCTGTCTATCAAATCAAAAGCTGTTGGATGTGATGATGTGTGTAGAACAATGATTATATACGTAATTGATTCTGTATTGTCCGTGTTGACTCACATCATTAACTTTTAGTTGAAGTATGTTTCTTTCCCAACACTGGCGTAAAGCGTTTGTCATTCCTCTTCCAAAATCCACCGAATGCAGCCTTCTTTCTCATTTTAGACCAATTTCTATCCTGCCATTTTTATCTAAAGTTTTATAAGCTGTTGCTCATAAACAAATTTCTACTTTTACTTTCAAAAACAAGATTCTTTCCTCATATCAGTCTGGATTTCGCCCTGAGCATGGCACAACGCCGCTTCTCAAAGTTACTGAAGATGGAGGGCATGGAAAATTCAAATTAACAGTTATTATCTTAAAAGATTTTCTAACGCTTTTAATACTGTCGAACACCCTATCTTGCTAGCTCTACACTCTCACTTGTATATCTCGTCTTCAGACCACGATTGGTTCTCATAATATCTTCCAGTGCGCCAACAGCTCGTGCGTTCTGGCCATAATCTTTCAATTGGGTGGTCCATTAACCGGTGTCCTTCAAGGCGGTATTCTTTCGCCTCTTCTGCTTTCAATTTTATTAATCTTATCACATTCAACCTCATTTGGAGATCTGTCTGTTCAGTTGCCTGTATGCTGTCAAATCTACTGAAGACTGCAGCTTCATTTCCCGTCAAACAGCCATGACTTTACACTGAAAAAGGTTTTGTAGCTCGAGCAGAAAGGTTTCGGGACTGGATTAGAGCACGAGGGACGGGCGTTGACTTCATTAGACGTGACCTCTCCAACTTAACGTTTAGTTTCAGTGTGCCTCACTATTCGGTGATCGCTGCCGGTTTTCACCCTCGCGATCACTGAGACATCACTGAGCAGTTGTCGTCTGGTCGTCATAATGAAGTCAATCTCATTTTTGTCGAACCGTCGGGGCTCGACCAGGTCCACTTCCTGTGGGGCTGCTTTCATCATAAAGCAGTTCATCATAAAGTCCCTCTTTCTCCATAAAGTCGGCCAGCTGCTGGCTTGGAGTTTCTTTGCCCTATTCCAAATTTTCCTACCTTCAGCTCACCGTTCTCTTGTGCATAGTTCTGCGTTGAAGTCTCCCATTAACACCGTATAGTGGGTTTTGTAGGAATGCATGGCTCTAGATATATATCCTCATACATTTCCTCCACCTCCTCATCGGGATGTGCCGAGGTTGGTGCGTAAACCTGTATGACCGTCAGAGAATACCGTTAAGTGATTCTGAGTATAAGGTACGCAACCCTCGTCGACACACTCTCAATCTTTACAACGTTGTTAACGAGAGACTTGTGGACGATAAATCCGACACCTCCTTGGGACAGATGGTCGCCCTCCCGGTGATAGAACAAGTTGCCGGATTCGAGGATTACCAAGTCCTCCACATCTCTTCGGACCTCAGATAATCCTATAATATTCCAGCGCAACTTGTCCTCTCTTCCAGCTCCAGGATCTTCTCGTCAGTCCTCAGGGTGCGTGCGTTATATGTTGCCAGTCGAGTCGTCGTGGTGGCCGAACCTCCACCGGAGATTCTTAGTACCACCGTATGGTCGCCACCGTAGCCAGAAATAGCGGGCCGCCGGGGACTGGGCGCCATCTCTTCGTAACTTTAATCATGGGGTATTTTGCCATAGTTACCACGCTTGGCGAGCGGGTTGGCAACCGCAGTTTTATTGTTGCTTTGCTGTTATCAGAAAGATCTCCATCCATCTTCTGCCTCAGTTTCCTCTGTCGCCTCTCACGACACCCACGGGAAGATATGGGGTAGTGGGTATTCTTAGTGGTTTATCCGAACTTCGTAAACTTTTTCACTTGCTACTACCTCCCATAAGATAATCTCTGCTTAGCCTAAGAGAATGAAGCATTAAGTGCCATATGTACGATTTTAGTTTTGTGCATAAAGTTTAAATAAATAAATAAATAACAATGTGACTGAATTTGACATTTAGCTTTGTGCACTAACCTCAAACCAGTTTCGTACAGCAGTTAAATATATTTAATAAACATTTATTTTAATTTTAATGGTTATTAGGGGGTTATTAGGGGATGAGTCGCTCGCGTCCGTGAAGCGACCACCTAACCTAGGCCCACCACATGTACCTCAGGTATAGGGGATTAACTGAAAAATATGTGAAGCTTATTGAAATACTGGCTCTTAAACTAATACTCTTGGATATGGGAAAACACACCTTGCCCCTAATAGCGTCTCTTTTTCACCTACCGATTACAATAGTCATTTTTTGTCTGCTCAAACTATTTCTATTAGTTCTAGAGCAAATGCTATTTCATCCATATCTTCCATGCCTTCTTATTTTTATGACTCTTTCAGTTTTTCTCCTGTTAATGAAGAAGAGATACGCAAGACACATCTGTCTATCAAATCAAAAGCTGTTTGATGTGATGATGTGTGTAGAACAATGATTATATACGTAATTGATTCTGTATTGCCCGTGTTGACTCACATCATTAACTTTTAGTTGAAGTATGTTTCTTTCCCAACACTGGCGTAAAGCGTTTGTCATTCCTCTTCCAAAATCCACCGAATGCAGCCTTTTTCTCATTTTAGACCAATTTCTATCCTGCCATTTTTATCTAAAGTTTTATAAGCTGTTGCTCATAAACAAATTTCTACTTTTACTTTCAAAAACAAGATTCTTTCCTCATATCAGTCTGGATTTCGCCCTGAGCATGGCACAACAACCGCCCTTCTCAAGGTTACTGAAGATGGAGAGGGCATGGAAAATTCCAATTAACAGTTATTATCTTAAAAAGATTTTTCTAACGCTTTTAATACTGTCGACCACCCTATGTTGCTAGCTCTACACTCTCACTTGAATATCTCGTCTTCAGACCACGATTGGTTCTCATAATATCTTCGAGTGCGCCAACAGCTCGTGCGTTCTGGCCATAATGTTTCCCATTGGAGTGATCCATTAACCGGTGTCCTTCAAGGCGGTATTCTCTCGCCTCTTCTGCTTTCAATTTTTATCAATCTTATCACATTAAACCTCATTTGGAGATCTGTCTGTTCAGTTGCCTGTATGCTGTCAAATCTACTGAAGACTGCAGCTTCATTTCCCGTCAAACAGCCATGAGATTAAGAGTGTGATCGGAGAGTTTTTGTGTTCTTCTGCGGCGGGTCTTGCAAAACTTAGCTCCGACCGCATGGACAGTTTCCACGAGCTTGTCATTCATATCGTCCACTGCATTGCAATCTTCTAGGCACTGAAAACGGTTTTGTAGCTCGAGCTGAAAGGTTTCGGGACTTTGGATTAGAGCACGAGGGGGACGGAACGTTGACTTCATTAGACGTGACATCTCCAACTTAACGTTTAGGTTCAGTGTGCCTCTCACTATTCGGTGATCGCTGCTGGTTTTCACCCTCGCGATCACTGAGACATCACTGAGCAGTTGTCGTCTGGTCGTCATAATGAATTCAATCTCATTTTTTGTCGAACCGTCGGGTTTCGACCAGGTCCACTTCCTGTGGGGCCGCTTCTGGAAGAAAGAGTTCATCATAAAGAGTCCCTCTTTCTCCATGAAGTCGGCCAGCTGCTGGCCCCTATTCCAAATTTCCCTATCTTTCTCTCTTGTGTCTAGTTCTGCGTTGAAGTCTCCCATTAACACCGTATAGTGGGTTTTGTAGGAATGCATGGCTCTAGATATATATCCTCATACATTTCCTCCACCTCCTCATCGGGATGTGCCGAGGTTGGTGCGTAAACCTGTATGACCGTCAGAGAATACCGTTAGGTGATTCTGAGTATAAGGTACGCAACCCTCGTCGACACACTCTCAATCTTTACAACGTTGTTAACGAGAGACTTGTGGACGATAAATCCGACACCTCCTTGACAAATGGTCGCCCTCCCGGTGATAGAACAAGTTGCCGGATTCGAGGATTACCAAATCCTCCACCTCTCTTCGGACCTCAGATAATCCTATAATATTCCAGCGCAACTTGTCTATCTCTTCAGTCCTCAGGTTATACGTTATACGTAATATAACATATATTGCCAGGTCGAGTCGTCTTAGGTGGCAACCGAACCTCCACCGGAGATTCTTAGTACCCCCTGCCCCACCGTTACCATGGTCGCCACCGTAGCCAGGAATAGCGGGGCCGCCGGGGACTGTGGGCCATCTCTTCGTAACTTTAATCATGGGGGTTATATTGCCATAGTTACCACGCTTGGCGAGCGGGTTGGCAACCGCAGTTTTTTTATTGTTGCTTTGCTGTTATCAGAAAGATCTCCATCCATCTTCTGCCTCAGTTTTCCTCTGTCGCCTCTTACAACACCCACGGGAAGATATGGGGTAGTGGATATTCTTACCCGCCACTACACGGGGTGTATATATATATGTATAGAATACCTTAAAAACGAGTATATATATATATATTGTGGTTTATCCGAACTTCGTAAACTTTTTTTCATTTGCTGCACTACCTCCCATAAGTTAATCTCTGCTTAGCCTAACGGTTGACTGAGAGAGAATGCCTTAAGGTATTAAGTGCGCCATATGTACGATTTTAGTTTTTGTGCATAAAAGTTTAAATAAATAAATAAATAACAATGTGACTGAATTTGACATTTAGCTTTGTGCACTAACCTCAAGCCAGTTTCGTACAGCAGTTAAGAAATATATTTAATAAACATTAATTTTAATGGTTATTAATTTAATGTTACTTAATGTATTTATGCAACTTAAATTTTATTACTATCAAACGTCAGCCTATTCATTCATATCATCATAACACAAGTTCACTACTGAACATAGAAAAAATGCCACAAACCACAGCCACCGGCATTCATCCACTTATCAGCTAATATTTAAACTTACATGTATTACTAATAATATTCTTACTTTTACCACTTGCAGGGCATGTATAGTATTATATAATATTAGTATTATATACTATTTTAGTATTATTAACCGAAGTTAAGTAACCTTGGAATCAGATTAATATTCTAATTACAATTTAATAATTAGATTGTAATTAGATTATTACAAAACTGATAATATTTAAATCATAACCATCGTATTAACACCAATATGTCGTTTCAGTCGACGCCGGCGACTTTCGTATCGGACCTAAAGCAGTATGTGATCCCGTACCTGAAACGCTATGAAAATCTAACACAATGCAGCGACGCCTGCCTCAATGGACTCATTGATTTCCTCGAGAGTATTAGCGTAGATGACCTCTCCTCGATTCTACTGGTGAGCATATTTTTATTCCTTTTTGCAATATCAAGACATTTTCTAAGCTCACCTTTTACAATACCTCATCACTACTACTAACCAGGTGTTGCAATCTCACAACGAATTTGAACTGGATATCCGTACGCATCTTGAACTGGTGGAGAGGTGTCTCTTCGCGCACAACGGTACCGATCAATTAGATATGGCCTGCGACTTACTCAACACAATACTTAAGGAAAGGTAAGTTATAGTAAATAATGCTGTTTTAGGGTCCTTGTTTGTTTATGACGAATGTTCAAATTTGTAAAATCTATCAATTGCGTCGACTTTAATTGTAGTTAAATAGTATGAGATTATTTGTATTTAAAAGGTTTCAGAGAAAACAATACAATGTTATTAATATTAGTGGTATTAAAGATGTAAAAAATAATCAATCAGCTAAGATCTGCGCAATAAAATAAAATGATGTGTCTTACCTAGTTTGAAAAGCACCTCTCGCCCTTTCTCAATTGCGTGCACTAGCCCCGTCACCGCTAATTCTCCTTTACTCCCAGCATCACTCCCAACATCACTACACTATGAAGACAGCGTCGATAAATACGTATTGTGTGAGATCGCGGTCTTACAGGTCGAGCCGACTCATTCGTGCTACAACTGTAATATATTGTGTATGTTATGTTTATATTGTGTATGTTCTATATTTGCACAGTAACAATATGCCTTTCAAATTGACATTTAAGATAGAGACAGATTGGTCCCCACGTACGCAGAGTATTCAACGCATAATGACATCTGGGCTCTTGATTTTGGAATATAAGTATGTTAGTACGTGAGCAATGTTAGTATTGCACGAGCGCGTAGTGATGTGGTGGTGTGCAGCGACGGAAGCATCTCGAGCAGCGAGCTGGTGCGGCGCGCGGGCGCGCTGGAGCGGCTGGTGGCGGGCGCGGCGCGCGCGGCGTGGCGCGGTGCGCGTCGCTGCGCGACCTGCGCGACATGCTCGCCGACCGCGCCCAGGCCGCGCGCCTGCTCGCACGACTCGCGCGCGAACTCTCCCAACGGTACGTTGTTTCGCCAATTAAGGCAGGCGAACGTCGTATACGTGTGTCGTGTCGTATTTTTTAAATTATCCTTTAACATATTTACTACACCTGTACTACTAAATTGCGCAATTGTGTTAAACATAACGCATATAATATTACTTTGTGGGCATTCGTGTGGGTTACACGTAAAGTACTCCTAGCACAGTTTAAAGAGAGTCTAAAGCCGCGTATCGATTATGCGCTCCAAGAGGTAGAACATTGGCGCGCTCCAGCCGCGCGAAATGGATACCGCTTTGGAACGCGCGCCAAATTGTTCGTTGGAGCGCTCAAACTTGGGCGAGCCGCTCCATCTGGTGTCGGTTTTTACCGCGCATCAAAGTAGTTTAGTTTTGGCGCGCGCGCCAGTTAGGACAGTTGTTTTCATCACTTGTGTGTTCGTTGCGTACCGAGCTATGGATAACCAGAGTTGCCGTAAATTGATAAAATTATGGTTCAAAATAACTGCTGTGGAATAGCAAAGTCGTTTTATCCTAATAAAGCGCTCAGAGAAGATGTATGGAACTATGAAAGCGGCAGCTCCTCATGCGACCGACATCCATGGTGAACGGTCAAACACTGGAACGGCTGCCGCGCGCGCCAGGCGCGCTTAGTTGATACACTTCGAACATTTAAAGCGCGTTCGGCGGAGCGCACTGGTCGGCGCGGTCATTCATGGCGCGCGCGTCAGAGCGCGTAATCGATACGCGGCAACAGTTGGGAAACGATGTACTAGTGCAGAGCAACAGCGGGGTCCTTGCGGGGCAGGAGGCGACGCGACCTTGTGCCAGCGCCTCCACTAAGTGTTCTGTACAATACATAAAAACATATTTAACTAATTTTAAATGCCGTATGTATAATGGTGAATTACTGTTATAGTTATATGAGTTACTAAATAAAATATATTTCAAATGGCGGCCATACTTATGTTTCCCATTTTTCTTTTGATAATTTTTTTATCCGAATGCTAATACAATACATAATTAAATTTAACAAACTAAAACTGAAAACATCTATAAAAGAAAGTGTCACGGAAATATTTGGCAGTGTAACACTTGTAAATGTATTTTGCTTGTATTAATAAAACTGATCTTGTTCAATAAATGTTTTTAACTTATGAGTATGTACATAATGTTAATAAATCATAATGAGTATTATAATATCCAAAATTATTTTATTCCCAATTTCGTGACAACCCTTAGCATATTTGCGACGACGGCGTAAATAGTAAATATCTACGTGGGCGGCGACATCGCCTGACATCAAAGGCGTTTCACAATTTTAATTCTTTAAACTGTGCTCCTAATATAAATTAATTATCTTGTATTACATTAATGAGTATCTGTTTTTGTCCAATAAAAAAATATGCTGATTTGTCACATTGTGAAGTTTTGGGAGATTTTGACGACAGTTTAACTGAAGGACGGTTAATAATCATGATATTCCTCTTCTCCGTTAACTTTGCAGCGGACGGACGTGTGTTGTGTTTTAAATAAATCTGTTCAATTTGTCACATACCATAAATAGTCTTAAAGTTGTTATCATTAGTGCAAAAATTCTGTCGCAAATAATATTTTGGTGACTTGCACGCGAGCGAACGACGTGTAGCAGCGAGAGAGGGGCCATTCTTCACCCCGCGAGAAAGGTACAATTGCATTTTATCTCTCTCCGCCTTCTTGCTACGATTGAACTACGAGCACGCCCACTTGCTACGAAAACTACGTATTACTAATAATATTCTTACTTTTACCACTTGCAGGGCATGTATAGTATTATATAATATTAGTATTATTTACTATTTTAGTATTATTAACCCAAGTTAAGTAACCTTGGAATCAGATTAATATTCTAATTCCAATTTAATAATTAGATTGGAATTAGATTATTACAAAACTGATAATATTTAAATCATAACCATCGCATTAACACCAATATGTCGTTTCAGTCGACGCCGGCGACTTTCGTATCGGACCTAAAGCAGTATGTGATCCCGTACCTGAAACGCTATGAAAATCTAACACAATGCAGCGACGCCTGCCTCAATGGACTCATTGATTTCCTCGAGAGTATTAGCGTAGATGACCTCTCCTCGATTCTACTGGTGAGCATATTTTTATTCCTTTTTGCAATATCAAGACATTTTCTAAGCACACCTTTTACAATACCTCATCACTACTACTAACCAGGTGTTGCAATCTCACAACGAATTTGAACTGGATATCCGTACGCATCTTGAACTGGTGGAGAGGTGTCTCTTCGCGCACAACGGTACCGATCAATTAGATATGGCCTGCGACTTACTCAACACAATACTTAAGGAAAGGTAAGTTATAGTAAATAATGCTGTTTTAGGGTCCTTATTTGTTTATGACGAATGTTCAAATTTGTAAAATCTATCAATTGCGTCGACTTTAATTGTAGTTAAATAGTATGAGATTATTTGTATTTAAAAGGTTTCAGAGAAAACAATACAATATTAATATTAGTGGTATTAAAGATGTAAAAAAAAAATCAATCAGCTAAGATCTGCGCAATAAAATAAAATGATGTGTCTTACCTAGTTTGAAAAGCACCTCTCGCCCTTTCTCAATTGCGTGCACTAGCCCCGTCACCGCTAATTCTCGCACCACTACTCCCAGCATCACCACTCCCAACATCACTACACTATGAAAGACAGCGTCGATAAATACGTATTGTGTGAGATCGCGGTCTTACCCCGGTCGAGCCGACTCATTTGTGCTACAACTTTAATATTTTGTGTATGTTATGTTTATATGTATGTTCTATGTTTGCACAGTAACAATATGACTTTGAAATTGACATTTAAGGTAGAGACAGATTGGTCTGTAATCCTGTACAGACGTACGCAAAGTATTCAACGCATTATGACATCTGGGCTCTTGATTTTGTATAAAAAAACTGTGTCTTAGAAACACCCCCTACTCTTAGCCCGGTTGAGGCGAGCCATTCGTGCTACAACAATAATACGAGTATAGCTGGAGCACGATATCATATAATATCATCATATATATGATCCCGTGGGTGTCGTAATAGGCGATAGAGGGAAACAAATCAAGAAAATAAAAATTGCAGTTGCCAACCCGCTCGCCAAGCGTGGCAACAATGGCAAATATCCTACCTATGAGGCAATCTATAGGCTAGGCTTATGTTCAGCAGTGGACTTTAATAAGTTGTAACGGTAACGTTTGGAATATAAGTATGTTAGTACGTGAGCAATGTTAGTATTGCACGAGCGCGTAGTGATGTGAGTGGTGTGCAGCGACGGAAGCATCTCGAGCAGCGAGCTGGTGCGGCGCGCGGGCGCGCTGGAGCGGCTGGTGGCGGGCGCGGCGCGCGCGGCGTGGCGCGGCGTGCGCGTGACGCTGCGCGACCTGCGCGACATGCTCGCCGACCGCGCCCAGGCCGCGCGCCTGCTCGCACGACTCGCGCGCGAACTCTCCCAACGGTACGTTGTTTCGCCAATTAAGGCAGGCGAACGTCGTATACGTGTCGTGTCGTATTTTTTAAATTATGCTTTAACATATTTACTACACCTATACTACTAAATTGCGCAATTGTATTAAACATAACGCATATAATATTACTTTGTGGGCATTCGTGTGGGTTACACGTTAAGTACTCCTAGCACAGTTTAAAGAGAGTCTAAAGCCGCGTATCGATTATGCGCTCAAAGAGGTCGAACATTGGCGCGCGCTCCAGCCGCGCGAATTGGATAACGCTTTGGAACGCGCGCCAAATTGTTCGTTGGAGCGCTCAAACTTGGAGCGAATTGCTCCATCTGGTGTCGGTTTTTTACCGCGCATCAAAGTTGTTTAAGTTTAGGCGCGCGCGCCAGTTGGGACGGTTGTTTTCATCATTCGTGTGTTCGTTGCGTTCCGAGCTATGGATAACCAGAGTTGCCGTAAATTGATAGAATAGAATAGAATAGATTACATGTGTAATTCTTATTGAAAGTCATTTTTTACTTTACCACTGGTTCGAAAAAAAAAACCTCTCTCCTGGGAAGAACCAGCAAGAAACCCAGCGGAACTTTTTTTTAAAGTAAATTTTACATTAATGGTTGTACAAACTATTTAAGTACAAAATTTATTTTAGAAACTGCTTGGAAGCGACCACCTCATTCCCAGGGGTTATTATCAACCATGTATTCATTTATACTATAATAACCCTTTTTATACAGTTTCAGCTTAACAAAACATTTAAACTTGGTAATAGAGAGAGTCTGTACACTTTCCGGGACCTTGTTGTAATAGCGTATACATTGCCCCAAGAATGAATTACTGACTCTGTGGAGTCGAGAAACTGGTGTCACTAGCTTGTGTTTGTTCCTAGTGTTTACAGAATGTTAAAGTTACAGCCTATATACGTCCCACTGCTGAGCACAGGCCTCCCCTCATTTCTGAGAGGGTTTTAGGGCAAGGAATTGTCCGCCGCGCTGCCCCAATGCGTGTTGGCGAACTTCACATGGCCTCGAAATATTTTTTAATTTCTCAGACATGCAGGTTTCCTCACGATATTTTCCTTCACCGCCGAGCACGTGGTAAATCAGCACTTAAAATTGCAATTAACAATTTCATTGGTGCCGGCGGGGATCGAACCCGGTTTGCTCGCGTACTGTGAAATTTACAGCAAGCGCTAACCATCTGAGCTACCACGGCTCCTTTGAGCTACCACGGCTCCTCTGAGCTACCACGGCTCCTCTGAGCTACCACGGCTCCTCTGAGCTACCACGGCTCCGATTTACAGAATGTATATCACTTTTTTTACTAAAACTACCTTTGTTTTTGTGCACATTAAATTTTCGTAAATATACTGAGAGGCCAAAGTTAATATATTTATTTCTTTAAATTTATCTCTAAGAGACTGTGATATTTGCTCAATAGCCTCATTCAACTGTAACTTCAATGCAGCAATAAACCTGAGAGCTTCCTCATATTCCTCGCTGCATTGGTCAAACTCATTAACCGTTCCCTGTAGCTGATCTCTTTCTTTTATAACACTTGTGTATTCTGTATGTAACTTAACCATATCACATTTCAATTGTGTGTTTTTGGCAATTATGCTAACTATTTCTTTTTCATTCAGTGTGAACTGTTGCTTAAGGAAAGGATGATCCCTTTCCTTAAGCAACAGTTCACACTGCTCCTTGGATGCCTTAAGTTCTTGGAGCGCAAGCTGGAGTTGGTTCTCCATCTGGCGCGTCTTGGCGTGCAGTATTCATTTTACTATTTATTATAAATAATAAAAGAAAACAAAGATCGAAAACAGAAGGAGCAGAGTAAGCTAATGTCGAGTTGTTGTTGTTTTTTTCTATTTACAGATCTCAAATCAAATTATCGTTAAAATAATTCGAAAAGAAACCCGCAAAGAATGTAAATAGTACTAGAATAGTATAGTATAGATATAGCCCGAGTAATAGTAATAGAATAGATCTTTAATTTATAAAAGGAATGATATGAAATAAGAATTACAATTATTTTAAAACAATGTTCGTTACCTGTCACTTTTTGTTCCAACACCAAAATGTTGTTATAATATTTATGTACCGACTTTCTTAAATATTAAATACAAAGCGGCAGTAATTATTAACTATAACATAAAATTGAGGTGGATATTATGAATTTACAATATTTATATTATTAAAATTTATCGGGACCAATTACTTTTACAACTTATCACTAGGGTTGCCACAGCAAAAAAATATGGTAAAATATAAAATTATATGGTTCAAAATAGCTGTGGAATAGCAAAAGTTGTTTTTATCATAATAAAGCGCTCAGAGAAGATGTATGGAATTATGAATGCGGCAGCTCCTCGTACACGACCGATATCCATGGTGAACGGTCAAACACTGGAACGGCTGCCGCGCGCGCCAGGCGCGCTTAGTTGATACACTTCGAACATTTGGAGCGCGTTCGGCGGAGGGCACTGATCGGCGCGTCAGGAGCGCGTAATCGATACGCGGCTTAACAGTTGGGAAACGAATGTACTAGTGCAGAGCAACGGCGGGGACCTTGCGGGGCAGGAGGCGACGCGACCTTGTGCCAGCGCACTCCACTAAGTCTTCTGTACAATACATAAAACAAATGACGGCCATACTTATATTTCCCCCATTTTTCTTTTGATAAAATTGTTCATCCGAATGCTAATACAATACATAATTAAATTTAACAAACTAAAACTGAAAACATCTATAAAGAAAGTATCACGAAAATATTTGGCAGTGTAAATGTAAATGTATTTTTGCTTGTATTAATAAAAACTGATCTTGTTCAATAAATGTTTTTAACTTATGAGTATGTACATAATGTTAATAAATCATAATGAGTATTATAATATCTAAAATTATTTTATTCCCAATTTCGTGACAACCCTTAGCAAATTTGCGACGACGGCGTAAATAGTAAATACCTACGTGGGCGGCGACATCGCCTGACATCAAAGGCGTTTCACAATTTTTAATTCTTTAAACTGTGCTCCTAATATAAATTAATTATCTTGTATTACATTAATGTGTATCTGTTTTTTGTTCAATAAAATTTAAAAAAAATGCTGATTCGTCACATTGTGAAGTTTTTGGGAGATTTTGACGACAGCTTAACTGAAGGGACGGTTAATAATCATGATATCTCAACGTGTCTTTGCGGATAAAAAAAACCTGAGATTTATATCACCATCAAAGTATTAATTACGTTTCTACTAATGATTCACATGGACAGACGTTTAATACATAAAATAACACCACTTTTACGTTTTTAAATCCACTTCAAAACCGTTATTAAAACCATAATTTAAACCATAAAACAAGAACAGCAATCCATCGGCTATCAAATTCCTGCCAAAACTCCTCGCAATGTTACGTTAGCAAAGACGCGCAAACGAGCTCCACCGTTGCAACGGCAACCACGCCATAATTTAGCGCATCCGTACTGCGGCTCCGTCGTCAAATAATCAGTTTCAAGTTTTAGTTTTACATTTTCTCAAAAGCAGTTCTGAACAATTGCAATTTTTATTCAAAATTTAAGGAATACATAACGTATAAAAATACGTTATGTATTACGTTATGTTTTTATTCCTTAAATTTTACGATATTTTGTTTTCAGTGACGAGAAACCGACGCAGCAAGACTGGGAGTGTCTTCTCAAAGACATGCTTGAACTACAAAGCACTCTATTTGATTGTGTTCCTAAGGAGGAATGCTATGAGGTATATTTTTTTATTTATGACATTAATAAAAATTTCTCATTAAATCTGTATACTTTTTTTATTATATGATACAATTTTTTTATGTAGAAATGGAACTATTTGGCTGGGTATAAAATTAGTTATTTGTTATTTTTTTTAAATTGTGATATTTATAAAATACTTGGTCATAGCACAGAATAAATAATATTATAAGAACAGAAGGATCACTCTCTGATATCAAACTTGCGAGTTTAAACCTAGTTACAACGTCGCTAATGTTCATAATACTTTGCACGCCTCGAACACGACCTTCGTCAAATTAGCCTACCGATTAAATAGTCGAAAAAAAATTAATGCGGCACACGTATTAAATCAAAATGCACCTTACGTCCGCGTGCGAGAGTCTGTATTACTTAGCCCGTTACGCGCCTTTGTTAAGGCCGCACCTACTGCAGGGTTAGGTGTGAGAAAATAATTGAATCCTTTGATATTAGTTGGTAGTAGAATACACTGAGGGAACATTATTGTTCAATGTGAGGAAGGTTAATATGCAACATCGAGAAAAATTAAGATTATAACAACGTGTACGTCTTTGCAACTCAGATAATTTACTTACCATTTTAACCGACTTTAAAAAAAAGGAGGAGGTACTCAATTCGACTGTATTTTTTATGTGTGTTACCTCAAAACTTTTTCCTAGGTGAACCGATTTTGATGATTCTATTTTTATCTGAAAGCTGGTGCTTATAATTTATATATCCCATATAAATTTGATCAAGATCTGACCAGTAGTTTTGGAGTTATCCTTAATAATGCGTATTAATATTGAAATCGGTTGTAGAGAATTTTTAATTTCATTACTTGTCTCTCTTCCTCTCTTTTCAAAAAACGTTACCTCCACACTAGGATTTTCTCCTGTATGGCGGGGGCAGTTTACATACACAGATTTCACGAGGACAAACATCCAGACCCAGAACAATTATTTTTAGGCCATACAGATACTTGTTCCGTGCGGGATTCGAACCCGCGGCCCTTAGTGCTGCAACTCATTGCAAAGCCACTGCGCCACGGAGCCGTCACTTGTCTGTTTCACATTTTTTGCTATTTAAAAAACATGTGACACACGACGGCATTATTAATGAAAGAATGGCAATATATATATATATATATATATATATATATATATATATATATATATATATATATATATATATATATATATATATTATATATATACACACACACACACACACACACACACACACACACACACACACACACACTCACAGATATTATAATTCTTGTTACTTTTGTCTGTTGATTTATCTTTATGTATTACAAGTCATATCTATCATGACTTACTGATTAAAGGAAGAGCGGACTCATCCTAATACAGGTTTTCAAACTTAAAAGGGTGAGATCCATATCTAACACTGTAAATGAGACTTGTGTTATGAATAAATATTTTTGTATTTTGTATTTTTTTTTGTATATCTCAACGTGTCTTTGCGGATAAAAAACCTGAGATTTATATCACCATTAAAGTATTAATTACGTTTCTACTAATAATTCACAGTTTAATACAAAATAACACTACTTTTACGTTTTAAATCCACTTCAAAACCGTTATTAAAACCATAATTTAAACCATAAAACAAGAACAGCAATCCATCGGCTATCAAATTTCTGCCAAAACTCCTCGCAATGTTACGTTAGCAAAGACGCGCAAACGAGCTCCACCGTTGCAACAGCAACCACGACATAATTTAGCGCACCCGTACTGCGGCTCCGTCGTCAAACAGTTTCACTTTTACATTTTCTAAAAGCAGTTCTGAACAATTGCAATTTTATTCAAAATTTAAGGAATACATAACGTATTTTTACTTACGTTATGTATTCCTTAAACCTGATATTGTTTTCAGTGACGAGAAACCGACGCAGCAAGACTGGGAGTGTCTTCTCAAAGACATGCTTGAACTACAAAGCACTCTATTTGATTGTGTTCCTAAGGAGGAATGCTATGAGGTATATTTTTTTATTTATGACATTAATAAAAATTTCTCATTAAATCTGTATACTTTTTTTATTATATGATACAATTTTTTTATGTAGAAATGGAACTATTTGGCTGGGTATAAAATTAGTTATTTGTTATTTTTTTAAACTGTGATATTTATAAAATACTTGGTCATAGCACAGAATAAATAATAGTATAAGAACAGAAGGATCACCTTACCTTTTGGCTTTTGAGAGGCCATACTTAAATAAAAACTCAAAAATAAATACCAAAAGTGCCTAAATACTTATAAGAGAAAAATACTTTTTTGTTAACGCAAGGCGCTCGTCAGCTAGAGCGCGCGCGTAACAGTCTCACGGAATTAGTCTCTCGTAGGCAGCCGCGCAGCGTAGGTATATTTTCATGCTTAAAGCGCTGAGTGAGACAGGCCTGGTCATAGTTAGCCGCTTCTTCTCCACATCCCTTTGATATGTGAGTGGATGGCGATGACTGCCACATTGGGCTTACTTTATACTCACACGCTGCACCTTTTCACAAGTATGACGAGGATAGTCAAGCAAAGCGATGGAAGGGCCCCGGTTGCATTCCGAATGGAGGTTCCGGGACCGCTTGTTAATGGTGATAACCTTTTCGTTGTTCCCTGTGCGAATGGTATATTATGGTTATTTAAACAAACGATTAGAAATCAAAATGCAGTTGCGTAGTCACCCCTGAGCACTAAAAATCCAGTAAAAAGGGTCTCCGGTACTCTACACTCTATTAAGCTGCTATTTGACGCTGGTTTTCTGTGAGAACGCGGTCCTTTCCCTTCTCTGGTTGGGGCTCATTCGTGCTACAACTATAATAAAGCTTCAGCTTGTCTTTACGTTAAATGTATGTATAAACTAAAGATTCTATGTATACTACTAGACGGGATCTGCGGCGTTTTAATACATTGCTCACTGAATTACGGTAAATTTTCTGTAACTCCTTTAATTGACGACTGCGAGCGAGCGAGAAGATTAGTTCTTTATTTTGTAAACCGCGAACGTTGTCTTCGATAATCTAACACTGATTTTGCATAATGTGAGTAAAAAAACGATGTTATTTATGTGCGCACTTTGTCAACATGATTTAAAGTTTATTTCAGATAATTTTGTAACATTATTTATTTTCATCTAAAAACAGTAACTGTGGTATATTTAACGTGCCAGCTTCCCCACCGCTGTGACATAGTTTTTGTTTTGAATTGCCGGTCTAATAGTATACATAGAAGTGTTTGGTATAATTGGTCGCGTCTCGTTGAGTTGGGCCCGGTGTGCCGTGGCAGATTTACGCTTCGGCGCTGCTGGCGTCGGGGTCGGCGGGCGGCGTGCGGCTGGCGGGCACCGTGCTGACGTGCAGTGCGGCGGCGCGCCGCCCTCCGCCCGCGCTGTCACACGCGTGCTCCGTGCAGCTCGTGCTGAGCGCCGCGCGCGAGTATTTCAACTCCGCCTCCGCGCTCACCGACCCGGCCCTCGAACTCGCCAGGTGACCCACCGCCCTGCCACTCTACACTACTTCACAATTTTTTTTAATGAAAAATTCTTTACGAAAAAGCGACACTAAAGAGAGACAAACATGTACATCTATATGATTTAACCTGCGAGAGAATGAGATAGAATACATTATACAGTGTTCCCTATTATCTATTATACAGGGTTATTTTTCAGAGACTAGCCAAATGTAATAATTAAGTTCAACATATAAATACTGATATACACTTTTTGCGGTTTTTAAAAATACTACATTTATTCGAAAATATCCGAAATTGAATGTGATTTATGGCCAACAACTACAGCGTAGTGTCAAGTCAATGCATGGAACTTAAAAAATGTTAATTTTTTAAAGTTTCGTGCCAGTTGAATGCCTACTATTTACTTCCTTTATGACACGCTCGCTGCTAAAGTTGATAACTACGCAACGCGAATTATCATTCCAATTTTCCCTTTATACTTTAAACGGGCTTAAGATCGTCATAATAAATAAAATAAAACAATTAAATTTCAACGACGTAACCAGTGACTGTCTTTACTAAGTCGTATTTAATAAAAATTAAATCAAGAATTTACAACTATTAACAATTTAAAACGCTATGTACAACAACGAATTATTTACAAGTTAAATATGCAATCACTTAAAATAACACTAACTTATTGGTATTTTAATCAGTGTTCAAAATGGTGTCCGCTTCTCTCAATGCACAGTTGAGCACGCTTCCTTAAATTATTGTTCACATTAATTACATGTGTCTGAGCGCTTTTCGCTTCCGTGAATGCAGCAATTATTTTGCTACGGAGGTCTTCATAACTTTGGACCTCTTCGACGTAAACACGTCTCTTTATTTCACGCCATAAATAAAAGTCCAACGGTGTAAGGTTCGGTAACCTTGCAGGCCGTGGTATAGGGCCGCCACGCCCAACCCACCTATCTTCATATTCGCTAATCAAATAATGGCGTACTACACTTAAATAGTTAGACGGAGCATCGTCGTGTTAGAAATAAAAATTATTCAGTAACACTAGGGGCATATCGTCCAGAAAATCTTGAATAACACCTTGTAACATATCCAAATAATTACAAATAATTACCACCCATTAATTGTCTTTCAATGAAGTACGGGCCCACAATTATGTTATCAATAATTCCGGCCCAAGCATTTACATTACACTAAATCGCACTTGATTATAACTGTCTTTTATAGCGTATGGGTTGCATACTGCCCAGTAATGAACACTACTATTATAAAGTCCTACACGTGTAAATAGGGCTTCGTCAGTCCACGTAATGTTAGTATTATCAATGTTTGACAACAACCATTCACGAAATTGTTTTTGAGGTGGACCCTCGTTACTATTCACGTTCGTAATGATATGGGTGATATCCAGAAGAATTCAGTAGTTTCCACACGTAGTACTCACTAACTCTGAATTCTCGAGCTGTTTCGCTCGAAAACCAGATCACTGCGTTTTCGACAGCCTGACTTATTACTGAATGACCACCTCGAGTACTTCCATGTGACGGAGTGGTGAACTGTCCAAAGTCTAACAGCCTTTTGTTTACTGCCAAAATTGTACTCCGATTGGGTGGTACACGTGCGGTATTTTTTGCAAACGCGGTAAAGACTCACTTTCGTATAACCTTTGCGCACCACGTAAACTTTCCTTGCTTAAAATATAACGCCGTACCATTTCATAGTATTCGCGGTTCGAATATTTTCGTGGCGTCATTGCTAACGAAGTGACAAGTAATACTACTTATGAAATTTTAAAAATAGTACACTCGTATGTAATGAGGTCAAGTCAACACTGTCGGCCGACCAGGCGAACGTACCTAGCGATGTAACGGAAGGGGCGGGGAGATGCGCTTGTCTTTACCGAGTCAAAATAACTATTAGATCTGTAACCGAGCGCGTGCGCCGAACGCCACCGACTGCTTCCGTATTCAACACTCCGTTACGAATGTGTGCGTGCGTAATAAAATAGTAGGCGCTTCATATTTATGAATGAAATCATTCCCACACAAGCATTTCCACACATTTTGAATATAAAATATATAAAAGACAAAATGTTTAAGTTTTTTCTTATTTTCTTTTCTTCATTCGCTTATATTACCTATTCTGAACTTCCTCTGCAAATTTAGCCATATATTGCAAAATAACCCTGTATAATTTAGTTACCATAAGCCACTCGTGTCATTTGATGAAATTGAAAACTTGGGAGTCTGTTACGTAATATAATATGATATAATAATGTAGAATAAATTGTAAAATATTTTTAAACTTGGTAACAATATTATAATAAATAAAGTCTACAATTATCCTATGAACTGCACACGTTTTTATTTTCCTTTTCAATGATCTGGTACTGGTACTGTTGTACTTTTACCAGTGGCAAGTATTTTGAAATTATCTTATTTTAATAATTTGTTTGAAAACTTCTTCATAATATGTTGATGCATTGACATTGCGAAGTTTTTGAATAATTTTGACGGCAGCTTGAGCAATACTAAGATAGAATGCCTCGTTACCAGCAAAAAGGGTCTCCGGTTCCCTACATTTACTCGCTGTTTCGAATATTAAACCATTGACAAAAGCATCATAAACATAATTTATTTGACCTACTTCAACAGTTTCGTAAGTTGCTTAATAGGATACAATTTCCACTTCCATAAATTATCACTGGAAATATACATATTGCGACATCGCGAATATAATTTTTTTTAAAGTGTTGACTTTGATTGCGACAGTTACCTTATTGTGTGCAGGTGCTGCCTCACGTTGATCGAAGACGAAAATGACGAGATACAACAAGAGCTAGACCTTATCGCTGCATTGCCGTTCCTGAGTGCTTTTGGATTGACTATACTTCCGATTCAAGGTATCGTTTTGTTCATTTTATTTTTCTATGGTCAATATTTTAGCGCCAACATAATGTCTTATAAAATGTTATATTGGTACGTTTTCAGTTCGTCTATGTGAGGATAAAATGACTTTGATACAAGAATGTTTAAAATTGGATCACAGCGCATATCTTGCTAGTCACAAATTGCTGAAACTTGCGAAATTGCTGAGGATTGCTGGAGATGATGAACAAGCACGGTATAATATATTTTGATTTTTTTTTTCTTATTTGCGTTAAGCGGGCGAAATAGATTAAAATTCTTACGGAGTAGTTAATTATTACGCAATATCACCGAATACTTTTAAACCATTGCTTAGAGAAATAATCAAGATTATTATTTTGTGTGTTCATTTTAGAATTTAGAAGAATTTATCCACAAGCAAATACCCTTTCCAATGTGCGTAGTAATATTTATGATTGTAATGAGCTCACTAACAATTTTTGCTTTACTTTCCAGAGAAGTGTTCAAAAGCGATTATCACAACTCAGTACCTCTTTTTTACGGACATTTGACAACTTTCATCTACTAAATCCAAAAACTCATTATAATCAAGGGGGTGCTAAGAATCTCCTGTGGAGGCTCGGTTGCCACCTAAGACGTTTCAACCTGGCAACATATAACGCACACACCCTGAGGACTGACGAGAAGATCCTGGAGCTGGAAGAAGAGATAGACAAGTTGCCCTGGAATATTATAGAATTACCAGAGATCCGAAGAGAGGGGGAGGACACGGTAATCCTCGAACCCGGCAACTTGTTCTATCACCGGGAGGGCGACCATCTGTCCCATGGAGGTGTCGGATTTATCGTCCACAAGTCTCGTTAACAACGTTGTAAAGATTGGGAGTGTGTCGACGAGAGTTGCGTACCTTATACTTAGAATCACCAAAGGGTATTCGCTAAAGGTCATACAGGTTTACGCACCAACTTCGGCACATCCCGATGAGGAGGTGGAGGAAATGTATGAGGATATATCTGCATTCCTCCAGAACCCACTATACGGTGTTAATGGGGGACTTCAACGCAAAACTAGGCACAAGAGAGACCGGTGAGGTGAAGGTAGGGAAATTCGGAATAGGACAACGGAACCCAAGGGGCCAGCAGGTGGCCGACTTCATGGAGAAAGAGGGACTCTTTATGATGAACTCTTACTTCCAGAAGCAGCCCCACAGAAAGTGGACCTGGTCGAGTCCCGACGGTTCGACAAAAATGAGATTGACTTTATTTGACATTATTAATATTGACATTATAAGGACTAGACGGCAACTGTTCAGTGATGTCTCAGTGATCGCGATGGTTGGGGGCGACGGGGACCGGGGGGGTGCATGCCTGAGGGGCAAGGGACGCGAGGATTGCGACGAGTGCCGTCTCATTCAGCTGATTCAGGGCAGCGACGATTGACCTAATGAGGTCTGGTGTGGACATGTTGGGGGCGACTTTCTATTCTAACAGTAAGGGAGGGAATATCCCTGTTCTCAAAAGAACAGGGCTTGTTCTGAAAAGAACAAGTGACGTGACTTTCCAGAAACAGTAATACACAGTATAACAAAACAATAACAGAAAAATTACAGAAAAATAACAAATAACAAGTAACAAAACAACAGTAACAAAATAAGCGGTCAAAACCTCCCTGCCAGGCAGCAGGGGGGCAAGAACGGTTAGTGCAAGGCAAGCAAACTCACCGAGGCGACTGCGCTGTACAGCGTGAGCAGGATAGCGGAGGCGCGAGAGCGAGAGGCACTCAACGTACTGGGACGAGAGCGCTGAGTACTTAACACGACCGCTCGAGAGCGGTGGCGCAAGCGGAATGATGAGTGCAAACTTAATTAGTGATTGCTTTTATAATACTACTGAGTGTTGCAAATAGTGACATGAGTAACAGGCTAGTTACTCATCGTTAAGTACCCTAGGCTGCGAACTTTTCAGCCGCCCTGGTAAATATACTTAAATACGTCTTGGACTTTAAGGAGTGACCTGAATATGATGATCATATGAGCATTATGAGTCGTGCACTTTTGGATTTTCCAAACTTTTTTTAAAATTGAAGTTTGACATAAAATTATCGGAAAATTGAAAGAATAACATTATTATTAGTGAAAGTTAAGAATGTTATTAGTGTGTTTATTAAAACATAAAAAAATTAAACGCTTAAGGCATGCACAATTGAATTTACTAATCGTTTTTTTTTTTTAATAAAGCATAGCAATTTTTTATGGTTAATTTGTGAATAGCATATTAGATTAGTAATTTAATCTTTTATTACATTTAATTTTATATTGTGACTAGCGTGCTGAGCAGACGTTGTTTTGTCCTGTTTCTTTTGACGATTCTTTTTAATAAGAAATAGCAAAAAAAAAAAATTATTGAGGGTCACTTATTGGGACAAAATCTACGTTATCTGTTTAGTCGGAGCAAGTAATACACATTTATTTTCACCATTTTACTGTTCCATGTTTCAATTGTTTAACTATTATGTATTTTTTCGTGGATAGAGAAGTTGTGAAGATGTGTAACTGTTTGCTGTTTCTGTGCTGTACATATAATGCATATGCCCTAATATTGTATCATCTTAACGAATGCAACTGTTACTGTTTTTGAGTGTATGTAATGTAACACTGTGTGATGTGTGTGGTGTGTTGTCAGCGAGGGCGCGGTGCTGCAGCTGGTGTGCGAGCAGGCGCTGGAGGCGGGGTGCGCGGCGGGAGCGGGCGCGGCGGCGGCGGGCGCGGCGCGGCGGCTGGCGGCGCTGCGCCGCGCCCGCCGCGCGCCTGCTGGCCGCCGCGCGCGCGCACCCGCACGCCGACCCGCCGCGCGCCGCCACCTGCTCGCCGCCGCCGCCGCGCACATCGCGCCCGCGCGCCTCGAGCACGTGCTGCGCGACAGGTACGTACCTCGCCACACGCACACACACACACAGCGCCGCGCCACGCGCCCGCCGCGCGCCTGCTGGCCGCCGCCGCGCGCGCGCACCCGCACGCCGACCCCGCCGCGCGCCGCCACCTGCTCGCCGCCGCCGCCGCGCACATCGCGCCCGCGCGCCTCGAGCACGTGCTGCGCGACAGGTACGTACCTCGCCACACGCACACACACACACACACGGCGCCGCGCCACGCCCGCCGCGCCTGCTGGCCGCCGCCGCATCGCGCCCGCGCGCTCGAGCACGTGCTGCGCGACAGGTACGTACCTCGTCACGCACACACACACACAGCGCCGCGCCACGCGCCGCGCGCCTGCTGGCCGCCGCCGCGCGCGCACCCGCACGCCGACCCGCCGCGCGCCTGCCTGCTCGCCGCCGCCGCCGCACATCGCGCCCGCGCGCCTCGAGCACGTGCTGCGCGACAGGTACGTACCTCGTCACACGCACACACACACACGGCGCCGCGCCACGCCCGCCGCGCGCCTGCTGGCCGCCGCCGCATCGCGCCCGCGCGCCTCGAGCACGTGCTGCGCGACAGGTACGTACCTCGTCACGCACACACAGCGCCGCGCCACGCGCCCGCCGCGCGCCTGCTCGCCGCCGCCGCCGCGCACATCGCGCCCGCGCGCCTCGAGCACGTGCTGCGCGACAGGTACGTACCTCGCCACACGCACACACACACACACACACACAGCGCCGCGCCACGCGCCCGCCGCGCGCCTGCTGGTCGCCGCCGCGCACATCGCGCCCGCGCGCCTCGAGCACGTGCTGCGCGACAGGTACGTACCTCGCTACACACACACACACACACGCACACACACACAGCGCCGCGCCACGCGCCCGCCGCGCGCCTGCTGGCCGCCGTCGCGGCCAGCAGGCGCCTTAACTTTATACTAAGTTACGGTATTAAGTTATGTATTAAGGTAATAGAACCCATCTAGTAGTACACATAGAAGTCTTTGATTATACGGGGTGGCGATGGCGATAAAGTTATCACTTTAAATGAAAAGTCTTATCCTACATAACGTTCTTTGAACATACACAACTAAAATATATAACAATTAACATTCTAGTCGCGGTAGCCCTTTTTTTAGTTTTTTGCCTAATTACCTATGAATGGGAAAGTGAGTACCTTAACCGACGAGCGTGTACGCGATATATGGATGTAAAGGAGGCGAGAGAGGTGTGCCAGGATCGTGCCAAACGGAAGTCCGTAGTCTCTGCCTACCCCTCTGGATGACAGGCGTGAGTGTTTATGTTTATTATTATGGGAAAGTATAGGTAAATAATTACCTATGTCGATGTCGCGTGAGCACTGCGCACCTGTCGCGCCGTTGCCGCTTTTACAGGTCACATCAGGTCAGTAAACTAATATTATTAAGGTGATTTATTGCGTGTCAATTTTTAGGCTATTTATTTTGTTTGAAAGATGCATTTTTTTATTTTTGGTAGAATTGTTTATTTTATTATTTTAACAGACATACCAATAAGTATATGAACTTGTATTTACCGCTGTGTTATTTAATGTGATAACCTAATCGCCACCCAGTATAGTGTATATTTATGTATTGTACTACGTCAAGAATTATAAATCAACACAACTTCATTGTGTGTATTATTTAAAGGATAACTTAACAAGTAGTGTTTACTAATCCCACAAGAAAACTAAACTTACGCAGATTATAATCTCCAAACAGGCTCAGTCTTGAAATTGAAAACTTGGAGCAGATGGGTGCGGCGCTTAAAGATCACAGTCTATACGCCGTGCGCTACCCTTCCACTGAAGATGAGTTTGCAGATGCCATTACGACCGTAAGTACATTTTAACAGTTTATTGACAAGCTTGGAAAAGGTAAATTTTAACATGCGCCTTCCTCATTCCACTTTATTGGTAACAAATTTAAAATACCATCAGTTAAGTAAAAGGCCGTGCAGTGGCGGTGTAAGTGAAACCACTACCCGTTATTTATCCACTATCCTATATCCTATGTATCGTAAGATGCGACTTAGTAAAATCGGAGGTCAGACAGTAAAATCGGCGACAGAATCTTCCTGATAATAACTCAAATTAATAAAAAAACTTTGGTTGCCAACTCGCCTACTAAGAGTGGCAATTATAGCAAATATCTATAAGGCAATCCATGTGGAGGCCTATATTCAGCAAGGGACTTAGATCTTTGATAAATTGTATTAGAACAGATTTTACGCATTCTAAGTTACAAAAATTTATAGATTTTTGAATTACTTTATATTTTGTCCTGATTCAAAGATCTAATTTATGTTAAATCAATGTTATTTAAAAGAATTGTAATAGTGCCATTAATTTTTATAAGTAACCAAACAACATTGTATGTTTTCAGCCAATTATTGAGAAGAAAGATCTCGTGGTTCCTCCTCAGTCCGAGAAAAAGGTTCCGATACTGAACTACCTCATTGAAACATTTCAAAGTAAATTCAATTTTAGGTTTGTATTTTTCATATATACTTACATATAATTTTGATCATTTTGTTAACTATGAAAGTAGATAGATAGAAGAGTAGGAGGCCTAAGAAAATATGGATGGACTGTATTGGGGACAATATGCGTAAGAAAGGAGTGAAGAGATGACGACTAATAGAGGAGAATGGAAGATGAAGACATGCTATGCTGACCCCAAATAACTTAGGTTAAGGTTGGGAAGAAGAAGAGAAGACTTTTTAATAATTGTGTATGAAATTTACATAATATAAAAATCTGGCACCTATTGAGGTATTGATATATTAGGTCCTTACATATGAAATTAGCGTTTTGTCGTACTGACCACTTTAATCTGAAATATCTCCTCTTTGGTTAAGAATTCCAAATTCAAATTTATAAATTCATTTAGCTGGTACATTTGAGTTTTGAAAACAGTCATTAATTTTTTTTTCCTCATTATTTTATTTTTTGGCGTCGCTTATTACTGCACAATGGAAAACATGAAATATCGGTATATTTACAAGTTCTACCGTGGTACCAGTGCTGCAGAAACAGCTCGAAGGATTAATGATGTGTACGGCGCTGGTGTCGCAAAAGAAAGCACGATGCGTTTTGGTTTCAACGTTTTCGTTCTGGAAATTTCGACCTTTAGAACCAACCCCGTGGACGGCCGGGGACCAAAGTGGAAAATGAAGAATTAAAGGCTATTGTGGAAGCGGATCCATCACAAAGCACTTAAGAGATAGCTGTAGACTTCGGGGTAAGTGATAAAACTGTATTAATCCACTTGAAGCAAATCGGGAAAGTAAAAAACTTGAACGATGGGTACCTCATGAATTGAGTGAATCGAACTTGCAAACACTCGTCGACTGCTGTGTTACTTTGCTCAACCGACACAATAATGAAGGGATTTTAAATCGAATCATTACTTGTGATGAAAAGTGGATACTGTACGATAATCGAAAGCGCTCGTCGCAATGGCTGAACCCTGGAGACCCAGCCAAATCCTGCCCTAAACGAAAATTGACTCAGAAAAAGTTACTTGTGAGATTGGTGTTGTTCGTTCACTACAGCTTTCTAAAATATCTATTTTCAGCAACTGCAAACCATGAAGGAAGAACTAGCTGCTAAACAACCGAGATTGGTCAATCGCTCTAGGCCACTGCTGCTTCACGACAACGCAAAACCACGCACTGCACAACAAACAACCACTAAGTTAGATGATCTACAATTGGAATGTCTGCGACATCCACCGTACTCCCCCCTTGCTCCAACAGATTACCATTTTTTCCGGAATTTGGACAACTTCTTACAAGGAAAAAAATTCAACTCCGATGCGGCAGTCCAAACAGCCTTCAAATAGTTTATTGATTCTCGCCCCCATGGTTTTTTTTTAGTAAAGGGATCAATGAACTACCTATGAGATGGCAAAAGTGCATAGATAACAACGGTGCATACTTTGATTAATTAAATATATTTTACAAAAAAAATGACTTTATATTCCTCCCGTACAAAACGCCAATTTAATATGTAAGGACCTAATAAAAAGGACTAAGGCTAGTGGCTCACTGAGCGTTATTTACCCGCGCCAGCAGTGGTAGCGCCTCCACTATAATCCAATTAAGTGAAATGTCAAATTTCGGTTATTTTGAAATTATGACATATAAGCCGATCATACTTTTTACAATTCAATATTAGACCGGCAGGGATTTGATGGATGCAGATGGCTCAGGACCATGCTTTATGGCAGTTTTTGTAAAGGTCTATGTTTAGCTGTGGCCTTGTGAAGACAGCCCAATGATGATAATAAAAATATTGGTGTTTTTAACTCAAAAAGTTTTGCCGTGTAGTGGTGGTGTAAGAAAATCTATCACTCCATTTTGTTTCGTGGGTGTCGTAAGAGGTGGCTATGAAGAATGCCAGAAAGATGGCTACAGGAGGATGGTACAATCATATCGTTTAGGCAGTAATGCCTTGGTAAAATATCCAGATCGGAGCAGCGTTTAAGACGCGAGACATTTGGTACTCCGCTTAGCAATCGTGCCGATGAGGGTAAAGATTCTTTACTACGGGGAAGACTCATGGTTAGAGGACTTTTATGAGCTACTGATGAAGAATAATCAAAAAATTATTTCATTATCCAATTAATTATCAAAATTTGGTATAAATGGCATTATGTGGATCGATCTTTGTTCTATACTTTTCTAGTTTGTACTATGTATTATTCTGATGTCGATAGTTCCACATAGTCGATAGCAGTTTAATACTTGATAATGTTGAGTACTCTTATGAATTGTTTTATTTAACTTACAGAAAATAAAGTGTTTTGTGCATGTAAATATTTTCTCAGTGAACTTATAATAAGTTGTAATGAATAATGATGAATTAATAGTAAAAGTTGTAAAAAAAAATTATATATCAATTTCAATCATATGCAATAATAATTGATAATAATTTTTTATTATTTATTCGTAATTTACTGATATTACAATATTGTTGGATATACTCGTATTGCGGTGTTCATTACAAAAGGTTTCGTAATATAAAAACGTTAGCATACGTTAGTAGAAGGCGGGATTTTAACTTGTGTTGTGAATAATTGTGGCGCAGTGAGCATTGCCGCGGCTTGTTGCAGCTTGGAGGAGGAGGCGGGGGAGTGCGAGGAGTGTGAGGAGCGCGAGGGTGGGGCGGGGGGCGCGGGGGCGGAGCAGCGGGTGCACTGCCCGGAGTTCTACCGCTCGCTGTACCCGCAGCACGCGGCGTCGCGCGCGGACTACGGCTACGAGCGCTTCGCCAGCGGGCGGCCCGGCCTCGCGCAGGCTCTGCTCGCCTGGTACTACGTGCACAGCTGCTTGGAGGACGCGGCCATGCCGGAAGTCGAGATCGAAGGTAATGAACAGTGACGGCCTGTATATGCCCCAGCTGGGCACAGAGGTCTTCTCATTTCTGAGAGCGTTTATGGCAAGGAATAGACCGCAGCGCTGCACCAAAGCGTGGTTTGCAGGATGTTTTTTTTCACCTACAAGCACGTGGTCAGCACTTAAATTTGCAATTAATAATTTGAATCTCGCCAACTCGGTCTGCTTGTATACTATAAAATGTCAAGGCGAACGCTTACTCCCTAACCTACCACTGCTCAACGAGAAGATTTTTTTTATAGAATAAGGGTGACAAACGAGTACACAGTCCACCTGATGGTAAGTGGTTACTGTGGCCCATAGACATCTACATTTATCTTCGTTTGCGAATTTAAATGCAGATGCGTTGTCAGCCGTGAGAACTAAGATAGAATGCCTCTTTTCCAGTAAAAAGGGTCTCCCGTTCTCTACACTCACCATACGAAACACAACAGCATTAAGCTGCTATTTTACGCTGGTATTCTGTGAGGGCGTGGTCCTTCCCCGGTCGAGCCGACCCATTCGTGTTATACTATTAATATAGCTGCAGCATGGCTCTACCACGTTCTTATGTGTAAAGTATTAACTTATCTAAACTGGTTAATTTTGATGCAAAATATTACTAACCTTGACGTAATGGAATATATATTTTCATGTAATTTATTAACATTTTTGAAAGATACTTCTTCGATCCTTCTTCTTCAAATCCCCGTAACTCCTTTAGTCGATTGCGAGCGGTCGAGAAGATTTGTTCTTTGTTTTGTAAACCGCGAACGTTGTTTTCGACAATCTAACACTGATTTTATTTAATGTGACTAAAGAAACGCTGTCAAAGTGATTTGAAATTTATTTCAGATAAGTAGGTATGTAACATTATTTCGTATTTGCCTAAAAACAGTAACTGTCGTAAATTAAAATACAAGTGCGTGGTATATTTATCCTGTTAGCTACGTGCCTGCATAATCCACAGCTGTGATACAGTTTTTGTTCTGAATTTTTTGTATTTTTCTTTCTTTTATTAAAAAAAATGAATTGCCGATGTAGTATTATACATAAAAGTTACTCTTTACCAAAAGAAGAGTGCTATAATCTTATTTAAAAGTCATGTTGTGTGCAGTTTACTTGCGGTTGAAGTAAAACCTTCAGAAAATGAGGATAATAGCAAAAACTGTACACTGTATTCTATCTCATCTCATTCTCTTGCAGGCTAAATCCTATAGATGTATATATTTGTCTATTTACAGTTTTGCTTTTTCGTTTCATAGAGTTAGAAATCACAACGATTGTATAGAAGTTTTCACTTCAAAAACTGTTAGTGTTTGGGTGCATCGTGTTTGTAGCATGTAATGTGTACGTGTGTGTTGCGTCATATGTGTGTGTTACCGTGTAGTGGCGGTGTAAGAATATCTACTATCCCATATCATTCCGTGGGTGGCGTAAGAGGCGACAGAGGGAAACAAATCTGGATATGGGCAGCAGCGTCTTCTTAATAACGACTAAAAATAAAAACTGCGGTTGCCAACCCGCTTGCCAAGCGTGGTAACTATGATAAAATTCTATGTTCAGCAGTGGACTTTTATAGGCTGTAGTGGATTAATGGATGGATGAATGAAAACACTATGATAAGGTACAATGACATATCATTGAAACAACGTCAAGCAAAAAATTGATTCTGTTTAAAAGTTGTATTTTCGTTTGAAAGATTTGAATTTAAATTATTGTTATAGAACTATACACGTTGTAATGAAATATAGATAACTTCATAACTTTTTGGATTTACGTAAAGGGATATTTTAAATCGTGTGAGTACACTTGTACAAAATTATTGCGGAATGATTAATGTGAAACGGCAAAAGGTATTTCTTAGATTTGGTGGAGTATAGTGTTCTCGGCCGCTCGCAGTAAAGGTGTTACGAAGTATTCAGTGTAACTCGTGCGTAATGTATTAAGGCGCAGAGCCCGTCTAAGTAGCCATAGAAGTGTTCGCGTAACATGTGTGTGTGTGTGTATCGTCAGTGGTGCAGCGGTGCGCGCAGGAGCTGGTGCGGCGCGACACGGCGCTGGGCGTGGCGTGGCTGCGCGCGGCGCGTGCGGGCAGGGCGCGCGGGGCGGGGCTGGCTCGGGCGCGGGCGCGGGCGCAGGCGCGGGCTCGCGGCTCGCGGCCGCTGCACAACGCGGCGCCGCTCAGCGCGCTGCGCCCGCCGCTCCTCAACTGCAACGCGCCGCAACTGCGCGACCTAGTCTATCGCGGATCCCAGCCAGGTGACACAACTCTCTATACAGGGTTATTTTGCAATAACCGGCCAAATTTGCAGAGAATGTTCAGAATAAGTAATATAGGCAAATGGTCAAAAAAAATAATTAATTAAAGACATGTAAGAAGTCGATGGATGCAGGTGACTCAAGACCGTGCTTTGTGGCATTCCTCGGGGGAGGCCTATGTTCAGCAGTGGACTTATGAAGGTCTGTAATGATGATGATGATGATGATGACACTAATGCACGTGAGGGCTAGTAATCTTACGCTCGCCAGATGTCGCTAGTTTTTTTTCTTTTATAGAATATGGGCGACAAACGAGCACATAGTCCACCAGATGGTAAGCGGTTTTTATGACCCGAAGATATCTATATCCATCCTCAATTAAAAATCAAAATGCAGATGCGTTGGTTGGTACCCCTGAACACTGAGATGGAATGCCTCGTCCTCGTTGGAGCTCTTTTTTACTGCAAAAGGATCTCCGGTTCTCCAGACTCACCATACGAAACACAACGACATTGAGCTGCCAGTCTTCTGTGAGAGCGTGGTCCTTCCCCTATCGAGTCGACCCATTCATACTAGAGCTATAATTTAACTGAAACGTGATTCTACCACGTATAAAAACTCACTTGGGACTGAGGTAAACTTATTTGTCACGCAATCTCTGTCTCTACATAGTATAAAACGAAGTCGCTTCCCGTCTTCTGTACGTTTATATCTTTTAAACTACGCAACGGATTTTGATGCAGTTCCATCAATAGACAGAATGATTCAAGAGAATGTTTATATGTATAATACATCCATATTATATATTATAAAATTCTTCCGTCTGTGTGTATGTGACTTAACTCCTCCTAAACGGCTGAATCGATTTTGATGAAATTTTGTGTGTGTGATTAAGTTGATTAGAGAATGGTTTATATTCACAATTGAACCCGGTAAGTGGCGTTGTTGTCGAGATCCAGAAATCAACAGTGCGAAGCCGGAGCGGATCGCTAGTGTCTTATAATTGTGAAGTTACGTTTTAACAGTTTCCCTGACCGCAAAAAGAGACAATAACAATCGAAATATTCATTTATATGACTCGTGGAATAATGAAATGGTTAAATAAAAAGGCGTTAGTCAAAGATAACGTAATAAAGTATATACCTATGATTGAATTTTTATTTATTTACGCAAATATCGCTCACCTCAGCAACGCTACCCTAAACATCGCACGTAGCACCCGCGTTCCGCCGAGATAAAATAAAAAAAATGTTCCGTCTTTTTCTTCCTACTATTACATTTCTCTCATTACTATTACAACAAACACTTACCGTTACAGCCTATTTTAAGTCCTCTGCTAAACATAGGTCTTCCCATATTGCCTCATAGGGTATAATATTTGCCATAGCCGTGTGCAAGAACGGTACACCGACTAGGCATGACGATCTGAAATTGATTAATCGATTTCTTGTTCCAAAAGATCGATTTTTAAATCGATATTTAACATGAATCGATATTTCATCCTAGAAATCGAGATTCGATTTTTATGTTTTGATAAGAACCATAAAATTATTTACAATTAGCTGAGTGTACCCAAACACGTGAAAAATTACAGTTTTCACTTCATTATTTGAAAACTCGCGAAACGACTGTGCTCAGTTTCCTTCGCCTCTTCTTATTCGGATTCGGATTTATGAATTAAAAGTAACGTTTGTTATCGCTTTGTTGTATTTTGTTGGTAGTGTAAGTGTAAATACAAACTCGAAAAGTAAATCAAAGAAGATCAATTTTAATCGATCCTCTACATCTCGATTTATTTGAGAATCAGATTTTGATTGAAATCCATTTGAAAATCGAACTTTATTAGAAAACCGCCCTCCCGACCGACTAATCAGCTAGGTTAGATGAAATTCGTATATTTCAAAAATAATAGTAAGGAAGGAAATAAAAATAAAACTTAATACTGAGTCGTGGTAGCTCAGATGGTTAGCGCTCGCTGTAAATTTCACAGTACGCGAGCAACCCGGGTTCGATCCTGCCGGCACCAATGAAATTGTTAATGCTGCAATTTTAAGTGCTGATTTACCACGTGCTCGGCGGTGAAGGAAAACATCGTGAGGAAACCTGCATGTCTGAAATAAGAAAAAATATTTCGAAGGCACGTGAAGTTTGCCAACATGCATTGGGGCAGCGCGGCAGATATTTCCTTGTCCTAAAACCTCTCAGAAATAAGAGGCCTGTGCCCAGCAGTGGGACGTATAATAGGCTATAACTTTAACTTTAACTAAATCTAAAATGCATATATAAAGTCACGTTATAAGTGGTTTTAATGTCACAAGTAGTTATCGAACGTGACAAAGTCACGATGATTTTCACTGTGACTTTTCGTAACCGGAATGATGTTCATGGGTATTTAAAATAACCCTTTTCCCAAGTCTCTTACGGCATCCACGAGATTATATGGATATTCATGCACCGCCACTACAAGGTAATTGATAATTTCTGAAAACATTTTATTTATCGACGTCTTGCAATCGTCGTTTCTCTAGCGCTCACTTGACCTTCATACAAATAATTCAATATTTTAATTGTTGATATTTTATTTTATGATAAGACATAGTAATATTAATTGGCAAAATGACTCTACGTTATTTTTTCATTTATCTAAAAAATTGTCCCTGTCTGATCATAGCTCTGACTAAGTTAGTATAATAAAATGTCAGCCTGAGTGGTTAAATCGTGTGAGTACACTTGTACAAAATTATTGCGGAATGATTAATGTGAAACGTCAAAAGGGTATTTCTTAGATTTGGTGGAGTATAGTGTTCTCGGCCGCTCGCAGTAAAGGTGTTACGAAGTATTCAGTGTAACTCGTGCGTAATGTATTAAGGGCGCAGAGCCCGTCTAGTGGCATACATAGAAGTGTTCGCGTAACATGTGTGTGTGTGTGTGTGTATCGTCAGTGGTGCAGCGGTGCGCGCAGGAGCTGGTGCGGCGCGACACGGCGCTGGGCGTGGCGTGGCTGCTGCGCGCGGCGCGTGCGGGCGGGGCGCGCGGGGCGGGGGCTGGCTCGGGCGCGGGCGCGGGCTCGCGGCTCGCGGCCGCTCTGCACGGCGCGGCGCCGCTCAGCGCGCTGCTGTACGCCGCGCTCCTCAACTGCAACGCGCCACAACTGCGCGACCTAGTCTACCTCGCGGATCCCAGCCAGGTGACACAACTCTCTATACAGGGCAATAACCGGCCAAATTTGCAGAGAAGGTTCAGAATAAGTAATATAGGCAAATGGTCAAGAAGAATTAATTAAATAAAATCTCAAACATTCTGTCCTTTTATCTCTTAAATTCATTTGTTGCAACCCTGAACACTGAGATGGAATGCCTCGTCCTCGTCGGAGCTCCTTTTTACTGCAAAAGGATCTCCGGTTCTCCAGACTCACCATACGAAACACAACGACATTGAGCTGCCAGTCTTCTGTAAGAGCGTAGTCTTTCCCCTATCGAGTCGACCCATTCATACTAGAGCTATAATGTAACTGAAACGTGACTCTACCACGTATAAAAACTCACTTGGGACTGAGGTAAACTTATTTGTCACACAATCTCTGTGTCTACATAGTATAAAACGAAGTCGCTTCCCGTCTTCTGTATGTTTATATCTTTTAAACTACGCAACGGATTTTGTTGCAGTTCCATCAATAGACAGAATGATTCAAGAGAAGGTTTATATGTATAATACATCCATATTATATATTATAAAATTCTTCCGTCTGTGTGTATGTGACTTAACTCCTCCTAAACGGCTGGATCGATTTTGATGAAATTTTATGTGTGTGATTAAGTTGATTGAGAATGGTTTATATTCACAATTCACAGTGGCGTTGTTTTCGAGATCCAGAAATCAACAGTGCGAAGCCGGAGCGGATCGCTAGTGTCATTATAATTGTGAAGTTACGTTTTAACAGTTTCCCTGACCGCAAAAAGAAACAATAATTAAACAATCGAAATATTCATTTATATGATTCGTGGAATAATGAAATGGTTAAATAAAAGTTTATCGGTATCTAGTATATAAGTACAAGTATTTTTTAAACAATGTCTCAGTGTTGTATTTTTAAATTTTTTACACATTTTTAACTTTTTTTTAATCTTCTACTTTTAGGGATATCCGTAGATTGATTTATACATTTATATAAAATATGACTAATATTTCAGAAAAACATTAATTTTTACACTTAACTTCCCCACTTTAAAATCTGTCAAATATTTCATATGATACCTAAGTAGCGCCGCCCTGGTGGCAGAAGAAGTCAGAACTAGTGACTTCTCAAAAAGGTTAGCCACTGTTTTAGTTAATCTCCTATTCACTCTTGCCTTGAAGACCCACATTGTAATCCTACGGAAAGACAGTCACTGGCAACTTATTTTCCACTCCTATGATGTATGTATTACGAAAGACGGAGCAAACAGTTTTATTCCTTTTTTCTCCCTCCGCTTGAGCCCAGTTCACGACAAGGGCTCTCTATTTAGTATTGAGAATTTGCTACAGTGCCAAGTGTCTTGATATTTCAGTTTGCTTTAAAAACGCAATGATTATACTATCAATGATCGAAAACCACCAGATTTTTGAGTAATATATCAATTACAAAATTGTTGAAATAAAGTTACTAACTTCCTTTTTTCTATAATTATCATTTTCATGTGTTGGTTGATTTTGTGCCGAAATAAAACTTTTTGTACATAAAACAAGATTGAATCCACTACCCCAAATTATCCAAAATGAAACAGGAGATGGGCAGCAACAAGCATGGCAACTATGGCAAATATACCCCCTAAGAGGCAATCGATGGGGAGCATATGGTTAGCAAAGACTTATTTTCATTACGTACTGCTTCCAACTCTCTGTACGCACAATGTACACATTAATTTTTAATAAAATTACCTAGTTAAAATGTATTCAACCTGCGGGTTTTTCACACAGTCCACCTGATGGTAAGTGGTTGCTGTGGTCCATAGACATCTACATTTATCCTCAATAAATAATCAAAATGCAGATGCGTTATCAGCCGTGAGGACTAAGATGGAATGCCTCTTTTCCAGTAAAAAGTGTCTCCGGTTCTCTACACTCACCATACGAAACACAGCAGCTTTAAGTTGCTAGTTTTACGCTGGTATTCTGTGAGAGCATGGTCCTTCCTCGGTCGAGCCGACCCATTCGAGCTACAAGTATACTACTGATATAGCTGCAGCATGGCTCTACCACGTTTATTTCGCAACGGTATTACTAATTTATTCGGACTATAAGTCCGTCAGAGTAGGTCCCTCTTACCTATTTCAGTCTCCAAGCAGCACTGCACCTATTATTTTGTTCCAATTGCACAATAAAATAATCAGTATAGTTATAGATGTGAGCCCTAAAAGTGACAATTCACCAGCATTTCTTGTTTGAAGTAGATTAAAAGTGTTTATGGACAGAGTTTGTCACTTTCCTTTTGGTGAAATGTGAATTATATTTTAATAAAATTGAGACCATTAAAAATTTTACTTTATTAAAAATAATTCACATAGGTACGAACTGTCATCTTACTTTCTATCTTGCTATTCCGTTCATATTATTTATAATGTTAATTATCATTTATCATTTTTAGTCTCCGCCCATATTTTAGAAACCATATTTGGCAGAAATAAAATGTAGTTTGTGTCCGTTAGTGGAATATGTGCAGTCTGTATTTTCAACCGACTTCAAAAAAGGAGGAGGTTCACAATTCGACTGTTTTTTTTTATGTGTTACCTTAAAACTTTTTTCTAGGTGAACCGATTTTGATGAATTTGGTTTTGATTCTTTTTCTATTTGAAACCTGGCTTCTCATGTGATCACATAAATTTGATCAAGATCTGACCAGATCCTTAATAATGCGTATTTATTTGACTTCGATGTTCTCATTTTATATATTATATTGAAGTCGGTTGTACAATTTTTTATATTACCTCTTTTACTTATTGCTTTAGCTTATTTCATTCAATAAAGAAAAATATGTTTATTTTGCAGATGGCGCGCACGACGCTTCAACAAAACAACGCGTCCGAGGAACAGATGGCGGTGATCAGACAGTGCCTGGACAAGCTGGCGGGCGTGGCCGAGGTGGAGAAGTTGCGCCAGTTCGGGCTCAATGTTAACGGGCTGCTGTTCAACGCGGACGAGGACTACCGACGGGAGATCATCTATAGACTAGCAAGGTATTGTCCTCTATATGGTATGTTTTTGAAGCTTTAGGGCGAAAATAAATGCCGCGAATTCGCTCTATTAAGTTCTACAGTATATTATAACGCTACTCATGGGTATAGTCCCGAGCATAGTTTTTAGTATTGGTGATGGTACGCTTACGGTTCCTTTTCAACCGACTTCAAAAAAGGAGGAGGTTCTCAATTCGAGTGAGTTTTTTTTATGTGTGTTACCTCACAACTTTTTACTAGGTGATTCTTTTTTTTGATGATTCTCTTTTTATTTGAAAGCTGGTGCTTCTCATGTAGTCCCATAAAATTACTTTTCATTTACAAGATTTTACCAGTTTAGTTTTTGAGTTATCCTTAATAATGCGTATTTAATTGACTTCGACTACATTGATGATGTTCTCAATTTATTTATGTTGAGGTCGGTTGTACAAAATGTTTAATTTTACCACTTGTCTGTCTAGGAGTTTGTCTAGTTAGTAACGATCGTCTCACCTATCTATCGGCTACTTAGCAGCAGTGCACCCAATTTTGTGTTCCAGTATGAAGGGTTAGGGAGCCGGTTTAATTACAGTCTTCATTTACACAGTTTTCGTATTTAGAAAGGCAGCGACTGACTAGTATTTTGTTATGTACACATAATATAATATAATTTTTAGACGTTATACATTATACTTAAATTGATTTCTATTCTACTTTTTTAATAATTTATTTTATTCATAAATATAAATATTAATCATCATCATCATCATCATTACAGCCCTTCACAAGTCCACTGCTGAACATAGGCCTCCCCAATGAATGCCACAAAGCACGGTCCTGAGCCACCCGCATCCATCGACTTCCTGCATGTCTTACCAGGTCGTCACTCCATCTAGTGGGGGGACGCCCTACACTTCGTCCGCCGGTACGAGGCCGCCACTCGAGAACCTTTTTCCCCATCGGTTGTCGGTTCTTCGAGCTATATGGCCGGCCCATTGCCACTTCAGCTTACTAATCTGTTGGCTATGTCGGTCACTCTGGTTCTACTGCGGATATCCTCATTTCTAAGTTTATCACGCAGTGAGACCCGAGCATAGCCCTCTCCATAGCTCGCTGAGCGACCTTGAGCTTCCTCATCCGGCCAGCAGTGAAGGACCACGTCTCAGTTCCGTAGGTCATCACTGGCAACACGCACTGGTTGTACAGCCTCGTTTTCAAGTTTTGAGGTATACCTGACGAGAAGATGTGCCGTAATTCCCGAACGCTGCCCAGCCGAGTTGAATCCGTCGATTGACCTCTCGGTCGAAGTTGGACTTACCTAGTCGGACTATTTGTCCCAGGTAAACATATTCGTCAACAACTTCGAGCTTAGTGCTCCCAACAACTACCGGCATAGGTGTGACATGGACATTAAACATGATCTTTGTTTTGTCCATGTTCATCTTAAGACCTATCCGTTGGGAGGCACTATTGAGGTCATTGAGCATAGTGCTTAGGTCCTCCAGCGATTCTGCCATAGGACTATATCATCGGCAAATCGAAGGTGAGTGATGTACTCGCCATTGATGTTAATGCCGTATCCTTTCCAGTCCAGAAGCTTGAAAACGTCTTCCAATGCAGCGGTGAAGAGTTTCGGGATATAACGTCACCCTGTCTTACACCTCTGCAGTTGGATAGGTTTTGTACTCTGGTTCTGTACTCGGATAGCCATCGTGGCCCTACTGTACAAGCACTTCAGCACTTCGATATACCGACAGTCAACTTGGCACCGCTGAAGGGACTGCAGCACCGCCAAATTTCGACGGAATCAAGTGCTTTCTCATAGTCCACATACGCCAGACATAGTGGCAAATTGTACTCCTAGGACTTCTGTACAATTTGCCGAAGGGTATGTATGTGGTCTATGGTGCTAAAGCCTTTTCGGAAACCGGCTTGTTCGGGAGGCTGGAAGTCGTCGAGTCTGCGTGCGAGACGATTCGTAATGACTCTCAAAAACAGCACGTAGACGCGGCTCAGAAGGGTAATCGGTCTGTAGTTCTTCAATAGAGCGTTATCGCCTTTTTTAAGAACAAGAAAACCGCACTTCTGCTCCACGCCCCCGATGTAATGCCACCATGGAGGACGGAATTAAAGAGCTTCTGAAGGACTTCAAGTACCGGTTTTCCACCCGCTTTCAAAAGCTCCGCTGTAATTCCATCCTCGCCTGGGGCCTTGCCGTTTTTAAGGTGCTGGAGAGCCATTCTAATCTCGCTCAGACTGACGTCCGGGATATCATCGGAATAGTGTCGGATAAGACTAGCTCTGGATCGTTACTCACACTTGCGTGTGGCTCCAACGATGATGTACAGCTGCCCATAGAACCTCTCAATCTCACTCAAAATCTCAGGTGTCCAGAAACGACGCTGCCACACTCGGTCTTCAGCTTCGACAGTTGGCTCTTTCTGGCAGACAGATCTCTGGCAAAGACTTTGGAGCCCTGGTTCCGCTCGATCGCTTCTTCAATACGAGCTGTATTGAAGTTGCGCAAATCCCGCCGCATGCATTTGGAGATCTGTCTGTTCAGTTGCCTGTATGCTATCAAATCTACTGAAGATTGCAGCTTCATTCCCGTCTAACAGCCATGAGATTAAAGTGTGATCGGAGAGTTTTGTGTTCTTCTGCGGCGGGTCTTACAAAACTTAGCTCCGACCGCATGGACAGTTTCCACGAGCTTGTCATTCATATCGTCCACTGCATTGCAATCTTCTAGGCACTGAAAACGGTTTTGTAACTCGAGCTGAAAGGTTTCGGGACTTTGGATTAGAGCACGAGGGGACGGGCGTTGACTTCATTAGACGACACCTCTCCAACAACGTTTAGGTTCAGTGTGCCTCTAACCATTCGGTGATCGCTACCAGTTTTCACCCTCGCGATCACTGAGACATCACTGAACAGTTGGCGTCTAGTCGTCATAATGAAGTCAATCTCATTTTTGTCGAACCGTCGGGGCTCGACCAGGTCCACTTCCTGTGGGGCCGCTTCTGGAAGAAAGAGTTCATCATAAAGAGTCCTCTTTCTCCATGAAGTCGGCCAGCTGCTGGCCCTTGGGTTCCGTTGCCCTAATCCGAATTTCCTACTTTCAGCTCACCGTTCTCTCTTGTGCCTAGCTTTGCGTTGAAGTCTCCATTAACACCGTATAGTGGGTTTTAGAGAATGCATGGCTCTAGAGATATCCTCATACATTTCCTCCACCTCCTCATCAGGGTGTGCCGAAGTTGGTGCGTAAACCTGTATGACCTTCAGCGAATACCGTTTGGTGATTCTGAGTATAAGGTACGCAACCTCGTCGACACACTCCCAATTTTAACGTTGTTAACGAGACTTGTGGACGATAAATCCGACACCTCCTTGGGACAGATGGTCGCCCTCCCGGTGATAGAACAAGTTGCCGGATTCGAGGATTACCGTGTCCTCCCCTCTCTTCGGACCTCGGATAATCCTATAATATTCCAGCGCAACTTGTCTATCTCTTCTTCAACTCCAGGATCTTCTCGTCAGTCCTCAGAGTGCGTGCGTTATAAGTTGCCAGGTCGAGTCGTCGTAGGTGGCAACCGAACCTCCACCGGAGATTCTTAGCACCCCTGCCCCGCCGTTACCATGGTCGCCACCGTAGCCAGGAATAGCGGGGCCGCCGGGACTGGGGCCGTTTCTTTGTGTCGTCGCTCATGGGGGTATATTGCCATAGTTGCCACGCTTGGCGAGCGGGTTGGCAACCGCAGTTTTTATTGTTTTGGCTTTTATCAGAAAGATGCTGCTGCCCATCTTCTGCCTCAGTTTCCTCTGTCGCCTCTTACGACACCCACGGGAAGATATGGGGTAGTGGGTATTCTAACCCGCCACTAAATTTAAATATTAATAAAAAATAATAATAAATACATAACTGAAATTATTATAATTGTAATACTGCGACGGCTCCGTGGCGCAGTGGCTTAGCAATGAGTTACAGCGCTGAGGGCCGCGGGTTCGAATCCCGCACGGAACAAGTATTTCTATGACCTAAAAATAATTGTTCCGGGTCTGGATGTTTGTCCTTTTGCAATTTATGTTTGTAAACTGCCTCCACGATACAGGAGAAAATCCTAGTGTGGGGGTTACGTTTAAAAAAAAATACTTCAATCACACATTAAGGTACAATCGCAATCATATTTTTACAGATATATTAGACAAAATAAATTTCTATATTTGAAAAAAAAAACTAAAATAATTCACAATTTGTCTTTTGAAATATACATTAGTAAAAACAATAGATAATTTATATTTTGTGTTAATTACCCTGTTTTATATTTTAACTATTTGTCTATTTATAAATTGTTTTTATTTTTTTATATATAATATTATTTCATACGAGCTGGCCCAGCAGACGTTCTGCCCATTCTGGTTGGTGGCGCGATGTGTGTCATTTTCACATACATAAATCCTTTTTATAATGATTTCTTATATTTACACGAACACTACACATTGAATAAAACTATTTTTACGGATTTTATCGCGTTTAATTTACTATTTTAATTCCCGACGTTTCGGGTCCTTTACAGCACCCATGGTCTCGGGGGGGACTGAGGTGTTTGACGTCCCAATGTCATAGTTAGCCAGCTACCTTCAGTTTTTGAATATTAATTTTGGTCCGATCTACGCAGAATGAGTTTACAGTATCTTGAAGTCTTGCAGTGGTATGCTTGGGTTTGGATTTCATTTTGTTTATTATAGGATCCCAAGTAGATGGCAGCACCATCCATCTTTTCTATTGAAATTAGGATGTTTTTAATCTCAATAGCCTCGCGTATCATCCTTGGTAGGAATCGGTGTTCTTTTGCGAGTTTGTGGTCTATCAAGTCTGATCTAGTGGCGGGGACGATGTTGAACATGTTCACAGACTGCAGACTTCCCGGAACGTCGGTACTTCACTTCAGCTATATGTTCTTTTACGCGGGTTTTATAGATCTTTTGTTTGTCCTATGTAAGAGAGACCACATTCACAATCCAGCTTGTACACTCCTCCATCTTGTAGAGGATATGACACTTGACGGATGGTAAAATTGACTAATCTTCTTCAGCGGCTTGAAGTATGTTTTAATGGAAGCTCGCTTCAAGATGTAGCCAACCTTGTCTGTGACTCCTCTGACATAGGGTAGTACAGCAGGCACGCTCGACTGTGGCCGGCTTCACTCGGTTACTGTGACGTAGGCGCGGGACCCGAAGCTTGTTGTTTTGCAATACTTGCTTGACGTGCTGAAGCTCGGCGGCCAGATGTTTTCTGTCACAGATCCCTAGTGCTCTCTGCAACAAAGATTTTCCCACCGTAGCTAACTGTGATGGATGACGGTGCGATTCACCATTTAAATAGTGGTTGGTATGGGTCTTTTCATATACACAGTGTGACCAATAGTGTTATCAGGATTTCGGATGACTAAAACATCTAGGAAATCTAAAGAATTGTTTGCCTCTAACTCCGTCTATTTATTTTTATCGCGTTTAATTTACTATTTTAATTCCCGAAAACGTCGGGAATTAAAATAGTAAATTAAACGCGATAAAATCCGTAAAATAGTTTTATTCAATCCTTTTTATGTCTAATAGAACCATCGGTAACCATTATTATGACAATAAACTTTTAAAAAGAAAAACACAACCCTTCTTTTTACTCGCCCGTGAGCGGATAAAAGTTGCCTATATGTTACACACAATTATTTGGTGTGTAGGCACCAAATTTCATGGAAATTCGTCCAGTAGTTTTTGAATGAATTGTGAAAACAATTGTTTCTACAGATTTATTATATGTATAGATTTTTCATTTAAAAACCGTGTTGTGGCGGAGTAAGAATATCCACTTCCTATATCATCCCGTGGCTGTCGTAAGAGGCGACAGAGGAGAACAAATCAGGAGATGGGTAGCAGCGTCTTTCTAATAACGACTAAAAATAAAAAAACTGCGGTTGCCAATGGCAACTATGACAAATATCCCCCCCCTATGAAGCAATCTAGGGAGGCCTATGTTCAGCAGTAGACTAATAGGCTGTTATGGTAACGGATTTAAAACATTAAATTAATTTTGCATGATAAACATTTATTTTAAAATGTTTATTTTTACTAAGAATAAAAAATGCATAGCTTATGCTTAATAATAAATAAATAAATATTATATTTATTTCCATAAAATATGGTATGAAATGCTTATTGCTATATTAATTTTATTGGAATTATTTTAATTCAGTTACGTAATTTTGATTTAAATAATTTAGAATTAGTATTTTAAGCCAATTTGGTAAAAATAATAATACTCCAAAATTATAAAATAAAAATAAAAAAATACAAAAGTATTTATTGCCGAAACCCGGGATTGAACCGGGGACCTTTAGATCTTCAGTCTAACGCTCTCCCAACTGAGCTATTTCGGCGATACGTGTTAGGTAGAATTTATTCAATAGTTGTTAGTGACACAGAGCATCAGTGTATCTGTATTCAGTTATTTTCTATCGTAACGAAACAAATGGAATCGAAATGGAACTACGTTTTAAAGCCGCCAGGGGCGCTGTTCATGTTTCCATACAAATTTAGTCGATGATGATACGAAAACGTTATTTTTGCTAAGGGCATAAACATCACTGAGATACTCGTAGCTAGTATCCGATGACGCCGTAAAACATTTCTAACTAACAGCACAAACATCAAACGACAAGTAGTCTTTTTTTAAATAATGGTAGAACATAATACAAAAAACGATAAAAATATAAAGAAATAAACCACATATTATTTTACTTAGAAAGGTCATTTTTTCCTAAATGTTAACAGCTTTATTTTTATTTTTAAATTTTTATAAGTGTGTTTTTATTTTATGTTGGAGCCTGTGATTAGTTAAGTTTATTTTATTCCACCTGTCTCTGACGTTTACTAAAATCAGCGTTGTAGTTACCACTATGTGGTTTCTATAACATTTGTGCCGAGTAGACGCCTTATTAGTTCCATTCCATTAAGTTATTTTGTTATGTTAATTTGTGTTTATGTTTGGAACTAAATAAATTATACATAATACATATACATAAACACTCACGCCTGTAAATAAATTAAATGATATATTGTTATTATTATTAAGTGTCCCAGTGTAGACACTATTCCCACGCAGACTTATATGAAAGTAGGAAGATATATAAATAAACGATGGCTTACAGTGATAAGTAAGACCTGTATCTGTAAGTCCTTAATCTGTCAAGCGTCGGCATATCCATTTGGCGATCTACTTGTCAATGTTTTAGACCCCGCTAAAGAGTATAGTAATATTTAGAAGGGACCCCTTAGAACAATAGATAACGAATGTTCAGAACTTAGAGTACAAATAAGCAAGGTATAGAGCGCGCGTATCGCTCAATGCCCATTATGCCAAGCGTAACCAGATGTTCTATAGATACTGATACATAGTTGAGAGTGGTTGAATAATAATGCGCCAAGATAGACGCCTATGCGTTATTGTACCTAAGTTATTAATTTGATTATGTAAGTATTTGTAAATATTAGGTAAACGATAATTATAAGGTATGTTTTAGCTCAATAAAACATAGTTATGAATTTATGAAACGATGACAAACACAAAAATCTAATTAATTTATTCCCCCTTAAAAACCATATTATATAGTGTACAACGTGTTACCAAATACCCCGTAAAAAATATAATTAATTATCAAACTTTTTGTACAAAAATTTTGTACGTGGTAGAGCCATGCTGCAGCTATATTAGTAGTATAGTTGTAGCACGAATGGGTCGGCTCGACCGGGGAAGGACCACGCTCTCACAGAATACCAGCGTAAAATGGCAGCTTGACACTGCTGTGTTTCGTATGGTGAGTGTAGAGAACCGAGACCCATTTTACTGGAAAGAGGCATTCCATCTTAGTCGTCACGGGTGACGACGCATCTGCATTTTGATTCTTTATTGAGGATAAATGTAGATGTCTATGAGTCACAACAACCACTTACCATCAGGTGGACTGTGTGCTCGTTTGTCACCCTATCCTATAAAAAAAAAAATCAAAGCCAAAATTTTGTCAACCCTAGTAAGCTGTCATGTCAGGGAACCAGATTATTTAACAGAAAGGCCTACGTACTTATTTTACCTAATGATTGTCTACTCTAATAGTTTTTCTATTTTCATTCATAAATGTTTGCTACCTCAATACAAGGATGTCATTATACTCAAGTACTGGCATCAAAAATGTCAAGTTGGAAAAAAATGTTGTCAATTTCAAATCTTCTAATCGATATCCTACAACTGTTACGAGTTTTTTTCCAACATTTTTTGCAAAATAACGATGCTTTCTAACTCCGAATATTAAGATATAATGTTATGCGTAGGCGATGAAGATAGCAATTTAAATCGTGCTCGCGAACTGTATCGGCAACGATTTATCGATGGTAGACCCCCCACTGAACAGCGACGGCTGCCTTCGTACCAGTGTTTTCTGAACATGTCAAGACGAATACATTCCACCGGCTCTTTTCAGCGGTTTACTGGAAGTGGACATCCTAGCACAGTCGACGCCAGGCAGGTTGAATTAGTGTTAGAGCATTTTGAAGAAGAGCCGACCGCAAGTACGAGGCGAGCCGGAACAAGATTCGGTATAAACCATGTTGCAGTTTGGCGAATTCTTCGTGACGACAATCGTCACCCTTATCACTATCGCCGTACACAGGAGCTGACACCCTAATTGTGGTTTTGACTGCTTGATCGCAGTTTTACGTACAAGATATTTCAATCTAAAGTCAAAATATTGTTTAAAGACATTCATTAGTTTTAATACATCGATGTATATCGTCCATCATTATCTCCTTTCATCATCATCATCATCATCATCATCATCATACAGCCCTTCATAAGTCCACTGCTGGACATAGGCCTCCAAGGAATGCCACAAAGCACGATCCTGAGCCACCTGCATCACCATGTCTTACCAGGTCGTCACTCCATCTAGTGGGGGTCGCTCTACACTTCGCCTACCGGTACGAGGCTGCCACTCGAGAACCTTTTTCCCCATCGGTTGTCGGTTCTTCGAGCTATATGGCCGGCCTATTGCCACTTCAGCTTACTAATCCTTTGGGCTATGTCGGTCACTCTGGTTCTACTGCGGATATCCTCATTTCTAAGTTTATCACGCAGAGAAACTTAGAAATGAGGATATCTCCTTTAGTTCATTTCATTTCCTTCGGTGCACGAGTGCAAGAGGCCACCAAAAGAAAGTTTGCTGTGAGTTTTTATTTTATTAGAACGTAAGTAATTACACTGTTTTTAAAAGTTATTTGCTTGTATTTCTTCTCGGAACAATTTTTATTCAATTTATAAATATATCATTTCAAATACTATATCGTTCACGTGTGAAATAAAGTAGTCAGAAATGACTGAAAATGAAATATAAAGTATGAGTTATTACTATAAATTATGTAAAAACCCAAATTTTCATATACAAAGTCCAATGTGTGAAATTTACGTTTTATGTTATAATTTAGATATATCGTGAATATTACTGCGAAGTTGTTTTCAACAAAAATGGCATTGGTAAAAGATAGCGTAATAAAGTGATTGATTTTGTTTGACCTACGACCTATGATTGTTTTTTTTTTATTTAGTAGATATATATTACGATATCGATATAATCATACCATATATTAGGCCCTTACATATGAAATTGGCGTTTTGTACGGGAGGAATATAAAGTCAATTTTTTTGTAAAATATATTTAATAATTAATCAAAGTATGCACCATTGTTATCTATGCACTATTGCCATCTCATAGGTAGTTCATTGATCCCTTTACTAAAAAACCATGGGGCGAGAATCAATAAACTCTTTGAAGACGGTTTGGACTGCCGCATCGAGTTGAATTTTTGCTTGTAAGAAGTTGTCCAAATTCCGGAAAAAATGGTAATATGTTGGAGCAAGGTCCGAGAGCACGGTGGATGTCGCAGACATTCCAATTGTAGATCATCTAACTTAGTGGTTTTTTGTTGTGCAGTGTGATCTTGCGTTGTCGTGAAGCAGCAGTGGCCTAGAGCGATTGACCAATCTCGGTTGTTTAGCAGCTAGTTCTTCCTTCATGGTTTGCAGTTGCTGACAATAGATATCTGCCGTAATCGTTTGGCCAGATTTTAGAAAGCTGTAGTGAACGACACCGGCGCTAGTCCACCAAACACTCACAAGTAACTTTTTCTGAGTCAATTTTCGTTTAGGGCAGGATTTGGCTGGGTCTCCAGGGTTCAGCCATTGCGACGAGCGCTTCCGATTATCGTAGAGTATCCACTTTTCATCACAAGTAATGATTCGATTTAAAATCCCTTCATTATTGTGTCGGTTGAGCAAAGTAACACAGCAGTCGACGCGTGTTTGCAAGTTCGATTCACTCAATTCATGAGGTACCCATCGTTCAAGTTTTTTTACTTTCCCGATTTGCTTCAAGTGAATTAATATAGTTACCCCGAAGTCTGCAGCTATCTCTGAAGTATTTTGTGATGGATCCGCTTCCACAATAGCCTTTAATTCTCCATTTTCACTTTGGTCTCCGGCCGTCCACGGGGTTGGTACTGAAGTTCGAAATTTCCAGAACGAAAACGTTGAAACCAAAACGTACCGTGCTTTCTTTTGCGTCACCAGCGCCGTACATCATTAACCCTTTGAGCTGTTTCTGCAGCACTGATGCCACAGTAGAACTCGTACTCGTAAATATACCGATATTTCATGTATTCCATTGTGCGGTAATAAGCGACGCCAAAGAAAAAAATAATGAGGAAAAACAAATGAATGACTGTTTTCAAAACTCAAATGTACCAGCTAAATGAATTTATAAATTTGAATTTGGAATCCTTAACCAAAGAGGAGATATTTCAGATCAAAGTGGTCAGTACGACAAAACGCTAATTTCATATGTAAGGACATAATACTTCTTTTCTTGATGAATTTTCGAGTGTTTCTATGTCCTTGTTTCTTTCTACATAGTATTTATTTGAGTGTAGTAATTTGGTATTTCATAATTTTTATATGTAAACTTATGAACTTCATCCATAAACTCTTTTCGAGCCCCATACACCTGTGTACATACATTTTCAGAAAAATGGAAGAATTTGACGAATTATAGCACGACTCGGTCGATGAATATCGAATATCAGCGACGAAGGGGAAGAAATATTTTCATATAATGTTGTTGTCGTGATATATCGATATTTATTTTAGAGTATCGAATTCGTATCAATTTCGATATATTTTTAAATGTTGTATTAATCGACTAAACTTTAAGCAACAAAAGCAGCTACAAAAGCCTTTATGTGCTGTTGTCGATTATTTTTTCGTCGTCCTACCATCTTATAATAAAACTTTATAACTCACGGTTATTTAAAAATAACACTTTTCCCCAAGTCTTGTCGCCTCTTACGAGACCCACGGGATGGTATGGATATTCATACACCGCCACTACACGGTAATTGATAACTTCTCAAAACATTTTATTTATCGACAACGACTTGCAATCGTCGTTACTCTAGCGCTCACTTGACCTTCATACAAATAATTCGATATTTTAATTGTTGATAATTTTTTATTTTTGGATAAGAACATAGTAATGACTCAAGTTATATTTCATCATCATTTTTAAAAAAAATTGTCTTTGGCCTGACCTAATACTCTTTAGCTTGACCATAGGTCTGGCAAAGTTGGTCCAATAAAATGTCGACGCCTGAACGGTTAAGAAATATGGATTGATGAACCAAGTTTACTAAAGAGGATTAAAGAAGAAGAACTGCCCAGCCTTAAAACAGATCACATCTGGATATTAATCTTTCCTAAAGGAAGAATTGCCGTAATCTCCACGCTTAAGCAGAATGACGATCGCAACACTAAACCAATCATACCTTTTACCCTTTCTCCATCGCCGGTATTTATTCCTAATAAGATGTTTATTACATTAAAATGCAAAGGCCACAAAATTTTATTGGCAGTTCCATAAATTATTAATGATAATGGCGGCGCCCCTTAAATGTGAGGTATAATATTTAACAGATTTCATAGCGGGGAAGTTAGTTTGTTCGAAAAAAGTTAAGGTTAATATTCCTTTCTGTACTCTTAGTTATATTTTATATTAATTTGATTAAAAATAAATAAACTAAACCACAGATGTTAATAAAATTAGATAAATTAAAAAAAGAGTTAAAAATGTGCAAAAAGTTATAGAGTAAACCACTGCGGCATTGTTTTGTGTATTAATTTATTACTCTAGAAAGTCATAAACTTTTATTTAAAACTAACTTCTCAATTAGATGACATTGTGTAACAAAAAACTTTACCTCATTGTCAACTAGCGACATCTTGTGAGCGGAAGATTATTAGCCCTCATTACTCTACAATATCACAACAGTTCTAATATTTTTTTATACCTGTTAATTTTTAAGTATTTATTATTTATAACTGTTAAACGAACAGTATTTTGTTACTAAGTGATAAATAAATGTCTTTAACCTGAATACCATAATAAGTTTTTTAAAAAATAACCTTGTTATATTAAGACAATAATATTTAATTTTGCTTATTTGCTTACTCTGTTACTTCTGTATTCTCTTGACTTCTCATATTGATGTAGGCACTAATATGATCCTGTCACTTGAACCTATCGACATTCGCTTAGTGATAGATAATGCATTTAAATCCTGAAAATTATAAAAAGTTAAGTTGCTTCCTATATACATTCCATTGCCGGGAAAAGGAGTCCCTTCATTTCTGAGAGGTTTTTAGGGCAAGGGAATGTCCGCCGCGCTGCCCCAATTTTTGGTTGGCGAACTTCGCTTGTCTTCGATATATTCCTTTTTAATTTCTCAGACATGCTGGTTAACTCACGATGTCTTCATTTACCGCCGAGCATGTGGTAAATCGGAACTTAAAATTGTAATTCTATTGGTGCTGGCGGGGATTAGACCCCATTGTTCGCATATTGTGAAAATTTACAAGCGCTTAGTTCCTTAGCTACCACGGCTTGAAAATTATTAAATGTATTGTTGAGCGCCACCATTAATGCCTGGTACATGGCAACACTAGTTACCACTAGCGCCCTCTAGTATCGAGTAGCATATTTAGGAGAGTCAAGATCCTTCTAGAAATTTCCATGGAAGAACTTTCTGGAACTATCGACACCTAGTCAATAGGGATCGGTATGTACTCGAACATTCTAGATGTTTCTAGCAGTAGGAGATTCTGGAACTATCTGAGGCCATATATAAGGCCGGTATAAACCGTGACCGGGGTCAGAGTTGAATTGGCGATACAAGCGATTACTTCGAAGCGATACAACTGCGAACTAAAGTGATCAGTAGTACAATTGTGTTTTGTTATTAGTGTGGTTTTAAGTTGTAATTAGTGTTCTGTAATTAAAGTGTCAATTTTGGTAATTCACTCAGCAGTTTTTAATTGTCTCGAACCCCAATCTCGTAACAGTATTGTATTACTTTTTATTGTAGTACCATTATTGTCCGGGATTGCAATGAGGGTACTATTATAAATGGTTTATTGTTTTTAATGATGACGGTTTTGAGAACAAAAACTTCTATGTATACTACTAGAGCGATAATTCAGCCGGTAGCTGGCACAGTAATTATGCCACCCAGTTGTATATTTATTTACGACAGTTACTGTTTTTTGGCAAATACGAAATAAAGTTTCATACTTATCTGAAATAAACTTCAAATTACATAGACAAAGTGCGCACATAAATAATAACAGCGTTTTGTTTTAGTGTTAGATTGCCGAAAGCAATGTTCACAGTTTACAAAACAGAAGAATATTTTTATATAGTTACGGAGAATTGGCCGTGACTTAGTGCGCAATATATTAGTACCATAGTGGCCGTCTAGTAGTACACATAGAAGTGTTCGCTTGAGAACGAAGGATGTGAAGGCAAGGCGTTGTGTAGGTCGGAGGAGGAGGAGCGCGTGCGTGCGGCGTGCTGGCTGGCGCGCGCGCACGGGCTGGACGCGCTGGACGTGTGGCTGGCGCACGCCGCGCACGCGCCGCACCACCGCCGCGCGCTCGCCGCGCTGCCCGCACACGCCGACACGCAGTCGCACGCACACCAACGGTAACATCCACGGTTCATAACTTTTTATATATACTGTAGTTTTTTAAATTTATTACACGGCCATAGGTACACTGTCCTTCAGCCAAAATATCAAAGTTCTGGATACTCCGATGTGTACTATTGCACTCTCCGCACCCCTCGCACACACCGACACGCAGCCGCACGCACACCGACGGTAACACACGGTTCACAACTTTTTATATATATCTAATTTTTTTTGATTTATTGATGAAGGAAAGTCCTCCATTCAATATATAGTTGAGTCCAGTCTTATGTGTACTAATGCACTCCCCGCACACCGCGACTCATAGTTGCACGCGCCTCAATGGTAACACCCACGGTTGACAACTTTTTATGTATAGGTACTATAGTTTTTTTTTTAAATTTATCACATGATCATAAGTACAGAGTCCTCAACCGAAATATTTCAATATTCTGAATAGCCAAAACCTCAGTTTTGTCAAGTCTGATGTGTACTATTTTATCCATAAAATTTTTCGTAATATGATTACCTCTATATTGTCTAGTTAGTTCTTATAATAATAAAATGTCAATATGAATGTAATTGACATTTTTACTATATTTACCTAACTTAACCTACTTACTGCTATTTGTCATTTAATATATTCTTCAGCATCATTACAATCCATCACAAGTCCACTGCTGGGCATAGATTTACCCAAGGAATGCCACAAAACACGGTCCTGAGTCATCTTCATACATCGACTTCCTGCATGTCTTACCAGGTCGTTACTCCATCTAGTGAGGGGCCGCCCTACACTTCGCTTACCGGTTCGAGGCCGTAACTCGAGAAACTTTTTACCTGAATAGTACTTTTGTGTGCAAAATGATTTGCTTTATTATTGTGTAAGCGAGATAGACAGATGTGATAGAGTGAGATAGAGAGTGCGAAAGCGAGGCGGTTAGTGACGCCGATGCGATAGTCAAATTGATTATTGGTTATTATGATTCAGTACGCTTCGTTCCTTCCTTTACTGCGCATCTCCTCGTAATCGTGTAGTGTAGACAACCACGAAGAAACGAAGATGACGTAGTTTAAAAAAAATTGAAAATGATCCCAGCATATCAGTACGTGAAATTGAAAGAGACACTGGAATACCAAAAAGTATTGTTCGTGGAATTTTAAAGCGATACGAATATCACCCGTACCATGTACAACGAGAACAAAGTTTTCTACCTCGTGACTACACACCCAGGATCGATTTTTGCAGAACAATGATGGCGAGAAATCGTGAAGATCTGCAGTTTCTTAACAAGATTTTATGGACAGATGAAACGACCTTTAAAAAAGACGGTTATTTAAACTTACACAACCTACACGGTTGGCACATAGAAAGTTCACATTTAATGCGTGAAGATCTCTCCCAATACCAATTTAAAGTGAATATGTGGACCGGAATTTTGAACGGACAAATTACCGGACCATTTGAGCTGCCTGAAAACTTAAATGGCGACAACTACCTTATTTTTTTACAAAATCATTTGCCGTTTTTATTCGAAGACGTACCACTCATCATCTACCCGGATAAATGGTTTCAACAAGATGGTTGCCCAACGCATTATACTCGTCCAGTACGGGATCATCTAAACACAGAATATCCCGGTAGGTGGATTGGACGCCTTGGCACAATTTTATGGCTTCCTAGTTCTCCGGACCTAAATCCACTAGACTTCTTTTACTGGGGCTGCATAAAAGAAAAAGTGTACTTGAAACCAATACAAAATCTAGCCGAACTACGCCGCAAAATAGCTTTTCGGCGGTAGGTGAAGAAAAGTTAACACATACGTAAAATTTTAATTTGTATTTTAAATTAACTTATACAATATTCTACATAATTTGTTACATATTTGAGTGCTAATTAACACCATTTTCTTGGTAATCGCATTTGTACAACTGTGTATATGTGAATTCATTCCATCTAAATACACCACCTGCCAGCATATTACACACTTGGTTCATATATATCTTGGCACAACACAATGTCTCAACTTGATGAGATTAGAACTGCACAGAACAGTTTGGAGGAATGCTTTTCAAAAAGGATGGCCGAACTGGAAGCACAGTTACACACGGGGGGACCCGCCAAGGACACGGTTGCAAAGGTGGCTGAGGAGTTTCGAACCTTCCGTGAACACATGTTCTCTATGCTCAGTATGCTCCGTAAACAAATTAATGAGTGCTCCCATATGGTTGACGCTATTGAAACCAGGCACCGACGAAAGGCTCTCCTTTTCTTGGGTGTTGCTGAAGAGGAGAAGGAGGACTGCAAGGCTACAGTGCTAAGTATAATCCACAAAATGGAGTTGAAGGACATCACAGCATCTTGCATTAGTGTCTGCCACAGGATTGGAGTAGCCACCAAAAATCGTCTCCGGCCAATCCTAGTTCGATTTATTAGCGTTGACTTCAGGTCATCAGTATGGAGGGCGAAGTCTAGACTGAAAGGTTGTCCAGTTTCAGTAAAGGTTCTTGACAAAGTCTCGGCAAACTGTTTTGGCAAAGCCCGTCAGCATTTCGGCATGCGTGCATGCTGGATGGAGTAATTGTGTGAAAGTTGCAGATGGATCCCGGCATAAAGTCACTACCTTAGATGAGCTGACTACTCTTACGCAAAACACCCTAAGGGGCTGCTGAATCCTCAACTGGAGGCGAGCGCATTGCAGGAAGCACTTTATCGACGCAACCCAATTCTAAGCCACGTAAATAACTACGCAGTATTGCGTTTTATTGTCTTAATTCTCCTTTTTCCTTTTACTACAACTTTAAATTTATTCAATATTGTAGTATTACTTAGTATTATTATTACTTTCTACCACTGTATTAAAACTTGTTTTGCTTTTATGTAACCTTAAGCTTCTTTCTTTCTCATTTATTTACATTTTTTTAAATTAGTTAATTTCTAATTTTAATATAGTTTTCGTTTTACATCATTTGTTAAAACTTGTATATTTTCACTTTAAATTTTAATTACATTTTAGGTTAAGTTCTACTTTGTTTTGGTATTAAGTTGTTTTGTTTTGGTTATATTTTGTCCATAGATTAATAGATTCATGTAAGTGCATAGTGCAAGTTAATTTTCGGTCGCTGGGATGGTTTTTTTATTAATACATGATCATGGATACAAAGTCCTTTGGACACAGTATATTTGTCGTCTATGAGACACTTCTCTATGATACTTTTATTTGTTCTAAGTTTTGCTATTTATTATTAGTAATCTTAACGTAGTTTAGTTGTAGTTGTCTTGTAAATCATTTTATTTTTATTGTTTTTGTATTATATTTGTCTTTTAATTTTTGAGTGTGTTAGCTGGCGGGTGGTGCAGGGATGGCAGTTTAGCAATCGAAATTATTACTATTTTTTACGTTATATAGTTTTAATTATACTAATTTATTTATTCTTATAGTTTAGGTCTATATTATTTATTTATTTTTATATATTCTATTACATATAGATGAGTTCCGATGATGATTCTTTTCTTTCTGCCAACGAGTTTTCTTCATCAAATGACAGTTATTGCTCTATTACTGAAACGCTAGGGGATTTTGTGCGACATAAATTCGATGAATCCCGCTCCTTGTTTAATGTTTGCCACATTAATGCACAAAGCGTACCTAGTCGTTACAGTGATCTGATTGAGCTTTCTCTGACGCTGATGTTCATGCCGTCTTGATTTCGGAGACTTGGCTTGCCCCATCTTCCTTCTACCTCTTACCCTCTCTCTGGCTTCAGTTTGATACGCAACGATCGAATTGATAGGAGAGGGGGTGGGGTCGCTATATATCTTCGTTGTGACTTTTCTTATAAAATTCTAGCTTCTTCTTCCCCCTATTATACTGCATCTGCAGAATTTCTTTTCCTTGAAGTTTGCGTAAAAGGAGCCAAATTAGTACTTGGGTTGTCTACTGTCATCCTTCTGTCGATTACTTCTCCAGTCTTGAAACAATTCTGGAATCCTTGGGGTCGGAATACTCACATCACATCATCATGGGCGATTTTAATACAGATCTCCTCACTCCGCACTCAATCCGTTCCTCTAGCTCCTTCAAATTGTCGAGTCGGTTGGCCTTCATTTTACCCTTACAAGCCACTCGCCACAATATTGATGTGGAGGATACCTGGCTTGACTTAATCCTTACCTCTGCTCCTTCTCTTGTCTTCTGCCACGGTCAACACTTTACCTGCTTTCTCCTATCATGACCTCATTTTCCTTTCTTTCGTCCTTAAACCTCCTAAACCTCAGCTAAAACTCTACACATGCGTTGTTTTGGTCGCTTGGATGTTGAAAAGCTTTGTATGGATGCATCCAAAATAAATTTCTTTACGTGGTAGAGCCATGCTGCAGCTATATTAATAGTATAGTTGTAGCACGAATGGGTCGGCTCGACCGGGGAAGGACCACGCTCTCACAGAATACCAACGTAAAATAGCAGCTTAATGCTGCTGTGTTTCGTATGGTGAGTGTAGAGAACCGGAGACCCTTTTTACTGGAAAAGAGGCATTCTATCTTAGTCCTCACGGCTGGCAACGCATCTGCATTTAAATTCGCTAACGAAGATAGATGTAGATGTCTATGGCAACAGCAACCACTTACCATCAGGTGGACTGTGTGCTCGTTTGGCACCTTATTCTATATAAAAAAAAAAAAAACTGGAACAGCGTGGTTTCTGCACCCACTGTGGACGAAAAGTTGGGGCTTTGAATGAAGCTATCCTTAGATTATATGACGTACATGCTCCCATTAAAAAGTGAAGCTAAAGCGTCCACCTGCGCCTGGATGACGATTGGGGTTCGAATTGCGATGTAGGGATCGCGCTTTCGGCAAATTTAGAAAAGATCGATGTGATCAAAACTGGACGCTTTATAAAGTTGCAAGGAATCGGTGCAATCAGATGATACGCAACGCCAAACGCCGATTTATTCTTAGTAACATCTCATCTTTTCCCCTGCTAATATCTGGAAGTTCCTTGGAACCATAGGTATCGGTAAACGACACCGTTGTGAGTTTCAGAGGACGATTGGTCTGGATGATATCAATTTTCATTTTGTCTCCAACAGTCCTCTTGATCACCAGACCAAGCGTCCACTGTTGAACACTTAATGGGTTTACCTCGTCCTGACATTAATCTGTTTCAATTTTTTTTTTTTATAGGAGAGGGGCAAACGAGCATGCGGCTCACCTGATGGTGGTAGTGACTACCGCCGCCATGAACAACTGCAACACCAGGAACCAGAGGAATTGCAGATGCGTTGCCGGCCTTTAAAAGGAGTAGGCTCTTTTCTTGAAGGTCCCTAAGTCGTATCGGTCCGGAAAAATCGCTGGTGGTAAACTATTCCACAAGGGAGTTGTGCGAGGAAGAAAACATCTTCTAAATCGCACAGTGGTGGACCGCCAATTATCCAGATGGTGTGGATGGTATCGGGAGTTCTGCCGCGATGTGCGTTCGTGAAATGTGGCGGCTGGGATTAATCCGAACAATTCCTCAGAGCACTCCCGTGGTAAATGCGAAAGAAAATGCAAAGAGATGCAACATCTCTTCGCAGCGCCAATGAATCGAGCCGATCGGAAGGACTCGGTCGTCGACGATTCGAGCCGCTCTGCGCTGGATGCGGTCAAGAGGAAGGAGCTGGCACTGGGAGCCCCTGCCCAGAGATGGGAACAGTATTCCATGTGAGGCCGAACCTGCGCCTTGTAAAGTTGCAGACGTTGTGCCGGCATGAAATACTGTCCCGCTCTGCTGAGCACGCCAAGCTTTTTAGAGGCCAATTTGGCCTTCTCTTCCAAGTGACCGCGAAACTGCACGTCACTCGATATGTCGACGCCGAGGATTCCGATACTGGCTGAGGCAACAAGGGGAGTGCCTTGAAACTGAGGAGATACGACAAAGGGTTTTTTTTAGCGGTAAACGCGCAAACTTGTGTCTTCTGAGGATTAAACTGGACTAGATTTAGTCGCCCCCAATCCGAGACTTTGTTCAGCAAAGACTCGACTTCAGACACAAGTTTGTTCCGGTACTCGGCGACGTTTTCCCGAGAAATATTCGCACGGCGGCGTATAGAGCATCACCAGTGCTATCATCCGCATAGCAATGAATGCTACCGGTTTGCAACATATCATTGATATGCAGAAGAAACAGCGTTGGTGATAGCACGCAGCCTTGTGGAACACCAGCGTTAATAAGGTTTGTAGTCAGAGCATGCACCGTCTACAACGACCTTGATGCTCCGATCTGCAAGAAAGCTGGTGATCCAATTGCACAATTTCTCGGGAAGCCCATAGGAAGGAGCTTGTAAGAAGCGCTTTGTGCCAAACCCGATCGAAAGCCTTCGCAATGTTCAAACTAACGGCCAATGCCTCCCTTGGACTCTACTGCCTCCGCCCATCTATGAGTCAGGTAGACCAGAAGATCACCAGCTGATCGACCCCGACGAAAACCGTATTGGCGGTTACTAATCAGCTGGTGATCCTCAAGGTACCGCATGAGCTGGCAGTTTATAATGGATTCCATTATTTTGGAGAACAAGGGGGTGGGGAGGGCTTTAGTTGGACGGGTCTGAGCGGTCGCCTTTTTTAGGGATCGGTTGGACAAAAGCTGTCTACCATGATTTCGGGACTACGCCTAGGGAGTAGGAGTACCGGAAAAGACGCGTTAGAACCGGTGCCAACTCCGAGCACACGTCCTCAGCACAATTGGGATTCTGTCAGCCCACTCGACTTGTGGATGTCCAGGAGAGGAGTGCTTTGCGGACCGAGCGCTGTGAGAACCGCACATCCGGCATGGAGCACCACACCGCGGGATGGTCGGCGGTGTGTTCCCCGTCATCAAGAGTCGAGTTGGACGCAAAAGTGAGCCTAAAGGTCGGCTTTGCGGCGGGCCAGTGAGTCGTCCTCCTGTGCAGAGATGGTAGTGATGGCTTACAGAAATTCCCTTGGACAGCCTTGGCGAGAGACCAGAATGCACGGGTTCCCGAAGGAAGGCGAACTAGTTTCTCGCCAATTCTGCCTATGTGCTCTGACTTTGCCTTGGCAATAACACTTTTGAAGGACCTGGAGGCGAAGTTATACTTCTTTTTAAGCATGCTGGTGTTTACATCCCGAGCCGCCGAAGCCTCAGCCCAGGCCTGATAGCACTCCTGCTTACTGCGTAATGCAGTCTTACAGGAGCGACCAAACCAAGGCTGCGATCTGCCTCCGATGGGTACCACAGATGATGGAATAAATAGTTCCATTCCCTGTAACACCACATCAGTGACAGAGTCAGCAACAGCGCTGGGATCATCCGGCGAGAAGCAAACCCGCCCCCATGGGTAGGATGCAAAGAAAGACCGCATTCCGTCCCAATCCGCCGACCTGTAATGCCAAACACGGCGGCAACCTGCAGAACGCAACCGCGAGGGGAGCGTGAGTGGCACCACACTCCGGATCAGACAATGGTCCGAAGAGCCGAGAGGGGATCGACGGAAACCTGATATCCGTCCGGATGAGAGGTCAGCAGAAGGTCCAACAGGAAGGTGTATGATCCTTCACATCTGGAATCCGCGTAGGCGGTAACCAGCTGTGTCAGACCATATGCCAGGCAAAGTCATGAACAGATCTCCCATGATCGGTTAAACGTGAACCAAGCCATTCGGCGTGGTGGGCGTTAAAATCGCCAAGGATCACGATCTCTGCGGATGGGACCTGTTGTAGCAAGGAATCTGTAGCCATTTGGACGTGGTCGATGAGTCGGTCTGTTTCGGCATTACCGCTATGGGACCTATAGAGGCACCCGTAGACGCGCGGATGGTCGTCGCTATCTACGCGTAGCCAAAGGATGGACAGGTCCGAACCTTCAAGACTGCCGAGGCGTCGAGAACAGATGTCCTCTCTGACGTACACGCAACTCCAGCCCGAGGCACAAAGGTGTTCAATTTGTACCGGGTAGGAGAGATACGAAGTATCAGCCGGAGAGGACACCTGCGTCTCGGTCAGAAAGAGCAAGGCCGGCTTCGCCGTCTCGAGATGGTAGTGGACGGCGTTTAGGTTCGAGTGAAGTCCCCTGATGTTGCAGAAATCCACGGATAGCGTGGCAGGTTCGCCTTGGTCTTGTTGCTCAGTTTGCCCCGAGCAGTTATTGTTTTGAGCGGAATTTTGCCCCCCCCAGAATACGCGGGGCAGCCTGAGCACCCACGCTCAGGAGTGGAGTAGCATGGTCGTGGATGCTCAGCGAGGGATTCTCCAGAGGTGCTGGTACCCTCCTGGGGTAGTCTAAAATTTAATTCCGCTACCGTGTTGATGGGGAGAATTGGGCCTCGGTCACCTGCACTCACCAGACGAAACGCAAAAGCAGAGCTTCCACTTCACGCCGGTATTCTGTGAGGTCGTGGTACTAACCCGGCTCGAGCCTGCCCATACGTGCAACAGCAAAGCTGCTGCGTGGCTCTACCACCGTTAAAATTTTCTCCAGTAGCTGTGGATGAGATCAAGAAGATAATCCTTTCCATTAAATCTAATGCTGTAGGTTGCGACAACATCAGCCGACGGATGATTATCTATATACTTGACCATATCCTCCCAGTTATCTCGCACATCATTAACTTCTCCTTGGATTCTGGTAATTTTCCCTCACTGTGGCGTAAGGCTTACGTTATTCCCTTACAAAAGATCCCAAATCCCACTTTACCCAATCATTTCCGACCTATATCCATCCTTCCCTTCTTATCCAAGGTCCTTGAGGCCTGTGTCCACAAGCAACTTTCGCAGTTTATCTCTCGTAATAACTTATTAAGTCCCTTGCAGTCTGGCTTTAGGCCCGGTCATAGTACCGTTTCCGCACTCCTGAAAGTAACTGGTGATATTAGGGCAGGCATAGAGGACACTAAAGTCACTGTGTTGGTTTTAGTTGACTTCTCGAACGCCTTTAATACCATCAGTTATGACATTCTAATTTCCATCCTTTCCTTTCTATGATCTCACCCGAAGCACTGGATTGGTTTTCATCATATCTTCGAGGGCGCCAGCAGTCGGTCGCATCGATGAGCTATCATCTAGCTGGCTTGACATACATGCTGGTGTCCTCAAGGCGGCATATTATCTTTTGTTGTTTTCTATATTTATTAATCTCATTACTCAAAACCTTCAGTCTGCGTATCATCTGTATGCCGATGACTTGCAATTGTACACACAAGCGAGTATTGATGATATTTCTACAGCGGTACATACTTAACAGGGACCTTGAGTACATTAAGAACTGGTCTGACAGGTTTGGCCTAATGGTCAACCCTTCGAAGTGTCAGGCCATAATAATTGGTAGCCGTCGGATGATCCAGAGATTGAAAACAGTAACTCTAACTTCTATCTTTTTAATAGTACTGAGATTCAATTGTGTTCCACTGTGAAGGATCTAGGTTTATTAATTGATTCTACTTTGAGTTGGAAAGCCCAAGCAACGACCGTTAGCCAGAAAGTCACTGGTACCCTGCGTCTCTATCGCCTAAAAATTTTCTACCATCTGAAATTAAGACAATGCTTGTGCAGAGTTTAATTTTTCCTAATCGACTATGGCGATGTGTGTTATTTCGACCTGAATGCAGATCTTCTCAACAAATATGACCGTCTTCTGAATAACTGCATTCGATTCATTTTCAATCTTCGAAAGTATGACCATGTATCCACGTATCGATCTCAATTAAAATGGTTACCTATTCGTCAACGCCGTAGTTTGCGTGCACTCACCACCTTTATTCTATCCTGATGTCTACAACTTCCTTCCTACTTATCTCCTTACTTTCAGTTGCTTAGTGCTAGTCATGAAAGAAACCTCCGCTCTACGAACAACCTTCTTCTCTATGTCCCTCCCATAGCTCTGGACTTGTTCATTTTTCTTTCCACATTCAATCTATTCTCCTTTGGAACGCACTCCCTCTCGAAATCAGGACGGCTAGCAATCAGTACGCGTTCAAGATGAAGGTTCAGGAACACTTACTTAATAAATTGGCAGAATCATCATAGTAACAGTTTATTTATATATATATATATTTATATACACATATACACATATATATATTCTTATTGTTATTATTTATATTATATATTTTATATACATATATGTGTATAAATATTAATATATTTTTGTAAATTTATTTGATAACATGTATATTTGTATATCTTTATGAGTTTATATACATCTAACATAACAATTTTTTGTTATTTTAGTTTAGTATTCGCATATTAACTTTTATTACACCTACTTCATTCTATCTCTGCATCATCCCAAGGTAGACTGGAAGAGAATGCCTTAGGCATTAAGTCCGCCTATATACCACTTGTGTATATGAAGTTTTAAATAAATAAATAAAATAGTTAAAACAGAGGAAATAAACTCAAGGAGATACGCACGATTAGAAAAGATCTTTTCTGAGGCGATGTAGAGCCTGTATTCGTGCCGAAGACAAACAATTTGAACATTTAATTCAGTTATAAGAAAAATAAATGTATTACAATATTTCCTAGTGTTTCATTATTGTTAACTTTTACAATAATACGACAATAGGGCATCATTATCATACTTTGATATTTTGTTGTTCGAGTTTCGGACATCCTGTATATATATATAGTAACCGTGGCAGTGAAAGAATATCCACTATATCATCTAGTGGACGTAAGAGGCGACAGATGATTGAAGCAATAGATAAAAACAAACCCAATTCGCTTGCGAATCGTGGCAACTATGGCAAATAACTCCCCTATTGTAGAAGCGACTTATGTTCAGCGGTGAACTTTTGATAGGCGGTAATGGTATACAAATATTTATTCCGAGCGGGATTTGCACCGCTTAGCAACTTTTATATTATACTGAGCCTTCAATGATTACAATGAACCACTGGCACAGAGCTGGACTACAAGCTGCTAGTGGAGCAGGCGAGCCCGGAGCGGCTGCAGGAACACCTGCTGGGCATCATGCGGCCGGAAAACGTGGGCCTGCTCACCAAGTTCCTGCGCACTCTGCCGCCCGCACTCAAGATACCGTTCTCCGTGAACGCGCTCTACACGCAGTGGCTCACACGACACTTCTTCAGCGTGAGTATCGCTACTGATAACCACCCGCCGCCTACGTTTCATTAAATTTCAGTACGTGTGAAGGGAACAATTTGTCTACTTTTCTGTAAATACTAAAGTGATGATTGACTGACCGAAATTTCAAAAATCTCACAGGCTGGTGATGTGAAACAACATTATCGAAAGTAGAAGAATAAGAAGTAAGTAATATCTCATAATCATAATCTATTTGATGGTAATCAAATGCTGCCTACATTTATCCTCAATTAAGAATGAAAATAACGATACGTTGTCAGCCCTAAGCACCAAGATGGAAAGTCTCGTTATCAGTAAAAAGGGGTCTCCGGTTTTCTGCACGCACCATACGAAAAACAACAGCATTACGCTGCTATTTCACGCTGGTTATCTGTGCAAGCCGAAAAAGCCGACTCAATTTTGCTGCAGCCACTTTACGTTGCAACGTGGCTCCTCCACGTATCCAAGGTCTGCGATTTCCGCACATGGCCAGCCTGTAAAATTTTGACCTATTTGTGTATAATAATACGATTGATATGACCTATTGTTATAGAATCCTTTCCCTCAGATTTAGATTTAATAAGGGCGTTCTAGTCCGCCAACTTACACTGTGAATTCACTACCTGCATTTTCTTCATATAAATGAAAAGAGCAATTACCCAGCAGTAGGACGTTTATGTAACTTAGGTGCCGGCAAACGCGAGCAACAAAAAGTGGATGCAGCAATACCGGCAGTGCGCGAGCTACTTCAACAAGCTGACCAAGGACGACCTACTTACATTCATCGCTAACACTTGTTTCTCCGCCGAGGCGCTGCAACGGTGATGCCTTGTTATTATAAAATTTTATTGTTATATGAATGAATACAACATTGCCACTTTGGAGGATTTCTTTTTACCCCGGCAATACATGTTGGCCGAGACTCGGCCAACGCGAGCGTAAGCAAATTGATACAAGTCGAGTGCTACAGTCTACATGTTGGTCAAGTTCGAAAGAGACCAATGCCAACTGCCAATGTTCACGAGTTTTTGTGGAGCTATCCACATGTTGGCAGTAATTAGTTTTCATTGAGAATTGGAACGATATGGACGACGTAGAAGTTATTGCAGCTTCTGCTATTTATTTAATGAGTGCATATAATTATTATGTCACTATGTCAGTGTAGGTGTACTCCGCAGTAAAGTTGTAAAAAAACTTAAAGATATCTCGATCCTCGTTATTCGAAATTATTTTGAAGTTGCAACTTAATTAAAACATAACATCTCACCGGGACGGACCCTAAGCTGTAACTGACATAGCCGACTAACATGTGGACGCCACTTGCCGAGTGCAGGCGAGCGCCTTTGATTTGTGCAGAAATGTCGATGTCGAGTTGTGGCAAGGCACGCCAAACGACGTATACACGTTGGCGCTCGCCTACACTCGGCCAGCTAGGCGAGCGACGACGAGCAATGGCGAGGCTAGACTAATGGGCTGTCTATACGTTAGTACTCGCCTTCGCTCGGCCAACATGTATAGCCGGCTTTATATGTGAGGGTGCTGTGGAGGGTAATGTGATAAGACACCTCCTAATGAACGAACTTTTGACTAAGAAGACTTCAGGTTCAGTTGCGTTATCAGTTCTGAGAGCTAAGATGAAATACCTCACAGCCTGTACTCAAATTTGTGTAATAAATCAAAATACAGCAGTAGGTGTACTGCTGCTTGGCGGCCAAAACATGTGAGAGGATGGCTAACCGAAACACACCCCTAATCAGAAAAGGGACATAAAAACCCTCATATTTAAAGATAAATTGCAATCACCAATGAATTATTTAAGTCTCGGTCCACTAGCATTACCATGTTGCTGATTGTGCCCATTATTTAACTTACTTTTAACCTACTCCTACCAGGCTGATGTTATTTATACGGACTTTAGCAAGGTCAAGCAAAGGCAAAAAAATGGTGACCCATTATTTTACAGTTTGAATTCATATCTAATTCATAAGATCCTTCATTGTTAATGGGATTCTATCAAATACCAAAAGCATACGTTTCTGAGGAACGCCGAAACGTATGCATACGTTATCAAGTATCGTTCTCATTTGGGACGAATCTCATTTGATAATTTCAAATACTTTCTTTGTTTAAAATATTTATAGTATGTAGATTATTTAAAATTTTTGTGAATGATTAAGACTGATGAACGGCGCACGCTTGTGATACAATATCTTGTATTACGCAGTTAATAACGTCTGTAATTACATGGTTGAAATCTGCCAGAAGAACACCATCATAACTAATTTAAATATAATTACATTTTCAATACATATTTTAATATTGCGCACGCAAACGCAAAGCCAGAGGGGTTAGACTTTAGTCTCGACATGACTAGGTCACGCTTACTGTTTGTTTTGTTAACAGTGTGCCGGTGGGGACTAGGAGTTTGATGATATTGCAGGCCGTGGACTACTGCCAACAAGAGCAAGAAAACGATTACAAATTTAATAAGAAGTAAGTGATGTAACATGGGCTTAACATAAAAATGGCATTATATCCAATATTTTCTACGTTGTCATGTAAGTTGAAAAAAAAATCTTTTATTTAAAATAGGTTTCGTCAACGATAGGATTTTACTCTTACTGTAGATTCGTTTTATATACACAAAATTTACACATGGACAGACAGATACGGCACAATTATTTGACACAAATACTTGTGCCGTGCGGAAATCGAACCCGCGAGCCGCAGCGTTATTTTATGTCTGACGTAGACGAGATTTAGTTTTAAATATCGCTATATTTATTGCTAGAACAAAGTCTGTGACTATACTATTTTTCTTATTGATAACGTTACTGTTATTTTAAATACACATATTCGCAGCGAGCAATCGTGGTGCCAGGTGGGACAGGAGCTTTCTCGCTGGGCTCGCTTCCTGGACAACTTCCACTCCAGTACCGTGCAGAACATCATCAATACCAGCGAACTACCGCAGAATGATATATGGCCGTGAGTCCTTTTTTAGTTTGCACTTAACAACATAACCATAAAGTTGAAAAGAGCGTTTTCTTTTACTTTCTTTAACTCCCCACCTCCAATTTGTTGTTAAGGGTCTAATATTTGAAAAAGTGAAAAAATCTACATCCACGTTAATATGAGGTTTCGTTATGACATACAAATTGAGATTGTCTGTGTGTGTGTGTATGTGTGAGTGCGTGCGTGGGTGTAAGTGACGAGATTCGGTGACCCCTTTTACTGGTAACATATATGGGCTACTGTTGTTTCTCACCTTTAGTATTATAAAAAAGTAACACTATAAAGTATACGTAGCAGGATTTTTTTATTGTATGTACAGCTTAAGAAAGCACTAATAAATTTGAAGATCGTAATGTGAAAGATTTATTTGATTACGCAAATACTACGTTGATAAAAAAAAATCCGCGAGGTGGGCTGGCTCCAGACTGGCTACAGGTACTAAAGCATTCGAAAAGTCAAGAATATAAATATAAAAGGAAGTAAATCGAACTATAAAATCGGTAAAAATTACTTTCAGTCACAGCACTAATCTTTAATCTTCATTATCATTGCACGTAATAGCCTACTGGATATGGGGCTCTTCCATTATAGAGAGAATTTGCCTTAATCGTCATGTCTGGCAGACGGATTGATGATCCGTGTGGTACTGCAGGGCTAGCATGGGCAGGAGACAATTTTATCCCCGGGGAAAGGAAAAAATGTTTATACCTTCCCCGGGGAAAGGAGAAAATGTTTATACCTTCCCGGGGAAAGGAGAAAATGTTTATACCTCGCTTAGTTTTATCCACCCTTCGAGCATGGGCACACCGGTGGATATAATATCCGCAGTAGATAAAATGGAGATAGACTTAGACTTAGATAGATTTTTAAATGAATACAGGGTATTTTTGAAACGCTCCCGAAAACGAAGACAGACGACAGTACTAACTATATCTTAGATGATGGGTGAAATATAAAATCGATCCTGATGAAAAAATCATCTTTTCACAACGTTTTATTAGCTTTATTCACGCTCCATCGTGTTAGTATAAATCATCGTGTTAAATAAAACGTTAATTTCATTAAAATAAAACATGAAAATACTTAAACATAAAAGCAGCAGTGGAATTACTGAATTACAATCAGCTGACTAGGGTCAATGTACGCGCGAACGCCGAATTCGCGCGGCCCGTAACTAGTGATGGTACCACAATACATAATAATTTACAACACTTGTCTAAATACCTAACTTATCTACTTAACCTACTATTTTGCCACTGTGCTTGTCTCCACGTAGCCACTTTAATTCAAATTACAGGTTAAATAAACCAAATAACTGGTTCGATTCCCCGCTAATGAAAAAAAATACTTAAATGAAAAGTTAACAAGGTTAGAGTTATGCGTTTTTATTCATCGTGTAGGTATGTTTATTATTCTGATGTATTCAGTTATGTACCTATTCAGATCAGTTCAGTACCAAGTTATTTAAAAAAAAATAGGTATGAAACAGCTTACCGCTCTAAATCCTCCGTGGTCTTATGAGATGCGGCTCAAATTGTGCTCCATTCATTTCGAGGCAGATGTGGGCTCGGTGTTGCGTCTCCTCATGCAGGCGGGGCATTATCGTGTGGTCTTCGACACAGTCCGCACGTAGTTTGTCGAAAACATCCACGATCCTTGGCGCATTTCGTCAGCACTATCACACTCACGATTAAAACCCTTTCTTTCACATACCCCACAGAAAGAAGTCTAACGGGGTCAGATCTGGTGAGCGAGGTGGCCAAGCGTGTGGTCCTAGTCTGCCAATCCAGCGATCATCAAATAATTCGGTAAGGCGCTCACGGACGAACCTCACGACATGTGGAGGTGCACCATCATGCTGGAACCATGTACGGCGATATTCATCCAACGATAGGTCGTCTAAAATGTCAACCAACTGTTCATTTATAAAGTTTAGGTATCCCTGTCCGTTAAGTCGCTGTGGCAGAAACACTGGTCCCAGTATGCGATCCTTAAATAAACCTGCCCATACGTTAACCGACCATCGGGTTTGGTGCCCGGTTTGTCGAACAGCGTACGGGTTAACCTCTGAATACACGTATTTCTTCGGTTCCACATGCCGTTTCTGGTAAATGTCGACTCGTCCGTCCAGATAACGTGCTCAATGGAACCAGGCACACGTTGTTGTTGGTCTAATAACCAACGGCAGAAAACTCGTCGGCGGTCGTGATCGCCGGGAACTAAAGCTTGCACTTTGTGCACTTTGTATGGCCGCATTCGGTTACGCTTTAACACTTTGTGAACTGAACAGTATGACACATTTGTTCCATCCCGACGTCTTAACAATTTAGCGATACTTCGTGTACCTTGTTTACCTTGTTGTTCGGATACCGGCGAACGACATCTAAAATGCGCTCCTCGGAGTGAACAGTCATTTGACTTCCACCTCCTGCCGCTACTGGAGCAATGGGCCGATTTTCCAACACTCGCTGAAATGCTGCTGTTATCAGACGAGAGTCAGCTGGGTGTCGAGCGGTCGGGAATTCTCTCGGTAAATTCGTAATGCACGCGAAGCATTCTCATGAGCTTCTCCAGGCACATTAACATGTTGCCGTATTCACGAGCACTATAAACGTACGCGTTAGGCATTATTAAAACAAAAGAAACACAAAACGTAACAACAAGAATAACACGTAATAACAAGTAGGTAATACCAAGTAATAACAATAAGAATTTAATAAAAAATAATTGAACTGTCGTTTGCGCATGCGTGTCCAAAGTCAACACGGAACTGTCTCAAAACTAAAATCAATAATTAATCCCGCCAAAACTGAAGCCTACACTTTGAACATTCCCACAGACCGTCAAATGTTATGACATTGCCAACTTTTATTTTATAAGTTTAGTTTCCATATGATCCCTACGACTACTCTTTCATATGGAATTTAGAAGTTATAGTTGTAATTTTTTAATACAATTAGACAATCAATTGTACCCTGACGAAACAAGCAGTTCGTTACTACAAAATGATATTGAAATTAATAAACGTACTTACTTGGGTTTGGTTATCTTTGATTTTGTACAAGAAAATAGAAATAAAATGGTATTGAATAATTTAATAGTTAAAATCAATTGCAATTATGATCGACAGGTAATTAATCAAAATAATTATTTTACTTTACTTTTATTGACTTTCCGTTTTTAATCCATCCAATACTTTGATTTGAAAAGAGGTACGTGAAAACTATTAAAAATTACTTGCAAGTTTTATTGTAATTGCCGCCTCTAATTCTTATGTCGCTTGCAAACAAATCTTAGTAGGTAAATTTGGGAATTTATATGTTGGCGCTGACGCGAGGTGACACACAGTCGGCCGGGCGGCGGCGGCGGCAGCGCGTGGTACGAAGGGGCGCGACGGGGAATGCTCGCCAGTATTGTTGTGCGCGCACGCTATTGGTTCCTCATTCTTCCGCGCTTTGAAAAGCGATGTTTCCCAATGTACAGTCGCACACACAGCTTTCTTTGCACGACGCGCGACGATGGTTTTAAAAAGGAAGGAAAGAAAATTATTTATATCTATTGTTTTATGACTGAACTAGTGAACGAAAAGGTAAATAGAAGGTGAATGGGAAAATTGTGCAGTAAAGTTAAATGTATTGAGGAAGAATACCGAAAAATTACCATGTGGTCAACCTGATGACGGAAACATTTATCATTCGCATTGATGATGATGATTCTGATGAGTGATGATGAAGTAGCATCCAGTAACACCAATACACCATCGACATTTGGCTTCCATGTTCCATGTTCCAACGGTATAATGGACAGCGTGTCACCTTAGCTTAAGTTTTCTTGTTACTAACTACTTTATTTTACGATAGAAATAAAAAATAATGCTCAAGCAAACATTATCCATTTTTAATTTCAACCTCTTCCAAAGTTCTAAGTAGCTAGTAAAGTACCTATTATGATTCTACAATAAAACCATTAATTACTATTATAATATTATAAAACAACAGCCTAATACCATGTAGTACTTTAGAACGCGACTGTACCCATGCGCAGACACACCCTCCACTATCGCTCAGCGTTCTTTTTACGTGACGTTGAGTTTGGCTTGACGCGGATATTGACCCTAGTCAGCTGATTTTATGGTTTATTTATTTTAAATTCCATTGCTGCTTTAATGTTTAAGTATTTTCTTGTTTTATTTTAATGAAATTAACGTTTTATTTAACACGATGATTTATACTAACACGATGGAGCGTGAATAAAGCTAATAAAACGTTGTGAAAAGATGATTTTTTCATCAGGATCGATTTTATATTTCACCCATCATCTAAGATATAGTTAGTACTGTCGTCTGTCTTCGTTTTCGGGAGCGTTTCAAAATACCCTGTATATACTTAAACCCACGTCCAATGAACTAGGATAAAATTCTGCCTTTCAAATGTCAAAAAGCATAATTTTTATCTTTCATTTGGCTCCATGCTACTGACGGGGATATATGTCTACTCGTTATGTCAAACGGGATATACTTCTTCCGTTGCCGTGCTTTGGCATAAGGACAAGATAATTTTATCTCTTGTCAGTGGATATAATCAGGGATAAATTTTTTTTCCCCAGCCCATACTAGCCGTGCAGCAGACGATTTACACCATTGCCGTTGTACGAATACTGATTATTCTGCCATCTATATCTTTTTGACATATCCCATAGTCGCCTCTTACAACACATGAGGAAACAACGAAGTATTTGTTTGCATAACTTTATATTTTCCGAAGGAGCTTAACTTACACAACTATGAACATCGCGTGCGTTTAATTGCTCCTGAGAAAATGCATCCATCCACTTCATCTAGAGGGGAGCCACCCTACATTTCACTTACCGGTTACGAGGCTGTTGCTTGAACAATTCTTCTCCAACGGTTGCCGGTTTTCGAGCTATATGCCTATTTAATACTGGTATAATTTATTTTATTCATTCATTACTGCATATCAAAAATTCACTTCTGAATATAGGCGTCTCCTATGTATTGTCTCATAAACAGGGTATTTGTCATAGTTGCTACGTTTTGCTGTCGGGTTGGCAAATGCAGTTTTTTTTTTCTAGTTAGTAGGAAGATGCTGTTACACATCTATTGTTTGTTTCCCTCTGTCGCTCTTATGTCACCCATATGAAGTGTGGAGTTTATATTGAGTAGTCGATACTACATTATGATGTTATATACATCGATCACTAATAAAAAACTAGATACACAATCCCATGCAAAAGTTCTCTAAAACTGTCGCCAATTGTTTTGACGTAATTTAGTTGAAATAATATTACATTAATGTAAATTCAACCTTAAATGCATTGCCTAAAGTTGTATTCACAAAGCTACGTACAAATTAAAGCGCACCCAAATGTTCGAGTGGGCGCACATTCGGTAAGGACATTTTTGTCACTGATTGTGTATCTAGTTTTTATTAGTGATCGATGGTTACAAGACAAATCACAACTAAGAACGGTTGGTGCCCAGGTCGCTGGAGATGAGCCATGGCGCTTTGGAGCCGGCGCTGGTCGCCGTGGGGCGGCTGGTGGCGACGGGGCTGCGCAGCGGCGCGCTGGCCTCGCTGCTGCACTGTCTGCACCTCGACATTCCCACGCACCGCGTCTTCCAGCACTTGCTGTGCCACACGCACACGCCCGAGTACGTGCCCTCACAACACCTCCACCATTGAGTTATATGTACTACGTACTAGAGAAGCTATTCCAAACAAAAATGTGCACTACTCTGTTTTCGAGCATGCGCGGAGATAGTAGATTTCAGTCTATGATTGTAGATAGCGTGGCATATAAATGAAGAAATTTATTTTTCTATTGTAATATTATTATTATTATAATATTATTATTATTATTATTTTATAGGAGAGGGCAACGACCATGCGGCTCACCTGATGGTAAGTGACTACCGCCGCCCATGAACAACTGCAACACCAGGGGAACCAGAGGAATTTCAGATGCGTTGCCGGCCTTTTAAAAGGAGTAGGCTCTTTTCTTGAAGGTCCCTAAGTCGTATCGGTCCGGAAAATCGCTGGTGGTAAACTATTCCACAAGGAAGTTGTGCGAGAAAGAAAACATCTTCTAAATCGCACAGTGGTGGACCGCCAATCATCCAGATGGTGTGGATGGTCGGGAGTTCTGCCGCGATGTGCGTCCGTGAAATGTGGCGGCTGGGATTAATCCGAACAATTCCTCAGAGCACTCCCGTGGTAAATGCGAAGAAAATGCAAAGAGATGCAACATCTCTTCGCAGCGCCAATGAATCGAGCCGATCGGAAAGGACTCGGTCGTCGACGATTCGAGCCGCTCTGCGCTGGATGCGGTCAAGTGAAAGGAGCTGGCACTGGGAGCCCCAGCCCAGAGATGGGAACAGTATTCCATGTGAGGCCGAACCTGCGCCTTGTAATGTTGCAGGCGTTGTGCCGGCATGAAATACTGTCCCGCTCTGCTGAGCACGCCAAGCTTTTAGAGGCCAATTTGGCCTCTTCCAAGTGACCGCGAAACTGCACGTCACTCGATATGTCGACGCCGATGATTCCGATACTGGCTGAGGCAACAAGGGAGTGCCTTGAAACTGAGGAGATACGACAAAGGGGTTCTTTTAGCGGTAAACGCGCAAACTTGTGTCTTCTGAGGATTAAACTGGACTAGATTTAGTCGCCCCCCATCCGAGACTTTGTTCAGCAAAGACTCGACTTCAGACACAAGTTTGTTCCGGTACTGGCGACGTTTTCCCGAGAAATATTCGCACGGCCGGCGTATAGAGCATCACCAGTGCTATCATCCGCATAGCAATGAATGCTACCGGTTTGCAACATATCATTGATATGCAGAAGAAACAGCGTTGGTGATAGCACGCAGCCTTGTGGAACACCAGCGTTAATAGGTTTGTAGTCGGAGCATGCACCGTCTACAATGACCTTGATGCTCCGATCTGCAAGAAAGCTGGTGATCCAATTGCACAATTTCTCGGGAAGCCCATAGAAGGAGCTTGTAAGAAGCGCTTTGTGCCAAACCCGATCGAAAGCCTTCGCAATGTCCAAACTAACGGCCAATGCCTCCCTTGACTCTACTGCCTCCGCCCATCTATGAGTCAGGTAGACCAGAAGATCACCAGCTGATCGACCCCGACGAAAACCGTATTGGCGGTCACTAATCAGCTGGTGATCCTCAAGGTACCGCATGAGCTGGCAGTTTATAATGGATTCCATTATTTTGGAGAACAAGGGGTGATGGCGATAGGCCTGTAGTTGGACGGGTCTGAGCGGTCGCCTTTTTAGGGATCGGTTGGACAAAAGCTGTCTCCATGATTTCGGGACTACGCCTAGGAGTAGGAGTACGGAAAAGACGCCTTAGAACCGGTGCCAACTCCGGAGCACACGTCCTCAGCACAATTGGGGATTCTGCAGCCCACCTGACTTGTGGATGTCCAGGGAGAGGAGGCTTGAACCGAGCGCTGTGAGAACCTGAACATCCGGCATGGAGCACTCACACCGCGATGCTGGCGGTGTGTTCTCCCCGTCATCAAGAGTCGAGTTGGACGCAAAAGTAGTTTCAAAAGGTCGGCTTTTGCGGCATGGGCCAGTGAGTCGTCCTGTGCAGAGATGGTGATGGCTTACAGAAATTTCGACAGCCTTGGCGAGAGACCAGAATGCACGGGTTCCCGAAGGAAGGCGAACTAGTTTTCGACAATTCTGCCTATGTGCTCTGACTTTGCCTTGGCAATAACACTTTTGAAGGACCTGGAGGTGAAGTTATATTTTTTAGCATGCTGGTGTTTACATCCCGAGCCGCCGAAGCCTCAGCCCAGGCCTGATAGCACTCCTGCTTACTGCATGCAGTCTTACAGAGCGACCAAACCAAGGCTGCGATCTGCCTCCGATGGGTACCACAGATGATGGAATAAGTTCCATTCCTGTAACACCACATCAGTGACAGAGTCAGCAACAGCGCTGGGATCATCCGGCGAGAAGCAAACCCGCCCCATGGGTAGGATGCAAAGAAAGACCGCATTCCGTCCCAATCCGCCGACCTGTAATGCCAAACACGGCGGCAACCTGCAGAACGCAACCGCGAGGGAGCGTGAGTGGCACCACACCCGGATCAGACAATGGTCCGAAGAGCCGAGAGGCATCGACGGAAACCTGATATCCGTCCGGATGAGAGGTCAGCAGAAGGTCCAACAGGAAGGTGAGATCCTTCACATCTGGAATCCGCGTAGGCAAGTAAACCAGCCGTGTCAGACCATATGCAAAGGCAGAAGTCATAAACAGATCTCCCCGCATGATCGGTTAAACGTGAACCAAGCCATTCGGCGTGGTGGGCGTAAAATCGCCAAGGATCACGATCTCTGCGGATGGGACCTGTTGCAAGGAATCTGTAGCCATTTGGACGTGGTCGATGAGTCGGTCTGTTTCGGCATTACCGCTATGGGACCTATAGAGGCACCCGTAGACGCGCGGATGGTCGTCGCTATCTACGCAGCCAAAGGATGGACAGGTCCGAACCTTCAAGACTGCCGAGGCGTCGAGAACAGATGTCCTCTGACGTATACGCAAACTCCAGCCCGAGGCACAAAGGAGTGTTCCAATTTGTACCCCTGGTGGGAGAGACATGAAGTATCAGCCGGAGAGGACACCTGCGTCTCGGTCAGAAAGAGCAAGGCCGGCTTCGCCGTCTCGAGATGGTGGACGGACGGCGTTTAGGTTCGAGTGAAGTCCTGATGTTGCAGAAACCACGGATAGCGTGGCAGGGGTCGCCTTGGTCTTGTTGTTCAGTTTGCCCCGAGCAGTTATTGTTTTGAGCGGAATTTTGCCCTCCCAGAATATGCGGGCAGCCTGAGCACCAACGCTCAGGAGGAGTAGCATGGTCGTGGATGCTCAGCGAGGGATTCTCCAGGGTGCTGGTACCCTCCGGGTAGTCAAAATTTAATTCCGCCACCATGTTGATGGGGAGAATTGCCTCCGGTCACCTGCACTCACCAGACGAAACGCAAAAGCAGAGCTTCCACTCACGCCGGTATTCTGTGAGGTCGTGGTACTAACCCGGCTCGAGCCGGCCCATACGTGCAATAGCTGCTGCGTGGCTCTACCACGGTTTTATTATTACCTATTTATTCATTTGGACAACAAATAATTTTACTTATTTGACTACTGAATTATTAATTACGTTCAGGTTTAAACTTTAATTTGAAATTGTATTATTAGCGCAGCTCCACACCTATGAATATTGAAGCCACACTAAATGACACTAAAGGTGTACGGATTGCAGTACAGTTCATTTGAACATAGTGAATGTTTGGAATGCCAAATCTAGTACGTACACATATATCGATGACCTCCACACTGTAACACACGCTAGTTCAGTGCCCGAGTCTGCATAGTACAAGTACTATATGACTTGTACATAACTGCTGGCCTCGCTGCTGTTTTTAGTAATATATTGTATAATTTTGTTAAATTAAAACTTTATTAAACATAGTTTGTATAAAAGGGTTATTATAATATTAAGGAATTTATGGATGAAAATAACCCTGGGAATGAGGTGTTCGCTACCAAGCTATTTCTAATTTGTTTTGTGTGGTTAATTGTGTAACATACATGATTGTAAGCTGTTATTTAAAAAAAAGTCTCGCTGGGTTTCTTGCTGGATCTTCCCAGGGCAGAGGTTTTTTTCGAACCAGTGGTAATTAAACAAAAGAGGTTTCAATAAGTATTATTTATAATCTATATTGAATAAAAAGTTTATGTTTCTGTTTCTGAATGGTAATTGCGCGATGCGAGGCGTACATGTTATTAGTACGTTGACCGTCCGCAGCGACATGCAGTGCTTGGCGACGCGCGTGTCGCAGTACCACCGGGAGGGCGTGCAGTTCCCCGCGGAGTTGGTGGAGGCGGCGCTGGAGCGCGGCAAGGCGCTGGCGCTGCCCGCCGCGCGCCAGCTGGCGCTGCTGGCGCCGCGCCGCGCCGCGCGCCGCGCCGCGCGCCGGCCCGCCCGCCGCCGCTACCACCGCTGCCGCCGCCGCCGCGCCCGCCGCCGCGCTGCTCCGCGCAGACTGGCCCGACTCGCCCGAAGCGCAGCGCCTCACAGGTCACTATTGCACCAAACTGCACTCTGTACTAACCTGCACTGCTCTGTACTACACTCTACTCTACTATACTTAACACTACACTGCACCCTACGCTACACTACACTACACTACACTGCACTGCTATGTACTACGCTTCACTCTACCGTACTACACAGCACTCTAGTATACTTAATACTACAATGCACTCTACTATACTTAACACTATACTTACACCCTACTATACTTTACACAACACTGCGCTACACTGCAATACACCGCATTTTTCGGTAGCACGCTTTACTCTACCCTACTACGCTGCACTGCACTCTACTATACTTTACACAACACTGCGCTACACTACACTACAACTACATTGCTCTGTACTACGCTTCACTCTACCGTACTACACTGCACTCTACTAAACTTAAGACTAAACTGCACCCTTCTATACTTTACATAACACTGCGCTACTGCACTGCTATATTTATATACAAGGACAACACTGAAAGTTTTTAGAACTGGCCACTTGTAAACGATATAATAAAAAAATAAGTTCAAAGGAGACAATTTCTTTTTGTATAGAGAATGGGCCCACTACAAATTTTAGGGATACTTAATGAAATGTATGTCGATTTATTCCTTATAATCTATAGATTGCAAAATTAATATTAGTTTTATCGCATCTAAAGGGAATTCAGAGAAATTAAAATATGAATATCACAATAACCTAAAAAAAACCTAAACGCTATTTTTTTTAATCTGGCTTACGGCTCTGGGTTCTAGCCCTTCTGAGCCGAAACTAAAAGTTGTTTTATTAGTATTGTGAGTTAGAATAGTGTATATAGAATAGAATAGGACAGCTAAATAATTAATAGCATAAAACAAAGTTGCAGGTACATTTAACATTTATAGGTACTTTTAGACTGATGGAAAACTTTTAGTAGTTCCGGCAAAATAGTACACTGACCAAGAAACATGGTGTGGAGGCTACTTTTTACATGTATTGATTGATTAGTGAATATACATCGCAAACACCATTACAGTAATTAAATAAATATGATTAAAGCCAAAATGAATAAAAGATAATATGTTCATTTATAATATTACCTTTACATATAGTAGAAAAGATGTTTTAATTCTAAAAAGGATAAAACACAAAGTAAAACAATACCATTTATTACTGTAATCATTTCAAAAGTAGTCTATTAATAGTGGAACAGACAGACAGGCGCGGGTAAAGACTTTATTTTGATATATCTTTGTTGGTTAGTAAAGGTGCAGTGTAAACTTTGCTTTAAAATATATTAACTGATTAGTTATATAACCCCAAACAGCATTAAAGCAAAATGACTAGGTAATATCATGTTTATTTATGTTGATAAATATGAAGTGAGATGTTTTAAACTAGTTGTGTAAGGATTACAAAACACATGTATAATTTAATTGTATTTATTATTGTCAGTCATTATCATTCCAAAAGATTTTTCAAAATAACTTGATAATAACATGTCCATTTATGAAATTGTTAGGAATCATAAGGATATTTTATGTGATATAAGACTGTTGTCTTCAATATCCATATACTTTTTTGTCTCTGCTTACGAGCAGCTCTGCAAGATTTCAGCGTACAAGACATACACATTTATTATAAGCAACCCACCTGAAAAAAGTTAATGAATATTGAAACAAGCACACATGTACTTATTTATCTAATATCATTTGCAACCAGTAACACGGTTTTAGGTGCATGTGTGCGTCCAACAGTGAACTATTAAGGGGTGTTTAGCGAGTTTTACCTCTACAGCGATTGAGAAAATAAATAGCACGTAAGATGTTTTAAACTGGTCGTGTTAGGATAAAAAAAACTCTATATTGTCACTGTATTTGTTATAGTAAAATCATTACATTCTTAAAGCAGTATTAAAAGTGACACATGCCACCACGTGCAGTGTCAGGACATTGTTATTAATTTGTATTGATTGAATAACATGTTTACATTCCAAGCACCATTAAAACCAAAATGACTGGATAGTAATATATCCGATTTTTACGATATTAACCACGAAAAATAAATAGCATGGGTGTTTTGAACTATTTGTGTTAGGATAAAAGAAACACTGTATTGTCACTGCATTTTATTGTTTATTATTGTAAAATCATCATATTCTTAAAGCAGTCTATTATAAGTATCACAGGCCGCGAGGTGCAGTGCCAGGACATTCTTTAATATGTGTTCATTGATTAGCATGTTTACATCCAACTGCAATTAAAGGTAAAATGTAAAATTCTCAGTAGCAGTCTCTGTACCGGTAAGCTCAGTGTGGGACGGCTACCTCTAGTTGGAGTGACGACCTGGTAAGATATTTAAAAGTCTATGGATACAGGTGGCTCAGGACCGTGCTTTGTATAATTTTGGGAGTTTATGTTCAGCAGTGGACAAGTCCACTGCTGAACATAGGCCTAGGGCTATAGGCTGTAATGATGAAGAAGTTTTAAACTAGTTGTACGGATACGGCTCGACCGGGGTAGGACACGCTCACGGAAAACGCTACCAGCGTAAAATAGTAGCTTAATGCTCCTGTGTTTGTATGGTGAGTGTAGAGAACCGGAGTCCTTTTTTACTGGAAACGAAGCACTCCATCTTAGTCCTCAGGGGTGACAATGCATCTGCATTTTGATTCTTAAACGAGGATAAATGTAGATGTCTATGAGCCACAGCATCTACTTACCATCAGGTGGACCGTGCGCTCGTTTGTCACACTTATTTTATAAAAACAAACAAAAGGAAATTGTCAATTGAAAGAGATACGAAAAGGTACCAGAGCATCTATTCAACTTGCTCGGCGTTTATTTATAAATTAGGCGCTTTATTTATAATAAGGCACATAGTAGAAACAGGTCAAGTAAGCAACAATAATTACAAGTTTTATTGATTATTATTCGTCATCATTACAACAATTCGCTGCTGAACATAGGTCTTCCCTAAATTAAATATATAATGTAAAATATTGTATAGCCCTTCCGTCAACTGCCATCGCGTTTCGTCCTGTATGGTGTCGTAAAAGTCGTAACAGAGTAAATAAAGATACCAGGAGATGAGCAGCAACATCTCCTATAGAATACCACAAAAGCTTTGGTTGCCATAAGCGTAGCAACTGTGGTAAAATTACTATATAGTAATGATGCATATTTATATTACTATATAAATATGCATCATTACTACTGTGTATAAATTATTCCAATCATTGTGAGGTTCATTTAAGTGGTATTCACAAATACGAGCGCACAGTGGCACATAAAATGAGTTATCAATCAGCAATCTCTTTTAGGTTAGTAGTTCTTTTTAGTTTAGGTATTAAGAATCTAGATAAATGATTACATAACTTAAAAATACAGTGTGGGAAGAAGCAGCACGCTTATATCTAGCCACAGAATAGAATAGAATCATTTTATTCAATATAGATTACAATACATAATACTTATTAAAAGTCTTTTTTTACCACTGGTTCAAAAACCTCTGTCCTGGGAAGAATCAGCAAGAAACCCAGCGAGACTTTTTTTAAAAAAGCACATTTTACAATATGATTTTTATACAATTGTTTTGAAAACATTTAGAAACAGCATGGTAGCGATCACCTCATTCCCAGGGGTTATTATCAGTCATTTACTCTAGTAGTATAATAATCCTTACTAGACAATTTTTGCTTAAGAAATTATTTAAACCTTTTGATAGAAAAGGTCTGCATATTATAGTAATTGTTGATGCCGCTCTGGAAATGGCAGGAGTTACAGTTACAGGCATAAGGGGTGTTTGTTGGATGTTACCGATGTCTTCAATATTCATGAATTGTAATTCCATATCCCTGTTATCATTTGTGTCTCCATACAGTTGTAGAAGCTCTCGGCCGATAAGATTGCAGACTCATTCTAAATGATCCACCTGAAAAGTGTTTTTTTTTTCATCAACTAACCGAACAGACTATACATTGAATTAAACTACTTTTACGGATTATATCGCGTTTAATTATTTTATTAATTCCCGACGTTTCGGGTGCTTTACAGCACCCATGGTCACGGGGGACTGAGGTGATTGACGTCCCAATGTCAAAGTTAATACGGAGTACCTTCAGCTTTTTTAGTTATTAATTTTGGTCCGATCTACGTAGAATGAACTAACTGTGTCTTGAAGTCTTGCAGTGGTATGCTTGGGTTTAGTTTTAATTTTATTAATTACAGGATCCCAAGCAGGTGGTAGTACCCAGCCTCCCTCTCTATTGAAATTAGGATGTTTTTTAATTTCAATAGCCTCACGTATCAAATTCATTTCAATAGCTCTCTGTAACAAAGATTTGCCCACGGTAGCCAACTGTGACAGCAAACACCTGGCCGCCGAGCTTCAGCACGTCAAGCAGGTTCTGCACGACAACAAGCTTCGGGTCCCGCGCCTACGTCACAGTGACTGGAGTGAAGCCGGCCACAGTCGAGCGTGCCTGCTGTACTGCCATATGTCAGAGGTGTCACAGACAAGATTGGCTACATCTTGAAGCGAGCTTCTATAAGAACATTCTTCGCCGCCGAAGAAGATTAGTCAGTTCTTACCATCCGTCAAGTGCAATATTCCTCTACAAGATGCAGGAGGTACAAGCTTGATTGTGAATGTGGTCTCATATATAGGGCAAACAAAACGATCTATTAAAACCCGCGTAAAAGAACACATAGCTGACGTGAAGCACCAACGTTCGGAAGTCTGCAGTTTGTGATCATATCCTAGACGGCCCCGCCATTACATTAGATTTGATAAACCACAGATTCTCGCGAAAGAACATCGATTCCTGCCAAGGATGATACGTGAGGCTATTGAAATTAAAAACATCCTAATTTCAATAGAGAGGAGGCTGGGTACTACCACCTGCTTGGGATCCTGTAATTAATAAAATTAAAACTAAACCCAAGCATACCACTGCAAGACTTCAAGACACAGTTAGTTCATTCTGCGTAGATCGGACCAAAATTAATAACTAAAAAGCTGAAGGTACTCCGTATTAACTTTGACATTGGGACGTCAATCACCCGTCCCTCACTCGGGGCTGTAAAGCACCCGAAACGTCGGGAATTAATAAAATAATTAAACGCGATATAATCCGTAAAAGTAGTTTAATTCAATGTGTAGTGTTCGCGTAAATATAAGAAATCATTATGTAGAACAGACTATAGTTTTACAGTGTCTTCCACCTAAATAATGATATTTATTAGTATTTTATTTATTTCAATCTTTATTACTAATAAACAGTCTTAATGTCTCTTAAATTATATATAAATAGCATGTACTCGTTTCCCTTCATAATACTTTTGTAGTAAACCAGATTCCACTAAGGTAAAAAGAAATAAAAATACATCTAATCGGAAAGGTAAACAAGTGAAGTAGTTATTTTAGAATTATAACATTATTTAACTAAGTACAAGTTCCTAGACGTTTTACATTTACACTAATTTCATTTAAGGTAAAAAATATTACTTGTGTATTAAGTACAAAGGCAGACAAATATGGGTAAGGTAAGGAAGAAGTAGCAACTAAAGAAAAAAAACTGTGGTTATCGAATATCTCCCTATAAGGCAATCTGTGGGGAGATCTATGTTCAGCAGTAGACTTTGATAGGCTGTAAAGTTAAAGATAACCTGGTGGTGAATAGCCAAATTGTTTGTAGTGAGGTGTATGATACTACAAACATCAATCTGTGTGCAAAGCGATTATGCTAACCTCCGGGCAAGCCTATTTCAGGCAGGGATCACTTACAGGCTATTAAAGTAGTAAGTACCTGGTGTGATGGTATCCACTGCAAAATAAATAATATCTCTTTCTGCTGAGTTCTTAAATGAGCTTTAAAATTGAAGATCCACATGGAATACAAATCTTCTAATGGAATGAGCAGTTTCAATATTTTCTTCTTAGGCAGTTACAACAAACTGCATCAAGTAGATGTAACTGAAAAAATTGGGAATGCAAATAAAAATAAAGAAGTAAAAAATATTAAATTCAGAAAGAATGTACATTACCTACAATCAACAAAATAACATAAAAATAATGTAAACAAAATTCTTGCTTCCCTGATGGAGTTTAATTATAATAAACATAAATAGTAGATGTATTTAATTAAATATTAACACTAATATGTATTCCTAATAACATCCATTTATTTTTATGTTATCTATATCTATAATATTAAATTCAGAAGGAATGTGTGTACATTCCTTCTGAATTTAAGCAGCGTCTTCCTATTAACAACTACCAATAAAAAAACTGTGGTTGCCGACTCGTCTACTAAGCATGGCAACTATAGCAAGTATCCTCCTTTGAGGAAATCTGAGGGAAGGTCTATGTTCAGCAATGGGCTTTTGATAGGATGTAACGGTTGTGGATATAGTTACTCTGACAGACACTTTTAACATAGATTTGTGTATATTTTGTGTGATTTTATTTTCTATTAATTAAATTAGATTTTACCAATAACATAACACTTCAATACTTTGACACTTTTAACATACTAATAAGAATTGTGTTTGTCATATGTTTTAGGTAATTCAACATAAATTATAGATTTTCCAAAATTCTAGGAGCAAAAGTAAACTTGTATTATACACTCACATATACTTTTAATTAAACTCGTCAGTTTTCATTTTCGAATGTCATTATGAATTAAATACATAATGTGGAATATTTATTAACTTGTATAATATAATCCAACCCTTGTTGCATTGATTAGACATTGACATATTAATTTGTTAGTAATATGAAGGGATATTTATTAGTATTTTTACAAACTTAAAATAATTAAGTACTAAAACATGTATAGATCGTTAAGTGTCTGTGGGTGTGGGTCGTTTATTTTTATTTCTAAAACATCGTACCATATCTCAATATTCAGTAAAAATAAAATAAAATGTAATACATTATAAACGAAAATTAGTAGTTTTCGTTTCCGTAGTATAATATTTTTGGACAAGAACTTCGAGAGTGACAAAAATAAGATATATTTCACATAAAAGTTTGAAACTTTAAATCACCTTTAAAAGATAAGATACTCACCTCTTGAGAAATCCACAAATATAAAAGTTGGCGCACATCTGCTTCTGTCTCGGCTAGTTATTGTCTTCGCACAGTGCGTTGAAATCCACAAATATTATTTAATTGTTTTCAGTGTATGCTGATCTTCCAGATAAGTAAGTACGTACAAAAAACAGCAGCCTGACGAATGTCAATGCCGTAAAGTAATACCCGGCCACCGGACATAGATATGATGCTTATATTATGATAATATGGCCGTCGGTTTTTACCCAGCACGGAAGTCAATGACAAAATAGCGTTTCGTTCCACGGTGTCTTTGAACCATGATATATGATATAAGCTAACACTTTTAGAAATAGGATAAAAATCAGTGGTATCCCTTTTAGTAATAAATATATAATATACAAATAAGTACAAATATAATATGTATATAATAAGTTATCTTGGTAAAAAAATACATTTTCTTTTAATAGAAACTGCAAAATGGTTCATTACACGCATTTTCCCCATGTTACATTAACCAGAACACGGAATATCAAAACCACTCATTTTTTTTAGATTTCTTGATTCCGTTTAGATATTCATAAAATGTATAGGCCATTTATTATAATAAATTGGTAACTTTTTTTTGTATGTAATACCATTAAGGGTCGTTAAAATTTCTAGTGGGCCCAAAAACGACTGACTCCTTTTGAAAATGGAACTCTGCCAATATTATTGTGTATGTATTTTATTAATTTGTCATTTGTTTACGATTTGGCGGCAAATTGAAAATTGTCTGTGTCACGTCAGCATGAATTTAACGCGAGAAAATTTTCGTACAGTGATTTTTTATGACTTTCGATGTCATTTAAGTCAACAAGAAAGTTATGATAGAGTTCGATTGGCCTTTCACGATAAAGCCCCATCTCGTGCCACTGTTTACAACTGGTTTAATGAGTTTAAACGTGGTCGCACTAATCTCACCGATGATCTGCGTGAGGGACGGCCTTCTACGGCGACGACTGAAGATAACATAGGTGTTGTGCGGCGTATGATAGACACTGACAAAAGAGTGACTTATTAGCAGATTCGGACAAGCTTTATAAGCAACATTTAGCGGTCAGGAAGCTTTGTGCCCGGTGGATATCTCATAATTTGACAGAGCCCAAAAACTCCGTCGTGTTGATTGGTGTCGTGAAATAGTTCAAAGATTTAACGGAGGTGACTCAAATGCTGTGTTCGACATACTTACGGGTGACGAAAGCTGGATTTATTGTTATGATCCTGAAACTAAGAGACAGTCTGCTGTTTAGATGTTTCCTTCCGAGGAGTTGCCAACTAAAGTGAAGAGAGGTCGAAGCGTGGGAAAAAAGATGGTGCCCTCGTTCTTCGGAAGGACAGGTCATTACGCAACAATTGTTTTAGAGGATCGAAAAACAGTTACTGCAGAGTGGTACACTAACAATTGTTTGCCACTTGTCTTGGCAAAAGTTCGGGAGAAACGACCTCGCAGTAGGATCCTCCTTCACCACGACAACGCCTCGTCGCACACCGCCAAGCCAACAATCGACTACGTGGCGACGTCAGATGTGAAATTACTGGGTCACCCGCCCTATAGCCCCGACCTCGCACCTTGCGATTTTTATTTATTTCCGAAAATAAAAGAAAAACTTCGAGGAAAACGTTTTATGGACTAAGGACGAGTGGACAAAGTGATTTTCTCAGTGGTTTCATCGGATGCAGCGATGTATTGATGTAAATGGACACTATTTTGAAAAGATATAATAAAACTAATAACTTGCTAGTTTGTTCAGTTTTTGATTTTCTAAGAACTTTCAGTATCACCCTCGTATGTACTAATATTTGTATCCCATAATAAAACGAAAATTTGCTGTTTTTTACTTGAAAATCGTATCGCTTATATATTTGACTATATCATACTAAAATACTATTTTAGATTCTATAATAATATAGCAACACTATTTAAATTTTGGACTTATCGAGTTTTTCAATAGTTGCCACTAAAATATGATTTGTAATTAAATGAAATTAATTTTACGGATTTTATCGCGTTTAATTTAACTTTTTGTTCCCGACGTTTCGGATGAAAAGTTAAATAAAAACCCGAGTGAAAGAACATATAACTGACGTGAAGCATCGACGTTCCGGAAACTCCGAAGTCTGTGAACATGTTCAAGATCGAACCCGCCATTACATTAGATTTGATAGAGCACAAATCCTCACAAAAGAACACCGATTCCTACCAAGGAGGATTCGCTGGGTGGGTGCTACCATCTGCTTGGGATCCTATAATTAATATAATTAAATTCAAACCCAAGCATACCACTGCAAGACTTCAAAATACTGTAAAATCATTCAGCGTTGATAAAATTTATGTTCAAAAACTGAAGGTAGCCGGGCTAACCTAATGACGGCTCCGTGGCGTAGTGGCTTAGCAATGAGTTGCGGCGCTGAGGGCCGCGGGTTCGAATCCCGCACGGAACAAGTATTTGTATAGCCTACGAATAATTGTTCCGGGTCTGGATGTTTATCCTTGTGAAATTTATGTGTGTAAACTGCCCCAGGAGAAAATCCTAGTGTGGAGGTAACGTTTTTCTAATAAAATAAAAAAAATAACTATGACATCGGGACGTCAAACGCCTCAGTCTTTTACGTGATAGAACCATGCTGCGGCTATATTACTGATATAGTTGTAGCACGAATGGGTCGGCTCGGCCGGGGAAGGACCACGCTCTCACAGAATACCAGCCTAAAATAGCAGCTTAACGCTGGTGTGTTTCGTATGGTGAGTGTAGAGAAGAACCGGAGACCCGTTTTAATGGAAACGAGGCATTCCATCTTAGTCCTCACGGGTGATAACGCATCTGCATTTGATTCGTCATCGATGATAGATGGGCCACAGCAACCACTTACATTCAGGTGGACTGTGTCTTGTTTGTCACCCTTATCCTATAAAAATAAGTCCCCCCGTGACCACGGGTGCTGTAAAGCACCAGAAACGTCGGGAATTGAAAAGTTAAATTAAACGCGATAAAATTCGTAAAATTAGTTTCATTTAATGTGTAGTGTTCGCGTTAATATAAGAAATCATTATGTTTTGTAATTTTTAATTAAATGTATTTTTGCTTAAATGTATAAGTTCTTTTATAGATGAGACCTTACTTACTGAAGAGGGTCGACGCGAGGTATTTAGCAAGTTTATGGAGCTGTCCGACACATGGCAGAAGAAGAAGTCATTGGTAGATGTACTCAATTGCTGGCCTCCCACCAAAACACAGTAAGTAATCTACAATAATATAAAGTTTATTATGCCATTTGATATAAAAATAAAACCAATTTAAATGTCAACATAAAAATATTTTGTTATAGGGACACCAGGAGCTTGCACTGTGAATATTTACACTCACTATTGACGACGACCTCTGACCAGAACGAAGCTCTGGTGCTAATAAAATTGCTTCTAAGACAACCAGTGCTAGATGAAGAGGTAATCCTAGTTAATGGCCATTATATCTACCCTAACCCCCGTAATGCTGTTCCCCGACACCAAAGTACTGATGATGGTAGCATTACTAGTGCAAGGCTATCGGGCTCTATGCTTACCACTTCGCAGAATGTGACCAAAACTTTCAAGTTTGCATGCATTGCTGCAGCATGAAGAGGCCTATTTTTAGCTATACTATTCTATTTCTAGCTACTCTATTTCTAGCTGTAAACAAATTATGAGACAAAGGGGCTTATAACTACAAGATTGATAAGGATGAAACACTCTTTACAATTATTAAAGCGTAAATTTTAGCCCCGTTGCGTGCATCGAGCAGTAGTAGCGTCGAATTTATATGTTTTATCATTATGATTACGAGTCAGCACCAGCCTATAATCAGTCCACTGTTGGGCATGGGACTCTCACACGGTGAATAGGATTTGCTGAAATCGCCACTCACGCAGGCTAATTGGCGGTCGATTTCGATATTTATTTTTATAGACTAAAATTATTGGAACGAAGTTCCTTATCGGACGGTACGAATTTGGCGGATGGGGGCTAGGCGAGTAAAAGTGTCAGATTTTTCCGTCACGACACCTTCCGACGTAGGTAGTCGAACTTGGCGGCTATAAGGAAACGAGATGTAATAATATCCATCTCCCTCGCACTTTTTCTTATCTTGCCATGAAAGAAATATTATTTTATTTTAAGTGACGCTTCATTTTAATAGACGCTAGTAATTCATTTATTTGTATTTGTTAATCAATAATATAATACGTTTTTAATAATAATATACTACGAAAGGAACTTCGTTCCAACCGAGTGTTCCACGACACTCATGCATGTTTTTTATTTGATTTCAGGAGGTTAAATGGCTGTGTGAGAGTACACCTCCACAGTCAGTACTAAGCGCTGTGTGGGTGGTGCTGCTTAACAAATGTGAACATTCCAAAGATCTTGTCTTGGAGCTGGTGCTACGACACAAGGTGGTTCGAATATCAATTGTTGTTTTTCTTTTTAACAATATTAAATATTTTTTCTTATTCGACCTCCAAAATGTAATGGAAATACCCTAATAGGGTTTAAAAAACGAGCTATAATACAAGTTCTCTAATCGATTTTTTCTGTAGAAATTACAGCAGACAACAAAGTTTCTTTTTATGAAGTTTATTTAATATGTCTCACCCCCGTCCCTCGGAAAGCACGTAAAGCCGTTGGTCCTGCTGTCCTGATCACTCTCCGGTAGTGTCAATTTATCGTCCCATTGGACTATGAGAGTGAGGGAATAGAGTGCACCTGTGCTTGCGCATAGACTTGGGCACTATGATCCTGTCCTGCGTAGATAGCCAGTCTCTATTGAGGCTGGCCTCCGTGACGGGGATTCGTTCTGGAGGCCATTATTATTACATTCTATTTCGATTTAAAAAGAGAAAATCAATTTTAACTTAAATTAGGAAAACCGACCGAAGTTTTAAAACATTACGAAAAGGAGCAAATTCAAATTACATGGTCGGTTTACCCAGTAATTTACAAACGATGCACATGTGAACAATCACCTCAAAAACGGTCATCACTCTTTATTTCTCTTTTTGATAGAGTAAATGATTTCAAATAGATGAGTAGAACTCTCGAAGATCAAATATACTTAGATCCAGAGATATTATTTTTTTTTTTTACCGCATCTTTCTCCTTTTTGACCTCCTCTATAGGCTTGGGCTTTTCAGTCTTTACTGTGGATGACTGTGCAGGTTTAGCGCTTACAGGTGGGGTTGTGGACTTTACGGTTTTGTCCGCTGCTACGTAGTTGATGGCTTTGATGCCCGTAGACATTTACTTGGTTATCATTGGTGGAGTTTGCCTGAAAGTTTCCGTCACCACTGTCACTTCCACTCTTTACACATTATTTTATTCTTTCTTCTTTAGAGACCTTTATTTTAGCCAGCAGTTTCACTTTGGGTTTGCCTTTTGCTTTACTGAATTCTTCATTTCCATTATCTTGGTTTTTAGGTTTTTATCGGTTCATTTATCAGATATTGGTTGCACATCCGCTGCACTTACTACCGGCGGCTCACTTGAAGCTGTGGATTGTTGGGTGCGGGCTCTTCTCGTTTAATCTAACTTTCTCCCTACTTTCAACAGTCTTCTTTTGGGGCGCGATCTCTTCTTCTTTCACGCTAGGTGCCCCTTCTGTGGCAGATGGTCTAGCGCGTGTGGGTACAAACTCCGCCGCAAGAGGAATCAGATTCGACCTCTGTGGTCAATATACATTTTTTATGTATTATACATAAAAAATGTATATTACGATCAATTCTTAAATTCAATTATTCTTCCTATTATTAAATTAAAATCTGAAATCTTAATCACTTGGGATTCGTGTCTTATTAGGATTTTAAGAAAACTAGCTTATGGTCGCTATCTACTTGGAATATTTTATTTATGTGGATCATTATTTAAACTAATAAGTCTTGAATTTAATAAAATATTAACTTCTAAAATACTCTTTTTAAACCGTCGCAAATCGTTTAGTGAGTGGGCGACAGTAGGAATCCATAGGAGTAGACAAAAATTATATAACCTTTACAATGACAAATTATATAATCTTAGTGTTTCATTTAGAGAATTACTTCCAATGCTCAGTAAAATTTTTGAAAAAATTATTCTAGATCAAATGTTAAGTTTTGTTTAATGTAAATAAATTACTCCATAACAATCAGTTTGAATTTACAAGGGATCGCTCGACAACTGATGCTGGTGTTGGGCTAATAAATAATAAAAACATATTTGTGTGCATAGGAAAATTCAGAAGATGCTTTGGGTATATTTGTGATCTTTACAAGGCTTTCGACAGTGTTCACCATGAGACATTAATCAGGAAGCAACATCATTATGGTGTAAAAAATATAGCGCTTAAACTTATTATTTCATATCTAAATAATAGAACGCAAACAGTTGTTATTAATGGAAGCAGTTCTCCTGGATCGGTAGAAACTATCGGTGTACCTCAGGGCTCCGTTCTTGGTCCCTTTCTGTTCTTAGTTTATATTAATGACTTACCTTACTTGGTAGGGAATAACCATGATATAGTATTATTTGCTGATGATACTTCGTTGATTTTCCGACTAAAAATGCAATTGTTGAAATATGACGAAGTGAATAATGCTATATCAAAAGTAGTACACTGGTTTAACGTCAATAATTTGCTTTTGAACGGTAATAAAACGAAATGTATTAAATTCACCACACCTAATGTTAAATAGGTGAATACCAGTGTGCTTTTAAATGGGGAGGAGTTGGGCCTTGTTGAATTCACTATTTTTCTCGGAATTACAGTAGACGCGAAGCTTCAATGGGGCCCTCATATATCTAAACTTCTAGCAAACTTAGTTCTGCAGCATATGCTTTAAAAAAGATTAGTTGCCTTACATGTGTTGAAACAGCTAGATTAGTTTATTTAAGTTATTTCCATAGCATAATGTCATATGGAATATTGCTATGGGGTAATGCGATTGACATTGAAACTATCTTTGTTTTGCAAAAGAGAGCCATAAGAGCAATTTATAACCTAGGTCCGAAGGAATCCCTTAGAGAAGTTTTTAAGAAATAAATATATTAAATTTGGCCTCTCAATATCTTTACGAGAATTTAATGTATGTACACAAAAACAAAAATAGTTTTATTAAAAATAGTGATGTACATTCTGTAAATACTAGGAACACGCAAAATTTAGTTATACTAGTTACTCGACTCGAAAGAGTCGGTAATTCCTTCATGGGGCAGTGTATACGCTTTTACAACAAAGTCGCAGACCTTATCTATCAAAAGGCTTAAATTATTTATTAAGCAAAAATTGTCTAGTAAGGGTTATTATACTACTAAAGAGTAGATGACTGATAATAACCCCTGGGAATGAGGTGATCGCTACCATGCTGTTTCTAAATGTTTTCATAACAATTGTATAAAATATTATATTGTAAATTGTGCTTTTAAAAAAAAAGTCCCACTGGGTTTCATGTTGGTTCTTCCCAGGACAGAGGTTTTTTTACGAACCAGTGGTAAAAGTATAAAAATGACTTTCAATAAGTATTATTTACTGTAATCTATATTGAATAAAAATTATTCTAATCTATTCTATAATAATTTTATCAAATAATAATAGATTAAATTAAAGTAGGTAGTAGTAAACTGTTAATCTTAAAATAACGATATTAGCAATTTTACGTCAGTTAATACGAATTCAAATATTTTTTTTATATTCAATAATTCTTCAAACTTTTAAATTCGAAAATTCCAATGAAAGCGAAATTCGTATGTGGTAGAAATCCGTCCTCGTGATGCTTAAGCTGAAACTCTATATCTTAACATTTTAGAAGGAACTGGATTGAGATGCCATGGAACTGTCAAAGGCCCATGGACTGGTTGGTGCCAACACTCTTGTTGTGGAGTCGAATCGCAAAAATATGTCAGACCTATTCAAAAGAGGACTTATGTCCTTAGACCGTTTTTGAGATCATTTTTCATACTGTGCGATGATATTAACGGGGTGTAAGGGAGTATACCTACATTTTCTCGCAAGTGCCAATCTCACCTGCACGTGTTTCACCTTCTGTTTGACCTCCAGTCTTCTACAAGTATCTAATTGGCGTCTTATTAGAAAGACTACATCCAGAAGTGTATTGAAAAGACTAGTAAGGGAGAAAGAAAGAAAAGCAAATTTGCGCGCTTACAAGTTTTCTATTTAATATTCATTATCATTGCGACCGTTTTCCACAAAAAAGTTAAAATAATGACTCATTACTAAACAATTTACAGGATTCCGTACAAACCAAGAAGTTGAAGACGATTTGATCAAAGAGATGCTTGATAACGAACTATTTATACCACTGGTGCCAACTCCCTTGTACTCCTCTGTTATTAACTATATTATGAACAAAGACCCGTCTGGCATGGAGTCTAAAGACTACAGTAAGCTGGGCAATCAGCGAGCTGAAGAAAGCAAACTTTATCGCAGAAGCGGGTCAGCTGCAACTATTGCTTATCGGCGTACCGTCGCCTCTACGCGGCTTTACGCAATCGGTGTTATATTTTAAGAACATTTTAAATCATTAATTCAATAATCAATAATACTTCAATTCTATGTAAATGTAATGAATGTTTTAAGTTATTAAATTATACCATGAATGTGACTATTTCTTTCTTTTACTTTTTCCTCATCAAAAACCTAAAGTATTTTTATTCCTAATCTGTGTCCTACTAACCAATTTCACACCAGTTATATTATCAGTCTATCTATCTATCTATATCAGTCTATCAATTGAACAAACGCCAATTATAGTCTACTTATTTCATTTATTTATTTAAGCTTTATTTGCTTACCACGTATAAAAAGGTAGACCTAATGACACAAGGCACGTAAAGGTGACACCTATACCGCCCGTGGCAAATTCATTGTATTCTGGGTACCTCCCATACAGGTGAGGTACATCCCGTCGTGTGGGGTATCGTTAGATAGGTCTTTCAAAAACATTCGGGGTATGTAACAACACTTTTTCGATTCAGGGGTTCATTTGCAAATAATTAGTAAGATTTAGTGATTATTAAAAAAACAACGTACATAAGTAATTTTAGTGGTTATAATTGTCAAAATATTGATCGGTGATTTTATGGGTTATTCCGTTTAACCACCCAAAAAATCCACCCTAGGGTGGATACTCGGAAACGCGTGTTCATCTATACACCCCGGACGGGGTGGGTTTTTTAGGGTGGATAAACGGAATAACCCGATTTTAAAATCCGCGATGAGAATTTAATTTTCTATCTTATTTTAAATATGAATTGCAATTGCTGATTTTAACCTTTAGTACCGACAATCATCATCATTATCATCATTACAGCCCTTTACAAGTCTACTGCTGAACATAGGCATGTCACAAGCCAAGGAATGCCACAAAGCGCGATCCTGAGCCACCTGCTGCATCGATTTCCTGCATGTCTTACCATTTCGTCACTCCATCTAGTGGGGAGCTGCTCTACACTTCGCCTACCTGTACGAGACTGCCACTGCCACTCCACTCTCGGTCGAAATTGGACTTGCCTAGTCGGACTATATAAGTATTATGTCCTAGTTAAACATACTCGAGACTCGACAACTTCGAGCGTAGTACTCCCAACAACTACCGGCATAGGTGTGACATGGACGTTACACATGACCTTTGTTTTGTACATGTTAATCTTAAGACCTATCCGTTGGGAGACACTATTGAGGTCATTAAGCAGAGTGCTTAGCTCCTCCAGTGATTCTACTATAAGGACTTGTCGGCGAATAGAAGGTGAGTAATTTACTCGCCATTAATGTTAATACCGTGTCCTTTCCAGTCCAGTAGCTTGAAAACGTCTTCCAATGCAGCGGTGAAGAGTTTTGGAGATATAACGTTACCCTGTCTTACACCTCTGTAGATGTATAGGTTTTGTACTCTGGTTGTGCACTGGGATAGCCTTCGTAGCCCTGTAGTCCTACTGGACAAACACTTCAGCACTTCGATATAACGACAGTCACTTTGGCATCGCTGAAGGGACTGTAGCGCCTACCTTAAATTAATTAAAGATAAATCTAATACACTTTACTAAGTGTTATAATAATAAATGTTAAGGTCCTCTTATGCTCACGGCTATCTCGGGCAAAAACAATGAAACGAATGCTCCGATGGTGATGTGAACCTCAAGTTAGTGTGCTCGCTAAGGTGTCTTGAGATACTATCTATTATTCTATTTTATTCTATAAAGGATAATTTGAAATGGTACTGGCAAAAATACAACCGCACTAGTCCAATCGCAAAGAAAAAAAATAAGAAAAAATATATTAGTCATAATATAGTATAAACTCCAAGAGTTAAATAAAGGATATAAGTAAAACTATGGAGGGTAGAGGGGAGAGGTAAGGAGGACTAATTTATTTGGGGGACAAGATGAAAAAGTGTCCAGCTGATATAGTATAGATAGATTGGCAATGGAGTGATTAGGGCGAGACCAAAATCAAAATACACCAGTGTGCGTGTAATGTGCATGTGTGGGTGACAAATAGTGCTGCACCATGCATTGCCCGCCTCAACTACAATTATCGATATTCATTGCCGTATATTCGTGTCTTCGGATTTGATGCTCATAATGCAAGTGAATATATTTACCCAATTACGGCGAAGACAAAAGGATGGTTACAATTATAGAAGGCTATGTATGTATGTTCATCTGTTCCCTCAGATCTTCTAAACTACGCATCGTATATTGACAAATTAGATATCTTTAAAAGGATTGTGCCCTTTCGCGGGTTTTAAGCTGCATGAAGTCACATAAAAATTAACATGGCGGCTTATTGTGGCCATAATAAAACTTTGAAATACATACTACTATTGTATGTATTTTTTTTTATATTTTAAGAAACTATATATAAGAAAAACTAAAACAAAAACTTAAATTATCATACAGTCCTACTCCCTGTGGTATTGTGCCAAGAACGCTGGCTGCGTTTCCTTGCTGAATAGCTATACTAATTAAATAAATATTGAGATATCGTGTCTGCGATCCAATAAAAGGTGTAATTCAGAATATTCTGGACATTCCGAATATACATGTTAAAAAATTTAACTTTATTAGGATTTATTAGTTAAAATATTTTTATAAAACTGAAGTATCCAACGAACTTACAGTCCCCTGACGATGTGGTAAGTAGCTACTGTAGCCCATGAAAACTTGCAGCTAACTTCAAACTAAGAAGGTCGTTGTCACCTATATGGAATGCCTTACAGCCTGTATTTATACCAGTACTATGTAAGAGTTTAATACCTTCCTAGACGACGTCCTAGACAGAAATGTGGCCCTACCACTTAGTTCATAGGTAAACTTCAAAAATTGTTAATATAAATTCTCTGAAATAAACACTGTTCTTAAAATTATATGCGTGTTATGATGTTTACATAAATTAAAAGTTAGTAACTAAAACCAAACTGCGATAGGAAATGTATAGTAAAAAGGTATTATACAAGACTACGATGTCAGTTTTTAGAATATTGTGAAACGTATTCAGATACCTGTTGCTATTCAGTACCTATAACAAATAAATTATAATATTCTAATAATAAAATAAGTTTCAATATGTAATTTTATATTAAGTGTTTATGGTTGTATGTGTTGTAGTTTTTCCCTTAATGCACCTTTATGTTACTGTTACAGCCTATTAAAGTCCACTGCTTAACATAGGTCTCCCCATAGATTGCCTCATAGGGGGATTATTTTCCATAGTTACCACGCTTGGCAAGCGGGTTGGCAACCGCAGTTTTTTTTATTTTTAGTCGTTATTAGGAAGCCGCTGCTGCCCATCTCCTGACTTGTTTCCCTCTGTCGCCTCTTACGACACCCACGGGATGATATGGGGTAGTGGATATTCTTACACTGCCACTACACAGTGAGCACCTCTATGAGAAAAACATTTTTCTTCGAAGGTCTTGCTGCATATAGTCGCCTATTTTCTTTTGGGAACCAATTCTTTTCAATGTTATTATTTTCAACCATTTTTGCCGAAAATCAATATTTTGTGAAAATCTGCCACAGCATCCACTTACCATCAGGTGAGCTAATTTGTCGCCCTAATTCTATTAAAAATATTTTTTTCATACTAGTAGAAGAATATTTAACTACGGTATGTAACCTAAAGATTTAAAAAAATATTACTAAGTTGAATAAGGCTGCATGCAAATATATAGCTTTGCTTGTTAAGGACATTTCGATAAGATATTATCGATAATGTCAATCTCTACAGAAGTTAGGTTAAAATTAGCAGAATTTCACGTATTTGTAATTATATTAAATTAAATTGCTTTGCATTCAGATGTTTATTATTATAAAATTTGATAATATTTTCTATCCATTGAAGTACAAATTGTTTGTTCCTGCTCTAAAACAGCATTTAGGGTAATCTATGGGTATACTATACTCATAGACTTAGAATATAATTAGAATATAGGTCGTCTACCTGACAGCCCGAAAACGCGTGACTAATTTTGATTTGTCATTGTGTGCATTAGCTAGTGATGTACATTTTACTTACAAGGACTATCGAAAAATGATTGTTAAGGAAGCGGTAAAAAGATTTAAAAAAATTGTTTAGTGCACGAAATTGAATAACTTCAAAAATTAACTGAATTTTTACCATGCTAGTACTAAAATAATTAAAAAATATTCATATAACATGTTCCTGGGAATAAGCTTAACCTACCTGCCTTTTGGATTTTAATTCAAATGTATAAAATCCCAGGTGACTCTACAACTCCCCAAGAATCATATCGGAAATTTGTATTTTCGAGCTATGATCTTTGGAGAAAAATATTTACTGCCATGGACAGTTTCCCCGGTATATCTTTTTTAACATATTGTTAATATAAATAGGTAGATACTTAACTAAGTATATACCTATTTATATTTTATATATTTTTTAATGTTTTGATGGGGAAATAAAAACTGGGGACCCGGAGTACTTAATGGCTGCTTTATTTTTCATGTAAGTATTACTTTTGATAATTACAAACATTTAATAATTAATAATTAAATACATTATAGAAGTTTCTTTTAACATTCGACTTAAATATGAATGTAAAATTAATAATTTAAGTAAGGAAACTTGTAGGAATCAGTTAAATAAAATCGCTCTGTTTAAAGGCCAATATGTTTATGAGGCTTCGTCATGCTTCATGTTTATATTCTTTCATCTGTCCCTGAAAAGTATAAAGTAATAATAAACTTACTATCATTTTAGCTGCATGAATTTTAAAAACATAATGATCTTAACAGAGTAAAGTGCACCCAGTGTCTGAGGATACAGATGCACTCTCTATTCTCTCAATCTCGGTATGTTAAGAAAATGGTCACTCATTCATGGACTGACCGCGGCAAGTGCAATTTAATCTCGCAGATCTATTGATCCGCGCAGTTATTACTTAACGAGTTCCTCTTCTCTACGACTAACTCTGTAGGCGATGAACCACGCTATATAGCCCTCGGCCCAATGTCGTCGGCCATCAAGCATGAATCGGGCATCGAGTGTTGTGAGTATCAAATACTATGGAATTTATACTATCGCGTCTCATGCGCGGGCGTCTAGTGGTGCTTCAGGAGCATTACTAAATATCTATACCTAACTACGCTAAAAGTTTTATGATTGTGACTTGGGAATATAATCCGAACCTCCGCTCAACCCCTTGGGGAAAATAGCGTGATGCTATGAATATTGCACTAGTGTAACCGTGAGGCTGTGCGGTTGGTTAAGTAAGGTTATACATTTATTTTGATTGATAAATAGATACTTAATTGGGTTCATAATTTAAAGAGGATAATCTCAAGATTTTTTATTTTTAATGAACTACAGTTTTATAATATACTAGCGGTCGCCCGCGGCTCCGCCCGCGTGGATGTCGGTTACTGCTGCAAAAGCCTACCCAGGAAAGACACGGTCAGCAAACAAAATGATTCCCAGGTCAATTCACAGACACCGACACTAACATCGACGAAGCAGTCACTATCCGCAGGCTGAACAGATTTTCTTTCTGTGGATGTTATTTGTTAAGTCCCGGAGTGCAACCTGTTGTTTTAGGATAGAAAACTTAAGCTATTATTGTAGAGCTTCTATACACAACATTTGACGTTATATTATTTTCTGGTAACAATATACTGATGGTCAGGGCCCCGACCCGTGATAGGGCAACGTAAAGTTGCCCATGCGTAAACATTCTTTTCGTAAATCAATTCCTACGCCCTGAAAAGAACTGTTGGTTAGCCCTGAAAAGAACTGTTGTTTAGCTCTAAGAAGAACTGTTGTTTAGCTCTAAGAAGAACTGTTGTTTAGCTCTGAGAAGATCTTTGCGTAGGTGTAGTTTAAAGAACGAAACCTAAAAAAATCGCACGAAAATTATTAGACTTCACGCACGACTGCTGCGTAGGGAGCCGACCGCGCGACTCAGGCTCTACAATCTTAGAACATTAAACTTGGAAACCTGTGATATGCTCTTATGCAAAATTAAGATGCACTTAGTGCTATTTGAAACCATATCTATTTACTACTTTTCATTTTAGTCGTATTATACAATCATATTATTCCAACTAAAAATAATAGATGACGTTCTTCTCAATTTGGAGCGAATAATTCTTGATCTGGTACTAGATGTCGCTACTACCAGCATGTAAATTAAACAAATTTTATAAAGAAAATCTTATTTAGTAGAAAGTAAGCGTAACAGGAATTAAGATATTTTCTTTTCTTCAAAGTTAATAAAATTCTGTGATAAAAATTTTGAACATGTGCTTATAAATAAATACCGATTACACATGCTTTCCTAAAATTATTAATTAAATATCCCGTAATTAGATACTTTCGGAATTTTTTTTAAGTTCAATCTGGCAGCACAGCAAACTGCCATTGTGAATTTATTCACGCTTCCTGCTATTTGTTTTGTTTCGATATTCTAATATTTAATGATAATTCGTTAGTTACTAATATTTTATTATATATAATAGTTTATGGTTTTGTGTTGTATTATTTACATTGAATTGAGCTATTTATTATTCTTCCGGCAAATGATCACGTAAACCATTTTCAACGATTTGGTTTTGTGATATCTTGTCTCCATTGCTAGATAGAATAACTAATAAAAAATATGTCAGATAAGCGTTGCTGTGTCCCCGGATGTAAGGACAGTGCAGGTATGTAATCTCGTCTCTAAACAACTTGCATCAAGGGCTTTCTTAGAAGATTTGTCTTAGGCATAATATACTATGTCTTATTTTAAATGTATCTTTAAATATTTTAGGCATGCATCATGTTCTTCACGGATTTCCAAACCCAGAAAACGAAAGTGAACGATTTAGGTATGGCTTTATGCAATTGGCGGTGATTTACTAGGTCTCGAAAATATGCACATATTCAAGTATCGCCGTGTGTGTCACCACATTTTGAAGAAAATTTCAATGCAGAAATAACAGAATCAGCAACATTGCTGTGCCAACTTTGAATATGTCAGGTTTGTCTTTCTAGATTACAGATTAAATAAATATAGAATGAATTAAGAACTTAGTATATTACTAATGATATGTTTTGTTTCTTTGTAAAATATGACTGATTCAGTAGGTATCTAAATAGCAATAATTTTTACCATAATGCATTCATCAAATGACGAGAATAAAATTATATACAATTTATATGTACTATCGGGTTTAAAATTATAATGCATGCTGACAGAAGGATGAGGCTTTAATGATCCACCATTGCCTAGTTTTCATAAATATTGCTTATGTGGTCATCCTCTTTACTACCTTATTTTAAATTAATTATTATTACAAACACTAGGATTTAATGTTATGAATAAACTGCACAGTGAAATTATACTTTTTGCAAGTAATCACAGATACTGGGCCTATTTTTTATTATTACATAGCAGTTTTAATAATTTCAAAGTTAATTCTATTATTTTCTTCTAGCTACATCATCAAATAAACCAGCAGTTATCAAAAGAAAACCCATGAAAGAAATTTTGAACCTGGCAAAACTGTCAACATCATCAGGTACTGATATTGATGCTTACCCAAGCATGCTATATATATTTACATAATATCATCATTAAGCACATCACAACTCCACTGCTGAATATAGTATGTAACCTTTACAAGGGGACTCACATTTAATAATGCAATCGAACATAAAATTTATAAACCTTATGAAGGAAATTTTGTTAGTTAAATTTAGTTACAGCCTATATATCGTCCCACTGTTGAACACAGTCCTCCCTTTATGAGAGGGTTTTAGGCAAGGAAGTGTCTGCCGTGCTGCCCCAATGAGTGTTGGCAAATTTCAAATGTCTTCAAATATTGTTAGTGTTTTGTTAAATTACTAAAAAAATTTAAAACCCAAAACAAAAACGAGCTGATGATCTTCAATTAGCTGAACAGATTTTCTTAATCATAGCTTAGAACACTTGATCAAGTGACCTTTAACAAAAAAAAACTAAATCATCTATCAAATGTCAACAAGTCCATCTGTTGGCCACTATGATTTATAACATCGATCTGTTCACATTGAGGATAAAAAGCCTAAAATAGATTGATATATTGAGAAGTATGTGGGAATAGCTCTTTATTTATTTATATATTTATATACTTTATTGTACTAAAGGTACAACGGCGGACTTAATGCCATAGCATTTTCTACCAGCCAACGGAAAGTTAGTGGGAGATGTGTGTACTGCAGTGGCTAGGATGAAAACCTAAAATTGATAACACACACACACACATACACACACATGTAGATCAAAACTTATTTAAATATATATAAGGATATAATAGATACTTACTCTGCACTTAGAAGTTCCCTGGCTACTGATATATTGTTAAAGATAGACATTTGATAATGTATTGATTTTAAGTTGTAGATCTGTGAACCGGTGTAGATTTTTATCTTCATAAGAGATTTTAACAAGCCAAAATGTTGACTTTGACTTTAAAAATATATTTTCTTAATCAGACTTGTTTCTGTAATTTTGGAAGGTGTCAATGAGAGGAGACATGTTTTTCTGTCTATGACTTTAATTAGATTATGTATTAACTTAACTCTAATATATATTGTTGTGGGGGTTACACTCCATTGAGAAACACCCATTTCTTATAACCTCCAGTGATTTGGCTATTTCTTTAAACCTTTTTGTTTTTTATATTGATTTATGAATTCATTTCAGGTCATTATCTCGAATGTTCGATACATCGATTATGTACAAAAATGGAAAGACATGCTTCTCACAAAGAAAATCTTGGTTAGTCTGACTTATGATGCCATTTTTTAACGGTTTCAATTTATTGAACATAAAATTTTTTGAATAATATATTTAATATGAAATGAAATAGTATGCAGTTATATTATAGTTGTATCATGAATGGGTCGGCTTGACCGGCGTAGGACTACGCTATCACAGAACACCAGCTTAAAATGGCAATAGGACGGCACCTAATGCTGGTGTGTTTCGTATGGTGAGTGTAGAAAAATGGGGACCCATCTTAGTCCTCAGGTGTGGTGACATCACATTTGCATTTCGATTTTTAATCGAGGATAAATGTTGATGTCTATGATGGGCCACAGCATCCACTTACCATCAGGTCGATCGCTTGCTCGTTTGTCACTAGTGCCTGTAAAATCATGTCATGGCTAAAACTATAACAATAATATAAAGCAGGAAAGGAATAATTATAGTAGTGAAACATGTTACTGAAAGAAAATTAACTAATGTTTCAGACCCAGTTACTCCGATGCAAGATCCTGTGATATTAACTAATCCTCTAGTTATAAAGGAAAGTGGTGAAATGTGTTTAGGTATGATTTATTTTAATTCAAGAGATGATAACTATTCATATTTCATATTTGATAATATGATATATATTTCATATTTTTGTTCTGTCATAAATAATATTTATATATGTATTATTACACTAGCCTAATGGCAGGGTGCGGACCGCGAACTCAAAAGGTAATGGGTTCGAATCCGCCTTTTAAGCTTACCAGGAGTGGTTAAAGAACAAACAAAGAGGAACAAACAAGCTAGTAGTACCAGTTACTCGACTCACCCGAGTCAGTAATTCATTCTTGTGATGTATACGCTTTTACAACAAAATCCCAGAAAATATACAAAATTGACCTGCTCAGAATTCAAAAACTTTTATTAAACATAGTTTGTATAAAAGGGTTATAAAGGTAAAAAGGAGGAATTTATGGATGATAATAACCCTGGGAATGAGGTGTTCGCTACCAAGCTATTTCTAATTTGTTTTGTGTGGTTAATTGTGTAACATACATGATTGTAAGCTGTTATTTTTAAAAAGTCCCACTGGGTTTTGCTGGTTCTTCCCAGGACAGAGGTTTTTTTCGAACCAGTGGTAATTAAACAAAAGAGTGACTTTCAATAAGTATTATTTATAATCTATATTGAATAAAAAAGTTTCTGTTTCTGTACTACTTTGTGCATGTGCATAAATAAATAACTAATTAAAAGAATTTAGATAAGACTAGGTACTAAAATTGACATTATAGTATTGGTCACTAAATTTTAAATCATTAGATTCATAGGTCAATTTGCAACAACTAATAATAATGCCCTCAAACTCTCATTAAACTCATACAGAAGAGTAACCTCCAACCAGGACTTAATAAAAATATTTTTTTACAGTTAAAAAATAAAGCGCAAACTATGAACACAGAACAAAAATTATGTATTCTATTATTTGATGAAATGATGTTGAAAGCTCATGTTACATTTAATGAGAGAAAAATAAAGTAATAGGTTGATAATGGACAGCAAAGAGCCAGAGTATGCAGATCATGCTCAAGTGTTCATGATTCGTGCTAATTCACAATTATAAACAGGCTGTGTCTTATTCATTTTCATCAAGTGCAACAAAAGGACCAGAATTAGCGAATCAAATTAAAGAAGTAATAACAGATACAACAAGCAGGGAATAGTGGTGGCTGTATGTAACCAAGGGCAAATAATAGACAGGCCATAAAACTTTGATGAATGAAACTAGGGGCAATTATTTGAGAAGAGGAGAAACTCCTAAAGATAATATTATGTTAATAAATAATACTGAGATTATTCCTCTGTATGACCCTCCACATCTTTTTAAAGGCATAAGAAATAATTTACTAACAAAAAATTTAAATTTCACCATAGAAGGCGTGACAAAACCGCCAAATGGTCTCATTTGCAACTTTATACAAAGAAGATCCGGGGTATAAAGGAATACGACTAATTCCAAAACTAACAGAAGCCCATATCAACCCAGAAAAATTAAACAAAATGAAAGTCAAGTATGCTTCACAGATTTTCAGTCGCACTGTATCATCAAATATGGGATACCTAGCAGGTATATTCAATGTATTTTGTTCATTTATCCTGTATGAATGTTTTATTTTATTGTTTATGCAAATAAACATTTTGTTTTTAGATAAGGGTATCCTTCCAGAAGAGTGCAAAGACACTGCTGATCTGCTGCTTTTATGGATAATATTTTCGACTCAGTTAATGGCAGTTTTAAAAGAAAAGACATGCCAAACCTCTACTTGGACCTGCAACACCTCACTCCATACATCACAAAACATGGATGGACAAAAAGTTTTTATGTTTATGAAATTTATATCTTCCACTGGAAGGAAGAATCTATTCCAACTGTGATCAATTGTGTGGACACTAGAAGGGATCGAAGTTTTATTAAAAATTGGAAATTGATTTTGGAATTACATCAGTGTATGCGCCATCTAAATCAGGACCCACTGAAATTTTTTGGTGCGGTTAGTTAAGCCATGGGTGCCGTAATAATAATCCAACTTGTGACCAATTTGAGTCTGCTTTGCTACCCTTTGATTAATAATTTAAGTAGTGTCCACACTCATGGTAAAACTGCGAGCTAGATTATTGTAATGCTTTGCACACTCTCATTGTTAATGAAAACTTAGAGACATCGTCAACCTGCACATTTGATTTCACAAACATTTTAGGAATAAACTTCACACCAATTACAATGAAACTAAATAACCCCCGTATAATTGCGCCATTACAATATGTTAGTGGTTATTTCTTAAAAAAAGCAAAAACTCAAATTTTTAAACATTGTATTAACTGTAAATATGACCTAACGTCAAAATGAAATAGAATACATAAAATACAGAGAATATGCAGGTAGACGATGGCTTTGTACTCCCAGCAATGATTTGATTCAGTCAATTTCAAATATGCAGGATATAATCAATCATATTTCAAAGGACAATTTTGAAAATGATCAGTTAAAGGAGATAATTAAAACAAGCATATATACTTTAATTGATTTTGATTTTATGAAATGTAATGTGCATAAAAATAAATTAGTTGATTATTTAATTAATATTGTGATGCGTTGTCTGATTTTTAATAGTTGTAAAATATTAATAGAATAATAGCTGGGAGAAAAGAAGTAGATGATGACGAAAACTATTTCCAAACTAAAGCCAAAAAGTTAAGAAGTAAACTTTTAAAAAGAAAGAAATAATATATATTTTTTTTTAATTTAAGATCCTGGTTGCTACCAGAAGAGTTAAATATTTAATTACTGTTACAAATTTGATTTATTCGTGCGTTTTAAACAAATTTATCAATGATATGTAATAATAGATACGCTTAAATTGAACCACCGAGTTATAAAAGTAAAATCAAAGAATCTTATTTTTTTGTACAAAAGTTGCAAAAATATTTTTATAATTAGGAAATATATCGTTGTTAAATGGGTTAAACATTTGCTTATATTGCATGAGTCTATAGAATGTATGTAAATAGCGTTATCACAACATTAATCAAATAATTTATTTTTAAGCACATTTTTTCATCGTGATAACTCTATAAGTCCATTTCTAAAGATTGGTGATACTATGGGAATATTTGCCATAGTATATCAGGCGGTTTGGCAACCGCAGGGTTTTTTTGAAGAGGCTGCTACTCATCTCATGTTTTAGTTTATCTCTGTCGCTTCTTACGACACCCACGAGATGATATTGAGTAGTGAATTCTCTTACGCCGTCATTACACTACAAGGTACAATACAGCACGTTATTATTTCTAATACATATTTTAAAAAAATTGTGTTAGAAATAATGCAAACGAGATAATTTATTTTGAGCTTTAAATTATTTGATATATTATATAATTTAAGTCGTCTTCATTGCTAGCATATTGCTTGAATATTTGTTTCAAATATTCATTATTGATGATTGAATATTTGTTTTTATCAATATTTAATTCGATTTTAATGGAGAATATCCAGAATTGCTTACTTGATTAGTTAGCAATTGGTTTAAAATTATTTCAAATTAAATTGAGGTATCATTTTAAAAATTATAAATTTTTGAAATGATACCTCAATTTTATTACCATTCCATTTCAAGTTAGTTAATCTTAAAACATTAACAAAACAAATATTCAAGATTAGATTTGATTTAATGGAACAATAATGCAGAATTGCTTACTTGATTAGCAATTGATATCATTTAATAATTCATTTCAATTCCAAATGATCTCAATTTTGTCTCTTGACGCATTTTAAATTATATGTATAATTGAAGAAGTTGTGTTTTTAATTTTGTTCTTATCTTTGTTTCAGGCTTTTCACTTATCTGGGATTATGATCATCTTGGCGATTGATTAATTTGTATATTCAAGTTGAAGAAATGTACTGATAATAATTATTGTATTTGCGTAATTTTTTTAATAAATCTTGTAAACATTATGTTGGAGTTTTATTTTGATTTTAATTATTAATATCTGAGATAAAAACCTATGTATATATACGTAAGCTATATATATATATGCAGCTTATGTATACATATACTTATAGCTATTGGAATAAAGTTGCTAACTAAGGAAATGAGATGGCGCTAGTTATGCATTGCCATTTTATAGGTCGAAGATTGGTCTCTATTTCGGTTTATACAAAAGTATCTGTGGCGCGACTGAGCCGCGCGGTACCTTACCATAGATCTAAACTCCTCCCACACGCTCACCGGGCCTTGGTAACGCCTACTTCGCAACGGGCGTGCAGCAGAAATCGTAATATTTTAATTTCGCTATAATTCAGAACCAAACGTCCAATTTTAATCATTCAAAGACCAAATATTATCTACATTAACTGTACTTAGTGATGAAATAATTTATTTTGATAAGGAATAATAGCATGAGTAAAATAAACGCGTTTAAATGTAGTCCAAAAAATCAAGATTTTTCAATAAAAAATGGTTATTGTGCCTCACTCGACATAGATAGGTATAGTGTTGCGGACTTTTGTGATATTTATAAGATCTACAATTACTTAGAACATTTTATGGTTCTATCTTTAATAGTTTAGGCAGGTACGCAAAATAAGTAACTTTTTGGTTGATTTTTACACCTGTGTCCGAAAACCCTAATATCTTACGGAACCCTATTTTTGTTCAAAATTAAATATAGCCTATATTACTCGTGGATAATGTAGTTTGAATGGTGAAAGAATTTTAAAATCGGTCCAGTAGTTTATGAGCCTATTCATTACAATCAAACAAACAAACAAACAAACAAACAAAGTTTTCTCTTTATAATATTATAGTGTTTCTATAACTTAGAACCAAACGTCCAATTTTAATCATTCAAAGACCAAATATTATCTACATTAACTGTACTTAGTGATGAAATAATTTATTTTGATAAGGATTAATAGCATGAGTAAAATAAACGCGTTTAAATGTAGTCCAAAAAAAAATCAAGATTTTTCAATAAAAAAATGGTTATTGTGCCTCACTCGACATAGATAGGTATAGTGTGTCGCGGACTTTTTTGTAGATATTTATAAGATCTACAATTACTTAGAACATTTTATGGTTCTATCTTTAATAGTTTAGGCAGGGTACGCAAAATAAGTAACTTTTTTGGTTGATTTTTTACACCTTGTGTCCGAAAAACCCTAATATCTTACGGAACCCTATTTTATTCAAAATTAAATATAGCCTATATTACTGTGGATAATGTAGCTTGAATGGTGAAGAATTTTTAAAATCGGTCCAGTAGTTTATGAGCCTATTCATTACAATCAAACAAACAAACAAACAAACAAACAAAGTTTTCCTCTTTATAATATTAGTAATCATTCAAAGACCAAATATTATCTACATTAACTGTACTTAGTGATGAAATAATTTATTTTGATAAGGATTAATAGCATGAGTAAAATAAACGCGTTTAAATGTAGTCCAAAAAAAAATCAAGATTTTTCAATAAAAAAATGGTTATTGTGCCTCACTGACATAGATAGGTATAGTGTCGCGGACTTTTTTGTAGATATTTATAAGATCTACAATTACTTAGAACATTTTATGGTTCTATCTTTAATAGTTTAGGCAGGGTACGCAAAATAAGTAACTTTTTTGGTTGATTTTTTACACCTTGTGTCCGAAAAACCCTAATATCTTACGGAACCCTATTTTGTTCAAAGTTAAATATAGCCTATATTACTGTGGATAATGTAGCTTTCGAATGGTGAAAGAATTTTAAAATCGGTCCAGTAGTTTATGAGCCTATTCATTACAATCAAACAAACAAACAAACAAACAAACAAACAAACAAAGTTTTCTCTTTATAATATTAGTGTAGATAAAAATATGTCTCTATTTTTATCTAAAGTTTTGAAAGTAAAATTTTTGAAGTCTTATTATAACAATATTATACTTACTGGTACAAATAATGTAGAAATGACTACTTTTAATAAAATTGTTTTTATTCTACTTTTTGTTTTATACTTCTCAAGAAAATTTTCCTGCTAATTGTTGAGTTCTTCTTTGGATTCCAACCAACCTGTCCAATTAACCTTAACCATTTTTTCTAATTATCCGGGGGGTGGGGGGGTGGGATCTGTTTGACAAACGGCAAAATAAAATTACATTTTAGAACGCAAACCGAGGATTTATTTTCTTCTTGTGTGGGCAAGTCTATCGATTCATTATAAACATTCAAGATAAATATCGACATTAATTTTGATATAGTTGAATCAATCTCTAGCGTACATGTAAAATATTTTGTATAAAAATGTATTTACCAAATTCATGCAAATTATCAACAACGTGACTTTTTTATTTGCAAAATATCAAAATTAACAAAATAATTGAAAACATTCTATATTTTAAACAGTATATAACATAAATAACCAAAAATAAACGCGTCATAACATTGACGACGTCTTGAGAATTTACCTGTGAAATGTGCAATTATCAGGATTATTTCTATTATTAACACCACAGTCACTCACAGAACAAGTAACTATTTTGGATTTTCTAAACCATTCGTTTTTACTTTTGCGAAACGAATATTTGCAGGGTAATTTACTATTTCATACATATTTTTGGCTAGTGCACTTATTTTCGAAAGCAACTCACTTGATCGCTGTAATAATAATTCTACCCCTTCGCAATGTGACATATTAGTAAAAAAATAATTTTGTGAACAAAGTATAAGCCAGACTAGGCTGAGTGGGCATATATCCCTTTGTCTTTAAATAAAATTAAAAAAGTAAATGTCTGACTGAAGGTGGTGATGTCTACTGTCAATTATTCAATCTTTTTGGTGTTTTTTTTTACAGCTTTGGCTAATTGGCTTTAAGTAATAAATATTAAAGCAAAATCATGCTGAATGTCATAAAAAATGCTGTAAGAGCATCAGCGTTACGGTGTATACATTCAACCGCTCCGCAAGCGACAGAAAAGTTTGATCATAAAAGAATCCCTGCTGATGATGAAGGAGTTCAGGGCGAGAAAATAGTCGACTTAGATTCTGTTTTAAAGTTGTAAGTAAAGATGAGACGTATTTACGCTACCAGGTTTTAAAACCAGGTATTCACTTCAAAGTACGGCGCCCTAGTACGAGCAAAAAATACTTGCAAGTATGAAAGTATGTGTTGTTCAAATACTTGCATAGGAAAATGATCCATATCTCAATAGCAATAAGAAACTCAATCGTATTTTTGTGAATGAAAAATACTTTGAACTTCAAAGTATTTTTTTTATTTATAGAACTGCTCCTTATTCATAGTAGGATAACATGGAATACGGGTCAAATTCCTATGCAAGTATTTTCAAATTTTGACACCACACCTGGACAATCGCAATGAGACATATTTACGCTACCAAGTTTTCACTTCAAAGTTGGGCGCCCTTTTATGAGCAAAAAATACTTGCAAGCATGAAAGTAAAGTATGTGTTGTAAGTCAGATGCTCGAAGACCTTGAGCACTACACATGAAAATACTTGCATGGGAGAATGATTCATATCTTGATAGGAATAAGAAATTCAATCGTATTTGTGAATAAAAAATACTTTGAACTTCAAAGTATTTTTTTTATTTATACGACTTTGCTCCTTATTCATAGTAGTCTAACATGGAAAACGGGTCGAATTCCCTATGCAAGTATTTTCAAAATATGACACCGCGGCTGGACACGTCGTGTAAGTAATAAGAATTATGTTTATATTCGAGGAAGTAAAAGTTTTGTTTCGATTTTTTGTAAATTCAGTTGTTATTGTGAACTGATTACGTAACCTACTGACCGTGACCTAATTTTAAATAGTTATTTCGCATGTATATTCAATTTAAGCCAAAAAGTAGGAAGGAAAGATTTAATTTCGTTAAGAAGAAAATTAAAAAACATTTACTCTAAATTGTTGCCAGACTCGAATTAGTCATTCATATATATATTGACACTAACAAATACTTTTAAGTATTTTTAAAACCTGGTTTTCGATCCTGGTATTTTTTCATACTCATACTTAGAAGCCCTGGTATTAAATTTTGCAAGTATGTCTCATCTCTAGTTGTAAGTGATGCCAATAAATGATATTTATGAAACCTAAAAATTTTGTTTTCATTAATTTTGCGTTTTATGAATAATTTGTGTATTTTTAGGAAACAAAATATATTCCCGACACTGGAATCCGACAGTCTTCTCTTTGGTGGTGTTCCATACAAAGATCTACCTATATGCAACATCAGAGTCACCCACAACAATACAATTTTTACAGTGACAGACTCAGCTGGATTGGTAAAGCTTACAAGGTCCTGTGGTATGGAAGGTTTTAAAAATACAAAGAAAGGAACAAATATTGCTGCACAAACTACTGCAATCAGTATTGCCACAGTAAGTATTAATAATTAAGTAAGTAAGTTTACGTGGTAGAGCCATGCTGCAGCTATATTACTGGTATAGTTGTAACACTAATGGGTCGGCTCTACTGGGGAAGGACCCCACTTTCACAGAATACCAGCGTAAAATAGCAGCTTAACGCTGCTGTGTTTCGTATGGTGAGTGTTGAGAACCGGAGAACCTTTTTACTGGAAACGAGGCATTCTATCTTAGTCCTCACGGGTGACAACGCATCTGCATTTTGATTCGTAATTGAGGATAGATTTAGATGTCAATGGGCCACAGCAACCACTTACCATCAGGTGGACTGTGTGCTCGTTTGTCATTCTTATCCTATAAAAAAAAGTTTGTTTTTGATATAATAATTACACTTTCATTATACTGAATGAACAAAAATGTCTATAATTCACCTGCTTTATATAATTTAAAGTTAGATAATCCATTATTTAATCAGTTGTAAAAGTGCAAATTGTTTTGTGGTAGGATGAAAATATTTCACAAGATAAATTATTAAAATAAGATTTTCAATGTTTATAGTTATATTGTGATTATTAGTGACATAGCAGCAGTGAAATAGCAGAATTAAAAAATATGTGTTCTCATTTTAGTGAGTCTAAAACTGGATGTTTGTTAATCTGATCAGTAATGACCATTTTGTGGGTTGGAGAGTCGGTTAAAATTTTATAGGACATTAAATATTTTATCACTAATATCACAACAACTCACAAAGCTCTTACCCAAGGTTTTCAGTTATGGTCGAGTAAATATGCATTATCCTATTTATAGAAAGATATCAGTGTCTTTTTAAAACAAGACAGTGCCATATTCTATTGATAAAGTTTTAACTTTTAAATAAGACTCATTTTTAAGCTATGTAATGTCTTTTAGAGAGCCTTGGATAAAGGATTCAAAACTGTTAGAGTAAGAGTAAGAGGGTTGGGTCCAGGAAGACTGGTAAGAAAAACTTGTTAAATCATATCATAAATTATAATAAAATTAAAACAAACTTTATATCTTTTGTGTTACTTTTGTTTTTCAGTCTGCAGTAAAAGGTTTACAGATGGGAGGGTTGGACATAGTATCTATAACTGATAACACATATGTGTCTTGGAATCCACCTCGCCCAAGGAAAGCTAGGAGATTGTAATCAAAATATTTTTTAGTTCTTAAATATAGTAAATTATATGTTTAATTAAAAACAGTTTCATTTATAAAAAATCTTTATAATATTAACACTAAATAGTATTTACATTGGTTTTTAAACAATTAAAATCCATATTTTGACTGAGTTTTTCGCTTAGTCATTCTGTTATTAGCCCATGTGTTTTGTAACTCAATTTCATTTACTTTAGCCTGAAAACAAAAAAATATATAGACTTCTTATAAGTTAAAGATTACAGTTTACAGCAAAACCTGTATAGAAAAAATGCTATTAAATACTCAATACAGCTAAGTAGTAAAAAAAACTAATTCTTTTCCTCTTATTATAAAAGTTATATTTCAGAAAATTACCTTACATCTGCAATAGCTGGGACACTATAAATAATATATGCAATATTTGTAGCTTACGATACAACAAGCACAACTTGTGTTAATGACACAACCAATCCCTTTTTCTAGTTATGAAGTTGCGCCACATAGTACTTTGGCTCTGCATTTGATCAGATTCGGATAAAATACAGTCCAAAGTAGCTGTTGTACTAATTGTATGAGTCGTTTTGCTCTACACATTCACTAACATTTCAGAGTGTAACATTTATAAAGTATTCATAAGTTAAAGTTACAGCCTATATATGTCCCACTGCTTAGCACAGGCCTCCTCTCATTTCTGTGAGAGTTTTAGGGCAAGGAAATGTCCACCGCGCTGTCCCAATGTGTGTTGGGGAACTTCACATGACTTAGAAATATATTTTTTCTTATTTCTCAGTAATGCAGGTTTCCTCACAATGTGTTCCTTAACCGCCGAGCTTGTGGTAAATCAGCACTTAAAATTGCAATTAACAATTTCATTGGTGCCGGCTAGGATTGAACCCAGGTTGCTTGTGTAACATGAAATTTACAGCAAGTGCTTAGCCCCTGATCTACCATGGCTCTAAGTATTCACAATCTCTTATAAAAACAAATAATGATGCTTATTCATTTATTCGATTCAGGATTTTGAAAAAAAAAAGATTTCAAAAGTTATGAATGTCAAAACACTTACTTGATGAGCCAAATATGTGATCTGGTGTTTTCTCTTTTGCATGTTAGATGGTTCATTGCCTTTCTTTTTACTAGCTGAAACCCTTTTACTTGTGTCATCCATAAGGCCTTTCAACAACCATTCCCTTGCATCTGCGAGAACTTCTTGCTGATTGACATCAACAATCTGAATTTCTTCCCTCTTACGTTTTCCACGGGCACCAACTAGTTTTAAGATCTGAAAATTATATAAAATCACAAAATAATTTAATCAATAAATGACGACTTGGTGGAACAGCAGCTTAGTTAGCATTAAGTTACGGCGCTGAGTGCCCTAGGGTAAAAGTCACGCGAGTAACAAGTGCTTGTATGATGATTTCTTATATTTACGCGAACACTACACATTGAATAAAACTATTTTTACGGCTACGGCTAGAAGGTAGCGGGCTAACTATGACATTGGGACGTCAAACACCTCAGTCCCCCCCGTGACCATGGGTGCTGTAAAGCACCCGAAACGTCGGGAATCAAAATTAGTAAAATTAAACGCGATAAAATCCGTAAAAATAGTTTTATTCAAAGTGCTTGTATGACCAAGAAATAAGTCCATTGTAAATAGATAAATTCATCCAGAATATCATCCAACACTATTCTGATGATATATCCCTGGACGTCAATCTGAACAAGATTAGTGTGGCTCTCGAGCATCTTAAAAATGGCAAGTATGGAATTACAGCTGAGCTTAAAGTGGGTGGAAAACCAGTAATTGAAATCCTTCTGATGCTCTTTAATTTCGTCCTCCATGGTAACACTACTCCAAAGTCGTGGAGCAAAAGTGCAGTGATCTTGTTCTTTAAGAAAGGCGGCACTGCTCTATTGAAGAACTACAGACAGATTTCCTCTTAGAGCTGCGTCTACGTGCTGTTTGTAAGGGTCATTACAAAACGTCTCGCACGCAGTCTCTACGACTTCCAGCCTCCCTAAAAAGCCAGTTTCTGAATAGCTTCGGCAAATTGTACAGAAGGCAGAAGAGTACAATCTACCACTTTGTATTGCATATGTGGACTATGAGAAAGCCTTTGATTTCGTCGAAATTTCGCTGGTGCTGCAGCCCCTTCGGTGGTGCCAAGTCGAACGTGTACTGAAGAGTTGGTTTTTACAGTAGGGCTACATTAGCTATCAGAGCACAAACCTATCCAACTGCAAAAGTTTTAGACAGGGTGACGTAATATTTCTGAAACTCTTCACTGTTTTCAAGCTACTGCACTGCATATGGTATCATGGGATCCAATTCAGCTGGATCTCATCATATATACCTCAAAACTTAAAAACAGGAGTGTACAACCAGTGCATGTTGCCAGTAACAACATATGAATCTGAAATGTAGTCCTTCACTACTGGCATTCCATGAGGAAGTTCAAGGTCGTTCAGCAAGCTATGGAAATAACTATATTCGGAGTGTCTCTGTGTGATAGACTTTTTAATGAGGATATCCATAGTAGAACCAGAATAGCTGACATAGTGCAGTGGATCAGTAAGGTGAAGTGACAATGGTCCAGTCATATAGCTATTATTGTTAATGTAATAACTAATAACCCTAGATTAAGGAAAACATTTGTTTAATGAAGTTTAATTAAAATGGTACTTACTGCTTCATCATCCAGGATCCCATTATCATCGGATGCTGTATCAGGAACAGTTATTGAGCTAGAAGGTAAAGACACCGTATCAATCTCATGTTGCTCTGATTGGTCTGGCTTCTGAGTAAAGTTATCCACATCTTTTTTGAAATATGATTCAATACTTCTTGGTTCTTTTTTACTTGATATGTTCAACTCTTCTGAAACATTTTGTTCGGCATCTAATGGTAACTCTTCTATTATATTATTGGGTTTGTTAATTGAAAAGAAATCATTTTGTACTTCATCATCATTGTCACTGTCATCTGAATAGTCCTTCAGCAATTTATTTGTTTCAACAGTGACTTTCTTTTTAGAAGGTGAATGTTCTTTTTTCTTAACAACACTACTGCCTCTACTTGATTTCTGTGTTAGAACATGGGGTATTAAAGATTTTGTTGTAACAGATATACTAGCATTTTTAGGTTGTGGCAATATGCTGAGTAGACCTGATTTTTTCTGAAAAAAAAAAACATATAATATATATATAATACTTGTAATCACTTAACATTAATATCAAACTTGTACATATTATTTAATTTACAACTTACACCATTTACAGCTCTGGGTTTCATACTTGGTATTGTACCTTCTACATCCTTAAACTGTAAGAAAATAAGAACTATTAAAACAATTATTTATTATTCCTAATTCACCTTATCTCATAACAAGGAATAAACAAGCTAACATTTCAGCTGATGGTAAGTGGCTATTGTGAAACATGGATATTTTGTGCTACCATAGCCACTAAACAGGGCCAAGAAAATGGGTTTGGTGAGTACCCATTTTCTTGCATATTTCTAGATAAACCCCCAGGCAGAAAATGTCTTACCACTTTAACCCTAGATTCATAAACACACGTCTCTTATACACCCTCAAGTAATAAAACTCTCACAGCGCGTGGCGCGAAAGAGATGGAAATACAAGCGTTTCAGTACCTTCCTAAAACGACGAGAGCTCACTTCGGCGCCAGTAGTTTTGGCGCGTACATGAATAGTTTTGGATACACTGAGCCCGAAGTGTTTGAGATACGTATGTTTATGATTAGTGTAACAACATTATAAAGTAGATGGTTTTATTGTTTGCCTTATAAAACGAAAGAACGTCAAGGAATTTTTCAAAAAAAGGTTTGTATTTATTCTATTACATTCTATGTAATTAATTATTAATATGAAATATTATTATTAATTGCCGTGGTTTAAAATTTTGATTAATAAAATATTTTACAAGGTATTAATTCGTTAATTACAGTTATTATTTATTAGCGATTCTGATGATGAACCTCTTCGAGCATCAAATATTAGTCGCCGACGTCGAATAAATTCTACTGACTCATCGGATAATGCCCGACCTACGGAACAGATTAGCTCAGGCGAACGACAACAGGCAGCTCAAATAATTTTCCCGTCAAATAATAATTTGAGAGGAAAGAATGGTCATAAATGGTCAGCACAACCTTCTGAAGCTCGTACTAGCAGAACACAATCAAGAAACATTGTTCACATTATTCAAAGGCCCAAGAATGAAGCAAAAAATGCTATGACTCCATTGGAACAATTCAAATTGTTTATTTCGGATTCGATGGTGAGTATCATTGTATTGAACACAAACGTAGAAATTTCTACTAAAAGAGAAAAATACGCCGCAAAAACAGCAACCGTTAGTGATACTTGTTCTAAAGAAATATATGCCTTGATAGGATTGCTGTTGTTAGCCGCAAGGAAGAAAGATAACCATCTGACCACCGCAGAGCTGTTGGATCCAGCTGAAAGTGGGACGAAATATATTTCAGCCATGTCAAAAGATAGGTTCGATTTTTTGCTGAATTGTCTAAAATTCGACGAAAAATCAACTCGCGAAGAACGAAAGGCTACTGATAAGTTATCCACGGCTCATGGAATTGGCACTTTAGCGCCATCTGGTAAGCCGGATATAATAGAATTCTATAACTCGACTAAAGGTGCTGTTGACACGCTTGATCAAATGTGCCATAATATGTCGTGCAGCAGAAAAACCCAGCGATGGCCGCTTTGCTACTTCTACGGTATGTTGAATATGTCCATGGTCAATTCTTTTGTTATCCATGTCCACAATAATAGCCGTGATCAAAAAAAAACACTGACAAGACGAGCTTTTATCAAAGAAGTGTCAGATAAGATGATAGAACCCTGGTTACGGTGACGCCATGAAACACCAACTTTGAGGCGTTGCTCAACACGGAACATCGATGCCATTTTAGGCGATACTTTGCCTGATGTCCCAGCCGACCCCGAAAATCAAACTAGGAAATTATGTAACTTCTGCTGTTACAAAAAAAAACGTGTGACCAGATTTATCTGCACGTCTTGTAAACGTCATATGTGTATGGAACATCGCGGTAATTTGTGCCTAGAATGCTCGGATTGATTTTTTTAAATTGTTTTTCACGTTTTAATCCTCAATAAAAGTTCATTATAACTAATATTCGTCGTTTTTTTTCAATATCTACCGTAATCATTAAATTAGGTGACTTTAAAAGTAAGGTGTATCAGAGACATATGATTATGAACAATGTAACCCTAAATATAGTTTATGAATCTAGGGTTAAAGATAGAAATCAGAAATTAAGATACACAATTATAACAAGTTATGTATACTCAAACACTACTATAAGTTTCTATTGTAATTCATTAATATGCTCACTTTATACAGAAATACTTTAATTTTTGTGACCATTAATCTTTAAAAATCATCATCATCATTACAGGCCATCACAAGTCCAGTGCTGAACATAGGTCTCCCCCAAGGTATCCACAAAGCAGGACAATGCTTTGTGATTATAGGAACTGGGAGACCTGATTGTTTAGACACATGTAATGTACAAACCTCTCGAAGAATATGGATGGTGCTTTCTATGCAATGTATTAGGTAGTTAAGATGATATAATTCCTTTATCAACACTGTCATCATCATTACAGCCTTCACGAGTCCACTGCTACAAGCCACCCCTACAAAATGCCATAAAACATGGCCCTGATCTGCCTGTATCCATCAACTTCCTGCATCTCTTACCAGGGCCACCATAAACTTCAGGTACGCACTCTAGAACCTTTCTTCCCCAACAGTTGTAGACAAATAAATGACATGTGCAAACTAAAAATTTTGCTCTTAGCAATTGAATAGAATTACTAAATTTGTCAAGGCAAAGATTACAATTAAATTATAATGCATTCACTGTTATAAGGAAAATGCATTTACACCAATTTACACTTACATCACTGAGAGAAGGTACTGTTATCTTTGATTTGGGCTTGGGAATATTGCTTATGGCCTCTTTCTTATGTAAAAACTCATCTTCTTCTTCAGTAACACCTGACACTTTATTTGTTGGCTGTGGCAAAGCATTAAACAAAGTGCCATCTGATTCTGTTCCAATTCCATTTTGTCCAGTGTTTTGTGAAGATGGTTTTGTTGACACGATAACTGAAAAGTATTATGTGACAATATTACTTTCTTTATTATAATGTATACAAAACAAATTAAGTAGAGTAAATATTACCATTCTGTGACTTATCCAATGTGACAGATGAGGTTTCTTGATCGTCGTCTTCATTTTCACTAGAATCGCTATTCTCGTATGCAACTAAAGACATTTTTGTTTTTGTACGGGGCGAATCAATTTTTTATTGACAAAAACAACAACTAATCTTTTTATAAATATTTTACCTACAATATCATGTTAATCATGGGAGTGATCAGTGTTGCCATATATACAGATTTCTCCGTATTTATACAGATTTTCGGTGTGTAATACAGATTAGCACTGGATACAGATTTTTATACAGAGTTTTCTAACTCTATTGATTAAATTACCATAATATTCAACTTAAAACAGAACGAAGCAAAATATATGACTAGATGCCGCGCTACACACATCATTGCATGATTCTATTATTGTCTCTATTAGTCTCGTAGAATTGATTCATTGGTTACTTTGGCAGTAAAGTTTCCAAATTTCATCTCAGTTGATGAACTGCAACAACTAGACACAGAGTGGCGGTTTTTTTACGCCTGATGATTGAGAAGATCTCGAAACCTACTGGTGTAAAGTCACTGCAGCCCATGATCCTCCTAACTACAGCAATCAATTATATCCTACGCTGTCCAAATTTGTTTCTGCAATCTTAAGTCTACCTCATTCCAGTGCCGCCATAGAGAGGATCTTCTCATCTATAAATTTAATAAAAACAAAACAACGCAATAGACTTAATACAGATACTATTGAAGGTCTTTTACATACAAAGCAACAGATTGGTGCAAAACCTTGCTTTAGCCTAGAGGTTTTTAATAAATTAATATTGAAATTTAACAAAATATGTATGACTGAAAATAATGAAGTAATAATAAGTTCGTTTGTTGAAAATGATTGAGTTTTAATATGTTGTTGGTTTAAATTAATGTTTTCAATTTTGCTATATAAAAATGTTAGTGTATACTTTTATTTAATAACGATAATCAAACCTTATCTGGTTAGTACTTATCCCTTGTTTTTCAAAAGAAGCAATGATGATGATGATGATCAATAATTCTATTTTGGCTTATTTGATTATACAGATTTTAAGTTAAAATAGCATACAGATTTAATACAGATTTTAACAGTTTCTACTACAGATAAAAGGTTCAAGGCATCTGGCAACACTGGGAGTGATACAAATGCGCTAGTACTTCTTATTAGTTTGTGGTCACAAACTATAACTTTCTAATCTATTGCAATTATTTTGTGTTCATAATACTGTTATATATAACAAGATTCATGGGTTCATGGCTGCTGATGACTGCATAATCATTAATAATTAGTATACTCTGATCATATATTACACGGAACAATAATACCATAGATAAATAGATATGTACCAAGCTAAAGTTAATAATAAAAAAGAATAATACTAAATAGCAAACAGAATATAATCACTACGCTAAATAGGTAAATTTTTTTTGGAGTTTATGGCCTGGTATCTAGACCTTTAGGCCAAGTCTTAGGTATTTTTATTCGGTTTATTATAATTTTCTTCATAGTACACTGCTTCACAATATGTTGATGCGTCACATTGTGCAGCCCTTGGAAGATTTTGACGGCAACTTGAGTCAGCAGACAGCTGACAGTTGGCGATGGTATCTTAAGGCGCCTAAGCAGATAGACACCTTATCTTGAGAATCACATCACCATCAGAGCACTTATATCACCGTTTCCACTAATAGTTTACATGCGCAGACACTTAATACATAAAATCGCACCACTTTTACATATCAAAATCTACTTCAAACCATTATTCAAACAATAATACAGGAGCAGCAAACCACCGCCGATCAAGTTCCCGCCAAAACTCCAAATAGGTAAACAGTAAATACCAGTGTTGCCAAGTCTAGACTAGGGATGATCGATGATCATCGATAAAACATCGATGTTGCCACATGTCAAACATCGAAACATCGATGTCAATAAGCCCATAATCGATTATTGGGAACTTGCGAACACTGCGAACCCGCGAAACCAATATCAACTAAATCTTGCATCTCCCCTAAAATATTTAAAATTTTGAATAATTCAGAATTCCTGAACGCATCGATAACCTAAAAATATATCATTATAGTGTAACAAATTTAACTGTCAAGTGTCAACTGTAATTTCGCAGTTGTCACTGATTTCGCTTTGTTATTCAGTGGTGTCATTGTTGGTTGTCTATTTTTTTGTCGATTGATTTTTAAAATATCCGATGGTTGATCTTAAACAAGATCCAATGCACGTTTAGAACAATGTTATTGGTTCTACCTATCTAAAATAAAAAATTAACTTGCTGTGAGATATTTGACCACAATCGCTCCATCAACGCCATCTAAGCGGTTATCTAACGAATTCAAAAAGGAGGAGGTACTCAATTCGACTGTATGTTCTTCTTTTTTAATGTGCGTACTCATAACTTTTTTCTGTGTGAACCGATTTCGATGATTCTTTCTTTATTTGAAAGCTGGTGCTTCTCACGTGGTCCCATATAAATTTAATCAAAGTCTGACATATAGTTTTTGAGTTATCCTTAATAATTTATATTGAAGTCGGTTATACAATTTTTTTAATTTTAAATTATTTTTAAAAGCTGGCTGAACTCTTTATCAACAGAGAAACAGATTAACAGGTACTTCTTTGTCAAAATTACTATTTCTTCAATCAATTGGCAAAAGTATTGGACTATATAACAAATGAACTACATATTTGTAAACTTCTTCCAATTTTTTTAATAACTGTTTTACACTACATTGTTTATTAATTTCTTTTATTTCATTAATTATAAACCATTAACATGACAATTTTTGTATTCATCTAATTCTAACCAATTAAATACATGTGCAAAAAACATCGATAATGGCTAAAATCGATGTTTTGAGTAGGTTAAACATCGAACATCGATGTTGAGCTATCGATGCCAACATCGATGTTTCTGCAACATCGATCATCCCTAGTCTAGCTTGCTACATATTTATTTACCTATGGTCTAGACCGTTCCCAGTCGCCAAAAAATCAAAAATAGTAGCCTAAATTCCGCTAAATTTGCCCTTTTTTGTATTGTAGCCTAAAATCGCCTGCTGAATTGCCAGTTAGCTATTTTTAAAAGTAGATCCCTTATTTATAATTTTAACAAGATTAAATTTGAAGCACTTTATCGTAAACGTGAAAGAAAGATGAATATAAATTATATGTATGTTATCTGTTTATCATTATTAATATTTCAGAAATTGAAAGGAAATATTTTACTTACAATTAATGAGATTAACGAAGTACACACACACACACACACACACACACACACACACACACACACACACACACACACACACACACACACACACATATATATATATATATATATATATATATATATATATATCTAAGAAAGACCTCTTTTTCGTAGGTCATTGATACCTTCAAATCTAGTATTCTGTGTCAAAAACATATGTTTCATTACACGCATTTTTATTATATATCCTTAGAGACTTCCTTAATAAGAGAGAGAATTATATAGCCAAAAAGCGCCCTTGTTATTTTCCGAAGTAGCCTAAAATGCGATCAGTCGCCAATCGCAATTTTTTGTCGCCCCGACACCCTTCTGGATAGCCTAAAAGGCGAAAAATCGCCTAACTTTGCACCACTGGTAAATACTATTAAAATAAATGACTCTGAAATTATTACCACCACAAATAAAGTTGTAATATGCACAAACCAAAGATTATAGTAAGAGTAACTGTCCTATACAGGAAATGAGAGCCCTCTCGTGCGAAATCTGTCAACCGAGGAGTACTAGCGCTGTCTGGTGTTGTTTCGGCACAATATAGTGAGAATGTGTGAGTGCGTATAACACATGCACCTCTTCATATAATACACCACTGTTCAAGGTGATTCATTACGATTTATGTACTAGGATTAATTATCAACAGAAAACATTGAATTAAACATTTGAAACATTTTTTATAGTCCAGTCAAATAAGGTCTGAAATCAAAATGTTGACACTCAACTTTACATTTTTGATATAATGTAGTATTAATGATACAAAACCAATGTGTAAAGGTTTTCGTGTCCGGAACCCCCAGCAAGGTTTAAAAAAATTGTCAAAAGTGTTTTTTTCGCAATTACTCGAAAACGGTAAAAATCAGGCAAAAAACATCTTATAACAATGTGTAGAGCTTAAAATTTTACATAAAAAATGTAAAATATTTTGTTTTCCTCCGGTCAAATTTAACCGAGTGAGTAAAGTTTATATTTATAACCGAGAGAGTTTATAAATATAATTTTTAACTTTGATTTTTATTTTTAATACAGTAGATCTCCCGGAAATATCAATGTAGTGTGCTAATTATGTAATAAAGAATCATCTAAATTTTTTAAATCTTTGGATGAAAAGCTCAAAAGCTTAAAATTTTACACAAAAAATGTTAAAAGATTTTTTTCCTCCGGTCAAATTTAACCTATATAGTTAGGGAGGTTTTAAGTTTAAGGGCTGAACGTAAATTTTAAAAAATCGCAGGGAGTAGAAAAATAAGCGTTTTTTTTTAATTGCTTAAAATATCTAACCTAAGGGTTAAATTTAGAAATTAAATTTTTAGAGATACACATTTTTTTTTTGTTAAAAAAATATAACAATTTGAAATTTTGAAATTGAAATTTCAAAGCCTAAAAATTAATGAATTATTTATTTTTTTGCCATATTTAGATTACTCGTAAAATTTCCTAAATTTACGATTGAAAAAATTCCTAGTATATTTCGGCAGGTGTGAATTTATACAGTTATAAAATCTTTTTTAAATCCTACGCCGTTGTATTAAGTCCCGAGTTAAAAAGAGAGGACTATTGCTTACTCGTATACTACTATACGAGGTCCGAGTAAGAGTGAGAAGGCATCATCGGAAACCAGGAAGTATTTTTTTAAATTTTTTTAACATTATTATTTCTTAAATAAAAATAAAAATAAATAATAATAATCTTTATTAAAATTTATATAGGCTACAAACAAATTGTTGCACTGATTCCTAAACTAGGAATCAGTGCAACAATTTGTTTGATTTCTTAAAAATATGTTGAAAATTTTTTTGAGTGTCTCGACGGGAGTAAATATATTATATCGATTCTAAATTTCATGATTCGTAAAAAGTAACTTGACATGTTAGGATTAATTTTGAAATTTAACATTTTTTTTATAAACATTTGGCTTACAAATAATATAAAAAGTCATCCCGACATTTCAAGTTAGTTTTTTGAATTTTGCAATTTGGAATCGACTCAAATATGCAGTTGATACAATTCTTCAAAGTTTTCTTGAATTGAATAAATTCAAAATCCTGATTTAATTTAAATTATTAAGGGGTGTTATAGCACATGAGTAAAGAAACCGTACCGTACAGAGGCAAAGCTTCATACAACCGTGCTATGATAATTAAACTACTACAAACATGAGGCGCGTGTGTGCGTGAGCACAGACGGCTCGTCACGTATAGAGAGAAACTGCTTTAAACCGGCTCGGCCTGTGCTCAAACTCAGAGTTGTGTAAAGAATAATAAGTGTAAAATTTTATTTTTTAAAGAATTATTTGTGTTCAATGAAATATAAAAAAGTGTAATTATAGTTTAATATACTTGTTTGTATGAACAATAATAGAATAAATATAAATACATATTTTTTTAATTATCCTAAAGAATCCACTAGGTAAGTATATATAGTATATACACTTGACTATAATTTATTATTTTTAATGTGGTAGATAGATACCTCACACATATAGGTATATTATGTTTGAGGTATCTATTAACATTGAAAGAAAACATACGTAGTACCTAATAGTTATTTTTATAATGTTTATAATTGAATAATTACGTTTATAAGTTAAATACATAGGTTCATGTTTTTTTTTTATTATTTTAGACGACAAGAATGGTTAAAAGCTGTCGGACGAAAAGATATCCTTTCAAAAGTTTTTGATTATAAAAATTGTGAGGATCACTTCAAAAAATCCTGTATTAAATTTAAAAAAAGGACCGTAAAATATTTATTTGGAAATGCTTTTCCAACGCTCAACTTGCCGATAATAACGATGCTTGTTCGAGTTCCAGTCAATGTAAGAATATATCTGAAATAAGTGTATGAATTGCTTGAGCAAACATTTCGCGAATATTTTCATCTCGAAAGAAACATTGTAAATATTGGTAATGAAATATTAAAACGTGTGCAAGATTGTATATTTGTTATGTAATATGAGTGCTTTCCAATAGATTATTTAAAAAAACGACATTAGATTTAGAATTTACCATTTAATTAAATGGCGCAACAAATTTTTGAAGAACAAAAATTATAAAAAAAAAATATTTAGAATAAAAATAGTTTGTAAAAAAATATAATACATTAAGTATAATAATAAAAGCTGATAAACGTTTTGTTATTTAATTTTATCCTCAAGTGCCCTAAAAAATACAAAAATATTTTAAAATTTTGACAGCTCCTTAGAAGCTTTGCCTCTGTACGGTTTCTTTACTCATGTGGTTATAGTAAAATTTTCCTTGTGTTATTTAAAAATAATTGATTTTCGTAAAAAGTTATTAATTTTATTGTTTAATTTATTCAAAGATAAAAGTAAATAAATAAATATATATTAATTTGAAAGTTTATAAATTACGGGAACTTCAAAAGTAGACTAGCAGATTTTGCCGCTTTTAGAATGTGCTTGCTAAAATTATAATTGGCATTAAAGAAACGGTAAAAAGTTTATTCATTAATAACCAAAAGTAATTATATGCAAAAATATATTTTCGACATTTACAATGTTAGAAACATGAGCATATTCATTTTTTTTTAATAACAGAAATGGAATTTGATCAAATTCCATTTCCGTTTCATTAGATGGATTCAATGAATCCCTCGGTTGATTCATCTAGTTCAGAAAATGTATAATTTCCAGTCCTTATTTCTTCTTCTTAACGATAATATTCCCTTTCACCATCATCATATCATCGTAGGTTACTCAATAAGTTTTGAGATGCTCGAAATTTAAAAATGGAACGCCATAAGCCAATTGCTCAATATTAAAAAAAAACAAAGTTCTATTAATTTTCGTGCAACGCTTCCCGCGCTTTTCATTTAAAACGATGGATCTTAACCGTGAACATTTGCGCGTTATGATATATTATGATTTTAAATTTGGTTTAACCGAACAATTAAGTTTACAACAGTTACAATCAGCATTAGGGAACTCAGCTCCATCACGCGCAACAATTTTTAGGTGGTTTGCTGAATTCAAAAGGGGTAAAATTAATCTTAAAGATGACCAAAGAACCGGGGCCCCGCAAACAGCAGTAACGGCAGAAAATGTATGGACTACTGAAATGTTGGTGCGAGAAGACCCACGAATCACATATACGAACATCGAAAAGATTGTAGGCATTAGTTCGGGGAGCATTCATACCATCATACATCAACATCTTGGAGTGAGGAAGATTTGTTGTCGATGGATCCCTCGTTTGCTCTCCGAAAGCGAAAAACAGACTCGTGTGGATTGGTGCCATGAAATGCGTCTACGTTTTGAAAACGGGGCATCTAGGTGTGTTTCAGAAATCGTTACTGGTGACGAGACATGGATCTATCAATATGATCCGGAAAATAAAAGGCAATCATATGTATGGGTCTACTCAGAAGGACAGTTCCCGACAAAACTGAAAAGACCTCGCAACGACGGCAAAAAAATGGTGGCTAGTTTTTTTTTCGCGGAGCGCACATTTGTCGACGTCAATGCTGGAAAATTGTAGGTCAGTCAACTCTGAATGGTATACTACAGTTGCATTACCCAAAGCTTTTCAAGCTGTGCGGGAGAGAAGACCAAAAACCGGGCTTCGGGGAATCATACTGTATCACGATAACGCCTCTTCAAATACCTCCCTTAGAACAAAAGCATTTATTGAGGATTCTGGTGTTGAAACTCTAAGTCACCCACCCTACAGCCCTGACTTAGCTCCTTGTGATTTCTTTTTGTCCCCAAGAGTCAAAGAAAAAATAAAAGGCAAGTTTTTTTCAAGCGCCGAAGAAGCCGTGGCTGCCTACGAAGAAGCGATTTCCGTCCTGTCAGATCAAGACTGGCAAAAGTGTTTTCAGAGTTGGTTTAGGCGAATGGAACTTTGTATAGAGCGTGATGGAGAATATTTTGAAAAAATGTAAAATAAATATTAATAATATCTAGAATACTTTTTGTATATCTCAAAACTTATTGAGTGACCTACATATCATTCAATGGAGTATCATCTTCTAAAACTATTTGCGTTGTTGATGCGTTTTCGCAACTTTGGCCATGGCAACTTTAGCAAAATTGGTTACATTTCAAACCGCTTTTCTTACAGCTACATCTAGCTGATGTGCAGTTAGTTTGCAACCACAAAATACCTAAAATTAATTCATATTACAACAAGAAAAGTAATAGATGTTAACCTAAGTGTACATACTTATTCAATATGTTCCTGTGGTGCTGGATATGAAGTTGACATAATAGGCAGCATCATAAGTAATGTCTTTCTCCATCCCTATTCTTCAGGGTTCAAAGTATTGCCCAACCATATTTGAATCTGATAATATACACGTTTTGTTTATTCACGCAATGACGATTCTGTTGGTGGTAGAGAAGCTAATACAACTTCTTTTTCAAATACAGCTGCTGATGCTGTAAATAAATTGTATCTTAAATCACCAATCTTTAAATTATCAGCATCACCATGGCCGTACTGATGTAATATAATTATTTCGGCAACTTCATATTATGTATTAACTGAGCTATTTTGTCGTAAAAAACTGTTATTATATATATTATTATATATATTCTTTAATAAAAAGATGATGATTTTTTTCCCTTTTTTAAAGATAGCGCTTGTTGTGTTGCAGCTGGCAAATGCGTGTGCAAAAAGCATAAATGATTTTAAATCTCGGTTATTCTGCTTTGAATACAGAATATTTGCATTTCTTTCAGGACTTTTTTTGAGAAAATAGATGATTTCAGAATCTGAAGAAAGGGAAATTAATAAAATTAGTAAGTCGACATCATTTCAACAAACTTAAATAATGATTTCTTATATTTACGCGAACACTACACCTTGAATAAAACTATTTTTTACGGATTTTATCGCGTTTAATTTACCATTTTAATTCCCGACGTTTCGGGTGCTTTACACCAACCCATGGTCACGGGGGGGACTGAGATGTTTGACGTCCCGATGTCATAGTTAGCCCGGCTACCTTCAGTTTTTTAATATTAATTTTTTGGTTCGATCCACGCGGAATGAGCTTACAGTATCTTGAAGTCTTGCAGTGGTATGCTTGGGTTTGGATTTAATTTTGTTAATTATAGGATCCCAAGCAGATGGCAGCACCCATCCATCTTCTTTATTGAAATTAGGATGTTTTTTAATTTCAATAGCCTCGCGTATCATCCTTGGTAGGAATCGGTGTTCTTTTGCGAGAATTTGTGGTCTTGATAGATCTGAAGGGCCTGAATTTCGCAATAACACCGCGAAAAATCCCATATGAGGAAATTATCTGTAGCGTTGAGGAATGTCTGTTTAAAAACAATGTGAGAAAGGAAGATTTAGAGGCCATACGTCAAGACATTTCGTCCTCGTTACGTCGAAGTTCAGTGCCGAAACTAAATCTACCCAAAGACGAGATTAAAGCGTTGTACAACTTACGCAACAGACCAGAGCTCACGATTCTCCGTACAGATAAAGGAAATGCTACGGTAGTAATGGATACGTCAGATTATAATTTTAAAATACAACAACTTTTATCGGACGAAAGTACGTACAAAAAGGTCAAAACAGACATATCTCGCTGACAATGAAACTATGGTCAGTTTTGATGTTCAGTCACTATTTACATGCTTACCTATTGAAGACTGCATCTCAATTGTAACCAGGAAGCTAGAAGAATACAACATGCCTACAGAATATGCAGTATTACTCAAACGCTGCCTTACATCTGGCTATCTATTGTGGAAGGAGAAATTCTACAAGCAAGTAGATGGTGTAGGAATGGGCTCACCTGTATCTCCCATAGTCGCCGACATATTCATGGAGGACTTTGAGGAGAAAGCCCTTCTTACTGCTCCTGTATATCCAAGATTCTACAAGCGGTACGTAGACGACACTTTCACAATTTTACCATCTGACAAAGTAACTGCATTTTTAAACCACCTTAATTCCATAAATTCTAAAATACAATTCACAATGGAGTTAGAGGCAAACAATTCTTTAGCTTTCCTAGATGTTCTAGTCATTCGAAATCCTGATAACACTATTGGTCACACTGTGTATAGGAAAAAGACCCATACCAACCGATATTTAAATGGTGAATTGCACCATCATCCATCACAGTTAGCTACCGTGGGAAAATCTTTGTATCAGAGAGCACGAGGGATCTGTGACAGAAAACATCTGGCCGCCGAGCTTCAGCACGTCGAGCAAGTATTGCAAGACAACAAGCTTCGGGTCCCGCGCCTACGTCACAGTGACCGAGTGAAGCCGGCCACAGTCGAGCGTGTGCCTGCTGTACTACCCTATGTCAGAGGAGTCACAGACAAGGTTGGCTACATTTTGAAGCGAGCTTCTATTAAAACATACTTCAAGCCGCCGTAGAAGATTAGTCGATTTTTACCATCCGTCAAGTGTAATATCCTCTACAACATGCAGGAGTGTACAAGCTTGATTGTGAATGTGGTCTCTCTTACATAGAACAAACAAAAGATCCATTAAAACCCGCGTAAAGAACATATAGCTGACGTGAGGCACCGACGCTCTGGGAAGTCTGCAGTCTGGGAACATGTTCAAGATCGTCCCCGCCATTACATCAGATTTGATAGACCACAAATCCTCGCAAAGAACACCGATTCCTACCAAGGATGATATGAGGCTATTGAAATTAAAAACATTCTAATTTCAATAGAGAAGATGGATGGTGCTGCCATCTGCTTGGGATCCTATAATTAACAAAATTAAATCAAACCCAAGCATACCGCTGCAAGACTTCAAGATACTGTAAGCTCATTCTGCGTAGATCGGACCAAAATTAATTTTCAAAAACTGAAGGTAGCCGGGCTAACTATGACATTGGGACGTCAAACACCTCAGTCCCCCCCGTGACCATGGGTGCTGTAAAGCACCCGAAACGTCGGGAATCAAAATAGAAAAATTAAACGCGATAAAATCCGTAAAAATAGTTTTATTCAAGAAAACTTTGAAGAATTGTATCAACTGCATATTTGAGTCGATTCCAAATTGCAAAATTCAAAAAACTAACTTGACATGTCTTGATGATTTTTTTTATTATTTGTAAGCCAAATGTTTATAAAAAAAATGTTAAATTTCAAAATCATCCCGACATGTCAAGTTAGTTTTTGAATTTTGCAATTTGGAATCGATATAATACATTTACTCTCGTAGGGACACTTAAAAAAATCTTCAACATATTTTTAGAAATAATAATGTTAAAAAAATATTTAAAAAAATAATTCCTGGCTTCCGATGATGCCTTCTCACTCTTACTCGGACCTCGTATAGTAGTATACGAGTAAGCAATAGTCCTCTCTTTTTAACTCGTGACTTAATACAACGGCGTAGGATTTAAAAAAGATTTTATACCTGTATAAATTCACACCTGCCGAAATAAACTAGGAATTTTTTTTTCAATCGTAAATTTAGGAAATTTTACGAGTAATCTAAATATGGCAAAAAATAAATAATTCATTAAGTTTTAAGCATTGAAATTTCAATTTGAAAATTCAATGCTTCGGGGTCACGGGGAGTGTGTAGTGTTCGCGTAAATATAAGAAATCATTATGATTCTTTATTACATAACTAGCACACTACATTGAGGATACGGGAGATCTACTGTATTAAAAATAAAAATCAAAGTTAAAGTATATATTTCCAAAACCGCGCCAAAAACACGTTTAAAAGAATAAGGCCCGTATTAATAAACGTTACTCAGCTCAAGTACACGCACTTGAGTACATTCTTGAGGTTATGATCTTATTAATAAACATATCTCAAGATGCGGTTTAGGTTTACGATATCAGCTGAGTGCCACACTAATTAATAAACGAAACTCGACTCACAAGTGTGTATACTTGAGTGCAAGTCATAGAATATAGATATTGAGATGCTGATTTCGTAATGAGGGCGTATCAAATGATTACGTACTTGAGTTCATCGTTGAGTAACGTTTATTAATACGGGCCCCTTAGGGTTCCGCGCAAAAATCATAATTTAGTATATATAAATCGTAGTAAATTCCACGCGGGCGAAGTCGCGGGGGACAGCTTGTAGTTTATAAAAAAATACTTGTGTGCAGGTCACACGTGCTGGAAGTGAAACCTTCAGAAAACTAAACTTTGAGAGAATGCGACAAATGCAGGTTAATAGGAGTAGGATAATTGTAAGGTTTATTTATTACAATATTGTTACCAAGTTTAAAATTATTTAAAATATTATTTCACGTAATATATTTTATATTATATTTATTATTAAATAACCTATTTATTATTAAATATCATAATATATTTATTATGAAATAACCAAGTTTTCAATTTCGACAATTGACACGAGTAGCTTATGTTAACTTAAGTATGAATATTATTTTAATATGATAATTTTTAACCACAAGTGCGGCATAAAATATATGATAATAGTTTAATTTTATAACAAACAAATGTTACAATCCTTATTTGTAGATATGTAGAGCCAAATTTTTAGTATAATAAATCAATAGATTATTTTCTTTAGAGTAAAATTGCTTTGCCGTAGCGTCAATTAAAATGTATGTTAAACATCTTTAAAGCAACGCACAAAAGTGAAACCGAGATAATAGGAAACACACCTTTTTTTTAATACTAGCATTGCTATTTACATTACTTATATTCCCTTTAACCACTGTAAGGTAAAAATGTTTGTGTTAGAAGCGGTTCATGACAGTTGTCGAATGGCGGATTACAACCCACTTTTGAGTTCGGGGTCCGTACCCTACCATTAGGTTACTGTCGCTTACTACACTGTATTCTATCTCATTCTCTCGTAGACTAAATCATATAGATGTATATGTTTATCTCTTTTTCGTTTCATCGAGTTTCAAATCACAACGATTCTAAAGAAGTATTCACTCCAAAAAATAGGTAAAGTTCGCTCACCTTATAACTACAGAGTAAGTAGTAAGGACCAGAGGATAAACTTCATAACAACGTCGAAAATGTATACCTATTTTGATAAGTTTGTCACCTGATGCATGTAAAAAATTTAAAATTTAAAAGTCACAAAATATTGTTAGTCTTTCGATGATATAAAATGTATGTAATAAAATAAATAGTAATTAAATGTCATGTCTTGATGTTGGTAAAGATGCTTGGCGCCCTTTAAGTTACAGAATAAAAAATATAGAATACATAGGTTTGAAATTCCCGCTAAAAAGTTTTATATTGGCTCTCACCGTGGTGCTTGTAGTGTACGTGTATAAACACGTGTTTCCTTTTTTTAGTATGAAGTTGGCATTCTTCTCTCGGACCAGAGAGTAATTGTGTTCTGTGAATAAGGAAGTCCCGCCTTTTAAACCTAGTCATTATACACTCTTTGTTGACAATTAACAAATTTGATTTTATTAATTTTTTGCACGTATTATAGCAGGGTGCAGTTTTTTATATTGCAAAAAGCACCGAATTCTAATTATTTTAAGTTATATCGATCTTATAAGGTGAGCAATCTTTACCTATTTTTTTATTTATAAACTATATGGGTGCGATTTAAATAATTAATATTTTTGAGATGTGCTATTTAAAATACGTCTGTCAGTATTTTTTATTTTATATATACTCCAAATTCGTAGGCTGGGGTAGGGGAGGGGGTCCAGTGCTAGCGCCTTTCGTTATAAGTGTATTAGTGTTGCCAGGTCCAATGGGCCAAATATCGGGACGGAAGGTAAAAATAATCAAGAATTTGGTTTACAAATCTAATGAAATAAGAATAAAAAATATATTTTTTGTAGCCATTATGGCCGCCATGAGTTATGATAGTGTTTTTGACACAACGCGCAATTTCCTTTATAATTTTTTTTTGCCTGAGCTGACCAAGGAATAATTTATCGTCCATGCATCGGAAACACTGCATATTCGTCTATGTGCGTTTTTTTTCCGTCAATCAGAATTTGTTGAACGATTAGTTCCAATTCAAATACACATTTACGTGATTTTTATATATTCGATTTATTTCAAAACCGATTTTTGGTAGCCTGTGGTTGTTCGTTATGGAATGGCATAGTTTCACTGACTTAGAAGTATATGGACTGGGCATACGTCCAGAATTAGCGTGACTACCTACAAAACTCTGGCGCATAAAATGGCCGCCTTTTATAGGGTTGTAACTAAGCAATATGGGCAGCTGATATCGATATTTTTACTAATATTGATTTGTTCTCATTTTATATAATTGAATTTGTTGCTTAATTTACTTTATTCCGTAGGTATTTATATAGGTACAGGGCTAAATTTTCAATCGTCAAATAACTTATCTGAGGAATAAATAATGTGTCTGACAGTTTTATGGCTTTTGTGTAGATAGAAATTAAATCCGAAGCCTAATTGCGTAACACACTTAAAATGGCAAACCATACCATTTTGACAGTTTAACAATATCCATTGCGTTGTTTATGTTGTCGAGCAAACGAATTTTTCAATCACATGAAGCAATGGATATTATTGGGTTGTCAAATTAGATTTGGATTGCTATCCCTTAAGTTTCGCTCGAGCTGCTTCACCAGGCTTCACCGCATATGTACACTTACGCAGTGCATACTCTGCTACAGATTTTTTGTTAGGTACAGTCGAACAAAGAGTTAAGTATGCAGGCAGCTAACTTGCAACTTGTTTTAAACAATGTTTTGAGTGTGCTAAGTACTTACTCAAGTTTTTTACATCATTTATAAGTGTGAACAAAGTAAAAAAGTTATAACGCACACAATAAAAATGAATATTGACATAGGGGGAAGATGAAAATTTTTGCTTGTAAACCAAATACCTTTGTTTATTGAACAATATTACTCGGATGGAGATCCCTGATCCCAAATTATAGTATTTTTAATATAAAATAATAATGATTAGTTGAGTAAAAATTAAATAAACTGTTTTAAAACCAATACTTATTTATTATTAATTGGTATGTAGAAACGATCTGCACATAATTGATCACAAATGGTAAGTTATACAAGTATGTTCGGTCCTGCTGGATATCATGTTTTATTTATTCATTCAGATTTGAAATGAAAAATATTACATATTATTTTTCGCAGGTACATTAATTTTGTTCATTTAAAATTTGAAAATCTGGCATGATCATGAAACGGTGGATGAAATATGATATCTAGGATTTATAAACTATTATTATTATTATTTATTAATTTCTGAACAAAATTAAGTTATTAAAATAATTTATAGGACAATTTGTCACTGCTTTTTGACAGTTTGACAGCAGATCTAACACAAAACTTGGCGCTTAACATGGCGAAGCAATCACGCATGGATGAGCTAATGACGTCATACGAACCAAACCAAAATAAGCACTTGACAAACTGTAGTTGTCTCTCTTTTCTATAGCAGCTACTGCTTTGTTAAAAAGAGACAAAACTGTTTTTGACAAGTGTGTGTCGATATTATAGATATTTGTATAAGTATTATTTCTATAATAGAATCATAGACTTAGGATATACTAGCGTATAGACCAACATAGTGTGCAAGGAGAAGAAAATTCCTTATGGCAAAATGCAAGATAGAAAAGGATACTAAATCTCATGACTCTGTAACCGATTTTAAATGACAGGTCGGCACAATTCGGCACGCAAGAAATAGCTCCGAGATATTTTGTAATTTTTAAAGTATAATAGTTGTTATTTTTAGTAAGTAACTTTTTCCAAAATGGTTAATTTTTCCGTGAGTGACTGTGCTGTTAATAATAGAAATAATCCTGATAATTTCACATATCACAGGTAATTCCCAAGACGTCGTCAATGTTATGACGCGTTTATTTTTGGTTAAAATTTATATTACATACTGTTTAAAATATAGAATATATTCAATTATTTTGTTAATTTTGATATTTTGCAAAGAAAAAAGTCACGTTGTTGATAATTTGCATAAATTTGGTAAATACATTTTATACAAAATATTTTACATGTACGCTAGATGTATTGACTCAACTATATCAAAATTAATGTCGATATTTTATCTTGAATGTTTATAATGAATCGATAGACTTGCCTACACAACAAGAAAATAAATCCTCGGTTTGCGTTCTAAAATGTAATTTTATTTTGCCGTTTTTCAAACAGATTCCCTACGGATTCTATAATTAGAAAAAGTGGTTAAGGTTCATTGGACGGTTGGTTGGAATGCAAAGAAAAACTCAACAATTTTCAACAAACATTTTCTTGAGAAGTATAAAAGAAAAGTAGAATAAAACAATTTTATTAAAAGGAGTCATTTCTACATTATTTGTACCAGTAAGTAAAATATTGTTATAATAAGACTTCAAAAATATAACTTTCAAAACTTTAGATAAATATAGAGACAGATTTTCATACATTATAAAACTGTAGTACATTAAAGACAAAAAAATCTTGAGATTATCCTCTTTAAGCCATTATGAACCCAACTAAGTATCTATTTATCAACCAAAATAAATGTATAACCAACCGCACAGCCTTACGGTCACACTAGTACAATATTCATAGCATCATGCTATTTTCCCCAAGGGGTTGAGCGGAGCTTCGGAACTGCGGATTATATTCCCAAATCATAACGATAGAACTTTTAGTACGTAGTTAGGTATAGATATTTAGTAATGCTCCTCAAGCGCTACTAGACGACCGCGCATGAGACGTGATAGTATAAATTCCATAGTATTTGATACTCACAACGGTCAATGCCCGATTCATGCTTGATGGCCGACGACATTGTCGCGAGGGCTTAAATAGCGTGGTTCATCCTACAGCGTTAGTCGTAGAGAAGAGGAACTCGTGGTTAGTAATAGCTGCGCAGATCAATAGATCTGCAAAATTAAGTTGCACTTGCCGCGGTCAGTCCATGACTGAGTGACCATTTTCTTAACATACCGAGATTGAGAGAATAGAGAGTGCATCTGTATCCTCAGACACTTAGTGGACTTTACTGTTTTAAGATCATTATGTTTTTATAATTCATGTAGCTAAAATGATAATAAGTTTATTATTACTTTATACTTTTCAGGGACAGATGAAAGAATATAAACATGAAGCATGGTGAAGCCTCATAAAAATATTGGCCTTTAAACAGAGTAATCTTATTTAACTGATTCCTACAAGTTTCCTTCCTTAAATTATTAAGTTTACATTTATACTTAAGTCGAATGTGAAAATAAACTTCTATAATCTATTTAATTATTAAATGTTTGTAATTATCACAAGTAATACTTATATGAAAAATAAAGCAGCCATTATGTACTCCGTGTCCCCGTTTTTGTTTCCCCATCAAAAAATTTTATAAAATATAAATAGGTATATACTTAGTTATGTATCTACCTATTTATATTAATAATATGTTAAAAATAAATTCCGGGGAAACTGCCCACGGCAGTAAATATTTTCTCCAAAGATCATAGCTCGAAAATACAACATTCTGATCTGATTATTGGGGAGTTTTTTAAGTTTTCGGTTAAGTCACCTGGGATTTTATACATTTGAATTAAAATCCAACAAAAGGCAGGTAGGTTCAGCTTATTCCCAGGAACATGTTATATGAATACTTTTTAATTATTTTAGAACTACATATCATGGTAAAATTCAGTTAATTTTGAAGTTATTCAACTTCATGCACTAAATAATTTTTATAATCTTTTACCACTTCCTTAACAATCATTTTGATAGTCCTTTTAAGTAAAATATACATCACTAGCTAACGCACACAATGACAAATCAAAATTGGTCACGCGTTTTCAGGCTGTCAGGTGGTCTATACGTCAGTATATTCTAAGTCTATGAGTAGAATATGCCGCCTCCATAAGTATATTTATATATCTATGCATAGTTTAGCGTAGCACATCACTATAATAGTATGTAAGTGGGCGGTACCCATCCATGAAGTTCAACAATATCTGTATGACAGTTTATCTAAAAAATACGAAACTTCATAGGCGTGAGCTGTCATACGCACCATGCTACAACGCAAAGACTATAATAAGAAGTGCTAGCGCACTCTTAGATAACTTCGTTTGCGTTTTCCAACACAAACGTGGAGTATCCAATATTGGGTATTGTTACTCTAAAGTTTGTGAATCAGTAACAACAGTAACATTTGATAATTATCTGTTGAAGGCGACTTTATATGTTAACAGGTATGTGTAGAAAAGAACATCGATAAGTACCTATTATAGACAAGGAACTCGACAAAGCTATTGAATATTATTGTTTGTCAAAACCCAGTATTATAAAGCCAAACATGTTGGTGATTACCATATTAAGATTAGTAACAAATTTTTATTTACCTATATTATCAAATAGTATTTTTTTAAATATTAGCTGTAAGTTCACCTTAGTTCATTTAACTCAATTGGTTGAATGGTTTAAGAAATTCACTTACTTGTGGAATGTTATCCCACTTTCCAATTGGATAACGAGTTTTACAAGTAACGCACACTCATTATTACTAAAAATAATTCTTATTAAATAACTAAAATCATACATATTCAATCTGCAAAAAATACTTTCACTTTTTCGTTTAAAAGCTTAAAATGCTGAGATACAATTTAAACAACACAACAGACTTTGGCATATTCAATCGGCACAAAGATTTTGTAGGGTATATCCAGTCCAGCGTACTTGTATATATAGAGGTCAGTGACTATAAAGGATTATTACCACTTGATACCGAGATAAATGAAGATGTGGCTTAAAAGACAAGCATTCAAGCCAAAAATCATAATAAATAAAGACTATCTGCTGCCTGTCATCTGTCACATTTTATATGTGACAGATGACAGCCAGATTCCAAAGAGTATAGTAAGTATATGCTACTATGCCAGATTCTCACAAATTATAATTATAAAGTTGTGCCACTGACTTAAGCAGATTCTGTGAAGCTGGAGTGGAGTGTGGACTTATTAGTTATTATAAGTTATAACTAAAAGCCGATAGATAGGAATATTTAGTGATACTTGATAGATTTTAATATTTTCTCTTCGATAACATTGTATTTTGTTCCTTTTCTATTCATCATAATATTAATAGAATGTAGCTATTTTTCTATAAATTAAATTATTATTTAGTTCTCTTGTTGTATAGTAATGTGAATAACCTGCATCTTTTAGATTAAAATGCCTAAGAAGTTTGTCGGAGAAAATAGCAAAGCAGTTGCTGCGCGAGAGCGTAAAGAACTTGCAAAAGAAGAGAAAGACCAAAAACTTAAGAAGATGATAGAAGATTCTGAATGGCAAGATGATGATGACAAATTGAAAAAAAAGCAACAAAAGAAGGTTTGTCGCATTTTATTATATTTTTCGTGAGCTTAATTCTACTTAGATTACAACAATAATATGTTAGCAGAATCAGAAGTCCTAGTCTAGAAGTCCCAGCAGAATGTCTAGGCGTAATGGTGATGAAAAATAATTACTATAAAGTAATAATACATTATCTACGTCTAACTCCATGTGAGGTTTTATGATGATGATGGAACAATTTCCTAGAAGAATATTTTATCCTAGGCTTACTATTATTTTCAAAAACTAAAATAAGCATGATATTCCCTCTTATAATAAGCATGGGTGTTTAAATACATCGATAAGTTGATCATGTGACAAAGTCAAGTATCTAAAAGCATAGTTGATGTGATGTAACTGAATAATATGTACATAAACAAGTGGTAATACAAAACACTTTGTACAACCGTTAAATTGTTAAGAATAACTCAAAAACTATTGGTCAGACCTTGATCAAATTTATATGGGACCACATGTGAAGCACCAGCTTTCACATAAAAAAGAATCATCGAAATCGGTTCACCCAGACAAAAGTTATGAGGTAACACACATAAAAAAAGCATACTTTCGAATTAAGTACCTCCTCCTGTTTGAAGTCGGTAGAAAACTGCAGCTTTTTATTATCAGGAAGATGCTGCTGTCCATTGCCTGTTTCAGTTTGCCTCTGAAGCTTTTTACATAAGCTGCTGGATGTTATGAGGTAAGGGATACCCTTATGCCACCATTACCTTGCTATTTATCGCTTATTACCAAACAAATAGTTAGAACATTGAATAAAACTACTTTTACTTTGTACGGATTTTATCATGTTTAATTTAACTTATTTTAAACGTTAAAAACGTTTCAAGTGCTTTGCAGCATCCATGGTCACAGAGTTGATGGGGAGGGTGTAGTTTTATTCAATGTGTAATGATTGTATAAATATAAAAATTTACTGTGGTTAGACCACTCTTGTGCTTCACCTAAAACTACCCAACACAGACCAAAAAATTGTTTACTGTGTCGGTCAAAGGCAGGACTCAAGATTCATTCTAAATATTATAATAGTCTATATTACTACTCACATCAAAAGCCTTCCCTCATTTCTAAAATGGTAATTAGGCTAGTAATTTGTCAAATATTAATTTTTAGGTCATGTCATAGACATACATAGAATTATTTCTATTTCCATTAATAAAAGTTAATTGTTAAAGTGGACTGCCAGAATGACGAAAAAATACTTTTTTTAAATTTCATAAATTTAAAATTGGAAATGAGTTGCTCGCGTCCCTAGGCTTCGACCACCTAATCCTAGGCCCACCCTACACGTGTCCCCCGGGTGGTGCTAAACAAGCGACAAAGCCGGAAGTACAGATTTGACTCCTCGCCGTGTGGTAACGGCGTAAAAAATACCACCCCCTGCTTTCGCACCATGAGGCACAAACTAAAAGAAGTGGCCCCGAGTTCCCGGCGCCCCTTTAATGGGGCAGGGGTGCGAAGAATCTCCGGGAGGAAAACCGGCGACGAGGTTCGCCACCCGTCACGTTTTGTCTCCCGGAGGGGCGTAAAGTGGATTGCGGAAGCCCTTCTGGCTACGCTGAATGTATGTGGAGCAATGAATGATAAGATGGATGAAGTATGCGATATGATGTATGATAGAGGAATAGATGTGTTATGTGTAAATGAGACGAAACGGAAGGGAAAGGATGCCACTACACATGGCATGTATACCGTGTACTGGTCTGGTGTAGACGAGACCGAGCGGGCATGCCAGGGAGTCGGTATCATCCTTTCAGAAAGAATGGGTCATTGTGTTAAAGAGTATGAATGTGTAAGCCCGAGACTGCTCTGGATACGATAGAAAGTGGGCTTAAAGAAGTTGTTTGTTCTAGGGGTCTACGCCCCCAGACATGTCTAAGCCCACTTATATCCGAGAGCAGTTTTGGGAGATGGTAAGGATGGTGCTAATGAAATGCAAGGGTAATGAAAATATTTTTATATTAGGAGATTTTAATGGAAGGGTTGGCGTGAAGAGGCTTGGTTATGAAAGGATATTGGGAACGTTTGGTGATGAAAGTATAAATGAGAATTGTGAAAGCCTCTTCACCGTATGTGTGGAAAAGAATATTTTTGTGACGAACACTTTCTTTCGTCATAAGAAGATCCACATGTATACATGGGAAAGAGGTGGTGATAGAAGTATGATAGATTTCATATTTGTGGATGAAAGAATGAGGAGCGCAGTGGTAGATACAAGGGTTTACCGGGGGTCCAACGTAGGGACGGATCATTACTTGGTCTTATGCCGAATTAATGGTCTATTCAGATGTTGGCGGCATCGGACATCTGTGTCTACCACTGAGTTACAGCGTATAAGAACAGAGAGGTTACAAGATGAAGGTGCGGAAGAGAAGTTCAAATGTAGACTGAGAGAAAATATAAGTATGGATGAATTGTGTATGAATGATTTAGACTTGGAGACTGTGTGGTATAATGTCAAGAAAGGTTTGGTGGATGCAGCTACCGAAGTATGTGGTGTATGTAAGAGAACGAATGAAAAGAAAAATAACACTTTATGTTGGGATGATGAGGTACGGATGGAAATGATAAAAGAATATCGGATAACTTCCAGGCAAATATTAAAATGTTCTGGAAACTCGTAAGAACTGCCAGGGGACATTCAAAACAGCCTAGAATGAATGCTATACGAGACCAGAATGGCTGTATTCTGAATGACAAAGTGTCGAGTTTAAGGAGATGGAAGGAATACTTTTAAAGCGTGTTTATGAGTGTTGAGACGTTTGAATTAAATGAAATAGAAATTCCTAAAGAAGAGGAAAGAGATAGAGAGATAAGTATAGATGAAATAATGAAAGCAATGAAAAGTATGAAAGCAGATAAGGCAGCCGGATATGATAGAGTATCACTCGAAATGCTAAGGGCTGGAGAGGAAGTGGTGGCAGACCTGCTGTACACCTTGTTTAATAGTGGACAGGGATGTATTATGGCAAACACTGAACTCATTTGGGTTGAGCGCTGGGTTGATACAGGCATTGAAGTCTCTGTATAAGGACTCCAGTGCTTGTGTCAGGATCAACGGGGCTTACTCAGACTGGTTTGGCATCCATAAAGGGGTCAGACAGGGCTGTGTGGCTTCCCCGTGGCTGTTCAACCTATTTATGGACAGTTGTTTGGAAAATTTGAAAGTTGAAGAATGTGGGTTAAGAATGGGTGAGTTAACCGTCAAATGCCTTTTGTACGCCGATGATCAAAGCGGCCGAGTTGCAAATGATGGTTACATTAATGAACAGTTCATTAAAAGAAAGGGGAATGAAAGTGAACGCAATTAAGACGAAAGTTATGGTTTTTGAAAGAGAAGAAAGTAAAACAATATGTGAAATAAAAAAAGAAGGGAGTTGGTCGAGCAAGTAGATGAGTTTGTGTATTTGGGATGTGTATTTAGCAGGGATGGTAGATATGATAAGGATATAGAACGACGAGTGAACGCAGGAAATAAAGTAAATGGGGCTCTACACTCTGTTGTGGAAAGTTAGAATGTGTCCAAAAAGGCACGTATGGCAATTCACAATGCTGTGTTAGTCCCTACTTTAATGTATGGTAGTGAAAGTTGGGTGTGGCAGAAGAAGCACGAGAGTAGAATAAATGCTGTAGAAATGCGGTCATTAAGGAGTATGTTAGGGCTGAATCTGAATAACAGAGTGAGAAATTGTGTGATAAGAGAAGAGTGTGGTTTGCAAGATGATGTTGTGACCAGGATTAAGAAAGGAATGCTTCGGTGGTTTGGTCATGTAGAAAGAATGAATGAGGAAAGAGTGACAAAGCAAATTTATGTGGCAGAGTCGGAAGGGACGTCCTAGACGAAAATTTATCGACCAAATTGGCGATATATTGAAAATGGGCCAAATTAAGAGTACCCTTAACCGACGAGCGTGTATGCGTAGGTATATGGATGTGGAGGAGGCGAGAGAGATGTGTCAGGATCGTGCCAAATGGAAGTGCATAGTCTCTGCCTACCCCTCTGGGTGACAGGCGTGAGTGTTTATGTATGTAAATTTAAAATGTCTAAATCATTGTTGCCTATAAGTCTTATGTTAATTATAACCACAATTATTATTATTTGCCCCTTGATTAAAATTTGCATACTTGCACATTCAAGCACACATGCCTGCACCTTTCCTTGCACATATTCAGTTACATCACACCTACTCTGTTATTATCAGAGGGAATATCTTCCTTATTTTAGTTTTTCACAATAATTGTAAGCCTTAGATATATATTTCATGACTTGCCCCCCACTAGATGGAGTTACGCCCGGGTAAGACATGCAGGAAGTTGATGGTTGCAGGTGGCTCTGGACCGTGCTTTGTGGAATTCTTTAGTGGCCTATTTTCAGCAGTGGACTTGTGAAGGGCTGTAATGATGATGATGAATGATGAGTTCCATTTTAGGTACAAATTAATTCCATTATAAACAATAGCCAATATAAAATCTCTCAATTTTACATTTTCAATCGATAGTTTTGTTAAACAGCATTAAAACTCTTGGTCAGGACTTACTTCACTTTGCTTGTTTCTTGTTCTGTATTTATTTATTAAAGTAAGTATTTAATTGCATGAATAGGTTTTGTCACATATGTGTGTTTTAGGAAGAACAAGAGAAAAAACGACTGGAGCAATTAAAGAAGAAAGCAGAAGCAAAAGCATTATTGGAAAAGGAGATGGAATCAATTAAAGGCACTGTTAAAGCAGCACCACAGCCAAAGATCACTCGTGCACAAATAGAGCAAATAAAGGAAAGGTCCAAGAAGGCTGAGCCAGAAAAACCAGTGGTAAACTATGTTTTCATAACATTAAATTTTAATCCTATGGACAATTATACTATATAAAAAATAGTCACATTTTCTAATGAAAATTGTGCATTGCAGCTTGCAAGAGTTGTAGTTGAAGAGCCTCCACTTGAAGAAAATCTTAATAGATTACAATTAGAGGGTGAAGTTGCACAATCAGTAGAAGAAGCTATATCTATACTAAGGTAAACATTTTTAATTTTGTTACACAAAAATGCTACATCAAAAAGCAGCCTGCAAGAGTTGTAGTTGAAGAGCCTCCACTTGAAGAAAATCTTAATAGATTACAATTAGAGGGTGAAGTTGCACAATCAGTAGAAGAAGCTATCTCTATACTAAGGTAAACATTTTTAATTTTGTTACACAAAAATGCTACATCAAAAAGCAAAAAAGTGTTTAGTCTAATGTTTATTTATATTTAACTTTATAAAAGGAATAGGCGGCGACTGTATGGCCAAGGTTTGAATTATGCACCCCTGAACGGGTTCCCGCCGTGGCTTGGTCACTCGCGATTAACTAAGAGGAACCCACATGGCTGGCCCAAGGTATATGGCCGGCCCGAGGTGGCAGAGCCCACTGTGGAGGAAAAGGAGCGTTGGTATGGTGATGCGCCACTCGCCCTATCCTCCGAGACTCTGACGAGGCCGCACCGTTGATGCGGTGGTGGTGGGGCTGCGGGGGGAGAGGAGTGTCGATATTGAGAGGCGCCGCTCTCCCTTCCCTCCGCAGCCGAATCTTGGTTGGCGGCAGAGCCGTAGACCAGATCCGCTGCTGAGATCTGGAAGGCTAAGTGCTTCTGAGTGCTCGTTTTTCCTGGTCCCATGACCTTCGCTCATCAGACACGGGGGCGTCCGATGCGCAGGTGAAGTTGGAGGGCGCGCCATGTGTTCTGGTGCGCTTTACCTGAGAAGGAGATGGGGGAGGAGTAGTCCCCTCCCGAGGAGGGGCCGCCATAGGGCGCCCAGCGCTTGCCTTGACTACTCAATTAGACTATTTTTTTGGGTCGAATGGGTCGGCTCGACCGGGAAGGACCACACTCTCACAGAATACCAACGTAAAATAACAGCTTAACGCTGCTGTGTTTCGTATGGTGAGTGTAGAGAACCGGAGACCCTTTTACTGGAAAGGGCATTCCGTCTGTCGTCACGGGTGACAACGCATCTGCATTTTGGTTCGTAATCAAGGATAGATGTAGATGTCTGTGGGCCGCAGCAACCACTTACCATCAGGTGGACTGTGTGCTCGTTTGTCGCCATTATCTTATAAAAAAATTAAAAGCTTAACTTTTCTTTTATGATTTTCAGTGATAAAGCAGATACTGATAAGCATCCTGAGAAGCGTATAAAAGCTGCATACACTGCATTTGAAGAAATTAATCTACCAAGATTGAAAGCTGAAAACCCATCCCTGAGGCTGTCACAACTTAAACAAATGCTTAGGAAAGAATGGATTAAGTCTCCACATAACCCACTTAATCAGAAGATTTGAGATTTGTCCATATCATTTTTAAGTGTCTAGTCCATAGTTGGAATCTAATTAATGTTTGTTCAATGCTTTTTGACACTGCTGTTAATTCATACGATGTTTTAGAATTAAACAAAACAGAAACCAAGTGTGAGACTTATAACTATATTTATTATATAAAGTCAATATTGTTAAGGTTTGTTTTTGGAGCAGTGCAGAGCATTCACTTAGAACTTATGCAGCAAAAGGCTATATCACTCAGAAACATTGTTAAAAATATCTATAGCCCAAGCAGTGTGGCGCTCAGGTGTGTGCATACATTCCTTATTTTTGACATTGCTGTAAATTGTAAACAATGTTTACTGTTTACACTTGGACCATTCGTTCCAAATTTTCACACTGATGCTTCCCACTGCTCTCAAACTAACCTTAACTAGTAAAATGGTCCAAGTGTCCAACTTTTTCACTTAAGTTCATTATTATATTTTATGTAACCTGTTTTGTACATATTAAATATATATGTTTTAAATTCACTCTGGCTCATTATTATATTGCAACGGTATCCCTCTTCGGCCTTGCTCAGCTTTTTTTACTTCCGTTTCCCCTAGTTTCTGTTCCAGACCTTTCCATGACCTTTCCTTTAAATTGTGACCAATAGTTTCCAATGCCAAATTTTGTTTTTCAGCTAACCCCATTGTGCTTTCCGTGTTTGATTGAACTCTAGTTTCTCTAATTTTACCAGTGATCAGACTCACGTCTGTGATTTCTTTGGTGTGGTTGATATCACAATAGTGGTGCTTGCCAGGCAGTAGCTCATTATAGTCAGTTATATGGCTGGTGAAGGAACTTTCTCTGTTTGAGTTTAATGCCACTTCCAATTCAAATGGATAAACTATTGGTTTGTAGAAGTCTCTGCTATTGTAAAGGTCATTCTCTGGGCAGGCAATCATAACATAAATATCAATCTGAAAATGCAATTCCTTTTTTAAACAAATGAATAAAGTCATAATGAGTTCAAGAAATTAATTACTTTTAAATCAATTTAAAGGATACAAAAAGTTTACCCAAAATTATAGTATAAGAACAAGAAATGAATTTTAAGTTCATTATTAGATTTTATGTTACAACTCAAGATTTTTGTTACAACACAGACAACAACACTCACCTCTGGAAAGTTAGCTAGTTTAGCAACATTAGGTTTTCCAACTGAAATTATATAGCTCTTCTTTCCATTAACTTTACAAAGCTGCTTCATCCTGCTTATTATATCTTTTGTTTGGTCTCCGGCAAGTTTACAAATAAGAATCCCAATTATGTTGGCATCTCTGCATTTTTCAATTAGAAAGCGTCTTCGTTTGAACCAAACAGTCTCTTCTTTTCTTTCTATTTTAAATGTTTCTGGGTCAAGTGCAAACCATTTTTTAGCTGTAAATTAGTCTTCTATTAAATTATGTTAGCAGTCAGCAGGGTGGCTCAGTAGTAGGTAAGCATACCAGATTTCGGTGTTAGATGTCAAAATTAAAATATTTGAACAATACATAATTTATGTTACATCTCTATCCTTAGATATATTTTTATTGCTAAAAATATCTAGTTCTAAAAGCTAAAAAGCTGGTTAAATGCCAATTAAAAAGCATATAGATCCATCATTATCTCTGAATAAAAGTAGACTAAGACAAGTGAGTGGTCTTATTTTCAAATGAAAAATTTGAATAAGATTCATTTAATATGTGGTAGAGCCACGCTGCAGCTATATTATGGTTGTAGCACGAATGCGTTGGCTCGACCAGGGTAAAACCATGCTCTCAAAGAATACCAGCATAAAATAGCAGCTTGATGCTGCTGTTTTTCATATGATGAGTGTAGAGAATTGAAGACCCTTTTTACTGGAAATGAGGCAACCATCTTAGACCTCAGAGGTGATAGCGCATATGCATTTTGATTCTTAATCGAGGGTAAATGTAGATGTCTAGAGGCCACAGCTTCTATTTCTCATCAGGCAGCATGTGTGCTCATCTGTCCCCCTATTTATTTTAAAAAATCTATATTTTATAGAGATAGACATGTCTTTTATAATTTTTATTGATTTTTCACTTCTTACTTTCAATTGATATGGTATAATTAAACAATGTCTGTCCATTTAATCCAATGTAAAAACAAATGCAGTCCTTAAGCATGTCTATAGGGAATTCCTCTCCATTTCTGTTCTTAATCAAACGACCAAGAAAACTTTTACTTTTGTCCTCCATCTCAACAAATGCTATGAAGCTGTGAGGATATTGCTGATACCAAATTTGTACTAATTCATCTGAAAATAATAATATATAAAAAATATTATACAGAAAGTGAATGAAGAGAAAAAGCAGTAAAAAATGTTGATTCAATGAAACTAATTTTACAGATCTTATTACTTTTAACTAACTTCCCATTTCAAATTTGTTGCAAAGGGTCTGTTTTTGAAAGTCCAAATTTTAAAATATCCATTTTTAAGTTCTCTACAGCCGCCTCCATATGCTTGGTGTTTGCCACCATCACCAAACACGTGTCAAACACCAACTACAATCACCCAACACAAACACGGCATCTACAGGCTTGGCAAATGTGCTAGTATATTCCGAATGGGCAAACATGACGGACGACGAGCTAGTGGCAGCGATTACTTTCGGGTTGACCTATTTATATTAAAAAAAAGGCAAAACGAAATTAAACAAAAAGAACATAAAATACACCAGAACCTTAAAACACAATGGCACATCGTAAAGTATAATAATAATAAGAGAACCACTACTAACTCCGTCCGCCGCTCGCGCCTTCTACTACTGATTGCCAAGCGTTTGGAATTTGGATACATCGCAAATGCGTTTGTCGAACACCCTTTGATTTGTGCACAAAAACCGACACCGACGCCGTACACTTGCGAACACTAGGAGTAAATTATTTTAGATTCTAAAATAATTTACTCCTGAAGGGCGCAGGAATGATTAACGCAAATAAAATATTACACAAAGACAAAACAAGATGTTTATTACAAGAGGCATACATACAGTCAAATACATAAGTCCCTAGTTATTACAACAATTAGTCACTAATTATTAGTGTGATCCTTGGCCTTGCATTTCTTCCGACAACTTGATGAAATCTGGCTCATAATTTGAGGTACCTACCAGTCCTCATACAATGGTCCAAATTTACATTTGTCATTCTGCTTCTATATTTTGATTTTAAGTGCTTCATTGTCGAAAATATGGATTCGCATGCGTACGTTGATGGACTATACGTGTGTATTTTAAGAGATAATGCCCTTAAAATTTTATATTTATTTTCATCAACAATATTCCAAAAGTTTTCATCCCTCATGTATGATTTTAGGCTCAAGTCGTTCTTCATGGTTATTATTTCCAGCTCTTAATTCATCGTAATTTTCTATGCCAAAATAGATTTTGATCTTTTCCGAAACATCACCTTCTGCGAATGGGTTCATTATAAACTCCAATGATAGGCTCAAGATTCTTAAATTGTTGGAAACGAGAATTAAATTCGCCCAAAAGTGTATCTAATTGTAGGGCAAACGAAATGGTATCAATATCTTCTTCACATACATTCATGTGATCGAACATTTTTTTTTAAATTTGGGAAGTGTGAAGTTGAATTTCTTAGTAAATGGGATTTCCATAGATTCAGTTTGGCTTTGAATGTATTCACCAATCCAACCATTTTCGCAACATGACGATTTTTTCCTTGCATTTCCAGGTTCAGTTTATTCAGTTTTATTGTTATATCAGTGAGAAACCTCAAATCTGCAAGCCATGAGGCATCAGTCAACTGTGGATAATCTTCCTTTCTGGTTGCCATGAACTGTTTGAATTTGTTTATTAAACTGAATAAGCGTACAAGCACTTTGCCTCTACTCAGCCATCGAACTTCCGTATGCAATATCAAGTCCATGTACTCAGCATCTTCATCTTGCAAAAGCTGCCGAAACAAACGGTGTTGCATTGCCGCAGCCCTAATAGAGTTAACTATCTTTACGACAATCTTCATGACGTGTAGAAAATGAAGAATTTTGGCACACAACGCCTCTTGTTGGATGATACAGTGATAATTAGCGAATTGAGGAAACACGTCATTTGCCATACACAGCGCAATGTAGCCATTTTTATTGCCTATCATTGCAGGTGCACCATCAGTAACTATTGCAGCTAAAAAGTTTTCTTCTGCAAAGTTTATAAATGCATCGTAAATATCTTTACCTTGTGTGAGACCCTTGAGCGGCAACAACTTCAAAAATTCTTCCTTTGTTGTAAAATCATTAAATACCATAACATAACATAAACACTCACGCCTGTCACCCAGATCGGTAGGCAGAGACTATGGACTTCCATTTGGCACGATCCTGACACACCTCTCTCGCCTCCTCCACATCCATATACCTACGCATACACGCTCGTCGGTTAAGGGTACTCTTAATTTGGCCCATTTTCAATATATCGCCAATTTGGTCGATAAATTTTCGCCTAGGACGTCCCTTCCCGACTCTGCCGTTCACCTCTGCCACATAAATTTGCTTTGTTCTTTCTACATGACCAAACCACCGAAGCATTCCTTTTTTAATACTGGTCACAACATCATCTTGCAAACCACACTCTTATCACACAATTTCTCACTCTGTCATTCAAATTCAGCCCTAACATACTCCTTAATGACCGCAATTCTACAGCATTTATTCTATTCTCGTGATTCTTCTGCCACACCCAACTTTCACTACCATACATTAAAGTAGGGACTAACACAGCATTGTGAATTGCCATACATGCCTTTTTGGACACATTCTGACTTTCCACAATAGAGTGTAGAGCCCCATTTCCTGCGTTCACTCGTCGTTCTATATCCTTATCATATCTACCATCCCTGCTAAATAAACATCCTAAATACACAAACTCATCTACTTGCTCGATCAACTCCCCTTCTATTCTTATTTCACATATCGTTTTACTTTCTTCTCTTTCAAAAACCATAACTTTCATCTTACTTGCGTTCACTTTCATTCCCCTTTCTTTTAATGACCTGTTCATTAATGTAACCATCATTTGCAACTTGGCCGCCGACGACGCGAGTATGACTTGATCATCGGCGTACAAAAGGCATTTGACGGTTAACTCACCCATACTTAACCCGCATTCTTCAACTTTCAAATTTTCCAAACAACTGTCTATAAATAGGTTGAACAGCCACGGGAAACCACAGAGCCCTGTCTGACACCTTTATGGATGCCAAACCAGTCCGAGTAGGCCCCGTTGATCCTGACACAAGCACTAGAGTCCCTATACAGAGATTTCAATGCCTGTATCAGCCCAGCGCTCAACCCAAATGAGTTCAGTGTTTGCCATAACACATCCCTGTCCATTCTATCATAAGCCTTTTCCAAGTCCACAAGCACAAAAAGACCTTTGGTTTTGGCCAAAAACTTCTCCGCGATCATGCGCATGGAAAAGACCTGATCCATTACATCCATTCCTTTCTAAATCCGCTTACATCCCAAATATTTTCATTTCATAACTCTTTCAATTAGTACCTTAGCATACAGTTTTCCCACAATGCTAAGAAGGTTGATACCCCGGTAGTTTTGACAGTCCTGCTGCGATCCTTTTCCCTTATATATTGGGACTATCTCGGCTTAGCACCAGTCTCCCGGTACCCGCTTAAGTTCCCAACACAAATTATACTTATCTTATATACTTTATACTTATCTCTCTATCTCTTTCCTTTTCTTTCGGAAGTTCTATTTCTTTTAATTCAAACGTCTCATCACTCATAAACACGCTTTCAAAGTATTCCTTCCATCTCCTTAAACTCGAAACTTCGTCATTCAGAATACAGTAATTCTGGTCTCGTATAGCATTCATTCTAGGCTGTTTTGAATGTCCCTGGCAGTTCTTACGAGTTTCCAGAACATTTTAATATTTGCCTGGAAGTTATCCAATATTCTTCTATCATTCTTATCCGTTCTTTCTTGCTTTTTCCTTTCAACTACTTCTTTTACTCTCTTATTTAGATGTTTAAAGACTGCCTTTTTTCTTTCAATATCATCATTCATACCGCTAGAATAACTAGCCTTAGTTGCATTAAATACCATTTTAATAATAACACATAGCTGTGCAGTGTCAGAAATGTCGGCAGACTCATAGAGTCGAAGAGAAAAAACTTGCAATTTTTAATATCACTCTCCAACTCCGATTTCATATCAGTAGCGATAACTTCGATTCTTCTTGACACTGTTCTGGCTGATAATGGTATCGCTTCAATAGCTGCAATAATTTCTGTTTTGTTTTTAAAATTCTGAGACAGAATCAGCAGCTGTTAAGAAGGCTTCCTTTATTATTTCCCCATCTACAAAAGACTTTTTCTTCTTAGCCAACAAATGAGAACCCTTTAAAGATGCAATAGTATCACTTTTCGAAAGGTTAGATTTGTCTTCAATTCGCAGGCACGTTTCTTCCGGATTTCAGTGTTTGGTGTGCATGCAGAGTATTGGAGTGTCTTTCAATATTACTTTTTTTTAGCACTGCTACACTGACGTTGCATAATAAACAAATACTCTTTCCGTTAAACTCAATAAAAAAAAACTGTTCATCCCACTCTTTATTAAAATAGTAAGTCCTTGGTCTTTTACTCATGTTAAAAAGACAATATAACAATTCAGGTCTACAAATATGTAGCTAAAACTAACAACACAAAAATGCGGCTACTTAACTCTGAGTATTGCAGCGCACTGACTCACTCTGGCGGATGGGGGCGAGCCAGGGGGAGGCTCAGTATAATAGTTACATTACGCCGTGCCGTTTCAAAGGGCTTGCCTACTTGTGCTGAAAGCCGAAAGTCGGCTCATTCAAAGAAACGACATGATTTTATGAGGGTGCATTAAAAAGCCGTCGGTCACAGCTTTGCTGACCCCTAGTGTAGATTATTTGAATTATTATTTTTAATTTCTGATTAAATGAAAGTTAATAATAATATAGATCTGTAGTATGACTTTTATTTGATGTGTAGTATTCAAATAAATATAAATCAGAGAATTTTTTATTTAAATCACAAATTTAAGTTAAGAAGTTACCTTTACAATGTTCAAATTCAGCATCATAAAAAAGACATAGTTTAGTATGCTCATCACTATTAAAATGTTCCTTTAAAGCTTTCTTGGTAGTGTTATGATCCAGATCTCTTTTGGGGAGAACTATGAAGACAGGAATGTACGATTTTGTGAAACAGGTTCGCCCATAGTGAATCACTGCTTCTCCCTGTACATGCATTGCTGCTACTGCATCTATGCAACAACTATAAAAGCAGAAGTTCAATAAAATATTTAGGGACATAAATAGCTAAACATGATATTAAGATGAATTTAAATAGTCACTATGAATAATGGACCAAGATACTCAGTAAATTTTTATTGAAAATATACCTAGCGTATGAAGTATCTCCTAAAATATATAGATCGACATCATTCCTTTTCTTTATTTCCTCATAAATTTGTGCACTCACAGTCAATAGCTCATCAGGAAATTGCAGACATACCTGCAGAAATGTAGTAAATATCCACGTATTTTTCATTATAATTAAATAGAAAATTATACAAAAAGCAACCTCTTCGTAACCATACCATGTTCATTTTGTTCCTCACCTTTGAAAAGTTGTTTTCTGTTATCCACTTGCAAGTTTCTATTACATTGAAATGAGAAACTAAATCACGAAAATTATTGTTAGTAAAACCAATATTTATTTTACGTTCAATACATATTTTACCGTCAGTAGTAAGATTTGCCATAGCTGAATGCTAATTTTCCTATTTTAATTTCTAATTCTGAAGTTTAAAGTTAATCAAATGAGAAAAGGAAAAGGAATATGCAAGCAGCACCAGTAAAACCATTAAACTTGCATTAAACCAGGATCATAGATAAATAAATATGTAGCAAGCTTACTACAGATACGACAGTGACTATTAGTCAAGTTTCCCAACTACGCGTTTTGGCGCTGCAGTCGCCTATTTTAACAGATGACTAATGACTATACAAATTCAGTACACCTATCAAAGAGAATATAATCACTACGTTTAAGAGGCGGGACTTCCTAAGAAAAGTAAATAAATGACATTGCACCAGCTACTCTACCAACATCAACACATGACATTTAATTTTTGACAAACAGTGCTGACAACATAGGCGAATTATAATAGTGCTCTAAATGTCTATCCTCGATAATTTTATCGATATATTGTTTATCGATATTTTTAATAAAAGTTAGATCCCTATACTGAATAATTTATGAGAAATAATTTTTTAACGTGGGGATTGAGTAAAAATGCCCATGAGGATAAAAATCAATGTATTTTACACACAGTAATTTGTAATTATATCTCTACAATTATTAGGTACAAAAATTAGTTCCCCACTGAACAAGTGTTGCTATGCTGTAAAATAAATAGTCTGCGTTTGGATGCTTGTTTTCATTCAACATTAGTTCTTTTTAAAGGGTAAAATATTGGGTTTTAACACTGACTGGATTAAATTTCTTTTAAGTGTTACAAACACTATGTACAAATCACTAGGCTTCTTCACAGAGTACCTATGTACATACTACTCGCAGAGTTGTTTACTAATTGTCGCTTTCAAAATGAGTGCTCATTATAGCTAATGTTTGTAGATGAATCTATAAAAAGTTATTTATAACCAGGTAATTACGAATAACTTTGAGTTTAGTTATATAATCAATTCTTACCAAATGTGACTTTAGAGGATATTATCTTTTGCTACATGTAAATGAAACCTAATTAATATACACATAATAGCGGAAGTTTAAGTCCATTGATGAAATAACAGTTCGTTTTAGTTGGGTTCAAAATCCTCGGATTTGCAATGTTTGCCACAAATGTTTTAACATGTGAATCTTTTCAATTGGTGCATGTGCAAGCTATTTCACCCATTGCTTGCATCTGAAAAATAATATAAATAAATCACATTTTATTGAACAAATAGAATGTTAGCATCACAATTGATAATGTAGTTTCTAAGTATAGTTCGTTTGGATTGCCATTCCATTGAATTATCAGATTTAGGAAATAGTGTGTATTTGTGCACACAATCGTACACTATAAAAACCTGTCCACTACATAGATGGCTAGTCCATAAATGTACTCGCGTTAAATATCATATTACAATTAAAGTTGAAATCACCACAAACCTTTCATCGTCTAAGGAAATATTGCTGAATAGCCTTTTCTTGTTATTTTCACTTCTTGCACATTTATTTGGCAAGGATTTTGTTATATATTTATTTTTCAACGATTCTGTAAATGAACAACAGCTTCTATAACAAAATTTAAAGCAATCTTAATAAATAAAATGATACAAATGTAATTGTTTGATTTGACATTTGAACCTATTTGATTTGACAATGTCGTTAATAGACATATTACGAAAAGCAGAAAGAGATAACGCATTGAGTTACAATACCTAAGTCACAATCTCTAACTGACAATACTCAAAAATGTCCAGACGCCGTTCCATATACCTATATATTTTGATATTATATAGTTCAAAATGACATTTGCTCAATTTAGACGTTAACCTGCTTGTATAATGTTCAAAGTCGCTCGTATGCAATGTCATCATCATTCACTCAAGGGCTTGCGTACGAGGCAGGAACAAGGCATCAGTGGAGACGCTATTTATACTAATATTATTAGGAGTTTATAATAATTGTGAAATATGAGTTTGTGAGTTTATATGTACCTAGGAGGACTAAACAACTGATTTCAAAATTATTACACCAATTTCTTTTAATTTACTTATCATATTAAAAAATCATAACACATTTTATAAGATTTTTATATTTAGTAAAAAAAAAAATTGGTGTAATAATTAATAGTATTATAGCACTAGTAAACCACTAAGGTTTGTGAATTAGGTACTAAAATGCTAAGTATTAATTACTACTTTAGAATGGACATTTAGAATTTAGGATGGACATAATTATATTATTCAACTGGGTGGAGTCAGGGGCAGGTCAGCTAGTCACACTAATATTATGAGATTGTATGCGTTTTAGTGTGTATGTTTGTATTTTGTTCGTGCTCTAACAGATCGACGGATTCGGATGAAAATGTAAATACTTATACCTAAATTATAACATAAAACTAAAAAAAAAAAAACATATAAAAATAATAAAACTAAAACAAAAAAAAAAATATTTTAATTATACTTTAAAATAATAAAACTCTTTCACCTACATTTTGTACGGAAAACTAAAAATAAAACATTTAACAACATTGTAATATTAGTACATTAAGTTTAAAATCTGTAAAAATATTTATTGTATCAATCCACTCCATAGAACCGTTAGAACATAATTTGCGAGTCACTCTCGTACGCGTGACTATTTGTTTCTCTTTTACTCTTGCATATTTGTCTAACGTGTGAAGAAAACATTATCGCGGCGCCGCGCGGTCATGATGAGTGTTTTAGTTTAATAAAATGAAAATTATTGAAATTTAAATGAAAACATGCACTGTGGATACATAAATACGTAAATTTGGTATGATACTTACCTAAAATATGAAACACCATCCTTTTTCGCACGTGTCTGCTGTTATTTGGGCAGGAAATCACCGAACACTTTGGCATCGCGGACGTTGTACGAGGATTGTGGTCGCCTTACAACTAAACAAAAACTCTGCGCACTTCGCAGCGTGCGCCGAGTTTTAGCGCGAACATTGTTGTCTGTTTGTGACTCTATAGGTATTGTAACTCAATGGATAACCGTCATTAAAATTTGACCAATCTTGTACGTATAATTTTACTATGGAAGTTGCACCAACTGACAGCTATGTATAACTTAGTGATTGCAAGCACATCCTTCAAATCACCGATATCGATATTTAGTGATGTTCTTATTTTATCGATATCGACGTAAGGGTACGTTTTATAGTTATACCAAATATATTACTTAATGAAACAATTGTAGTACATAAACATTTATTTTTTATTCAAGCACACCAATATCATATACATACACACGTAATCTTAGGATTAAATTAAAGGTACATTAGGTTATATTAACATTGTACATAGGTAACGATTTGATGAAAACAGAGTAATATTTATTGTTCATTAAATAAAGCAATATTTTACTTTACAAGTTACTTTTTATATTAATTTTAAAACAGCTATAATTCAAATAGTTCTGAATTAAGTGAGTACCTTCCCTGTATAAGATAAGGAACTTTTCGCTAGGGTATGCTAAATTATTATTTGGTCTATATAACATTTGTTTGTTAGGCAAGACAAACATATTTTCTAAAAGTTTGTTGTGTTTGGAGCTTTGTTTCATTAGTAGAAATCCTATTAATTTTACATCTAGGGTAAACCTGGCCATTTTGTTTTTTTAAATCGTTTTAATTACATTAATAATAAATCACCCTTCAATATTTTATTATTTATGTTGCACCAATTAATGTAATGTAACCTAATTAAAATATTGATGAAAAAGTTTTTTTTTTACATTTAAGGAATGCTTATTACATCCTAGCCAGGAAAAACTCAGTGCTCAATATTTTACTTTTCAAATTACTTTTTACATTACTTCCAGATACAACTCAAATACTTATGAATAAAGTGAGTACCCATCCTTGTACAAGATAAGTAATTTTCATGTCTAGATTTTATGTAGAGTGAATATTTGTCTCTGTACTGCTAATGTTTTGATGCAATCCTTACAACGAATATCTTTCGATATTTTCCGACAAATGTATCCAGCAGTGTAAGCTGAGCATTGGTCTTTAATTTTTCCATGACACCAGCAATTTTTCTTGAACTTGCTTGTGAAGAGGATAGGAGATCTCGCAAAACATTGGGAGTGTTTTCAGAGTATTTTTTATTATTATGAACCGTTTTGAAAAACAAAACATTTAATAATGTGTCTCCATAATCCTCTTCGCAATTAGAAATTTCGAATGTGGACTAACCATGTTAGATAATATCAGATATTTAAAGGCATATATATAAATATGTTTGCATGTAGTCAATATTACTATAATTTATAGCTATTATACATCCAAAATAAATTTCAAAGGGTCTTGGTTAATAGTATAGGTTTTTGGATAATAATATTGTACATTATAATGTTGAAATAATAATTTGGAGACCCTTATAAAACTTTCAAGTAATCCATCCTTGTCGGGATGGACCTCACAAGTCGAGGTTTTCCTACTTGTATAGCATGTTTGCTACTATATAGTATGGTGTCTAGAAAACCATTTTTTTAATTTTATTAATGGCTTCAATCAAAAAAGTGATGTTGTGATTTTGTTTAACCACTCGTCTTAACTTTCCTCTTTGCACCACCTGGGTAGCATTAACTGCCAGTGTCAAAAATTCAACAACTTCTGCTGTTGAGGCCATTGTTGCATCAGGTTTGCAAAGAAATAATCTGAAAAAATGCTTTTACAGTTATTGCACCTGCAAGTCTTTCACAAAAGACACTTCTTATTTGCTTACAACAACAGACTTTGTTAACCTTTATAAATTGTAGTGTGGTTCATGGTATCCACTAATGTAATACCAATTATAAATTTAATGCACTAATAAACAGGACTTGGAAGATACAGGTTGTCTCATTTAATAACGTCCTTGGCGACCTTGCCAAGCAGGCTGGCCAGTGATAGTGTAAACTCATAATAAATATAAGACTTAATAAATACACACATTACCAAAACGAGGAAAATATTGTATAGAGCCATAATAGAACAAGTTGTAAATAAATATTTAGAAAATAAAGTAAAAAATATAAAATCATAAGGCAAAGAGGCAGCTCAGAAGACTTGAGATGAGAAAGAGTTTTTAATAGGATAGGGACACAAATGAGCACACAGTCCACCTGATGTAAGGTGGTTGCTGTGTATTATGACATCTACATCTCTCCTCGATTACGAATCAAAATGCAGATGCGTTATCACCCGTGAGGACTAAAATGGAATGCCTCATTTCCAGTAAAAGGGTCTCTCGGTTCTCTACACTCACCATACGAAACACAACAGCGTTAAGCTGCTATTTTACGCTGATATTCTGTGAGGCGTGGTCCTTCGGTTGAGCCGACCCATTCGTGCTACATTTACACGGATATATAGCTGCAGCATGGCTCTACTGCGTAAAAATGGATGAGGAGATTACTTTTACTCAGGTTAAAAGAATATCGGTTTGAAGATGTAAATTGAAGTACACAGTGGTATTCACGTGAAATTTTAATATTATCAAACCAACCGTGGAACAAAACAAATAAGAACATAATAAATTATGTTCTTAAAAATTATCGAAATTTAATCAAGTGGCCAGTTTTAGGAGGACTGAATTTTCTGTGTTTTATCTATGAAAACAGAAAAATGTTAATTTCAAGGAAACCAAAAACAGTAGAGAATAATGTCAAAAATATGTTTGATGTATCTACAAAATAATAACTGTATAAAACGCAAATTATGTATTTATATTTTGAGATGTCATGTGAGTAATCTTAAATATAAATTATCGTTTAAAATTGAGATTTCATAAAATTAAAAATGTAATAACTATAGTCTTCAATCTTTTACCATTACTCATTTTATAGATGGAAAACTATTAACACAAAGCCAGTGCTACTTGTATATTCATATCCTTATTATTTAAGCATGATTATTTTGATTTCAATGTGTAATGAAAAGTAAATTATGTGATTTATTACATATTATTTTTTTAGGTCAAAGATTATTTTATAGTATTTTTAAGTGGCTTAGAATATTCCATGAAATACAATTTTGTTTCTAAAATTTGTAAACCATTTCACATTTTGAATAAGTCCGGATCTATGTACAATTTAAATTAGAAAAGTTAAGTTCCATCTGTATAGGATTTCTCTGTACAAAATATTAATTTGTATAGTAATTGTATTCTGTACCTGGTATTAGTAAAGATATTAGTAAAAAAAAAGTAAATTTATACAATTTTTTTCTTCAAAATTTCAATAGGTCTTTAATAAAGACCTATTGAAATTTAATATAATAAAGACTCTTTATTTCTTGACAGGGATTAGGCTTTAACAAGTCTTTGTGAGACTGAGTCACCTAAAGTTTTAGTTGCAATCTTTGCCAAAATTTTAACCAATTTTCTCTTCTTTGATACTGTTTTCTTCACCAAAGTAACCTGTAATAAAATAAATAAAATAATTAAGTACTATATTCATATTTTGTAACTGAATGATAAACATAAAATATTAATTTATTATTTAGAACTTTTGATGTGTTCACCTTGATAAGGTAACAAATAAAGTGGAAGGTGCCATAAGAAATAAAAAAATTATATAAAACTGTATAAATTATATAAATATAACTTTGTTTATCAAATTCCAATAAAGGTAGTTATGCGTTTGGAAATAGCCTTAATACCTGTTGATCCCAAATTGTCCTAAGCTTTTGATTGACTACTCGTAAACATGATAATGCAGGTAGCATAATTTTACAATAACATGTTGACCACAATTGTAGTGATTAAGCTTTTGATATTGGATTACTAAAAACATGTTATAAAGTGTAACATTACAGAAGACTCCACTGTAATTATTGTTGCTGTTCAAACCAAGGTGTCATACTTTCAGTCAACAGACTTGTTTTGACCACCTATAAAAGCCCTTGCATTTAGAAAGAATAAGATTCATTATAGTTCTCATCCTAGTAATGTAATCACAGGGTAAGGAGTCATTGTGCATTGAATTAGTTTTAATACATTATTGTAATGTAATAGTTATTAAATGTCATCGAGATATATTTGTAGTTTTTAAAAAGCTTCAGCACGCTCCCGAAATTTAACTGGCGCAGTCGGAGGATATCTGCGATTACAGTTGAGTTCAAGTACACTCAAATTGGTCTTGTCCACTGTTCGGATATCCTCGAACCAAATAAATTTGTTAAATCAGGCACTGAAGAAACCATTCTGTCGAGACAAGAGCAGCTCTACGGGTAGACATGGCAGTGAGCGGACTGTAAGTAAACCTTTTACTATCCAGTCTCATCCTAGTTATTTCTGTGGTTGTTTCTTTATGGCTCTATGTCGCAACAGAACTAAAATCGTTGAAAGTTATTTGACTTCTGCACAAAACTTGGCAGTTATTTATTAAGTAAATATTATTATAAAGAAAAATAAAGTGGATTAAATAAAAATAAAGTAATTATAATCTTAAGTGATAAAATTATAGAAGAAAATAATTAACAGAATATTTTGTATACATGTATTGATTTTTTAAATAAAATGAAACAGGAAGAGTATGTCACTTTGTTCAAATTAGACCTAAGGATCCAAAAGCTTGATCATCATGTTTGATGGCGTTCAATGTTGTTTTGGTTTTATTTATTAAGAAATGTGAATACCATTTTTGTATGGCATGACAAGATTCTAAATACAAACTATATATTATATATTTTATTGTATAAGAATTAGATTATAGAAAAGACGCATCTCTTATTAAATGAAGATTCTGGTGATTCTAGATCAACACAACTGAATTGTAAAATATTCTTAGTGGTTTCAATACGTGCCAAAATCTTATAGTTAATAACTCACAATCCACATAATAATTCAGAAGGTTTCAGATATCCATTCTTATTGCAAATAATTTTAGGTTTAACCACAACATAAAATTTAGAATTACATGGAGCAGAAAACAATTCCTGGCCTTATATTTTAATATTCATGTGTTGCTTATGATGGCCATATTAGTATAAGTGATGAAGTGTATTATAATTAAGGTTTTAGATTTAAATGTTGCATGAGCAGTTAGAATTTAATATTAATGGATATGAACTTAAATAAGCATGTTAGAATTATTTTGACAAAAAACTAAACATTCATAATGATTTCTTATATTTACGCAGAACACTACATTGAATAAAACTAATTTTACGAACACTACACACTAGTTTTATTCAATCTAAACATTCAAATACAATATAACAATTCAAACTGAATTCGAAACGAATTCCAGTATTGAACAATTTGAACAGTTATCACCTTCATTTAGAGTCAAGCAGGCATTCTAAACTCCCTAAGATATATTATTAAGATTACTAGTAACTTCGATTATAAAGATGCTATTAAGTATGAAAATATGTTTGGAAATTAAAAAACTCTTCGATATACACTAGTGAACAAGATTACCTTAATGAAATATCAGAATCTCTTGTTAAACTAGTAACATTTACAAAAATAATTTTATCAATATTGATTCAAATTTATTTTTTTGTGAATACAGAATATAGAACAGGTAACATCTTTGAAAAATTACATTCGCTGCTTCCTCTTAGGTAATATTATGTATGAATTAATATAACCTACTACAATTAAATTATATCATTATATTATTTATATTATAATTATATGGAATGCTTCATATAAATCGTATTGTCATTTAATATACAGTACTGTAACTAAATTATATATTAGTTATATTTACAATATATAGTCAAATTGAATATAAAAAGAAGATATATGTCATTGTAATATGCCTACCGATGCATCGCTTATATTCATTAATTGAGTAATAATATTTCTTAGTTAGATATATTTTAAATTATTTTTAAATTTATGAATATTCTCCGTTTCATGAAACATAGATGGAAATATATTGTTGATTTTAAACAGTGTGCCGAAAACGCTTTATCTAAGTAAAGTTGTCTAATGAAATTGTATAATTTTATTGTCAATTATTAAATAATCACTAAATATTTCAGAATTAGTTTTTATAAATGTTACAACTTGATAAATATACAGCGTTGGAAATGACAATAATTTAAATTTTTAATTCTTGATATATTTGGCGTTAACAATATGTGATTTTATTAATATTTACAATTTATGTTTACACAATTTCCAATCACTCTACACTAGATGGGATGAAATCGAAATTTGTAGTATATTAGAATTTTGAAAATTGAAGAATTTGAAGAATTGTTAAAATTATTAAAATCAGTAGAGTTAACAAATAAATTTATATACCCATAAGCTATAACAATTAAGTAAAAATAGAACAATGTATAAAATTAAGGAAGTCAAATAACATTTGTTTTAGACACCAATTATACAAAAATAATTACTATACAGCCATCCGTTACCACTTCCTCTAAACTATAATTTTAATTCCTTAATACCCATACCTACCAGTAAAGGTTCTGAAGTGGTTTCGCTCGCTCAGTCTTGCAATTACGAGGCTATGTTCCTGCACTATGACGACAAGTCACAACTTTAAGTTGAAGATGCTTGTATGAATGCTTTAATGAGATTCTCAGATGAGTGAGCTCCTGCCATCAGTATCATCCAGCAGATCTATCATCTTGGACATTATTGATTTAACATATCTTGAACATTTAAATGACTTTTTAAAATAAGGAAAGTGAAATAATAATAATATAATAACAGTGAAAATTTATAAATGTAAAGTGTTGTGACCAGAAGATGAGAAAACTAAAATTTAACCACATGCAATCAGCATCTTAGAAAGTAATAAAATTACTCGCCTGTTGCAGTCAGAGGCACACTATGAGCTATTTAATCGTTAGTAAGCAAGCACGGTAAGAGTACCTATCGAAGTTTTCTGCCTTTGAAGAAACTGTTCTTTGGAAAGTTCAATGATCTGAGGATTTGTGGATACTATGAAATACATCCACAAGTTTCTTAAATTATCGTTTTAGAATCTGAGAAACCAGTGCGTTTCACATGTTGTGCAAACACCAACACAGCACTTTTCGTATTCCATTAAAGTCTACAATATGCACGACCAGCACAAAAACAGAATATTGTTATTGTCACAAATAACGGAGGAAAATGCGAAACACACTTGAGGCTAAACTCATAACTCAGGCGACAATTGGATAAATAATGGCGGCAATCAATATCGATAATTTTGACAATTTGAGTTGACATTAACACAATATGGCGTCTCAAAATGCGTCAAAATGGCGTCCGTAGACAGAGAACAAATTCCGACGGTAGCGCCAAGTTGCGTAGAATGGAACTAAGCTGTCACGGGCCTGATATACTATATACAATAATCTATGACCGGATGAAACAGCCATACCATAGATAAATAAATATGTAGCAAGCTATACAAAATTCAAGAATAAAAAATACATTTAAAGTTCTGCCCTCTAGTGAACTAGGTGCATAAACTTGTAGGTTAGTTTTCTTCAGCGTTGTAGAGATGGCGTTAATTAGGCCAAAACCCCAGAATCCAAAGCCCATAAAAAACTAAATCTATGGCAGTTTTGCTCTATGGTTATGGTTTACACATGGATAATACACTTGGTTGACAGTTCTTTCTAGCTTGCTACATATTTATTTATCTATGGTTCTTTCAAATAAATACGAATAGAGCTGCTGTCAGAGTGATTGGTGGTTACGTGTTTTGTATTGAAATAAGCTTTTAATTCTTTTCTGATTCAAATTGCGTAAACCTTTTTAATTTTCTTTGTGTTGTCTGTGTGTGTCCTGTTTGTTAGTTGGTGAGTAGTATTATTTGTTTAGATAGTTGATGTAGATCTTTGTGACGAAGATGGATGTTTACGGGGAGACGCTGAACCACCGGATTTATGCGGTGATTCAGCTCATCAAACTTACGGATCCTTCACCCAGCTACAAAGAAAAAATAGAGCACGAGGATCACCCTTCGGCCTCCTATCAAAATACATTCGTCCACCCAGACTTCAAGAAAAAAAGTATGTAGATAGTGATAAAGGTCCTTTCGTTATTCATTTAAGTCGCTCAGAACCTGATCCATCAGCAGGTTATACAATTAGACCTGTGAAAATGGTCATATCCTCTCACAAAATAAAGTAGCCAATATTGAAAAACAGGGCATTAATATCTTATGGCGTAACAGAGTTTCAATTGCTTTTAAAACTACTGATGACTAATAATTTTATTGACTCTCAGTTTCTTTCATAATATAAACTTTCTGCTGTCATTCCAACTTTTAATGTTACTCGCATGGGTGTGATTAGGGTATCCCAACTGACATCTCTATGGAGGAATGGTTGCGAATCTGAACTCCCTCCTGGCTGGGGAAATCATTAAAGCCAGAAGACTTAATAGAAAGGTCAAGAAGGGCGATAGTAAGTGGGTCCCTACTCAAACTGTTGTCCTCACCTTCTCAGGACAAGTGCTCCCCTCCCACATATACTGCATTTATGCCTCAATACCTGTAGAAACTTACCTTCTCCCTACCATCCAATGTCTAAAATGCTGCCGTTTCGGTCATTTCAAAGCTCAATGTCGGTCTAAACCACGTTGCTTTAAATGCAACAAAAACATACTGGTGAAAATTGTCCCAGATTCCCCAACCTGTCTTTTCTGCTCTGCGAATCATTCGGCCATTGAAAAAAGTTGTCCAGAGCACTCAAGGCAAAAAGCTATTAAGATAGTAATGTCGCAAGAGAATGTGTCATATCTTGAGGCTTCTGCTCGTTTTCCAGCTGTCAGAAGACCTTATTCTGATGTTGCACCTTCACAAGTTTCTGCAAGCCATCTCCCCTCTACTCAGGCACCTATAAACCTTCCTACTTTCCCATCTCCTTCACAATCCTATAGGAAAACCATCTATAAAGCCAAATCTATCCCAGTGCAATCTTCCGTTGGTTATGATAAAGTTTCATTATAATATTACAAGTACTCCTTCCTCTCTCTCCCCAACGGACATGCTTTACAAAACAATATAATATCCTCTAATGAAAATCTTCTAGAAAATCTTGTCGCCTCCTTACAGATATTGTTGGCAAGTTCGATGATTCCCTTACCGTTCAACGTGAAAAACAAACTAGATGTCCTCTTCTCCAGAATATATAAAGTTCGAGTCCTAACCCTCCTCCAGTGGAATTGTCGGAGCATCAGGAATAAGAAACCTGAAATAATTCACTTAATCAATACTTATAATCCTTCAATACTTGCAATATCAGAGACCTGGCTTAAGCCAGGGTCCACATTAGAATCCCAGGCTTCTCCTGTTATCGTAGTGATAGGAGGTGACGGTTATGGCGGTGCTCTGATCCTACTAAACAGGACCATTCCTTATCCCCATCCAGCTTCCGCCCATACTAGGCAATATAAATGCAGTAGCTGTTAAGGCTTTGGACATCATAATTCTATCCATTTACATTCCAGCTCCCACTCCTCTTTTATTCCAGAACTCAATTTAATTCTATCAAGCATCTCCCACATTGGGGCTCTCATAAATCTGATTTTCTTTTTGCTACTTGATGTTTTCAATAAATTTAATCTTTGTATTCTAAATGATGGTTCTCCCACCAGAATGTCCTACCCCTCACAGAATACTAAATCCGCAGTAGACTTGTCATTGTGCTCTCCAACCCTAGCTGCTACCATATCATGGAAAACTCTTCCTTCTTCTTTTGGTAGTGATCACTTCCCATCCTCTTAAACCTAAGTAATAGATGTCTTCCTACTCGAAGTGTATCCCCTTTCAAATTCAACCTATCTGAGGCTGATTGGGATGTTTTTCCTCAGAATCAGAACTTCATATCAATAACCTTCCCCAGTATCTTTAGATAACCTTCAGAGTGTCTACTCCCAATTTATAACCTTCTGAATAATATTGCCTCACAAAATTTTCCCTTTGAAGAATTCCTCTACAACAAAATTTCTTCACCTCCATGGTGGGATGCAGACTGCTCTTCAATTATTAGAAAACGAAAGGCTGCAGAACGGCTATATTCTTCTAATATGACCATGGAAAATTTTCAAAATTATCAAAAAATAGCTGCTCAGTCCAAAAAACTTTCTGAAAATAAAAAAAAGGATGGCTGGGGTGAGAGCCTATCTCCCCGATCTCCTTCTTCTCTTGTCTGGAAAAGTATCAGGCGTTTTCGTGGTGCCTTAAATTATAGTAATCCCCCTTGTGCAGACCCATCTCATTGGCTAGACGACTTCGGTAACAGACTGGCTCCGCCCTGGGTTCCATTGGAAGAAGAGATATTTCCTACCTATTCCCTTCTCACTCATCTAACTCTTTTAATAACTTTAATGTACCATTTTCAATAGCTGAACTGCAGTTAGTGCTTAGGCACCTAAAGGATTCCACTCCTGGCATTGATTGTATCCCCTACTCATTTCTTGTTAATATGGGTACTAAGTCTAAGCAGTTCTTTTTAAGCATCATTAACTTTGCTTTTACAACCGGTTCTATTCCAGATGATTGGAAAACTCATATTATTGTTGCGCCACTATTAATGTCTTTTACATGGCAACACTAGCCACTAGCGCCCCTAGTATCGAGTAGCAGAACTAGGAGAGTCAAGATCTTTCTAGAAATTTCGGGACCGATATGTACTGAACATTCTAGATGTTTCCACAGTAGAAGGTTCTGGAAAGTATCGGAGGCGCTATATAAGGCTGGTATAGACCACGACCGAGGCAGTATTGAATTGGCGATACAAGCGAAGACTTCGAAGCGATACAACTGCGAACTAAAGCGATCTGTAGTAAAATTGTGTTTTGTTATTAGTGTGGTTTAAAGTTGTAATTAGTGTTGTGTAATTAAAGTGTCAATTTTGGTAATTCACTGGCAGTTTTAATTGTCTCGAACCCCAAGCTCGTAACAATTGGTGTCAGAAGTGGGATCAGATCATGCCGATTTTACCAAAGGACGACACGGAGGGTATCCGTACCGAAGTCAACGCCAGCAAGAGACGGACCAGAGACGATTTGGTAATACAACGCTGCAAACGTCGGGGCCAGCTGCCGACCACGGAGGCCGGCCGTCAGCAGCTCCTACATCTGCAGCACCTGACCAGGGTGCTCTGATGATGATGCTGCAGGAGCAGGCTCGCCGACAGGAGGAACAGGCCCGCCGACAGGAGGAACAGGCCCGCCGACAGGAGGAACAGGCCCGCCGACAGAGGAACAGGCCCGTCGGTTGGAAGAGCAGTTGCAGCGGGGACAGGAGGAACAGGCCAGCCAACAGGAAAAGCAGATGCTCATAGGACCTTCACGCTACCTTCGGGAAAGAGATAAGGAGGTGAAGGATAGGGTTGCTCAACATGACAACCGCCTGTCGGAAGCTGAAACCCGAATCGACCAAGTGAACAATCGGGTTGACAACGTGATTGCTGACGTGAAGAAAACGCTGGACGACCTCAAACTTGGGGATGGAGTTACAGCCCCCGTGGTAGCTACAATACCTTCGCTACGTGGATTCAAAGTGCCGCCGTTCGACGGGACTTCTTCCTGGTCGGCGTACAGAATCCAGTTCGAGGCTGTCATGAAGGCGAACGGCTGGAATAAAAGTCAGGCCATGACTGCTCTCACCCTAGGCTTGCGCGACCAGGCCTTAACTGTTCTGGAAGCTCTCGGTAAGGAAGTGACTTACGAGCAGCTCCTTGAGGCGTTGGAGGCGAGATATGGCGACGCTCACCTGGAACACGTCTTTCGTGCGCAGCTCAAAGATCGCGTGCAACGCAGCAACGAAAACCTGCAGCAGTGGGCCCTTGAGGTGGAAAAGCTGGTTCGAAAAGCATACCAGTCTGTACCTGCGCTCATTGTAGGAACCTGGTGCAGACATTCATCGACGGCATCCGCGACCTTGAAGTCAGAGCTGCTGTGAGGCTCGGGCACCACGAGACGCTTAAGGACGCGTTAGCCCATGCACTGGAGGTGGAAGCCGTACGGCAGGATCATCGATCCCATCGCGTCAGGGAGGTTGCAGCAGCTGCAGTTCGCGACTGCAATAAAGGATACAGCCCTAGGTGCTACGGCTGTGGGAAAGGGGCCATCTTCGATCCAGCTGCCCTAAGCGAACTGTAGAAAGGGGAGGTGATCGATCTCGAGAGGGTAGTGCGGCTAACAGCACCGCCCAGCAGCAGCAGGGAAACGAGTAAAAGCCAGGACTGTGGGGCGGGTGCTGGCTGATGTTAAAAGAGCCCCAAGGATTTCGATCTCACAAACCCATGATGGGAACAGCCTAATCATCAAAGGCGAGGTCAACGGAACGCCGTGTAAACTGACCATAGACACTGGAGCCTCTCGCACGGTTGTCAGTTCCCAACTTATAAGTCAGTTCCTTGGGGACTCCGCATACAACCGAGAGCGCATTAATTTGGTAACAGCCACCGGTCAGCGCATACCCGTCCGTGGAGAGAAGGAGATGGAGTTGAAGCTAGGCAACATGATCTACCTGCATAATGTCATCGTGGCTGATATAATGGACGACTGCATCCTGGGCCTAGACTTCATGAGGAAGAATTGTTGTGAGATCGATGTTAAGCAAGGTGTTTTGAAATGTGGACATGAGGAACTTTTCGTGGAAGGGCGATACCGGGAATGTACAGCCTTAAGAAGATTGTTCTGCCGCCGAGATCGGAAACGATTGTGCCGGTTAGTCTTCCTCGGAATCCTGGGCAAGCTCATCGTTGTGTACTCGTGGAAAGGGTGGCCAATGACCTTCCGTGGAAAGTGGCTCGAACCTTGGTCAGAACCACCGACATCTCAAGAGTACGTGTGCTGAACCTTTGTGATCAGGAACAGATTATGGAAAAGGCACACTGGTTGGTACTTGTGAGGAAGTGGATTGGTTGCGTAGGTGCCAATATCCATCGACTGGGACCCCCAGCAAGGATGCACAAACGAGGGTGACCACACTTTTAGAAGACTGTCGCAGCGTTCTCTCCCCGAATGAAGTGGTCAAGGCGAAGAAGTTGTTACTCAAGTACGCCGATGTTTTCTCGTCAAACGATGCTGACATAGGAAAGACTGGCTTAGTTCAACACAAAATAAACACAGGAGAAGAATTGCCTATCCGTCAGCGCCCAAGAAGATTGCCGGTAGCACGTGAAAAGGAAGTGGAAACCATGATTGAGGGAATGGTGAAGGATGGTGTTATTGAACCTTCATCTAGTCCATGGTGTTCACCTGTGGTGCTGGTAAAGAAGAAGGATGGCAGCATGCGGTTTTGTGTTGACTACCGCCGTCTGAACGACGTTACAAAGAAGGACAGCTATCCTGCCAAGAATTGATGACACGCTGGACATGCTTACAGGCGTAAAGTGGTTTAGCACACTGGACCTGAAAAGTGGCTACTGGCAGGTTGAAATTGACCCTAAGGACAAGGAGAAAACTGCATTCTCGACAGGAAAGGGTCTGTGGCAATTTAAAGTTATGCCGTTTGATTGTGCAATGCTCCAGCAACGTTTGAAAGGTTGATGGAGCTTGTACTTACCGGGTTAATTGGCGATGCCTGTCTGGTCTACTTGGATGACATCATCATCGTAGGCCGTACGTTTGAGGAACACCTTCAAAACCTGGAACGCGTGCTCATGAAGATTCAGAGTGCCAACCTCAAGTTGAGTCCGAAGAAATGTTCACTATTCAAACGGCAAGTTAGCTTTTTGGGGTATGTAGTGTCGGAAGAAGGTATCCGCACGGATCCGGAAAATTGCCGCTGTCAAGTTATTGGGTCCCAAAGACAAGACGCAGGTAAGAGCATTTTTGGGATTGTGCTCCTATTATCGGCGATTTGTAAAGAACTTTGCAGATATAGCCAAACCTCTGCACAAGTTAACCGAGGAGAAGCGACATTTCTGCTGGGATGAAAGTTGCGATATCGCATTCCAAGAGCTCAAGGACCGTCTGTGCGAAACACCTATTTTGGCGTACCCTGATGCGGGCAAGGAATTTATAGTTGACACAGACGCAAGTGATATAGGACTTGGCGGTGTGTTGTCTCAACGGAATGGTGATCAAGAGGTTGTGATAGCATACTTCAGCAAGTCGTTGTCAAGCCGGAAGGAACTATTGTGTCACAAGGCGAGTACTTGCTGTGGTAAAGTCGTTGCAGCATTTTAGCAAATATCTTCTGGGGCGAAAATTTCACTTACAGACTGACCATGCTGCACTGAAATGGCTATTGCAGTTCAAAATCCAGAAGCACAAGTTGCGAGATGGATTGAACTACTACAGGAATACGACTTTGTGATCGAACATCGCAGCGGAAATCTCATGGCAACGCAGATGCATTGTCAAGAAGACCTTGTCCTGAAGATTGCAAGCATTGTACTAGACAAGAGGGTAAGGAGTGGTATCTGTGAGGATGCTTATGACAGACCAGCTCAACAATGAGTGGAAAGACAGCCTACGACATGCACAGCAGGAAGATTCGGACATCAAGCCGATTCTAGAATGGATGAAGGCCAGTGCTCCTAAGCCCAAGTGGAGCGACGTTTCAGCGATGAGTTCGACCACGAAAAGCTATTGGTCCCAATGGGACAGCTTGCTGATTCAGGATGGAGTCCTGTGCCGTAAATGGGAAAATGGTCAGGAGACAGTTGTCATTTGCAAATGGTTGTCCCTAAAGCTAAAGTATCGGATGTTCTACAGCTGTACCATAATGGTTGTTCAGGAGGCCACCTGGGAGTTAAACGAACTCTACTGAAGATCCGAGAACCGTTTACTGGGTCCACTGTCGTGACGATGTCGAGGACTGGTGTCGCAAATGTACAAGTTGTGCGGCTGTAAAGGGACCTCAAACTCGTAGTAGAAGTGCATTGAAATTGTACAATGTTGGTGCACCATGGGAGAGGATAGCCGTTGACGTTGCAGGGCCGTTTCCGGAAAGTGAAAGTGGTAACAAGTATTTCATGGTTGTGATGGATTACTTCACTAAGTGGCCAGAAGTCTTCGCCATTCCAAATCAAGAAGCTTCAACAGTTGCAGATAAATTAGTCCATGAAGTCTTCTGTCGTTTTGGAGTATCTTTAGAGATTCACAGCGATCAAGGAAGGAATTTTGAGTCTCAAATATTCCAGGCAACTTGCCGAGTTATGGGTACTCATAAAACAAGAACAACTTCTTACCACCCACAATCTGATGGAATGGTAGAACGATTTAATCAGACATTGAGAGGTACCTAGCAAAAGTTGTGGAAAAACGACAACGAGACTGGGACAGGCACATACAACCGTTTTGTTGTCATATCGAAGCGCTGTTCACGAAAGTACATCAGTGACACCAGCTTTAGCAAATTTTGGGAGATTATTACGGCTGCCTGCAGACCTGATCACCGGAATACCACCTGATGCCCCACGGTATAACTGATTATGCAAATGACTTGCGGAACAAAATGAATGACATTTATGAGCACGTCAGACAATCGGGACAGCAAACGTCTAAAAATGAAAACACGGTATGACCGCAAAATGAACAACAAAGGGTTTGACGAAGGTTCACTAGTGTGGTTACACAATCCAGTTCGCAGCAAAGGAAATCTCGCTTCAAGCTAAATGGGACGGACCGTACCGGATTGTGACAAGGATCAATGACGTAACCTACCGGATACAGAAAGGTGCAAGAGGTACTCCTAAGATCGTCCATGTGGATCGACTGGCGCGTTATTATGCCAATAATGCTCGGGACGAGCATGTCTTAGAGGGGCAGTGTTGCGCGCCACTATTAATGTCTTTACATAGCAACACTAGACACTAGCGCCCTCTAGTATCGAGTAGCAGAACTAGGAGAGTCAAGATCTTTCTAGAAATTTCGGGACCGATATGTACTCGAACATTCTAGATGTTTCCACAGTAGAAGGTTCTGGAAAGTATCGGAGGCGCTATATAAGGCTGGTATAGACCACGACCGAGGCAGTATTGAATTGGCGATACAAGCGAAGACTAGCGATACAACTGCGAACTAAAGGATCTGTAGTAAAATTGTGTTTTGTTATTAGTGTGGTTTAAAGTTGTAATTAGTGTTGTGTAATTAAAGTGTCAATTTTGTAATTCACTCGGCAGTTTTTAATTGTCTCGACCCCAAGCTCGTAACATTATTATACCCATTTTAAAATCTGGTAAAGACCCTTCTTCAGCATTAAGTTATCGCCCTATTGCTATTTCATCAACCTTGTCTAAAATCATTGAGCACCTGGTAAAAAACCGACTTGAGTGGATTTTTGAAAATAAAGGCATTATACCAAAGAGCCAATTTGGTTTTAGAAAAGGTTTTAGCACAATGGATAGCCTTAGCATCTTAGTATCCGATATAAGACTTGCCTTCTCCAATAACAAATTTCTGGTAGGCGTTTTCATTGATGTTTGTGCGGCATATGATAATGTTATTCTCCACTGCTCAGGCAAAAATGCATCAGCTGAACATTCCTGAGAGAATAACAAATATCATATCAAACCTACTTTCACATAGGCGCATATTAGTTCGTTCTGAAGGAAGATTTCACCAGCTAGATTTACCTGGAAGGACTACCACAAGGCTCAGTCTTGAGCCCTTTGTTACACAGCCTCTACACTCATGACCTAGACAGATCTGTGAATTACCTAGGTAATGTCCTGCAATATGCAGATGACCTAGCCTTATTTGTAACCGATGCCTCTATTGCCAAAGCTTCCTCCCGTTTATCCCAAGCTGTCAACTTTCTTAATAACTGGCTGTTTGAGCATGGCTTCTCCTCCGGAACCTCAATGTAATCCGATCCCTATCAGGTGCTTGGTGGGGTTCCCACCCTTACTCCCAAAAGCTTTTATACAATGCTCTAATTAGAAGTCATTTTGACTATGGTTGCTTTTTACTAGAGCCATGTAGCAAAATGGCCCTAATACCTTGGACAAAATTCAGTCAAAATATTCACGTACAATAACAGGTGGCATGAAATCTACTCCCATTTCGCTCTTCAAGTTGAATGTGTTGAGCCCCTCTATACAATATCTCTCAGATAGGTTTTTCTTCAAAGCTGCCTATTATTTACACAATCCTCTCCTCTCAAACTTCATTCCTTGTATCAGTCGGTCAGGGACTCTCCATATTGGTCCAAAAAGGATTTGCCCTGTATTATAAAAAGTTATATTAAATTTGTCAATGTTCACCCTCCAGTTTATCAATCCCGTAGTAACCCACTTTTCAATATCCCATGAGGCTCTAATTTTCAATCCAGACATTATTCAAAATTTCGAATAGATAAGAATGCTATTGAAGCAAATAACAAATTAAAATGCTCCTCCTTCAAAATTGGCGTGGTTAGTTAATACACTAATAGCTAAAGCTAAGTGACGAGGTTAGTTGGGTCCGCAGTGTGGATCCTAAATACAAGATTATTTTAAATTTTAACTCTCACCTGACCTCATCTGTATTCACAGGTGAGTCTTCCTATCTTGAGGCAGTCTTATATGGGAATCACACAGTCTGGAAAGGACTCTCATTTTCTCAGACTCCCTTAGCTGTCTTCAAAGCATAGTATCCAGTCCTTTTCACTCTAAGATAAGATACCCCTAATTTTAAATATTAGAAATTCTCTGTACAGCTGCCATAAAGGGCTGAAAATTGTCTTGGCTTGGATCCCTAACCACTGCAGGATTCAAGGTAATGAAATACAGATCATCTAGCTAAAGCCACCAAATCTGGCTCCCTCCTAAACAATGCCGCTATGCATATGACCTCCTACCAAGGCTGGTTCCAGCCTTCTGTCTTCATGGCAAAGTAACTGGCATCAGTCTAAACTTTTAAAATGTAAACACTATTCCAAAGTCCAAATTAATATCCCATCAAAACCCTGGTTCTTTCAATATCGCACCTTTAGTAAAACAATCACCTCTCTACTATTCGTCGCCTTCGGTTTGGACATGCTTGTACTCCGGTACACTTGTCTAAATTAAGGATTAGGGATAGCTCAATCTGTGAATGTGGGCTAGACGAAGGATCCGTAAATCATCTGTTCTTTGAGTGTCCTAATCTTTCTCACTCTCTCTATGATATCCTGCCCAATTATGTCCCACGTCCTGTAAATTTCCAGTATTTGTTGTCCCTAGTGTATACTCCTTTTGTAAATATTTTGTGTGATTTTATTCGTACTAATAATGTTAAATTGTAAAATTACTAATTAATTTTGGTGATGGTATTTAAAAATGTGACGTCTTTTGTTGTAGATAGTGAAAAAACCCACTCGTAAAATTGAGAACTCTTGTAATATGTAATAAATATTTACTTGTCACTCCCATGACTGACTTGACACTGGCAGAATTCTATCAAGAGAAGCCATAATCTAAAAGAAGAAGAAGAAGTAAATACGAATATACGGATACGACAAATTCAGAAAACGAAAATATTTTGTAACTTTTCGTTCCTCTCCTGCGAAAATTATAATAAGTGGCTTTATGATTATTTACTAAATATAACAATAAATGTGGTTGTTCACAGTTGGTGCACCAGTCTTAATAGTAAAAATTATTAACTACTGATTGTGAAAATGATAATATCAAAGCTCAAGCTATTAAAAATTATAACATTCAGAAAAGAAAATAAACACATAATTAAAATTATATTCAGTCTTTGATATTAATATTAAAAAACGTCTTATGTGAAGTTTTATTAGTGTTAATGTTAGTTACAAAATTACTATTTGGGAGATTTAAGATAATTATTGGAGATATCCAATAATAATTATCTAGTAGAATGCATACATAAACATTGTTAACAAAACTGCTTATTTCATAAATATCAATATAGTCATTGACAAAATACGCCATCTAGTGGTAATTACCGCAAGCCGCGTTGTACTAAAGAATACAGCGGCATCTAGCGTACACGGTACACTCATTCGAAAACTGAAATGTGAGTGGCGCATCTATCCCTGGTATATAGTGAATTATCTATGCATTAAACACTATTAAACCAAATGTCAAATGTCAATACAACCTTATGAATATATGAATACAACTTTATAATTTGTGAATGTCAAAAATCAAAACCACAGACACAGACTAACTATAGTATTAATTATAGTAGATTCTACCGAATGTGACCGAATGTCAAAACCTCATAATCTATACAAATAAATAAAATTGAAGTGTCTGTTTGTAATGTCGAAATAACAGCTTTTTACTAAATGCATATGAACGTATATACGGTACTTATAACAAAAACACGATTTTTTAAATTTTTGTCTGTCTGTCTTTCTGTCTGTCTGTTGTTTGTTTGTTCCAGCTAATCTCCGAAACGGCTGGACCGATTTTGACCGGACTTTCATTGGCAGATAGCTAATGTTATAAGAAGTAACTTAGGCTACTTTTATTTTAGAAAAAGAATTAGGGTTCAGCGCAAAAAATTAAAACCCATGAAATCCAATCGTAATAAATTACACGTGGGCGAAATCGCGGGGAACAGCTAGTTGTAAATAAAAACCAAACTTCATGATACCGTCAGATTAACCACAAACTAATAAGTGTGCATTGAGCTATTATGTACTACGTAGTACGTACTAGAGGCGACACCTATCCCATTCAACTGCGGCGATATCGCCTCACTTTACTCAGTCTATAGATAATACACTATATACCAGGGAACTCAGCCGCTCGCTAGGCGCTAGTGAGTTGACACGTGCTGTGTTGATTATATAAAAAAAAATTCTTGATAAAATATGCCATGGTGTATTTTAGATATTGCACAAATAATTCAAGAAATGGTAGCAAATACCAAAGAATAACTTTTAATCGGTGAGTAAGATACTTAATTAATAAAAAAGTATTATAGATTAATAATCAAACAAATCACTCCTAAGGCGCCATTTCGGGTCATGGAATATAGATTATGAAATTAATTTGTTCAGATGCGACGTTTCTGTAGGTACTTAAGTGTGAGAAAAATTGTGCATAATATAAATTTTTTTGTAGAATTAAATAGAAGTATTCATAATTGGGCAAAATTTTTGATATTTAAATTTGCTGATTATTCTTTTATTTTATTTTTAGGTTTCCACGTCCAAGCCATGAAAACAGGGTAAAGTGGAATAAATTCGTCAATTTTAACTCTCGCGTGCCCAGCATTTATGAACGAGTTTAATTCTATTCTAAATAAATATATTTGTAAATTATATGCTATATCAAAAGTTTTGTTACACATACATTTATAGTATGTATTTTATATTTTATATAGTTACCTTTTAAAATATTCTAATAAAAATATCATTAAAATGTTAAATTAGCACATATTATATGCAAAATAAATGACAAATTTTAAAAATTGTACTCCATATAATTTACATAATTAACATTACAATCTATTATTACATACTGATCATTCTGCCTACGTATAATCTATGGTAAAAACCAACCGTGCATGCGCCACACTACTCTTCCCTGCGCATGCGCGAAGACGTGAGTAGCGCACATTTTTTGGTTGAAATAGCTGTTCTAGTACGTAAGTACATATTACTTCAATGTAAGTGTGCAGATCTCTCGGTAGAGAGTAATTGTGTCCTGTGGTGCAGATTAACCACTGACCACCTTGTATATATAGAGGTCAGTGGCTAGTGCACTAAGAGCTGACAACATTACGCTTGTCACTTATCCTGTCAGTGAGTCAATGTCAATTTTTTTTAGTGCCAATTTCTGTTTGCCGGTTGGAGTTTTGTGAAACTTATGTGATTTTTGTTGGGTGAAAATTCTGGTAAAAGCTGTAGGAGTTCAGTAATGTAAACTTTACGTTACGTTTTAGTGATCTTACACGTATAAAAATGAGAAAGCTATCGGTGTTATTATAGGTGTTGATTGCTCAAATTAGAAACTTTAATCCAAGCCCAAGGAACATATTACTCTCTGGCGAGAGCTTTAAGTGGTATCTATTTTACCATTATCCATTCACGTCAAGTTCATAATCGAACTAAGGACTGTTACGTGCGGGGTGAGTATAAATGCCGATTAGGATGAAAATTGATGTATTTTTCCACAAACACAGCAAGTTTATAATTACGAGGGCGACACTGAAAGTTTTTAGAACTGGCTACTTGTAAACAATGTAATAAAAAATAAGATCAAATTTTGAAAATGGAATTCTTTGCCAATATTATTGTTTATGTATTTTATTAATTTGTTGTGTACGATTTGGCGGCAAATTGAAAAAATGTCTGTGCACGTCAGCATGAATTTAACGTGAGAAAATTTTCGTACAATGATTTTTATGACTTTCGATGTCATTTAAGTCAACAAGAAAGTTATGATAGACTTCGATTGACCTTTCACGATGAAGCACCATCTCGTGCCACTGTTTACAACTGGTTTAATCAGTTTAAAAGTGGTCGCACTAATCTCACCGATTGATCTGCGTGAGGGGTGGCCTTCTACGGCAACGACTGAAGATAACATCGGCTTGTTTGGCGGCATATGAGAGTGACAAAAGAGTGACTTATCAGCAGATTCGGACAAGCTTAGTCATCGGTATGAGTCAAGTGCACAAAATCCTCCATGAACATTTAGCGGTCAGGAAGCTTTGTGCCCGGTGGATACCTCATAATTTGACAGAGGTCTGGGTGTTTCCTTCCGAGGAGTTGCCAACTAAAGTGAAGAGAGGTCGAAGCGGGAAAAAAGATGGCTCGTTCTTCGGAAGGACAGGTCACATTACGCAACAATTGTTTTAGAGGATCGAAAACAGTTACTGCAGAGTGGTACACTAACAATTGTTTGCTACTTGTCTAGAAAAGTTCGGGAGAAACGATCTCGCATTAGGATTCTCCTTCACCACGACAACGCCTCGTCGCATATCGCCAAGCAAAGAATCGACTACTTGGCGACGTCAGATGTGGAATTACTAGGTCACCCGCCCTATAGCCCCGACCTCGCACCTATTTTTATTTATTTCCGAAAATAAAAGAAAAACTTCGAGGAAAACGTTTTATGGACGCCGAGGAAGCAGTGGCTGCGTTTCAAAATGCCGTCGACGAGACCCTAAGGACGAGTGGACAAAGTGCTTAGTGGTTCCATCGGATGCAGCGATGTATTGATGTAAATGGACACTATTTTGAAAAGATATAATAAAACTAATAACTTGCTAGTTTGTTCAGTTTTTGATTTTCTAACAACTTTCAGTGTCACCCTCGTACGTCGACCAAAATCACCAAGCTTCTTCGGTGAGGTCCTTAATAATCGCAGATGTCGTCGGTTGAACTCTCGTAGTCGCTTTCCGGAGTAGAGTTAACTTTTGCGTTCCCGAAATAATTAACTCTCCGATCGCCGGCACACGCTTTTATGCTTGATACTTCTATCGAACTTTCTAGGCCAATCCAGTTCGTTCCACCCTTTCAACCCGAAGGTACTAGAACACTCGCGATAGCATTATGATAACAATATCCGAAGGAGAAACGGCTTTAACTATGTAGAGACATTAGGTTAATACTTTCTTGCATTAATTGTCGGAGTGTTATATATTTTTATGCCTACACATTTTATTACTTGATCAAGGCCACTGACACATATGACCTATCGTCGGGAACATTCTCGTGCAATGTGACGAGACCTCCTAGATATGATCGTCCCGATCATCATTCGTGCCGCGATATCGTACTAGTCGATCAATGTGTACTACCTTCGGTTTTCATCTTTGCTCTTTCTTGATGCGGTATATGACATCATTAATCTTTTTTACTACCTTGTAAGGTCCTTTCCATCGAGCTTGCAACTTGGGACTCTTTCCCTTTTTTCGAAGAGGATTGCGGAACCACACCAGAGTTCCCTCTTCAAATCCATTTGTGTTTGCTTTCCGATCACAACGAGTCTTCGTCCTCTCACTGGTCTTAAAGTTAGTCTCCCGAACCATCTTGTGCACTTCGTACAGTTGGTTAAGAAGTTCGTTCTAACGTAGTCAGTCACAAGCTTTGGACTATTTGGTTGAGAACCCGTTATAGCGTCCATGGGGAATCTTTATTGCCCGTCCAAAATTTACCTTGGCTGGTGTGACACTAGTGCTATCATGTATAGCAGACCGATAAGATAACAAAAACAGAGGAGTAATTTCCCTCCTCAATTCTCCCTGGTCCCAATTCTTTTCATGCTCATCAACTACCTTCGCCAGGTTATTTTCCAGGGTTTGATTGAACCTCTCAACCATTCTTCTCTCTTAATCGGATTGGATTTCCAAAGGGACGCCATACCGACAGATCGCATCTTAAACTAACTTTCTTGCAACTGTCTGAGCTTCTTGATTAAGAACCGCAAAGACTTCAAATTTTCATCCTCCTCTTGTGCCTTTCTCATATTTTCTCCACTCCAGTCGTCGTCTATTGCATTAGTTCTGATGATGTTTACACTTTCTTTTGACTCCTCTTTTCTGCAGCGCTTACAGTCTTCGGCACAAGTAGCTTGACAAAGCGTTGTCGTTGTTCTGGCCTTTTCCACTTAGATGTTCCGTTACAAAGTTGAATTTCTTAAGTTGTTCAATCCATCGTTCCACTTGCCCTTCAGGACTTTTAAATTGAAGCAGCCATCTAAGTGCAGCATGGTCTGTCCTCAATAAAGATTCTCTTAAAAATGAGGTATATATTTATGAAAGTGCCGCAAGGTCTTTACAACAGCTTTCACTTCTCGACGCGTAACACAATAGTTTCTTTCCTGCTTAGAAAACATTTTGCTAAAGTATGCGATCACAACTTGTGTATCCCCTTATATTTGTTCCATATCCCCATTCCTTTATTATTAGCGTCTGTGTCTACAATAAACCTTCCACCTCTGGTTGGATAGCCCAATATTGGTGATTCACACAATCGTTTCTTTAGATTGTTGAAAGAACTTTCACAGTCCGCATCCGCCTGCTTGTCTTCTGTCAACCGGTGTGGAGGTTTGGTTATGCCTGAAAAGTTCTTAACGGAACGACTATAATACGCGCACAAGCCAAGAAATTATCTTACTTCTGTTTTATTCTTCAGGGTAGGCCAAGCTTGTACGCCTCTGATTTTCTCTGGATCAGTTTGTCCCCTTCTTCGGAGATAATTTGGCCAAGATAACTCACTTGATTCTTGAAAAAAGCACATTTTTTAGCACTAAGTTTCAGGTTTGCTTCTCGAAGAATACCTTTTCCATATTTTTCATATGTTCTTATAGATTACGGCCCATTATAATAACATCATCCAGGTACACTTAGCAAGCATCTCCCAAAAGGTCCACCATAACTTTGTCCATATGGCATTCAAACGTTGCAGGAGCATTACACAGGCCGAATGGCATGACATTGAATTGCCATAGTCCCTGTTGAAGCGGACGCAGGGCCGCAGGAGGCGGCGACAGAGCGTGGAGGGGCAGGCGACGACCGACACATTCCACATAGGATGACCGCAAGAGTAGCCCGCGCTCTTAGCTAGCTTTTAGTTCTCATATCTCTTTGTTATTCTAATTATAAAAAAATAAATTTACATGCATGTTATATTACGAAGATTAAAAACATAAAACAAACCACGTGAAGCTTTAATCATCCTGCATTAATAGTCCCCTTTCAACCCCTGTACTAAACGCTGCTTATCTCTACCTGCCAATACCCGCTTTTCAAATCAACTGTCGAAAACCATTTAATTCCACTGAGCATATCCAGTGTGTCATCAATTTGTGGTAGAGGATAGCGGTCTTTCTTAGTCACACTGTTCAGCATTCGATAATCTACGCAGAACCTAGTGATGCCATCCTTGGTAATGACCAGGGACTTGTAGATGGTTCAATGACCTTTTTCGCAGCCATATCCTTTAACATCTCTGCGACAGCATTCTCCTTTGCCCATGGAATCCGGCGAGGTCTTTGCCTTATAGGTCTGGCGTCACCAGTATCTATTTTATGCTTTGCCAGTCCGATCCTACCACAATAACTACAGGTGGCAAAAACGTTCTTAAACTTCATTAAAATACTTTGCTTGCGAGAACTCAGTTGATGTTAAGTTGTCCCTTGAAGATTCCAGCAGCTTTAATATTAGGTCTTCCGTGTTGGTCGTCGTGCTGGGTGTACTAGTAATTCGTCTTAAATACACCTCTTGACATTCACCAATTATGTTATTCCTTTCTAGGCGACCTTCTTCATTGCTTTGGCTGTTTTATTGGTTACCAGTAAGGTTCTTGCCATTATCCACTTCGGGTGTTGTCCCACGTCTCTTGCAATGACACACAACCCATTCTTAAAGTTAGGAGGGAATTTTGCCCTTATTAGATTTTCTGACCTTGTTGCAAGCGTAATATTTTTTAAACAGTAAAGTTTGCAAGGGCTGGATCATTCTAAAAACACTTCTTGATTAGAAAATTTTAGCACTCCTCGATAGACATCTACAATACACTAATGGTTCTTTAAGAAATCCATTCCCAAAATGGAGTCATCGGTGATATTGGCAATCAACACGGGATTAACGTACGTCTATTCTCCAATCGTCATTTTGACGTCCGTATCGCCAAGAACAGGGTTTGGCTGGCCAGTTGCCGTTCGGAGTAGATATGGAGATCGCTGCTTTCACGACATGGTCCGTTTCAAGAGTTCCGGTCTCACAATGGTGCGCCATGCTCCTGTGTCAATTGTAAATCTGCAGATTTTTCCATTTTAAGTGCTCTCGATGATAAGACTGTTTCCATTGCATGCTTGTGTAATGGTAATAGTAGGGGCTCTCGTTTGCCCAGCCAGCGCCCGCCCCGCGGCTTTGGTGATATTTAGTTTAACTGCTCCTCCTTAACTTGGTTCTCAGAGTTTGAGACCCTTTTCCTCTTCTTGTTGGAGCAATCAAGCCTCATGTGTCCTTTTTCATCGCACTAGTAACATATCGAACCATAACGGTACGTCTTTTCTTCCGTTACTAGTTCCCTTACTTTGTATGGTTTCGTGACGAGTCACACTGCTTCCACCTCCAATGCATGAGCCAATACGCTCTTTACAGATTGATGGTGGCCTAGTCGTACTGCTGCTAGAATCTCGACGACCCGAATACCGTCAACAATAGCCTGAATAGAGTCATCTCTATAACAGATTGGGCTGACACATAGGCGCGACGAACTAGCCTCTCCATCTCCTCAGCCCACTGTTGCAGTGTCTCTGTAGGAGTTTGAACGCGAACTCGTAGCTGAGCTCTTTAAGCGTGCTCCACATGCTTGTCGCCGTACCGCGTCTCTATGGCTTTTAACAGAATACTCAAAGATCTCCCTTCTACAGGCAGCCGATAGAGAATAAGCTGGGCGTCACCTCTCAGTGTTAAGAAGAATGCCATGAATGCTTGCTCCTCACTCCAGCCACTGCTCTTGGAGAGGATGTCAAGCTGGTACTTGTAAGCAGCCCATGATGATGTCCCTTCAAAGCGTGGCAAACCACATTTGCCTAATATCGGCACCGTTCCAACCTGGACCGAGGTACACTGACTGATTGAAAATCTTCAGATAGTGCCTGAAGGCGGCAATCGGTGCTGTTAAGCCTGTCTTGAAGCGTTTAAGTTTTAAACGCAACTTTTTTTTTTAAGTTGTGATGCAGCCTTAGATGGTAAATCACATTGTCTTAGCGTAACAAGTGCCTATTCACTCTTGCCTTGAAGACGCCCAGATTGTATTCGGACGGAAAGATAGACGCCGGCAAATTATTCCACTCTTTTGCTGTACGCATTACAAAAGACGAAGTTGAAGAAGTGCCTTACCCACTAAACACCACCTGTGGGAACGACTTTGGCCTGTATTGCCTTTCCGCCGAATTGGACGCGACCCCCCTCAGGGAAGGGGGGCGCAGGCAAATTTTTAAACAAAATAATAAACATTGAAACACTCCATGACAGTTGCAGTGTCTGCCACTAAATTTAATGCCAAACGGGTACGGGAATAAGGACAACAATATAGTAACTATATCTCTTTCTTACAAGTGCTAATATGATATATGCGTCCTTTGTTTTGAAAATGAAACAAACACATCACGCTGTCTATTGGATTATCTGTCTACGACACGAATAATGAAAGACAAGCGAGTCCAAAGTTGTCGGTTTTAGTAGAAAGAAACCGGTGTTTATCGGTTATTAAAAAAATCGGTTTTATTTAGGTTTTTCTAAAAACCGGTTCACATCACTAACAAACTGGCTATACTATACCTGTAGTCAAAAAATTATTCTATTCTATACTGCAATGACGTTATTTATTAAATGAGACAGCCTGTATCTTCAAAGTCCTGTTTATTACTGCATTAAATTTATAATTGGTATTACATTAGTGGATACCGTCAGCCACTCTACAATTGTATAAAGGTTAACAAAGTCTGTTGTTGTAAGCAAATAAGAAGTGTCTTTGGCGAAAGACTTGTAGGTGCAATAACTGTAAAAGTAATTAAATTAAAAGTACTTTTTTTCAGATTATTTTCATTATGCAAACTGCACAACAATGGCCTCAACAGCAGAAGTTTGAATTTTTTCGACACTGACAGCGTCAATGACTACCCGGGTGGTGTGCAAAGAGGAAAGTTACGGCGAGTGGTTAAACAAAATTCACAACATCACAATTTTTGGATAGAAGCCATTAATAAAATTAAAAAAAAAATGGTTTTGTAGACACCATGCTATATAGTAACATGCTATACAAGTAGGAAAACCTCGACTTGTGCGAGTGCCATCCCGACAAGGATGGATAACTTGAAAGTTTTATAAGGGTCTCCAAATTATTATTTGAACAGTATAATGTAGAATATTATTATCCAAAAAATATTAACCAAGACCCTTTAGAAATTTATTTTGGATGTATAATAGCTATAAATTATAAATGTTGACCTAGATGCAAACATATTTATATATGCCTTTAAATATCTGATATTATCTAACATGGTTAGCCAACATTCAAATTCTCTAATTGCGAAGAGGATTATGGAAACACATTATTAAATGTTATAAAGTGTTCTTTTCAAAATGTTCATAATCATAAAGAAAATCACTCTGAAAACACTCCCAATGTTTTCCAGAGATCTCCTATCCTCTTCACAAGCAAGTTCAAGAGAAAAATTGCTGGTGGGTGATGTAGTCATGGAAAAAATTAAAGACCACTGCTCAGCGAAAATATCTAAAGGTATTCGTTGTAGAATTGCATCAAAATATTAGCAGTACATAGACAAATATTCATTCTTACATAAAATCTAGAGTATAAATTGTTGAAAAATAATAATTTGGCATACCCTAACGAAAATTACTTATCTTGTACAGGGATGGTACTCACTTTATTCATAAGTATTTGAATTATAGCTGTATTATAGTTTTTCCTGGCTAGGATGTAATAAGCATGCCTTAATTGTAAAAAAACTTTTTCATCAATATTTTAATTAGGTTACATGGGCACAATTGGTGCAACATAAACAATAAAATATTGAAGGGATATTCAGGAAAAATTAAAAATATTAAAATTTTGACAAAGATTGTAACTGACCGTTTAGGTGACTAAGCCTCACAAAGGCTTGCTAATGTCAATCTCTGTCAAAATATAGAAAGAGATGAATGTTAAACAAAAAACTGTATTATTAATATAATTAAAACAATTTAAAAAAACAAAATGGCCAGGTGTACCCTAGATGAAAAATTAATAGGATTTCTACTAATGAAACAAAGCTCCAAACACTACAAACTTTTAGAAAAAATGTTTGTCTTGCCTAACAAACAAATGTTATATAGACCAAATAATATTTAGCATACCCTAGCGAAAAGTTCCTTATACAGGAAAGGTACTCACTTAATTCATAACTATTTGAATTATAGCTGTTTTAAAATTAATATAAAAAGTAACTTGTAAAGTAAAATATTGAGCACTATGATTAAATATGATTCCTGTGGTTTAATTTTTTAATTTGCTATTTGATTTATTTAAATATTTCTCTGTTTTCGACAAATTGTACCTATATACAATGTTATGTACATTTTAATATAACCTAATGTACCTTTAATTTAATCCTAAGATTACGTGTGTATGTATATGATATTGGTGTGCTTGAATAAAAATAAATATTTATGTACTATAATTGTTTCATTGTAATATTTTAATAGAACTATAGTACACCTCACGTCGATATCGATAAAATGAGAACATCACTAAATATCGATATCGATGATTTGAAGGATGTGCTTGCAATCACTAAATTATACATAGCTATACTGAATTTGTATAGTCATTACTTATCTGTCAAAATAGGTGACTGCAGCGCCAAAACGCGTAGTTGGGAAACTTGACTAATAGTCACTGTCGTATCTGTAGCTTGCTACATATTTATTTATCTATGCCTGTAGTAACCGTAGTAACAATAACAATACTTAGGTCGGCCACATACATACGGAATCCGCTCGTGATTCTGTTTCGAATCCTGAATCGATTCCGTGAATACATCACACACATACGTTTATTTCCGTTCGGAATAACAAGGGTCAGTTGAGAGGTTAGCCATTGAGTCTAGACATTCTGGCAGCGAATAATGACGACGATTTTCTGGTTGCGATTCCATTGTTGCTGTATCATTGTTACTGCATCCTCTTATCCCCAAGCTTGCAATATAGTCAATATTATGTAAAAGATCTATCTATCCAGAGATATGTTTTAAATATGGATTTCTGTAAACTCTTTCGATGAATTATTAAATAAAATAAGATGAAAGGTTACGAAAAGCTATACACCTATAAGATTAAATGTAAAACATACATAAATACACCCTACCTGCTTGCTCGTACGACGAACACTGAACGCGTTCCGTACGGAATTTTACGTATGTGTGTTGCGACTCGTACAAAATCTATGGAAGACTTGCGTTCGGAGCGGTTTTTCCGTTCGGGATTCCGAACGCACAGGCGGTCATACGGAATCTCGAATCGGAGAAAAATTCCACGGAAAATACCGCACGTGTGTGGTGGGTCATAGATTTTATATGGACTTGCTGCGTTCGGAATCTCGAATCGGAATATCGAAACGGAATCCCGAAACGGAATTCCGTATGTATGGCCGGCCTTAAGTACTTAAAATTTTTTGTAAGTATGGTATGATTTTGAATTTACTTCTTTTTTTACAGTAAGTTACCACGTCCAAAAGAACAAAACGATTGTTGAGAGAAAGGGCACTTTGGTGTACAACTAGAAATTCATCTTTTACAGCGTCGGCCGGCGTACACATGCCAGAAGAATCTGAGTCAAGGCGGTGCAGTTTTGTAGCACGAAAAAATTACAAAAGGAGACAAAAATTTAGTGCCCAGTTTACTAAGTTCCATTGTGTGCGAAATCGTGCTTCAAGCTTTTTCATACAGCGAAGTTGCAGGAGTGAAAAGCTTTGTTACCTACCAATACAAATTAAGCTAGTTAAAAAGAACAATAAAATTACAAACATAAATAAGTAGGAATTTATAGGTATGCAAAACTAAGAAATAAAACAAAATTTCGTAGGTATTTATTTTCATCACATCATCTCATCCTCATCATATCTCACAACTATAGTCAGGGGAAACAACTAGTCTAAAATTATAAACAGATTGTAATGGACAATGGCAATATATATATCATATACAGGAACCACATCCTTTTTTACAAATCATAACAACAGGCTCGGCGTTTATTTAAGGGTTAAGCTAAGTAATCATCATTTACTGGTTTTATGCACCACTTGTAGTGTTATCCAGAACAATTACTGGTATTTGTAAAAAAAATCTTACAAACTATATTTATCTTATTATAATTTTCATTATCAATATATACAATAAGTGATTGTGCCGTGTAGCGGTATTTATATCACCATTGAAGCAATTGGAACATTATTTCTACAGATAGTTAAATAAGAGAGATAGTTAAGCTGAAATTTAACAAACATAAAACACACTACTTTTACATATCAAAATTCAACTTTTGTTTAATAATACAAAAGCAACAATCTGCCAATGGTTAAGTTCCTCCCAAAAGTTCTGACACATCAAGATTTAAACTATACAAGTTTAAATCTTGAGTTTATTTCTATAATAATCAATAAAAACATATTTTTCATAGAATACGGATGATAAATAAGCACACTTCACCTGATGGTAAGTGGATGCTGTGGCCCATAGACATTTACATTTATCCTTGATTAGAATCAAAATGCAGATGTGTTATTACCCCTGAGGAGTAAGTTGCAATGCCTTATTTCCAGCAACTCAAACTCCACACTTGTTTATCACAACAGCAGAAAGTGATCAGGGCTTCTATCTTTTCTTTGTCTTGATCTGCTTTATTTTAATAGGTAGTAGAACAGCATAAAAGTATTCCTAGAAAATGCACATTTTTAATTTATTGATAAGAAGAGAACAGGGTTGAATGAATTGTTATAATTTTCAGTAAAAATTGATAAAACAGTTTAATATCCTTCATCACTGGTTGTGATTGTATAGTCAGTATAAAAATCTTTTATTATTTTTGCTGTGATATCATGGTCTGCTTTTCCATATCCCTGTGAATATCCATAAATTTGAATTTGCTTCAAGTCAGAATCATGGGAAATTCTTCCTCCACCCAAAACTTCACAATCAAGGGGATGCAGTTTTTCTTGAACCTGAAATATATTTTTATGTATAGCTATTGAAAATTATTCTTATTTTGTGCTTTCTAAAACAAAAATAATGAAATCTTTACAAATCCTTCAGCATCATTGTGATTACTGTTACTAGCTTCATAAAAATCTTAATGAAGAAATTTAAGGATGAATAGTATGACAATGACTTAATTAATTATAGTAGAAGAGCAATAATATATTCATCATCACTACAGCCCTTCACAAGAAAACTGCTGAAGATAGACCTCCCTTATGGAATGCCACGAGAAACAGACCTGAGCCTGATTCCACGATTGTACACTGTGACAGAACTTGAAATTCCATCCTCATCATCTCGATGGCTGGTGGTCCACTACTGTGCGATTTATGCGGAATTTTGGATACTGAGTTTGCCTCCAGCCAAGAGTGATGATTAAGGCAAACCATACCTAATATGAGAGGCTTCATGTCCACGAGTAAACTTTATTGCACTGATGAAGCAGCATTAGAACAAAGGCATACAATAAGATAAAATATGTATTAATAACAAGAAAATATCTTACAATTTTGCAATACAGAATCCACGACAGTAGCCTAATGGCAGGGTGCAAACTGCAAACTCAAAAGGTTGTTGGTTCGAATCTGCCATTTGACTACTGTCTTAAACTACCCCTAACAAAGCATTTTAAGCTTACCAAGAGTGGTTAAAGGGAATATTAGTAATGTTAATTGCATTGCTAGATTTATTTTTTGTATATAACAAAATTCAATTAATCATCATACACCATGCAATTAATACAAATTATGCAGATAAATAACAAACATATTGATAACTAATAAAGTCAGTATAATTTTTTACTTGAAATCATTATAAAAACTTATTCTCAAATTTGTAGTTGATTGGTTGTAGGAGTAAATTAATTGCTTTTTTAAAATGATGAACTAACATGTAAATTGAATTTATAATTAGAACCCCGTCCTATTAAACTGTTTATAACTGATCCAATTATAACATATGGAATCCGACGTTAATGATTTTACTCTTATAAATCAACAGGAAGTACTATTTTATTTCTGTAATTTAGTCAAAAATTTAAAAAGTATAAAAACATTTTTTTACTCAATTAAATATTTATATGAAAAACTACTTCTTATTAGAAGTTGAAAGTTTATTATTTTTATGTCATAATTATTATTTCATAAAATAATCTCAATTGTAGACAAACTTGCTTAAAGCAAATTATTATACTTTTTAATAGTAACTATCATCATTAGCAAAGCGGAGTATTAATTAAAGACAATAGATTACCTCATCATATATATCTGAATGGTAGTTGCAGCGCTTATAGCCTCTCACAATTGTCACCGGTGGTTTCTCTTCTTTATTTTTATCGTAAACATTCATTAGGATGTATTTAAAAATACCCGAACTATCAATGTCAACTTTTGGTATGGTGTCCAAAGTCACAGGAGTCGACGACATATTCCTCAGATTTCTAATTAACTTATTTACTGCTAACAATAAAATATAAAACGAAATAAAGACTTTAAGCCGATAAAGTTCTACGTTAGCTGGTTAATTAATAGGAAATGTCATATTATTATCATACATGAAGGAATAATACCTAAAGAGGTCTTTAAATTGAGTAACAATCCGTAGTTGCTTCCGAACTTCAAGCAAAGCATAAGTCCATCTAACTATTCGGTAGAACTAGGTAGAACCAACACACATTCAAATAGAAATTTGAAAACTATCTAAATCTAAATATATTTTAATATAACCTCACAAAAAAGCCCTAAATCTAGGCAAAGAGAATATAACTCTTGGTAGAGACTAGAGAGTAATTGTATTCTGTGGAATATAATAAGCACTACGTTTAGATCTAGGTCTAGCTACATATTTTTTATCTATGCCCTAGATTATTATCATAGATAAATAAATATTACGGCCATAAAGAAATATGTAGTAATATTTATTATATACATATATAAAGATACTTTGTGTTTGCAAACGGTGAAACAAGTGCTTCGATGGTGATGTGAATCTCATGTCAAGGTGACAACTGTCTGCTAGCTCAAGTTGCCGTCAAAATCTCCCAAGGGATGCACAATGTGACGCATCAACATATACCCCCCCTACCCCAGCCTACGAATTTGGAGTATATATAAAATAAAAAATACTGACAGACGTATTTTAAATAGCACATTTCAAAAATATTAATTATTTAAATTGCACCCATGTAGTTTATAAATAAAAAATAGGTAAAGATTGCTCACCTTATAAGATCGATATAACTTCAAATAATTAGAATTGGGTGCTTTTTGTAATATGAAAAAACTGCACCCTGCTTGTATATAATTACACCATCGTTAAAAATTCATAAAATGCAATATTAAGTGCAAAAAGTAAAAAAAAAAACTAATTTGTTAATTGTCAACAAAAGTGTATAATGACTAGGTTTAAGAGGCGGGACTTTAGTCACAGAGCACAATTACTCTCTACCGAGAGAAGAATGCCAACTTCATACTAAATAAAGGAAACACGTGTTTATACACGTAGACTACAAGCACCACGTTGAGCCTATATAAAACTTTTTAGCGGAATTTCAAACCTTTGTATTCTGTAACTTAAAGGGCGCCAAGCTACGTTACCAACATCAAGACATGAAGTTTAATTACCCCCAGCCTACAAATTTGGAGTATATATAAAGAAATATTTAAACTGCACCTATGTAGTTTATTAAAAAAAACATGTGTGCAGGTCACACGTGGTAGAAGTGAAACCTTCAGAAAACTGAACTTCGAGAGAATGCGACGAATGCAGAATATCAGGAGTAGGATAATTGTAGAGTTTATTTATTATAATATTGTTATCAAGTTTTAAATTATTTTAAATTTTATTTTACATAATATATTACATTAAATACTAAACAGACTCCAATTTCAATTTCAACAATTGACACGAGTACCTTATGGTAACTAAAGTATGAATATTATTTTAATATGATCATTTTCAACCACAAGTACGGCTTAAAATATACGATAATAGTTTAAATTTATAGCAAACAAATGTTGCAATCCTTATTTATAGACATGTAGAGCCTAAATTTTAGTGTAATAAATCAATAGGTTATTTTCTTTCGAATAAAACTTTGTCGTAGCGCCAATTAAAATGTATGTTAACTATCTTTAAAGCATCGCACAAAGACGAGACCGAGATAATAGGAAAAACACAATTTTTTTTAAATTACTTGTAATGCAATTAACGTTACTAATATTCCCTTTAACCAACGTAAGCTAAAAATGCTTGTGTTACGAGCGGTTCACGACAGTTGTAGAATGGCCGATTACAACCCACAACCTCTTGAGTTCACTGTCCGCACCCTGCCATTAGGTTACTGTCGCCTACTACACTGTATCCTATCCCATTCCCATTCATTTTAGCGTCGCTTTTTTCGTTTCATTGAGTTTCAAATTACAACGATTCTAAAGAACTATTCACTTCAATAAATAGGTAAAAATCGCTCACCTTACAACCACAGAGAAAGGAGTAGGGACCAGAGGAGAAGCTTCCTAACAACGTTGAAAATGTGTATTCCTTGTAACTTAAATTAATAAAACAACATGTCTTTTACTGTTTTGAGAATTTTCTTGTATTACAGAAAAGGGCAATACGTGCAATTTACAATTAAAAACCGCGCTAATCTCTTCGAGAGAATTTCAAGGAAATAGATATTCTCACAGAAGCTTCACATTATATATTACTATCAATATCATTTTCGTAAGACAACTTATTCATGAGTACAAAAAAATCAGCGATCTGCATGATGGACAAACTAGAAACCGCATTGAGCTTCGCCTCAAAAAGGTCCGAAAGTTATTCGTGAAAATGAGCGTGCTCTTCTATGATAAAATTCCACAATCTATTTTGGCTTGCCTTATACAATTTTGATAATAGAGCGTGGATTTGATTCGCTTCAACTATCCTTGGGACTGCAGTTAATTATGTCAATAATTATAATTATTGTAATTTTTTAAAAAGATCAACCGCCTATATCCTATTTTGCATATATAAAGGTATGATAAATCTTGCTTATACAGAATAGTAATTATTTACTTAGATAAATCTATATTTTATAACACAAAATCTCTAAACTTTTCAAAAATCTTAAATCTCTAAACGATCTTTCACTATTTTATATTTATAAACTAGGTACGTAGGTGCAGTTTAAATAATAATTATTTTTGAGATTTGCTTTTTAAAATACGGCTGTCTATATTTTTTTATATTCACTTCAAATTTATAGGGTGAGGTATGGGGAGTAATTAAATCTCATGTCTTGATGTTAATAAAGTAGTTTGGCGCCCTTTCAAACATTTACTTTTACTAAGGGAGTCCCGCTCCGTAATTCTAGTGATTATGTACTCTTTGTCGACACTTATTTTTGGTTCTATTAACTTTTTGCAGTTAATATTGAATTTAACGCATTTTTAACGATAGTGCAATTATATTCAAGCAAGGTGCAGTTTTTTCATATTGCAAAAAGTACCCAATTCTAATTACTTGAAGTAATATCGACGTTATAAGGTGAGTGATTTTTAACTATTTTTTATTTCTAAACTACACAGGTGCAGTTTAAATAATTATTAGTTTTGAGATGTGCTATTTAAAATACGTCAGTCAATAAAAAAAATTATACATATACTCCAAATTCTTAGGCTGGGGTAGGGGGGGTTCAACATATTGTGAAGCAGACTACTTTAACCTTCTTATTAGTTAGTGACAACAAACTAATAAGATGTGTTAGGTTAGTGACTTTATAGGATTATTATCACTTGACCACAAACTAATAAGAATTGCTAGCGCCACTAGCGCACACTTGACACTTTGATAAATGAAGACATGGCTTAAAGAACTAGCATCTATACTATCTTTTATAAGCAAAAAAAGTCTGTGATGTGATGTCAAAATTAGGTTGCTACATATTTATTTGTCTATGGTTAAAATCTCAAAACCAACAAAATAATATATTTATTGGTTAAATATCTGAAATTTGATATTTTTGTAAAAGTTGCTGAATGTGTTGTAAGAAACAAAATGGAATCAAATCTTACAAGTAAGTGTAAAGATATATAGAATGGAAATCGATACTGATACTATAAATAAGCGCAAATTAATAATTTGTGCTGTGCTGATTGATGGATGTTTGACGGATGTTTAGTACCTTACCTTATATATATTACTTTGGAAATCTTGGTGTGTAATATTCCGAATATTGTTATTGAAACTATTAGATCGTTTTATCCTTTGATTGAATTTTCCTACTTTTTAGTGTTATCTATATTATTACTGTTAAATGATCTTTACTCGGATGTATATTGCTATTTTGAAAAGATTTGTCTATTTAGTCTTATTAGGTAGGTATATTAGTTTATAACAATTATCATTTTAGCCCAGCATAAGTCCACTGCTGAACATTGGTCTTCGTCATAGATTGCTACAAAGCACAATCCCCAACCACTTGCTTTAACATATATTTGCTTGCTTCTCCACTAGCCTGTAGAAGTCCACCGCTGGCCATGGTCTCTCCTGTTGTACGGAAACGAATTTATTTATATTTTGTCTATGTTATTTACTTCTTATTCATAATCATGTATTTGCATAATATGTAAGGGAAATCCATCAGTTCATTTAATTTGTGCCGTATGATGGGATTATGGGAAGTTCAAAAAAGATTTGATGGCTTTTATTAAAAAGTCGTAAAGGTATTTTTTTTATGCCAAATGAAAAGCATCCTGACTCGCAATGGGGAGCAGTAGTAAGAGTAGAATATGTCTGGAACTGTTGCGGCCAATCAGCTTACTAAGCATGGGGATTAAGGCAAGTCCTCCCTGCAGCGTAAGAGTCCAGCAGACACCTTTAAACACTGGTATAAAAGATGTTGTACTATCCTTTACCTTAAGTGAGCAATTCTAATTACATATAATATATTATATATATGGTATAATATATATGTAAATGTTTCCTTAGAAATGACTCCCAACGATTTGTATGAAATTTTGTATGATAATGTTTTACTATCCAAGTTTATCTTCATAGGATGTTATCCCTGTGAAAATTATTGTGTTTTCTAATGCTAAGTAAAGCTCTGCCTGCCCATGTGCTATTGTTAATATGACAAATTTATGTTGTTACTAGCTGTTTCCGTGTCTTCTTTTGCATATAATATTTTTCTTCAATTATTTTATAACCTAATAAGTTGGCAGTTTACTTGGTTTGACCTAATTTTAATTTTATAAACGACATCACTGTTCTAATTTTGAAAGTAATAGATTGTCTATACTTATATGTTGTAATTTTATCATGATGCATGGTTGACTTCAACACAGGTTCCATACAATAATATAATTGAAAAAAAAACACTTAGTAACACACAACAATATAATTTTTATATTCATTAATGATGTTTTCATTTTTTGAGGTTAATGTCTTTGTGATACTAATGTACTTCAAATTTAAATTGAACTTTCGGATAGGACAGGGTTTTTTACATATTGTATAGGCTGTAACTTCCCTTTTTTTAGTAACATAGATATATGTAAAGAAAATACAAAAACTAAGGAAGGTAGGTGACAAATACTCAAATTTATAATAAAATAGAGTTTCTTAAAACTCAAATAATTCTTTTTTGCCATGTAGTAGCGGTAGACTTAATTACCGCATCTTACAACATCCCATTGATGTTTTCAGATGCGATACACACTAACTAGTCAGTTAGCATGTACCTACAAAATATTATACATAACAGTTTTCCAAGAATTACGTTTCATTAAATTAAGAAAATTGGGAAGAACCGTGTATACCAGTTCCAAACCTCTTTTAGAAGCGGGTTTAAAACATAAGGAACAGGAGTCATGGGGTCATAACCACAACCCCCTTAAAGTTAAATATAATATATTATATATAATATTTTTAAAGTGTATATTACCTTGTTTAGTCTCTGAGCCCCCTCCACCCAAACTTTAACTTTAGCTGAGCCCCCTCCACCCAAACTTTAACTTTAGACCTGCGCCCACATGCCCTGATGTTTATTGTTATTGCTAAAAAAACAAACGTGAAATACTTTTACCCCATATTATCCCGTGGATGCCGTAAGGGGTGACAGAGGAAAATGAAACACAAGGTGGAAATCAGCATCTTCCTAATAATAACTGAAAATTATAAGGTAATCTGTGGGAGATGCCTAAGTTCAGGCTGTAATAAATTAATGAACAGAACAAGAGCCGTGGTAGGTGGTAGCTCAGTGAATGAGTGATTGTATAGTACTCAAGTAACACAAGTTTAATCCCTGTTACCACTGGTTCAGTTATTCAGTTGTTCAGTTATGAAGGAAAATGTCATGAGAACCTAGACTATTAAAAAATTAAGTAATTAAATTGCGCCAATAAGGGAAAGTCCAGAGTGATGGACTCTTCACTACAAAAAATCTTAGAAATATGAAGATGCCTGTGCTTAGCAATGGGATATAATAGGCTGTTACTTTTCTTTTAAATTGAATGAGAATGGTTTTGCACATTTAACAGATAGGTGCTTGTTTTATCTCTATGTCGCAAAGTTTGTATGATTGATACAAACTTTGCGACATAGATTTTTAATAGACTTGCAACAAATATTCTGCTATTATTTGGTATTTGGCCTATTCCGCTACTTCTATACTATTCGGTCGAATACCGAATACTTAAGTAAGAGATTTTATTGTAGTCAGATAATTGGTAAAATGAAAATATTTATTTATTTTATAATTAGGTTTTTTTTCTTGTAATCATTAAAGTAGTCATAGGTACATAATCAACTTCCATACATTATTATAAAAATTAAAAAAGAACTATCTGATAAATGTTTATGCACTTCAATTATCGTAATTATAGTGGAAGATAATGGTGCAGACTAATTTTTATTCATTTTCAGGCAGTAGTTCTCTCCTTTTCTTCACGTAGACAATCCCAGCTTCAGGGAATAGACTTTTGCCTAATATTCGGCTATTTGGCCAGGAAGCCCGCAGAATATTCGGTATTTGCAGTATGACCGAATATACTATTCGTTACAAGTCTAATTTTTAAGCAATTAAAAATAAATTTTACATTGGTATATAATGAGTAATTCCGCCTATGAGTACTTAATATAAAAATCAGTAGCAAATATGTAGACATATTATGAAAATAAAGTATTTTGTTGCATTCCTTGTGGGAGGCCTAGATTCAGCAGTTGGCTTGTGAAAGGCTGTAATGATAGCGATGATGATGGTGATGACCTCATTATATTGTCTGAAATACCAAATACGAAATGTAATATTGTATTGAAAGCTCCACCCATATTTTTCGAGAGGTTTGTACATTATATGTATCCATACAATTAGGTCTACTGCCCCAGCTCCTATAATATATATCCTTCCCATAGATCTTTACGTACAAGCCCTGATTTACCCACAGGCTAATTAGGCTGGAGCCTAGGACGCAAGGTCCGAGGGGGGCATGAGCTTGCCTTTTCAAGCACCACTTATGTACAATATTTTCTATAAATAATAGAGTAAATGTCGCAAATATTTTACTCGTTGCTCTTTCTTTATTTTTGGTACAAAACAAATAAATAGTATGTAAAAATGTTCGTTTTCGTTGATTGACTGGACGTGATTCAAAGATTTTAAACTGCGCTCAGTGTGCAAAGCACTCCTCTCCCTGGACGTTAACAAGTCGAGTGGGCCTGATGGAGTCTCTCCTATTGTGCTGAAGACGGGTGCTCAGGAGTTAGCACCGGTTCTTACGTATCTTTTCCGGTACTCCTACTCCCTAGGGGTAATCCTGAACTTATCGAAGACAGCTTTAATGCACCCGATCCCTAAAAAGGCGACCGCTCAGTCCCGTCCAACTACAGCCTTATCATCATTGCCTCCTTGTTCTTCAAAATAATGGAATCCATTATAAACTGCCAGCTTATAAGGTAATAATCAGCTATATCCACTAATCACTAATCAGCTGGTCCTAGTTTTAATCTTCTAATTTACCTGACTCATAGATGAGTGGAAGCATAGTCCAAGATGAAGGCCTTGGTCGTTACTTTGGACATGCGAAGGCCTTCGATGGACTTTGGCACAAAGCGCTTCTTTAGAAGCTTCTCTCCTATGGGCTTTCCGAGAAATTGTGCATTTGGAACATCAGTTTTCATGCAGATCGGGGTATCAAAGTCGCAGTAGACGATACAAACTCCGACTACGAGCCTATTAATGCTAGTGTTCCACAAGGCTTCTGTATATTCTGTATGTTGCTGTTACTGTTTGTAAAACTGGTGATGCTTTTTACACCGGCTGTGCTAATATTTCTCGGGAACATGTCATCGACTATCGGAACAAACTAACTTGTGTCTGAAGTAGAGTCTTTAATTAACAAAATCTCGGATTGGGGACGTCTCTAATCCAGTTTAAACTTCAGAAGACACAGGTTTGTGCGTTTACCGCCATAAACGAACCTCTTTGTCGTATCTCCTCAATTTTAGGACACTCCATATGCTGCCTCAGCAAGCATCGGAATCCTCGGCAAGCATCGGAATCCTCGGCAAGCATCGGAATCCTCGGCATCAACATATTGAATGACGTACAGTTCCGCGGTCACTTGAAAGGGAAGGCTAAATTGGCCTCTAAAAAGCTTGGCGTGGTGAGCAGAGCGGGACAGTATTTCATGCCGGCACACCCTTTGCAACTTTACAAGGCGCAAGTTCGCCCTCACATGGAGTACTGTTCTCATCTAAACCGGGGCACCCCAGTGCCAGCTCCTTTCACTTGACCGCATCCAACGAAGAGTGGCTCGAATTGTCGACGACCGATTTCTTTCTGATCGGCTCGATTCACTGGCGCTGCGAAGAGATGTGAGAGATCCTATTATATGCATTTTCTATCGCATCTTCCACGGGGAGTACTTAGACAAATTGTTCGGATTAATTCCAGCCCCCAAAAGCCACCAATGCACATTGGGACAAAGCTCACGGTACCATCCCCACCATCTGGATGCTAGGAGGTCGACCGATTTAATAGGAGTTTTCTTCCTCGCAAGACTTTGTGGAATCATCTACCACCGGCGATTTTTCCGGACCGATATAAGTCGTCTTAGAGACCTTCAAGAAACGAGCTTACTCTTTTTAAACAGCAACTCACCTGCAATTTCCCTGGTGCCGCAGTTGTACATGGGCGATGGTCGACACTTACTATCAGGAAAATTGGATTTAATGTGGGCGAAACCACGGGATGAAAAGCTAGTAAAATATAAAAATCTAGTAACATTCGTGGGCTGGGCAGGCACAGACAGAACAGGCCGGTGGGGGCCGCATATTCATAGTTAGCCTAGTGCTGTCGGAACTTTAAATCAGGCACTGTTTACGTAACATTACAGTGAAAGTCCCATTTAAAGCCATTTACAAAAAATTTCAAAAAATGGTCAATGTGCAGAAATTATCCCATCCCAGTTTTATTATTGTAAATGTATTTAAATTTTTATTTTATTTTAAAGTTACTAGCAACGCAACATTACTGATATCCCGTTAAGCACTCTAGGTAAGCTTCAAATGCTTGGTAGCGGTCCACGACGGTAGTCTTCGATTCTATGACTTTGCGGTCCTCACTCTTCCTTTAGGTTACTGTCGCTTCAAAACATCACTTAAAATATGATAAAACACGTTGAATTTAATTACTTGAGTTTAAAAGGTTTCATGTGTTGTAATTTTTAAGTGAACCTTCTTTATCGACGTAGTGGAAAAATTTATTACGGTATTAAAAAAAGTCGTTTTCTAGTAATGTTTCACCGCCGGGGTGCTAAAATTGTTAGATACTTATTCATACAGTTTAGTATCACTGCTATAGGAGAGTGGGTAGAAGTATGTGCCTACTATACTTATACCTACCCTCTATTAAAGAGGGTATTGGAATACATTTACAATCGTGTATATGCGCTTAGTCTATGCACATGGTGGTACCTAAGCGCAGTTATAAGTTTCTTAACTCTCGTACACAGTTTTTATTTCTAATTGTGAAAATATTGTTCAGACTTATAAAATAAAACTTTGATAATAAAGTGATATAATAAAATAATTTTTCCAAATTTAAGTGTATTTATTGTGAAAGTGAGAGTTCCTAATTATTTCTTTCTTTTTAAAGATAAACACGTGAGTGCAATTTTGACATTTATTTTATTTTAACCGCATTATTGATTGTAAGTATCAGTAACTATATATAAACCAAAAAATAAATAGATTGTTTATTTTAAAAATCAGTAAGCCACCTCAAAATATTAAGTAAAATAATTTATATTTTTTTCAATTTTTTTTTGTATTTAAAAATTAAAGTCTAATCCCAAGCTAACAAAAACATTATTTTTATTTTCGCTCCACCCGATTATATGTGTATGTATTTCCGAATAAATTAATGAAATTACGAAGAAGTGATTTTCGTACAATTTAAATAGTTGCTTAAAATATGTAATTAAATATTGTACAAATGGCAGAGTTTGTTAAACATTCTTTAATAATTGATTTTCAGATTCAATTATGGCAGAATCCGGAAATTCAGTGGAATATTCATATGAAATAGTTGTCGAAGTTGACGTTCATGCCCTTCTTTGTTCTCAAACCAGTATATCTATCCCAAATGAAAATGCTATACTTCCAAAATCATCAGATGAGCGCACGCGAGAGTGCAGAGCCCGAAAAAAGAGGGAAACTGAGGCAGTGAGTGATGATTCTCAAATCCAGCGAAAACGTCCAAAAACAGCAGCTGAGCGCACGCGAGAGTGCAGAGCCCGAAAAAAGAGGGAAACCCAGGCAGCGGGTTATGATTCTCAAATTCAGCGGAAACGTGCAAAATCAGTAGCAGAGCGTGCGCGGGATTACAGAGCCCGGAAAAAGAGGGAAACTGATGCAGCAAGTGATGATTGTCAAATCCAGCGAAAACGTCCAAAAACAGCAGCAGAGCGCACGCGAGAGTGCAGAGCCCGAAAAAAGAGGGAAGCCCAGGCAGCGGGTTATGATTCTCAAATTCAGCGGAAACGTCCAAAATCAGTAGCAGAGCGTGCGCGAGATTACAGAGCCCGAAAAAAGGCTAAAATTCAGTTAGCAGGTGAAATTCCCTCAGTTATTTACAAGTAATAATACAATAATAATAAATTAAAAATAATAAATATTTTGAAGACATGTGAAGTCCACCAACACGCATTGGGGTAGCGCAGTGGACTTTTCCTAGCCCTAAAACCTTCTCAGAAATGAGAGGAGGCCGGTGCCCAGTGTGTGTGGGATGTTGTAGACTGTAACTTTTATCTTTAATAATAATAATGGAAATATGCCTGCCTATTCCTATTGAATCCAGAAGCTCAACGGAGTATCAAAATTAAATAGTCGTTGATGATGATGCCCATCACTCTCAAGCCAATACTTCTGCCCAAAATATAAATGACAACAATCGAACAACAATAACAGAACGAATCCAAGAATACAGAAGTCAAAATCAAAATTTTATCGAATCAAGATTAATTCAAGAATCACAAACTGGATACATAACATATCACAAACGGATATACATACAGTTGATTTACACCGATTTTCACCGTCATTTTCCAGCTCACGACGAGTTAAAAAAATCTTCAAAATTCATCTGGTCATGCATGCTTAGTTTGTGAAAGACTATTAAAATAGATATACAATCCGCATTCCTTCATCACGACAATATCTTAAAAACAATAGTTCCAAAGTTATAAAGGATGTTGTTCCATGTTTGTAGCACGTGTATACAATCTTTAAATAAGAATAATATTTCTACAACGGCTTCTTATAATGGATTTAAATTCCCGGAAAAACCTGAATATTTACCATTACTAGATTTAGTATTAGAAAGGTTGATTTCTCCGCGAATCCCATTTATGCAAATGAAGATTGAGACATGTGAAATTAAAAAGGAGTTATTTCATAAACAAAAGTCTTTTTTAGGCCTTTTGTTTATGAAATAACTCCTATAAATATAAATGTCTATATGTTTAATGTAAGATAATGTTTTAATTTATTGTCTTAATTTATTTAACACTTATAAAATGCAATGAGGGCTACATCACTAATTCACAATTTAAGTACGATGTGCGTGCGCCCAAAAATATGCCCAAACCACCAGGAACTGGCTGAAAAATCAGTGTTTCTAAATTAACTGTTCCCGTTGCCTCACAGTATACTCGTATACTTAGAAATAGTAGTTAATTCGTTAATTGTACATGTTTATTTTTTATTGATTTTAAGTCTATATTTAAGTTTATACTTAGTTTTTAATTGTAAACGGAAGATTGTGTGGCAATAAATATATTTTTTTATTATTAATGGTCAATATGGTATTTTTAGCCAAATAATGTTCCGGTTTGCTTTAATTCAATGGTTAGTACTCTTCCTAGAAATTTTTCTGCTGACCACTGTATTAATATGCACATAAACGCAAAAAAATTCATAAGTTATTTGCATAGTATAATCAACAAAGGTAATATAAAAATCCAAGACAAAGAACCGCCAAAGCGTCACCATCTGTTTCAGTCAATCACATCAAATAGCATATCTACCTGTCTCGCTATAGCTCACATGAAATGGCGTCATATTATCTGTTTCGTTCAAAAACATTTCTGTCTAATTTGTAGTTGTAGAATTCAATATTTAGTAGATGAAAATGTATTGTCGTGTAGGTGTGGAACTGTTTTGATTGTAGGTCTTATTTCAGAAAATCAAATTAATTTTATTTTTTAAGGATGAAAAGTGATACGTATTTTAATGAAGAGTCAAAGTTAGGTGATCTTATTTTTTGAACTACTAACCTAGCAACCTTTTTTTTTTTTTTGCTTGATTTGTGACTGCGTTTAATAGCACGTTTATTTAAGACCACGTTAGTGAAAAAATCACTGCAAAATTGAGAAATTTGTGATCACATACCTAGTGATATGATTTAAGGTGTCGATTTTCCTCGTTTTCATAAATTTGTCAGTTATAAGTTATAACTGAAGTAACTGATATGGATTTTTCTATTTATTTTTCCCGGGGCTGGTATGACCCGCCCTCTCGTCCCGTGCCCGCTCGACGTTGATTTTCGGGACACGTTGTATACTATGTATGACATCAAAATTGATGACTCCTTTTTTGTAGATAATAACATTGACACTATACCTCAAGATGAAATAAGTGAGCATATACTAATCGAAGAAATTTAATTGTCTCAGCAGTAAATATCGATGTGGAATTAAGAAAAATATTTAAGATTAGCTCCAGGAGAAAAAAAAACTTCAATTTAGTTTACTTTTTGATGAACATGCTGAGAAATTGTCTTTTCCCGCAATTCATTTGGGTCAATTTCGTGCATTTCGCGATGGAGTACGAGTAACGCCGTATTCAATAGTAATAAGTGAACTTAGACGCTCAGATCGTCGTGCTGTCACACCACATCACGATGAAAATTATGAGACTTCGAGTCCGTGGTTCACTAACAGTTGCCTTCAAACATATAGAAAGAGATACAAAAATTAAGCGAGAACGAATTGAAAATTAAAATTACGTCAATATTTGCATTGAAACGAATCTTGCGTTCCTAAAATCAATCCCTAATTCATTATGGTACTGGGCTGATAAAAAAAAACTATCTACAAAAAATTAAACGTGGTTGGAGGGTGAAGCCATATAGTTGTAGCACGAATGGGTCAGCTCGATCAGGGAAGGACCACGTTCTCACAGAATTCTAGCGTAAAATAACAGCTTAATGGTGCTGTTGTTGTTGATGATGTTTCATATGGTAAGTGTAGAGAAACGGAGACCCCTTTTACTGGAAAAGAGGCATTCCATCTTAGTCCTCACGGGTGACAACGCATCTGCATTATGATTCGCAAACGAGGATAGATGTAAATGTCTATGGGCCACAGCAACCACTTACCATCAGGTCGACTGTGTGCTCGCTTGTCACCCTTATCCTATAAAAAATAATCCGTTGGGACTTTATTATACGTTGTATTTGTTATATTTATACGTTGTTATGGCTTGTAAATGCACCAAATAATGCTTTAGGTAAGAATAAAATGGATGCAATTTCACTGATTAACCATCTCATATCGATTTCATCTAAAGAAGCATCAGGACAAATTAAATTACAAATTCATAAAAATACATTTCCCTTATACAAAAACAATCCGCTCATAGTGTCGTTTGGAACTACCGTTAATTCCTAGTCGTTCTACAGATATATTATTACCTATATGAAACAAGACGAACTTGATTGACAATGAGAATGACATCCATTCATAACGTCAACTGCATCGAAAAATTTAAAAGGTCTAGTACTAGAGCAGGAGGTGTAGGAATATTTCATACTTAATTCTATGTCTTAATAATTGATGTCGTTAATATTTTAACTTTCCTTTTTCTCTGTTACTCGTCCCGAAATCTATCGATCACTAGCATTGGCAGTTGGTGACTTGTGTATAGCTCAATGTCAAATGGAAAGTAGGGAAAAATTTTTGATTGTTGCCTTGTATATCGGTCTTTATTATATATATTATTATATATATTAATCTTTATCTATAAAATTGCCGTTCTGCAGTACTGGCCATTTCAAATCTAATTTCAAATTAATTTTATTTTAAAAATGGAATGGAATTCTTTTTTCAAAATTAGTCATTTGTTTATTGATGAGCGTTATGTTTTCATCGCATTTGAATCTTTTTCGTCATCATGGATACGTTAAATTCGAGTAATTATTGAATATGAATACCGTCGTAGCAGCAACACGGCACAAGCAGCACGCAGCATTAACGACGTTTATGGAGCGAACAAACGAACGCACTACCTGTGATTGCTTTGCCCGCTTCTGTTCTGGAAATTTTGACTTGAAAAATGAACCCCGTGGTCGTCCGAAAACTTTGGTCCACAATGACGAATTAAAGGCGATTGTGGAAGCTGATGATACTCTCAGATGATGTGATGATCTACGGCTGAATTAGCAGCAGCTTTCGACGTTAGCGTCAAAACGATATTGGTCCATTTGCGTCAAATTGGCAAGGTATAAAATGGGTACCCCACGAACTCAATGATCACCAGCGCTAAGTACGCGTGGAGACGTGCCTTGCACTGCTCAAGAGGCACACAAACGAAGGAATTTTGAACCGCATTGTTACCTGCGACGAAAAACTGATTCTGTTTGACAATCGCAAGCACTCAACAAGTTGTTTGAATCCTGGTTCAGCACCTAAACAGTGCCCTAAACGAAAACTTACCCCTAGAAAAGCGATGGTTACTGTTTGGTGACCTAGCGCCGGTGTAATTCATCACAGCTTCTTACCAAACGGGATGAGCATTACAGCAGATGTGTACTGCGAAGAACTGAACACAATGATGGAGAAGTTCACACGTCTCCAACCAGCTTTGGTCAATCGCTCGTCCCCGCTGCTCCTGCACGATAACGCGCGACCTCATACTGCACAACAGACGGTCTCCAAGTTACAAGAGCTGGGGTTGAAGCTCGTCATCCGCCGTACTCACCAGACCTTGGGCCTACAGACTTCTACTTTTTCCAGAATTCGGATAACGTTTTGGCGGGAAAAAAATTCAATACCCGAGAGGCAGTACGAAATACCTTTGAAGAATTTGTTGCCTCCCGTCCAGCTGATTGAGAAAAGGGCATCTATAAACTGCCACTGCGTTGGCAAAGATGCATCGATTGCGTTGGTTATTACTTTGATTAATAGAAATAAAAAATTAGAAAAAAATTACGTTAACTTATTTCATAAATACGGCAGTTTAATAGGTGACCTAATATCTCCCAATCAAAAGTTAGATGATATTGTTAATTTTCTTCGTTATTGCCCTTCACAACAGGAGGTGCCGCCTTACTCCGTAACAATAGTGATAAAATACCTATGATTTTAAATGGAGATTTCAATGTCAATTTTGCATCAGACGAATCTACGAAGTTGGTTCAATTTTTAAGAAATATATTAAATCTATACAAAACAGTCCACAAACTTCAACAATAAGATCAGGCACAATAATTGACGTAGTTTTCACAAGGCTACTAAATTCCGTTGAATGTAAAACATGTATTTGGTATTTTAGCTACCCTAAACCATTAATTACAAAAGTATATAATAAGATAACAATGATAAGAATAATTCTATCATTAATAATGAACTAGAACACTAATTATAAGAACAATGATAAAATCAATTGATTATACTATTTGTATTCATCTCTACAATAAAACAGCTTTATTTTTAATATGGATTTTTTTTGCGTAAGCCTTATTTAACCTACTTATGTAAAATATTAAATAAAATAAAAATGATATGTCGTAAAGAAGTTTCACTTCGTACGTGTGTACACAATTACAGGCACATTTTTTTTTAGTTATAGTCATTCTCATTTTCAACTTTGCTGTTTTTGCTGCAGGTATGTGGGTGAACTTCTTCACAGCTGCAGGTATTCCATCAGATGTAGCAGCGACCTATGCCCTGACTTTCACAGAGAATCGTATTCAGAGTGATATGTTGCTAGATCTCAATAAGGAATACCTCAGGGACATGAGTATCACAAGGATGGGTGATGTTATTGCTATTTTGAGGTTAGTTTAATGGTATTCATGGTTTTGGAGATAAGTGAAACTTCTTAAAGCGCAGTGAGGCAAATTGTCCTGAATCAGACGAAAAGTTAACAAGTTAAATGATTCTCATTGTCCGACTTCAACCGTCATCCGTCATTGAATAATTATTTTTACGGATTTTATCGCGTTTAATTTTACTATTTTGTAAAATTAAACGCGTAAAAATCCGTAAAAATAGTTTTATTCAATGTGTAGTGTTCGCGTAAATATAAGAAATCATTACGTCATCCGTCAGTTCAAAGGAAATAGTAGAAAGGAGAGAGGGAGAATCGAGTCTGCTCTCTCTGTCGTCTACGCGTATACTGTTAAGACTAAAACCACAAAATAAATAATAGTACAAGAACAGAAGGATCACTCTCTGATAGCAAACTTGCGAGTTTAAACCTAGTTACAACGTTGCTAATGTTCATAATACTTTGCACGCCTCGGAAGCGACCTTCGTGAAATTAGCCTACGTCGAAACAAAAATTAATACGGCGCGCGTATTAAATCAAAATGCACCTTACGTCCGCGTGCGAGTGTCTGTATCACTTAGCCCGTTACGCGCCTTTGTTAAGGCCGCCCCTACTGTAGGGTTAGGTGTTGTGAGAAAACAAATTGAATCCTTTGATATTAGTTGGTATATAGTAGAATACACCAGGGTGTTACGCAATGTATTAGTATTTTTTTATTTCTTTTTTATTTTGTTAAAAAAAACGTTACCTCCTGTATCGCAGGGACAGTTTACATACATAGAACCGACCCAGAACAATTATTTGTGGCCATACAAATACTTGTTCCGTCTGATTCGAACCCCGGCCCTAGCGCTGCAACTCATTAGGCCGGCCATATACATACGGAATCTGCTCGATTCCGTTACGATATTCGATTCGAGATTTCGAACCATCGATCACTAATGAATGATGATGATGAATGATGTTTTTATTAGTGATCGATGTTCCGAACGCAGCAAGTCCATATAAAATCTATGACCCGCCACACACGTACGGAATTTTCTGATTCGAGATTCCGTATGACTGCCTGCGTTCGGATACCCGAACGGAAGGATGCCGCCTGAACGCAAGTCTTCCATAGATTTTGACGAGTCGCAACACACATACGTAAATTCCGTACGGAACGCGCTCAGTGTTCGTCGCACGACCGAAGCGAGTAAGTGTGTTTATGTATGGTTTTACATTTAATCGTATAGGTGTATAGCTTTCCGTAACCTTTCATCTTATTTTATTTAATAATTCGTCGAAAGAGTTTACAGACATCCATATTTAAAACATATCTCTGGATAGATAGATCTTTTACATAATATTGACTATATTGTGCTAAGGGATGCACCCAGTAACAGTGATACAGCAACAATGGAATCGCAATCAGAAAATCGTCGTCATTATTCGCTGGCAGAATGTCTAGACTCAATGGCTAACCTCTTCAACTGACCCTTGTTATTCCGAACGGAAATAAACGTATGTGTGTGATGTGTTCACGGAATTCCGTTTCGGGATTCCGTTTCGATATTCCGATTCGGAATTCCGTATGTATGTGGCCGGCCTTACTAAGCCACTGCGCCACGGAGCCGTCACTTGTCTGTTTCAGATTTTTTGCTATTTAGAAACATGCGACACGCGACTTCATTATTAATGAAAGAGTGGCAATGAGAAGTGCTGTTATTTTCAAACTATTTCTTTTTCGACCAAGTGTTAAAGTACTAACCAGTATATGCTGATCTTGCATTAGTAGGCAGTCACTAGTACTGGGAGGTCTACTTACACTGAATATTTTTTAAGGTCATTGGCATTATACGCGGAAAAAATCGAAAACTGGGACCTGTTGTCGGGTCGCTAATCAAATAATAAATCTGTAACTATGGCGTCAGTAACTAGGTACCTAATTATCTAGATCTACCTATAAATAATAATATCTTACCTTTCGGTATCCTTAGGAACAGCAAAGAATGAAAAGTCGACATTCCTATTGTTATTTAAGCACTCGCATGCTATGCAGTACCTTTTGGCTTTTTGAGATGCCATACTTGAATAAAAACTCAAAAATAAATATCAAAAGTGCCTACATACTTACAAAAGAAAAATACTTTTTTGTTAACGTAAGGCGCGCGTGAGCTCGAGCGCGCGCGTTACATCCTCACGAAATTAGCCCCTTATATGGGGCCGCGCAGCGTGGGTGTATTTTCATGCCTAAAGCGCGAAGTGAGACAGGCCTGCTAAAACGTAGCAATTAGGAGACGCCATCGTGTTATGCTGTACATTAACTGAAAATGTAGTAAGTTATTATAATAAGTTTTACTTTTAACACGCGAGTCTCACCCGTTTTTACTTGTATCAAAAATGTTACTGTATTTATACTATATATTCTTTATGGCATAATGGGCTCACTATCAATTTAACTGTAAATTATTTATTACCCATCATCAATATCGTCGTTTCAGCCATTCACAAGTCCACTGCTGAACAAAGGCTTCCCCCAAGGAATGCCACAAAACACGGTTGTGAGCCTCTTGCATCCATCGACTTCCTGCATCTCTGCACTTTGCATCTAGCTACACTCCGTTTACCGTAAAACCTTACATAGAAAAAATTCAACGAAAGTTTACGCGATAGTTGTACACGAATAATTACGAATATACGGATAGTATTTTCCCTTTTTATATCCATATTTATTCTTATCGGGTATGGTTGGTTTGGACATGCTAGCGCTGGAGCGGAATCTGCTGCAGGTGGTCAATCAGATTGTTCTACCAAAGACTTCTGTGTATACTATTGGACAGGCTTTACGACATTAATACTAAGTTACGGTCAATTCTCCGTAACTCCTTTAGTCGACTGCGAGCTGTCGAGAAAATTAGTTCTTTATTTTGTAAACACTGATTTTGTTTAATGTTTGACTATGAAAACGCTGTCATTGTTTATGTGCACACTTTGTCAACGTGATTTGAAGTATATTTGAGATAATTGAGTACGTAACTTTAATTCCGTATTTGCCTAAAAGCAGTAACGGTAAAGGCTTTGGGTTTCACGGAATATAAAAAAAACAAGAGGAAGTAGCAAAACGCATCATTGTAGCGGAACCACTGTCGCCAAACTCACACATACGCAAGAAAGAAATGTGTACCGACAATTGTGTACCATTTCAATAATTTTTGCGTGATTGGCTATTAAAAACTTAAAGAAAAAGGCATTATGTTACTCACCATTCACTTGAGTACCAACCATAAGTCTTAAAAATAGAGATTATATTACTTTTCATCAACGAAGTTTCTAGAATTAATGAGCAAATTTAGCTTCTTAACGCTAGATGTCGCAATAATACATTCACACTATTATAGACACAATGCTAATAGATATAACGTTGACATTGCCCTACCTAACCTGTACTGCTACGTGAATGATGTTAGTGAGGTAGTTATTCTCCGTGAACGTGATCTGGCTTATATCGATATTCAGTATATGATTATTATCATGTATATGAATTGAATTGACTGAAAAAACTGAATAGAAAAAAAAATATGATAAAATGAGTAAAATAGCAAAATTTATTGGAAATTGCCTTGATGTACTACATATATCCCCGTAATTCATATAGCCGGCATATAATTAATTGTTTTTAATGAAATTTTATTGACAGTTAGTTTATGAAATAGAAACAAGGAAAATAATAAAAAACAATAATTTTTCAAATGTTTATTGTCATTGAAATAACACGTATTTGTTAAAAATTATCGTTTTCATACTTTAATATAAAATTTTAGACGATAATGAATTCGGATACTAATGTAGATTATGATATTAAGATCACTTTTATTTCAGCTTCTTTCCAAAAGTCATGAGTACTACTAAACTACTTATTCTCAAGCTTAGCAACTCTAACAAATGTTCATTCACCCTATAATTTCGTATATTTTCATAGACATCCAGTTTTTGCAAATTTTCATTAATATGTTAGTGAATGAACAGGACTGTGATAAATTTTATCGAAAACTTTAATATCGGCGTAGTCGCAGCTATATTTTTATTCAAAATGGATTTACAGATGAACCTTAGTTTAATGAAATAAGGTTGAATATTATTTGTAATAAAGGCAATTTGACATTTTGTCCATGTTTAGTCAAATTTCTATCCAAAAAAGGAAAAAAATTACACGTGCCTTTGGTACGAAACACCTCCATTCAAAATATTTTTCTTTTTACTTTCGTTTTTACACTCTAATATTGCACAAAACGGCATATTTTCGCATATATCGATCCGTCAGCTCGCAACAATTTGAGCCTGTGACTGACACTCAATTGACACGCCTGCCCCGTCCACTTTGGGCTTCCTCTTGTTTTTTATATTCCGTGTTGGGTTCTATAGCAAATGGTACTAAAAATGCCAAGGCAACGTGCATTTGGACAATCACGCGTACGCGCCGCGCTCGCAATGCGCCAACTGGGTGCACCAATTTTATTCTCGGCGACATGCTCGTTCAACACGAAAATGTCGACATATTTTGCTACTACCAATTACTTGGAATGTTTATTCGATATGCCTTTAAATATGTATTTAAATTAAAAAAAATACTTGGAATGTTTATTCGATATGCCTTTAAATATGTATTTAAATTAAAAAATACTTGGAATGTTTATACGATATGCCTTCAAATATGTATTTAAATTAAAAATATTAATGTTTGACATTTTAATATTTTCTAATTATGTATCAATTATTATATATTAGTCTATTTGACATCTCATACCGACAAAGAAAAAAGACGGAGCGCTGCATACATTCCAACTGATTTCAAAAACCATGTTCGTCTTGATACACACGCACACATGCACCTTAAACCATGTTAATGATTTCAAATGAATTTAGGTGCATAAGTGTATATGAGTGCGTGTGCTCACAATAACTTGAGCAAAATTTGGCTTGGTTTTTGCATCACTTGAAATGTTCGCAGCGCTCCGTCTTTCTTTCTTTGTTGGTTTGAGTTTGACATACTACTTATTTCTATTTTTGTATATTATATTATTTTATTTTGCATGACATAAAGAATATTATAGTTTTAAGATTGTGTGTTCGCGTATTGGAATGCGATCACATAGGTTGATTTTTTTATAGGATAAGGGTGACAAACGAGCACACAGTCCACCTGATGGTAAGTGATTGATGTGGCCCACAGACATCTACATCTATCCTCGATTAGGAATCAAAATGCAGATGTGTTGTCACCCTTGAGGACTAAGATGGAATGCCTCGTTTCCAGTAAAAATGGTCTCCGGTTGTCTACATACATCATACGAAACACAGCAGCGGTAGCTCCTATTTCACACTGGTATTCTGTGAGAGCGTGGTCCTTCCCCGGTCGAGCCGACCCATTCGTGCTGCAACTATACCAGTAATATAGCTGCACCATGGCTTTTTATATTACAAATATTTAAATAAATAAATAGAAGCTACATACAAATAATTTTGGTTTTTTACAATAAACGTTTATTAACTTGCTTCTTACAGGCATGCCAAACAAGTTCATGAGAGCACAGCTCGTGATAAAGTACTTAGTACGGCTACTGCAACAGTGACCACCAAAGTGCCCGTTGCAGCTGTCATGGGAAGAGCAACTATCACTCAACCATCTTCACGTAAGAGGAATTAAAATAGTCCATTACCATTCCATTAAAGCCTATAAAAGCCCACTGCTGAATATAGGCCTCCCCCATAAATTGCCTCATAAGAGGGATTTCGCCATAGTTGCCACGCTTGGCAGGCAGGTTGCCAACCGCAGTTTTTTCTTATTTTGAGTTTCAGTTATCAGGAAGATGATGAAGACGCTGCTGCCCGACTTCTAATTATTTTACCTCTGTCGGCTCTTACGGCACCCATGGCACGATATGGTGTAGTGGATATTCTTACACCGCCACTACATGGTTTATTAAAATAGTTTATTTTAGTAATTATTGTAATACCCCCAGTATAGAGAGTGTATCTAGCATTTATAATCTTATAGACGTATTTGCCTCATGTCTTCTTCCCTAAAAATAATGAAAAGGCTATTTATTTTATTTTATAGAAAAAAGTATGACGAACTAGCACACAGTTTACCTCATGGTAAGTGGATGCTGTGGCCCATAGAAATCTGCATTTATTCTCAATTAAGAATCACAATGCAGTTGCGTTGTCACCCCTGATGGCTAAGATGGAATGCCTCGTTTCCAGAAAAACGTATCCCCAGATCTCTACGATCTCCATACGACACACAGCAGCATTAAGGTGCTATTTTACGCTGGTATTTAGTGAGAGCGTGGACTTTCCCCGGTCGAGCCGACCCATTCGTGCAACAACCCTAATTTAGCTGCAGCATTGCTCTACCACGTATAAATGTGAAATGGCATTAAAAGTATTGGTGTTTGTAAATAACTCTATGTGACAAACAGTTTTACTGTTCAGGATGGGAAGAACCATCAAGGAACCCAACAGGTTTAAAAAGAAGTAAATTATGCAATAAGAACACAGATTGTACAAACTTGGTTCTCTACAGGATGCATTTCGGAGAGTGTACGCAGGAATTGCACAATTTAATTCCTCCCTCTCCCTTCCACCATCGGACAACCAGACGTTCGACCAGTCTCCACCCTTTCGTTGTTGACTTACCACGCATTAGAACGAAACTGTTCGCTACATCGTTCATCATGCGTACAGCAAAGGATTGGAATAAGTTGCCAGCATCTGTCTTTCCATCCGATTACAGTGTGGGTGTCTTCAAGGCAAGAGTGAATGAGCTTTTGTGAAGTCAGTGCGCTTCACCATCTTAGGCTACATCACCACTTACCATCAGGTGGGATCGTAGACAAGCGCTGGCTTAGTAGAATATAAAAAAAAACTACCTACAAAACTTATTTAAGAAACAGCTTGGAAACGACCACCTAATTCCCAGTGGTTATTATCAATCATGTATTCATTTATATTATAATAACTATTTTTATACAATTTTTGTTTGTTAAAATATTTAAACTTGGTAATAGAGAGACCTCGTATATTTTCTGGGACTTTGTTGTAAATAGCGTATACATTGCCCCTTGAATGAATTATTGACTCTGCCGAGTCGAGAAACTGGTATATGGCCGGCCCATTGCCACTTTCGCATTTACCACGGGGAGTGCTCTGAGGAATTGTTCGGATTAATCCCAGCCGCCAAATTTCACGAACGCACATCGCGGCAGAACTCCCGATACTATCCACACCATCTGGATGATTGGCGGTCCACCACTGTGCGATTTAGAAGATGTTTTCTTCCTCGCACAACTTCCTTGTGGAATAGTTTACCACCAGCGATTTTTCCGGACCGATACGACTTAGGGACCTTCAAGAAAAGAGCCTACTCCTTTTTAAAAGGCCGGCAACGCATCTGCAATTCCTCTGGTTCCCCTGGTGTTGCAGTTGTTCATGGGCGGCGGTAGTCACTTACCATCAGGTGAGCCGCATGCTCGTTTGCCCCCTCTCCTATAAAAAAAAAAAAAACTTCCAAATTCACTGATCCGTAAAAATCATAATAGTTAATATTTACAGCAGCCAGTCGTATTTTGGAGCACTACACACGCAACCCTCAGGTACAAGAAACTTCGCCCACCAATACACTACACACGAAGAGGAAGTCTACTGATAATGGGTTAGCGCAAGTTTTGGTATCATTTTTTTAATTATTATAAGCAAGTGCATGACATGAGTGGTGAGAAGCGCTCGATAGTAATTGCTCACGATCAGCAGTCGCATTTACAACCATCAGACCAACGAGGCAGTTCAACCCCTGAGTACTGATATATTTCCTCGTTACCAGTAAAGAGTCTCCGGTTCTCTACATGCGCTATTCGAAACAGCATTTGCTATTTTCTGTTAGTATGTTTATTCATACAAACAAAAAAAATACGGACGTACCCGGGTTCGAATCTCGCCGGCACCAATGAAATTGTTAGTTGCAATTTTAAGTGCTGATTTACCACGTTCTCGGCGGTGAAGGGAAACATCGTGAGGAAACCTGCGTGTCTGAGAAATAAGAAAAAAAATTTTTCGAAGACATATGAAGTTCGCCAACACGCTCCGGGGTAGCGCGGCGGACACTTCCTTGCCCTAAAACCCTCTCAGAAATGAGAGGAGGCCTGTGCTCAGCAGTGGGACGTATATAGGCTGTAACTATAACTTTAACGGACGTAAAAATAAAGACAATTGCGACATTGTCGACTTAGGATGCTTCACACGTTGTCAGTGTAACATTCGTATTTTTTTGATGTCCGTGGTGCTCCTTCCCTGGTCGAGCCTACCCATTAGTGCTGCAGCCATAATATAGTTGCATTGGGATCCACGTTGAAAATAAATGGAAAAATATTCAAACTAATAAAACCCTGCTACTAATGTGCCGCTGATTTACTTTGTGATAGCGATGGCTCGTCGACGTATTTGCCGTTAACGAAACTAGACCGTCCATTTTCGTTCATAGACCAGTCGATCAACTAGTTAAATTTGTCAACTAGTTTACGCGTCAACTTGGTTTTGCAGACGTTTAAATTTAAACTCCGCGACGTCGCCTATGGCTTGACATAGTCAACATACGTAGACCGTAGACCAGTGTAACGGCATGATGTATTAAGTCGTTATATCCACATATTATTAAGTCGCCCGTCTCTTGCACACGCGATGATACCATGACGTCATCCTTTTCTTCCCCTAACATAATATAATAACAAACAGCAATTTACACTCTTACGCTGTCTACATTTAGAGTTCTAATTTGTTGGCGCAATTATGTCATTTCAACGAACATAATATTATGAACTAATATTATCCGACCACGTTCTCGCGTCGGTCGTCACTAGTCGAAATAAACGTTATGGAGTTTCAATTTAGCCATTTACGGATTCGACTAGTCCATTGATTGTTCGTAAACCGTCTACTCGTTCACAGTACGTCAACGGTCGAATTAACTAGTCGTTCATTCAACGCTCATCGCTACTTTGTGATCGGTAGCAGTGAAGTAAACTTCGTGATAGAGGCGCGTCAAAACTGTAAACTCGCACTAAATGAATGTTGCAGACTTTTTCATACTCCATGATTCTAAAAGTGAGACGAAGCCTTTATGTGATTGATTTCTCAGTAACTACTAGCTTCGTACAGAATTGTAGCCCATACTTATTCTACAATTAACACTAATGTATATTTCTGTAATGTAATTATTTATTATCTAATGTATGTATTTATTAAATATTATAATATGCATGTGGGCTTAGATGTCGTGTATTTTTACATATCTAATAACTTGTGTACAACCTTACCCTTTCTCATAGGTGCCTTTCTCACACAATATATGCTATATGCCATTCTGCAGGTTGATATTATAGTTGTAGCACGCATGGGTCGGCTCGACCGGGGAGGGACCACGCTTTCACAGGATACCAGCGTAAAATAACAGCTTAATTCTGCTGTGTTTCGTATGGTGAGTGTAGAGAACTGGAGACCCCTTTTACAGGAAACGAGGCATTCCATGTTAGTCCTCAGGAGTGACAACATTTTGATTCTTTATAGATGTCTATGGGCAACAGTCTCCATTTGCAATCAGGAGGACTGAGCGCTCGTTTCCCACCCTTATTCTATAAAAAAAATGTATCAGATGGATTAGCGAATGATGCCGATGGAAAACTAGTTCATGAAGAGATCGATGACGATAGGTAGTTAAAATAGCATGGCTCGAGTTTCCAGATTGACCTCAAGTTGGTGAAAAATTAAGACGCAAAGCAGCAGGTCACGCAGCAGAAAATATCGTCAGTAGAATGGCTGTGCCAATTGTACAAAGATCTTCCACGTTTCCACTTAATAACAACAAAACTAAATTTGTTAAGCGTACACACATTCCGCTGGTTTGTGCTTGTGCTACCACAATTTATAAATCACAAAGCATCACCTTCTCGTTCTTCGTTAAAAAAACTGCAATGTTGACTGGTAGAGATCGCTACTGAGCAAAAAAGCCACCAATTGTACCTATAAATAATTTATTGTTTTCTTTTTCGTTTATTAAAGTATTTTTCATTCATTCATTCACTAATGTATATTATGTCGCGTAGGCTACAGTACTTTGCTCAAAAATGGAAGTTCTAAATATTGTCCCCAGTGTTGAATGTGATGCGAGCATTAAGAAGGCCCGTCTGATACGCTTTGCGTCACCGTCGCCGCAACCGGTGCCTCTCATTAAAGACGGTAAGTTGCATGCCCTATTTTTGTTCGTTCAAAAAATTGAATTTACCGATTACTGCAATGACTTCGATTATATTAATTTTTCGAATTCTGTAAAAAGAATTACTTATAATTTTTAATTATTGCCTTTGTGGCTTTCGATAGATGCAGATATAACTATCAATAAGCAACGTCAAAGGAAATATCTGGTACTCCGATCGTCAATATGGCTGCCAAACGTAGCGATTATGGCGAACAGCAGTGGGCTTTTGGCAAGCAGATGAGAAGTAGGAATCTTATGAATTAAAAATTACTGCGACTGGTATCTAATAAATTACCGCGATATTTTCTAAGATAAGAAGTATTTGAATCCTTTGAAACGGTGCCTTATTAGTATGGATTGAAAAAAATACTAGTAAAAACAGATTTGCCGCTGTAATTTTTTGACAGGATTTCTGCGTATTTACTTAAAAAGTCATGTTGCTACCATGATTTTAAAACTTCACTGCCAAATCTACAATAAACGCAAAAACACAACATTACACTTATAACCTAAAATAGTCAAAAAGTCACTAGATTATACGTCAGATGACGACATGCATTCTTGCTCTTTTAAAAAAGGTATTTTTTTTTGTATCCGTATTATTAAAAAAAAATCGAATACCCGAATCAACGGATATTCGGATATTAAAACTGCATGCCCGAATGTTAAATAGAATATGCGAGAGCCATAGTAGCTCAGAGGCTAAGTGCTCACTGTGAATTTCACTATTTGCGAGCAACTCGGGTTCGATCCCGGCCGACACTAGTAAAATTGTTAACAAAAACAGAAACTTTTTATTTAATATAGATTATAAATGATACTTATTGAAAGTCACTCTTTTGTTTAATTTACCACTGGTTCGGAAAAAATCTCTGTCCTGTGAAGAACCAGCAAGAAACCCAGCGGGACTTTTTTAAAATAAATAACAGCTTACAATCATGTATGTTACACAATTAGCAACACAATAATTGCAAGTAACTGCTAGTATAAGTGCTGATTTACCACGTGCTCGGCGGTGAAGGAAAACACCATCTACTACTCGTACTTTGTACTGTTAAAAGTACAGTAAATGGAATATAAGATTATATAAATAACGTGTAAATTTTCGCAGGTTCATCAAGTAAGCAAACCGTCTTCGCCCGTTTAGGGAATTCAGAGATTGTCAAATCCGTTCCACAAAAAACAAACTCCAAACAGATATATTCGAGACTGGGCTTGAAATCTGAAGGCAAGGAAGAAGAACAACCAGTCGTGCCATTGCAGAAGGACGCACTAAAGTACGAGGGAATATTAAAAGCCAATCCAGTTACTAAGAGAGTTTTCACTGTTACAACATCTAAGAATAATGTAAGAAAGATTGCAGTTGGGACCATGCGGGCTGATGAGACTCCTGTTAGTGTTAAACAAAAATTAGCTTTACCTAAGCCTAAATCTGTAAAATTTTCTAATCACATAGAATATAAGGAAATAGAATCTGTTAAAAAAGAAGTTAACATTAATACTAGAACTTTTGGGCCAAAACTGCCACCTGTCAATATAAGACAAAAGATTTTCGCTCCAAAAATGACACAAGTTTTCAACAAACCAGAAAGAAGATTGTCTATGCCCGAAGGCGGTAACAGTGGCATTAAGTCTAGGTTAGGTAATAAAAATAGTAATGATCTGACTATAACAAGAAACGTTTTTAATAGATTAGGTGCATGATTAATTGTGACATTATATTCTGAAATTAATATTTCAGATGTTTGACATAAGGATATTTTTTTTAATTCGGTGCTTATGTGATAATTTAAGTAAAATTACTAAACTACAGTTTGATTTCGTTTGTCTATTTTTTTATAAATAATATAGTTCTCAGGAGTCCTATTACCATAGCTTTACAATTTCATATTGAACACCAAACACTATTGATGTTTTAAAAATAAATTGAAAATATTTAAAAATTTACAAGCAATAGTATTTTATTGTTGAACAACTATCGATCTATAATTATAACCTATAGGGCTTTTTGCATTATCGTAAAATGTTATTTTATATTTGACTGTGCTAAATGTAATGTAAATTGTCCTTAACGACTTCTCATGGTTTATGCCACAGTGTAACTACTACTAACAGTCTGTCATCGAAGGCGAAAGTTCCCGAGCGGCTGTTAGTAGCTCGGGAACTGTCCGCTAGGGTTGTCCTGTCACGCAAATGATTAAAATGGTTCACACTACATGTGCGGTAAAAAATTGTGGGTCGTCCTCATTTAAAGATAAGAAATCAGTTTCATTAGTTTCCACATACACATTAATTTGTTTAAACGTGAAATAAAATAAAATCAGTTTTTTATTACTTCTCGTCCTGACATCCCTAGCAATTTATGGTTTATTTTATTAGCTTTTCCGACAACATCAAACGCGATGACTGGCTGTATGTTCTTTTTAGGCTGTGGTTTACGCCAATTTTAAGCCACAAATGCTAAATTAAGCCCGAAGTATTGCTGTGTGGAGTAAAAAGGACTTAGAGCTGAAAGTCACCTTAATCTTAAAATACTTATGGCTTTATTCTTTTTGCAAAATATATGGACATTGTTATCTTCTTCTTTTGGAGGATTTAACGTAATTGCACCGCTATATTAACATCAAACTAATTTAATTAGACGCGTAACTGCATCATAAACATCTGATTAAGTATATTAAATTTGATTCAGCAGCTTTTCTTTAAAAATAAAGTTTTCATATATTTTTTAATCACAATTTTTGACTAAACTAGTAATCTGTGTGATTAGATCACTCCCACTCGGATTGTTGTCAATTTTTTTTTAACTATTATATGCAAGTACTTACTACTACTAGATTGCTATGCCACCGGATGGAAAGTGGTGATGCAGCCGAAGATGGTAAACGCATTGACTTAGTTTACCGTTACAGCCTAAAGTCCCCTGCTGAACATAGGCCACCCCCATAGATTGCCTCATAGGGAGTATATTTGTCATCGTTTAGTTGCCACACTTTTCAAGCGGGTTAGAACCGCAGTTTTTAATTTTTAGCCGTTTTAGGCTCAGTACCGTGCTTTGTGGCATTCCTTGGGGGAGGTCTATGTTCAGCAGTGGACTTGTGAAGGGCTGTAATGATGATGATGATGATTATGATTAAGACGACGCTGCTGCCCATCTCCTGATTTGTTTCCCTCTGTCGCCACTTACGACAATCACGGTATGATATGGGGTAGTGGATATTTTTACACCGCCGTTACACGGTTTTTGACTTAGCCTAACAAGGGCCTGTTCACTCTTGCCTTTAAGACAAATTCTTTTTTTTATTTATTTTGGCAACAAACAGTCGTATACAAAAGAAAATAAAATACAAACAACTTATCTGTTTGATATTGACCTACAGTGCCGAAAATTTAAACACAATTTAAAAGAAAGTTACATGGTAACACTACATAGTGACTATTTACATAATAAAAGTACAAAATATATGGGTATATAAGAATATCATTAAAAATAAAAATGCAACTCACTTGCAAACCTTACTTAGATTAGTTTTAATGTCTGTTTTAAGGTATTGAGAGATGTGTTAAAAAGGTCGATATTAGTAAATTGCTTATTATATATGTCAGTGGAACGGTATAAGAATGAATTACGAGTATATCTTTTATGAAACCGCGGAGGAACAAAAAGTGGCATTTTACGTGAGGATCGCACTGGAAGACGAGCACGAGCAATAAATGATACCTTTGAGAGAAGTAGAGAAGAGTCAATTAAATTATTCAAAATTTTATATAGAAAGATTATATCAAACAATTTGCGTCTACTGCAAAGGGATAACAATTTATACCTAAGCAAAGATTCATCATATGATTCGTTAGTAATGTTATTACGATAGTTAAGTGACCTTAGGAATATCTTTTGTACTCTTGCAATTCTATTCTTTGTATATGATAACAGGGACTCCATACAATACTACAAAAATCTAAGATTGACCGAACAAAGGAAAAGAATAGAGTTTTTAGCGTTATTGTTTTATTAAAGGGTTTGCTAATCCTAAGAATAAATCCCAAGCTACGAAATGCATTGCCTAACATATAATCAATGTGTAGATTGAATGACAATTTTGAATCCATTATTATACCCAGATCTCTAATACTATCTACTCTTTTAATAGTGGTGTCATTCAAGCTATAATCAAATATTATATTGTTGACTTTACGTGTATAAGATATAATATGGCATTTATCAATATTGAGATATAATTGGTTATTTGAACAATAATCACATAGAGAAGTTATGTCTTTTTGCAGCTTTACACAGTCATCAACTGTTTCGATAACTCTGAATAACTTAGTGTCGTCGGCATAAAGTAGGTAATCACTATTTTTTAGTGCGAGTCCTATATCATTAATATATAAAGAAAACAGCAAAGGGCCCAAGTGTGATCCTTGAGGCACGCCTGAAGGTACGGGTAGAAATTGTGAAGAGTATCCCTTTACACAAACTGCGTGAAATCTATTTTAATATAGGATTTGATCCTATATTAAAAATAGGTAATAATTAGGATTTGATTTGGATTTGAACGTTGACATTTTAATTCTTTAAGAACAATATCATAGTCTATATTAACAGAGATTATATCTAACGTTGAGAGGGGAATAAGAGCTAATAGAATGATTTTTAACAAGATAATCATTTTTGAATAAAAAACGGAATGAAAATATTGATTGAACGCATCGCAAATCTCACTACCACTAGATAAAAGTTAACCTTTGTATAACATTCTATCTGGAATGTCATTTGTGGAATTTTTAGACTTTACAAAAGACCAAAAATATTTTGGATGCTCTTTAATTTTCTCTTCAGCAATTTCAATAAATCTTTTGTAACAATTTTTCTCCATTTTCTTAAAGCGATGTCTCAGAATAGAGAAGGTTTGATATTCGCACAGGTTTCCATATCAATTCCATTTTTTATGATTTTTTTTTGACAGTTTAATCAGAGGTTTATTAAACCACGGAGGAAATTTATTTTTGGTAGTAAGATAACGCGTCGGTCCACAAGGCCATCAAGCACATCATAAAAGTATGTAGTCATCGATTCTACGTCGGACTTCATAGTGCTAAAAGTTGCCTCCCAGTCAATCGAATTTAATGAAATATTAATTGAGTCGAAGTCGGCTTTGTAGAAAAGTTTTTTCTTAATATTAGCAACGTTAAGCAAAGCAGAAGAAAATAATTTTAAACCTATTTCTAAAGCTTTATGATGATAATCTTGCGGCACTAATGGGTATACGCTAAAAGAAACTGAACAGATTTTATTACAAAAAATTAAATCTAGAAGTCTGTTATTTACATTAAATTGAGAGTTGAATTGTAATAACAACGATAAATACATAAAGTCTGCAGTGAGACAAGCTAATCATCATTGTTTGTTTGAATATCCATGGTATTAGTGAAATTCTGGCAAATTATTCCTCTCATTTGCTGTACGCATTACAAATGACGAAGCAAACCGTTTGGTTCGCATGCGTGGTCGACAACAAACAAATTTCATTAAACTGTTGATGCTTGTATGGCATAATGGAGGCGTCTTTGTGACGTAGCAATATACAAGTGATAGACCACAAATTAATAAATATGTAGCAAGCTAGTGAAAGACCCTGGCTAATAGTACGGATCACAAAAGTCGCAAGTCGTGAACCACTTTTAACACAAGTATTTTATGCTTGCTTGAAATTAAAGGAGTATTATTAATGACATTGCAAATACTTTTTTTTTAAATTAAAAATATAACTACCTTCGCATAATGACCAATAAGAAAATTGAAACGTTAGTGGCAAAGTAAATGGTGCACTCTTTAACGCCTTTGACAGTTATTAATTTTAGGGATACAAGTTAATTGTAAATTTTAAACTGAGCTAATCATGGTGTATTTGTTTGTTTGTGATAGCTAACCGTTAAGTGTTAACTTGGAAAGAAGTTCGTCTTTGTGTTTTGAGATGCCTTTTTTAAGTGTTTTAGTTAAGTAATTTTGTAAATATTATTAATAAATAAATTAATGTTTTTTTTTCTTTATTGATACCTTGTTATATTTTTCATCGTTCTCTAAGAGTCCACTACTGGACATAGCCCTCTCTCGTTGTAGGGAGGCCTTAATCGTCACGCTTAATATTATGTTATTCAGATGAAATTTCGGTCATGGCGGACAATCTCAACGGAGACTAACCATCTGCACAGGACAAGATCATAGTGATCTATCTAATGATCGTGAAGTGGTGATATGGGGTAGAGGATATTCTTACTAGGGAAGGAGGGAAACTAAAATAGGAGATGGGCAGCAGCAACTTCCTGATTCAAAATATAAAGAAACTACGGTTGTCTTTATATTTTGCCCCATGGCAAAGTATGGGTTAGGCCTATGTTCAGCAGTGGCTGTAATGAATGGATGGATTGAATCCACCTAAATCCGTGGTAGAAGTTCATAGTACACGGGCAACGGATTCGATGCTCGCCGGCACCTATGAAATTGGTAATTGCAATTTTAAGTGCTGATTTCCCACGTGTTCGGCGGTGAAGGAAAACATCGCGGGGGAAACCTGCATGTCTAAGGAATAAAATATTTCGTGGAAATGTCGGCTAAAACGCACTCGAGTAGCGTGACTGCGTGACGTACTTATTGCTAAATAACCCTCTTATAAATGAGAGGTCTGAGTCCAGGTGTGAGACCTATAAAGGCTGTGTTTCTATTTTTACTTTACATAATTGCTAAAATATTATTTTATTCATTGTTAAAGAGTTTATGTTCGTTATATCTATTTTATGTGCCCAAACCATCGTTCGTACCTCCTGTTTCCCCAGCCCTCTCGGCCCTCCCGGCCCTTGCTGTCGGAGCCGTATAGGAATACATACTATTTATTTATTTTGTTTAGATATCAAATTCATTAAAAGCTATTGCCACAAATAATTTAAAACACTTTTTTTTAAAGAATGCAGTCTACTTTAAGAGGTTCTGAAGTAGCAAACTGAATTCGGCAGAACCGTCTGTAACGACGAGACTCGCTCCGGCTTGCTACTGAATAAACATGAAAAAAAAAATGTTAAGAAAGTTCGACGTGTATATTCTATTAGTTATTCATTGGGATTCTTAAGCTTTCGTAAGGAACATTATTAGTAAATTAATTTTAACTCATAACATATATTTTAAAAAGCCGCACAAAAGAAAGCAAAAAGTTGACATTTCAAAGCAACATTTGGTAGTTACTGTTGAAGACCCAGAATCTTTTAGATTATGTTTCGTGACCGCTAATGAAACGTATGTTCACTATTTCGACTTTGAGACGAAAACCAAAGTAAGGTATGAAAAAAATCGTCCTCCCCCCAGCCAAGAGTCCGCTGTCAAGATAATGAGACTGTGTCTTCTGGGATTCGGAAGGACTGTTTTTCTTGGAATTATTATTGCCGCAAAGCTTCAATAGGGCCCCCATATATCTAAATTAGCAAGCAGACTTAGTTCTACAGCATACGCTGTAAGAAAGCTAGGTTAGTTCATTTTAGTTACTTTCATAGCAGCCTTATGCAATTTGGCTATGGAGTATCGCGACTGACATTGAAACCATATTTGTTTTGCAAAAGAGGGCCGTACGGGTAACTTATAATTTAAATTGTCAAGAGTCCCTCGGAGAAAATTTTAAAGAAATAAAAATATTAAGTACATAAAAATATGAATAAGTAGTTTTGATAAGAAGAAAGACGTTCATACTTTAAATATGTAGGAACGAACACAAGCTTGTACCTAATGCGAGTTACTAGACTCCACAGAATCTGTAATTTATTTATGGAGCAATGTGCTCGTACCTATGCGCTTTTACAGCAAAATCCTAGAAAATGTTCAAAGTTTGTCTATCAAAAAGTTTAAAAATTTTACTACTGTGAAAAACTGTACAAAATGGGTTATTATTATGTTATGGATTACATGAATGAAAATAATCCCTGGGAATGAGGTGATCGCTGTTATGCTAGTTCTATAATAAATCATATAAATAATAATTGTACAAAATTATTGTAAAAAGTAATCCCGCTGGGTTTCCTGCTGGTTTTTCCCAGGACAGCGTTATTTTCCGAACCAGTGGTAAATAAAAAAACTTTCCAATAAGTATTATGTAATAATCTATATTGAATAAAAAATATTCTATTCTATCATTATGATTGATTATGTAACTAAAGGACAGATAAAACCCAGATAGTATAGCTATTGTTATCATTGATCAAAAAAATAAAAAATAAACGACGAGGAAAGTTGTGTGCCGGAGTGCTTTTTGTTATGACAATGTACTTACTACTTGCATCGGTCTAATGTAGCTGGTGCTGCTGATGTGGAGGCTCATTCACTAACCCGGAAAAAATCTTTCTTCCAAGGGAATGAATTAACAGCTTCAGGCGTTACTTTGCTGAAATTCATTATATTAAAGATATTAAAATTATTGTGCTAAGATCTGCGTATAAAAATGTGTATGTTATAATAATATTCTTAAGCAGATAATATTTTTATATAAGGATTTATTCAATTATTATCTTGTATAAAATTTCACTAAATTGCTTAGTTGGTCTAGTCTAGATGTAAAACTTTTACTTTTGCAATTCCTACAGCCGTCTGCCTCCTCTGTTACGAAAAGCGGAACTTGCGGGTGCCGAGCAGCCGTTATAATGAAGGGTTATTTTTAAAAGAAATTCTTTCATTCTGGTGTGGTGTATCCTTTTGTCATCCAAAGTAGTAAATATCTATAAAAGAAATGGATTAAAATGGAAAAGTATCACATAATAATACTTATATTATTATTTGTCTTCACTCTCGAGTGACATAATAGAACGCAGAAGAGTTGGAAAATGACGGGCCATACCGTTCGCGGGCTTTTCCATATAAGAGCGTTTTTAGTGACGCGCCACTGCAGTGCCGCTTCCACCTTGACGGAACCAACGCCGCTCGCAATGTGGAGAAAGGTAATTAAATGCTTTACGGTTATTTGAAAAAGTGTTGTGCCAATATAAGTTACTTATTTTGTTTGTAATTCTAATAGTGATTTAACGTTAATTATTAACTAGAAAAACTTTTTTTAGAGAACCGCATTGACATTTTAGTGTTCTCAGTTAAATATGTATAGCCTTAGAACTTACTCACTTACGCATACTTCATGGCTATGGATACACTCATGTCTAAACCATACTTTCAGAGATATCAAATTATTTTATTTACGATAAAATTGAACCTACTCAAAATATTGCAATATTATCTCAATATTTCAAAAACTAACCATCCATATCACGCGCGCGGATTCAATTCTAATGCGTTTAAGAAAAGATGTGCTCTTCTAGCCAATTTTCGACAACTGGCACACTAAAGTCGGCACACGGTGACAACTTCCGAATAATCAGAAATTAGCTACGCAGGTAATACCATCGCATCAATAAGATTACCTAATATGTGTGGAAATTTTTATCGTTAGTTTATACTAAATCTATTTAGACACTCATTCGTCCCCAAGACTTGGAGGCATCAGAAACACTTGGACAAATTTGAGTTTATGCACAGAGGTTGTCAGGTTCTCTGACTATTATCACAGTTTAAACAATTATACTAATTAAGGTTATTCTGAACTGAGTAATATAGGCGAATGGTGAAGAAAAATTAACTTAAAAATCTCAATAATTCTGTCTTTTTTATCTTTTAAATTCAAAATGCGTGATAATGCACTATTTTAACTGCTTTTACTGCACACGCACACATTCCTAAGGGTCGATCGGTAGGCAAAAACGTTGCTGTCCATAAATCATGTTCAATTTGGGATAATTTCAAATAAAAGTTGAAGCCTTATTGACTCGTATTTTCAAAAACTGCAATAACGGTATTTCATTATTTATATATTTGAACTTAAGTTTAAAATTTGGCTACTCATTGAAAAATAACCCTGTATATGCGGTCGTTATATTATAAATATTATTGCAATATACATATAATGGAGAGCCATTAGCTCAGGGGCTAAGCGGTCGCTGTAAATTTCACAGTACGTGAGCAACCCGGGTTCGATCCCCGCCGGTACCAATGAAATTGTTAATTGCAATTTTAAGTGCTGATTTATCACGTGCTCGACGGTGGAGGAAACCATCGTGAGAAAACCTGCATGTCTGACAAATAAGAAAAAAAATATTTTGGAAGACATGTGAAGTTCGTCAACGCGCATTGGTGCAGCGCGGCGGACATTTCCTTGCCCCTTAAAACCCACTCAGAAATTAGAGGAGGCCTGTGCCTAGCAGTGAGACGTGTATAGGCTGTAACTTTAACATTTGATTGACATTTTAACAAAAAAAAAATTTTTTTTGCTTTTGGGGAGGTTATTATAATTTAAAAGAAAATTCATTGAATAAATCTATTTCTTTTCAGGCATTACTTTCATTCATATGCTGTCTAGAATTTAGAGAAGCATTGGGTGATACAAATGAATCAAGAGCCAGTTCGATGATAAAAGGTGAAGCAAGTATCTCCCGTCTGTACAGCAATATTCCCGACGGTGTGTATGCCAGTAGTGCACCGTATACAGCGTATATAGCACCAAAGAACACGCGCGTTATTCCAGTTAATGAAGAAAGTGTTCTCAAACATAATACTTTCAATACAAATGGATTCTTTAAGGATTCTTACGGAAATAGATTTGTGAATTCACCGCAGACATTAGGATTTAAGGCAACTTTCCCTCAACAATATTTACAGATTCAAGAATTACCGGCGCATCTATCACAGCCGTTAGTATCTCCGCCAACTTATCAGCTTAAGCAAGTCACACCACACTTCTTTTCTACTACTCAATTTCGGGGCTTCTCACCGTTTGAAAGATACGCTGTATCACATCCAGTTGTACAGAACGCGAACATAAGAACCTTTGCCGCTTCTCCAGTTTTGCAACCAAACTTTATTTCGCATAACAATTTTAATGTGCATCCAGGTGCACAGCAACAATCTACTAGCTATAAACCTATATTTTTGAATACACAAGCTTATGAACAGTATAATAAATTAAAAAACGAACCAAAGTTTCTACGTTTACAAAGCAATTTGCGGCAAAATGTGAAACTACAAAATGTACATGTTGATCATGAAAAGAAAAATTATAACCATCCTCAGCCTTTTCATTTTGAAAAAGAAGGATTGCAAGTAGCTCCAGCAAGAGAAACTAAAATTACAACTTATACTCATGATGGTGATAAGGCTATAGTAAATTTAGAAACGAAACCGCCTTTGCATTTATTAGATATTAGTTTGCTTGAACCGTTGACATTTGACAATCCACTTGTACCTCAAGTTCAGCATTTTTTGCCAAGGATAAACGAAGCTACTTATCACAAATTGCCCGATTATAACACAGATGTAAACAGTGAAGAACAACATAAATCCGAAGAGGAGAAACCAAAAACTTACGATGATGGTAGCGTTAAAAGAAATCCCAAAGCAAAGAATAAGCCACCAAAAAAGAAACAGAAGGGGTCGTCAAAACAAAATGAAAATGATAAAAACAGATTTACAACGCCATCTATCGCAATTAAGGGGACCCGTTATGTAAGTCCAGAGTACTCATATGAAATAAATTCGCCCAATTACAAAGAGACGTATAACGAACAAATAGTGAGATACAATAAAGAAACCAAATCGGACCCCGTTCACTACAACTATAACAAGGAGGCACAATCAGAGCCCATCCATTACAGCTATAAAAAAGAAACACAGTCTGAACCCATACATTATACTTATGAGAAGCAAGTTCAAAAGAAACCAGTGCAATATAGTAATGTGCATAATTTAAAACAACCGCAACAAGAGAAAAAGATTTATTACGAAAATGTAGAACATTGCCCAAAACAAGTTTATACATTTAAAAGTGATAATAACAATGATGAACAAAATAATTATGGTTCACCGCATGTAAATGGAGAATCATCATCTGAAGATACATCGGAAAATAATGGTTCAGCACAACGGCCCTCATTAAAAACCCATGATATTAGACATGAACAATATGCAGATGCTCCGCAATCTTCTCGTCATCTTGTACCCGAACACAGAGAAGCCGAATTTGCTCATATAATTAACGATCAGGCTAACCGTGATCACTTTCAACCTACACATAAACCCAATGAGCACATACGAGTAAACCCAAATCAGCACATTCAACGACTGTATCCAGCGCGCAATCAGAATGCGCAGAAAAATAATTATTCACCAAATCAACATATCCATGAAAACTCCAAACGTGTTATAATCAGGGATGAAACTCCTGAAGGTATCCACTCTCATAATGAAAAGCAATCTACAGAAACGGTCGATCAAGAGGAGAACAATGAAGAAAATTTTGAAAAAGCTTATAAGAACGCGGCCTTCGGATTCCCTGCATACGAATCAAATTCAGATGATATTGAAAAAGATATTTACAATCCCGAAACATATGGCGTCCCTCGTGACAGCCCTAATTTTGATACTGAACATGCTCCTTTTCAACAATATTATGAGGAAGGTGACAAATTTCCAAAATATACTCATTCTAATTACAAAGATACCAGAGATAAAACTAAAGAAGATTATTATTTAGATTTTTCTATTAATAAACCCGAAAGTATGATAGATAGGTACAATAACAAAGTGAGGTATTACAAAATGTATAGGAATCATAGACCTGAAAAATATTATGGATTCGACCAAGACGAAGATAAGGAAAGTGAAAACCAAAGTGCTAAGTACTCTATTGCTCCTACTTTTTTGTTTAATCGTGCACCTGAACGGAAACAAAAACAAGAGTTTGCAAAGATCCAAACATCACCATACATTTACGAATATGATTATACGAAAGAAGCTCCTCGTGACAATACAGCCTACGGGAGCCAACCGCATCAAAGATTTAACACGAAGACTCAATTTGTTGAACCTCAATTGCAATATGGTTTTGAACCATCGTCGCTTCCTATTTTACTTGACAGTGAATTAGCAACAATGGCCAGCAACGTCAGCCCCGAAAACGAAAAACCCGAAACGAGAAAAAAAGTTTACAAGGAGAATTGGTATATCAAAAAGACGAGTACATCAGGAGGGAGCCCAGCTAGCTGATAGGATTATTTATGAAAAACCAAATGTTAATCTAAGCTAATAATAATGGTAGTTGTTCATGAATAAATCAGTTTTTTTTTAAATACATGTATAATTATAGGTACCCATGATTAGGAAGTTAGTAAATTTAAAATTGGATAATATTCTTATGCAATAAACTTTCACCTCAATATATTACGTGACAAGATCTATTTCTTGCCTTAATTTCGCTATTCAACTATAAAATGAAATAAAATAAAAATAATGTTGCTCTTCAACGGAGTCAGTCACCGTAGTAAAAGAAGCAAAAAAGTTCTAAACCGATTTTATACGCTTCTGCAACTCAGTAGATCAAGTTTTATTTTATTATTAGGAAATAAGCAAATGAAAGAGAAAATTTTGCCGTAATACTTTTATTTATTATAAAGCTAGGTAGAAAACATAAGATTCACATGATAACAATAAGTAATTTTCTGTAAAAATGAGGGGGGAATGTTGGAAAGGATTTCGAATGTAGATATCTAATAGAATTCTAAGTTCTAGTAATAATTCTATGATCTATTAAAGTCCACTGCTGATAAAGTCCACTGCTGAACATAGGCCTCCCTCACAGATTGCCTCATAGGGGCTATATTTGCCATAATTACCACGCTTAGCAAGCGGGTTGCCAACCACAGATTTTTTATTTTTAGTCGTTATTAACAAGACGCTGCTGCCCATCTCCTTATTAGTTTCCCTTTGTCGCCTCTTACGACACCCACGGGATAATATCGGGTAGTGGATATTCTTACACCACCACTACACGGTACTGTTACACAAAAGTTAAAGTAAAATATTATGCACGCTTAAGTAGGTGGTCTGTATCGAACAAGCTTGAAGTTTTTCATTGAAACTCATCACAGTAATTGCAATTTTTACCCAACTTTTTATTGTTTTGTAGAGGCTACAATGAACCATGTCAATTTTATTAAAGCTTATCCATATTGTAAGACAAAAATAAAGAACAGAAAATAAAGTGGGTCAAGTGCTTGTTACGACACGAGTAATGTTGGATTCAGCTGCTAAAGTAGGTATACTTGTTATTTACCTATATTAAAACTTTAAACACCTTATATAAAAACTTTTAATAGAAGAAATACAGGCAGAAAGAAATTTAATAGGTTCCTTATATTACAGCCTCTATTGACTGCCTCGTAGGTCTAGTGGTAGTAAGCGCGACTGCTGATCATGTGGTTCCGGATTTGAAGCCAGGGTCGGGTCAAAATCCGTTATTGGCTTTTCCTGTCAAGAAACTCTCAAAAGCAGCCCATGAAATAAAACAAAGCCGTTGGCGCTGCGCGTAATCACTATGGTCCTGTCGGATTGCAATCTTATCGGATTGTGGGAGTGGGGGAACAGAGAGTGCACTTGTTCTTGCGTACACTCTCGTGCACTATAATCCTGTCCTGCGCCGATGGCTAGTGTCCGTTTAGATTTGCCGCCGTGACCGAAATTCGATCTGGAGGACATTATATAATAGCGGAACCCTAAAATGTTTTAAACATCTAACAGTATTTTAAGGTTACTTGAAGTGGTTAACGGGAATTTGTGATGTTCCGGAGCTAACTGCGCTTGTGATATTAAAGTACCAAAGATCATATGCGCTAATAGAAATGCCCAAGCACGATGTAATTGTTATGCAAGATCGAAGGTACAGGTGCAGCGGCACTGTGGGTAATGTCTTACGGCTTCACGTTGGTCTAGTGGTCGTAATGGTTGCTGATCATGAGGTCCCGGGTTCGAATCCGACGTCGGGCCAAAATCAGTATTAATCAGGTTTTTTGTCAAGAAATTCTCAGTAGCAGCCCGGCGTCAGGAAAATGGCGGTGTTTTACCCCCGTGCCTCGGAAAGCACGTAAAGCAGTTGGTTCTGCGCCGGATCACTCTTCGGTCGTGTCGGATTACCATCCCATCGGACAATGAGAGTAAAGGAATAAAGTGTAACTGTGTTTGCGCGTACACTCGGGCACTATAATTGTGTCCTGCGCAGATGACTAGTCCCCATTGAGACTGAACGCCGTGACCGAAATTCGGTCTGGGGACATTATTATCATTAATGTCTTGGGCAGTTGATAGCCTGTGATAATTAAATAAAACTACTTTTACGGATTTTATAGCGTTTAATTGTTCTTATTTTTAATTCCCGACGTTTCGGGTGTTTTCCAGCACCCGAAACGTCGGTCACGGGGGACTGAGGTGATTGACGTCTCGATGTCAGAGTTAACCCGGAGTACCTTCAGCTTTTTAATTATTAGTTTTGGTCCGATCTACGCAGAATGAACTTACTGTGTCTTGAAGTCTTGCAGTGGTATGCTTGGATATAGTTTTAATTTTAATAATTACAGGATCCCAAGCAGGTGGTAGTAGCCTCCCTCTCTATTTTTTAATTTCAATAGCCTCACGTATTATCCTTGGCAGGAATCGATGTTCTTTCGCGAGAATTTGTGGTCTATCGAATCTAATGTAATGGCGGGGGCCGTCTAGGATATGATCAAAAACTGCAGACTTCCCGGAAACGTCGGTAATTAAAAATAAGAGCAATTAAACGCGATAAAATCCATAAAAGTACTTTTATTCAATGTGTAGTGTTCGCGTAAATATAAGATTTTTAAAGCCATTCATTAAGCCTGTGATAATGTTTGGGAGATAATAAGTAAGTCTTGTTATGAGCACCTTCTAGGCTGGACTTATTATTGCCCGATTAGAGTAACATAACTAATTAATTTTGCGTTTTCTGTAATTGTGCATTGTGGGTGCAGAAGCGACGAATGTGCATACTTTTCATTCACACCTTTAGCGTCTGCTCCATACTCCTCGCTTGGATTTGCTGCCTACCTCCTTTCTCGCTACATCCGATAATATGAGATATATGAGATATATGATGATATAATATGACCACGCTCACAGCAAAGCTGGATTCTCAAAACAATACCATAAAGGGTGTTTTGAATGGCATTCGCGAGGACATCAATTCATTTAAGAAAGAGATTAGTGATGTAAACTCTTCAATAAAAAAATTGGCTGACGAACAAGCTATTGTGAAAAAAGATGTTTGCGAGTTGAGTTCTGCAACAGGTTTAATTACCCAGCGTGTTGATCTAGTTTCAAGCGAGATTTCTGAGCTGCGATCCATAACAACTAATCTTGAAAATTTAAATAATATTTTATATAACATCACTACAAAGTTCGGTTTTACGTTATTGCCGACAGATATTGATTACATTCACCGTGTCCGACGTTGTAACTCGACAAGGAACGAAATCCCTACCAAACACGATGGCAGTACCTCTTTATACTCATCTTCCATACCGAACATCATCATCAGATTCTCACAAAGATATCGCAAGAACGATTTTTTGGCTGCCGTGCGCGCGCGACGTAGATTAACAACTCTGACGCGGGCCTAAACGGGCCCACCAGTCCCATCTACGTCAATGACAACCTCGCGCCGCACAACAAACTATTATACAAGCAAACCCGCCTTCTTGCCAAACAGAAAGAATACAAATACGTGTGGTTGTCTGACTGTAACATTTTATTGCGTAAAAATGATACGTCTAAAGTTCAACTTATATCATGTTATGCGGATCTTAGTAAAATTAAATGACTGTATGTCGTTATCTATTTTAATGTCTTGAAAGGAAATTTTTTTTGTTACAAAGTGCTGTAGAATAAATTTCTCACGTAACTTTAAATACTGTTATTGGTGTTTTCTATTATTTGTGAATGTTAGTGGAACCCATAATATTTCATTCTGTGATATTACTTTGCCGTATATTCTATACAGTGGTTTATAACAATAACTTGTCTATTTACTACCAAAACGTGAGGGGCTTACGCACAAAATCGCACGATTTTCTGAAGAATGTTCTGTGTAGCAATTATGATGTGGTATGTGTCACGGAATCATGGCTTAATAGTAATTTCTATGACAGTGAATACTTTGACAGTCGATACGAGGTGTACCGATGTGATCGCAACGTTACGGTTAGTGGTCGCGGGATGGGTGGCGGCGTACTGATCGCAGTGCGGCGCGGCCTATGCCCGTCGCAGCTCCCTCACGAGTGCCCGCCGACGCAGGCAGAAGAGGTTTGGTTATATATCCCATTAATTGAAACATTGTCGCGTGCGGGCTGCGTGACGTCATCGCACGAGTCTTACACTACTCGATCGCCGGCTCAGCGCCGCTTACATATTATAGCAACTTATATACCGCACGGTTGTAACCACGAATCACAATTGACATCGTTCTATACCAGAGTAAGCGATTTTATAATCTCAAATCCCGACGATACTTATCTAATACTGGGCGACTTTAACGTCACTTATGCTGACTGGTATTTTAATTATTCTGGTGATTATATGGAAATACGTACAAACGTTAATGGTCTCGCATGTCTTACTACCGATTTTATGAATATATCGTCACTATTACAATACAACAATCAATTTAATATTAATAATAGATTATTAGATTAAAGTTTTAGTAATACAACATGTAATGTTACGCGACCAGAATTTCCGTTAGTACCCGAGGACGCGCACCACAAATCCCTAGAAATTAGTTTCAATTTAAAATCCCCCGCCCCATTACCTCCGCCAAAATTAAGAAAAAAAACTTTCATAAAGCTGACTTTGGCTCGATTAAAACTGGACTTAACACTGTTAACTGGGAGGAAGTTTTTATTACCATGACGGATATTGATTCAACGAAGAGTTATTTTTATAAAATTTTAAACAATTTGATAGATACATACGTACCTACTCAAAATCTTTGTAGCGAAAATAAACGCCCGCCGTGGTTTACTTCTTGCCTCATAAAACTAGAAAAGGAAAAGCTTAAATATCATAAGAAATGGAAACTTAATAACAACTTACGAGACTACCAGACCTTCTCTTGTCTTCGGAAGAGGTTTAAGAGGATTGAGGCAGAATGTTATAAAAAATTCATTGAACTTTCTGAGGATAATATCAAAGCCAGTCCAAAGTTATTTTGGTCTTTCGTAAAGTCAAAAAAAGCTTCTAGTTGCATTCCTGAAAAAATGATATATAAAGGTAAAATTATTTCCACTGGCGGTGAGATATGCGAGGCTTTTAATGATTATTTTCATTCAGTTTTCATCCATTCTACCCGTCAAAGTTCTGATCATACAATTTCTTACTCAGGCAGTTCAGCCGTAGACATACACTCTATTAACATCTACCACGATAATGTTATCAAAGAACTGAAACAAGTAAATATTCATAAAGGTGCAGGGCCCGACGGGATCCATCCTCTTCTCATATCCGAATGTGCCAAAGAACTCGCAACACCCATTACAATCATATTTCGTTTCTCTCTCAAACTGGGACATTTCCCAGTTTATGGAAAGTCTTTAGTAACCCCATTCAAAAAATAAGAGACGTGAATGTATAGACGAATACAGACCCATATCGAAACTTTGTATCTTTGGCAAAATTCTAGATCACATATTAGCTTCGGCTTTTAGAAATCTAGGTTTTATACTACGAATAAGTAAACCCTTTAAACGTCCCGAAACTCTAAAATTTTATACTTTTGTCAGATCTTTCCTTGATTTTTGCAGCACTGTTTGGAGCCCTTGTTATGAAGTTCATATTAGAAGAATAGAAAAAGTTCAAAAATTGTTTATTAAATCCCTAAATTATCGCCAAAATATTTTAAATCAATCATACACCGATTCATTAAAAAAGTACAATTTACTTTCTCTTTGCAATAGGCGTAAAATGTTTGACATAGTATTTCTATACAAAATTATTAATAACCTAGTCGACTCCTCGTTGTTACTTAGCAGATTGTCATTTGTTTCCCGAGTCCGTCTGCCAGTGCGCTCCTCACGTCCAAAACCACTTTTCGTAACTCCACGATATCATAAAAATTATACACGTAACTCATTTGTGTATCGTTCCACTAACGTTTACAATAAAAAATTCACAGATATTGATTTATTTAATACTTCAGTATCAAAGCTAAAATCCGCTCTCTTTCAATGTTTGGCTTGTGAATAATCTAGTTACCCATCACTGAAAATGATGCGGCACTCAATTAGCTAATTGAATCTGAATTGAATCTGTCAGTGTTATAATAATCAGATTTTTAACATAGGTTTTTCTTCTCTCTTTTTCTCAATTGCACACCAAATGTTAACTAGTTACCTTATCTTAGAACTTAGTGTATTAATAAATAAATAAATTTATAATGTCCTTTAGTCCTAAAAGTGGCTCAATAAGTTTAAAATATTGTAAATGTTTAGTTAAAGGCACTATAGGTCTTTAGTTATATTAATATTTATCCATGTTACTATCTTTATAGTATGACTGTTTGTTGCCTTAAATAAATTAAAAAAAAATTATCTTCATCTCTTCATAAGCCTGTAAAAGTCCGATGTTAGATGTGCTCTGCCACTATATTGGGAGAGTAGACGATCGATGTACCAGACGTCTTACACCTTTGACACTGCTTCCCGTTACTGGAATGGGTATGTTACGTATGGCATAAACAGGACGGTTTACCGCAATCTAGGTATATAAATAAAATTATAAGAGGATTGCAGTTGTGCGCGCATCACGGAAAAACTACTGGATAGATTTCAATTAGGTTTTCTAAGTTTAATTTCTTAGACACTTGGCCCTTATTTAAAAAAAAATATTGCGATATCTTCATTAAATATAGTTATTAAAGTTTTAAGAAACAACGATTTATATAAGCACTACCTACGTGTACAGTGACGTGTGGTTTCTTTGTTAATATATCAAAGCAACGCGGAAGAAGTCGCGGGTATCAGCTAGTCTAACATAAAAAAAATCTGACTGTGGGAAACACAGTCGCCCTTTACGACCCCACGGAATAGAGTGATGGATTCTTTTCCGCCAACACACAGCAGAGCTAGCGATACGTTTTGCCAGCAACGCTAATTTCAACAGTTCGCTGGGTATACTCCCAACGGCCACCACTAAAACAGGCACCAGTGGTGGCCGTTAGAATAACTCATTAATTATTGTCCCAAGGGCCATCAGTGGCGGACGTTGGGACATTAAAAATAATATTTATTTTCAGTGTTTTGTCAATGTAATCTAACTATAGCAAATGTATCTATAATTAACTAACAGATTGCTTCTAGATAATGTTAATTCAACAATTTGTGACTGGTCATTTTATTCGGTTTACTACTTAATATCATTTCATTCATTTTACTATTTATTTGCATAGAAAAACAATAATCACAATAGCAGTTCTCGGAATTTAAGGGAGATAAGTAACTACGAACGATAATAAACGGCGACGAGTCGGAAGGGTGTCATAAACTTTTTCAATCCTACCTACTACTTAGGATTGCGGTCCACTTTGATTTATTTTACCGAGGTAAAGAGAGACAAAGAATATCTCAACGGCCACCACTAAACTGCCACCACTGGGGGTCGTTAGGATTAATATTATTTATTGTGTCAACTGCCCCTGGCATTGGTGGCAATTGCAGTCAGACCGATCGAGCTCGAATGTAGGACCGTGTTACAAATCAAAATGCCAAAATAAATATTTTAAAATCTCCTTTATTATCATAGCTTTAATCAAATAACAAACGATACTATAATAACTAATTACGATTATATATCATGAACTACGGTAGTTATTTTGGTTTAAAATGGAAATAAAAATTCAAAAGAAGAATGGTTATTTTTATTAATAAAATCAATACTGAAAATATCTTAATTACGTTTATTTAATTTACATGTATTTTATCAACTATATATCTGAGAATCATAACCTCGCTATAGGCCTTGACTAGTAGACATACAAACTATATTTTGTAGCATTATATTCTAAAGTACAGGCAATGTGCCTTGCTCCTTATAGTCTAGAGGAATTTTTAAATTTATTTCAATTTTATTTTCTACTGTTATAATAAAACAAAACATTAGGATATAAAAATAAATTTAGGGAAAGTTTTAAATTCTAAATAACAGGTTTTGTCTTAGAGAAACTTTAGCTCCCTCGCTAGTCGCTTTTTATTTTTTGCTATCTCTGCTTCCTTTGCTCTGTGTAAATAGTTGCGGGTTTCTTTCTACGAAACAATCTTATAGTCATAATAAAAGTTGAGAGGCCTAACGTTAAAGCAACGACCGCTAGGAGAAGCGCTGCAGTGGATATGTGGCCATCATTGACATCGAAAAGTTCTGCCACTAAGGCTACGGGCCTTAATATCTTTACCACCGGTTCGCAACCCGATTCTCTAACATATTTTGCCCAGGTCCTGTTAGCGAAAATCAGTTCTCTCGGCCTCACGAATGGTCTTCTTCCTGGCACTGTCTTGGTGGTAGACAGCGTCATATTACGAAGTTGAGTCTCATTGTAGTGACAGTAAAGGTTCCTTTTCTTCTTGTTACCTTTTACGACGATGTCTTTCTCAGCGCTCTTGGCGCCGACCAACATATCCAAGTCGCCCTTTATCATGTTTGCCCAATCCCACATTTCAGCGATTTTGCAATCGCATACAAAGGGATTACCAACTACATTCAATGATCGCAATTTGGGGTTGTTTATGAACACTTCCGGTTCTATAGTTGTTAAGTTGTTGTTGCTTAAATTTAGTTTTTCCAGGTGGTGAAGCAGTTTCAGAAAAGAAAGGCTGCCATCGCCGGATTGAATCCGATTTCCTGCTAAGTTTAAGTCGGTTATGTTCTCCGTGTTCTGGAATGCATCTCTATTTAAAGACAATATGTTACAGTTACTAAGATCAAGTATCGTTACTTGGGATAACTGCTTTGGGAAGAGAGGTCCCGAATCTGGGATGACAAGTGGATTTCCACCGAGGCGTATTTCTCTTAAGTCCATATACGTCAGATTCTTAAAGAAAGCGTTTGAATTAAGAGGCCTCTTTAACCCACAGAATTCCAGCTCTAAAGTTGTCAATTGTGTTAGATTACCGAAAAGACCCGCTTCCAGGGACAGCAAATCGTTGCCGGAGAGGACAAGACGTTTCATCGAAGTCATCTTTGAAAAGGTATGCGGTCCGATGTAAGATAAGTTGCTGTAACCCATATTTAGATACTCCAATTTCTCTAGAGGTGCCAATAGTTTTGTAAATACATTTACAAGTGGATTGTGAGATATATCCAATTCTAGAAGGTTATCGAAAACAATGAAGTTATCGGGAAGATTATGTAGACCACAGTTGCTTAGGAATAATCTCTCTAGTTTAGGCAGAGGAGCAAGAGCTTCTTGTAGATCTGGTGCAAACAAAGGATTGCCTGACAGATAAAGGATCTTTAGCCTGGTTGCATTAGCGAACGCCTCTCCTGAAATCGGGCCTTGTATATGACAATTAGACAGGTCTAGTAATTCCAAATGGGTGACGCTCTTGCCTAATATCGCTGCAACGTCCAGATCTCGCAATTCGTTGTCCGCTAAAGTTAGCGTCACTAAGTTTGTGCAATTAGTAAAAGTATCTTCGGACAGTGACGTTAGTCCCGATTTTCTCAAGTTGAGATATTCGAGTCTTATAAGGTTGCCCAGCACATCGGACCAGTTTGTGTTGGTTAAGATATTTCCAGCGAGTTCTAATCTCTTTAGGTTGGTTAATGAAGAAAATGCACCATCTGAAATTGTTGTGAGTTGACAGTCGTTTAGATTTAACGTGTCGAGACTTGTGAGGACATCGAACACTCCAGCGTCTAGCTTACGAAGTGGGTTATTAGAGATATCGACTGTGGTTAACGAAGTCATGTTTTCGAAGAACTGCGCGTTGATAAAGGACAGATTGCAAGAGCTGATATCAAGGTACTGAAGTGTGCTAGAAATTAGAAACGGTCCTTCAACACTTGTGATTGGATTGTCCTGCAGTTCCACGTTAAGAAGTCCATGGGAATCTCTGGAATTAATAGAAAACACGATTTAAGCATTACATTTGGTAATAAAAATTACATTTTATAATAAAAATGACAGATAATACAAGGCGGAAGAAGAAAGGGAGGCCTATAACAGTTGTAGACACGAATATAGCTGATATTATAGTTGTAGCACAATTGTATAGGCTCGACGAGGAAGCACCACGCTCTCACAGAATACTAGCGTGAAATAGTTGCTTAATGCTGTTGTGTTTTTTATGGTGAGTGTAGAGATCCGAAGACCATTTTTACTGCATACATCCATACATCTGCATTTTGACTCTTAATCGAGGATAGATGTAGATGTCTATGGGCCACAGCACCCACTTACCATCAGATGAAAAGTGTGCTCGTTTGTCACCTTATTCTATAAAAAAAAAAACACTTTCAGCGGTGGCCTTTTACTGCCTGACAAAATAAAGAAAACTATTGGTAAATCCAATTGTGCACGCCCTTAAGCGTTTAAATTTTTAAAGTAGTTTAAATACACATAAATTTTCACTAATAACCTTATTAGGTATTATACTTCCAATTTTCCGATAATTTAATGTCAAACTTCAATTTAAAAAAAGTTTTTAAAATCCAAAAGTGCATGACTCATAATGCTCATATGATCATCATTCAGGTCACTCCATAAAGTCCAAGACGTATATAAGTATATTTTTATATAAATCCTACCTACTTTTAGTACGTAGTACTATTATTTACCTATTCTGTGCTTTTAAAATATTGTAATAAAAATCTGTAATAATAATAATAATCAAGTATGTATCAAATTTGGTTTTTTGTACAGCAATCTTTTTGAGCACGAGCCGCTGCTGCAAACAACCGATACAGTATCCACTCACGACGGCGGCTGAGCCCGAAGTGAGTGAGTGAGGCAGTGTTTAGTAAAATAAATTATTATAAGGCTGCTCAAAACACCGAAAATATCGCGATTTCTCGGCCGAAAAAAATTAATTATAACTAAACAAAACAAAATTAAACTACCATTTACATTCCATGGCTTCCCACATGATAGATAAAGAGATTAAAAAATAGATTGAGTTGAAAAATTTATATTTTCAAAAGTTATCGTGTTTACCCCTCCATGTGGACTTTGATAAATCCACACCATAAGCCACTAAAACCACTTTTTTATGTAAAAATAGCAATTGATCGATTTAAAAAAAATAGTAAGTTCAACAATCATTTATCTTTCTGACAATGTGCTTTTTATATCATTTATATAACGGCTCCGTGGCGCAGTGGCTTAGCAATGACTTGCTGAGCTGGGGGTCGCGGGTTCGAATCCCGCACGGAACAAGTATTTATATGACCTACAAATAATTGTTCCGGGTCTGGATGTTTGTCCTTGTGCAATTTGTGTTTGTAAACTGCCTCCACGATACAGGAGAAAATCCTAGTGTGGGGGTAAACGTTTAAAAAAATGTACAATATGATTGTTAGATACGATTTCATGCAACAAAACGTTGGAATCTTGATTTTTTAGGCCCTAGTAGAACATCCTACGCGCTTCGCGTTTAAGGCATGCAATAAAATAATACTTTTCAATTCTAAACAATAGTACTACGATATTACGATAATTTACAATTTCTATTGGGTCACAAAGATGCCAAATGCTTATTCTGTTTCATGGCATATTATGCCATTTAGCGCTTCTTATCCAAAATTGTTCTAGAAAGATTTTTTAGGTTTATGTACGTAATAGACCGTGGAGTGGCGGTGTAAGAACTAAGAATATCGACTACCCCATATCGTCCCGTGTGTGTCGTAAGAAGCGACAGAGGGAAACAAAACAGCAAATGTCCTCCTAATAACAACTAAAAGAAACTGCGGTTGCCAACCCACTTGCCAAGCGTGGCAACTGTGGCAAATATCCTATGAGGCAATTAATGAGGGCTAATAATATTCCGCTCGCCAGATGTCGCTAGTTGATAACAATGCCTCAGTGGTTTGCTCTTTAATTTTATGCACATTTATAGCTCCTTTTTTTAAAATTTTCTACGTTTTTATGAATAACTGTTGTTTGGTTTATTTATTTTTAATCCGATTAATATAAAATATAACTAATAGTACGGAAATAAACATTAACCTTTATATTTTTCGAACAAATTAACTTCCCCGCTATGAAATCTGTCAAACATTTTTAAATGGCGCCGCCCTGGTGGCAGAAAAAGTCGTGGCCCTCATTATAGACTATGTTCTGCAGTGGACTTTTGATAGGCTGCAACGGTAACGGTAACGGTAAGAGCCGTGGTAGCTCAGATGGTTAGCGCGGTACGCGAGCAACCCGGGTTCGATCCCCGCCGGCACCAATGAAATTGTTAATTGCAATTTTAAGTGCTGATTTACCACTTGCTCAGCGGTGAAGGAAAACATCGTGAGGAGACCTGCATGTCTGAGAAATAAGAAAAAAAATATTTCGAAGACGTGAAGTTCGCCAACACGCATTGGGGCAGCGTGGCGGACACTTCTTTGCCCTAAAACCCACTCAGAAATGAGAGGAGGCCTATGCCCAGCAGTGGGACGTATATAGGCTGTAACTTTAACGGTAACGGTAGGTACGTAATAGCGATGTGTCGATTTATCGTTTACTACTCGGTACTCGATAAAAGCAGCATTATTAGGTACCCTTGCACTCGGTCGTATAGAACGATTTAATTGTCGAGCATTGGATTGAAATAATTTATATTAATAGATATCAATTGGAGTGTAAGAGATCAAAATATAATATCGTTAGTGTCGTAAGCGACTGTAGCCTATTGGTTAAGGGAACGGACCGTGAACTTAGTCGCGAGTTCGAATACGCCATTCGACCACTACATTTTTAAAATTGTTTAGAGTGGTTCACAAAAGAAAAACTAGTTAGGTTATTTAGTAGAGATGAGCTGGATCCTGGTTCTGCCGGGTACCCGGTAACCGGATACCCGGCGTATGATTTTGCCGGGCATAATTACCCGACGGCGTTTGGAGGCTAATAACCGTGAGTTCTGATCGCTCAGCTAGTTTTCCTTCACCACACTTATTTGCCTCTAATTAATATTGAATATGAATAAAGTTAACCTTCATCCGTCATAATATTCAAAGTTGGTTTCATACTTAAAGTTAATTATCTAAAGGCTAATAACCGTGAGTTCTGATCGCTCAGCTAGTTTTCCTTCACCACACTTATTTGCCTCTAATTAATATTGAATATGAATAAAGTTAACCTTCATCCGTCATAATATTCAAAGTTGGTATCATACTTAAAGTTAATTATCTAAAGGCTAATTGTTATATCATATAGAAAAACTTAAAATATATTGTTATTAGAGGTTAATATTGTTTCTTCGACTTTAATAAAGAAAAATTAGTAATATCACAATAATTATACTAATGACGATAATAAAATAATTATAATAATGACGATAATAAAATAATTATAATAATGACGATAATAAAATAATTATAATAATGACGATGAGTATCCGGCAGTGCAAAACACTGCCGGATACTCATCGTCATTATCCGATATCCGGCCGAAACCTAAAAAAGTGCACGGATACGCCAAGTACCGGGAACCCATCTCATCTCTAGTTAATAGCATTATAACGAGAAAAGGGTCACACACAAGATGTAAATAACGTGCCTAGCGAATTCAATTTGCGTCTTTTATGCGTCCATTATCTAATATTGGCGCTGGTTGAGGCAATTTGCCGTCATTCTGTCTCGCCGCAAGTTCAGCAGCAATTGGAACAATTTTGTCATCAGCTATTGTGTTGTGAGTTTAACCGTAGTACTATTATTTACTCTGTGGTTTAACTATAATCTTGACAAGCAGACAATAGAAAAACTTATACTATCTGATGTAAACACTTATAATCTAGTAGCTCATCCGCTTACTTTATCACGGCGTCAGTATTTTATTATCTTTCTGGAGTTTTGTTTCATAAAATAATGTTTGAAGAACGTTTATAGTCAACAAGAAAATATTATTAAGAATCGCTAGGATCGGCTAGGCTTCGCACGGGTGATTTCTGGATCTCGACAACAGCGCCACCTACTGGGTCCAATTGTGAATCTAAACCATACAGGGGCACATAAAATATTTCATCAAAATCGTTCGAGCCGTTTTTGAGTTTTAGCGAGACTAACGGACAGCAAATGACTTTTATATATAGAGATAATGAGTACTTACCTATTGTCACAGAATAAATAATAGTACTACGTACAGAAGTTGCACTCTTTTGATGTTGACTACTTGCCGACGTTTTAATTGCCTAAATTATTATTATTAATTAGATAAATCACGCACGCAAGCTAAATTAAATTATCCCTTATCGCTGCGCGCGAGTATCCGTATGGCTTTGGATCTTTTCCCCTTACGTTACGGACGATATTTCGTGGTTACCAAGGGCTTTCAACATAGAGTAAAAAATTCTGTTTTACTGTTTTACTTTAATATAATGTCTTATATTTTTTTACCGTCTCTAATCTAAACTAACGGTTATTTAATTTAACAGTGGAAATAACTCTAAATCTAACGTATAATTTTAAGTAAATACTGGGAGGGAAAACATTGACACAGTGATAAAATTAATATTCGTTAATAATTTTAGTAAATTATTGGCAAATTTTATCATTATTATGTTTTCAAAATTGTTAATTAATGTATTTTCTATAATATACATATAAATTACACTAAAACATAAACTAAATATACTAAACAATAAACAAAAATATTTATACAAGTATACACAAAAAATCTATTTAGGCCCGCCACATACATACGGAATTCCGTTTCGGGATTCCGTTTCGGAATTCCGAACGGGTCGGCCACACACACACGGAATCCCGTATTGCCCGCAAAATTGCGAACGAAAAACTACCGTAAGTGTGTGACGCGTCATAGATTTTATATGGACTTGCTGCGTTCGGAATTACGAATCGAATATCGAAACGGAATCCCGAAATGGAATTCCGTATGTATGTGGCCGACCTAAACCGCGCTAGCCCTTACTTCGTATGCAATCTGAGGTTCCGCGCGATTGTAGGCATTTATTTCACGCAGGTAGCAAGAGTGACAGAGGCCTGCTATTGTCTTCAGCTATCAAATTGCCGCTTTGTTGAACTGGCCACTTTGAACTCTAATCGGGCTTTTAAATTTAAATAAATTTTATATTCAAGGCACCATCAGGCCTGGAAACCATAATAGTAAATGGTATAGTCACATAACAGCTGTTTTATAACAACAATACGGTGGTCTTTGTACAGCGTAAAAGAGATATAATACTGTTTCGTTGGTGAATGGCGAGAACCGGGAGCCTTTTTACTGGGAACAAGGCTTTCTATGTTAGTCCTCAGGGGTGACGACGCATCTGCATTTTGATTCTTAATCGAGAATAGTTGTAGATGGGCCACAGCATTCACTTACCAGCCACATTTGTCATTAATTTCGTGTCTTATGCTAGTAACACACAAACGCTCAACCATCAACTTCAAAAGTTGGCACAAATCTGTGCAAAAGTTAAACTCAACCTTGAAAACCAGGATTTAAAAAGAATACTTGGTGAAAGTGAAGATTTGGGTGGTTAATTGCACATTGAAATAAGACAATATGACGTGTAGAGGCTGATGCAAATTCATGAATAATTGTTAAGCTCCTTGATTGCATATTGATTGACGTGCGTAGATTTGTCACCGTTATTGCCAATCTCCGGGCAAACTTAGTCAAACACATCAAGTGTTGGAGAGTTGGACGATCATTTAACGCCAGCATTAGATTTTAAATATTTTTTGTCTAGTAAGTTTTGAGACTATCGTGAGTACCGTGTGGTGGCGGCGTAGAGAATCCATACATCTCTCCATTTTATTGTGAATTTTTTTATAGAACAAGGGTGACAGACGAGCACACAGTCTACCTGCCCGGCTAGCATGGGCGGGGGACTAAAATTTTATCCCCCGATTATATCCACTGACAAGAGATAAAATTATCTTGTTATGTCAAACGGGGAGAAGGATATCCCCGTTTGACATAACGAGTAGACATATATCCCCCGTCCGTAGCATGGAGCTAAATGAAAGATAAAAAAATTATGGTTTTTTTGACATTTGAAAGGGATGATTTTATCCTAGTTCATTGGACGTGGGTTGAAGTTTATATTCATACAAAAATCTATCTAAGTCTAAGTCTATCTTCCATTTTATCTACTGTGGATATTATATCCACCGGTGTGCCCATGCTCTAAGGTGGATAGAACTAAGCGAGGGGATAAATATTTTCTCCTTTCCCCGGGGATAAAATTGTCTCCTGCCCATGCTAGCCCTGCTGATGGTAAAAGGATGATGTAGCCGCTTTGTCACCTCTGAGGACTTAGATGGAACGCGTCGTTTCCAGTAAAATGGGTCTTCAGTCCTCTACACTTATCATACGAAACATAGCAGCATTAAGTTGCTATTTCGCGCTGGTGTTCTGTGAGAGCGTGGTCCTTCTGGGGTCGAGCTGACCGATTCGTGCTACAACTATTATAATATAGCTGCAGCATGGCTCTACCACGTATACATTAAACAAGATTAAAAAAGATGTCGTAAAAGGGGTAAGCGTAATCTCATCTCATGGAAAGATCTCATGGCTTCTGATAAATTGAACATTTTAGTAAAGCATCGCAAGTGTGAATTAACGCTTTTTCCTAAAGAATGATTTTATCGTCACATATTTTCCTTATTTATCATGGCATAGTATATATATATATATTTTCTATATATTAATATATTCTGGTTTATTCCAAGTTCGTTACCTTCTTTCTCATTATAAGTTTATTTTTGCTGCACTACCTCCCATATGTTTATCTCTGCTTAGCCTAATGGTTGACTGGGAGAGAATGCCTTAAGGCATTAAGTCCGTCATATGTGCGATTTTATTTTTTGTGCATAAAAGTTAGGACAGACAGATAGAAGAGAAAATTTTTGTAACCTATGTCACTTCCACAACTAAGAGAAATCTAACGCCAATATACATACATTCATACACTCTAAAACCTCCTGGGGCAGTCAGATAAAAAGTATGGTCCACCTATAAAACATTCGATCAACAGTTACTTAATAATATTATGTGTAACATTGTTGATTAAAGGTTAGTACCGAATCGGTTGAGTTATTTTAGCGCTATCGTGTAACATATCTATACACATAAATAAAATTGAAGTGTCTGTTTGTAATGTCAAAATAACAGCTTTTTAATAAATGGATATGAAAGTATATACGCTAGGTACTTATAACAAAAATCAATTTTTGAATTTTTGTCTGTCTGTCTGTCTGTTTGTTCCAGCCAATCTCCGATGGACTGGAGCTGGACTGATTTTGACAGGACTTTCACTGGCAGATAGCTGATGTTACAAGGAGTAATTTAAGCTTATAACATCATATATCTGCCTTACTGTCTACTTTTTTTTAATTTTAGAAAAAGAATAATGGTTCCGCGCAAAAATCTTAAGACATATGAAATCCAATCGTAATAAATTCCACGCGGACGAAGTCGCAAGGAACAGCTAGTATTCAATGAAAAACAAAATATTGCGCAATTGGAAACCAACTCAGTTTTTAATCTTGGTTAAAATGCTTGAAACGAATCTTTAAAAAATAAATTTGTTCATTACAATAATAATAATAATATTTATTTGCAAACCATACAAAGCCCTTCAAAAATATAAATAGAGAATGTTTACTTATTTTACACTGTAGTATTTCAGCCAACGCTTACAATAGGAAAACTTGATCTATAAACATCAGTACTCTTCCAGTGTCACAATGTACAAAAATTACACAATAATGACAATTAAGCTCATGAAAGGGTAAAGTAAAAATAAATGTGTGTGTGTGTGTGTGTGTGTGTGTGTGTGTGCGTGCGTGCGTGCGTGCGTGCGTGCGCGCGTGCATGTGTGTGTGTGTGTGTGTGTGTGTTATGCGTGTCAAAATTCATTGAAATGTAAATTCGGATAAATTAAAACAAATTTATGAACTTACAAAATGCCTCTGGATCGATGTAGGTAATGTTGTTGCCAGACAGATCAATATCTATAAGATATTCGAGTCCCTTGAAAGCATCCTTTTCCACTCTAGTAATCTTGTTATTAGCAATCTGAAGCCTCCTCATCTTAATATCTGGCGGAAATGATTTCAGAGTAGTTATATTGTTCCCGTTGAGGTCTAATATGTAAACGCTCCTGCTCAATTCATCGTAGGGCACTTCCGTGAGATTGCTCTCGGAGCAATCCGTCACCCAGTTGATCCTGAAGTAGTGACACTCGCACTCGTCCGGGCACTCCAGCTCGAAGCTGTCACCGTTAAAAGCCTGAGTCAATCTCACGACGAGCGACAAAACAAGGACCGTATAGCGAGCCATATTCGATAGTCTTTCTGGATATTAACAAGGTTTTTCAAAACGCCTTTACACCCATATTAGGTGAAACAAACTGAAATGAGAAAAAATTTATCAACAAAAAGTATTCCATATTCATCCATGGGAGTACGAGAGGTTCAAATTCGATTTTCAGTGCTGGCACCACTGTAATTGTTAATTACAATTTCTACTAAGCAAAGTTCATAAGTAAAGGAAAACTTCGTGAATTTTCTTTTTATTCTCGTTGAAAACATTTTAAAATGTTTGACACGCTGTTAATCACATGATATATTTAATCATTCCACCCATTACAACCTATAAATGTCCACTGCTGAACATAGGATTTCCTCATAGATTGCCATCATAGGGGCAGGGGATTTACCATAGTTGCCACGCTTAGCAGGCGGGTTGGCATCTGCAGTTTTTTGAGCTGTTATGAGGAAGATGCTGTCCATCACCTGTTTCATTCCCCTTTGTCGCCTCTTATGACACTCACGGGACGATATGAGACAGTTGATATTCTTAAACCGCCACTACACAGTTGATGTAAATTATCATAGAGCACGGAAAAAACGGACTCGGGAGCAGCGATTCAGTGCTCTGTGTAAATTATACATCTTTATGTTACGATAATATGTAAATTTAAATGAGCAAAAGATTTTCCTAACTACGAGTACATAATCGTGTTATCGTAAAATTGCTCACTAGATGATAATTTATGTGATTTATTATTGCAGATATAGTAAGTTAAGACCTACGAATTATCTACACTATGGAAAATTTATTGATTAAGTCATTAACTCTGTCTGGTCGAAAACAGTATATAAAACCATAGATGATAATTTATGTGATTTGTTATTGCAGCTATAGTAAGTTAAGGCCTACGAATTATCTACACTATGGAAAGTTTATTGATTAAGTTATTAACTCTGTCTGGTCAAAAATAACAGTATAAGTATAAAATCATCAATCAATTTGCACGCATAATTCACTGTGACCATTATATGAATAATCGCAGTTCACCAGCCGCCTGTAAGTCTCGTACGTCTCGTAGTACGCCTGTCAGCGTACCGACCACCTTGCCACACGAATTTATATAATGATTATCCACGTTTGGAGCTCTGACAAATGTAAAGGTTTTTTTTTAACAATCCCTAAAGGTACAATGTTTTTGCGCACTTAATCTCTTCTAAATTGCTTCCAAGATGGCGACAGGACGAGTCAACTAGGAGTCAAGATTAGTCGTTACTCGAGAATAATGTTAACAAACAATCGCAGTACCATGCAAATTGATTGATTACATCTGTATTCTTCAATACTAGATCAATTCCCTGCCAAGCTATATTCAACCACAATACGGAAATCTTTGGGTTGATTTTTCTATCTCTGTCATGAGAATACTAAGAATAACATACTCGTATAATCGTATTATAACATGATAATAAGAACGATTTAGTTCTTACACGTGATTTGCAAACAAAACATCATGAACCTTTATTCGGAAAGAGATCTAAATTTATTTTATCAAAATTATCATAAATATAGTTATGGAATCACATTAGTGTGCGTGTGTGTTTGTGTGTTACAGAATTTTTCTTAGACTATTTCACAAAGAAAATAGAAATTCGACATAGTTATAAACGCGGCTACCTAAAAATACGTGGTTGAAAATTCTAAATCAGATCAGAGAGAGAGAGAGAGAGAGAGAGAGAGATCATCACGTAGGGTGTTAATTAAAAAGTCTTTGAAGCACTGTTTCACAAATGTATAGGTACCTAATTCATTCAAAAAGTGAGAAAAAAAGAAAAATAAAATCGCAGACGGTTTATCTTACATCGCATCGTATGGCATGATTTACAAAATAAACCCAATTAAATTTATAAAACCGTTAATTTATGCGATCACAGATGATAAATTTTTCGCTGTATGTGCTAGTACTTACAACGAAGAAAATAAGGTAAAGAAATTATGCAGTCTCTATTATAGTTAATCTCAATAAAAGATTTTTTTAAATTCTTATAGTTATATACAAGTTTGTTAGTTATATTTAGAAGCACTAAAGATAACCAACTTGTAAACAGTATTGAAAAATTCGGTTGGCTCAACATAAGAAGCTTTTTTAGGTTAAAGTTAAAAGTTAAAGTTACAGCCTATATATACGTCCGCTGCTGGGCACAGGCCTCCTCTCATTTCTGAGAGGGTCTAAGGGCAAGGAAATGGTTTTTTTTTTTTATATAGAAATAGGGTGACAAACGAGCACACAGTCCACCTGATGGTAAGTGGTTGCTGTGGCCCATAGACATCTACATCTATCCTCGCTTGTGAATCAAAATGCAGATGCGTTGTCAGCCTTGAGGACTAAGATGAAATGCCTCTTTTCCAGTAAAAAGGGTCTCCGGTTCTCTACACTCACCATACGAAACACAGCAGCATTAAGCTGCTATTTTACGCTGGTATTCTGTGAGAGCGTGGTCCTTCCCCGGTCGAGCCGACCCATTCGTGCCACAACTATACTATAAATATAGCTGCAGCTTGGCAATACCACGTACAAAATGTCCACCGCGCTCCTACAATGCGTGTTGGCGAACTTCACATGTCTTTGATATTTTTTTTTTTATTTCTCAGACATGCAGGTTTCCTCACGATGTTTTCCTTCACCGCCGAACACGTGGTAAATCAGCACTTAAAATGGCAATTAACAATTTAATTGGTGCCGGCGGGGATCGAACCCGGGTTACCCGCGTACTGTGAAACTTACAGCAACCGCTAACCATCTGAGCTGCCACGGCTCTTTTTTAGATTGCGATGAAGTTATTCCAGTAGTTACATTAAAAATACTAAAGAATCTTTCAAACAAGATTACACTGAGGAAACAACTTTTAAATAAGTCAATATTCATTACAGCCTATCAAAATTCCACAGCTAAACATACACTTCCCTCATGAAGGCGATATTTGCCATAGTTCCACGCTTAGCAGGCGGGTAGGCGCAGTTTCTTATTATTTTGAGTTATTATGAGAAAGAAACTGCGGCCCATCTCCTGTTTCATTTCTCTATGTCGCCTCTTACAACAACCACGGGATGATAAGGGTGAGTATTCTCCTACTCCGCCACTACACGGCTACAAACATTGAAATAATTCTTTGACCAGAGAATGTCCACCTAAAACACTGAAAGTGACAATCGCAATTTTGAGTGTTGCTTAACACAGTAGAAACTGAGGAAACCTTCATGTCTGATAAATTAAATTATTGTTGCGAGGACGTGCGAAGCCTTTCAATTCTCGCACGAACACTTGCCTTTTCTATCTCAGACAAACGTTTATTCGTATCGCTTTCATTATTCCGAGAATTATTTTGGATTAAGATTGGATCGAAAGCAACCAGAGCCGGATTAACCTCAAGACATAGAAGAAGTCCCAAGGCTTGAGATAAATAACATTTAACGTGATATAGAACGTAGGAAAAAGAAAAAATGTAAGAGCCCCGAGACTTGCATTGTCTGATACCTCTACAAGGTTACCGAGCCCCCCGAGACTTGCATTGTCTGATACCTCTACAAGGTTACCGGCTTTACTTATAATATAAACATAAACGGTAAAGTATTCATTATCTCTACTTTTCTCTTTCTTTTGTTATTTAGTGAAAAATTAACGATAATTCTTATGAGTAAAGCCAGGGCTCCGTCTCTCGGTCAAGGTTTACCTTAACATTATTTAATCTGTGGTAAAGCCGTAGATATCTATTTTGTTATCTCAAAATTAAAGTATTATGGCACTAATTATGTGAAGCGACAGTAGCCTAATGGGAGGGTGTGGACCGCGAACTTTAAAGATCGTGGGTTCGCATCCGCCATTTAACTACTGTTGTGAACCACTCCACCACCGGGAATATTAGTAACGTGAATAGCATCGCTAGTATTTAAAAAAAGAACTCAAAGACCCGCGGTTATTGTTCAATGTTACGTAATTTAGTTTCAATAGGTAATTGAATAAATATGTTTTAATGTTTTTTGTCCTTCGACCATCAATTACTCGAGGTCAGCCCATTGTTAAACCCTCATACGATCTCTGTATTGTACGCGCCATTGTGGCATTATGCGTAATCCGGAATGGCGCGGCAAACGTCGTAATGGCCGCCATCCTGTTAGCCGCCACAAGTCGTTTCCCGCCAGAATTTTCCAGAAGCGACGCTTACCGTGATTAGGTCATCCATTCATTAACCAGTAACCACTCTCTCATGTGATATCAATATAGAAATATCGTAATCCACAGCTTGGTCCTATAATCCTTATATTGTGTTTTTTATGCAAACATTTGCAGGATTATTGATATTTTGATGTTGCGGTTTTTATTTAATACTTACGTTACTTAGCGCAAACAAGATGAAGGTTTATACTACATTATGAAACTTGACTCTTGTCTGTTTATAGACACTTGAGAATTGCACACTAGCGCACTACTTGTAGACACTCTACAAGCTTATAATATAATACAATATAGTATTAAGACGTACCTAAAGCCCGCTTTTCACTATGGGATATAATATAATATATATTACATCTCGAGATATAAATTAATATCGCTCACCATACTTTTAAATGGAACCGTTTACAATGAGCTATAATATATATTACATCTCAAACTATAAATATTTTTTCGATCGACCGTATTCATATTATATTTCGCCCCCTGTACCCCGCACACCGTTCCTCACCGCCGCAGAACCGTGTGCGGGGTACAGGGGTAATCCAATGACGAACACACACTGGTTAAAAGATATATCTCACAGTGTGAAAGCCAATCGCGGGATATAATTTATATTTCGGGATATAATATATATTATATCCCATAGTGAAAAGCCAGCCTAACTCCTATCCTTAAAAACTATATGTCGTTACAATTCATTCCTTAATTTCTTTCATTAATTACAGCTTATCAAATTCCAACATTGACCATACACCTCCCCCATAAATTTTAATCGCTTATATGTAGGGTCACCTACCCAACATTGAGCCAGTAGTACACAATGAAACATTTCCATATTTCAAATATTTATCCAGATAGTGCACAGTACATGTAAAGATGCGGCCCCAAATCCCCTCCCAATACCCCACTTCGTGGGTGCGGCGCGTGCGAAGCAGACGTTTGGTAGTGATTTAACGGATTTTACGCAAAAATAGTAAGATTTTTTATTGATATTCGTCGATTTTTCATTATTATATGTTAGTTTGCTTTTTTTCTTAATATTGCATGACATTGTACATGCATTACAGATTTCAGTTAAGTACAAAACATACTTGGAATGTTTTTATTTTACATTTTTATTTCAAGGTTATAGAAATATGTGACTTATAGTACACAATGAAACACAACCAAGTTGTACACAATGAGCCATGTTTCATTGTGTAATAATCGTGTTTCATAGTTTACCATGTGGCCCATTGCTAGTGATTGCGTTGTTTACTATGTATATTACTACACAAATCACCCACTAGAAGCTTTTTCTTTTGTTTTACGCTACATGTAATAGATTAACTGATTCATTATCATTTTTATTTTAGATAACGCGCACTAAAGCTAACAAAAGCAAGAAAGGTAACTCCACTACTGATACCATGTTTCGAACTATATCGGCAAGGTTGGAGCATCAGAAAGTCAGCTAAGGAGTGTAACGTATGCTATCCGACACTGCAACGTTATATAAAAAAATGTAATAGTATTGCGGATTTAGAAAACCAGCGATTGACACCCAACTATGATGTCAACAAAATATTTACAGAAGGCCAAGAATGGATGGATTATCCAATAAAGACGTCCACAGCCTTTCTTATCAAATGGTAACTATAAACAATGTAAAAATCCTGAAAGTTGAAATCGTGAGAAAATGGCAGGCCTTGAATGGCTTCAGTCATTAAGATCAAGGAATCGGGATTTATCGCTGAAAAAACCAGAAGCCTGCAGCCTTGCTCGTGCCACCGCTTTTAATTAGAGTGGTTGGTGGTGAAGATGGAGTGACAACCTGGTAAGACATGCAGGAAGTCGATGGATGCAGGTGGCTCAGGACCGTGCTTTGTGCCATTCCTTGGGGGAGGCCTATGTTCAAGAGTGGACTTGTGTAGGGCTGTGATGAAAATGATAATGATTATGAGATTGTTATTAATACAGTTACTGATAATAAAATAAGTTGACTAAGCTGGTTTTTAGTGTCTTATGATAATTTTGTTGATTTTATAAAAATTCAAATTTTTTATTTTTGTTTAAGTTTCCTTTACTACATACTATAAAACTCATACTATAAAACTCACTGGAAATAAAAGTATGATTAAAATAAACTAATAAAATGAAGGTTATAAACAAGAATATAATATACTATAAAAAAGAAGCACTGTTTTATTAATGTAATTACTAAATTCATTGCAAAAAGTACTAGATAGTAAGTACATCTGATCCTGGCTCATTGTTAAATATAGCTAGGCTCATTTTGTAAACAATAATGAAAATAATCACACGTATACTGGGATTAGCGACACTTATTTTACTTAATGTAAAAAAGTTATCAAAATTAAATCTTTATATTATATTATATGTACTAGCGAACCGTCCCGGCTTCGCCTGGGACATCTATTAAGAGCGTAGTCGGTCTGCGCGGAAATTGAGAAATAGGTATTTGAAGAAACTTTTGCCGTCGAGCTATACCTATGGTCTCCCCCGTAGAGTGCGATAGGGACAACTGTAGCTCAGAACGATTTTACCTACAAAAACCATGACCGATCGACGTTTCCTATTCCCCTGTTTTCTCCTCGAAAACTAAGCCGATTAAATTATTTTTGGTATCAAAATTTAAAGGAAGAATAGATCTATGCTCCTATCACTTATTTTTATCTTAAAAACTTTTCAAATTTCTTTGGTAGTCGTTTGATTACGGAGGTAAAAACGGGGCATTTTTTGAGGTTTTTGAAAAGTCATATTAATTTTTGTAATAATTTTTTGGAAAAAAATAAATGACAGGGGCATGCCTTCAATAGACCTAGATATTTATAAACAAAAACGATTACTCTAGAGGCATTATCCAGGAAGATAATATGGGAATAAATTTGCATGAAAAAAAATGAAGCCCGTCTACGCTCTTAAGAGGAGTATTATAAAAAACGCGAAATTACACGGTTTCCTCGTAAATTTTAGATAACTTATTTATTTATTTAGTAATAATCATTCTCCCGATGAATGTTTAGGCAAAAACTCTCAGAGACATGATTTGAAGCTCAAAATTTATAGATTCTATTGAATATCGACCTTCAAAAAAAATTTTTTATCTCCCAAATATCCTATACTTTAATAATCATAGAATACTTTTTGCGTTATATGGCCTTCACGAAAGAAAAAAAAATCGACATAATTCAATTAACGACCGAAAAAGCTTCGATACAAGCCCCAATATCTCCGAAGTTCTACATCGAAAAATACATAAAAAAATATATGAATATATTTAATATATATTTATGCCACAGTAACGAGAAACGTCAATGACCATAAACGCAACAATTATTGCTTCAATTTTAACGCGATATAGTGAGTGGCTACACTTGAACGGTCAACGTCATTTCAATTTCAATGCCGTTGAACGGCGTTAAAGTTGGCGTTAATGTAAACTGATCATTTATTTTTTAACTCAAAACGGGACATGGGTTTATTTATACTCCCCAGTTAGCAGGTTAACAATAAAAAAATATTATGTTATTTATTTAAAAACTGTAACTTTATACAATTAGTGTTCACTATAATTATAATCACATTAATTATAATTATTTTTATTTTAACAAATTGTGAAAAATAAAAATTAATCACCAGTTCACCAGCTTCATTAAAGCAAAGTTCCTCAGACAGTAATTATTAAATGCAACATATTTTTTAATTATATTTATATTTGTCAGTGGAACAAATTTGCTTTAATAAAAATGGTGATGATTTTAAATAAGAATAAAATTCTGGGCAAGTTTTTTACATTGACCATTTTACATTGTTATCAACATCACCTTTAGAACTGGAACCTGTAAGTGATTTTTTTCAGACGTCCACAATTTATTCATAATAGATAAATACTTAATGATTTCTTATATTTATGCGAACACTACACATTGTAATAAATTAAACGCGATATAATCCGTAAAAGTAGTTTTATTAGAAAAATACTTTTTCTACTGGAGCATTTGTACCAGGTAGACATAAAATATATTCGATTAAAATGCAAAAGAATTTATGTTGTAGATTGTTGGTGCGAAAGTGTTTGAATACTTTCACCCAACGAGTTTCTGCGAAAACTTTTAAATTATCCCATTCGGTTGTTTTTTGGTCGGTCCCACTCTCGCACCGTTCGTGTCTGATGAACTTCATAGTTTTAAATTTTCGCGCAACTTAGGAAAACGGGACTATTTTGCGTCCTGGAGCTTTGTTTGGGGACAACGGGACAGGTGACCAAGAAAAGAGACAGTCCCGTTCAAAACGGGACGTATGGTCACTTTACATTAATATTCCTTAAATTTCAAGCAAGATGAACGTTGACGCTAATACTCTATATTTGATGAGTGTAAATTTTTATTATTATTATTATTTTTGCCCAAGCATGGCTCTATTTGCAGAATCTCAAGAAACGTAATAACTTTTTCATTATTCCACTTCGTCATAGTCATACGTGCGAACCCGTCGCGCTCACCGTGTACAATGAGAGAGACAAACGTAGTGTGGCCGCTTCAACGCGTTAAGTCGTGCGTTAATCTCTATGATGTACCGCAACTCGAGTTATCGCCAAACGGCAAACGGCATTGTTATGCTCGGGCTACACTAACGAGAAATGCCGTTAATTATCTCGTTGATGGACGTTGAATGTAGGTGTGGCCACGACTTAACGCGATAATTTTACAACGGCATTAACAATGCCGTTGTAAAATTATCGCACCTCGCACCAACAATCTTCAACATAAATTCTTTTGCATTTTAATCGAATATATTTTATGTCTACCTGGTACAAATGCTTCAGTAGAAAAATTATTTTTCTATTATGAATAAATTGTGGACGTCGGAAAAAAATCATTTACAGGTTCCATTTCTAAAGGCGATGTTGATAACAAAGGTCAATGTAAAAAAACTTGCCCAGAATTTTATTCTTATTTAAAATCATCACCAACTTTATTAAAGCAAATTTGTTCCACTGACAAATATAAATATAATTAAAAAATATGTTGCATTTAATAATTACTGTCTGAGGAACTTGGCTTTAATGAAGCTGGTGAACTGGTGATTAATGTTTATTTTTCACTATTTGTTATAATAAAAATAATTATAATTAATGTGATTATAATTATAATGAACACTAATTGTATAAAGTTACAATTTTTAAATAAATAACATAATATTTTTTATTGTTAACCTACTAACTGGGGAGTATAAATAAACCCATGTCCCGTTTTGAGTTAAAAAATAAATGGTCAGTTTACATTAACGCCAACTTTAACGCCGTTCAACGGCATTGAAATTGAAATGACGTTGACCGTTCAAGTGTAGCCACTCACTTTATCACGTTAAAATTAAAGCAATAATTGTTGCGTTTATGGGCATTGACGTTTCTCATTACTGTGGCCCCGGCATTTATGCCGTTGTCAAATTATCGCGTTAAGTCGTGGCCACACCTACATTCAACGTCCATCAACGCGATGATTAACGGCATTTCTCGTTAGTGTGGCCCGAGCATAAGAGGGCTCTTAATGTGGCGTTATTTAGATTTAAGATAAAATTAACAACAACCGATGGGGAAGAAAGGTTCTCGAGCGGCAGCCTCGTATCGGTAAGACATGCAGTCGATGGATGCAGGTGGCTCAGGACTAGGGTTGCCACCCGTACTATAATATATAGTATCGTACTATATTTCAGTCAATTGTACTATATATTATAGAAAAATAATATAGTACGAAAAATACTATATTTTCCCCTGATTCAAATGTCGCGATTTTTTATATTAACTGTGACTGGAAGTGTGGAACAAGTAAGTTTTACGGAAATAATTTTTCCATCATGAATGTTAAATGGCAAGAAGGAAGAAATAGATAATAAATTTAATTAAAAATGAATTGCTAATTTATTTTAAAATGAATCTAAATTGCTCAGATTCCTATAATTATTTTAAAGGTTGATAGCCAAAGCGAAGAGCATAAAATAACAAATTTAATGATTTCTTATATTTACGCGAACACTACACATTGAATAAAACTATTTTTACTTTTTATCGCGTTTAATTTACTTATTTTAATTCCCGACGTTTCGGGTGCTTTACAGCAACAACAATAACAAATTTATTTGGAAAAATGCATAAAGATTAAAAATAAATGTGTACTTTTTTTCGTGAATTTCCCAAAAGTACTATATTTTGTCTTTTTTGGCAAAAATACTATATTTATTAAAAAAAATGTGGCAACCCTACTCAGGACCGTGCTTTGTGGCATTCCTTTTGGAAGGCCTATGTTCAGCAGTGGACTTGTGAAAGGCTGTAATGAATGAATGAATGAAAAAAAAAGATAAAATCGTTGAAAACTATTTATTTCGTCTTATCAATTTTTCGATTTAAAAATAATCTCTTAAAATATAGCCTGGATTACTCATGGCATTAGCTCAGGGGGTTATTTGCATGTCATTAAAACATGAGTAACCATTTTTTTAATTTTGTCTGTTTATATGTTTTACAAACAGAGAGAGAGCAATGCTATGAAAAACTTTGATTTTTTTGACAAAACGAAAAATTTATAAAATACTAGCTATTCCCCGCGACTTCGCCCGCGTGGAATTTATTGCGATTGGATTTCGTGGGTTTTAATTTTTAATTCGGAATCCTAATCCTTTTCCTAAAATAAAAGTAGCCTAGGTTACTCCTTATAACATCAGCTGTTTGCCAGTGAAAGTCCCATCCAAATCCGTTCACAGGTTTTTGCGTGATGCGTGTTCGTTCAGACGTCGTGTTAGAGTTTTATTATTTATAAAAAATAAGAAAATAAATAAATGGTCTTTGATTATCTTAAATCTAAATAACGCCAAATTAAATCCTATCCAGGCGAAACCGGGGCGGGTTGCTAGTATATAAATATAGATAATCGTTGTTTCGTCAGTTAGTGATCGTGTAAGTTCTGAACGACTTGAATGATTGAAGTCATTCACGCAATATATTTGTTTTGTCGAGACGATGGCTATTAGCTATGCTGGGATCCGACAGATGGCGCTTCAGTCACGCTATTAACAAATTCTATATTTAATGGCCCAAAAATGCGGCGGTGTAAGAATATCCACTACACCATATCATCCTGCGGGTGTCGGTAAGAGGCGACATAGGGAAACAAATCAGGACATAGGCAGCGGCGTCTTCCTAATAACGACTAAAAATAAAAAATAAAACTGCGGTTGCCAACCGGCTTGCCAAGCGTGGCAAATATCCCCCCTATGAGGCAATCTATGGGGTAGTAAGTAACGGTAACGGTAATGGTATGGACCAAAATGACTCATGTCCGTAGCATTGATGTTTGATTAGTGCCAAAAAGAAAATCACAAAATCTGGACGCGACAGGTGGCGCTGTGGTACTATACTACACCATTAAAATATATTTAGTATTTACACTGTAAAAGTCCGGAGTGAAAGTCATCGCTCCACTCACCGGAAAGGGCCAAACAACGCCTGCCAGTTCAGCTAGTTTACTTTAAGTATAAAAAAGTATTACAGTGGAATCTCGATTACTCGAACCCCGACAAAAAATTGCTATTCCCTTCCGCTGGACCTCTGAATTCGCGGTATCTCGAATTATTTAAAAAAAAGTTTTATTCATAATCACGGTCTTACAAGTATATAAACAATGGTAGACTTCTTCTTAAGAACGCGAAATGCGCTCGTATCAGAAGTAAGCCTCTCTTCAATATCATAAAATTTACTAAAGCAAGAACCGCTTATACTAAAATAAATAATAGTTTAAAAAAAAACTAAAAGAACACGCTTTTGTAGATAACCGAACTAAAAAGTAGAAAATAATTTTCAATAAGTTTAAAATAAGAAAATAGTGATTAACATAAAAAAATCATTTTATTGTAAAAAAGCGTGGGGAGTATATTTGTAATTTATCGCTTCTTACGACACCCACGGAATGATTTTTTTTTATAGGGTAACAAACGAGCACACAGTCCACCTGATGGTAAGTGGTCGCTGTGACCCATAGACATCTACATTTATCCTCAATAAATAATCAAAATGCAGTTCTCTACACTCACCATACGAAACACAGCAGCATTAAGCTGCTATTTTACGCTGGTATTTTCTGTGAGAGCGTGGTCCTTCCCCGGTCAAGCCGACCCATTCGTGCTAAACTATACTACTAATATAGCTGCAGCATGACTCTACCACGTATATGGGGTCATGGATATTCTTACACCGCCACTACATGGTAAGCATTACGATAATAGATAATTCGCAAGACAAGGCGCGGCCATATAATATCATACTATCTACACACCCAAGATAACTGACCGTTGTTTTCCTAGTATTGTAGTAGTGCTCAAGTGCATGCGCAAGCACAAGTGCACTATCTATTCCCTCACTCTCATAGTCCGATGGAACGGTAAACCAACTGGAACGGAGTGAGATCATGCCCAAGGCCAACGGCATCACGTGCTTTCCCAAGCACGGGGATGAAAAACCACCATAGCCTGACTCCAAGCAGCTACTGAGGACAGAAAAGCTCAATAAATGATTTTTTAGACCCGACCCGGAATTCGAACCCGGGACCTCATGATCAACAGTCACGTTTACAACCACTAGACAATCGCATATCACTTTTTTACGACTCAAAATATTATATTATCTATATGTGGTTGCCTGGAAGAGATCACTTCTAAGCGATAAGGCTGCCAATTGTACCTTTATATAATTTGTTGTTTTTTTACTCTTTTATTTATCGGTGTACAATAAAGTATATTTCATTTATTCATTCATGATAATAACATTCGTGGAGCAAGAAAAAGTACCTTCGAACATTTTTTTAATTTTAAAAATGTGCTAAATACAAGTGGTAAAATTAAAAATTTGTACAACCGACTTCAATATAAATAAAATGAGAACATCATCAATATAGTCGAAGTAAATTAAATACGCATTATTAAGGATAACTCAAAAACTACTGGTCAGATCTTGATCAATATATGGGACCACATGAGAAGCACCAGCTATCAAATAAAAAAAGAATCATCGAAATCGGTTCACCTAGTAAAAGTTCTGAGGTAACACACATTAAAAAAATACAGTCGAATTGAGAACCTCCTCCTTTTTTTGAAGTCGGATGAAAATAGTCTTCATTAGGTACTTCTTATCAAACTCTTCTATTATATATTATAATGTTTGAAAAAGGTAGTTCTATTTCAAGTTATCTATTAAAAGGTAAACAACGGTCAGTTATCTTGAGTGTGTAGATAGTATATTATATGGCCGCGCCTTGTCTTGTGAATTATCTATTATCGTAATGCTTACCATATAGTGGCGGTGTAAGAATATCCATGACCCCATATACGTGGTAGAGCCATGCTGCAGCTATATTAGTAGTATAGTTGTAGCACGAATGGGTCGGCTCGACCGGGGAAGGACCACGCTCTCACAGAATACCAGCGTAAAATAGCAGCTTAACACCGCTGTGTTTCGTATGGTGAGTGTCTCTACACTCACCGTACGAAACCTTTTTACTGGAAAAGAGGCATTCCATCCTAGTACTCACGGGTGACAACGCATCTGCATTTTGATTATTTATTGAGGATAAATGTAGATGTCTATGGGTCACAGCGACCACTTACCATCAGGTGGACAGTGTGCTGGTTTGTTACCCTATTAAAAAAAAATCATCCCGTGGGTGTCGTAAGAAGCGATAAAGGGAAACCAGGAGATGGGCGGCAGCGTCTTGCTAATTACAATATTTTTCATTTTAAACATCGATCACTAATAAAAAACTAGATACACAATCAGTGAAAAAAATGGCCTAACCGAATGTGCACCAACTCGAACATATGGGTGCACTTTTAATCCAGTAGCATTCGAATGCTCCGACGGTAAACATGCCTCAGTGCTCGTTTAAAAAGTGTAAAAATCACACATCCAGGACGCCAAAAAAGGATGAAATTTCATATTTTCGGTAAGTATTAATATTAACATTACCTATTTAATTGTTATCACTGTATTGTAAATACTGATATTTTGTCACGAAATCATCGTAAAAGTATTTTTTAAATTAATTGTTCAAGGTATATGCGTTGATTCTGTTCCATTTGTGGAGACGCTATTGTTATTTTTTTTTTTATTATTAAAGTATGATTGTTTTTTTTTGTTTAATGAGATTTCTTTACTGTTTCTCTAAATATTATAATAACATTTTATAGATTTAATTATAAACAAAGTAGTGTTCGCGTAAATGTAAGAAATCATTATAATTATTCAGTCTTATCCGTTTTTTTTTAACATCTGTAAATATGAACATTACGTCAAAAATTTGGACAATAATATTCTTAGATTTTGCAAGAACTTTCTGTACTTATTTTTTATATTTAGTAACTATTAAATTTAGATTTAAGTTGTTTGTCAAGCAATATCTTTAAATTTTTCACACAAGATAATAAATAAATAATTATTACTGTTTCAATTACTTTCATAACTAAATGAATGTGGTGCCCTATCCAAAAGCATATTTACATTCAGGTAATAATATAACCATTACACATATACACCATAGAATAGAACAGAATATGCTTTATTAAGTAGACCAATTATTTAAAACAAGTTTAACAAAATTATAAAATTAAAATTACAGTAACAAAAAATATTGTGCAGTTCGACTCCACTCTCCTTGTCCAAGCGACGAGCCTCGGTCATAAAAATTTATTGCTTTTTGTACGTAGCTTTGCCAATACAACTTTAGGCAATGCATTTAAGGTTATATTTTCATTAATGTATATTTATTTCAACTAGAATTACGTCAAAACATTTAGCGACAGTTTTTAGAGAACTTTTGTATGGGATTGTGCATCTAGTTTTTTTATTAGTGATCGATGATTTTAAAGTATATTTTGGTCTGAAAAAGTTGTTATTAGATGCCCGCTCTTTAGTATTACAGACGGGACTGTAGTTCTAATTAATAATTTACATGAAATCAATGCAAAAGAGATAAATTGACAACATAGTGTTAAGCCGAACGTCCACCGCGAACTAAACTATGTGAAAACTCGGCTCAGTGAACTAAGCTAAGCTAACCTGGAAAATCGTTGAACATCCACCGGAAAATAAGTTAAAACTACGTCAGTGATGGCCAGTTTGTGCTGGTGTGTTGAGTTAATCGGATTTGATGGAAGAATAAGAGAAGAGCTGTGGCTTTAAACCGTCAAGCTACTCTGAGTTTTTTAAACCCGAATGCGAATTTCACTCCAATCAAACATGGCTTTCCTTATACGTCCTTCATGGGATTTTTTGCGAACATATACATCATAACTACAAACGCCAATTATGTTCTGATAAGCCTCAGATGAAGTAAAAAAACTACTTCATCTGAGTGATAAGCTAGAAAAACAAAAGTAAAGATTTCGTTTCTATGTTGTTTAAATAAGAAAGGCCGAATACAGCGTAGTTTTAAAAAACATGAAACTGGAAAATGACTAGTTCTCTCTCTTTTTATTTGCGCACATCAGAAGGACGATGTTAAAATGACCCAACCCACAAATAGACATTTTCTGTATTTATATTTGAATATTGATGTTTGAAGTTAAATCGAGTAAAGTCACTATTATCCAAACAGTGACTTTACTCGATTTTATTTGTAATTTTCCATTTAAAAAATTGCTCTTTATCTTATGGTATTTAGGTATATGATAATTTCTACCACAAAGATAATTTTAGTTTATATTATACTAATTTTAAACCAGAATTTGGGTTGAATCCTTTTTACGTAACGACGTCCATAAGTGCATTGCATTCTTGTTTTAGCAAACCAGTAAAATAACCAGTTAAGATAAATAATAAACGAGTTGAACTTAGGAAGAGGAAAGGTTTCGTAGCTAAATTTAGAAAACTAGATACTCTGCATAATGTAAACGAAGGGTCGAAGTACTTTAATTTACGAATGAGTACTTGCTAGTATTCGTAAATTAAAGTTTAAGATTGTCAATTATTTTAGTATTGATAAAAAAATTAAACATTAACTATTTTTGGATATAAATAATTAAAGTGACGTATATACGGAATGTCGCAAAGATAATGACCCCATTTAATTAGCTATAATTTTTATCTACATCAAAAGGGGAGATTTATTTATTGCGTATGTTTGCTTGGACTATTAAACTTCGTTCCCATAAGTCCAGTATATTATGATATCACTTAAATAGTGGCCTATATAGTTGATGCAAGTTATAGCCCTTTATATAAAAATTTCATTGCTTATTTCATTTCCGATGGTATCTTTGTCATTTTTTGTCGAATGTTGTATTTCAGGGCTGCGAAAGTCTGCGGTTTGTTCACATAGACTATAGAGTTGAAATAACCTCAAATAAAGAAGTCTGATGAGGTCAGAACATGGTATTTGGTGGGCTAGTGTAGATTGCCGAAACAGACGATAACACGGCCTGGTAAAAAGTTCCTTAATAAGTTCATGGTGAAACGCCGTTTTATTTTATTCTTTTTCGTTTAATTTGGGCAGTAAACAGGCATAGTCATCATGTCTTCAGGCGACCAATCACACTTTCAGTACAGACGCCACACTATGCAGGAAGTTTGAGTAGATGATCCACTATTTTGCTTACGAACATGTCCTGAGATATGGCAATGCGCTAAAATATCATCTCTAGAAAAATCATCCTCTTCAATGTTTATTAAGCGTTCGCTGTACTCTAGACCAGTGATTCCCAACTAGTGGTCCGCAAGAGCTTAAATATGGTCCACGAAAGATTTAAATATTTTACCCACCTAATCGTTTTAAATAACACATTTATTATTTTCTCGTCACACGGGCAGTGCACCGCGCTTCACGTTAGTAAGTACCTAATAGCTTTTACAATAAATACACAAATAATATTGTTATGAATGCTTCTTTTCAGTTTATTATATAATTATGTTAATTATGTTAGATTGAAACAGTTTTATCTTTCACTTTGTGGTCCCTGCTAACTACAAAAACATCGTGATCCCTAGTCAAAAAAGGTTGGGAAACCCTGCTCTAGACGAACCCGGTGGTGTGCAGCTGATGCTCGCCCTGAGTTTTCTACGGGAACATCTTTCGTTCTTTTGGCCAAAAGATGCTCCAGAGACTGCCTGGCAATACCTGATTACAACCTCAATGAGGTTAAGTTACGTATTAAGTAATACTCTTCCTCATTCTCACGCACACTATCAATATTTTCGACTGAACGTGCTCTACTTATTCTACTAGTCCTTGCCTATTTCGTGTTGAGCCAGTTCCTTCGAGACATGTGGCTAAGCGTCGGCTTGGGAGACCATCCAGACGTTGCCAGACGGTGGGGAATCTTCGAGGAAATTCAAGTTGTGTTTTAATCACAGGTTAACTATTCGCTAAAAACGTTGAACAAATTAATCCGCGTTCTTTGTTAAGGTGTAAAGCGGTTCATGTTTGTTGCAGTAAATTATACTTTTTTCAGTTGTTAACTACACCAAAGGCAATAAATTTGTGCCAATGGTCATTTTCTAGTGGCAGTATTTTTTTTATTATTGAAATGAAAACTTCTTTAGAATCGATGTGATTTGAAATTTGATGAAACGAAAAAGAGACACTTAAAAAGACAAACATATACATCTATATGATTTAGCCTGCGAGAGAATGAGATAGAATATTCTATTAAATTAGTCGTATTTAGAACTTCTAGCGTCTATTTTACGTACCACTACGTTGTACTATTATTTATTCTGTGGTACCACCTTGAGAGTCATTAACTTTTGGTCGATAAAGTGACTTTACCTATAGAATGAAGTAGATGGCGCTATTACAAAGCAATTTTATTCGAAAGAAAATATTCTTTTGATTTATTACACAAAAATTTAGGCTCTACATGTCTAAAAATAAGAACTGTAACATTTATTTGCTATAAAATTTAACTCTTATCTTATATTTTATGCCGCACTTGTTTGAAAATTATCATTATCATATTAAATAAAACATCTGCCGTGAAATATCTTTATTTTATATTTCATTTTATTTGAAGGTTGAACTTCTACCGTGTATGAACTTCACACATGTTTTTTTATTTATCTAAGCGCCAGAAATAGGTAAGAGCACAGAACACTATTACTTCTACCGAGAGGGCAAGAGGTATCTGCCCAGGCGAACTCGTACCGTCTTATTACAAAAAGAGGTTTATAGATATCTTGGGTTTGAGATATGGTTTAAGAAAATTCCTTCTAACTAAAGAAGTCCCTTAACCGCGGTGTCACAGCTTTCGCGAAATTTGACATTTGTTGTCAAACTCCATACCTCAACCATCTGAGTAATTACATAGGTACATCTTATTTAGTAATAATTCGTTTATTTAGTATATTTAATATTGTACTTTGCAACTACCATTCAAAATATGAAATTAATATCTCCTTTCATAACCGGTTTGTCGGGTTGAAATCGCTTAAAGAGATATGACCACCATTTGTAGTTCATAAGTTTTTCTGTAATAATTGTTTTAGGACAAGTTATATCTCCTGCGTAATTCGAAATCACCCAATAAGACATCACCAGATAATTGTTACATATTCCAAGAAAACAACAACAAATATTTTTAGTGTGTATTTTAAATATTTTAAACTTAATTTTATAAGTTATTTTCTTAACAGTTGTGTAGCAACTTTCACGCGTGAGTCACACTACAATATAAAATATATAGCCAGAAAAAATTCTTACCTTAACAAGACTAAAATAAAGGTGAGATCAGTAAGAACTTGGCCCACTTTCATCCCTAAAAGTATTACAGAGGTCAATGTCCTCGGTTTGTAAATTCGAATGCGTTTTAAAATACGGATTTTATCTAATTTATCATTGGAAACTAAATAAAATATAAATCCGGTACTTGCGTACGGGGATAGGAGGGGTGAAGGGAGGGAGTGGGTTCAGTGGAAGCCCCGCCCTACCTTTCCCTTGATTTGATTTTTTTTGTAATATCATAACCTCACATTTTTACACAGGAATATTGTCCCAAAGTTACATCTGCAACGACTTCGGCACTGCGGGAAGTGCAGCCCCCTCGCCCTTGCGTAGCAAATCGCAGGCACCCATGCGATGCTCTCCCTCCGCGCCTACGGCTTTACAAAAAAACTTTAGGGGTAGGGCAGACAAAACTACGTGGAGTCGGGGCGTACTGATTCGATTTTAGTACAGATTCGACCTATCTTATATATAAAGTCAGGTTGCCCTAAACTCTGTTATGATAGGGGTAAATGAAACAATGTAATGTGAATTGTTATAATTTTGTTTTCTGAAAAACCTCTTGACTAATCTCCACTGCGACTCAATTCGTTGTGTATGAGTCCCATCTTCAGCCACAAATGGATTGTCTGGGTCCGAGTAATTAACTTTTTTATGGGTGACCAGTGTTTAAAAAAAAACAAATTGATATATTTGCGTTTCGTTATATGTAATTTTTAGTGAAATTTATTTTTATCATAATCTTAATTCAAAAGTCAAAACGCATTTCCGAAATCCAAAAGCAGAGTAAAAGGTTCAAGTTTAACCCTGACAAACCTCCTAAACTGAAAACATAATTAAAATCAAGTACCGGACGTCTACTTCATAATACTAGACCAAATTGACATATTTGCGTTTCATTATACGCAATTTTTAGTGAAATTTATTTTTATCGTAGTTAATACAAAATGCATTTCCGGCATCTATAAACAGTGTAAAAGGTTCAAGCTTAACCTTGACAAGCCTCTTAAACTAAAAACATAATTAAAATCAAGTACCGGACGTCTATAGCCAACCCAAATTTTAGCCTATGGCTGTTTAAAAAATATTAGTAGTGGTCTGGACTGGTAGTCACTAAACATAGGCTTCTTCATAACGTGCACGTTATAATAAGTTCGATCACTGATGTCACCACCACTGAAATTTTAATTGGCATTTTTTCACGTAGGTAGTAGGTATTCGGCGATGCAGAAAAACATTATAAGTAAACATCTGCAAAGTTAAATAATTTCAAGACATTTTAAAGTATGCTAATCTTAACCAGGGTTAACAAATCAAAAAATGAGATTACCTGGCAAAATTCCAGATTTTATCAAAAGCAACAATTTAAAAAAAGAAACACTAATTCAATGTACCATTCACTAATCTCGTTCATTTTTACGATATGATTTTTTTGGGTTTTTGTTTACAAAATACCTTGGCAATTACCAAGTACTTATTCACATTTTCTCTTTCAAAAACTCCTGACAAATTAATTTTTTTTTTCTTGATTTCTTGACAGGGGATCGTAATTTCTGATCAGGAAATTTCTTGTCATCTGATAATCCTAAATCTAACACTTCCAGATCCAATAGGCGATCCAAGGGCGCATAAACAATGAACATAAATAAAGATGAAATAATTTTGTGCGCATTATTCTTAGACCATTCAAGCATTGGGTTGAATGAAAAATTATTAAAAAATATTATAAAGACGGCAAAGAATCAATTATTGAATGGAAGTTTTATGCAAGCTAATAGGGCGGGCCACCACAAGAGCGAAGAGAGTGCAAGTGCAAACTCAAGCGATACCCGCTCTTCGGAACGTCTGTCATTTGTATGAAAAGACACTCTCCGCTTCGGGCGAACGTTTGAGACTCGCATTTCGCTTCAAATAAGAAAGCATCAAATTTTTTATTTTTTGAACGTCTATCTACCAAATCCGAAGCAGTCGGCGCCATATAGGAATTCAGCTTGACACATTTTTGATATAGAATAAGGGTGGCAAGCGAGCACACACTCCAACTGATGGTAAGTGAATGCTGCCCATATACATCTAAATCTATCCTCGATTTAAAAAAATACAATAATTTATTATTAGATATCCCTGAAACTAAGATACGTCGTTACCAGTAAAAAGGATTTCCGGTTCTCTACATTCACAAATCAAACACAGCATTATTCTACTGTTTATTTTTTAGGGATTTGAGCACTATTGTCATCTAGAATATAAACCATAAGATAAACTAGTGAATTATTTATCTAGCTTAATAGGGAATATGCTGGTTATCGGAAATCTATCGAAATGTTTTTAAGTTATTGAAAAGTCTCTTTTAACGTTTTAATCTTTAATAAATTACATACTTTAAAAGTCTAAAAATTAACTTTTAATAAGAAGTAAAACCCGACAAAGTTTAGTTGCAAAGAACTAAAAAGAATAAAATAATTTCACATTCTGAATTCGGCGCTAAGACAAAGTGTAAAGCAGAATGAAAGGCCCGACTTCAGAATGTGAAATTATTTTATTGCTTTTAGTTATTTGATGTCGGTTTTTATTTTTTATCAAAAGTTATTTTTTCCCCCTTTTTAATTGATTAAGGAATATCACAATCTTAACACCGTCTAGTTACATTAAAAATTTCATGTCTTATTTTACCACCCTATTTTATGGGTGATTTTTTTATCCAAATTCAAAAATAAAAATTATGACATTTGCAAGCACCCCTGAAGTATAACTTATTTGATAAAAAAAATTGTGCGTGTAATTGTGTACACACGTACAGAGTGTAACTTCTTTACGACATATCATTCTTCTTTTATTTTATTACCCGGAGGTGAAACGTTACAAGAAAACGTGACGTTTTTAAAATACCGTACTAAATTTCTCCAGAAAACCCTCTCAGAAATGAGAGGAGGCCTGTGCACAGCAGTGGGACGTATATAGGCTGTAACTTTACTTTTTAACTTTACTTCAAAAAAAATCATCAAAATCGGTTTATATTACGTATTATACAAACAAAAACAACATACAGTAAAGTCTGCTAAAAATGAACAATATTCTAAGAAAATTCAAACCGAATGCACAACACAACAGTCAAAGTTACAACGTAGTCCGGTCAAATTAGACATGCAAGTTTACAAAAACTCGCATACAGCCGAAAATTGGTGCGAATGTTCGGAACACTATTATAAATAAAATGTAAAAAGTCCCCATCGATCCCACCCTTGCAAAAAAAAATTCAAGGTCAATGTTTGCAAAATTGGTTTTCCTTTTAAAAAAATAGCCAAACGGTAAGTTTTATCATAAAATTAGGTCAGACAAAAATTGTAGATCATGCAATAATCTATAAAAATTGTAACACTTTTTCTCCTAAGAGACACTGTTTCTGAGATATAACGATTCAAAAAGTTGTGTTCTTCATAATATGCACACGTTTCCACGCCACCTGTTGGTGCGTTTTTGCCAATTATTTTAAATGTTCATTTTATTTTAAAAGTCAATTTCATCAATATAGGTATTATAGCTATCGCTAGCCGAGGACTTATTTCGTGGAAGTAAGTTATTTCCACACGTCATGTCAATAAATGTTAAAGATGTCAAAAATTTCTATTAATTATCTTAAAAGCAGGTGTTTTATTTTCCAAAATAAATTTACAAATTATTTTTGAGACCAATTTACATTTGTAAATCTGCATAAATGTATTTCTAATTTTGAGTTTTTTTTATATAGAATAAGAGTGACAAACGAGCACACAGTCCACCTGATGGTAAGTGGATGCTGGTGGCCATTGACATCTACATTTATCCTCGATGACGAATCAAAATGCAGATGCGTTATTACCCCTGCGAACTAAGATGTAATGCCTCCTTTGCTGTAAAAAGGTCTCCGGTTCTCTACACTCACCATACGAAACACAGCAGCTTTAAGCTGCTATTTTACGCTGGTATTCTGTGAGAGCGAGGTCCTATCCCGTTCGAGCCGACCCATTCGTGATACAACCATAATATAGCTGCAGCGTGGCTCTAACACGTATAAAAGTTTATTTTAAAGTTAACAAAAGCTGTATGAACAGGAGAGGGGAGGGCAATGTTACCTTTGTTTCGATTGAGAAGTATTACTTAGTGAGTTTTTAAAGTAAAATACAGAATATTTCCGGACTGATAAAAGTTTATTCAACTTTTAAACATCAACTGTAGCGAACCTATACGGTTTGAAAAACATGACTTCTAACAGATCCCTTTAGCCATATCAAGATCTAGAAATTCAACTTAAATTGATCTTAATTAGGATCGGGCGTTATTTTGCGGAAATCTTTTATATTAAAGATGTTGTTAATTAGTTAGCTAAGATTCGCGTAATAAAATAAAATGATGTGTCTTAGCTAGTTTGGAAATCACCCCCCGCACTCCTTCTATTGCCTGCACTATCCGCGTTACCACTATTCCCAGCACCACTACTCCCAACACCACTACACTAGCAAAGATACATCACCGTCGACAATACGACACGTGTATCGCCTCTACACTAGGCATCCTCAGGTGAAGTAGACTATGCGGTGGCTGACCACTTAGCTTCTAGTGTTTCATAGTGTAGTGGTGTTGGGTGTTCAGCTGTGTGTTGTACATTAAGAACAACAAAAGAGGGAGTAAAAGATACGGAATTGTTATTGAAGTGGAAACTTCTTTAGAATCGTTGTTTTTTGAAACTCGATGAAACGTAAAAGCGACACTAAAAAGAGACACATCTATAGGAATAAACATACATCTATAGGATTTAGCCTGCGAGAAGATAGAATACAGTGTAGACCGCGAACTCAAAAGGATGTGGGTTCGAATCCGCAATTCGATTACTGTCTTTTTTTGGTAGTGTAATTGCGACATTTTTTTAAACTCAAATAGCACAAATTCGGTTAGAAAATATTAACACGTGTTTTCAATACGAACGAACGTTCGAGACCAATAGTATTTCATTTATGGCTTTTGAAAGAAGAACAGGTATACGACCCTTGCCACGAACACAATTGAAGAGGAGACAGATGTTGCTTAAAGTTACAATGGCGTATATACTAAGGGACTGGGTTTCTTTCGAGTTGATATTCTCATAATTATACTATTTTGTATGTATAAGTTACACAGACCGATAGAAAAATATTTTTACTTGTATTACAGCTTCAGTGATGTGTATACGTGGCGTAATTATGCATATTATGAAAAACACAACTCAAAAAAAAAAACTTTCTCAACTTTTTGAATTGTTATATCTCAGAAATGGTGATTCTTAAGAGAAAAAGTGTTAAGACAATTTTTATAGATAATTGCATGATCTACAATTTTTGTTTGACATAATTTTATGATAAAACTTACTGTTTGGCTGAAAAACGCAAACACATTTTTGGGAACTTTGACCTTAAATAAATTTTTTGCAAGGGTGGGATCGATGGGGACTTTTTACATTTCATTTTTAATAGTGTCCCGAACATTCGTACCAATTTTCAGCTGTATGCGAATTTTTTCTACTATTTTTGGTCTAATTTGACCGGACTAACGTCACAACAACTCATAAAGCCCAGCGATACGTGTTTCGGTATTTTTATATATTTTTCTCTCTCTATGTTTCATAATAATGGTGCTCGATGAAAAATAAAATCATGCACATACCTCACTTTGTAACAAAATATATGTACTTAAGTGCAATGAAATAACCTAAACTGCAATCAGCTACAAGTTCTGCAATTATATGATTCATTGTCGCGTCATTTGTGAATCAGGGCTACGTCAAAGTGACATTAATTTATGTCTCGTAATTCTGCAAGGTTAGCGACCATTTGTAAACTTTCATATTATTTTGTACTTATTATAAAAACAAGACGCACTGGAAGAAGGTACGAAGTTACGTTCGTGTCAGCAATAAACTAAGAGTACTTGGTATATTTTAGTTTTTGTAGTGTGTTTACGGCATCTGGCAGAAAACCCTTAGGGAAAATCATCTCGATGCTATGTTAAAATACCCAGGCCGATGACAGCTTACGTCAGGGATTGATTTAGTTCTGTGAGTCGACCTTCCGCTGGCGTAGATATCGTGCTATGCCAATGATACTGATATTGATTGCCAGCGAGGTGATTTTCGAGATAGTCAAGTAGCTCACGGAGCTTGGGATGGAAGGCGTTACGGAAAAATCAACGAGTTGTGACTAGAAAAGCGCCACAGAAGTCCGAGACCGAGACGCTATGGTTCGTAAACGTGCGTCAGCGTGAGTGGCTCTGAATTCAGAGCGGGAGGTACATGAACTACCTAGGCCTCCACCTGGACAGTCGCTGGAGCTTCGAAGAGTACTTGAAGCGCCTAGTCTCCCGGATCGAAAGGGTAGCGGGTGCTATACATTGCTGCCCAACTTAGGGGACCTAGGGAGGAAGTACGTCGCCTCTATGCGGGGGTAATACGGCTCGCTGCCTTGTGCGGGGTGCCTGTATGAGCAAAAAAGCCTCCCATCCGACGCTGTAGAACTTAAATCTGCCGTTTCCAGGATGAACCTACGTTGGATGGCCAATGGTCATAACGATCGTGCGAGGACACCGCACAATATCCTTTGAGTTACACAACAACAACAACAGTTCTGGCTCGCTTCTCGCGCTCCTCCTCTGGACAAACTGGCGAACTTGGCTGCGAGAGTGTATGACCGCATTCAATTCCACCGCCAGAGCGGTGCAAGTGGGCCAGAAGAAGCGTTCGAGGCGTTTAAGCGGCAAGAACGACTTTACGCATTTGCAACGTAGCGCGTACGTTTCTGTGAGGAGTGTTATGCGCACAAACGCGTTGTTGAAGCAATCCTGCCGCACTTCGAGGCCTGGATAGTGTGACAAGAAGGAAGACTCACCTACAGACGTACACAGATAACCACTGGGCACGGGTGCTTTGGTGATTATGTGTGTAATAACGGACGCAAAGCGACGGCGAACTGCTTCCACTGAGGTGGGCTGGACCAAGACCCCGCGTCTCATACGCTCGCAATATGTTTAGCGCGGAAAGAGACGGTCCTGGTGAGCCGCATTGGTCGGAACCTCTCCCTGCCAGCAGTCGAGTCGGCGATGCTGAGCGGCGATACGGCGTGGAGATCACCTTCTGTGATCGTTATGGTTCGGAAGGAGGCTAATAAGCGGAGATGACAGATCCCGCTCGGAGACGACGTTGCCAAGGCGTTCATCACGGTCTTCCTCTTCATAATGGTGTTACCCTACCAGAAACGTGGTCTCTGGGGTTGCGGGCACTCGGGGCCGTGGTCCCAAACGCCTAGTAATGTAATTCCGGAGGAGGACGATGACTCGGAAGTGGTACCGAAACATAATGATGGCACTGCGATGGTGCAGGGTGTAGGGAGTGCTACCCCCCTAGGACGTGCTTCTAGTCTAGCAAAGCAATGGAGGGACACCGGTTGCGTTGCGAACGGAGGATATCCTGGGACTCATCATATACGCTGATAGTAGTGTTTTGGTCAGTAGGAATCCGGCGTATCCTTTCCGTTGCTCTCGCAGGGGCAGGTATGTGAGAGCAGAGGGTTTCCACGATATATTTGGGAGAGAGCAAAAGAGGCTAGTTTTTTGTAGAATGGCTAATGCATATTAGAAAAAATGAAACAAAAATTATTAAAAGTGCGAGTAGGACTCGCGTCCTGGGGGTTCCGGATAAACTTAGATAATTATCTACTTACACCAAAATAATTACGTTACTGGAATACATAAATTATTAAGTAAATACGCAAATACCGAATATTGCTGTAACGAAAAGGTGAATGGAATTAAAGGACAAACCCTCTCAAAAATGAGAGGAGGCCTGTACCCAGCAGTAGGACTGTAACTTTAATAGTAAAAAAATATTTTTATGTGAAATGTTATAATATATAATAATACGTACGTATGTAATGTTTTTATTTGATGTGACAAATTAATGATTTTTGAATATTTTCCTTTACTAGTGCTGTCAAATTCAAAGAAAAACAATGAAAATGTTACAATAAGTTTTATTAACAATTCTTGTTGTAGGTATTCCCCTTTCACACGATGTACCTACAATTTAATATAGGTAATATTTATAGTAGATATATAATTTATTAAATTTTATTTCTTTTAAATAAAAACAGTAGAATCTCACATATTATACGCCAAGAATGTAGAGACCAGAAACTAAAATGAAGACGTAAGTACATATTAAACATTGGGCTTAGGTACTTATTGTAGTTTAATGAGAGCTAATAATCATCCGCACACTAGATGTCGCTAGTTGACAGCGAGGTGAAGTTTTTTTGTTACCCAATGTAATTTAATTGGGAAGTTACTTTTAAATAAAAGTTTATCAGTTTCTAGTGTTATATTAATACTCAAAATAAAGCCTCAGTGGTTTGCTCTTTAATTTTTTGCACATTTTTAACTCTTTTTAATTTTTCTACTTTTATGAATATCTGTGGTTTGGTTTATTTATTTTTAATCTAATTAATATAAGATATAACTAATAGTACAGAAAGAAACCATTAAAATTTACATTTTTCGAATAAATTGACTTCACCGCTATGAAATCTTTCAAATATTACACCTCATTTGTAAGTGGCGCCGTCCTGGTGGCAGAAAAAGTCGTAGTAGCCCTCATTTATCATTTATCCAAGTTAAAAAAATATGAGATTGAGATACTTATTTAGGTAATAGAGATTGAGAAAATTAGTATTAGAACATAAGTATTTTTAATAACAGTGTCATGATTGAATGATGTTATTAATTAATAAAAATCTTTTGTGGTCCATGCTAAGGGTGCATGTTATAAAATGAAAAATATTTTCTTCCGTCCGCTGAATTGTCACGTACCTACGCCCTACGCCATTTTATTTGAGTAAAAATTAATTTATTCTTTTTTACAAATAATAAGAAGTCATTATGTAAGTATTAGAATTCGCAACAACCCGGTTTGTGTATAATTTGATTCGCAAGCAATAAAGTTATGACTATTTTCAGCAGTGCGATAAACTTAAAAATGTGACGCACACTCAGATCTGAAGCAATGTATAGGTACCTAATGTCATATTGAAACTTAGATGTGAAAACCCTGTGAAAATAAAATAATGCTTGTTTTCCTGATAAAAATAACGATACACTATACGCGAAAACCAAGTAAAATAAAAACACAAGAGCACAATGTCAGAAATATAGATTAAATAATTTGTTTACTTTCCGTTGACCTACAGCTATTTCACAATTAACATATAACTCTATTTTCTGTTGAAAGCTTAATATTCTTACTTAGTGAATATAAAACAGAGAAGTATTATTATTATATCAGTTAATTGAAAGTAATTGGTTACAAAATGCAATATTCATGTAACTGCACTTGATTTCGAGGTCGTGAGTGTTGTTTTTTCGGCCCACTGAGTAAAAGGATTAATAAACTTACATGACTCCGTTTGGGCACCAACGTGCACTCTACACGCTTAACAACGCGCTACTGAAATAAAAATTGAATTGAAATGCGTTTTAGTGTTGTGACTGTTTATAACATTGAAGTAAAAATATCGATAGCAATGTTCATACGAAATATTTTTTATAAGAACTTGTTTATATGAAGTATGTGCATTTACTAAGCACTAGCGACTTTAAATATTTGTCTATAACGGTCCTATTACAAAACGTGGTGTTTATGTGGGTTTTTATCAAAGAAGTCCCTTAGTCCTTAGTCGTGGCGCTACAGTCTGCGAAATTTAATATTTGCTGTCAAATCCCATATGAATACTTTACGTTTTAGTTCGCATATTTTCCACGGGACTTCTTTATTGAAACAGAATCAAATTTAGGCTTGAGACTAATTAAAACTGCTTTTTGTAGTTAGACGGTAAATGTCTGTCGATCATGATTTAAAGTCTTAATTCTTATCTATGATTTTCATTACTGTCACGTAGTTAAACATTTAGATATACCTTCCTGCTACAGAAGATTGCTATGTTTAAATCCCACATTATAGCCAATATTTGTTGGCTTAATTTCTGGAAATATTGCACATAGAGTTAATATCTTAAATTTTTTTAAACCAGGACATTTCGGTTTAAAATGGAGCGCAGTTCAAGAGCAGTAGTTAATAGTAATACGCAATGAAAACAAGATTAATGAAATCAACTAATAACTATTACAATTTTATGAAAGTATAATCAATTACATTATTCAAGAAACTAGATGGGTTGCCAGACGTTATTCTGCCTTTTCTGGTAGGTGGTGCGATTAGTTTTACTGCGAATTCACTTCAAGCATACAGTGAGGTGGCATCGGTTACAGATTTTGTGATTTTCTATTTTGGCACTAAACCGTTGGTACATAAATATAGAATTTGTTAACAACTTTATTTCAGCGCCACCTATTGGATTCTAGCGTACCTATGAACCATTTTCTCGACAAAACAAATATGATGAATTCTGTCTTCAATCGGTCACGTCGTTCAGAAGGTACGCTATTACTAGTAGACGCACAAACGGTTATATTATAAATGAAGATGTAATGGAATAGAATTAATTATTATATAATAAAATTTATTAAAGAAACAATATGTCCCGTGTAGTGGCAGTTTAAGAATATTCGCTACTCCATATCATACCGTGGGTGTCGTGAGAGGTGACAGAGGCACACAAACCATGAGATGGGCATCCAGGAATTGACGTTACCAAGTCACCTGCCAAGCGTGGCGACAACCTTATGAGACAATCTATGGAGAGGACTATGTTTAGCAGTGAACTTAGGAGTAATTATAAAATTTAATTGCATAATAATTTTTCTACCGACTTCAAAAAGGAGACGGTACTCAATTCGACTGTATGTTTTTTTTCTTTTTTTTTTTAATGTGTGTTACCTCATAATTTTTTTCTGGGTGAACCAATTTCGATGATTTTTTTTTATTTGAAAGCTGGTTTTTTTCATGTGGTCTTATATAAATATGATCAAGGTTTGACCAATAGTTTTTGAGTTATTGTTAATAATTTATATTGAAGTCGGTTGTACAAAAATTTAATTTTAAATTATTTCAACTCCACGAGTTTCCTTCAACGCTCTAAAACCCAGGACTCCAACAGCTAAACTTAGGCCTTCCCTATAAATTGCCTCATAGTCGTTCTCTTGGGATACTTTTGGAATATTTTACATAGTTGCCACGCTTTGCAGGCGGGTTGACAACAGCAGTTTTTTTGTTATTATTATCGAGTTGTTATCAGAAAAATGCTGCTACCAGTTTTTTGTTTGAGTTTCTCTTTGTAACCCTGAAAGCCACTCACAAGATTATATGGGTTAGTGGAATCTCTTATGCCGCCACTACAAGGCAAGAATAATTGGGTTCTGCATTTCGGGTCCTAGGTTAGATTTTCACGTCTGGTTGTTTTGTATTTGACACTAATCAAAATTTCGGAATGTAAGGAAAATTATAAGCTATGCTGACTTTAAAACGGTTTTAAAGTCAGCATAGCTTATAATTTTCCTTACATCCTTTCTAAATCATAGTTTAGTTTTTGGAAGTTTTATAAATACGGGAAGGTATTTATTTAATCTAAAATTCATGAAATCAATTGACCTTTGTTTCATCTCCAAATGCCGTTATTTAGTAGGTTAAACGATGTGAAGCTAATATTCAGTGATCACAATCATAAACACTCACGCCCAGAGGGCTAAACATCAGGATCGAGCCGTCGAATACGGACTTTTAGCTCTATATATTTAGCACGATCATGATACACCTCATTTGCTTAATTCACGTCCATATAATACCTAACTAGTGATTTAATAAAAACCATATTGTCTTACTTGCCAAGTTGTTAAAAGGCAACATCTCGAGGATCGAGGAATTTAGGCGCAAACTTAACTGTCAGCGGATTGCTGCTCTTGGTATAAAAACCTGGTAGTTCATGTTTTATCGCATAAATAATGATTTGAAGTAGATTTTGATAGGTAAAAGTGGTGCAATTTTGTAAATTGAATGTCTATTTATGTAAACTTTTAGGAAACGATGTAACAGGTGAATCGATAGTGGTTTAAGTCTCAAGTTAATTGTTAGAGCCTGGAGGTACTATCCTATACATATATAAATACGATCAAAATATATCAAAATTTTATAACCGGCCAAGTGCGAGATGGACTCGCGCATGAAGGGTTCCGCACCATCATAAAACACGTTTATATAGGGTTACCCTCTGGGTACGGAACCCTAAAAACGACATCAAGAAAAGTTAACATACCATGTTCGAAAAGTCGTTATAAAATATAATTAGAAGTCAATAAAATTATTTCATAAAAAACATTTTTTTTATCGCTGTTCATGAATAATTGCTTCAATAATTTAGGAAGGCGCGTTTTTACCTCGTTTATTATGTCCAAATTTTAATAATAAGTACAATACAATATTTTAAAATAGGTGATAGGCTTCCGCCGCTGGCTTTTAGGTTACTAACCCACCGATGCAAAGCCATGTCGCCTAATGACATCGTCTTGTTCCGGCATGATGCTTGGTGTAGCCATAATATGGGGGATGGTTCTGTATAGGTTACTTTTACTGTACTGTAAGCTTTCTGAGACATTTATTACTGTCCTAAAAAGCGATACGATATCGCCACATATCGTTTTGATGTTTATCTATATAAAATATCGAAATATCGTAGGGTCTTGTATCGATACACAAATATATCGACACGTACCGACTAACACTAGCATATTGTGATTGTATTTTTTTTAAACTGGCTTTACGACTCTGGGTTCTAGCCTTTCTGAGCTTGAAGTTACCATAGAGATATAAATATACCTATGGAGGCGGCATATTCTACTATAGAAATAATAGTTATACAAATATCTATAATATCGACACACACTTGTCAAAAACAGTTTGGTCTCTTTTAACAAAGCAGTAGCTGCAATAGGAAAGAGAGACAACCACACTTTGTCAAGTGCTTATTTTCGTAACACTTTCGTGTGACGTCATTAGCTCATCCATGCGTGACTGCGTCGCCATGTTAAGCGCCAAGTTTTGTGGTAGATCTGCTGTCAAACTGTCAAAAAGCAGTGACAAAGTGTTGTACTAGAAATTATTTTAATAGATTAATTTTGTTCAGAAATGAATAAATAATATTAATAGTTTATAAATCCCGGATATCATGTTTCATGATCATGCCAGATTTTCGAATTTCAAATAAACAAAATTAATGTACCTACCTGCGAAAAATAATATTTTTCATTTAAAATCTGAATATATATATAAATAAAATATTATATCCAGCAGGACCGAACATGCTTGTGTAACTTACCATTTGTGATCAATTATGTGCAGAACGTTCCTATATACCAATTAATAATAAATAAGTATTGATTTTTAAAACAGTTTATTTAATTTTACTCAACTAATCATTAATATTTTATATTAAAAATACTATAATATGGGATTATAGTATGGGATCAGGATCTCCATCCCAGTAATATTGTACAGTAAATACATTTGGTATACAAGCAAAACTCTTCTCAAAAATCTTCCCACTACACTGTCAATATTCATTTTATTGTGTGCGTTATAACTTTTTACTTTGTTCACAATTATATAAATGATGTAAAAACTTGAGTAAGTACTTAGCACACTCAGAACATTGTTTAAAACAAGTTGCAAGTTAGCTGCCTGCATACTTAAGTCTTTGTTTGACTGTACCTAATACAAGAAATCTGTAGCAGAGTATGCACTGCGTAAGTGTACATATGCGGTGAAGCCTGGTGAAGCAGCTCAATCGAAACTTAAGGATATCAATCCAAATCTAATTTGACAACCCAACAATATCCATTGCTTCATGTGATTGAAAATTCGTTTGCTCGACAACAAAAACAACGCAATTGATATTGTTAAAGTTAAACTGTCAAATTGGTATGGTTTGTCATTTTAGTGTGTTACACAATTAGGCTACGGATTTAATTTCTATCTACGCAAAAGCCATAAGACTGCCAGATATATTATTTATTCCTCAGATAAGTTATTTGACGATTGAAAATATAGCCCTGTACCCAGGGTTGGAAACCGGTTTAAATTTGAAACCGGTTTCGGTCATTGACCCCAAAACCGGTTTAGAATTTAAACCGGTATTCCACAAACCGGTTTTTGTGGAATACCGGTTTTTACCAAATTTAGGTTTAGGTAGTAACAATTAACCGGTTAAAACCAAGCTTTGTAATGTTCCCGCCCTCTCCTTACCCCGCTTGTATTCAACTTTGTACGGCTGCGCTCTGTTGAATTCACGAAGTTTTAGACGCACGTACGATATATTCATTGCATCAACGCGACTTCCTTATAACGACATCCTCATATTTTTCATCTTTCAGCAATTACCGTATTATAAATAACAGAGATAAGTTTTGTTTCAATTAATTATGTTATCTCCACTTTAAAATTAAGTTTCGATATCATGTTTAATTTAACCTTATATATTTATATTGACTTTAATTATATTGAAAGTTTTCTACTAAAATTACGCTTTGCATCTTTAATTCAATGCCTTTAGTTTTAGTAATATATCGCAATAAATGATGAACTTTCTTAACAGAAAACACGATTTTTTAAAGTTGATGAAATTATATGTTACAGTATTTGTTATTTTAGGACTCAAGTGAAGCAGCAGATCACCAGATTTTTTAGAATAATAATTAAAAACTAATAATTACCACTTCTGAGGTAAATAAAGTTTAATTAGAAGTCGTGTCTTTACACGATAAAAAATTTGTTATTATATATATTAATAAAAATAAATTACCATTTTTCACATCTCTTTAATGAGGAACTGAAGCATATCTTAATATGTTGTATACGTACAAGATGCTACTAAAAATATTAGTTTTTTTTAAATAGAGTAGAAGGTAACCACATAGACGAAATTGACTTTACTGATACTGAAGTCAATAAAGAAAGATAATAATTTGAATCTAACAAATCATTATTATTAAAATCGGCTATATTTTGCTGTCGACTGTCACGAAATATATACTGAAAATTCTGTCATTTACTAACAGTAATTATTAATAACTCCCAATGAACTAGATACTCAACAGTATAAATCACACTGATATTTACGATCTTGTATTGAATTATAAAAGAGAATGATTAAAAGTGCAACCAAGTTTCTCACGCCTCAAGATCAAAATAATATAGTGATCGCTTTTGAATTTTTTACAACCTTTCATACTTTACCAATATCAAAGAAAATATACACTACGCGAACCAATATGGAATTAAATCTATTTAAATAAATAAAATTGAAGTATCTGTTTGTAATGTCAAAATAACAGATTTTTAACAAATACATATTATGAAAGTTGGGTGCGTTGCCGGCCTTTTAGAAGGAGTAAGCTTTTTTCTTGAAGGTCCCTAAGTCGTATCGGTCCGGAAAAATCGCCGGTGGTAAACAATTCCACAGAGAAGTTGAGCAAGGAATTATTTAAGGAATTATTAGTTTTATACGTGGTAGAGCCATGCTGCAGCTATATTAGTAGTATAGCTGTAGCACGAATGGGCTGGCTCTACCGAAGGACAACGCTCTCACAGAATATTAGCGTAAAATAGCAGCTTAACACTGCTGTGTTTCGTATGGTGAGTTTAGAGAACCGGAGACCCTTTTACTGGAAGAGAGCATTCCATCTTAGTCCTCACGGGTGACAACGTATCTGCATTTTGATTCGCAAACGAGGATATGTGTAGATATCTAAAGGCCATAGCAACCACTTACCATCAGGTGGACTGTGCTTGTTTGTCACCCTATCCTATAAAAAAAAGGAAGAAAACTCCTAGTAAAACGCAGAGTGGTGGACCGTCAAGCATCCAGATGGAAAGGATGGTATTGTGAATTTTGACGCGATGTGCGTTCGTGAAATATGGCGGCTAGAATTATCCAAACCTCAGAGTACTCCTGTGGTAGATGTGATAGAAAATGCGAAGGATGCAACATCCCTACGCAGTGCCAGTGAATCGACGCGATCAGAAAGAACTCGGACGTCAACGATTCGAACCGCTCTGCGCTGGATGCGGTCAAATGGAAGGAGCTGGCACTGGGGTGCCCAGGCCTAGAGATGAGAACAGTATTCCATGTGAAGCCGAATTTGCACATTGTAAAGTTGCAAGCGATGTGCCGATATGAAATACTGCCCCGCTCTGCTGAGCACGTTGCTTTTAGAGGCCAATTTGCCTTCCTTCCAGTGACCACGAAACTGCACACTATTCAATATGTCGCCGACGATTCCGATGCTAGCTAAGGCAGCAAAGGAGTGCCTTGAAACTGTGAAGGTACGACAAAGGGTTCTTTTAGCGATAAACGCACAGACTCGACTTCAGACATAAGTTGGTTCTGGTACTGGCAACGTTTTCCCGAGAAATATTGGCACGGCTTGTATATAAAGCATCACCAGTGCTGTCGTCCACATAGCAATGAAAGTTACCAGTTTGCAACATATCATTTATATGCAGAAGAAATAGCGTTGATGATAGCACGCAGCCTTGTGGAACATCAGCCTTAATAGGCTTATAATCAGAGCATACACCGTCTACTACAACCTTGATGCTCCGATCAGCGAAACTGTTGATCCAATAGCACAATTTCGGAAGCCCATAGGAATAGAGCTTCGAAAGAAGCGCTTTATGCCAGAACCGATCGAAGGCCTCGCTATGTCCAAACTAACGGCCAATGCCTTCCTTAGACTCTACTACCTACGCCCATCTATGAGTTAGGTAAACCAGAAGATCACCAGCTGATCGACCCCGACAAAACCGTTTACAATAGATTCCATTATTTTTGAGAAGAAGGAGGAGCGGACGGCTTTAAGGATTGGGTGGACCAAAGCTGTCTTCCATGAATTCGAAACTACACCTTAGGAGTAGGAGTACCGGAAAAGACGCGTTAAAACCGGTGCCAACTTCGAGCACATGTGTTCAGCACAATGGGTGGACTCCATAAGTCCCACTCGTCTTGTTGACGTTCAGGAGAGGATTGCTGCGAACCGTGCGCTGTGTAAACCGCACATCCAGCAAAGAGCAAAATGGTCGGCGGTGTGTTCCCCCCGTCATCGAGAGTCGAGTTCGAGTCGAGAAGAAGATTAACAGATCGGCTTTCTCCTTTGCGGCATGGGCCAGTGAGTCCCTCTCTGTGCTGAGATGGAAGAGATGGCTGACAGAAGTTCCGTTAGACAGCCTTGGCAAGAGACCAGAATGCACGGGTTCCCGAAGGAAGGCGAACTAGCTTCTCGCCAATTCTGCCGATGTGCTTGTGTGTCGATGTGCGATTCTGACCTTGCCTTGGCAATGACTATTTTGAAGGACCTGGAGGCGGAATTATACTTCTTTTTAAGAGCGCTGGTATTTACATCCCGAGATGTTGATGCGTCAGTCTATGCCCGGTATATTGTGATGCTATTTTACTGAGATCTGCCTCCGATGGGCACCACAGAAGTTGGAATAAAAAGTTCCATATCCTGAAGTACCACATCAGCAACAGAATCAGCAACAACTCTGGGAGTATCCAGCGAGAAGTAAACCCGCACCCAACGGTAGGATGCAAAGAAAGACCGCATTCCGTCCCAATCCGCCGACCTGTAATGCCAAACACGGCGACAGTCTGCAGAACGCAACTGCAAGGAGCGTGAGTGGCACCACACTCCGGACAAGACAATGGTCCTAGGAGTCAAGAGGGCGTCTTAGAAACCTGATATCCATCCGGTTGAGAGGTCAGCAGAAGGTCCAATAGGGAAGGTGCATAATCCTCCACATCTGGAATCCGAGTAGGCGAAGTAACCAGCTGTGTAAAACCATATGCCAAGGCAAAGTCATAAACAGATCTCCCCGCATGATCGGTTAAATGTGAACCGAGCCATTCGACGTGGTGGGCGTTAAAATTGCCAAGGATAACGATCTCTGCTATAGCAAAGAATCTGTAGCCATTTGGACGTGTTCAATGAGTCGGTCTATTTCGGGATTTACCGCTATGGGACCTATAGAGGCACGGGGATAGTCGTCGCCGTCTACGCGCAGCCATAGGATGGACAGGTCCGTACCTTCAAGACTGCCGAGGAGTTGAAAACAGATGTCTTCTCTGACGCATACGCAAACTCCAGAGGAGTGTTCTAATTTGTACCCGGGTAGGTCTATGAGAGATATGAAGTATCAGCCTTTAAGCGACACTTAAGGACACCTGAGTCTCGGTTAAAAAAAGAAAGGTCGGCTTCGTCCCCTCCTTCGTCCCCTCCTTCGTCCCTCTCCTTCGTCCCCCGCATACGCGGGGCACGAAGGAAGGCACCCACGCTCAGGAAGAGTAGGGCAGCTTGGGCGTGGATGCTCAGCGAGGATTCTCCGTCATCAGGGGTGTTGGTACCCTTCTAGGGTAGTTTTTGTTTGATTCCGCTACCATTCATGGTATTCTGCGAGGTCGTGGTATTACCCTGGTTCGGGCCGGCCCATCCGTGTGACATCAAAAGCTGCCGCGTGGCTCACTGTTAAAACGTAAACATGGAACAAATTCTATTTACATCATAAATAAACAACCGATACACAAAAATGAATTATTTTCTTCGTATGAGACAAGTCCAGTCTTAACGAATAAACCAAACACAATAACTGCCTTTCCACCGGTCTTTTTTTTGCGCGAATACTTCTCTAATACTTTAACGTTTTTCGTTAATGCTAAACTCCCACTAGACACTCTGATCGCGAGTGAAAGAACGTGTCGCTTAAAGGCAGATAATTGACCATAAGTATGCCCGCATGCGGCGACACGGCATAAGCACCTCACAACATGAATCTACCTATCCCATTCATAATTACTTATACGTTTTACGGAATTAACCGGTTAATTTGGGTGTCAAAACCGGTAAGTAACCGGTAACCTTTACCGTTTAGGTTAGTTAAAACCGGTTACTTGTTTAACCGGTAATTGAAGGAGCGATATATTTACCGGTAATTAATCGAAATTAACCGCTCTTTTAAACCGGTTCCGAGCCCTGCCTGTACCTATATAAATACCTACGGAATAAAATAAATAAAGCAACAAATTCAATTATATGAAATGAAAACAAAATCATATAAGAAAAATATCGATATCAGCTGCCCATATTGCTGAGTTACAACCCTATAAAAGGCAGCCATGTATTGTAGGTAGTCACGCTAATTCTGTAGGTATGCCCAGTCCATATACTTCTAAGTCAGTGGAAGTTACAATGTATATTTATCACTGATATACAAGTTTATCATTAAAAATAGAAATGTCACGAACGATATATTCATCAAAAATTCACTTTACACTGATTCACAAAGAGTTTGTTTATGTTTGCACTATTGATTAATATCTTTGATTCAAACCAAATTGACAACACTGAAAAACCAGATGTTTTAGGTCTCCTTTCGTGTCATCACAATATTCACAATTTGCATTTTCTTTCATTCCCAAACGATGCAGATGGGCAGCTACTCGGTTAAGGTTTAGAATCAAGGCGCCTTAATAGGGGATTGGGGCGAGGAAAGGGTGGGGAGGGATAGATTCGCCCCACCTTTTTCCCCGCCGGACGCCTATTTTTTATTAAATGTTGAAGATTATAATTTTATTGAATGATTTCTGAGAAAATCGCTTTAATAGGAGGGGGAGGCGTAAAAAGTGTAGTCGACAGAGCCCCGCTAAGACGGGCCCTATTTCTGGATGGTTTAAAAAATAACCACGAAGGGGATGGAGGGGTCTGTTCGCCCTCTGCTCGCTCACTCGACCCCGCCATCCTCTTCTAACCTAACCTGTCCAAGTCGGGGTGCCCAAAGTCCTGAGCTCGCTTCGCTCGATCTTGCACCAAATAAAACACCAAAGAACTAGATTTGAACCCGTACAGTTAGGCTTCAGTGTAAAAGGAGGGTGTGAGGCAGCCGTCCATGCCCTACGCTCTTTCCTATCTTTTTTTTTATAGGATAGGGTGACAAACGAGCACACAGTCCACCGGATGGTAAGTGGTTGCTGTGACCCATAGACATCTACATCTATCCTCAATCAAGAATCAAAATGCAGATGCGTTGTCACCCCTGAGGACTAAGATGGAATGCCTCGTTTCCAGTAATAAGGGTCTCCAGTTCTCTACACTCACCATACGAAACACAGCAGCATGAAGCTGCTATTTTACGCTGGTATCCTCTGAGAGCGTGGTCCTTACCCGGTCGAACCGACCCATTCGTGCCAAAACTATACTACTAATATAGTTGCAGCATGGCTCTACCACGTATAAAACTTACGGACATCCTGACGTGTTGCTCAAAATTGATGTCAAAACTGCTTTCAATTCGGTAAATAGGGATGCCCTGCTGACGGAAATAAAACAACATATACCGGAAATATACAATTATCTTTTTCTCAGTTACGCTGACCCAACAAAATTGTTATATCGTTCTAATGAACTGTCCTCGGAAGTAGGTTGTCAACAAGGTGATCCCCTTGGGCCAGCAATTTTTAGTTTGGCTATAAATCCGATAATCCAAAATTTAAATTCTAAATTCAACGTTTGGTATTTGGACGACGGAACCTTAGAAGGTGATATGGATACTATGTTTTCGGACCTTTTTTTAATCAAAAATAAAAGCCATTGGTTTGGAGATTAACTTTAGCAAATGCGAAGTTTTTATAAATAACTGCAACTTAAATTTAAATGACGTAAAACAAAAATTTAATATTTTGGCTCCAAATATTAAAATAATTAACAGTAATTCCCTTTACCTTTTAGGTTCTCCAATTTTTAATGAATCTATTTCTGAATATATTAATAATTATATTACTAAATTTCAAAAGTCCACTGACCGTCTCCTTGAAATTAGTCCACATTATGCACTTTGCATCTTAAAATTCTGTCTTTTCGTCCCAAAATTTACGTATGTGTTTCCTTGCTGCTCCTTTTGGAATCACCCAGACCTCTTGACACTAGTAGACAACTTAATCAAAATTAATTTAGAATCGATTCTTAGTTTAGCAAATCTCATAAGTAAAATTTTAAGGGCATTCCCTTCAAACTTTGAGATTGCTGGCCTGGAAGAAGCTAGAAACGCTTTCTTAATTGCATGCCCTGGTCAAAATTTTCTAGTTTCTCCAAATTCACAGAGGAGCTGGGACGACATAAATTGCAAATTGACTTATGACAATCTTTTGAGCTTTAGTACAGGTTCGGCACGTGCTAGGCTTTTGGCCGTGGGTACGCTAATGAGGCCGGCTACTGGCTTCACGCGTACCCTTCGTCAAATACAGGAACATTTCTTGAGCCTGACACGCTCCTAATCGCAACCTGTCTACAGCTTGGGGTTCCGGTCTGCGCTCCTCATAATTACCCGTGTGACAGTGAGGTTGACAAGCTAGGACATCACGGACTATCATGCCAAAAAAGTGCAGGCCGCTTCTCGAGACATGCAGCACTTAACGATATCATACGCCGGTCCCTTGCCACCGTCAACGTGCCAAGTCTACTTAAGCCTTCTGGTATTGCAAGAGACGATGGCAAGAGACCGGACGGTATGAGTTTGATTCCATGGAAGATGGGCCGGATGCTGGTATGGGATGCAACCTGTTCAGACACGCTGGCCCCTTCCCATCTACATGGAACCAACAACAGAGCTGGTGCGGCTTATGAAGCGGCTGAAAAAACTAAAGCATGCAAATACACTTTTCGCTTTTTTGGGTCTAGGCTCCGAATATGTTTTTGTCCCATTCGGTGTCGAGACCCTTGGTCCGTGGGGTCCTAGCGCTATAAGGCTTTTTTAAGAAATAGCAAAAAGGTTAGTCGACGTCACAGGAGACTGAAGAGCTGGCAGCTACCTCGGACAAAGAATTAGTCTAGCTATTCAAAGGGGGAACGCTGCCAGTATCTTTGGAACCTTGCCTAAAGGGCCTCCTTTTTAATAATATATTTTAGTTATTATAATATATATATATATATTTTTTTTAAGGTTTTTAGTTTTAGGTTCATTGTTCTAGTATATATTTTATTTTATAAATTGTGTAATACTTAAACGTTTGTTATATACTTATACGTTTTGGACTTTATGGGGTGACCTGAACGTGTACTTCGGTATCTGCTACTGGAACTCCTCGACGAGTAGAACTAGGTGTGCCGATTTTGGCCTCGTTTTGTTAGTTATGATGAGACCTTACCTCCGGACTTGATAGTGTCCTGACGGTGTACTTCAATGAATGCTACTGGAACTTTTAGACGAATAGAATTACTATTTACAATTGTTTTTTAATTTTTTCACGATCTTATGAGTCGTGCACTTTTAGATTTTCCAAGCTTTTTTTAATTGTAATTTGACATAAAATTATCTGAAAATTGGAATTATAGTGATAATTATAAGGTATTTAGTGAAAACTTGTGTGTAATTAAACTACTTTAAAAATTTACGTACAATCATGTTTGTGGCGGGTGGAAGGGAAAGGGGAGATCTCCCGCCGGGCAAGGTGTTCTGCCCGGGGAGCGGGCAACGCTCCGAGTGGTAGTTTGGAGCTATTGTATATATACTGTTTTTAATTCGGAACTTTGATAGCGCGATTTAGGCATCGATGTATTTCACTTGTGGCGCGACGACAGCGCCGCCACATGTTATACGTAATTTTTTTAAAGCGCTTAAGGCATGCACAATTGGATTTGTCAATAGTTTTTTATTCTTCTAATCTATTTTGCAATTGTAAGCTGTATGATGTGTATATTATATTATAGTACCTGGGTGACCAAACTTTGCTCGGAATTAGAAAAATTTAATAATTTTATAGATAGGTGTGTATAACATGTAAATATTTAGGTAAAGTAAAACATTATCTAATTACCAAATTTCACCCAAATCGTGCTTAAGAGGAAATGAGGGTGGCCTTTTCTCCATACAAACGCTCTCACCTGTTTTCTTTCTGGTTTATGACAATGCAGACATACCTTATTGCAATGATTTTTTACAGTAAAATAAATATCAACCTTTTCTAGGTCCCTATGTTTTTCTTTTTGATTTTTTTTCTATTTATTTGATAATAATTTTACCATATTTAAATTGATATTTCACGGTATAAGCATAAGCTGTACAGCTTTACCGTATACCGAAGCCATCAACAAACATATCATAATAATTATTATGCCTAATAATTATGTCATACATCATAATATTTCGCATATACAGTCTGTTCATATACTTTGATACTAATTAATAATATTAAAGATAAACTTATTTTATATTATTAAAAATTGTATATGTGAATATTAGTTCGTAGAATATTAATGTGTAACTTATAATACAAAATTTTAATTTTAATTTTACAATACTTATTATAGGTTACTTAAGAAGTAATTATTTAATATATTTTTGATGTTGCGTTAATTATCATTACCCAATATTATTTTCATTAGCCAACTGCTCAATACCAATTAGAGTTTTTCTCCGTTGTTAAAATATAATATAAAACGAGCGGACTGGGCTAAATTCTCATCGTTCTCATATTCGGTACTCTCTAAATTTTATAATAGTAACTCAAATGATATAGAGACAAATTACAAAAACTTGGTTAAGTACCTTTTACTCACAGCAGACTCATGTTTCAAACCAAATTAACCAAAATAAGTTCTCCCCATGGTGGGATGAGGAATGCACACTCAGTGTTAAAAAACGAAAACAAGTCTATACTCTTCCAATATGTCTATTGAAAACTTTTTAAATTATAAAAAAGTAGCAGCTCAAACATTAAAACTGTTAGCAGATAAAAAAAAGATGAGTTAGTTTAGGTTTTGTGAAAATCTTTCACCCCGCTCTCCTGCTTCTATATTATGGAAGAATATAAAGAAGTTCCGTGGATCATATAACGGTGATAATTATTCATCGCAATGTGATTCTTCTATTTGGTACAATTCATTTGCCGATAAGCTTGCTCTTCCTTGGGTTCCCTCCTTTGAGGAATTATGTTTTTGTGAACCATTGAAAACCCGACCTGGAGTAAACATTAATAATTCACCTTTTAATGAACTTTTCTCCAATGAAGAATTTGAATTGGTTGTTCAACACCTTAAAGATTCGTCACCAGGAATAGACGGAATCCCATACTCATTTATTTCTAACGCAGGATCAAAATCTAAGCAAATTTGTCTAGACTTAATTAATAACATATTTATTACAGGAATAGTCCCTAATGATTGGAAAATGCAAATTATTATCCCCATTTTAAAACCAGACAAAAATCCTAGTAATGGTTGTAGTTACCGTCCTATAGCGCTATCATCAACTCTGTGCAAAATAATGGAGCATTTAATTAAAAATCATCTAGAATGGTTTGTTGAAAATAAAGGTCAACACCAAAACACAGTTTGGATTTCAAAAGGGGCTGAGCACGCTAGATAGCTTGTCTATTTTTACCTCTGATATACGCTCGGCTTTTTCCAGAGAAGAATCTGTTGTTGCTGTTTTTCTCTATGTATCATCAGCCTATGATAACGTTGTCCTCCCTTTACTCAAAGAAAAGATGTTTCTTTTGGATATTCCCTATAGAATTATCCACATTGTTTTTAATTTACTTTCAGTAAGGTCAATATGTATAAGAGTTCAAGGTAAATTGCTCCCTCCTAGACAGATCTGGCGAGACCTCCCACAAGGGTCTGTATTAAGCCCTATTTTATTTAACATATACACCCATAATTTCGAACATTCTGTTAACTCCTTTTGTAAAGTCTTACAATATGCTGATGATCAAACGCTTTATTACTCTTCTAAGAACTTTACAGACTTGAGTTATCGTCTTAACTCTGCATTATTCTACTTAAATAATTGGCTTACTGATAACGGTCTTTCCTTATCACCTACAAAGAGTAGAGTAGTATTATTCTCTAGAAAAAGATTTTGTCCCAATATTTCAATCTCAGTACAAAATCAAATAATTCCGACAAGTGATAATGTTACATTTCTAGGTGTTTTTCTGGACTCTAAGATGACAGGTATTCCTCATTTAACACTTATTGCCCAAAAATGCGAAAAGAATGTAAATATCCTTCGTTCACTGACAGGTGTTTGGTGGGGATCTCATCCATATTGTTTAAAACTTATATATAACGCCCTAATCCGTAGTCATTTTGGCTATGGTACATTTCTATTGGAACCTTGTAATAAACAAGCTCTTAAGCTTTTAGATAAAATCCAACTCAAGTGCTTACGAATTGTCTTGGGGCAATGAAATCATCTCCGTCAAATGTTCTACAAGTTGAATTTAGCGTATCTTGCCGATAGCTTTATATATAGAATATTTCAGCTATCTTCACACCCACTTCTTTCTAAACTGCATTCTTTAAACTCTGGTTTTAAGAATAACAACTAGGACTCATAAAGACGTTCCATGTATCCTTAAAAGCTACCAAAAGATACTTACTTACCTTTAAATTTCCAACATTTCATAGTATGATTAATCCGTTTGAATATCCGTTTGAAGCTCTATGTAATCATCCTCCAGTTATTTTAGATTTTGGTGTAACTAAAAATTCCCCTGTAGCCCAACAAATGTTTTTAGGTATATTACGCGAAAATGGGAAGGGTGGTTGACCCTTTTACTGATAATAATAATAATAATATTTATTGGGTAATAAGTACATTGTAAATTGATACAGTGTTGTACTTGAGACCTCCTTTTAAGTATTTAAAATACTTGTGCCAAAAGGCCACACGCTACCATTGCCTTATATTATAAGTTTATTATCAATAATTTATTTCTTCTTAAATAATGAAAACAAAAATGTGTTTGTATGTTTGTGTGTGCAAGTGCATGTGTGTATGTCTGTTTGTTTGTGTTTGTATGTTTGTGCGTGTGCGTGTGCGTGTGCGCGTGCGTGCGTGCGTGTGTGTGTGTGTGTGCGCCTGCGCGTGCGTGTGCGTGTGCGTGTGCACTCTTTATGAAATAATTTAATATAGTAAATCCTCAATTTCTTCATAATTTAAGATTTTAAGACAAATTAATAAATTTCTTTTTACACTGCATGGATGTATTTTGATAGATATCTATAATTTTGTTTATTCTATTATATAAGATTTTAACTTGAGCTGCATAAATTGACGCCTTGCAAAAGCAGAATTTACTTTTTAGTAATTACGACTATATCCTTTCTTCTTTTATTTTGAGTGTTATGATCATATACTAAGGTTTTATGAAATTTTAGAATAGAATGTAGAACATATAATTTTCTTACTGATAGCAGGTCACTCATTTGATACAAGTTGCTGGTTGAAAAAAGGAAAGTTTTAAAATGCATGACTTTTAAAAGTGATCTCTGTGACCGTTCTACTTCTATAAATTTAGTTTTCGCTGCTCCACCCCAGACAGGAATGCAATAAGTGATAATAGATTGGATTAGGGAAATATAAATCTGTTTAAGTAGTTTGTTAGAAGCTACATATCTCAACTGTTTAAAAAGCCAACTTAGTTTTCTAATTCGCGCATTTACAAGTTCAATCTGATCAAACCAAGATAGTCGTTGATCTAAAATAACTCCTAAATATTTTGTTTTATTTACTTTATTGATAGATGGGCATAGACAATTAGCATTATTAGTATCACATGTATGAATTTTTATGGCAAAATTAGTATCTGGTTGAGTTTTGTTAGTTAATGTGAAGCAAATATAATTGGTTTTTTGAGCGTTTAAAGTGAGTAAATTAAACTTGAGCCAAAATGCAACTTTAATCAAACCAAGCTCAGTTACCCTCCGTACTGAATCCCAGTTTCTGTCTGAAAATACTATTGCAGTATCATCAGCGTAAGAAAAAACGCGGGCTCCTTTAGACTTTAGATCACACAGTTCATTTATGTATACTAAAAATAAGGTAGGCTCAAGCACACTGCCTTGCGTCACGCCATACCTATATATATATATATATATATATATATATATATATATATATATATATATATATATATACATATATATCAGAGTTTTAAAGTTGTAAATATTTACTTTGCCAATATCCGCTTAATAAAATAAAATGATGTGTCTCACCTAGTTTGAAGAGCACCTTCCGCCCTCCTCAATTGCAAGCACTATCCCCGTCACCACTAATCCCAGCACCACTACTCCCACCACCACTACTCCCACCACCACTACACTAGGAAAGACACACCACCAATGACAATACGACACGTGTTTTGCCTCCACACGAGGTATCTTCACTACGGTGGCTGACCGCTATGAGCGGCGAGCCAAAACAGCTGCTATTTATAAGACTCGCCGACGCAACCGCTCCTCACTTAAGTAGCGAGCGACCGCGTCATGCGATAAAACATGCGACCAATCACCACCTCACGTACGCAGCCGCCTGCTATTAAATTAATAACAAACCGCTGTAAAACGCCAGCCTACCTATCCAACCACGCAACCAATCGCTGATCACCGTGAAGGTGACGAACGACAATATTGCGAGGCTGTCCGTTAATAGAAAGCAGGTTTAAAGATGTTTACGAGAGGTGAGTTAGAAACATTTGTTTGTTCATTTAGCAGTGCAACATTACTATTTTATTTTTAATATCTCCAACTGTACCAGCACACACAGTCGCAGCCCTTTATTACAAGTATGTAAGACTTTAATGGAGTGGTCGTTGGTTAGGTTGTGTCCAGTGTCCAAGAGATGTTTAGCGAAATGGGATTTATCGGGATTGCGATACCTGTACGCGGCTAAATGAACATAATGTAACGTGTTTCGAAGTTGCGACCAGTCTGACCCACGTAAACGGCGTGGCATTCGTCACAAACAAGTTTATAAACACCCGACTTTTGACGAATATCTAACTTATCTTTATTATTACAGATATACCTAAGAGAATTGTTTGTTTTGAACGCAACGTACACGCCGCTCTGTCGAAGAGTATTAGCTATTTTTCAGATATGGAGCCTAAGTAGGTCAAACTACTCACATATCGACGCTCACTTTGAGGTTGAACCGCGTACAGAGAATTGCGAACGGCATGCTTTTCTTTCTTTATAATTAAATTGTTAATGAGATTTTTGAAAACCATTAGAGACCGCAATTTGATAAATTACGTTAAGCTCTTTTAAATAATTTTCTTTACTTAATGGGACAAAAACAAACGATTAATATAACAATAAAAGCGGACTTATAAATAGGGAACTCAGGATTGTAATGGGAAGATGCGGGCACAGCCCGAATTTCTTTAGCTACCAAACTTTTAACGATGTTATCTTTCTTCCCGATCACAACGGCCATCTCCGCGTCAACGGCCACAGTCTCTAACGATTTTTGGGAGACCGAAGGTGTTAAATTATACTTTAGGCCCTTATGTAAAAGGGACAACTCATCCCTTGGAAACTGGACATCGGAAAGATTTTTAACGCGGGGATAAAATTGGTGATATTCAGTATGTACGTCGTTATTACGTTTACGGGATGAAGTGGATACAAGTCGTTGTAACTTACGGGACTGAATTTGATATTTTTCATAAAAAGCCATTGAAGCAAGTTCTCTGGCTCTCCCATCCCTCATTTAAACCTTCATCACTCCTTTAAAGTCTAACATACTTGTAGAAGAATAGATTAGAATAGAATAGAATAATTTTTATTCAATATAGATTATATGTGTAATTCTTATTGAAAGTAATTTTTTACTTTACCACTGGTTCGAAAAAACCTCTGTTCTGGGAAGAACCAGCAAGAAACCAGCGGGACTTTTTTTTCAAAATAAATTTTACATTAATGGCTGTACAAACTATTGTTACGAGCTTGGGGTTCGAGACAATTAAAACTGCCAGTGAATTACCAAAATTGACACTTTAATTACACAATACTAATTACAACTTTAAACCACACTAATAACAAAACACAATTTTACTACAGATCGCTTTAGTTCGCAGTTGTATCGCTTGAAGTCTTCGCTTGTATCGCCAATTCAATACTGACTCGGTCGTGGTCTATATCGGCCTTATATAGCGCCTCAGATACTTTCCAGAACCTTCTACTGTAGAAACATCTAGAATGTTCAGTACATATCGGTCCCGAAATTTCTAGAAGGATCTTGACTCTCCTAGTTCTGCTACTCGATACTAGAGGGCGCTAGTGGTAACTAGTGTTGCCATGTATAAACCATTAATAGTGGCGCGCAACTGCCCCTCCTAAGACATGCTCGTCCCGAGCATTATTGGCCCTTTCCCCACAGCCGTAGCACCTAGGGCTGTATCCTTATTGCAGTCGCGAACTGCAGCTGCTGCAACCTCCTGACGCGATGGGATCGATGATCCTGCCGTACGGCTTCCACCTCCAGTGCATGGGCTAACGCGTCCTTAAGCGTCTCGTGGTGCCCGAGCCTCACAGCAGCTCTGACTTCAAGGTCGCGGATGCTGTCGATGAATGTCTGCACCAGGTTCCTACAATGAGCGCAGGTACAGACTGGTATGCTTTTCGAACCAGCTTTTCACCTCAAGGGCCACTGCTGCAGGTTTTCGTTGCTGCGTTGCACGCGATCTTTGAGCTGCGCGAAAGACGTGTTCCAGGTGAGCGTCGCCATATCTCGCCTCCAACGCCTCAAGGAGCTGCTCGTAAGTCACTTCCTTACCGAGAGCTTCCAGAACAGTTAAGGCCTGGTCGCGCAAGCCTAGGGTGAGAGCAGTCATGGCCTGACTTTATTCCAGCCGTTCGTCTTCATGACAGCCTCGAACTGGATTCTGTACGCCGACCAGGAAGAAGTCCGTCGAACGGCGGCACTTTGAATCCACGTAGCGAAGGTATTGTAGCTACCACGGGGCTGTAACTCCATCCCCAAGTTTGAGGTCGTCCAGCGTTTTCTTCACGTCAGCAATCACGTTGTCAACCCGATTGTTCACTTGGTCGATTCGGGTTTCAGCTTCCGACAGGCGGTTGTCATGTTGAGCAACCCTATCCTTCACCTCCTTATCTCTTTCCCGAAGGTAGCGTGAAGGTCCTTCATGAGGAGCATCTGTTCTTCCCGTTGGCGGGCCTGTTCCTCCTGTCCACGCTGCAACTGCTCTTCCAACCGAAGGGCCTGTTCCTCCTGTCGGCGGGCCTGTTCCTCCTGTCGGCGGGCCTGTTCCTCCTGTCGGGAGCCTGCCCTGCAGCATCATCATCAGAGCACCTAAGTCAGGTGCTGCAGATGCAGGAGCTGCTGACGGCCGGCCTCCGTGGTCGGCAGCTGGCCCTCCGACGTTTGCGGCGTTGCATTACCAAATCGTCTCTGGTCCGTCTCTTGCTGGCGTTGACTTCGGCATGGATACCCTCCGTGTCGTCCTTTGTAAAATCGGCATGATGTGATCCACTTCTGACACCAATTGTTACGAGCTTGGGGTTCGAGACAATTAAAAACTGCCGAGTGAATTACCAAAATTGACACTTTAATTACACAACACTAATTACAACTTTAAACCACACTAATAACAAAACACAATTTTACTACAGATCGCTTTAGTTCGCAGTTGTATCGCTTCGAAGTCTTCGCTTGTATCGCCAATTCAATACTGACTCGGTCGTGGTCTATACCGGCCTTATATAGCGCCTCAGATACTTTCCAGAACCTTCTACTGTAGAAACATCTAGAATGTTCGAGTACATATCGGTCCCGAAATTTCTAGAAGGATCTTGACTCTCCTAGTTCTGCTACTCGATACTAGAGGGCGCTAGTGGTAACTAGTGTTGCCATGTATAAACCATTAATAGTGGCGCGCAACACTATTTAAGTACAAAATTTATTTTAAAAACTGCTTGGATGCGACCACCTCATTCCCAGGGTTATTATCAACCATGTATTCATTTATACTATAATAACCCTTTTATACAGTTTCAGCTTAACAAAACATTTAAACTTGATAGAGAGAGAGCCTGTACACTTTTATTTTGGGGCAATCTAGCTATTCATTCTTGGGGCAATCTATACGCTATTACAACAAGCCGGGACCTTGTTGTAATAGCGTATAGATTGCCCCAAGAATGAATTACTGACTCTGGAGTCGAGAAACTGGTATCACTAGTTTGTGTTTGTTCCTAGTGTTTACAGAATGCGTATCACTTTTTACTAAAACTACCTTGGTTTTTGTGAACATACATACAATTTTCGTAAATATACTGAGAGGCCAAAGTTAATATATTTATTTCTTGAAATTTATCTCTAAGAGACTCTCTCGGTTTTAGGTTGTAAATAGCTCTAATGGCCCTCTTCTGTAAAACAAAAATAGTTTCTGAATCAGCCGCATTTCCCCATAGCAAAATCCCATAAGACATTATGCTATGGAAATAACTGAAATAAACTAATCTAGCTGTCTCGACACTAGTGACCTTATGGCTCTAATGACCCTCTTCTGTAAAACAAAAATAGTTTCTGAATCAGCCGCATTTCCCCATAGCAAAATCCCATAAGACATTATGCTATGGAAATAACTGAAATAAACTAATCTAGCTGTCTCGACGCTAATGAGACCTCTAATCTTTTTTACAGCATAGGCTGCAGAACTTAGCCTGCTTGCTAGTTTGGATATATGCCCCACTGAAGCTTTGCGTCGAGAGTGATGCCAAGAAAAACAGTGGATTCAACAGGGCTCAGTTCTTCCCTATTTAAAAACACATTGGTACCCAGATTTTTAACATTCATTGTTGTATTTCCGTTAAAATGTTTCATTTAGTTTTATTTCCGTTTAAATGTAGATTATTAAAGTTAAACCAATGCACTAATTTTGATATAGCATTATTCACTTCGTCACATTTAAATGATTGACGTTTAAGTTTAAAAATCAAGGAAGTATCATCAGCAAATAATACTATTTCATGATTATCCCCTACAAGGGAAGGTAAGTCATTAATATATACTAGAAATAGGAATGGGCCGAGAATCGAGCCCTGAGGGACACTCATTAGTACAGGTGCAATAAAGGGCTGCGACTGTGTGTGTGTGTTTCGCTAAACATCTCTTGGACACTGGACACAACCTAACCAACGACCACTCCTTTGAAGTCTTACATACTTGTAATAAAGGGCTGCGACTGTGTGTGCTGGAACAGTTGGAGATATTAAAAAATAAAAATAGTAATGTTGCACTGCTGAATGAACAAACAAATTTTTCTAACTCACCTCTCTTAAACATCTTTAAACCTGCTCTCTATTAACGGACAGCCTCGCAATATAGTCGTTCGTCACCTTCACGGTGATCAGCGATTGGTTGCGTGGTGAAAAGGTAGGCGGCGTTTTGCGTTTTCCATGCAGCGGTTTGTTATTAATTTAATAGCAGGCGGCTGCGTGCGTTAGGTGGTGATTGGTCGCATGTTTTATCGCATGACGCGGTCGCTCGCTATTTAAATGGGGAGCGGTTGCGTCAGCGAGTCTTATAAATAGCAGCTGTTTTGGCTCGCCGCTCACTTAGCGGTCAGCCACCGTAGTGAAGATACCTCGTGTGGAGGCAAACACGTGTCGTATTGTCATCGGTGGTGTGTCTTTCTAGTGTAGTGGTGGTGGGAGTAGTGGTGCTGGGATTAGTGGTGACGGGGATAGTGCACGTAATTGAGGGCGGAGGTGCTCTTCAAACTAGGTAAGACACATCATTTTATTTTATTAAGCGGATATTGGCAAAGTAAATATTTACAACTTTAATATAATGGATTTCGGAAAGTAACGCCTGATTCTATTAATTATAATATCAGAGTATTTACTAACATATTGACCTATTTTACTCTTTGTAATCGATTTGATAAATAACTTTTATATAGTTCTAAGGCGTGCCTCTGATACCAATGAGCTCCAGTTTACTTAAAAGTATGGTGATGGAGACCGTGTCGAATGCTTTTTAGGTCCAAGGAGACTGCAAGACATTTATCTCCACGAATCAATTCATCCGTGAGGTGTGAGTTATTGCTGTGATTGCGTCTTATGTAGACCGTCTCTGTCTAAAGCCGAACTGAGAGTTTGATAAGATATTGAATTTATCCAAATAATTTAATAATCTTTTATTTATTAGTTTTCTAAAATTTTGAAATTGAAGTTAATACCGAAATCGGACGATAGTTATTAACCTCGTCTTTAGCACCACTCTTATAAACTGGTGTAACGTTTGATTTCTTTAATGGTTCTGGGAAGATACCATTATTAAAACAGAGGTTTGCAAGATGGGCAATGACAGGAGTGACCTCAATCCCAACAAATTTGAGAAAACTTGTTGGGATACAATCCCAACCCGGTGCACTATTGGTTTTAAGATTCATGAGTGAATTTTTGTTAATATTCATTCATGATGAATGAATATTAACAAAATCGTTAACAAATTAACTGCATCGAGAGGGGAAACTTACTTCTAAAAGTTTTGTGCAGTCTGTTCTTGTTTTCTTCAAATTTGTTAAATTGTTAATATTGCGAAATAGATCTTTACTATTTTTAACTGAGGCGGATAGTTGTTTACTTTCATAAGTACGTTTGAGTTTTTTAATTAAATTAGTACAAAAGTTTCTGTATCTTTTGTAGCTTATTTTAAGGATAATATTGAAGGGCTCCTTTCTTAACTGCTTTTGCATTTTATTCCGAGTTCTGATGCACCTCAAAATGCCAGGTGTGATCCACGGTATTATAGTTCGTTTGTTTTTTTGGTATGCTTCTTGTAATAGTGTTTTCTTGAAAAGACTCTGATATTTTATTAATCAACATTTCTAATACAAAGTTTGTTTGTGTACTCTTCAGATTTTGATCCATCTGTATAAATTGTTTAAAAATCATTATCAGCTAGATATCTTAACATTTCCATTTGAGAATTCACTTTTTCTTGACATACAGAAACATTAATGTTCACTAAAACATCATATTCTATTTTATATAAAGGCCATGGTTTACTTTGATATACATTTTGGTTTGGGTCTGTGAGTATAAAACAATCCTTAGATTTCTGGTAATCGACCAGATAAAAGCATATTACATCAATTTATGAGCTATCATCAAACTCAGGAACATCATAAGGAAGTATTTTTTTTAATTAAATCATTTTTTGAACTGATTAATTTAACACAAAACCGTTCAGCAATTTGTAGACTTCTTAGTAAAAGTGGAGGAATACATCTTTCTACTTCCATTACATGGATTGGTGTAGAGCACATAGCCCCATTTATTATACGCAATGCTTTGTTCTGAATTATATCTAATCTCTTTAAAATCAATTTGTTTGCATTTAAGTATGCTAATGTGCTGTAATAAAAATGACTTCGAACTATACTTTTATAAAGCATTGTTTACAACTTTGTGTCAGCTCCCCAATGCACACCTGCTAATGATTTTAACACATTGAGACCCCTATAAGCATTTTTACATAGATTATTTACATGTTAGCTTCTGATCAAGCAATATTCCTAAAAGTTTTTTTTCCGTAACCAAGGCAATGATATGTTATTATATTTACAAAAATATCACATGAATAATTTTTTGGAGAAAATGAGAGCTCCATTTCAACTTATTTGAATAAAAATCATGAATTTGTTCTAATGCTAAATTCAAATTGTTTACCGCTATATTTACATCGTTATTTACAGTATATATATTATATACAGTAGATCATCAGCAAATTGCAAAAAGTTTATATTTCTATTTCTAATATATTTACTTATTAAACATGTATATATATTATATAACAAGGGAGATATAGTAGCACCCTTCATGGTGCCTTTGTATACATTTCTAGGGCCATTTATTATGTTATTAAATTTAACATACATAGTTTCGGTCATATATCAAATTAAAAATCCATTTACATACTTTTTAGAAATACCAATCTCACACAGAATATTTACCAATATGGAAGGATCTGCATTATCAAATGCACTTTGTATATCAATAAATGCACAAACTGTGGTTTAAAGAGGCAAAACTCTTTGCTGCACTTTTTCCTTTCCGGAAACCAAATTGTTGTTCAGGTAAAATATTATTTGCTTCTATGTAATAGTCTAGTCTGTTTTTCAACATGTATTCAAATAATTTTCCTACACAAGAGGAAAGTGAAATTGGCCTGTAGGAGTTGAAGTCATGTTCTGGTTTATCAAGTTTCAAAATAGGTATCACACATTGCGTTTTCCAAGACTTTGGAATACATTGATTGTCCCAAAGCATATTAAATATTTTTTAAATAGTTTTTTGTCCATTAACATGCATGTTGCTAATAAGTTTGTATGGAATATCATCCAATCCCGGAGTGAAATCTCTCCTTGATTGGATGGCTACAGTAAATGCATGCCAAGTAAATTATTTCAATAGAAAAGAGCTACTGTCAGTACCTATCTGATTAAATATTGTATTTAAGTTTAAAATATTGATTTCCTTTTCAGATGGTGTGTTATGGGTGCATATTTATCTAAGAAAGAAGGAATCCAATCATCATTTTTTGATGAATTATATACAAGTACCCTCTTAAATCTCCTAATATAATTCCAGATATAAGTTATTGGAGTATGTCTATTAAATGAACCACAAATTCGTCTCCAACTTGTTTTATTTTATCACTAATCAATCTCTTTTTGAAGGCATCAATCTTTTTATATTCTATATAATTTTCTATTGTAGGGTTTAATTTGTAAAATCTTAAAGCATTTTTACTTTTCTATACAGCTTCCAAACAGTCCGCGTCCCACCAAGGAACTGGTTTTCTCATAACAAACACATTAGGTTTGGAAATTATAGGTATACACTCTTTCCTTATTTCTAGAAGTGTGTTGCAGAAGTTTTCATAAGTATCAAGTAAATTGGATGTATCAATTGTGAAGTTTTCAAACTTTTTTTTGTTTCAGCCTGGAACTTTGACAAGTCGGCTTTTTATAACTGAAACGTTCGCAAGGTTCTCCTATATCATATTTTTCAACACAAGTATGTAAGTCGGCTATGGTTGGATAGTGATAACTACCCATAGGATCATCATGTATATGCCAATCACATAAAGGAACTAAAGAAGGACTAACACATGAAACATCAATAGAAGATTGATTAAAATTATATGTATTATGGAAGCATTATCCAACTGTAGTTGGAAATCCATTATTTAATATGCAAAGATCACATTCGTCTAACATGTTATAGATATACTCGTAAGTGCCTCTAATTTTTGTTGTGAGACATCCAAAAGCAATATGATGAGCATTTAAGTCGCCTAAAAGCAAAAGTGGCGCAGGTAGACTGTTAATAATTTGTTTTAATCTTCTGACCTTAAAGGCGGCTACTCACATGCCTGCCGCAGGGGCAATCTAGGGTATAGGAGTGGGGATGGCGCTTAATTGCCTCCTTAATTGTGATATGTGTATGCAAGCAGGGGCAATTTTCTAAGTCGGCCCTGCGGCAGGGCGGCAGGGGCGCAAGACCTTCCTTGCTCCCTAGATCGGCCCTGCCACTGTCGCGTGTGTACCGCAATTGGGGCAATTTCAATCAGTTCGTTGCGACTTTCGCGCGGAGCACATGTGTGAGTACAAGTCACAGTGGATACAATAAAGAATGTGAAATTTGGACACTGGTGATAGAAGTGTATAAAGAGCGGCTTCTTCACTCAGTATCTCCTTTTTGTCTTTTTTTGCGGTAGTACCGCAGAAAGAACGTTATTTGAATGTTGTAACTTACAAGTAACATTACTGGGATTTGTTACCGAGTAGATATCTACCTAACTTATCATAAGGGCCAGTATGGGAAAGAAAATACTCCAATAGTAGAAGTACCTAACCATCTATACAAAATAGAGGGAATTTTTCATCACTACACCGCTACCTACTCTTAGTTTAGTTTATTTTTGTCGAAATTATGAATTTCATGTGAGAACGTTTGCTTTCTTTATGATTACAAGGAATAAACTATCTGGCTATCAAATTGCCATACATAACAAACGTAACAAAAGTTTCGCAAATCTGCTGATGTAGTATTACAATTGCTGAAATATAAATAAAATGTCATTAACTAAATAATTAAATAGTAATTAAATTTATTAAGTCATCATTAGAAAACTATCCTGGCTATTTGTAACACTAGTTAAATTATAGTTACTAAGCACTAGTTAGTTAAGTTATATCACAGAATAAATGGGTTAGTATATTAAATTATGACGAGTGAAGTTAGTCACATTTAATTATCTTTGATAGCCTAAAAATAGCGTGGCTGAGCTATGCTGCGGCTTATTAGCACTATATTATGGTTGTAATTATTAATTAATTAGATGTTTTATTGAAAAATGCGGGTATCTATAGGCCACAGTGTCCACTTACCATCAGGTGGACTGTGCTCATTTGTCACCCTTATTCTATATAAAAAAGAGCCAAGGCTATATATACCGATTCATTGATATTTCCATAATACGTGTGTCCAGCGAGACGTACACTCTCATACTGAACGGCAGGCGTGTGTGTGGAGACAGCTCCGATATTGCTCCGATCGCTGTACACCCTAGATTGCCCCTGCGACAGGCATGTGAGTAGCCACCTTAAAGCGACCTCCACTGGGTGGGGCATAGACACAAAATGGATACATTACCTAGACTTGTAGTAAGCGTTATGGCTACCGACTGCATATAATCATAGAACAGTGTGGGGACAACAAAATATTTGAAACTATTTTTAATTAATATTGCTACTCCTCCACGTCCATTTTTTCCATTCTGATTAATGAAATTATAGTTAGCAATGTTGATAGTTCTATTCTCTCGCAGCCACGTTTCATTTAACAGGCAAATATCTATATCATTCTCAACTAGATAATTAATAAGCAAAGGATTTTTATTATTAACAGATTGTATATTAAATTGTAAAAATTCGAATAAATTGTTTATTCATTGTTTTTAGGATTAGTAATAAGCATTTCTTTTATACTTGATGTAGTCAGTTTACGGCCTGAATTACCCATGGCCACTAATGCTCCAATAATTGCGTTCAAAATATTATAATTTGGTCAATAAGAGTGTCATTATTATTAGTTGTGGTATTAGTTTGGGTAGTTTCTGTCTTTGATTTGTGTACTTTAGGAGTTACATTAGAATTAACTTGTGATTGATCTACTGTTTTTAAATCCATTGTTTTTTTTGTAGGCATTGAAGGGAAATTTTCGTTATAATTGTTAAATAAATTTTGAGTTTGTTTGATTGACAAATATAAAGACTTAAAAAGTGATTTGAATCAGAAATCTGCAGAGAAAATACAACGACTGGATTCAATCATTTCACTTTTAGGTTAGTTTTTGAATTTCTGAAACATCTTGAATTCTTCGCGACTATTTATAAAAATCTCAATATTTTTCATGCTGTATCTAATTTTCAGGAAGTATTAACAACGAGGAGACAAAACTTAAAATTGTGGAAACAGTAAAGAAATTGAAAACTCTCGAAAAAATGAAATGTCGACTTGTGAAACACATTATTTAGAAAAGATATCTTCAATGACAGGTACCTATTCTTATTAATTCAGAAATTATAGATGTAACAGTCACTTTACAGGATTTATAAATAGGATAACGACATTTGTATGTATGGCTAAATTAAATAATATGTTTCTTTGTATTTTATTTGTTATGGTTTTTGAATTTTATGACTGAGTGTACTAACCAAAGACATAAAAGTCGCTGGTTAGTATTATTATACTGTTACATAATTTATTGTATTTGTTCTCTTCAGATGTAAGTGTGACGACCCTAAGAAGAATTAAAATTGAAAAGTCTAAAAATCAAGGACAGTGGAATGCTCCGGGGAAAAATCGTCCACATTCAGCAACAGTTTTCAATTTGGATAATTTTGACATTTCGGCTATAAGAAACAAAATAAACGAATTTTATGGAGTGAAAAACAAGTCCCAATACTGAGAAGCCTGCACAATGAGCTGAAGGAAGCAATTGAATTTATGGGATGTCGTGAAACCCTTTGAATTTTTTTACACAGGAACTGGTTTGACTTCTAAAACAATAAAAATTAACGGGCTTTACTTACAGAAAAATATGGTCTTGCGTCATGGAGACACAGATTCTTGAGAACAATACATCAAAAGAGACTAGAAGGTAAACAGATTATTTACTTTGATGAGACATATGTACATCAGAACTATAAAGTTAAAAAATCGTGGCAAGGACCTTCAACAAGTGCTGTCACTACTAATTTATCGTCAGGAAAAAGACATATCATTGTGCATGCAGGATCGCAGGAAGGGTTCGTGCCAGGTGCATTATTGGCATTCAGTACAAAATCCAAATCAGGTGACTACCATGATGATATGAATGCTACCAACTTTATGAAATGGTTTGAAGAAATCTTGATACCAAATCTCACTGAACCTAGTGTACTTGTGATGGACAATACAAGTTATCATGTAAAGCAACTGAATAAGCCCCCTACTATGTCTGATTCTAAAGCTAATCTCCGAATATGGCTTCAAGAGAGTAATATTCATTTTGAAGAATATCATACCAAAGATGAATTAATTTGTTTGGTGAAAGATAATAAAACCTGCAGCTGTTTACGAAGCAGAAGAACTTCTAAAAAAATACAGTCATATCTCAATGCAATTGAGCTTGTATGGAGTCAGGCGAAGAGAAAAGCAGCAAGCAAAAATGTAGGAATACCAGGGTCCGAAATGCAAAATTTAGTAAAATAATGTTTTCTATTCATAACTGCCGATGACTGGAAGAGGTACACTGATCATGTACTTTATGTTGAACAGCAGTACAAATTAAGGGACCGTCTTGTTGAAAACGAACTTGAACCATTCATAATACATGTTGGGAGCAGTAGCAGTAGCAGCGAAAAAAGCAATGAAGCTGATTCAATATTATCAGGTGTAGAGTTCTTGGAATTCTATTTCGACTATGACTCCTAACCCTTTTGTTTTGTGTTGATTTTATTGTGTCATCACATCAGTGGTCTCTGTTCCATTAAATAAACATTTAGTTATAACTATTTCTTTAATTTAACCTTTTCGATATAATGCCGTGCCAGGAAAGTTGAGCTGTGAACTTCAATGCACGCAGAAGTTACAAAATGCCATATACCAGGGGTAATAAGATTATTATGGTCGTAGTATATAAATATGAAATACTGATGTAAATATCGCATAATATGTATTGAATAATAAATAGTATCAACTCCGTTTAAGCAGCGTATAGCCAGGGTTGACAGCTCTTGATTTTTAATTCCCGCCTTTAGTTCTTGGACAATTTTCGTTGGTCAGACTATATGTATGAAAGGGTACCAAGCTACGATTTATTTACTCATGTGACCAAGCTACCCATGGAATTATTATAAAATAATTTCATGAAGCTACCCAAAGCTACCATACCACGCATTAAGATATGACACTTAGTTTTTGACAAACAATGCTGACAGCGTAGGTGAATTCATAGACTTTACACCAGTATATTCTAAGTCTATGGGTGAATTATATAATAGTGCTGTAAATATCGAACATCGAATAATTTTATCGATATAATGTTTATCGATATATTGTTTATCGATATTTTATATAATACAAGTTAGGTCCATGGCTTGATTGCGGTTACGGTATGAGATTACGCTACCGGTATAAAATATTGATATCGCTACTTTTTAAAGGTAGACCGAAAGCGGTTAAAATTCACCGATACGCCACCGATATAAGATAACGGTAACGCTATTTTTAGGGGTATCGTTATACCTTTGTATATACCCAAAAATATCTGTTTGTGCGACTAAAAGTATTTGTTGTTTTGACAAAGACAAAATTCTAAGAAACTAATTGAAAACTAAGGTAATTTTGAACTACAAGAAGAAGAAAACCTATAAGCAGATAATTAGGTAGCGAAAAAAGTAATGCTACCGATATTTTTCGGTATCGAAAAATTTCTGTATCGTCATTTTAAGATATCGTAATAAAAAGATGTGACGTCATACCTTTAATCGTTATAACCCATCATTTTTCGGCAATGCAAGCCCTGGCTAAATGTTTAATGAGAAATATGGAAATAAAAGTAATTTACACACAGTAAATAAGAAATCAATGTATTTTACACAGAGCAATTTGTTAATATAATTATATACAATTATTGGGTACTAAAATATGTACATATACCTATGTACTATGTATGTGAACAATACGTCAGATTAGGCTGTATGGGCATAGATTCCTTTGATAGAAATAAAAATATTTGTTTTAGGGCTGTTCAATGTTGTAAAAACATCGATGATGACATCGATAATGACATCGATGTTGGCATCGATAGCTCAACATCGATGTTCGATGTTTATCCTACTCAAAACATCGATGTTAGCCATTATCGATGTTTTTTGCACATGTATTTAATAGGTTAGAATTAGATGAATAAAAAAATAGTCATGTTGTTTATGGTTCATAATTAATGAACTAAAAGAAATTAATAAACAATTTAGTGTAAAACAGTGTATAAAAAAATTGTAAGAAATTCACAAATATCTAGTTCATTTGTTATATAGTCCAATATTTTTAATTAATAGAATCAGGCGTTACTTTGCGGAACTCCCTTATATTAAAGTTGGAAAAATTGTTTTGGCAAAGTAAATTTTTCCAACTTTAATCCAATATTTTTACCGATTGATTGAAGAAATAGTAATTTTTACAAAGAAGTACCTTTCAATCTTTTTCTCTGTTGATAAAGAGTTGAGCCAGCATTTGAAAATAATTTAAAATAATATAAATATAAATATAAATTATTAAGGATAACTCAAAAACTATTGGCCAGACTTTAATCAAATTTATATGGGACCACGTAAGCATAAGCTTTCAAATAAAAAAAAGAATCATCAAAATCGCTTCACCCAGAAAAAAGATATGAGTACACACATAAAAAAAAAGAACATACAGTCAAATTGAGTACCTCCTACTTTTTGAAGTCGGTAGTTAACCGCTTAGATGGCGTTGATGTAGCGATTGTGATCAAATATCTCACCGCAAGTTTATTTTTTTTATTTTAGACAGGCAGAACCAATAACATTGTTCTAAACGTGCATTGGATCTTGTTTAAGATCAACCATCGGATTTAAAAAAAAAACAATCAACAAAGAAACAGACAACCAACAACGACACCACAGAATAACAAAGCGAAATCAGTGACATCTGCGACATTACAGTTGACACTCGACAGTTAAATTTGATACACCATAATGATATATTTTTAGGTTATCGATGCGTTCAGGAATTCTGAATTATTCAAAATTTTAAATATTTTAGCGGGTTCGCAGTGTTCGCAAGTTCCCAATAATCGATTATGGGCTTATTGACATCGATGTTTTAATTTTTGACATCGATGATCATCGATCATCCCTAGTTTGTTTTGTTTGTTTGGCTTTGGTGGTGATGGTGAAGTGAATAGATTTTTTCTCAAAGATTTATCTTAAAATTTTGAGAATTTAATATATTACATATGGCACAAATTAATTCAGCGCAATCATCAAATGATGAGAGCCTTAAGAATATATTTGACGAAGCGATGGAGCTCTTTAACAGCTTAGAAAACGGAAAAGAAGCTACCAATAGTGATCCAGTTCAGGTGGGTTATTAAAATAATTCTTTCACTAATTAACAAAAACAATAGATTTTCATAATCTTAATATTTTAAGCGAGCAATAGTAGAATCCGTTTTGTACGAATTCGTCTATAACGACCAACCCATATAAGCGACGTAGATGCAAAGTCAAGTTGGTTTTTATACAACTTTCTTAAAAATACATCCGCTTAGTGCGACGAGTTTAATTGCCTGCGTAAATCAGTAACAGTGTTTTGATTTTTGGTCACAACATTAATTACGAGCGCAAAAATGTTCGTGAAACTAAAATGTTTCTCAATTAAAGAAAAAAGTGCTATAATACAGTGTTTAGATGAGCCTGAGAAAATTTGTTTAACTCCCAGTGCGTCCGAAGCTCTGAAAGCTGCAAAAGTGCTGAATGTGTTGTGCATACTAATTTTGATAATGGCACTATGAAAAGTATTATGTCTCATCTTCACAATGCTGTATGTACTTCTTACTATCGAGCAAAAATCATAAAATTGCAGACTTTTACGCAAGTAGAATACATAATTTATTAATACATACGTTTGCATTGTATTGTCTACCTACATTTTATATTTCAAGGTCTAAATTGTTTTTTACAGCTATACATAATACATAACTATGTATACAGCATTTAATTAAAAATAAAAATTATGTATTTCATTTAAGCTTTTCTTAATTTTCGATGACATTCATTCATTATGTGTATATTAATTATGTAATCAAAATCATAGTACATATTTATCATACATAACACAATTGTAAATAATCTGTCCATCTAGTGAGTCGTCATGTTAGTACAACGTCATGTCGCCTGTCCCTGGTGGGCGCTTTATCCAGAATCTACTGTATATTTAAATTATATTATGTAATTAGTTTCTCAAAATAGTTGTACCATTTGGATGAAATTTTGTCATTTGATGTCAAATGTAATAGGAGAAGTTATGGTTTTACTTTCCAAGTTTATCTAGATATAAATGGTTTTCTAGTGTATAATGCTAATAACCTCGCATTTGCAGTGTCAGTGTCAGTTTTTTTTTATCAGGAGTATAATTTTTTTGATTTGGATTGACACATATACTTGTTTCTATATTATTTATTTTAATTTATTAACTATAAAAATGTTTGCTTTCTCCTTATGGCATCATTAAGTTGTATAAGGTTTCACCAAGTGACAACAATTGCAAGAATAAATTATAGGAGTAAAATGATTACAACCAATAGCTTTTAAATAAAGTAATATTTTATTGAAGTGAAACTTCTTTATTGACGTAGTGGAGAAATTTAGTATGTTATTAAAAACAAAATACGTCACGTTTTCTTGTAATGTTTCCCTGCCGGGGCTGCACAAGTAAAAAATAAAGAAGAATGATATGTTGTAAAAAAGTTTCACTTTGTATGTGTGTACACAATTACACACACAATTTTTTAATTAATAACCCACAAAACACCCATGTTATCAAGACATTTCTTTCACATTTTTGAATTATTATGATTAGTAATTTAAGGATTTTTATACTTAATCACTATTCTGATTTTAATTTCTTCCAGATGAGTTTAAGAACAGCAATAAATAAATTTGAAAAAGCCACGAATTTGGTCTCCATGTCAGAAATGTTTAGCAGGAATGAAAGCATTGATGAGATACCAACTGAGTCTATGCAGTATTTGTTACTACCTGCATTGTTAGGAACACTCACATTGAAGTTGTGTGGAAAAAACAGAAAGGATGTGATAGATGTTGCAGAAATCTATTTTAAGTATGTACTATGTAATCATTTAAATTTAAATTTAGTATAAAAGCTAATGATAAAAATATCCTTAGATCCAATAACTTAAATTGAAAATTTTAAAAATCCCCGAAAAAAACCCTACCACAGCGAACAAAACAGCTGATGACTTTGAAACGGCTGAATCAATTTTGATTAAACATGTATAAGAACCACCGATAGAAAACCTGCTTTTAAATAAAAAAACCACACCCAATAGGTTCACCCGTTTAAGAGCTACGGTGCCACAGACAGACACACAGACAGATGCATACACATAGCGGTCAAACAAATAACACCCCTCTTTTTATGTAAGGGTTAAAAATAACCTGACGCAAATTGAGCTACAGTAGTTATGGCTTACTAACTGCGCTGCGATTAAGTTTAGTTTGAATACCGTCACTATCACAACATTGATTAATTATAATTTGCATTGCACCTTGTTACATAAAAGTCCTTGGCGCCGAGTGACGGACACAATGGTGCCAAATATTACATGTTGGCAGCAACTTATACACCTAAAACTATTGGTAAATAAGGTCTACTTTAGACTGTGCTACCCCAATAATAATAAAGTATAACAAATTGTTGGAGTTTCAATGTGTGAGTTTGTTTAAAATGTTGTGCCATGTTACGTGGTTAATTCCCTTGAAGTAATACTTTCATGTTTTATTTGTGTTCACTGTTCTTGGATGATTGTAAATATGGCAGTATCTTGTAGCTTGCAAGGCAAATTCTTACATAGCTATTATATTACTTACATGTCAGCAAAACTGAGGGCAATTGATTTCATTTTAATTTATATAATTAGCGGCTCCGTTACAGCCTATTAAATTCCACTGCTGAACAGAGGCCTCCCCCATAGATTGTCTCATAGGGGGATATTTGCCATAGTTGCTACTCTTGGCAAGCGGGTTGGCAACCGCATTTTTTTTTTTTATTGTTATTAGGGAGATGCTGCTGCCTATCTCCTGATTTGTCTCCCTCTGTCGCCTTTACGACACCCATGGGATGATATGGGATAGTGGGTATTCTTAATTCTTAACCCATCTACACCGGAGGTAAAATACTTAGACCGGTGACGGGGTGCATTGTCAAAGGTGCAATACATCTGGTACCTAGTGTAATAGTCAATCCGCCACTCACACATGAGAACTAAGACTAATCCTCCTGACAATTCCAGAGGCCCATTTCCAGCAATGGTCTATAACAGGCTGATGAGAAGAAGATTGTCATATTGTATGTGTCTGCTCTTTCAGGGATTTTTTAACAAGGTGTAAAGACTATGGGCTCACAGACCTGGAGGTACCACAGAATCATAGTAATAACCAAAACATTATAAGCAGACCACAGAGTGAACAGGACAGGATTGTTAGCATGGTGAGTACAAATAATGTTGTGGTTTTTATAAAGATGGTACAGCTCCATTTCTGCATAAGAGTCTGTCTCAATTGATAACCCCACGGTTTATGTAGAATCCATGCACAATTTTGAGCGGAGGGCTCTGCTATTATTGCTGTCCTAGGATTTGTTTTTATACATACATACATATAATCACGCTCTTTCCTGTAGGGGTAGGCAGAGACCACTTTTCCACTTGCTACGATCCTTACATACTTGTTTCGCTTCGTCCACTTTCATTATTCCTTCATACATGCTCTTCGGTTTAGGGTACTCTTGACCTGGCCTTTTTCAAGACGTCCCTGATTTGGTCTAGAAACGTCCTCCTAGGTCTACCCCTTCCAACACTTTTATTTACACTCGCCTTATACATTTTTTTCGTCAATCGTTCTTCATTCATTCTCTCGACATGGCCAAACCATCTCAGCATACCTTTCTCAATTTTTGTCACTACATCTTTCAGACCACAACGTTTCCTTATCTCACTATTTCTTATCCTGTCACTCAATTTAACTCCTATCATACTTCTTAACACTCTCATCTCAACTGCATTTATTCTGCTTTCATGTTTTCTGCCATACCCAACTTTCACTTCCGTTCATGAGTGTCGGAACCAACACCCTCATGCACAGCCAAACGAGCCTTGTTAGACAACTTCCGACTGCTCATAAAGGAGTGCAAAGCTCCATTCACCATGTTTCCTGCATTCACTCATCTTTCGATATCACTCTCACACTTTCCATCTCTTGTAAACTTTGAACCCAGATACAAACTCCTTCACCTGTTCAATTTGTTCATCTCCAATCACGATATTGCAGTCTGTCACTGCCTCATCTCTTTCAAACACCATCACTTTCGTCTTCTTTACATTCATCTTCATTCCTTTCTAACAAAAGCTCCACTCATAGCAGTTACCATCTCCTGCAACTCTCGGTCGAAGACGCAAGTAGTACTTGGTCATCAGCATAGAAAACATTTGACGAGTAACTCATTCATTCTCAACCCACTTTCATTCTCTTTTAAATCTGTCAAGCAATTGTCCATTAACAGATTAAACAGCCACGGTGACGCTACACATCCCTGTCTAACACCTTTTCGATGTTAAACCATTCAGTGTATGCCCGTTTATCCTTACACAAGCACTAGAATCCCTATAAAGAGATTGCAGTGCTCGTATGAGGATACTGCTCACACGGTTCACGGACAGTGCTGACCACAATTCATTCCTCATTACTTTATCATAGGCCTTTTCTAGATCCACGAATGCGCAATAGACCGTCTTGTTTTTAGCCAAACACTTTTCGGCTATGCACCGCAAGGAAAAGACCTGATCCATACATCCCATTCCTTTCTAAATCCTGCTTGTGCATCCCATACTTTTCGTCTGTTTCATTCACAACCCTTTCAATCAACACTTTTGCATACAATTTACCGACGACGCTGAGAAGGCTTATACCGCGGTAATTTATGCAGTCCTGCCGTGACCCTTTTCCTTTATACAATGGCACGATTACGGCTTTGCACCAGTCTCGGTGCCCATTTCGCCAGCACCAATTGAAAAGGCGGTACAGCTGACTAGCCACTATGCCCTGTCCAGCCCTCAGCATCTCGATGGTAATCCTGTCATACCCTGCAGCCTTACCTAATCTCATACTTTCAACGCTTTCACTATTTCATCCATGCTTATCTCACTTTCATCAACATTTATATTAGTTTCCATGGAAGGTGCCGGATGCTGTACCTGCACTTCCTCTCTTTCAAACAAACTTTCAAAATATTCTTTCCATCTCTTTAACACATTCTTCTCCTTTTATAATGCTCCCATCTTGACTCCTGATTGTACTCAGCTCCGAGGTAGAAGTTTTCCTCTGGCTGTTTTGATGGATTTCCAGAAAAACTTGATGTTTGACTGAAATTTTCAGTGAGCCTCCTATCGAAATCATCTTTTCGTTCTTCTTTCTTTCTAGACACAACTTTTTCGCTGCTGATTTCAATCTTTTATACTTTTATTAAGAAATAGTAATTAAAGATTTTTAAAAATCTTACCTCAAAACTGTAATAATGATAATACATGACTACTTACAAAACCTAGAACACAAGCTACAAAAATTGTAAAACCAAGGATATAGTAGAAGTAACCAAAAATAACACCGAGTTTGGAAAAAAGTTAAAGGTGCAAAATTACTATTATTTCACGGGTGATTTCTGGATCTTAACAACAGCGCCACCTACCGTGTTCAATTGTGAATCTAAACCATTCTCGAATCAACTTAATCACAAACACAAGATTTCATTAAAATCGTTCCAGCCATTTAGGAGGATTTCTTATATTTACGCGAACACTACATTGAATAAAACCATTCTTACGGATTTTATTGCGTTTAATTTTACTAATTTTGATTCCCGACGTTTCGGGTGCTTTACAGCACCCATGGTCGAGGGGACTGAGGTGTTTGACGTCCTAATGTCATAGTTAGCCCGGCTACCTTCAGTTTTTGAATATTAATTTTGGTCTGATCTATGCAGAATGAGCTTACAGTATCTTGAAGTCTTGCAGTGGTATGCTTGGGTTTGGATTTAATTTTGTTAATTATAGGATCCCAAGCAGATGGCAGCACCCATCCATCTTCTCTATTGAAATTAGGATGTTTTTAATTTCAATAGCCTCGCGTATCATCCTTGGTAGGAATCGGTGTTCTTTGCGAGGATTTGTGGTCTATCAAATCTGATGTAATGGCGGGAACGATCTTGAACATGTTCACAGACTGCAGACTTCCCAGACATCTTTTGCCTCACGTCAGCTATATGTTGACCCGTGACCATGGGTGCTGTAAAGCACCGAAACGTCGGCAATCAAAATTAGTAAAATTAAACGCGATAAAATCCGTAAGAATGGTTTTATTCAACATTTAGGAGGTGTTCAGTCTCATACACACGGACAGAAGAATTATATATATAAAGATTAATATTTAATAGCATGAGACATCTGGTATTAGCTCCTATTTCTGGATGGTTTATAAAAAAACCACGAAGGGGATGGAGGGTCTATTCGCTCGCTTCGCTCGCTCACTCGACCCCGCCATCCCTTGTAACCTAACCTGTCCGAGTCGGGGTGCCCTAAGTCCAGAGCTTCCTTCGCTCGATCTTGCACCAAATAAAACACCATAATGTTAAATTTTATAATTACTTTAATAAGTAAACATATTTTATTACTTCCACCATATCCAAAAACGTCGTAAAATAGCAAAAATCGGTCTCCAGAATTATATTAAATATTTCGACGCAGCTCCGGCAGCTAAAATTGCATGGCGGCCTTGACCCCCCCACAGTGACAGATTCCTTAAATTCAGGCGACTTGATTCTAAACCCAACCCAAGATTATCCCTAAAATTTTCATGCATATAACTTTTACGTATAATGATAAAATATCTAAGCATAACTTACTGGCAGAGTGTTGGCGTTTGGTAGAAATACGTAGATAACTTGTTACTGTCCTAATAATTGGCATGCCAGATGGCAGCCTCATTTTAACCTACTGTGATATAGCATGTCTAATTGTGTGCTCCATTTTAGTACATAGTTAAAAGATTACGTATTTCAAACACAAGAGGATGTTTTGTTTCACATTCTTGAAAAAATTTATTGTTTTTATTTTACAAAGATTTAACTAACTTCAAACTAAACTACCTAAACTAATAAACAAAACAAAAACTAACTAAAGTCTACTGCTGGACGGCGTCTCCCATTGTAGGGAGTATTTGCCTTAATTGTGGTGTGGCAGGCAGAGTGACGATCGCAGTACCAGACGTTTTACATCTTAGACGCTGCTTAAGTTAGCCGGACTGGCTACTTTACGCCTGGTATAAACAAGATAGTTATATCTATTGATTTTTATATAGGATAAGGGTGACAGACAAGCACACAGTTCCCCTGATGGATAGACATCTACATCTAACCTCGATTACAATCCAAAATGCAGATGCGTTGTTACCCATGAGGACTAAGATGGAATGCCTCGTTTCCATTCAAACACAGCAGCGCTATTTTACCCTGGTATTGTGTTACCATTTGTGCTACAACTATAATATAGTTTCAGCATAGCTCTACCATATATATATATAATAGAATAGCGATTAGAATAAGATCGTTTTGGCACACAGCATCGACTACTCTGAGCACTTTGGCCAAATAATTGACAATATTCTGAGTAGTATGAAATGTGGTGGTGTTTTTTTATAACCTAAATTCAAGTTTAATTAAAATACTATGCACCTAGGTCCAAACAAGGGAAGCAAAGATCAAGCGGTACAAAGAGGCAAAAGAGTTGAAGGAAAAACTTGCAAACCTCTCCAAAGCAATGTCATTACCAAACGCAGATGATGAAACCAAACGAGAGTACACTACAACAATGTTGCTTAGTTACATCAACCAGGCGTTTGATGAGCTCTCTAGTATTGAGCAGGAGAAACCTATGTTGGAATATATGGCAAAGCACAGTGGAGGTTAGTAAAACAGTAGAATAAAGAAAGCCAACTGTTAGCGCCTACTGAATTTTAAATACAAGGTAGATGGTTTTTTGCAAAGAAGATTCTGAAATTTTGGTTGCTCCAATTTGAAGAGTTCTCTTGATAATACTTTGAAAACATTTTCAATTCACTGTTAAATATAAGCTTTTTCTATGTGCCAATTGGTGCAGGGACATGGGTTGGTGAACTCAAAGCCTAGAAGATGACTCGGAACTAGTTTGTAGAATAGAATAGAACAGAATAATTTATTATTCAATATTGATTATAAATGATTCTTATTGAAAGTAATTTTTACTTTTATCACTGGTTCGGTGAAACCTCTGTCCTGGGAAGAACCAGCAAGTAACCCAGTGCGACATATCTTTCCATATTAACATTAAACTAATAATAAATAGTGTAATGTAGGCTTTGTGTACGATACTTTAATGGATATACTGTTATTTGTTATTCACCAGAGCATCTTTTGCTAATTAGCTTGTTTGAAAAGCCCACGCCCAGCAATGGATTTTTAAGGACTGATGATGATGAAGGAGAAGAATTAACCATGTAGTGATGGTGTAAGAATACCTACCACCCAATATCATTCTATGGGTGTCGTAAGAGGCGACAGAAACAAACTGAACGAGTAGATGGGCGCAAACATCTTCCTGATAACAACTGAATAAAAAATAAACTGCGGTTGCCAACCCGCTTGCCAAGTGTGGTAACTAGGGCAAATATATATTTGCCCTAGTGGTAATCTATGGGTCAGGCTTATGTCCATTGAAGTAAAATGTGCTACATACTAGAAGAGACGCTTAGACTTGGTTGTTTGCAGCACGCGTCAGTCCGCGGACTCAACTTACTTAGTCTGTGCCATAAAAGGTACTCTGTGCCTCTTGCCGCGCGCCCCGCACTGCTGCACAGATTTTGTTCGCGGTGTATGTTCTAGTACATAGTACTGATTAGTTCAGTGTGTTCAGCAGTGGCACTTTAGATAGGCTGTAATAGTTGTAGCACGAATGGGTCGGCTTAGTGATGGGCGATTGCGATTGTTGCAAAAAGAAAAAACAATCGACTGAATCGAAAATTGTGCTATTGCGCATTCGATTGTCGATTTAGTAGTTCCTCACCATGATTATTCGAATAACAATCGACAAACTACTAACTGTACGCACACTGCAATCCACCGCTATGTAATGCATGCGAGTGTGTGTCTGTGCAACAACGTGTGCGTGTGCGTGCGGTAACCGCACCATCTTTTGTAACCATTTATTTAGTAGTACGCATAATCGATGCGTTGCGCTTCAAATTAGTATTTAAAGTTGACACGGTAACCGTGTCAGTCTATGTCGCCCGCCAGACGCCGTTAGTCGATAACAATCGACTAACATGGATTGTTATCGAATTTTATCGACTAAACTGAACAATCGAATAATTCGATTAGTTTTTGTAATAATTGTCCATCGCTAGGTGGGCTCGACAGGGGAGGGATCACGCTCTCACATAATAGCAGCTTAACGCTGCTGTGTTTCGTATGGTGAGTGTAGAGAACCGGAGACCCTTTTTACTGGAAATGAGGCATTCCATCTTAGTCCTCACGGGTGACAACATATCTGCATTTTGATTTGTAATTGAGGATAGATGTAGATGCCTATGGGCCACAGTAACAATTTACCATCAGGTGGACTGTGTGCTCGTTTGTCACCCTTATCCTAGTCATTACGGGTGGGATTGAACTTGAGTTGCTGACGTATATGTCGTGCTGGGCTAACGAGCAACAGGATATATAGATAGATAGATAACTCTTTATTGCATTTAAACCTAAAGTTGTTATAATAACAGAAAACTCATGCTGAGTTGTGGCGAAACCACACACCTTTTTTGGCATGCCTTCGAAGTACAAAGCCAAATTTATTAAACTTTTTTTTATAGGATAAGGGTGGCAAACAAGCACACAGTCTACCTAGATGGTAAGTGGGCCCCAAAGACACCTAATCCAAGACATCTATCCTCGATTAAGAATCAAATGCAGATTTTTGTTATAAATTAGTATATTGTTGTGTATGTTAATAGTCTGTGCCAAAAAGTGTTTCTTTCCTTCTTACAATCTCAAAGTTGGTCTTCGAATTCTTGCAATTTGAAATATCCACGTTATTTTGGTTTTTTTTAACCATTTCAGAACCGAAGCCAAAGCATAGAGAGCAAACGACGCCTCTGAAGCCTGTCATAATAACTCGCGACGCTGTGCAGAAGGCGGTGTTCGGAGCAGGATACCCCTCCCTCCCTACTATGACCATCGAGGAGTTCTATGACAAGAGAGTTAGGGAGGGAACGTAAGTGACTGCATATAGAACAGAGATTATTAGTATCAACTATTAATTTTACATAAAAAAAGTTTTATCACCTTATCCTTTGATACTATTTGTATAGTGACTGCCTCGTTGGTTTAGTAGCGTAGGACAGGATTATAGTCCCCGTGCTTAGTAGCCCCAGGACTTAGTAGCCGTGGCTTGGTCACCCGCGGTAAACAAAAAGGAACCCCTTGGCTGGCCCGTGGCGTAGGGCCGGGCTGAGGTGGCCAATCCGAGTGGGCTTGGCGAGCCCACTTCGGATGTGTGTCATCTCGCCGCAGCCCACCGCGGCGAGAGGGGTGCCCTCTCCACCTACCGCTGCAGCCGAAGTGGAGTCGCGGGGGAAGAGGAGTGTTGGTATGTTCATGCGGTGGTGGTGGGGCCGCTGGAAGCACGGTCCTAAGCGACCTGCATCCATCGACTTCCTGCATGTTACGTGTTAGAGCCATAAAAGTTACAGCCTATATACGTCCCACTGCTGGGCACAGGCCTCCTCTCATTTCTGAGAGAGTTTTAGGGCAAGGAAATGTCCGCCGCGCTGCCCCAATGCGTGTTGGCGAACTTCACATGTCTTCGATATATTTTTTTTGATTTCTCAGACATGCTGGTTTCCTCACGATGTTTTCCTTCACCGCCGAACACGTGCGAAATCAGCACTTAAAACTGCAATTAACAATTTCATTGATGCCGGCGGGGATCGAACCCGGGTTGCTCGCGTACTGTGTAACTTACAGCGAGCGCTAACCATCTGAGCTACCAGCCATACTGCAGCTATATTATGGTTGTAGCACGAATGGGTCGGCACGACCGGGGAAGGACTACGCTCTCACAGAATACCAGCGCAAAATAGCAGTTTAATGCTATAGTGTTTCGTATGGTGAGTAGAGAAACGGAGACCCTTTTTACTGGATACGAGGCGTTCCATCTTAGTACTCAGGGGTGACAACGCATCTGCAATTTATAAAAATAGATAAATGTAGATTTCTATGGGCTACAGTATGTTTTAGTATTACCATCAGATGGACTGCGTGCTCGTTTGTCCATTCTATAAAAACAATTCTTACCTGGTCATTACTCCATCTGTAATGTGATTGTATGGTTATTTATTTCGAACAGGTTCCCTGCTGCTGGTACTAACATACCGCACGCAAAAATAGAAAATGCGGAGGCTGACGCAGACGAGGCAGACAAAATAAAAAAGGTAATTTTCTTAAATTATTATAAACCAGTGCTTTTCTACTTTCCCAGCATGCATGTATTCAAGGTTGGCCCCGTCTCAGCGTAACAAAAAGCCTATTCACACATGCTTTGAAGACAGTATGACACAGTATGTTGTGACTTGAAACTATAGTAATTTAGCGGTGAAACTTATTCGTCGCTGAATTACAGTTTAATTTAATCAATTACAATTTATTTATTACTGTTTGGGGAGGTTCCATTAAAACACACATACTTGAATTGGAAAGAGCTCAACGAATGATATTGAAAGTTGCATTTTATAAGACAAAATTTAACAAAAAGACAAAAGTTTATTCAGGGAAGCTAAACGTCCTTACAGTACGGAAATTATATACAGGGTTATTTTGCAATAACCGACCAAATTTGCAGAGAAGGTTCAGAATAAGTAATATAGGCAAATGGTGAAGAAAAATTAATTAAAATAAATCTCAATCATTCTGTCCTTTTTAGGGTTCCGTAGTTACTCAACAAGGACCCTTATAGCAGTACGGAAATTATATACAGGGTTATTTTGCAATAACAAATTTGCAGAGAAGGTTCAGAATAAGTAATATAGGCAAATGGTGAAGAAAAATTAATTAAAATAAATCTCAATCATTCTGTCCTTTTTAGGGTTCCGTAGTTACTCAACAAGGACCCCTTATAGTTTCGCCATGTCCGTCCGTCCGTCCGCGGTTTTGCTCAGAGACCCTAGGTCCTACAAATCTGTAATTTGGCATCGTTATAGATATTAATCACGCCTAGAAAACTGTGAAATAAAATCTTAAAAAACATTTTTATTTTGGGTATGTACTTCCCATACAAGTAAATGGAGGACGATTTTTTTACCCGTCTATTACATCATGTGCGGTATAGTTGGATAGGTCTTTCAAAAACACTGGAGGTGTTGAACAACATCTTTTCGATTCGGGGGTCCGTTTGCGAAATATTTAGCTTTAAAGTGGTATTTTTCATTAGAGTCATGTGTCCCCCCCCTCTACCAACTAAACCGCTGTATGTGGAAATGTGAAAAGTATACACAATAGTAGTATATATAATGAAGTTAAAAGAAAAACTATCACAGCTAAGTAGAGTTAAGAGGTGAACGAGTAATAGTCGACCAAGTTATAAAATGCACTTGGATTAGTAAAAATTTCGTTACAACTCCATAGAAAATTACCTAAAACTAGCTGCATTATAACTTTGTAATGTTATTGTAAACTGTTAAAAATAAACATTTTATGAAGAAAACGACTTAATATATGCATTACTACTATTAGCTTTACTTTTTCATTTGCGAGATAGATGGGGTATTATTTTCAAAATCGAAAAGTTTTTTTAATCTTTTTTGAATACCACTCCCTATAAGTCTGATTTGAAAATAAGTCCTTCAGTTACAATCTTCTTATTTGGGCCCATTTTTAGTCGTTATAGCGGTCAAACCGCGAACTCACTTATTATGCTCATTATCAAGAATGCCCACGTATTGTGACGGGCAACTACGAAACCCTACCTGTAGCGTGACCCGACACGCACTTGGCCAGTTTTTTTTAAATTATAAATGCGTGGTAATGGAGTTTAACTGATTTGTCATTAATAAAAATATCTAACGCTTACTATTTTACTGCGCACGCACACATTCGTTAGGATCGATCGGTTGGTCAAAACGTTGTGAATTGAATCGCACACATAGGAGCGCGCGTACGCGTAATTGTTGCCAATAAATCACATTCAATTTGGGATAATTTTAAATAAAAGTAGAAGCCTTATTTACTCGTATTTTCAATACCTGCAATAACGGTATTCATTATTTGTATATTTGAACCTAAGTTTAAAATTTGGCTACTCTTTGAAAAATAACTATATATTGTGTACAATTAAAAACCAAACACACTTGCACTGTTTCACACCTAATTTCCTACAAACGAGGACAAGAAATTATGAGGTATGCGAAATTTATGTACTATACTATTTATGAAAGAAATGGTAACTAGAGTATGTAGGAGAAATAAATTTTTATTATTTATTTATTTATGTATTTTTAATTTATTTATTCAATTACAGTTTTATTTTGCAGTTGTTTAACTTTTTTAATTACTTTGAAATTATTACTGGATTAACAGTCCATCTCATGGTGGCTACTGCGTTACTATACGTAGTAGAGTCATGCTGCAGCTATATTATGGTTGTTGCACGCAATGCATGTAACAAAAGCTAAACCGTTACCGTTACAGCCTATTAAAGTCCACTGCTGAACATAGGCCTTCTCCATAGATTGCCAACTCACTTGCCAAGCGTGGGAACCATTTGCACATAGTTCCCACGCTTGGCAAGCGGGTTGGCAACCGCAGTTTTTTATAGGATAAGGGTGAAAAAGAGCACACAGTTCACCTGATGGTAAGTGGATGCTGTGACCCATAGACATCTACATCTATCTTCAATAAAGAATCAAAATGCAGATGCGTTGTCACCCGTGAGGACTAAGATGGAATGCCTCATTTCCAGTAAAAGGGTCTCGGTTCTCTACACTCACCATACGAAATTATAATATGAAGTATATTATACGAAGTATTCTGTGAGAGCGTGGTCCTTCTCCGGTCGAGCCGACCGTTCGTGCTACAACTATACTCCTAATATAGCTGCAGTATGGCTCTACCACGTTGAAGTTGAATTTTAATCGATACTAGGAAGACACTGTTCCTCTTACGGTACCCACGGGATGATATGGGGCAGTATAATGCAGTGACCCTAAGAATATAGGACGCCCCAATCCGAGACTTTGTTGAACAAAGTCTCGGATTGGGGCGACCAAATCTAGTCCAGTTCAATCTCCAGAAGACACAAGTTTGCGCGTTTACCGCTAAAAGGAACCCTTTGTCGTATCTCCTCAGTTTCAAGGCACTCCTTGACATATCGAGTGACGTGCAGTTCCGTGGTCACTTGGAAGAGAAGGCCAAATTGGCCTCTAAAAGCTTGGCGTGCTCAGTAGAGCGGGCAGTATTTCATGCCGGCACACCGCCTGCAACTTTACAAGGCGCAGGTTCGGCCTCACATGGAATACTGTTCCCATCTCTGGACAGGGCCCCAGTGCCAGCTCCTTCCACTTGACCGCATTCAGCGCAGAGCGGATCGAATCGTCGACGACCGAGTTCTTTCCGATCGGCTTGACTCACTAGCACTGCGTAGAGATGTTGCATCTCTTTGCGTATTTTATCGCATGTACCACGGGGAGTGCTCTGAGGAATTGTTCGGACTAATTCCAGCCGCTCAATTTCACCATCGCACATCGCGACAAAACTCGCGATACCATCCATACCATCTGGATGATTGGCGGTCCACCACTGTGCGATTTAGAAGATGTTTTCTTCCTCGCACTACTTCCTTGTGGAACCGATTACCACCAGCGATTTTTCCGGACCGATACGACTTAGGGACCTTCAAGAAAAGAGCCTACTCCTTTTTAAAAGGCCGGCAACGCATCTGTAATTCCTGGTGTTGCAGTTGTTCATGGGCGGCGGTAGTCACTAACATCAGGTGAACCGCATGCTCGTTTGCCCCTCTCCTATAAAAAACATAGGGTCTTCTTTAGTTAGCAACCAACGAAGTCCCTCAGCCGCGGTGCCACAGCGTTCGCGAAATTTGATATTTGCTATGAAATTCCATTCATCATGTCCTATTATTCTGGGGATATTTGCCATAGTTCCCACGCTTGGCAAGTTTTTATTTTTAATCGATACTAGGAAGACACTGCTGCCCATCTCCTGATTTGTTTCCCTCTGTCGGGCTCTTACGGGCCCCACGGGATGACATGGGGTAGTGTCGTGTAGTAACCCTAAGAATAGTAGGACATAGGGTCTTCTTTAGTTAGCAACCAACGAAGTCCCTCAGCCGCGGTGCCACAGCGTTCGCGAAATTTGATATTTGCTATGAAATTCCATACATGTCCTACTATTTTAAACCATAGTTTAAACCCGATTTTTTTTTAATAATATTGGGATGACATACGAACTAACATTCTAACTTATGGTAAGAAGCTACTGCGGTTAGTGGACACCTCCAAACAACTTCAAAAAGAGGACCAAAGAATAAGAGTGTGCACGGCTGTTTGGCGGCAGAAATATACAGGGTTATTTTTCAAAGACCAGCTAAATTTAATAATTAAGTTCAAAATATAAATACTGATATACACTTTTTGCAGTTTTGAAAAATACGCGTAAATAAGGTTTCTACATTTATGTGAAAATATCCGAAATTGAATGTGATTTATGGACAACAACGACGCGCGCTCGTGTGTGTAAGAGTCAATGCACGGAACTTAAGCCTACTATTTACTTCCTTAATCACACGCTCGCTACTAAGTTGATAACTACGACGCGAATTATGATTCCAATTTTCCCTTCACACTTTAAACGGGCTTAGGACCGTCATAATAAAAAATTAAGAAAAAATATATTTCAGCGACGACTGAGATAGATGCTATGCAAATAAAAAGTTCTGCACACCTCGAATTAAATAATATTTTTACTCCCACACAAAAGACAGTTCGAAATACAAGTTTAGACTACAGAGCGAGGGAAAGAGGTGGAGAATAAATGTAAACAATTAGTTGTAGAAAAAATAGTTAAGCTGGAAAGCCAATGATACGTAGGCGCGATTTAAATAATGGTTACTCATGAGCGTAGCGACTAGCACTGAAGGTGTTGCGGAGTGACTGGGGCTGGCCGGTAAAAACGAAGTCGCCCGGACGGCTACGAAGGCAGTGGAATGGTGCCGAGCATTGCCGACCTCAACCGACACGATCATCGCGTCGGCGCGTACGCTGTTCAATAAACATATTCAAAACTGACAGAAATTGTATGTTGTTGTATATTGTTGTGTTACAGACGTAACCGATGACTATCTTTATTATGGCGTATTTAAAAATTGGAATCAAGTATTTACAACTATTAACAATTTAAAACGATTAACTATTTACATCTTAAATATGCAATCACTTAAAATAAAACGAACTTACTGGTATTTTAATAGGTGTTCAAAATGGAGTCCGTTTCTCACAATGCACAGTTGAGCACGTTTCCTTAAACTATTTTTCTAATTACATGTGTCTGAGCACTTTTCACTTCCGTGAATGCAGCAATTATTATGCTGCGGAGGTCGTCATAGCTTTGGGCCTCTTTGACGTAAAGTTGTCTTTTTATTTCACCCCACAAATAAAAGTCTAATTGTGTAAGGTCCGGTGACCATACAGGCCATGGTATAGAGCCGTCACACCCAATCCACCTATCTTCGTATTCGCTATTCAAATAATCACACACTGCACTTTAATAGTGAGGTGGAGCACCGTCGTGTTGGAAATAAACATTATTCAGTAACACTAGGGGTATATCGTCCAGGAAATCTTGAATAACACCTTGTAACATGTCCAAATAATTACCACCCATTAATCGTCTTTCAATGAAGTACGGGCCCACAATTATGTTATCAATAAATCCGGCCCAAACATTTACACTAAATCGCACTTGATAATAACTATCTTTTATAGCGTGTGGGTTGCATACTGCCCAGTAATGTTCGTTGCGACTATTATAAAGCCCTACACGCGTAAACTGGGCTTCGTCAGTCCACATAATGTTAGTACGATTTCGTCGTTCGTCTGTTTGTCTGTTATTATTTGTCTGTTAGTATTATCAATGTTTGACAACAACCATTCACAAAAATGTTTTCGAGGTGGACCATCGTTATTATTCAGTGCTTGCACACGTTGGTAACGAAATGGATGATATCCAGAAGAATTGAGTAGTTTTCACACGTAGTACTGGCTGTGACAAGTAATACTACCTACGAAATTTTAAAAATAGGACACTCGGTACGTAATGAGGTCATGGTCAAGTCAACACTGTCGGCCGGCCAGGTGAACGTACCCAGCGGTGTAATGGAAGGGAAAGGGCGGGGAGACGCGTTTGTTTTTACCTAGTCAAAACAACTATTAGATACCTAAATCTGTAACTGAGCGCGAGCGCCGAACGCCACAAACTACTTCCGAACTCAACACTCCCTTACGAATGTGTGCGTGCGTATAAAATAGTAGGCGCTTCATATTTATGACTGACAAGCAATTAAAATAATGCATTTCGACACATTTTGAATATAAAGGATAAAAAGGATAAAATGTTTCAGTTTTTTCACCATTCGCTTATGTTATCTATTCTGAACCTCCTCTGTAAATTTGGCCGGTTATTGCAAAATAACCCTGTATAAAAATGTGGTATCAACCCAGACAGAGCCAAGATGTACTATGTAAAATTGCTAGAATAAATGCTGGGTGGTGGCTGCGACAGGAAATCATGGCCACATTTCTTTCTGTGCATGCTGTATGATTCGACTATTGAAAATGAAAGTAAAATAGAGCAATGCACATCCTCCTCAATACAGGAGAGAATGTCCAGAAGTAGATTGATTACAGTTTTTTGTTTTGTGCATATGTGTGTGTTTTTATTCATCTTTTGCTGTTGAATATAGGCCTACCCTCATACCTCATGATTGCTTCATGCACAATATCCCCCATATTTACCATAGTTGCCACGCTTGGTAAGTTTTTTATTATTTAAAGTTGTTATCAGGAAGGTGCTGATGCCAATCTCCTGTTTCATTTTCTTCTGTCGCAAGATTTGGGGTGGTAGATTCTCTAACGTCAACACTACACGGCGATGTATGTGTAATGGTGTATGTGTGATGGTGTATGTGTGATGAAAGCTATAATGAGGGCTCCGTTCATCAGACGTCGCTAGTTGGGACTGAGGTGAAGTTTTTTGTTACACTATGTTCATATATTTGAGAAGTTGCGTTTTAAATAAAAGTTCATCGGTTCCTAGAGTGTAATATAAATACACAAAACAATGGCTCAGTGGCTTCTATTTGATATCTTTCACATTTTTGACTCTTTTTTGATTTTTCTACCTTTTAGGAGTATCCTTATTTGGGTTTATTCCTTTCTAATCTAATTAATATAAAATATAACTAATATTACAGAAAGAAACATTAACCCTTATATTTTCTAATAAATTAACCTACCCACCATGTAATATGTGTAATGTTTCACCTCATTCCTAAGTGACGCCGGCCTGGTGGCAAAAAAGTCGTGGATACCCTCATTACTAACAGCATTGACAACATTTTCAACGTGGTAGAGCCATGCTGCAGCTATGTTAATTGTATAGTTGTAGCACGAATGGGTCGGCTCGACCGGGGAAAGACCACGTTCTCATAGAATACCAGCGTAAAATAGCAGCTTAATGCTGCTGTTTCATATGGTGAGTGTAGAGAACTGGAGACCCTATTTCCTGGAAAAGAGGAATTCCATCTTAGTCCTCACGGCTGACAACGCATCTGCATTTTGATTCGCAAACGAGGATAGATGTAGATGTCTATGGGCCACAGCAACCACTTACCATCAGGTGGACTGTGTGCTTGCTTGTCACCCTTATCCTATAAAAAATTGAATTCTTTAAGACCTTCATTGATTGTATAATATCACGTGAGTTTAAATTCTATAGGAACTTCTGAACGAAGAGGACGATCCAGAAGAATTGGCCAGGAAACGCAACATGGACGAATATAAAGATGACCATCGCCGCGGTTGGGGCAACCGACATAATAGAAGTTAATTCATAGCGACATCTAGTAGCGAAGATCCACAACAATAATAAACATGTTTTTAATTTGTTGCTACGTCGTGCGGCTGATATTTCTAACCTTCTGCATAAGCGACATCTGTAGGCGCTCTTTTGAAATTTATACTAGTGACGTCTATTGGTGGTTTTTGTAATCTTGTTGATTGAAAATCCTGTAACACATTTTTAAATATTTTACGTTTGTGCTAATACTCGTTCGATAAATCTATGCAAATTATATCGTTAAAATATTATTAAATTGTTTTATTTCTGGCATTCCGTCAGCAATACTTAGTTGATGTTATTATTTTCGATAAATAAAACAAAAGACGATGTTGTTTTAAGTTCCTGGGTAGTGTATACTGTACTGGTACTGAAAACTGTCAAAGATTTTAAATTATCGTAGGCGAGCGAACCGAGTGGGATCCCCGCTGATCATAATCAATTAAATTGTTGATTCCGAGTACCAACAACTCTTGTAATGGAAGATGCCTCGCTGAGCTTCCACTATCAAACTAATCCACTCCTCTTGAGTGTGGGTGCTCTGGTTGCACTACGTATTCTTGAGCTGAGCGACAAAACAAAGGCGACCCCTGCCGTGCTATCCGTGAACTTCTGCAACATCAGGGGACTTCACCCGAACCTAAACGCCGACCACTATCATCACATATCATCTGGAGGCGGCGAAGCCGGCGAAGCCGGCCTTGCTCTTTGTGACCGAGACGCAGGTGTTCTCTCCGGCTTATACTTCGTAACATTCCTACCCGGGGTACAAATTGGAACACTCCTTTGTGCTTCGGACTGGAGTTTGTGTATACGTCAGACAGGACATCTGTGCTCGACGCCTCGGCAGTCTCAAAGGTTCGGACCTGTCCAAATGGCTACAGATTTCTTGCTACAGCAGATCCCTTCCGCAGAGATCGTGATCCTTGGCGATTTTAACGCCCATCACGGCGAATGGCTCGGTTAACGTTTAAACGATCATGCGGGGAGTTCTGTTTATGACTTTGCCTAGGCATATGGTCTGACACAACTGGTTACTTCGCCTATGTGGATTTCCCAGTTCGGCCTTCTGCTGACCTCTCATCCGGACGGATATCAGGTCTCCGTTGACGCCCCTTTTGGCTCCTCGGGCCATTGTCTAATCCGGAGTGTGGAACTCACGCTAACATCGCGGTAGCATTCTGCAGGCTGCAGCCGTTTATGACACTATAGGTCGGCCGATTGCTATTTGTTGATGATTGCGATTGCTACCTTTGGGGGCGGGTTTGCTTCTTGCCGTAAGATCCCAACGTTGTTGCTGATTCCGTCACTGATGTGGTACTTCAGTGGAAGGAACTTTTTATTCCATTTTCTGTGGTGCTCATCGGAGGCAGATCCCAGTCATGGTTTGGTCGCTCCTGTAAAATAGCATATAGCAGGAGTGCTACTGAGCCTGGGCTGACGCATCAACGTCCTGGGATGAAAACACTAGCGCTCATAAGAAGAAGAATAATTACGCCTCCAGGAGGCGGAATTATTCTTTTTGCTTTCTTGACTGGGAGTCCTTCAAAAGAGCCATTTCCAAGGCGAAGTCAGACCACATCGGCAATATTGTAACACAACAAACAAAACTTTTCCTTCAGGAACCCGTGCATTCTGGTCTCTCGCCAAGGCTGTCCAAGGGAATTTCTGTCAGCCGCCTTTCCCATCTCTGCACAGGGAGGACGACTCATTGGCCCATGCCGCAGATGACGGTAGAAACACAACGCCGCCCATACCGGTATGAGTGCTCCATACCGGATAAACTGTTTACACAGCGCTCGGTTCGCAAAGCACACTCCTCCTGGACGTCAACAAGTCGAGTGGGCCTGATGGAGTCCCTCCCAATGTGCTGAAGACGTGTACTCTAAGGCGTCTTTTCTGGTACTTCTACTCCCTAGGCGTATTCCTGAATTCATGGAAGACAGCTTTGGTTCACCTGATCCCTAAAAAGGCGACCCATCTAACTACAGGTCTATCGCCATCACCTCCTTGTTCATCAAAATAATCAAAATAATGGAATCCATTATAAACTGCCAGCTCATGAGGTACCTTGCCGATCACCGGCAGATTAGTGGCCGCTAATACGGTTTTCGTCGGGGTCAATCAGCTGGTGATCTTCTGGTCTACCTGACTCATAGACGGGCGGAGGAAGTAGAGTCTAAGGGAGGCCTTAGTCGTTATTTTGGACATAGCGAAGGCCTTCGATCGGGTTTGACACAAAGCGCTTCTTTCAAAGTTTCTGTTAAAGTATTCATAGAAATGAAACAGCGTGTTCTCATTTAGTCACCATCTTTGATTCTCTCCCATAGATATATTGATTCACATAGACAATATACCTCGATTTTAATATGACACTAAACTAATTTTGCTGCTCAATATCGATACTGACACTTACATAAATATCGATACTATAACAGTTTCCATCCTGTGGGCTTCAGTATTATCATCATTACAGCCCTTCACAAGTCCACTGCTGAACATAGGCCTCCCCACGGAATGCCACAAAGCACGGTCCCGAGCCACTTGCATCCATTGACTTCCTGCATGTCTTACCAGGTCGTCACTCCATCTAGTGGGGACGCCCACACTTCGCCTGCCGGTACGAGGCTGCCACCGAGAACCTTGCTTCCCGTCGGTTCTCGATCGGTTCTTCGAGCTATATGGCCGGCCCATTGCCACTTCAGCATTTGGGCTATGTCGGTTACTCTAGTTCTACTGCGGATATCCTCATTTCTAAGTTTATCACGCAGAGAACCCGAGCATAGCCCTCTCCATAGCTCGCTGAGCGACCTTGAGCTTCCTCATACGGCCAGCAGTGAAGGACCACGTCTCAGTTCCATATGTCATCACTGGCAACACGCACTGGTTGTACAATTTAGTTTTGAGGTTTTGAGGTATGCCTGACGAGAAGATGGGTCGTAATCTCCCGAACGCTGCCCAGCCGAGTTGAATCCGTCGATTGACCTCTCGGTCGAAGTTGAACTTACCTAGTCAGACTATTTGTCCCAGGTAAACATATTCGTCAACAACTTCGAGCTTAGTGCTCCCAACAACTATCGGCATAGGTGTGACATGGACATTAAATATGATTTTTGTTTTGTCCATGTTCATCTTGAGACCTATCCGTTGGGAGACAATATTAAGGTCATTGAGCATAGTGCTTAGGTCCTCCAGCGATTCTGCCATAAGGGCTATATCGTCGGCAAATCGAAGGTGAGTGATGTACTCGCCATTGATGTTAATACCGTATCCTTTCCAGTCCAGTAGCTTGAAAACGTCTTCCAATGCAGCGGTGAAGAGTTTCGGTATTGCGTCACCCTGTCTTACACCTCTCTGCAGTTGGATAGGTTTCGTACCTGGTTCTGTACTGATAGCCATCGTAGCCCTACTGTACAAACACTTCAGCACCTCGATATACCGACAGTCCATTTGGCACCGCTGAAGCGACTGGTGCTGCAGTTGCAGCTGCTCAAATTTCGACGGAATCAAAGGCTTTCTCAGTCCACATACGCAGGCAAAGTGGCAGATTGTACTCTTCGGTCTTTTGTACAATTTGCCGAAGGGTATGTATGTGGTCTATGGTGCTAAAGCCTTTTCGGAAACTGGCTTGTTCGGGAGGCTGGAAGTCGTCGAGTCTGCATGCGAGACGATTCGTAATGACTCGAAAAGCACGTAGACGCGGCTCAGAAGGAAATCGGTCTGTAGTTCTTCAAGAGAGCGTTGTCGCCTTCTTGAAGAACAAGACCACCGCACTTCGCTCCACGCCTCCGATGTAATGCCACCATGGAGGACGGAATTAAAGAGCTTCTGACGGACTTCAAGTACCGGTTTTCCACCCGCTTTCAGAAGCTCCGATGTAATTCCATCCTCACCTGGGGAGCCATTCTGATCTCGCTCAGACTGACATCCGGGATATCATCGGAATAGTGTCGGATAAGACTTGCTCTTGGATCGTTACTCACACTTGCGTGTGGCTCCAACGATGACGTGTACAGCTGCCCATAGAACCTCTCAATCTCACTCAAAATCTCAGGTGTCCCAGAAACGATGCTGCCACATTCGGTCTTCAGCTTCGACAGTTGGCTCTTTCTGGCAGACAGATCTCTGGCAAAGACTTTGGAGCCCTGGTTCCGCTCGATCGCTTCTTCAATACGAGCTGTATTGAAGTTGCGCAAGTCCCGCCGCATGCATTTGGAGATCTGTCTGTTCAGTTGCCTGTATGCTGTCAAATCTGCTGAAGACTGTAGCTTCATCTCCCGTCTAACAACCTTGAGATTAGAGTGTGATCGGAGATTTTGTGTTCTTCTGCGACGGGTCTTACAGAACTTAGCTCCGACAGCATGGACAGTTTCCACATGCTTGTCATTCATATCGTCCACTTCATTGAAATCTTCTAGGCACTGAAACGATTTTGTAACTCGAGCTGAAAGTTTTCGAGGCTTTGGATTAGAGCACGAGGGGGACGGAGCGTTGACTTCATTAGACGTGACCTCTCCAACTTTACGTTTAGGTTCAGTGTGCCTCTCACCATTCGGTGATCGCTGCCAGTTTTCACCCTCGCGATCAATGAGACATCACTGAACAGTTGTCGTCTGGTCGTCATAATGAAGTCAATCTCATTTTTTGTCGAACTGTCGGGGCTCGACCAGGTCCACTTTCTGTGGGGCCGCTTTTGGAAGAAAGAGTTCATCATAAAGAGTCCCTCTTTCTCCATAAAGTCGGCCAGCTGCTGGCCCCTTGGGTTCCGTTGCCCTATTCCGAATTTCCTTACTTTCAGCTCACCGCTCTCTCTTGTGCCTAGTTTTGCGTTGAAGTCTCCCATTAACACCGTATAGTGGGTTTTGGAGGAATGCATGGCTCTAGAGATATCCTCATACATTTCCTCCACCTCCTCATCGGGGTGTGCCGAGGTTGGTGCGTAAACCTGTATGACCTTCAGCGAATACCGTTTGGTGATTCTGAGTATAAGGTACGCAACCCTCGTCGACACACTCCCAATCTTTACAACGTTGTTAACGAGAGACTTGTGGACGATAAATCCGACACCTTGGGACAGATGGTCGCCCTCCCGGTGATAGAACAAGTTGCCGGATTCGAGGATTACCGTGTCCTCCCCCTCTCTTCGGACCTCGGATAGTCCTATTATATTCCAGCGTAACTTATCTATCTCTTCTTCCAGCTCCAGGATCTTCTCGTCAGTCCTCAGGTGCATGCGTTATATGTTGCCAGGTCGAGTCGTCGGTGGCAACCGAACCTCCACTGGAGATTCTAGCACCCCTGCCCCGCCGTTACCATGGTCGCCACCGTAGCCAGAAATAGCGGGCCGCCGGCGACTGGGGCCGTTTATTTGTCTCGTTGCTCATGGGGTATATTGCCATAGTTGCCACGCTTGGCGAGCGGGTTGGCAACCGCAGTTTTTATTGCTTTTGCTTTTATCAGAAAGATGCTGCTGCCCATCTTCTGTATCAGTTTCCTCTGTCGCCTCTTACGACACCCACGGAAGATATGGGGTAGTGGGTATTCTTACCCGCCACTACACGGGAGCGCAAGTACTATATTACATTTACGAAGATTTTGTAATTAAGTACTAATCTATATATAAATTATGTAAAAATCTTGCATTTTAATACTTGGAATTAGAAAACGAGATTTTTAAGTATGAAACGCTATTCCGATGTCGGGATGAGTTTCTATGAGCCCTTATTCCACGGGCTATACACACGCAAAATACAGGTTGTTCATAATTTTACGCAGCTTGATATGCACTTTGCTTTAGTTTTAATAACGCGTAGGTTCCTATTTCCTTTATAATAACTTTCACAAACTTAGGTACGTAATTGTAAACATTAATGGATAACTCAACTACATTAATTTAACCTTTAACCAGGCTCAAGAAAACCGCTTTAAGCTGGGTTTCTATGGATTTAACTTACTATTTGCGTCTTGTATGACGTGTAGTCGGTGAAAATTGGAAAAATGCATGGAAAAGTAAAGAAAATGACGTGGAACAACATATAATCCCTTTGCCTGGCAAGAAATAAAATCATGGGAAACGTAACCTTTGCCTGGTAAGATAATTGAGAAATTTAGTGACTACTTAATATTTGAAGCTAAAATTTTCTTATTTTTTGTATATAAATAATTTAAATATAAAAATCCTAGTAATATTAACTTTTTAGCTTATGATTACATCAGCTTCATCAGATCACTAGGCAGTAAGTATTAGAAAGAAAACATATTGTACGAGCGTGAAATGCAACGTACAGTTGTCAAGTCATCATTTCACAACTTGACCTCTTTTACATATTTCCGTGGCAAATGTATTTTAAAATCAGTTCGCTTATAGCCATCAAGAGCGCTACGCGTTAGGTGGAACGAAAAAAAATTTCAGAATTTTATTTTGGAATAGTTGTATTATGTTGCCTAATGACATTAGTTAGCTCCATTTAAAATATAAATATTATCAGACAGCGGTAAAAGCCCCGCCAGGACACAAAACATTTACAAAATGATGATTTTGGGGCTATTTACACAGCCTACAAAATAGTACAGAATTCATTACAATTCGTTTATTTTATTCAAAACATATTCAAATATAGTAGTTAACTAACTGTTGCAATTAAACATTTCATTATTTTAATATAATTTGGCGCTGGGACAGAGAAGAAAAGTGCGGACGAAGCGGGGGCGGCACGTGATAATCTACGAATTGCAGTGTTTTGTTTTAACCAGTGTCGATAATTGTCTCAAGGATAAAGGTCGCGCGTCAATTATTTTCACGAGTACTTATTAGTTTACGTTTTTAAGTGTATTAACATGACTTCTACGAGACAAAAGTTAAAATGTCCAATATTTGGTGAAAGTGCAGAGTTGAAAGAGAATATTCTTCCTACGTATGAAAATGTGATGAAATTCTATGATTGGGTACGACAAGACTTAAAAGTAAGAAATAACACAAGAAAAGAACCTACGTTTTTGGAAATTGCCGAAATAGTTGCTACGAAAATCGAAGAATTGTGGATAAAATCTTCTATTCCAATTGTCACACATAAACGAGTTTTACAGCTAATAAAAAGTTATCACTCAAAATGTTATAATTTGAAAAAGTCTTTGAAGAAACTTAAGGCAGAAAAGTTAAAAGAGTTTAGAGTACAAAGTAGAAAGCTTTTTGACATAGCTGCATGTAAATGTAAAAAATATATAAGCTGTACCTGTGTGAGAGAAAAAAAGGTACCAAAAGAGGAACAAATATTTTTAGAAGACCAACGCTCTAACAGACTAATGGTTCTAGGAAGAACGGATCTCGTCCAGAGTAAAAAATTACAGAATAGAAGATTACGTGCTCTTAAACATGAAATCAGGCATAATTCAAATATAATTAAAGAAATTCCTTCTACTTCGTATCGGCTAAATAGATCTGAAGTTTGTTCTAATGTCGACCTTCCTTCTTGCTCGTCGACCGCAGATGGTATTGACACCACTCAAACAGTGGATCAAAAGCCTATAAAGCTCACGGATGCCAGTCTTCATGGTTTGACGACTGTATGCGATAGGTACGGAGTATCAGACAGAGCTGCAGCAGCTATCGTATCATCTGTTCTATGTTCTGCTTCTGATGCCGACTCTGAGGCACAGTCTACTAACGTTGTGGACAGGATGAAACTAAGAAGAATAAGACAGAAAGTACGCGAGCAAATTTTAACAGAAGAAAGAGTTATAGAAATTCCTGCATTATATTTCGATGGAAGAAAAGACAAGACGGCTAAAACTGTATTAAAAGGATCAAAGAGGTTTAGAGTGATTGTACAAGAGGAACATATTTCGATTATAAAAGAACCAGGTTCTGTTTACGTTGGGTATGTTGTTCCAGCATCGGGCAGTGCAAGAAATATTGAAAGAGCTATCCACAGCTTTTGACGATTGAAAAGATATCACTAGAGTATAATGGCAGTTGGCTGTGATGGAACAAACACAAATACAGGAAAAGTGGGAGGCGTTATTCGTCTTTTGGAAAATAGACTATCCCGACCATTGCAATGGATAATTTGTCTCTTACATAATGAGTTGCCATTGAGGCATTTGTTTACCTATTTGGATGGCCCTACTTCAGGACCTAAATCATTTGCGGGGCAAATTGGTAAAGCATTAGAGACATGCGAGACGTTGTCGTTGGCCCACTTTAAGAAGATAGACTGTGATCTACCTCCACAAATAATAACAGATCTCAGTACAGACCAAAAATATCTACTAGAAATTATTACTGCTGTCATAAGTGGATCCTGCTCTCCCGATTTATTAAACCGAAGCCCAGGTAAGCTATCCCATGCCCGCTGGTTAACAAGAGCTAATCGCATACTGCGTTTATATATTTCTACTGAAAATCCACAAGAAAATCTTGTAATTTTAGCTACGTTTGTCGTAAAATCGTACGCCCTCTGGTTCGCTATCAAAACACATTCATCCTGCAAAGATGGTTCAAAACATTTATGGAAGCTCATTAACAGCACTAGGTATTTGTCCAGCGAGTTGTTGGCGATAGTGGACCCTGTTTTAATTCGAAACAGTTACTTTGCTCATCCCGAAAACATGTTGTTAAGTATGATAACAGATTCACGGAAGCATATTAGAGAACTCGCTGCAAGACGCATTTTAAAAGCTCGTCAAGCTAATAAAAATTCTGTTCCGCGCATGTTTGAGGTGCCAAAGTGAACCTTAATTCACGTTGTTACATAGACTTGATTGACTGGCAACAAAATATATACGAACCGCCAATACTAAAGAATATTTCTGATGAGCAGTTGCAAGATCTCATTGAAAATGGAGGAGATGCAGTTTTGGAGTTTATGAGACTGCCTTGCCACACCCAGGCTGTGGAAAGATCAGTCAAAGTTGTGACAGAAGCAGCTCTAAGTGTGTGCGAAAAGAAAAGAAGAGTTCATAAAATCTAAATTAGCATCTCGAAAAGTCATGCCAAAGTTTGAGACGAAAAAGGATTTCTGCTTTAAAAAATAACATTATTCATAGAGTCATAACTTTTTTAACTTGTATTCACATTGAAAATAAACTATTTTATTAATGAAAACAATCTTTATTTTATTATTTCCATGCATAACATATAACATTTACTTCTAATTTTGTATGTAGGGTGTACTATACAACGCGTCTATAAAAACTTGAAAAATGAAATTTCAAGTCTATGGCGGGAGTTCAAGCAGTCGAGTTAGAGTTTTTATATTAAGGTATATTATTTACAATTACATAAAGCAACTTTTACATGGTATTCCGAAAAGATTCTAGAAAAATTTTTTTCATACAAAAGTGTTCCACCCTACTACGTACGTACTCATTATCAGTAGTTCTAGCCTTTATAATTTGTAAACTTATCCAAAATATATTTTTATCAAACTTATCAAGCGTTATCAGTTTATCATCCCCTTAGTGTCGGTACAACCCCGAACATTGGTCCTTCGAGCTTTCCGAAAAAGCGGGACCTTGGCACGTGTGCCCTCGTTGCGGTGTGGACGTGTCAGTGTTTCCGCTCAGTAACCTATCGGATTTTTTCGAACACGTGGCGCGTAATTGCGTGACTGTCACTGTGCTATCAAGAAACCAGTGACGCAGCAAGTATCAAGTCGGTGTGCGATCAAGGTGCACGCCTGCGTCTGGAGAACGAAGTCTCTGGTCATCATCAGTCGGTGAGCGTGTCTGCTCACATTCGCCGTTCAGCAGATATCAAGTAAGATCAGCCCTTTTTCTCTTCTTTATCATGTCGAAAATGGACGACTTCCTTGCTAATCAGCAGCAAATCGCTCAGGCGATAGAGCATGTCTTTACCAATTTTAATAAAGACAGCTCAGAAAGGAAGACATCAGACTATATACAGCGTAGATTAGACATGTTAGATAAGTATTGGCTAGAGTTTAAAAATAATCATGCAAGATTATCAGAGTTCGGTATTGAGTCTAATAGCTACTTTACGAATCAAGAATTTGAACGAGTAGCCGAAAGATACGGGTCTATTAGGCTTCATATACAGAACTATCAGCCGCTTACAGGAGAAAGGCCCAGAATGCCTCTGCTGATCCACCGACTTTTGTTATGAGAGAAGGCGAATCCTCTCGACCATCAGGGCAAGCAACAGGCACGACGATCAAGACCGACGATATGCTGAGAAAACAGTTCAGTAATTTTAAAGCTTTCCAGCGTACTGTAGTAAACATTGACCTTGATTTCGTGTCAGAAAAGTGGGAATTTGATAATTTATTACGGACGATTCAAACCCGGTGGGCAGCAATTGACGCGCTGCACTGGGACTTAGATAGCGAGCTAGAAGGGTCGAACAAGGAATATGAAGATACTTTTAACAGCTACGAATCAGAATACAGTAGAATCAAGAAAGCCATTAACAAGAAAATGTGGTCAGTGGCTCACAGGGAAAAGTCTACGCCGCAGATGGAGATTCCGACTTTCAGTGGAAATTATAACACCTGGACTTCTTTCAAGGACCTTTTCACTGAAACAATTCATAACAATCTGTCTATGTCCAACGCGCAGACGATGCAGTATCTCAAGACCAAGGTGAAAGGAGAAGCCGAGAGACGAATCCAGCATGTCAGTGTTAGCTCGGACAACTACGATGTGTGTTGGGACATTTTAAATCAAAGATTTAATAACAAGAGGCTTATATTTTCATCAAATATCAGTTTACTTTTAAATATTCCTGTTATGCAACATTAGTCACAATTGACTGTCTGAATGCTATCAAGAACCTAGGGATCGGAGTAAGCTCATGGGACCCTCTGATTGTATACATTTTTCGCAAAATTAGACACGGATCATACTCAGATTATATTGAATCCGTTAAGCACCCAAGAGAGTTGCCCGTGCTGAACAAACGAATTCACTACTTTGGAATCAGCTCGTAGGAAGCAAGATAACCCTACACAAAAATATCGAGGAAACTTAAAAGCTTTTAACAACAGTAATCAAAAACCGAATTACTACAAAAATTCATTTTCTTCAAGCATACGGATGACGCTGAAACAATCCAGCAGCAAAAATATCATGACTAAATACAAATGTTCTCTGAAACAGCGATGAGCACGATTTATTTCTGTCAAATTTTTTAGATATGTCGCCAAGCAGTAGAAGAAAAATAGTCACAAAATTAAATCTTTGTCCTAATTGCCTATATAACCATTATGGAAAAGCATGTATTTCAGATAGACGTTGTCGTGAATGCAATAAGGATCATAATAGCCTTCTACATTAAACAATCAAACAAACAATTATTGCGACACTGGAAACAGCGGCCGGAGGTGCCGGCTGAGCGAAGCCAGTAGTTCAAATGCTTACTCCAGGAAATACGTCAAAAGTAGTTCGCACGTGTCGCTTCCGAATGAACCGATCGAAGTATTGTTACCAACTGCGATTATCAAGGTGGAATCAGCAGATGAAACCCTTCATAAAATGCGTTGCCTCTTGGACAAAGGTCCCAAACATCCTTAATAACGGAACGGGCTGCTCAGTTATTAAGACTACCAAGAAGAAGCTGCAAGGGTGTAATATCAGGTGTGAGTGATAATGAAAGTAATTGTAAGGGTTAATTACCATAAAATGTTACACTATGTTACCACTTATTACAGACTTCAAGTTCGAGACGGAGGTACTTATCATGAAAAGCCTTATCAAAAACTTGCCTAGTTACACATTTTCAAAACCAGATTGGACATACCTAGACCATATCAAGTTAGCAGACCCCGAATTTTACGTCAGTCGTCCAGTGGAAATTCTATTAGGCGCTGATGTATACTCTGCTATATTGTTGGATGGCATTTTTAGAGTAAACTCAACGGCTCAACAAACGCAGTTGGGATGGATATTGATTGGCCACGTGAAAACTTTTTAATGTAATGTGGTGCTACATAATTATGAAGATAACTACAAGTTTTGAGAGCTTGAAGATATATCAGAACCAGCAGAAACCTCATCAGAAGATCAACGTTGCCTTGAATATTATCAAGACACTACCAAAACTCCGGGAAGATGGCCGGTATGAAGTCAGGCTGCTGATGAAACGCAACTATCAAGAAAATTTGGGACACTCTAAAAACAAAGCGATCGGACAATTTTTAAATTAGATATATATATTGCACAACAGTATAAATTATTTATTAATGAATATTTGTCGCTCGGACACATGATACTCGTAGGTAACGACGGTAATATGACCCCTGAATGCTTTTTACCTCACCATTGTGTCGAGTGCCCCGAATCCGAGACATAATTACGTGTGGTATTTAATGGCAAATCAAAAACATCCAGTGGGTATAGCCTAAATGATCTCATGTGCAGGGGCCTAACCTGCAACAAGATTCCAAAGTCTTATTATAAGTGGAGACAGTTTCAGTTCGCATTCACTGCCGACATTGAAAAAATGTTTAGATAAATATGGCTCAACCCAGAAGATTCTAAGTTACAAAAAATAATATGGAGAGATGACCCGTCAAAAAATTTAAAAGTTTATCAGTTAGCAACAGTTACATATGGCACTAAAGCGGCCCCTTTTTTGGCCATGTTATCTATGTACTATCAGACAATTAGCTCGCGATGAGAGGCCGAATTATCAAGAGAGTTCGGCTCCACGGGTACTTGGAGTCATTTTACATGGATGACCTAATTCACGGAGCTCATTTTATTGACTCAGCAAAGCAGTTAAAAAAGGATCTGAGCAATTTATTAAGTTCCGGTGGATTTAACTTAAGAAAGTGGAAGTCTAACTTACCTTATTTACTAGAAAAGGCGACATCTGAAAAGAATAATCAAGGAAATTTTGACTTCAAGCAAGCGGAGTCAACGAAAACTTTAGGTATCGAATGGAATCCACAAGGAGACTGTTTTACGTTCAATCCAAAATTAACTACGTCGTTATCAAGACCGACCAAAAGAATAATGCTATCAGAGATATCTAAACAATACGATCCCATGGATGGATTGCTCCACTCACCACAAAACTTAAGATTTTATTTCAAGAGACTTGGAGAGTGGATATTAAATGGGACGAATACATACTTAACGAAATTAACGTACAATGGAATGAGATTAGTTATCACGTGCCCAGATGGCTAGGAACAATGGAGAAAGACAGCATCGAACTGCACGGGTTTTGTGATGCAAGCACTAAGGCCTACGCTCGTGTCGTGTACTGTAATATCCAGCGAGAGAATTCATCATCAATTACATTGGTAGCTGCCAAACAAAACTCGTGCCTCTCAAAAGACAGTATCTCTGCCTCACCTAGAGTTAAGCGGAGCAGTGCTGCTATCCAAGTTAATGGTAAAATTACATCAAACCTGTCTAGCTATCAAATCAAGATCTACGGTTGGGTTGATTCGACGGCGGTGTTGGGTTGGCTTCATGGTGACCCAGAGCGATGGGAGCCATTTGTAGCCAACCGCGTGATACATATAACAGCTTCAATGCCACCTGAATACTGGCGTTACGTCAAGTCAAGGAAAACCCAGCTGATTGTGCCAGCCGAGGTCTAAATGCCACTCAACTCAAAGATCATACTTTGTGGCGGCAAGGGCCTAACTGGTTGACTTCGTTTCGTCAAGAAAATGAAAACAAGCAGAATATACCACTGATCAAGAGATGAGAAAAATAAAATCGGTAAGCGTTACCCAGGTAGCCTTCAAGCATGAAATTATACAGCGATTATTAACAAGTTACAGTTCAGTATCAGAGTTGCGAGATGCGAAAGTTTTAATTTACAAGTACAGCAAGAGGAGTTATAATGAAATAAAAGATTTGCAAGCAAGAAACAGCGTGAATAGCAAGAGCAAACTATATGATTTGAACCCAATTTTGGACAAGGACGGAGTTCTTCGAGTTGGAGGAGATCGATCCGAAACTAAGCATCCAGCTATCATTCCGAGACACTCAAGATTAGCCAGTCTTATCATAGATGAAGCACACGAGCTCACTTATTACGGAGGAGCACGATTAACAACGGCTTTCATGAGACGAAAGTACTGGCTGCTCGGCGGTATCAGAACCACTAAATCAAGACTTCGCCACTGTGTTAAATGTCGGCGACACAGCCCTGACCAAAACTATCAACACATGGAAGACTTACCCTCAGCAAGATCGAATCCATCCAGGAGTTTCTTTCATACAGGCGTTGATTACAGCGGTTTTGTATCCGTGAAGGCCAACAAGGGTCGTGGTGGCAAGACTACAAAGGGATATATCGTAGTTTTCGTTTGTATGGCCACAAAAGCCGTACATCTGGAACTGGCATCAGATTTGACAGCATCAGCGTTTTTAGCAGCGTTACGCCGCATGGCAGCAAGACGAGGAACTCCCGGACATGTCTACAGTGATCAAGGTCGCAATTCCATAGGAGCTAATAATATTTTGCAACGAGAGTATTCAGCGATTCAAGAAATATTCAGCCCAAACTTTATGTCGGAAGTTGCCAGTTTGGGAATTGAAAGGCACTTTAATTCTCCCGCTTGGCCATCAGCGGGCGGCTTATGGGAAGCTGCGGTTAAGAGCTTAAAATGTCATCTTAAGCGCGTAGTTGGCGAACAAGCGCTTACTTTTGAAGAATACAGCACCCTACTTTCTCAACTGGAGGGATGTCTAAACTCGAGACCTCTATGTGCATTAACTGAAGATCCCAATGACTTAGACGTTCTAACACCTGCCCAATTTCTTTCAAGCGGTCCTACGTTGAAAATCTACGATACCGAAACTGATTTAAGGACAAGGTAGTATTTAACCCAAAAAATATTTAACGATATTTGGGAAAGATGGCGCAACAACTATTTAACCCAATTAGCAGCCAGAAATAAATGGAGAAAACCGCAGCCAAATATCAAAGAGAATGACATCGTCATTATCACGGATGAAAACCTTCCACCGGAAAGTGGCCCTGGCTGTAAGCAGTACAGCCCGGGCAACGACGGGTACGTCAGAGTTGTCTCTTAGAACAAAAACGGAACTTACAACGGCCAATCAATGAAGTGAAGCTTTCAATTTTACCGGTTGAGCAAAATCAGGAAAAGACAAGCAGTTCAACAGAAAAACAAAATCAAGAAAATGAAAATAAATCAATCCCTAAATCAAGCAGAAGGAAAAATATTGCTTAACATCAATGATTAAATCGCTATTATTATTTTTTATTACAATCATCTCGACAGTACAATGCCCCTATAACATAAAACCATTACAAAACAGCAGGCTCTATTCTGATTCTATAACAAACATGCATTTAATACGAGACGACTGGCGCCTCGTTGTTCATTATGACATATTCCCTTATCAAGAAGGGAATACGGCGCTAACAAAATATATACAATACTTAAATAACATGTGTGTAATTATGAAGGCACGATCACATTGGGAAGAGATCTTATTGCAACTTCGGCACGAGTTCACGGAACTGCAGTATTATAATAACATTTTAACTATTCAACATGATAACACACTCGAGACCCGCCCACGTCGCCGGCGCGACTTGATCAATGGTGTAGGAAGTATAGCTAATAGTTTATTCGGACTGAGGAATGAAGTCCTTACCAGTCGCTTGAAAATCCTCATCGTCATTACTCTCCTCTTCCGATGACTGCCAAATTTGGAGTAACTTCTCAATTTCGTGGTCTTTTACAGGTCCCTGTAATAATAAAAGGCATTGTCAGGCTGGGGCATATATCTCCCACCAAATCTCCACCTAATCAGGCAATGGACACAGTTCTCCCACTTACTTTTAGAGGTTGTTGTAAAAAATATCCAGTAATCTGCAGAAATATGACAAAACCACAACAAAACTCATAATCTACACCATAAAAAAAAATAACACGACTTACCTTTCGTGATTTCGATATTATTTACAAAATGTCTCAACTTGGTCAAAATTTACACACTCGACGACTTCACGAATTCAAATGGCTTAGCCCAGCTTAGCCATTATGGCTGTCACTGTGACATTTACGTTCCGATACAAGTTCGTTCACTTTCGCTTCATAGATAATATATTTGGGATGACATTCTAATAGCTTGTGGATTTTATAAAACCGGAATCTGGTAAAATTATGAATTAACCATAGACTGAGAAAGTATATTCTAAGTCGATGGCATTAACGATGTGATGACCTGACCCTGGTTAAGGGTTAATAATATCATTTTACACAATATCTTGCTTTAGGCAGAACCACATATTGTTTGTACTACTATTGTAATAATACGATGAGTATTTAAATAAATTAAATTGATTGAATTATGAGAATGGATGCTTATTACGTAATTAAACAATCTATCCCCACAAATCACATAACTACATAATAGTGCAAAAATAATACTTCTGGAAAAATTGCTCTCGCTGTAGGTAGGGGTTTGTGAAGGAAAATCAAAATTGGTCAACAACACCTTATCAATTGTTAAAAATAAAATAGAGTTGTCAGGTCTATATCCACGTGGATATTATACATATTTTTAAATTATAATCATTTTAGTTGTAGGATAATGAAGACCATGTATTATTCTTCTAACCTTTTTCCTTTGCATTTCGTACACTCGGAATTAGGAACCAAATACACCGAAATAAGGATTTTTACATCTGCATAAGGTGCCTCCGACTTCTTTTCATATTTAATTCATTTAGAATACAAATCAAGATCTAATAGCCAAACCTATTGTCTATTCCAAATGTAGAAACAATAATGGTTCTGATAAAAATAGCCAAACCTTCAAAAGGGTACAATAAATGCTTAATTTTCGATCTCCATTCGAGTTTTAGTAAAAATACTGCAGAAATAGGTGCATTTACCTTATATTCAATAGAATCTACAAATTAGCGCTCCCAAATCAGGTCTCCGTGACTTTTTGTCTGAACAACATGTATTGGGAGAATATTTTTTTTTTATATTTTATATTTTTTAAATAAATAAGTTATCTAAAATTCGCTTTATTATTATTGTAGTAGAGAAAACGAACTATTTTAAAAAAATAATTGTTATTTCTAGCAACGAACGAAAAACATACAATTTCAAAGAGGAATTTTTTTTGGTAATAGCCCTCAAGGCTTGATTTTAAAGACGATTCATAAAAATTATGATTCCTAAGACTAGAGTCCTAAAGTCCTAAGGCTGTTGATTTTATTCAGGTAAGAAATATATATTATAATAATAGATATTCTATAAAAAGTTACTTACAAATAGTTGTAATTTTTCATAGAAGATCTTTAGAAGAGTTTTTTATTCTATGTTATTTAGAAGATATTTTTTGTTTTATGACACAAAGGAGTCATTTTGTATTAATAGTAAACTTAGTCACTCTGATTAAAAATTAAAGATGTTTTTAAATAAAAAAAGTGCCAAAAATATTGTCATTTCAAATAAAAATCATTTAATTATGATTTGGTTTTGTTTACAATTTTTTCCCTAAACGGCCTCGGTTTTAAACAAAACAAAAAAAAAATTCCCTAAGTAGTCTAAGTTTCATATGGAACCACCCCCGACAGCCAAACCCGAATAATTCATATCACACTAATTCCAGTTCCTATACACCTAATCCTATTCCGATACCAAAAATTCTAATCCAACAAAAAATAATTCTGCCCTAAAGAGCAGAATGAATAGAAATGAAGGGTTGAATTAAAAGTTCTTTTACAAGGTTCCCATTTTAATATAGTCACTGATGACGCCGTTGAACCTTTCTGCAAACAAATCGCTCGTTTTGATCCCGAGGAAATGAGTTTCTAAGTCGCTGTCAATGTTTGAGACGTTTTCGACATCGACCGTTACGAAAGGGAGACTGATAACGGCTACTAGTAGACCTAATGGCAGCACCTGTAAAATGAAATTTGTTGCTTATAATGAACTATAAAAGCGATTCACGAGTAGTCTCAACGGAGTAAGCTATCTGCATAGGACAGGATTATAGGGCACGAGTGTGTACGCAACTAATGGCGCACTCTCTATTCAGTAATCCTCATAGTCCGATGAGACGACATCCGAAGTGACCGGAGAAAGATCAGGTACAGGACCAAAGGCTTATACGTGCTTTCCTAGAGAGAGTCATAACACAGCCAACTTGCCCGCTACGAAAATTTGATAAAATAAATGGACTTTAATGATTATCTTAAATCTAAGTAACGCCACATAGATCTCAATCAATAGATCCAGGCGAAGCCGGGCGGATCGCTAGTTTATAATATATTAGAAACAGCATTGCAGGCATCCATTTTATATAGGCATATTATATAGGCATTTTAAAAAGGGTTATTATAATATAAATGAATACATGGTTGATAATAACCCCTGGGAATGAGGTGGTCGCTTCCAAGCAGTTTCTAAAATAAATTTTGTAAATAGTTTATACAACCATTAATGTAAAATTTACTATAAAAAGTCCCGCTGGGTTTCTTGCTGGTTCTTCCCAGGACAGAGGGTTTTATTCGAACCAGTGGTAAAGTAAAAAATGACTTTCAATAAGAATTACACATGTGATCTATATTGAATAAAAAATTATTCTATTCTATTCTATAGCTACTTAGCAGCAGAAATAGGTGAGAAGGCTTACACAGACGGAATTATAAGCATAAGAAAAGGAGAGAAACAAAATAAAAATAAAAAACATGTGTGCAGTTCATACGCGGTGGAAGTTGAAACCTTCCGAAAAGGAGGCCGAAATAATAGGAAACACCGTATACTGTATTCTATCTCATTCTCTCACAGGCTAAATCCTATAGATGTATACGTTTGTCTCTTTTTAGTGTCGCTTTTTCGTTTCGTTTTCGATTCTAAAGTTTTCACTTTATTCAATAATATATATGTTTTCAATTAATAAAAAGTTAATTAAACGCGATATAATCCGTAAAATAGTTTTATTCAATGTGTAGTGTTCGCGTAAATATAAGAAATCATTAAGTTTTCATATATATATATATATAGTATTATAGAAAAAACTTAATTTAAAGTTTACCTACCCTTTCATAAAAATTGTAATAGATATTTTTAGATTAAGACTTACCTCTTTCAGGTCATTTTTAAAGTTTTGATTTGGATAGATGAGGTCTGGATCTAGACTAAATCTTCGTAGGGCATTACAAAATTCACTGTAATAGTGCTCAATAAGCTGTTGATAGTGTTCTTGGCGAAACTTCTCGTCCGTACCAATAATGATGTAGTGCAGCAGATCCATGATTGGGTTGCCGATTTTTATAAACTGAAAATCTAGAACTGCTACCTCCAATGTTCCATCCTGTAACATTTATAAGAACAGGTTTAGCCTAAGTCACTGGTGGTAGGACTTCTTTTTCGACATAGGGTTCCCGGTATTTTGCATCACCGCAAATTTAAGTATGCGTCCACGCTAACTCTGCAGAGATATAAAAATAGTACAGTTTAAAATTTTGTATGAGGTATCACGGAATATATACCACGCAAAACGAATTAGATCATTGATCATATTCGATATACTTTTTACGAACGTATCATTGTAAGAAAACACATTACATGATATTGTGAGTCGTGACGCAGTTCATAAGTGACTAATATAAAATAACTGCAAGTACTTCGAGATATAGCTTAATGTTTTTTTTTCATAAAATAAAATAAAATATCTACTATCCCATATCATCCTGCGGGTGTCGCAAGCGGCAGCAGCTAATACAGATAATAACTGAAAGTAAATAATTAACCACCCAGTGAATGACATTTCTTCTTTCGTTGTTTAAAAGTGAATTTAAATATTTTATTACATATATACAGGGTATTTTTGAAACGCTCCCGAAAACGAAGACAGATGATAGTACTAAGGATACCTATGATGATGGGTCACAAAAAAATTCGATCCCGAGGAAAAAAAAATCATCTTTTCATAACGTTTTATTAACTTTATTCACGCTCCATCATGTTACTACAGTTAATTGAAACGATATTTCACTAAAAAATCATGAAAATACTGAAACATAAAACCAGCAGTGGAATTACTGAATTACAATCAGCTGACTAGGGGTCAATGTACGCGCGAACGCCGAATTCGCGCGGCCCGCAACTAGCGATGGTACCACAATACCTAATAATTTACAACACTTGTCTAAATACCTAACTTATCTACTTAACCTACTATTTTGCCACTGTACTTGTCTGCACGTAGCCACTTTAATTCGAATTCACAGGTTAAATAAACCAAATAACTGGTTCGATTCCCGCTAATGAAAAAAATACTTAAATAAAATGTTAACAAGGTTCGAGTCATGCTTTTTTATCCATTGTGTAGGTATGTTTATTATTCTGATGTATTCAGTTATGTACCTATTCAGATCAGTTAAGTACTAAGTTATTTAAAAAAAATTAAGTATGAAACAGCTTACCGATCCTCCGTGGCCTTATGAGATTCTCCAAGGCACATTAACATGTTGCCGTATTCACGAGCACTATAAACGTACCTACGCGTTAGGCATTATTAAAACAAAACAAAAAACACAAAACGTAACAACAAGAACAATATCATTAATTAATAAATAACAAGTAATAACGACAATAATTTAATAAACAAAACAATTGAACCATCGCTCGTGATAGTCAACACGGAACTGTCTCAAAAACTAAAATTATTAATCAATCCCGCTAAAACAAATGCGCACGTTGTAACGTCCTTGAAGTATATGTAAATTCCACAGCGCGAGGCGACACGAGACAGCGTGTGTGTGAAAGGGAAGGGTAGAATGAGTAGTATACCTAATGCATTGTTTCGTACCGATCTAGATAAGAGTTCGGCGCCCGCGAGGATACCCTATTGTCAGCTGATTTTCTTTTTTAAGTTTCACTGCTGGTTTTATGTTTCAGTATTTTCATGATTTTTTAGTGAAATATCGTTTCAATTAACTGTAACAACATGATGGAGCGTGAATAAAGTTAATAAAACATTGTGAAAAGATGATTTTTTTTCCTCGGGATCGAATTTCTTTTGTGACCCATCATCATAGGTATCCTTAGTACTATCATCTGTCTTCGTTTTCGGGAGCGTTTCAAAAATACCCTGTATATTTAAGATATATCTTGATATTTAAAAGTTTATACCGTACGATTGTTTTGACATATGTGATATTCGAGTTGCCCTCAGACACAAGTAAGACCACACTCTACACCACCATCATTCGATTTCTGATTGCTGGGATGTTTCATCGATCCATCAAAAGTGATCGCCAGGTTCGTGATACACTTTCTGACACTCCTTAAATCGGGATGTTATGACATCCTTTAATATTACGATTAGTAGCAATAAGTGATATAAGTTCACTATTGTAACTTTATTATAAGTTTAGTATAATTATAATATTAGTGGCAAGCGAGCTAACAGACCACGTGATAGTAAATGGCTACTGCAGTGAATATAGCTTCCACTTTTGAGTAAGGTAGCCGAATTTATTAAGGTCTAACAGGAGTGGAGTGGGTGGAACTTATATACGTCCTATAGCTGGGCACATGTCTTCTCTCATTTGTGAGAGGGTTATGTAGCAACAAGTCCACTCCGTTGCTACAGTGTTCACAGACTTGTAGAGCCACGCTGCAGCTATATTATACAACTATATGCTACAACTAGCACAAATAGGTCTGCTCGACTGGGGAAGGACCACGCTCTCACAGAACGCATGTCATATACGTGGTAGAGCCGCACTGCAGCTATATTATAAATGTAGCATAAATGGGTCAGTTCGACCGTGGAAGGACCACGCTCTCACAGAACGCATATCATATACGTGGTAGAGCCGCACTGCAGCTATATTATAAATGTAGCATAAATGGGTCAGTTCGACCGTGGAAGGACCACGCTCTCACAGAACGCATATCATATACGTGGTAGAGCCGCACTGCAGCTATATTATAAATGTAGCATAAATGGGTCAGTTCGACCGTGGAAGGACCACGCTCTCACAGAACGCATATCATATACGTGGTAGAGCCGCACTGCAGCTATATTATAAATGTAGCATAAATGGGTCAGTTCGACCGTGGAAGGACCACGCTCTCACAGAACGCATGTCATATACGTGGTAGAGCCGCACTGCAGCTATATTATAAATGTAGCATAAATGGGTCAGTTCGACCGTGGAAGGACCACGCTCTCCAGAACGCATATCATATACGTGGTAGAGCCGCACTGCAGCTATATTATAAATGTAGCATAAATGGGTCAGTTCGACCGTGGAAGGACCACGCTCTCACAGAACGCATGTCATATACGTGGTAGAGCCGCACTGCAGCTATATTATAAATGTAGCATAAATGGGTCAGTTCGACCGTGGAAGGACCACGCTCTCACAGAACGCATATCATATACGTGGTAGAGCCGCACTGCAGCTATATTATAAATGTAGCATAAATGGGTCAGTTCGAACGTGGAAGGACCACGCTCTCACAGAACGCGTATCATATACGTGGTAGAGCCGCACTGCAGCTATATTATAAATGTAGCATAAATGGGTCGGCTCGACCGGGGAAGGACCACACTCTCAAAGAACACATATCACATACGTGGCAGAGCCACGCTGCAGCTATATTATATTTGTAGCCCGAATAGGTCTGCTCGACCGGGGAAAGACCACGCTCTCACAGAACGCATGTCATATACGTGGTAGAGCCGCACTGCAGCCATATTATAGTATCATACTAGCTGCAGTGCGGCTCTACCACATATATATCATATACGTGGTAGAGCCGCACTGCAGCTATATTATAGTTGTAGCACGAATGGGTCGGCTCGACCGGGGAAGGACCACACTCTCAAAGAACACATATCACATACGTGGCAGAGCTACGCTGCAGCTATATTATATTTGTAGCCCGAATAGGTCTGCTCGACCGGGGAAAGACCATGCTCTCACAGAACGCATGTCATATACGTGGTAGAGCCGCACTACAGCTATATTATAGTATCATACTAGCTGCAGTGCGGCTCTACCACATATATATCATATTCGTGGTAGAGCCGCACTGCAGCTATATTATAGTTGTAGCACGAATGGGTCGGCTCGACCGGGGAAAGACCACACTCTCAAAGAACACATATCACATACGTGGCAGAGCTACGCTGCAGCTATATTATATTTGTAGCCGAATAGGTCTGCTCGACCGGGAAAGACCACGCTCTCAGAACGCATGTCATATACGTGGTAGAGCCGCACTACAGCTATATTATAGTATCATACTAGCTGCAGTGCGGCTCTACATATATATCATATTCGTGGTAGAGCCGCACTGCAGCTATATTATAGTTGTAGCACGAATGGGTCGGCTCGACCGGGGAAAGACCACACTCTCAAAGAATTGTTGCGCTAAGAGCCGCGGGTTCGAATCCCGCACGGAACAAGTATTTGTATGGTCTACAAATAATTGTTCCGGGTCTGGATGTTTGTCCTTGTGAAATTTATGTGTGTAAACTGCCCCCGCGATACAGGAGAAAATCCTAGTGTGGAGGTAACGTTTTTTTAAAAAAAAAAGAGAAAAAAAAAGAGAATTATTAACTGAGGATAGATGTTGATGTCTATGGGGTACAGAAACCTCTTACCATCAGGTGGACTATTTGCTCGTTTGTCACCTTCATACTATAAAAAGAATCTTTTTATATATGCTGCTACAGAAACAGAAATATTTTTATTCAATATAGATTATAAATAATACTTATTGAAAGTCACTCTTATCTTTAATCCACCACTGGTTCGGAAAATACCTCTGTCCTGTGAACAACCAGCAAGAAACCCAGCGGAACTTTTTTTTGAAGAACAGTTTATAATCAATCATATACAATTAACAGCACAAAACAAATAAGAAATAGCTTGGTAGCGATCACGAAACAGATACAAAAAAGCTAAAGTGTTTCAATAATAAACTCAACATATACCTCAAGTCTTCTATGCATCAAATTATCCGGTCTGAAGTCGCCATGGGCTATCACCGCAAGGCGAATTGGCTTGAAGAACTTCTCGAAATTTTCAGATTTAACATTTTCTTCTAAGAAAGCGGTAAGTCTTTCTCGATATTCTTCTTTGGCAACGGGAATAGCGTTTTGAGCCATTTTATCCAACAGAAATTTTGGAAACGGAAAATTATATTTCTTGAAGATTTCATCTCTCTTTTTAAGATTAACTTGTCCGAAAGCAACAGATAAAACGTGTAAATAAGCCATCTGTTTTATACATTCGGCAGCATGTTCCCAGGTTATACTTTCCAATCTGTTATAACACTTGAAATTTTTTTTGCTCAAATTCTCCATAACTACAGTCTCTCTTAAATATCCATTATCAAAGCCATAAGACTTCGCGGTTAGAAGTCTGTTCCTTTCTGGTATTTTATATTTCTCCTCTAACAATCTATATTCGTTCAATAGATTGGTATAGAAAAGATGTTCTGTATCTAACACTGAAATATTAAAAGCTGCCCTCTTATCTTCAGCTATTGTGACAACTTTTCCAAATAGTTCAAGGTCAGGTTTGTTTGGTGCAGAAATTGTTGCTTCATATAAATGAGACAAGTAGTTAGCACCATCAGTATTAATTAGTTTAATTTTTATATCGCAATTCTCATATTTCTCTTTAGCAGCAATATTGTTGAGGACGTCGCGTAAAATCAGCGCAGTATCCTTCATCGTAGGATCTCAGGTAACAACTGAATAATTGTCGTGAACGAAGCCACAACCAGTTATTGATGTGATATGCTATACTGCAAATATGCTTTATTGTATTGTATATACGTGTTTCAGTTAAGGCACTTTAGCTAGGAAAATGAATACGTTCGACGTCAAATCAAGTTAAGTAAAAGATGTGAAACGGAAATATATAAAATGGCAAATATTCTTTTTTTAAATCTCATATATACGGTATAGTGCACGCAATTGACTTGAGTGAGGGCGGGCTCTTAAAAATAAGCAAACTAATTTTTAAGATCTTTAATATATTGTATTTCCGTAAAGTAAAGCCTGATTCTATTAATTATAGAAAAACAAAATTAAAAGTGAAGTGATAGACAAAGTTATAGTCCTCCTGATGGTTACTACAGCATATGGATTCCTGCAACCAACTTTAAAAAAAAAGGGCTACTGACGAGGACTAAGATGGAATGGCTCACTGCCTGTAATTTATTGGCTCTCTGTACCCTTTAGGACGGAAGACAGCAGTGCATGCACTGCTGCTTGGCAGCAGAAGGAGGTAAAAGGGTGCCTGCAGACAGACTCCCCGGCAGAAAAGGAGTCCAAAGCCTAGTAAACATTATCCCATATTAAATAACTTTAGCTATGCAAATGAAAATATGGTTTACGTCTAATTACTTAATTAAGTAAAAGGAGAGTTTACTTATTTATTTTATTAATATATTTAATTAATTTTATGACCGGATACCGTCTATGGCGGTGTAAGGATGTCCATTCCACTACCCCCTCCCATATCATCCCGTGGGTGTCATTAGAGGTGGCAGAGGAAAATAAATCAGGAGATGGGCAGCAGCGTCTTCCTAATAACGACTAAAAGTAAAAAACTGCTTTTGACAACCCGCTTGCCAAGCGTGGCAACTATGGCAAATATACCCCCTATGAGACAATCTAAGGGGGAGACTTATGTTCAGCAGTGAACTTTAATAGGCTGTAACGGTAACGGCATGACCCGATTAAAATTATGTTTCGAGGAACACTGCATCTTAACTTCAATGTTAATGATCTTGGATATTATTTTAAAACAACGTTAAGTACTTACTTAATTATTACCTTCACGTTCACCTCATTCTTCATATTAGATAACTAGTGTTACATACATATTATACAATTTGTTGTTCGTGAAGATAAGGCCTTTTATCATGCCCTATTATTTTCGCTGACTTCAAAAAAAGGAGGTTCTCAATTCTCTTTCTATGTAATTTTTTTGTATTTTGCTCGATATTTTTATTAATTGTGAACTTATTTTATTGAATATTTTTATTTATGTATTAGGTTATTCTGAAAATTTATATCCACCTTTGAAGCTGGTGGATATAAATTTTCAGAAAAAATCCGGTCCTAAGGATGGGAAAATTGGGGCTGAAATTTTTGGATGTCAATTATTAAGCCGAGATTCTAGTTGTTACATTGAGGTTGTGATATTCCTTAATCCACTTTTACGACTAGATTGTGGTGTTCCTGAAGTTGAGCCTTTAATTATTTTATACCCTTCTTTCTTTTCTTTTTTCTAGTTCTTTGAATTCGGCTTTTACTTTTTATTAAAAATACAATTTTCTTCTTTCCTCTTTTACTAAAGAATTTACTCCCAACATTAAGAATTTCTCATGTAGCGTGGAGATATTTTTCAAATTTACATTCAATACTAGATGTAGACTTTACGATCCGCCCCGGCTTCGCGCGAGTGATTTCTGGATCTGGACATCTACCGGGTCCAATTGTGAATCCAAACCATTCTTGAATCAACATAAACACACAAAATTTCATTAAAATCGTTCTAGCCGTTTAGGAGCTCAGTCACATGATACACAGACAGAATAATCTATATCTTACTATAATAAAATTCTGACAAGAAGATTTCTGTAGGTACATTGAATATTTTTTTGAAATTTGAATTGGGGTGCACTATGTTTTCGATACAGATGCGAAAATAAATATATTTGGAAACGTTGTCTATCTGTCTGTCTGCATAAGCACCATGCAAAACCTGTGAACGGATTTGGATGGGACTTTAACTAAAGTGTTACGTAAGGGTTAAGCGGTTACAATAAATGTATATCATAACGCTATCTATCATAGGAGCTGCGCAGTAGACATAATGTTCCCTTTTGCAGCAAAAAATGCTTAAATTTTACATTGTCGTGGGATTTCAAAATTACATTATCCGATTTTGAGTTGTTCTAATATTGTTCCTACCTGTTATTTTCTAAATATAATGGTTATTTTAGTAATCAACTAATTACTTTACTACTACTACCTAGATGGCGCTATAGGTATTTTAAAGCACGATATGGTTTTATTACACACGAGTTATCCTTTATCCATCTACGGTTATTACTTGTTTTTACTCATATTATTATATGCTTATTATAATATGTTCCGTTTCAGTTTTCTTTTGCCTTTTCAGACACCCACGGGATGATGGCATAATATTGGATTACGGCACGACATAATAACTTCGACTCGTCTACAACTTTGAACGTAGTGATCGCAACAACTACATGTACATGGACGTTTCATATAACCCTCGTCTTGTCCATGTCATTAAGATGTTGTAATAAATCATTCCGGGTCCATCAGACCTCATTACAAAAAGGTTTATTTTAAATCTAAGGTTGAAACTAAAATCTGTTTCAAGCAACAAGTTAAGGGCCTTTTTTAACTTCTTACTAAAGAAATTCTTATGTCCTACTATTTTTAAACCATAGTTTAAACCTGATAATATCAATAAACTATGGTTTGTAATGAGGTGTATCGAGTTTTTATATTTTTGTATAACATTGGGATGTCAAACGAATTAACATTCAAACTTGTGGTAAGAAGCTACTGCAGCCGGTGGGTGGGTGGTAATTTCAAACAAATGATACGAAGTCAACCCTGAGGACTATGATGGATATGCCTTATAACTTGATTAACGACCTACCATTTCGTTCTGCGTATGCTGTAAGATTCAACTAAAACAAGTGGTGAAATTAAAAATTTTGTACAACCGTCTTCAATATAAATAATTAAAAATTAAAAATTTTGTACAACCGACTTTAATATAAATAATTTAAAATTAAAATTTTGTACAACCGACTTCAATGTACATTATTAAGAATAAATCAAAAACTATTGGTCAGACTTTGATCAAAATTTTTTGGGACCACATATGAAGCACCAGCTTTCAAATAAAAAAAACAATCATCGAAATCAGTTCACCCAGAAAAAAGTTATGAGATAACACACATAAAAAAAAAAGAAAAAAAAAACACGGTCGAATGGAGTACCTCCTCCTTCTTGAAGTCGGTAGATAAAATGAGAACATCATCAATGTAGTCAAGTCAATTAAATACGCATTGTTAAGAATAACTCGAAAACTACTGGTCAGATCTTGATCAAATTTATATGGGACCACATGAGAAGCACCAGCTTTCAAATAAAAAAAGATAATCAAAATCGGTTCACCTAGAAAAATGTTCGAAGGTAACACACATAAAATAAAAATAAAATACAGTCGAATTGAGTACCTCCTCCTTTTATTTTAAGTCGGTTAAAATTACAGTAAGATAGAACAACGCATATCCTTGTTATAATACAAGAGAAGCACATGTCCAGAAGTAAATTGTTTACAGTTAACAGTTTGTGTGCATGTGTGTGTTTTCATTCATCATTTTTATCAGCCAATCATAAGCTTACTATTGAATGCCTACCCTATAGATTGCCTAATGCATAATACCCCATATTTACCATAGTTGCCACGCTTGGTAAGTTTTTTATTATTATAAGCTGTTATCAGGAAGGTGTTGATGCCAATCTCCTGTTTCATTTTCTTATCGCCTCTTGTGACACCTACTTAATGATTTGGGGTGGTAGATTCTCTAACGCCATCATATGAAATTAGCGTTTTGTCGTACTTACCACTTTGATCTGAAATATCTCCTCTTTGTTTGAGAATTCCAAATTCAAATTTATAAATTCATTTAATAATTTTCCGTTCACAAGATGTCGCTAGTTGGGACTGAGGTGAAGTTTTTTCTTACACAATTTCACATAATTTGGAAGCTGCGTTTTAACACGTTCACTGCGGAACAGGCCCGTATCGGCCTGCCGCGTTACTTCAGCTGGTGCGGACGAAGAAAACTATACAAATATATATTTCAGCTTGCGATCAAAATTGTAAATATTCCCCATCAAAAAATTACGGTAGGCCTTTATCGGCCTACCACGCACTGACGGTGAAAAACATCCGCAGAGTGCGGCAGTGGGTCTATTTCGGCTCGCCGCGCCGTCCCAACAGGCAGCCGGCGACCCGATACAGCACAGAGCGCGCGCCCCGCCAGTTAGTGTTGTACTATCGAGCTGATCTGACGTAGCGTTCGTTCGATACAATCAACGATGGCGAGCAATAAAATAAATTAAAATTTCAAGAAAATAATTTACAGAGGCATTAATGCAATCATTAACTGGAAAAAATATATGTCCTGATCGTAAGTATAACGACTTGTAACATCACTGTAGGCATCTGTAGATCATTGTTGAAGGCGATTCCTACATTTCCGTGTGTCAACATCGTCAGATGTTCTACATCTGCAACAGGTAACTATTGTCATTGTTTTGAATTTGAACATATTACCAGTGTTACGGTGGCTGCGCATGGTCTTCGTGCATGCGCTTTGGTCTGACTCCGCTTTTTTTTCTGCGAGTAATGTATGGCGTTTTTTTGCACTACTGCTTCTATTAAAGTATGTTATGGCACTCTGTTTATTTACTCAATAACACATGATGCGAGTTCTCGGGTCAGTCAGCTGCAACTATCATTAAAATAACGCTTTACGTGGTCTACGTGATTGCACAAAATAGGCATTAGGCCCTGTTACCACTATATTATCGTACTTATATTATAAACGCGAAAGTTTGTGAGGATGTATGGATGGGTGGATGTATGGATGTTTGTTACTCTTTCACGCCAGAACGGCTGAACGGATCTGGATGAAATTTGGCACAGAGATAAATTATAGTCTGGAATAACATATAGGCTACTTTTTATACCAGAAAATTAAAGAGCTCCCGCGGGAACCAAAAAACCTCAATCCACGTGGACGAAGTCGCGTGCATCAGCTAGTACTCCATATATATATACATATATGGTGTATAATATATATACATATACAAAGTCGTGTGACCAACTTTGCAGCTTTATAAAACGTACTTTTTTCTGTGCTAATTTTTTTTCTCAAGCTTTAACATATAGAGTGTTCTTTAAAACCGCAGAGAACATATCTTGTAGCATGTTGTGTTGGAGTTTACCCACCAAAGTGTGCACTGTGACACTGTACGGTGGTGAGATTTGACTTCTTCAAGACCAGTTTTTGATATGTTATTGTTAACTTATACCCAAAATCAGTAAATGAGGTGATAGATAGTACTAATAAGTACCATTAAAAAATATAACATGTTTAATTATGTGAAGTTAAATGGTATTCTCCACGCTGTGACATGCATTTGCCTACTTTTCGGGGACGGCGTGACATATTAAGTCACACGTGTTTACCAAAAACTGCCTCACTTTATAATTCAAATGAATCAGCACTTGAAATTTTAATTAACGATTTCATTGGTGCCGGCGTGGTTCGATACCGGGTTGCTCACGTACTGTGATATTTACAGCGAGCCTTTAACCCTTGAGTTATTATCATTTCTAGCAATAGACAAAGATCTATTGCTAGAAATGAATCTTAACTTTTAAATTTTATTTGAGTACCTATTTATTAGTTCCCAACAGTGTGTCCCGTGGCAAAACTCATATGGTTAATAAATCACACGGAATTAAGAAAAAAAATTTTACGATAATTCTGTTTTATTTTATCTACTAAAAATACTTTCTAGTGCGGTTCAGGTCGATATCGGCCTGAATCGCACTTTTTTTTATTTCTCATTTCCTGTTTGGCGGATCCAGCAGTTGGGTTCAAGGTCATTCTAACAGTACAAAAAAAATTGTATACATTATGTTTTCGCAAAGTTATAGCAATAATAATCTATCCTAGTGCTGGTGGGTCGAAAAGACCTGCCACGCACTGGCGGAAATATCATCGGGGGCGCATTTTGACCCGCCGCCGCACCAGATGAAGAATTATGATTTTACTTGCCGCAGTGAACGTGTTAAATAAAAGTTCATCGGTTTCTAGAGTACTATATAAATAGACAAAACATTGCCACAGTGGTTTGGTCATTCACATTTTTCACATTTTTTTACTTGTTTTTTAACATAACATAAACATAATATAAACACTCACGCCTGTCACCCAGAGGTAGGCAGAGATTACAGACTTCCATTTGGCACGATCCTGGCACACCTCTCTCGCCTCCTTTACATCCATATATCTACGCATACACGCTCGTCGGTTAAGGGTACTCCTAATCTGGCCCATTTTCAATATATCGCCAATTTGGTCGATAAATTCGTCTAGGGCGTCCCTTTCCGACTCTGCCGTTCACTTCTGCAGCATAAATTTGCTTTGTCACTCTTTCTTCGTTCATTCTTTCTACATGACCAAATCACCGAAGCATTCCTTTCTTAATCCTGGTCACAACGTCATCTTGCAAACCACACTTTTCTCTTATCACACTATTTCTCACCCTGTCATTCAGATTCAGCCCTAGCATACTCCTTAATGACCGCATTTCTACAGCATTTATTCTACTCTCATGCTTCTTCTGCCAGACCCAACTTTCACTACCATACATTAAAGTAGGGACTAACACAGCATTATGAATTGCCAAAGTGCCTTTTTTGACACATTCTGACTCTGATCACTCTATTTCCTGCGTTCACTCGTCGTTCTATATCCTTATCATATCTACCATCCCTGCTAAATAAACATCCCAAATATACAAACTCATCCACTTGCTCAATCATCTCCCCTTCTATACTTATTTCACACAACGTTTTACTGTTTTCTCTTTCAAAAACCATCACTTTCGTCTTACTTGAGTTCACTTTCATACCCCTTTCTTTTAATGACCAGTTCATTAAAGTAACCATCATTTGCAACTCGGCCGCCGACGATGCAAATATGACTATATCATCGGCGTACAAAAGGCATTTGACGGTTAACTCACCCATTCTCAACCCACATTCTTCAAATTTCAAAGTTTGCAAACAACTGTCCATAAATAGGTTAAACAGCCACGGGAAAGCTACACAGCCCTGTCTGACACCTTTGTGGATGCCAAACCAGTCCGAGTAAACCCCGTTGATCCTGACACAAGCACTAGAGTCCCTATAAAGAGACCTTAATGTCTGTATCAAACCAGCGCTCAACCCAAATGAGTTCAGTGTTTGCCATAACACATTCCTGTCCACTCTGTCATAAGCCTTTTCCAAGTCCATAAACGCACAAAAAACTTTTTGGTTTTTGGCCAAAAACTTCTCCGCAATCACGCGCATGGAAAATAATTGATCCGTACACCCCATTCCCTTTCTAAATCCAGCTTGCACATCCCAAATTTTTCCATCAGTTTCTTCCATAACTCTTTCAATTAACACCTTAGCATACAGTTTACCCACAATGCTAATCAAGCTGATACCACGGTAGTTTTTACAGTCCTGCTGTAAACCTTTTCCTTTATATATTGGGACTATAACGGCTTGGCACCAGTCTTCCGTTACCCGCTTCAGTTCCCAACATAAATTAAACAAGGTGTACAGCAGGCCTGCCACCACTCCCTCTCCAGCCCTTAGCATTGCGAGTGATACTCTATCATATCCGGCTGCCTTACCTGCTTTCATGCTTTTCATTGCTTTCATTATTTCATCTACACTTATCTCCCTACCTCTCTCCACTTCTTTCGGAATTTCTATTTCACTTAATTCAGACGACTCTTCACTCATAAACACGCTTTCAAAGTATTCCTTCCATCTCTTTAAATTCGAAACTTCATCATTCAGCATACAGCCATTCTCGTCTCGTATAGCATTCATTCTAGGCTGTTTTGAATTTCCCCTAGCAGTTCTTACGAGTTTTCAGAACATTTTAATATTTGCCTGAAGTTATCAGATATCCTTCTATCATTCTTATCCGTTCTTTCTTGCTTTTCCTTTCAACAACTTCTTTTACTCTCTTATTTATAAGTCTAAAGTCTGCCTTTTTTCTTTCAATGTCATCATTCATACCGCCAGAATTACCAGCTTTGGTTGCCAGTAAATCTAGCCATGCTCTCTTCTTTGCTTCAACTTCCATCCGAATCTCATCATCCCACCACAACGTATTATTTTTCCTTTCATTCGTTCTCTTACTTACACCACATACTTCGGTGGCTGCATCCACCAAAACTTTCTTAACATTATTCCATACAGTCTTCAGGTCTAAATCATTCATACATATTTCATTCAAACCACTTATATTCTCCCTCAGTCTACATTTATACTTCTCTTTCACACCTTCATCTTGTAACCTCTCTATTCTTATACGCTGTAACGCAGTTGTAGACACAGATGTCCGATGCCGCCAACGCCTGAATAGACCATTTATTCGACATAAGACCAAGTAATGATCCGTCCCTACGTTGGACCCCCGGTAAACCCTTGTATCTACCACTGCGCTCCGCATTCTTTCATCCACAATTATGAAATCTATCATGCTTCTATCATCACCTCTTTCCCATGTATACATGTGAATCCTCTTATGGCGAAAGAAAGTGTTCCTCACAAAAATATTATTTTCCACACATACGGCTTCACCATTCTCATTTATACTTTCATCGCCAAACGTTCTTAATATCCTTTCTTAACCAGACCTCTTCACCCTTCCATTAAAATCTCCTAGCATAATAATATTTTCATTTTCCTTACATTTCATCAACACCATCCTTACCATGTCCCAAAACTGCTCCCGGATATAAGTGGGCTTAGACATGTCTGGGGCGTACACCCCTAGCACAAACAACTTCTTTAAGCCCACTTTCATTCGTATCCATAGCAGCCTTGGGCTTACACATTCATACTCTTTCACACATTGACCCATTCTTTCTGAAAGGATGACACCGACTCCCTGGCATGCCCGCTCGGTCTCGTTCTACACCAGACCAGTAAGCGGTATACATGCCATGTGCAGCGGCATCCCCTTGTTACTCCCTACTTGTTTTTTATTTTTTTACTTTTACGAATATTCGTAGTTTGGTTTATTCTTTTCTAATCTAATTAATATAAAATATAACTAATATTACAGAAAGAAACATTACATTCAAAAAATTTAATCCTTTATAGGGTTAAATTAAAAGTTCTTTTACAAGATTCTCATTTTAATATAGTCGCAGATGACACCGTTGAACCTTTCTGCAAATAAAACACTCGTTTTGAAATGAGTTTCTAAGTCGCTGCCAATCTTTGAGGCGTTTTGGACATCGACCGTTACGAAAGGGAGACTGACGATGGCTACTAGTAGACCGAATGGCAGCATCTGTAAAATGAAATTTGTTGTATACAAGTGGTAAATTTAAAATTTTGTACAAATGACTTCAATATGAATATAATTTGTTGATCTTTTAAAAACCCCTTGAGCGATTTTGATAAAATTTAAATGAGACCACCTGGGAAGTATACCCTTTGAAACAAAATAAATAATTTTCCAAATCGGTTCAGGAGTCTCTGAGTAATCGGTGAACATACATAAAAAAAAGATTCCGACGAATCGAAAACCTCCTCCTTTTTTGAAGTCGTTTGAAAATAAACTATAGCAGCGATTCACGAGTAGTCTCAACGGAGGCTAGCTATCTGCGCAGAACAGGATTATGGGACACGAGTGAAAGCGTGGAATGGTGCACTCTCTATCCCGTAATTCTCATAGTCCGATGACATTCGACGTGACCGGAGAGAGATCAGGTGCAGGACCAACGGCTTATACGTGCTTTCCTAAACAGAGTCAAAACACAGCCAACAACCCCGCTCCGAGCTGATACTGAGAATTTCTTGACAAAAAAATTCAATAATAATTTTGGTGCGACCTAAGATTTGAAAAGGCTTATGACAGAGTGGACAGGAATGTGTTATGGCAAACACTTAACTCATTTGGTTTGAGCGCTGGTTTGACACAGGCATTGAAGTCTCTTTATAGGGACTCTAGTGCTTGTGTCAGGATCAACGGGGTCTACTCGGACTGGTTTGGCATCCAAAAAGGTGTCAGACAGGGCTGTGTAGCTTCCCCCTGGCTGTTTAACCTATTTATGGACAGTTGTTTGCAAACTTTGAAAGTTGAAGAATGTGGGTTGAGAATGGGTGAGTTAACCGTCAAATGCCTATTGTACGCCGATGATCAAGTCATTTTTGCATCGTCGGCGGCCGAGTTGCAAATGATGGTTACTTTAATGAACCGGTCATTAAAGAAAGAGGTATGAAAGTGAATGCAAGTAAGACGAAAGTGATGGTTTTGAAGAGAAGAAAGTAAAACATTATGTGAAATAAGAATAGAAGGGAGTTGATTGAGCAAGTGGATGAGTTTGTATATTTGGGATGTTTATTTAGCAGGGATGGTAGATATGATAAGGATATAGAACGACGAGTGAACGCAGGAAATAGAGTGAATGGGGCTCTACAAGCTATTGTGAAGAGTCAGAATGTGTCAAAAAAGGCACGTTTGGACAATGCTGTGTTAGTCCCTACTTTAATGTATGGTAGTGAAAGTTGGGTCTGGCAGAAGAAGCATGAGAGTAGAATAAATGCTGTAGAAATGCGGTCATTAAGGAGTATGCTAGGGCTGAATCTGAATGACAGGGTGAGAAATAGTGTGATAAGAGAAAAGTGTGGTTTGCAAGATGACGTTGTGACCAGGATTAAGAAAGGAATGCTTCGGTGGTTCGGTCATGTAGAAAGAATGAACGAAGAAAGAGTAACAAAGCAAATTTATGCTGCAGAAGTGAACGGCAGAGTCGGAAAGGGACGCCCTAGACGAAGGTTTATCGACCAAATTGGCGATATATTGAAAATGGGCCAGATTAGGAGTACCCTTAACCGACGAGCGTGTATGCGTAGATATATGGATGTAAAGGAGGCGAGAGAGGTGTGCCAGGATCGTGCCAAGTGGAAGTCCGTAGTCTCTGCCTACCCCTCTGGGTGACAGGCGTGAGTGTTTATGTATGTATGTATGTATACTAGTGATGCCACGATGTGACGGGTACTTTGCCATGTTTTGCTACAACCAAGGGTTTTCACTTTCAACCTATAAGGCGAGTAATAATAATGTTTATAGGTATTTTTATCGAAGTTGAATGATTTCTGCAACAACACAGTTATCATGTTAATATCAATTTGCTTACATTTAATCACACACACACACACATACACACACACACACACGTAAGAAAACAACAGAAAGAAAATTAAGTTTGTCAATAGAATAAACACTTACGTCCATGACCATTGATGCGTTGAAGTAACACAAACGTAATATTGGTAGATCCACTGCAGTCAAGCGACACTACACTGACTCCATGACTGCAGCTGCTCGGTCTTATATAGCACCAGTAAGTTATATCTAATCTTAAGCATTTCCGCAGTGAAACTGGTAGTAGAATTGCGGTTTACCGATGACAAAAATGATGAAATCATCACAAAAGAATGTGGTTAAATATTTACAAATCACTATAATTGATCAGTCCTATGTTAACCATTGAAAAGATTGGTACTGCAATAATCTACTAATAGCAGTAATATCATGGATACACTATATGTACAACAACATCTGAAAATGATTCATCCCAGTCTAGAAAATAATGTTTATGCTGCTAATAGGCTGCCCATGTATACCCACGTACCAACGTATATAATATGCAATTTGGATACATATGATAAACCAGGCTCACATTGGATAGCTTTATATATCGATACGAATATTATAAAAAGATATACGAAATTTTTAAAAAGGAATTGTAAAAGATGGGACTGGAATGTTGATAGGATTCAGAATGAAAGAACTTCAGTTTGTGGTGAATATTGCTTAATGTATTTGCTATATAAGTTTCAGGGATGTTCAATGCATAGTTTTACGAGCATATTTACAGGGAACATCCTGTACAACGATATTAGATGTTTCGCTCCTATTTTATAGATATAGATTATATATATTTATAGATATAGATAGATTTAACAGTGGTAGAGCCGCGCTGCAGCTTCTGCTGTAGCATGGATGGGCCGGCTCGAACCGGGGCGGTACCACGACCTCACAGAATACCAACGTAAAGTAGGAGCTTTGCTTCTGCGTTTCGCTTGGTTAGTGCAGGTGGCCGGAGGCCCAATCACCCATAACATGGTAGCGGAATTTAAAAAGAAATAACTACCCCAGGAGGGTACCAGCACCCCTGGTAATGGAGAATCCCTCACTGAGCATCCACGGTCAAGCTATCCTCTTCCTGAGCGTGGGTGCTCAGGCTGCCCCGCGTATTCTGGGGGGGGGCAAAATCCCGCTCTATACTAACACTGCACGGGGCAAACAGAGCAAAAAAACCATGGCGGCCCCTGCCACGCTATCCGTGGACTTCTGCAACATCAGGGGACTTCACTCGAACCTTAACGCCGTCCACTACCATCTAGAGACGGCGAAGCCGGCCTTGCTCTTTTTGACCGAGACGCAGGTGTCCTTTCCGGCTGATACTTCGTACCTCTCCTACACGGGGTACAAATTAGAACACTTCTTTGTGCCTCGGGCTGGAGTTTGCGTATACGTCAGAGAGGATATCTGTTCTCGACGCCTCGGCAGTCTTGAAGGTACGGACCTGTCCATCCTATGGCTGCGCGTAGACAGCGACGACCATCCCCGCGTCTACGGGTGCCTGTATAGGTCCCATAGCAGTAATGCCGACACAGACCGACTCATCGACCACGTCCAAATGGCTACAGATTTCTTGCTACAACAGATCCCATCCGTAGAGATCGTGATATTTGGCGATTTTAACGCCCACCACGCTGAATGGCTTGGTTCACGTTTAACCGATCATGCGGGGAGATCTGTTTATGACTTTGCCTTGGCATATGGTCTGACACAACTGGTTACTTCGCCTACGCGGATTCCAGATGTGGAGGATCATACACCTTCCCTGTTGGACCTTCTGCTGACCTCTCATCCGGACGGATATCAGGTTTCCGTCGATGTCCCTCTTGGCTCTTCGGATCATTGTCTGATCCGGAGTGTGGTGCCACTCATGCTCTCCTCGCGGTTGCGTTCTGCAGGTTGCCGCCGTGTTTGGCATTACAGGTCGGCGGATTGGGATGGAATGCGGTCTTTCTTTGCATCCTACCCATGGGGGCGGGTTTGCTTCTCGCCGGATGATCCCAGCGCTGTTGCTGAATCTGTCACGGATGTGGTGCTACAGGGAATGGAACTATTTATTCCATCATCTGTGGTACCCATCGGTGGCAGATCGCAGCCTTGGTTTGGTCGCTCCTGTAAGACTGCATTACGCAGTAAGCAGGAGTGTTATCAGGCCTGGGCTGAGGCTTCGGCGGCTCGGAATGTAAACACCAGCATACTTAAAAAGTATAACTTTGCCTCCAGGTCCTTCAAAAGAGTTATTGCCAAGGCAAAGTCAGAGCACATAGGCAGAATTGGCGAGAAACTAGTTCGCCTTCCTTCGGGAACCCGTGCATTCTGGTCTCTCGCCAAGGCTGTCCAAGGAATTTCTGTAAGCCATCACTACCATCTCTGCACAAGGAAGATGACTCACTGGCCCACGACGCAAAGAAAGCCGACCTTTAGGCTCCCTTTTTGCGTCCAACTCGACTCTTGATGACAGGGGGAACACACCGCCGACCATCCTGCAGTGTGAGTGCTCTATGCCTGATGTGCGATTCACACAGTGCTCAGTACGCAAAGCACTCCTCTCCCTGAACATCCACAAGTCGAGTGGGCCTGATGGAATCCCGCCAATTGTGCTGAGGACGTGCGCTCCAGAGTTGGCACCGGTTCTAACGCGTCTTTTTCGGTACTCCTACTCCCTAGGCGTTGTCCCGAATTCATGGAAGACAGCTTTCGTGCACCCGATCCCTAAAAAAGGTAACCGCTCTGATCCATCCAATTACAGGCCTATCGCCATCACCTCCTTGTTCTCGAAAATAATGGAGTCCATTATTAACTGCCAGCTCATGCGGTACCTTGAGGAGCACCAGCTGATTAGTGACTGCCAATACGGTTTCCGTCGGGGTCGCTCAGCTGGTGATCTTCTTGTTTACCTAACACATAGATGGGCACAGGCGATCGAGTCCAAGGGGGAGGCATTGGCCGTTAGTTTGGACATAGCGAAGGCCTTCGATCGGGTCTGGCACAAAGCACTTCTTTCAAGCTTCCTTCCTATGGGCTTCCCGAGAAATTATGCAATTGGATCACCAGTTTTCTGGCTGATCGGAGCATCAAGGTCGTAGTAGACGGTGCGTGCTCGATTACAAGACTATTAACGCTGGTGTTCCACAGGGCTGCGTGCTATCACCAACGCTGTTTCTTCTGCATATCAATGATATGTTGCAAACCGGTAACATTCATTGCTATGCGGATGACAGCACTGGTGATGCTCTATACACCGGCCATGCCAATATTTCTCGGGAAAACGTCGCCGAGTACCGGAACAAACTTGTGTCTGAAGTCGAGACTTTGTTGAACAAAGTTTCGGATTGGGGGCGACTAAATCTAGTCCAGTTCAATCCCCAGAAGACACAAGTTTGCGCGTTTACCGCTAAAAGGAACCCCTTTGTCGTATCTCCTCAGTTTCAAGGCACTCCCCTTGTTGCCTCAGCCAGTATCGGAATCCTCGGCGTTGACATATCGAGTGACGTGCAGTTTCGTGGTCACTTGGAAGAAGGCCAAATTAGCCTCTAAAAGCTTGGCGTGCTCAGCAGAGCGGGACAGTATTTCATGCCGGCACACCGCCTGCAACTTTACAAGGCGCAGGTTCGGCCTCACATGGAATACTGTTCCCATCTCTGGGCAGGGGCTCCCCAGTGCCAGCTCCTTCCACTTGACCGCATTCAGCGCAGAGCGGATCGAATCGTCGACGACCGAGTTCTTTCCGATCGGCTTGACTCACTAGCACTGCGTAGAGATGTTGCATCTCTTTGCGTATTTTATCGCATCTACCACGGGAGTGCTCTGAGGAATTGTTCGGACTAATTCCAGCCGCTCAATTTCACCATCGCACATCGCGACAAAACTCGCGATACCATCCATACCATCTGGATGATTGGCGGTCCACCACTGTGCGATTTAGAAGATGTTTTCTTCCTCGCACAACTTCCTTGTGGAACCGATTACCACCAGCGATTTTTCCGGACCGATACGACTTAGGGACCTTCAAGAAAAGAGCCTACTCCTTCTTAAAAGGCCGGCAACGCATCTGCAATTCCCCTGGTGTTGCAGTTGTTCATGGGCGGCGGTAGTCACTTAACATCAGGTGAACCGCATGCTCGTTTGCCCCTTCTCCTATAAAAAAAAAAAAGATAATAAGCATTTTGGAAATAAAAATTGTAACAAAATTAAGGAATGTGTTTTATTGATGATATTAGTTAATTGATCTGCACATCTCCGGAACCTAAGGTGTCGTTAGATTCTTCTTAATTTCGAGAGTGATATAGGCTATATAATATTTATATATTTGTTCAAACAAACACGGGTTATGCTATGTTCCATGTAATGTCAAACATGTTTACAATATTTTAAAGGTGTGATTATTATCATAATCACAGCCTATCAAAAGTCCAAATATAATGTATGCTTGTTTAATAGAGAGGTTATTTTGTCATAATTGCCAGGTTTGCCAGGCAATTGTATTATATCGTGGATATAATAATCAAATCGGCATTATTTATTTATTCTTTATCGCATTCCTTAATACAAAAGAATACAAAGGCTGCACTTAATTCCATTAGTGCACCATTTATACTCTCTTTGTACTCTACCAGTTAATCCATGGAGTGGGGAGAATTTGACGTAGGCTTAGCATTAAGTATAAAGAAAAAAAACTTATTAGTTTTTGAACCTATTTTAATAATTATTTTTTCATTTTTAATAGGGGAATCATTAAAATGGGACCATTTAAATTTATTCTCGTATTTTCCACCCCTACAGGTGGAGTGAAAAGGATGATGGTGGGGAAGAAGTTTTTAATGTAACTATAGTCCCTTCAGCGATGCCAAGTTGACTGTGGGTATATCGAAGTGCTGAAGTTTTTGTACTGGTTTGTACAGTACAGGGCTACGATGGCTATCCTAGTACAGAACCAGAGTACGAAACCTATCCAACTGCAGAGAGGTGTAGGACAGGGTGACGTTATATCTCCGAAATTAATTAGGTAGGCGATTAATTAGGTTCTTGCAAAACCATGATGGATATCTTTTATTCTTTACTCTAGTAACAGGTACATTTTTTCTAATTACTTCTCTGATATTATTATAAAAATGTCTACCATCTGATAGATGTCATCGACACCTGTGAAAAGGTCATCCCAATCGATCTGGGCTAAATATTTGTTAACTTTGTCATAGCTAACTAGATGCAAATTTAGCCTACATGTATCAAAATTGTATGGCAGAGTTGGACTACTAACAAAAGTTAATTCAACTATGAGTGGTGGATGTAACGATTCCTCGGTACATAGTATGTCTGTTGCTCGAGAAACAGTGCATGAAATTGCGTCTATTAAGACTAAATCAAGTGTTCTACCCATAGAATTATTAATAAAATTGCATTGTTTAAGGCTATTTACCATAGAAAAGTCAATAAAGCTTTGATATAAGGGAGAAGTCTGTAAATTTTCTGAGTTGTATACACTACTCCAGTTTAAGTTGCTCAAATTAAATTCTCCGATGAGACAAATTCGTGTGTTAAGTTGCTCTTTTACTTTGTTAAAATTATCGATAAAAAGATTGAGTAACGAGTTATGAATTGGTGGTGGGAGATACACGGCACCAAAAACAATGTGGTTCGAGGAGGTAGATGAGGATGAGTCTACTGCTACCCACAGGTCTTCGCATTTGCTATCATAGTGATGGAGGCTTTTGGAGTAAATGTTTTTATTAATGGAAATTAAGACTCCTCCCCCATCTTTATGCGAATTAAATGTAAAATCCTCTCTACCTCTCCTTTATACTACGTATCTGTTGTAGGATATTTTTATTAAGCCTAGTCTCTGTTAAAATAATAATATCATAATTACTAGCTTACAAGTTACAATGAAATAAATGAGTTTTGGTTCGCAGACCACGTATGTTTTGGTAATATATATTAAGAGATGAGTATTTTATAACTTTTTGCCAGGACTTTCAATACCATCAATACCAAAGACAAATAGTATTTATTTAAGTGTGTGTGTAGTGTCCATATAAATCCTTTATAATTATGTAGTTCGCCTTGTCGCTTTTCCTCATGTAAATACGGCCATTTTTTATCCAAACGTATTTATATCCCTTTTTTTTTGCAGCGGATCTGGAGGCAGCGTGCAGGGCTTTGTTTGTCGGTGATAGATGATCATTAATGAATATAGGTGTTTTCGATCCTTTGTATCCAAGATGAGAGCTGTTGAGTTTATCACGAGCAGGTTTCGATTTATTAAAGTTTATAGCTGCGGCCATGAACAAATCTCTGGATTGAATCGTGTTGAATTGAGCAACGATCGATCTGGGTCTTGTGCTTCCAGGATTTAATTTAGCTAAGCGAGTACAATGGGAAATATTGTCCCTGGAAATATTACAGTTAATGACTTCGCCAATGTTGGTTATAATCTCAACAATATTTTCATTTTTCTTTTCGGGACGCATTGGATTTCCACTTTGTTTGAACGTGCGTTTTGTTCCAGCATGTTAAGTCGTGTGCATAAGTCTTTTACTGTGTTTTTAAGAGTCAAGTTTTCTACCTGTAGATGCGATAGAGTTTTTTTTAATTTCGGCTTGCTCTTTAAGGGCTTCCTCATATTTGCTGTTCATGAAGTTCATTGAGTCTTTAAATATATCCTTCATTTCATTCATAACGGTTCTTAATTCAGTACTGAATAATTGAAGGGAGTTGTTTAGATTAGTATTTAATCCACCTATTTCCTTGCGAACTACTTCCTGAACAACGCTGCGCATATCTTCTTTAAATGCATATTCTGATGCGTTATCAGGGGGGGAGACTGTAACGCCTGCCTTTTTGTGGCGCGGATTGTTATATTTGGGTTGAAAAGCACCGGAGTCTCATCGTTGTTAGGGTTTTTGGCTGGGGGGTAGTGCATGTTGGACAATTCCAGGATGGCTCAATCAGATTTTGAGGGTGGGTTAACAGTTGATGACGTCAAACAAGCCAAGTGTCTTGCGGCATGCATTACATAGAATGTACTCATTGTCCTCTTTATTAGACTCTTTTTTACTTCGACTTATTTTTACTGGGCATTGTTATAAAGTATAATTTATTAGTACTCCTATCACTTCCAATATTTCATTCGATAATACTATCGAATGAAATATTGGAGCTAAAATAGGGTAGTTTATAAAGTCAATCTTACATAGGTAAGATTAACTTTAAAAACTTGTAGGCGTTGTGGGTTTAGGACGACTGAGGTAATAAAATATTTCAATTTTTATATACCATTGAGTATTGATTTGTTTTTAAAGAAGCACCGCTTAAAATGATGAATTAACAATTTAAGAAATAAAAATAAAAAAGTTCGTAAATAAACTAAATCTTCATCTATGATAATTATTGAAGGTTTGAACTTGTGCCGATAAAGTAAATAACAGTGTCGCGGTAATGCGCAACGTTCAAACTAGAGATGTTACGGAGGTTCGATTCTGATTCCAAAAGTTCGGAACTTCCGATTGATTTTGCACCTTCGATTCCGATTTCGGTTCCGTTAAATTTTAATCGGAAGTTATATATCGGAGGTCAATGCACAGTGGCGGCGGCGCGTGTACAAACAAGTTTATACTTGTCGCCCCGGGAACCTCCCTCCCCCAGTGCCTTCTGTCGATTACTCTTTAACTTGATGTTTTGTTTCGTATTTGGCAATTGGCATGTTGTGCGTTCGCGATTCATTTATACTTATCCGAGTTTTTGATTAATTTTAGTAGTGTTTTATTTGACGTGTAACAAATTTATTTGAATTGGACAATGAAGCCAAAATCAAGTGACATTTGGAATTATTTCAATGAAGTTTCTGGGAATACGGCAAAGTGTAAACCGTAGACTTAGAATATACTGGCGTATAGACCACCTGACAGCCCGAAAACGCGTGACCAATTTTGATTTGTCATTGTGTGCGTTAGCTAGTGATGTATATTTTGCTTAAAAGGACTATCGAAAATGATTGTTAAGGAAGCGGTAAAAAGATTATAAAAAATTGTTTAGTGCATGAAGTTGAATAACTTCAAAAATTAACTAAATTTTACCATGATAGTTTTAAAATAATTAAAAAATATTCATATAACATGTTCCTGGGAATAAGCTGAACCTACCTGCCTTTTGTTGGATTTTAATTCAAATGTATAAAATCCCAGGTGACTTTATAGAAAAACTTAAACAAAAACTCCCCAATAATCAGATCAGAATGTTGTATTTTCGAGCTATGATCTTTGGAGAAAAATATTTACTGCCGTGGGCAGTTTCCCCGGAATTTATTTTTTAACATATTGTTAATATAAATAGGTAGATATATAACTAAGTATATACCTATTTATATTTTATAAAATGTTTTGATGGGGAAACAAAAACGGGGACACGGAGTACATAATGGCTGCTTTATTTTTCATATAAGTATTACTTGTGATAATTACAAACATTTAATAATTTATAATTAAATAGATTATAGAAGTTTATTTTCACATTCGACTTAAGTATGAATGTAAACTTAATAATTTAAGGAAGGAAACTTGTAGGAATCAGTTAAATAAGATTGCTCTGTTTAAAGGCCAATATGTTTATGAGGCTTCATCATGCTTCATGTTTATATTCTTTCATCTGTCCCTGAAAAGTATAAAGTAATAATAAACTTATTATAATTTTAGCTGCATGAATTTTAAAAACATAATGATCTTAACACAGTAAAGTGCACTAAGTGTCTGAGGATACAGATGCACTCTCTATTCTCTCAATCTCGGTATGTTAAGAAAATGGTCACTTATTCATGGACTGACCGCGGCAAGTGCAACTTAATTTCGCAGATCTATTGATCTGCGCAGCTATTACTTAACCACGAGTTCCTCTTCTCTACGACTAACGCTGTAGGGGGTGAACCACGCTATTTAAGCCCTCGCGACAATGTCGTCGGCCATCAAGCATGAATCGGACCGTTGTGAGTATCAAATACTATAGAATTTATACTATCACGTCTCATGCGCGGTCGTCTAGTAGCGCTTGAAGAGCATTACTAAATATCTATACCTAGCTACGCTAAAAGTTTTATTGTTATGATTTGGGAATATAATCCGAAGTTCCGAAGCTCCGCTCAACCCCTTGGGGAAAATAGCATGATGCTATGAATATTGTACTAGTGTGACCGTGAGGCTGTGCGGTTGGTTAAGCAAGGTTATACATTTATTTTGGTTGATAAATAGATATTTAGTTGGGTTCATAATGGCTTAAAGAGGATAATCTCAAGATTTTTTTTTGTCTTTAATGTACTACAGTTTTATAATGTATGAAAATCTGTCTCTATATTTATCTAAAGTTTTGAAAGTTATATTTTTGAAGTCTTATTATAACAATATTTTACTTACTGGTACAAATAATGTGGAAATGACTCCTTTTAATAAAATTGTTTTTTATTCTACTTTTTCTTTTATACTTCTCAAGAAAATGTTAGCTGAAAATTGTTGAGTTCTTCTTTGCATTCCAACCAACCCGTCCAATGAACCTTAACCACTTTTTCTAATTATAGAATCCGTAGGGAATCTGTTTGAAAAACGGCAAAATAAAATTACATTTTAGAACGCAAACCGAGGATTTATTTTCTTGTTGTGTAGGCAAGTCTATCGATTCATTATAAACATTCAAGATAAATATCGACATTAATTTTGATATGGTTGAGTCAATCCCTAGCGTACATGTAAAATATTTTGTATAAAAATGTATTTACCAAATTCATGCAAATTATCAACAACGTGACTGTTTTCTTTGCAAAATATCAAAATTAACAAAATAATTGAATATATTCTATATTTTAAACAGTATGTAACATAAATTTTAACCAAAAATAAACGCGTCATAACATTGACGACGTCTTGAGAATTTACCTGTGATATGTGAAATTATCAGGATTATTTCTATTATTAACAGCACAGTCACTCACGGAACAATTAACCATTTTGGAAAAAAGTTACTTACTAAAAATAACCACTATTATACTTTAAAAAATTACAAAATATCTCGGAGCTATTTCTTGCGTGCCGAATTGTGCCGACCTGTCATTCAAAATCGGTTACAGAGTCATGAGATTTGGTATCCTTTTCTATCTTGCATTTTTGCTATAAGGAATTTTCTTCTCCCTTGCACACTATGTTGGTCTATACGTTAGTATATCCTAAGTCTATGGTGTAAACTATGTGAGAAGATATATTCACGAAAGGGAGGTACGACTACTTCGTTAAAAAGTCATTTAAAGTCTGTGCATGCCACTGAATTCGAAGAAATCAAAAAATTTGAAACTGAAAAGAAAAACACAGTGCAATAGACCTGCCCTTAACACATCATCTCTTCTGCCTGGACCTCCGATTCCGATTGCGATTTCGTTTCCGGTTCCGACAAACAAAATTTAAAAACTCTGCTTCCGAATTCGGTTGCGATATAACCACTTCCGTAACATCCCTAGTTCAATAAGCTAGATTTATGTTAAATAAGCCACTGGTTGTTGACACCGTCAAATTAATCAATAAAAATGCGGGTCATTTTCTGCGTAGTTTACTCTTTAATATTACTGAAATAGGGTTTGCAAATCAGTGAAAATAATTTTATTTTTTTATTTTTTTGGGGTATGTTATACAGCGTTACTACGGTTCTTAAATATTGTGAATGGACTCGTTATAAGGCCCCATTTAACCTCCTTTCGGCTTTACGGGTAGTTTTGTAACATCCAGTATAACATCCACCACTAACTTCGCAATAATATTCTCTTATCTTATTATTTTACTGCGGAGATATAACTTATGCGTCTACTTAGTATTAGCATTAGTGTTTAATTGACCGAGCGCCCGGAAAAATCCGTGGGTTGCCGTCAGTTAAAAATCTCAATTTAAGATTTCACACTCACGGTCAGTTTTGGATGTACGTCAGTTCAACTGATCACTTTAAATGACCGTGTATGTCGGCCTTAACATATTCTACGTTTTTTTTTAACAAAAGTTCTAAGATTAGGTGATAATGGCTACTACAGACCGTTCACCGTAAGATGTCCCCTGCTGTGATGTTGGCACTATTGCTTGTCAATCTGTTGTCAGTTTGTGATTAGCTGCGCTCGTTTTTGTGTTATTATTTAAAATATTCCGAATTAATTATGCCGAAACCATTTAGAAGCAGTGCAAGAGAGGTTGTGTTGAAGGTGCGTGCCTTTTGTGAGAGAAAAGGCAAATCAAGCCTATTAATTCCACTCAATCAAGTGCGAACTCGCGTCGCCGCCATGACAGGTTAGTAAAATAGGATGCCAGCTTCATGCAAAATGCCTTTAGTATGGGTAATAATAAGAAATTACTAACATTACGAATTAAAATAAAAAAGTACGTATCTCAGTTAATTTAATTTACTTTTTTATCATAATGTCTGTATTTGTATTTTATAAATATGTAATTTTATAAAATGGTACTTTGGTGTCTATTTCAGGCATGTCAGAGAAAACCGTGAGTAGAATATCTAAAGAAGGTGAAGCTGCTGCCTCTACATCTCAAAAACTCAAGTCTCCTGGAAAACACCGTCAAAGACGTAAAACGGTGGATCTTGATGATTTCGATTTATGCGCAATAAGAAACAAAACCATGAAATGTATACTGTAAGAAAAGTTGTTCCTAGTTTAAATAAATTACTTGTAGAATTAAAGAATGACATAAACTTTGGTGGAGGTCGAACGACTTTGTGGAAAATTTTAAAACAAATTGGTTCAGTATAAAAGTGTGGTTCGAAACGGAAAATTTTAATGGAAAGGCACGACATAGTTGCATGGAGACGCAAGTATATCGTTACTATGAGGCAAAATCGAGCAGATGGTCGGCCAATAGTTTTCTAGATGAAACATACATTCACGCATCGTATGCAGTGAAAAATGTTGGCAAAAGATGACGAGGACGGAGTAATAATAAGTGATTCTGTTGGAACGCGGTGGATAATTATTAATGCAGGTGGAGAAACAGGGTTTATTCCTAATGCTCAATTGATTTTTAAATCACAGAGTAAATCAGGGACTACCATGACGACATGAACAGAACCAATTTTATAAAATGGCTTTCAGAGAAACTTATACCCAATTTGCCTCGAACTCCTTAGTCGTGATGGATAACGCTCCCTATCATACCGTACAAGTAAATAAAGCACCTACTATGAGTTCTCAAAACTTCAAATGCAAAATTGGATAACAAATAAGGATTGTCTTATATACCAACAATGCTGAAAGCAGAACTTTATGAAATTATAAAAGAGCACAAAGCGCCGATTTATGAGGCTGACCAATTATTGCTTTCTCATGGCCATAAAGTGGTTAGGTTGCCCCTTACCACTGCGATTTAAATGCGATTGAGTTTATGTGGAGTCTTTTAAAGAGACAAGTAGCCAGCAATAATGTCGGCCAAGAAGCTGGGAATATCGTGAGTTAACTGAAGAAGCTTTTCATCTATAAACCCTCAGGATTGGCAAAAGCAGTGTGAACACGTAAAAAATTTAGAAGACAAGTTTTATGTACTTGATGGCTGTTTGGATGATATTACTGATAAATTCATAATTGAATTAGGAAATGACAGCAGCACAGATTCGGATACGACAGATGATGATAACGACGTTTATGAAAGTGACAGTGATACAGTATGTCTGAATTGTTCCTTTCGACCATAATTATTGTCGGAAAAATAAATCAATAAATAATTTAAAAATTAAATTGTGTTATCATTCACAACATTACTAGTCTTATAACTAACTGTATATTATTTAAATAAGCAAGTAAAACATATTAATCAGGGGTTTTCAAGTTTAGATAATTTTGCCAGCAACCACCAAGTGGGGTAAATGCTCTATATATTGTTGGCAGCACCGTAGACAATGCTGCCATTTCCCAAGGCAGGGGACATCTTACGGTGAACGCACGGTACCTACTATCGCTGGCACTGTCAGATGTTGCTTTGGATTTTAATTAAAGATTTTTTTTTATAGAATATGGGTGACAAACGAACACACAGTCCACCTATCTCATAGTCATAGTCCACCTACATCTATCCTCGATTACGAATCAAAATGCAGATGCGTTGTCACCCGTGAGGACTAAGATGGAATGCCTCGTTTCCAGTAAAAAGGGTATCCGATTCTCTACACTCACCATACGGAACACAGCAGCGTTAGGCTGCTATTTTACGCTGGTATTTTGTGAGAGCGTGGTCCCTCCCCGGTCGAGCCGACCCATTCGTGCTACAACTTTACTACTAATCCTATTCTGTGGTTGTCAATCATGGCCGATGGTGTATAGGCCCCATTACACTATCACGACGATGTATGTGTAATGGTATTATGTGGGATGAAAGCTATAATGAGGGCTAGTAATCTTCCGTTCACTAGATGTCGCTAGTTGGTACTGAGGTAAAGTTTTTTGTTACACAATGTCATATAATTGGGAAGTTGCGTTTTAAATAAAGTTCATCGGTTTCTAGAGTATTATTAATTATAATAAATACACAAAGCAATGCCTCAGTGGTTTATTCATAAAAATTTTACACATTTTTGACTCGTTTTTTTATTTCTCTACTTTTAGGAATATTCGTAGGTTGGTTCATTCTTTTCTAATCTAATTAATATAAAATATACTTAACGAATATTACAAAAATAAACATTAACCCTTACATTTTCTTAACAAATTAACTTCCCGCCATGTTCTCTGTCAAAATAGTTTCAAAATAGCCGAGGATGCCCTCATTACTGACAGCATTGTGAACTCTTTAAAGAAATATATCACGTGGGTTTAAATTCTACAGGAACGTCTGATCGAAGAGGACGATCCAGGAGAATTGACAAGGCAACGCAATATAGACGAATATAAAGATTGCCGCGAATGGGGCAATCGACTTAACAGAAGTACGTAGTACAAGAGAATAAAAAAAGTACTTTGTAATAATAGTATAAGAAGTAGTACTATTATTTTTCTCTGACAGAAGTTAATTTATAGCGACATCTAGCAGCGACGATCCACAACAATAACAAACATGCTGCGACATCCTGCGCTTATATTTGTAACCTTCTGCATAGGCGACATCTACAGGCGCTCATTTGAAATTTATACTAGTGATATCTATTAGTGGTTTTTGTAATCTTGTTGATTGAAAATCTTGTTTCGTGTATCTCATTTGTTTAAAACCTATCTGAATATTCTAAGTTAGTGCTAAAACTCCCGTTGTATTAATTTATGTAATGATATCGTTAAAATATTATTCAATTGTTTTATTTTTTATTTCCGTCAGCAAAGCTTAGTTGATGTGATTTATCTCGATATATAAAACAAAAAATAGGCCCAAATAGGAAGATCGTAACTGAAGGACTTATTTTGAAATCAGCCTTATAGGGAGTGATATTCAAAAAAGATTTAAAAAACTGTTCGTTTTTGATAATAATACCCTATCTAACCCGCAAATGATAATAGTAGTAATTAGCCTGGGAAAATTAAGGAAATCAGACCAAATAATTCATGTAGTTTTGAAAGTTGGTACAGTTATTCCTTAAGGTGTCCAGATGAATATACTAAAAGTCCCCGAGGGAGGGACACAATCCGGCGGTGAGGGAGGGGGGAAAGGTCTCTTTTTCAAGTCTTTTGCTTGTGACTCGAAAACTATTTATAATATCTCTTTAGTGACTTCTACATTAATTATCTACATTAAATTTCCTATAAAATATGTCAAAATATTTTTACTGTACGATCAACACTTTAGGAGATACAGAGTATTAAAGGTTATAAAAATAATTAACAAAATCGTTATTCAAATTTTAATTCTAAAAAATTATACAATTTTTTTGCACGAGTATGCTGACTTATCAATCAAATTGTGTTTCATCTTCGTCATCTTTATCATCAACATCGATGGGGGCTCCATTAGTACAAGCTCCTAGGCAGCCGTTACAGATAAGACTAAACTTAATGCCCGCTTTTCGGCAACTGTATTTTATGACCCAACATCAACTCCGGATGTTATAGCAGAAGCCGGAGAAAAAAATGTTAAATACGACCTTGTAAGACATGCAGGAAGTCGATGGATGTAGGTGGCTCAGGACCGTGCTTTGTGGTATTCCTTGGGGCAGCTTATGTTCAGCAGTGGACTTGTGAAGGGCTGTAATTATGATGATGATGATGAATTATGTACGAATATAAATTACCAGCGTCATGTTTGAAAAGTTTTATTTTAAACAGGTGCTTGAAGGGTTAGAGTGTACCGACCTATTGGCGAGAGGAGATCGATCGCTTCCGCATGTTTATGGCAAGTTGCGTACGGAAGGCGCGCGCGGGAACTTTACGCACCTTTACCTTCCCTCATTTATTAATCTGTGGACGCGGTATACTCATCATTACGTTAATTATCAAATTATATATTTTAATATTTTTATTCTATAAATATAAATGAAACCGTATGCAAGATAAGTACATTAAAACCAACAAAACAATCTTTAAGCTTCGGTGAGACGCATATGACCAGAGGTGACTATAAATATACATTCATTGTCATCAGCCTGTTATAGTGAACTGTATTGCGTAGACGTTTACCCAGCTTGTCAGCTGAGAGATTTTTCATAATGGCCACGTAGTTCTAAATGCGTCGTACTTTGGACACTGCTTTATGTCTATTGAGATTAATTGTGAGAGTTTTTTGTTTATAGAATAAAAGTGATAAACGAGCACGCAGTCCACTTGATAGTAAATCGATGCTGTGACCCATAGACATCGACATTAATCATCGATTAAGAATCATAATACAGATCCGTTGTTATCCCATAAGATAAGATGGTATGTCTCGTTTCCAGTAAAAAGGTTCTCTTTATCGATGCTCTCCGTGCGAAACAGCACCATTTTGCTGGTATTTCGCGCTGATATTATCTGCGAGCGTGATCCTACCTCGGTCGAGCCGACCTATTCTTGCTGCAACCATAATATATAGCTTCCATAATATATACAATATTAACATACTATAATATATACAGCATTGATAGTCATATTACAGATGCAGCGTGGTTCTATAATTTGCTAAACTATAGCTATCTAAATCTGTTTACTGCTCAAGAAATGCCACATCTGTTTTTGTACCATGTTATGAATCCGTGGCCATGTGCAGGGACGGTTACCCGATGCTAGTTATCACGGTTCATTCACAACGTCGTCATAATAAATGCGTTTGATTCATCGGCTGCTTTGAGATTATACATCTGTTTTCCTCCTTCCTAGTGTGGGTATTCGATCTTGATTATGTATTGCAGTCACGGTGTAGTGATGATGTCCTCATGAATGTAATGCTTATGCGATACTATTTCAGGAAGACTTTGATCCACTATCAGAGATACAGAGATATTGTACAGTTTTCCTAATTCAGAAGATCGGAATAATTAGTTTTTAACCGAATTTTAAAAGAAGAAAGGTTCACAACTTGATTGTTTTTTTTTATGTATGTGAACATGCGATCATTGAGGCTTTTTAATCAATTTGCAGCTGATATTGATCTCCTTCTCGCTTTCCTGCAATCTGTGGGAGTGATTTCGTGAAAAGGGACGGAAGTGTGTAACAAGAAGCCGGGGTAGCATGCGTCATATAAACTAATTTATATGTGTAAACTATATTAATAAATTTGTATTTAATGTTGATAATAAGAGTCTCAAAAAAGTGCAGATCTATTATATAAAAATTAATTTTTGTTTGTTCGTATTTTATGCACTGCCATACCGTTCATCAGATTGCGGTAAAACTTTGTCAACATATTGCTTGCACTTCCGCGAAGCTTATAGGCATAGTTAGACCCGGTAGTTCGCGCTGTTGTAGAATCCAGATATCACCCGTGCGAAGCCAGGGCGGATCGCTAGTCAATGATTAAAAAGCAAGTGACTAATAATGAATAATTATTCGAATAAATATTCCAGTATTTAGCTTTTATAAATTTTGAGGTCAATTTCAGTCGCTGCTCAATTGATGTTTTTAACTTTGAGTACAAAAAAAAAAACAAATAGCTTTTTTTCAGGATATAATGTTAATGTTGTTTATTACCAAGGTCAGGTGTCAGATGTTACATATCATATGCGACTACTTTAAGCTCGCTGGTTTTTTCTTCATCAGCCCGGAAAGTCTACTAGCTGAACATGGGCCAGTCCCGTTGCGAGGAGGAGGCTACCCATCTCATTATGTACATTTACATTTACATAAAGAGATGGTTATATAACATACATAAACCTAAACACTCACACCTGTCACCCAGAGGGATAGGCAGAGACTACGGACTTCCATTTGGCACGATCCTGACACACATCTCTCGCCTCTTTTACATCCATATATCTACGCATACACCCTCGTCGGTTAAGGGTACTCCTAATCTGGCCCATTTTCAATATAACGCCAATTTGGTCGATAAACCTTCGTCTAGGGCGTCCCTTCCCGACTTTGCCGTTCTCTTCTGCAACATAAATTTGCTTTGTCACTCTTTCCTCGTTCATTCTTTCCACATGACCAAACCACCGAAGCATTCCTTTCTTAATCCTGGTCACAACGTCATCTTGCAAACCACATTCTTCTCTTATCACATAATTTCTCACTCTGTCATTCAGATTCAGCCCTAGCATACTCCTTAATGACCGCATTTCTACAGCATTTATTCTACTGTCGTGCTTCTTCTGCTAGACCCAACTTTCACTACCATACATTAAAGTAGGGACTATCACAGCATTTAGAATTGCCATACGTGCTTTTTTTGACACATTCTGACTTTTCATAATAGCGTGTAGAGCCCCATTCACTCTATTTCCTGCGTTCACCCGTCGTTCTATATCCTTATCACATCTATCATCCCTGCTAAATACACATCCCAAATATACAAACTCATCCACTTGCTCAATCAGATGGTTACACTGCCGTTTATCTGAAGTCATAAGATTTTTCTGGCATTTATCATAATGACTGGCTTTAAACAAAGAAACATTTGCACATTGTACCTCGTGGCTTTCTTATACATAGAATATACTTTTAAATTGATTAAATTTTATCCAGATCGGATGCTACTCGTATAAGACAAATTTTAAGGTTGGCTTATATGTTTTTTATATTCCAATTATTTTCACTAATATTGACTTCCGCGAGTAGGAAACCAAGACCTTAGCAGGAATACCTTATTACCGTTAATCATAGCAACATGTCGTCATAGGAGTTGGTTAAATATCTAACAGAAGAATATAATGTACCCAATAATTAAATACGATGTAGTTAGACTAGTTCAATAAATGAGAATGCATTATGAGCTTAGCCGAAGAACGTAATTGGTTCAATTTTGTACAGGTTTCCTGTACAGGTATAGACTATCTAAGTCGATGTTGCCAGTCTTTAGTAGTTAGTGTTAATAACCTGACCCAGCTCTTCATTAGCCCATACACGGTAGACCGCCGGACATGGCCCTCTCATGAGGCTATGATTTTTGAAGTGAAAAGTTCTTTAGCCGCCTGATTCGTTTCTCTGTCGCCTCATACGACACCCACGGGAGAATATTCTTATACCGCTACTACACGGTCATAATATATTGACATAGATTTACGCCTTAGTAATATGTTTATTAGGCAATAACAACCTTTTCTGGTAGTTCCTGTAAGTTCCTGGGCGAACGAGCTTTACTACAGTTAGAAAAAAATACATAAGGATAATCAAGATAAACTGGGAAAGTAAAACAGTATACATAAAGTTAAAAAAGTTAAACTTATGGCCTATATACGTCCCACTGCTGGGCACAGTCCTCCTCTTATTTCTGAGAGGGTTTTTGGGCAAGGAAATGTCCGCCGCGCTGCCCCAATGCGTATTGGCGAACTTCACATGTCTTCGAAATATTTTTTTTCTTATTTCTCAGACATGCAGGTTCCCTCACGATGTTTTCCTTCACCGCCGAGCACGTGGTAAAGCAGCACTTAAAATTGCAATTAACAAATTTCATTGGTGCCGGCGGGGATCGAACCCGGGTTGCTCGCGTACTGTGAAACTTACAGGGAGCGCTAACCATCTGAGCTACTACGGCAAACAGTATATATATAGATACAAAATGTCATGACTGCCTCGTTGGTCTAGTGGCTGCAGTAGTGCGACTGCTGATCATGAGGTCCCGGGTTCGAATCCCGGGTCGGGCAAAAAATAATCAGTTATTGAACTTTTCCATCAAGAAATTCTCAGTATCTGCCCGGAGTCAGGAAGTTGGCGGTGTCTCACCCCCGTGCTTCGGAAAGCACGTAAAGCCGTTGGTCCTGCACCTGATCTCTCTCCGGGCGTGTCGGTTTACCGTCCCATCGGACTATGAGAGTAAGGGAATAGAGAGTGCACCTATGCTTACACACAGACTTGGGCTCTATAATCCTGTCCTGCGCCGATGGCTAGTCACCGTTGAGGCTGGCCGGTGTGAACGAAATTCGGTCTGGAGGACATTTTTATTATTATTAGATACAAAATTTCATATAAATCGTTAGAGACGTTTCCGAGAAACCATTTACATATTATATACATATTGTCAATCTTCAATTCGTGACTGAAAGCTGAGTAGAAACTATTTCGGTGCATATTAAGTGTTTTTTTTATATTTTTGTTAAGATGAAAGTATTTTGTTTCTCTGTCTTGTCTATTTATTTTTCTTTGTTATGATGCATGTGCCAAATAAACGTATTTCTTTCTTTCTTTTTTCTTTCATATTAAAAAAAATATGGCCGGTGCAGCTGATATAGATATTGTTTTATAAACGTAAGGGTGACAAACGAGCACACAGTTCACCTAATGGTTAGTAAATACTGTGGCCCTTAGAATAGAAGAATCAAAATGTTAAACTAACCGTTCGTAACACAACGGTTATAGATATTATATAATAAGGGAAGCAAACGAGCACACAGTCCACTTGATGATAAGTGAATGACCCATAGACATTTACATTTATCCTCTATTACGTATCAAAATTGAGAGGCGTTGTCATCCCTGAGGACTAAGATGAAATGCCTCATTTCCAGTAAAAAGGGTCTCCGGTTCTCTACACTCACCATACGAAACTCAGCAGCATTAAGGTGCTATTTTACGCTAGTATTCTGTGAGAGCGTGATCTTATTCCGGTTAAGCCGATTCATTCGTGCTGCAACCATAAGTTAGCTGCAGTGTGGCTCTACCATGTATAAAACGTTTATTTGTAGGCAGATGTATAAGCAATAAAACATTCTTAAATCAGCATGTGCTTACTCTCACGCGCAATATTCACACGTTAGGAAGACGGAAGTAAATCTGCGAGCGTAAATACAACTATGATAATGACGGTCAGTCGTAGCTGCGAGACTCCGTTACTTGGTAAGCGCAGGTGGGACTTAGAATGCGAGGTACAGGCGCATTTGCATTTCTCGTGTGCCGAACTGGGTCGGCTTGACAGGCTCTAATATAATTAGTAGGGCGCCACGCTGAGATTATGCTGCGTAAATGTAATGAAGATCGCTATAAAAAAGTAGGCGCTTTTCCACACTGATATTTGATAGAACAGATCTCGAAATGCTAGCAAACTTTATAAAAAAAGTTGAAATCTTTTTGTAATTGGATTTATTGGACCTACTTATAATATAGCCAATTTAGTATTTTTATCAGCTTATTTTATCCAATTCTAGATAAAGGTCTTTTCAAGATTGTGCCAAATGAACTGATGAAAATGAAAGGAACATAATTAAAAATTAAAAATTTTGTACAACCGACTTCAATATAAATTATAACTCAAAAACTATTAGTCAGACCTTGATCAAATTTATATGGGATTACATGAGAAGCACTAGCTTTCAAATAAAAAAAGAATCATAGTAACACACTTAAAAAAACAGTCGAATTGAGTCCTCCTCCTTTTTGAAGTCGGTAGAAAATTTTGAAAACTCACCGCCCTGGGCGCGTGTGGATGACACGTGATGCCAGTGCTGACACTCTCGTACTATACATGTCTTCATCTTCATAGTCTGTGGGATTTTATTGTGGCATATTTGAATGGATATACCATTCTGCTTTCGATTGAGTCACGTTAGTACAGCGTCAAAGTAATGTCTACATTCATAGAATTCTTTTAAGTGTTCGCTCTCCATTATTACATTACACCACTAAATTAGTATATTAACATTCATTATTCTAAGTCTACGATATCAACCCGTAACCTGTTTTTTGAATTGAAAGTAAGGCAAAGGCATAGAAATCTTAAGGCCTCGTATTATGGTGGAAGGCGGAATAATGATCGCCAATATTATGACTTTTAATACGCAGACCATTGACAGCCAATGCGTGGCCTACAAGCGTGGTGGCGATGTAAGATTATTTATCACTCCATTTCGTCCCGTGGATGTCGTAAGTAGAGACTAGGGGAAATGCTAGGAAAATCTTATGGGTTTCCGATATATGGCGGTACATCGTCAGACTTCAGACGTCAGAAGTACAACTGCCTCTATGGTCTAGTGATCGTAAACGCGACTGATGAACTTGCGGTCCCGGGTTCGAATCCTGTGTCGGGTCAAAACCAATTATTGGGTTTTTCTAAAAATAAATTTCCAGTAGTAGCCCGCAGTCAGGAAGTTGTCGGTGTTACATCCCCGTGCTTCGGAAAGCACGTAAAGCCGTTGGTCCTGCGCCTGATCTTTCCGGTCGTGTCGGATTGCCGTCCCATTGGAATATGAGAGTGAGGGAATAGAGAGTGCACTTGTGCTTGCACGTACATTCGGGTGCTCTAATCCTGTCCTGCGCAGATGGCTAGTCTCAATTGAGACTGGCCGCCGTGACCGAAATTCGGTCTGGGGGACATTATCCACACCACAATAGCGACGGGCAGCAGCGTGAAAGATGCGAGGCGACTGACACCGCTATTGTCAATTTGCACGCTAAATCCTTTCTACAACGGAAGAGGTCCATGTCCAGCAGTGGATTTTATTAATATTAATATTATTGATAATAGAGCTTATTATTATTAGTTAAGGACGACAGCTACCTATATTACATATCTTCAAAAATATCTGCCTTCTGCTTCCTTAGACATTCTATTTAACATTTCATCTCAAATGCAAATTAATTGCAACGCGCGTCTATGACTCTACCTTACTTAATTAGTCGACAAGTAGTCAGGTTGGATTGAAATTTTGTAGTAAGTAGGTGCTTTCCTTATAAATACCTAATCTGTTGTCGGCAAACGTACTCTTATTAATCGTTGACCGCTTATTAATATAACGGTTGTGGCAATTATGTAAATGTAGCGTTTTATAAACAGATTAGACACGTTAGATTTTATCTTTGGAAGATCGTTTACGCGCGCAAAGTGGGATACTGACTTAAAAAAAAAACTCTGTCAGTAGTGTAATATTCCTTTTTTAGACGTGAGGCTTTACACGCCATCTTTAATTTAATTTTAATTAATAATTTAAAAAAACAATAGTGCAGACAGATTTAATGAGGGCACCCCCGACTTTTTCTGCCACCAGGACGACGCCACTTAAAAATAAGGTGCAATATTTGATAGATTTTCGGGGACGTTATAATTGTAATTTGTTCGAAAAGTGTAAAGGTTATTGTTTCTTTCTGCACTATTAGTTATATTTTATATTAATTAGATTAAAAATATGTAAACCAAACCACAGATATTCATAAACGTAAAAAAAAAAGAGTTAAAATGTGCAAAAAATTAAAGAGCAAGCCACTGAGGCACTGTTTTGCGTATTAATGTAATACTCTAGAAACTGGTAAACTTTTATTTAAAACTTCTCGATTAAATGACATTATCTAACAAAAACACTTCACCTCAGTATCAACTCGCGACATCTGGTGAGCGGAAGATTATTAGCCTTCATTGTCACACGATGTGTACCGAAAACACAGGGGATAATGTTAAGTCTGGTGATCAGTTATACAGGTCTTTCCCAGCAATAACACCAGACTTACTAATTAAAAATTGTTTGTTTATACGGCTTATACAAATATGAAGACTTTAAACCAGTAGGAGCAAAAGAAGGAAAAAATAATAGCTTAAATGAACAGCTGACCTCATCTATATTTATTTATATAAAAGGCAAACCTGACTGACTCATCTATCAATGCACAGCCGAAACTACTGAATGGATTCGCTGAAATTTGGCATACAGACAGTTTTAATGACTTAGGCATCCGCTAAGAAAGGATTTTTGAAAATTCGCCGCCTAAGGGGATGAAAAAGGGGTTAAAAGATTGTATGGAAGTCCGTCATTTTTAGAGCTAGAAGCCTTAAACGTTGTTTTTAGATTACCGATTAGAAATAAACAATTACGTGTCCTAGGGTTTTTGAAAATTCAAACCCTAAGGGGGTGAAAAAGGGTTAAACTATTTTATCCGAAACTTCACAGGAGTACTCCTATCAATAAATGAGTAAACAAGTGTTTTAGGCTCTTTCAGAATTCAACCCCTAAAAGGTGGAACAGGGGTGACAAATTCTGAAAATCAACATGGGTATCGTTTTTATGGTTTATTGGGTCGCTGATTACGAAAACAACAACTATTTCAAAATCCAACGTAACAAACGGGAAATACCTACCATCATCCCCTGTGGGGGTGCGATGTGTTTGAATGTCAATATGGGTGTCATTTTATGGTTTTTTGGGACGTTAATTACGAAAATGGCATCGATTATGGTTTGAAACCAACATGGATGGAAGGATGGATGGATGTATGCTTGTATGTAAAAAACGTCATGGGTTGGGTGACTTGGGTGTCATTTTTAAGGTTTTTGGGTCGTAAATAACGTAAATGATATTGATAAATATTTTAAACTTAATTTATTAGAATAGAATAGAATATACTTTTATTGCACAAAAACATAAAACAAAATAGACAAGAAGATTTGTACAAAAAATTTGCACAAAATTACACCTGAACAAAAAAATACTAATTTAAAAATTAAAAAACAATGAAAATAAACAACCAAACCGAATATATTTTTTTACAAATTAATAAAATGGCAAAACCAAAAGAAATACTTAGGTACCTACCTATTTTGTATTGATCATCAAGATCCAATACCTACCAATAGATGGCGTTGGTAGCGTTTTAGAACACGGTAACGTTGTGTTTTTTCGAACTAATATAAAGTGAATGGTGAATGAGCGCTTCAACCTGTACCACATACGGTACCTATTCACTGTTAACGGATATTTAACTAGACTTCGACTTTGTTTGCTTGCTTACGGTTTAAGATTTGCTTCGTGTTTCGGATTAGTTGCTTGATTTTGTCTTTCTTACAATCACTGTTCAAACTTGGAATTCGATTTGCTTTGTTATTAGGTATTGTTGATAGAAGTATTTTTTCTCACTGAAAAAATTAGTACAGAAACTCTTAATATTAAAGGAAAAATGGAAGAACATACTGTCGTCCCCATTATAGGCGACGGCGCCTATTTGTTTCGTGCTTTTTCATTTTTAATGTACGGAACCCTAGAAAACGCGATGGTGATGCGGTTCACAAATTGTTAGATTTGTGGTAAATGATTGGCCTAGGTTTTCAGTAATGACCCATGACAGAAATGGCGATAATTATTCAACAGCAAATGAATATTCAGCCGATATTTTAAAAAATGAAACTTAAGGTGGACTTTGTGAATTGTGGTAGCTGCAGGATTAATATTTCCGTTTCAGTTTGAAGTATATCGAAACGGTCGAAGAGCGTGATCCTTTTTCAGAGCTTGACCATTTAACTGTTACATCTTTTGTAAACAGTGAAATATCATCTCCAACCAGCGGAACAGATCAATCTGTATCGTCGACATTAAAATATGAAAAAAAGAAAAATAAACGAAGGTGGAGATTTACTAATTACACAAGAAAAAGTAAATTAAAAAGTGCACAAGAAAGATATAGGCAGAACAAGCCAGATACAAATCGTAAAGCTGTGTCCGCTTATCAGAAAAAATCCCGATGTACACAGGCAATATATGCACGAAAGAACATAGGACGCTATGACCTATGTTAGGAATTACGGCCGGCCTGATCTTTTTATCACATTCACATGCAATCCTTGCTGGGACGAGATAAAAGAGCAATTGCTTCAAAGACAACAATCTCATGATAGACACGATATAATTTCGAGGGTGTTTCGACTAAAGGTGAAAAAGATCATGAACTTATTGACAAAGGGCAAAATATTTGGAGAAGTGCGATGCTATATGAACTCAACGGAATGGCAAAAGAGAGGTCTTCCACATATTCATATTCTTTTATGGCTTCACAAACGTATTACTCCGGATCAAATCGACAATATAATTTGTGCTGAATTTCCGGATCCCAAACGTGACCTAGAGCTTCACGAAATCGTTAAATATAATATGATACATGGTCCATGTGGAACTTTAAATCGAAAGTCACCATGTATGAAAGATAACATGTGCAGTAAACGATACTCCAGGGCTCTCATAAGAGAAACTCAAAATGGTGAAAACGGTTATCCGCAGTACAAGAGACGTTTACTAGATGACGGTGGGTTCTATGTTGATATCAAAGGCACAACCATAGATAATCGCTGGGTAGTCCCTTATAATCCAGTATTATTAAAAACATTTAACGCTCACTTAAATGTGGAATATTGTCATTCGGTGAAATCAATGAAATACGTCTGTAAATACGTAAATAAAGGTTCAGATCAGGCATCGTTTGCTTTAGAGAATGAGAAGGATGAAGTTAAAACCTACACAAGTGGAAGACATATATGTAAGTTCATCAGAGGCAGTATGGCGAGTCCTTGAATTTCCCATTCATGAGCGTTTCCCTCCCGTAGTCCACCTCGCTATTCATTTGGAAAATGGGCAAAGGGTTTATTTAAATAAGCAAAATCTGAGTGAAAGAATGAATAGACCTCCAACAACCACACTCCTATCCTTTTTCGATTTGTGTAAAGTGGATAACTTTGCAAAAACATTGCTCTACCTAGAAGTAGATGCATACTACGTTTGGGATAAAAGAAAGTTCCAAAGGAGAAAGTGAGGAGCAAACGTTGAAGGCTGGCCAGGGGTAAAAAAAGAGCACGTTCTGGGCAGGGTTTATACTGTGCATCCGAACAATACACAATGCTATCACCTTCGCATGCTTCTTCATGAGATCCGGGGCCCAATTTCGTTTGAAGCGTTAAAAACTGTAGATCGTCATGTATATTCCACGTTTCAATCAGCGTGCAAAGCTCTCGGCTTGCTTGAAGATGATCAGCATTTGTTCGCAGCAATAGAAGAGGCAGCACTTTGCCAATCACCGCAAATGATTCGGGATCTTTTCACGATTATTTTAATGTTCTGCCAAGTATCAGACTCTTTAAGCCTTTGGGAGAAATTCAAAGAATACCTATCTGAAGATTTTAAAAGGCAATTAGAAAGACAGGGAGATGTGGATGTAGAGCACATAACAGATGTGGTATTTAACAAATGCCTTTCGGTAATAGAAGATGCCGTATTAGCGTTGGGTGGTCGGCTACTAAAAGAGTATGGGTTACCTCAGCCAAGCATAGAACAACAATTTGAAAATAGAGAGTTTCTTAAAGAGACAAGTTACGACTTAGCATCATTAGAAAACACTGTTAAAAATAATGAAGGATCACTGAATAACGAACAAAAAGCAGTTTACAATCAAATTAACACAAAAATTGAATCAAATGAGGGTGGAATATTCTTTTTAGTTTTTAGATGCTCCCGGTGGAACAGGCAAAACATTCCTCATAAATTTGCTACTAGCAAAAGTTAGAAGTACTCGCGGAATTGCTTTGGCTGTTCTTGTTTGTTTGGCTTCTTCTGGGATCGCAGCTACACTGCTTGAGGGTGGACGAACTGCTCATGCTACCTTCAAGTTACCACTCCATTTAACAACAGCTGATACTCCCATTTGTAATATATCGAAACAAAGTAATTTTGCTGAAGTATTAAAACATACGAAAATGATAGTGTGGGATGAAATATGTAGTAAGTACATGTACAGTACATAAGGGTGGCGTAGAAGTTTTATACAGAACTCTACAAGATATAAGAGCAAATAAGAAGTTAATGGGTGGTGTAACGGTTTTGCTGGCTGGAAATTTTAGACAGACTCTACCAGTAGTGCCAAAAGGAACTAGAACAGATGAAGTTAAGGCGTGTCTTAAGAGATCCACTTAATGGCCTCTAATTAAAATCCTCAAGCTCTCGAAAAATATGCGGGTACACTTAGGAGAAAAAGAGTCTGCTGGTGGATTTGCGAATCTCCTACTTGAAATCGGCAACGGTGATTACCCGATAAATGACGGAATGTTAACCATCCCTGATAATTTGGGCACAGTTGTATTTACGTTACAGGAGTTAATATCCAAAATTTACCCAGATATTGCTCATATCCACGATAAGCCAATGGAATGGTTGTGTGAACATGCCATACTAACCCCGAAAAACGACCAAGCAGCGGCAATTAACGATATACTGTTAACGTCTTTTGAGGGGGAAGAAATGGTGTTCACGTCAATAGACTCTGTGGTCAACACAGATGACGCAATTAACTACCCTGTCGAATTTCTTTATTCACTGAAACAATCGGGTCTCCCACATCATAAGCTTATTCTGCGCGTGGGCACTCCTGTTTTGTTGTTGCGTAATTTAAAACCTCCTCAACTGTGCAACGGAACTAGTCTAAAAGTAAAAGCGTTACATCGCAATGTAGTGGAAGCCACAATTATAAATGGATATGCGCAAGGGGAAACTGTATTTGTACCAAGAATTCCCTTGATCCCGAATGATCTTCCCTTTGAATTCAAACGAATACAGTTTCCCTTCAAAGTCTGCTTTGCAATGACCATAAACAAATCACAAGGCAGACATTAAAATTTGCGGGTATAGACTTGAGAGAAAATTGTTTTTCACACGGGCAATTCTATGTGGCTTGCTCACGCGTAAGCTCGCCCAGTAGTCTGATAATTTTGGCACACAGTAATAGATTAGCAAAAAATGTGGTGTATAAAGAAGTTTTGTAGTTTACTACCTTTTGCCCGCGATATCCAGTTATAATTGTGGCTTGTACCAGCAGACTCTTTTTCACACATGGGTGCGATATAACCGAACTCCACGCGGACGAAGTCGCGGGCAAAAGCTAGTTAGTAATATATCTGTCTTCAACATTGACCGTTCACATGATTATAATCGTCGTATAAATCACGTGTTATAATGATTATAATATCATCATATCATCATCATCATCATCACCGTCATCAATTTATTATCGATTTTATCTATTTCGCTGCCTATCCTATGACACTGTAAAAGATAATTTTATAGACCTAAACGCACTAGTAACAGTACCGATAGGATAGCATAATTATTGTTGAGGTTAGTATACTTTTTAGAAAGTAAATTCCAGCACCTTTTTAATCACTAGGCCATTGAATTCATCATGGGAATCAAAGGTATGCCTAAGAAGCGTAATCAAGTTAATCTTGATTTGATTCCGATCTATCCTTAGCTATTCTGTTTCTGTCCCGCTTCCATAAGTACCTATACAAGGGTCAACTTCAATCTATTTAAATTCTCAATGATTGATTGTATTTAGCACAGTAGTGTGTAAAGCCCTTATTAGACACTAGCTGATATTCGCTTCGCTGGGCGTATGATAATATTTTATTGCAGAACGTACATCTAAAATATCAAGAATTTTTTTTTTTGGTGGGACTATCGTATAATTCGTTCTTTCTTAGTGAGAGTCTAGATTGCGAAATGAGAAATATACTAAATTTCAAGTCAATCTGGTGTATAGTTTTAGAAATCTCGTGATGATTCAGTCAGTCAATGGTATTTCGCTTATATTATTTCGTATTTAGATTTGCAAGATTTTTATACAAAAAAGGTGGAGTAAGAGGAGTAAGGAGAAATTATTTCATTCTTTTAAGTACCTTGAAGTCGACTTTTCATTTTTATTAAAATTTATTTTTTTAGATTTTACCATTATTCATGGATTTGACAAAATTATGAATTTTCTATTTATCTCAAAATAAAGATGAATTCAATCAGTATATACCGTGTAGTGGCGGTGTAAGAATATCCACTACCCCATATCATCCCGTGGGTGTCGTAAGAGGCGACAGAGGGAAACAAATCAGGAGATGGGCAGCAGCGTCTTCCTAATAACGACTAAAAATAAAAAAACTGCGGTTGCCAACCCGCTTACCAAGCGTAGCAACTATGGCTGATATCCACCCTATGTGGCAATCTATGGGGAGGCCTATGTTCAGTATAGGACTTTAATAGGCTGTAACGGTAACTGTAAATCCGTCTATGTCAAGAGTTCAATGATACTTTGTAGGTACGTGGTAGAGTCATGCTGCAGTGTGACACATTATGGCTACAGCACGTACTAGGTTGGCTGGGGTAGAACATCGCTAACTTACGGGCGTTTGATTAGGATTGTAATGCTACTGTGTTTTTAAGATCAGTGAAAAGAATCGAAGATTCTTTTTACAGGTTACAAGGCGTTTTTACGTGGTAGAGCCACGCTGCAGCTTTATTATGGTTGTAGTACGAATGGGTTGGCTCGACCGGGGAGGAACCATGCTCTCACAGGATACCATCGTGAAATAGCAGCTCAATGCTGATGTGTTTCGTATAGTGAGTGCAGAGAACCGGAGACCCTTTTTACTGGAAACGAGGCATTCCATCTTAGTACTCAGGGCTGATAACGCATCTGCATTTTGGTACTTAATCGAGGATAAATGTAGATGTCTATGGGCCACTCTGTGCCCGTTTGCCATCCTTATTCTATAAAAAGAAATCCCATCTTAGTCCTCAGGGGTGCCAACGCATCTGCAATTTGATTCCTAATCGAGTGTAAGTTTCTATACAACAGTACGAGGGGTGATCCAAAAGTGATTCCTAGTGATTTCTACCTCTTTCCTCGGCTCAAGGAACGCCTCCGAGGCAAGAAATTTGAAGACGATAGCGAAGTAATGGCCGCTTTTGAAGCGTTTTGGGAGGGTCAAGACAAATAATTTTTTTCAAAGGGAATCCTGGGTTTAGAAAAAAGATGGACTAAATGTATTGATTTGTTAGGAGACTATGTAGAAAAATAAATTATTATTTTAACTTTAATTACCGTGTTTTATTTTCATTATCATTACTTTTGGATCACCCCTCGTATTCACTTACCTTAAAGTGGACTGTATGCTCATTTTTCACCATTGCTTTTATAAAACAACCGAATTAAGACCTATTTAATTACACCGAACAATTTCTAAGTGAAAGGGGTTTAAGTAAGGCATATCTTATGATACCCTTATACAACGTTACGATCCGTTCTATAGGCTATCATTGAGTTTTAATAGCGGCCAATATCTCCAGTCCTAATACGGGAGGCAGGCAGGAAACGTTTTCACTCGCTTCACTAAACTGCCTCGTAAACGGTTTTATTAATCGTTGTTTAAGAGACTGGCGTGATCGAGTTCCAATCATTAATCTGCGGTAGCCTTACGTGATCCTTGGTTTGGTAGAGTCACCAACGTTTGCACATGTTGTAGACCAAGTAATTAATAGGTTATTTATTAATTACCATTATTCATAATGTCCAAGCCAAATATGAGTAGGCAAAATGATAAAATCTATTGAAGTAAAATTAAAATAATAAAAAGATAGGTAAGGTTAGTTTATGAAGCCCCCCCCCCCCGAACGGGTACCCGCCTTGTCGTAGCGGGGGGCTTAGTAGCCGTGGCTTGGTCATCTGCGGTGAACTAAGAGGAAACCACATGGCTGGCCCGAGTTGTAGGGCCGGCCCCAGGGGGCCACTCCGCGTGGGCTTGACGAGCCCACTTCGGATGTGTGTTGGTGGGCTGCGGCGAGAGGGGTGCCGTCTCCCCCTACCGCTGCAGCCGAGGTGGAGTCGCGGAGGAAGGAGTGTTGGTATGGCGATGCGCCACTCGCCCTATCCTCCGCGACTCTGACGGAGCCGCATCGTTGTTTCATGCGGTGGTGGTGGGGCTGCGGGGGGAGAGGAGTGTCGGTATTGCGAGGTGCCGCTCTCGCTACCCTTCTAAGCCAAATCTTGGTTGGCGGCGGAGCCATAGACTAGATCCGCCGCTGGGGTCGGGAAGGCTAGTGCTTCTGAGTGCTCTTTTTTTCCTGGCCCCATGGACTTCGCGCATCGGACTCGGGGGCGTCTGTTGCGCAGGTGGGTTTTAGTCGGTGCGAGTCCGACATAACATAACCCGTCATTGCCCCCGCGAGGCGGGTATGCGTAGGCATTTCCGCATGTAAAACTGTAGTGTATGTCTATATATGTAAGGCATAATGAATAGAATAATTGGAACCGTAATGTATAGAATTACGTACCTCAATATAACTGCGAAGTCACGAGACATATCGATCAGTTAAGAGCACAGTTATACTCACCGGCTAGAGATGACCGGCGATGGGACCCGGATGTCGTGCCCGACGAGCTGACCGCTACTGCTTCTAGCGACGGAGTCCGGCCTGGAACAACACCTGATGTAGGAGGGGAGGGCGGGACATAATGGAACCAGACCTGGCAAGGCCACATATTAGCGAGTTCCCGAAGACTCCGCCCCGTGCTAGCGCCGCTACCCGAAGAAGACAAGCTATAAGTCCGATATTCTCTACGCCGACATCGGAACATGAGGATACCTAGATAGAGGAGAACTTACGTTTCCCTACGTGATCTATGTTGTCATAGCTTGGAAAATGTTTCCATATTTTATATGTACCTACTTATTAATTTTGTATATTATGTTAGCTATAAGGTGGAGGGATGTTGTGTATGTCTATGTGTGTAAGGGTATGCGGGCTGCGTCCCCCACCGAACGGTCGCTGTCTCATTAAACCAGTGTACAATTAACTAGCTTGTCTAATTGACGTATCGCCCTTGTCACTCCCTAAGTATATCAATATTCAACAAAAACAAAAAAAAAATGACCAGACAATGTGATAAATAATGTATTATAAATCAGTATTAATTACGTAGCTCGATTTGACATGTCATTATTCATAATGCTCGGGCATTATCGGAATTAATATTAAATGCATAGGAAAGTTGATTGACCAAGTTACAATAGGCCTAGTCCTGCGAATAGGCAGAAGCCACGTAGATCCCTTCATAGAAGCGTACCGCACAGGAGATTATGTTTCTAAAATTTATCAATGTGGTAATATACACCGAAGAATAAGAGACGGGTATTTGGAGACAATCTCGAGAGCTCAAACTTTAAAATGTTAAAATATGAGTCTAGGCCTAAGGTCATGTAATAAGACCATAATATTATGTTACAAACAGTATATATGTACAATTTTAAGCGAGCAACCCGGGTTCAATCCTAGCCGGCAATTGTTAGTTGGAATTTTAAGTGCTGATTTACCACGTGCTCGGCGATGAAGGAAAACATCGCGAGAAAACCTGCATGCCTGAGAAATATGAAAAAATGTTTCGAAGACATGTGAAGTTCGCCAACACGCATTGGGGCAGCGTGGCGGACACTTAAACTACCTTAAAGCCCTCTCAGGAATGAGAGGAGGCCTGTACCGAGCAGTGGGACGTATATAGGTTGTAACTTTATGTTACAAACATTTTGAACAATTTGGTTAAGTTTGAGTTTAAGCTCGTGTAACATAATATTGTTATGATAGAGTTAGGCTAGGTTTAGACTTAAAAATACTAGGTTGTAGGACTCCTTTTCTGCCTAGGAGTCCGTCTGGGTAGGTAATAGGTACCACTCTGTTACCTATTTTTGCCGCCAAATAACAGTGCTTCCACCGCTATGTTCCAGTTAGAATGGTATATACCCGGATAGTCAGTATAATTACAGGCTATGAGGCATGATGGAAATCTTAGTCCCCAGAGGTGACAATCTTCAACAGCCTTCTTTTCTTGAAGCTTTCTGCAGGCGTCCATGGATTGCAATAACCACATAACATCAAGTGGACTGTAAGATCGTTCGTTCCTTTGCTTTTATAAAAAAATTACATTGAAGTTTGAGTTTAAGCTAGGTATTCTCTGAAACTGGGCTTAGTGGTCGCCCAGTAAGTCGTAGTTTTGGGTTTGAGCCACATTTATTTTCTTATATTGTTGCAATGAATGATGGGCATACACGATTTTTCTTCCACCAGGGCGGCGCCACTAAAGAATGAGGTGAAATATTTGACAGATTTCATGGTGGGACAAGTTAATTTGTTAGAAAAGTGTAGAGATTAATTTTTCTTTCTGAAATATTACTTATATTTTATAATATTAATTAGATAAGAAATCGATAATCCAAACTAGTGATATTTCTAAACGTAAAACTATTAAAAAAACACGTGCGCAATTCACACGCGGTAGAAGTGAAACCTTCAAATGAAATGAAATATAAAATATACATAATAAAAATTTCGACTGCGACTAATTTAATATAAAAAATATACAACATTAAAAACTATAATAAAAAACTAATAACTTAAATTATCATACAGTCCTACCACATGAGTAAAGTCCTACTCCCCGTGGTATAGTGCCAAGAACGCTAGCTGCGTTTCCTCGCTGAATGGCTATACAATTATATAATAATATTATATTAAATTTTAAATATTTCCTATAGATGTATATGTTTGTCTCTTTTAGCGTCGCTTTTTCGTTTCATCGAGTTTCAAATCACAACGGTTCTAAAGAAGTTTCCACTTCAAAAAGTTAGAAAATTAAAGAATTGAGGCTTTGTTTTATGTCTATACATACACTGTAAACCGAAAAACTTTTAGTGACCATTTTGGCTAATAAGTTCACCTCAGTCCCAGCTAGCGAAATCTGGTGAGCGTAAAATTATTAGTCCTCATTAGATCACTATCAATTAGAATTAAAAACGATGGATTATGTCTATCCTTGCACCACACATCGAAAGCACAGGAACGTGTGAATATGTTTCTACGCATATATTGTATGTTACGCTGGTTAATAAACAATTTAATTACTTCATTCATTGACGAATGATAAATTGATGAAAGTCCATTGCTGAACCCAAGCCATTTCCTATAGATTGCCTTATAGGGTTATTTGCCATAGTTGCCACGCTCCGTACGCAACCGTAGTTTTTCATTATTATTGTGTTCTTATCTGGAAGATGTTGCTGCCCATTTCCTGTTTCAGTTAACCTCTGTCGCCTGTTACGACACCCACATAATGATGGTAGCGACATAACATTTATTTTGTGTAAATTTACTGGTTGGAATAGAACAACTTAACTGTAAATCTTCAACTTCAATGTTAGAAAGTTTTCTACTGATATTGCTTTAACGGCTTCTTATAATCGTCGACTATTGTCCACTTAAATTAAGTATTAATATATAATAATGCCTGTCTCTTCCTGTTGTCATTTCGTGAAAAGAGATGGAGAACTTTAAGCGTTTCTTAAATTTATGTCGATTTTAATAAGTAAGGTCTTAAAAACTCATTATTTTAAGGTTTTTCTTGCGGCGAAGTCGTATGATGGGTAGTCTACTTCCCTTTAATATGGAAGTTGAGGAGGGCGATGGCTGCCATATGCGTTATACTCGTACTTGTGAACAGGTGCTGCTTTTGAAGGCTGCTCTGCTCGGATTCGTTTATAGCTCCAAATTTTTAATCGCCTTTTTTCTGAGTACATTATAGAACATGCTTCAGTTACTGATGGGTCCGTTATCATTTCCAAATCTGTATATACAATGTTATGTAATTTAAAAATTAAAAAAATAGAATTTTCCTGGATCAAAGAACATATATTATTACCACTTAGGTACCGGTGGAGTTTCTTCCGCCTGTTTTTGTCCGGTCATACCTCATTTCGAGAGGTTATTTTAAATTAAATTTGACATGACAAAATTACATTTGACAAATTAAATTTCATTTTCTTACGACCAATAAATAAATATATATAATTTAATTTCATTTAATTTAAGTTAATTTAACTTTATTACATTTACTGTTTTCATTTAAACTCCGATCGTGTAGCAAATAGCATTCAAAACCGGGATGTTCAGAGATGACGGCAGGATAACAATGCCGTGGCTCTAAATATAAATTTGTAGATAATACAACATAAGATCCCACTTCTGATCTCGGTAAATAAATCAGGATAGCGTTGATTGTTAAAAATATTAAAAGTGTGAGACCGGATGTTCAACTTGCTCTCTTGCTTACGCAATTAATCATTATTAGTAATAAGACAGCGTAACGCACTATATATTCAGTATAGAGCAATTACAGTTCGACCACACCGTAACACGTCCCCGCCACAATCGCACACCAGTGTAACGTGAGGGACGTAATAACATGATAACACCAAACTATGCAAACCAACAGCATCACTACACATCTCAGTGTAAGAGCAGCCTCTCAGCAAAACCATCTTCCTCGCCTGCAACAGAAGAACCACCACAACGGACATGATCACGATACTCTCTTAGCACTCGTAGCATGACTTCACTCGTAGAATGATTTAAGCGGCATCTCTCGCGCTCGGCACCTTAACTGAACTTTATACTGCACAAACGAGTGGGGGTTTCCCGATCTACCCTCAATTCTACCCCGCCACCCATGGAGGTTAGAGAGAAGGAGAACGATCGCTGTAGAAAATAGTGTCCCAGAAATATGGACGAAATAAGTGAGGCGCTGCGATCGCTAAGTTGTCTCAATAAAAGCGGGCTGTTGTGCGCTAGTTTGAAATGATCTATCAACGTTTAATATACGTGTATATAATATCATTCAAAGAAAAAAAAAGAAAATAACGAAATTATTATTTATTAATAAATAAATTATGTTTTTTATAATTTTAATTATTATAAATATTATAAATTATTACAAATATAAATTATTAATTATTATTGTTTTTTTTTTGGTAAGATAAATAATCAATTTATTGTATTCAAAATAGAGACATTTTCATGTGATGTATATTTTTTGCATATATATATATATATATGGCTGTTGAGTAGACAAGATGTTTTTAACTCGTATTATCTACAGATTTTTATATAAAAAATACATTATTGTCTCTCGTCAATTATGAACAATATTATGCATATTTTGATATGACTACTTGTACTCATAAACAGCTAACTTCGCAGACACTACTTACCGACGGCATCGCCGCTATAAATTCTACAAATTTTCAGGGACAGGCGGGCTATGCTTTAGTACGCAGCGATCGCTCTCCTTCTCTCTAACCTCCATGCCGCTACCATTGATATGACGCTCCGCTAGAGTGACGCAACCTCTTGCTCACTCCCGATCAAACCGGTATTATATACACACCGACAAATTTATTATATAGTGCTTACACAAGTATATATTTACTGTTTACACTTTACGCTACTTAGGGATTTTCCTTATATGTTGAGCAATTGGGTAGTTGCCACCTTGCATCTTTGCAGCTTTGCAGAATTAAATATTATTTTATGTATTAAAAAATAGTCGCAGTAAATTTCATAGAACACGATCAAATCGGGTTCGATCCCCGCTAACACGAGCAAAATTGTTTTCTATGCCTTCAGCGGTGGAGGAAAACATCGTGAGAAAACCCGCATTTCTGTGTGTGTCAAAATAGATTTAGTTATAAAATAAACAGATAAGATACCGTTACTTGTTTTTAACAATACTATTTTATCATTATGATGATTTATCTTAAATTTTATCTCCGACTGTGCCATCTCACGTGGCTGTTTATCTTCGGCAGGTTTTCCAGTTGCAAACGCTTTGTGTTGTTATACGGACAAGTTTTGTTGACTTAAATATTTTGTTAGCGACGTGAAACTATGAATCTGCAGTGCGAAATTGATTATTTAAAGGTATGGTTAAATTTCGTTACGTTTACCCGCGAATATAAATATACCTCAGTCATGTGACATAGCTTGAAATTCTTAATATCAATTCATATTTTTATGACTGTGTTTGACTACTATCCCACCTGATAGTAAGTGGTGATGTAGGTACATCGTTGTTGTCTTACTGTATGTAGTTGATAGCTTTTTTTATAACACTACGTGATAATATTTTTTTATGTCGCTCGGTCGGTTGACAGATCATATCCGCCATATTTATTTTACGGTGACGTCATGGAGAATATTTTCGAGTGATCTCAACTCGATTAAAACAAATATTGCTAGACAGAACACTCAAAAGTTTCTAGATGTCTCTCAATTATTAGTATATAATAGTTGGGACTTTGTATTGACGAAAACATTTAAACACTAAAATATTGAGGTTCGTTCGTTAAGTAATGACAAAACATCGCTGCATTGGCAGACATTTTCAAGATACAGGACTAGAGAGGATACAGTGTCAACATCAATGGCGAGTACATCACTCACCTGCGGTCTGTTGACAGTAGGGTCATTATGGCAGAATCACTGGATGATCGCATTATGCTCAATGAACACAATAGTGTCTCCCAACGAATAGGCATGGACAAGACAAAGTTCATGTGCTCATGTGTAACGTCCATGTCTCGCCTACGTCGGTAGTTGTTGGAAACATCTATTAGATATTATGTGACACTGCGCTCGAAGTTGTTGACAAGCATGTTTGACTAGAACACATCGTCCGGCTTAGTTAATGTATTGTACGTTCAATTATTATCTGAGGTACTAATATATATAACTATAAAACTTAGAGTATAAATAAGCAAGCTATGCTTATGTATACTCTAAGATACAAAGTAATTTCTTGTCTGGGTATTTCCATGATTTGTTGCGTGGTTTCTGTTTTCAAAGATTTGCTGTAAATGACCGTAGCCGGTAATAAAACTGAACAAAGATGTATGTGGTTAAAGAAGACAAACTATTAATTTTATTTTATTAAAATATTACGCGCTAAAAGATAGACAAAGGAATATCTAACTTCTAACATGATATTTACCTTCGAACGCAACAAACCTTTCGCAATGTTTACTCGCTTTATTTTGAACTTGGAAATACTGCCATATAAAAAATTGACTAATCCGTAACCAAAAAGCCGAGTGCTTGGTTAATTTCTTCAAACACAAAACGTTACCGTTATAAGTTATTGAAAGTTCACTGCTGAACATAGGCCTCCCCCATATTTGCCATAGTTGCCACGCTTGGCAGCCTAAAGATCAGAAATAAGGCTTTTACCTGCTGCGAAGGTTATGTTTGTGTTAATATTGATTTAAAAAATATTAACAAAGCATATAACATCAGTATTAGTGATTTTAAACTCTTTGATAAGTATAATATAATCATGATGTAATTTTTATGTCATATTGATTGGGCGTAATTATTAACGGTTATTCTACATTACGTTGCGTACGTAATAAATGTGGGCAATAATTATAAAATTTAGGGCACGCTATTAATTGTGTAGGCATTGGTTCTGTAATTGTTAAATGGCCGATTGACTTGTCCTAATTTCATAGAATCATATAAGGAAATTCTAGAGGCAAAATAACTTAATCGTTATTAGAAGTAAAGTGAAACTGTTACAGCCTTGGCGGGCGTATTTTTTTGTTTAGTCCATTTGTATTTGGTATCTGAAGAAAAATCCTGAAATGGATGCCGGTTGGCCACTGAAGGAGAGGAATATAATATCATGGCGATTTTTAAGGAGATTCGGAGTAAGGGTCGTACTCAAAAGTAATGATAATATAAGTTAAAATTAAGTTTATTGAAACAAAGTTCCTTATCGCACGGTACGGACTTGGCGGATGGGGCCAGACGAAAAAAAGTGTAAGAATTTACCGTCACGACCTTTTCTATAGTGTAGATGGCCTTGGGGGCTATAAGGAATATAAGCATATAAGAATATGAGCTATAAGGAAAGGAGATGGAATAATGTCCATCTCCCTCGCACTTTTTCTTATCTTGCCATGAAAGAAGTATTATTTTAAATGACGCTTCATTTTAATAGACGGTAGCAATTCATTTATTTGTATTTGTTAATCAATAATATACATAATACGTTTATCAATAATAATATACTACGAAAGGAACTTCATTCCAACCAAGTGTTCTACGACACTCACGCATGTTTTTTTTTCTATAGAGTAGGTCTGCAAATAAATCGAAACATTCAGTCCATTATAATTATGCAAGTCGCGCTCTGTGAGCCTGCCTCTTGTTTTGGTGAAGAACTGCTTGTGGCTCGTAGTTTTTTTATGGTTTCCTGTAATTTTAATATTTGGACCGCGTTGGAATTGAGAATTGGGAAAATTCCCAATTGTAATTCCTTTGATATTAAAATAGCAAAACACGAACGTTATAACTTTTCACGCCAAGCATGCTATCATTGATCCAAGTTTCCATGGTCACTAAGCAAAATCTGTTTGCGTCATTGTATTTTTTTTTGTATCTTGTTATCTCGACTCATATGAAGTTTGTCACGTTCAATGCTTTGTGCCATGTAATCGTTTGTTCGTCACTATTTGGCTATCTCTTATAAGAAAACTCATTTTTCTAAACTTCTACCAGCGTGCGACTGTAGATTATGAATGGGATTTTCTCCAAATTATGCACTGTATCTCTTTGACAGATATTTTTTCAGACTCCGAGAAATAATGGCATATTTATATCATGTTTTATTCGTAATGAGTGAGGGAATTATAATAATTTAAGAAACCTACTCCATTTTCTAGATTTTTATAACGACTAAAAATGACCTGCTACGATTATTTTTGGTCATCCCTAGTCCTTAACTAAATCTGTATCTTGTCATTTAACAATGTATCGCTATCCATATTCATGTGTTCAACAAGTCGTTGAAACGTCCATTAATCAGCGGTGTGCACCGGGTAGGTATAGGAGGAACTGGCATTAGGAGAAAATGTTCAAAGAAAAGAACACTTGCACGGACGTATTAGTAGACTTTTTATCTTCAATTTTCATTAACTCAACCCGTCTTACGTTATATCTGCTTTTTTAATATTTGCATCACACTTAAACTAAATGTTGAGTCTTTTCTTCAAAATAAAATTCCAGTTATTTTAAATTTAAATTTCATAACTTGCTTTGATGAAGATTTAATTGGATAAACTTCCTGAAAAAAAAAAAGTTACAGCCTATACGTCCCACTGCTGGGCACAGGCCTCTTCTCATTTCTGAGAGGGTTTTAGGGCAAGGAATGTCCGCCGCGCTGCCCCAATGCGTGTTGGCGAACTTCACATGTCTTCGAAATATTTTTTTCGATTTCTCAGACATGCAGGTTTCTCACGATGTTTTCCTTCACCGCCGAGCACGTGGTAAATCAGCACTTAAAATTGCAATTAACAATTTCATTGGTGCCGGCGAGGGATCGAACCCAGGTTGCTCGCGTACTGTGAAACTTACAGCGAGCGCTAACCATCTGAGCTACCACGGCTCCTGAATCGCTATTTATATCAAAAAATAAATAATTTCAATAAATTTTGCCTTTTTTCATTATCGCCAGCTATATGTTTTATTTATAGTTAAATAGTTATATATTTATTCTTCATTTTATTTCTGTATGGACCGTGACTGTGTATAGTCAAGAGATCTGTATTTATATTGATTTTATACATATATGATTTTATACTAAACTCGTTGATAATAAAATGAAAGTTTTTTAAACAGTTCAAAATTTAACCTCCAGTTTTTTTAAAACGTGCAAATAAAATAGATGTATTATGTAAGTCTTAAAATAACCCAAGTAGGTGTACAGCCTCCGTAGAAAGTTTTTACATTTAAGGATTGTGATTCAGCGTAGTGAGCCGACAATATTTAACAATTACATCACACTGCTGTTAGAAAGCCACGCATGTACGCCGTCATAACAAAATTCGTTTATCATGCTTCCTGTGACCATGGTTTATTGACTTAGAAGGAAAAACCATTTAAATTGTCAAAAAATCACAATTCCAAATTTAAATGTTTAGTTAATGACTAGTAATGACCCGCCCCGGCATCGCCTGGATAGGATCGATTAATGTAACGTTATTTAGATTTAAGATAATCACAGACCATCTGTTTTATCAATTTTTCGTATTCTTATCTTCTGGTATTGCTCTCCGTTTGTTCGTAAAGTTTCATCAAAATAGGTTCGGCCATTCCGAAGATTAGCCCAGACAACCAGACAGACAGACTGACAGACAACATTTTGAAAATGGTTATTTATGTCCTAACATCATGCAAAGAACCCCCAAGTTTAATAGAAGCCAGTTATTTGAATATGACAGACAGACACTTCAATTTTATTTATATTAACGATTTAACAGTCAATGCCAAAACTTCAACATTACGGTACATCAAAATCTGCACCGGTTCGGAAAACAGAACCTTCAGGAGAACCGACCCGAAACTCAATATATAATAATCTATGCTCTGGGCCATTTTTATTTTTTTTAAATGTCATGTACACCTACTTAATTGAAACATTTCGTTTCGTTTATGTATAAGTTTGTTTTTAAAAATCAAGTCCGAAAGCATGTGAAAAAATCGTTGCAAGTTTGAACTAACTCAACTCTTATTTTTATTTATTTAATTATGTATATTTGATATTTGTTCTGACATAGATAATATTTATATATATTGTGTATATAAAATGTACTGTATGCATGTATATGTATCCATATATTTATATATGTATATATTGTGTGTATTTAAATATATATGTGTATGTATGTGTGTATATGTATATTTATATGTATATACATTTTTTTAGCTCTTTTTCTATTTTGATTATTGCTGCACCGCCTCTTGTTTGTCTATATCTGTTTAGCCTAATGGTTGACTGGGAGAGAATGCCCTATGGCATTAAGTCCGCCATATGTACAACTGTGTGCATGAAAGCTTAAATAAAATAAATAAAATAAATAAATTACTATAAGGTTTCGTTTCAAATGTACAGTAATATTTTAAATGTTAATTTTAACTATACGTCAGTAGTCAGGGGACTTACAAGTGCTGATTAAGACACTTCATTATCCTCTGTACATTGATCTATTTTTAGCAGATCTTTTTAAATGATTTTTCTCAACAAGATTTTTAAATTTTCTGTAAAGTTTTATGCATTAACATAGAAAACATTTTCTAGTTTAAGCCAATCCAAATTTTGGGTTGCTCTTTCGTACATTTTTATTAAATTAAAGTTGTTCTCTCTTTTTACTACATGAAACTAGAAACAGATAGGAATAGAGATAATTTATACATAGTTTATGTAAGCGATAATCAACGATTACACGTAAGAATAATAATGTTTTTAAAGGTAAAGAACGACCGAAGGTTCTACATAATTAACGGAAAATAGGTGTATTAGTAACTTCCACAGATTCTTGGAATAACTTTTGTTTAATACATCATATGGTGAAAATTTTCAACAGTATGTATGTATGAACGATTCTGGTCTGTGTAACTCTTATTTAATAGTGCATTCTAAGAAAAATCCAGTAATGATACAAATAATTCTAACTTTTAACAAAAAGTAAAAACCGACTTCAAATTGCTAAAAAATAAGTTATTTATTTGCTACCCTAAGGGGTGGAATTTTCTCTCCAAATTTAGATGGGACCACCCTTGAAGTATAACCTATTTAATAAAAATAGAATCATCAAAATTGGTTCACAATCTGCAAAGATATCGCGTAACATACATACAATAAAAAAAAACATACACTCGAATTGAGAACCTCCTCCCTTTTGAAGTCGGTTAATAAAACATAAATAATATGTAAGTAGTTCTGTTACGGCTCTAAATATATGTTCTCTGTTCTACTTTTTTTTTAAATATTAGAGTAAGAGTCCGCCCTTGCACATGGACGCCTGAACCTGTTATTATTCTGGTTCTGTTACCCTTTAAACCGAAACACAAAAGTGCTTGTATTGGTACTTAGCAACAGAAGTAGGAAAGAGGGTAACTGGGCTGGAAAGTTTTAGTTTCGTGGTTCTGAATATAAAAAAGTTAGTTAAAGTTACAGCCTATATACGTCCCACTGCTGAGCACAGGCCTCCCCTCATTTCTGAGAGCGTTTTAGGGCAAGGAATTGTCCGCCGCGCTGCCCCAAAGCGTGTTGGCGAACTTCACATGTCTTCGAAATATTTTTTTTAATTTCTCAGACATGCAGGTTTCCTTACGATGTTTTGGTAGCTCAGATGATTAGCGCTCGCTGTAAATTTCACAGTACGCGAGCAAACCAGGTTCGATCCCCGCCGGCACCAATGAAATTGTTAATTGCAATTTTAAGTGCTGATTTACCACGTGTTCTGAATATATTAAGTAATTATTAGTAAATATATTAAGACCGTCCTTGTGTACTAAATTTTATCCGAAACTATCTCTGGCGAGGTGAGCACTAGAGTACTCGCGCGGATGACAACGAGTATTGACAATTTGACAATATAACTACATCATACGCATTTGAATCGAGCTCGGTAACTTCAATACCGGTAGCTCGTGACGCGACGAAATTTCGGCGAAATACAATGCAGCCAGTTGAGCGCGAACCATAGATTTTTAACGTCGCCTTTGTTTTTTTTATTGTCGTATTAGGTAACACTTTCAAAGGCAAACGTGACTTCCGTGCGGATGTGCTCTGTTACATAACAGCGTAGTATTCGCAAGCGCCCTTAGTTCTTGGTCGTTCATCGTAATAATTGTTGTTTACAAAGACGTGGGATTTGGAATTGAACGCCATAATATCCGTAAAATTAGGTTTATTCAATGTTTGTTAATATTCGCGTAAATATAATAAGTCATTCATATTATATCTGAAGTGGCAATGGGCCGGCCATATAGCTAGAAGAACCGACAACCGATGGGGAAGAAAGATTCTCGAGTGACAACCTAGTACCGGTAGCCAAAGCTTAGGGCGACTTCACTAGATGGAGTGACGACCTGGTAAGACATGAAAGAAATCGCTGGATGCAGGTGGTTCAAGACCGTGCTTTGTGGTATTCCTTGGGGGAGGCCTATGTTCAGCAGTGGACTTGTGAAGGGCTGTAATGATGATGATGATGATGATGAAGAAAGAAGCTTAGAATGGTCTAAGGAAACAAGGCATTATGAGTATGCCTTGTTTGTATAACCTTAACTATTCGATGGCATAAAAAAGTTAATTAAAAATTTTCAAACGTCCCATCACTTTACTTATGTTTAAACTAGCTGTACACCGCAACTTCGCCCGCGTGTAATTTAGTTTAATTTTTTGGCGCGGAACCCTAAACCTATTTCTAAAATAAAAGTTGTCTAAGTTACTCCTTACAACATTAGCTATCTGCCAGTGAAAGTCCCGTCAAATTCGTTCCAGTCGTTTCGGAGATTAGCCAGAACAAACAGACAGACAGGATAAAATGTTGTTGTTATAAGTACCGTAGGTACTTATAACAATTTACAATTTACTTTACTATTTAATTTATAACAATTTACAATTTACCAAACAGACACTTTAATTACCAAACAGACACTTCAATTTTATTTGTTTGTATAGATGACATACAGATTAATGTTTAAATAACCAATATTTAATAGGCTTGCCGAATATAATTTGTAGAAATAAATTATTTTACGGATTGAAAAGTGCACGCCTCATGAGCGTTTCATTTACTTGTGATTTGTGATGAAAAAAATAAATTTTATTCCTGACTTTTAACATAATATATTATTTATGTGTTTTAAATTTAGCGCTCTATTATTTTAACAGGTAGTGTCACCTACAGGGGAAAAAATAATAATGTTTACCAAAATATCGATTACACAAAGTATAAAATCGATAGAGGATGTATGGTACATTTGTCTTTCGTCTATCAAGGGCTAAAAAATATGAAGCGTCTTTAAATTTTAAATAGCAATAAAACTTCTTAAAGTTGAAAATCATTTTATTAACAAACTACGCATACTACACTATTGATATGAAATAAGGAACCAGTTGATGTAATTCTGACGCTAATAAAAAAAAAACCCGGTCTCGATACGTCAATTTTTTCGGGACTTATCGTGACCACATACAAAATCAACATCCGGACGTAAAATTTTTTTCAAACCGTTTTTTCTAAGTAGCAATATAATATGATTATTTAGAAAAAATAAGATGGATTGATTAGAGTATCTACTTTCTTGATACTCATATTATTGTATAAGTGCAATATGGTTATGATAGAGGCATTTTAAGAACACAAAATTGATTGACCTTGACGTGTCGAGAGTAAAGCACTATCTAATAACGCTTCGCGTTATGAGGCGTGCAATATATTATAGTAAAACACATCGAAATAGGAAAAAGATCATCCCATAATATCATTTCCTTGGTGTGTCGTAAAAGGTGAAAGAGGGAAACTGAAACAGGAGATGGGCAGCAGAATTTTCCTGATAACAACTAGAAATGATAAAAACTGCGGTAGATAATGGAAAATAAGCGTGGTAACTATGACGAAATCCCACTTAAACGGCAATTAATGGGATTGCCGTGTTCTTTTTTATAAAACTGAAGTCACAAAAGACTTACAATCCACCTGATGGTAAGTAACAACTGCAGTCCATGGACACCTGCAACCAACTTCAAACAAAGAAGGCTACAGGTGCGTTGTCACCCCTGAGGACTAAGGTGGAATGCCTCACAGCCAGTAATTATACTGGATCTCTATACACTTTAGACCGGAACAAAGTAGTCTACGCAAAGCTGCCTTGCGGCAGACATAGGTAAGAGGGACCCAAACGGACTTTATAGACGGAAAAGGTGTGTCCTACCACCTATTAAATTGTCTTTTATGTTCAGTAATGGAGTTTTGATAGGCTGTAAAGAATGAATTAATGAAGAAAATAGAATAATAAAATAAAAGCGAAAGTAAGGAAAATGCGCTTTTTTATTACTTTCGCTTATTTTAAAGCATGATGATCATCATTCAAAAATCATTAGACTGGAAAATAATTTTGAACCGATTTGTTTAATTTTAAATATAATGTCAGTTCACTCAATTCATATTTGAATTCTGACCTGGCGATAAGGAAGGATGTATTCATTGTACGAATATAAAAAAAAAAACATTTTTGTGACGCGTTTATTAGCTTCGCGTGTATCTATATATCAATCTATGTAACGGAATCTTTTAATGTAATTTTCACCAAATTGTAGAAGGCCGATTGACTTGAAAATTTCCAATCGTATCAAGGCCCGATGACAATACCTTAGTGACAATACCTAACCTATCCTAATCAGGATAAGTTAGGTATTAATTACTAGGATATGTGTTTTTTGAAAGATTTCTTAAATTTTTATATTATTGTGATTTGGATTGGCACATGTACTAGTTTCACTTACAGTTTGATTAATCTATATAAATAAAGTGGCTTAGCAATGAGTTACTGCGCTAAGGGCCGCGGGTTCGAATCCCGCACGGAACAAGTATTTGTATGGACTACAAATAATTGTTGCGGGTCTGGATGTTTGTCCTTGTAAAATTTATGTATGTAAACTGCCCCCACGATACAGGAGAAAATCCTAGTGTGGAGGTAACGTTTATATTTAAAAAAAAATCAATTGCCGCATGTATTAAAGACCATCACTTGAGAATGGCTAGACCGATTTTGTTGATTTTTTTTGTGTGTGTTTGAGTGGGTCCCTGGATGGTTTAGATTTACAATTGGACCCGGTAGGTGGCGCTCCTGTCGAGATACAGAAATCACCCGTGCGAAGTCGTGGCGGATCGCTAGTTAACTATTAAATCGACCGTTTTCGTCTTACGCTATCATCAGAGTATATAAGTTATCACAAAAATGAAGATGAAGTTTCACGAACTGTCGTGTTATCGCTTACGACTGCGATTTCTTTTCTTTAACTTTTGTTGTAAAAGCATACTGGCCGACAAGAAACTGCACGATAAAGAAAATGTGTAAAAAAAAGGAAAAAGAAACAAAAAAGGTTCGGCTGACGCTATCGGTTACGTGAAGTTGGTGTAAGGGTGTAATAATAAATATAACAAATTCAATACTAAAACATAAAATATTGTAAGATAACGCTGTATTTTTGAATATTATATCATCATCGTGTCGAATGGGTCAGTTCGACCGGTGGAAGACCACGTTCTCACAGAATACCAGCGTGGAACAGCAGAATAATACTGCTGTGTTTCGTATGGTGAGTGTAGAGAAGCGAAGACTCTTTTTTTTGGTATTCATTTACCATCAGTTGGACTATGTGCTTGTTTCTAAATAACAATTAAAGAATACTAGAAGTTCATGACAATTATGTTAGTTTGTCGTCACTTAAATCTAGTTAGGCAGTTTGTGGATAATTAAGAACGAGCGTGACCCGTCATCGTCCAGCAAAATCTGCACGAAGATGATATGATTATATGTAAGTGTAAGAATGATATGTTTAATTTGCCCTTGCATTATTATTTTGTTAGGTATTAAAGTTTTTGAAGAGTTAAATGCAACTGTATTTAATTTTCTTTTCATTACGAATTAAAAAATCGAGTAATGTTATGAATGTTGTTTTCTTTTCTCCTTCTTATCTGTCTGTAAATATTCTACAACTGGCTGGATGGCCGTCTCCTATGGTAGGGGGAATTGCGTAACTGCCCGAGGGGACATTACGTCTTTCTGCCCTTTCCTTCCCATTGCGCCTGTAACAAAATCCACTGGTTAAAATGCACACGCGCCACAAAAATTTAGCTAAACTGCTTAATTGGAACTATGGTTTTGATCCAGATTGTTTTTTTATCAGTTGATTAATTTACAAAGATATCATGCAGATGCCACGAATGAAGAAAACATTTTTTTTTCTGAAGTAAAACGCTTTATTTTGTACTTCATGCGTTTACCTTATATCGATATTAACATCAGTCCTATAATATCTCAAATCTCAAAGTAAGAAATTAGATTTATTAATATTACTTTTAATCGAGGATAGATGAAGATGTTCATGGGCCACAGCATCCACTTACCATTAGGTGGACTGTGTGCTTCTTTGTCACCCTTATTCTATAAATAAAAAATGTTTTTGGGCTAGAAATGTACTCTTGTAGCCATTAACCGATTCAGATAGCCTGTCTAGCGTAAAGAGTATGTAGGAACAAAACTTTCAAAAAAAATATGCGAGCTTACTTCTTTAAAAGGGTGTGTGCGTGAACTTGAAAACTTTACTTACCGTTACTACTCAAACGTTACGTTACTCAAACCAACCAACTAGTTTTTTCAACCGACTTCAAAAAGGACTTAAAATTCGACTGTATGTTTTTTGATGTGTGTTACCTCATAATTTTTTTCTCGGTGAACCGATTTCGATGATTCTTTTTTCATTTAAGAGCTGGTGCTTCTCATGTGGTCCCATGTAAATTTGATCAAAGTCTTACAAGTAGTACAAAAGTAGTTGTACAAAATTTTTAATTTTACCACTTTTTTCACAAGTTGTCAGTCACAGGTGTTACATAAAGAATCATTTCTCCATCGTTTTTAATCGCATTACTATACGTCTGGTTTATTTTATTATTTATTATTTTAATAAAAAAAATAGAATTAAGTGGCTTTATCCGTTTTTCTGCTATAGAAAGGCTTCCTAAGCTTGTTATTGACTTATTGGTCTACGGTGGAGTAACAAATGTGAAGTGACCTTCGCAACAAAACGTTCTAAAAAAGAATCTTAAATGAAATTTGTTTAGCAAAGCAATTTGTAAGAATACAGGAAAAGATCTTTCGCATCGCTATTACATACTGTATGTATTTCGTATCTTAATTTACCTTAAATATAAACATCGAAAACAAAAACATAAATTGCTTCGATTAAGAAATAAATAAATTAAAAAAGTGCTTTTGAATAATACATTTACTTAAAACTTTTGTTATCGGTTATTTTCTTATGTTTTTATTTTGAAGATCGAAAAAAATCAATTTGTAATCTTGGTTATTATTTATTTATTTTTTTATAGGAGAGGGGGCAAACGAGCATGCGGCTCACCTGATTGGTAAGTGACTACCGCCGCCCATAAACAACTGCAACACCAGGGGTATTGCAGATGCGTTGCCGGCCTTTTAAAAAGGAGTAGGCTCTTTTCTTGAAGGTCCCTAAGTCTTATCGGTCCGGAAAAATCGCTGGTGGTAATCGATTAATAATTCTGTTAATGGAAATACTTTTACGATCTTTGTTTTTTATCACGTGAATAAATAATTCTTGTACCTCTGCCGAATCAACCTGCGACACTCTAGCATAATATAAAGTGAGTAAAGTTATAGTCTTTATAAATCCCATTGCTAGGCACAGACCTCATCTCTTTTCTGAGAGGGTTATGCAGCAATTAGTCCTCCGTGGTGGGCCAGTGCGTGTTGAATTGGGGATAAAAAGGCCACAGAAGCGCAGCTGGCGCTGATTTGGCCGCGGATGTGTGCGAGTGTTTCCGTGACCCTTCCTATATGCGGCGAAGGTGGGACTGACTCTATTGGGTTTTAGTCAGAATGAGTGCGACACAATCCGTCTTTGCCAGCGCGAGGAGGGTATGCGTAGGCTTCTCCATGAAAAAAGGAGTGATACATGACAATAATTTGTACGGCAGATTCCAACTATTGATTTTCAAGTCCGCATCCTCAACTGTTGCTTTCAAAAATAATAAGAGGTAACTGCTGTCATATTTAAATCGCAAGGTTTTCCATACATTATAGAAAAGAGGCATTAAAATTACATTTATCTCAAATCCTTCCTTCGTTTTATCACGTAAATGTCATAGATTTTTATTGATTTTTTAACGAAATGTATGCTTCTTCATTTAAATTTAGAAAATTTATCTGCAATAAACATGTACGTTACATACCCTACTTTAAGCCGAGGTTTTGTTGAATCGTTAGTGTGACGTCCATTAGAATTTCGATTTCAGAAATTCCAAACTTAAATTTAAAAAAAAAACCGTATCCAATATCTATGCCCAAGGTTCGTGAAGTCTTGTGTTGTTATGTGATCCCGCTTGCCAACTGCCAAGCATGGCAATGCAGAGCAGAGTAAAGTGAAGATATAGTAAGCACTGTAACCACACGGGTTATATTGTGTACTAAATCTTTAATTTTGAAACGGTGAGAGAGAGAGAGAGAGCGGAGCTGCAGAGCAATCAGAAATTGTGAATGCGCCAATGTTTGGCGTAACTGTAACCCTATGAACCGTTTTTTAGGTCACGGTTAAGCCAATTTACGTTGTAGTTAAGTAGTTCAAAGGCAGAACCTGCTTTTATGATAGCATAGCGGTAAGACGTAATGAGTAGCGTAACTTACAAAATGCGGCTAGAGAAAATAAAAATAATTAAATTTTTATTAGCGCTATGCAATTTCAAGATTCTCAAGACAAAATCATGTTATCTAAATGGTTTTGCCTCCACGGCGTTAAGATATAATTATTTTTATGTTATACGCAAAGACGTGCGACTTTGAACAATGATAGGTCTCCCAATCGTATTTTTTTTATAAATTATATTTTTTTAAATCAATATAATATAATATTAGCACTGTTAATTAAACATTTTAAACTAAATGATCTGGAAATTTAGTTATTATACACTGTGATCCGCTTGGCTTCACGGGTGATTTCTGGATCTCAACAGCAGCGCCGCTACCGGGTCTAATTGTGAATCATTTAGATCATCCAGGGACCTCTCACAACAAACTCAAACACATACAAAATATTCATCAAAATCGGTCCAGCCATTTTCGAGTTTTTGCGAGACTAACTTAAATAATTAAAACGGTTTTTATACATATACTATAGAGATATTTCAATCTCTAAATATCTTTTAATTATAGAAAGTTACCAAATCATTTGACACAAAAAAACAATCCCAGATAAGATGATGGGATCGGCAAACCTTTCAAAGTTGCACTATTATTTATTCTGTGCCAGTAGGCACATTAGTAATCGAAGAATGCTTTTCAATGATAATTAACTGTAGGTAAAAATTTTGAAGTAGACTAGCCACCATAAAAGCAGCACGTGTGTACTAGTGTACTTATTATTGATTAACAAATAGGAATAAATGAATTACTAGCGTCTATTACAATGAAGCGTCATTTAAAATAATATTTCTTTTATGGCAAGATAAGAAAGAGTGCGAGGAGATGGATATTATTCCATCTCGCTTCCTATAACCACCAAGCCCGCCTACACTACGTGGGAAGGTGTCGTGATGGAAAAATCTTACACTTTTTCTCGCCTAGCCCCCATCGCCAAATTCGTACCGTGCGATAAGGAACGTCGTTCCAAAACATGTGTGCAGTTCACGCGGTAGTTTCTTCTGAAAACGTTCGTTCAGACGTAAAATAAAATACCACACTAGTGACGGTCTGACACTGTGATCGTCAATATAAACGTAAGCGTGACGATTAAAACAAATTCTCCAGCAGTCTGCTTTTACAGGCAGAGTAGGAAAAAAAGAATTCTTCTGCTACGAACAATCTTCTTCTTTCTTTTTTGGCGGCAGTAATTTTAAGCTTTCATTCTTTAAATGTGATAATTTTCCCACGAATACATTTATTAAGAGCCGTGGTAGATCAACGCACGCTATGAATTTAACAGTACACGAGCAAACCGGGTTCGATTTATGCCAGCACCCATGAAATTGTTTTTCCACATGCTCGGCTATGAAGGAAAACATCTTGAAGACTCTAGCATGTCAAACAAAAAAAATATTTTGAAGACATGCGAAGACCTACAACAGGCTTTGAGGCAACGCGGCGGGCATTTCCTTTAACTAAAGTTCATCTTCAGTCTCAGTAATGAGAGGAGCCCTGTGCCGAGGAGTAGGAGGTATATAGGCTGTAACTTTAATTTACTACTTTATATTTTTTTATTCAGAATATAAAAACTGATATACAAAAAATATTTTCAGCCCTCCAGCAGAAACCACACACGGTTTCATTGCTGGTGGTCAATCAAATATAAATTACTATCTACTAATCATATATATTACGCTGAATTAGATTAGATTTATTACAATCACAACAAATCATGCAATATAAAGCAAATAACGTTATCGTCTAACAACCTATTCATGATTTTTTACAATTTTCTTACCGATACTAACCTCCTATCTTAACGACTAACCTCCTATCTTAACGATAGGAGATAATACAATGGTTTAGCAAAAGTAAAATGTTTCATGAAATTAAACACAAAAAATTAAAGTAGTGAATCACTAATTACACTAACTGAAGAGCTTTTTAACATAACTAAAGCTTGTAACATTTATGGTATCCTCATTTTATAACTATGCGAAATTTCAATCATCTACGGTTCTACGGTAAACATTCGGAGAAAAACACGATAGATATACAACGAGGTTAAACCACTTAAACCCTTCTGGTTAGTTTGTAGTGCAATTTACACCTACATTTTCCCAACACTGATTTTTTTTTCTGAACCAATAGTAATTTGTTATATTTTTCGCTCTTATGAATAGATAAAATCCAATTGGATATGTTCATTTTCCCACCTAGGTACACTACCTTGGTATCTAGGTATCAGTGATTTAATAATCTGGTTATATCATAGTCAAATCTAGGCTGATTCTCATAAAAGTCTATGAACGCCTGCTGTCTCCGTAGATGTAAGTTGATTAAAATTATATAACACGAGGAAAACCGCGGCAAAGAAGAAGTTATGCAATCTGGACGATTTTCGAAATTATATTTCTTCTCTTAATTAGAAGCTCGCCTCCGTTCCCATTGTAATTAAATAATAAAAAAAAACCGTTTCCGAGATCGCGGTCTGTTAGTTAGTTATAACTGTTAGGGCACCTTTGTTATAAACTAGATGTTACATTTAGGTAAAACAAAATTAAAAAATAACCCCAGACTGTTATATATTTTTTCTAAACGTACAAAAAGATTTTTTTTAAAGAAATAGGGTGACAAACGAGCACACACTCCACCTGAAAGTAAGTAGATGCTGTGGTCTCTTCAGTAAAAAGGGTCTCCAGTTCTCTACATTCACCATACGAAACAGAACAGCATTAAGCAGCTATTGTACGCTGATATTCTGTGAGAGCGTGGTCCTTTCCTGGTCGAGCCGACCCATTCCCGCTACAACTATAATAAGTATAGTTGCAGCATGACTCTACCACGTAAAATAATTTTAGATTTAAATTATAACAATTTTTTTATAGAACTATTTTATATGTCCATCCATCCATCCATTATAGCCTATAAAGGCTCACTGCTGAACTTCCTTCCCCTAGATTGCCTTATATGGTGGAATTCACCTTAGTTGTCACGCTTAGCAGGCGGGTTGGCAACCGCAACTCTTTTATTTTGAGTTATTATCAGAGAGATCCTGCTGTCCATCTCTTTTTCCAGTTTCCCTTTGTCGCCTCTTTCGACACCCACGGGACGATATGGGTTAGTGGATATTATTACACCGCCACTACACGGTTTATGTTAATATATATAAATACAAGAAAGGAATGATTATTACCACCAATTCGTAATTTATTGAATAATTATTGTGGAAAAGTTAAAAGCACTTGTCTTTCTAGAAATGTCCCTTTTTTATAGAAGAGGGGGCAAACGAGCATACGGCTCACCTTATGGTAAGTGACTACCGCCGCCCATAAACAACTGCAACACCAGGGTAATTGCAGGTTTTAGAAAGGAGTAAGCTCTTTCCTTGAAGGTCCTTAAGTCGTATTGGTCCGGAAAAATCGCCGGTGGTAAACTAATCCACAGAGAGGTCGTACGCGGAAGAAAACTCTTAGTAAAACGTACAGTGGTGGACCGCCAAGCATCCAGATGGTGTGTATGGTATTGGGAGTTATGTCACGATGTCCGTTCGTGAAATTTGGCGGCTGGGATTAATCCGAAAAATTCCTCAGAGCACTCCCCGTGGTAGATGCGGAAGCAAATGCAAGGTGCAACTCTTCGCAGAGCCAATGAATTGAGCCGATCGGAGGACTCGGTCGTCGACGATACGAGCCGCTCTGCACTGGATGCGGTCAAGTGGAAGAAGCTGGCACTGGAAGCCCCAGCAGAGATGGGAACAGTATTCCATATGAGGCCGAACCTGCGCCTTGTAAAGTTGCGGGCGGTGTGCCAGCATGAACTACTGTCCCGCTCTGCTTTTCGTCCGTGCTTTTAGAGCCAATTTGGCCTTCTCTTCTAAGTGACCACGAACTGCACGTCACTCGATATGTCGACGCCGAGGTTCCGACACTGGCTGAGGCAACAAGGGAGTGGCTTGAAACTGAGGAGACATGACAAAGGGTTCTTTTAGCCGTGAACGCAAACTTGTGTCTTCTGTAGATTAAACTGGACTAGATTTAGTCGCCCCGAATCCGACACTTTGTTCAGCAAAAACTCGACTTCAGACACAAGTTTGTTCCGGTACTCGGCGACGTTTTCCCGAGAAATATTGGCCGGTATATAGAGCATCACCAGTGCAGTCATCCGCATAGCAATGAATGTTACAAATCAACTGTTGCAACAAATCATTGATATGCAGAAGAAACAGCACGCACGCAGCCTTTTTTTTTTTAGGGTTGGGTTGACAAACGAGCACACAGTCCACCTGATGGTAAGTGGTTGCTGTGGTTCATAAACATCTAGTTAGTTAATATAGTGACAGTGTATACCAGTCTATAAGATTATCCCCCATATTTCGGAGTGAAGGAAGCTTGCCGCGAATCAGCGCAGTCTAAAAGTACATAGTGGTGTGTACATCCAGAAAACGCTATTTAGTCCAACGGAACAGTAACCCTATGTCGCAATAGGCCGGACATATACTCAAAGATCTGACAACCTATAGGATGAGAGGAAATTTATGGTAACCTCGTGATGATAAGCGAAGTATGGTGGTCGCCGTGAGAGTAGAAAGTTCAGAAATGCAGGTTTTTTATACTAGTGAGCGTCCATAGTCCACCTGATGGTAAGTAGATGTTGTGGCTCTTATTTACTTAAATCTATCCTCAACTGAGAATCACAATCTGATGCATAACAGCTGACCAGATGAGATGTCAATCCTGAGGACCGAAAGGTAGTCTCTGAACGACTAAACGAGATACTCTGAAACTTGATAGAGCGTTGGCCGCTCTACGGACTAAAACCTTCCCCAACGGATGATCTCCCCTTTTACTTGGTATAAACGAATATAAAGAAATGCCTTGTATGTAACAAAAATGGTTTTTGATTCTTATCACCATACGAACCACAGCAGTAATATGCTGCAACTTTGCACTGAAATTCTGTGAGAGAGTGTTCGTGACCGTAGCACTGGCGGACTATTTTACTATATCATCATCATCATCATCATCATTACAGCCCTTCACAAGTCCACTGCTGAACATAGGCCTCCCCAAGGAATGCCACAGCACGGTCCTGAGCCACCCGCATCCATCGACTTCCTGCATGTCTTACCAGGTCGTCACTCCATCTAGTGGGGACGCCCTACACTAAATCCGCCGGTACGAGGCCGCCACTCGAGAACCTTTTTCCCCATCGGTTGTCGGTTCTTCTAGCTATATGCCGGCCCATTGCCACTTCAACACTAATCTGTTGGGCTATGTCGGTCACTCTGGTTCTACTGCGGATATCCTCATTTCTAAGTTTATCACGCAGTGAGACTCCAACATAGCCCTCTCCATAGCTCGCTGAGCGACCTTGGCTTCCTCATCCGGCCAGCAGTGAAACTATATACCATGTAATAAATAAAAAAAATTATGTGTAGAAAACTGTTTGACTTCTTTGTTCTATAGTTTAAAAAATAAGGGGAAATGCTCCTAAAGTCCACTCTGCTGTATCCTTATGTTATTACAGTGTGATTGTGAATTTAGACGGCGAAGTGGAAACAATTATAGTTGACATTAAAAATTTAAATATGCGAAATTTCGCCGAGATTTTATTATCAAACAATAGAATTATACCGTTTCTTCGTTGGCTGGAACCTTTCGTAGTTTTTTGCCGTGACTTAATTTTAGCACACATATTAACAGTTTGCCTGTCCGCGAAAAAAACACAATAGTTAAACAATAAAAAAAATCATATATGACTCAGTGGAATAGTTAAGATTACTTACGGTAAAGTAACAATTAACAAAATTTCACACACCTGGGCAAAGGATTCCTCTCATTATTGAGAGGTTAAAAGTGTGGGAACAATAAGGTGATGGAGCTCCTTTTTGCCTAGAAACCCGTCTGGATAGTTAATGGTAGAGGTAGAGGGCACCGTGTAGAGGCGGTGTGAGAATATCCACTACCCCATATCGTCCCGTGGGTGTCGTAAGAGGCGACAGAGGGAAACTGAAACAGGTGATGGGCAGCAGCATCTTCCTGATAACAATTCGAAATAATAAAAACTACGGTTGCCAACCCGCTCGCCAAGCGTGTCAACTATGGCAAAATCCCCTATGAGGCAATCTATGGGGGAAGAATATGTTCAGCGGTGGACTTTTATAGGCTGTGATGGTGATAAAGTGGGCACTCTTACTTTTTTGCCACCGAACAGCAGTTCATCGAAACCTGCGTTCCAGATCGAAGAGTAGGAAAGCCAGTATAATTACAGGCTGTGCAGGTCTCCAAATTGGTTCTCGGGGATGGGGTGGTGGGTGCTTGCTTGCATGGGCTGTGATAGTAACTTGGCACCAGGTGGTTCGTTGGTGTTGGCTCGTTTGTAACTCTGATACCACGCTAATACTATTAAAAAGACCAGTCAGCAGTGTTTGTTTCCGTTCACTTGATCAGGAATTACCGTATAGTGGCGGTGTAAGAATATCCACTACCACATATCATCCCGTGGGTGTCATAAGAGGCGGCAGAGGGAAACAAATCAGGAGGTGGGCAGAAGTGTCTTCCTAATAACGACAAAAAATAAAAAACTGTGATTGCCAACCCACTTGCCAAGCGTGGCAACTATGGCAAATGTTCCCCTTATGAGGCAATCTATGGGGAGGCCTATGTTCAGCAGTGGACTTTAAAAGCCTGTAATAGTAACGGTTACAGAAATTGGCGGATATATTACCGCTTAACCGCTAAGGGCTTAGTAAATTAGAAATGGGCGAGCGCTTCGCCTCTAAACTAGAAATACTGTCATCATCTTGGCACAAGCCATCAAAGTCCACTAAAATAAGCATTTCCCATAGATTGCCTCATAGGGGGGATTTTCTATAGTTGCCACGCTTGGCAGGTGAGTTGGCAACCGCAGTTTTTTTAATTATTTTGCATAGTTATCAGCTATGTGGTACAGTCAGCTTGCAAACATATTATGGCTGTAGCACGGATGGGTCTACTCGGCCCTGGTCGGACCATTGGATTAGAGTGGACCAGAAACCGGTGACATATTTTACTGGCAACGACGCATTTCATCTTAGTCCGTAGAAGTGACAACGCTTCTTCATTTAGATTCCTAATAGAAGATAGATGTAGGTATAGTCTACGGGCCACAGAATTCATTTACCAATAGTTTTTATATATTTTCTTTATTTTTTTTCTAAAAGGTTCTTTTCTGTTTTTTTTTCTTGTCCAGAAAGACGTAAGGAAACTTTTAATACTTTTGTAGCCTTACAGTGAAATTTTCATTGCTAGCAAGCAAAGAGTCTACATGGGCACAACAGCAAATAAAGAAGACAGGTCCTCGCATCTCTAAGTCTAAGATGAAATGTCTTATCGTCTGTGTATAAACTAACTTTCATATCGTTCAAACTGGAACACTACAATGACTGATTTTTTTTACAGAAATAGTTAAGAGGGTTATCTAGTGTCAATGTATACAAAAGACCTATCGTCCAAAAAGTCATAAAAATACGAGGTGCTAGGAATTTTTCCGTCTAGGAGCCTGTCTGTGTGAATACAAACCTCTCATTGATATCCGCGGCCACGCCTGCACTGATAGCGGTAGAGTGGTATAAAGGTTTAAATAAGGAGGGTAATTACAGGCCCTGAGGCATTTCATTATAGTCCTCCGGGGTAACTTAGCATCAGACTGGTTGTTATCATCACGATAATATTTTTTTTAAATGTCTGATTAATATGACAAATGCTTAAAAGAAGCAATGGATATATATTTCTCAATTGCATGGTGAACCTACTTCAGTGTTATTTCCATAAAAGCAGTAAACGTGAATACGAGGTCTCGCTAAACTTCCTTACACGCGCACGGAATTTAGATGTTTTAGAGTTTGGCAACTCGTGACATTTGTTAAACTAATTGCGCGTTTACGCACGATGCATACAAACGATTAACTTATCTATTTAATGTATCTTTAAGGTATTGTAGTTCAGATTACGCAATGGTCTGTAGAATTCTACTTATTGATTGTTTACTTAGAACATTAAATAGATCTATGAGTTTTGACTTCTGTATAGCTCTATCTTAGTAAGGCTTCTAAGGCGGGTATTAAGAGATAATTTTGAGATTAAGCTCCACAAATACAAAATTTGACTCTAGGTCAAACTCGTCACTCAAATTTCCCACCACATTTCACAAACTTCGTTGGAAAATCCTTCACTATTCAGGCTGCACTTCTCTGGAACTCCTTGTCCGAAGATATTAGAAAAACACCTAATAAGCTTGCTTTTAAAAGATTTTTTATTTATTTATATTTTATAGAATAAGGGTGACAAAGGAGCACACAGTCCACCTGATGGTAAGTGATTGCAGTGGCCCATAGACATCTACATCTATCTTCGTTTGCGAATTTAAATGCAGATGCGTTGTCAGCCGTGAGGACTAAGATAGAATGCCTCTTTTCCAGTAAAAAGGGTCTCCGGTTCTCTACACTCACCGATACGAAATACAGCAGCATTAAGCTGCTATTTTACGCTGGTATTCTGTGAGAGCGTGGTCCTTCCCCGGTCAAGCCGATCCATTCGTGCTACAACTATACTATTAATATAGCTGCAGCATGGCTCTACCGCGTAAAAAACGTGAATACTTTTTAATGACATCAGTCGTTAAAGATGGTCAATGTTATCATTTGGTTACCTTTGTTGTAAGTTTATGTTATATATCTATTTGTATTTATATATGTATATATGTATGTAGGTATCTTATTTTTCTTCACTTACAATTATTTTCTTTTATTTTTGGCACCTATCACATTATTTCCACACGTCCCGGGTTGACTGGGAGAGAATGCCAAAAGGTATTAAGTCCGCCCTTTGTAATCCTTTTAGTTAAGGTGTACAATTAAGAATAAATAAATAAATAGATAAATTTCGACATTGTGAAGTATTAACGAGTTTGTGAATTTTTAGCAAGCCCAAGGCTCGTACAAAATTATCAAATTCATTTGATACTGAGATTACGTATTGTACACTACTTGTGCTTCGTATCAGAATCTCTAGCTGGTTTGCAAAACCTGATGTCTAATTTTCTTGAAACCTGCTGTAAATTCGGATTACGTGACGTTGGATATTTTCGGAGATGAGATATTAACATTTGAAATTGGCGAAGACGATCTAGAGCCGACTAATAAAAAATCCATGCAGCGTGGTACGAATAGAAATCTTGCAAGTAATGCAAGTCACTCGGCGCATTCTTGGGAATAACTGTGTTGTTGTGTCTCTGTGTTTTTCCAATACTCGGTTAAAAATTATGATTGTATAATTATCTGGGTCATGACCCAAATCATAATTTTTAACCGAGTTCCAAAACGAGAAGGTTCTATATTTGAAGCGTATGTTTTTTTATGTATGTTCACTGATTTCTGGGAAACGGCTGAATCGATTTTAGGAGTGATTATACTTCTCTATGTAATGAGAACACCATATAGGTTTTAAGAAAAATTCCATTAAACTATTTAGACAACATTCTATATAGTACCTAGTTATCTTGAACTTGTTTATACCTAAGTCCACTCAAAGTGTAAAATAAATTAAAAAAGTGAATCCAACTTTAAAAACAAAAAAGAATAAAACAATTTTCACTTAAGTCACGGCTTAAAATCTTCGGTGTAATATCACGTAATATACATAGCACTATGTCTTTTAGCATCAACTTTGAAGTTAAGTACCTTTTTAAGTTACGTCAAATTTTCCGTGTATGTTACCTGAGATATTTTTTTTCCTAGTTTGGCAACTTCCAATGGATTCTGCTAGCGTCAAGTATTTCATGAAAGTCACACAGAGTATTCGACTAGTTTCTGTTTTCGTAGATACGCTTATTAACTTTACGTACCTTCGTCTAATCCGTACTCACAAATTAAGCTTAATCTTTAATCTTTAATCTTAAGTTTTGCCAAAATACAGGTGAACAAGTGTCTCCCAATCTAATTCTACATATGACAGATGTACTATGTTTGGAGCCATTTCTGAATTTAAAAAAACATGGTTTGGAGGGGATGTCAGGTTGGAGTTCTGCATAATATTTACCGATAGACTTCTGAGTTTTTTTCCAAAGAGAGTTCCAATCTGACGTCTGATGAATTTTCGCAAGAGAAATAAGGTCATGAGTATATGTTATATGATACATGAGGGTACCGGAAGTAGATGCTTGTTTTGCTAAGGAATCGACAATTTCGTTGTCACGTATGTCACTATGACTTGACAGCCAAGCAAGTTTCAAGTTAATACCTTAACAAAAACATCTATACAGTGCATCTTTTATTTTAAAAATAATTGGGAATTTCGATTTACTTCGAAACGGGTTAGATAAAATGCTTTGTAATGAACTATATGAGTAAGTAAAAACAATACATTTCACATGAGATAATTACTATAATACTCGGTATAATATATACCAAAGAGTATATAATCTATAATGACTACGTTTAAATATATGTATATTATATAATTACCAAGCTATAAGTCCCGCTGCTGGGTTTCTTGCTGGTTCTTCCCAGGACAGAGGTTTTTTTTTCGAACCAGTGGTAATTAAACAAAAGAGTGACTTTCGATAAGTATTATTTATAATCTATAATTTATATTGAATAAAAAAGTTTCTGTTTCTAATATATATCAAATGCAAATAATTTGACAAATGTTTTCCTTTTATGTCGAAACTTATGCTAAATATGTGCAGTTTTGGAAGGTAAGTATGTATTACCAAATCATACACAGACCTGTATTTACCACGGTTATTAAATCCGTGGCCGTGTGCTTAGCCTTCGACTAGTTTATGCCAATTTCAATAATAAATCGCCGGAACAAAGCAGGCCATTACGCGGCGGTCGATTGTGATTGTGAGCTCGCTTTTGTTCTTTGTCAAGCGTCACGGAACTATTGACTGCAAAGAATTGAATAACTTTACTGCAAATTAGCACGATCACGGTGCCTAAAAGGCTGTGAAGACAAATCGTACAATATGGTCTTATTTTTAGAATATAACAAGGTAGCATTATATCCAAGTAAAGGCAATACAATCTTCTTCGCGCCGCTTTGTTGACAGTCCCTTGCAAATTACAATCGTCAATCCAAGTGTCAACCTCCAAGCGTCAACCAGTCAAAGACAAAGTCAAAATATTGTTTATTAGAACAAGTGATCCGCCTCGGCTTCGCGCGGGTGATTTCTGAATCTCGACACCAGCGCCGCCTATCGGGTCCAATTGTGAATGTAAACCATCCATGGACCCAAAAATTTTATCAAAATCGATCTAGCCATTCTCAAGTGATGATCTCTCATACATGTAGCAGTTGATTTTTATTTATATAGATTGGCCTTTATAAAGCACATTTTTAAAGGCAAAAATAACTGCGCTACCACTTCAACAAGTCCCTACGGGAATGTAATGTTACATGTCACGGTTTCGGAGTTAATTGTAGCTCATTTTTGAGCTCCAAGCGCTAAAATTTTATTACAAATTATTGAAATTATATTTCACTTATGTAATTTGATATTACAAATGAAGATAAAAAAAACTTTAGTTTTAAAATTTGCAATTTGATTTTAGTTTCAACAATTGTTGCCAATCAATTAATTCGGTCGTATTGACCAGCTGTCTCTAGGTAATGCCAATAAGTGTTTAAGGCCCTAAGAGCGGGTGAAATGCCCAAATTCTTGGATATTTAAGTAAAAAAATCACAATAACTGTTCATTTAATCCATAAAGAAAAAATACAGGCTGACAGAAGAGGATTTAATAAATGTTTTTAATTGAATAAAATTGTATTTTTGTCAACCTCTTATTAGAAAAAAAATCCCAAAAGAGTACGTATCTTTGTCATATTTTGCAAAATTTCTCTAAAACGGCACAAGCTCTTTAAATAGTTTTTACACTAAAAAAAAAAGGTCTAAAAATATTAATACATTTTATTGAGAGTTTTATTTTTATTCCCCTTTTTACTCAAGAAAATATCATTTTCCCCCGAAACTGAATATATTCGCGCGAACGTGTCTGCTCCGTCGCTCTGTAATCCCCCGCGAGCTATGTCGCAGTCCGTTTACGGACATCGTCGAGGTTGGACTGCGCGTCACACACATCGTCGAGGTTGGACTGCGCGTCACACACACACACACAAATAGGTCGCAAATAATACTTACCTACTACTATTAGGCAAGAGTGAATAGACTTTTGTTAAGTCAGTGCTCTAAACTATTTTAGGCTACATAACCACTTACCATCAGGGGGATTGTAGTTAAGCGCTGACTAATAATAGTTAAAAAAAAGAAATTTATCCTGTGAAAGTTTGCATGTAGATATTATGTTTCTAACCAACCATAAAAATGTATTACGTGTGATGGGAATATGTATATAAGAATAAATTTTGTCTCACACGGGACAGTAATAATATAATATTATAACTTCAGGTATCTGCCCATAAAACTTTTAAAATCTCTGAATCCCGAGGTATGTCCATATTAAGAGGCTGAATAGAACCAAATTGATCTGCATGGGGATCGTTTTGTGATTTCAAAACTTCTGAAATACTTAAATTTTCAACTTTCTCAGATTTACATAAAATAATGTTGAGTAGGTATAATAAGTATAATTATGTGTCACATGATAATAAAGCTATTGGGCTATTTTGATTTTTAATAAAGTGATTTTACTTTAATTTAAATAATTTATTTTGCCCTTCTATACCAAGTAGCGTTTTTTCTGTCACTCCTATTGAATTTGACAGTGCTCGCTGAAATTTAGCGTCCCTTGACGGATCTGAATCACGCGCTGTCCCGGCTGTTAAGATATTGCAAAAATAATCGAAAATATTTACTTTTACTTTAATCCCGAAGACTATCTTGTTCTATTTTATTACGGTTAAATGTTGTAAATCAAGTATTTACAAATGTTTTCATTATTTTGTTATTAAATTGTTTACAGTTATTATCACATTTTAGCTTACACTAGAAATTCTTGGTGGAATGCGATGTATAAATAGATACCTTGTTTTCATCAACAACTATAATATATATATATATATTAATATCTGAATGGCTAATATTATCAGGCGATGTGACATTTACCAGTATGCTGATGATACTTGCTTGGTTGCCGCTGGGAGCAATATAAACGACACTCTTAACCTCCTACAAGACGATTTTAATATGCTTATGAAGTGGTCACATGATAAAGGATTAGTCTTAACCCTTAATTTGGCAAAGAATAAATGTAATAAAATCATAATTTTTTATAAAAATTTATTGTAGACATTTATAGGTGTTACAAAAAATAGTGAAAAATATAGGAACTTCAGATTTCTGAAAACTATGTATGTCACAGCATACATTGCCAAGTGCCCATAAAACATTAGGAAATGTGTTGTATGCCGGGACATACACAGCCAATTACAGTACAAAATGATAATAATAATACCAGAATGTTGCTATCCCAGTGCTGGGCAAAGGCCTCTTCTAGAATGCAAAAAAACAAGGTGACAACGCCTAGAAATGGCCAACTTTACTAAACCCGCACATGGTAGTCTAATTGACAATTCCTAGAACTTTTCCGGTTACAAAGCACAGACGGACTTGGCATTTTATACATAACACTGACGTTAGCTTTGAACATAGCCTACAACGACCTTGGCTGGTCATTGTCATAAAATGGCCAACACTGTCATAGCGTGACGATTCTACCGGGTTGACTTGTGGTACACGCTTTGTGTGTTTATCGGTACGGGTGCGTCCGAACTTTGTCAACCCCTCAGAAATCTCAAATCGAAAATCCTTGAGAGGCTTCCATTGCTTTTGCGATTTTGAGCAATCTTGTCGGTATAGAAGCCACGCATTATTGATACATATGTCGAGAATTTGCGCAAATATGCCGATGTACCAACGCCGGGTCTTGAATGGGGTTTTGTAAAGAGAAATGAGCATATCGGCTAAATCGACTCCCCCCATATGTTTATTATAGTCTTTGACAATTTGAGGGCAATCTACATCCACTTTGTTTTTAGAGTCCTTGCAGTATCTTTTAATTTTTTCTACTGGCTCTGCACCTACGTAAGAACTTATCAATGTTACGGCTTTGTTGTCGTTCCACCGTACTATTGCTAATCGGTTTTTATCGCAGACCACTTGAGCATAACTGCCGCGGGGTTTCTTTTTCATATCTTTTTCTGAGGGCAGAACTGCTTCAGCTCCTCTCAACCTGTTGCTCCTGACTGTTCCCAATCCAAATATTCCATAGTCTTCTAAGTATATAAAATAGCTCCGGGCAAGTAAAGAAATTGTCGCAGAAGACAAAAGCCGGTTTATTTTTTATACTTTTACACAAAGCAATGACAACCTGAGCCCCAAATCCAATGGAAACTTCCTTATCTGTAAAAGTATGAAATCTAAATGTGTCCTCGCCACCATACAAAAGAAAATCATAAATCATGCCCGATACTCCAGCACGAACATAGTTTTGAAACCCCACTTGTTGGGTTTATCCTTCATGTATTGACGTCGCTTACCCGCTTTGGTCCTTTATAGGAATCATCATTTCGTCAATGCTGTATTTCTTTTCATTATCTTGAGCTAAGCAATTTTCTCGAATTTTTGTAATAAAGGCCAACTTTATAATATCTGTCGGAGTCTTGTATATTGTTATCAACAAAATGCAAATGACGACGGATTTGTTGATACCGTTTAGAGACATCAAATCGGCTACGGATCGTATCTGTACCGCAAACCCAGTAATCGGTGTACGAGGGCATACTAATAACACCCATGATAATATGAATTGCTAAAAATCTCGCAATTCATCTTCGGTCAAGCCAAGAGAGCGCCCAGTTTTGAATACTGCGTATGAGTTTGTTTGCTCTACGATATCTACTAAAACGTCAGGGAAAAGAATTTATAGAAATAACCGAGTGAAGTTTCGTTTAATATGTCGGTGTGATTTAAGTCTTCTTCTACAGTTGCCTTGTGTCGAAAAACCGTTTTTTCCACTGATAGTTCAGAGGAACTTGGTGATTCGAATAGGTCGTCTAACAGCAGAAACAGTGGGCCGTTGCGATCTGGTATTTCTGGGACGCGACTTGGAAGAAGCCCTTATGCGAGCTGCAACTAAGCCAGTTATGGAGCCACTTGCTGTTGGTTCAGGCGGTGCGGGGTTCAGGAAATGCAGGGTTGCTGGTGTTGCAGGAGTAGCGGAGTTGCTGGGAGTGACGGAATGTCACCAGGATTGGCACTTTTTACAATTTGGTTCTAGGGACGGGCTTGAATATACGCTTCGAAAAATTGGTGAGTCGAACATTCTGGTCGGAGGGTCTTCATCATCATCTAAAATATTGAGCCTTTCCATTGAGCTATCTATAGAAGGTGCAGAGGAAGATGTCGCGGAAAGCGGGGTGCGCACACGTAATTCATCGTCAGAACTTTCGCTACCGTCAGAGGGTGCATGCACAGCAGGCACAAGCGCTAAAATTCTACCACCACGAGTTAGAATTTTTTGCTGCCGACAAAGAAAATAAAGCGTGCTATAAAACCAAGTAAATAAAAAAAAACATCCTCAAATTGGCAATGTATGCCGTGACATACAAACAAAATGGCGGGTGTTTCGTTACAAACTTGGCAGTGTATGTCACGTCATACATCATGTTAGTGATCAAAATAGAACCATTCAATGCAATAGACACATCACAATTATTATCACACTTATTTCATTACACAATAAAGCATACATTTTAGTCATTACACCTGTCCCAAACTAAGTAATATTCATAATAATAGAATAAATACCTTGACAACGCAGTTGACGTCCGCCGGTAGCCATTTTTTCAAGTTATGTCAAAATAAATGTTGCTACATGTGTGTTTATTTTTCCACCAAATAACAGTTAGTGTTGCAGCATAAGAATGTTAATTTTCCACACGGAAGATGTAATTTTTAACAAATCTTTTTAAGTTCATGTATGACGGTACATACAGTGCCAAATTAAGGGTTAAACGCTGCGAAGACTAAGTTATTGTACATTAGCTCTAGTCAAAATAGGAGTAAGGTTATACCTAGGCTCATTGCGCATGACCACCAATGCCTTCACAGACGACAGGTCCAAATGAAATGTAACTGCGAATCCATAGACCTGGTAGAATCACAGACCTACTTAGGACTCGTGATAGATAGTCACCTAAACTGGAAAGAGCATATTGAGCATGTATGTGATAAACTTCGTGGTATGCTTGCAAAGTTTTCTATAATTAAATATAAAATTCCGTATAAAATACTTATACAGCTATATAAATCAATTGTAGAGTCAAAAGTAGCATATGGTTTGTCTAGCTATGGTAGAACGTACAGATCACATCTAGAACGTATTTATCTACTACAATCACGTATTTTAAAAACCATAGTCCCGGATAGTATTAAAAACCGGTATAAAGAATCAGATTACCACAACCTTTTTAGTCATTGCAAAATTATACCTATACACGAAAAGGTAAAGTTTACCCTTCTTATAGAAGAATTTTTCCATGAACATCTAAAATTCCACATACATGTGAATACTCTAAAACTCGCAACTCAGGAAAACCTAAATTAGCCTTACCTAAATACAATAATTTATATGGTAAACGTACCTTAGAATATATGATTCCTAACATAATTAACCAGCTACCAGTATCATTAAAATCAGAATTAAACCAAAAAAATTTTAAATTAAAATTAAAAAATTACTTTATGGAATGCACTACTAATAATTTAAATTATACATAATATGTTTTTAATAATAAATACTGCGATAACGCCCTAAAACAAGCGCCCTGTATAAAATATAGGATCCATGCGCGGTGGATTGTGTTGTGCAATAGAAGGTCACGCAATTAACAAATAAATAGTGTATTTCTCTTTTTCTTACTACACCCTCATATTTGTTATTGTCGGTGATATCGGTACACGGTAAAGTTTCTGTAAACTTATGATTGTACCGTAATGTAATGCTTAATTAATGAATGTAATGATATATTAAATAAATAAATAAATAAAATTTGTTTTTTTACCAGTGGCGCTTCAACACAATCTTAAAAATGTTCAATGAATTTAAAAAAAATAACTACTAATAATTATTTGATTTTCAGCCGGTGTTTTACATTTGAAAATCAGTTATAAAGAGCCATTCACTGGACGTTTTGCAAAAGCGAAACCTATCCTACCTAATTTTTACGTCGTTTCATCAGCAACATTCTTAGTTTTGGATAAAACAAACCTTGCCAGTTTCAAAGAAACACGACTAAGTTCATATTAAAAGAAATGCACATCATTACAAGATTTCTATGTAAAACGAAGGGGACTTCTTAAAAAAATCAAAATTTTATTTTGTTTAATTTAATTCGAGTCTAAAATAAATGTGAAAGGTCTTTTATCTGCAATAATAATTGTCATCAAAAATAGCATAGACTTATAAAATTCATACACACGGTCAATCATACTGAAGATGATCAATTGTATTATAAAATATTTAATAGACTATTTCCAGTATAATGACCCAAATATCACCATTAACACTGACTGGCACACTTAAAAGTTTTATCAGATGGCTAAATGATTAACTGTCATTTTATGTTAAAGTCATGGTTTTCTATGAAAAGCTGCAAGAAATTATAAATCACGGACCTCTTAGTTTGTTTTACTATTCACTTAATTAGCGAAAAACAAGATGGACTGATCTCAAAGTTTACATTCTTGTGTAAAATGTGCTATTTAGAATTTTGGTGACACTGAAAGTTCTTAGAAAATCAAAAACTGAACAAACTAGCAAGTTATTAGTTTTATCATATATTTTCAAAATAGTGTCCATTTACATCAATAAATCGCTGCATCCGATGGAACCACTGAGAAAAGCACTTTGCCCACTCGTTCTTAGGGGTCTCTTCGACGGCATTTTGAAACGCAGCCACTGCTTCCTCGGCGTCCATAAAACGTTTTCCTCGAAGTTTTCTTTTATTTTCGGAAATAAATAAAAATCGCAAGGTGCGAGGTTGGGGCTATAGGGCGGGTGACCCAGTAATTGCACGTCTGACGTCGCCAAGTAGTCGATTGTTTGCTTGCTGGTGTGCGACGAGACGTTGTCGTGGTGAAGGAGGATCCTACTACAAGGTCGTTTCTCCCGAACTTTTTCCAAGACAAGTGGCAAACAATTGTTAGTGTACCACTCTGCAGTAACTGTTTTTCGATCCTCTGAAACAATTGTTGCGTAATGACCTGTACTTCCGAAGAACGAGGCCACCATCATTTTTCCCATGCTTCGACCTCTCTTCACTTTAGTTGGCAACTCCTTGGAAGGAAACACCCAGACAGCAGATTGTCTCTTAGTTTCAGGATCATAACAATAAATCCAGCTTTCGTCACCCGTAAGTATGTCGAACACAGCATTTAAGTCACCTCCGTTAAATCTTTGAACCATTTCACGACACCAATCAACACGACGGAGTTTTGGGCCTCTGTCAAATTATGAGGTATCCACCGGGCACAAAGCTTCCTGACCGCTAAATGTTCATGGAGGATTTGGTGTACTTGACTCATACCGATGCCTAAGCTTGTCCGAATCTGCTGATAAGTCACCCTTTTGTCAGTTTCTATCATACGTCGAACAACACTGATGTTATCTTCAGTCGACGCCGTAGGAGGCCGTCCCTCACACAGATCATCGGTGAGATTAGTGGGACCACGTTTAAACTCATTAAACCAGTTGTAAACAGTGGCACGAGATGGGGCTTCATCGAGAAAGGCCAATTAAAGTCTATCATAACTTTCTTGTTGACTTAAATGACATCGAAAGTCGTAAAAAATCATTGTACGAACATTTTCTCGCGTTAAATTGATGCTGACGTGACATAGACAACTTTCAATTTGCCGCCAAATCGTAAACAAATGACAAATTAATAAAATACATACACAATAATATTGGCAAAGAGTTCCATTTTCAAAATTAGAACTTATATTTTTTTAATGTATCTTTTACAAGTGACCAGTTCTAAAAACTTTCAGTGTCGCCCTCGTATGTAAATAGATGTAACATAGCAGGTATTATATTCATTGGTAGCGGCCATCCATATTTGGAACAGTTTTTTGCAGCACTACGCCTACGAATTATTTCAAATAAGAAATACCAAAGCCAGCATCATTTTCTGTACAGAACCCGGCAAAATGTTGCTCAAGGCACTAAGAATAAAGCAGCTGATAAAATTTTACACTTATAACTGTTAACAAAAATTGTTACTGCAAATGGTCTTATAGAAAAACTATTCCGCCGTGTCAGGTGTAGCAGCAGTTATTAGAAGAAGAAGAAGTAAAATTTTGTTTTAGAGATGCACAATCAATTGCTTTGCCGGCAATTATGCATAAAATAAAAAAGACATGCGTGAGAGTCGTGGAACACTCGGTAGGAATGAAGTTCCTTTCGCAATATATTATTATTGATAAACGTATTATATTATTGATTAACAAATACAAACAAATGAATTACTAGCGTCTATTAAAATGGAGCCTCATTTAAAATAAAATAATATTTCTTTCATGGAAAGATAAAAAAGTGCGAGGGAGATGGATATATTCCATCTCGCTTCCTTATAGCCGCCAAGACCGTCTACACTACGTCAGAATGGGTCTTAACGGAAAAATCTTACACTTTTTCTCGCCTAGCCCCCTTCCGCCAAATTCGTATCGTCCGATAAGGAACTTCGTTCAAATTAATTCAGCCAAAGAACACAACCGGCATTATCAATTGATATGGAATAAGAAATAATTTTACCAGGTTTAAAAAAATCAATCAAAATTTAAAAAATGAAAAATAATAAAATCAAATAATGTAGATCTATATGTCTATACATAAATATATTGATTTATGGCCGCTTAGTAACTGGCGGTAACTCAGTACGTATATAACATCCTACAGTCACGGTAAAACTAAGAGGAGAGAATCACTGTAGAAAACGTAATAATTTATTGCAAAAATTTTGTGATAAAATTAAAAAAAATACAAACTTATCCAAGATACCCAATACGTTACAGAAAAAAAAACTAATGAATTTGCGTCAGTTTTAAAAAGTTACAAGATATAACAAAAAGAAACAAAAATAAATGTCAAAAAAGTTCAGGATCTGATTGACGATATACAGCTGACACTTAATCATGCTTTTGGAATTCACGCCAGTTGTAAACAATACTTCTGTGAAAAATGGTGTACACAAGAGAATTAAGAACAGACAAAATCTTTCTTTTGAAATTTCCACCGAGTTGTAAGTAGAAGGCCAAATACGCCATGTGCCGATTTAATTAATTTTTTTTTTATAGGAGAGGGGGCAAACGAGCATGCGGCTCACATGATGGTAAGTGACTACCGCCGCCCATGAACAACCGCAACACCAGGGGAATTGCAGATGCGTTGCCGGCCTTTTAGAAAGGAGTAGGCTCTTTTCTTGAAGGTCCCTAAGTCGTATCGGTCCGGAAAAATCGCTGGTGGTAATCGATTCCACAAGGAAGTTGTGCGAGGAAGAAAACTTCTTCTAAATCGCACAGTGGTGGACCGCCAATCATCCAGGTGGTATGGATGGTATCGCGAGTTTTGTCGCAATGTGCGATGGTGAAATTGAGCGGCTGGAATTAGTCCGAACAATTCCTCAGAGCACTCCCCGTGGTACATGCGATAAAATACGTAAAGAGATGCAACATCTCTACGCAGTGGCAGTGAGTCAAGCCGATCGGAAAGAACTCGGTTGTCGACGATTCGAACCGCTCTGCGCTGGATGCGGTCAAGTGGAAGGAGCTGGCACTGGGGAGCCCCTGCCCAGAGATGGGAACAGTATTCCATGTGGGGCCGAACATGCGTCTTGTAAAGTTTCAAGCGGTGTACCGGCATGAAATACTGTCCCGCTCTGATGAGCACGCCAAGCTTCTTAGAGGCCAATTTGGCCTTCTCTTCCAAATGACCACGAAACTGCACATCACTCAATATGTCGACACCGAGGATTCCAATACTGGCTGAAGCAACAAGGGGAGTGCCTTGAAACTGAGGAGATATGACAAAGGGGTTCTTTTTAGCGGTAAACGCGCAAACTTGTGTCTTCTGAGGATTGAACTGGACTAGATTTAGTCGCCCCCAATCCGAGAGTTTGTTCAGCAAAGACTTGACTTCAGACACAAGTTTGTCCCGGTACTCGGCGACGTTTTCCCGAGATATATTTGCACGACCGGTATATAAGGCATCACCAGTGCTGTCGTCTGCATAGCAATGAATGTTACCAGTTTGCAACATAGCATTGATATGCAGGAGAAACAGCGTTGGCGATAGCACGCAGCTTTGTGGAACACCAGCGTTGATAGGCTTGTAATCAGAGCATGCACCGTCTACTACGACCTTGATGCTCCGATCAGCAAGGAAACTGGTGATCCAATTGCACAATTTCTCGGGAAGCCCATAGGAAGGGAGCTTCGAAAGAAGCGCTTTGTGCCAGACTCGATCGAAGGCCTTCGCTATGTCCAAACTAACGGCCAATGCCTCCCCCTTGGACTCGATCGCCTGTGCCCATCTATGAGTCAGGTAGACCAGAAGATCACCAGCAGATCGACCACGACGAAAACCGTATTGGCGGTCACTAATCAGCTGGTGATCCTCAAGGTACCTCATGAGCTGGCAGTTTATAATAGACTCCATTATTTTGGAGAACAAGGAGGTGATGGCGATAGGCCTGTAGTTGGACGGGTCTGAGCGATCGCCTTTTTTAGGGATCGGGTAGACCAAAGCTGTCTTCAATGAATTCGGGACTACGCCTTGGGAGTAGGAGTACCGGAAAAGACGCGTTAAAACCGGGGCCAACTCCGGAGTACAGGTCTTCAGCACAATGGGAGGGACTCCATCAGGCCCACTCGGCTTGCTGACATCCAGGGATAGGAGTGCTTTGCGAACCGACCGCTGTGTAAACCGCACGTCCGGCATGGAGCACTCACACCGCGGGCTAGTCGGCGGTGTGTTCCCCCCGTCATTCAGAGTCGAGTTGGACGCAAAGAGAGAGCCTAACAGATCGGCTTTCTCCTTTGCGGCATGGGCCAGTGAGTCGTCCTCTCTGCGCAGAGATGGTAGAGATGGCTGACAGAAGTTCCCTTGGACAGCCTTGGCGAGAGACCAGAATGCACGGGTTCCCGAAGGAAGGTGAACTAGCTTCTCGCCAATTCTGCCGATGTTCTCAGACCTTGCTTTGGCAATGACTCTTTTGAAGGACCTGGAGGCGGAATTATACTTCTTTTTAAGAGCGCTGGTGTTTACATCCCGAGACGTTGATGCGTCAGCCCAAGCCCGGTAGCACTCCTGCTTATAGCGTGATGCTATTTTACAGGAGCGACCCAACCATGGCTGGGATCTGCCTCCGATGAGCACCACAGAGGATGGAATAAATAGTTCCATAGCCTGAAGTACCACATCAGCAACAGAATCAGTAACAACGCTGGGATCTTCCGGCGAGAAGCAAACTCGCCTCCAAGGGTAGGATGCAAAAAAAGACCGCATCCTATCCCAATCGGCCGACCTGTAGTGCCAAACACGGCGGTAGCCTGCAGAATGCAACCGCGACGTTAGTGTGAGTGGCAACACACTCCGGACAAGACAATGGTCCGACGAGCCTAAAGGAGCGTCGACGGAAATCTGATATCCGTCCGGATGAGAGGTCAGCAGAAGGTCCAACAGGGAAGGTTCATGACCTTCCACATCTGGAATCCGCGTAGGTGAAGTAACCAGCTGTGTAAGACCATATGCTAAAGCAAAGTCATAAACAGATCTCCCCGCATGATCGGTTGAACGTGAACCGAGCCATTCGGCGTGGTGGGCGTTAAAATCGCCAAGGATCACGATTTCTGCGGATGGGATCTGCTGTAACAAGGAATCCGTAGCCATTTGGACGTGGTCGATGAGTTGGTCTGTTTCGGCATTATCGCTATGGGACCTATAGAGGCACCCGTAGACGCGGGGATGGTCGTCGCTGTCTACGCGCAGCCATAGGATGGACAGGCCCGTACCTTCAAGACTGCCGAGGCGTCGAAAACAGATGTCCTCTCTGATGTATGCGCAAACTCCAGCCCGGGACACAAAGAAGTGTTCTAATTTGTACCCCGGGTAGGAGAGATATGAAGTATCAGCCGGAGAGGACACCTGAGTCTCGGTTAAAAAGAGCAAGGCCGGCTTCGCCGTCTCTAGATGGAAGTGGACAGCGTTAAGGTTGGAATGAAGTCCCCTGATGTTGCAAAAATTCACGGATAGCGTGACAGGGGTCGCCTTGGTCTTATTGCTCCGCTTGCCCCGAGCAGTATTAGTCGCGAGCGGAATTTTGCCCCCCCCCCCCCCCCCAGAATACGCGGGGCAGCCTGAGCACCCACGCTCAGGAGTGGAGTAGCTTGGTCGTGGATGCTCAGCGAGGGATTCTCCAGAGGTGCTGGTACCCTCCTGGGGTAGTCTTTAGTTTAATTCCAGCAATTTTACAATTGTGTTTACAAGAAACACTATCAGTACCTTGCAGATTGTTCATTATTTTTATTATAAATACCTATATATGTATATATATGATCTCAAACATCTCCATTTATAGTTTTGTGATTATTATTTATGTAAATCAATTTAATTACTAACACTATAATTTAATTTATATTTCACTTCAATTTTACTAACATTCTTGTATGGGTTCTCTGTTGCCTGAAAGAAAGATATTTTATTTTTATTTATTTTATTTATATATTGTTAATAAATCATTCCCATAATATTTAGTATTATTTTTTATTTTGCCCTATCTAAAACATTCTAAACTATATAGAAAATGTGGTGTATGAAATGACTCACAATCACTAGAACATTTTCTAGGTACAAAGATGTTTTACGTTTTCGTGGCCTCCACATGATATTTTTCTCAGCATTAGGTACCCTTCTGTATCTGAAACGAATATGAATATTGCATTTATATACGCTAAAAAAGTAAAGCAACAGGCTATATAAGTTCCTCTGCTGGGCACAGGACTCTTATTTCTGAGAGGGTTTAGGGCAATAAAATGTCCACCGCGCTGCCCCAATGCGTGTTGGCGAACTTCACATGTCTTCGAATTTTTTTTCTTGTTGATATTTTCCTTCACCGCCGAGCATGATGTGCTAAATCAGCACTTAAAAAAGCAATTAAAAATTTAATTAGAGCTGCCGGGGATCAAACCCTCGCGAAATTTACAGCGAGCGCTTAGACTCAGAGCTACTAATGCGACACAAATAAATACGATTCAACAAATATAATAAAACACTCTTATGTACTTAAAACTTAAACACTTGATAGCTCGTGATGCCTACTGGACGAAGCTACAGCACCACACCGTGCAATGTAATTGAAGATGGCATAATAGGCAGTATATCACTTATATACTTGGCACCTCTGCAGTCTATTAATCTTTGCACTTTTTTAAGTAATTTAGAACGTAGTCGCTAGACGGTGTTGACTTCGGCTAAAATTTCTGCGGTCGCCGTTTCATCAAGGTCATTCAGGCTTCTTAAAGCCTTAATTATCTAGCGGAATAAAGCGCTTTATAAGCGAAGAAGTAATTACAAACATAAGTTGTCAGTTGTGTTATCGGTGGCGTAGCATGGCAGGTTTTATGGGGCGGCATATTACGAACCAAAAATGGGTCGAATTTCCATCTTAATTGTTTAAATGATTTTAGTAAATATCCACAAAAAATCTAAAATACTCGTATCTGACATTCTATAAAACTGAGTTTGTTGGTTCAGGATTTAACGTGTTAGAGCCACCGTGCAGCGTAAATTATGGCTGATAGATGGATATTTGCCCATGTGCAATTTGCGTATGTAAAACGCCTTTTTTATATAGAATAAGGGTAACAAGCGAGCACATAGCCCACCTGATGGTAAGAGGATGCTGTGGCCTATAGACGTCTACATGTATTCTCGAATAAGAATCAAATTGCAGATGCGTTGTCACCCCAGAAGACTAAGATGGAATGCCTTGTATTCAGTAAAAAAGGTTTCCTGTTCTCTTCACTCACCGAAACACAGCAGCATTGGGCTGCTATTTTACACTGGTGTTCTGTGAGAGCGTGATCCTTCCCCGATCGAGCCGACCCATTCGTGCTATAACCATAATATAGCTGCTACATGGCTCTATCACGTCAGGACCTCCACGATAGAGGGGAAAATCTTAGTCTGTGCGTAACATTTAAAAAAAATCTAGCGATACTTATGTTAAAGTTGCGAATTATTTTTGCAAACATTGCCTTATTACAACAACAGACGCAACACATTAACATTGGAACAATGTCGCTCTGTGCGTTCAGTTTGTCAAAGTAGGGACACATAACACATTCGTAAGCACTGCAACGACAAAGCAGGTATACAGGTGCTGTCGGCTAACGCCTAAATGCATCCTAATTTACCTCTTTAAATTACTTAGACCGGAAGCTATTTAGAAACTAGCAGTAAAGTTTAATATATATTTTTTTATTTAATTTATATATTTATTTTTTAATATAATATGTATTAACGACACGCACACACACGTACGCACACACACGTACGCACACACACACACGTACACACACACACACACGTACACACGCGCACACGCACGCTCACAATATCACATTCTTTAAAAAGTAAGGAATCTTAAGGTTGTGTAAATAGTACTAAATTGTAAATTAATAGCATGCTGTAATTACCTTTAAGTGATTGTACATTTAGAAATAAGACTACCGTAAATTCTATTTAAAGATATAATAATGTATCAATCGTTGGTAATCCTAATATATATATATATATATATATATATATATATATATATATATATATATATATATATAATGCTTAAATCCTAACCTGTTTAAAATTTGTGGCTAGCCCCCCGCTCTACATACTACAGATAAAATACAGTATATACAATTTTGGAAATATCAAAAGTGTGTATGTGTATATTCACTTTTGGCACAGATAATCAAACGTGAGAGATGTTTATAAATATATTATTGTAGTGTGCAAATTAACCGAAAGTGGAGTACAGAAATGTGGGGCATGCAAAAATAGTTTTTAAGTATTTTCTCCGCGTTGCTTTACGCTATAAACTTACATGTAATAGCTATAAATTTTATTTCGTAAAAAAAAATAGAAAATGTGCCGAGATTTATTTTTAAGTTAAGTAATAAATGACAGCATGTGCTGTGTAGTGGCTGTGTAAGAATATTCACTACCCAATATCATCCCGTGGGTGTCGTAAGAACAGCTGACAGGGGAAATAAGTTAGAGTTCGTTGGAAATAAAACAGGAGATGGGCAGCAACATATTCCTGGTGAAACCAAGCGTGGCAACTATGGCTAAATACCCTCTATAAGGAATTCCATGGGGGAGGCCTAAAATATTCGGCAGTGGACTTTTGATACCCGGTGGTCTGAGATAGAAGGCTCAGAACCTATAATTAACCTAGCTATACCATTCAGACGGGAACACAGCTGTGCAGGCACTGCTATTTGGCGGCAGAAATAGGTAAAAGGGTGGTCCCTACCCAGACGAACTTCTAGGCAGAAAGGAGCTAGGACTCCTAGGTGGTAGCCCACCTAGTAAATAAATTTACTATTAATACTAATTTTACTATTGCTGCTAATTATATCTAATAACATCAAAAAATAACTAAATTAACACAAATCTTATTAGACAAAATTAAGCTGATTGAAAGAATGAATGATGCTAAATAATATCTAAGCCATTTCGTTTTATTTGCAAAACGGAATATCCTTCTTGATATCCTTCACTTGAAAACTTTACTTTGTACCAAACACTAAATCATTATACGTGGTAGAATCACGCTGCAGCAATATTATGGTTGTAGCACGAATGAGTTGGATCGACCGAGGAAGGACCATGCTCAAGGAATACCAACATAAAATAGCAGCTTAATACTGCTGTGTTACGTATGAAGAGTGTAGAGAACCGTAACAGAATCGAACGTATCCATTCCATATGAGGCATTCCATCTTCGTCCTCAGGGGTGACAACGCATCTGCATTTTGATTCTTAATCGAGGATAGATGTAGATGTCTATGTGCCGCAGCATCCTCTTATCATTAGGTGGGCTGTGTGCTAGCTTGTCATCCTTATTCAATAATAAAAAAAAGTTTCTCTGCGCGATACAAACAGTAATGATGATATCCACAGTACAATCTGAGTCACCGACATAGAAGCCAACGGATCAGGTAGGTGAAGTGGCAATGGGCTAGCCATAAAGCTCGAGAACCAACATCTGTTGTGGAAGAAGGGTTTTCAAGTGGCAGCCTCATACTGAAGTGAAGTGTATAAGGGTCCCACACTAGATGTGGAGAAGATCCGGTAAGATATGTTTGAAATAGATGGATGCATGTGGCTCGTGGTGTTATTAGAAATACACATTAATTTCCCTCCAAATGGAATTATAATATGCAAACTATGACCATATATGTGATAAACTTATTGACCTCTACCAATATTTCTAGTAGGAATAATTGTCATAACTTCATTTTATTTTAGGGACAATCGCTAGGACTCTCTCGTATATATTTACTATACTCTTTACTAGTAGTCGTCTAGTACTTTGTAGACAATCGAGGCTGAGCAACTAGTTACTAGTCTGAGAATTAGTTTCTTCTTCTACACCCAGCACAGCTATAGATATGATGTTTTTTATTTGTTATTGCATAGACTTAGAATATACTAGCGTATAGACCAACATAGTGTGCAAGGGAGAAGAAAATTCCTTATGGCAAAAATGCAAGATAGAAAAGGATACCAAATCTCATATGACTCTGTAACCGATTTTGAATGACAGGTCGGCACGCAAGAAATAGCTCCTAGATATTTTGTAATTTTTTAGAGTGTAATAGTGGTTATTTTTAGTAAGTAACTTTTTTCCAAAATGATTACTTGTTCCGTGAGTGACTGTGCTGTTAATAATAGAAATAATCCTGATAATTGCACATGTTATGACGCGTTTATTTTTTGATTAAAATTTATGTTATATACTGTTTAAAATATAGAATATATTCAATTGTTTTGTTAATTTTGATATTTTGCAAAGAAAAAGTCACGTTGTTGATAATTTGCAAGAATTTGGTAAATACATTTTTATACAAAATATTTTACATGTACGCAAGGGATTGACTAAACTATATCAAAATTAATGTCGATATTTATCTTGAATGTTTATAATGAGTCGATAGACTTGCCCACACAACAATAAAATAAATCTTTGGTTTGTGTTCTAAAATGTAATTTTATTTTGCCGTTTGTCAAACAGATTCCCTCCGGATTCTATAATTAGAAAAAATGGTTAACGTTAATTGGACGGGTTGGTTGGAATCCAAAGAAGAACTCAACAATTTTCAGCAAACATTTTCTTAAGAAGTATAAAAGAAAAAGTAGATTAAAAACAATTTTATTAAAAGGAGTCATTTCTACATTATTTGTACCAGTTAGTATAATATTGTTATAATAAGACTTCAAAAGTTTAACTTACAAAACTTTAGATAAAAATAGAGACACATTTTTATACATTATAAAACTGTAGTACATTAAGGATAAAAAAATTTGAGATTATACTCTTTAAGCCATTATGAACTGAAATAAGTAGGTATCTATTTATCAACCAAAATAAATGTATAACCTTACTTAACCAACCGCACTACCTCACGGTCACGGTTAGGTATAGATATTTATTAATGCTCCTAAAGCGCCACTAGACGCCCGCGCATGAGACGCGATATATAGATTTAAGTAATAGCTGCGCGGATCAATAGATCTGCGAGATTAAGTTGCACTTGCCGCGGTCAGTCCACGAATGAGTGACCGTTTTCTTAACATAGCGAGATTGAGAGAATAGAGAGTGCATCTGTATCCTCAGACACTTGGTGCACTTTACTCTGTTAAGATCATTATGTTTAATATGATAATAAGTGTATTATTACTTTATACTTTTCAGGGACAGATGCAGGAATATAAACATGAAGCATGATGAAGCCTCATAAACATCTTGGCCTGTCATAACATAGCAATCTTATTTAACTGATGCCTACAAGTTTCCTTACTTAAATTATTAAGTTTACATTTATATTTAAGTCGAATGTTAAAATAAACTTGTAATGTATTTAATTTTTAAATGTTTATAATTATCAATAGTAATACTTATTTCAAAAATAAAACAGTCATTATGTACTCCGTGTCCTCGTTTTTTATTTCCCCATCAAAACATTTTATAAAATATATAAAATATAAATAGGTATATACTTAGTTAAGTTAGTAAGGGAAACTGTCCATGGCAGCAAATATTTTTCTCCAAAGATCATAGCTCAAAAATACAACTTACCGATCTGATTCTTGGGGAGTTTTTTTAAGTTTTAAGAGTCACCTGGGATTTTATACATTTGAATTAAAATCCAACAAAGGGCAGGTAGGTTAAGGTTTTTGCCAGGAACATGTTATATGAATATTTTTTAATTATTTTAGAACTATCATGGTAAAAATTCAGTTAATTTTTGAAGTTATTCAATTTCGTGCACTAAACATTTTTTTTAAATCTTTTTACCGCTTCCTTAACAATCATTTATCGATAGTCCTTGTAAGTAAAATGTACATCACTAGCTAACGCACACAATGACAAATCAAAATTAGGGTAAGCGCGCACTGCGGTACGACAAGTTGCGGTTACGGTTTTAAAACTGGTACGGAAAAATTCTGAAATGGTTTGGCGCGCGCACTGCGGCTAAACAGCCGCAAGTTTTGCCACTCGTATAGCGGAAGGTCGAACAGCATGGACTACGAAACCAGACTCCGAATTTGCATTTATTTAATATTAACGGCAAGAAAACAGAAACGCAAGCAGTATTGGGTTCATCCATTAACAGCAACGAGACCTATGAAGGGTTTTTTCTATATGAGATATTGCGAAAGTTTTTTGGTTACTACAGAATGAACATAAAGACCTTTGACAATTTAAAAAAAATTGTTGGTAACGAAATCTACTACAAGAATACGAGTTGGAGAAAAGCGATATCAGTTGAATATTTACATCGGCGACCGCTTGGGCCGCAGCGTCGTCGGACGCGCTCGGCGACAACATCCTCTCGTGGCTGCTCGGTCACTACTGATCATAGATTACCGTATATATACTAGATGCTACTGACTGTGGCGCGCTCCGGTTTTTCTGCCCCAGTGCGCGGGGTTTGTCACAAGTTCATAGGATGCAAAAAAACCGTGCGGCGCCGCACTGCAACAAATCTGTGGCAAATCACAATTTTTTTAGCCGCATGCGGTTAAACAACCGCAATGCGCGCACCTCCACTGTGGTTAATACAACACAGATTTTTGCGGGAGCAAACCGCACCAGTTGTTGCCGCAGTGCGCGCAGGCCCTTAGTCACGCATTAATTTTCGGGCTGTCAGGTCGTCTATACGAGTATATTCTAAGTCTATGGTTTATTGTGACATTGGTTGCAAGGTCTTTAGCCAAAAAGTATACATCAATGTCAAACGTAAAAAAGTTTATGACACATACAAATTATTATGTTAACAAATTCATTTACAAAATGTTGATGCGTTTTATCAACCGACTTCAAAAAAAGGAGGAGTTTCTCAATTCGACTGTATTTTTTGTATGTTACCTCAGAACTTTTTTCTAGGTGAACCAATTTTAATGATTCTTTCTTTTTTGTTTGAAAGCTGGTGCTTCTCATGTGGTCCCATATAAATTTGATCAAGATAGTTTTTGAGTTATCCTTAATAATGTGTATTTAATTGACTTTGACTACATTGATGATGTTCCCATTTTATTTATATTGCAAAATCTTTAATTTTATCACTTGTTACGATAAATTTGGGAGATTCTGACGGCAGATTGAGTCAGCAGACATTCGATGACGATAACGGGTATCAGACAAAATAATTTGAGGTGTGTATCACCACCGGATTGAAACACTTCTTCTGTAGTAGAAACGCACTAATATTTTACCTGTGCAGACATTTAATATAAAAGAATCACACAAATTTTACCACCAACTATTAAATTACAAGTAACTACGGTTTACGGCACTCATCATCATTAAAACAATATAGCGTTATGCTACCATTTTACGTTTGTTATATGAGAGTGTGGCGCAACCCTGGCGTAGCACTACCACGTACAATATTTATCATCATCATCATAATTTAATCCTTTGCGGGACATAGGTCTATCACATAGAAGAAAAGACATTGACTTTACCTAATCGACATTAAGCGAAATGAGCATAAAATTATTATTTATACATATAGCGGATGTTTGTGAAACGCTCCCGAAAACGAGAGAAATGAGTACCACCATGTATCAGTTGCCATTAGATCCTCCCGGGATGAAAAGTTTTATGTTGAGTATTTTTCTGTTTACGCGTGGTAGAGTCAATGGGTCGCCTCGACCGGGTAGGACCAAGCTCACAGAATACCAGTGTAAAATAGCAACTTAATGCTGTTGTGTTTCGTATGGTGAGTGTAGAGAACCGGAGACCCTTTTTACTGGAAACGAGGCTTTCCATCTTGGTCCTCTCGGGTGACAGCGCATCTGCGTTTTGATTCGTAATCGAGGATAGATGTGGATGTCTATAGGCCACAGCGAGCACTTAACATCAGGTGGACTGTGTGCTCGTTTGTTACCCTTATCCTATATAAAAAAAATTGTTTAAAAATTAATTTATATACAATAATTGAGGTACTGATAGTAGAATTATGAAAATATTATATAATACTTTACTCTCATAACTACTCTACTTTATTACTATTATACTCCACTACTATTACATTGTCAAAATTTGGCTGTGTTTCCTTACCAAATGGCTATTGTAAAGCTCTGAGCGAAAAGGGAACCAATCCTCTTGTCATCAACAAAGGCCAATAGTTTTGTATTTTTATCGCCAATGAATCCCACGGACTTGCAGCGGTTTTAATGTAGAAATTAGTTACTGGACGCTGAAATATGCATTTGTTTAAAATGTCACTGCAATAAATATCATCAGATAAGCGAAATATAAAAAGCAGTAGGACAGGTCGCAGGCGTTTTGCATAAATAAACAAATCCATCCTAAAACAGACTAGACTGCTTCCGATATAGCCTACATGTACAGAGTAGTTGCGGACAGAGGAAACAAATTTTATTATTAGATAAAATATTGTTTAGATATTTATTTCGTTTTAGAAAATTGACGAAAACGTAAATATTTAAAACCACTACCAATTTTATAGTATAAGTATTATATTTAGAAAAGGTAGGAAGAGTGTTAGTAACTCTGTCATATAGTAACTTGTTGTAATATATACAGCACAGATAACAACGTTCATAGGTTCAAAGTCGCGAAGTGTTTGTGCAGAAGTTCAAAGCGCTCTTGCCGCACAGAATCTTAGCTGTTGTACACTGAGCCTTTGTTCTGAAACCTGTAGTTTTTAATATTAGTCATAAGGATAGCTGTAAACTATATGTATCGTATAAACTCTGGCTCTAACTCATGAACTTACCACTGATGAACCCACAGACTGGTACAAATGTAAGGATGTCCACCTGCGTTTAACAACCCGACAGCGTCATTACGGGTCAATCTTACAAAACATACGCACCACTTGGCGCATTCGTGAAAAGCCTTTCTTTCCAGTGGTAGCTTAAATAAGGCCCACAACTAACCTTCACTGTATCCTAATAAAAATCCTTAGATACTATTTAAGGATTTTTTTTATAATTCTCAAATATTCCAATTTATTACAAAATAATGTCTACATAATTTAACGAGTGATAATTGACTTAGAACTAATAAACTTATCTGTAGTTGAAGTTGGAAAGGAGGTCATCTTTGTCAATCAATAAATATCTGTCTTGTTCTAATTCCATTTCGATTTCGCTTCTATTTATACCAGCACCAGATTATGATTCTCAGTTATCTTCAAATTGCCTTAGAACATCAAATGTAGCCGATAAAGATTTATCAGTTTTAAAACAGATATTATATTGAAGATGTATTTTTATAAAAGGATAATTTGTGTCTGTTTTGTTGAAATAAAGCGTATGACTATTAAAAGTAAGCAATGATTAACTTTATTAATAAACTAAATAATATTATAACAATTTCGAAAACTTATACTTAATTTATAGTAGAAAATTAGTAGTACTACAAAACCATCGCTGAATTTTTTTTTTCATTGTGGACCATTGTAGAATAAAATAAAAAAATATTTATGAGGATTATCTTTTAAACTAATTTTTTTTTGATATTCATTTAGTTCATGACGTTAATAGTACTGACTCAATAAGAACGATTGCATTGGTGCTTCATAATTTTTTCTGTGTTTAAATTTTTAAACACAACAGTTACAAAAAATAAACATTTATCATGATATTACTGAAAATATTTGGTTTATTATTTTATTAAAAAATAGATAGTACTTAGGTCTTTTATATAATGATTTCTTATTTTATATTTTATTCAATAGGTACGCTGTGTCTTGCTCGCAGATACTCTGCGGTCGCGCAGAACACGCGTATCGGTGCGCGCTTTCACAACACTTTCTCGATTTTAACATTCGGCTCAGAGACATCACGTTTTTAATACGTTAACTAAGCGATATCTCAGAAGCTGTGGAAAATTTAATTTTTAAATTATTGACAAGATTATTTTTACATTATATGAAACAATATAATTTTTTATTTATTATAAAAAAAAATTACGCAAAGATTTTTATTCGCAAACTACTCTAACCTCTTCGTCTTCGTCGACTCGCAAACCAATGTATAACATGAGCTCTTCCGTAAAGTTACAGCCTATATACGAGTACGTCCCACTAACGGGCACAAGCCTCTCAGACTTTAAGAGCAAAGATGTCCAACGTGTTGTCCCAATATGCATTGGGGACTTCACATGTCTTCGAATTATTTTTTTTTAATTTCTTAGACTTTCAGAGAGATTTTTCCATCGGGTGCTTAACCCCTGAGCTACCGCGGCTTCTTAGCTCTTCCGTAGCATGAAGATATATCGTAATAACAACACTTGGCCGGCAATACCTGAGGTTGCACGCTTTTTAGTTTGCTTCCCGTTGTTGATCTTGTGTTTGACATTTGATCAAATGGTTATATTGTTACCTAATGGAGGCTTCAAAGTCTTTCAGGCTTTTAAAGTCGCTTCTTGTACTATCCACGAGGTGTGACGGATGTGATTGTTCATCTTACGCCGCTCCCGCACATAAATAATATTATTTATTTTGCATATTGTTTCATTAGCAGAAGTAGGTATTCCATTTAGCTTTATCTAACGTTTCTTCTTTTATCGGCCCGTTAAAGTCCACTGCTGGGCGTGGGTCGCTCTACAGTTGGTGCGTATAGCGAGCGTATAGCTTTCCCTTAATCGCTACGCTTGGCAGATTGACGATCAGAGATATCTCGCGCCTTAGACGCTGCCGTCGACGCCCTGGGTATTTCACGCCTAGCGAAGACAAGACGGTTATATCGCTACCTCGTCGGAAGCCATATGATCTTTTCAACCGACTTTTAAAAGGGGGAGGTTCTCAATTCGTGTGTATTTTTTTTCTATGTATGTTACGCGATATCTTCGCAGATTGTGAACCAATTTTGATGATTATTTTTTTATTAAATAGATTATAGTTCAAGGGTGGTTCCATAAAAATTTCTAGAAAAAATTCCACCTCTAAGGGTAGCAAATAAATAACTTCTTTTTTAGCAATTTGAAGTAGGTTTTTACTTTTCGTTAAAAGTTATAGTTATTATTAGCATTTCCTATAGTCGCCTCTTATGTCACCCACGAAATGAAATGGTGTGATAGACTCTCCGTGGCGCAGTGGCTTAGCTTGCGTTGCGGCGCTGAGGGTCGCGGGTTCGAATCCCACACGGAAAAAGTATTTGTATGGCCTACAAATAACTGTTCCGGATCTGTATGGTTGTTCTTGTGAAATTTATGTATGTAAACTGCCTCCACGATACAGGAGAAAAGCCTTATGTGGGGATAACGTTTATTTCAAAGCAAAAAAAAAAACTTCTCTTACCGCCACCAAACGGCCCCATTGTTGACTGGTATTATTTTGTCCTGTGCCTGTGCCCCTTGCGTTGTTTGGTTCATTGTCTACACGCATGAGAACTTGGATCCATTATATTTTATTAAGGTATTCCGTCTTAGTGCACAGAAGAACAACATATCTGCATTTTGATTCATAATTCACGATAGAAGTAGATGTTTAATAGGCCACAATATTTTTTTATGGAATCATGGTGACAAACGAGCACACAGTCCACATTATGGTAAGTGGACGCTGTAGCTCATAGACATCTACATTTATCCTCGATTAAAAATCAAAATGCAGATGCGTTGTCTCCCCTGAGGACTATGGTGGATTGCCTCGTTTCTCTACACTCACCATACGAAACACAGCAGCATTGAGCTGCTATATTACGCTGATATTCTGTGAGAGCACATATGGGGAACACCTATGGGGCAATCTATGGGGGAGGCCTATGTTCAGCAGTGGACTTTATGGCTGTAACGGTAACAGTAACGGTATTCTGTGAAAGCGTGGTTTCCTTCCCCGATCGAGCCGACCCACTCATGCTACATCCATAATATAGCTGCAGCAAACTATCGTTTACACAACGGACCTTGTTATTGTTACTATATCATCCAGGAGAATGCTTCTGGTTTGATGTAGATCTACAGTAAAGTTATCCTGCAGTAAGAAAGCGTTGACCTCACATGCAGTTTCCGTACACTGCAGTTAATTGCGCCGAATTGAGTACACTTATCGTTCACCTTGGCTTGCTATCGGCTCCTAATGGCGCAGTCGTGATGGCGCGCGATCTGTGTCAAGTGTGCCACTTCCGATAGACCTTCAGATAGGCCTAAATACTAATCCTTCGCACTTCGACCGTTGGATACGGTGATTACCTGAGCACGAGCATGCGATTATCTTACTTATCTGTTTTGATGATGGCGTCATTTGAGTTCGTGACGTGTGTACTGACGAGTATTATTCAGTAATGATGAGTAATGAGTATTATTTAATTAAAAAAGTTACCCACATAATGTATTCATTGTTTTAATTATAATGTACATTACGTAGAAAGGGCATAAGTTTTATTGTGCAAACAAACGTTTATCTACAGAATGTACTGAAATAATGTAAACAAATAATTATAATTACCTATATATGTACTTATGAATACAATAAACGTTGACTGTTATACGAAACACAGCAGGATTACTTTTTTTATTGGATAAGGGTGACAAACGAGCACACAGTCCACCTGATGGTAAGTGGATGCTGTGGCCCATAAACATCTACACCTATCCTCGGTTAGGAATAAAAATGCAGATGCGTTGCCATCCGTGAGGACTAAGATGGAATGCCTCGTTTCCAGTAAAAAGGATCTCCGGTTCTCTACACTCACCATACGAAATACAGCAGCTTTCAGCTGCTATTTTATGCTGGTATTCAGTGAGAGCGTGGTCCTTCCCCGGTCAAATCGACGCATTCGCCCTACAACTATACCAGTAATATAGCTGCAGCATGTCTCTACCACGTAAAAAAAATGCTATTTTGCGGTGGTATTCTGTGAGATTCTGTTTTAAGCTGGTCCTACCTCGGTCGAGCCAATCCATTCGTGCTCCAAACAGAATATAACTGCAGTGTGGCATCGTACATTGTGTAATTTAAGAACGCTTTATCGTTGTTTGTCTATGATACTTACCACGGATCGTTGACTTTGTTGCAGGGCAGTTACACGTTATCAACGGAGCGTGGCCGCATCGCCCTGAGGAGGAGCACCAGCCTTACATCCTGGCGCTCCCTCAAGACTGATTGTGTATGTTTCTGCAACATGTTTCATTGTATTTGTATATCCGTATGCGTTTTATTTAATTTCTTGAATCCTTATTGTACTTTACAATTATGTAGATGGTTTTCTCTAGGTAAAAAAATTACCAAAATTTTAGTTGAAAGATCGTCTCTTAGTTCCCCTAGATCTAGATCATGGCATAATATATTGAATATTATAACTCCATTTTAAGCATTGTTATAAAACAAAATATATCTTTATTGGTTTATTTACAATTTACAGCACCAGAAGCTTTAAACCGCCTAAATATTTTTAAAGTGTGTGCGATCATCTTCCTTTCTTTAGTATTATATTTTAATATTAAATCAGTCTCCAAAAACAAATAATTTATATTTTGCTGTGGCTGGAATGTACGACATACGTGGTAGAGTCATGCTGAAGCTATATTATGGTTGTAGCACGAATGGGTTGACTCGACCGGGGAAGGATCACGCTCTCTATTGTGTAATTATTATATTGTAATTTGTTTTTAAAGTCCCGCTGGGTTTCTTGCTAGTTCTTCTCAGGACAAAGGTTTTTTCCAAACCAATGGTAAAAGTAAAAAATACTTTCAATAAGAATTACATGTGATCTTTATTGAATAAAAAATATTCTATTCTATTATATTCTCACAGTATACCAGCGTAAAATAGCGTATGCTACACTTACAATACGTGTTTCGTATGGTAAGTGTAGAGAACCGGACACCCTTTTTAATGGAAACGAGGCATTCCATCTTAAACCTCAGGGGTGACAACACATCTGCATTTTGATTCTTAATCGAGGTTAGATGTCTGTAGGCCACATCATCCACTTATCATCAGGCGGACTGTCTGCTCATTTGTCACACTCATAATAGTCTGGTAAGCTCACAACTCTTAGATTGTAATAGTCACATATCTAGTGTTCCACAGAGTAACTTTCGCTTGCTATTCTTGCGTGCTCTGGAACGATAATGTCTCTGTCCGCAACATATCTCCTGTCTGGTATAATATCAATTTATGGACTTTTTAAACCAATTCAACATTCTTTTTCAAGCAAGATAAATTGTTATTGATTTAGATTACTCTCTGTGTCGCAACCCGATGGATTAATCAGCCTCTTTAATGAACGGCTGACTTTCAAATCAAAGGGCTTCCAATTGAATGGATATAAAGCTTGAAATTATATACATTACATAAATATATACTTGAAATTAAGTAACCTTTGACAAAAGGGTCTAGCTCAGGTCTAGGTCAGCTCTACTTTCGATGTATGTATGAGTTATTTGAAGGTTTCAAATTCAGTTTTTTTTAAATATTTTACTAAGCCAGCGCTTAACCACAATCAATTAATAAATTCAATATGCAATTCATTAGTAGTTCAATTACAATTAATTATTAGATCACTCCTATATATTTTTTATGTCGTTTGAACTTTAAAAAAATGATATTTGCATCAATGATATTCTATTAAATCAAAGACGCCATTTGCATCTCATTCAATGATATCTATATAAATACTACCTTTTTTATGGCATAAGTGTGACAAACAAGCACACAGCCCACCTGATGGTAAATGGATGCTGTGGCCCACAGACATCAACACTTATCCTCGATTAAGAATCAAAATGCAGATGCGTTGTCACCCCTGAGAACAATAGAAAGATGGAATGCCTCGTTTCCAGTGAAAAGGGTCTCCCGTTCTCTACACTCACCATACGAAACACAGCAGCATTAAGCTGATTTTTTACGCTGGTATTCTGTGAGAGCGTGATCCTACCCCGGTCGAGTCGACCCATTCGTGCTACAACCATAATGTAGCTGCTGGTGCTGCAGCGTGACTCTACCACGTATGAACAGTCGTTAACCCGCAACAAATCGAGCGCTGCCACGAAAAGTGCTTGAGCGTTAAAGTCGTGAACTTCGAGCACTTGACCGCTGGCCGGCGGGTCAAGGCCGACAGATCCAACAAGTAACAATAGCAGCCAGTAATTTGCTTCGCTTAACGATTCTAATTAAGAATCAGCGCGTTTACTATCGACATCGAGCTTACAATACCGTGAAGAACGCGGAACCATTGTCATTTCAAATTGTTTTTTTTAATCTATCGTCTATTAATTCTTTCTTTAGGTGCTGTAAACATAGAAATGCAAAAATTCTTCGTCTTCTTTATTAGCATTTAACAGTCACTGATTAATATGGGCCTTTCCTAAGGAATGTGATAATTACAACATAACGTGATAATTAACTACTACCAATATTACTAGATTACTACACAGTCACAAGTCATAGGCTGAACATAGGCCTCCCCATAGATTGTAGAACAATGTACAAAATGTACGATCCCGAGCCACCTGCCATCGTGGATGTGATGAGTGACTCTTGTTCATCTGCAGATAAAGGGTGTCCGGTGGCAGAATTAGGATTTCAAAATTAAATAATAAAAAAACTGCAAAATATTTTTTTTTATTTCAATGACTATAACAAAGAAGGGAAGTGCGGGTTTTATTTCTTAAAAATTATTTCGTCTAAATGTTGACCATCACGTCGGACACACTCTTGGAATCTGGCTTCAGTATTGCGCGCCACTCGCTGGAGAAGGGACGTCGGGATGCCATTAACCTCGCGAACGATATTTTCTTTTAATGCTGAGATGGTCGGTGGGGCGGTTTCATAAACTTTATTTTTGAGGTACCCCACAGAAAAAGTCCATGGGGTAAGATCCGGCGACCTGGGTGGCCAGGGATGTCAGCAAACGGCTTATCAATTTGTTAGGAACAAATCACGAAGAAGCGCCATGGTCTCTCTAGCAGTGTGAGGCGTGGCGCCATCTTGCTGAAACCATGTCTGTGAACTGTAGGCAGGATGTTCTCTTAATATTGGCAGGAAAATCGTTAAGCATTCGCCGATAAGAAACGCCGGTTACAGTAATGGCTTGTCCTTGACGATTTTCAAAAAAATAGGGTCCGATTATTCCTCTGCTTGACAATGCACACCAAACCGTCACTTTGGGACTGTGAAGTGGCTGTTGATGTTTCAATCGCGGGTTCTGTCCTTTAGGTGACCAATAACGGCAGTTCTGTTTATTTACACTTCCATTTAAATGAAAATGGGCTTCATCGCTCCAAAGATTGTGTTCACTGTACGAAATCGCTGCAACATTGTTTCGCAGAAACTTTTGCGCCAATTGTAATCATTAGGCTTAAGCGCTTGCACAATTTGAATTTTAAAGGGGTGAAGTTTAAGGTCCTTTTTCAATATTTCGTGCACAATCGTTTTTGGGAGCCCTAGAGCAGCCGCTCTTACGCACGGACTGTCGCGGGTTATCGCGTAAACTGTTTGCGACAAGTTCGATGTTGTCATCAGTCCTCGACGTTCTGCTGGATCCCGGCCGCGGATTATTTGCTGCTGAACTTGTTTTTCTGAACCTCCGCACCCACAATCGAATCAAATTTTCGCTTGGCGCATCACGTAACCGTCGGATATTGTACCGCGAACAAAATCTTCGACGAGCAATAGCACAGGAATCGTTTGCTTTAAAATAAGCTTCGATTGCGAACGCACGTTGTTCACCCGTCCACTGCGACATCGTGACTAAGGAACCCGCACGAATGACGAATCGAACGTGACCCCCCCGCCCGCCCCTCCGCTAACGGTTCGAAAACAGTTCGAAATTTAAATCCTAATTCTGCCACCGGACACCCGGTATTCTCGTTTCCGTCTTTATCCCACAGAGAAATTCCGACCGTTTTCATCGCACGCTGAGTGACTTTGATTATTAACCGACTTCAAAAATTAGGAGGTTCTCTATTCGAGTGTATGTTTTTTTGTATCTATGTTTTTGTATTTTTTTGTATATATATTTTTTTATTAAATAAGTTATACTTCAAGGGTGCTCCCTTATAAATTTGGCGAAAAAATTCCACAGGGTAGCAAATAAATAACTTCGTAATTATGTCTAAATGGTATTTAATATGGGAGTAAATAGAATCTACTACCTATAATTATGACGTTTGACAGGTGGATAGTTGATCGAATAAATATGCAGTAGGTATGATAAATAATAAACGTAAGTAACTGATCGTGTAGTGGTTTGTGGTAAGAGGTGACAGAGGGAAACAAATCAGTAGATTTTCTACAAGGCTGCGTGCTATCACCAAGGCTGTCTCTTCTGCATATCAATGATATGTTGCAAACCGGTAACATTCATTGCTATGCGGATGACTGCACTGGTGATGCTCTATACACCGGCCGTGCCAATATTTCTCGGGAAAACGTCGCCGAGTACCGGAACAAACTTGTGTCTGAAGTGGAGTCTTTGGTGATCAAAGTCTCGGATTGGGGCGACTAAATCTAGTCCGGTTTAACCCTCAGAAGACACAAGTTTGCGCGTTTACCGCTAAAAAGAACCCCTTTGTCGTATCTCCTCAGTTTCAAGGCACTCCCCTTGTTGCCTCAGCCAGTATCAGAATCCTCGGCGTCGACATATCGAGTTCGTGGTCACTTGGAAGAGAAGGTCAAATTGGCCTCTAAAAAGCTTGGCATGCTCAGCAAAGCGGGACAGTATTTCATGCCGGCACACCGCCTGCAACTTTACAAGGCGCAGGTTCGGTCTCACATGGAATACTGTTCCCATCTCTGGGCTGGGGCGCCCCAGTGCCAGCTCCTTTCACTTGACCGCATCCAGCGCAGAGCGGCTCGAATCGTCAACGACCGAGTGCTTTACTATCGGCTCGATTCACTGGCGCTGCGTAGGGATGTTGCATCCCTTTGCAATTTCTATCGTATCTACCACGGGAAGTGCTCTGACGAATTGTTCGGATTAATACCAGCTGCCAAATTTCACGAACGCACATCCTTCACATCTGGATGCTTGGCGGTCCACCACTGTAAGTTTCACTAGGAGTTTTCTTCCGCGTACGACCTCTCTGTGGAATAGCTTACTACCGGCGATTTTTCCGGACCGATACGACTTAGAGACCTTCAAGAATAGAGCTTACTCCTTTCTAAAAGGTCGGCAACGCACCTGCAATTCCCCTGGTGTTGCAGTTGTTCATAGGCGGCGGTAGTCCCTTACCATCAGGTGAGCCGTATGCTCTATGCGCCCCCTCTCCTATAAAAAATAAGACGGGCAGCAGCGTCTTTCCAAGAACAACTAAAAAATAAAACACTACGGTTGCCAACCCGCCTGCCAAGTGTGGCATCTATGGCAAATATTCCCCCTACGATGCAATATATCATCAGTTTTATACAAATTTGAGTTGCTACCTGGAAGGTGCTGCCCGTCTCCTGAATTGTTTCCCTCTGTCGTCTCTTACACCCCCCGGGACGATATGGAGTAATGGATTCCCTTACGCCACCATTATACAGCGAATCAGGATGTAAGGTTTATTGAAAATTATTAAATATTTCGTTTAGCTTAAGTTATAATACACTCAACACAAAACAAAACAATTCAGTTGAAGTTCAGAGTTCAGAGAGAGTTCATTTTACCAACTTTTCGTGTAAGTACGTTCGGGTCGAATTTCGTAATTGATTTTAAACCGACTTCCCTGATGAGCTAAAGAATTGAAATTTTGAACATAGCTCAGAATCGGATGACAATGTAAGAATATGAAAAAAAATGTGGTAAGTGTAATATTCAACATTTTTAATAGGTACTTAATTTAAAAAAATCACTTGTTTATACTTTTCACTCACGTCTTTTCATCTCACATTAAACGTAAATTAAAAACAAGTTTTTTATAAAAAAAATGCCTCCCCCACCCTTGTTTTCACGAGTAAAATAGTGGTATGAACAAAACAACAATATTATACTTGTCTAGCTCTACTGTACTTTACTATATGAAACTGTTATGAAATTTTGGAAATAATAATTATTAATCAAAAAATTTTTTTAATAAGAAAATGCTACTGACAGTCCTAATTGCGTCAAAATAAAATCCTAATTAGAGTAAAACTCCCGAAGAACGAAACGAGGGGCACAACGCATAATTGATGATAAGAGTTTGGTCAGAAAGCGTTTCCATTGTGATATACGATCTAAAATATATTGCATTGCTCAACGCGTGACGAGTTAGAACAGTTTTTATATACAAGCAAATATAACTGACTTTGCTTCGAAAGATTCGAAAGCTATGAATTTTATAAAATGGCACCAATTTCGACAGTTTTCCGCTTACGTTTCGACAACGTCTATATTTTTTAAGGCTATATTAATTGTATAATTATAGCACGAACGGGTCGGCTCGACCGGGGAAGGATCACGCTCTCACAGTATACCAGCGTAAATTAGCAGCTTAATGCTGCTGTGTTTCGTATGGTGAGTGTAGAGAACCGGAGACCCTTTTACTGGAAAAGAGGCTTTACATCTTAGTCTTTCTGACAACGCATCTGCATTATGATTGGCAAACGAGGATAGGTGTAGATGTCTATGGGCGACAGCAACCACTTACCATCAGGTGGACTGTGTGCTCGCTTATCCTATAAAAAAAGGTTTCGTACCTTTGACGCTGCTCCACGTTGCCCATCTGAATATTTTACTGCCATCTGCCGGGGCCATAAGATTTTCTGGTTTCCTCTGGTTGCCTCTTACTTAGAAATGGATTGATGTACTCTATTACGCTGCAACCAACTACATAATTTTTTCATTTTTCTAAAATTATAAATCGTTAAACATCTGGATTGTAAGAGGGAACATGTCAATTCTCCTAACATCAATTTCGGCATGGGCAGTTGACACAACGCAGTAAGAAGGCTTCGATGGTTGACTGATGGCGGAAAATCTATCCAAAAATGTGGATTCCGAAATCCAACTAAATGGTTATGAGGACTCGAATCACCAACCCATCCGCCCAGCGTGGTGACTAAGGGTAAATAGGTCTTTCAAGAAATGCATATTAAAAACGCTGTTGGCGTTTCACCCTCGTGCCTCGGAAAGCACGTAAAGCTGTTGGTCTTGCACCTGGTCTCTTTTCGACCTGCGCATATGGCTAATTTGCGTTGAAACAGGCCGCCGTGACCGAAATTCGGTCTGGAGGACATTAACAAGCGGGCACTCTTACTTGTCTTTTGTGTGTACTTAGAGGATTGGTGATGCGAAGAGAAACTTTTGCTATACATCGCCAACTTCTGCTACAAGACGCCATTGTTAAAATTGTTGAAATAATCTGGAATGGTACGGAACAAGTGAGCGCAAGTTTCAAACGTACAAACAAACATTTCATGAAATATAAACAAAGAACTGGTAAGACTTAGCACATTTCTTAGATACTACGACGTATGCCGTGGAAAACTGTGAAAGTGTTATTGACGTACGCTTTTTTATGTTAACAGCGACAGCTTAGCGATAATAAAACATTAGTTATTGTAATTAAAATTAATACGAAACTTTTTAAGATATGAAACAGGCGGTTATTAAAATAAATATTCAATACTGCAAATTCCAAGCTAAATAAGTTATCTAAATACAGTACATATAATATCTCTAGTCTGTTACCCAGAGGGTAGGCTGAGACTACGGACTTCCATTTGGCACGATCTTGACACACCTAACTCATTTCTTGCATGCCCATATATCTACGCATACATGCTCTTTCTTTAAAGGTACTACTCTTAATTTCATCAATCTTCAATATATCACCAATTTGGTGGATAAAGTCTTGGGCGTCTTTGCTTTGTCACTCTTCCCTCATTCTTTCTACGTGTCCAAACCACCTTACCATATAATTTGTCATTTGGCGATTGTTTTAAGGCGTTTGTCGTAGCTGTTACTTCTTCGATTATTATTTCATTGAATTTCCTAGTTACGAATTTACTTAAGGAGCTCTAGGCTATGGACTTCAAAATTGGTCTACTTTAAGTCTATGCAGTAGTTGAACCGTCCGTGTCCATTTTTCATTATCACACGGGGCTCATCTGTTAAAGCCTTTACATTTCACGATTAGTGGTAAATGAAACAAGAAAAGCTGATGAAGTATCCAAAATAACAGACATTTTTGGAATTTATACGAAATTTTTACATATTTTTAAAAGTAAACGTTAGAAATAAGGCTCAGAAAAGTCAATGGGCCGGCCATATAGCTTAAAGAATCACATAACTAACCCCTGCCCCCTCACACACATACGAACGTCATGAACACACACACTGGTATTTTCTCCCGTATCGTGGAAGTGTTTTATAGTTGCATATGGACAAACATCCAATTTCCAAACATTTCAGACATTATTAACATTTTATCCTCCAAACATTATATTTGTTATTTCGTGCGGGATTCGAACCCGCGGCCCCGAAGCACTTCAGCCAAATGTTTAGCTACTGCGCTATCATGCTAAAATAAAATAATTTAATGTTTATTCGTAGTTTCAAACTTCATCTTACAATAACCTAAAATCATTTATTTGAGAATTATGCACAAAATTCTCAACCTAGGTGTTTGTTTGGGTTTGTACTTTGTACCACTCTTCTATCTTTTTCTGCGATCAAGCAGCAGTGCATCCACTGCTGTGATCTGGTTTGGAGGACAGGAGAGCCAGTAAAATTAAAACTGTTAGGTGTTCCATTCTACCCTTCTCTAGTTATTGTTGGTCTTCTTTGTGTGAAGTTAACCAGAGTTGTTTTAGGACTGTAGCAGACCCAAGAACGGGTTGTTGGAGAATGAACGGGCTAAACTTCCAAGGAGAGGCTGCCTATTTCAAGGCAGGGCCAAGGAAAACGATTCCGTGGCCCTGCCAATATGCGGCAAATGTGAAACACCATAGGGTTTTAGTCTGTGCAAGTGCGACATAAACAGTCCTTGCCCCCGCGAGGCATTACATGCGTAGACATTACCTCGTGTAAAAAAGGACTCTAATAGCCCATTATAGCGCATTAACAAATGTAAAAGATTCAGAAGTCTTCCTTCTCTTGATTTACTTCACTCAATGTTAAATCTATTGAATATTTTCAAGTAATACTTAAGTTTAAAACAAAGACGACAATGTCCGTGATTACCTGACCCGCAAAACAATAATGTTGTCGTTTTATGACGTCACACAACCCGTAGCAAATTTTCACGAATTGTAGTCTAGGAGTTTGATAATGTTTCATGATTACGTATAACAATTTCAGATATTTAAGAAGAGGCCTAAAAGAAACAAAAAGTTTTTAAAAATATGTAAATTAATAGTTATGTAAATGACAATTAGCTTAGGAAGGGAGAGTGAGGTCTGACGGCATGAAGTATTTTTGCCGACAGTGTTTCTCCTCTCCTTTTTACGAAAAGTATGTAGGTATAAAATTGGCAAGTTTTAAGTTTTTTTTTCTTTAAAAGATATTTATACCTACATCTTATTTCCTATGTCATCATATTTTAATTACTTTATTCAGCGATAATTTTGAAATAGTAGTGGAGGTCAGCAATATCGAAGCATTTATAAAGAAAAATGTAAAAAAAAATTAAACACAAAATAATGCATAAAATGATGCTATAAAAATCTTTTCATTGATACTTTACAAGATGATTTCAGCTTTTATTTTCGCTATGCTTCGAGGTTGTCAATTATTTTCACAGTGGTAGGTAGGGATTCCTTTCTATCTAGGAATCCTTCAATGTAGGTAAGGTAACATTCACTTAGTTATTATTGCCGCCAAAAAGCGGTGCATTCACAGCTGTGTTCTGGACTGAAGATTATGGAGAGCCGATATAATTACAGATTAAGAGGCATGACATCTTAGTCTTTAGAGGCGATAACGCAACTGTAGGTTTTTTTGTTTGAAATCGGTTGCAAGTGTCCTTGGACAGCAGTAGCCGAAACTTTCAGGCCGCTTGTCGTCTGTGACATATAACATACCCATGTCATGTCACAGATAAAACTTTATTACTCTAACTTTTTCTAACTACACAAATAAAACTTTAATAAAACTGCAATCCTGGCTTCCTCTACAACAACAGTCCTTAAAAGTCCACTGATAAACATGGGCCTCCCGTTTGGAGAGGATTCGTCCTTACCGCCACACTTGACTGGCGGATCGGCGGTTTTACCTTTGACGATATCCCCTTTGACGTTATATCGCCATCTATCGGAAAATATGAAATCTTTCTGGGGCTTCCCATAGTCACCTCTTATGATACCCACGGGCGAAATGGATTGATGGATTCTCCTACGTCGCCACCACATGGCCAGGCTGGCTTCTTAATTATAATGAATTTATAAAAGTTGTTAAAATTTAATTAAAGTAAAACATTTTAATTCGAATTACAAGCTCTCAGACTATATCGACTCTGCTTACTTCGGTCAATGAACGGATGCATCGGGTAGCTTCACCTCTCGGATGTGCTCGAGGCGTTTGTTTACAAAGAAACCGCGTAAGGTGGTTCAACAGAGGTTGATTTTCTGACCATAATCCGTCACAAAGCCTATTGAAACGACGGTCAGTAAGCAAAGTACCGTTTAACAATAACAATAAAATAAATAATATTACACCATGGAAGCTCAGGGGCTCTCTAGTCATCATCACCATTACAGCCCATCACAAGTCTATTGCTAAACATAAGTCTCCCCTAAGGAATGCCACAAAGCCCGGTCCTGCACCTTTATCTATCGACTTCCTGCATCTAAGAAGGACCTAAAGACTTGCCGTAAATTTTAGATCAGCAATTTGAAATAGATTCTTACCAGTACCATAAATATTGTTTATTGTTATTTCCATTCAGCCATCAAACCATTAGGTAAAGCTTTTTTTATAGAATGAGGGTGACACACAAGCGCACAGTCCATCTGATAGTAAGTGGAACCTGTGGCCCACAGAAATCTACATCTATCCTCAATTAATAATCAAAATGCAGATGCTTTCGTTTCCAGTGAAAAGGGTCTCCCGTTCTCTACACTCACCATACGAAACACAGTAGCATTAAACTGATATTTGACGCTGGTATTCTGTGAAAGCGTGGTCCTTCCCCGGTCGAGCCGACCCATTCGTGCTACAACCATAATAAAAGCTGCAACATAGATCTACCATCTGAAAACCCGCCTACGGAAAGGGTTGGGGTATTATTTCAAACAATACTGTTACATACCACGCTCGCGATAGCAATTTGGGTGTGCTTTACTATAAATGATCAAATCATCGTCAATTTGTATCTATCATTCATATTACGAAATTATAGTTCATTAAAGTACAGAGTTTTTTAAAAAACAGAAATTCTAATCTATATGATTAATTAATTTTTACCCGACTGCGACTGAAGGGTAATGTTTTTCGAGAGTATGTATGTAGCCTAAACGGCTTGATGGATTTTAACATATGAGGTGTCATTAGATTCATCATATTCGCCTGCAACTTTACAAGGCGCAGGTTCGGCCTCACATGGAATATTGTTCCCATCTCTGGGCCGGGGCTCCCCAGCGCCAGCTTGTCCCATTTGATCGCATTCAGCAGCGCATAGCGGTTTGAATCGTCGGCGACCGAGCTCTTTCTGTTCGGCTTGACTCACTTGCATTGCGAAGAGATGTTGCATCTCTTTGCGTATTTTATCGCATCTACCACGGGGAATTGTCTGAGGAATTATCTACTCTGAGGAATTGTTCGGACTAATTACAGCCGCTCAATTTCACCATCGCACATCGCGACAATACTCGCGATACCATTCATACCATCTGGATGATTGGCGGTCCACCACTGTGCGATTTACAAGATGTTTTCTTCCTCGCACAACTTCCTTGTAGAATCGACTACCACCAGCGATTTTTACGGACCGATACGACTTAGGGACCTTCAAGAAAAGAGCCTACTCTTTTTTAAAAGGCCGGCAACTCACCTGCGATTGCCCTGGTGTTGCAGTTGTTCATGGGCGGCGGTCGAGACTTACGATGGTAAGTTCTATAAAAAAATTGTGGGAGTGACATAGGCAATATAATATTTATATATTGCATCTACAAATACAAAAAAGGGAGGGAATATTTTTTTTCAGTAAACTTTTTAACGCAGTTGGTTTTTTTAATTAATGTTTAACCATTAAGCTTGTTTGGCTGATTGACCTTAATCAATTTGTAGAAAATTGCAAAGGACATTTCATCAATAGTGACGTAAGTTATTCTGTGGTGCTGTAGGTTATTACGGTTATAGCTGTCTGATAAAATTAATTAAACTCCCTTATAAATATATTTCATCCATACTTTGGACGATTCCTTTTGTAATTTGTTAGCTGCCTGTATTGTTTAACGTACGGCGATCAACTTTCTGAGATATTCTGTACTTACCTTACTTGTTTTGTTAATGTAAGTGATCGAGTCGAGCTGTATTATTTTTATTTTTCACAACTTAAAAATCAACGACTTACATAATTACAGCTTTTGGTGCCTTGAAAGTAATTTCGTTAACTCCTTCATAAAATGATAGTTAATAATTTAGCCATCTGATAAAACTTTTAAGTGTGCCAGTCATACATTAATGATGATATTTGGGTCATTATACTGGAAATAGTCTATTAAATATTTTATAATACAATTGATCATCTTCAGTATGATTGACCGTGTGTATGAATTTTATAAGTCTATGCTATTTTGATGAAAATTATTATTGCAGATAAAAGACCTTTCACATTTATTTTAGTCTCGAATTAAATTAAACAAAATAAAATTTGAACTTTTTAAGAAGTCCCATCGGTAGTCTTCGTTTTACATAGAAATCTTGTAATGACGTGCATTTCTTTTAATATGAACAGTCCATGGACATCTGCAGCCAACTTCAACACAGTAGGCTACATATGCGTTGTCACCTGTGAGGAGTTAAATGGAATGCTTCACAGCCTGTAATTATATAAGCTCTCTATATCCTTCAGACTGGAACTAGTTAGTTTAGCTATAGAAATAGTTAGGAGAGTGGTACCTATCTAGAAGGACTCCTTGGTTACGCGGATACCGATTCAATTTTGTGAGAATCAAATTCTTCGTCTAACTATCACGCGCAGTATTTTTGTTTCTTTAAAAAAGGTTATATAGTTCAACTATATCGTACCTGCAGACGTTTTACATACATAAATTGCACATGGAAAAACATCTAGACTCAGAATTTTTCGTAGGCCATACAAACACTTGTTTCGTGCAGGACTCGAACCCGCAGCGGCAGCTGCCTTACCACTGCATTACCGATCTGTCAGTTTAAGTAAATAAATTGTAATGTTTTATTTTTATCTGACTTCAAAATGGACGAGGTTCTCAATTCGACTGTATGTTTTTTATGTGTGTTACCTCATAACTTTTTTCACGGTGAACCGATTACGATGATTCTTTTTTTATTTGAAAGCTGGTGCTTCTCATGTCGTCCCTTAATAATTTATTTTGAAGTCGGTTGTACAATTTTTTTAATTTTAACACTTATTCTAAATGGTAGAAGCTAAGAAGGGTTTTTAAGTGACAGGGCTCCTTTTCTGCATAGAGTCTGTTTGAATGGGTAGATACCACCCTACTTCTGCCGTCAAATAATAGTGCTTGCAATGCACTGCTGTGTTCAAGTCTGAAGGATATAGATAGTATAATTAATTCGGAACAGGTCGGAGGCAAGCCATATTAATTAAATATTTTAATAAAATAATTACAGCTATTTGTACCATTGTCTGCGGCCGATCTTAAAGTAATCAGAAGCTATCGGTTCCGCAGGAGACTGAGAAAACCATGACTAAAGAATATCGTGACACTCACCGTCCCAACCTACTGGTCTAGATAAGTAACTGCTTATACGATAAAACTGGAGGTAAGTTAGAATGCAGGGCCAGAAATATGTTTACAATCACAAGTATCACATTCACAAGATAATAATGAGCCGAGGTAGCTCAGGGGCAAAGCCATAATTTCACGGTACGCGAACGCGAACCCGAGTTTAATTCCACCAATGAAATTGTTAATTGCAATTTTAAGTGCTGATTTTCGATGAGCTTGGCAGTACAAGAAAAAATCGGGAGCAAACCTACACGTCTGATGTATAAAAAGTTTCAAGAAAAAATTGTTTAGTAAGGGTTATTATACCACAAATTAAAAATTAATTATTGCTCCATAACCGTCTCAGAAGTAAAAGGAGGCATGTGCCATGGAGGACGTATTAGGCTGTCACTTCGATTTTATTTTACAACATTAATGTTTTTGCACGAATGTTGGTAACGGACCAGACCAGATAGCACACGCGATCGTTCGCGAATATTTTTTATCAGATTAATTTGTTCTTCTTGTAATGCAAATTGCTTATTGCCTCTGGAGATGATTTGTCTGCTGCGGTTGGATACATATGCTCGAAGATCTATCTACTATCTATCTATCTACAACGTCATTCTGATACGATCGTATATATTTTTTATAGAATAAGAGTAACAAACGAGCACACAGTCCACCTGATGGTAAGTAGATGCTGTAGCCCATAGACATCTACATTTATCCTCGATTAGAAATCAAAATTCAAATGTGTTGTCACTCCTGAGGATAACGATGGAATGCCTCGTTTCCAGTGAAAAGGGTCTCCGGTTCTCTACACTCACCATACGAAACACAGCCAAATAAAACTGCTATTTTATGCTGGTATTCTATGAAAGCGTGGTCCTACCTCGGTCGAGCCGACCCATTCGTGCTACAACCATAATATAGCTGTAGCTTGGCTCTACCACGTATAAATGTATCCGGAGATCGCCATATACGGAGCAAACATACTTTCGTATTATAAAAAGTAGTTTATAATTAGTTTGCGGCTAGTTTAAATTAAACTAGAGTCTGTTTCAATAAAGAAGTACCTAAAACTTAAATACTAACCCAAGTACCTAACCCTCAAGTTGGTTTCAATATCAGTATCGATTATAAGCAGATTTCTTTATAAATTTATGTCTTATTTTAGGTGACAAATTATTACAATGAGCTGTTTGAAAATTACAGGAGCCTTGACTGGAAATTCTCTGTCATCTAACGTACTCGCCAGAACTTGCTACTGACAATCCTCTTTTCTTACGTGGAAAATTTTTCAATTACGATGGAAAACTCATTATATAATATTCCCTTTAAATAATATTCCCGTCCATAGATTTTTCTATATCAGACGCGTTCATAAAATTCTGTAAAAGTTGCAAAAGTGCATCAACCATACAGGCTATTAGGTAGATAGATACTTCGACTAATTAAATAGATAACATTCTAAGAAATGTATATGAATAATAAATGGAAATGTACAAGTAAGTGTTTTAATTCCTCCCTCCCCTTTCCACCATTGGAAAACCGGGTGGTCGGCGGGTCTTCAACCCTTTGTATATTTTATATTAAAATATTTTACGCATTCGAACCAAACGGTTTACCTCGTCTTTCGTAATGCGTATCTACAGCAAAGGAGTGGAATAATTTGCCGACGTCTGTCTTTCCGTCCGAATACCATTTACCATCTAGGCTTCATCGCCACTTACCACCATGTGGAATTGTAGTCAAGCACTGGTTTATAATCAGTATATAAAAGAGAAAAAAAAGTATGTTTGAATTGTTCTATAGAAAAATGTAATCCTGCCCAGCGCGTTAAGATTAGGTATGTCTTTCAATTCATCACTAATGGCACATTCTTTAAAAGCACTATGTAGTATGTAGATGTAAGGAAGGGGCGTGGCAGGTCGCTCACGATAAACTAAAAGGAACCCACATGGCTGGCCAGAGTATGTCTGAGGTGCCTGAGGGAGACACTATGAATAAAAGTTCAAAACCACTTATTGGATCTTGCACACTCGGACACGGACGCGATTCATTGACTGCTTATTTGGTATAAAACGTACATATTGTTATAATATCAATGAAAATTACAGCTTTACAGCAAACCAATGCAAGGTATATAAGTTACTGCTCCACGTCACCATTATCTTAACGACTACTGACGAGAGGAAAATTTTGCTCACGGTATAACACAAGACAGTGGCTCGCTTCCGCAGATTTCGTTCACATTTATCGTTATCGTGATCTAACCAAGGTTATATTGATACATATATCCAAATCTATAGGAAACATAATAGTTACTTTTTTAAGAACCGAGTGCCGGTGATCTCATCTTAGCATTTAAGTAGTAATAAGATAAATTCGATGAAATTTACAGATCATCTCGTGGTAGGGCCATGCAACAGCTATACTATAGCTGTAGCACAAATGAGTCGACCGGGGAAGGACCACACTATGATAGTATATGGTCAGTGTAGAGCAGGTTCTCTACACTCACCACACATTGCATTTTGCATATAATCGTAGTCATCGGGGTTGACAACGCATCTAAATAAATGTAAGTGTCTATGGGCATTCACTTAACATCAGGTCGACGTGTGCTCGTTTGTTGTCTTTAGATTTATAAAAAAAATTAAAATGGGTTCTTGTTTAACTGTCATCATAGTATTATGCCGAAGCCTAACACAATCCATCACTGAATGAGATGTAGAAGAGGAAATAAGAAGCATATCACTCGTTTAATATAGCCACGAAGGTTATTTTGAAAGATACCATAACTATAATATTGTCATTTTCTTATCATGCGAAGAATTTGTCTTTATTTCAAATCTTAAAACTTTAAGGGGATTTCCACAGTTTAACTTATTATGTAAGTGAAATTTTAAGTGACATTTAAAAATACAGGAAATTTTCTATTTATTTATTTTTATTAGATTTATTTTTTATAAAAATTGTAAAATGTGTGATTATTCTTATGTTTAACATTATAGGTAGACAGTTGAAATTTTCACAGAATGTGTATTTCTGTTGCCGCTAAAATTAAAAGAGGCGCCCTACTAGAAACGCGTATACGATGGTACAGAACTGGGATGTATTGTATTGTAAGTTGTAACTATTATAGATATATATATATATATATATATATACAAGGTGCTTTGGGGTTATTACGAAAATGGGGAATTCCGATATTTACAAATTATGACTTAACTAGGCAATATTTTTGCTCTGGTAAATTTATTCTAGACGACATTTTATTTGTCTCCTCACTTCAGTCGTTTCAGGTAGCTAGTCTAAATAGTGCGCGTGCAAAGTTAACTTTTCGGTGGAAACAGCTTTTTCAACTCTATTCGGTTTTCGGAATTACCCGCGTCCATTATCTTAGGAACTTGTTAAGTAATCTTAATGATTGTTTGATTATATGATAGATAATCGTTTTTAAAGCTTTATTTTATAGGTTAGGATGAGCCAGCTATTGTTTTTGTGTTTTTTTTCGGAAATACCCACAGGGTTAATTACGAATTAATAGACTATCGAACTACTTTTCCATTGTAGTTTCCAGGGGCTTTTAAATCTTCGTCAACATAAATTGATTTTTTGGAAAAGTTTAACACGTTCGCGAATTTAACCAACGGGAGTGGGAAAGGCCACCTACCGCTATGCCAAATATATAGACATATTCCAGGAGGAATAGGCGCATGAGTACCGAAAACTATCCCACATCAATTTTTTATGCGATTCCCTTCAAATTGTCCTACTGATGATATAAATGCATGTTGCCATGGGGCAACTCGGTGCTATATTGTTTAAACCGATTTATTTTTCAATTGCAAGGAATTGTTATTTTCAAACGGGACAATTTTTTTTATATTCTTTGATAAAATATGAATAAAAAAAGTCCCGTGACTTTTTACGATAAAGTTAATATCTTCAAAGTTATGAATTGTTAAAGGCTTGAAAAATCCCAATTTCGAATACTTTTGACCCATTAAAAATGCATAAAGAAAAAGAATAAAGTATAAACAATATTTTTTTATATTTCTTGGCAAAATATAAATAAAAAAGGTCCTATAACGTTTTACGATAAAGTTAATATTTTCGGAGTTATGAGTTTTTAAAGGTTTGAAAAATCCCGAATTCGGATACTTTGACTCATTAAAAATATATAAAGAAATGTATAAAAAAATTGTTTATTTTTATTTTCGCTTACCTGTTATAAAAGTTTGAAGAAACCTCTTTAACTAGCCTAATAACTGTCCAACTACGGAAACGCAAGGTGCGCTGCCGTGGTGGTGCCTTAAATGTTTAGAACCACTGGACTTTATGTGGGGTAATTCCGAAAATTCAAGTGAGCAAAATATAGTTAAATTAGAAACATAAAGTATGTATCAATGCTTTTGTAGAGGGTATAGACAAACGAAAAGTAAATCCAAACCTTCTGTCGTAAGTCAAAAGGAACACTTTACCGAATTTTCGGTTTTACCCGCGTTATATCGGAATTATACCTTAACCAGAAGAAAAATATGTCAAAATTTAAATGGTCATATTTACGCAACGCAAAGAAATTTTACTAAGATGAATAACAAAATAATTAGGATACATATTTCAATAAATAAAAGTGACATGAGTTGGGTATAAACTTGGATAGATTTCTTAAAATAATTATTAAATATGCATCGTATCAACTAATCAGAAAATATGTCGGATTTACCCTAAAGCACCTTTTATATTTATATATATATATATATATATATATATATATATATATATATATATATATATATATATACTTACACGGCACAACATACTCTGTGGTAGTCAGTCAATAAACATTTGTTGCTTCAGACGGTCATGCGTTTTATTACCAATTGCCATACACTACAATATCAAACAAGGTATCCTTGTAATTTCGTCCTATCCGTCGGTTCTAATGTGTCATTTTATCATCATAACATCTCATCACAAGTTCACTCCTGAACATAGGTATCCCCCGTAGATAGCACGGGTCAAGAAGCCTGCTTCCATTCATCGGTTTTCCCACGTCAGCCTACTTACACGGATATAAGGCCATGTCAATTATTCTTGCAACAGGGGATACAAATTGTTTTGGACTTCATACAGATTAGAGGATAATTTGAAAGTTATTAAAAAATTATTGAATTTAATTTCTAGCTTATGGAAATTAAATTCAATTATTACTTTTATCCATAACCCTATTTTATCCTATGAGCATCATATGAGGCTATGGTGTAACCATCCTTTCATTAATATCTTTCATGTTTGATGAAGTTTGTAACAAATTTTTGCCGTTAATATTTTCGCGCGGTTTACATAACCTAAAATAAACGTTTATTTTATATACAACAGTCGTGTACATTAACAGCTGTTTAGAATTTCGATTACGCTCATCTTTTGGTCATTCAATTCATTTATAATAATGGCAATGAATACGAGGAAATATGTCTTATCAGGAACATAATACGACGATTTCCCCTAAAGTTAATTGTACAGGAAGCGATGGCGATATAGAGAGATCAATCACTACGCTAACATTACGGAACTGGGAAGGGCATTTATATAAATAATCTTCGTTTTGACTCATTAATCAAAGAAATGGGATTGGGTGCGTTTCAGTCTGTCCTTAACCTCCGATTTGGTACCAAATTTTAAATAAATAAAAAAATTGGGTAAAGGCCCACCCTTACTCCTTTACCTAGTTTAAATTTTAAGTGCCTGTGTTAGGTGATATTATACAAGTATAGAACAGTTAGAATGGTTTCGAAAATGTGCTAAGATTGTACGCAGTGTCATTATCTAATAGGATGCCTCTTGTCTTAGCAGAATATTGTCACGCATAACGTTTGCATAAATTAAATTGCAAGAAGTTTGCAGTTCTGCTGCAGCGTCTATTTCCAACTACAACAGCTTGGAAAAATAAAGAATATCCAAAGTCCAAGTGTCAACCGAACCTACATTCATCGCATGCAGGCTTATCTACTAATTAGATAGAGGCTTTAGCGACCATAAAGACGGGGTAGTAACAATTAGTGCGAACGACTGCGGTAACACTAACCAACCTGCTTGCCCAGCCCACCGTGATGAGAACCTTTAACTTTTTTTATCGAAGTGAAAAATTCTTTAGTAAAATCTTAGAGCATACATTTTTTTTTTATAGAATAAGGGTGACCAACGAGCACACAGTCCACCTGATGGTAAGTGGATGTTGTGGCCCATAGACATCTACATTTATTCTCGATTAAGAATCAAAATGCAGATGCGTTGTCACCCCTGAGGACTAAGATGGTATGCCTCGTTTCCAGTAAAAAGGGTCTCCGATTCTCTACACTCCATATCCACCATACGAAACACAGCAGCATTAAGCTGCTATTTTACGCTGGTATTTTGTGAGAGCGTGGTCCTACCCCGGTCGAGCCGACTCACTCGTGCTACAACCACAATATAGCTGCAGCGTGACTCTACCACGTAATATGTTTGCAATAAGATATATAGATACCACCCTCTTACCCTCGCCTGCCGCCAAATAGCAGTGCCTGCACTGATGTGTTCCGGTCTGAAGGGTATAGAGAGCCAGATTAATTACAGACTGAGGCATTCCATATGAGTCTGCAAACGTAACAACCATCTGTAGCCGTCTTTGTTTGAAGTTGACTGCAGGTGTCCATAGGCTGCAGTAGCTACTTACCGTCAGGTAGGCTGTTAGTACGTTTGTCACTTCAGTTTTATAAAACAATTGATATGGGCACAGTAAAAAACAGACGGAAATTAATAATTACTATTAATAAATAAATGAATTACGCATACATGCTCTTCGGTTAAGGGTATTTAATCTGGCCCATCTTCAATATATCGTCAACTTGGTCGATAAACTTCATCAAATGATGTTATCTTTATAATAAAGTCACAAGAAAATGATTTTATGATTATTAAAAAACACAATGCGCTTGAGTCATTATTTATTCAATTGTTTAACCACTCTGCTATCTTTTTGTTTCACAACGATACGCGTTCTCATTTCAAAATAGATTAAAAAGTTACCTCGTTAACTATATTCTGTGTTAAAACATATACTATCTTTGTTCGTTGCATCACTAATAAAATTGCATGTTTTTTAATATTACGTGCTTGAGTATTTTAATTGCTTAATGCTAACTTTAATTACTACTAAATTTCTGACGGGTAATTTTGTAACAATTAATGTAATTTCACTACAATACCACAATTAACGAAAATATTTTTAACTGTTGTAAAATATATATTTTTTATTTTACCGTCTTTTTTTCTGCAAAACCCTTTTATAATTCAAAGAAAAATGGCTATCAATCCACTGGGCACGTCTGTATCTTTCGAAATTCATCTGGAGTGGCAAAAGAAATACATAGCAGGTTCACTGCGTGAGGTCGCAACGAAGACCTACCTATCGGGAGGCGGACAGAGCCAGCGTAGCCGAGTGAGAGGCACGATTACAGTCACCATATTTTAATTGAAAAATACAAGACATTTTTTCATACACATGCTGATTGCCGATGTTAATTTTAATGACTTGTAATATAGCTTTAATATTTAACTTTACCGTTTGATGGCGGCGTGAGAGTATCCATAACCCTATCTCGTGTCAGAAGTGTCGTACGAGGCGACAGTAGGAAATGCCAGAAAAATCCGATTATTTTTAATCATGGCTTCCGATAGAAATGTGCTATGGCATCTCTTTAACGTCAGACGTAAAATATCAACAGCGTCCAAGGTGCGAGATATTTGCCGAAAGCAAATCCTATCCACAAAGGGAGAGGCCCATGTACAGCAGAGGACTTTTACGGGTTAGTGATGAAAAAGAAGATATAGAAATTCTTTCTATAAGAGCATTACATTGGAATTTAATAAAGAGAATTAGAAAAATTTCGTATATACATTTGAATTTATCAAAATAGTAAGTAAATTACCAAAATTGAAGTAATTTACTTACTATTTGATAATAAGTGATATAAATCATTTATTTACATAACATTTAAATACACAATTTTATAACCATAGTAAAAGTTACACTGTATAATATAATCAAAGGTATTTTACGACTTTTATCTATTATGTCATAATTCACACCTGTGGGGTGGCCGGCCACGTTAGACTTGTAATATGGTAAACCTAGTCATGAGTCTACTCGAACTCGATTCACAATTCAATTTCGATTCGATATCTCGCCACCGCCAGTGTCGCGCCAACTGCTGACGGTGTCGCATGTCGTATTGTAACACTATTAATTTACAAAACTTCTCGAAGTACGAGTGAATTTCGTAAAAACAATATATAAACGAATTTACGTGGTTAAATATCGATAAACGAATTGAATAGTGTTGTGAAGCAGTGAGGTCTTTGTTTTTGCCTGGTCGAAAGGCATAAAATCAGACTGTGTTCCGAAATCCGAATGTTATCCAGCAATTAGTTTAGTAAAAGTGAGTGCGTGTGTAGACGTTTTATGCTTCAATTAAGACTAGAGCCGTTTTATTTAATTCACCATCGATCTAAGTGAGTGGAAGGAATCGGGATCACTAATGTTGAAGTTGGTTAGTCCGCTTTTTGAATACATAATATCTTGTAACCGTTTATTCGTAAACATTGTAATCAGAATCGGATTTTAAATTGATTCATTATTTGATTTATTGAGTTCATTCATAAAGTGCGAATATTTCATTGGTTTTATAAATTATGTTTGTTTCATTTTTGTTTTTACATATTACAAATTCATATGGACAGTGATTGCATTTTCATTGATATGTTCACATACATATCTGATTGTGATAGTGACAGTTATGTTTCTATGGTATTATAATGCGTAAGTAAAGGCAAAAGAGTTGATAATTATTGTTTGATGAAGTTCGTTATCATGTATGAGACTAAAACTGTGACGTCTACGACCTTGTTATTAAATATTATCTATATATAAGGATCTAAAAAGTAAAGAAGAAAGCAAAAAGTAAAGTACCTCCTAGTCTTGGTATGATGACTTGTTTGTTTGTCCTAGTGCTTAATTTGTAAATAATTTAAATAACAAAATTAAGTTGTCTTATCGTAATTAATAGCATGTAATAATGATTTCTAATAACTTACATAAGTTATGTACCTACACTACATAACAATTTATTGCTTTAAGTAAGTACTAAAATTTTTATTTTTTAGGAGTTACTAAAAATCAATGTGCGTACGTACTAAAAAATGTTTTTTTTTTAATTGGCCAAAAGACTATTTAGAAAAGCAGCATTTAGAAACTTAAAAAAAAAACTGTATTATAAAAGTTATTGTTCTGAGCTTTTGAGGTTGAGGGCTTTCAAAATTCATTGGATAGGTACTTACATCGCTCTTACTTGCCAGTATTTACTCATAATCGCAAGGCACATTACAGAATTAATAGGCAATCAACGGATGAAAGTGAGATGCCATCTTGCTCTTGTTGCGTTTACAGATTGTCCATGCATCATTTGATTTACGAGTAGCAAGCACATTTTAATCGTTGAAATTCATTGATTATTAAGGTTACTACATTATCTTCAATATTCAAATTCGTTAGATTTTTTGTGACAATGCTTGCGTACACTATCTCTACTCATGTGCTATCGTGCACTATAATTCTGTCCTGCGCAGATGGATGTTAATCTAATTCGCAGAATAGATGATATTGTGATGATCACTATGATTATTATGATATGATGATGGATTATAATCTACTATCAATTTCATCTCATAATATGTATATGTCGCAGCCAACTAGCTTAATTAGCTATTCAGTTAATAGTCTAGCCTTTTTCCTGATGCGTCTATTACAACGTTGCACCTATCTTGTAATATCAGCGACAGTAGTTTATGGTGCGGCTGGAGTGGCCCTTGGGCCACCCAAATACCGCGTACATTTATATAATATAGCACATAACGCTTAATTAGGCACAGACTAGCGGCATTGCGTGGCATGGTCACATTATTAATTTCATTGAGCGAGTTATGCTAGGCTAGGCTGTTAAATGAAAGGCTAATTAAGCTAGTTGGCTGCGACATATATAACTACTCATTTACCTTTTCTGAGACATTACTGCTTAATAAATAAAAATTCTAACTGGCGTTTTGTTACTTGTTTTATTTTTGACTGCCTCGTTGATCTAGTGGTCGTAAGCGCGACTGCTGTTCATGTGGTGATGGGTCGGGTTAGAATTTGCTAATGACTTTTCCTGCAAGAAACTCAGTAGCAGCGGAGTCAGGAAGTTGACGGTGATTCAAACTCGTGCCTCGAAAAGCATGTAAAGCCAAAAGAGAGATCAGGCCCAGGACTTTCGTCCTGCGCCTGATCTCTCTGTGTTCGTGTCGATTTGCTGTCTCATTGAACTAGGAGAGTGTGGGAATAGGAAGAGCACCTGTGCTTGTGCACAAACTCGTGTATATAATCCTGTCGAAGTCTTCATCTTCGAGCCTCGTCGCTGGTCGGTGTGACCGAATTCGGAACTGGCGGTCATTATTTTTGTTGTTACTACAACTTTCAGTTTTTCTATGGACATTATTTATTTATATTTGGAAAAAAATTTAAAATAAATATAATTAAACTACTTTAGCATAAGCACGTTTTCATACTTTTATGTAAATATTTTTATGCTGACAGCTTAATAGTTTTAAAACTACATAAAGTATAAACATCAAAAACAAAATATTTTACCTATTTATCGGAAATAAAGAATTTGCCTAATGGTTGACAGGGAGAGAATGCCCTATGGCCTATGACATTAAGTCTGCCATATATACAACTTTGTGCATGAAAGTTTGAATAAATAAAATAAAACTAGTTCTACGGATTTTATCGCGTAAATTAACTTATTTTATATTCCCGACGTTTCGAGTACTTTACAGCACCCATGGTCACGGGGGATTATAAAATAAGTTAATATACGCGATAAAATCCGTAAAACTAGTTTTATTTAAATGTGTAGTGTTCGTGTAAATATAAGAAATCATTAAATAAAATAAATAAAAATTTGATTGGAAATGAAAAATTACCTGTAATTTACGTACGTTATTGAACGATGAAATAGGGTATTGAGCGTGTAAGTAAGGGTAACAACTAGCAACTTTATGTGAAGTAGCAGAGTTTAATTGCATCAAAGATATGATAAACCTAAGCCTCAAGTAATCATTGCTAATGTTCTTTGTCCGCTACATGATATAACCGCCGTGAAATAAATATTACTAAACGCAAAAAAATTTATGCGCAAAAAATTGTTCCACTGTTTAACTGCTCGGAAACGTGATGCACAGTATCGCAGAAGTGATTCCTTGTTTTTATAGGCACAATGATAACAACCGCCAACGCTTAAAATTCTGCCAATGGTCACGTTCACAATTACGAAAATTGTCTTTAATGTTTATATAATCGGTGAGACTTTAGAATTATTCCACATGCACATGGTATATTCTTAAGTTATTATAGCCTCCGTTTGAAGTTTACACCCTAAGCGCCATGTGTGTCAAACGATACACACTGTCAAAACATTCTGTATATTTTTTATACACATGTACCAAATTTAGTTAATAATACAATTTTAGTAATGTCATGCATTCATAACAACATATAGCAATTTGAACATAGACCTCCCACATAGACTGCCCCTCAGGGGGATATTTGCCATAATTTCCACGCTTGGTAGGCGGGTTAGCAACCGCAGTTTTTTATATTTATTGATTTACCAGGAAGTTTCTGCAACCCATCAAGTTATCCTTAATAATGCGTATTTAATTGACTTCGACTACATTGATGATGTTCTCATTTTATTTATATTGAAGTCGGTTGTACAAAATTTTTAATTTTACCACTTGTCTCTCTGTCGCCTCTTGAGACATTTACGGCATTATAAATGAGGTAGTGAATTTTCATAAACTGCCCCATAATGGAGATATTTGCCATAGTTTATACGCTTGGCAGACGGGTTAGCAACCGCAGTTTTTTTTTAATATTATTGAGTTACCAGAAAATTTCTGCAGCCCATCTCCTGTTTCAGTTTTCCCTCTGTCGCCTCTTTCGACACCCACGGCATATATTCTCTAAGCGCCACTACACTAAATATCTTTTACTGTGACGAAACTCGTGCAGTAGATTTTGCCCAGTTACCGATTTGTGTCCATCGGACATTGCGTGCTCCGGCGCGTTCACTGACGCGTGCCGCTTGTCGTATCACGCTTCCAGCCGTTTCTCCTGTCGCTAAGATACCGTAATTTTAATTTGTGATCTATCATTTCTATTAGGTACTCTTGCGAAAATGCTCGATATAGTTCCGAAGATAAATAATATTTAACATTCAAGTTTGAATTAAAAAAGCATATCAAGTGATGCTCAGAGATGTCCGCAGCAATAGAATTGAGTTTGTGTACCTCTTTATTTCGTATTTTCGTTTAGTTACAAAGGAAGATGATGGAACGATATGACACTGGAACCAAGCCAAAACCGAACTCAACTTAACACACGCACACATACGTATCTAAAATGACTTAGGTACCTTCAAGAAAAGAGCTTACTCCTTTCTAAAAGGCCGGCAACGCATCTGCAATTCCTGGTGTTGCAGTTGTTTATGGGCGGCGGTAGTCACTTACCATCAGGTGAGCCGCATGCTCGTTTGCCCCCTCTTCTATAAAAAATTAATTAATTAATTACTTACAACTAAAAGCATGGGTTTAGGTATGGCGGCATAAGATAATCCATCAGCCCATTTCATACCGTGCGTGTCGTAGAGGCGACTAAGGGATATACAAAAAAATATCTTGCAACTTCCAAAATATGGCGGTCTTGCAAATTCCACGTTTACGCCAGAGCACAGAATAGATAATAGTAGGTCTCTTTTCTGTCTTTTTTTTTAAAACGTTACGCGGGGGCAGTTCACATACATAGATTTCACAAGGACAAACATCCAGACCCGGAACAATTATTTGTATGCCATACAAATACTTGCTCCGTGCGGGATTCGAACCCGCAGCCCTTAGCGCTGCCACTCATTGCTAAGCCACTGCGCCACGGAGCCGTCAGTAGGTACAAGTAGCCAGGCATGTAATACTCAGACCGGTGACGGGAATTTGCGTCACAGGTGAAAGACGCTTGGCAGTGCGATCGTTAATCCGTGCCAAGCGAGACAATTAATGCAATTCCTTTCTACAATGACAGAGAAACGTCCAGCAGTGGATTTTTACGGATATTGTCGTCTACGTCACTGTTCTGCAGGCCCATTCGATAACTTTGTAGACATCAAAATGGCAAGCGTCGTATGTATTAGAGCCGTGGTAGTTCTTATAGAAAATCTTTAAGCCATACGACGCAATGTACTACAACGACATTACATTTTGATGTCAACGAAGTTAACGAAAAGGCCTGCTGGACCTGACTCTAGAATCTAGATGGCTGTCTATGTCCAAAATATATATTTGGAAAACCCTTCTACGTTGCAGAAATTCCTAAAGCTGGGTTAACCTTTTTAAAAGATCGAATCGAAATACCCCTAGCCTTAGACATATTTTAGCCCCTGCGATTCGGACGCAAACCTCATGTTACGATAGACAGGTACGCGAACCACTGAGACTTGCGATCGAGAATAAATTCCAATATGAAACACATACACTGTGACGAATTGGTTGTATGCAAACCTCAGATGCCAACAAGATAATGAAATCCGTATAGGCGAGTGTGAACACTATCTTTATGAACGCATGAACGATAATAGCGACGTCGTGATGTGAGACGGCGAGGTAGGGTTACCAGACGTTCATTATTTTAAAGGACGTCCTCTATTTTACACCCAAAAATTGATATTGTCCCCTAACTTAAAATCTTTAATAGAGGAAAAGACAACATAGCGCGCATTCGACATTCTATCTACTAGTTGAGGTCAAAGAGGTTAAAAATCACGTTGAGGTTTCGCGCGATTTTAGAGAGACAAATTATGTTACATTGCGCATTAACATTGCTGTTTTTATTAATAAATATCGCTACTGATACCATCATAGCATTTTATTGATAACAGTATGATATCCTCTATTTTTATGCTATGTCCTATATTTAATCATATCAAATCCTCTAAAACATAAAACTGAAGCTGGCAACCCTACGGCGAGGTGTACACTGTACATAGCATAGGTACTTGTCTTAAACCTTGAACTTCGAAGTATTCTGCGCTTACTTATACCGAGTACTCGAAAAAGGTTCTAGACGACTTCACATTTATAACAATATCGGCTTCATGTCAATGTATTAAAATCGATTTTTGCGTAGCAACGTTTTTACATTAATATTATCCTCAAGTAATGTTATATTTGCTTCAAAATATAAAAACGTACGTCGTATCTGACCAGCATTAGTAATAAAACTAGGTAAATATTGAATAAACGTTAATATTTTTTTTATGGAATAATGGTGACGTGGGTGAGTGGATTCTGTGGCCCATAGACATCTACATCTATCTCCGATTAAGAATCAAAATGCAGATGCGTTGTCATTGTCACCCCCGAGGACTAAGGTTTTAAATGCGTCGTTTACAGTAACACCCCAAAGGACTAAGATGGAACGCCTCGTTCCCAGTAAAAAGGATCTCCGGTTCTCTACACTCACCATACGAAACACAGCAGCATAAAGCTAAAAGCTATTTTAGGCTGGTTTTCTGTGAGAGCTTGGTCCTTCCCAGGTCGAGCCGGCCCATTCGTGCTACCAGCTACACCTATATAGCTGCAGTGTGGCTTCTACCACGTATAATTTGATATTGTAAGGGCTTAATTATGATGTATGGTGTAATTAAGTGGTTTATTTTATTTTATTAACCGTTTAGTAACTAAGATGTAATTACTAAGTGGATAGTAGCTACCACTGATATAGTCTTATATACTATGTTATAGTCTTTGTATAATCTTCGTGATTTTCTTATAATCTGGTTGATTTGAAGATCAGCATGACTAAGGCATTGTCATCGATCATACAGCGACAGATCTCGTTATCTTAGCATTGATTGTTTCATGATGTTATCACTGTTTAGCAGATTCTGTAGGAGAAAAATATTTCATTCACATGATTTATGGTAATGCAAGGAATTAAATTATATTATTATAAGAGCCGGGGTAGCTCAGCCCGGCTAGCATGGGCGGGGGACAAAAATTTTATCGCCTGATTATATCCACTGACAAGAGATAAAATTATCTTGTTATGTCAAACGGGGAGAAGTATATCCCCGTTTGACATAACGAGTAGACATATATCCCCCGTCCGTAGCATGGAACCAAATGAAAGATAAAAAATTATGCTTTTTTGACATTTGAAAGGGACAATTTTATCCTAGTTCATTGGACGTGGGTTGAAGTTTATATTCATACAAAAAAATCGATCTAAGTCTAAGTTTATCTCCCATTTTATCTACTCTGGATATTATATTCACCGGTGTGCCCATGCTCTAAGGGTGGATAAAACTAAGCGAGGGGATAAACATTTTCTCCTTTCCCCGGGGATAAAATTGTCTCCTGCCCATGCTAGCCTGCTGGGGTCAAGCACTCACTGTAGGTAAATTTAGTATGTGAACAACCCGGTTACGAACTCCGCTGGCACCAAAGAAAATGTTTATTGTAGTCTTTTAAGTGCTTGAACAAGTGCGTTGAAGGAAAATATCGTGAGGAAACCTGCATTGTCAGGGTTATTCCTCGGAAAAAAATTCGTGGACATGTGGAGTCCGCTAACACGCAGTGGTCACTGAAGCAGCGCGGAGAACTAATTATTTGCTCCATAACATTCTTAAAATGAAAGGAGGCCTGAACCCAGCTGTGGGACGTTCGGGTAACTTTAATAATATTTAACTATAATTAAAAAAACTTTAAGTTACTTGTTTAAATCCAAAGATTTAGTAAATCCTTCATGGAGCAATGTTTACGCTTTTACAACAAAGTCCAAGAAAATATGCAGGACTTATCTATCAAAAAGTTTCAAATTTTATTAAGCAAATTTGTTTAATAAGGGTTATTATACTACTAAAGAGTACATGATTGATAATCACCCCTGCGAATGAGATGATCTCTATCATTTTTTTATAGGATAAGGGTGACAAACGACCACAGACGCTTTTACTGACAACGAGGCATTCCATCTTAGTCCTCACGGGTGACAACGCATCTACATTTTGATTCGTAATCGAGGATAGATGTAGGTGTCTATTGGCCACAGCAACATACATTAACTATCAGGTAGACTGTATGCTCTATGCTCGATTGCCCTCCATATACTTCTATAAAAAATTAAACCTATCAACTTATATCGCAGTAAATTCTACTCAAAAAGAAGTAACTTGATTCTAGTCGCAGTACGAGGCTACCATTTTTAAATTTTACACATTAATAAGTTTTTCTGTGACCATCATTGCAATATGTCATAAGTCCATTGCTGTTTTCGCAAGCCTCTTCTTTGATCTTTATAATTTGAAAACAGAAACAAACGTGCAAGACATTTGGCACCCATTCAAATACGCAATGCATCAAGGGTCGAGGTAATGGCAAATTATTCTTACTGCGGAAAAAGTCCATGTCCAGCTGCGGTCTTCTTCTAAGGTGACGAAGAAGAAAAATAACTCCGCTTGAATGCAGCTCTCTCAACGACTCTTTTACCCAAATTTTGTCGTCGTGTTTGGCATACGATTGGGCACGCGCGATCGCTCAGCGTTGCGCCACCGCCATTGTTTTGTTATCCGACAAATAGACTGCGACTTGTTAAGGTTGAATGTTGCAATTTTAGTTTCACTAGAATTGATGGCAGGAAAGACATTTGCTCTTAGTTTATATAATAAGAAAGTTGTAACAAAGTAAGTAATAACTTGTCTGCTGTTTTATACACATAACAGTGGCAGACATAATAACTTAATAACTTAATTTTCATGAAACATAGCTAAGAACACTCTCGATTAAGACACCTTTCAAACGAAAAAAACTAAATCAAAATCAGTTCATCCGTTCAGACACACAGATTACATATCACACCCTTCTGTTTTCGTCGGGGATTAAAAACACACATTCCACCTTTTTTTGTATATAATAAGGGTAACAAAAGAGTGCACAGTTCTCTTAATGGCAAGTGAATGATGTGGCTCATAGACATCTACATCAATCCTCGATTAAGAATTAAAATGCGTTGTCACCCCTGGGAACTAAGATGGAATGCCTCGTTTTCGGTAAAAATGGTTACTGGTTCCTGTTACGCTAGTATTTTGTGATAACGTGGTCCTTCCCCGGTCGAGGCGCCTATTTGTGCAAACTGCAACATAAATAAGTGGCTCTACCAGGTAAAAAAAGTTAAAGTAAAAAATCTTCGTGAATCATTAGTGGTGAAATAGCTCATACAAGCGCTAATGAGTTTCACAAAATGTCGTGCTAATATTTATGATTCTTCATTTATATGTGCTGGTTTGAAAGAATGCCGTAATCCTGTGAAAAACTAGCAAAATGTATTTTTTTTTTAAATAGAAATAGGGTGACAAACGAGCACGCAGTCCACCTGATGGTAAGTTGTTGCTGTGGCCCATAGACATCTACATCTATCCTCGTTTGCGAATCAAAATGCAGATGCGTTGTCAGCCTTGAGGACTAAGATGGAATGCCTATTTTCCAGTAAAAAGGGTCTCCGGGTCTCTACACTCACCATACGAAACACAGCAGCTGCTATTTTACGCTGGTATTCTGTGAGAGCGTGGTCCTTCCCCGGTCGAGCCGGCCCATTCGTGCTACAACTATACTATTAATATATCTGCAGAATGGCTCTACCACGTACAAATGTATTGTTTTTTGTGTATTCTTTTTTTTCTGTACATCGTTTCTCAGTTTTCCACGGAACACAGCTTCTGTATAACTTATCATGCAAAAGAAAATCACTACACGCATGAGCACAATTACTACTTGTCTACTTGTTATATCATTTGTTAATATTCATTGGCGCATTGCCGCGGAGACGTGGCACTCGTGTTTACAGATACCATATGTCAGGATTTGTCCTTACATATGACTTGAGCTGTTGTCAGAGTTGCTATCGGATTTTGAAAATGTTGGCCATTTTCGATTTTTCAATAAAACACAGTAGGTAGGCTTGGAAGGGGTGAAATCTGCCACGTGGATGCCCAAAACCTGGACTGTACGTTTGTTTGTCCGTTACCGTTACTCTTTAATTCCGTCCTCCATGGTGGCATTACACCGGAGGCGTGGAGCAGAAGTGCGGTGGTCTTGTTCTTCAAGAAAGGCGACAACGCTCTCTTGAAGAACTACAGACCGATTTCCCTTCTGAGCCGCGTCTACGTGCTGTTTTCGAGAGTCATTACGAATACGACTTCCAGCCTCCCGAACAAGCCGGTTTCCGAAAAGGCTTTAGCACCATAGACCACATACATACCCTTCGGCAAATTGTACAGAAGACCGACGAGTACAATCTGCCACTTTGCCTTGCGTATGTGGACTATGAGAAAGCCTTTGATTCCGTCGAAATTTGGGCGGTGCTGCAGTCCCTTCAGCGGTGCCAAGTGGACTGTCGGTATATCGAGGTGCTGAAGTGTTTGTACAGTAGGGCTACGATGGCTATCCGAGTACAGAACCAGAGTACGAAACCTATCCAACTGCAGAGGTGTAAGACAGGGTGACGTAATATCCCGAAACTCTTCACCGCTGGAAGACGTTTTCAAGCTACTGGACTGGAAAGGATACGGTATTAACATCAATGGCGAGTACATCACTCACCTTCGATTTGCCGACGTTATAGTCCTTATGGCAGAATCGCTGGAGGACCTAAGCACTATGCTCAATGACCTCAATAGTGTCTCCCAACGGATAGGTCTCAAAGAATGAACATGGACAAAATAATGTCCATGTCACACCTATGCCGGTAGTTGTTGGGAGCACTAAGCTCGAAGTTGTTGACGAATATGTTTACCTGGGACAAATAGTCCGACTAGGTAAGTCCAACTTCGACCAAGAGGTCAATCGACGGATTCAACTCGGCTGGGCAGCGTTCGGGTGATTACGACCCATCTTCTCGTCAGGCATACCTCAAACCCTCAAAACTAAATTGTTTAACCAGTGCGTGTTGCCAGTGATGACATACGGAACTGAGACGTGGTCCTTCACTGCTGGCCGTATGAGGACGCTCAAGGTCGCTCAGCGAGCTATGGAGAGGGCTATGCTCGGGGTTTCTCTGCGTGATAAACTTAGAAATGAGGATATCCGCAGTAGAACCAGAGTGCGACACAGCCCAAAGGATTAGTAAGCTGAAGTGGCAATGGGCCGGCCATATAGCTCGAAGAACCGACAACCGATGGGGAAGAAAGGTTCTCGAGTGGCAGCCTCGTACCGGCAGGCGAAGTGTAGGGCGTCCCCCCACTAGATGGAGTGACGACCTGGTAAGACATGCAGGAAGTCAATGGATGCAGGTGGCTCGGGACCGTGCTTTGTGGCATTCCGTGGGGGAGGCCTATGTTCAGCAGTGGACTTGTGAAGGGCTGTAATGATGATGATGATACCGTTACAGCCTATTAAAGTCCACTGCTGAACATAGGCCTCCACATAGAGTGCCAAATAGGAATTTGCCATAGTTGCCACGCTTGGCAAGAGGGTTGCCAACCGCAGTTTGTTATTTTTAGTCGTTATTAGGAAGACGCTGCAGCCTATCTCCTGATTTGTTTACCTTTGTCGCAAACAAATCAGGTTGTTTCCCTCTGGCGCCTCTTACGACACCCACGGGATGATATGGGAGTAGTGGCTATTCTTACATCGCCAATACACGGTCTAATTAATTAGTTTTTTTACACGTTCGTTAAAGCTTGCAACATAATGTCAGAATTTTTCTATGGAAATCGGGTTATTTGTCGGGACTTTTCAATTTTGCGTCTGGTAACCCTACTCGTGATAGAATTATGTAGAGTGAGTGATGTAACGCCCGTTCATTATCACCGCTTGTTAGTCTGTCGGTGCGTTCGTCGAGCATATCTTTCGCATCTAAAGCGACACCTGTGTTACTTCGTTGTTAATTTTAAAACGCCGGTTGAATTAGACGATTACGACATAATTACAATATGTTTAACTTCCTATTTTCATGCAGTGGGTTCGATTTTCGGAAGTCTAAATTTTAATAAATTTTTACGTTACGAGATTCTACTCTTTTTAAAAGGACAAGTTCGTTAGTGAACTTTTCAGTCTATTATATCTCGAGAACAAATGATGATATCGATTCCAAACTAATTTTATTCCACTCGTAATAGCATAGTAAACACCAGATGAGATTTCCATTAAAAACAATCATTAGGAGGCACGCACTGACGTTTATATAGTACTTTTGGGAAATTCAAGAAAAAAAGAACACATTTATTTTTAATTTAAAATTTACTTAGCATTTTTCCATATAAATTTGTTATTGCTCTTCGCTTTGGCCATTAACCTTTTAAAATAATTATAGGAATCTGAGCAATTTAGATTCATATTAAAATAAATTAATATTTTTTAATTAAATTTATTATATATTTATTTCTTCTTTCCATTTAACATTCATGACGGAATTTTTTTTTCCCTAAAACTTACTTGTTCCAGACTTCCAGTCACAGTTAACATAAAAAATAGCGACATTTGAATTAGGGGAAAAAATATAGTATTTTTCGTACTATATTATTTTTCTATAATATATAGTACAATTGACTGAAATATAGTACGATACTAATATTATAGTACGGGTGGCAACCCTATGTACGACACTGTTAAATGTCGTTTGGTCCCATTTATATACATGTATCGGTTACAAAGGTGTATTCTTAGAATAACATATAATTCCTCGATTCTTCGAGATTTGCTTACAATACATTGGACCAGCTAAACTTTAAATACCAAGGCCTAAAACGGAAAATCACAAACATAAACGAGACGAGACCAATGAGGCAGTCAGCTATATTATAGTAATGGCACGCATGGGTCGGCTCGGCCGGGGAAAGACCACGCTCTCACAGGATACCAGCGTAAAACAGCAGTTTAATGCTGCTGTGTTTCGTATGGTGAGTGTAGAGAATCGGAGAACCTGTTTACTGGAAACGAGGCATTCTATCTTAGTTCTCAGATGTGACAACGCATGTGCATTTTGATCATTCTTAATTGAGGATAGATGTAAATGTCTATGTGCCACAGTATCCACTTACCATCAGCTGATTATGGTGGTCAACAGATCACCATAATGAGACGACGACGGTTTTTATGACATCTTCAAAAAAAGTCCCAATACGACTTTCAAGAACTAATAGTAGAACCAGAGTAACCGATATAGCGCGGCGTATCAGTAAGGTGAAGGTTCTCGAGAGGATCGCAAAAAGTTTTTCCCACACACCTTTAATCTCCAAACTTCAGAAAGAAGAAGACACCTGATTATAGTGACACAGATTCGCTAAAACATCTCTACAGCACATCTACTTCGCGGTACCGTTGTTTATTAAACACGATTTACCTCTTTCTTGTGCTTGTAGTAAAAGTTTCTCGCAATTATGAGTAATTAGGTGCGAGCGTCGGTTCCCTTTCGTTTCGTTAATAATAATTATCTTATTGTATACTTCGACTTGCATAATAATATCCGATAAAAACATATAATTAATTTATAAAAAATTCTTTTATAATACCTTTCTTTTTGGTATTTAATCACCTTTCGAATATTCCATTCGGTAGGTTTTTGTTTTGTTTTAATTTTTCCTTTTATTTCGTTCTTGTAAGTTGCCTGGAAGAAATTGCTGCGTAGCATTACGAGGGTGACACTGAAAGTTCTTAGAAAACCAAAAACAGAACAAACTAGCAAGTTATTAGTTTTATTATATCTTTTCAAAATAGTGTCCATTTACATCAATACAATCGCTGCATCCGATGGAACCACTGAGAAAAGCACTTTGCCCACTCGTCCTTAGGGGTCTCTTCGACGGAATTTTGAAACGCAGCCACTGCTTGCTCGGCGTCAATAAAACGTTTTCCTCGAAGTTTTTCTTTTATTTTCGGAAATAAATAAAAATCTCAAGGTCGGGGCTATAGGGCGGGTGACCCAGTAATTCCACGTCTGACGTCGCCAAGTAGTCGATTGTTTGCTTGGCGATGTGCGACGAGGCGTTATCGTGGTGAAGGAGGATCCTACTGCGAGGTCGTTTCTCCCGAACTTTTTCCAAGACAAGTGGCAAACAATTGTTAGTGTACCACTCTGCAGTAATTGTTTTTCGATCCTCTAAAACAATTGTTGCGTAATGACCTGTCCTTCCGAAGAACGAGGCCACCATCTTTTTTCCCACGCTACGACCTCTCTTCACTTTAGTTGGCAACTCCTCGGAAGGAAACACCCAGACAGCAGACTGTCTCTTAGTTTCAGGATCATAACAATAAATCCAGCTTTCGTCACCCGTAAGTATGTCGAACACAGCATTTGAGTCACCTCCGTTAAATCTTTGAACCATTTTACGACACCAATAAACACGACGGAGTTTTTAGGCCTCTGTCAAATTATGAGATATCCACCGGGCACAAAGCTTCCTGACCGTTACATGTTCATGGAGAATTTTGTGCACTTGACTCATACCGATGCCTAAGCTTGTCCAAATCTGCTGATAAGTCACTCTTTTGTCAGTCTCTATCATACGCCGCACAACACTGATGTTATCTTCAGTCGTCGCCGTAGAAGGCCGTCCCTCACGCAGATCATCGGTGAGATTAGTGCGACCACGTTTAAACTCATTAAACCAGTTGTAAACAGTTCATCGTGAAAGGCCAATCGAAGTCTATCATAACTGACAGTCTGTTGACTTAAATGACATCGAAAGTCATAAAAAAATCGTTGTACGAAAATTTTCTCGCGTTAAATTCATGCTGACGTGACAGACAATTTTCAATTTGCCGCCAAATCGTAAAAAAATGAAAAATTAATAAAATACATACGCAATAATATTGGCAAAGAGTTCCATTTTCAAAATTTGAACTTATTTTTTTATTATATCGTTTACAAGTGGCCAGTTCTAAAAACTTTCAGTGTCGCCCTCGTAAAACAGCTTTTTGTTTTCTTTTTATGTTTGTCTTTTATAATGTGTTTTTTCTACCATTTGCAATAAAAAGTTTTGTATTATATTGTAACGTTGCAGTATAATCTTATTTCAAAAGGGGGTTCGTAGATAATTATATCCAATAGCGCCAGTATTGTCTGCCTTCTTTGTCTACTTACACTTCGCTATTTTGGACGTATCATCTTCTGTAACACTGCAGATTTAGATCTAGGTAAAACTACCGTATGTACAGATTTTTATAGAAATTGAGGCACGAGAATGCGGCTCACATGGTGACTACCGCCACCGATGAATATCTGAAACTAAATAGGAATTGCAAGTGCAAGGCCGGACTCTTAGGAAGGATTAAGCCTCACATTCCATTAATAATAGGTATATCTAAACCTACCGCCAGTATTACATAAGCTGTTCATCCGATACAGGTGGGCTAAAATATTGAGTGTCTGTGTTCGGACTCTTTCGTCCGGATGTTGCCGCCGAGATAGACAGCAGAATATGATCGTCAAAGCGAGTAGACCACCTGTAGAAATGGGTGATACAAATCGTATATATATAAACAATATCTATATATGGGTACAATATTCAATAACTATATACATCGGCCGAGTGATTTATAAAACACCAGCGTAAAATAGTAGCTTAACGCTGCTGTGTTTCGTATGGTGAGTGTAGAGAACCGGAGACCCTTTTTACTGGAAACGAGGCATTCCATCTTAGTCCTCACGGGTGACAACGCATCAGAATTTTGATTCGTAATCGAGGACAGATGTAGATATCTATGGGCAACAGCAACCACTTACCATCAGGTGGACTGTGTGCTCGTTTGTCACCCTTATCCTATAAATAAATATCTAAGCAAACCAAATCCATCAAAACCGCGTATCTCCCTGTAGTACTGACTTCCTTACATAATCACTCAGATATCAACGGATATATAGATATTGTAACATATAGATTCAATATCAGATATTCATATTATGCAATACATAGATACGATTTGATATAGGGTAAGGAAGGTAATAGGTACCCATGCCTAGGCATCTGAAGGGTTCGAATTTCAAGTTACCACACAGTTGTGGAAAAACCGCTACACTAACGGATTTTAAAACGGACGTTGGCAAATCAAAGTAATATAATAAACGTAATACGTCCGTGTACCGCGTGTTTTCTAGATCACGGTGTTTTCGTAACTAAAATACACTTAGCGTCGCGTCGCTGACATAATTCACAGCTCGCTGGGCTTACTTTAGTTTTGTTGTTTTGATATTTAACTTATTTGTCCGTGCCTGTGCCTGTACTGTAGCGATACAAAAATCCAGCAATCTATTTCGTTTCGTGGACCGCAGCGGATTTAGGCATAAACACGCCCTCGCTTATTTAACTTATTATGAGGAACTGGTGCTCTAAAATACAGGCTTCGGCTGAATAAGGTTCCAGATTTGCCACGCCTGTAAACCCTGAATTTAACATTTTCATTGTATACCGTTGTTTATCTACTGTTATTTGGAGAAATAAAAGGCATAAAATTAAAAAATTGTACAACTGACTTCAATATATATACCTTGTAAGCCGGGGAGACTAGATTAGCGGTGGAAAAATTAAATGACGATCTCGAAAGAATTGCAGCTTGGTCAGATTCGAACATTAGTCCTTAATGGAAGCAAGTCTAAATATATAATTCTAGGTACGGCTCAGCAAATACAAAAATAGCAAAACATGAAACTAAGGTAACCATAAGGGCGAACGAATTGAACGCGTGACTGAGGCTCGTAATTTGGGTTTGTTGATAGATGACAAGTTACGCTTTGAAAGTCACATAATAAACACTGCAAGAACATGTTTTTATAGGTTAAAAGTATTATATCAAATTAGAAATTGCCTAAATACCGATATGCGGATAAGACTATGCGATTCTTTGATTCTGTCTAAATTTAATTATATGGATATAGTATATGGCCCTCGTCTGCTTGTGCGTAGCAAGAAACTTGTCCAGAGGGTGCAGAATGCTTGTGCGAGATTTTGTTTTAAAATACCTCCACGCGCTCACGTCACGCCGTATATAAACGAACACAATGTTTTAAAAATGCAGTATCGGCGAGAACACCACCTAGCCACATTTCTATTTGGATTAATTAAATATAATGTACCACCTTATCTTTATCACAAATTAGTGTGGTCTCGCGACGTACAATCACAGATCACTCGCTCGTCATGTTACTCTTTGGTTGTTCCCTACCATCGTACTATCGCCTTTCGTGGAAGTTTCAAATATTCAGCCTCTAAATGCTGGAATAACCTGCCGCCACCGCTTCGTAGTCTGGAAACATTAAATACATTTAAAATAAAATATAAAACTCACCTAATTATTGTTCAAAAACTATGGCGATATTTACCTACCTAAATAATTACAGACACTTAGCGCTGTCCGGAGGGTCATACGGAAGCATAAGAGTGCATAGTACTTTTTTTTTTTTTTTTGATATTTAAACGCTGAAATAAAAGTGTTTTTCATGCTATTAATTATAACTATGATACAAGTATATGTTTAACGTGCAATCATTATTGACTTTATTAAAATATTGTTTATAATGATAATATTGTTGCTAAGATTATGGTTATGATTACATACCTCTGAGAAAATATTTTTGTAGGGTTTAGGTTTCTTCTTTTATATTATTTCCAACTATTACCTCATAGATACATGTCTCTTATGGTGATAACAATACTTTTTAAAATGTTTCGGACATTCTTTGTATTAGATCCAGTTAGTTCATTCATGTAATCTATGTTAATTATTATTAGTCTATCAATGACGGTATGAACGTCCGCACGTCACTTAATTCACAGGCCCACTGAAAACCAGCGCTGTAGTCTCGATCTCGTATTGACTGCGGCATTAAGCTGAGTGCGGTCTGTTTGCCGTGTACGCCACACACACTTGTGTGCGTAAAATGTGATGTGTTTAATATATTTTTTTTATCTATGTATTTTGTGTTTATGGTTTAAATGTACATGTGGCGTATTTGAGCAATAAATGTTTTCTTTCTTTCTTTCTTTCTTATATATATAAACAATATCTATATATGGGTACAATATTCAATAACTATATACATCGGCCGAGTGATTTATAAAACACCAGCGTAAAATAGTAGCTTAACGCTGCTGTGTTTCGTATGGTGAGTGTAGAGAACCGGAGACCCTTTTTACTGGAAACGAGGCATTCCATCTTAGTCCTCACGGGTGACAACGCATCAGAATTTTGATTCGTAATCGAGGACAGATGTAGATATCTATGGGCAACAGCAACCACTTACCATCAGGTGGACTGTGTGCTCGTTTGTCACCCTTATCCTATAAAAAAAATCTAAGCAAACCAAATCCATCAAAACCGCGTATCTCCTTGTAGTACTGACTTCCTTACATAATCACGCAGATATCAACGGATATATAGATATTGTAACATATAGATTCAATATCAGATATTCATATTATGCAATACATAGATACGATTTGATATAGGGTAAGGAAGGTAATAGGTACCCATGCCTAGGCATCTGAAGGGTTCGAATTTCAAGTTACCACACAGTTGTGGAAAAACCGCTACACTAACGGATTTTAAAACGGACGTTGGCAAATCAAAGTAATATAATAAGCGTAATAAGTCCGTGCACCGCGTGTTTTCTAGATCACGGTGTTTTCGTAACTAAAATACACTTAGCGTCGCGTCGCTGACATAATTCACAGCTCGCCGGGTTTACTTTAGTTTTGTTGTTTTGATATTTAACTTATTTGTCCGTGCCCTGTGCCTGTAGCGATACTAAAATCCAGCAATCTATTTCGTTTCGTGGACCGCAGCGGATTTAGGCATAAACACGCACTCGCTTATTTAACTTATTATGAGGAACTGGTGCTCTAAAATACAGGCTTCGGCTGAATAAGGTTCCAAATTTCCCACGCCTGTAAACCCTGAATTTAACATTTTCATTGTATACCGTTGTTTATCTACTGTTATTTGGAGAAATAAAAAGGTGTAAAATTTAAAAATTTGTACAACCGACTTCAATATAAATAACATGAGAACATCATCAATGTAGTAGAAGTCAATTAAATACGCATTATTTAGGATAACTCAAAAACTACTGGTCAGATCTTGACCAAATTTATATGGGACCACATAAGAAGCTTTTAAATAAAAAAAGGATCATCAAAATCGGTTCACCTAGAAAAAAACTCTGAGGTAACACACATAAAAACAAATACGTACAGTCGAATTGAGAACCTCTTCCTTTTTTTGAAGTCGGTTGAAAATAAACATTATTATACTCAGTCTACGAAGCCTGTGTCTAGTGCATTCAATATATACCTTAATCTTCAACCAAAGAATATAAAGTATGTAGCAAACATATCTGATGGTCCTTTTATGGGCGTATAAGATATATATTATAATAGGCATGGCACTTATGACAGTGAATTTTTTTTAGGTAATATAATTTTTCACAATTAGTAACTTAGGTACTAAATTTAATCTTGTGAAAAAATGTTATTCACATCTGAACTAACTGATAAGCGCATCGGTAAAACGGGGTGTTATTTTTAATCTGTGACGAGGTCTTTGCCAATACTCTTACTCCAATGCAGAGATAAATAACCCACATTCAAATAAAAATGTATTTAAATTTAATTTGTATTTCAATGGTCGAGTTTTCTGTTACAAATGAAATTAAAACATAAATTCTTCTAACTAAAATATTCAAATTAAAGGAAAAACGTAGTTTAAAAAAATCTATAGTAAAGTTATTTCTATAAGTTTGAATACTGTTTCTGATACCGCACTTAACAGGAACCACAGGGTTTTGGTTACATGTTGTATATTATTACTACGTACTAGAACTATAACGGACCGAAACTTCGTTGAAGGTAACCGGACACTTTCTGAGAGTAAATTTGAAAAAGGTTTTTGTTATTGTGTTCATCATCATCAACATTGTCATTATCATCGTCATCATTATCATACTTTTGTTATTCGCTGCTGGATATTAACCTTACCAAGAATTCTACAACGGTAACTCTATTCGTCACAGCTAAATCGACATATAACGATAGAAATAATTATTGTCTAATGAAAAAGAATTCGTCATTTAATTGCATTAATAATACTTTGTCACCGATTCTGTTTTTATTATAAAGATAATCGAATAATTAATAAATTCAGGCATTACTTTGCGGAAATCTCTGTGTTGGGAGTGGTGACGGGGATAGTGCACGCAATTGAAAGAGGGCGGGAGGTGCTCTTCAAACTAGGTAAGACAGAGTATTTGATTTTATTGTGCGGATTTTAGCAAATTAATTTAAACATCTTTAAGATAATCAAAAATAAATCGATGAACGAAGTAAACAATCGCTCGATAACCTAAAATCGATCAGCTGGAACCTAAACATTTAGCTGCGACGTTGCGGGCTGTACGTTTGATTCCCGCGCGGAACTAGTATTGATACGGCCTTCAAATAATTGTTCCGGGTCTAAATGTATACCCGCGTGAAATTTAAGTACCTATTTAAAAAGTAGTAAAACGCCTCCACGATACAGGAGAAATTCCTCGTGTGGGGGAACGTTTTATCAAAAAATATATCTATTAGATACGAGTAAATGTTATTATGATAATCAACCGACCTTATCAAGATAATTTGTAAAGTTGATTTATTAAGGACATAATAGATAACTTGTGGAATTTAAGTATTGTTTATTATCTGTTTTCATTAGCTCCAATGCTCCAATTCGATAAATTCCTTTTCGAATATGTACTGGCTGCAAATGATATAAAGTAATTTAAAAAGTAATATAAATCAGAACACCAAAGAGTATAATCACCAGACCATCGCGGGAGTTATAAAAGGACAAAAAAATCGTAAATTTACATCGGAGATATTGCGTTACATTTTTAGCCGACTTCAAAAAAGAAAGAGGTTCTCAATTCTACTGTATATTTTTGTATGTATGATAGGCGATATCTTTGTCTATTGTGAACTGATTTTGATGATTTTTTTAAAATAAATAGTTAAGATACTTATGCTTCAGGAGTGGTCCTATATAAATTTGGAGGAAAAATTCTCAAAGGGTGTGTATGTGGTCTATGGTACTAAAGTCTTTTTGGAAGGCGGCTCTTGTATCGTGGCACCTCCATTTTTTACATATACATTAACAACAACCTACTAACACATTTTCGTGCGTCGCTACAGCCTTTGCCCTGCTGTGCTGTAATTAAATTTATAAATTCTGATTGAAAACTAAGTCCGCTGCTGCTTTTTAAGGTTATCAGTTATCAACTGAAAGTCAATGAACCTGTTCGTTGTGCAACGTACGTCCATGTTAAGCATTGCGTGAATACCGACGTAACCGTGTTGGAAGTTGTCAGTCATACCTTATACCACTTTTGGTACTATCTAATTGTACTACATGTCGAAATATAGATTATATATTATGAAGCAAATATACTAATTAAAGCGTTGCATATTAAAAAACAACATTTTAATTTACGTAAATACTACATATTTGAAACTAGTTTTACTGATTGTATCGTGCAGTGGTGTTGACCGTTTAGTGGCGGTGTAAGAATATCCAACTACCCTATATCATGCCGTGGGTGTAAGAGGCGATAGAGAGATTTTTATACGTGGTAAAGCCACGCTGCATCTATATTAATAGTATAGTTGTAGCACGAATGGGTCGGCTCGACCGGGGAAGGACCACGCTCTCACAGAATACCAGCGTAAAACAGCAGCTTAACGCTGCTGTGTTTCGTATGGTGAGTGTAGAGAACCGGAGACCCTTTTTACTGGAAAAAAGGCATTCCATCTTAGTCCTCACGGCTGACAACGCGTCTGCATTTTGATTCGCAAATGAGGATAGATGTAGATACTCGTATCTATGGGCCACAGTAACCACTTACCATCAGGTGAACTGTGTGCTCGCGTGTCACCCTTATCATAACCAGGAGATGGGCAGCAGCGTCTTCCTAAAAACAACAAAAAATAATATTAAGCTGCGGTTACCAACCCTCTACCGACTACGGCAAATACTCCTCCCATGAGGCAAGCTATGGGGGAGGCTTATGTTCACCAGTGGACTTTTGATAGGTCGTAATGATTATAAGTAATAAGGGGTCTTAATAATAAACGTCCTGAGGAAAAAGGAATCTTAGTTCCGATCTACACAATAAAAAAGGAATAGAAAAAAAATGTGAAAAATCAGTATGAGATATTTGTTTGGCCTATAAAAATGATTTATTATAATATTTTTTTTGGTTTTTTTTTACTTTGGATGTCTCTGCCTACCCTTCTGGGTGACAGGCGTGATACTTTATGTTATATTAATATGTTTATTATTATTTATTATAAGCCAGTGCTGGACTAATGGTGATGAAGCATTAGTTGGTAAATCGCACTGTCTTAGCGTAACAAAAGGTCTTATAAATATATCAGTTCATCACTCGGGTTTTATCCAAAATAATAATTATGTGTCACAAAGATTGTGATCGCCGGAAATTCCATTCCGTATACAAAGGCCGTCTTTATGTATCATGTAAGTATATATTGCAAAAGTTGTTGAATATGATTAATATTTCTGCAAGAAACTGTATAGTCAATGTAAAATTTTTACCTATTTTATCTTTATCAAACGACGTTATATGTTTTTGGTTAAATAAAATAAATAGTTCTCTTAACTGGTCTCCGTGGTCGGGTATGTTGGTCGACTTATCAAAACAAAGTAAATACCATATTGTAGATATCCTTTGTTTAGCCAACGTCACAGTCTTTTTAAAATTCATTTGTTCTGAGATTAAGACGCTGGGTTTATGTTTGTCGCGTTCATTGGCAGGCGCCGGTGATTCAGACGGGGCCCGGTGACATCATGCGCCCACATACCGCTGTTAAACCCTGCAGTAAGAGTTAGGGTACGTTCACACTGGCGATCTTGATTTTGGAATAAGCTGAAAATTTACTTAAGTTTATCGTAGTTGATTTTTTATAAACCTGTAGTGATAAAAACCTGCAACCAAGTTCAAACAAAGAAGGCTACAGATGCGTTGTCACTTGTGGACTAAGATGGAATGCGTCACAGACTGTAATTACAAAAGCACTGCTTTTTGTAGCCGAAAGGAGGAAAGACGGTGGTTACTGCACAAACTGACTTCTAAACAGAACGGGAGGAAGGAAAAGTTAAAGCTATTTCATAAACACCAACAAATATTGTAGTTACTAAATATTTTTTCGTAATTTACATTACACCAGCGTTACTTTAAAGTTACCGATTTTTTGTCGATTTCCATAGCCTCAAACTGTAGAAGAAATATCACACTGGCAAATCTAAATCTTTGTTGTAAAGCCGTTTTGATGTTATTTCCTACTTTGATTACGGCCAGTCTCCACGGAGCCACTTGCGCAGGTCGGGATTATAGCGCTCGAGAGTGCGCAAACATAGGGATCCGATGGGACAGACCAGGCGCAGGGCCAACGACTTTACGTGCTATCCGAGGCTCAGGGGTGAAACAGCGCCAACTTCCTGACTCCGGGCTGCTACTGAGAGTTTCTTGACAGAAAAACCCAATAACTGATTTGGCCCGACTAAAGATTCGAACATGATGATTAGTAGTATCGTTCTTACGACCACCAGACTGACGAGGCAGTCAACTATTTAAATATACTAATATATAGTATACAACATTTTGTAAATATAACCTTTTATTATAAAACATTACCTTTCTAAAATCAAAAAGTCGCAACTGTAGTTGCAACCTATACATTCCTTAATATCCGGAGTTCAGTTAAGTCGAAGAATTCGGAAATGCTTATTTTACAATCTCTTTATTTTATTCTCTCGTATTTTAGTAACCAAAACAATAATTTCTTATATTTACACGAATTCTACACGTTGAATTAAAATGTTTACGGACTTTATTACGTTTTAATAGTCGTATTTTAAATTCCCAAAATTTAAGGCGCTTTACACACGGTCACGGGGGACTGAGGTGTTTGACGTCCTTGTTATAGTTAATCGGGATTACTTTCAGCTTTTGAAATTATAAATTTCTGTTCCGATCTATGCAGAACAAGCTTACAGTATTTTGAAATCTTTCAGTGGTATGCTTGGGTTTGAATTCATTTTATATGTAATAGCAGATCGCAAATCGTTTTTGACGTGAAGCAAAGTCGGAAAGCAGTGAAACGTCCTCGACGTTAAAAAAGAGTCAAATTAAACGCGATCTCAGTAAAATTTGTTTATTCAATAGTCACCAAAATATTACATTTTATTCGTCGTAAATCTTCACTCCAGTTGTAGTATGACTGCAGCACATATTGGTCTGCTTGAAGACCACGGACCAGGACTAGGTTCTCACAGAATACCAGCGTCAAATAGTAACATAACACTTCTGTGTCTCGTATCGTATGTGTAGAAAACCGGAACAATTTTGCTGGTAACGATGCATTGAATTTTAGTCATCGAAGATGAATACAGATGTAGATGTCATGGACCACAGTATCCATTTACCACCATATAGATCGTGTGTTCGTTGGTCACTTTTACTTTTATTACCATATTTTAGTTTCATAGCGCGTAAAATAGAATATTAATCAGGTATTGAGAAGTGAACACTTATTTTGTATTAGTAACATTTCGTAACAGTAATTATCTAATTTATTATCTCATTTGTATTTTTTTATAGGATAGGGTGACAAACGAGCACACAGTCCACCTGATGGTAAGTGGTTGCTGTGACCTATAGACATCTACATCTATCCTCAATAAAGATTCAAAATGCAGATGCGTTGTCACCCGTGAGGACTAAGATGGAATGCCTCTTTTCCAGTAAAAAGGGTCTCCGTTCTCTACACTCACCGTACGAAACACAGCAGCATTAAGCTGCTATTTTACGCTGGTATCCTGTGAGAGCGTGGTCCTTCCCCGGTCGAGCCGACCCATTCGTGCTACAACTATACAATTAATATAGCTGCAGCATGGCTCTACCACGTTGAAAGTGTAGTATGTTATACAACGAAATTAATCTTAAAACAAGTCTTATACAAGATCGTGAACATTAAACGAGATAATTGCGTAGTGTTAGTTTTGCTTTAATTAAATCCTTAATTTGTTTTTATTTGAAATTTAATCGTGCTTTATCTCACTTCCCAATTATAGCATTAATTTAAACTGTTTTGTTATGTATAACAAAACAGTATATCTTGTATACAAGAAAGTAAATGCTTAGAGAGGCGGTATAATAACAGGCTGTAAGCTATGCATCTATCATTATATCATCTAAGTCGTTAGAAGTGACTACACATCTGCAGCCTTCTTTACTTGAAGTTGGATGCAGGTGTTCGTGGGCTGCTGTAGCCACTTACCATCAGATGGACTGTAAGTTCGTTTGTCACTTCACTTTTATTAAAAAACTTACCGTTACATCGTTACAGCCTATTAAAGTCCACTGCTAAACATAGGCCTCCCCCATAGATTGCCTCATAGGGGGAATATTTGCCATAGTTTCCATGCCAGGCAAGGGGTTGGCAACCGCAGGTTTTTTCGTTTCAGTCGTTATTAGGAAGACGCTGCTGCCCATCTTCTGATTTGTTTCCCTCTGTCGCCTCTTACGACACCCACGGGATGATATAGGGTAGTGGATATTCTTACACCGCCACTACACGGTAAATTGTTTTACCAGATTGTTTTAGCAAACTGTTTGTACATTTTTACGTGGTAGAGCCATGCTGCAGCTATACGACCGGGGTAGGACCACGTTCTCACAGAATAGCAGCGTAAAATGGCAGCTTAACGCTGCTGTTTCGTATGGTGAGTGTAGAGAACCGGAGACTCTTTTTACTGGAAACGAGGCGTTAGTCCTCACGGGTGACACCGCATCTGCATTTTGATTCGTAATCGAGATAGATGTTGATATCTATGCGCCACAGCAACCACTTACCATCAGGTGGACTGTGCGCTCGCTTGTCACCATTATCCTATAAAAAAATATTTCTCTAAAAACCCTAAAACAAATTTAAGCTACTGAACTGATTTTTATATATTCTTATATCTGTTGCTTGCGACAAAATCAACCATACCATCCAGATTATATGGATGCTAGGCGATCCAGCCCTGATTTTCCGAATTGAACCGCGATTTTCCAGAAGTTTGCTTTGCTGTCTTGCTCGATTGATTAGAATAATCAAGTTGGTGCCCTTCATGCCGCTTACCGGTATAGGGCTGTCACTCGAAAACCATTCGTCCTCATGGGTTGTGCTTCTTCTAGCTAAATGGTTGTTCACATCAGCTTACTGATCTTTAGGACAATGTCGGTTTTTTTGGTTCAACTGCAGCATGCACTACTATATTAAAGAAATCAATAAATAAACATTCTGACAATGTAATCGTCACGTCGTAAAAGTTGCATTCATTTTAATATTGAAATTGTGTAATTTATTTACAAAAACTGACGTAAATGTGCAATCAATTTTGCATTTTACTTAATACAATCTATAATAAATTTAATAATGTTACTCAACTAGAAAATGTGATAATGTTATTAAAAACCTATTTAAATGCAAAAGATAAAATATATTATTAGAAATTCGTTTTACATTGTTATCATGTAATATCCTAGAATCAGTCTCGAAATATTAATTTTACTTAACATTCAACGTGTTTAGAAAGCTAGATAGCTGTAGGTCTTGCGACAGTTACATACGTCTAGACTTTCGTTTGTTAGGTTATTTTATAAAATACAAGAAGCTTTTTTTTTTCTTATATATTTTAACGGTCTCGTAAGCATTGAATATTTATGAATAGATTCATTAACAACTGGATATCTTTGTTGAAAAAACGTTCACTATTCGCTTGGATGTAATAATATAAGAGTTTAAAAAAACTTAAACAACACGCATTGAGCTGTGATGATCCTGATAATTAAATTGTTTTATTCTGGTGATCCTGCTCAGGATACTAGGATAAAGTTATTAAATTATTGTATTTTCATGCAAATTTTCAAGTCAGTCAGCCGTCTACAATAAGTGAAAATGATATTAAAATATTCCGTTACATAGATAGATAGATAGACGCGAAGCTAATAAAAGCGTGTTAAAATTATTAATATTTGTCCAATTTTTTAAATAATAATATATTAGTAACAAACGAACTAGATAGAGTGACAATCTGCAGCAATATTTAATGGAAGCCTAAAAGTCTTAGGTGAGGTATATCCCCAGCAGTGGACTGCCGTGGCCTAATGATGATTTAAAAAAAATATTAACATTACTAATATTTCCTTTAACCACTCCTGGTAAACTTAAAATGTGGTTCACGGCAGTAGTCGAATGGCGGATTCGAACCCACGACCTTTAAGAGTTCGCGGTCCGCACCCTGCTATTAGGCTACTGTCCCTTAATAGACTATGATAAGGATAAGTATACGACCTAATAACCTAGCTAATAGTAAAGGCCTAAGTATTTAAGTCCTTGACACCGGCAACCAACTTTGAAAAAGACGAAATGCCCTTATGCCTTGTAATTCAATTGTCTCTTACCATTTAAAGCGAAAACAGCAATGGCTACACTGCGGTTTGGCGCCAGAAATAGACAAATACTTGGTACCTTTCCAGTCGGATTCCTCGACAGGAAAAGTGTCCAACCACCTATAATTGCCAAAGCATTTCGACACATATTTTTGCCCAGATTTGTATTTAATTTTGTTATAGTTATATCACCTAACCAGATGAATTTTACTTACAACCAAATTTCATTGTTTAATGTCTTTAACAAAGATTCTTTGTTACGGAAACGACTGACCACCTATATTTTATTTACCGTACTGCGTCTTTATCACTTGATCGTACGCGTCATTATTACCGTTAGATAAAAGTGATCTTGCATATTTATAAACTTTTTTTATTGACTGGGATTCTACTGACTGGGATTTGGCGACAAAAGAGAATACGGTCTATCTGATGGTAAGTGGATGCTGTGGCCCATAGACATCTACATCTATCCTCGGTTAAGAATCAAAATGCAGATGTGTTTTCACCTTTTCACCCCTGAGGACTAAGATATAATGCCTCATTTCCAGTAAAAAGGGTCTCCGGTTCTATAAAAAACTTATGGACATTGCTGTAATAATCACACTTAATTGTTAACTGACGTGTTAAGCGACATTTGTCACTTTCTCTGGTTAGGAAAATATAATATAGGGTCGGATCGGATATATCGGAATTTCTTTGTTAGATTCACTCATTTTCGCGGACAGAAAAACAATTGAAAAATGGCGGGAAAGTGTTTTTTACTTTTTATTTTTCTTTTTCTAAATGTCCTATGTATTTATATTAAAACCAGCCAGATACAAACAGTACAACCAAAGCGATTTTTCTTCAATTTTATACAAACAAAATACGTAGAAACTTTTTCCCCGACCTATTACATTTATTTGTCTACCAGATTTTTGATTGAGAGAAATCAAATTGTAACAAACATCACGAGTACTAAAATTAGCGTTACTTGGCTTGAAAGTGAGGCATAATTACTTAATAATGCACACACGCTCGCACTTGTACATATGCGTGCGTTATAATTCTATGTAGTTCGTATAATCCTCACCATGCGTTGATACTGCATGTAGAGCTGTAGAGTGCTACTTTTATGTCTCCGCTTGCTGATATAATATACAATTTTTCGTAAAAAGAGAGAAAGAAACATCTTTAATTGTGTATATAGTTGCACCAGATGTATATATATTTCATCATCATTAATGTAGCAAATAGGCATCCGACACAGCATTTTCTAGTATATTTTTGAGGTGAGTATCATTTTAAATATCACGAGACAAATTGGAGAGACGAATTGTCTTACTCCGTGAACGTGAGACTAATATACAAATTCTAATTGTATATCAAGTAGAATAAGATCTATATTGGGGTGTGATTCCGTTTCTGACTAGGATGTACCTTATTTTTGACTGCCTCGTTGATCTAGTGGTCGTAACGCGACAGCTGATCATGAGGTCCTGGGTTCGAATCCGGGTCGGGCCAAAATCTGTAATTGAGTTTTCTGTCAAGAAATCTACGTAGCAGCCCGGAGTCAAAAGCTGGCGGTGTTGCGCCCCGTGCCTCGGATGGCCACGTAAAGCCTTTGATCCTGCGCCTGCACTCTCTCCAGTCATGTCGAATTGCCATCCCATCGGACTAGGAGAGTGCACCTGTGCTGCGTATACATTCGGGCAATATAATCCTGTCCTGCGCAGATACTAAGTCTCCGTTGAGACCGCCGTGACCGAGATTCGGTCTGGAGGACATTATTACTACTATTGTAGAGAGGATTTGCTTTATTAGCATGCTGAGTAGGCAGATTGAAGATCGCAGTACCTAACTACCTTTGATGCGACATCTTGTTATTCTATCTGTCTGGGTATTCTATGCCATGCGTAAAACTGATTATACCGCCATCTATCGGAAATTGTAAGATCTTTTGGCATATCCCATAGTCGCCTTAACGACACCCACGGGATGAAATGAGTTGATGGTCTATCTTACACCACCACTACACGGATATGTACGAGTACCTACCCTGCTTTTATTTACAGTAGTAGGTACACCAAATACGGTATACTAGTAATAATTCCAGATTGCGCGTTATTAGGTTCTGAACTGATTCAGGCTTGTGAAAATGTGTTTAAATTTATCGTTCACATACCTATCAAGTGTACTGTTAAATCTTTTTCTTTTATAGTCACTTATCTTCATGCATTCCATCTTGTGGACTATAAAAGTCCACAGCTGGACATAGGCCTAGACATAGAACATGTGCCTTCCCCATATGTTGCCTAATAGCGGTGATTTGTCATAGTTGCCACGCTTGGCAGGCGGCGGGTTGGCAACCGCAGTTTTTATTATTTTGAGGTGTTCGGTTTAAGGAACTTTATTTCTCATTAATCATAGCTATTATTTTGAGCTGTTACCAGAAAAATGGTGCCTTCCATCTCCTGTTTCCCTCTGTCGGATGTCGGATGTTCTTAAACCATCACTACACGATTGTGTCACTTTAATCTCTATAATTAAAATGTTCTTTTGTTCAAAATATTAAATTTCCGGAAGTTCTTCACCGATTGCGAAATTTTAACACAACGTTGCATCCGAATACGCCCGTGTTTTTATACTTACTTCTAGAAAAACTTTGAGCCACAGCGGCACGTGGTCAGGTACAGCTAGTATTATAATATAATATTTAAATATTATACAGTAATTGTTATAAACTAAATACATATTTTATGCTTGTATTATATAAAAACTAATTTCATGCGTGGTAGATCCACGCTGCAGCTATATTGTGGTTGAAGCACAAATGGATCGGTTCGACCGGGGAAGGACCACGCTCTCACAGTATACCAGCTTAAAATAGCAGCTTAACTCTGCTGTGTTTCGTTTAGTGAGTGTAGAGAACCGAAGGCCCTTTTTACTGGAAACGAGGCATTTCATCTGCATTTTGATTTTTAATCAAGGATAGATGTAGATGTCAATGGGTGACAGTACCCAAATAAAATCAGATTGACAGTGTGCTCGTTTGTCACACTTATCCTATATAAAAAAAACACGTTTTATAAATATAACAATATCGATAGTGCAAACTGTCGTAGGAAACGGAAAAGGACGCGAGTGATATCGCGTGTTTAGTGTTGTTATCGCGCTAGTTGTGCTTCAGTGGGACTAGGGTTACCATATGTCCGTAATTTTCCTTACATGACAGCAAATTTGGTTCTTTGTCCTGAATGCAGGGGGAATTCCGATATCACGAATTTAACACAAATAGATCATCATCATCATCATCATCTTTACAGCCCTTCACAAGTCCACTGCTGAATATAGACCTCCCCCAAAGAATGCCACAAAGCACGGTCCTGAGTCATCTACATCCATCGACTTCCTGCATGTCTTACCAGGTCGTGACTCCATCTAGTGGCTGCCCCACACTTCGCCTACCAATACGAGGCTGCCACTCGAGACAAATGCTTATTACTGACACAAATAGATGAAAAAAATATTATCAAATGAAATAAATGTTTTAACAATTCTTCTTTCCTTTATCGACCCGTGAAAGTGCAGTGCTGGACAACGGAGTCTCCTGTTATAGGATACATTTGCCTTAGTCGTCACGCGTGGGAGGTGGTTTGATCGGAGTGAATTTTTGACGCTGCTGCCCGGAAACCGGAAATAGATTCTCTTACGCCTCCTACACAATTATTATTCAACCCAATTATTATTCAGCAATTCATTATTAACGCAAAATCAGTAATTTAAATGAATAAATTAATCAATGAGCTACAAATCTCAAGTTGCCGAAACGTAGCCGTAGAGTGACTGTAGAGAACCGGAGACCCTTTTTACTGGAAACGAAGCATTCAATCTTAGTCCTCACGGGTGACAACGCATCTGCATTTTGATTCGTAATCGAGGATAAATGTATATGTCTATGGGCCACAGCAACCACTTACCATCAGGTGGACTGTGTGTTCGTTTGTCACCCTTATCCTATAAAAAAAAAACATTCACCATACGAAACACAGTGTTAAGCTGCTATTTTAAGCTGGTATTCTGTGAGAGCGTGGTCCTTCCCCGGTCGAGCGGATCCATTCGTGCTACAACTATACTACTAATATAGCTGCATCATGGCTCTACCGCCCACTATATACTACTATCCCACTAGATGGAGTAAGCCTAAAATAAAACTAATTTTACTGATTTTATCGCGTTTAATATTAACTTTTTCAAATACCGACGTTTCGGGCACTTAACAGCACCTATGATCACGAGGGCAGTCCCTCCCCCCCGGCCGATTGATGGATGCATGGCTATCTACAGGAAAGCCATGCTCAGCATTGAATGATTGTGATGGACTTTAATGTATCATTATTAGTTCTTTTACGTGGTAAAGCCGCGCTAACTGTATTATGGTTGTAGCACGAATGGGTCGGCTTGACTGGGGAAGAACTACGCTCTCACAGAATACCAGCGTAAAATAGCAGCTCAATGTTGCTGTTTCGTATACTTAGTCCTCAGGGTGACAACGTCCGCATTTGATTCTTAATCGAGGATAGATGTAGATTTCTATGGATATCATCAGGTGGACTGTGTGCTCGTTTGTCGTGTGCCCTTAATCTATAAAAAATGCTGTTACAAGAAATATTATGTGCTGGTTAAGACGAGTGAATGAGAAGTTTTCAATGTTTTAATATAATTGATGTAATCTATAATCCTTGTGTAATTTACAGCTTCCGATGTTATTGTGAAGTTATCATCGTGGTGGAAATCGACTAGGAGAATATCATTATCATTCATTATCAATTATTATTTAATTAAAACGATTACACTGTACTGTGAGGTACCTGCAATAAAATAGCAATCTAGGTACATACGTTGCGTTAATTATGAAAATAAATACGGTGTTTGTTCAGCTGGAGTAAAACAAATGGTACGTAAGCAGGGTATATCGTGATCTTATGAGTCACTCATGACTCGAAACATTCGCCACCTGTGGGGTCAGTTAAGTTGACTTTCTACATTCGTTGACGTTAACAGAAAACTATAAAAATTAACGATATCAACGTTAACGATATAATATGTCATTCACATTCGTTTTTATAGTTTTCTATTATCATTAACGATTTTAGGCAACTTGGCTGACCCCGCTCTATGTTTGAGTATCGCACACAGAAAGAACGAAAAAAGAGTGACACGTACGCAAACACAGAAATGAATGTACGAATTAATATTCAAAGAGGCTAAATAGGCTACACTTAACCATTCTATTAATTATATAATATGCAAATTTTGCACTTTAATATCTTATGAGTTGTTGTTCCACTCGCAATACTTAAAAGTAACTTTGATACAGGGCGGGCGTATGTTTTGATTTACATATCTCGGTGCGCATGAGTTCTATTCTCGGCCACTGGAACTGTAATTAAACGACTTCGTTAAACGAGCTGATTTACGACGTGGTCAGAGATAAAGATGAACATCGCAGGGTGGTTCACACGTCTAAGAAATTAACCCACCCGTCTAAGAACATATATTTCAAGGAACCAACAAGTCCATCGTGTAATCTTAAACTTCATTAAAGCAATGTGTTGAAGAAGTTTTTTGTGAGTGGCTGTGTAGAGTCACGCGTCTAAAATATTGTGGCTTCAGCACGAATAGGTCTGCCAGACTGGGAAGGACCACACTTTCAAAGAAGCGTGTGTCATCATTATCAGCATCACATCGCGACAAAACTCACGATACCATCCACACCATCTGGACGCTTGGCGTTCGTACGACCCCTCTGTGGAATTTTTCACCGGTGATTTTTCCGGACCGATACGACTTAGGGACCTTCAAGAAAAGAGCTTACTCCTTTTTAAAAGGCCGGCAACGCATCTGCAATTCCCCTGTGTTGCAGTTGTTCATGGGCGGCGGTAGTCACTTAAAATCAGGTGACCCGCATGCTAGTTTGCGCCCTCGTCTATAAAAAAAATCAGCCCGTATAAGCCCACGGCCGGACTTGGGTTTTCTTCCATTGAAGACTAGAAATACACATTCTGTGAAAATTTCAACTGTCTACCTATTACAGAGCATGAGATACAGCCCGCTGACAGACAGACGGACGGACAGCGGAGGCTTAGTAATAGGGTTTCCGTTGGTTACTCTTTGGATACGGAACCCTAAAAAGAGCAACTCTGTGCTGAGTAGTAGATATAAATGCTGTTGATGTTACGTTTTTAATAGAAATCCCTGTTGTGTTCCGGCCCTAATTTATTCCTAAGTGATATAAGCGTAATTCTGGCTTTAACCTCGCATACCTTACACATTAATTTGAAGCTTTCCACGACGTGATCCAAATTAGGATACCCTAACGTTGACTCTTACAATTTACTTTGATGCGCGTCCAAATTACAGTGGAATTACGCGTCTTTATGACCTTGTCACGCGTTATTTGCTAATGGCGGTGTGCAGAGATCACGTCTAGAGATTATAGGTGCGGCCGGCCATTCTCTTTGCTGTTTGTGATATCGGACAACAGACGTATAGTATACATATTAATATAATTACGGTATGTTTTTTTTTAAATGTCAACTTGATCTGCACACAGTGCAAAATAGATAAGGTCCCGCCGCATGCATTTGGGGATCTATCTGTTCAGTTGCCGGTATGCTATCAAATCTACTGAAGAATGCAGCTTCATTTCCCGTCTAACATCCATGAGATTAAGAGTGTGATCGGAGAGTTTTTGTGTTCTTCTGCGGCGGGTCTTGCAAAACTTAGCTCCGACCGCATGGACAGTTTCCACGATCTTGTTATTCATATCGACCACTGCATTGCAATCTTCTAGGCACTGAAAACGGTTTTATAACTCGAGCTGAAAGGTTTCGGGACTTTGGATTAGAGCACGAGTGGGACGGAGCGTTGACTTCATTAGACGACACCTCTCCAACTTAACGTTTAGGTTCAGTGTGCCTCTTACCATTGGGTGATCGCTACCAGTTTTCACCCTCGCGATCACTGAGACATCACTGAACAGTTGCCGTCTAGTCGTCATAATGAAGTCAATCTCATTTTTTGTCGAACCGTCGGGGCTCGACCAGGTCCACTTCCTGTGGGGCCGCTTCTGGAAGAAAGAGTTCATCATAAAGAATCCCTCTATCTCCATGAAGTCGGCCAGCTGCTGGCCCCTTGGGTTCCGTTGCCCTAATCCGAATTTCCCTACTTTCAGCTCACCATTCTCTCTTGTGCCTAGTTTTGCGTTAAAGTCTCCCATTAACACCGTATAGTGGGTTTTGGAGGAATGCATGGCTCTAGAGATATCCTCATACATTTCCTCCACCTCCTCATCGGGATGTGCCGAGTTTGGTGCGTAAACCTGTATGACCTCCAGCGAATACCGTTTGGTGATTCTGAGTATAAGGTACGCAACCCTCGTCGACACACTCCCAATATTTACAAAATTGTTAACGAGAGACTTGTGGACAATAAATCCGACACCTCATTGGGACAGATGGTCGCCCTCCCGGTGATAGAACAAATTGCCGGATTCGAGGATTACCGTATCCTCCCCCTCTCTTCGGACCTCGGGTAATCCTATAATATGCCAGCGCAACTTGTCTATCTCTTCTTCCAGCTCCAGGATCTTCTCGTCAGTCCTCAGGGTGCGTGCGTTATAAGTTGCCAGGTCGAGTCGTCGTAGCTGGCAACCGAACTCCCACCGGAGATTCTTAACACCCCCTGCCCCGCTGTTACCATGGTCGCCATCGTAGCCAGGAATAGCGGGGCCGCCGGGGACTGGGGGCCGTTTATTAGTGTCATTGCTCATTGGGGGTATATTGCCATAGCTGCCACGCTTGGCGAGCGGGTTGGCAACCGCAGTTTTTTAATTGCTTTTTGCTTTTATCAGAAAGATGCTGCTGCCCATCTTCTGCCTCAGTTTCCCTCTGTCGCCTCTTACGACACCCACGGGAAGATATGTGGTAGTGGGTATTCTTACCCGCCATTACACGGGGTAAACATAATTACACCAGATGAATATAACGTCGGGTAAAAATTCTAAGCTGCTAACTCCATCTTGGCTAAATTGTCTAGGCTTTGGCTTGGACTTTACTTTACGTTTACGTGACATAACTTTTTATCATCTTCATCATCATCATTACAGTCCATCACAAATTCACTGCTGAATTTAGGCCTACCTTAAGGAATGCCATGGTACCCCTACGCCACCTGCATCCACCGAATTCCTGCATGTGACTCCGTTATGTGGCGGTATAAGAATATATTCTACCCCGTATTGCCTAAGTATAAAATCAAATAACTGCAATTGCCAACCCGCTTGCCAAGTGTGGCAACTATGGTAAAATTGAGCAACGTTATATAGAACCTGAAATTTTAGGAACCTGATAATAATTGTCCTTCGAAAGGAACGTATTGTATTACTTAAAGTAAAGCAAGGATTTTAACACCAATAATAATAACCTTAAAAATAACGATTTGGAGAAAAGTAAACAATTTGCTTATTTGAAATCGGTAAAGTAACATAATAATAAGTGTAATTCTAAAGTTACTCGTATGAATGGGTAGGCTCGACCGGGGAATGAACACGCCTGCACAGAATACCAGCGTGCAGTAAGAACATAACTCTTCACAGTTTTGAAACCGGAGTATCTTTTTACTGGTAACGAGGTATTTCATTTTAGCCCTTAATATTGGCAACGTATCTGCATTTTCATTCTTAACCGAGGATATGTGTAGTAAATAGCTACAGCATCCATTTACTATCAGATGAACTTTGTCCTCGTTTATCACGTTTGTTTCTTTAAAAAGAAAAGTATGTAAGTCATGAGAAAAAGTAGCCAAAGAGTTTCCATAGTAATTTATCTTTTGCAAAAAATTTAAGGATTTAAAATTAAAAATAATACAGACAGACGTGAGCATAACTATATGTACGAATAATTATGCATTTCTATGCAATTAATTAGCAGATGTCATGTCGTAATAACATTGTCCTCTGCATTTTGCAAGCCCAAAGTAATGTATAATTTCGTAAATCCGGTGTATTCGGGCCACTTAAAACTATTGTTTATTTAAGTCTGTGACTGGATTGCTTATCGTTGTCTACATAGTTTATTCTTGAAGGCCATTGTTTATTTATTGCTAATGGGTAGGGCTCCATTTATGCCTGGAAGTCCGACTCGGTAGACACCATTCTCCTACTTAAGAGGAAATGCGGGTGGTCTTTTCTCCATTCAAACGGTTTCGCCTGTTTTATTTCTGGTTTATGACCTTACAGCAATGAGTTTTACGGTAAAATAAATATCAACCTCTTCTATGTTTTCCTTGTTAATGATACATTATCTTTATAAGCACTAGAACCCTTACGAAATGCTCAATTGCCTATTTAGACCGCTGTAAACAGAGGCCTAGTGTTCAAATTTGATAACTAATACTGAAAAAATAAAACATATGGACACAGTGTACACCCTTCTTATTTGGTTAATGAAATATCTTTAAATTGGTCCGATATTAGAGGAGGAAATGGTAGAGAATCAAACCTCGAATTATGCCTTTTTACTTAGGCTATTCAGTCGGATCTGCAGTTGTCCTTGTCGGACGCCGAGCGCTCGCGAAGCGACAGCGATAATTTCTTCAAAATTTTCAAAAGTCTCTCGGCCCGCATTTCCTCTTAAAATATTTCTGCCGCTAAGCAGCAATGCGCGCACTGCTGTGCTGTGTTCTGGTCTGACTGGTATGCAGAGCCAGTATAATTACAGGCTATGAGGCATTCTGTCTTAGCCTTGACGAGTTACGGCTTCTGTAGAATTCTTTGTTTGATGTTGGTTGCGGGTGTCCTTGTGCTGCAGTGGTCACTTACCATCAGGTGGACCGTGAGCACGTTTGTCACTCTAACATCGAAATAAGATGCCTTTACTATTACTTTTGGTCAGAGACTTTCTGTTTGCAAGCTTAGCCTTCTATGCATATTAATTGACGGCTCCGTGTAAGCCACTGCGCCACTGCGCAATGAGTTGCAGCGCTGAGGGTCGCGGTTTCGAATCCCGCGCGGAGCATGTATTTGTACGGCCTACAAATATGTGTTCCGGGTCTGAATGTTTGTCCTTGTGCAATTTATGTTTGTAAACTGCCTCCACGAAACAGGAGAAAATCCTATTGTAAGGGTAACATTTTTTTTACAATAAAAAAAAATTGACGGGGAAGAGTCTCGTTCTCTCGGAAAAAGATATTTTGTTGATAGCAAATAACAAACATTATAAGACTAATTTTATTTATTTTTTTAACTATAATGCGTATTAACGTGTAGTGGCGGTGTAGGAATATCCATTATCCCATTTCATCCCGTGGGTGTCGTAAGAGGCGGCAGAGAGAAAAACACGTTTTCCTGATAACGACTAAAAATAAAAAAAACAGTGGTTGCCAACCCGGCTACCAAGCGTGACAACTATGCCAATTATCCCCCCTATAATGCAATCTATGGCGGAGGCCTATGTTCAGCAGTGGACTTTAATAGGCTGTAACGGTAACGGAAAAAGCCAGTGTTTGATGATGATCCAACCAGATGGTAAGTGGTGATGAACCCGAAGGTGGTAAAACAGTGCAAGTCAGTGACTAAACAAAAACATTTTTTTATTTATTTATTTAGAGAACCACAAACAAGTTAACAATATATCTTATGCTAAAGCTTATGTTCTATTACAATTTCTTATTTATCATAAACTCAACGACGATGGTCACACTTACAGTATAAAACATAGAATAATTATGTGAAGTTCCTAATTTTGTAAAAAAAAAATACCTTAATTTCCAAAATATTATTTTAACATGTAGGTATTAGACGTTAAAGTTTTGTGTGTTTGTGTGTCAGCATGTACATATATAGTCATTGGTTCATATTCTCTTACCTTGAACACATCCATCAATTGTATATAAAGTACTCCGTGGAGACCCATATGGTAATCGAATAGAAAAATGGATGCTGGCAAATTATTCCACTCCATAGCCGTATCATTGTTTCGATTTTCCTGTTAATCTCAATGCTGGAGTAGAACACAATGAAATCTAATTAAGGCTTGTTGTTCCAGGAGTCTCCGGAGGTCCGCATGTCGCTGCCGCTGGAGCCGCGGGCGCCGGACCCCTCGACGCTCGCGGCCTATTGGGCGGAGTACGAAGACCTGTGCCGTCAGATCAGTACAGCGCACCAGAACGAAGATGACGAGAACCTCTACGAAGGTAGGTGTATAAAGTATAAACCGAACTAAAGATTTTAGGAAATCTGTACAATCTATATCTATACAAATAAATAAAATTGAAGTGTTTGTTTGTAATATCATAATAACAGCTTTTTACTGAATGCATATTAAAGTATATACGTTAATAATAACAAAAAAACAATTTTTAATATTTTTGTCTGTCTGTCTGTCTGTTTGTTCCGGCTAATCTCCGAAACCGCTGGATCGATTTTGACGGGATTTTCACTGGCAGATAGCTGATGTTATAAGGAGTAACTTAGGCTACTCTTATTTTAGAAAAATAATTAGGGATCCGCGCAAAAAAAAAAACTCTTGAAATCCAATCGTAATAAATTCCACGCGGACGAAGTCGCGGGGGACAGCTAGTATTTACATAAATTGCCGTATAGTGGTGGCTTAAGAGAATTCACTACCGCATATCTTCCTGATAGCAACTCAAAGTAATAAAAAACTGTGGGAGACAACCCGTCTGCCAAGCGTGGCAACTATAGCATATATCCCTCTCCCCCATGAAGCAATTTATGGAGGGAGGATAAATACCAATATATGTTCAGCAGTGGACTTTTGCTAGGCTGTAAAATATAACGGTAAATAAAAAATCGTTGCGATGATAATAAAATACATTAAAGAATCCCACTACCACTATTCACACAACTCACAGTAGCCCTAGTCGATACGACCATGTTGTGGCATTTACTACCTTCTTTGTATGAAATGGTTCCGGTATGAAATAGGGACTTTCAAGAAGGCTACCACTGTCTAAAAGGCCGGCAACTCACCTGCGATTCCTATGGTGTTTCATGGTCCAGTTGATGTTTATGTGCGGCGGTGATTACTTACTTTGACAACTAGCCGCATGCTCGTTTGCACCCGTCTTCTATGAAAAAAGTTATAAATACTTTATTCAGTTTTTAGAGAACACAAAATAAGAACTGACAGGAAACATGGAGGCTTCCTTTTTTTTTAATATTTCCACTTTGCATTTAAATGTGGCAATGGAATTAGTAGATAATTAATTATAATATTGTAATGCATTAAGCCAGCTGCTCACTAGTGCGGAAAGGATTGCATTGCCATACATCCTTGTCTTCTAAATGATCACTTGTGTAATAAGCATTGTTAAGAAGTGTTTGCTTAATATTTCTACGTAAATTTTTCTTTAAGAAATAGTAGCATTAGCCTCAGGTTTTTTTTCGACAAATCTGCTTAAGAAAGTTTTTTTTTTGTTTTGAATAACCTAGTTCTCATTACATTTAGTCTATTGTGTTAGGCACCATGCTTATTTCATTGCCTGCCTCGTTTCTCTAGTGGTCGTAATCGCGACTACCGATCAAGTAGTCCAGGAATCTAACCCGGGTTGAGTCTAAATCTGTTAATGGGGTTTTCTGCCTAGAAAATCTTAGTAGCAGCCCGGTGTCAGGAAGTTTTTACCCTCGTGTTCATCCCTGTACTTCGGAAAGCACGTAAAGCCGTTGGCCCTGCGCCTATTTTTCGGACTATGTGAGTGAGGGAATAGAAAGTCCACCTATATTTTCGCACACACCCATGCACAAATATAGGTACTGTTCTTTAGAACACTGCTGTTATTATTATTTCGTCCTTTATTGTAAATTATGGCTCTGATACCCAGAGTAAAATGTTATATGGTATACAGTGTAATTTAGTCCAAGTCAAACCAGAAGATACATGTTCGCACGTTAACACTAAAAAGAAACCGGTTCGTGTATCTTCTTACTTATCCTCGGCGTTAGCATATTGAGTGAAATTTGGTTCCGCGGTTACTTGGAAGGAAAGGTTAAATTGTCTTTTAAGTAGCTTAGCTTGCTTAGTAGAGCGGAAATCACATGGAATAAGTACTGTTCTCATTTCTGGGCTGATGCACCTTAGTAGCAGCTCCTTTCATTTGAATGCATCTAACTTGCTTTAATCGTCGACGACCATGTCCTTGCTGTTCAGTTTAACTCACTGGCCTTGTGAATATACATTGTGTCTCTTTGTATTTTTATCGTATTTACAACTCGAAGGAAATGTTCGGTTTAGTTCCGGCCTCCATGTTCTCCCATCGTGCTTTGACCGGTGGTCCATTGTTAGGTTTCCTTTTACTTCTAACGTACCTGATTTTTTTCTGGTGTTGAGGAGATTCACGTGCAACAGCCACTTACTATCAGATGGACCGTGAACCTCCTTTTCCACTCTTATAACCTTAACGACTCTTTATAGCTAACTATGGCGTATTAAAGATACCAATTTTTGTTAAACTTTTAGACTTTTTATTTATCAAGACAAATATTACGAGACGATGTTACCATATGGCGTCCAAATTAACCCGTGTAAACGACAATATTACAAACCTGTTAATTTTTACCGACTTCAAAAGGAGGAGGTACTCAATTCGACTGTAGTTTTTATGTGTCTTACTTCATAACTTTTTCTAGGTGAACCGATTTCGATGATTCTTTTTTTTTTATTTGAAAGCTGGTGCTTCTCATGTGGTCCCATATAAATTTGATAGTTAGTTTTGAGTTATCCTTGATAATTTATATTGAAGTCGGTTATACAAAATTTTTACTTTACCACTTGTTAACTGACTAATAAGCTGCGCCCTCGAAGATTTTTTTTTAATACAGATAACTAACGTCAGACACTTTAGAATTTCTTTACGTGTCTATTGCCCCAATACTCACTGTTAAGTCTCGTGCTGTCTCTATCACTTTAAGTCAAAGTGACGGTGACACCACGACACTTAACGACATCTTAAAATTGAGTGGCCACTTAAAAATGTGGCCAAAATCAATTATTTTTCTTTTTTTTTTAAACACTGGCAATGCTATAAACATGACTGTTTATAATATGTATCTTAGTATGTAGTTATAGTTATTACGCATAATATATTATGTGAACAAAGATATTTTAAACGTAGTTGTTTGATCTTTGCACCCATAATATCTTCTCTGCTTAGCCTGGAGGCAGACTGGTAGAGAATGCCTTGTTGCATTGAGGTTTTTTGTAAGTACTTGGTGTGGAAATAGAGCCTAAATAAATAAATAAATAATTTGCTCTTTAACCACTGCTGGTAAGCTTAAAATGCTTGTGTAAGGAGTGGTTCACGACAGTAGTCGAATGGAGGATTCGAGCCCATGACCTTTTGAGTCTGCGGTCCGCATCCTGCCATCAGGCTTTTTTCGCTTCGTCACATCAATCCATATTTAAACTCACACATGATATAGGCCTCTCCCGTTGCAGGGACGATTTGCCGCTTGTCAGGAACATTTTGGCGACCGAAGTGTCATAGACGTCTCACACATTTGACGCTACTGTCCGACGCCGGTCTTGATAATTTACATCTGATGATTGTACCGTCTTGGTTATTTTTTATTATTGTTATAATACTTTTTGATTCAAACCTGCTTTAACCCTTTCGCTGTCCTGTGCACTACATATAGGTCATTGCTATTATCTTACTATTGTGTCTGAAAACTAGACAGTGAAAGTGTTAATGTCTTTGAAACCCGTAGTGGCACTTTTCACTGATTTTTTTACTATATTTTATTGGTGTTTGTATTATAATTAACCTAATTTACAAAATTCATGAAAATCGGACAACTTTTTGGGCCATGGTCTCAGGAGGATAAGATTAAGAGACGGGACGAAATGGATTTATGGATTCATTTACGCCATCACCACATCACATGCCAAGTTTTTAGTCACTAGATCTATAGTAAAAAAATGACATTGAAAACATAATTGCAACACTATTTTGAAAGCGATAGTATGATTTATTAAGATAGACGGCGATTAAAAGGAAACATTTAAACTTAATAGTGAATTTGACTAAAACGGAGGTCGGTTATTGCCTTCGGCTGTAATAGTTTCATTTAAGATATCACAACATGACGTTTAACTGTGTGGATAAAATCACATACTGTTATGATTGCTAAAAAATTCTCGGTCTCTTTCGCAACTCCATTAAGAACCGCCCGTGGTTATCATTAACGCGATCAAGCTGCTATTTACCACGATATATGAGATAATTGAGTAATAACGGACATTAATCATTAATAAATATATATTAAAATGGAAAGTTGTTAATTTATACTATAAGGCATATTATCTTTAAAGTTATAAAGTCACAAACGAGCGCTCCGTCAAGGTGACGGTGAGTGGTTACCGAAGCCACCTGTGTTTGTTTTCATATTGAAATCAGGTGTTTTTAAATTCAATACCCTTACGATCAGCTGTGAGAGGAATCAGTGATCTTTTGCGAGGATTTGTGGTGTGCTCACAAATACGTCTGCCCGTGAGTATAGGCAACGCTATGAACATAATAACCTCGAAAACAATGAGATATTTAAGTAGTATTTACTGAGTTATACAGATTTTGGTAACAGTGACGGAGCGCGGTAGAAACACTAAAAATGTGTTTAGTAATGACCGGCGTAGGACCACGCTCTCACAGAATAGCAGCTTAATGCTGCTGTTTCGTATGGTAAGTGTAGAGAAACGGAGACCCTGTTTTACTGGAAACGAGGCATTCCATCTTAGTCCCCAGGGGTGACAACGCATCTGCACTTTGATTTTTAATCGAGGATAAATGTAGATGTTTATGGGCCACAGCATCCACTTACCATCAGGTTGACTGTGTGCTCGTTTTTACCCTTATTCTATAAAAAAAGAGGTAGAACAGTTATCCTACTTTAGACACTGAAAATTGAAGAAATCGCTCCATAAAAGATGCTAATATGGAACTCCAATTGCCTGTAATAATAAATGGTTCATTAAATAAGTAAATTAAGAGTCAGTAAACTGTATTACCAACTTTAAACAAAATAGGATACAGAGTTATAAGATCTGAGGATTAAGATGGAACGTCTCACATCCTGTAATTATACGGGCTCTCTAAACCCTTCAGACCGGAACACAGCAGTCGACGCTTGGTGCTCGGCAGTCACATAAGGTCTCTTAGGCCTTGATTTTGCTACATCATTATCATTACTGAAAATCGTATATAGTCAATATACGATTTTCAGGCTACTGGCTTCACTATCTCTTTTCTCTCTCTATTGTTTAAAGGAATTGTAGGAAAAATTTGCTTGGCATGAAGACTGCCTGCTGGCGGCAATCTGTCGATCACCTGTCCCGCACCTTTAACGCTGCTATCCGTTGCCGGTCTGGGAATTCTGTAACTGTCTATTACAAGCCAGAAAGATCTTAATCTTTCTGGCCTGTCCCGACGTCACTCACGGTGCGTCACAAATATCCCTAGTGGGACAATCTATGGCCTATGATCATCAATGGACTTCTGTAAGGTTGTAATGAATAAATAAATGAATGAGCTACAAATCTCAAGTTGCCGAAACGAATATCTATTCATGTATGTTTTAAGAACCAATTAAATAAGAAAAAGAAATTTCGAGGTAACTTTTACTCGGAGGTGTCTCGCACAGAAACTGGTTTGTGGGTGTCTCCGGAGCAGCGCAAGGTCGGACCCACCTAAATGCCGCGTTACACCATCGTCTGTCATTTTATTCATTGAAGACAGACAAATTTATGAAATGCCTAGACGTAACTTCTTAGTAGACAGGGTATTTTCTATTTGCGTAACTTTTAATATAAACTGAAAATTAATTTGGATCTATAAATAAATATATATACAAATCGATTTTTATAACGAAGAAAAATTCCTATAGCGGTCGGCTCTATGTCAATAGCACTTTCTTAAAATGATTATTAAAAATCATCTATCATCAATTGGAAAAAATATTAAGTTTAGGCTTATTTGAAAATCGAACGTCGAAATCTACCACTGGTTCGAAAAGTGCAACCTCTATGGAGTAGAACCAGTAGAACTGTTAAGAAACTATAGATTATTTTTTTCTACGACTATAGCACATGAGTAAAGACGGTACGGTTTCTTTACTCATGTGACTATAGTCTTCATTTTTTCGTTTTTATGTTAGTAAAACAGTTACTTGGTTTATAATGTCAAATTATTATAATTAATGTATTTAAATTAGAAGCACTTGTTAAATGTTCTTAGATTTCGACAGCATGTACATCATACTCGTATATTTAACAAATTTTAAGTATTCTTTGCCCTTGACTTTTTTATTTGCATGTTATTCGGAATTAGTTTAAACATGCCGAATAAAGTGATGAATGAGGAAACAAACAATACAGAGCCATAAAGCATTCGAGTGTGTTGAGGACGTATGCAAACAACATTCGCTGTAAAACTAGTGTTTCCTGTTCGTAGTATTTTAATGTAGCTCGGACATCGCTTCAAAATTATATAATTATACGCGAAAAGTAATTATTCTAAACATTATAAATATGAGATTATAAATAGTTCATGGAGTGGCGAGGTATTCCATATTTGTTCTCAGAGGTGACAACGCACTGCAGTAGTCACTTACGATCAGGTAAACTGTAAGTTCGTTTGTCACTTCAGTTATAATTTAAAAAATTAGGGTTTAATAGAGAAGGAAATGTAGCCAATTCTTCATTAACACTAGGTACCGTATTTCTGTTGTATGTCTTGCTTTGTGTTAAACTGAACTTAGTTGTTTAGAGTTTAACATAAATTAAGATATTTGTGATTTTTAGAATATCTACGCAATAATTAACTAGGTGAAGGAAACACGTTAATAATAGTTTATTTAGAAAATGTCCTTTTGACTAGACTTACTTTAAAGGGGAGAAACTGAAACGCAGTTTATCTCGATCGGGAGCCAGGGTATCAATTAATTTATGTAAAAGGTTTTGTTGTAAATAAAAGTTTTTTAGTTAATACTTCTTACCTTATGTACTCATACAAATTAATTAAAGAGAAGTGTGAGTAATTTATAATGTTTTAGCCTTGCTTTGTTTTATAACAACTCATTTTAAAAGTTATATATCAACCTATATATAATATATTCTCTGTCTGGTTGTGTGAAAGTTTGGTGTTCCTCGTTTTTAAGAGGAAAATCGAGCGAGAAGTGACCATCGTTAGCGGATTTCGCCTGTCCTCGAAATATACTTACATTATTTTTATTTTCGGATTTCTCCTGTCTTACAATACAATATTTTATCTCTTAAAACATAAAGTAAATATTTGTATATTTTACTCTGTTTGTTTACTTAACAAAATTTAACCCTGGGTTTTTATTTTTAAAATAACTACCTATTGCACCTCTTCCACCTAATGCTAATCCACCTGATGATAAAAGTACATCCATCCAAGGTCCACTCATCAAAACTCAGATGCGTTGTCACTCCTGAAGGCTAAGATGGAATGCCCCTCGTTACCAATATAAAGGGCCTCCGTTTCTTGAATAGAATAGAATAATTTTTATTCAATATAGATCACAACATATGTAATTCTTATTGAAAGTCATGTTTTACTTTACCACTGGTTCGGAAATAATAATCTCTGTCCTGGGAAGAACCAGCAAGAAACCCAGCGGGACATTTTTTTTAAAGTAAATTTTCCATGAATGGTTGTACAAACTATTTACAAACTTTATTTTAGAAACAGCTTGGAAGGACCACCTCATTCCCAGGGGTTATTATCAACCATGTATTAATTTATATTATAATAACCCTTTTTATACAGTTTTTGTTTAATAAAATATTTAAACTTGGTAATAGCCAATACCTTGTATACTTTCTGGGATTTTGTTTACAATACTAGCGTATACATTGCCCCAAGAATGAATTACTGACTGTGTGGAGTCGAGAAACTGGTATCACAAGCTTGTGTTTGTTCCTAGTGTTTACAGAGTGTATATTACTTTTTTTTACTAAAACTACCTTTGTTTTTGTGAACATACATTAAATTTTCGTAAATATACTGAGAGGCCAAAGTTAATATGTTTATTTCTTTAAATTATTCTCTAAGAGACTCTCTCGGTTTTAGGTTGTAAATAGATCTAATGGCCCTCTTCTGTAAAAGAAAAATAGTTTTTAAATCAGCCGCATTTCCTCCATAGCAAAATCCCATAAGACATTATGCTATGGAAATAACTGAAATAAACTACTCGACACTAGTGAGACCTCTAATCTTTTTTACAGCATAAGCTGCAGAACTTAGTCTGCTTGCTAGTTTGGTTATATGGGGGCCCCACTGAAGCTTTGCGTCGAGAGTGATGCCAAGAAAAACAGTGGATTCAACAAGGTTCAGTTCTTCCCTATTTAAAAACACATTGGTATTCAGATTTTTAACATTCGATGTTGTAAATATAATACATTTAATTTTATTTCCGTTTAAATGTAGATTATTAACGTTAAACCAATGCACTCTCTACTCTCTCTACTACTCTCCATACTCATAGCTCGAAGAACCGACAATCGATGGAAAGAAAGGTTCTCGTTGCAGCATCCTATCGATAAGCGGAGTGCAGGGAGGCCTGCATACTGGATAAAGTGAGGGCATGGTAAGAAACGTGGGAAGTCGATGGCTCAGGACCGCGTCTTATTTTATTTTTGAGGAGATCTATATGTAGCAGTGGTTTTGTGAGGGGCTGTAATGATGATGATGACATGGCCATCAAAGTCATAGACAATGCTCTAAATTAATAAACCTGATATCAACTTGTAATGATCAAATCACATCAAAAGATCTGACTACTCTCGTACGGCCATTACAATCTCAATCGCCCGCGTTTCGATATGCCGCAAGGAAATCATCAGCATCGTAATGAAATCGATTATTCGACCGCAAGAAAGCGATCGATGTTGGACATGTCGGATTGCTGTAGGCGATTTTGTCCGCACTTTCATGCGTGAGGAGGAACGTGGTCCGCATTCCGTGTCAGACGTCATTGATAACAAGTTTTCATTGTGATTTTCGCTATTTAAATAATTTATATATTTTTTTAAATAGATGGCAGTAAAATAGTCCGCCAGTGTCGCGGGTGGTTAAGGACATACGTCGGTCGCTTGAACTCGTTAAATAGTAATATATCGCTAAATATACTAAATTTGACCTGCTCAAAGTTCAAAAACTTTATTAAGTTTGTATAAAACGGTTATTATAATATTAAGGAATTTATGGATGATAATAACCCCTGGGAATGAGGTCATCGCTAGAGACGGCGAAGCCGGCCTTGCTCTTTTTAACCGAGACTCAGGTGTCCTTTCCGGCTGATACTTCATATCCCTCCTACCCGGGGTACAAATTAGAACACTCCTTTGTGCCCCGGGCTGGAGTTTGCGTATACGTCAGAGAGGACATCTGTTTTCGACGCCTCGGCAGTCTTGAAGGTACGGACCTGTCATCCTATTGCTGCGCGTAGACAGCGACGACCATCCCCGCGTCTACAGGTGCCTCTATAGGTCCCATAGCGGTAATGCCGAAACAACCGACTCATCGATCCTTTAGACTCGTCGGACCATTGTCTTGTCCGGAGTGTGGTGCCACTCACACTAACGTCGCGGTTGCATTCTGCAGGCTACCGCCGTGTTTGGCACTATAGGTCGGCCGATTGGGATAGGATGCGGTCTTTTTTTGCATCCTACCCTTGGGGGCGGGTTTGCTTCTCGCGGGAAGATTCCAGCGTTGTTGCTGATTCTGTTGCTGATGTGGTACTTCAGGGTATGGAACTTTTTATTCCATCCTCTGTGGTGCCCATCGGAGGCAGATCCCAGCCATGGTTTGGTCGCTCCTGTAAAATAGCATCACGCTATAAGCAGGAGTGCTGCCGGGCCTGGGCTGACGCATCAACGTCTGGAGATGTAAACACCAGCGCTCTTAAAAAGAAGTATAATTCCGCCTCTAGGTCCTTCAAAAGAGTCATTGCCAAGGCAAGGTCTAAGCACATCGGCAGAATTGGCGAGAAGCTAGTTCACCTTCCTTCGGGAACCCGTGCATTCTGGTCTCTCGCCAAGGCTGTCCAAGGGCACTTCTGTCAGCCATCTCTTCCATCTCTGCACAGAGAGGACGACTCACTGGCCCATGCCGCAATGGAGAAAGCCGATCTGTTAGGCTCTCTCTTTGCGTCCAACTCGACTCTAGATGACGGGGGAACACACCGCCGACCATCCCGCGGTGTGAGTGCTCCATGCCGGATGTGCGGTTTACACAGCGTTCGCAAAGCACCTCTCCTGGACGTCAGCAAGTCGAGTGTGCTGAAGACGTGTGCTTCGGAGTTGGCACCGGTTTTAAAGCGTCTTTTCGGTACTCTTACTCCCAAGGCGTAGTCCTAATTCATGGAAGACAGCTTTGGTCCACCTGATCCCTAAAAGGAGACCGCTCAGACCCGTCCAACTACAGGCCTATCGCCATCACTCCATGTTCTCCAAAATAATGGAGTCTATTATAAACTGCCAGCTCATGAGATACCTTGAGGATCACCAGCTGATTAGTGACCGCCAATACGATTTTCGTCAGGGTCGATCAGCTGGTGGTCTTCTGTCTACCTGACTCATAGATGGGCGGAGGCAGTAGAGTCCAAGGGAGGCATTGACCGTTAGTTTGGACATAGCGAAGGCTATCGATCGGGTCTGGCACAAGCGCTTCTTTCCAAGCTCCCTTCCTATGGGCTTCCCGAGAAATTGTGCAAATGGATCACCAGTTTCCTTGCTGATCGGCCTACTAACGGTGGTGTTCCACAAGGCTGCGTGCTATCACCAACGCTGTTTCTTCTGCATATCAATGATATGTTGCAAGCTGGTAACATTCATTGCTATGCAGACGACAGCACTGGTGATGCCTTATACAATATTTCTCGGGAAAACTTCGCCGAGTACAGGAACAAACTTGTGTCTGAAGTCGAGTCTTTGCTGCACAAAGTCTCGGATTGTGGGCGACTAAATCTAGTCCAGTTCAATCCCCAGAAGACACAAGTTTGCGCGTTTACCGCTAAAAATAACGCCTTTGTCGTATCTCCTCACTTTCAAGGCACTTCCTTTGCTGCCTCAGCCAGCATTGGAATCCTCGGCGTCGACATATCGAATAGTGTGCAGTTTCGTAGTCACTTGGAAGGGACGCCAAATTGGCCTCTAAAAAGCTTGGCGTGCTCAGCAGATCGAGACAGTATTTCATGCCGGCATATCGCTTGCAATTTTACAAAGCGCAAGTTCGGCCTCACATGGAATACTGTTCTTATCTCTGGGCCGGGGCACCCCAGTGCCAGCTGCTTCCACTTAACCGCATCCAGTGCAGAGTGGTTCGAATCGTCGACGACCGAGTTCTTTCTGATCGGCTCGACACACTGGCGCTGCGTAGGGATGTTGCATCCCTTTACATTTTCTATCGAATCTACCACGGGGAGTTCTCTGAGGAATTGTTCGGATTAATTCCAGCTGCCAAATTTCACGAACGCACATCGCGTCAAAATTCACGACACCATCCTCCCCATCTGGATGCTGGGCGGTCCACGACTATGCGTTTTACTAGGAGTTTTCTTCCTCGTACAACTTCTCTGTGGAATTGTTTACCACCGGCGATTTTTCCGGACCGATACGACTTAGAGAGACCTTCAAGAAAAGAGCTTACACCTTTCTAAAAGGCCGGCAACGCATCTGCAATTCCCCTGGTGTTGCGGTTGTTCATGGGCGGCGGTAGTCACTTACCATCAGGTGAGCCGCATGCTAGTTAGCCCCCTCTTCTATAAAAAATAAAAATAAACATAATTAGTCATTTTGTTATTAACAATATTTACCACCTTTACCATCATCACCATTTGAATAAATATCTTGCCTTGGAAAATTGCTATGTATACGGACCATTTATACGAGGTGGGGGAAGCCAGTAACACGGAGAAACAGAAACCGTTCTAATTGAATGGAGTGACTTGATGAATGGATGTAACAATCGATTAGCCTAGTCATACAATACCAATAATGATTGTCTCAACAATTGACCTCATGTAAATGGTCCATTATAAAACCATACAGTGCATTCTTACAGTTTTAAAACAATTTGAAGGTACTTTTTTGTTTTGTTTCTTTTATGAACATTAGCCAACAATTGACCAACACAACCAGTAAACGTTTGATCGATAAAACAAAGAGCTGGCAACATTCCCAACGAATTTCATAACAGACTAACGTAACCCTTTCGCCTGTTACCTGCCTCCAATTCTCTATAAGTTCGCAAAAGGTCAGTGGAACAAACAAACATAAGATTTAATACCAATGATATGTATATAACAACCGTATTTGTGTATATATATATATAGATGAATCCTTAACATTTAAATCTAAACTTGTTACAATAACGAGTTACTTATGAACTACAAACAGTGGTCATATCGCTTTAAGCGATTTGTACCTGACAAACCGAACGTGAAAAGAAAGTTTATTATATTAACGGATGGATGCAACGTGCAATTAAATGTATTAAAAATTATATAATATAATATAATATTTAATGAAAATAGATAAATAAATATGTAATAGAAATATATAGCAGTTCTTAATTTAACACTCCAAGAAAAGAAGGTTTACAATTCGACTGATGTTCTTTGTATGTATGTTACGCGATTTCTTGGACAATTGTAACCGATTTTGATGATTCTTTTCAATTAAATAGCTTATACTTCGGGGTGGTCCAAGTTGAATTCGGGGAAATTCCACCCCTGAATGTGGGATGAAGTATTTAATGTAATTTTTTAGACGACATTTAGATTGTGATATTGCTTACGTCCACACAAAAAGGTAAAAATAACCTTTTAATATAAAGTAAAAGCCGACTTCAAAGAACTAATAAGAATCTTTATAAGGATTTATTTATTTATTTATTTGTTTATAAGGGTTATTGCATGTAATAATTAAACTCCGTGAACCCTGTACTAGGTAAACCTGTCTTACATAGTTTCAGACCTTATATATTATAATATAGTATATTATAATACAGTTGATACAGTATATTATAATATAGTAGACAGTGATATAGTAGATATTGATTGACATTGTACAGTTGCAAGCAAACTTAAGAATGAATAACTAATTTATAAAGCAACTGATTCAATCTTACGTTTTTGTTTACTGATAGTTTAAGACTGAAACTACAAACAAACCACGTTTTGTAATAAGACCGGATACCTTTCAATATTTTAAAGCTATTGTTTGAAATTTTGTGACAACGAAAACTTAGCACATGGTAAATTTTCCTTTCGAAATCGATTTTGCAGCGGCACAAATTAGCATTCGGCTCTCAAGTATGCAGACATTTTTATGTCAACTAATTCACGCCTACAAATTGCTCTGTGTACTTGGTACTTAACCGTTTGTTTCATAGAGATATAAATATACCAATACTTCCAAGTCAGTGGTTTGTTTGCACTGGCGAAGCATTAAAGCGCATAAGACCGACCAATAATGCGGCTACAGCCGTTATTTTTAAGCTTGCCATGATTTCAAACACCACTGGGATAGTTCTTTTATACCTTTTGGCTACTTGATTGCTGATGATTGGCAAGTTTTTTTGCAGTATAAAAACGTCAGAACAAATCAATCAATATTAAATATATATATATATATTATTCTATAATATATATATATATATATTATAGAATAAAAGAATATATGTTACTTAGTAAATTAAGGTCTTCATAGTTCGTAGTCTAAGCAAGATTGATTTGCGAATAATCAACCTCACTTCTCTGTTTAGATTCTAGACTCTTACTAACGTAAATAAGACTTACTAAAATTATTATATAAGAGTCTTATTTATTATCTACATTTTAGTAATGAAATATATATGTCAACATCACAAAATTCACATAATGTAAAGTTAATTAATAGATTTGGGCGCTACTTTGCGGAAATCCATTATATTAAAGTTAGTAAAAAATTACTTTGCCAATATCCGCTAGGATAGGCGGGAGGTGCTCTTCAAACTAGGTAAGACACAAATCATTTTATGTTATTGAGCGGATGTAGGCAAAGTTTCTTTACCAACTTTAATAAAATGAACATACCTTGATGATGCCGTGAGGCGAAATCGGTCAGTTTTTATAATTAATTCATTGATAATATTTTATATATATATAGAATAAGGGTGACAAACGAGCACACAGTCCACCTGATGGTAAGTGGTCGCTGTGGCCCATAGACATCTACATCTATCTTCGTTTGTGAATTTAAATGCAGATGCGTCGTCAGCCGTGAGGACTTTGATAGAATTCCTCATTTCCAGTAAAAAGGTCTCCGGTTCTCTACACTCACCATACGAAATACAGCAGCATTAAGCTTCTGTTTTACGCTGGTATTCTGTGAGAGCGTGGTCGTTCCCCGGTCGAGCCGACCCATTCGTGCTACAACTATACTATTAATATAGCTGCAGCATGGCTCTACCATGTAAAAAAATAAATATTGTGAAACTAATACAAGTGTTTATCCAAATCATAAAAATTAAGCTGGAGTTTCATCAAGTGATAACAATCGCAAGTATAAATTATACATCACAAAATGTTTTGCTTGCTCGACTTGCAAGTAAATTATTAATAAAATCAAAGATCCTGACTGTCGTGATCCTTTAGTACGTGGTAGAGCCACGCTCTGACTATTTTATAGCTGCACAGGGTCGGCTCGACCGGGAATGGACCAAACTCTTACTGAATACCAGCGTAAAATAGCGTGTTTCGCATGATAAGTAGAGAATCGGAAACCTTTTTTACTGCTTACGACGATTTACATTTTGATTCTTAATCGAGGATATATACAGATGTCTATGGCCCACAGAATCCACTTACCATCAGGTGAATTATGTGTCCGTTTGTCACCCTTATTCTAAAAAAAATATAACAAAACTTAATATTTTATTTCGAGCAACGTCAAGGGCACAGCATGTTCCTAATATAATTTTAATATCTGGCCTTATGAAGCATATAATCATAATATGTTTTCAATATTAGAAGCCAATAAAGCACGAACGTTAGTTGTTGCGTCATATCGAATTTAAGTTCCAAAAAATTATCGTAATATATAATTTATATGCGAATATTTAAATTTAGCCTTGCACCTTTAAGAGGCGTTATTTACTCGTTAAAGAACCTTACATTTTTACCTTGACAGTCATTTGATGTAAATTATTTGGATTAGTAAACAGAAGTTTCTAGTTTAAATGATTGACGTTTTATTTAATTTCTGTAAACCGAAAATCGCAAATTATCGCAATGGGGTTACATATTAAATTCCTTTTTAACCCCTGACAAAAAAGAGGGGTGTTATGTGTTTTATCTGTATATTTGTGTGTATGTCTGTGGCATTGTAGCTCCCGAACGGATGAAACAATTTAGATTTCGTTTTTATGTTTGTTTGAAAGGTGACTTGACCGAGAGTGTTCTTAGCTATGATTCAAGGAAATATTTTCAGCCGTTTGAAGATCATCAGCTCTTTTGTTGCGGGGGTTTTATTTTTTTATTCTAAGTTATCTGTGCATATCCTTACGAGTCTACAGCCGGTATTCAAGATACAATAGTTAACTACGATCTGTCTCATTAAAGTTAGAGCTCCTATGTAGTTGAGTATTCTCCATCTTGAGACCTTCAGAGTCATTAGATGATAAATTTCGTCTCGTCTCCACTGAGGATATAGTACTAGTACTCTACTAGGCTAAACTAGACCGTGATAATGATTTGATTTGAGTTTGAATCCTCACTCAAATTCTAACATTGTGAAGGAGTTTAAACTCGAAATTGTCTCCGAATACCGGCCTACGCCTTCTTCTAAGTTGCACTCCACTTGTTCTATGTAGTTCCTACATTCATTAAAATTTTGACAATACAATAAAAATAATTGCGTGTAATGGATCGTAAGTATATCCACTACCCCATATAATCTCGTGGGTGTCGTAAGAGGCGACAGATAGAAACAAATCAGGAGATGGCCAGCAGCGTCTTTGTAATAACGGCTAAAAATAAAAAACTACGGTTGCCAACCCGCTTGCCAAACGTGGCAACTATGGTAATATATGAAGCCTATATTCAGCAGTAGACTTTAATACGCTGTAACGGTAACGATAACAGTAACAAAAATAACGTGTTACCAAAATTTTACTTTACAACGCTAAAAATAAGAGTTTTCATTTCATCTAAAGGTTGCTTATAAGGTTGTTTATAAGCCACAAATTCTTATATCTGTTGTGAGATATATGTCGTTATTGAGTTTACTAACAAAAAAACATTCTGAGACCTTATGCCGCCACTAAAGTTTACTTCTTGCGTTATATTGTGGTTAAATGTTGTAAAGTCATTGGTTTTTGTAACAATCTGATTATATACATTATGTCAGTGCGTTCTGTATAAAATTAATGTTTATATGCTTACAGTCATATTATCGTCATTCTAATTATACAGACCGACAGCTCACTTTACGGCATTTCAACGAGTTTCGTTTTAAGGGTTTTATCACACTAGAGTATAACTTTTCGCAAAGAAATTACAAAGTAATATAAAAATTCATTATTAAAGTTACACGTGCCAATAGATGATGCTAATAGAATTGAGCGCAATAATATGTCAGTCTATTAACATCGACAACCATCCACTTATGAGGCGAGTGTAAAATTTGATAAACATTAATGATAGAACATTATTTATTTGCCCTTAAAATAGTATTTAATTAGTAATGCTTGATATAAAAGAGCACAGCATTATTGATGTTTTGGATAAATAGCTATTATTTCATATTTTATACATGTGGAATAAATGCAATATATTCATAAATGTCAAATCTACAAAAGTACTTAAAAGCGTTATTATTATTATTTAAAATTTCCAGTCAAATGTAATTTTTTAAACAACTTATAGTGGCAAAAGCACAGTCCGTGTGTGTGTGTGTGTGTGTGTGTGTGTGTGAAGTGAACATAATATGAATTTAAATAAAATTAAAATTTAATTTTGTCAACCATATGAGGTTCCCCTGCCCGGAGCAGAAACGGCGAAATAATTGCGAAAGAAACTGTTCTTTGTGATTCCATTCTGGGTTAAGAAGAATCGAAATGTAGTTTATGTTCTCATCCTTGAGAACGAAGAATGAACTATTAAAATGACTGTAGTGAACGAATGAAATGGAATCGTTATTAGTCCATCTATTTTCGTCGATGTAAGTGCTGTTAGCCTATGCGGCACTTACAGCTTCATCTGACTCAGAAATCGTTATTACTAGAAAGGGTTTCCCATTATCTACAATCACATTAGAAAACAGTAAAATTATACTGCTATTTTACGCTGGCTATTCTGTGAAAAAGTGGTCCTTCCCAGATCTAGCCCATACTGCATACATACAGCGTGGTTTTACAATATAATATAAATTGTAGAGGTGTATACATGCCTTAAGATCAATTGGCTAGCACAAAAGCCCAAGCCTAGAGTTCGCACCTATTCATGTAGGTCTAAGTAACCACCTGAAATATCTGCGCTTACGCAATCCCATTTACAGTGTTAAGACCCGGGGTCAGCTCAAGTGACGCAATCCACAAGAGCTCAATTGTATCCGTTTGACGGTAAATGAGACTTTGATATATGATTGGTTTCAGTCTTAAAACATTTAAAATGTTTTAACATTCGTATTATTACAAGTCAAGTAAATTTACAATCAAAATATAACAGCGAACAAGTTTAATATCCATAGTCTGTATATAGATGCTACTGGTTGAAATAAGTTTTGATTTAATATGTATATTAGTGGAAACGGGGTAGAGCCACGATGCAAGCTATATTAGTGTAGTGTAGCCTGTAGTGGTTGTTGCACGAATGTGTCGGACTCGACTTGGGAAGGACCACGCTCTCACAGAATATCAGCTTCAAATAGCAGCTTAAGACATAAAATATGTTGAACACCTCTTTTCATTGTTTTAGCCTTTGTTTTTGGTTATGAGTGCTATGCCCACACGAAACATTGGGGAGAAAATTAGCAGTAAAATCTTTTTTATAAAGAATAAGGTTGACAAACGAGCACACAACCCGCTTGATTTCAAGCATCTATCCTCAAATAAGAATCAAAATGCAGATGCGTTGTCATCCTTAAGGATTACGATGGAATGCCTCTTTTCCAGTAAAAAGGGTCTCCGATTCTCTACACTCCATATCCACCATACGAAACACAGCAGTGTTAAGTTGCTATTTTTACGCTGGTATTCTGTGAGAGCGTGTTCCTACCCCGGTCGAGCCGACCCATTCGTGCTGCATCTATAATATAGCTGTAGCGTGGCTCTACCACGTGTAAAAATCTTCAACGTTTTGACTTTACATTTATTTGTTAAGAGTTATTGTTATTGGTAAATATTGTAGGTACCGTCTCCTTATCTATTTCTGCATTTAGCCGTGCTTGCACCGCTGTGTTACAGTCTGAAGGGAATGAGGGCATCTACGACTTTTTGTGCCACCAGGGCGGCGCCACTAGAAAGTGAGGTATAATATTTGACATATTTCATAGCGGGGAAGTTAATTTGTTCGGAAAATGTGAAAGTTATTGTTTCTTTATGTACCATTAGCTATATTTTATATACATAACATTAAAAATAAATAAACCAAACCACAGATATTCATAAAAGTAGAAAAATTAAAATAAAAGTTAAAAATGTGCAAAAAATTAAAGAGCAAACCACTGACGCATTGTTTTGTGTATTAATATAATACTCTAGAAACTGATAAACTTTTATTAAAAAACAACTTCTCAATTAAATTACATTGTGTAACAAAAAACTTTACCTCAGTGTCAACTAGCGACATCTGGTGAGCAGAAAATTATTAGCCCTCATTGAGAGCCAGTGTAATAAAGGATGTGAAATATACCACCGTAGTCCTCAGAGGTGACAACGTATCTGTAGTCTTCTTTGTTTGAAATTGGCTGCAGGTGTCTATGGACTGCAGAAGCCACTTACACTTACGTAAGTTCATTCAGTTTAAAAAAAATCTTATGCTCGATTAGGAAAGGAGACATCGTATGATTATCCGCATGCTATAGAGTGAGAGTGAGAGTTTAAATGTGTGACATGGAAAGTCTGATAAAATCCAAATTAAAGTTATCATTTGAAATAAATAATAACTTAAATAGAAAACATTAAAAACCCCCGAAACAAAAAGAGCTGATGATCTTCAAACGGCTGAACAGATTTTCTTGAATCATAGCTAAGAACACTCTCGATTAAGACACCTTTCAATCGATAAAAACTTAATCAAAATCGGTTCATCTGTTCAGGAGCTATGATGCCACAGACAGACACACAGATAACAGATATACACTATAAACATATAACATCCCTCTGTTTTCGTTGGGGGTTAAAAAGTATCAACTTCAACGCATTATAAATCCACTACCATACATAGGTCTCCAGGCACATAGCACTGCCCTTTACCACCTGCGTCGATAAACTACCGACTTATATCCCGTAGCTTGATTGAACTAATGAAAAATCATGCTTAGATAGGATTATTATTTACAATACAAATAAAAACATTTAAAATTAAAAATCAAGATAATCCAAAGACTAAGTAAGTTATGAGGGTGGATTGAAAGTACTCGGCCTAACACAGATCCATTCAATTCTAAAATCAAATCTACCCACATTATTTAGTTCAGTTCAGACTAGTTCATTGTGTGAAGTTCGAAACGTGTGCGATAATTAGTTGTGATTTTATAAATTTATTAACAAAGTAATCGGACATACTTCCATGAATGGAGCAAATCGAGCAGCGTGCCGTCATTAAATTCCATAAGAAGGGCTATCATCAAAAGCCATCCATGATGACATGGTCAGTACATTAGGCGATTGTGCTCTGTCATATTCATCCGTCAAAAATGGATAGCAGAATTTAAGCGTGGTAGAGAGAGTGTGAAAGATGAACCCTGCTCTGAAGGCCTTCGACGTCAACTACTGACGAAAATATTAAAAAGTACTTGATTTAATAATGGAGACCGCAGATTAAAAATTAGAGAGATAGCCGGATTATAGGCATCTCTTATGAACGAACTCAAAACATCATTGTCAACGAGTTGGGTTTCCAAGGTGTCTGCGAGGTGGGTTCCGCGACTGCTTTCAGTTGAACAAAAAGGACGCGATTGACTATTTCACGCGACTGTTTGAGTTATTTAGCCGATGCAGATGATTTTTGAATCGTTTTGTTACTATGGACTATTACATGTTACTATGGAATATTATATGGTTCATTACTGTACACCGGAAACAAAACAACAATCAAAACAGTGGAAGACCTGGTTCACCACCCCTAAAAGGCTAAGTCGATTTTGTCGGCAAATAAGGTGATGGCTTCAGTATTCTGGGACTCGAAAAGGTGTGATTATGATTGATTATCTTGAAAGGGTCAGACTATAAACTCTGATTACTACTGCACCTTACTACGTCGTTTACGAGAGGAAATAAAGAAAAACGTCGAGGAATGCTCAGAAGAAAAGTCCTGTTTCATCAAGATAACGCCCGTGTTCACACGTCAGTACAGTCAATGGCTGAAATTCACAACTGTGGCTTTGAACTGTTACCGCATCCGCCGTATTCACCTGATCTGGCACCATCAGACTTCTTTCTGTTCCCAACCTAAAAAGCACTTGGGAGGTCAAAGATTTTCGACAAACGACGAGGTCAAAGCAGCTGTAGACGCATATTTTGACTCTAAGGAAGAATCATTTTTTCAACGGTCTAAATGCTTGGAAGGAGGTGGCAAAGTGTATTGAACTTGATGGTGATTATGTAGAAAATAAAAATATTACTGATTTAGTATGTGTTTATTTTCTTGGTTAGGCCAGTACTTTTCAATCCACCCTCGTAATTTTTACCCCATATCGTCCTGCGGGTGTCGTAAGAGAAGACAGAGGAAGACCAGGAGAAGGGCAGCAGCTACGTCCTAATAAGAACTAAAAAATAAAAATAAAACGGCAGTTGCCAACTCGTCTGCCAAGCGAGGCAACTAAGGCAGATATACTTACGGGGTAATATATGGAAAGGCCTAGGTTAGACGGTGGACTTTGATAGGCTGTAAAAAATAAAGTATGATGTATGTATGTAAGTTCCTTTTTCACTTCAGTTTTATTAAAAAAAAATTGTCCGGCAAAACTCCAACTGCAATATTTCTCTACACATTAATATTAAGAGCATTATCACAACCATCACATTGCCTTACGCAACCTAAGTTACGAACTTACTGTTGTTGTGAATTTAACAGTTATTTGTTAGTTTCTGACATAACGACCGCACCATACGCACCGGAATTACGTGTTACTACGGACAATATTTTGTTATCGACATAATTAATATTAACAAATTGTATTTTTTTTGTGTGTTACATCAGAACTTTTTTCTAGGTGAACCGATTTTGATGATTCCGATTTTTTATTTGAAAGCTGATGCTTCTCATGTCGTCCCATATAAATTTGATCAAGATCTGATCAGTAGTTTTTGAGTTATCCTTAATAATGCGTATTTAATTGACTTCGACTACATTGATGATGTACTCATTTAATTTATATTGAAGACGGTTGTACAAATTTTTAATTTTACCACTTGCTTGGTTTTATTTTTCTGTTTTTTATTTCGTTTCGTTTTTATGTTAACAAGTTAATTATTTTTCAATTATACTTTTCGCTAACCTGTTCTTGTGTGGTCAATACTTCTTATGTGAAGAGCGCTCACTTATATATAAATTATAATATAGACTTATGATACAGGCCCTGCCTAGTTTAGAAGTTAGAGGTTCTAAAATAATCTTAGATATAATATTTAGACATGTATTTTTGATATAATTTATAAAAATTCATTGTTATTCTAATAAAAAAAAGCAACAACAAATTGCATATCCCCTTAGTAGTTGGCTGTAGGTGGCCGCTCATGGAGTGCAGAAGCCACTTACTCAGGTGGACTGTAAGTTGGTTTGTTTTTATCCATGACCTCGTACATGTTGGTTGGTGGTGGTAGATAAATATAGAATGGAAAAAAAAACACCGTAAGGAAACACGCATGGCATAAAAATAAAAAATATTTCGTCCCATGTGAAGTCAACCAACACGCTTTGAAGCATCGCAGCGCGCAATTTCATGCCCTAAATCCCTATGGGACGTTTATAGGCTTTAACTTTTCTTTACTTTCACTTTATAGAAATATAAAAATTCTCATAACATTGGAAGGCTGTGTCTTAGATATAAAGTGTCTCATATTTGGCGTGTTTGTAAATAATTCAACTAAATTCATATTCAGACGAATGACATACTTTGTGTTTCGTTGACCTCTTTCGAAAAACTGTTAAGGAATGTTAAAAATATAATAAATAATTAATGTTTTATAATATGTTCATTATATAAAAGTAATTGTTTGATTTAGACCTAATAAACTTAAATTTCTTACACTTCATTTTATGTTAAATTATTGTGCAATCACAAATTTTGTGTTCACATGTTTTAGAATCGATGCATTGTTTACTTTTTTGTTCATGTATATCATCTTTGTAAAGTTAATATTTTTGGTATCTACATAAATAAATAAGTAACACTTCCATATACTAAACATGACGACAGTGGCAACTTCTTGTGCTTTTTAATCAAGACATTAGAATGGTAAGAGTCCAGCAGATAATAAGTGGCCACTATTGTCCAAGTAAACCTACAGTTCACTTCTAAAAAGATTAGCCTTAGTTCTTAGTTAGAATACACAATAGCCTATACTTGACCTAAACTGACCCTCACACACTTAAAACTAGAACACAACAGTTTTGCGATAAAAATACATCAGGGGACCCAACTAATACGGCTTCCTATATAGACGCCATAGGAACTTTAACACCGCTTAATGCCTATGAATGGTTTATACTGGTGATGCAACTTTGTGGAATTACAAAACCTAACATTTTGTGGGTAGCATTATAATTTTTCAACCACGTAATTAGACCACAGAGAAACAATTTTATTTTCCTTTCCCAATATAATAACTATTTCGCACTTACAAAGAAATATATTATTTTGACCAAACAGTATCTAATTAATTACTTTCTCGTTTAAATGATATGACATAGACATTAAACAGGTGTCAGCGGTTGTTATTAAAATACGTAATAAAGACATCACGTAGTAAATAGAAAGTTCCAATAAAAATAGTGAACTAGTGAAAGGGAAATTAGAGGTTGATGTCTCACACGGTTTGATTGGGGCAACCAATCACGTTCATTAGTATCAGGGTTGCCAAGTGCAGAACACGAAGAACGTAATCGTATCGGTCAATGGTCAGTGGTCATACATGTTAGCAACATGTTTGCGTTACGATAACGTAGTTAGAGTCGGAAGGAGTATGAGCTATGATGTATGAGTGATCATTCATTCTCCTTCCGTGCAGTAAAGATCGACTGAAGTAAGTTTTTACTACGACGGCTCCATGGCGCAGTGCCTTGACATTGAGTTGCGGCGCTGAGGGCCGCGGGTTCAAATCCAAATCGGATCAAATCCGAAACAAGTATTTGTACGGCCTACAAATAATTATTCCGAGTCTGGCTCTGGATGTTTGTCCTTGTGCAATTTTAGTAAACTGCTTCCACAATACTGGAAAAACTTAGTGTTTTAAAAAAAAAAACGTTTAAAAAAAAGTAATAATAAGAAAGATAACTATGTAAGTCACATTAACTGACGATATGGGTAGACTAGCCTTCTTGAAAATGAGGCATTCAGTCCATTTACAGAAAAAAGAAACGCAGAAAGAGCCTAGTAATTCATGAGAAATCTACTGCTTTAGGTGGTGGCCGCCAAACACCTGTGCCTGCACTGCTGTGTTCCGGTCTGTAGGTTATAAGAGGACCAATATTACAGGCTGTGAGGCCTTGCATCTAAGATTTCAGAGGTGACAACGTTTTAATGGACTGCAATAGCTACTTACCATCAGGTGGACCGCAAGTTTGTTTGTTAATTCAATTTTATAAAAAAAAACTATCAGTGCCGATAAACTGGCAACCCTAGCGCGGTTGCATGAGTTTGACGAGATAAAGCTTATGGTTATCAATTTCAAATTGGCGGCAAAGGAGTCGGCTCGATGCGAATTCACTCAAAAGGAGAAACTGAGATATAAGACGTTTTTTATTTTTATAAAATTGAAGTGACAAACGAACTTACAGTCCACCTGATGGTAATGGCTACTGTAGTCCATGGACACCTTCAACTAACTAAAAATAAAGAAGGCTACACCTGCGTTGTCACCTCTGAGGACTAAGATGGTGCCTCATGGCTTGTAATTATACTGGCTATCTATACTCTTCAGACAACACACAAAATTGGTATCAGGTAAGACGCTGGTGCCAGACGGACTCCTAGGCAAAAGCAGTCCTCTATCACAAGTCACTAGTTCTGCTACATAGTGGGTATAGTGTTATTTTTTTTATAGGATAAGCGTGACAAGCGAGCACACAGTCCGCCTAATGTTAAGTGGTAGCTGTAGCTCATAGAAATCTACATCTACCCTCGTTTGCGAATCAAAATGCAGATGCGTTATCAGCCGTGAGGACTAAGATGGAATGCCTCTTCTCCAGTAAAAAGGGTCTCCGGTTCTCTACACTCATGTTTTGTTAAACTTAGAAAAATTGGGGGCTATTTCTGAGGTGTTCGTTGCTCAGTTGAACTCTGTCTTAGAACATGGTTCATGAACATAGTCATTGATTCCCTCAAAATGTTTTCAACGTGTAAACACTTTTTAGAGTAAATAAAAGTCACCATAACAAATGATGAAGTAAAAAAAATCGGAAGTAACCCTGTATGTTTTAGAAATCTATACAATAAATAAAATTGAAGTGTCTGTCAATGATATCGAAATAATTATTATAATAATGCCTTTTATTGACCTGTGGATAGATTTTTAAAATTATTGTCTGTCTGTCTGTCTTTTCGATATATCAGAATCGATTGAAATGAAACTTCGCAAACAGACAGAGAGCAATGCGAAAATTGCATGATATTTCAAATCTTGATTTTTTTTGGAAAAAAAAAACGATAGCAATTGATTAAACAGCTATAAAAATATATATTTCAAGGACATGTGAAATCCGCCAATAGACATCGTGAGAGCCCCATGGGCAGCGAATATTTTCTTGCTCTAAAAACCCTGACGGAAATAAGAAGAGACTTACGCCCAGCTGTGGGATATAGGCTGTTGCCTTACTTTCATAATTTTATATCTTCACGGTATAGTCGCATGTAACGGTGAAAATGGCGCTATAAAGTAAGAGTGCGACGGCGTGCGGTCGACGTAACAGCACTTACCTACTCTCGTTTATTAATATTATATTCCTTGCTTTACTGGCAACGATCTTCAATCCAAAATTACGGCAACTGTAGTAGTCGTAGTATGTAATTTAACATCTTTTTGTGTAACGTTTCTTTTTTCTATTTTACGCTACAAATATTGGCAAAGTTAACTGCTCGCTCGTTTATTTTTATTGTTATAACAGTTTTATTATCAAGTTTCGGTGGTTATTGTGTTTATTATGCTTGCACGGTTTTACATTAGTTTTATTGTATATGTGATACTCACCAATCAATCAATCAATATATTTTTATTGTACTAATACAAATAAAAACAAAAATAAATCAAATATGTATATTATAAAGAAGGTGCAATAGGTGGTCTTATCGCTCTGTAAGAACTGTTTTTACATCGAATGTCGAAAGTACATAAATTTAACTATTTAATAAAAAATAAAAATATAATAACAAGATTACGACATTAGAGAATAAGTATGATAGATACAAAAAAGACTGGAAATACCTATGATGGGAAATATTAGAGTTCCAAGTAATAGATTACTAGAGTTGCCTAAATTTACAGAAGCCGCGCGCACAAGGTTTACCGATGATCATCCCTTCCATTTCTGTCGTCCGCATCCCGCGCTTGTCTATCAGGCGGGGTTAGCAAGTTAAATTTCGACAGTTAAAGTTAATAAATAGAAAACTATGAAAATGAATGAAATCAATGTTAAGTCCCGTGATTTTCACGTGACTTAATGTTGAAATATGTCATTCTCTTATCTGGTGCGCCTTACCTGAGAACGAGATAGGGGAGGAGTATTCCTCTTCCGAAGAGATGGAGTGGCCGGCGCTGGTGGGGCCACGCATGTGTGCGTGCACGTTCCCGTAGCTCTGCTGATATGCGGCGAAGGTTTTATTCGGTGCAAATGCGACATAACCCATCATTGACCCGCGAGGCGGATATGCGTAGGCATTTCCCCATGTAAAACAAATTTAAAAAAATAATGTAATTCTGTAAGCGTTAACGATTGTAGTAAGGCAACTTGACTAACCCTAAACCCGTACTGTTATTAATGCTTTGATCGACGAATTACGTCATAACGCTAAACTTCTGTGCTATCGGCTAACCTTCCGTGAGAGAGTTGTTGTCGCGCCGGGACCAATATCCACAACCCTTTTTAACGTGGTAGAGCTACGCTGCAGCTTTATTATGGTTGTAGCGCGAATGGATCGACTCGACCGGGGAAGGACCACGCTCTCACAGAATACCAGCGTAAAATAACAGTTTAATGCTGCTGTTTCGTATGGCGAGTGTAGAGAACCGGAGACCCTTTTACTGGAAACTATTCATTCCACCTTAGTCCCAGAGGTGACAACGCATCTGCATTTTGATTCTTAATCGTGTATAGATGTAGATGTCTATGGGTCACAGCATCCACTTACCATCGGATGGAATGTGTGCTCGTTTGTCACCCTTTCGGCCCGTTGCGCCGTAGCCAAACGTTCACACAGCCACCGCGCTACTAAATCGCCAATTTTAATTTTAATTTCTAAATATATTTTAGAAATTAAAATTAAAATTGGCGATTTAATTTCTAAAATATAAAAAGCATACCGTGATAGAGCTACGCTGCTGCAGTGTTTACTGCTGCAGCACGAATAGGTCGGTTGCAGCAAAAAAAAGTGCACCAAGCCACTGCGCTACCAAGTCGGCTAATTTTAATTGTAATTTCTAAAATATAAGAAGCATATCGTAACAGAGCTACGGTGCAGCTTTTATGGCTGCAGCAATGGGTCGGCTCAATATGGGAAAGACCATTCACAGAATACACATTTAAAATAGCAGCATAATATGTGTGTTTCGTATATTTAGTGACGACAACTGGAAACCTATTTTATGGTAACGAGCGTATTGATTCTTAAACTTGGTATATAGATACTGGTGTCTGTGGGTCACGGCGTCCAGTTGCCATTGTAAATAAGCTACATAAGACAATAAATACAAAAACTACTTACATACTAAAGAAACATTTTTTAGTATCCTCCAAAATGGACACTTGGTATATTTGGCGTATTATTTAGTAAAAATAAAATTTCTTAAATTTTATATATCTAATATTCAATCATTTGTCTTACGTAGAAGATGCAAAATAAAAAAAACGCTGTGCACTTTGGCGAACTTCAAATATCTTCTATATTATTCTTCAGACAAGCAGGTTCGTTCACGGTGTTTTCCTTTACTACCGAGCACATGGTAAATCGAGAATTAAAATGGTAATTAACAATTTCATTTGTGCCGGCGGGTATCGAATCTGGGTCGCTCGCGATCTGTGAAATTCACCAGGCGTGCTTTGCCCCTGAGCGTCTCTATAATATCAATAAAAATAAAACATTCTTATTGAAAAGACTAAAATAATAATTAGTAATTTTAGGTATAAGTAACGTAAAATAATTCTGTGAGTGTACCTACTTCAACACTTAATTTTCATGAAAACACTAAATGAAAATATTCAAAATACCGGCGATCACTTTCGACGTCGAAAACACGGAACAAACACTGTGACCAACTTTAAAATATAGTTCACTTTTTGTTCAGAAGATTTCTTGTGTTATTTTTCACTGTTATTACAAATAACAATAACGAAACTTTTGTTTTTGTCCGTTTGTCACTGCAACGGGAACCGCGGCGGAATCTGGTCGTGTTTAGTTGCATTTTTTGCCGGCTCTGCTCGGAATGTAACGGTGCGGAAGATTTACGAGTATTTCGTGTGGTGATGCCGCCTCCGCTAGGCGGTTCCTTTGCGTTGCACGCGCACATCTTCGCTTGTTTGTAACGTAGAGAACCGTAATCAATAGGGTTACTGTAGCTACAAGTTGGAAATTTTGGTAATGATTTCTTATATTTACGCGAATATTACATATTAAATGAAACTAATTTTATCGCGTTTAATTTTAACTTTTTAATTCCCGATCTTTCGGGTGCTTTACAGCACCCATGGTCATGGGGAGGGGCGGGGGGCTGAGGTGTTTGACCTCCCGATCTCAAAAGCTGAAGGTAGCCGGGCTAACTATGACATCGGGGTTAAAATTAACGCGATAAAATCCGTAAAATTAGTTTCTCTTAACGGAAATTTTGGGTTCAAAATCGTAGTCAACATTTGTGTAATTCCACCTTCTTCCCTCTCACTTCAGAAATAAGTCTGTCTTCACAAATAAGTACCTAGTACTATCTTCTAACCTATTTTTCCCGCACAGTGCGTGCACTGCTGTTTCGGTCTGGGTGCAGAAAGCCAGGATAATTATAAGCCATGAGGCACATATTCAAAGCCTCTTCTTCAGAAAGTTCTGAATTTATTTATATAATATTTTTAAAGGCCATTCCTACTGTGTTTCATTCTGAATGCTAGCTAGCATAGAACTAGTTCAGCCACAGTCCTCAGATGTGATAACGCATCTCAGCCTTCTTTATTTAAAGTAGGTTGCGGGTGTCCATAGATCACAGAAGCCACATAAGATCAGGTGGAATGTAAGTTGGTCTGTCATATCAATTATATAAACAAAAATGTTCCATTTTACCTTGAAGTGGCACTTAATTGAACACAGGTTTTAAATTAGTTCCCATTTCAACCGCAGTGCAATGATTGATAACAATGGTTTGTCACTCGTCTCATTAGCGTGACGTTTTTATTGCTTAACGCTTTATATTACACAGATAGCAGCGGTATCTCGACATATGTTTGTATATACATTTTATATATTTATACGTGGTAGAGCCACGCTGCAGCTGCAGCATGTTATGGTTGTAGCACGAATGGTTCGGTGATACGGGGAAGGACCACGCTCTCACAGAACACCAGCGTGAAAGGTGAGTGTAGAAAACCGGAGACCCTTTTTACTGGAAAGTAATCGTTTCATCTTAGTCCTCCGAGGTGACAGCGCATCTGCATTTTGATTCTTAATTGAGGGTAAATATAGATGTCTAGGGGCCACAGCATTTACTTACCATCAGGCGGACTGCGTTCTGGTTTGTCACCTTTATTCATAAAAAAATTTAGGTGGTTGAGCCTCACTGAAGCTGCATTATGCTGCTACACATAGGTTTCGGCTCGAATATTACTTGGTTAGGGTCTATGTTATACATTCCACCGCTGGTCAGAGGTCCCCTCTCATATAAAAAAGGGTGGAGCACTGCTCCAGTGCATGTTCCTTTCACGATTTTTTCCTTCAACCCTGGGCACTTAAAATTGCTATATAGCAATATATGACATTTTCATCAGTGCCAGCGAAGATCGAAGCTCAACATAAGGCAGATATTTCTTTTTTTTTTATTCACATAGGCTCATTTACAAGCTCTGATGAATTGTCAACAGCGAAAAAAAAAATACATTATATATTTATACGTGGTAGAGCCATGCTGCAGCTATATTAGTAGTATAATTGTAGCACGAATGGGTCGGCTCGACCGGGGAAGGACAACGCTCTCACAGAATACCAGCGTAAAATAGGAGCTTAACAATGCTGTGTTTCGTATGGTGAGTGTAGAGAACCGGAGACCCTTTTTACTGGAAAAGAGGCATTCCATCTTAGTCCATCTTAGTCTAGAGTCCTCACGGGTGACAACGCATCTGCATTTTGATTCGCAAACGAGGATAGATGTAGATGTCTATGGGCCACAGCAACCACTTACCATCAGGTGGACTATGTGCTAGTTTGTCACCCTATCCTATAAATATATATATACATATTATTAATTATTAATATACATAATGAATATAATACTAAAATAACATTAGTTTAAATTTGTTTAAATTAATCTGTTTAGATTATTCTGTGTGGAAATTGTTGACTTCCAAATGACCATGCGTTTATGTCATTAATGTAATTGTCAATTGTATAATATGCTTTTCTAATCAAAGTGTTTTTTACATTGTTTTTAAATTTATGTAATGGCAAGTCAAGCGTTGAATTAGGTATTTTGTTGCAAAATCGAATGCATAAATCGTTATTACAGACAGACACTTCAATTTTATTTATATGTATATAGATATTTCCAGCAACGGTATTACAGCCACATATTGCTATGAAAACATTGACCGTTAAGACGCGCCTTTAGAACTTGAAAAACTTAGTAATATTTGTCATACTCTGTCAACATAGCACTTGAAACCGGTCTGAGCTGCGACGTTCTAACAGCGACTCGCCCGACGCGATCACTCACGCGCGCTCAATTTTATCACCGTTTACGCAACGCGCGCGACGTTGCAACGAGGTCCTTTCCTTTATTTTCACTTGACACGCGTTGACCAGATACATTCGGGAAAGTTGTTTAAGTTTTGAAGCTGTTTAATTTAAACAACGAGTAGTGGCGGTGTAAGAATATCCACTAGGGTTGCCAAAAAGGTTGTTTAAAGCCAAACATGTCCGGCTAAAGCCGGACATGTTTAACTTTTGGGTTGTGTCCGGCCAAATTTTTATGTGTCCGGCCTGTCCGGCTTTTGTTAGGCTTTTGTTAGTGTAACGCGTTGCACGCATCGCTTGCAGAATGAGCGAAGCAATGCCGAATTTATCTATCCATATACATTATTACCAGCCAATACTATATTAAATATGGCTACGGCGGGTGGCGAAGAGCTGTGCGGTGCGCACGACGCGGAGTGGGGCCCCGCCCGCCCGCCGCGCTTGTTGGCTATGTTTGGCTTTCTAAAATTACTGTCCGGCTTTTAGGACCAAAGTCCGGCTTTTGGAGCGCCGAGTCCGGCTTTTTCATTTTAGGAGATGGCAACCCTATCCACTACCCCATATATCCCGTGGGTGTCGTAAGGTGCGACAGAGGAAGATTGGAACAGGGGATAAGCAGCAGCACCTTCCCGAGAACCACTCAAAGTAATAAAAAACTGCGGTTTCCAACCCTCTAGTCTGCTTACCGCTCTGGGTGTCAGGCGTCAGAACATGTAATATTTCGTAACATAGAAGAAATGTTCGTCTTGAAAAGTTCGTGATAGATAGAATTCGTCACCCTGATGGTAAGTGGATGCTGTGGCCCATAGACATCTACATTTATCCTCGATTAAGATTCAAAATGCAGATGCGTTGTCACCCCTGAGGACTAACATGGAATGCCTAGTTTCCATTAAAAAGGGTCTCCGGTTCTCTACACTTACCATACGAAACACAGCAGCATTAAGCTGCTATTTTACGGTGGTATTCTGTGAAAGCGTGGTCCTACTTCGGCCAAGCCGACCCATTCATGCTACAACCATAATATAGCTGCAGCATGGCTCTACCACAAATCTCCCGATTTGTTTCCCTCTGATGAACTAGCTAATGTTTTTAAGAAATTCTAATTGTTACAACCATAATTCTATGCGACTGTTAACGTTATACTTTCCATGTTAAAACATGTAACCTGTCAATATAAAAGCCTCTAATGACAAGAGCTCTTAATCAGATTAAACGTCAGTCTAAACGGCTTAGTCCGTAACAAGGCCTATGAAACCATTGCAACGTATGATATCATCTACCGCGGCCACTTACTGCGCGTCCTGGGAGACGGCCTACTTCTAACTGATTATTCTAATTGTCCAAATAAATTCCAGCCTACGTTGCTGCCATATACCATTTGTCATGATAGCGTGGGATGTATTTTTAACTAGTTTAACAGTATATGTGCGAATTTAGAAGTTGTATATTGAAACCATAGAGTTTGTTTTGCTTTAATGCATTCAACAATAGATACTAATTTGAATTTTTTGATCACGTTCGTTAGGTACTCGATTTTAATTATCGCTTGTTTTTTTTATTGAGCTGTAAAGTAATTGCCACTACATTATAAGTTTATTTATTTATTTATTCATAGGACACCAGCAGTGCACACATTACATTTTATTGAATGTGGGCTTAATCTAGGGACTGATGTGTGCACCCTTATAGGTGACACAGCATTACAAAATGCTATAGAAGTCTTTGTCCCTTTCTGTGTTTATAAATATATTTTAGAATGAACCACTCATGGCAAACAGAAGTCAGATTATAGGTTAAAGGACCTGAAGGTACTCAAACGAAGTTTAGGATTTCAATTTATTATAGTATAAAAAATTACAACAACATCATCATTAAGACAAGGCAGAGTTACAATAGCTTATAAAGAAATATGTCACAAAAAATAATACTTAAACATAATATATAACTAAGACAATAAAAACATGCACATAACTAAGCAGCTGCTGTAGGGAACATGGATATTAGATTATTATTAAATCATTCAATAGTTATTTATAATAGTGATCTATTACATTTTTCCTGTATTTAGGGAAAGTATCATGAAAATATCGACAGTAGGCAACACACCACAGAGTGAATTATAGGTGTCACACATTCGCGGTACCGGGGCGTATGACCCCATGTTAGTCCTGGATTGGATAAGTTGATAGATATAAATAATTATGATGAACAGGATAGATTTAAGTAGAAGATAAATTCTCTTCTTTCGATAAGTTGTCTTCCTACTTGAGAGCCGTGGCAGCTCAGGGGTTAAACGTTCGTCAATAATTTAAAATTAAAAATTTTGTACAACCGACTTCAATATAAATTATTAAGAATAACTCAAAAAATATTGGTCAGACCTTGATCAATTTATATGGGACCACATGAGAAGCACCAGCTTTCAAATAAAAAAAGAATCATCGAAATCGGTTCACCCAGAAAAAAGTTATGAGGTAACTAACACACATTTAAAAAAAACATACAGTCGAATTGAGTACCTCCTGCTTTTTGAAGTCGGTAGAAAATAACGCAACCCGACGGCACTAATGATATTGTTGCAATTTTAAGTGGTCACCACATGTTCAGTGATTAAAGGAAACATTGTAAGGAAAGCTGTATGTATAAGGAATAAAAAAATTTGTAAGACATGTGAAGTCCGCCAACGTGCACCGGAGCAGCGCGGTGAACTTACTGCTACATAACCCTCTCAGAAATGCGAGGAGGCCTGAGCTCATCAGTGAAACAAGGATCAGATTTTTTTTCTGTAAGAGGGAGCAAAAGATCTTGCGGCTCACCTGATAGTAAGTGATTACCGCCGCCCATGAACAACTGCAACACCAGGGATTGCATCATAGTCCTCAGGGGTGAGCACGCATCTTTTGATTCTTAATCGAGAATAAATTAATGTAGATGCCTATGGGCCACAGCATCCACTTACCATCAGGTGGACTGTGTGCTCGTTTGTCACCCTTATTCTATAAAAAGAGGGAATTGCAGGTGAACTGATGATGGGATCCATGAGGAAATCATTAAACTCCTCAATACACGACGAGCACGACATATGGGCAAAATTCTTTACCACGTCAACCATTATCGAGCAATATATTCTTTTTAGTTTTTTGAATCGCTTTTTACTTTTTTTACAGTTCAAATATGCTTAGTGAAAGTGCGAGGGCATGTTGCTTAATTGTATTCGCTTAGGTCCTTGCACAAGCGGACGACCGGGAAATGAGCATCGTGTTTTGTCGGTCGATTTATTAGAACCTTGGATTTTTTATTTTGTCATATCTTTTATGTGGAACCCATTGTTTTTCTTGATTCAAGATAACGCTAAAACAATGGTGTTTGTTATTGCGTTTTGTTACGTTGTCAAAGTAATAAACTTGTTTCTGCGTTAAATAAATTATTGGGAATAGCATTCGGGACAATCTGCAGCAGCGTTAAAATACACGTCAGGTCTCATCTGGTGATTGCAACAAATTCTCCATACTCATAACGGTCCATGTCCACACGCTAACGACGATGAATTTTGACATAAGATATATCAAGCTAGATTTACTTTTTCCATCTAGTGACGGATTAATACTTAGCTCTCAAAGATGACGAACATACGCGACGCAATGCTGCTGTGTCGCATATGTAACGAGAACTTAGGATGGACATCCACAGGGGTGAATCGTCTATGAACCATCATATGCTCTATATATTCCTTTTTATTATTCTTTTTAAAGAATGGGTGTGACAAACAAGTACACAATACACCTGATGGTAAGTGGATGCTGTGGCCCATAGACATCTACATCTATCCTACAGATGTGTTGTCACCCCTGAGGACTAAGATGCTGAGAAGAATCCTTCGTTTCCCGTAAAAAAGGTCTCCTGTTTTCAAACACAGCAGCACTAAGCTGCTTTTACGCTGGATTCTGTGAGAGCGTGGTCCTTCCCCGATCGAGCCGACCCATTCGTGCTACAACCATAATACAGCTGCAGCGTAGCTGTAGCACGTAAAAAAATAGTCTCATTTATCAGGAATCATGTAAAAAAATAAATTATTTGTGTGAGATATTATAACAATAGAAAAAAAACAACCGATGTTCTGTTTATCTGAATTATAAAAAAGTGAAAAATAGATATAATTTTTCGTCACCACTAAACGCATGTCACACAATTTACGGTATGGTGCTAATAAAGCTGTTGTGAGGAAATTCCGCAACTTAGTTTTGTAACGGCCAGACTAGAAACTAGTTTTAGCGCACATTTATAACACAGGTACAATAAATTGAAACTTTCCCTGCTCGTAATAAGACACATGAAATTGTGAAACATGCAAACGCACGCTCACACAAAACAAGTATGTATGTTAGATACATTTTAAGAGTATTGTGAAGTGCCGATACCCGGCGCGAGTAGATATTTTCAAAAATACTATCTGTTTCATACCGCTCGCTTTGTATCCTCGTATCGTGCGATAGAAAGGCAAGTCTTGGAAGCAATAGCCTACATTTCCTTTTTGAAATATTCTTTCGGGCGATAACGTTTTCACCCCCATAAAACCTTATGAAATTAGACAATTTTGGTCTCATTAGATTCAGTATATAGATATTTAGATGCTAATAACTTATATCGTACGCAATATATCTTTAAAATAAAAAACGTACGTATGTTTACGGGGGGAAAGACGTTATCGCTTTTTGTATGAAAACTTACAGTTTCATAATCCTCTCAAGCTTATATTATTTAATTTTAACTAATCCCTAAGACATAATTTGTTATGCTGACACTACACAATGGTTACAACCTTCCATCGTTCGAGCGAAACCGAGCGAACGCGTTCCAACCGCAAACCATGCGATTAAAAGCCATAGTATAGACAAAAACAGTCGACGCTAATTATACATCAGAATAAACAGTCTGTTTATAAAGGGCCGATTCGTGCGAGCTAACGAACTAGGTCGTACTCCTTTAACGTAGTGTGTCGATGTACTGCGAATAACCGGAAAAACTTAGACGAAACGTCCAGCGCGCGCGCGTGAACCATCCGATATATCGATCCGGTTTAAGGGTTCGTTGAAGCTCTAAGTTGAACGGACCTAGATCCATGTAGAGCCGGCATTAAATTAATTATAATAACAGACGCACATTATATGGCACAGACCTTTTAATTCTGAAGTAGTATTGGAACAGAAAAGTGTGAGACTTTATAATATATTTTTGAAATTTTAATATTTTTATTTCTAAATATGCAGGTATTCGACGATATTTTGCTTTCAAATATTAAAACCAAGATTGCTTCATCATCATTATGATCATTATCAACAAGACATCATTATTAGTCCACTGCTAAACATACGCCCCCAAAAATGCATCAAAACACGGTTCTGACTTCTGAGCCATCTGCATCCATCGACTTCCTGCACGTCTTATCAGAACGTCCCTCCATCCAGTGGCGGGCCGCTTCTGGCCGTCACTTCACTTATCGGTACGGAGCTGTCACTCGAGAACCTTTCTTCCCCATCGTCGGTTCTTCGAGCTGTATTGTCGGCCTGTTACCACCTCAGATTGCTTGCAGACTAACTATTCGAATCTAAAACCACTAAGCTTTCTCTCCTGTATAGGCTTTGTGGATTTGTAGTATGTATTATCCAAAGGTCTGCTAGTAGATTTCGATCACATAGCGAGATTTTTAATGACCAGATATTATCCGTGAAGAATATATTATAGGACTGTTAATATTCCTTTATTCCAAACACAGGGGCAATTAATTGTCTTTGCCTTATCTTGTTCACCGTAACGCTTATGGTATAAAATGTTGTTCAACTAAATGTTGACGTCGAATAGATGTCGAAACCAGGGAAGCGGTACTTCGGCCACCGAGTCTCGTTGTCATCGCTTTTTTTTTAATCGCATGACATCAGCGTACGTTTAATGCCATGTTTGTAAGCTTTAACCTTGTTAAGTGCCCTCTACTGTGGCATTCGTCATCGATTGTATGCAATATTCTCTCGTAAGTTATATTTTAAATATCGTCTTGGTTCCCGGATGTCGATGATAATGCGTTATATCTATTTCATAGACCGTGTAGTGGCGGTGTTAAAATATCCACTCATATCGTCCCTGGGATGTCGTAAGAGGCTACAGACAAAGAAGCTAGGAGATGGACAACAGCGTCTTCCTAATGACAACTAGTATAAAAAGATTGCTGCTGTCCACCCGCCTGCCAAGTGTGGTAACTATGGCAAACGTCCCCCTAATGACGAAATCTGTGGGGACGCCTTTGTTCAGCAGTGGACTTTTGATAGGCTGTAAGGATCATTTTCATTGATCTCAAATAAAAAGTGTGTTCAAAGACACTACTAGTATGATAGTATTATGTTGTATAGAATAGACACATTGACAACTGCAACATGAAAATGTTAAGACTATATAAAAGATCATGTAATTAAATAAAGCCATTTTTCTACCGACTTCAAAAAGGAGGATACTCAATTCGACTGCATGTTCATTTTTTATGTGTGTTACCTCATAACTTTTTTCTGGGTGAATCGATTTCGATGATTCTTTTTTTATTTGAAAGCTGGTGCTTGATCAAGGTCTAACCAATAGTTTTTGAGTTATTCTTAATTATTTATATTGAAGTCGGTTGTACAAAAATTTTTATATTTAATTTTATTTGACCGTGTAGTGGTCGTGTAAGAATATCCACGACTCCATATCTAAAAGAGTCCTCTTCACTCTAGCGATCAACTATATCAACAATAAAAACTATCTTACTATCAACAATATAGACTTTCACACAAGAATACCGCCATCCGTCCCCTATTTTATCGCCTACGAGCCTAGTTCGGGGCTGACGATTCTGAAAGAACAAAACGCAATATTGTATAGCTATAATAAACCTATTTCCATTAAATCTAACAGCATAAAGCGTCTATCTGTAAGTCATAAAACCCTGTCGGTAGCATATCGAGACCGTCATTTTGCTTGATAATGGACTACCGGCACATATTATAACATAATGCACATACATTATGTTTCGATTTAAGTGCTTGCCGATTGATTTCGAACTTATCTATGTTACGATCTCCGAATATCCGAAATGTTCTCGACATTTTTAACAGAACAATAAAAATATTCAAAATTACTGCTAAATATTCAAAAGTATTTAATGTGTTTAATCATATAGGTAATGCCTAAATACTCAAACGCTACTCAATTTTAAATATTTAGCCATTAGTCGTACATTAATTGTGAGCATACAATAATAATATTAAATAAATAAAGCCAGTGTCAATTATGTGAAGGTGATGCCAGTGATGCGATCAAAGAACCGCTGACCTTGTACAAGAAATTATATTTTGTCTTGAAGCGGCAGCAGCCAATGGTTAAGATTACGGACATCGCAACTTAAAAGTCGTGAATTTGAATCCTCCTTTCATCTATTGTTTTGAATTTAAAAACAATTAGAATTAAATTATGTTAATACTAAAAAAAAATTAGGTTAGGTTTTACAATAAGAAATTATTGTAAAACCTAACCGAGTCCTAACGACTAAGTTTATTTGGAGTAGTAATGTTACATTAAAAGAATAATACAGATATTCTAAAGGCTTCGCTTTGTTTATGTTTTTATCCTCTGTAATCGATCAATATATTCTTTACTAGTATCCGCCTCGGCTTCGCACGGTTGATTTCTGGATCTCGGCAACAACGCCACCTACCTGGTCCAATTGTGAATCTAAACCATTCTCTAATCAATTTAATCACACACACAAAATTTCATCAAAATCGGTCCAGCCGTTTAGGAGGAGTTCAGTCACATACACACGGACAGAAGAATTATATGTATAACATTATATGATATTCATGTATTATATATAAACCTTCCTCTTGAATCATTCTGTCTATTGATGAAAACCACATCAAAATCCGTTGCGTTGTTTAAAAGGTCTAAACGGGAAGTGACTTTGTTTTATACTATGTAAGATTGTACATCAATAAACATTAAAACGAAAAAAAAAATGAAATAAATTATAAGAAGGAACCAATTTCTTCCAGAGAACCTTTTTGCGCAAAGAACTGTTTACAGTTTACAACGAATGGCGAATAGGGAATACGTAGGTGTACAAAAATTAGATCATCGGGAGCAAACAAGATGGGCATATTATGTTTCTTTTAAATTAAGAAACATTTCCATTAAAAATCACTATGTACAAATGTATGGTATGTTATACATAGAATGAACCATATAAAGCATAATAATAACAAGATCGTTCAATCTCTACCTTATATCACTTGTCAGAATCGCGAGCTACCCACCTGCGAGACGACAGTAATAACCACTTTCGCGTGAGAGTCCATTGTCTGCCGACCATTGTAATGCCACTTGATCTTGAAACTTAGTGCGATACTTTCTTAAATTTTCTGAGAAAATCGATTTGTCCAATGGATCGTTTAATGATGAATGGATCTATGTGTAGATCTTTGATGCGCTACTAGATTTCTAATTGCTATCGCTTGTTAAATCTTAAAATCTGTGTTTGCATTGCAAGATTGCAAGAAATCGAAAAAAATAAAATCCAAATCTAAGCACGGTATTGCCAGGCTTTGAGATCTGTTAGTTTGTTTGCATAGCACGAGTTAAATATGACATATATTACGTACATTTATGGGATAATGATAAAAGTTATTGCACAAGATCAGAGGCTCTTTGATCACATCACTTACGCATAATAATTGATATTGACTTTATTTATTTATTATAATTATTATTATAAGCAAACACTTCAAATACTCGTCAATAATTTAAATAGAACCATAGAAAAAAATTATGAAAACAATGATTGGAGTTCTGCACCGAAATAAACTGGTTACTTTACCTTTACCACGCAGTCAGCAATTATTATAATTTAACGATTTGTTTAATTTCAATAATCATAATGAATTAACAATGGCAACAATATTGAGAGCATCATTCAGATATACACATTGAGTTATACGTACTAGAGAAGCTCTTCCAAACAAAAAATGTGCGCAACTCTATGTCTTCGCGCATGCGCGGTAGATAGTAAAATATTACGATATTATTACCTATTTATTCACTTGAACAACAAAAAATTTTACTTACTTGAGTACTGAATTGTTATTTACGTAAGGTTTAAACTTTAATTTGAAATCTCGTATTATTATCGCCGCTCTGCAAGAATATTGAAGCCACAGTAAATGACACTAAAGTAAGGTGTACGGATTGCAGTACAGTTCAGTTGAACATAGTGAATGTTCGGAATGCGAAATCTAGTGCGTAGTACATATATATCAATGGATATACACAACAAAAGTAGTTTACGAGTTCAAATGTAAAAAAAAACATTAGTTAGTTTTCAAAAGCTTTGTGAACAAAATAAAAGAAAAGCAACATAATATAAATAATAAAACGCGATAAAATCCAAAAAATGTCTAAAACAAATTTTTGGATTTTATCGCGTTTAATTTAGTTTCTTATAATTTCCCGACGTTTCTAGTGCTTTGCAGCACCAAATGCCACGGAGCGACTGAGGTGCTATGCCTTGAAGCGGCAGTAGCCAATGCTAAGATTACGGATCTCGGAATTTAAGTCGTTAGTTTGAATCCGCCTCGTCTTGTGTTTGCTTATTTTGAGGTAATTTTGATGGAACTGCTAGTATTTTTCTAAATATAAAAAATGGTCAAATGACTTGAAGCTATTGCCATGATCAAAGACATCTAAAGGACACAATATAAACCCATAAATAGTTAATAATAATCAAATTCAAATTATAAATAAAAACCCTTCTTTTCAATTTCATAGTACCAGGAAGACAGAACATGACATGGGTTGAGTGCCGATGTATATGACATTACTCTTAGCCCTGGTCCATTTCTGTTAAGCGTGTACATAGGCTTATCCAAATATTGCTGTTTTGCGACAATGTGCTAAAATACCGGTTTGTGTGAAAGCCATCGTTAATTTGATTTGCATACAGTGAACGCCAAGTGTTATCAAATTTTCGAAGTTATAAGTGCCTAGGGATGTGCTAAAAAAATTAAGAAATTGCTAAATATTAGACATGCGTAATTTTACTATTCAAATATGGCTTTTCTTTAATATTATAACCATATATAGAGAATCCACTAGCTCATAGTATTTGGCCACAAAGCTATACAAACAACTATTGCGACCATTTGAGCGTAAAATTAGTTATAAATTCTATGGGAACTTTCGGTTATCTTTTATTTATTATTTAAACTCAGCATATACACTTATTATATGTAAAACTAGTTAGAGATCGATACCAGCTCGTCACGGGCGTTCGAGTCCGCCGCATGGTCCCACGGACGTGGGATCTGCGACCACAAGCTTCTACATTAAGCTTTTTCATTGTTGTTTTATCTCTAGTCATTCTTATCTCGGTAGCAAAAATTGTTTCGAATGGAGAAATTTAGTGAATTACTGTAAGTGAAAATATGTCGCCCTGGTCCAGTTTACTTTAGCATAACAATATCAAATATTTGTGTGTGGTGGTAGTGACGTAAAAAGGTGATTTTTTATTGTTATGATCTATTTAACGAACATGCTCAAACATAAGCTTCCTTTAAAAAATAATTATTAAAATCTGCTTACAGTCTACGAAGATATCGCGTAACATACATACAAAATAAACATACACTTGAATTGAGAACCTACTCATTTTTGAAGTCTTTTTTTTATGAGAGGGGGCAAACGAGCATGCGGCTCACCTGATAGTAAGTGACTACCGCTGTCCAAGAAAAACTGCAACACCAGGGGAATTGCAGATGTGTTGCCGGTCTTTTAAAAAAGAATAGGCTCTTTTCTTGAAGGTCCCCAAGTCGTATCGGTCCGGAAAAATCGGTGGTGGTAATTGATTCCATAAGGAAGTTGTGCGAGGAAGAAGATTTCTTGTAAATCGCACATTGGTGGACCGCTAATCATCCAGATGGTGTGAATGGTATCTCGAGTCTTGTCGCGATGTACGGCTGGAATTAGTCCGAACAATTCCTCTGAGCACTGGTATTACGTATACGACAGAATACGCAAAGAGAAGCAACGTCTCTTCGCAGGGCCAGTGAGTCACGCCGATCTGAAAGAGCTCGGTCGCCGACGATTCGAAAACGCTCTGCGCTGGGTGCGATCAAATGGAAGGAGCTGGCACTGGAGAGCCCCAGCCCAGAGATGGGATCAGTATTCCATGTGAGGCAGAAACTGCGCCTTGTAAAGTTGCAGGCGATGTGCCGGCATGAAATACTGTCCCGCTCTGCTAAGCACGTCAAGCTTTTTAGAGGCCAACTTGGCCTTCTCTTCCAATTGACCTCGAAACTGCACGTCATTCGATATGTCGACGCCGAGGATTCCGATACTGGCTGAGGCAACAAGGAGTGCACTGAAACTGAGGAGATACGACAAATGGGTTAAAACAAATTAGGGAAACATTATCTTTCCCTCTAATATCTCCCTCTTCTTTTCCTTTTATGTATTTTTATAATCACTAGTTTGTAATTTTAAGTACATTCGTTGCTTTTATAGTTCATATTTTATATTATGATGTTATTTATAGTGCACCGTGCTCATACATTTTTCTTCTTTATTTTAGGAGTAATTTGTTTTCTTGGTGCATTTAAAATACAAACCTAACTTTTATTACCAACAGCAACTCTCCATTAGCTACACTTGAAGCATTTAATCATCATCATCATCGTCATTACAGCCCTTCACAAGTGCACTGCTGAACATAGGCCTCCCCCAATTAACGCCACAAAGCACGGTCCTGAGCCACCTGCATCCATCGACTTCCTGCATATCTTTCCAGCTCGTCACTCCATCCAGTGGGTGGTTGACCTACACTTCGCTTACCTTATTAAAGCATTTAATAATATTTAAATATTTCACATTGAATATAAATTTCTATCCATCCATTACAGTAAAATTAAAGTCCACTGGTGAACATAGGTCTACTACATAGGAGGATTTTGCCATAGCTGCCACGCTTTGCAGGCGGGTTAACTACTGCAGTTTTTTATAATTTTGATTTGAAGATGTTGCTGCCCTTCTCCTGTTCAAGTTTACCTCTGTCGCTTCTAACGACACCTACGGGACGTAACTGACGGGCAGAAAAAACTTCACCCTATGTACCTATTCAATCTATGTGCAGTTTTTGTCGTACGGAGTCCGATATAACGAATTTGTCCTGTTTCTATCTAAATTTGGCGTGATTTTTTTTTAAATATAAAATTAAATAAATGCGTCATTAAGTAATTTTTGATTATAACTTATTTTAGGTTTTTTTTAAAAAATGAGTCGTATTTGACCTGATGGTGCGAGTTAATCTAGGAAAACCAGGGTTAATGTTAAGATTATACCACCTAAAGAGTTTTTGGTAAACATCTATGTTAGCTTTTTAAATGAAATATAATATATAGCACGAGAACAGTATTAAAACTATAGCGTGAACGAGATCATTAAACGCCGTAAAAAAAAATTATCATGTAACCAGCTGGTACCCAGCGCGTTGCTGCCGCAAAAGAAATAATTGTGGAAATATCATTTTAAATTTGGAAGAGTTATATTGTTTAATTAGCAATGATAATAAAAAATTCATTGAAATTAAATGATATTTTATTTTCAAATAAATTTGTCGGTACGATACGCGCGCCACCTACTGTAAGTTAATTACACTATGCCTTTAACGTTCACGCAAGCACAGAATAGATGATAGTACAAGTAGCGCAAGTGCAAGCAATAAGTTGACAACATTTTACCGCAATCTAATGAACGGTATGGCAGCGCATAAAATACGAACCAACAAACATTAGTTTTTATATATTAGAAGAAGATAGATGTTCATAATGTACACCCAGGGAAGAAAAACAAATGCCTCAAAATAATGTTTAAAGCTGTAATTATCATTACCCATCTGCGATGCAGTATTGTCACTGGTAAATTGGGATATGTGGTTAAAGGAATAAAAGGGAACGAAGGCTGGACTTAGTGTTTATTTTAATATATATAATAATAATAATAATAATAATGTCCTTCAGACCGAATTTCGTTCACGGCGGCTAGTCACCACGGAGACTAGCCATCTGCGCAGGACAGGATTATAGTGCCCAAGTGCATGCGCAAGCACAGATGCACTCCCTACTCCCTCACTTTCATAGTTCGGTGGGACGGTAATTCCACACGACCGAAGATCAGGCGCAGGACCAACGGCTTTACGTGCTTTCCGAGGCACGGGGGTGAAACACCGCCAACTTCCTAACTCCGTGCTGTTATTGAGAATTACTTGAAAGAAAAACCCAATAACTTATTTTGGCCCGACCTGGGATTCGAACCCGGGACCTCAAGACAGCAATCGCTTTAACGACCACTAGACCAACGAATCATTCTAACAGGGATTCCCAAAGTGGTCGGTTTCCCAGGAGTCGACATAAACGAAAACTGATTTTGGGGGTCGACGAGGTCTAAAAATCGACCCCTATTAATTAACACAAGTTTTTATTTTTTATGTTTACTTTGCGATTGTAATGTTTTTTTTTTCAAAAAATAATTACCTACTTAAGTATTTTTACGTAATTAATAGTTATTAATCACACTAGATATTTACTGAATTTTATGTCTATTTAGGTATTTTGTTAAATTTTGATGAGAAAATGATGTCAAGTTTACTCACTTAACCAACCGCATAGTTTTTAAATTCGTAAGTATTTTGTATCAATAGGAAAAAAACTAGAGATAGGATTTTGAAAGTAATTTGGCTATGGGGGTCTGAGGTATCAGTACATTTTGGATTGCCCAAAATAGTTTGGGAATCCCTGTTCTATAGTATATCTAATGTTAAAACGATTTAGTGCTATCACTACCACAGTTAATTGCTTTTTATGTGGGAACTTTTTTACGATAAAAGATTGATGCATGCCGCATAGAAACAGAACAACGATCGGCAAGCAAGCGTCGAGGTATGCGTTAAAGCATGCAGCCGGAGATATGTGACAAGTATTACTGTATTAATAATGATATGCGCCAACCATTCAACAATATGATGTGCGCTTTGAATTAATGATTGTCATCATTTTTGAATAATGCATGTTTGTGAAACTATTCACCATGGTTGACGTTCTTCGTTACTTATGGAAAACTAGTAAGTTTCTGTACATAAAGTTGTTTTATGTACTTTTATTTAATGTAACAATTATGAAGTCATGTGGAAACAGACCTATTTAACCGACTTCAGTAAAGGGAGCAAGTCCCCAATTAATCACAATATTTTATATTTGTTAAGCGATAATTCTTTACGACGTTGTCTTCAATGATTTGTTTGTTTCTTAGGGGTGGTCTCATATGGTCTAGATATCTGGTCAAGATGAGATCCATGATAAAATCATCAAACTCTTCAATTTGCAACGGCATCCGCACAACATATGGGCGAATAATTATTTTGACCGATTTCTATGATTATATTTTTTTAGATGTTAAGTTTTTGTTTTTGCAGTTGTAAGAACTTATGATTAAACTAAAAAAACGACTTCAATTTTTTTTTTTAAAGTTTAATTATAAGTTCTTGAAATTATCTTGCAAGTTTCAATTAGTTAAAATTGCTTTGAAGTGTAAGAAGCGGTTGAATCGGTTTTAAGGTATTTATTACGTTACTCATGGAAAAATCCAGCCTATAGATTAGATTTACAATAAATAATGTTGCTTTATTTGAATAAAGAGAAGGAAAAAAAAAATTACGCTATGATAGGTACTCGTATCACAGTGCTTGTTTACCGTTGTTTACATCACGATGCTTATGTTAAATAATTGTTTATTTTTCGGACTTTTGAAATGATTTTAGACAAGAGTGAAAATAATAACGCGATATTTAGCACTACCGATGTGGGCAATGCGTTATTTCCTCTGTCAGCTACTGTAGGTTTTTTTTTATATTTATTAATCAAAAGTGTTCATACGTATTTTATACTTGATTTGTACAATTAAACCACAAACGCACTGCTCGATATTAAATAATTAGTTGCTTCTTGCCTTGCGTTGCGAGACGCTTGTAGGGAGCTTTCATACTCTCGTTCGCTCTGCTTATGACGTAAATGATCATGTATTCTCATAAGCAACACAAACTACATGGTCTGATTTCTGATATCGTTAGATCAGAAGCAATTTCAAGTGGTACCTATATAAATACGAAGATTTGTCAATTCTGATAAAATCTGTCTAAAATCTGTTTGTCAAATGTCAAATAAGATAAATCTTGTCTAAATCATGTCTTGTGGTCGTCTTATGTTGTAAGTAGGCTTTAAGGCTTTAATAGTAGACAGATACTACGCCATCTGTCGGAAGGATTTATTGTTATTTCCTTATTAAGGCCATTGTACGCCACTGCATATTATCATAGATATTCTGATACAAACGCATCTTGCTTTTTTTTAAATAAATTGATAGTGTTTGTATCTTATTCCTATTATATTTAATTACCGTGTAGTAGCGGTTCACTACCCCATATCATCCCGTGGGTGTCGTAAGAGGGGACAGACGGAAACAAATCAGGAAATGGCCAGCAGCGTCTCCCTAATAACGACTAAAAATAAAAAATAAAACTGCGGTTGTCAACCCGCCAAGTGTGGCAATTATGTCAAATGTTACAACTATGAGGCAATCTATGAAGTAATGCCAGTACCAACTTAAATGATTCAAGCGTGACACAAATACGAAATATTCTATGATATTAATGTATTTAACCATTGGGCTATAACGGAAATAACAGATCTTTAAATTATTTGCGATGTGGGTGTAATAAATTGAACGGCGTTAGATATTAAAGTGGCGACTTTCTCGATCGATCTACAAGGAATATTTTATACCGCTGCCAAGATCAGCCCACCTATCCTTACCGGGCGCCCCGATACATACATCAACGGTTAAATGTAGATCGATTTGTAACCGAGTTGAGTACGTAATCGATTCTCGTCAGGTACGCGAGTGTAGCACACTATTCCCGATTGGTAGTGGGCGGTTTTGACCGCAATTGCAACGTAACGGTTCATTCTTTATAATAATGCGTATTGTTCTCATTACGGGTATAGTTGTTGATTTTCATATATAGGTATAATAGAGCCATGCTGCAGCTATATTAATAGTATAGTTGTAGCACGAATGGGTCGGCTCGAATGACCACTCTCTCATAGAATACCAGCGTAAAATAGCAGCTTAATGCTGCTGTGTTTCGTATGGTGAGTGTAGAGAACCGGAGACCCTTTTTCTTGGAAACGAGGCATTCCATCTTAGTCCTTAGTGATGACAACGCATACGCATTTTGATTTTTAATCGAGAATATATGTAGATGTCCATTTACCATCAGGTTGATTGTGTGCTCGTTTGTTACTCTTATTCTATAAAAAAAATTGTCTGTCTACCTCGATATCGGAAAAGTGATGTAATCGATTTCGATCGCTATGAAAATTTTCGAAAACTAGATTTTTATTTATGTGACTACTTCGTTTGCGTACTCTGACAGTCTTTCGGATTTGGATGGGTAATAATATTCCCATGTTTCTGACAAGTAATGGTGACAAACGAGTGCACTGTCCACTTGATGGTAAGTGGATACTGTGGTCAATAGACACTTGCCCTTATCCTCAGAATCAAAATGCTGATGCGTTGTCACCCCTGAGGACTAAAATGGAATGCCCCGATAGCAGTATTTATCGTATAACATCAATATGTTGGTATTTTAACCTGGTGTTTTAATCAACCCATTTATGTTGCAGTCATATTATAGCTGCAATACGGCTCAAACACGTATTAAACATTCATATTATCTACTTCACTGAGTTTCATTTGACAGGAAATTATAATAGAAAGCAAAGTTGTGATTCAGTCAATCACCTCTTTAGTTTGTTCACTCAATCATCTTTTTAACAGATTAAATATTATTTTTATAGATGTGAAAGAAAGTACCTATAAACAAATAGAATATTGTTATAGAGATAAGGGAGCATTTCTTAATCCTACATTGTCATTGACAGGTATCCGTTTATTTTTAAGTCATCGTACAATCTTCTGACACTCTTTCTTATCTAGACGAAGCGGAAAGTGAAAATAAAAAATATACTGCGCATTTCAATTTACGTTCTAGCCGAACGCGAAAGTGTACATAGAGTTATCGCAATAATAACACAAATATCTTTCGGAAAAAAAAAACATTTTGTTTGTTAAAATTTAAATGGAACATCCAAGACAGTATGCTTGTGGAAACCGCGTTTGTTATTCGTAAGTTTATTATTTTTTTCTAATTTCTTGTACCCTTTAAACTATCGTTATTAAGAAATTGCTACAAATATGTTTTTTTTTTCATAAAATTAAAGTGACAAACAAACTTACAGTTCACCTGATAGTATATGGCTACTGGAACCTATGAATACCTGCAACTTGAAATAAAGAAGGCTACAGATGCGTCGTCACCTCTGAAGACTAAGATGGATTGCCTCACAGCCTGTAAATGTACTGGCTTTTTACCCCTTACGTAAGCAGCAATATCTAAAAGAGAGTGATACCTACCCAGACATATTTCTAGGTAGAAAAAGAGTCCTACTACCCATGTACATCACAGAAATTGAATTTGTTACCTGTACTATATAGGTGCTAAAACTTTATCGGTTTTCCATTTGAACATTAACAACTAGAGACCGGATTATATGCCTTTGCATATTGCATATGCATTGGCATATTTAGCCCCTTTTCAGCAGTAGTTGCATATTTTTGCAAAATTTTTGAAATCTTGCATATTTCGCTCGATCTCCATCTCGTTCCGATGTCTCACACCAAAGACATTCGTTCGTTAAGCGCGCGGCTAGAGGATTGACCGACTCCAGCGAGTCCTGCGCATGTCAGAGCCAGGCCAGCTATTGTTGCAAGAGCTATTCCCGAGTAAACTCAAAGAAAAGTTTCAAACTGAGCAATAACCCAGGGTTTCATCAACGGGGCGGGTGAAATTTTGCCCGGCACAATAAGTCCAAACCTTAGATTAGAGAATAAATAATCTATGTATATCCAAATATGGCACCCAAATTTAAATTCTGCCCTGTCATCTCAGTGGACGTAGAACGGTCCTTTTTCGCTTACAAAAATGTATTAAGCGATCGAATACAAAATTTATCTACAGAACATTTGGAACAGTACATACTTAAAGGGTTAGTCTTAAAGGTAAATTGTAAATTTCATTGTTAAATATATTTTGTACTTAATATTTTCGCAAATACGATTGTTATCGTTGAGAAAGAATAGCTATTTAAAATAAAAATAAAACATTTAAAAATACGATTTTTTTTATTATTTCATGTTGCATATTTTGGCCCTTTTTATGGATTTTCGTGCATATTTTAGCAATTTTTCTTGCTTATTTGCATGCATATTTTGGGCTTTTCATGTTACATATTATCCGGTCTTTATTACTAACTATCTTAATATTTGAAAACTTACATTTATGTTGGTAGTATAACTACAAATGTTATATTTCATTGTATATCCCAAAATTATATTAAGTACTAAATTATTTGGTTAAGGACATTATTTCGTCATTACTTTTGCAAATGTTGTTTAAGATATCTAGAGTTACGAGTAATAAATAGATACTCGTACAACAAGTGGTTGTTATATTAGCACTTTAAATTTGTTTACTTATTAATATCGGTCACTAATAAAAAACTAGATACACAATCCCATCCAAAAGTTCTCTAAAAACTTTCGCCAATTGTTTTGACGTAATTCTAGTTGAAATAAATATACATTAATGTAAATTCAACCTTAAATGCATTGCCTAAAGTTGTATTCACAAAGCTACGTACAAATTAAAAGCGCACCCAAATGTTCGAGTGGGCGCTCATTCGGTAAGGACATTTTTTGTCACTGATTGTGTATCTAGTTTTTTATTAGTGATCGATGCTTATTAAAAATTCTTATTAAATGTTAATGCAACAATTTATTCATTATCTGTTACTAACAAATATTTTTATACAATGATGAGCTTCGTATAATTAACAAATTATATTTAAGTGTTGTTTGTCTCGTATGAGTTCGAGACACAGTAGATTGTTGGAATTGTTTACTTCGAGTTCTTGTTGACAACAAAGGGCTGTGTACTCATTAGTTAAATCATCGCTAATCTTTTTTACTTCTTATCTGTTTGAATTTTGGGGAGCCTAACGATGTTTACCTCCGCTTTCGATATTTACTTTTGATGTTAGTTCATATCTCGCAGTAGTCCACCAAGGGTGATCTCTGGGGTCACAATTATTAAGTATTGTCGAGCGTTTATTCATAGTTCGTGTTGTACTCATGGATTTAAGTAATTTCCCAATAAATGTAAGTGATACCAGTGGACTAAAACAATGTTCTAATATCACGCACGTTTATACTATTTTCGTTAAAATGGTTGTTCTGTTGCGTTTTAAATTCGGTGGTTTTTTAACTCCTTCGGATAATGGTAAGTTCATTATATACATATAACCATGATAGCGTTTACGTACGATCAATTATAGATATTATTTGCTTAATAGATATACAAAGTGTTATATACTCACGAAAAAAAGAATACGTTGATGTCTTTCACAGATGTTTTTCTATAATAAAGAATTTATATTCGTTGTAGTTGATATTCTCCTAAAACAAATGTAAGTTGTATTTTTTTTCTTAATTGAAGTGACAAACGAACTTTCAATCCACCTGATGGTAAGTAGCTACTGCAGTCCTTGGATATCTTCCGCAGTCAACTTCAAACAAAGAAAGTTGCAGATGTATTGTCACCTCTGAGAACTGAAATGTATAGTAATGCCTCATGGGCTCTCTATACCCTTCAGACCGAAACATACTAGTAGCAGTACAAGCACTAATGTGGCGGAAGAAAGATAGAATAGAATATTTAATAGGTCCCAAATAGACCCCTATGCAGAAAAAGAGTCTTACCACATAGAAAAGTAGTTCGCTTAATTGTGCTTGTCCATTTATAACATAAGATATACTTACTATTTATTTTATTATAATTATTATTATATAGAGTTGCGAAAACTGTATATCTGATTCAAAGATCTGATCATAAGTTATGAAAACGCAAATTTACAGTGAACTTCAGTTTTTGATATTAAATGAGGATAATGGTGATGTGATAATGATGTCCTCCTATTTACGTCCACGGCAACGAATTCCGATATGAACAAAGGATATTTGAATAACTAGAATGCACTAAAAGAAACGATGAGTTTGTATCTCTCAACGCATAACTCCGCGGTTGCTCAGTATACTCGTATGACTCACGTTTCCGCTGCACTTGCTACAAGTGACTAATTAACGATTCTTTTACCGGTTTGAAGATGTTCTACTGCATACTAATAGTAATATTTAATACGTATTCTGATATAATTAAAAAACGTCTACGATGAATGCTTCGAAACTGTTATATAAAAAGAACAAGAGTTCCATTTTACATTTGACATCTGGATTTTTACGATTTTTAATTGTTGAAAGACTTAAAATGACATAATATAATACTTTGTTCATAATTAAACAGAGAAAGCACAATTACATACTATTTTATCATTAACTTAAGTACCTATCAATAGGTAAAATCTTAAAGCAAGTAATCACAGATATGAGAAGATGATAAGAAAGTGATATTTGTCTAGCATCATACGATGACAATTAGATGTATTTCCGCCGAGATGTTTTAATTGAAATAATTTATGATATGAACTAAAAAAGGTGCAAATGACGTATGCACTACTTATTAATAATAAACATATATTTAGGAATTGCAATGTCACATCCTGTGGTATTTATGTCAATACACGAGGAGTCTAGACGTGTTAAATATATCCAAGTACAGTCAGCTTAGCAATTATCTGTCATCCTCGAAATCGTTTTTATTTCGCTCTGAAATGAATTCAGTGATGTGTTTATTTATTTTATAGAATAAGCGTGATAAGTGAGCACATAGATACACTGATGGTAAGTGGATGCTGTGGCCCATAGACATCTACATTCTACTATCATCTACATTTATCCCCGATTGAGAATCAAAATGCAGATGCGTTGTCACCCCTGAGGACTAAGATGGAATGCTTCGTATCCAGTAAAAAGGGTCTCCGGTTCTCTACATACATAGCTGCAGCGTGGCTCTACCGCCGCTGTCAAAATTGTTACTTGGTTACTTCATTATCAATGCAGCCTTTCTCAAGCTATTTTTGTAATCTATTGGAATTACCTATGTCTCAGAATCTACTTGTGATTAACTGTAGATAATGATGTTATGGCGTAATTAAGTTACTTTTTTATATTTAATATTTGTTTTCGTGTTTATATCAAAAAAATATTGTAGAACATAAAAAAATAACTCTATGTTTTAGTGACAACTGTATCGTTTGTCACATTAAAACAAAAATACTTTTAAAAATAGATGTTTTATTATTTGTTTACTCGTTCCGTCTGGTCGGTTGCGTAAATTTTGGCGACGATTCTAAGTATTGATTCATGCACTTTCGACGCGGCAATTTTCATCGACGCCAATTTGGTGTCAATTTGACACAGATTATAAAAAATTAGTTTTGTATGTTATTATTCCGCCATCTGTCAAATATCGCAAGATTTTCTTTAGGTAAGCTTTTTTATAGAGTTAAAGGCGACAAACGAGCATATAATTTACCTGAAGGTAGTGGATACTGCCTTCATTTATTCTCGATTAAGAATCAAAGTGCAGATGCGTTGTTGCCCTGAGGACTTATACGGAATGCCTTGTTATAAGTAAAAAGAGTCTCCGTTTCCCGTCACTAACTAAACAAAACCAGCAGTAGTATGCTACTAATTCACACTGGTATCATATGCAAGCTTGGTCCTTATTATATAATTACACTGCCACTCTACTCTCTGCAGTCGATGTCTTACGCCGCCACCATAAGGAAAACTGTACTAATTGTTTATACTTTAACTTATGCAATGATATACTTTTTTATAAAACGGAAGTGACGAACGAACTTCAAACAAAGATGGCTACAGATGCGTTGTCACCTCTGCGAACTATGATAGAATGCCTCACAGATTGTAAATATGCTGGCTCTCTATACTAGGGTTGCCAACCGTCCTGTTTTCCCAGGACATGTCCTAGTTTTTGTAGTGTCCTGGGATGTCCTGGATAGTTTTTAAGCAGCGTCGTGGGATTTTAAAGCACCCTGATAAGGTCATGTATTTTTAAATTCGCGCGCCACTTTTACAAATCTTACGTTACGGGTGGCCTCACGGCGTTTTTATTTTGTTATGTATGGTATCGTTTGAATCTAGTTACATATAAAAAGCGAAAACGAACCGATACTTGCATAAATAGTACATACCACGTTTCGGTTCGGTTCGCAGTTATGTTTGACAAGGCCTTTACTGCTTCTTGTTTTTAAACTGAATTGTCCTGGTTTTTTCAACTTCAAATCCTAGTTCTTTAATTTTGGGGTTGGCAACCCTACTCTATACCCTTCAGACCGGAACACGGCAGTGCTATTTTGTGGCGGAAAAAAAACACCTTTCTGCAATTATGTTACTTTCATTCTGACTTATCTAAAAGATATTTAACAAAATGACAATCGGGTCGTTCAACCTATTGGTAGCGTTCTTTTTATTTTATTGCATATATCTCACTCTCCGTCTAAATCTCGATCGAGTCTATAAATACAGGACCATAATAAACTGAAGCGAGAAGATGCTGTGCCCACGCGCAGTGAGAAACGCGCCGCGAACCGATCAACGTGAGCACGTGCTACGTCACATGCCGTACTCAAAACATCGTCATTTTGGAATTCGTCTCTTTCTATCATAAAAATAGAAAAAGAGACCGCGACGCGCTTTTCCCGCTAACAACGCGTACAACGCGTCACGTTCCTTGGCACGATGAATGAAGACAATGGATTCTTGTATCATTCAGTGTTATGAGTTATGACATTCCGTTGATTCATCTCCCACCTACAAACTTTTTTATCATAAACGATTGTAAATTCGACTTTATTGTTAACAGGCTAACGAACTAATATTAATTGGAATTATAGATCGCGTGATCTAGACTTAGTACAATAGTAACGGTTGATGTGAGCGGCATCGTTTCGGTTTGTAGGATTTGCACTATAATGTGAAGGAAGTGTGCATAAAATCACGGCCATTGTTATCCCTTTCATTAAAAAATTTAACGGCGAAAAATGTGTGTTATGGGGGCGTTATGCCGTTTTCACGCAAAATATGTTATAGGTGAGTTAGAAATAAACAAATGATACATTTATAATAATAATCTATGCGTTTACCTCTTTTATAATTTAATCAGGTATTTATGCATCTATCCTGTTTCGTAACGACGTTTACGCACTTCGTATTCATTGATGGTAGTAATATAACTGTTATAAAGCTATGTAAACACGATAATTTATAGACGTTATAAATCACGTTTAACGTTCTCCTCGCAATTAAAGCTATTAACGGTTAAAACCGAAGACAGTCGCTATTTTATAACTTTTTGGTTTTTCTTAATTATTATGTAATGCTGATGTTGTAATTTCCTTTAGTTGTGTTAGTAAAGTCACTACGGGACACGGATTTTCTCCTTTATCTGCTAAGGCTTTGGGGGTAGAGAAAAGTCCTTCGCGAAATATTTCCCGTAATAACATTTTAACCTGAATGTTTTATCTGTAATCGTAGCTTACAATCTTATTAATATATTATAAAAAACAATAGCTACATTTTCTTTTATCTCCGCACGTTAACAACAACAACAAATTTTATTAATATGTTCAGATACCAATATGGGCGTATTTGTTTTTAAACAAGTCTTAATTTTATTATTTTTTCATTCCCGTTAACAAATGAAAATCGATACTTGTTGAGGAGCAGCGTAAACGTAAGCGTGTTTTTATCTAGAGAAAAATTAAATCCATCAAATTTCCTAATTTTAAAACGGCAGATAAAAATCTAGGAGGGGCACTGGCTTATAATAATTAAAAAAACTTATTTTTGTCTCTTTTCTCAGGCCAATCAAAAATGGAGGCAAAGAATGTTATATAATTTATTCTACGAGGGTGACACTGAAAGTTCTTAGAAAATCAAAAACTTAACAAACTAGCAAGTTGTTAGTTTTATTATATCTTTTCAAAATAGTGTCCATTTACATCAATACATCGCTGCATCCGATGGAACCACTCAGAAAAGCACTTTGCCCACTCGTCCTTATGGGTCTCTTCGACGGCATTTTGAAACGCAGCCACTGCTACCTTGGCGTCCATAAAACGTTTTCCTCGAAGTTTTTCTTTTATTTTCGGAAATAAATAAAAATCACAAGGTGCGAGGTCGGGGCTATAGGGCTGGTGACCCAGTAATTCCACGTCTGACGTTGCCAAGTAGTAGATTGTTTGCTTGGCGGTGTGCGACGAGGCGTTGTCGTGGTGAAGGAAGATCCTACTGCGAGGTCGTTTCTCCCGAACTTTTTCCAAGACAATTGGAAAACAATTGTTAGTGTACCACTCTGCAGTAGATAACTGTTTTTCAATCCTCTAAAACAATTGTTGCGTAATGACCTGTCCTTCCGAAGAACGAGGCCACCATCTTTTTTCCCACGCTTCGACCTCTCTTCACTTTAGTTGGCAACTCCTCGGAAGGAAACATCTAGACGGCAGACTGTCTCTTAGTTTCAGGATCATAACAATAAATCCAGCTTTCGTCACCCGTAAGTATGTCGAACACAGCATTTGAGTCACCTCCGTTAAATCTTTGAACCATTTCACTACACCAATTAACACGACGGAGTTTTTGGGCTCTGTCAAATTATGAGATATCCACCGGGCACAAAGCTTCCTGACCGCTACATGTTCATGGACAATTTTGTGCATTTGCCTCATACCGATGCCTAAGCTTGTGCAAATCTGCTGATAAGTCACTCTTTTGTCAGTCTCTATCATACGCCGCACAACACTGATGTTATCTTCAGTCGTCGCCGTAGAAGGCCGTCCCTCACGCAGATCATCGGTGAGATTAGTGCGACCACGTTTAAACTCATTAAACCAGTTGTAAACAGTGGCACGAGATGGGGCTTCATCGTGAAAGGCCAATCGAAGTCTATCATAACTTTCTTGTTGACTTAAATGACATCGAAAGTCATAAAAAAATCGTTGTACGAAAATTTTCTCGCGTTAAATTCGTGCTGAAGTGACAGACAATTTTCAATTTGCCGCCAAATCGTAAACAAATGACAAATTAATAAAATACATACACAATAATATTGGCAAAGAGTTCCATTTTCAAAATTTGAACTTATTTTTTTATTATATCGTTTACAAGTGGCCAGTTCTAAAAACTTTCAGTGTCGCCCTCGTATATAATTCTTTATAAAATTAAAAGAATTAAATAGACCCAGATATAAAGAAATAATGTAAAAATTCCGTAAACAAAAAACGCATTATATTATAAAATTTTATGCTTGAATATTTAACATCTATTTATTCAAATAAACTTTTTTCTCGTCTTGTACTGCGATAGTCAATACGCCTCCCAATCGTGACGATTAAGGCAGATTTTCCCTACAAAGATAGAGGCCCATGTCCAGCGGTAGACTTTTACAGGCTGAGGAAGAAGAAAAAGAAAAGTTCATTGAAGTACTACGTGCTAAAAGAGACGCCGAAACTTGGTCGTTGCAACACGCGCTAGAGCCCACGGGCTCAAACTTACTTAGTCTGTGCCATAAAATAATGCTCTGTGGCTCCTGTGTGTGCTCCTGTGTGTGCTCCTGTGTGTGCTCCTGTGTGTGCTCCTGTGTGTGCTCCTGTGTGTGCTCCTGTGTGTGCTCCTGTGTGTGCTCCTGTGTGTGCTCCTGTGTGTGCTCCTGTGTGTGCTCCTGTGTGTGTTCCTGTGTGTGCTCCTGTGTGTGCTCCTGTGTGTGCGCCCCGCACTGCCACACAAGTTTGTGTGCGGTGCCTGTTCTAGTACGTAGTACGCGGTGTCTAGTACGTAGTACGCGGTGTCTAGTACGTAGTACGCGGTGTCTAGTACGTAGTACGCGGTGTCTAGTACGTAGTACGCGGTGTCTAGTACGTAGTACGCGGTGTCTAGTACGTAGTACATATTACCTCAATGTCCAAATAGTTTTCAACAATCGGAAATCCTGTTGGACAGGCGGAATACACCGAAGTAATTCCATACGTGTTTCGTTTCGCAAATTTTTAGACGGAAGCCTAAAAAAACGTTCGATTCGCGAAATTAATATTATTATGGGAAAATAAAAACGGTAAAATTTTATTTACACTAATTTCGCTACTCCATTAAATTGTTTCGTACATTGTAACAATACACATGGAATGGAGGGTCCTTTGTCCAGTCAAGGTAATAACAAGGCGGTCAACACGGTCACCAAGGCCGATAATTGTTTAACCACAAACAATCAATGGCCTTACTGAGCTTACAACATTAACAAGGCCTTCAGGGTGACATTTAATAGCATTAGGATGTTGCGTTAAAAATATTTTTATTCAAATTAGTTTTTTTATATAGAATAAGGGTGACAAACGAGCACACAGTCCACCTGATGGTAAGTGGGTGCCGTGGTCCATAGACATCTACATTTATCCTCGATCACGAAACAAAATGCAGACGTGTCGTCACCCTTTAGGACTAAGATGGAATGCCTCGTTTCCAGTAAAAATGGGCCCCGGTTCTCTACGCTCACCATGTGAAACACAGCAGCATTAACATGCTTTATTACGCTGGTATTCTGTGAGAGCGTAGTCCTACCCCGGTCGGGCCGACCCATTAGCTCTACAACCATAATATAGCCGCAGCGTGGCTCTACCACGTATAAAAAAAAGTCTTTTGAAAATAAAAATATAGTCTTTTAAAGTTAAAGTTACGGCCTTCTAATAGACAATTTTTCTCCCAACAGTTACAAATTATCCTTATAATTATATTTTATTCTTCTTAATCCACTGCTGGATACGGATCTGAAATGTAGTCCTTCACTGCTGGTCACATGTGGAAGTACAAGTTCACTCGAAATGAGGACGTTAGGATATTAGGAGGTAGAATTAGAATGACCGACATAGTCTAACAGATCAGTAAACTGAAATGGGAATGGACCCATATAGCTCGAAGAACCGACAACTGACAGGGAAGAAAGGTTCTGAGTGCAACTGGCTCAAGACCATACTTTGTGACATTTTACAGGGGAGGCCTTTGTTCAGCAGCGGACTTGTAATGGGCTGTAATGATTATGATGATGTATGAGAATAGAATAATTTTTAACTATTATAAATTATAAAAAATATTTACGTAACAGATTCCCTGTCCGCGAAACAGACACAATAGTTAAACAATCGAAATGTTCATATATGATTCACGGGACAGGGAAAGGGTTAAAGTCATTTGTACTTTTACTACTGGTTCGCATAAAGCCTCTGTCTGAGGAACCAGCGGGAATCCTAACTATTAAAAAAAATCGTACCTTATTTTAACCTCTAATGTCCGATTCCTATATACAAGGAACGTTTTGTTCTCCGTAACCATCCGTTTTGTTACATACGAGGTGCATGTAAAAACAGTTTATATTACAAACTATTCATTCAGCAACTTAGGGATGACTTAAAAAAACTATAAACGGTTCATAAATAATTGAACTGGTATTTTGTTTTAAAAAGGGGTTTTAATGCACTTCATATACTGCGAAACGGCTCGTAAAAGAAAACAAAGCGTTTTCAAATATACATCGTGAGGAAACCTGCATGTCTGAGTAATAAGAATGAAAAAAAAATATTTTGTGAAGTTCGCTAACACGCATTGGGGCAGCGCGGCTGACATTTTCTTGCCCTAAAACCCTCTCAGAAGTGAGAGGAAGCCTGTGCCCAATCGTGGGACGTATATAGGCTGTAACTTTAAACTTTTTTCCAAATATAGGACCCGATAAGTGATAGAGTGGACCAACAAATTCGGATATTACTGTCTCGGTTCTCATTATTATCTCGGTTTGATATAAATAGCGACGGGAGCTAACAAATTACATCCTGTGCCGCGTTCCGTCCGAAATAAACCACTTAGGCTTATTACTGAAACGAGCTTAGGAAGCACACATAAAACTACTTTTATTTGTTTTAAATATATTGCTATCATCTATGTAGACAACAGTGGCGGTGTTAGTATTCATTACTCCATTTCGTCCCTTAGATGTCGTATGAGGCAACAGAGGGAAATTAAACAGCATCTTTCCTGATGAACAACTCAAAACAATAAAAATCTGTAGTTGCCAACCCGCTTGCCAAGCGAGGCAACTACGGCAAATATACCCTCAAATATAAGGCAATCTTGAGGAGGCCTATTTTTAGCAGTGGAAGTTTTAAATGCTGTAATGGATGGATGGAATGAAATATACATAGATCTGTACCGTAAAGCCGTAGTAACTCAGTGGCTAAGTGCTTGACGTAAATTTCACAGTATGCGAGCAACCGGTATTCTATCCTCGCTTGTACTAATAAAATTGTCAATTGTAATATTAAGTACTAATATTTAATGTGCTCGGCGGTGAAGGAAAATATCGTTATATCTGCATGTTTAATGGAGAGATGAAAGAAGGCACGTGGGACAGATAAAGTTGGCAGTGTCTGCATTAAAGAATCTGCCATATTTTTTACTGTGGTTTGTATTAGGAGACAACGACAGGCAAATCAACAGCATCTTAGATTTAAAGCTTACCATCTGATACTTACGCATCGGCTGTTAGAACGTGGCGTCTTAAATAGTTATCAACTAGTTGATACTCGCGACTTCGTCCGCGTTGTTTGATATATTAACAAAGTTTTCGTATGTGCGAAGGAAAAAACATCAAAAAGAGAAAATTTCTTTGTAAACAATGTTATTCGTTGCAGCTAAAATATATAAATTATCATATGCGTTGATAAAGCGAGAGCTAGCGACGCGACAGTTGACCGTGTGGAAAACCCCGTATAAAAATCGTTGTTTCTTAACTTTAATAACTTTATATTAAATAAAGATATCGCAATATTTTTTTTAGATAAGGGCCAAGTGTCTATGGAATAAAACTTAGCTATCCAGTAGTTTTTCCGTGATGCGGGCACAACTGCAAACCTCTATCATTTTATTTATATAGATTATTATCATGTCTGAAAGACTCCACTACAAAACAAGTCAACATCTCTCAAGTGAGATTTACTGAACCGCCGAATTTGACTATGCACTGTATATATTGAGCCCCAAAAACCACTTTTTGATGTCACTGTATAAGTCTCGCCGACAATTCTATCAAGTCTCTCATTCATTAATTTTTTCATTAATTCATTCTGTCCACTATTGCCAACCACATTTAACACACTTCTGTGAAAAATGAAACGCAAAAATTTGTGTTCTAGTATGAATTTTTCGCCGTGTAGTGACAACGCAAGATCATCCATCGTGGGTGTCGCAAAATGCGATAGAGGAAACTAAAATAGGGGATGGGCAGCAACATTATCCTAATAACAACTGAAATTAATGAGAAACTGCGACTGCCAACCTGCCTGCCAAGCGTAGCAAACATGGCAAATATCCCCACCATTAGGCAATTTATGTAGGTGGCCTATGTTCAGCTATGGACTTTAAAAATAATGTAATGAATGAAATGAATATTGGCTCTGGGGTTAAAACTAAAGACCCTCAACTCAATAATCGGGTACTATGATCACTAAACTAAGTGTAGGGAATAATTGTAATTAATAAGGATGCAACACATCCCGCAGTTTGTTTGTATGTAGGCGCGTTTGCTAAATGCGTTAAATATAGCCGGTCGGTCCGTCTACTAAGCGCTGACTAAGCGGTTAGCGCCCGCCTGTTGCAGGCACGTGTTTTTTTTTTTGTATACACAAACGCTAAAGTTTACTGCGAACGTATTCTCGGTAAACAGGTCGCTGGTAAGCGAGTGTGTTACTGAAATAAATTGCTTGACAACGCTACAGGTGTTGAAGAAGGTGTTGCCAGGGTTATCACCCCTAGGTTACTAATCGGATACCACATAGTCTGTCACTATTCCGGTTCTTTAATATTTATCAAAGAAAAGTAACAAAGTTTCTTAAGTCATCTTGATTACAAGGCAAATGACTTATGGACGGGGTGCAATGTTTTTTTTATAAATCGAATTCAAAAAGGAGGAGGAAATTTTTAATTTCTTTACCTTACAAGTTATGAAAAGTTCACTGCTGAACATAGGCATGCCCCATAGATTGATTGCCTCATAGGGGTTTTGTCATAGTTGCCACGCTCGGTAAACGGGTTGGTAACCATAGATTTTTTTATTCAGCTGTTATCTGTGAGACGGGGTATACATTAAAAAAAATCTTAAACCACAGTTACGCAGTTATTTTTTTTATGTTCGATTATTATGATTTTTAAGGATAGATGTAGTATCTATGAGTCACAGCCTTCACTTATGGTCAAGTGGACTGTATTGCTTTTAGAGAAAAGGGGGGCAAACGAGAATGCGTCTCAACTGATGGTAAGTGAGTACCGCCGCACCAAAGAGTATAATAACTGTCCTACACCGCACATAACTGCAACACCAGGGGAATTGTAGGTGCGTTGTAAAGTCCTTTTTAAATGGAGTAGCTTTTAAGTAGTCTTAATCTTGAAGGTTGCTAAGTACTCGTATCGGTCCGGAAAAATCCCTTGTGGTAGCCGATTCCACAAAGAATTCGTATGAAAAATATGCTCGGTAGTCTAAAATTATGAATCAAGCGTAAAATACTGTAACTGTACAGTCATGTACACAAATTAGCCTTCGTGCAAACGAGTTCTTTAACCTTTTAGTTTTTACCAATGTTCGCAGTACCGATGTTTTTTGTTCAAGTCCTACAAAAACATCATGGCACATCATTAACAGAAGTCTGGACGTGCGTGAACACGGCCGTGGAGAATACTGATCGCGAAAATTTGTTTCGGATTTATATTCGTTTTGGTGGCTTCTTACCTACGCTTATTGGCTTTGGTTATATTTTAACGAATGGGTTGTTGACATTTCAGCCAATTGAACATTTAATTGATAATACATTTATTTACATAACACAATATACAATATTTTATTATATCCAATATTAAAAATTATAATTTAAAAAAAATCTAAAACTAGTAATTTAATTATCAAACAGTCCTACATTTAATGAGTTGTCAAAACAAACATTACTACATAAATTGACGTCACCGGTTTTAAAGTAACAGTCATCTTATTTGTATATTTTTTTAAATACTAAAAATGTAATTAACTGAAAATAGAAATGGACTAAGTTTAAAAGAACATATTTAATCGTTACTACGAAACATAAAACTTGAAACATCGATATCAAAATAATAAAAATCAGTTGTCCGTTAGTCTCGCTAAAACTCGAAACTGGCTCGACCGATTATGATGAAAATTTTTGTGTGTGTTTGAGTGGGTCCCTGGATGGTTTATATTCACAATTGGACCCGGTAGGTGGAGCTGTTGTCGAGATCTAGAAATAACCCGTGCGAAGCCGGGGTGGATCGCTAGTAACCATATAAAAAACGAAGTTCACACTGGATGGCAGCAGCGAAAGTCGGCACAGTGCTATAGCAACAGAGTTACCGCAGTTCTGTATTCTGTCAAATCCCTATTCAAAAAAAGCAAATTCAAATTGTATAATATATAGTCATTTATTATTAATGGTGGTGTCTGCCCAATTAAGGGTTTTTTTTTTCAAATGCACTCATGTTTTTTTTATATAATAAGGGTGACAAACAGACAGTCCATTGTTAGGTGGATGCTGTGATCCATAGGCTTCTACATTTATCCTCGATTAGAAATCAAACTGTAAATGCGTTGCTACCCCTGAGGACAAAGATAGAATGCTTCGTTACCAGTATACTCCACTCACCATACGAAACAGCAGCTTTAAGCTGGAAAGAGCTGGCCGTGAAAGAACACTTTATAAATATCTGGAAAAGGAAGCTAGAATAAACCTTATTCAGTTCTGAGTTAGTTAAAATTTATATAGTACTAGCGGTCCGCCCCGGCTTCGTACGCTTGATTTCTGGATCGCGACAACAACGCCACCTACCGGGTCCAATTGTAAGTCTAAACCATTATCTAATCAACTTAATCACACACACAAAATTTCATCAAACTCGGTTCAGTCGTTTGAGAGGTGTTTAGTCACATACACCCGGACAGAGGAATTTTATAATATATAATATGCATGTCTTATACATATAAACCTTCCTCTTGAATCGTTCTGTCTATTGATGAAAACGGCATCTAAATCCGTTGCGTAGTTTAAAAGACCTAAGCGTACAGGTGACTTTGTTTTATACTATGTAGAGGAGAGACTACAGTAAATTTAGATATGCTTTTTCGGTCGAAAATTCGGTATAACCATTTCTAAACTCCTAGGTGGTGTGTTACCTTGTGCTGGCGGTTTAAGAGAATCAATCATCCCATTTCTTCCTGTTTGTGTTGTAAGAAGCGACTATGGGAAAGGCGTTTAATCCAGGAGTAAAATACCCATCTGGCAGACGGGGAGCAGCGCGGGATCTCTGGTACGGTCATCAATCCGCTTGCCAAGCGTGACGATTAAGGCAAATCCTCTATCCTTTTATTATCGTGGGGAAATCCTCATGGATACCTTCTGCTGCGGGGGCAACAGAAAGGTTATGCCGGACTCCTACCGGCCAAAACTCCACGGTGGTCACCATCAGCGTATATGAGGGGTCCCGGGATCTCCGTTCGGAACGCAACCGGGGCCACTCTCTCGCTTTGCTCTATCGAAGCACGTCCCGGGGGCAGTCCTTACTGCCCCCAGCACCCTCGCAATGCTATCACGGTGCTCGAGACCACTTTTGAGTCACCGTCCTCCTCAGGTGTTACATCACTAGACCGTTCGGGGCCCCCGCCCCGAGCGCTGGTAACCCCGAGGCCCCGTTTCTGGTAGGGGAACACCATCACCAAGGAAATATCAACATCAAGGAAATCCTCTATCCTATACCTCCCTACAATTTGAGTGGCCCATATCCATTTGTGGACTATGGCTGATGTAGAAAAATACCTATTTTTTTAACGTACGATCAAATTATTATAATACAAAAAAATTGACAAATTCAATTCTATGGAGAATCACTTTTAGAAATCTGGAAATAAACCAATAACATCAAATACGACGAACTGCATAGTTTCTCACAGAATACCTAGCGAATACCATAAAATAGCAGCTTAATGTTGCTGTGTTTTGCATGGTGAGTGTAGAGAACCGGAGACCCTTTTTACTAGAAATGAGGCATTCCATCTGCGTCGTCAGAGGTGACAACGCATCTGCATTTTGATTATCAACCGAGGATAGATGTAGATGTCCATGGGCCACGGTATCCACTTACCATCAGATGGACTGTGCGTTCGTTTGTCACCCCTATTTTATAAAAAGGAAACGGCAAAAAATCGATCTAATAACGCAAAAGATAAGTTTCACAGGTTGCTAGTGGGTAGTTTTAATAATTAATATGCTTTTTTTTTGTCCTCACAGAAGGCGAACTAGAAACAGAATGGCTGCAAGCAGCGGGACTGGCGTCCCTCGCGGCGCCCTTCCAAGATGGACAGGAAGTGACGGAGGCCCAGCTGGGTGAGGCCGTTAGGCCTTTGCCCCGAGAGCAGGCCGCCGCAGTGCGCCGCCGGGTACGAAGGCTCAACCGCACTGTGAGGAGGAAACGCGCCGCCTCCAGAGCGAAGAAACCCGATATCCGGGATGTATTCCGTGATTTGGAGGTAAGTTTTGTTCATTTTCTGAAGTCCGCCGGCAGACTGATATCTCCATAACCTTCTCAAAAATGAGAGAAGTGCAAGAAGTGGCTCGTATACAGGTTATAACTAATTATAAGATACTAAGTCATAAACACGTATGATTCTTGAATCTGGTAGATTTATCATCATCTTCTTTTGCTACTAGTAGTACTAACTTACACGGGTGAGTTTTTGTTAGATCTCTACAGTCGTACGTAGCAAAGTCAAAAGTCAATGCACCGGCCTTGAATTAAGTCTTTTGTGCAATTCAATTCATGTCTCGGGTTTCATATTATATAAATACTTAGTTGGAAATTAAACAATAAATCTAATGTAACATCGGTAATATCCGCATTTAGTTTATTATATGTTTACAATATATTTGTGTTATAAATTCACACAATACACGAGCATGTTTTTAGTTTTAGTATAAAAGCAATGTTAAAACTTACTTAACCCTAGATACATAACGTTCTTTGATACCCCTGACAGCACAACGTGAGGTCGATATGACTCACAACTGTTTTCGACCCGATTGCGCTATTGTTATTTAATATTGTAATTTATTCTATGGAATAATGTTTCTACACCAGTCTAAGAAATGAAATAAAATCACAGTCTAAACAAGTCTAAACTTTATACTCTCCACAGACAGGGTTTTTACATTTTTTGCACTCTGTCTGCGTCTTTCTTCTTAGTTTCCACGGACAAAAGCCGCAGTATTTCCTTCTCTTTGTAGCAGGTTCATCATCATGTGGTATGTTCGCGACAGGAAAATTCGGTAATATACTTTGTATGTCGCGTAATTAGCGACTCAGGTAAGGAATTTCAAGTCTTTTTCCGATCCATGGCTTGCTAAGACAGTGCTCAACTGTTTTATAAATGCCCGTCTATTTAGGGTTTTTTTTGGAAAGCATGTTATGGCAATAAATGACGTAGCTGTTGACAAAAGCCATATTCATCATGCCGTAGAATAACGCCATAGGCCATCTATTTGTCTTCTTACTGCATGTCATCTACGAGCACATTTGGTCGAACAAATCAACTCCTCCCTTTGTTTGATTGTAGAATTCAATCACATCTAGTTTTCCAGAGCTAGATCTAATGACACGTCATTTCTAAAATATATCATCCTCGTAGACACTTTGCACGGCATCTTCACTCAAGTCATCTTCTTCTTCACTACAGGCATAGACAGTTTCAGATTCTTCCTCCAAAATTTCTTCAATCTGAAAATCATGCAACGCCCGAGATGAAGTCATCGTGCAGTAGGTTTAGCTGGATGATCAACTATAACACCAAAAACAAATACATATTATTAAAATAAACTAAAACAATCGAAAAAACATTTGGTTGGTTAAGTTCAAAATGTTACAGATCACTTAACGTGGAGTCATTTTGACTCACGATTGCACTAAATCTACATATATACAATGCTTACCTGAAACACACGTGTACCGTATGGGTCCTCTGGCCGCGTACTGAGTTGGCTCGGGCCTCGGGCAGATGACGCGATAAATAAAATGGTTGGAAACAGACAGATGAAAACCTTTCGCGCGTGAGTCGTTTTGACTCACGTTATGTATCTAGGGTTAAAAGTATCAGTAAGTCCGACTACTGACCGATTATTGACCACCTAGACTTGCCGTGTTGTAATGTCTCTTGTCTAGTATCTAGTATTAGTTATCTATATAATAATGATGCAACTTTCTAGCCGTTTCGCCCTTTCTTTAAACAGTTACGGGCCGACACTGCACACTTTAGTTTAACATCGATCGGCAGTTGACAAAAACAAGTTCAACAATAATTTGTCTTTCTGACAATGTGCTTTTTATATCATTTATATGTTCAATATGATTGTTAGATACGATTTCATGCGACAAAACGTTGGAACAGAAACAGAAACAGAAACTTTTTTATTCAATATAGATTATAAATAATACTTATTGAAAGTCACTCTTTTGTCTAATTACCACTGGTTCGAAAAATAACCTCTGGAATCTTGATTTTTAGGCGCAAATCAGAATGTTGTAGGTTATTTCTTGTAGGACTTCCACTTAGTGTATGTACGTGCAAAACTACTATAACACAGATATTACAAACGATTTTGATTTTTTAAGTTTAAGGCTAAAAGCATAAAGCTCTTAATTCAAATTGTGTCGACATAATCAGCTCTTGAAGCCGAGATCAAGAATGCGCTATTCATGGAACAATTAAGTAAAAACGGCTAATTAAGTAAAAACTATTTACCGCCGAGCTGGTCGCGCGGGGCTGCGGTTTCAAAACTGCACGGAGCAATTGTTCGTACTGCCTGCAAATAAGATGGCGTTATAAAAAGACCTCGGAGTTTCTTGCCGGTTCTTCTTCGAGATATTCTTCTTTTCCAAGCCAGTGTAGGTTTTGACGTTCATAGGACTTTAATAAGACTAAACTTAATTATAAGTTACGATTTGGACTAACTGGACTGTCTAGAGACACGTTCGAACAGCATGCAGGCGCGGATGTAGAAGTAACGTTTGTAGGGGGACAATGATCAAAGTTTCTCGCTACACCATTCTTTCATCTCATCTCAATGTAGGTTTTGAGAAAAGAGGAAAATGATATCAAAAAAAATTATTATAGGTATTTAGTTTTAACACTCCCTTGATCTTTTCCCTAGATCTGCGCCTAACAGCAGGGTGAGTAGAGAGCCTATTTGTAGTAAACGATCTTACACGTCAAAGTCGTCATACGTCGGACGTCATACTTTGACGGTATGTATCTTGGACAAATTTTGTTATAATTTGTCCAAGGTAATTAAAAAGTGGAAAGAGTAATTTAATACCATATAAATATAAAAAATTCAAGTTTTACACTTTCATGTTATTATGTGGTAGAGCCATGCTGCAGCTATATTGTGGTTGCAGCACGAATGGGTCGGCTCGACCGGGGTAGGACCACGCTCTCACAGAATACCAGCGTAAAATAGCAGCTTAGCACTGCTGTGTTTCGTATGGTGAGTGTAGACAGACAACCGGAGACCATTTTTACTGGAAACGAGGCATTCCATCTTAGTCCTCAGGGGTGACAACGCATCTGCATTTTGATTCTTAATTGAGGATGTCTATGGGCCGCAGCATCCACTTACCATCAGGTGCACTGTGTGCTCATTTGTCACCCTTATTCTATATAAAAAAGGAATGTTTGGTGAATTGTAATTTAATTTGGTGGTGTGTGAATTGTGGATATCTTCACCAAATATGAAATGTCGCCTTACTTACATTTTAAATTTACTTATCTAAATATTGAAAAAACTTCACCGAAAGCATTGAACACATTAGACTCTGATTTAAAAAAAATACAAAATAAAATCACTACGTCATTCGCTTCCCAAAAGATCACATTCAATTTGTGTTCGAATTGTTGACAGAACTCAATTGTTGGCATTAAAAAGTAATTATTAAAAGATGAAAACTAGTAACCACACAAAATGCAATGGAGGTGACACTCCCTTAACCTGTTTTGAGTATGCCGCGAATTAACTCGCTTGTTTTAACACGTGACGTTAATGCAAGTTAATTCGATTAGATTGAAAGAGGTTTAGAGAGAAAACAGGCGTAACATCGTGTCAGTGAGGCTCGAAGCTGTCCAACATGGACCACCTGATCATTATTGAGGAATGCGCCCTAGACAAACCGTTGAACGAAATTAACGTTACCCAGTGAACCAGTGTATACGATATTTATGTATAGGCTTGTTATTTTAATGGGTACATGTGATTGAATAAATATGGAGTAACAAATTCTTGATAACTGATAACACACAATTTGATACAAAATCACATTTGCCTGAAATGCTTTGTCCAAAATGGAGTCCAACCACAGATTAGCTAACCAAAACTCCATTTTGTCCTTTGTATGGGAAAGGGTAGAAGGACCTCGTGGCCTCCGATAGATGTCGGCATATGATAAGAGGGCCATAAGTGCTTTCTATGATTTAAAACCTAAAGAGTCGCTCCTACAAAAAATTAAGGAAATTAATATATTAACTTTGACCTCTCAATACATTTATGAAAATATAATTTACGTACACAAAAATAAAAGTGGTTTTACAAAAATAAATGATATTCATTCTGTAAATACTAGGAACAGACACAAGCTAGTAATACCAGTTACTTAATTCATTCTTGGGGCGATGTATACGCTTTTACAACAAAATCCTAGAAAATATATAAAATTTGACCTGCTCAAAGTTAAAAAAAAAATTTCACCTAATTTAATATAAATAGGGTTATTATAATATTATGGAATTTATAGATGATAATAACCCCTGGGAATTAGGTGACCGCTACCAAGCTATTTGTAATTTGTTTTGTGTTGTTAATTGTGTAACACATAAGCTGTTATTTTTTTAAAGTCCCGCTGGGTTTCTTGTTGGTTCTTCCCACGCAATTGTAGAAGGGAGGGTAGTGCTATTTAAACTTATTTTTCTACTATAGATCTTATCTTATTAATTTTACATCTTTAATTTGTTTTTACACAAATGTTTTAACCAGCTTTTATTCGAATTGTTGTGAATTCGAGTCCAGGATGCGAGTCACACATCTCAAAGTATGATTAAGTAGATACACCTGCGTTAATCTGGCAACCCTATCTACATCGGTCACCAACACGTTATGTATGCAAAAGACCAGCGCAGCTAGGCTTCACTGACAGTTTGTCACAGTAAATCATGTCTCAGTTTGAATTTGAATATGAAGGTCGTTAATCGTTAACATAAGCGATTCATGCATATAATCGCGTATAAACGTTAACATTGTAAATTGCAACTTCGTTTGTTGTAATAATGATTACCATTTTTATTCAAAACATCGTTCTGTAATAGACATTCAAGGCGATCATATATTACATATGCTCAACAACTATTTACCATAAATATACTATTTTATTATACAGTACTAGCGATCCGCCTCACTTAGTACGGGTGATTTCAAGATCTCGACAACATCACCACCTACCGAGTCCAATTTGAATCTAAACCATTCTCGAATCAACTTAATCACACACACAAAATTTCATTATAAAATTTTCCCATTTCTTTATAAAACAATCTATCAAAATATAGCATAACGTTGACACAGAATAATAATTATGTCGAAGTATTTTTTATGTTAATGTGTTAATTTTAGGTTACAAAGTGTTGTCATAATAAAATCAACATGCAGGTAGCATTAGCATACACCGGCAAACAATTCCCATCAGAGTCACATAATCGCATAAAATGTAGGACTGCCACCTAGTATAGAATTGATTCCTTTAACTGTATAAAAAATTTACTGTAGTTTTAAAAATCGTAACTGGCAGCCTTGATATGAATCCACGAAGGCCACATCACTAAACAAGTTTTATTAGCGGTGTCAAATGTTCAAACATTTTGTTTCTTTATTTCCGAACCGTTAGATTTTGAATCTCGAACAACTTGTCGACGCATTGAAGCGTTCATTTTGAAATATACAAGTAACGTTTGTCCAGTTATTTTGCTGATGTAGATACATCAGGTTGAAAGTTAAAACTTATTCTCGTTTAATTTCTGATTTTTCGCTTCTTGCATATTTGCAACGCCATTACTAATACTAATTGAAACAAGGAAACGCCCCAATATGTGTAAAATACGAATTATTGGTTTTTGGGTCTGGACTCATATTTTGTACACGTCTCTGTCGCTATAAATTTACCTAGTACCTGTTTTATTGCAAAAATGATACACCAATAAACAGGGGTGGCATACTACCGCCTATATACGTTGTAGACCCACCTGCAGCTATAAAGTTGTAGCACGAATGGGTCGGCTCGACCGGGGTAGGACCACGCTCTCACAGAATACCAGCGTAAAATAGTAGCTTAAGGCTGCTGCATTTCGTATGGTGAGTGTAGAGAACAGGAGATGTTTATGCGCCATAGCAACATTTAGAGGCTTGAACGTAAATGATACTTAGAAATATTTGGGATGTACATATATATATATAGCGAATCGTGTAAATTACGGCGAAAACCAGGGTCACATAAATTAGGACAAGATGAACCGTAAAATATTGTTGTGTATTTTAAACAAAATCAATATTTCCTTTTCATCGCAAACAAATTACAAATTAATGCTACGCATCACGACCTTAACACATGCCAAGTAAACAATAAAAATGTTTATATAACCTGCTTTCAGTAATGCATTATGTTTGCATTATATGTCTCGCAAAATGTTATGCTAATAAATTGCAATTTTATGAGGACAAAGTCTTACGTGCACTTTTTTAAAGGAGATAATGCAATAATTAGTAATTCAGAAATACCACTTTCGAATAAGCTTTTTTAGTGGAGTTAGATTTAGTAGTTCGAATTAGTTTAAATGAGATTCAATGCCACCAGTAAAAAGATCTCCAGTTCTCTACACTCACGACACGAAACAGAAGCAAAGTACTGCTATTTTAATTTTTAAACTGATAATATGTGGAAGCATGGTCCTTTTGTTTACTCCGGTCGACCCGACCCTCTCGTGTAGCAAACAACGATACAGTAACAGTGCGCCTCTACAACAGAAAAAGTTACGACGAAAGTTAGACTGCAACTGTTGCGCTAATTTAATAAAAATATATGCAAGCGTAGACATAAATTGATAACGTAATTCGATCACTGTATAAATTTTTGTTATCATATTTAAATTAGTTGATGTTTATGTTTCTTTACAACGGTCACTGTGACTGAATCGATGTTAAAATCGAATTCGACACGATTGTCGAATCAGCGTAGAATCGATAAAGAAGCGTGCGGAACACACTTGAACGAATACCGGTAATTTCTTCCTACAAAGTAACCTTTAAATCAGCGTGACAGAGTTCTAAAGCCCGTATTGAATCTGAAGCTTTAGCTCAAACTTTACAATATGAAAATTTGTGTAACTATGGTCTATAGTATCTAATTTCAACATTGTAAAGTTTTTGTTTAAATTCGAGTCGACTTGTCTTACAGGAGTTAAAACTATGTCACGCTAATTTAAAAAAAAATAGTTTGGTCTGGTATGATTTACAGTCTAATTCTTCTTTTTACATTGTGAAATTAGAACGAGGGCCCGAGATTGTCTCTGAATACCGGGTAAAATTTGCATGCAAGCATTTTCTAACAAAGTCCAATTTATCTAACAAATTATTAAATTTACTGAATAAAATTGCACTAAACACTTTATTTAAACATTAAAAGTAAAAAAGCTGCGTTATGCCCTTCTCGAAGGTTCTTTCGACTCCAGATACAAGTTCCACATAATCAGACGCTATTAACAGCGTGGAAAATACTGTACTGGTACAATTATACTTGCGAATACAGAGGCTTCTTGTTTTAAGTTTTAACCTACTTGTATTAATTTAAAAGTCTTCTACTCGCGCCCAGCAATTGAACGTACATTAAGTAGCGTACTTCTTGACGCTTTTATAATGTCAAATAAAAATAAAACATTATTTTCTACTCACCAGCCAGCCACACATCAATTATTCAACTTGATGAGTTCAATAAGTATTCGATCAACATGAAATCTTTTTTTTTGCTCACTTTCTATATGTTGTGTTTTGTATTATTTTGTTCGTTATTTTTGGAGCTGATTGAAAATATGTGAAGTCAATTGTAACATATATGTAGGACAGTAGCATCAGCGTGCAATAACTTTGTGATGCAGTGTTATAATTAGTTAGTCATAATTAGTTATTTTGACTGTCGGCTTCGGTCAAAAGTAGTTTTGATTTAGCACTCTGTTACTGGCCAAACTCGATTTTAGGACCGACTAGTTTTCCTTTTGAGTTGTTATCAGAGGGATGCTGCTGCCCAACTCCTGTTCCATTTCCCTCTGCCGCCTCTTACGACACCCACGGGATGATGGGGTAGTGGATCTACACGGCGATTGTTACGGCAAGTTATTTTATAATATAATTTATTGATGATGTCTCCCTAATTTCTTTTTGTTGATTTTGTTTTACAAATTGAAACAAAAAAAATACTTGTTCCAAACTCTGGCAGTTGTATTCACGTCAACACTGACTACGGATATTTCACCTCATAGGTTACGATGCTTTTGTGATCTTTGCTTGAAATCCACTGACTGCATTAGCCATTTACAATCAGGTTGACCACTATTTATTTAAAAAAAAAAATTATGAAATAAATTATAATAAAGATACAATACACGTGTTCATTTTAACTTGTAAATGAGAAAATAACTCCCGTACATTATATTCGGTGCCATCTATGTGTTTGTTTTGCTTTCACATACAGATGGGTGATATCTTGATAGATGATATCTTGATCGCACTGCGTCTTGTTATTAGGGTCCATTTGCGGTCTACTGGTGATGGGTATTAATGGCTTGTCGAGTTGAAGACTCACTCTAACACGGAGTGGGTTAATCGATGAAAAACAAATCTGGCTCGATTGGTTATACTGACATACCTTTTTTATCATTATTTTCACCGATGACTGTGTGAGTTATGTTCGCAGCTTGACGGTTGCTAAATGAGCGCGATGATTACTCTACGCCATGCAGCCCAGTTAAACTGCGTTTTTATTAACTTGCTTTCTTATCTGTTTGTCTCACGTATATAGTGCATGCAGCCCCGTTTTACTATATCATTATTTTTAACTTGCTTTCTTCTCTGTGTCTCATAATCATTATCGTTGCAGCTTTGATAAGCTAGTCCGCTGCTGAACATAGGCCTCCCCCATAAATTGCCTCATAAGGAATGGGGGGGGGTTGATATTAGCCTTAGTTGGTTAGTTAGTAGATATGAGGTAGTGTGTTCTTTTTACGTCACTGTCTCATCATCATCATTACAGCCCTTCACAAGTCCACAGCTAAACATAGGCATCCGCCAAGGCATGCCACAAAGCACGGTCCTGAGCCACCTGCATCCATCGACTTCCTGCATGTCCCACCAGGTCGTCACTCCATCTAGTGGGGGTTCGGCCTACACTTCGCCTACCGGTACGAGGCTGCCACTCGGAAACCTTTTTTCCCAATCGGTTGTCGCTCCTTCGAGCTATATGGCCGGTCCATTGCCACCTCAGCTTAGTGTTTGTCCTTGTGTAATGTAAATGTATATAAACTGACGACTCCATGATACAGGAGAAAATCCTATTGTAGGAATCCTTAGAGTAACGTTAAAAAATAGAAAGAAACCCTTCTCTATCTCTACCTTTCTCTATCTGTAGCCTCACGAATTATCGTGGCAGGAATCTGTGTTCTTTGGCGAGGATATGTAGTCTATAAGATCTGAAGTACTTCTTCTTACACTTCCACTTACTAATCCGTTGGGCTATGTCAGTTACTCTGGTTCTACTGGATATCCTCGTTTTTAAGTCTATCGCGCAGAGAAACACCGAGCATAGCCGTCTCCATAGCTCGCTGAGCGATCTTGAACGACGACTCCGTCTGTTCAGTAACTTTCAATAATGGCTCAGAACTGGAAAGATAGCAAAAATTGTTTTTATGTTGAGTTTTAATTATTATTTTGGGTATACACATAATGTCAACAGAAATTTGATGCAAATATACGGTACGGAAGAAAGAATTAAAGAGGAAATTAAGGCAAAACTACAAGACATTTTATACGGTTTATTTGGGTAAACTTTTTCCTCATAATATTATATTATGACGTTTGTACTATTGCCCTGTTTAGAATTTGTAATGGCGGCCTCCATTACAGCGCGATCTTTGGAAAACAATTACTTAATATGTCACCAAAACAATCGTTTAAGTAGTGTTAGCGAGAAATCATTAAGAGTATTTCGAAACAGGCCAGCCGGCTGTAGGTTGACCAAATATTTACAATTTGTAAGAAATATTGTAACGTGAATCGCATGGTACATAACATATTATACTATATTATATTATTCAAGTTTTAATTAGCTGTTCTTACTATCGATTTTTATTACATAAGATATCAATCGAAAGTGAATTAAGGATATTATGGCATACTACACTACACTCTCCCAATTTTTTAAATATAATATTCGTTATCGGTGTCAATGAAAACGTTTTATTAATTTAATCGGCAGTGAAAAAAAAACCACCAAGCCCTACACCGGTGCAGCATGACGGGTACGTTCTTGCTGCATTACCACCTTAAAAATATAAAGTAATTGGAACCGATAAGGGGACTTTGTGTGCTACTTTACTTTGTTTTTCCTTGATACTCGTAATTGAACTAAAATGCAAATATAAATATCTTCGTAATGACAATCAAATGTCTTATTTTTGTCCTAATATAAATGGAAACCTTAACTAGCCATAAACCATAGAACCCATTTTTAGGCGACGATAAGGAGCGACGTCAGTCATTAGATAATTATGCAATTAAGACTAAGGGAGCTTCAAATGTCATTTGTAAACAGTTTGTAATCATCATGTCACCGGCAACTTACTTATTTTACCAATCAAGTCACATAATGCACAAAACAACTAAAGTGAAAAATTGGCGCGAAAAATTACGTACGTTTATTTTATTTTTTAAATTTGCCATTATCTAAAATGATTAGATTAGGGCATGTCTTTTCAAATGTACCCAATAAATTGTTAAATATTTTTTAATTCATTTAATAATAATTATTAAAATTCGTTATATATTTAATAGTGAAGTGTTTGTGTATATCTGATTTATTGAATTAACTCTATTTTAGTGGCATTTAATTTAAAAAAGTTGAGTTATTACTTCTTATTAACAAAAGTGCGTACCGCGCTCGTTCTGCGTTAGTAAACGGACGTAGTGCCGACACAAATTGCCTCGCGTCCGGCAAATTTCAAAACTGAATTGGGTGTTTTATACACTATTGCTTATTCAGTTAGCGTTGTGTGGTGCTATGGTGGCGATGTGATGCTTGTGTTGTTATCATGATTTGTGATACCGTGCGAGTGAAGATGCGGGAGAAAATGATGAACTGTAAGGGCTTGGCGATGGTTCGATCGTACATCGACATCTTTGTAGGTGTTTTTATTTGCATTCAACAGTTATATTTTAGAATGTTATGGTATTATATAATGTAGTTTACCTTACGAGTACTTAACCAAATATAATTTTTAAAAATTCGTAAAATCGTAAAGTGCACATCGATCCCTCGCGTTATCCAAAAATAATTTTATCTCTACTTGCATTTTTATAAAGACCAACTGACGGAACAGTAAGTATAATTTAATCGCATTTTTCTTCAATTACATTAATAGTCACTCAATATAAGAATAATTTAATGAAGAATTATAAAATACTCTTCCATACGTGGTAGAGCCATGCTGCAGCTATATTAATTGTATATGCACGAATGGGTTGGCTCGACCGGAGTAGGACCACGGTCTTACAGAATACCAGCGTAAAATAGCAGCTTAAAGCTGCTGTGTTTCGTATGGTGAGTGTAGAGAACCGGAAACCCTTTTTACTGGAAAAGAGGCATTCCAAGTCCTCACGGCTGACAACGAATCTGCATTTTGATTCGAAAACGAGGATAGATGTCTATGGGCCACAGCAACCACTTACCATCAGGTGGACTGTGTGTACGCTTGTCACCCATATCCTATATAAAAAAAACTCAATATTAATTAAAAAGAAAAGTACTCTTTGGTCCACTAGCAACACTGATTATTATATTAGTATGAGTGTCTGTTTGTTTACATGTAGAACGTTTACATGTAGAACTGTTGTTTTTAGCAGAAATTATTTTATTAAAATATTTAAAAAAAGTCATTATGTCAAGTCGTTCTCGAAATACTTTGCTAACTTATTTTTTTTACCATAGACTAACGGACGACGACGATAAAAAAACTTTTCCTTTCGACTTTTTTCCTTAACGTATTAAAAGCATCAGGCTTATTCATCAAGGTTTCTTCTTACTATTAAAGTAAGAAGAAACCTTGATGAATCCTTCCCATGTTTGGGGTTATGAAAATAGTAAACTCGATTTAATATGAGTGAGAGTCGTGATCTTGACAAGTCAACAATAAAAGACAAGTGTACAAAAAGATATTTAATTATTTTATTTAAATTTAAATAATATAGAAATATTTTAATGTATTTATTTGACTGTAAAATTACAATAGTTACCACTTATACTTAATACTGGCAAATTTACAATGTGAATGTGATATTAAAATATTATTTAAAACGAAAGAAACCCTGCCATTCTCAGCAAATTTCTCTAGTGTTGTAAATGTGCCTAGGCGGTGGAGATCACTTACTATGCTCGTTTGCTTCCTACCACAAAATAACAGAATAAGAAAGCCAACTCATTAACGTTGAATCAGAGTGACGAGTTTGTTTATTAATATCAAATCGATGCCGGTCATAATAAATGAGGCATTATAAAAGTAAGTCTTTTTTTAATAGAATAAGGGTGACAAACGAGCACACAGTCCACCTGATGGTAAGTGGATGCTGTGGCCCATATACATCTACATTTCTCTTTGATTAAGAATCAAAATGCAGATGCGTTGGCGCCCCTGAGGACTAAGATGGAATGCCTCGTATCCAGTAAAAAGGGTATCCGGTTCTCTACACTCACCATACGAAACACAGCAGCATTAAGCTGCCATTTTATGCTGGTATTCTGTGAGAGCGTGTTGCTACCCCGGTCGGGCCGACCCATTCGTGCCACAACCACAATATAGCTGCAGCGTGGCTCTACCACGTATAGTCTTCAATAATAATAACGAGTTGGCTATAAAAAGTCACACAATCATAAACGATTGTCTAGCGTGGAGTGTTATACGCATTGTTTAATCTTCTCTAATCTTATTGAAACACCTTAAAATAATAGAATGTGCTATCATAGAAAGAAAAGAAGTATGAATTTTATGTTAAATTTATATGTTAGACCGTCCGATTTACCATCTAAGGCTTCATCACCACTTACCACCAGGTGGGATTGTAGTCGAGAATGTGGTTAGATTGTGGCGGCGCTGTGGTCGCGCCACAAGCGAAATACATCGAAGCCTAAATCGCGCTATCAAAGTTCCGAATTAAAAACAGTATATATACAATAGCTCCGAACTACCACTCGGAGCGTTGGCCGCTCCCCGGGCAGAACACCTTGCCCGGCGGGAGATCTCCCCTTTTCCTTCCACGGCTACAAGATTAAATAAAAAAGAAATATTCTCGCTGATTGCCCATTGTACGCCTAAGGTGCAACTAAGGTATTCAGCATCACCTTCCATGCATCTAGCCTAATTAGGCTTAGCTATTATTTCTAGAACCGTATCAACATCGTATTAAACTTGTTTTTTTAGATGAAGGCGATAAATAAGCCCATAACCCATAACCATAATGAACGTGTTCCATAGATCACAGATACTCGTATGTGTAATGAAGTTACTTATTCAATGCTTTCCCTGGATATTAAAATGAACTGCCTCATTCAGTAATCAGTTCTGCGGTTCTCGTCACTCCTGTCGACATTCCGACGCTCTAATGCCAGCTTTTTCCCTCATTTAGTTCACTATTGGGCCACTCTCAAGTGGGATCGGCTACCAGAGTTGGCAATAAACGACACGCATCTTTCGACACCTATATGCTTCCATTGGATATACAAAATCATCTGCCTTGTTTTGTTATGTGTAATGCCTTGTGAAGTTATTTTATTTGCAATGAATATTACGATTCGTAATAGCGTCAATAGATCTCTCGTTTTACGTAGAGGGGAAGTGTTCAGAAGTTTCTAATCGCGTGTGCTCAAGGCAACGCAGCCCGTGCACCTTATATCTCTTTTGACCACGACGTTAGAAGGCAGTAGAGTACATTTGCATCAGAAGGATTCAGCACACAAAATAACCGCACATGTAACTCGAAACCTTGAAGTTGCGTGTATTTAGTTCTGTGCTGCTAAAAAGATATGGTTTTGTTTAAATCGCTTCCTTATTTTATACAATGATTTCCGACTTTAGTAAAAATGATCGCATTTTATCAAACAATATAGTTGTATTTAATTACATTCGGCGCTCACTTGTTTCATTGTTGAATAATAATGATATTTGTAATTATCTGTACTTTCATATTAATTCCGAATCTTTTTAAATATTATCGTGGATAACTTGTCCGATTCGCTGTTACAATTAATTTTCAACCGACTTCAAAAAAGGAGGAGGTTCTCAATTCGACTGTATTTTTGTGTGTGTTACCTCAGAACTTTTTTCTGGGTGACCCGATTTTGATGATTCTTTTTTATTTGAAAGCTTGTGATTCTCATGTTGTCCCATATAAATTTGATCAAGATCTGACTAGTAGTTTTTGAGTTATCTTTAATAATGCGTATTTAATTGATGATTTTATTTATATTGAAGTAGGTTGTACCACATTTTTAATTTTACCACTTGTAAATTTGCAAGTGCTATTCCTTAGAATTGTCAATACTACAAAGTGAATTTACGCCATTGTTTAACTCGCATCGGGTTGTTTGTCGTTGCATCAGAAGCAAACACCATTGAAGCTTCATTAATAATATTTACAAACAAAATGTCTCACTAATCATCACATAGGCCGTGGTAGCTCAGACCAGGATATCATTTTGAATTATTTTTATGTTATGTGAATAATCCGAATTATGTAGATCTTCGGTACAACAGAAATTGTGAATATACTGATTAACCATGTATTCGCGGAAGAAAACATTATGTGGAAATCTGCATACTATTCGAAAAAAATTTGGAGAATCCAAAAGTGCACACCTCGAACGCCTATGTAATGTTTTGAATAATCAATTTACTTTTATTAATTACCGAAACACGTATTTCGTTTAAACTTGCAAAAAAATAAAATAAAATTTTTTTGACTGCTTGATACCGGTGATTCGTATTTTGTTACCGAAAACAATTGTGAAATAATTAATAAATTAAAAAAAAATACATTAATGAACGGGACGGTTTACAATGGTGACATTCAAAAGCTTCCTAAGGATTAAAATCTAAACCTAATAAAAAAAATCAAAGTGACAAGTTCAGTTTTTCGAAAGATATCTTGTTCACATTCATACCGACCAACTGACGTCCAAGTGAAATTATTTTGAATTAACTTTTTTTATAATAATCGAAATAAATTATCTTATTACTACTTCAGAATCAGAAGTATTAATTGAAATCTCCTCTTGCTATTGGTGTACTTTTTTTATTATACGAGTATAAGTGCAATATAAAGCTGGTGGAAGTGATTTAAGTTTAATGGATCGCGAGAAGCACCAGCTTTCATATAGATTTATTGAATTGTGACACACAAATGAAATTTCCAGGTGGTAGGATTCCTTTTCTGCCTAGGGACCCGTAGTAGGTAGCGGGGCCACTCTGTTACCTATTTGTGACTCCAATGAGGGCATCCACGACTTTTTCTACCACCGGGGCGGCGCCACTAGAAAGTGAGGTATATATATTTGACAGATTTCATAGCGGGGAAGTTAATTTGTTCGGAAAATGTAAAGGTTTTTGTTTCTTTCTGTACTATTAGCTATATTTTATATTAATAACATTAAAAATAAATAAATAAAACCACAGATATTCATAAAAGTAAAAAAAAATAAAAAAATGTGCAAAAAATTAAAGAGCAAACCACTGACGCATTGTTTTGTGTATTAATACAATACTCTAGAAACTGATAAACTTTTATTAAAAACAACTTCTCAATTAAATTACATTGTGTAACAAAAAACTTTACCTCAGTGTCAACTAGCGACATCTGGTGAGCAGAAAATTATTGGCCCTCATTAGCAGTGCTTGCGCTGCTGTGTTGCGTTCTGAAGGATATAGAGAGCCAGTATTATTCCAAATTCGCTCTCATCTTAGACCACTCATAGATGACAATTCTTCCGTAGCCTGTTTTGTTTGAAGTTAGCTGCAAGTGTCAATGTACTGCAGTGGACTGTAAGTTCGATTGTCACTTCAGTTTTATTAAAGAAAATTGTCAAAATTTATTATAAAAAATATTCCATGAGGAAAGATCGTAAAGAACTCGTAAAGAAACCTGAATAGAGCTGAATTAACTTATATAATTAACTTAAAATAAGTTAATTCACTATTAGTTGAATTAACTTACCTAATAAGTTAATTCAGTTCTATGCTTCTAGAAGCCTCGCGCCCCAAGAAAAATAGATTTTACATGTTTTAGGAAGCAAAAAATGGAAGTGAAAAATATTTTAGCTTGGCTTCATTAGGTAGGAACCTATTTTGCCCAGAATTTACTGAAATAATATCACAATTTTGAGTAAATTATGTGTTATATATAACACATAATTTAATACCCTTTTTGTTATATAGGTGTCGATTTGTTAATTTGTTTATCCTTTTTATTGACGTATCTTTGAAATACTATATTTATAAAACTTAATTATCTTATAAAGTTCTCCTTTAGGTTCCGTACCTCAGATTTAAAAAGGAACCCTTGTAACATCACTTTATTCGTCCGTCCGTATGTCTTTGTGTCAAGGTCCTTTTTCTAAAGGGTAAAGGTTTCAAGTGGAAATTAATATCAATCACTAAGGTCTACGGTCAAAGTCATCGCATTCAAAAGATAAGGTCATTAAAGGCACATATTCTGATACTTCCCGTTGATCTATAATCATGAAAATTGCCAAGAAGCAAGGGCTCACTGCACAAGTAAAAGACAAGATCATAAAATACCTATTTTTGTAGTTATATGACATAAAAATATGTTTTTGCGATTACAAACTTACATTTGCAGTTTGAAACATCGACGGTAATGTATACCGATGTATGGGCGTGGGAGAACCTTTTTCAATTCCAAAGATAATTTTGTCCTTCAATGCGACAATGAACAATGTTTAGTGCTTGAAATACCTTCCAGGTATCCGGAATAGATGAATAATTAGGATTATACAGAACCCTCCGAGCGCGAGTCCTACTAGCACTTGTCCGGTTTTTTTAATAACAGGTACAAATCCTGCTTGCACTTACCTTGATCATAAATACAGTATAAGCTTCATCGCGCATGAAGAAGCACTTTGTCATAATTACAGGGGATGTTGGATGCAAATCATCATGTCATTAAAACAAAATGCCGGATGCGATTCATGCACGATGATGGCTGGCCTTAATGCTCGAAGTGAGATCAAACGACCCATTTATTTCTATTTTTGGCTAGAATTAGAAGCTGAGTTCACAAATTAGCGGTATAACGCTTTTATTTCTCTTTTCTTGAACTCTCAGAGTAATAGTGGTCTGTAGCAGGCAAAGCTTTCTAAGATATGGTTTCTGAATTGTTTTAAGTTTTCTTTTTATACCTAGAATAAGGTTGTCAAACGAGCAAACAGTTCACTTCACAGTAAGTGGATGATATGGCCAATATACACCTACATCTATCCTCGATTAAGCTTAAAAATTCAAACACGCTGAGGACTAAGATGGAATGCCTCGTTTCCAGTAAAAAGGGTCTCCGGTTCTACACTCACCATACGAAACACGGCGGCATTAAGCTGCTATTTTAAGCTGGTATTCTGTGAGAACGTGATCCTCGGATCCCGGTCGAGCCGATCCATTCGTTCTACAACAGTGATATAGCTGCAACGTAGCTGCAACAAAACTTACCATCTATCCTCGATTAACAATCAAAATGTGGATGCCTTTTCACCTCTGATGACTTAGATAGAATGTCTCGTTACTAGTACCTATAAAGTAATTGATAAAAAAGTATTGATCCGTTGTCACTCAGGAGTTAAGCGAGTGCGCGAGCAACCCGGGTTCGATCGCTGCGGTGAAGGAATAAATCGCAAGGAAACTTGCATGTCTAAGAAATAAATTTTTCGAATACATTCGAGTCCACCAACAATAGAGCAGCGCGTCGAAATTGATCTAGAACCTTCTCAGAAATAAGACGAGACCTATGTCTAGCGGTGGGACGTATATGGGTGGGGCTCAAAAAATTTGTACCATAACGCTCTAGAAAGAGTAACACACAAAATCGTAAGCAACACACTGGAAATTATGTAACACGCTGGAACTCTGTAAAGACAGGACTATATTTACGAGTACAAATAATATTATTATAAATATTGGCATTAATTCTTAGTTGTTTTTGTTCTGACACATACCCAAATGGAAATAAACATCACTCAAATTGTAACGTTTTATTAAACCTAAAGAGGAACTTTGTTTCCATATTAATGTTAGAAATTTTAAAGTTATATCTCCAGTCGTCCATCATAACAAAGTGAGGCATTTTCACAGACTGATATCACAACGTATTTCTAGCATAACCTTCAAAATCCTGCCAGATGAGGCCATGTCCCATATTTTGACAAACGCGTCTACGGCAATCACCCACTCGACATGCACACGCGTAATAAATGCACTTCGAATTTAATTAAAGCCGAATTTAATTGTTTGTCCCTCGAGCCGAAAAACAAAACGCCTAAACCCCACATCTATACATATAAAAAAATTGAAGTGTTTGTCTGTAATATTGAAATAACTGGCTTCTATTATGCGCAGGGTTATTTGTATGCTCTTGAGACATAAATAACATTTTTTTTTTAATTTACTTGATTTGACTAGCTACGTCGGTCTGTATGAACTAATCTTCGGAATCGCTGAACCGATTGTGATGAATTTCATCATTACGAACAGATAGAGAGCAATGCCAAAAAGGATCTAGAATATATTATTTCAGAAAAACCTACAATTTTGTTTTAAAACGAAAAATTGATAAAATAAATGGTCTTTAATCTAAATAACGCCACAATCATATCCGAGAGTCGCGAGTACCTACACAATATTATCTTACTGCACGAAATGACAAAATTCGCTAATCGACCAACTTTACACCGCGAAATTGAACCTGATAATTCCATTTCGAGCGCACGTAAGTGCGTTATAAATTATAATTGACCGCTCTAACAGTTGGGCCATGGCCGTAATGAAATTTAAACGCGAGGCTGATTTAATTGTGGTAATGCAACGTGATATGACATGACACAGGAGCATGGCCTAAATAATTAATTGCACAGTTTTAAACATTGTTTTCAGACAATATTGTTGATAACAATAATAAATTCACATAGAACAGCTGCAACATCATCCTGCATTACTTGCTTTTGTGTAAAACTATATAATACTAGTTGGAACCCGGCGCGTTGCTGCCGCAGAAGAAATAATTGTGGAAATATCGTTTTGAATTTGGAAGAGTTGCATATATACACGCGCTATCTACTGTAGGTTAATTGTACTCTGCCTATAACCTCCGTACAAGTGCAAGCAATAAGTTGACAAAGTCTTACCGCAATCCGGTGAACGGTATGGCAGCGCATAAAATACGAACAAACAAACATAATTTTTTTTATATATTAGATAACATTATATTAATTTTCTGACTAAACGGTCTTAAATCTGTTGTTGCATGAAAACGTAACAAACAAACTTACAGACTTCTTAAATAAAGAAGGCCACAGATGAGTTTTCACACGTTCTAAGATGGAATGCCTCACAGCCTGACGTTATAGCGGTTCTTTCGTTCGGACCGAAACACAGCAGTGCAGACACAGCTTCAGAAATAGGCAAGAGTCTCACTTACTGCGCTAGAGGCGAATAGGTGAGAGTAAAATCGGGACCGTGGACACTACTGAGACTAGTCACCTATGTGTTATTTGGGCATTTTCAAACGGATATCTCGACATTTTCAGTATATCATGTCTTGTCCGTTAGCTAGAGGGTTGCATCGCGCACCGTTAAGGCTGGTATTTTAAGAAGTACATTCCAATACCATATTAGTTTTATCTGTGGTATCTTTTTCGTCGGCCCGTAAAAGTTCACAGCTGGACATTGGGCTCTCACATCGTGGGGAGGATTCGGCTTAGTCGTCACGCATGGTTGGCGGATTGACGATCGCAGTACCAGACGTCTCGCGTCATAGACGCTATTGTTTTTTAATAGAATATGTGTGACAAACGAGCACTCAGTTCACATGGTGGTAAGTGGATGCTGTAGCCCATAGACATCTACATTTATCTTCAATTAAGGATCTAAATGCAGATGCGTTGTCACCCCTGAGGACTAAGATGAAATGCCTCTAGCCCTACCCCGGTCGAGCCGACCCATTCGTGGTACAACCACAATATATAGCTGCAGCGCGACTCTACCACGTATATTACGGCGCCGATCCGTGTATTTTCTATTTTACGTCGGGCGTAAACGAGATGGTTGCACCACTATCTATTGGAGGCCATGACATCTTTCTGGCGTTCTCCCTAGTTGCTTCTTATGAAACGGGAAGTAAAGGAGCGGTTTACTTTCTAACGCCACCACCTAGCAGCACAATAATATAATCTAAATTAAAACTTTTATCGATTGTAATTTTAATTTTTGCTGTCTCTGATTTTTTTTAAACTGTTCATGGCTTATTGTCTGTAAACCGTGCAAAGTGTAATACTTTTTATGACATTACATATACGTCTTTTACACATCTAGTCGATAGCGGTGAATGACATTTAAACAATGTTTCTTAGAATATTGTAAAGCTTTTAAATCAAATCGTGTTTGTACGTGGAAGCTATCGTCCACGTCGTTGAGCTGGAATAATAATGCTAGAGAGACGACACGAATGGGAATTAGCCTCTTCGATTGATATCAAAATTGTAGAGCCCTTCACACCTTTCAGATCACAGAATGTTAAAGGAAGTTTATACAATCTCTTTTGAGAAATCTATTTCCACGTGCAACACTATTGTTTTTTAAATACGTATTTTGTATAAAATACTTAACTAAAACTTTTTACTTAATAATTTTAAAATTTGAATATTAAATCAAGTTTATAAGAAGAGCTACTTTTCTGTCTCGGAGTTCTCGTGGTTGGTAAAACTCTCTTATGTATTTCTTAGAAGGATACAAGAACCAGTATAATTACTCTGCGTTCACCGTAAGATGTCCCTGCCTTGGGAAATGGCAGCATTGTCACGGTGCTGCCAACAATATATATAGAGCATTTACCCACTTGGTGGTTGCTGGCAAAATTATCTAAACTTGAAAACCCTGATTAATATGTTTTACTTGCTTATTTAAATAATATACAGTTAGTTATAAGACTAGTAATGTTGTGAATGATAACACAATTTAATTTTAAATTATTTATTGATTTATTTTTTCCGACAATAATTATGGTCGAAAGGAACAATTCCAGACATACTCGTATCACTGTCACTTTCATAAACGTCGTTATCATCATCTGTCGTATCCGAATCTGTGCTGCTGTCATTTCCTAATTCAATTATGAATTTATCAGTAATATCATCCAAACAGCCATCAAGTACATAAAACTTGTTCTAAATTTTTACGTTCACACTGCTTTTGCCAATCCTGAGGGGTTATAGATGAAAAAGCTTCTTCAGTTAACTTCACGATATTCCCAGCTTCTTGGCCGACATTATTGCTGGCTACTCGTCTCTTTAAAAGACTCCACATAAACTCAATCGCATTTAAATCGCAGTGGTAAGGGGGCAACCTAACCACTTTATGGCCATGAGAAAGCAATAATTGGTCAGCCTCATAAATCGGCGCTTTGTGCTCTTTTATAATTTCATAAAGTTCTGCTTTCAGCATTGTTGGTATATAAGACAATCCCTTATTTGTTATCCAATTTTGCATTTGAAGTTTTGAGGAACTCATAGTAGGTGCTTTATTTACTTGTACGGTATGATAGGGAGCGTTATCCATCACGACTAAGGAGTTCGGAGGCAAATTGTATAAGTTTCTCTGAAAGCCATTTTATAAAATTGGTTCTGTTCATGTCGTCATGGTAGTCCCTGATTTACTCTGTGATTTAAAATCAATTGAGCATTAGGAATAAACCCTGTTTCTCCACCTGCATTATTAATTATCCACCGCGTTCCAACAGAATCACTTATTATTACTCCGTCCTCGTCATCTTTTGCCAACATTTTTTCACTGCATACGATGCGTGAATGTATGTTTCATCTAAGAAAACTATTGGCCGACCATCTGCTCGATTTTGCCTCATAGTAACGATATACTTGCGTCTCCATGCAACTATGTCGTGCCTTTCCATTAAAATTTTCCGTTTCGAACCACACTTTTATACTGAAATCCAATTTGTTTTAAAATTTTCCACAAAGTCGTTCGACCTCCACCAAAGTTTATGTCATTCTTTAATTCTACAAGTAATTTATTTAAACTAGGAACAACTTTTCTTACAGTATACATTTCATGGATTTTGTTTCTTATTGCGCATAAATCGAAATCATCAAAATCCACCGTTTTACGTCTTTGACGGTGTTTTCCAGGAGACTTGAGTTTTTGAGATGTAGAGGCAGCAGCTTCACCTTCTTTAGATATTCTACTCACGGTTTTCTCTGACATGCCTGAAATAGACACTAAAGTACCATTTTATAAAATTACATATTTATAAAATACAAATACAGGCATTATGATAAAAAGTAAATTAAATTAACTGAGATACGTACTTTTTTATTTTAATTCGTAATGTTAGTAATTTCTTATTATTACCCATACTAAAGGCATTTTGCATGAAGCTGGCATCCCTATTTTACTAACCTGTCATGGCGGCGACGCGAGTTCGCACTTGATTGAGTGGAATTAACAGGGCTTGATTTGCCTTTTCTCTCACAAAAGGCACGCACCTTCAACACAACCTCTCTTGCACTGCTTCTAAATGGTTTCGGCATAATTAATTCGGAATATTTTAAATAATAACACAAAAACGAGCGCAGCTAATCACAAACTGACAACAGATTGACAAGCAATAGTGCCAACATCACAGCAGGGGACATCTTACGGTGAACGGTCTGTACAGGCTGTGATTTTTGTTTTTTCTCTTTTGTAATGGACTCGTTCGGTTGTATTTTTGCCAGTGTCAAGTAATAAGAAATTATCCTTTGAACTAATTTATTTTTTATTTTTGAGTTTTCTTAGAGATTTAAACAGCAGTTTGAGCCAGCAGACAATCGATGACGATAGTTTATCAAGGCGCCTAAGCAGAAAAAATAACTTGAGGTTTCTTACACCGTCGGAGCACTTGTTTCATCGTTCCCCCTAATAGTTCTCATGCGCAGTGCGCAGATATTTAATACACAAAACGGCACTTCATTAACGTATTTAAACAATAATAGAGGAGCAGCAATAAGCCGATTTCCGGTCAAGTTCCCGCCAAATTTTTTTAGCGGGAAACTCCGCATCTGTGGCGCTTTTATATAAATAAGGGTCCACCCTTAAGTGCTGTGGCCCATAGACGCCTACATGTATATTCCTTTAATTTTTATTTTACTAACGAATATATACGCACGAGTGAAAAAATATTTAAAACACTAAAAACATAAAACCCGTGTCTTTTTTATTTATGAAAATTATGTGTTTTCGATAAATAGAAGTGTGAATAATTATGGATTCTCTAATTTGCTAAATATTAATATCGACAAAATATACATTAATTGTGCAAATAAAATTTAAAAAAATGCTAAACTATTGTACATCAACAGATTTAGAACAATACAATTGAAAATAAAAATAAATATATGTGCTTTGTGCAGCCAGTCATCGTTCATTTTTATGTACAAGAAAAAGTTCTCCGTCCCTTCCGGTCTCTAGCATAAGATTCGCTTAGAAACCTAGACGCGGCAAAAAGCTGTACCCGGACCGGTCGTCTTACCATTGACACGTATCGCCGTACGCCTTCTCCGGATCTTATACGCACCGCTTCCGACCGGGCAACCGCTAACCACTTTTATAACCATATAAAACGATAATACATGCGGACAGGTTGCTTGACCTAGTATTGATGTCGTGAAAACATCGTCTTCCAATCACCCGCTCTATCTAGTGTATTATTGAGTCATACGAAAAATTGATACAAAAATAGAAAATCTTTATTTGTCAATCATTGGTTCACGGTGGTCACGAGTCAGTTACAGTCTCTCACTATGTTCCGCTCAAAGAGCATACAAAATAAATTGAAATTAAAGTACATATAAATATTATATATAACCATGTTGGCAGGGGCTAGGTCCTATGTTTATGTGGGACTTACTGCATCACTAGCATGCCGTAAAAGGCAACAAATGGAATATTGAGTTTGTGATTATCTAGGCGATCGGTCAGGTTACCTATCACTTTTGTCACAATTATCCATATAAACCCATACTTTGGCTAAACGGGGTCTGAGTAACTCGCTACTCTATGGACTCTACCCACCTTCTCGGGGATTAAAGGCATAAAGTTATGTATACATAATATTAATCATTTGCTTGTCTTTGAAAATTTCTACAATAATATAATGACATTTTCTAATAAGATAAGTCCTTAATGTCTTCTTAATAGTATTAGAATAATCAATACCTCTATTTCTTTTCGCAATTTATTCATAATTTTTGGTGCCATGCATACAAAACTATTAGCGTTAATTTATCTTAGATGGTACTAGATAAAGAAAATTCTGATTTCGTGATCTGTATTGATTTAGGAAAAGGTTTACAATTAGCACATGAGTAAATTCGTTCGTGAAAATAGCAATTTTATATGTATGGATGGTAGAGCAGGTATATTCACACGTAAAACTGTCGTTTACAAGAATCGGTCTAATATGTAAGTGGCATAATGCACGTATGCATTATTTTTGTGCTCCGAATACAATATCTCGGTCAGTACATTACCCTAAAAAATAATGCGTAGCGTAACGATGCGACATAGCCGTGATAAGCTGTTAAAACTTTAGCTTCATATAATATTTACGAAAAAAAACGTATTATATTTTTTAAATCTGAAACCTATACTCTATGTTGCACTGTACTTGTGTAGGTATATTATATATTTTGTTATAATAAAATAAATAAAATAAAATAATTTGTAAAACATACGAAAACATTCCTGATAATTAAAAAATATCCTTTCAATATCAGAATTGGAATTTTAACTGTCTTCTGCCTTTGTTTACGATAGTCCAAGCAAGAAATGGATTTTTTTTTACATCAAAATACGCTCATAAACTTTCCACTATTTGAGTTTGACCTGGGCCACTCTGTCGGTATTTATATTTCGTATCGCATCCCCACAATTGACTGGGATACACTACTTAAAATTTATAGATATAATTAACTGACTTTTAATTTTGACTGCTATGTAATTGAATATACAATATTTATTACTATAATAAAAACAAAACTAAAACCTTAAATTATCACCAGTCCTACTCCCGCGGTATTGTGCTAGAAATGCTTCCTCGCTAAATAGACATACGAGATGACTTGTCAAGCATAGACTAAAAATATGATATCTTTATTAAAATATTTACAAAATGAAAACATCTATCAGTCAAAATATGAAAGAATTAATTTCTTTATTAAAATAATACATGAATACGTATGTTTTGTATTAATATATATCATTTCCGATAAAACCGGTAACTACAACTGGGTATTAAGCACTATCGTCGTAAAAAATCTGTCACATAAGGAGAGATCTCCTAGCTATGGGTCTGTTGCGTTCGTGAAAGCAAATTTTAGTTATTGGTTGGTTTAGGGGACCTTTTAGCTTAGCGGTCGTCTAATAGCCTTTGAGCAAGAAAATAACCAATCCTCATAACACCAGCAGCGAAAACAAGTCGCAGATACAGTTCCTTTAATAATTGAATCCTTTAATTCCATATTTACATATTTGATATTTAAAATCTGACATGTTATACATATTTATATACGGAATAATCCTTCGATTAGAACTCAAAAAAAATATATTTATATTTCTTTTCTAATTGTATAATTTTTGTGTGCCATGGAGCAATGTGTGTAAATTGTGTCCCTGTAATTTTCCACGTTCCACTTTGTTACGCATACAATGAAATTAAGAATTTTATGGATTGTATCATCAATCGCCATCAAAAGCTGTTTATATTTTGTTAGACATTAGATGTTTTTATTTATTACATATTTATAGTTAACACTATCGCTGTCCGATTTTCAGACACAATTAGTACGACAATAGCAATGTACTATATGTAGTACACGGGACAGCAAATGGGTTAAGATTAACACATGATAAAGCTGACAATAATTTAATAAATAATTAATAATGTTTATTCTTAGTGTTTTATCAGCGATGGCAACTATTGAAATTTTAAAACAATTTGCTAGGTACATCAACCTTGATTATTTTATAAATAATGTTTATTCATTTTTTTTATTATGTTAATGTTAAAATAAATTAATAACCGCTGCATTGACATCATGTTTATTCATAGTGTTTTATCATAGATAGCAACGCTATAGAAATTTTAAAACAATTTGCTATATTAACTTTCTAACATTTAGAAATAGAATTATACCGTGTGGTTTTGGTGTAACAGAGTCGATCGTCAACAATAATTAGCAAAAGCATTCATTAAAATAAAGTCCTCAGCTTTCATTTAGCGTCATGGCTTCTCATAGATTAACGCGAAGTTTCTCTTTCCATTAGAGCAAACAATCGTAGTTGTGTTGGTTTTGTTGGGGGGCCATTAAAAACCGTGTGGTTACGACATACGTCGCCCGGTTTCACACGAGCGCTGATAAGGAAGCTTACTTTCCCCGAGTGTCTCGTTAATGATAATTACCCGCTTCTGCGGCCATTGTTATTTGACATTGTTTCTCGCTTGATTTTAATGCTTCTGTAATCGTTAAAGAGCGCATAGTTAATTAGTATTTCGACATCATCATCATTACAGCCCTTCACAAGTCCACTTCTGAAGATAGGCCTTCCCCAAGGAATGCAATGAAGCACGGTCCTGAGTCACCTGTATCCATCGACTTTCTGCATTTCTTAATTTACTTTAATTATTATTTACTTTAAGGATTTGTGACAGTCAGTTTAATGATAAGTACCCGATTCAAATGCATCGTTGTCCTCCAGACCGAATTTTAGTCACGGCGGCCAGTCTCAACGGAGACTAGCCACAGGACAGGATTATCGTGCCTTATGTATGCGCAAGCACAGGTGCACTCTTTATTCCTTCACCCTCATAGTCCGATGGGACGGTAATCCGACACGCCCGGAGATAGATCAGGCGCAGGACCAACGGCTTTACGAGCTTTCCGAGGCACATGGGTGCAACACCGCCAACTTCCTAAATTCGGGCATCTACTCATAATCTCTTGACAGAAAAACCCAATAACTGTTTTAGCAAACTGTTTTAACCCAATAACCCGGGATTCGAACCAGGGACCTTATGATCAGCAGTCGCGTTTACGACCACTAGACGAACGAGGCAAGGTGTAGTAATTCATTGTCTAGACACGGATGGAACTGCGTTTGATTCTTAATCGGTGACAGATGCCGGCGTCTATGCATCCGCTTACCATCAGATATACTGTGCTCGTTTGTCACTCATTTGTTTATGTTGTATTTTATCCATTATCCTACGAATCCGAGGATTGAACCTTGTCCTTACTAGTATAAAAAAATGTTTCTTCATTATAGTTTAATATTAATTATTATAATGATTATAATATAAATATTAAAAATGTTAATCTGCTTGTTATAGAACTCGAGCGGCAGCGAGCCTAGGTCGCGTAGTGCGACCCCTGATTCGCTGGACTCGCTGCCCAGCGGTGGATCCGGCAGTCCACCCACAGAATGGGCCGATGCTGCCACGCCGCCGGACTTTGTGTAAGTTAATACGTTCTCTGATTTTTTTTTCTGTTTCTTGTATTTAGAATGGTGGCATGATACAGCCATAGCTGTATAAATAGTATAGTTGTAGCACGAATGGGCACGGCTCGACCGGGGAAGGACCTTAAAATAGCAGCTCAACATTGCCGTGTTTCGTATGGTGAGGGCAGAGAACCGGAGACCCTTTTTCATGGAAACGAGACATTCCATCTTAGTCCTCACGGCTGACAACGCAGCTGCATTTAAATTCGTAATTGAGGATAGATGTAGATATCTATGAGCCACAGGAACCACTTACCATCAGGTGGACCGTGTGCTCGTTTGTCACCCTTGTCCTATAAAAAAAAAGAATGGTGGCGTATAATAAAATGGAATGTTTATTTTTATTTTTAATAAAACATTATAACATCAAAAATTCAAGTACCTTATTTTTTACTAGGTGCCCCCACCCCTTTTCTGCCTGGGCGTTCTGGGTGGGTATCACCCTATTACTTATTTCTGTCGTCATATAGCAGTGCTTGCACTACTGTGTTCCGAACTGTAGGGTACAGAGAGCCACTATAATATCAGGCTGTGAGGTATTCCATCTTAGTCCTCAGAGGTGATGACGCATCTGTAGCCTTCCTTGAAGTTGGCTCCTGGTGGCCATGGACTGCAGTAGCCTCTTACCTACAAGTGGACTGTATGTTCGTTTGTCTCTTCAGTTTAATTTTTTTTAAATCATGTGTGTATGACTTTTACGCTTCAATTAATAAAATGGTCGAGTTATGACCGCTGGCGTAACTGAACAAAATTTTATTGAATAAGTTATACCTCAATTACCTAGTAATAATATAATATATTCTTTACCCCAATGGTGTTCTCACTTAAAAGGAAAAAAAAATCTATTTACCTATATAATATATCCTCTAGGATAACGTTTCTAATAACTGTTTAGTTGACATTCATGTTGCTACCTTGATAGTCTCGAAACGGTCAAAAAATTAAACTTCAAATATTATAGTAATAACCGTCTTCTAAGAACTTAAATATATTTTTCAATTTATTCAATAAATATACTATGTCTTAGTTATAGAATGAAAATGACAAACCAATATATAGTCCACCTGATGGTAAGTTGATGCTATGGCACATAGACATCTACATCTATCTTCGATTAAGATTCAATATGCAGATGCGTTGTCACCGCTGAGGACTAAAATGGAATGCCTCGTTTCCATAAAAAGGGTCTCCGGTTCTCTACAGTCACCGACACACAGCATTAAGCTGCTATTTCACGCTGGTCTTCTGTGAGCGTGGACCTTCCCCAGTCGAGTAAAGTCATTCGTGCTACAACCATAATATAGCTGAAGCAGTCAGTTTGACTGCCTCGTTGGATTAGTTAGTGGTCGTAAATGCGATTGCTGATCATGAGGTCCCGGGTTCAAATCTCGGATCGGGCCAAAATCAGTTATTGACTTCTTCTCTCAAGACATTTTCAAAAGCAGCCCGGCCCCAGAAAGTTGACGGCTGTTTCACCTGCGCTGCGCCTGATCTCTCCCCAGTCGTGTCGGATTACCCTTCCATCGGACTATGAGAGTGAGGGAATAAAGAGTGCACCTGAGCTTGCGTATACACTTGGGCACTATAATCCCGTCCAGCGCAGATGGCTAGTTGAAATTCATTCTGGAGGACATTAATTATAGCTGAAGAGTGGCTCTGATAATTTTGTGGATCAGTGGCTACCAAGTGTCGTATTTGTTTTATATAATAAGGGTGACAAACGAGAACACAGTTCACCTGATGGTAAGTAGATGCTGTGGTCCATAGACATCTACATTTATCCTCGATTAATAATCAAAATGCAGATGGGTTGTTACCCCCGAGGACTAAGATGAAATGCATCGTATCCAGTATAAAGGGTCTTAGGTTTTCTACACTCACCATACGAAACACAGCGGCATTAAACTGCTATTTTATTCTGGTATTCTGTGAGAACGTGGTCTCGGTCGAGTGGCTCTACCACGTATTCTGTCACCTTGGCGATAGGTTCAAAGAGTGCATCTGTGCTTGCGCATACATTTAGGCACTTTAAGCCTGTCCTGCATAGAAGTGTGCTGTTGAGACTGGCCGCCGTGACGGAAATGCTGTCTGTAATTGGAAAATCTGGAAATGTGACTCTACCACGTGCCTAATTATAATAATAGCTGTAGCGTGGCTCTGGCAATTTTAAGATGTCGTTATGTCTCGTGGTGTCACGGTCTCTTAAAGTGATAGAGACAGCACGAGACTTGACGGCACCTTAAAATTGAGCAGCGTTTGAGTGTTCGTGCATTTGGGTATCAGTGGCTGCCACGTGTTGTGTTCTGTCCCCTCAGCGATAGGTTCGGGGGCGCTGCGCACGCGGCGCTGGGCCGCACGCCGTCCGCGCCGTCCGCGGCGCCGCGCCGCACGCGCCTCTCCCCGCGCCCCTCCCCGCCCGCACACTCGCCGCCGCGAGTGCACGACCTCTTCAAGCCCAACGACCTGCACTGGGCCGACATCGCCTCTAACACCGGTTAGTTCACAACGGGATATTCTATCCATCTAACTGGTTGGGCCATTGCAGTCAACCAGTTAGATGGACCTCGTAGAGGGTTAGAAGAATTCGCCGTAACTGCCACTCGTGGCAGGCGAATCAGATTATCATTTCACGCTGCTCCCAATGCCAGGCTAGGAAGCTTATATCTGGCATACACGAGATACTTTTTACGACGCCCATGAAACGAAATAGAGTAATGGACTCTGACGATGACTTAACATCATGTAACAGTCGTTTTAGTGATAGGCTGCTTACACATTTAAGCATTCCGGTTCCCGTCGTAAATACACATGACATAATGAATGCTTTTCGCATGTGAAACCATCTCCGGTCTAATGAAATGTGGAAAAATTAACACCGTGTAGTGTCGGTGTGAGAATATCCACAACCCCATATAGTCCCGTGGGCGTCGTAAGAGGCGACACAGGTAAACTGAAGCAGGTAAGGGCAGCAGCGTCTTCCTAATAACCACTCAAACTAATAAAAAACTGCAGTTGGCAATCCGCCTGCCAAGCGTGGTAAAGTATGGCAAAATCCCTCCTATGAGGCAATCTATGCAGGAGGCCTATGCTCACCAGTGGACTTGTATGGGATGTAAAGGATGGCAAAAATTAAGCTCTAAGGTTAAGACACATAATTTTTAAACCTAACACTAAATTACTGTTGCAAGGAACCAAATTACACTAAAAAACGGCAAATTTTTATTTTGACATTATTTGTTTCAACTTTTCAGAGGGCATAGAGCTTCTGGGCTACCAAAGATATGGAACAGTTCAGGGACCAAGAATAGGAAAGGAACGAATCAACGGATCCATTCTCAAAGACAGTGATACTTTTATGTAAGTAAATTTTCTTTAACTTAAACTGCTTTAGTTTAGAGCTTCTGGGTTACCAAAGATATGGAACAGTTCAGGGACCAAGAATAGGAAAGGAACGAATCAACGGATCCATTCTCAAAGACAGTGATACTTTTATGTAAGTAAATTTTCTTTAACTTAACCTGCTTTAGTTTATATGTGCTCTAACTTTTAAAACAGAAAGGAAGAGTAATTTTTATTCAATATAGATTACATGAATACTTATTGAAAGTTATTTAAGCTTTACCAATGATACAGAAAAAACCTCTGTCCTGGGAAGAACCAGCAAAGGACCCAGCGAGCCTTGTTTTAAACATTAATTTACAATATAATATTTCTCGATAAAAATGTTTATATAACTCGTTATGTATAAGATAGCATGGTAGCGCTCACAGGGGTTAATCAATCATGTATCTTTAGTAGTACTTATAACTCTTTAAACAATTTTTTCTTAATAAAGTTTTTGATAGATAGGTCTTCTGTTTAGAAAAATTTAAAACTTTTTATAGATAAGGCCTGCATATTTTCTTGGACTTTGTTGTAAAAGCGTATACATTACCCCATGAAGCAATTACTGATTCTTTGGATTAGAGCAACTGGTATAACAAGCTTGTCTTTGTTTCTAGTAATTACAAATTGTACAACACTATTTTTATTAAAACTATTTTTGTTTTTGTGTACATACATACTCATGTCCAAATACTCAAACGCTATTCAATTTTAAGATGCCATTAAGTCTCGTGGTGTCACAGTCACTTTGGCTTAAAGTGGTAGAAACAGCACGAGACTTAACGGCATTATTCAATTGAGTAGCGTTTAAGTATTTCGGTATTACAGGCCAAATTTAATATATATTTCTATTAATCTTTGTGTATAAAAATAATAAAAATTTACGTGGTAGAGCCATGCTGCAGCTATATTAATATACCGGGAAGGACCACGCTCTCACCGAATACCAGCGTAATATAGAGCTTAATGCTGCTGTGTTTCGTATGGTGAGTGTAGAGAACCGGAGACCCTTTTACTGGAAAAGAGGCATTCTATCTTAGTCCTCACGGCTGACAACGCATCTACATTTAAATTCGCAAACGAAGATAGATGTAGATGTCTATAGGCCACAGCAACCACTTACCATCAGGTGGACTGTGTGCTCGTTTGTCACCCTTATTCTATATAAAAAATCTTTCGAAAACCTTTAGAATTATGTTTAAATTTCAAACAATGTTTACAATCTCTACATAGCATAAAACAAAGTTACTTCCAGCCATCTGTACGCTTAGATCTTTTAAACTACTGATGCGGTTTTCATCAATAGACAGAATAATTGAAGAGGAAGGTTTATATGTATAATATAAACATATTATATATTATATAATTCTTCTGTCTGTGTGTATGTGACTGAACTCCTCCTAAACGGCAGGACCGATTTTGATGAAATTTTGTGTGTGATTAATTTGATTAGAGAATGGTTGAGATTCACAATTGGACCCGGTGGGTGGCGTTTTTGTCGAGATCCAGAAATCAACCGTGCGAAGCCGGGGCGGATCGCTAGTTTAAAATAAATAAATCCAAAAGGAATTATTATAACAATGGAAATTGTGTTTATTACAGCAACAAGCACGCGGCCGTGTCTCGTACTAAGAGCGCCGTGGCACAGCAGCCGCTGAGCTTCGAGCACAAGTTCAACCTCGACCGCCAAGTACTGCACCATGAGGAGGTGAACAAAACAATTTCAACTTGATAATACCTAGTCCAATTAGAATACAATAATTTCTTGTAGTGAATTACGACAAGACTCTTTGTCTCTTCTATCGCATATACCACAGGAAGTGCTCAGATTAATTGTCTGTGGAATCTCTGTGGATCTTCTATCCCATATACCACGGGGAGTGCTAAAAAGAATTGTTCGGATTTATTCCGGCTGCTGAATTTCACTAAAGTACACTATGACAGAACACGAATTTCCATCCTCATCATCTCCATGATTGGCGGTCCACTACCGTGCGTTTTACGTGGAATTTTCTGCCTCGCACCACCCTTTGACCACATTGTAATTTACTGCCGCTAGCGGTTTTTCCGGACCGATACGACTTAGAGACCTTCAAGAAAAGAGGCTTCCTTCCTTTCCTTTCTAAAAGGCCGGCAACCATTGAGTTATATGTACTACGTACTTGAGAAGCTCTTCAAACAAAAATGTCCGCTACTCTATGTCTTCGCATGCGCGGTGGATAGTAAAATATTACGATATTATTACCTATTTATTCACTTGAACAACAAAAATTTTACTTACTTGACTACTGAATTGTTATTTACGTAAGGTTTAAACTTTAATTTGAAATCTCGTATTATTATCGCCGCTCTGCAAGAATATTGAAGCCACAGTAAATGACACTAAAGTAAGGTGTACGGATTGCAGTACAGTTCAGTTGAACATAGTGAATGTTCGGAATGCGAAATCTAGTGCGTAGTACATATATATCAATGCCGGCAACACACTAGCGATGGGTCGTCGACGTATTTGTCGTTAACGAAACTAGACCGTACATTTTCGTTTATCGACTAGTCGATCAACTAGTTAAATTTGTCAACTAGCTTACGCGTGAACTTGGTTTTGCAGACGTTTAAATTTAATCTCTGCGACGTCGGCTATGGCTCGACATAGTCGACATACATACGTAGACCATAGCCTAGTGTAACGGCATGATGTATTAAGTAGTCTATTATTAAGTGCACTTCTCTTTTGCACACGCGATGAAACGCGATGAATATTGAAAATGCAGGGTAGCACAGAGCCATAGGCAAATGGTAATCTTACAGTTCAGCCTATTAAAGTCCACTGCTGAACATAGGCCTCCCCCATAGATTGCCTCATATGGGGCATATTCGCCATAGTTGCCACGCTTGGCAGGCGGGTTGGCAACCGCAGTTTTTTTTATTTTTAGTCGTTATTAGGAACACGCTACTGCCCATCTCCTGGTAATCTTACATCTATTTAAAATATATTTAAAGGAGTGGCCAGAAGAGGATAGCACCGTCGACATCGAGTCACTCAGCGAACCGATGCTGAAGAAACTGCAGCCATTGCTCTGGCTGGAGCTGACAGCGCTCTTCGACCGCTACTCGCTGCCTTTTCACAAGAGGAAACCGCCGAAAAAGAAGAGGAAAGAAGGTAGGGGTAATATTTTACCTGGTAGAGCTACGCTGTAGCTACATTATGATTGTAGTACGAATGGGTCGGCTCGACCGGAGAAGGACCACGCTCTCACAGGATACCAGCGTATGCTGCTGTGTTTCGGATGGTGAGTAGAGAACCTGAGACCCTTTTACTGGAAATGAGGCATTCTATCTTAGTCCATCTTAGTCTAGAGTCCTCACGGGTGACAACGCATCTGCATTTTGATTCGCAAACGAGGATAGATGTAGATGTCTACGGGCCACAGCATCCACTTACCATAAGGTGGACTGTGTGCTTGTTTGTCACCCTTATTCTATTAAAAAATAACGTAAATTCAACTTACAAACAGTACTGGCTACTCGCTCAAATTACATATAATATTTAAAAAATAACATTTAATAATATATCTTTTCCAGAGGGTTCAGTATTCGGTGTGTCACTAGAGACCCTTCTCCGCAAAGATATGATCCTGTGGGAAGAGACGTGGAGTTCAGTGCCGAGTATACTGCGCGCTATTTCTTCGGCGCTTCAAATGCGTTGCTCTGATGAAGGATTATTGCGTGTTCCCGGGAATAAAAACAAGGTACGTGATCGTCAGATAATCAAACTAATTATATAATTATATAATCAAAATAATCGTGAGTATAACGTTATTTGTCGCTTTAAATTATTTTCCATTTAAAAGAAATTAAATATTACTTCTTCATTTTCATTTAAAAATGTTAAGTACCCTGATTTTCATCCTTCATTTGATGCGTGGTAAAAATAAATTAAGTATTTTTCTTTATTAGGTATTATTCCTTTTTCAGTTTAAATTAAAAATGCTAAGGACCCCTGATTTTCATCCTTCATTTGAATAATAAGCGTGTATATTCCTGGGTATATTGTTTAATATTTCGTAAGAGCCACAATGAGTGACAATGTTTCCGGTGCTTAAAAGGTGATTAGATCACAGAAAAAATTAATATTTATCACGGTGTTTATAAGAAAAGATAAGTTTTTACCTAAAATTTATAAGTACCTCAAAATTAAGACTTGTTAACTTGTATTACTTTTTGAACACGCATTTATTTTATCCATGTTTGTTTATATATGGCCCTTTGTGTTTTGAAGCAAATATTTCAAATAAAGCTAAGATGTGTGAAGGAACACAAGCACCAAGTAGCATTATATTTTCCGGGTCTTCCATACTTTTCAATTGTGGTAACGTTTAAGAGCACGTTTCGGAGCAAAAGTTAGATATTAACAATATTAGTAACGTTAGCTTTTGCTCGCGGCTTTGCTCGCGTAGTTATTTTGACAAAATTATGTTAGACTTTCTGATCGTCCTTTTTTATTTACGGTATAATGTGTCGTGGCGATATTTAATCCATATAATAGTCCTTTTGATGGACACCATAAAACACACAATTTATTTCATGTGTGTTGGTTCGATTTTTTTTTTATAGAATAAGGGTGACAAACGAGCACACAGTCCACCTGATGGTAAGTGGTTGCAGTGGCCCGTAGACATCTACATCTATCTTCGTTTGCGAATTTAAATGCAGATGCGTTGTCAGCCGTGAGGACTAAGATAGAATGCCTCTTTTCCAGTAAAAAGGGTCTCCGGTTCTCTACACTCATCATACGAAACACAGCAGCATTAAGCTGCTATTTTACGCTGGTATTCTGTGAGAGCGTGGTCCTTCCCCGGTCGAGCCGACCCATTCGTGCTATAACTATACTATTAATATAGCTGCAGCATGGCTCTACCACGTAAAAACGATTTCCGGCTCAGACTCAGACTTAGGCCAAGTATTACGTCTGTTGAGCGTTCTCACAATGGCCACTACACCAGTGGAGTATTTTAAAAAAGTGTGACGATGTTTATCTGCATGCTTCAACAGATCGAGGCGCTGTGCCAGTTGATCGAGCGCGACTGGTACAGCGCGCGGGAGGAAGTGGAGGCAGCGCTGCAGCGCGCCACCGGGCACGACCTGGCCGCCGTGTTCAAGCGCTTGCTGCGCGCGCTGCCGCAGCCGCTGCTCACGCAGGAGCTCATGCGCCTCTTCTACCACACCTACGGTAACTTGCACCGCACCACACTGGAACCGACTTGGCTTCTTTTATACAATAAGGGTGACAAACGACCACACAGTCCACCTGATGGTAAGTGGATACATTTATCCTCAATTAAGAATCAAAATGCAAATGCATTGTCACCGTTGATGACTAAGATAGAATGCTTCGTTTCCAGTAAAAAGGGTCTCAGGTTCTCTACACTCACCATACGAAACACATCAGCATTGAGCTATTACATACATACATACTTTCTAAAGTCTTCTATGTATGCTACTAGACCAGCAATTCAGAAATAAAACTGTGTCACAGCTGTGGATCGCACGGGTGCCGGATTGGCGGGTAGCTGGCACTCTAAATATGCCACACAGTTGTATTTTTATCTGCGACAGTTACTGTCAAATGCAAATACGAAACAAACGATTTTTACAAATTTGAACACGCCTATGATAGCTCGCCTTTCGAAAAGTGTTCATGGTTATTTTTAATTAAACTCATTTTAATCAATTTTTTCTCATAACAACTCTTTTGATAACCGAACAAATTTAGTTTAATCAGATAGTTTTTAACATGGAGAAAATGCCTTGGTAGGCTTACCTACTTATTTCTGTTCATGGCTACCTGGCAAGCAGGTATGAACAGGTAAGTCAATATAGGTAACTACATCGATATGTTAACCAATAAAAATTGATATCAGAAGAAAGACAATTTGATTACGAAAATAATCGTATAGGCTTGCCTGCAAAAAACCGTTCATGGTATATTATTGCCATGCATTAAAGTTTTAAAATCGGAGCAATTGAAAATTTGAATTTTTTTTTAAAGAAAGTAAAAAGTTTCGACTCTAACATTATGCCACCGTGCTGGTCTTCTTTAATACAAAAAAATTGCGAGCTATATACGTCAATTCTATGTGACTTCATGCAACCGATCCAGACTATAAAACCCTGAAAACTGCGGTTGGGTTTTAGAAAATAATTATTTAAAACCAATTGGATTCGTTGGGGACCAAACACCTTTGAAGATAGATGACGTCAAAAGACGAAAAATGTAATTATCCTCTACTATATCGGAAATAAACTTCAAATCACGTTGACAAAGCGCATCTATAAATAATGACAGCATTTTCTTAGTTACATTAAACAAAATCAGTGTTAGATTGTCGTAAACAACGTTCGCAAAGAACTAGTCTTCTCGCCCACTCTGTCAGCTAAAGGAGTTACATGAATTGAGTGTGTAATGTATTACGGGCGCAGACCCCCGAAAAAGGGAATCATATAGAAAGCTATATCTACATGCATGAAAATGTTTCGAAATCATGATGTTTTTACTTGTAGTATTTAGATAACCCCGTAATTATTTAAAATTTAAATACTCTTTGATAAATAAATTCTTTAGGTGGAGTTTTGGCGGGAACTTGACCGCCGGTAGATTGCTGCTTCTTCTTTATTGTTTAAATAATGGTTTGAAGTTGATTATGATACGTAAAAGTGGTGCGATTTTATTTACGTTACCTATGAAATTGTAGTTTTTTATGAAATAACGTTATTTTTTTTCTATATAAAAAAATTATGCAATTGATGTGTGTCATTTATCGATGCCCTTCTTGAAGAAATCAGCTGGACGGGAGGCAACAAATTCTTCAAAGTACTGTACTGCCTCTTTGGTATTGAATTTTTTTCCCGCCAAAAAGTTAATCCAATTTCTGGATAAAGTAGAAATCTGTAGGCGCAAGCGCAAGGTCTGGTGAGTACTGCAGATGACAGAGAGCTTCCAACCCCAGTTCTTGTAAGTTGGAGACCGTCTGTTGTGCAGTATGAGGTCGCGCGTTGTCGTGCAGTAGTAGCGGGGACGAGCGATTGACCAAAGCTGGTTGTGCAATGAATGAAGGGCGCAGAGCCTGTCTTAGTATACATAGAAGTGTTTGTACGTATTAAGAGGAGTTAGAGGCGCGCGGCCGTCGCGATTATATCGGATCTGTGCTCTAAATTAACAAATTACAAAGTTTTAGCTAATCAAATGAGTGAAGTGTGTAAATTAAAATGAAAATAATTAGTGATAGTGTTACCTCTTGTTATTACTGAATGGAACATCGTAGAAATAAAAATTAACAGTGTTTAAATGGCAAAATTAAATAATTATTTATAATGCTCTAAAATTGCGATAAACAACAAATAAAAGTGCATAAAACTATCAATGTGTTAAATAACCATAATAAACTAAGGCATAACATGATTTCTGTATACCCTCATTTTATTTTTTAATAAAATTACATTTAACAGGGCAGCGAAGTGTGAATTATAACGGACTGTTATGCGACTCAAAACATTATATGGTCGCACCATACTGCACACCATATGCCTTACAAGCCAGTGGTAATAAGTTCAAGTCTCGCAGCTGATTGGTACTATTATTTATTGCTGTTTTACTTTATTACTTGAAGCAAAATATGGATAAGAAATAGCTCAGAAAATGGTCAAGTACCCTACTTGCTGTAAATGCCAAAAGAAAATAATAAAAAAAGAGATATACTTTGTTGTGCATCTTGCAAAATTTTTTTTGACATAACTTGTGCACAAGTATTGAGCACCAAAGTTAATATCATGGACAAATTAAAAAAGGAAATCTGGAAATGCCAAACTTGCCATGAAATCAAAGAAAAGCTACCAATAGCGAGTGAAAACACCGACACTCTTTGTTCATCTAACTTGACAAAAAGAAGCACTACGCATAAGGCACTTCCAGTAACGCCATTGCGTAAGTCTGAAGAGGAAAAATCAACCAGTTCCAATGAGGACCTACATAGCCTGCCAGATATTAATACTTATCGCCCATTTGAAATTAGAATTAGAAAAAGCTCATAATGAAATAGAAAATTTAAACATGGAAAATACAAAATTAGAAAAGCAAATATTAGAAAAGGAAATGCTGACTGTAAAATGGAAGAAACTATTTACTGAAGCGATGAGTACACCCAAAAGGCCCACATCTCTTACAAATCGAAATACCACGTAAAAGAAAAAAGATAATAAATCTGGACAAAGCCGATCAATAGAGTTAGATGAATCAAACTGTAGTGCTATAGAAGTAGACAATACATACGCATCTAATATTAAATAAATCAAGATTATATAGTGAGAAAACTGTACAACAGCAAAAAAACAATCGCGTTATAATATTTTCTGATAGTATCGGACAAGGATTAGCTTCAACGATAATAGAAAAAACTGAATGTCAAGCAATTAACAACTGTAAACCGGAAGCAGGATTTCAAAAAATATTAGAAAATTATGGCGAAAAGATTAAAGGTCTGGAAAAAAAAGATACAGTAGCAGTACTTATTACTAAATATGAAAGTTCTCTTTATCATAATGAACAAAAGTACATAAAACTATTGAACAATATTGTAAACCAGCCGGATAGGAAATTTAACATGATAATCACTGGTTTGCGTTATAATGGCAAGAATGACAATGAGATTTACCATATCAACGATCAGAGAGTTAACATAGCTAAAGTCAGCGAAAATATCAAATTTCTGGACCCGAATATGATATATGAAAATACAAGGAACTATAAATCGTTGAAAAACTTTGTAATAACAAGTATAGACCGCAAGTTTCAAGGATCATCCTCACTGCGTTTCATCAAATGCCAAGACGAATACACTTCCTCAAATGATAAAGGCACAAATTTTTCAACAGCGCAAGAGCCGATTCGAGAACGATAAGAATTATCGTTGTACATGCGAATTTTCGAAGAATACATAAAAATACTTAGAAATCGAAAACTTAGCTAATGAACAGAACTGCGATGTGTTGTGTTTGACGGAGACGTGGGGTAAAAACCATCACATACAGGCGATCACTATTGAAAACGATACACTCGCGACTTGTTTTAATAGAATAATTTTTGAACACGGTGGAACGGCGATATATGTAAAAAATACTTTAGAATAATAAATAAATTAGGAACGACTTAAATAAACTATCATTTGAAATGAATTGTGAATTAGCAGCAATAGAATTAAGATCCTCAAAAACAATAATCATTGCACTTTACCGACTTGACTATGATATGAGTCTATTCTTAGAAATACTTACAAAACTTTTAAATAAACATTGAAAGAGAACAAAAAAATTGTAATAGCAGGTGACTTGAACTTAAATGTTTTAAAACTTGACGCAAATATTAAAAAGCTTGATAGAATACTTAAAAATTTTAATTGTAAATGGGTATTAAACGAACCGACTAGAACCGAAACAAATAAACGAAATAAAACCAGTTCTACTTGTATAGATAACTTTGTCAATTTTATTGAATGTAAAGGATGTGTATTAGGTCAAAAACTTTCTGATCATATTGTAATTAAATAAGAATTAGTTAATCAAAAAAACTGTAACAATAAATTTGAAACTTATATAGGCAGAAACTTTTCAAGGAATAATCTTGATTATTTTAATGATTTGTTCAACAAAAATTACACTGGGATAAAATCAGAAATTATAATGACTGTTCACGCGAACTCAAGAATGAGAATTTTACAAGATGCGTTGCACCATTACTACAACATTGCTTTTCCAAAAATAAAAAATAAACAAGTAAGGAGCAAACATAAAAAATGGACTACATTAGGTATAGAAACGAGTAAGAAAAACTTAATTAAAATGGAAATATTACAAGCCTAGTAACCGCAAAAAAATTACAATATCGTATCAGGATTAAGGAGGCAAAAAATAAAATTAAAGAATCGTGGAATATTATAAATGTGCAGATAGGGTAAAAGAAACGGCAAAATACAAAATCTAGAATTGAATCGATAAAAAACGATAGTGGGCAAATTATTACAGAATCTCAAAAAATAGCACGAAGTTTTAATTATTTTTTCTGCAATATTGCTCATAGATTAACAAGTAATTTAGAAGTTGACGCAGAAAATTGCATGAAGTACTTAGATTACCAATAGGCTACTAACATTATTTATTTTTACCCATTAGATTATACAGAGCTAAAAAAGATTGTTACTACCATGAAGCAAAAATCTACATTAGACATTTACGATATGAGCACTAGGAAATAAAGAAATCTTATTAGAAAGAACAATAATTTATTCCAATTGATATTTATTGTTGTCAATTCGTGCTTAGCTAATGGCATATTCCCCGACGTACTCAAACCGGGTAGGGTTATTCCACTTTTCAAAAAAGGGGATTCCACGGAGCTCAGTAATTACAGGCCAGTTTGTATATTGCCGACTTTATCAAAAATATTAGAAGCCATTATAAAATCTAGAATTATAAGGTACTTTGAAGAAAATCATTTATTTACAATGGCACAATTTGGATTTAGAAGTGGACGATCGACCGAAATGGCCATAATAAAAGTAATTTATTTCATTCTAGATTCTTTGGATAGCTCGAATAGATGTGCCAGTGTTTTTTGTGACCTATCAAAAGCTTTTGATTGCTTACGGCATGATGTATTGATATTACAATTGCAGCATTATGGTTTTCAAGGAGCTGAACTAAATATGATGAAAACTTATTTAAATAACCGTAGCCAAATTGTTTCAATAAATGACCAAACTTTTTCAGCGAGTTCTGTGTCGATCGGAGTACCACAAGGTTCGATCTTAGGTCCTGTTTTGTTTTTGATCTACATTAATGATCTTGGTAATGCAATGCCAGACTATACATGTAATACGTGGTAGAGCCATGCTGCAGCTATATTAGTAGTATAGTTGTAGCACGAATGGGTCGGCTCGACCGGGGAAGGACCACACTCTCACAGAATACCAGCGTAAAATAGCAGCTTAACACTGCTGTGTTTCGTATGGTGAGTGTAGAGAACCGGAGACCCTTTTTACTGGAAAAGTGGCGTTCCATCTTAGTCCTCCCGGGTGACAACGCATCTGCATTTTGATTCTTTATTGAGGATAGATGTAGATGTCTATGGGTCACAGCAACCAGTTACCATCAGGTGGACTGTGTGCACGTTTGTCACCCTATCCTATAAAAAAAATACATATTTAAGTTTATTTGCAGTTGATGCACATGTTGGTTTAAGAGACAAAAGTCTATCAAATTTAGAAAATAAAATTAATAATGATATAGGCTTGCTAAAAGATTGGTTTGACGCAAATGGTATTGTTCTAAATTCTGATAAAAGCATTGTAATTAATGCATTATCAATCGAGGTTAGACATTTATGGTAACTCGACTACAAAAGAAAATGTATTTTTCGGGTATACAGTAGATAGAGCACAATCAACCACAAAGCCCACATTGAAAAAATTTGTAAGAAAATAGCTAGCGGTAATTATGCATTATTAAAACTACATAAAAAGACACTCATATCTGTGTACTATGCCTATATTCATTCTATAATAAGGTATGCCATTACTCTTTGGGGTAACATTAGATGTACACGATTATTAGAGATTATTAGAGGTACACGAGGGTAAAGAAATACCGAAAAAGAAAGACGTAAATCAATACAATCTGCGTAATAATGAAAAACGAGTCCTACCAATGAATAGATTAATCAAAGTAAAAAAAACAAGGGCGTTACTCAAAAATATTGATGTATAATAAATTACCAAAAAGTTTAACCAGCCTAAACTATAGCAAATTTAAACGAAAACTTGAGTATTTTTTTGAAAATAACCCATTTTACAAATTAAGCGAAAATTTGTCAATGCAACTCTTGGAATCATCATTCTTGTGTAACGTGTAAACAAAATAACTTACCTAATTATATGATGTAAAGCGTCAATGTAACTAAATTAAAGTACAATAATGTAATTAAATAATGTAATTTAAACTTTTGTAACCAATGACTTGCCTGTAACGATTTTTATATTATGGCCAATAAATATTTCTGATTCTGATCCTGACAGCCCGTGTAGTAGTATACTCGTACATAAAAGTGTTTGTACGTATTAAAGGGGCAGAACCCGTTTAGTAGTATACATAGAAGTCGTAGTAAAGAGATTGTGATATTGTGCAGCGGTGAGCGGCGGTGCGCAGGCGCGCGCGCTGAACCTGCTGGTGCTGCTGCTGCCGGGCGGCCAGCGCGCCTCGCTGCGCGCCGTGCTGCGCCTCGCGCGCGCCGTGGCCGCGCGCCGCCACCTCAACAAGATGGACGACCACAACGTCGCCATGATCATCGCGCCCGCGCTCTTCCCGCCCAGGTACCACCGCACCACACACACTAACCTGCTGGTGCTGCTGCTGCGGGCGGCCAGCGCGCCTCGCTGCGCGCCGTGCTGCGCTCGCGCGCGCCGTGCTGCGCCTCGCGCGCGCCGTGGCCGCGCGCCGCCACCTCAACAAGATGGACGACCACAACGTCGCCATGATCATCGCGCCCGCGCTCTTCCCGCCCAGGTACCACCGCACCACACACCACACACCACACCAACCTGCTGGTGCTGCTGCCGGGCGGCCAGCGCGCCTCGCTGCGCGCCGTGCTGCGCCTCGCGCGCGCCGTGCCGCGCGCCGCCACCTCAACAAGATGGACGACCACAACGTCGCCGCGATCATCGCGCCCGCGCTCTTCCCGCCCAGGTACCACCGCACCACACCACACTAACCTGCTGGTGCTGCTGCTGCCGGGCGGCCAGCGCGCCTCGCTGCGCGCCGTGCTGCGCCTCGCGCGCGCCGTGGCCGCGCGCCGCCACCTCAACAAGATGGACGACCACAACGTCGCCATGATCATCGCGCCCGCGCTCTTCCCGCCCAGGTACCACCGCACCACACACCACACTAACCTGCTGGTGCTGCTGCTGCCGGGCGGCCAGCGCGCCTCGCTGCGCGCCGTGCTGCGCCTCGCGCGCGCCGTGGCCGCGCGCCGCCACCTCAACAAGATGGACGACCACAACGTCGCCATGATCATCGCGCCCGCGCTCTTCCCGCCCAGGTACCAACGCACCACACACCACACACCACACTAAACTAACTTTGTTTGAAGTGGAAACTTCTTTAGAACCGTTATGATTTGAAACTCGATGAAACGAAAAAGTGACACTAAAAAGTGACAAACATATACACCTATACGATTTTGCCTGCAAAAGAATGAGATACAATACAGTATACAGTATTATTGAAATTGAAACCTATCCCATCACCAGCCTATGAAATTTGAGTTCAGCGCGTTTATATAGATTCCCGCCATCAGTCGTTCGCCAGAGCTTTGTCAGACAATTTTAACGGTGCGATAGGTAATATAAAAACATGCTGATTTATTCGATCAGACACCGCAAAACACGTAACACCAATAAAATCCGGCTCAAAGGACCAAAATTAAATTTGTAACTGGCCGGTTATTATTTAATTTTATTGGTGTTTTAAATGTTGTTATCTATCTATATATCTCTCTCTTCTCTATAAGAAGTAAGATTAAGCGACCTTTCTCTTGCTGGTATCTCTTGCTGTAAAAAGTATTCTCCTTAATCGCTTAAATAGGCAGACCGATGAACAATCGTAATATCGGATGTCTGGCACCTTTGACGCTTCGTCATTGGTCTGAGTATTGCAGTTGGAATGTTGGAATTCCTAGACCCCTTTCCAAACCCACGAAAAGAAATAGGGTAATGAATTCTTCTACGCCGTCAGTATACTATATCTGTAAATACTAGGAACAAGCACAAGTTAGTTATACCAGTTACTCGACTCCAGAGTCAGTAATTACTTCATGGGGCAATGTATACGATGTTAAAACAAAGTCCCAGAAAATATGCAGACCTTATCTATCAAAAAGTTTAAAATTTTTAGTAATTTTGTAAGGGTTTTTATACTACTAAAGAGTACGTGATTGATAATAACCCCTGGGAAAGAGATGATCTACCATGCTGTTTCTAATATCTTCATACTAATTGTATAAAATAATATACAGGGTATTTTTGAAACGCTCCCGAAAACGAAGACAGATGATAGTACTAAGGATACCTATGATGATGGGTCACAAAAAAATTCGATCCCGAGGAAAAAAAATCATCTTTTCACAACGTTTTATTAACTTTATTCACGCTCCATCATGTTACTACAGTTAATTGAAACGATAATTCACTAAAAAAAATAATGAAAATACTGAAACATAAAACCAGCAGTGGAATTACTGAATTACAATCAGCTGACTAGGGGTCAATGTACGCGCGAACGACGAATTCGCGCGGCCCGCAACTAGCGATGGTACCACGATACCTAATAATTTACAACACTTGTCTAAATACCTAACTTATCTACTTAACCTACTATTTTGCCACTGTGCTTGTCTCCACGTAGTCACTTTAATTCGAATTCACAGGTTAAATAAACCAAATAACTGGTTCGATTCCCCGCTAATGAAAAAAATACTTAAATAAAATGTTAAGAAGGTTAGAGTCATGCTTTTTTATCCATTGTGTAGGTATGTTTATTATTCTGATGTATTCAGTTATGTACCTATTCAGATCACTAAGTTATTTAAAAAAAATTAGGTATGAAACAGCTTACCGATCCTCCGTGGCCTTATGAGATTCTCCAAGGCACATTAACATGTTGCCGTATTCACGAGCACTATAAACGTACCTACGCGTTAGGCATTATTAAAACAAAACAAAAAACACAAAACGTAACAACAAGAACAATATCATTAATTAATAAATAACAAGTAATAACGACAATAATTTAATAAACAAAACAATTGCTTGTGATAGTCAACACGGAACTGTCTCAAAAACTAAAATTATTAATCAATCCCGCCAAAACAAATGCGTACGTTGTAACGTCCTTGAAGCATGTGTAAATCCCACAGCGCGAGGCGACATGAAGCAGCGTCGCTTCCCTTTCATGTTTCACACATGAAAGGGAAGGGTAGAGTGAGTAGTATACCTAATGCATTGTTTCGTACCGATCTAGTTAAGAGTTCGGCGCCCGCGAGGATATAGACCCTATTGTCAGCTGATTTTCTTTTTTAAGTTTCACTGCTGGTTTTATGTTTCAGTATTTCCATGATTTGTTTTAGTGAAATATCGTTTCAATTAACTGTAGTAACATGATGGAGCGTGAATAAAGTTAATAAAACGTTGTGAAAAGATGATTTTTTTTTCCTCGGGATCGAATTTCTTTGTGACCTATCATCATAGGTATCCTTAGTACTATCATCTGTCTTCGTTTTCGGGAGCGTTTCAAAAATACCCTGTATTGTAAATTAATTCTATTTAGACAGAGGTTTTTTCCGAACTAGTGGCAAAAGTAAAAAATGACTTTCAATAATTATTCTTGTAATCTAAATTGAATAAAAATTATTCTATTCTATACGAGGAGTGTTTGTTTTACCATAATTAAATATCTTTTATTTCAGTCTTCTGATTAAGCCGACAGACAGTCTCGAAACTCAGCTTGCCACGGCGGCCAACAGCTGCCACGTGACAGAGGCACTCATGCGGTGGTCGGAAAGTTTGTGGCAGGTCCCCGCTTCCCTGCTAGCCGCAGCACAGCGTAAGCCACGTTCAAGGCATGTGCACACCTGACTTCAATACTCTGGACTAGTGAATCCGATCTAGTGAAATGTCGAGTGTTGATACATAAAGGACCTTAAAGTGCTAACCAAACTAAAGCTTCCTGTTTTACGTATGTACTGGATCTTTGGTGCAATTGATTTAATAAAATATAGCTAGCTATGTCAAACATTTCAAGTGCCTTGAAGTGTCGAAGCACGTCATATTGCTAAGGATAGTGTTACTTGGAGCTCTTATCACATAGAACTTAAGAGTAATACAAAATTGTATATATCATTACGCTGGTAACATTCAATTGACTGTAGTAACATTGTGTTATATTGAGATGTAACTTATCATTATTGATATTATAATATGAAAAGTAAAATGATTATCAAAGGAATTAATATAATCTATTTGTACAGTGTCTCTTTAGTACTTGATGCTTCGGACTGGTTCATTGGAAATTATGTCAGTTACTAGCTAATATTTTTGCTTTCCCCTTTCCGGTAGGTGACGCTATAAGTTTCACTCCGGACTTTTTATAGCGTAAATATAAAATGTATAAATAACTTGACCACAGCGCCACCTATCGGGTCCAGATTTTGTGATTTTATGACCCTAAAGCCCTTAACCAACATATTATATTGTGGGTATGAGTAATTTTGGTCTATAATTAAAGAATTTGTTAATTACTTGCTTACTAGCACAGCTATCAGCCACCGTCTCTAAGTCAAATTGTTCAGAAATTACTATTACACGATCACTGGCAGAAGCACCAACGATCATATATATAAAGGTGAAAATATTGAACATGAAAATATTAGAAACCAAACTTGACTGAGATAATAATGTAAATAAAGGAGTTCACTAGTTTAGTTCGGGCATAGATTACAATAAAAATTTCCTTACCTTAAAAATTAAAATAATTATTCGAGATAATGTGAAATAATATATTTTATGTTTACATCAGCACTTAAACCCTAATTCATTAGTTAAGACCAACTAAGTATTTTGATAAAACCAAAATAGCTACACTCAACATGTAAAAATAGGTCATTTTCAACCTATGTTAATGATCTCTTACTGACAAAGGTTTCACTAAGAGTTGAGAACACATTCTGTATTTTAAAATGGGACCAAAATAAGGCTTAGAATTGTAACTCATTGTGGATCAAAATAATAAATAAATAAGGAATCCTATGACAATTTTTATGCATTAAAATTATAGTATTAATGATTTTTATTTAAATTAACAAGAATCTTACATATTATCTATTTTTTTTTACTAATGTAAATGTAAAAATATGTAATTGAGTGAGGCTTTTTGAGGCCAGTGGCGAAAATAAATTATATCAATATGAAAGTAAAAAATAATAAACGCGACTATAGCAATTCTTAAAAAGCAATATTATTAGTCAAAAATAGGTGATAACTATGCGCTTAACATATAAATCTTAAAGTTCATTTATCATTAGCTAACATTATTAATGTGTTTATGTTAAGTGTGCTAATTGCAAAGGGTAATTAATTTTTATTGTCTTCCATTTTTGTTTTCACAAATGTTTTCTCATAATATGAACCTAATGTAAAATTGCACCCATTAAAGTGTTTAAGTTCTGAGTTGCCTACACCATTATACATGCCAGGTATATTTAAAAATATTTCGTTCTCTGCTTCACTCCGATAAATTGCATAGTATGAGGTTTATATGCAACTTTAAAAATATTGTAACTTAAAAGGAATACCAAATAGCAAAATAATAGCAGTCAAACACAGTGTTCACTAGCACGATTCCAAGCGTACATAATATAATTACAAACAATTTTGTAAATAGGTATTAGAATTGTAAAAAATAGTTATATAAAACTTCATCAGCGTTTTTTAAAAAAAATACTAAATTTTCATTTTGGTATTCCCTTTCCTAGCTTAACTTTTTAACTTTACGAGCTTCATCTTAATTTTGTGGCCTGAGTTTTAAATCTGAGCATATTCAATCTAAATGGGGATAATAAATGGCAAATTATAGCAGAATTATTTGGCCGTAGTTGGGTTTAGTTTCTTAATTTTTAAACTTGTTTAGTGTGCTATTTCATCTGGTCTATTTCCTTTCTGATTATAAAATTGACTTCTATCTTTTTGGAATTTGGTGCCATTGAATTTGGTTGGTTTTTTGAAAGTTACCATTTGGCGAAATCTTGTATTCATGGTTGTTATTGGTGCCTTATGTCGAAATGATATTTTACTTAGGAATTTACTAGATCAGAATTCCGTTCGTTGTGTAAATACTATTTTGTAGGGCGGACTCTTGTAAAATATCTTACCAATGTGACTAGGCAAGCAAAGACTGACTTGGTGTATATTTAAGCTATGTATATTGATATTATTTCATAAGTATATTTACTTCCACTTTTAAATAAAATATACATGTATTTATATCCGTTTTTTATTTACTAATTGCATTAAGGCCAGTGCAGATACGGAGTGACTAGTAGCAGTAGACAGTTGTGGCGGGTGGAAGGAAAAGGGGAGATCTCCCGCCGGGCAAGGTGATCAGCCCGGGGAGCGGCCAACGCTCAGAGTGGTAGTTCGGAGCTATTCTATATATACGGTTTACGCTTCGGAACTTTGATAGCGCGATATGGCTTCGATGTATTTTCGCTTGTGGCGCGACGACAGCGCCGCCACATCACCCCCCTGCTCAGACCGGTAGTCGATGGTGCAGTCCGATTGCCGGTGGGGAATGAATGCTGTGTGCGTAAGGGCAAGTGACGCCGGTGCGAACGATATGCCAGTGCATAATGCATGCCATACTACGCACTGGCAAGTGATGCCGGTGAGAACGATGTGCCGGAGCAAGTGCCAGAAGTCTGCCTTATAAATCTGCGGTGAGTCGAGATGAAGACAAGTTGGACTGGCTTGCAGGAGCTGAAGACTGCAGAAGACGATTCTTGGGAGTGAATGGTAGGGGTTCTTGAGGATAATGACGAAGGCTTGAAGTTGTAGTTTTCCGAAGGTTGTTGGTTGCATGTTCATATCACGTCGGGGTCACCACTTTGGCGGGTGGAAGGAAAAGGGGAGATCTCCCGCCGGGCAAGGTGATCAGCCCGGGGAGCGGCCAACGCTCCGAGTGGTAATTCGGAGCTATTCTATATATACTGTTTTCGCTTCGGAACTTTGATAGCGCGATATGGCTTCGATGTATTTTCGCTTGTGGCGCGACGACAGCGCCGCCACACATTTATCAAAAATCAACATTCGCTTTCGCCGCCACTAACAATGTTCTCCGATTTCGGTCAGGGCGGCCAGTCTCAATGGAGACTAGCCATCTGCGCATGACAGGATTACAATAGTGCACGAGTGTATGCGCAAAAGGTGCACACTATAGTCTGATGGAACGGCAATCGGACACGACCTAAGAGAGATCCAACGGCTTTACGTGCTTTCCGAGGCACGGACTTGAAACACCGCCAACTTATTAACTCCGGGCTGCTACTGAGAACTTCTTACCGAAAAACCCAATAACTGATTTTTGCCCGACACGGTATTCGAACCCGGGACCTCATCAACAATCGCATTTACGACCACTCGACCAACGAGACAGTGATCACCGCCACTAAAAAGAACCCATTTGTCGTATCTCCTCCGTTTCAAGGCACTCCCCTTGTTGCCTCAGCCAGTATCGGAATCCTCGGCGTCGAAATATCGAGTGACGTGCAGTTTCGTGGTCACTTGGAAGAGAAGGCTAAATTGACCTCTAAAAAGCTTTGCGTGCTCAGCAGAGCGGGACAGTATTTCATGCCGGCACACCGCCTGCAAATTTACGAGGTCTCACATGGCCTCTGGGCAGGGGCTCCCCAGCGCAGAGCGGTTCGAATCGTCGACGACCGAGTTCTTTCCGATCGGCTTGACTCACTGGCACTGCGTAGAGATGTTGCATCTCTTTGCGTATTTTTTCGCATCTACCACGGGGAGGAACCTGCACTGATGAATTGTTCGGACTAATTCCAGCCGCTCAATTTCACCATCGCACATCGCGACAAAACTCGCGATACCATCCATATCATCTGGATGATTGGCGGTCCACCACTGTGCGATTTAGAAGATGTTTTCTTCCTCACACAACTTCTGTGTGGAATCGATTACCACCAGCGATTTTTCCGGACCGATACGACTTAGGGACCTTCAAGAAAACTCTCTTCTATAAAAAAAAAAAACACGGCGTATGGTTATACATCAGCTTAATAAATCGACTGCTGGACTGCAAACTTGCATGCATGCCGAAGCTCACCACGCTCAGCAGGTGGGTTGGTGGGCGCAGCACAAGTAATTGAGGTCCCCAATATATAATAGCTGTTGGTATTTGGTTTCATCAGTTTCACATGAATATACCGACATCTGTCTGACCTCATTTGTTATTAAGCAGAGTAAAATGTATGCAGGTGAAACTGATACTTTATAAAGTGATGGTGCTATTCGTCGTGAGTAACGGCGTAAGAGCATCCCATGTGTTAGGGATGGGCAAATGAAAAAAAATCGATATATATCGTATCGATATTTTTAAACAGTATCCATATCGCGTGATACATATCGATATATCGTCATCATTTGCATGATTTACTAGGATTAGGCCTAAAATTTACACAAGAATGCTTTTGTAGCTGCTTTGGTTGCTTCATGTTTTGTCCATTAATACAAATTTTTAAAATATATCGAAATTCATACGAATTCGATACTCCAAAATAAATATCGATATAGCGCGATTAAAACTATCGACGATATATATCGATATTTTTATGAGAAAATATCGATATTTTTTGCCCAAGCCTACCGTGTGTCGTAAGAGACCACATAGCAGTGTTTCCATGTACACGGTAATTACCGTAGATGCACCGTAATTTGGTCTTAATCTACCGTCAAGGTAATATGACATTACCGTGTAATATGTCACCGTAATACCATTGTATACCGTAAAGTGCTGAAATGCCGAGTGCAAGCGCATTTTCAGTCAAGTCAATGATATAAAAATGAAAAAAAAATAAACTTTTAACCAAAACGATAAAAGGAAATATTTTTCACCCAGCAATCAATCAAAAGAAATAGCAAAAACTGTGTTGATTTCAGGCCTACTAATGATATGTTAACTAAAATGAATAAATACATTTACGAAAATGATATTGTCATGCTAGGAGAGTCAGATTCAGAATAATAATGTTTTGTTTTAGCATGTTTTTTTAAAAAAAAATTGGTAATTAATTAAAAGCAAATATATTTGAACTTGCTTTGGTTCATGTTGTATTTTTCTTCGAAAAGTTACACGGTACACTTATAGTCAATCCACCGTAATTTAATCTAGAAACACCGTATTTTTACCCTTGCAACACGGTAACTCTCGATTTACATATGGAGACACTGCCACAGAGGTAAACTAAGTTTATTTCGTGTCTTAGTCATAATGATAAAGGAGGGAAGATGTAGTAACGTAATAATTTATTATTCCTTTTAATAATATAAGGGCATAAAGTAACTTTAATCTTTAGTATTGTCTATACAATGTCGTTGTTTTTGGAACGAAGTTCCTTATCGGACGGTACGGATTTGGCGGATGGGGGCTAGGCGAAAAAAAGTGTAAGATTTTTCCGTCACTACCCCTTCTGACGTAGTGTAGACGGCCTTGGCGGCTATAAGGAAGCGAGATGGACTAATATCCATCTCTCTCGCACTTTCTCTTATCTTGCCATGAAAGAAATATTATTTTATTTTAAATGACGCTTCATTTTAATAGACGCTAGTAATTCATTTATTTGTATTTGTTTATCAATAAGTTTACTTTTTTTTATGTAATGGCTTCTTTTTGTGACGCACCACAATGAAAGTATATTTATCTTCTCGGCGTCTTATTTAGTTATCAAGAAACAGAAACTGAAACACGAGATGGGCAGCACCTTCTCTCTGATAACGAGTGTGGCAACTATTGCAAAATCTCCCCATTAAAAAGGAGATTTAATTGATAGATCAGCCATCTAATATCAATTTCGTCCCGAAGATATCGTAAAAAAAGGCAAAATACTTATGTGCAACAATGGATTGTTACTAACCACCCAAAAACAAGCTAACAATTAAAAAACACGTGATCAGGAAGAATCATAATCTTTACAGGTGATAACTGGTTAAATTGTAAATTATTTCGAACAGAGTAAAAGCGAACTTGTGACTATGGTTGAGTCTAAAATCTAGTGTGGTTGGTTTGGTCGATTAAAATTAATAAGCCACTAGTTTCTGTGCTAACTGCAAACATCTCAGTAAAATCTTGCAGAGTTCTCTCTGCAATCTGATAAACTATAAAAATCCTTAGCATCGATATATAATGATATAAAATTTCGTGGACTACAAAAAGTAGTTTATAATAATTAGTAGGTTTAAACTAGTCTGTTTCATAAAGTAGTTCCGTCAAAAATATGCGAATTAAAATGTAGTATGGAATTTATATAATATTATTTCATCATCCGAATAGAAATATTGTAACAACAAATAATGTATGTCTTGTTGGTCATCCTTAATAAAATGAATAAATTTGACAGTAATGTCGAAATTTCGCAAAGATGGTAACGCCGCGGCGAAGTAACTTCTTCCGTGAAAAAGACTTCTTAAACCATACTTCGGACTTAATAATATTAGTAAACCACGTTTTGTAAAAAATCGGATAGACTCAAAGTTGATTTCTTTGAATCAGTTGAATGAGACTGCACTTCAGGCTGCAATATTGTCTACAACTTTACAAAGCTCAGAATCTAAGAACCTCTTATTTTTCGGCTACCATTTCCATCTACCTCATTAGCAGTTCTTTTTATTTATTACTAGCAAAATCCAGCAGCAGACCTGTAATTTTTCATGGCGATTGGTACCGCAGTGCCATCTAGTTGTAAGTTAGAACAAAATGGATATCTTAAAAACCTAGATGAAATAATACATGAATACCTATGTGCCAAATTTCATGATGATTGATCAAATGGGTTAAAGTAGTACATCACATACAGATATACCAACTACCACTTTTAGAAATATATTGTGTGACTATGAAGATAAGAATGAGAACATGAAATCCACGGATCCATGGAAATGTACCAAAGTACATTAGTGTCTTACTAAAGTAAGAGCCGAAATTATAATCCAACCGATTGAACAAGTTTTATTTTTGATTAGTGTTTATTTTTTCTACTTTTGATCATTTCGTTTTCTTAATTTCTCCTTGTAAACATATAAATGGTTTTGAAAAAGGTTTGTTACTTATAATTAAAATTCACAATAAATTTAATAACAATATAAATTAATATTTGAAATTCTTAATCAAGTATATGGCTTCATTGTCTGCACCGCAAAGAATTCTTCCTTTATCACAACTAATTGTATTTATGGGTTTATGTAGCGGTGGCATGAGTGAGTTAACTGACATTGTGTTTTTATCTTCGAGCGGCATCCAATTCTCGGAGGTCTTAGTGCTTTTTGTCATCGCTTCCATATTCCAATCCCACAGTTCCCCAGAAATTGAACTCGTGAGGAGTTTGTTTGGATTTTCAGGATGGAATTGCATCTCTGTAACTCCAGCTGCATGTGCTTTCAGCAAAGACGCAGGGAAGGAGTTAATCCGTAAGTCCCACACAGCCAAGGACCCAGATTCACTGCCAGCTAAGATATAATGGGGTTGTGTGGGATGATGAATAATACATGTGGCTGCTAATTCATCACCTGCGAGTAGGAACGATGCGGCCGGTTTATTATTTGGAGACCGGAGATCCCATATCTTCATATGGCCTCTGAGATTTCCAGTTATCACCTGTAAAGATGTGTGTGTGGTTAAAGTTACAGCTTATGTACAGGACTTATAACTGAGCACAGGTCTTCTTTTAATTCTGAGAGGATTATGGAGCAATTGGTAGGCCGCTGCAGTGCTCTAGGGCGTTATGTATTTGTTTTTTAATAATTTCAATATTGTAAGTCAACAATAAAAGACAAATGGCTGGTTTTACCACTCATGACCATTACAGGATTAGTATAGATAACTGCATTGCTTAGTAGCAAGAATGCCTGACTATGCTGTGGATACTGGGTTCAATTCCCTGCTAGAATCAACATTGGTATAAAGACACTAATCTTTGGTTTTAGAGTTCTAATTAATGAACTGGTACTAGGTAAAATGTAACTCTCCAATGAAAAATGAAAAAAAAACTATGTTATCATATCATGTACATTAGATTGGGCATGGGATGGTTAAGATGAGTGTGCCTTTGTGGTATGCACTTCTTAGCACACAATAATATCTCTGTATGAAGCAAGCTTTCCATGATGGTTCAGTGGAGCAATGGCTCAGCATTGAGTTTCGGTGCCGAGGGCTGCGAGTTCGAATCGCACATGGGATAACTTTGTACAATCTACAAATAATTGTCCCTGATCTAAATGTTTGTTATTGTGCAATTTATGTATAAGTACAATGCATCCATGACATAGGAGAAAATCCAAGTGTATGGTAATGTTACAAGATAATATTATTAAAGATTATTAAGATATATTTTATTGTATTGTAAGTTTGTAAGTTGTTACTGATGTTGAAACTCGGCCTGAAAGACATACATCTTTTTGTAATCACAATATTTAATGCTCAACTTATTAAGGTATTGTTAGTACAATCATATTTCCATGACTTATAATACAATAGCAACTTAAAAGTGTGTTGATTACCTCATTGTGCTTAAAGAAACATATTGAATGTAAAGAACAGCTGTCTGCTCCCGTAATGGTTCGGGTGATATCCCCTGTCCTGCTACTTAGTATGTTAACATTGCCATCTTCTCCTATGGTGGCTATATCCCCTTCCATAGTGTCTAGCGAGGTACATGAACATTGTTCAACACTGAAAAATTAAAACATATAGTGAACAATGACTAGTAAATATATTTTATGTATTCTTTAAATGTAATATGTATAATTTTTGTTTCTTCATTGAATTCTCTAAACTATAATTGTTATGGTTTATGTCACATTTATCTATTGTTATACTACTGACATTTCGAGTACTTTGTGACAATCATGTTGTGTGACTGAGAACCCTACAAGGTAACATGCTGGGACCATTATTGTTCCTTATACACAGCAAAGATTTACCTCACCATTGCATGTTGTTCCCTGATGATACAATTATTATTGAAGGATATGACGGATTCCCTTTTAAATGCAGTGAATTCTGCACTTTAACTTCTTGACTTTGATTTTGACCTCATATTGAAATGGTATGTTCTAAGCCAGATGATACTTTGTTATTACACTCACACACATCTTTCTACTTTCTTTCTTTATCAACTAGCAAAATTTCACAGCTGGATGCGTTATATATGCACATGCATATGCACCTACATCCATATCTTTAGTTGCAAATAATTTTAGATGGAAATGTGTATGTGAGTGTGTGTTTTTACAATAATTTGAGCATAGTTTTACATTTTTTTGGTCTGAGATATACACATGAAAACTATAACATCTTCATTAGCTTTGACAATACCTAAAAACAACTTAATAAAGCATGGTTTAACTAAACAGTAGAAAACACCAATATATGGTCCTGTTTTATAATATAATTATCTAATATTCTTTACAAAAATATCAATAAAATTAAGTATTACCCAAAGTTGTGTAATTTCTTCCAAGAAAATGTTTCCCTGAGTGGAGTTTGTCGATTGTACGAGCTTATTTCAAGTAATCTTACATTTCCGTCCGACGTTGAGGCTGCGATTGTATTCTTATCTGTGAATTTTATTTCTGTAACATCACCATCAACTTTGTATTCAGAAAGTTGTTTAGGATATTCTACATCCTCATCTTCATTGATGCGTTCGAAATTCCACACTTTTATTGAATTTGCTTCATCGTCCCAACTTCCAGTAAAAAAACATTTAGTTTCTACATAATCTTCGGGAATCCATCGTATTTTATAAATTTTTTGAGACACAAAAGTACCTTGAACGTCGAGCGGCATGTTTGGCACGTTGATATTAAATTTTATAACAGCTTTGAATACTCTGTGAGCTTTACTTGCAATATTATCAGTTAAGAAAGTTAAATATGTTCACAAGCTAATGTAATATATTCTTCACAAACTTTTATGAATATTAATACAGTTATCTATTATTTCACCATGCCGTTTGAAAGTTGAAACATAACATAATTGTAAATTATTAAATTAATTGTATTTTGTAATTCGTATGTTTATGTTTTATGTCAATAGAGATTAGAGAATAGAGATTGCCCTATATAGTATATTATCTATAATAGAGATGGTACTAATCATAGAATGGAGTTTTGGCGGGAACTTGATCGGCGGCGGTTTGCTGCTCCTGTATTATTGTTTGAATAATGGTTTGAAGTGGATTTTGATATGTAAAAGTGGTGCGATTTTGTGTATTAAGTGTCTGCGCATATAAACTATTAGTGGAAATGGTGAAACAAGTGCTCTGATGGTGATGTGATTCTCAAGATAAGGTGTCTACCTTGAGATACCATCGCCAACTGTCAGCTGTCTGCTGATTAGTGTTGAGTAGGACATACAAGAGGCGTTACATTTGTCCCGGACATGACGTCAAAATGTAAGAGCGGCTCGGCATTTTTAATGTACTACTTCAAATTTTATGTCGCGGCAGTCGCGAAGTCGCCTTACTCACTCCGTCTGCGTAAAACTATGAGGAAAGAGAGGGAGCGAAATGCATGCTACAAATTAGAATAGTACGTCATTCTAAAATGAACATTACGTGACAGCGTTTCGAATTTCGAGCGAGAGGAAATATGTTGCTGACATTGATATTAATAAATACTGTGAGGCGCACATTGCAACGAACTCTTTCCATTTATATGTGTTTTGAATATCGTAACGTACTTGAGCTTGAGTCAGTGACCAGTGCAAAAGTTTTTAATTTGATACTTCGTTTGTGTAGTTTAAGTGAATAGATATTTTATTTAGGTATATATTCAGGTATGTAAGTCTTTGTATTAATTCATGATTTATGAATGACTTTCAATTCTTATTTATTTTGCTTGTATGGCTACTTTGTGTTAGTGTTTTAATTTTGTTATGGTTTTAATATGTTTATTCGTCTGAGTTGATACTTTTGTTTATGACTACATTTGAATAAAAGATACCTATAAACTTTGTATAGTTATAGGTGTTAGTAAAGTATTTAAGTAAAAGACGTTTAGCGAATGTCGATTGTCCGTTGGCCAAGACACCTCAGCGGTGCGAGCGGCAGCGGCAGGGTTTATGTCAACAAACAAAGTTTATGTCTTGTACATACAACTTTATAATTTGTAGGTATGTCAAATCAAAATAGATACCCTATTTAAGGGTTACCAGGCTACATAAATAAAATATCCCCTGCTAATAACGGTTTTCAGATGTTTACTTTATTTGACATTTTTTCTGTTTGCTTTTTGCATGCGCAGTATGTCTGGTGATGGTGATAGAAAATCCTCAAAAGCTTGGCAGTTTTTTAAAGACCTCAAAAATGATAAAGCCAAATGCAATTTTTGTCAGAAAGAATTTTCATACAAAGGCGGTGGTGCTTACAACCTAATCAGACACACAAAAAGCAAGCATCCACAAGTGTTTGTCGCTATACGTGAATGTCCGATTGAAAATATAGCTTCTTCTGCAACAGAAATCCATAATTTGACAACACATTCCACTGATTCGAAGGCACCAGAACTTGAGATGCCTACTGCTTCCACATCTACTGCTTCAACTTATGTCATGCCTGAAACATCTGATTTCTTACCAGCCACCACTAAAAACACCAACCTATATAAAAAAGCTCCAGCCACTAACACGAAACTAACACAGTACTTTTATAAACCGCTTTCTGCTAAAAAAACTGAACATCTAAACAAAATGCTGGTAAAATTATTCACAAAAAATTACTTAGCCTTCCATCTCATTGAATCCCCTGAACTCAAAGATTTTATTAAAAATTAAATCCAGCCTACCAGTTACCTAGTCGTAAGACGTTATCTAATGCATTGATGACTAATGTCTATAATCAAACAAAGAAAGGTTAAGTCAGAACTCTGTCAAGCAGAACATGTGCATTACAACCGATGGGTGGACATCAGCCCCAATGATAATTACTTAGCCGTGACAATACATTTTTCAATCAGCAAGCAGAATTAAAATCTTTTTGTTGGAATGTATACAGTTTCCAGATAGACATACTTCAGAAAACCTAGCACTAGAACTAAAAAAATTACAGATAATTGAAATTACTGACAAAATTGTAGCAGCAATCAGTGATAACGCTTATAATATCAAAGCTGCTATAAGACTTAATAATTGGAAGCACATACCTTGTTTCGCTCATACTCTTAACCTTATAGTCCAATCTGCATTAAAAGAAATAAAGATATTACTACAAAATTAAACAAATTGTCGAATTATTTCGTAGAAGTCCACTTGCATCTGAAAGATTAAAAATATGCAAAAGCTAGATGAACCCTATTGAAGATAAAACAAGACGTTTCCACACGCTGGAACTCCACGTATGATATGTTCGAAAGGGTGTTAAAAATTAAAAACAGTGTTATGTCCACAATTGCTATCGATTATCCCGATACTATAAATATGACTTCTGAAGACATTGAGGTTTTGGATTCGGCAATAGAAATTCTTTCATTTTTCAAAGATGTAACTGAGGAGATGAGTTCAGAAAAGAATGTTACAATATCAGAGGTGAAGTAATAGATAACGCATTTATTTTGTATTTTCAATTTTAACATTCTTTTTCATGTATGAGGTGTTTTATAAATTTCAGGTTATACTTATATCAAACGCCCTCAAAAGAAATGCCAAAATTTTTATCTACGCCACATCGGACTGTGTTTTGAATGACCCAAGTGCTTTTAAATGAAATTAGCACAAGGTTTTCGTGCATTGAGGAGAATAATATTTTTGCTGAAAGCACTATATTAGATCCAAGATTCAAAAAATATGGGTTTGAGAATGAGTACGCTTACAGTAAAGCATGTACAAATATCAAAGCCATGGCCGGGCGAATTCAAATACAAAGCACATGTACATCAGAGCCGCCATCTTCGTCGCCATCCCGTAAGCGTAAACATAGCATATGGAATGAGTTTGATGAGCAAGTGGATATGATAATAAAAAATATTAATCCGACTGCAGGGGGTATTATCGAAGTTGATAAATACCTCGAGGAACCCCTACTGCCAAGGTCCCAAGATCCTGCCAAGTGGTGGTTCGTTAAAAAGGACGCCTATCCTAGGCTTTATAAGTTATTTTTAAAACGGCTTTGTATTGTTGCCACTTCAGTGCCTTCCGAGCGCACTTTCAGTAAAGCAGGCCAGGTCCTTACGGAGAGAAGGAACCGGCTTAGTGGCAACAAAGTCGCGCAAATATTATTTTTACATTCTAATTTATAATTTTATTTGCAAGCTTTTTTATTATATTCTTTAAAATATATTTCTTTATCTTTTTATTTACCTAATTACAAACAATATAATCGTGTATATCGTTTCATAGTCAATGTCTTCAATCAGAGTACAGATTGTAACTGTACGGCAATAACGTCAAATGTCATATTTATACTCGTAACTTCAAACGTTTCGTCGGGCTTCAGCACGCCTCGCCCAAATACCAAACCTCGTTAGCCTCACCTCATTTGAAGTGGGACATTGTACTGGCTCAGTACAAAAAGAGGCTACTCTTACAAACTCTACTTTATGTCGTGTCCTACCCAACACTACTGCTGATTCAAGTTGCCGTCAAAATCTCAAAGGGCTGCACAATGTGACGCATCAACATATTGTGAAGCAGTGTACTAGGAAGGATAAATAAACATTTGGGGAAATTATAATAAACCGAATAAAAAATACCTAAGACTTGGCCTAAATTAGTTTGCTAGACATTTTTTAAAACTATATTGTCTACTTAAATATATAATCTAACTATCAAAAAGTTACGAACCCCTGATATTCCTAATAACCTTGCATTGGTTTTGTTTACATTTGGTATCGTTGGCCGTACTTTAGTGATTATATACTCTTTGTCGACACTTAGCAAATTTGGTTTTATTATCTTTTTGTAGTTAATATTGAATTTAATGCATTTTTAACGATGGTGCAATTATATTAAAAAAGGTGCAGTTTTTCCATACTGCAAAAAGTACCCAATTCTAACTATTTGAAGTAAAATCGACGTTATAAGGTGAGCGATTTTTACCTATTTTTTATTTCTAAAATACATGAGTGCAGTTTAAATAATTAATATTTTTGAGATGTGCTATTTAAAATACGTCTGTCAATATTTTTTTATACATAATATACTCCAAATTCGTTGGCTGGGGTAGGGGGTCGTATAGACGAGCTGACAGCCCGAAAATGTGTATTTAACCAATTTTGATTTGTCATTGTGTACGTTAGCTAGTGATGTACATTTTACTTATAAGAACTATCGAATATCGATGTAAAGGAAGCGTTAAAAATATTAAAAAAAAGGTTTAGTGCGCAAACTGAATAACTTCAAAAATTTACTGAATTTTTACCTTGATAGTTCTAAAATAATTAAAAAAATATTCAAATAACATCAATAACTGCAGCTACCTGCCTTTTGTTAGATTTTAATTCAAAATGTACAAAGTCCCAATAATATCTGAAGAGATGAGTCTACCGATATCATCATCATTACAGCCCTTCACAAGTCCACTGCTGAACATAGGCCTCCCCCACGGAATGCCACAAAGCACGGTCCCGAGCCACCTGCATTCATTGACTTCCTGCATGTCTTACCAGGTCGTCACTCCATCTAATGGGAGGACGCCCTACACTTCGCCTGCCGGTACGAGGCTGCCACTCGAGAACCTTTCTTCCCCATCGGTTGTCGGTTCTTCGAGCTATATGGCCGGCCCATTGCCACTTCAGCTTACTAATCCTTTGGGCTATGTCAGTTACTCTGGTTCTACTGCGGATATCCTCATTTCTAAGTTTATCACGCAGAGAAACCCCGAGCATAGCCCTCTCCATAGCTCGCTGAGCGACCTTGAGCTTCCTCATACGGCCAGCAGTGAAGGACCACGTCTCAGTTCCATATGTCATCACTGGCAACACGCACTGGTTGTACAATTTAGTTTTGAGGTTTTGAGGTATGCCTGACGAGAAGATGGGTCGTAATCTCCCGAACGCTGCCCAGCCGAGTTGAATCCGTCGATTGACCTCTCGGTCGAAGTTGGACTTACCTAGTCGGACTATTTGTCCCAGGTAAACATATTCGTCAACAACTTCGAGCTTAGTGCTCCCAACAACTACCGGCATAGGTGTGACATGGACATTAAACATGATTTTGTTTTGTCCATGTTCATCTTGAGACCTATCCGTTGGGAGACACTATTGAGGTCATTGAGCATAGTGCTTAGGTCCTCCAGCGATTCTGCCATAAGGACTATATCGTCGGCAAATCGAAGGTGAGTGATGTACTCGCCATTGATGTTAATACCGTATCCTTTCCAGTCCAGTAGCTTGAAAACGTCTTTCCAATGCAGCGGTGAAGAGTTTCGGGGATATTACGTCACCCTGTCTTACACCTCTCTGCAGTTGGATAGGTTGCGTACTCTGGTTCTGTACTCGGATAGCCATCGTAGCCCTACTGTACAAACACTTCAGCACCTCGATATACCGACAGTCCACTTGGCACCGCTGAAGGGACTGCAGCACCGCCCAAATTTCGACGGAATCAAAGGCTTTCTCATAGTCCACATACGCAAGGCAAAGTGGCAGATTGTACTTGTCGGTCTTCTGTACAATTTGCCGAAGGGTATGTATATGGTCTATGGTGCTAAAGCCTTTTCGGAAACTGGCTTGTTCGGGAGGCTGGAAGTCGTCGAGTCTGCATGCGAGACAATTCGTAATGACTCTCGAAAACAACACGTAGACGCGGCTCAGAAGGGAAATCGGTCTGTAGTTCTTCAAGAGAGCGTTGTCGCCTTTCTTGAAGAACAAGACCACCGCACTTCTGCTCCACGCCTCCGGTGTAATGCCACCATGGAGGACGGAATTAAAGAGCTTCTGAAGGACTTCAAGTACCGGTTTTCCACCCGCTTTCAGAAGCTCCGCTGTAATTCCATCCTCGCCTGGGACCTTGCCGTTTTTAAGGTGCTGGAAAGCCATTCTAATCTCGCTCAGACTGACGTCCGGGATATCATCGGAATAGTGTCGGACAAGACTTGCTCTTGGATCGTTACTCACACTTGCGTGTGGCTCCAACGATGACGTGTACAGCTGCCCATAGAACCTCTCAATCTCACTCAAAATCTCAGGTGTCCCGGAAACGATGCTTCCACAATCGGTCTTCAGCTTTGACAGTTGGCTCTTTCTGGCAGACAGATCTCTGGCAAAGACTTTGGAGCCCTGGTTCCGCTCGATCGCTTCTTCAATACGAGCTGTATTGAAGTTGCTGATCACACACAGATCACTGACAGACAGATCTCCAAATGCATGCTGTCCCGCCGCATGCATTTGGAGATCTGTCTGTCCAGTTGCCTGTATGCTGTCAAATCTGCTGAAGACTGCAGCTTCATCTCCCGTCTAACAACCATGAGATTAAGAGTGTGATCGGAGAGTTTTTGTGTTCTTCTGCGACGGGTCTTACAGAACTTAGCTCCGACCGCATGGACAGTTTCCACAAGCTTGTCATTCATATCGTCCACTTCATTGCAAACTTCTAGGCACTGAAAACGATTTTGTAACTCGAGCTGAAAGTTTTCGGGACTTTGGATTAGAGCACGAGGGGGACGAAGCGTTGACTTCATTAGACGTGACCTCTCCAACTTAACGTTTAGGTTCAGTGTGCCTCTCACCATTCGGTGATCGCTGCCAATTTTCACCCTCGCGATCACTGAGACATCACTGAACAGTTGTCGTCTGGTCGTCATAATGAAGTCAATCTCATTTTTTGTCAAACCGTCGGGGCTCGACCAGGTCCACTTTCTGTGGGGCCGCTTTTGGAAGAAAGAGTTCATCATAAAGAGTCCCTCTTTCTCCATAAAGTCGGCAAGCTGCTGGCCCCTTGGGTTCCGTTGCCCTATTCCGAATTTCCCTACTTTCAGCTCACCGCTCTCTATTGTGCCTATTTTTGCGTTGAAGTGTCCCATTAACACCGTATAGTGGGTTTTGGAGGAATGCATGGCTCTAGAGATATCCTCATACATTTCCTCCACCTCCTCATTGGGGTGTGCCGAGGTTGGTGCGTAAACCTGTATGACCTTCAGCGAATACCGTTTGGTGATTCTGAGTATAAGGTACGCAACCCTCGTCGACACACTCCCGATCTTTATAACGTTGTTAACGAGAGACTTGTGGACGATAAATCCGACACCTCCTTGGGACAGATGGTCGCCCTCCCGGTGATAGAATAAGTTGCCGGATTCGAGGATTACCGTGTCCTCCCCCTCTCTTCGGACCTCGGATAGTCCTATTATATTCCAGCGTAACTTATCTATCTCTTCTTCCAGCTCCAGGATCTTCTCGTCAGTCCTCAGGGTGCGTGCGTTATATGTTGCCAGGTCGAGTCGTCGTAGGTGGCAACCGAACCTCCACCGGAGATTCTTAGCACCCCCTGCCCCGCCGTTACCATGGTCGCCACCGTAGTCTACCGATAAACTTAAACGATTTCCCCCAAGAATCAGAACGGATAGTTGTATTTTCGAGCCATGACCGTTGGAGAAAACTTTACTGCCATGGATAGCTTCCCCGGAATTTCTTTTTTAACAAAACGTTAATGAATTATAAATAGGTTGATACCTAATTAAGTATATACCTATTTATACTTTATATATTTTATAAAATGTTTTGCTGTTGAAATAAAAAACGGGGACACGTAATACATAATGGCTGCTTTATTTTACATATAACTTTTACTTGTAATAATTACAAACATTAAATAATTAATAGTTAAATACATTATAAAAATTAATGTTAACATTCGACTTAAATGTGAATTTAAACTTAATAATTTAAGTAAGGAAACTTGTAGGAATCAGTTACATAAGATTGCATTGTTTAAAGGCCAATATGTTTATAGGGCAACTCTCTCCTTCATCTGTCCCTGAAAAATAATAAACTTAATGATTTCTTATATTTACGCGAACACTACACATTTAAATAAAACTGGTTTTACGGATTTTATCGCGTATATTAACTTATTTTATATTCCCGACGTTTCGAGTACTTTACAGCACCCATGGTCACGGGGGGACTGAGGTGTTTGACGTCCCAATGTCATAGTTAACCACGGCTACCTCCAGATTAAATATTATTAATTTTTATTCCGATCTACGCAGTATGAACTTACAGTATCTTATAGTCTTGCAGTTGTATGCTTGGGTTGGGATTTAATTTTATTAATTATAGGATCCCAAGCAGATGGTAGCACCCAGCCATCTTCTCTATTGAAATTAGGATGTTTTTTGATTTCAATAGCCTCGTGAATCATCATTGGAAGGAATCGGTGTTCTTTAGCGAGGATTTGTGGTCTATCAAATCTAATGTAGTGACGGGGGCGATCCTGTACGTGTTCACAGACTGCAGACTTCCCGGAGCGTCGATTCTTCACATCAGCTATGTGTTCTTTAACGCGGGTTTTTATTGATCTTTTAGTTTGTCCTATATAAGAGAGACCAGATACACCGTGACCATGGGTGCTGTGAAATACTCGAAACGTCGGGAATATAAAATAAGTAAATGTACGCGATAAAATCCGTAAAACTAGTTTTATTTAAATAATAAACTTATTATCATTTTAGCTGCATGAATTTAAAAACATAATGATCTTACACAGATAAGCTAAATACGCAGATGTTATTAAAGTGTACCAGGTGTCTGAGGATACAGATGCACTGTCTATTCTCTCAATCTCGGTATGTTAAGAAAACGGTCATTCATCCATGGACTGACTGCGACAAGTGCAGCTTAATCTCGCAGATGTATTTATCCGCGCAGCTGTTTATTAACCACGAGTTCCTCTTCTCTACGAATAACGCTGTAGGCGATGAACCCCGCTATCAAGCCCTCGGCACACTCGTCGGGCATCAGGCATAAATCGAGCATCGGGCGTTGTGAGTATCGAATACTATGGAATTTATACTATCCTGGAACACTGAACCGCGTGTCTCATGCGTGGGCATCTAGCGGGGCTTAAGGAGCATTACTAAATATGTATACCTAACTACACTAAAAGTTTTATCATTGTGACTTGGGAATATAATCCGAAGCTCCGCTCAACCCCTTGGGGAAAATAGCGTGATGCTATAAATATTGTACTAGTGTGACCGTGAGGTGCGGGTGGTTAAGTAAGGTTATACATTTTTTTTTAGTTGATAAAAAGATATCAGTTGGCTTCATAATTGCTTAAATAGGATAATCTCAAGTTTTTTTTAAATATACTACAGTTTTATTATGTATAAAAATCTATCTCTATTTTTACCTAAAGTTTTTGAAGTTAAATTTTTGAAGACTTACTGTAACAATATAATACTTACTGGTACAAATAATGTAGGAATGGCTCCTTTAAATAAAATTGTTTTAATTCTGCTTTTTCTTTTAGAAAATGTTTGCTGCAAATTGTGAGTTTTTCTTTGGATTACAACTAACCCGACCAATTAACCTTATCAATTTTTATTATATCCATCTATTTGACAAACGTAACATAATTTTTAACCAAAAATAGACGCGTCATAGCAGTAACAATGTCTTGCGAATTTACCTGAGAAATGTGCAACCATCTGGATTATTTCTTTTATTGACACCACAGTCACTCACGGAACATGTAACCATTTTGGAAAACTATGAATTTTAGTCACTAACACTATTATTATCTAAAAAATTACAAAATATCTAGGAGCTTATTTCTTGCGTGCCGACTTGTGCCAACCTGTCATTCAAAATCGGTTACTTTTCCATCTTGCATTTTTGCCATAAGGAATTTTCTTCTCCTTTGCACACTATGTACGTCTATACGCCAGTATATTCTAAAAGTCTTATACACGTTCCATCTTGACGTACGTCCGCTCAAGGTCATGCACGACGTACGATGCAAAACGACAATGAGTAGGCTTGACGTGCGTCAATAATTATTATTAATTGCTTGCTGGACGCGCTGAATGCATTTTGCATCCAGCAAGCCTCCCCACTACTTTTCGTGTCGTGCTGATGGATAATGAATAGACCGGACGTTCGTCAAAGCTGTCGTGCATCAAGCATGCTAGATCGTGTGGATACTGGCTGTACAGCAGATTTATAATTTTATATAGTAACAATGCATGCGTTCGGTCTGTTATCAATCAATTTAGATCTTTACGCGCATTTCCGCGATATGTTAAATGAAAGAAATAAAACATTTTATTACGTTTTATCATTATATTATTAATAAAAATAGCTTAATATCTCACTAAAGATTTACATTTCATTTTAAACAAAAAAAATCAAGGTCAAAAATCAAAAGTATAAAAATCTAAATGTTAGATCGCGAAAATATGACACAATTTATTGAAAAATATCAATTCCATACGTGTTTAATAATTTAAAATTAAAAATTTTGTACAATCGACTTCAATATAAATTATTAAGAATAACTCAAATACTATTGGTCAGACCTTAATCAAATTTATATGGGACTACTTGGTTGGTTGAAAACCTGCCAAATCCTGCCAAAGTCTGTAGTGAAAAATGCCTACATACTGCCAACTTTATTTGTCATTGTATAATTGTATTAAACTAAGAAAAGAAAAAATACACATTTAAATGCAAAATTTTTATTAAATTAAAATTAAACATATCTTTCGTTGGTTTGAATGCAATGCAATCGCCATGCTTAGCAATGCCTTGTTTAACGTGCAAGATAGATGCTACATGTTTATTTATATCTAAATCTGTTTCGTGTTTTTGTCTTAATTAAATTTATTTGGGACAATATTCTTTCGCATGCTGAATCCACTCATATTTTTTTGATGTTTGCTAGTAGCGGCATGCTTCTTTATACGCCGGTATGCCAATTTGCAGCTTAGATTATTTACTCTCTAGATAACGCGTCACACAATGAGCGATGCAACAAAAACTGGCCAGTTTTGACGTGACAACGTCTTATAAATTGGTTTGCCGGGTGACACTTCAAGAAACTGCGTTACGCTCCACTCACGTTATGCGCTCACAATGAGAGCGAGTGAGAGGCACGCGTCCCTTCCACTCGGGCATGGTTAGCCCGCCTAAGAGCGAGAGAGACAGACATAATAAAATTATTTTACCACTCAAAGTCGTTGTCACGTAAAACTTTCGCCCGTATACCGACTTTACAGGCAACCAATTTTTTACAAGCATGTGTGCGTGAGGCACGCACACACGCTTAGCGGTTGCTATGGTCACAGTATAAATAACTATGGCTTACACCTGCGTCATTTGTATCTGGGAAATACCAGCTAATGAATCTATCCCGATAAAATGGGGAAAAACTGTAAAATTATGTCATGTTAATAAAATCATAAATTATAATATTTTAATACGGTGCTTTCAATTGTGTGTTTAGTTGTCTGTTGAGTTAGAATCAATTTTTTTTGTAAAGAAAAATATAATCAAATAAAAATCAAAATATGTTTTATTATTTAATGTATGGTATCGACTTATAAAAATACTAGAGGCCGGCGGCTTCGCCTGCGTCATAGTTAAATAATTTATCCCGCAGGTACCCTTTACCGTAATATTTTATCCCATAGCGTTTCTACAATTTAATAGATCCTTTTAAGAAGAATTATTCCGTCCTGCATTGTTGTGCCAGCAAGAGTTGATATATGGGTGCCCCGTTGAAGCTTTGCATCTAAGGTCACCCCCAGGAACACAGTAGTCTCTTCTATTTTGAACCTATCTCTCTCTCTCTCTCTCTCTCTATATATATATATATATATATATTCTATTTTATATAATATTTATATATAAATAATATAAATATTATATATTCTATTTTATACCTAAATACCTGATTCAATGCTTAACTTGCCTTTACATAAATTTAAAAAGTATGTAAAAAACACTTTGATTAGAAAAGCATATTATACAATTGACAATTACATTAATGACATAAACCCATGGTCATTTGAAAGTCAATCAAGTTCCATACAAAATAATCTCAACAGTGTAACTTAAACAAATTAGTGTTAGCTTGTATTATATTCAATTATTATTGTTTTTTTTAAGTCTATAAATTATATATATATATAATGTTTGATAGAAACTGTCATCTGTTAAAATTAGTCAATTTGTTAAATTGTATTTTTTTTGTGTTTCTCTTATATTTGTTCTTTCGCTTGACCATTCATAAGAGCTTATATATGAGCCTATGTGAATAAAATAAATAAATAAATATCATTATTTACCATTAAATGTTTGTAACTACTAAAAATAATTTGTGTTTTGAGGTTGCATCACTTTTTACATTATCTAATTTAGCTATATGATAACAGCGTATGGTCAAATATTTTTCGGCGACCAGTCTTATTAGGTTCACTTGGTGAAGAGAACCACACGCGTGTTCAGTTTAAACTTTAAAATAAGTATTTTTATGACCAATAAATTGTTTTTATATACAAGATAAAATTTTTGTGTAAGTTGGCCTAGTCATTATAAAATTTTGTCTAAGAAAGTTTCTGATTACTGTCTCCGAAGTCTTACATATAGAATATACATCCCTTGAAGCATAATTCAATCCGCCTCCATCCCGTGCGCTAATAGAATAATGAACATACATCAGCTTTTAAGACAATTATACGGGGAAATTCGCAATCCAAGACTGGCAACACCAAAAAACGACGCGTTGATTTTGTAAATAAAATTATCAATTTATTAGTTTTGTTTTCGTAAATTACTATTAGTTTTGAGTTACTTAGCGATGGTAGGAGATTTTGTTAGTTGTTTGTAAACGTCCTTTGTAATTTCTGCCGATTTTGATCGCGCAACTTGTCATTTTCACCAAAATAATCTAACACAAAAAATGAGCCGTGCGTGCGTATCTCTTGGCGTTACAATTGACAGTGAGGAGCGGGGAGCGCTTTAGAGGCTAACAGTTAGCTGATAATTTATTCGACGCTTTAGAGCCGCCGTTACTCTATCTAGAGAATAAATAATCTAAGATTTGCAGTTACACAATCTGGATCATCTTTAGCTTTGGAGATCCACGATGAAAGTAAAGAACCTTGCTCCCACTCCGCTCTAATCGCCCTTTCATATTTTCGCTTCATCACCATCACCAATAATTTCTATCGTCCACGAAATATTATTAACAAGATACCACTAACAAGATATTATAAGCTTCAATGGAGCCCACATATATCAAAGTTAGCAAGCAGACTTAGTTCTGCAGCATATGCTGTAAAGATTAGAAATCTTACCAGTGTGGAAACAGCTAGACTTGTTTACTTTAGCTATTTCATAGCATAATGTCCTATGGTATTTTGCTATGGGGACACGCAACTGACACTGAAATTATATTTGTTTTACAGAAGCGGGCCATAAGAGCAATCTATGATTTAAAACCTAAAGAGTCGCTCAGACAAAAATTTAAGGAAATTAATATATTAACTTTGGCCTCTCAATACATTTATGAAAATGTAATGTACGTACACAAAAATAAAAGTAGTTATACAAAAATAAGTGATATTCATTCTGTAAATACTAGGAACAAACACAAGCTAGTAGTACCAGTTACTCGACTCCACCGAGTCAGTAATTCATTCTTGGGGCGATGTATACGCTTTTACAACAAAATCCCAGAAAATATACAAAATTCGACCTGCTCAAAATTCAAAAACTTTATTAAACATAGTTTGTATAAAAAGGGTTATTATAATGTTAAGGAATTTATGGATGATAATAACCCCTGGGAATGAGGTGTTCGCTGCCAGGCTGTTTCTAATTTGTTTTGTGTGGTTAATTGTGTAATATACATGATTGTAAGCTGTTATTTAAAAAAAAAAGTCCCGCTGGGTTTCTTGCTGGTTCTTCCCAGGACAGAGGTTTTTTTTTCGAACCAGTGGTAATTAGACAAAAGAGTGACTTTCAATAAGTATTATTTATAATCTATATTGAATAAAAAAGTTTCTGTTTCTGTTTCTGTTTCTGTTATCACCACGAAATATAATGCGATACCCAACTAAAGTACGTCTCTTCTATGCCTGATTGAAATATTAACCATAAACTAATGTTTATGAATACTCGTTTTAAGATTATCAACTTTACACAAAAACCTATAAAGTTGTTTATTGAATTTGATACAAACATAACACTAGAGAAAGTAAAACGTTATGTGAAATAAGAATAGAAGGGGAGTTGATTGAGCAAGTGGATGAGTTTGTATATTTGGGATGTTTATTTAGCAGGGATGGTAGATATGATAAGGATATAGAACGACGAGTGAACGCAGGAAATAGAGTGAATGGGGCTTTACACGCTATTATGAAGAGTCAGAATGTGTCAAAAAAGGCACGTTAGGCAATTCATAATGCTGTGTTAGTCCCTACTTTAATGTATGGTAGTGAAAGTTGGGTCTGGCAGAAGCATGAGAGTAGAATAAATGCTGTGAAATGCGGTCATTAAGGAGTGTGCTAGGGTTGAATCTGAATGACAGGGTGAGAAATAGTGTGATAAGAGAAAAGTGTGGTTTGCAAGATGACGTTTTGACCAGGATTAAGAAAGGATGCTTCGGTGGTTTGGTCATGTAGAAAGAATGAACGAAGAAAGAGTGACAAAGCAAATTTATGCTGCAGAAGTGAACGGCAGAGTCGGAAAGGACGCCCTAGACGAAGGTTTATCGACCAAATTGGCGATATATTGAAAATGGGCCAGATTAGGAGTACCCTTAACCGACGAGCGTGTATGCGGAGATATATGGATGTAAAGGAGGCGAGAGAAGTGTGTCAGGATCGTGTCAAATGGAAGTCCGTAGTCTCTGCCTACCCCTCTGGGTGACAGGCGTGAGTGTTTATGTTATGTTATAACACTAGAATTACAGGGAAATCCCCCACATGCTGGCGAAGTACCTAGGGTTGCTATTTTTGGCATTTTAAGTTGCCATAATGAAATCTATTTTTAATACCCCAATACAGCCAAATACTGACAGGTTTTATAATACGTCAACCGATCATGCCAGAGGTTAAAATAAGAGACCAATCCTGCAAAAATGGCAGGAACCTGCCACATATGGTCACACTGTATGTATACGTAATAGGTATACGAATAATACGAATACGAATAATACGAATACGAATGTCGTTATATTGGCTTATTCAATTATACCCAGTCAACTAGTAGTTAATAGTAAGCGACGAACGCGACGTTTTGCATGCGTCTTACCTATTATTTGCAGCAGCGAGACGCGACACCCGCCCGCCTCCGATTTTCTAAGTCTGAATACTTAATATCAGATCGCAGAACCAGACTTAAAACTAAGAAAGTGAAGTAGTTGATGTTCTTGAAAAAATAAACAAATATGTAAATAAGAAAAGAACTGAAGTCCTAAGTCTTGTATACAACGTGTTACAAAATACCCCGTAAAAAATATAATTAATTAACAAAGCCAAAAATTTTGTCAACCCTAGTAAGCTGTCATGTCAGGGAACCAGATTATTTAACAGAAAGGCCTACGTACCTATTTTACCTAATAATTGTCTACTTTAATAATTTTTCTATTTTTCATTCATAAATGTTTGCTACCCCAATACAAGGATGTCATTATACTCAAGTACTGGCTTCAAAAAATGTGAAGTTGGAAAAAAAAATATGTTGTCAATTTCAAATCTTCTAATCGATATTCTACAACTATTTCGAGTTTTTTGTCCAACATTTTTTGCAAAATAACGATGCTTTCTAACTCGGAATATTACGATATTGTGTTATGCGTAAGCCATGAAGATAGCAATTTAAATCGTGCTCGCGAACTGTATCGGCAACGATTTATCGATGGTAGACCCCCCACTGAACAGCGACGGCTGCCTTCGTACCAGTGTTTTCTGAACATGTCTCATGTCTGAAGACGACTACATTCCACCGGCTCTTTTCATCGGTCTACTGGAAGTGGACGTCCAAGCACAGTCGACGCCAGGCTGGCTGAATTAGTGTTAGAGCATTTTGAAGAAGAACCGACCACAAGTACGAGGCGAGCCGGAACAAGATTCGGTATAAACCATGTTGCAGTTTGGCGAATTCTTCGTGACGACAATCGTCACCCTTATCACTATCGCCGTACACAGATGCTGATACCCTCCGATTTTGCACCCAGGAGGAACTTCTGCGAGTGGTACCTCAGGCAGTTAGAGGAAAACCCTAATTACGTAAACTATGTTCTTTGGACGGACGAGGCAACATTCACGAGGTCAGGACTTTCAAATATGCATTACGATAACGTTTGGGCTCGCGTGAATCCACATGCTTCACGGCAGGGCAGATTCTAACACCAGTGGCGGCTGAATGTGTGGGCTGGCCTTTATGACGGGTATGTCTTCGGTCCCGTCATTATGCCATCACGTCTGAACGGTAGCAACTATCTAACGTTTTTACAAACGGAATTCGAAGAGGCGATTGACGACTTTCCTGTGACTGACTGGGATTACTTTGAGAACCAAAGAAACATGGTGTTGTAGCATGATGGAGCTCCGGCACATTTTGCTCGCAACGTACGAGAACATCTTAACGTTCGCTTTCCGCGAGGATGGATCGGCCACGGGGGACCGGTGCTATGGCCTGCTCGTTCACCGGACCTCACACCCTTGGACTTCTTTTTGTGGGGTTATGTGAAGGACAGAGTGTATTTTTCCGATTGTCCAACGGTGCCGAGATGGAACAGCGTGTTAGATCGGTTTTCGCATCAATAACACCGACGATGGTGCGAAATGCCACACAAGCCATATCCCGACGAGCGCGGTTATGTATTGAGCAAGGCGGAGTACAATTTGAGCAATTTCTGTAAATTTGACGTTTATTATGAAAAAGTAAGTAAGGTTGTTTCGTTAGGTTAGGTCTTTAAAATTTTGTCGTTCTGCGAATTAGGTAGAAATATAGGTACATTCTGCGTAGTTTACTCTTTAATTTTACTGAAATAGGGTTTGCACATCAGTGAAAATAATAATATTTTTTTATTTTTTGGGGTATGTTATACAGCGTTACTACGGTTCTTAAATATTGTGAATGGACTCGTTATAAAGCCCCATTTAACCTCCTTTCGGCTTTACGGGTAGTTTTGTAACACCCAATATAAAATAAGAATAAGATTCTATAAACATATACAAAATATTTAAAATTAAATAAAAAAAACATTAAAAAAAAATATATATAAAATGTTTAAAAATTATGTAAATATAAATAAGGAAACATTGTAAATATGGTGATTAATTTTGTAAATACGCAAACTGTTTTGTTGACAGCCCTTAGCCTTTTTTAAAGTATAAAGGCAAATTTAATCACCCCATGTCTTATTATGATTATATTTATATCAATAATATGGGCGATCAGTCAACTTATAATCCAATAACGGTTGAATATTGCGTATTTTATGAACAGAAACTCTCACTATTATACTATTATTTGACAATTACTCAGTAATAGGTATGATACCATATTATTTGTAAAGCGTTATATTCTATAATAGGATTACGAAAATTTGATAGTAATATAACATCTCTATATGTCAATTGTCAATCCTCTCTTTAAGATATCAGACCATAAATCGTAAATCTTTATTGGCAAGAATCACGGTATAAAAAGATGTTACAAGATATATAGTGCAGTCGTGTTTCGCTAATAATAGCATGCAAATTATAATTTTAAAATGTTTAGACAATATTAATAATTATTTAAATTCAGAAAATTAATCTCATGAAAAAATCTTATAAGTCATAAAAGCATTCAATTTTTAACCAATCATACAAATGTTTCTTATATAGTCTTTCGCTTAATAGTTTAAATTCTTTGGGTATTTTATTATATATTTTTACACACATTTTTAGGCAGCTTTTGTTATATTTAACGAGCCTAGGAATAACATCTAGGACAAGTTTGTCTGGATCACGTCGCTTTCGAGGATATATATCACTTGCTTTAACAAATAATGACTTATTTTTAAAAACAAACAAGCCAACTTCATAAATGTATAGTGACGGGAGGGGTAATATACCAAGTCTTTTAAATAGCGGTTTACAGGATTCCCCTGGCGATATCCCGCATATTGCACGAATACATTTTTTTTGGGCAACGAATGCTCTATTTCGGTCAGTACCATTACCCCATATTATAAGTCCATAGCGTAAAATAGACTCTACGTATGCGTGGTACGTTGCAATTGCCGTTTTAATATTTGTAATTTTTTTGACGTGTTTAAGGGCATATACAAATTTATTAATTCTACTGCATACGTTATCTATTTGTCCTTTCCAGTTTGTATCTTCATCTAACGTTATTCCCAGAAATTTTGTACATGTAGCTTCTTTTAGTTTTGGTATATTAAATTTCATATTATGATTGGAATTGATAGATTTATTAAATTGTATATAATGGGATTTATCTAGATTAATTTTCAAATTATTTATGTCAAGCCATTCTATTAGTGTGTCAATTGTATTGTTAATGTCATCTTCATGATTTCCAATTGTATTATTATTTTTATTACATGTCACAATAATTGAAATGTCATCAGCGTACAGAATACATTTATGATTCGTAATGTCAACAATGTTATTAATATATAATAGGAAAAGAATCGGTCCTAATATACTTCCTTGCGGAACGCCGAAATTATTATATTTATATCCAGATGAATAAGATGTCAAGTTATTGTTTTTATCTATTTTATCAATGATAACACATTGTTGTCTACCATTTATATATGACGATAACCACTGAAGTACTAGTCCTCTGATCCCAGCTGTCTCTAATTTTTGCAATAATATATCATGTGAAACGAAATCAAAGGCCTTTGAGAGGTCAAAGAATAATCCTGTTGTCAATTGTCTATTGTTTACGTAACTAAGTATTGTTTTTACTAATGAAAACATGGCAAGTGAGATCAATTTGTGTTTTTGAAACCCGTATTGTTCAACCACCAGTTATTGTTTGACCAGTTATTGTCCGTTGCCAAAATCTCACAATAACTTCGCCATGTGACTCATCAAGATATTATAAGAATTTCGTGAACAAAATACTCTCAAACTAGGCTGTATGGTTTGAGATTTTTGCCTACTTTAGTAAATTGTATGGTATCAAGTCAGAATCAGAAGCATAGATAAATAGATATGTAGCAAATCAGAAGTCAAGTATCAACATTCAAAACTTTTGTAAAATTATTATTATATATTTTAGATTTAGTACATATCTATAAAGAATACAATAATATTCTTGAAATATCCTTGAATACTTGAGCTCCAAGGAATTAAATAATAATCTATAAAAATTATTAAAATGGTTCGCGAAGGAGTATTATCACCTGCTGATTCAGGAGAGTTTATTGCAAAACACGCAAAGCACGTAGAAATTATCGAAGGAGGTCGAAAGAAATTAGCTACTGAGGTAGGTAAAATAATTTCAATACCTAAGAAATTGGCTACAGTTGTGATATAAAATTATATAAATTATTATTTATGTTCGTGCACAATGGTGTTTTCAAATACATAAGTTTTAATCTTGTTGAAAAATTGCTTTCAAAAATTTTTAAAACCTACGCATTCCTCTTTTTTGTTTATTACCCTTTATTACTTCAAAACAAACACCTTCAACTAGGGGCTACAAATACCTTGCCTTGTGGCAGTCTATGGGGAAGGCCTATGTTCAGCAGTTAATAATTAAGAAGAATAAATAAAATAATGATTATTAGCAACCAAATATGTCTTAATACAAAGGAACTCTGTTTCCTGAACTAGGTTATATACTATTTCAGTAATACTAATCAACAGTGCTTTCCCTAATTCTTAGTTCTAAGTCTATATTCTATTAGAGTAGTTGCAGTATTATAATTGAATTTTATTTCTCATTAACATTTTCCGCCTTACAGATATTGACCAGTATTAAAGCCAATCAGCTTCAAATGCCAGACACAGGAGCTGACTCAATTCGTCCGTATAAGGACCACCCAAGAGCTGTCGACTGGGTCTTTGTTGTAGACGCACTCAACTTCTGTTTTTGGTCGAAAAGCAAAGAACAGCAGTGGACTGTAAATGGTTACACAGGATATTATGCATTAGAAGCTGCTCTTAATAGGGCAATAAAGGTATGCTTATTTCTATAACTGAAGATTGAAGAGGCAATGAGCTGGTGCTATATAGCTCGAAGATTCAACAACAGTTATGGAACAAAGGTTCTCAAGTGGCAACCTTGTACTGGATAGAGCAGTTTTAGGCAGACCCCCACTAGATGTAGTGGCAACCAAATAACAAGCAGGTAATGGATGCAGACTGAGGCAGAAGATGGGCAGCAGCATCTTTCTGATAACAGCAAATAATAAAAAAAAACTGCGGTTGCCAACCCGCCGCCAAGCGTGGCAACTACGGCAATATCCCCAATGAAGAAAGTTACGAAGAACCCCCAGTCCGGCGGCCCCGCTATTCCTGGCTACGGTGGCGACCATGGTAACGGCGGGGCAGGGGTGCTAAGAATCCGGTGGAGGTTCGTTGCCACCCACGACGACTCGACCTGGCAACTTATAACGCACGCACTCTGAGGACTGACGAGAAGATCCTGGAGCTGGAAGAAGAGATAGACAAGTTGCGCTGGAATATTATAGGATTATCCGAGGTCCGAAGAGAGGGGAGGACACGGTAATCCTCGAATCCGCAACTTGTTCTATCACCGGAGGGCTACCATCTGTCCCAAGGAGGTGTCGGATTTATCGTCCACAAGTCTCGTTAACAACGTTAAAATTGGGAGTGTGTCGACGAGGTTGCGTACCTTATACTCAGAATCACCAAACGGTATTCGCTGAAGGTCATACAGGTTTACGCACCAACTTCGGCACACCCCGATGAGGAGGTGGAGGAAATGTATGAGGATATCTCTAGAGCCATGCATTCTCTAAAACCCACTATACGGTGTTAATGGGAGACTTCAACGCAGCTAGGCACAAGAGAGAACGGTGAGCTGAAAGTAGGAAATTCGGATTAGGGCAACGGAACCCAAGGGGCAGCAGCTGGCCGACTTCATGGAGAAAGAGGACTTTATGATGAACTCTTTCTTCCAGAAGCGGCCCCACAGGAAGTGGACCTGGTCGAGCCCGACGGTTCGACAAAAATGAGATTGACTTCATTATGACGACTAGACGCCAACTGTTCAGTGATGTCTCAGTGATCGCGAGGGTGAAAACTGTAGCGATCACCGAATGGTTAGAGGCACACTGAACCTAAACGTTGTTGGAGAGGTGTCGTCTAATGAAGTCAACGCCCGCCCCTCGTGCTCTAATCCAAAGTCCCGAAACCTTTCAGCTCGAGTTACAAAACCGTTTTCAGTGCCTGAAGATTGCAATGCAGTGGACGATATGAATGACAAGCTCGTGGAAACTGTCCATGCGGTCGGAGCTAAGTTTTGTAAGACCCGCCGCAGAAGAACACAAAACTCTCCGATCACACTCTTAATCTCATGGCTGTTAGACGGAAATGAAGCTGCAATCTTCAGTAGATTTGATAGCATACAGGCAACTGAACAGACAGATCTCCAAATGCATGGCGGGACTTGCGCAACTTCAATACAGCTCGTATTGAAGAAGCGATCGAGCGGAACCAGGGCTCCAAAGTCTTTGCCAGAGATCTGTCTGCCAGAAAGAGCCAACTGTCGAAGCTGAAGACCGAGTGTGGCAGCGCTGTTGGGACACCTGAGATTTTGAGTGAGATTGAGAGGTTCTATGGGCAGCTGTACACATCATCGTTGGAGCCACACGCAAGTGTGAGTAACGATCCAAGAGCGAGTCTTATCCGACACTATTCGATGATATCCCGGACGTCAGTCTGAGCGAGATTAGAATGGCTCTCCAGCACCTTAAAACGGCAAGGCCCCAGGCGAGGATGGAATTACAGCGGAGCTTCTGAAAGCGGTGGAAACCGTACTTGAAGTCCTTCAGAAGCTCTTTAATTCCGTCCTACATGGTGGCACTACACCGGAGGCGTGGAGCAGAAGTGCGGTGGTCTTGTTCTTCAAGAAAGGCGACAACGCTCTTGAAGAACTACAGACCGATTTCCTTCTGAGCCGCGTCTACGTGCTGTTTTCGAGTCATTACGAATCGTCTCGCACGCAGACTCGACGACTTCCAGCCTCCCGAACAAGTTGGTTTCCGAAAGGCTTTAGCACCATAGACCACATACATACCTTCGGCAAATTGTACAGAAGTCCGAGGAGTACAATTTGCCACTATGTCTGGCGTGTGGACTATGAGAAAGCCTTTGATTCCGTCGAAATTTAAGGTGCTGCAGTCCCTTCAGCGGTGCCAAGTTGACTGTCGGTATATCGAAGTGCTGAAGTGCTTGTACAGTAGGGCCACGATGGCTATCCAGTACAGAACCAGAGTACAAAACCTATCCAACTGCAGAGAGGTGTAAGACAGGTGACGTTATATCCCCGAAACTCTTCACCGCTGCATTGGAAGACGCCAAGCTTCTGGACTGGAAAGGATACGGCATTAACATCAATGGCGAGTACATCACTCACCTTCGATTTGCCGATGATATAGTCCTTATGGCAGAATCGCTGGAGGACCGAAGCACTATGCTCAATGACCTCAATAGTGCCTCCCAACGGATAGGTCTTAAGATGAACATGGACAAAACAAAGATCATGTTTAATGTCCATGTCACACCTATGCCGGTAGTTGTTGGGAGCACTAAGCTCGGGTTGTTGACGAATATGTTTACCTGGGACAAATAGTCCGACTAGGTAAGTCCAACTCGACCGAGAGGTCAATCGACGGATTCAACTCGGCTGGGCAGCGTTCGGAAATTACGCACATCTTCTCGTCAGGTATACCTCAAAACTTGAAAACGAGGCTGTACAACCAGTGCGTGTTGCCAGTGATGACCTACGGAACTGAGACGTGGTCCTTCACTGCTGGCCGGATGAGGAAGCTCAAGGTCGCTCAGCGAGCTATGGAGAGGGCTATGCTCGGGGTCTCACTGCGTGATAAACTTCGAAATGAGGATATCCGCAGTAGAACCAGAGTAACCGACATAGCCAAAGGATTAGTAAGCTGAAGTGGCAATGGGCCGGCCATATAGCTCAAGAACCGACAACCGATGGGAAAAAAGGTTCTCGGTGGCGGCCTCACCGGCGGACGAAGTGTAGGGCGTCCCCACTAGATGGAGTGACGACCTGGTAAGACATGCAGGAAGTCGATGGATGCGGGTGGCTCAGGACCGTGCTTTGTGGCATTCCTTGGGGAGGCCTATGTTCAGCAGTGGACTTGTGAAGGCTGTAATGATGATGATGATGATGAATGGATGCAGGTGGCTCAGGACTGAGTTTGTGGCAACCTATTGGGGCGGCCTATGTACTGGACTTGTGATGATGGTGATGATGAAGTTTTATATTGTTACCAGCTATCAAAAGTTCTCTACTGAATATAAGCCTCCCTCATAGATTGCCTCACAGGGGGATATTTGCATTAGTTGCCACACTTGTCAGGCATTTTGGTAACTGCAGTTGCTGTTGCCCAACTCATTTTTTGTTTTTTCTGACACTTATAGGTTTTGCTTTTTATTACATCCATAGGATGACACAGGGCTGAGTTTTATATTAAAGTGTAAAAAGTACTCTAAATTTTATAAAAGTTCTTTGCAATATTAGAGTGATGAATGAGCTAATAGCTATTAGGTCATTGGAACCACCTACATTCAAATGGACTATACAGTAGCCAATTACCATGAGATGGACTATAAATCCTGATACTATGATGGTAAGTGGCTCCTGTAGTCCATGGACCCCAGCAGCCAATATAATATAGAAAAGGCCGCAGATGAATTGTCACCTTCAAAGACTTAGATTAAATGTGTCAAAGCTCGTAATTATGCTGTCTCTATCACTCTTCAAACTGGATTACAGCAGTGGAGGCAGTTAAGACAAGTAATTCTTATTGATGCACAAAATATTCTATTCTATTTAAGGTAATCAAAAAACAGTGCTAAAAATGTTACATTAAAAATAATAATATTATAATTATTAAAATATGGACTGTCTTTTTTTATCGCCAGGAAAAAAATTATGTGTAATGAGTGAACAAAGTAGAGCCTATGGCATAAATATTTATCAAATTTATTGTTTTCATAATTTGAAGTAAGCTTTTATCTTACGGCTGGTTTAATGTCAAGGGTGTTACAAATTCATTGATATTATCATGTGTAAAGTAGTGTGAACTTGATTTGAATTTCATTATTTTAAACTGCTTTTTTCATATCTAAAAATTAAAAAGTTAAAAAAAATTAACTCAAAATTACAATATTGTATGCTCCTAGTTCGTTCACCTATTCACTTTTTTTATGCTCATTGTAAAGATAGGTAGCTGGCATATACATTAATTAAAACATAATGTTAGTTTATTTATTGGTATAAGTAACATTTAAGAAAATTATTAAATTTATTAAGTTGTTTAGTTCTGTTTGGGTTAGTGAGCATTAAGTGAGCTTGAAGAGGCCTCTACCCAATAATGAAATGATTAAGTTGATAATGATTTAGTGTAAATTTAGATTTCTGTTGTCATAGGTAGGTGTAGAAATTGCAAATCCTGAATTTTATTCCAAAATAACAAAGGAGCAGCTTCATGAGATTATGAAAGGTGACAACAACGTTGAAATACCACTATTTGATCAAAGACTTTCTATCCTGCATGAAGTTGGATCAATACTTCTCGATAAGTACAATGGGACCTTTGAAACTTGTGTAAAAGAAGCAAATAAGTCTGCAGTAAAGTTATTAGATATAGTTGTTAGTAATTTTCCTTGCTTCAGGGATGAGGCCATTTACAAAGATCAAGCGGTTTCATTTTATAAGAGGGCACAGATTTTAGTGGCGGACTTATGGCATTCCTTCAACGGTGCAAGTTGGGGGGAGTTTGAAGACATTGATAATATGACAATGTTTGCAGATTATAGAGTGCCTCAAGTACTGGTGTACTTTGGTGTTATGAGTTACAGTGATGAATTGATGGATAAATTAAAGAAAGGTTAGTGTAAAAAGCATAATCCAAACTTGTTTTTTTTTTATAAAACTGAAGTGACAAACAAAGTAACAGTCCACCTGATAGTAAGTGGTTACTGAAGTCCATGGTCACCCACAGCCAATGTCATACAAAGAAAGCTATAAATGGGGAGCTATCCCCTGGGGACTAAGATGGAATGCCTCACAGCCTGTAATAGTACTTACCTTTCTAGACTCTTCAGACTTCAACACAGCAGTGCTAGCACTGGCGGCAGAAGTAGGTAAGAGGATATTACCTACCCAGACTGACTCCCAATTTTTTCTTTAGAATAAGGGTGACAAACGAGCACACAGTTCATCTGATGGTACGTGGATGCTATGGCCCATAGACATCTACGTTTCTCCTTGATTAAGAATCAAGATGCAGATGCATTGTCAGCCCTGTGGACTGAGATGGAATGCCTCATTTCCAACAAAAAGGGTCTCCAGACTCTCACCATAAGAAAAATAGCAGCATTAAGCTGCTATTCAGGCAGAAAAAGTCATACTACCTAGGACTGGTTATTGTCATAATACTCCATTTATCTGCAATTTTATTCCTTTTATTTTCATACCTCGCATTTTATTCCATTTTGGTGTGTAAGCTACAGAAACAGAATTTTTTTATTCAATATAGATTATAAATAATACTTATTGAAACTCACTATTATGTTTAATTACCACTGGTTCGAAAAAAAACCTCTGTCCTGGGAAGAACCAGCGAGAAACCCAGCGGGACAAAAATTCAAGTGACTTCCACAAATGGGCACAGTGAGTTGCAGTGTCTCTACAATAGTTCTGATATCTTAGACATGCAGATTTTCCTTACAAAGTTTTCCCAGTCAAACATAGATACCAAAGCAGAGGTAAATCAGTAAACAAAAATTGTGTTTAACAAGTTCATTGGTGCAGGTGGCGATCAAACTGTTTGCTCACATACTATGAAATGTTTAGGGAAGGAGTTTTCCCCTGAACTACAATGGCTCTGTTGGTAGCTACTAATTTCATAAATTGTTAATATTAGAGCTTTTATGAAAAAAGACACACCTAAATACTAATTACACCTTGCCTTTATTGACTTGAAATTCTTTGATTTAAATTGTATATAAAAAAAAAAACTATTGGTAAATCCAATTGTGCATGCCCTAAGCGCATTAAAAAATTACGTATAACATGATTATACGTAATTTTTTAAAGTAGTTTAAATACACACAAGTTTTCACTAATAACCTTATTATTATACTTCCCATTTTCCAATAATTTTATGTCAAACATCAATTAAAAAAATTTTTGGAAAATCCAAAAGTGTACGACTCATAATGCTCATATGATCATCATATCATCATTCAGGTCACTCCATAAAGTCCAAGACGTATTTAAGTATATTTATACTTAAATACCTATACATCCTACTTACTTTTGGTACGTAGTACTATTATTTATTCTGTGCTTTTAAAATATTGTAATAAAAATCTGTGATTATTATAATAATCAAGTATGTATCAAATTTGGTTTTTCGAATATTTTGTATTTGTACAGCCATGTTTTTGAGCCGCTGCAAACAATCGATACAGTGTCCACTCACGACGGCGGCTGAGGCCGAAGTGAGTGAGTGAAGCAGTCTATTTAGTAAAATAAATTATTACAAGGCTGCTCAAACCACCGAAAATTTCGTGATTTCTACGGCGAAAAAATTTATTATAACTAAACAAAAGAAAATTAAACTGCTATTTACATTACATGGCTTCTCACATTATAGATGAAGAGATTAAAAAATAGATTGAGTTAAACAATTGATATTTTCAAAATTTATCTTCTTTACCACTCCATGCGGCCTTGATAAATCTACACCATAAGCCACTAAAACCACTTTTTTATGTAAAAATAGCAAATTGATCGATTTAAAAAAAAATCATAAGTTCAACAATCATTTATCTTTCAGACAATGTGCTTTTTATATCATTTATATATTCAATATGATTGTTAGATATGATTTTATGCGACAAAACGTTGGAATCTTGATTTTTAGGCGCTAGCAGAACATACCTACGCGCTTTGCGCTTAAGGCATGCAGTATAATATCAGGATTTTTTTATATAACACTAATTAATTGTTATTAACGCCGTGAAGTATTGGTGTAAAAGAATCTACACTACTACACCCTACCAACTACACCCACGGTATGATATGGTAGTATATTATACCTTGGGTGTAGTGAGAGACGATAGAGGAAAGTGAAACAAGAAGTGGGCAGCACCATCTTCCTGCTTGTTTCAAAATAATAAAAAACGTAGCAGTGGTCTTCTGATAGGCTCCAATTAATGAATGAGTAATAAATAAAATGTCAGGTTGCGTAAAAAACAAATTCTTTTTTATTTTTTACTGACACATTCTTCAACTTTTGACAGATGTTCTTCTTGAAAGCGGGTCCGAAGAAGAAGTGGAAATACGCGGGTGCTCAATTCAGGCAGTTGAATTATTAAAGAAGAGTATAGAAGAGAACATAAAGGAGAAGGACTTGGACCTAAAAGTGCCAAACTCCAGCCTGATAGATTATTATCTCTGGTGTTACAGGAGGAAACACGCAAAAGAAGTAGAGCGTATCCCTTATCATAAAACTTTAGGTATATATTATTGAATCAGTATTCACTGTCATATTAGTTTATGCACAGTATTATGTAAAGAAAAAAATCTTATATAATTATACTATTTTTTGTGCACTGTATTTACGTTTATGTTAATATTGCTAAAGTAATTCAATATAATATTATATGTTGCCAAATTATAATAAATGTTATATTTTCCTAATAATAAAACATTGTTTGCAATTTTACCTTAAACAACTAATAGCTTTTTCATAAAAAGATAAAAATAAGTACTCAGTGGTTTTAAAAAATCGTATCCCATCCTTCGGCTTCAGTATGGCGGACAACATAAACTACTGAGGGCAGGCGCGGTCGCAGCCTGAAATTTTGGAGGGGGTCACTAATAATAAAATATCTGTCGAGTAAATTAGGCTTTATTGCACAATACACAATTTTATTGCACACATAAAACAAATGGAAATCTTCTATTTTTATTAGCAAATCGGGTGATAATATTTAAGACGTCTGGGGCTATCTCTGAATGAATATTTAGAAGAGCTAAACCTGTCAGTCTCTCTTCTAACATGTTTGCTCTCAACCAAGTTTTTACACGCCTTAGCGTAGAAAATTATCTCTCTGGTGTTGCACAGCTTATAGGAAGAGTTGCCAGAATTTTCAGCAGTCTTTATATTTGGGTAAAGATCATCGTCGCAAACTTCGATTGTAGAAACCACAGTATTTTTTTTGAGCTCCTATTTCTAATCCATAGCTGATACTCTGTAATGAGGGTGGCAGCAGGAACACTCAACAAATGGGAATAACATTCTGATACTTTCTTCACATTAAGATCTTCTTCTGTATATTCAGATTTTGGCTTAAAATGTAAGTTTTTAAGTTTAAGTTTAAATAAGGCTTTTACTTACCACTTAAATGTGTAAAAGTCTTACACAACGAAGGGCACTAAACAGCTCAAAGCTGTATAACGGATTTACGGTGCATTATAATGGTACAAGTTTATGCTATTAAGCAGCATTAGGCATTATCTTACTACAAAAAATTCTATTGTAGACCCTAAAGCACTAAAAACTGTATAGCGGATTTACATGGTATTACAATGGTTCATCTTCATACTATTAAACAGCATTAAGCATTTATTTACTACTTAAAAATGCTATTGTAGATCCAAATGCACTAAAAACAGCTGAAAGCTGTACAGCTGCGTTGTGCTTTGCTACACTAAAACTAAAGGCTTTACAAAAGCATTTTCATATGCCATTATCCAATCGTTATACAGTGAAAAACATCATAATGGTTTTGAAATGCCAATATAAAGCGTCAAGATGCTCGGTGAACTTATATAAGAGTTTATACGGAGCTGAAGTTCTACATAAGTTTACTATTGTTAAAATGCTCCATGTGTTAATTGGGTATGCTATCTATCAGTGGAATATAAACAGTCCTCCGAAAATATTCGTCGTCATTTCCTTGATATTTGTCCTTGTGCAATTTATGTTTGTAAACTACCCCCACGATACAGGAGAAAATCCTAGTGTGGAGGTTACGTTTTTTTAAAATAAAAAAATACTTGGCCCTTCGAACCGGAACATATAAGTAGGTAAATGCACTTCTTTCTTGACGGTAGGAATAAGTAAAAAGATTGATAGATACTTACCTCTAAGACTTACCTAGACTGACTGCTAGGCAAAATAGGAACACTATACGAAGTTTCTTATTTTCTTCTGTAATGCAGACGCGTAAATAAAATAAACCGCCATTATTGAAATACGTATATAATATTCATTATTACGGAATGTTGTAATTTCAACATATTATACAGTTCAAAATAGTATAGCTTTAACAATAAGGTAACATTACATATGTAATTTATAAATTATCACACAATTTAAGTGTCTCACTGTGAGTGTGATGGTAAACATTATTGCACCTCTTAAAATATATAATTATTTGTAGGTATTTAATATAAAACTATTTATAATAAACTTTATTATAAACGCGACACAACCCACAGAGAAAAGTTACCTATTTACCAAATATTAAGGAAATTACTCACAACTTTGGCATTAGCTAAATAAACGAATATCATAACAAAATGGCACTAATTATTTACATTTTAACCTAATGGTCATAAATAGAACTAATGCAATGATTATGTGACCGTCCAATGAAATGGTAAGAATACAAACTATAAATTACCGCTTAATAATAGATCTAATTTAAATTGTAATAGAATTTAAAACAATCGCCATTAAATGTCGAATACTTTCGTCAATAACTAAAGCACTTCATTTGTGTTTGGCACCACAGATAGTACAATGCAATTTACCCCAAAAAATAAATCTGCAATAATATATTCCCTCATCATAGTATCCTTTTCTAATTTACTAAGTGCGAGTAAAACGGAAGTTATGAAATTATTATCGTTGTATTTTCATTTCGTTCAAATTAAAATAACATTTTCTGTGATACGATTTCTGTATTGAGATTAGTATGTTTTATCTACGAAGTTGGTTTACAAAAGTAAATCAACTGTAGTTATTTTTTGGTTCACAGTTGGCCGAATATTCAATGCTGCCCTTTACACACTGATTTTTTTTTACTACTGCGTCATAGGATTAATTTTCTTACCTAAAATACCACGTCATCAACATTACAATGTTTCAAAAGCTATACGAAAAAATATAAAATGAATACGAAAATACAATAATTTATGAATAAATATCACATTTTCAAATATAAATTCAAATTGCAGGCGTTCTCAGCACAACTATATTTTATGTGCATAGTAGAAGATTCTTTAACTATTAGTCCTCTTACTATGGGTATTTTTTTATTTGTTACTAAATTTAGATTTTAAACTTTCGAAGAATGCCAATTTGGTCTTAATTGTGCCTGGTTCAGGGAGTGGACTACCCGGTCTACTCGATTCTTTTGTGACCTCTTCGATCCCTTCAGGAAACTCTTTTGATCCCCCAGGAACAGTAAGCGGTATTGCCATAGATAGCTTGAGTTCATCCCGAAATTCCTTTGAGATACTTCTAGCAGTTAGGCTGTGCATGTAGACTAGTTTATTTGCGGGTTTGTCTATTTTCGATTCGGAACTTAGCACATTCTCTTTGCTTTTTCTTCGCCTCAAGTACTGCTGATGTGGAGGCTGTGGAGAAATGAATAAAAATATAACTGTACTTATTTTATAATATATTTTTTCTACTCGACAAACGAACTGGCAGTCCGTTTCATGGTAAGTGGTTACTACAGTTCATGAACACCTGCTGCCAAGTTACTGCCTACAGAGAAGGCTACAGATGCGTTGTCACGACTAAGATGGAATGTCTTATCGCCTGTAATTAAATTGACTCTGAATACCTACCTATCTAACCTAGACCTAGACAACTTGTGTTTTAGCACTTACAAATGTTAGAAATTGCTTGAATAGAAATCGTATAGTTATAACACTGATCTTCGTTTGTAAATATTTCAAATCTTTGAATTATATAAATGAAATTTTGTTTAAAATTAATTTGCTACGGCTGTCTCAACCTAAATGAACATTTAACAATTATGACAATGTACAAAAAAAAATTTTGACATGGCAATGTTAATACGAGCCTTTCGCGGTAACTATCTGATAATATTTGGATGTGTTAGTTATCTATTCCTCAATACTGTACCTAACAGTCCACTTATGGACATGAACATCTCCCGAGTTAAGGGAGATTTGCCGTAATCGCTACGCTTAGCAGGGTTGGCGATTGGATTGGCGATCGTAATAAAGTATCGCACCTTTGACACTGCTCCCCGTTGTTGGTCTGGGCATTTCTCCTACAGCTGAGATATTGCATGATTAAATTGAGTTTAATGTATAACCCAATTTATCACTTTACGCTAACAACAATAGAACAAAATATTTTCACAAATAACTGGTATACATACTAATTATTAGATTAAAATTAAAATGGCTTTATAAAATACGCACGTACCGAGCGCGCTCGTCAAGCGCCCACCAACCGCGCACTCCGCATTATTGGGGACATACTTGCACAGCACCACGAGCTAGACTTATTTGCCGATGGATTAGGACATTTGTATAAAGAAATTCAAATAATTTTAAATAAATTCGAGCCATCAAACTTACATATATTGTTTTCATAATTAATTATTATAATTGCTAGTTACGTATTGTTTTTCTTATTTTTTTTAATTATTATTATTGCTATTTTATTTTAATATTAATGTTATTTATGGACTCAGATTGTATTTTTTATGATTTTTTTTTCTATGATATTATTGATGTATTGTTAATTAGGATATTGTAAAATAATTTTGCTATTACCTATATAATGACGAGGATGTGTAATACCGAATTGTTAATCTTATAAGCGTTTTGGATGTGTCATCTGTTAGCTTGTAAGATGAAATGAAATAAATAAATAAATAAAGATAACGACAAGTTATCATATTACTAGGTGGTAGGATTCTGTCTAGGAGTTCGTCTAGGTAGGTACCGCTCTTACCTCTATCTGTATAGAGGCCAGTATAATACCAGACTGTGAGGAATTCCATCTCAGTCGTCAGAGTCGACAACGTATCTTCTGCAGGTGTCCATGGGCTAGTAGCCTGTACCCACTTACCATAAGTTTTATTTAATAATAATAATAATTCTATATTCACAAGACTTAGCCTACAATTACAATAATATGCGTGAATTCGTACTCAAGATTTGTGTAGGTATTTGTAATATATTGGCTATTTTTTGCAACAACAAATTAGACTTCTATCCCCCGTACTAGTTGGAAACTGTATGACGGCAGAGTAGTGCGGCTAGTTCATTGTATTCAATGCAGTAATTAACTACTTGTTTGTACATAGTATAACCAAAACATTCACGTGAAGAAAATATTGTGTTGTTAGTTTTCAAAATGTTATGACTACATTAACAAATCTCAGACTTTTAAGTTATATCAGTAAGCATTGTCATTTTAGTATAAATTTTGGACAATGATAATATTCAATTACTTATACGTACTTATAAGTCTATATTGTATATTATGCAAAGCATTTTGCACTTTAGGATTATCCAACTTATTATATAAAGTTTATCAATGATTGCCACCCCTCACATATAAACGAGCAACTTAAAATAAAGAAAACATAAAGCGATAAATATCTTAAATTAGTAGAGAATTAAATAAGTTGAACTGTAAGTTGGTTTTGCCACTTCAGTTTTATTTTCTGTACGTGGTAGAGCCATGCTGCAGCTATATTAGTAGTATAGCTGTAGCACGAATGGGTCGGCTCGACCGGGGAAGGACAACGCTCTCGCAGAATACCAGCGTCAAATAGCAGCTTAATGCTGCTGTGTTTCGTATGGTGAGTGTAGAGAACCGGAGACCCTTTTTACTGGAAAAGGGGCATTCCATCTTAGTCCTCACGGGTGACAACGCATCTGCATTTTATTCGTAATCAAGGATAGATGTAGATGTCTATGGGTCACAGCAACCACTTACCATCAGGTTGACTGTGTGCTCGTTTGTCACCCTATCCTATAAAATATATATATATATATATATATATATACAAACTAAAAATAAATATAAAATGTTTAAGAAGGCTATACCCATGATAGTAATGTAGTTTTACTGACCTTGCTCGGTTCACTTAAATTTTCCATGCTCACAAATTTCTTAGCCAATTCTTTAACTTTAGGAAGCTGCGGTAGTATCTCCTCTATTTCGCTGATGTTGTACAAATTATTAGTTTCTGAATTGTTGTTTACTGCCACTGTTTCAAATTCGTACACATCAATATTTGGACTGAGCCTATCGATTGTTTCTCTAGAGAGATTCTTATCAGGTATATGGATGTTATCATTGCTGTCAGTCATTTCATCATATCTCGGCGATACCTTATCTTCTGGCTTACATTTAACAATTTCCCCAGTTTGTACGTTATATATTTTAATTGAATCTTCTAAACTACTAGAGCTTACATAAGAATTTTCTATGCTAAGATTGTTCGGTGACCTGTCCGAGCTGTCGCTTTCTTTGTCTATTTGTATGGTTAACGGCGCAGTGTCAGTGTTGTACGCCGATTGTAAAATTTCTTCGAACTTTTTGTCCGTATCATCGTCAGCAAATGCAGGTTTTGCAGCGAATAGTGTCTGTTCATTAGCATCATCGTATTCTATTAAAATTTTATCTTTACTGTTAGGCGTTGTTGTTATGGAATTCTGCATTTCATCTTTTCCAACAAATTTTGTATAATGTTGATTCGTTGCTATCGTGGTAAACTGTTTTATTAATAATCCCTGAAATATTAATAACTGTGTAAATCTCTGTAAATATCAAATATTAAGGAAGATTTACACATTTATTTAAAATAAATATTCAATTAATAATATTAATAAAAAGTGAAGATAAATTTTATGTGAAGTTAAAATTATTTTACAAATTAATATAATTTCATCATTGAATGAGGTAGACGTTAGAATACGAATACTGTTAAGAAATTTTAAAAGTAGTTCAATTAGTGGTTATAAGGACGTATTTTATACAAAAAGATATTACAATTGAAACTTAAAACTATATAGGAGGCGAGGTATGGGATGATTTAAATGGACATGGTAGAAGCGTATGTGATAGCTGCAATGGAAAATTAGGATATTATTGTTATGAAGAAGTGCGATCGATAGACATTTGTTAGTTCATCTTCAAGCCTTCTATCATGTTAGTCATAATTCATTCACCATTATCGTATAACACTCACCACTAATCTGTTTGAGGATTACTGTAGGAGCATTACTGAAATTTTTAATAAGGACACAAATAATAAGTGCAGTTGTACTGGTAGTTTTAAAATTTGAGTGCGGAGTGCTGTTAGTCAGCCAACGTTTATTTAATTCACACAACATGCTCATTCTTTCACACATAACAGGCAAACCAACTGCGTCAAAAACGAAGATATTTGAAATTAAGCGAAATTGTTTTAGATTTCCTTTCACCATGTCAAATTTCCCTATAGATTATTGTTATGAACCGTGATGTCTAAATTATTATATTCTTCTATTAAAAATATGTTTATTTTGGTTTATCTATGTTTATGTCGTATAGAGAAGTAGAGATTCTTAGTCAGGATTGATGGTTTAGTTGTATCTACATTTTGAAATCAGTGGGAGTGCTTTAAGGTTGGGTGTTATTGTTCTAGATTCTAGAATATTGAAACTAATGAAGGTGCTTTATTCACCATAGATCTTTTTGGAAACCTTTGCTTAATCTAAGGCTTCCGCCAAAACTATAATTAAGACCCGTTCGTTTCTTGGAGCGAATGCATAGGTCTTCGCTTCTCAGTGTGTTACTCCGCCTAACATTCGTGTATGATTCAAAAAGGTCTTCAGTTATTTCGGGTATTTTCGGAATTTTAAGTCTAACTATATCCTCGTTTTCCACATAACCGTCACCTCGATTGCACACAGTTTTATTTTGCAGTCTTACGTTACGGCTGACGGTTCGTCGGTCTGTCACATGATATTCGTCAGCGTTATCGTTTTGTCTGTCTGGGTTTTCAAAAATGGGGTTTATGGCAAAGTTGGGACTGGCGTTTCTGGGGCTGAGGAAGGCTCGAACGATGTTGTGATGAAGAGCGGACGCCTCCAGGTCACTCAACGAACTGCTAGCACTTACAGGCGAAGCGAACTCTGTATCGAAATTGTCTAAACTGGTGGACTTGTGCATTGACGATAAAGAGCTTGTGTCACTGATGCTGTTGGCCTTCCGCGCTCCGGAAGATGTTTTGGCCTCTTTTATGTAATAATCTCTGCCATAACTGTAAGAAAAACAGGGTAATATGTAATATCCCATATATTATTATCCACAAGTTTTTCGTTTATTTTGATTGGAATCCAAAGTTTTTCTGGTAATGGTAGTAATATGTGATAAAATGCAATATAAGCACAGAGTGGAAAATATGTTTGAAATTATTTAAAAAATTTAATCTAAAATTTTAAATCAAAACAATTATAATATAAAATACCGTTTATACTCAGGGGATTCTTCTGATACATCTTTCACAATTTTCGGTGACGGACTTCTGTCTTTGATCTTGATTGAATCTATTTTATTTTGATTTAAGTTCATCGAATCCATTTCGGAATCAATTTTATCGATAATTATGCCGTTTTGTTTTTTCTCGCTTGTTTCAATCTTTTTCTCCTTGTCCGCTTTATGTTTAGGTGTTTCAGGATTTTCCACGTCGAATTCCTTGTTTTTGGAAGTCAGTGAATCGAATAACGAAGAGGTGCTTTTGGCTGACAACCGTTTTTGTATCGCTTCTGGCGAGTAAGGATTGTTTGGCATTTCAACGTAATTCAACCATTTTTTCCTTTCTCTATATGCAACCGAACCTGTTATCAAAAAAAAATTTTAAACAACACATCTGTATTTTGATTCTTAATCCAGGATGTCTATGGGATATAGCTTCTACTTACCATCAGGTGAATTGTGTACTAGTTTGTGGTACGGTAAAAAATATATGGTTAACGAATATATGAAATTTAAACAGCGGATATGGATATTGCAAACAGAAAAGTCGGGGATTTAAAATAAGCTATAAAATTACAATTCTTTTATTAACTCACCTGGAATTAAATCTTCTTCCTTCTCAGCCTCATCAGTACATCTAAAAGAAACAATAGGTTGGATTAAAATATTTTATTTACAGGACTAGAATATTATTTCAAATACGTTTTTCTGCACTCACTCTCTAGCTTCATCTTCAAAATGCTTCTTACGTAGACTGTCAGCGTACCTCTGCACTGGAATAGACACTGCCTCTTCATATTCACCCACTCTCTCGTGGCGACTCAACGTATTGTTTGCTGTGCTGTCTGTAAGTATAACAATATTTTTTATAATTTTTGACTTATTCGATTTCGATATTTTTCGGGAGCAATAAGACCTTTCATACATTTTTTATTAGACTCTTACATTACACTCTCGGAAGAGTTGCGTTGTTGACGCACGGCGTTCAAAGTTTACAGTTAAAGAAATTTTTTTGATTGTAATTTTTCACGCAAGTTGATATATTTAGAAAGATTATGATTTACGCGAACACTATACATTAAATTAAACTACTTTGACAGCGTTTAATTTACTTATTTTTAAAACGTGTCAACTCAAAAATTTCAACGTAAAATAGCAGCTTAATGCTGCTGTGTTTCGTATGGTGAGTGTAGAGAACCAAAGACTCTTTTTACTGGAAAGGAGGCATCTTAGTCCTCAGGAGTGATAACGAATCTGATTCTTAATCGAGAATAAATGTAGATTTCTATGGGCCACAGTATTCACTTACCATCAAGTAGACTGTGTGCTCGTTTGTCACCTTTATTCCATTTGGAGGACAGAGGCGTTTGACGACCCGATGTCATAGTTTACGCCGCGTAGCTTTAGCTATTAATTATTACTTGGGTCGGCTCAGCTGGACTCAAAGGACCATATTCTCACAGAATACCTAATTGAAATTACAGCTTAATGCAGCTGTGTTTCGTATGTTGAGTGTAGAAATCCGAGACGTTTCCAGTAAATACTAATATGACATTTTATCTTAGCCCTGAGGGATGGATGGGACGCATTTGTATTTTGATTCTGTATTTTAAAATAAAATTTTTTAATTAGATATTTTTTTATAGGATAAGGGACAACGAGCACACAGTCCACCTGGTGATAAGTGGTTGCTGCGGCCCATAGACATCTACATCTATCCTCGATTACAAATCAAAATGCAGATGCGTTGTCACCCGTGAGGACTAAGATGGAATGCCTCATTTGCAGTAAAAAGGGTCTCCGGTTCTCTACACTCACCATGCGAAACACAGCAGCGTTAAGTTGCTATTTTACGCTGGTATTCTGTGAGAGCGTGGTTCTTCCCCTGTCAAGCCGACCCATTCGTGCTACAACTAACTAACTGGCTCTACCACGTAAAAATGTAGAGCGTATATGAGCCCCACTTACCATCAGGTGGACTGTGCGCTTCTTCCTCGCCATAACTCTTTAAAAATGTAGTTTTAGCTGGTCCTAAATACATGATTTTATTTATTTTTATTCACTTACATTTTATTATTTTAAAAAAAATTGCAAGTTAAGCAGAATATTAAATATATTATTGTTATAAAAAAAAAACCGAGAAACTTTTTGAATTGGAGATATGATCTACTTCATCTAAGCTGTCTTCTGCCATCGTTTGTGACGATGTGTCCAAATGAATGAAATTTTCATTTTTGTAACAGTTAAAAACATTTCTGTGAATTTCTTCGTTTAGATTAAATTCTGCTTTAGGTGGTGGGCCGCTGTCTATACCAAGAATTAATATTGAATCTTTTCTTTCCTCATTAATGTCCTCATTATTGTTTGCTATTTTCTTCTCGCATTCATTATTATCAACATCTGCATTTATTGCATCCACAATTTCTGTATTTTCTTTGCATTCATTGTACAGTTTTTCGAATTCCTCTGAGCCATCGATAGTCATAAGACTATCTGGCTCATAATCATCTACGAGAATCTCGTCTATCTTTGGTTTTCCTCCAATTTCATGTTTCGAGTCTAAAACTCTTTTGATATCACTTTTATATCCTGATGCTTGATCTTCTGCGTCGCTAGCATTATCTGAGAGATCAGTAGTATCCTCGGCATCTCTATCGCCAATTAGCGCACGATATTCCGTATTAGAGTTAGGAACTAGCATTGGAACTGGAACTGATTGTATCGTCTTTATTTTCTTCTTTTGAAAGAGCCAGTTCTCCTCCCAAGAACCGTCGACTGCTTGTATATCACTGCTTGATATCTCATCGAAGTCACGGTCTTCATTATCTATTAAAATAATGATGCTATTAGTAGGATCTTTAAAGCTTTCTTTTACATTTACATATAATGTTACAAAAATGTTCTTAAAACTCTATTGTAATATACAATAATATATGGAATGAAAGTTAAAAGTTTTTTTTTTAATATGTTGATTATTTTTTACAGACAGGATTATTTTTCAAAGAGTAGCCAAATTTTAAACTTAAGTTCAAATATATAAATAATGATATACCATTATTGCAGTTTTTAAAAATACGAGTAAATAAGACTTCTACTTTTATTTGAAATTATCACAAATTGAATGTGATTTATGGGCAACAACGTTTTGAGCCTTACGGAAAGCAAACCATTGCGCAGTAAAATCAGTTAAAATAATGCATTACCACGCATTTTGAATTTAAAAGATAAAAAGGACAGAATGTTTGAGATTTTTTTTAATTAATTTTTCTTCACCATTTGCTTATATTACTTATTCTGAACCTTCTATGCAAATTTGGCCGGTTATTGCAAAATAACCCTGTATAGTCTTTAGGATTGCGTATTTTGTCGTTATACTAAATATAACGTTGCATTAACGGTTTACCGAACATTCTTTAAAATATATCAATGCAATCAAATTAAGCTAAAATGCTTAACAGTCGAATCACAGAACAATTTTATTAATATAGTATAAATATAATAACCCTCAATTAATTTTTTAATAATTTTACTGACACGTTTTAAAGATAACTGCAATCGATAAATTATCGCATGACATTTTAAATTAGTCATTAAATTCCAATGTCGTGAACAATTGTGATATAATTGAGAGTTTTTACTGCTATTTCCATCAGAGGCCATAAAAAATTTCTATTTTTTCCATATTTACCTCCTTCGATCTACGCGAGATGAAATGGGATGATGGATTCTCATACTTGTTACGCATTATTTTAGTTATTGTTTCAAAGTTTAACAAGCCTTTTTTAACTCTTTACCGTGATGCACAATGTCTCCTCCAAACTCCGGGAAAGGTACACGACGTGGCAGTTCTAATGCTTCATCTGTGGCCTCACCCTCTTCCCAATCCGACACGTCATCTTCCTCGCGAAGCTGAAATATTAAAATGAATTACGATGTGATGTAGAAATTATCAAAGGTCCATTCCAATAATGTTGAAAATATTTTGTTGCTTTTTTTATAAAACTGAAGTGCCAAGCGAACTAACAGTTCATCCATGTCCGTGGATACTTACAGCCAATTTCAAACAAAGACGGCTACAGAAAGACCTTGTCACCTTTGAGAACTAAGATAAAATGTCTGAAATTATACTTCCTACTAGTAGAGTTTTAAGTTTTATTACATTCTACCTGGCACTCGGCAGACGTTGTTCTGCCCTTTCCGGTAGGTGGCGCGATGTGTTTCACTCCGAACTCGCTCAGGACTTTTTACAGGGTAAATATACATAAATTAACGAGAGCGCCACATATACATAGACAGATTTTGTAATGGAGACAATGTCTTTTTGTATTGAGAATGTGCCCACCACCGTAACCAGGCGTAACTTAATGAAACACATGTCGATTTATTCCTTATAACCAATAGATTACAATAGTAATATTAGTTTTACCGTATCTAACGGGAATACTGAGAAATTAACAATTAAAATATGAATATCACAATAACCTAAAAACAAACTAAAAGCGATTGTCTAGTAGTTTTCACCGGTATTATAAGTTAAAATAGTGCTCTGATCAATAATTAATAGTATAAAAGAAAGTTGTATGTACATTCAGCATTTATAGGTACTTTAAGGTTGATGGAAAAATTTTTTAGTAGTTCGTTGTTCTTTACACGCTTTTTTTTTCATATTACATTAACCAATTTACGAATATCAAAAGAACATTTTTTTTTCAGATTTTATGATTCCGGTTACTTTTTCATAAAATCTTTAAGCCGTTTACTATAATAAATTGGTATCTTTTTATGTGTAATAAAATTAAGTTACGTTAAAGTTTCTAGTGGGCCCAAAAGCGATTGTCTGCTTTGTAATTTTCTTTTTTGGTATTAAACTAATATAACATATCACGAAAATGAGTCATTTTGGTCCAAAAATATAGAATTTGTTAATAACTTGACTACAGCGCCACCTACCGGATCCTAGCATAACTATGAACAATAGACCTCAAGCGGTTAAGTCGTTTAGAAGTTACACGATTACTAACAGCACCAACGATCATGTAATTTTTATTTATTTATTTATTTATTCGGAAAACCCTCGGCTAACAATAAACAGAGTAGGTAGAAAGTAATTAAGCTATAGGTTTTCAATTTTAATTATGGGTTTCCGCTAATAGTAACACTATATAAATATTTACATGCGGTAAATTATTGAGAGTTAATAGGACACTATCACACCAACCGTAAACTTAGCTAGGTAACATCGCGCAGTAATTAACTAAACTTTAGAGATCAACAAAATAAAAACAAAATCATCGACTGGAGTCGAAAAATGGCTTAGGTATTCGGAACTCGTCTTGCTGAAGTGACACTTGTGTTGAACAGGTCTAAATCCAACGATTGAGACAGTATTAAAGTTCTTGCTCGCACGGTAAATATAGCTATTCTGCCTATAATTTGTCCTGGCTGCGGCTAGTGATAGTGCGACCTTCCGTCTAACATTTTTAGGAGTTTTAATATTTAATTTCGAAAGTAGATCTGGACAGTCGATTGCGCTTGATTACCTATACGATAAAGATAATGGACTACTGTTGTCGGTTTCTTTGTCTGTTTGCTTTGACAGCTTTTGTTAGTAACTTACCGGAGGGCTGATTTCTCTGGTATTTCTCGAGTTGAGAGATCGTGGCGAGGAGCGGTCGGAGGGAGATGGGCTTGCGCTGGCCGAGTGGATGCCGCTGCTTCGTCCGCCTGAACCATTTTCAGTCTGGTACCGTTCGATCACCTGCAACAGGAAAGCAAATACTATAATGCAATACAGCATATAAATAATTTATTTTCAAAACTTTCGTTTCATTTACATGTATGCCTCAATTAAAAATTAAAATACATTATAATACATTGATAATATTTAATATTTAAACATATTATGTAACTGATAACAAGACCTAGTGTTTATATAATAGTAACATATTATAACAGAACCCAAACTTAGCTACATAATATTATAATGTAACGATTGCCTTTTTATTTCATGCACTATTATTGCGAATTCTGACCTTCAAGTTAAGTGAGGTACCTGATTCGAGTATGACTCTCAGCGGGAGCCATTAATCAATAAAAATTTATTCGATCCGATTCGTGCGTTAGTTTTTTGTACTTATGTGTTATTTGTTAAAAAATCCTGCTAAAAACTAAAAAATAATATTTAAAAGCTGAAGGTAGCCCTGCATAACTATGACATCAGAACCGTCACACTCACATCCCCTGAACAGTAAATGTCATCCATCCCGGCTATGTGTCAAATATTGATCGTCAGTAACTGTCATCCATTGCGGCGGTTCAATTCCCGCCATTTTCCGCCATTTTTTAAATACTGGAAATTACTATTATACTTCGCTTATAACTTGCAGAGAGCCGTACGGGCGATTTATAACTAAATTGTAAAGAGTCCTCAGAGAAAAATTCAAAGAAATAAACATTTATTAACTTTGGCATCGCAATATATTTATGAAAATGTAATGTATGTACATAAAAAACATAAATAGCCTAATAAGAATAAGGTGTTCATACTTTAAACACTAGGAACAAACATAAGCTTGTACCTAATGCCAGTTAGTAGACTCCACAGAATCAGTAATTCATTTATGGGGCAATGTATACGCTTTTACAACAAAATCCCATAACATGTTCAAAGTTTGTCAATAAACAAGTTTAAAAGTTTTATTAAAGAAAAACTGTACAAAAAGGGTTATTAATAATATCAAGGAATACATGAATGAAAATAACCCCTGGGATTATGGTGATCGCCACCATGCTGGTTCTATGAAAATTCATTTCAAAATTGTACAAAAAAAAATTAATGTTAAGTGAAATTATGTTTAAAAAAAGTCCCGCTAGTTTTCTTGCTGGTTCTTCCCAGGACAGAGGTATTTTCCGAACCAGTGCAGTGGTAAATAAAAAAATGTCTTTAAATAAGTGTTATGTAATAATCAATATTCAACAAAAAATCATTCTATTTTATTCTATTCTATTCTATAGCACTAATGTTATAAAAACATATAAATTTAGATGAGAAACACGTTTTCATTATATTTTATAGTATAAACCATAACATTATACCCATAAATATTTAAAGAAAACACGAATTAAAAACAATCTTGCTGATAATTCTAAAAATTAATATTTAAAAGCTGAAGGTCACCTTGCCTTACTATGACATCAGAACGTTGAACACTTCATTCCCTCAAAACGGATAGTATAATTAAAAAGGGTATTAAGTATAGTAGGGATACCATAATAAATTAAAAAACACGATCATATTCATTAAATGAAACTAATTTTACGGGGACCGTGTAAAACAGTGAAAGGTCGGGTATTTAAAAAGTTAAATTGAACGCGATAACATTCGTAAAATAATAATTAGTTTCATTTAATGTGTAGTGTTCGTTTAAATATAAGAAGTCATTACGATAATATTCGTAAAATAAAACTCATTAAGAAAATATTTATCTATAATATCAAACTATCTTCTGTTATAAATAGATGGTTTCGTGGCGCAGTGGTTTAGTAAAGAGTTACGGCGCTAAGGGCCGCGGGTTTGAATCCTGCACGAAACAATCGGTCTGGATGTTTGTCCTTGTGCAATTTGTGTGTAAACTGCCTCCACGATACGGGAGAAAAGCATAGTATGGGGGATAAGTTTTAAAAAAAAGATAGACCTCCGTCATGCCGTCACGCACACACATGCACCTAAAACCATGTCGTAAATGCTGATTTTAGATGCATATCTATAAGCGTGTGTGTGTTCTTACAATAAGTTGATCATGGTTTTGGCTTGATTTCTGCGTCACTTGAAATGTACGCTGCGCTCCGTCTTTCTTGCTTTATTGGTCTTTCCAGTTGCACAAAAAACATACCAGACACAGGCATATGGTATCACTTCAGATTCACTTGCCAGTACCCGGCATGCCTGTCAGCTTACTAGCGCCAGCATACCACACACAGGCACGTGTAGCACGGGATGAACTACAAGTGGGTTAGCTCAGTGGATACGCGTTTGGCTGAGGGGCTGTAGATTCAAATTTTACACGAAACGAGTGTTTGAATGATAATCCAAATTTGAATTGTTATTGATTTTATGCAGTTGCATTTTGTTGCATAATTGAACTTATGGTAGAGCCATGCTACAGTGGTTGTTGCACGAATGGGTTGGCATGACCGCGAAAGGACCATGATCTCACAATATCAGCGTAAAATAGCAACTTAATGCTGCAGTGCTTCGTATGGTGAGTGTAAATAATCAAAGACTCTTTTTACTGGAAATGAGGCATTCCATCTTAGTCCTCAAGGGTGGCAACGCATCTGCATTTGGATTCTTAACCGAGGATAGATGTAGATGTCTATGGGGCACAGAATCCACTTACTATCATCTGGACTGCGTGTTCGTTTGTCACCCTTATTCTATAGAAAAAATAAAACATTTAGAAATTCCGTCAAAATAATTTTTGAAACAAGTTCAGATTAAGTCAAATAGAATATAAAGCAAATGAAATTGAACAAAACAAACAGAGGTGAATTTTCTTCTCTCAAGATTTCCTAATTATAAATTTACTCCACGCTCTTCATTTGGGTCTTATTTAATTTCATATACCTTTGAATTGTTATTGGTACAGGAAATGCAACTTTTATTCGCTACTAATGCGGGAAATAAATCCCAATAAAGCATTTAAGATTCAAGCATTCACTAAGCTAATGCAATTATTTTATGCATAAATAATTAAACCGAAAAACTACCTACGAAAACTTTCTCTGCATTATTACGCAACTTAGATTCATCTTCCATAGATAATAAAATATTAAGCTTCATCACATATTAAATATGCGATTTTATAGATCTTAATTAAAACCGGATATATCAAAATATAACCAATTTCACACAGCTTTCATTAGTGTTATTAGATAATATAAAACTTTTATCTACATTATCGATTTATTTATCAGACCATAATTATTTAAACTTAGCGATTAATCGCTTTATCTGATTTTCGAAGATGATTTGAAGAGAACGTTACTCCCTGACTTCGATAATTTTGATGTATTTGTTATACATTTTATTTTACACAATTACATTACGTCATATTTATAATTTTTGTGGTGGTGGTAGTGAAACCACATATATAATATACTAGCGGCCTGCCGCGGCTTCGTCTGGTTGTTATCTATTAATCTAATCTAAAAATAGTCATCAATTTTATTTCATAAAGTTTTCCATTTTACAAAAAAAATCTCCAAGTTTTTTAGGATAAAATATAGTTTAACTATTTCGAACATTAGCCCGAACAGCTTAGAGTATAACTTATTTATACTCTAAGCCGGACAGACAGACAGACAAAAACTTTAAAAATGGTTATTTAACCATTTTTAAAATTTTTGTCTATTCCTTATTGACATGATAAAAGGCAGTTCGATAATACAGACATATAATTCAATTTTATTTATATGCAGGTATGTACTAATAGATAGGTTTGCTTTTATGTCTTATGGAATGGGTTTCATGAATACATCGGCTCCACTCCCCGAATAGTACTGACTACTTACAGACTTCACAACATGATCTCGAAGTATATTCTATTTCGCCATTACCTTCGCCGAATACGTGACAAAACAGCGCTTATTTGCGACCGGCAATTACAGTGAGTCTGTTAGGGAAACCTATGTTCATTAGTGGACTTTGATAAGCTTTGCTGATGATGAACTACAGTGACAATACGTACTGTTAAATTTAAAGAGAGGGTGCTATCCTACCCCTGCAGGGCTAGCATGGGCAGGAGACGATTTTATCCCCGGGGAAAGGAGAAAATGTTTATCCCCTCGCTTAGTTTTATCCACCCTTAGAGCATGGGCACACCGGTGGATATAATATCCACAGTAGATAAAATGGGAGATAGACTTAGACTTAGATAGATTTTTTTGTATGAATATAAACTTAAACCCACGTCCAATGATCCAGGATAAAATTGTTCCATTGAAATGTCAAAAAAGCATAATTTTTTATCTTTCATTTGGCTCCATGCTACGGACGGGGGATATATGTCTACTCGTTATGTCAAACGGGGATATACTTCTCCCCGTTGCCGTGCTTTGGCATAAGGACAAGATAATTTTATCTCTTGTCAGTGGATAGAATCGGGGGATAAAAGTTTTGTCCCCAGCCCATGCTAGCCGGGCTGATTTGTTTTACTATCCCACCTAAAGGTAAGTGGTGATGCAGCCGAAGATGGTGAAGCACACAGATTTAACAAAAGCCTTGAGTGCTGGAAAGCACCTGAAACGTCGGGAAATCACTCTTGTCTTGAATACATTGTAATCGGATGGAAAGACAAATGAACTGGAAACATATCCACTCCTTTGCTGTACACATGACGAATGATGTAGCAAACCGCTTAGTTCGAATGCGTGGTAGGGTGGTAAGTCAACAACGACAGGGTGGAGACTGGCCGAGCGTCTGGTTGTTCGATAGTGGAAGGGAGAGGGAGGAATTAAATTATGCAATTCCTGCGCACACTCTCCGAAATGCATCCTGTAGAAAACCGAAAGGCTGGCTACTTTGCGCCTGTGTTCGAGGCTGGTGAGATTCGGATCACCGATAAGCCTTTTAGCACGCCTTTCCATTGAGTTCAAAGCTGCAAATCCTTAAGCTAAACTCTTTAATCCATTGCTCTATATTGGCACATTCAAGAATGTGGTAAGTGACATGTCTTTTATGAGACATTGACGCCGTTGATATGAAATGTGAAAAATTTTGTATTACCTATTTAAAGTTCGTTAAAATTGTTGAACTATTTTAGAAAATTAATATACTACATAATATTTGCGTTTGAATAGTATCAAATCAATGGCAATCTAATCTAATATATAAAAATTAATTTCTTTTTTGCTCGTATTTTATGCGCTGCTGTACCGTTCATCAGATTGCGTTAAAACTTTGTCAACTTATTGCTTGCATTTGTGAGAAGGTTATAGGCATAGTACAATTAACTTACTATAGGTGGCGCGTATCGTACCAACAAATTTATTTGGAAGTTCCACTCAACTTCAATGAATGTATTATCATTCCTAATTAAACAATATAACTCAAAACTATATTTCCACAATTATTTTTTCTGCGACAGCAACACGCAGGGTACCAGCTAGTATGTTATAATATTTTTTTTAATTATAATACTTAAGTTTTAAACACGGACATCGCTGTGACCTTCGGAACCAGATAATGGCTGCTTTAGTTTATCGCATATATATGCGGCTCACAGAATCAATATTATTGTTTCTTTTTTGTTTAAACTTAATCATATAGGAAAATAAAGTAGATATTCCTGATTTAGCTATGTTCCGTAGCCCTAGTGTATAAATTCTTCAGCACTTAATATACCTATAGTCAACTTAGATATACCGATAGTAAACTTGGTTCATTATATGTATAATGTCGACCATGGCAACTATGACCTTTGCCATAGTTGCCATGGTCGATGCCATGGCGGGTTGGCTGCCGTAGTTTTTTTTCATTTTCTTGATGTTATTAGTACACACTTCTGTCTATATCCTGGTTTAATTTCCCTCCCTTTGTTGCTTTTCCATTTGTAAAATGTACTCTGTGGTCGCCTCTTATAACTTCCACAGGACGAAGACGATATGGGATAGTGGATATTCTTACACCGCCACTACGTGGTATACTTATGTAAGAAGGAATTGTAATAACTAATTATACAGAGTAAAAATTAGAATTAGAATCATTAGCATGCAATATAAAGGTTAATAATAAGCTTTCATATTTTATGTAATCGTTTTCTAAATTCAAATTTAAAAAATAAAATTCAACATTCATTTATTTTATAACTTCTATTAATATTATCGATATTATAATGAAAATTGAATATCTATGAATGTCTATGAATAATAGATTATACGTCATATCATTCCATTGGTGTCGTAAGAGGCGACAGCGGGAAATTGAAACAGAAGATGCAGAAAATACACCCTCTGAGGCAATCTGTGGGTGAGGCTTATGTTAAGCTTTGGACTTTTATAGGCTGAATTGAATGGATGATCTATGATTATCTATTCAAGTATACTCTTTAGATAAAATAAAGCAGCTCTACATATGAGTAGTTACTTCTTCTTCAACCCATAAAAGTCTACAGCTGGACATATTCCTCCCGTATATAGTCTTAGTTGGGGGAGTTCGCTTGGCAGGTGAATTGACGATCGTAGTACCAGACGTCTCGCACCTTGACGCGACTGCCCCTTTCCGGTCTTGTATTTATCGAAAGACATGAGAGCATTTCAACATTTTCCCACTTTATGACACCCACGGGGAAACAGAGTCTCTGTTAATTAATTTCCCACACAAATAGATTGTCAACTGGTAATAACACGCCGCTGGATGATTTTAGCGTCTCGTGCTTTTTACATAACTTTAAATTTTAATGGGGTTATTGAATTCAAAACGCCTCAAAAGGCCAAAAATTTGTTGTTTTGAGGCGTTTTGAAACTCTAAAGTTCTGATTCTAAGGCTTTAAAAAGATTTTCCGTGTGTGAGTGTATGTACGTTTCTATGTTAGTGAACATTTTTCGGCCCGCATACCGACTCCAAACCAATGTCAGACGACTTGTCCTTGGATAAAGTACACCTGCTTACGTTTTCATTAAATTCGATACAGAAGGATTATTATAGCAGTACCTACACTTAATTTGCTAACCAAATTTGTCGCAAATGGGATATTAATAGTCAGGACTCAGGACTAGAGAATACGGCTAGACACTAGGCTAGAAAGGTGTTTAGTGAAGTCGATAATGTTGTAGAATAGGATATATTATAATAGGTACGAGTACTTTACAATTATTGCTATACGAACTATAAAAAAATCCTAGGTGGTAGAACTCCTTCTCTGGGTAGAAGTCCGTCGGGGAAGTAACTCTCTCTTGCCTGTTCCTGCCACCGAATAGCAGTGCGTGTAATGCTGTGTTCCGATTTAAAGAATATATAGAGCCAGTATTACAGACTGTGAGGCGTTCTATCTTAGTCCTCAGAGGTGACAACGCGTTTGTAGCCTTATGAAGTTGGTTGCAGGTGTCCATGGGCTGCAGTAGCCACTTACCATCAAATTATCAAGTGGATTGTAAGTTTGAGACTTCATATTTAAAAAAAAGTTTAATTTATCGCGGTGTAAGAATATCCACTACCCACCCGATATCTTGCGTGTGTGTCGTAGAGGCGGCAGAGGGAAACGAACCAGGAGAACGGCAAAAGCGTTTTCTTAATTACAACTTAAAAAACTGCGGTTGCCAGCCCGCCTGCTAAGCGTGGCAACTATGACAAATATCCTTTTTCACTGCTGATAGGCTGTGACGGGTTTCCTCAGCGAATCGGGTGAGCACAGATACATATACAACAGGCGGTAATATTTCAGTATTATTAAAATCAAACTTCTTACTGTTTAAATATTTAACGAATGGTTTTAAGAAACTAACGTACAACAAACACGTACTATATAGTCAAAGAACATTTCCATTGCGAAAGTAACTCACAATATTGATGAAGAGATGGTACATCTTCGCAAAAGTGATGCGTCGTGATGAGCGATAATATTCACTATTCCGTTGTGATACGAACGTAAATTATGTGAATATAGTATAATGACAAAGATAGAGACGATTCTCATACAAACGAACACTCACATACTGCGGGCCGAATGTCAGCGGTTAGAAAAGAAATTAGCTTTAGGGTTGGCACTGCCGTGTTAAATTATTTTTATTTATTTATCAAGACAGCAAAACGAGACATTGAATGTGTTTGTATTGTGAGCATATAATATTTATCACTTTATCAAAGCTGCGCTACGTTATGAATTAGACAAAACGAATATCAAAATAAAAAAAAACAGTTTTACTCTTTGTCGAAGAGGGGGTGAAGAGCGTGCGGCTCACCTGATCAGTGATCACCGCAGCCCACGAGCATTCGCGACACCAGAAGAGTTACTGGTGCGTTGTCGCCCTTTAAGAAAGGAGTGGTCTCATTTCTTGAATCCCTTAGACATATTAGTCCGGAAAACTGCTGGCTTCAATAAACTTCATAATGTGGTTATGCGTTACATTAATTTATAAAGACACATTTGTAAATATCTTAACTGTAATTTTGTACTTTTAGGCCGGCCGAACTGATGAGTCGACACGTAAATTATTTTATTTATAAGCTGTGATTATAAATTTCAGATTGTAATTAAAAAAAAAATTCATACAAAATCACACATGCGTTAACGTTCTTGTGACAGAGATTGTTAATAATGTAATTTAAGCACTCACAGTTGTAATAAATTAAAACTAAATTGTCCAATAAATCAACTCACCCAACTAACGACATACAAGAACGCCACTAACAAACTCATGTACAATGACAACATGTTGGTGCACAATCACTCGCGGGTTGAAAAAGCGCGGTTTTGGAACGCACCTCATTAGCGCAATGTTACGCGCGCGCCACGGGAGCCAATTTCGCTTTCGCGGCCTAATTAACATAAAAAATTATTAATACTCACCATTTCTTTATAAACCGTGCGACTGTTTCGTTGTATCTAGCAGCTTATTCCAAGTTATTATCGCGATAAGATGCATTATCGGAGGAATCGTTAGCGATATCGATATCGCTTATTCACTCGCTTGAAGTCTCTTTGTAACTCATGATTTCGTTATTCAATAGACCTATTTAGATAAGTTGTGATGACAGGTGACCTAGCGGTCAGGATGTTTATTTACTGCGCTATGGGTTGTATCGTAAGCCTAGGTTCTAATCATAGCCAGCGCCAATAATTATGTAAAAACATACATTGTAACATATTTACATTTAAAAAAAACAACAAATTTATTATTATTGTTGTTTTTCGGGTATATTTAGATCTGAACAGTTACAACTTTCCCCGTGTCTCACTGCATCCGAGTCTAGGTTAGGACGAGGGAGTGTAAAAGCCGATGTTGAACCTGTGTTTATTCGATATTATGGTTGAAATTTGCCTAGGACAAAAGACATTTATAGGATTGTTTGACATTTGATGTAGCATTATGTCTTTTTTTATACTACTACTACTTGCCGCCATTGATATACTAGGTTTTTGTATATCAATGGCTTCCGCCTATGAACATCTGTACCACCAAAAGAATTACGATCCGTTCCCGGCCTTTCAAAAACATCTAGGCTGACTGACTGTTCTTAAAGGTTCATTAGTCTTATGTGTCCGAGATAATCGCTGATGCACTAACATCTTCGATTTTAGTTGTGCGAAGAAAACTCTAATATTCTATTATTACGTCAAAAGTTTTTCTATTTGATACGAGGATCCTCAGTATTTATCCTCAGTAGTTTCAGATTTTACGTTTTTAAAACGCATTTTATCCGCAAATGATTAATCAAAGCGGTTTAGTCTGTACTGAGATTATCAGATCATAAAGTTATCTAATATTATTGATTACATTTTAATTAATTTAGTTCAAATGTGAGAAACTATCTTGAATATATTTTTGTTTCATAAGATGTACCTACGAGTATGTACTCGCATATATCTTCACTGCGGTCCTCATAAAAGAATTTTAATTAGGAATAAAAAATGCAAGGAAATCTTTTAACAGTTATGCAATATACCTATTAACGTTAATATATTTAATGTTATATTACGTGACTTTATTTAATCTGTGAGAAAAACTCGAAATTTCAATAGATACATACTCCTTCCATAACGTGATGGCGAAACGTGCAAAGACAAACAAGACAAGAGAGCTGTTACGAGAGCATTGTGTACACAATAGTCGCATGTTTTGTATATTTTTTTTTTTATAAAACTGAAGTGACAAATGATCGTATAATCCATTTGATAGTAAGTGGCTACTGCCGTCCATGAACACTTGCAGTCAAGTTCAAACTAATTAGGCTACAGATGCGTTGTCACCTCTGAGGACTAAGATGGAATGCCTCAGAGCCTGTCATAATAATTATACTGCCTATCTATACTCTTCAGATCGGAACATAGCAGTGCAAGCGCTGCTATTGGACGGCAGAATAAGGTAAGAGGATGATTCCCACCAAGACGGACTTTAAGGCAGAAAAGGAGTCCTAGCATCTAGTGAATTTTGTGCATTTCGACTTGAATCATTTCAGATATAAATCAAAACATTGATTTACATCGATATAAATCGAAATATTGAACTGCTGGCTTTGAGTGTTAATTGTTAATAGTCTTGCAGCTTAGGAACAATACATTTGTGGTAATAAAATATCGATCAATATGTTGTGCGGCTAGCCTACTATTGAATCTTTTCGCTATTACATGTCAAGTTTCATAAACTTAAAACTTTATAAAATTTTTAGGTTGTAACTTACAAATATTGCAGGAATTGCATCGGATTTACGCCTATTTGTATTAAAGGTACAAGGGTCTATAGCTCTATAGGCTTTCTTTTTAAAAACTATCGGGCTATTGACTGGTCTTTTGTAGATTTTTTACAAACATATTACTTGGTAATCTATGCATTGAAAGTTAAATATTCCATTTTTAAAACATGTTATTTCTAGTAGCAACCCTTAATTACCGTACGTAGCAGGTGCCGTGACATGTTAGTGAATTCATAAGGATTCCCGCCAATATTATTACATAAAGTTAAGCCTCGTCTAACTAGATGTGTTTTGTGAATTTTTGCGTTGTTTACTTACAAACTGTTTCGACTTTATTACAAAAAGAAGTCTATATTTAGTTTCAGGTGTAAATTGAAATAAGCGAACTAAAATGACTAAAAAGGCTGTGGCGCCACAGCTAAGGGGCTTCTTTAATGAGTACTAAGTATTCTTAAACCATAGTTGATACGTATGTTTTTTATAAGGCGGTTTGCGATTATCAATATAATAAGTATTTTTATAAAGATTATAAGTAGTATTTCACGTTTACTCTTTATATTATGAAATCACGGGTACATCGATTTGACATAAAACAAGCTTTGCAATCTATCAACTTGGTCGAGTTGGTCGGCCAAGGTCAAACTCTTCGGTTTGGAATCTAGATTCATATTCGATGTCGATAGTTTTCTGTGGCGGCGTAAGAGAAAGCATTATCCCATTTCGTCCCGTCCAGAATGGCGACGGGCAGCAGCGTTAAAGGTGCGAGAAGTTTGGCATTGCGATAGTCGATCCGCATGCCAAGCCTGATGATTAAAGCAAAGTCAGTACCAAGAGTGCCTACTGCACCCGTGTCCAGTAATGGACTTTTACGGGTTGATGAGAAGAAGTACATAATATATGAGAAGTTTTCTGAGAGATATAATATGTACTTGTCCTATATCATTGCTAATAGCAGGATTAATGGACCTCAATCCAAGAGGCAGTGTGTAAACTTTTTTCAGTTCACCTGATGGTGATTGTATGTTGTGTCCCATAGCGTACAACTACATCTATACACGATTTTTTTATAGAATTAGGGTGACAAACGAGCACACCGTCCACTTGATGGTAAGTGGATGCTGTGGCCCATAGACATCTACGTTCATCCTCGATTAAGAATTAAAATGCAGATGCGTTGTCACCCCTGAGGACTAAGATAGAATGCCTCGTTTCCAGTAAAAAGGGTCTCCGGTTCTCTACACTCACATACCATACGAAACACAGCAGCTTAAACTGTTATTTTACGCTGGTATTCTGTGAGAACGTGGTCCTGAATCTGGTCCTGGTCCTGGTCCTGGTCGAGCTGACTCATTCGTGCTGCAACCATAATATAGCTGCAGCGTGACTCTACCACGTGTTAAAAATCAAAATATAGATACGTTTTCACCCCTCAGAACTACGATGGAATGCCTTGTTATTAGAAAAAAGGGTCTCCAGTTCTTTACACTCACCATACAAAACACATCAGCATTACGCTATTTTACGCTGGTATTACAAGTAAAAATTATTAAAAATCATACTTTTACCACTGCTTCGGATAAAGCGTCTGCCCTGGGAAGAATTAGAATGAAAATCCAGCAGGACTCTTTTTAAATAATAACTAACAATATAGCACAATTGAATCATACATCAGAAACAACATAGTAGCGATCACCACATTCCCAGGAGTTATTACAAATCATGTATTCTATATTATTATTATAAAACTTTTTGTACTTTTTGATTGATAGGGCCAGCAGATTTTCTAGTACTTTGTTGTAAAAGCATATACATTGTCTCATGAAGGAAAAAGGAATCACTGACTCTTTGGAGTCGTGTATCTAGTTATTGCCAGGTACTGGTTACATATATACTGGTTATAACCATATATATATACATAGCATATATACATATTTACAGAATGTGCATCACCATTTTTATATCCTCATTACAAATTCTCACAGAAAAACACTAATAATGTTACTTAAATATTCCGCGAAGCAGTAATAAATCGAGTGACTGCGCAGTTTTTGTTTACGCTTTTAAGACACTAGTCTTATTAATTATAGGTATCATCACATTCAGAGAAATCAGTAACCATAGCCAATATCTCTGGTATTTTATAGGCTGTAATGGATGGATGAAAAATATACGAGTGTTAGTGAAATTAATTTAAACTACACATACACAAATACTTATAACAAGAAAAACTAGGGTATCCTTTTCTTTTTTTATAGAATAAGAGTGCCAAACGAGCACACAGTCCGCCTGATGGTAAGTAGATGACGTGGCGAATAGACATCTACAACTATCCTCAATTAAAAATCAAAATGCAGAAGTGTTGTTACCGATGGATGCAGGTGGCTCAGGACCGTGCTGTGTGGCTTTTCTTGAGGGAGGCCTATGTTCAGCAGTGGAATTGTGAAGGGCTGTAATGAATGAATGAAAAATAATTAGGGTACGAGTACCCTTTAACAGGTGGGCATAAATGAAAAATATGATGAGAGAGTAAGAGCGATTCAGGAGTTTTTTTTTTTTCGTTTAAAATTTCCGCGCGCGCCCCTTTTTGATGATGATGATTATGTGCAAGCGCGGTCGCCATAACACGCAGCGTAGCTCTACCACGTCCAAAAAGTATTTATTTATATTTTAACATTGATACATATGTACTACGCACTAGATTTCGCATTCCGAACATTCACTATGTTCAACTGAACTGTACTGCAATCCGTACACCTTACTTTAGTGTCATTTACTGTGGCTTCGATATTCATGCAGTGTGGAGCGGCGATAATAATACAAGATTTCAAATTAAAGTTTAAACCTTACGTAAATAACAATTCAGTAGTCAAGTAAGTAAATTTTTTTGTTGTTCAAGTGAATAAATAGGTAATAATATCGTAATATTTTACTATCTTCCGCGCATGCGCGAAGACATAGAGTAGTGCACATTTTTTGTTTGGAAGAGCTTCTCTAGTACGTAGTACATATAACTCAATGTATTTTAATAATAAGAGACAAGTTACATAACGTAGAAATTTAATTTCGCTGCAGCCGATTAATAAACAGCATTTAATTATCGACATATCGATGTTTTATAACAACAATGTTATTTTCATCGTCCAAAAATTCGAAAACAAAAACAAAATTTGTCACTCAAGAGGAACGTTTAACAATAACTATGTACGTACTTATAACCGTTTCCTGCAAACAAGACAAAGCCCGATTGCATGTAACATTGAGGACAAACCATGAATATTACAATTTATAAAAATATTGTTAGAATGAAGTTTGTTGTAAACTTCTCTATTCTGAATGCGTCTTTAAGAATATAATTATTCCTGCAGACGGATGAGCACTTACGTAACCACAAACACCGGGGTTTTTCCGTCATTATTGTTTAATTTGACGACTTAAAAGATATCCAGTCAAGGTAAAGTCATCACTTAAAATCTCATTGCTAATTATAATTTTAGGTACTAATAAAATTAATATGAGAATAATTTCATAAAAAAAAAAAATATTCATCTATATAATTTGTCACGTCATAGAGATTTTAAACAAATATAGTATTTGCCTGCTAACATTACGATTTCTAATTTTACTGGGTTTATTGTATTCAAATTAATCAATCAAATTTTTAATTCTAGACTTATCACGGAGGAGATGAAAGTGCCGTAACACCCGAAACGTCGGGCATTAAAAATTAATTTTTAATTAATTGCGATAATATAATTATAATAAAATTAAGCTTGAATTAATATTAAAAAAGCTAAATCAAAGTAATTTCAACCTCAACTAGAGGAATGAACTGAATCCATCCATCCATCGATTACAGCCTATAAAAGTCCACTGCTGAACATAGGCCTCCCCCATAGATTGCCTCATAGGAGGGATTTTGCCATAGTTTGCCACGCTTGGCAGGCGGGTTGGCAACCGCGGCTTTTTATTATTTTCAGTTATTATCAGGATTGTGCTGATAACAACTGAATCTCTCTGATCTCCTGTTTCAATTTACCTCAGTCGCCTCTCACGACACCTACGGGACGATATGGGGTAGTGGATGAACTGAATAAATGAAATTACTTAGATATACATACCTATGGCATATAGCCAGCGATACGCGCCAAGGATGTGTGTTAAACAAGTTTAAAACAAGTTTTATTTTTAATTTTCTTTTTATATAAATAAACTAGATTTCTTCCGCGTAGAATTTAAATAAAAAACCTGCACATCTATAGAGGTTTTGAGGAAGTAGTTTGATTATCGAAAAACCACTTTAAATTCAGATTTTTTTGCTATTATCTCGATAACTCGATATGGAAATTGTTCATAACAAAAGTTGAAGATCTATTAATAAAAGGATTAACTCTAGCACTCATAATTTTATTGTTAAATGGCATTGAAGCAAAAAAAAGATTAATAGTAAATTTTAAGAGATTAAAATTGAATAATCGAAACGTTGGGAATCAAAAAAGTTAAAATTAAACGCGATAAAATCTATAAAATTATTTTTATTGCAATTGAATAATCACCAAAAACTAGTTATTTATACGTTATCACTTTTTCGATAATACAAAAAAATCTGCATGTTTTTTGGATATAAAATATAGCCTAGATTACTCTTGGCTAGGGATGGGCAAGTGAAAAATATACATCCATATTTATCGTATCGATATTTTTAAACAGTATATCGACACGATAAATATGGTATAATAATAATTTCGATATGTTTTAAAATACATTTTAAAATATATCGAAATTGATACAAATTCGATACTCTAAAATAAATATCGAATATCGATATCATATACCGATTAAAAATGTCGACCATAAATATCGATAATTTTATGAGAAAATATCGATATTTTTTACCCAAGCCTAGTCTTGGCATTGCTCGTTCGTAATTTTTATCACAGCCCGGACAGACAGATAGACAGAATTTAATAAAAATGGTTTTCATGTCTTAACAACATGCAAATAAATAATAATACACCCTGAGTTAAATAGATGTCAGTTATGTCGATATTAAGAAACAGAAACTTTTTTATTCAATATAGATTATTAAATTAATACTCATTGAAAGTCATTCTTTTGTTTTTTTTTTACCACTTACAATTACCAGTGGTTCGGAAAAACCCTGGGTTTTTTGCCTTGCTGGTTCTTCCCAGGACAGCTGGGAAGAACCAGCAAGAAACCCAGCGGGACTTTAAAAAAATAACAGCTTACAATCATGTATGTTACACAATTAACAACACAAAAGAAATTAGAAATAGCTTGGTAGCGATCACCTCATTCCCAGGGGTTATTATCATCCATAAATTCCTTAATATTATAATAACCCTTTTTACACAAACTATGTTTAATAAAGTTTTTGAACCTTGAGCAGGTCAAATTTTGTATATTTTCTAGGATTTTGTTGTAAAAGCGTATACATCGCCCCAAGAATTTGTGTTTGTTCCTAGTATTTACAGAATGAATATCACTTATTTTTGTAAAACTACTTTTATTTTAGTGTACGTAGGTACATTACATTTTCATAAATGTATTGAGAGGCCAAAGTTATTATATTAATTTACTTAAATTACATAGCTAAAGTAAACTAGTCTAGCTGTTTCAACACTGGTATGATTTCTAATCTTTTTTACAGCATATGCTGCAGACCTATTGGGCCCCATTGAAGCTTCGCGTCTAGTGTGATTCCAAGAAAAACGGTGGTATCGACAAGACTCAGTTCCTCCCCATTTAAAGTTACATTAGTATTTAAATGTTTCACATTTGGAGTCATGAATTTCATACATTTCGTTTTAGTGCCATTTAAATGCAAATTATTAACATTAAACCAATTCACTAATGTAGATATAGAATTATTTACTTCGTCATATTTTAGTAATAGTCGTTGAATTTTAAAAATTAAAGAAGTTTTATCAGCAAATAATACTATATCATGGTTATCCCCTTCTATGCAGACAGACATTTCAATATTATTTTATGTATGTAGATATAGATTTTGACGTCAAAAAATTATATGTATGGCGGCTTAAGAGAATCAAAGACAATCGATCACTATTTTTTCGCATGTCGCGTTGACAGGCGACTAAAGAAATAAATCAACCAGCGATTGGATAGACAGAGCATTTCTTTGTTATTCTGCTATTGCAACTACAATTCGTGCCAATTAACCTCAAGTCCTCCAGACCAAATTTGGTCACGGTGGCCAGTCTCAACGAAGACCATCTGCTTAATAGGACAGGACAGTGCACGAGTGTGTACGCAAGCTCAGATGCACTCTCTGTTCCCTCAGTCACATAGTCCGATGAGACTGTAGTGCAGTGGATCCTGGCAGGGTTGCCATGTAATGTTGTAATGTTGAGAAAGAGACGTGTTGATCTCTCTAAGATTTTAATTAGACTATTCGTAACCTAAACTTAACACTAATATATATTGTAGAGGGGCTACACTACATGACAATTCGACACGACTGGAGAGATATAAGATAAGGCGCGCAACCAACGCAACGGCTTTACGTGTTTTCCGAGGCACGGGCGTGAAACACCGCAAACTTTTTGACTGCTGACTGCCAATGAGAATTTCTTTAAAGAAAAACGCAATTATAATACTGTTTTTTTTTGTCCAATCTGGTATTTGAACCTGAGACCACATGATCAGCAGTCACATATGCGCCCTCTAGCCAAACGAGGCAGTCAATTTAACCTATGGAATATACAGAAATAAAATTATCTCATATTGAAATATTTACCTTATTCAAAATTGCCGTAGCTAACAGGTCCTCGTACGTAGAAGATTCGATAACAGGCGTCGGTGACCGCTCGTTGGCATACCGCGCAAGCGCTGGCAGCGCTACTGCCTCTTCCACGACCCTGGCGACCAGCCGCTTGAGCTGTGCGTGGGCGCCGCTTGCACCGCTGGAAAAGTGGCTGGATGCGCTTGATGCATGTTGTTGATGTGGTAAATCTGGCGAAATAAAAAATAATTTTTTATATTCTAATTCCATCTATGTATACACAATTAGGAAGACACTTTTGACGCCAAAAAGCGTATTTAACAACTAGCGACCTGTCGTCTTCGCCTGAATGGGTTCTGATAATCTGGCGTCATTTAATGTCGTTTTTTTTTTAAATTATTTCCAATGATCATTTATTTTGGCGATTTTTGATTTCACAAAAAATACTTAAAGCTTTTCGAATAAAATATAACCTAGATCACTCCTGGCATTGCTCTCTATCTGTTCGTGAAGTGTCATTGTCACAGTCAAAACTCATAACCGGTCAAAACCACTTTTGACTGCAAAAATCAGGCGAAAATGGTTTTGACTGATGCCCTTAGTAAAACAGTTTTGACTGATTTTTGTAGTCAAAAGCGGTTCTGACCAACGTTCTTAGTCAAAAGTAATTTTGCCTCATTTAAAGTTCAGACTATCGGTTAAAACTCGCAATACCAGTGACAGTAGGTTAAGGTGATATAAAATATAATATTGAAGAAATTTTACTTTTTAATTTCAGAAATTCAAAAAGTATAAGTCAAAAGTAGTTTTGACTAACATTCTTAGTCGAAACCACTTTTAGCCGATGTAATTTGGTCAAAATCACTATTATCCAATATTTTTGCAGTTAAAAATGACCAACGTCCTTAGTCAAAACTACTTTTGTCTGATTTTTTACAGTCAAAAGTGGTTTTAACGGTTATTAATTTTGACTGTAACATCATCACAATCGGTTCAGCCATACCGAATTTAAGTCCGGACAGACAGTCAGACAATTTTTTTACAAATGGTTATTCATGTCTTAATGACATGCAAATTACCAACGGAGCTATAGTAAAGGCAGTTATTGCGATATTACAGACAGACACTTCAACTTTGTCTATATTTATAGGCATGTAAAAGGTTCAAATATCTCTAATTTAATCTAGAAAATGTTCCAGGCTTCCAGAAGCCAAAATATTCAAAAGTAAAGATAAAGGAGATTCAGAGAGACTTAGTAATCCGGAAGGGTAACCAGTTCACATTTGGATTTAGGTAAATGAACGATATAAGTATATTAAATTAAATATCGTGCAATGGTTTCTCGGTCACTGCTTATTGCGCCTTACCCAATAATAAATAACAGAGCGATATATCGCGTGTACAAACAATGAAAACAAATGCATTCCGAAATTATGAATAACATAATATTCTTTTACACAATATGCGTAATCACCATCGTCATCATCACAGCCTATCAAAGTCCACTGGCGAACATAGGCCTCCCACATAGACTGCCCCATAGTTGCCACGCTTGGCGACCGCAGTTTTTTTAAATTATTTTGAGTTGTTATAAAGAAAATGCTGCCATCCATTTCCTGTTCCAGTCGGACGGTAGCCCGATACGACCGCAGAAAGCACGGTGCGGGACCAATGGCTTTACGTGTTTTCCAAGGCATAGGAATCAAATACCGCCATCTTCCTGACTCCGAGCTGCTACGGAGAATTTCTCGACAGAAAAACCCAATAACTAATTTTGCCCCGATCTAGGATTTAAACTCGAGACTACGTCATCAACAGTCACGTTTACGACCACTAGATGAATAATGGAATAACACATTACCGGTGATACGTTAAATGCACTGTTGAGTTTGTACAATAAGCTCTATACATATAAATTAGTATAATATCATGTATAGAATGACAGAAATTTGATGGAAATGACATTGAGCTTGGTGAATAAAAGCTGTGAGTTTGAATTCGACAACTATCATCATTTACACAAAGCATTATACAAAGGTCAAAGTGAACATTGGTAATATTTATATCATTACTAGTATTAAAAAGACAATCATTTTTATACAAAAGATAGCCACGATTTTTATACTTCCCGCTTTGAAAATTAAAAAAATTCGGTCCGTTTATGAGAATGCGAGTTTTCATCAGATCTCCACGTTTTGAGGTCCTAGGAAGTAGCGATGGGTCGTTGACGGTTTTTTCCGTTAACGAAACGTTAACGTTGATTTACGTTTGTCAACTAGTTAATCAATTAGTTGAATTCGTCAACGAGTTAACGTACTACTGATGTCAACTTGCAACGTAAACCGTTAATTCATTGAACATTTTTAATTCAACGCTACGACGTTCAATTTTAGAAACAATTTGATCAATGTATGTATTGGAAAACGTTTGATTGATGGTTCTGCTTAGATGACCTTCCCTTCATACTTCTTCTTTAGGCTTAGGACTGATTGAATACAATTAGCTATAAACCATATTCTACTCAGGCGTATTTAAAAGATCATCTGATTCTATGTGCGCAAATCAATTATAATTTTCAATTTTTTTATAGTTTTATTTTAATTTTTTTTGTGTTTTCATCAATTCACTGTTACCCCAGTACGTCCCAACATTTTCAATTTTGCACCTTAAGTAGGTTTCAACGTAAGTTTTTTTAATTTGCTCAGTTCGTTGCGTTAACAAGACGCACGAGTTAAATTCATAAACGTCGTTGACGAATTCAACTAGTTGATTCATAAACGGTAAACGTTAATACGTTGACAGGAGATCAACGGTTGATTCAACTAGTTCGTTGATTCAACGCTCATCGCTACTAGGAAGCCGTTCCGGCTATTCCTGCTGGAAGTCCGGCCGTGTGTGTGTGTATGTGTGTGCGTATGTAGGTACGTATGTAAATAAAATTTGATCGAACGATATATTTAGAACGATTTAACCGATCGAGATGGGCGACACGGCGTTCGAAAGTGTTCATTGAGACTTCGAGCTGAATAGATTTTCAAGTCAATCCGTTTTAAAGATTTTCAAAAAAAAAACCAAAAAACACAATTTAATAATAGATTTTAGAGCATTGCGCTCGAAAATAAGCGGAAAGTTTAGGGTCAACCGTTTTTCAGATAATTTTTTTATAAAATTTAAGTGCCAAAAGAACTTAATTAACCTTATGGTAAGTGGCTACTGCAGTCTGCAGCCCATGGACACCTGCAGTCAACTTCAAATAAGGGTACAGATACGTTGTCACCTCATGGAATGTCTCACAACCTGTAATTATATTGACTCTCTATACCCCTCAGAACGAAGAGCAGAGCACGCACCGTTGTGGTACCTACCCAGACGAACTTCTAGGCAGAAAATAGTCCTACCAACTACAAAATAAATAAAAGATTGCGTTACGTTTAGTTTAGACTGAATTATGTTTGTTTTATTCGGAAATTATATAGTATTTATCATCGACTGTTTCTAGAAAACTAGTGATACTTGTAAATGCAATATCATTACGATTTACCTGAATCATTATGACAAGGTAAATTAACGCAAATTTTCGGAATATGCTGACGTGGAATGAGCCCTTGTCACACTAATTAACTATAAATCCGATAAAATTGAAAATATTTATACGATAAAATTTATTGTTTTGTCTTAAACAATTTTGTGTTTTTTTTTTTATAAAACTGAAGTAACAAACGCACTTACGGCCTACCAGATGGTAAGTGGTTACTGCAGTCCTTAGACACCTGCAGTTAACTTCAAACAAATAAGGCTACAGGTGCGTTGTCATCTGGACTAAGACAAAATGCCTCACATACTGAAATTATACTGGCTTTCTATATTCTTCAGATCGGAACACAGCAGTGGAAGCACTGCTATTAGTTTTACACCATAGAGCCATACTGCAAGCTATATTATGGTTGTTGCACTTCGGCTCGACCAGGGTAGGTCTATATTATGGTTGTAGCACTAACGGGTTGGCTCGACCATGGTAGGACCACGCTCTCACAGAATACCAGCGTGAAATAGCAGCTCAATGTTGCTGTGTTTCGTATGGTGAGTGGAGAGAACCGGAGATCCTTTTTACTGAAACGAGGGATTCCATCTTAGTCCTCAGGGGTGACAACGCATCTTCATTTTGATTCTTAATCGAGGATAGACGTAAATGTCTATAGGTCATAGTATCCACTTACCATCAGGTGGACTGTGTGCTCGTTTGACTCCTATATTTTTTAAATAGGCTGCAGAAAAAGGTGCGAAAGTAGTAGACGGTTATCTAGGCAGAAGAGGAGTTTTGCCACCGAGTCTCATTTTTCTTTTAGTAGATAATGCTTCGTGAAGAAGAGGCCTTGAATTTATTTAAAGAAATGATCAGTGTTCAACTCAAATTGTAAATTATTGTAATACGTAGCCAATTAGCTGCTTATTATCCGTGACCCGCTGCTGAACAATGGCAATAACGAATATTATTTTTCATCGGCACGCCATTTTATGTTATTTTCTTGTTACGGTAGATGTCGAGGTTGGTTACCTACCTTTAACGATATTACTCAATTTCTTATAAAAGCTAAAATCAGGTTTGATCTTTTGTAATTTAATTCACCAATGTCACCTTAATTTTCTCTTAATATTTGGGTTATAACATAAACATAAGTACATTTCATCTGATGGTAAATTATATCTTTTACTAAGTACACGTCAAATATATTATGCATCTGTTACCGTTACAGCCTATTAAAAGTCCTCTGCAGAACATAGGGCTCCCCCATAAATTGCCTCATATGAGGGATATTTGCTATAGTTGCCGCGCTTGGCGGGCGGGCTGGGAACCGCAGCTTTTTTTACTCTTATACTTCTTATTCGGGTTTGATTCCCTCTGTCGTCTCTTACGAAACCTACGGGATGATATGGGGTGGTGAATATTCTTGCACTGCCACTACACGTTGAATTAATATTATGAATTTGTTAATATTATGTTCAATGAGAATTCCGGTCAGATTTGGATGATTATTTTATCGCGACTTCTGAAATTTGAACTATTTTAGTATGTATGATGTTCAGAGTATATATGTATGTTCTGAGTCTTCAGCGCTTTAATTGCAAAAATAAAACTCAATCTTTTTTTGCAATAATATTTTTATACTAAACACCTTAAGAGATGCCTCAAGTTGAAACATCTTTGCGTTAAAGATAATGAAACTACGATCGTGGCAATTTTTGTTTTTCGAGATAATATTCAAGTAGTACTTTGTACATTTTTTTTGGTTTCGTAAAAACTCGTTTGATATCTTTGTGTGCCGCAAAAACATATTTTGAACATAATTACAGTCGAATACATTAAAAACTTCGAGAATTTTCTTTGATGTCTTTGCTGTTCGATGTAACAATCACTGGCAATAATTAGAAACCGTCTTTTTTATAGAATAAAGTGACCAACGAGCACACAGTCCACCTGATGGTAAGTGGACGCTGTGGCCCATAGACATCTACATCTATCCCCAATAAAGAATCAAAATGCAGATGCGTTGTCACCCCAGAGGCCTAAGATGGAATGCTTCGTTTCCAGTAAAAGGGGTCTCCAGTTCACTACACTCACTATACGAAACACAGCAGCTCCACAGCTGCTATTTGATGCTGGTATTCTGTGAGAGCGTGGTCCTTCCCCGGTCGAGCTAACCCATTCATGCTACAACTATTACATACCTGCAGCATAGCTCTACCACGATAAAACTAATCTCTTGTTAACTAGATGGAGTGACGACCTGGTAAGACATGGAGGAAGTCTATGGTTGCAGGTGGCTCAGGACCGTGTTTTGTATTCCTTGGGGGAGGCCTTATTTTACGTGGTAGAGCTATGCTGCAACTATATTGATAGTATAGTTGTAGCACGAATGGGTCGGTTCGACCGGGGAAGGACCACGCTCTCACAGAATACCAGCGTAAAATAGCAGCTTAATGCTGCTGTGTTTCGTATGGTGAGTGTAGAGAACCGGATACCCTTTTTACTGGAAAAGAGGCATTCTATCTTAGTCCTCACGGCTGACAACGCATCTGCATTTAAATTCGCAAACGAAGATAGATGTAGATGTCTATGGGCCACAGCAACCACTTACCATCAGGTGGACTGTGTGCTCGTTTGTCACCCTTATTCTATAAAAAAAGGCCTTAGCTTTGCAGTGGAATTGTGAAAGGCAAATGATGGATATCTTGTAAAAATTCACAAACAAAGGTTTTGACTAAAATAAAATAGAATATAGTAGTAGGCAATACAAAATTATCTGTGAAGCCTGCGTGCGTGAAATTCTAATTCCTAACGTGTAAACATCTATTTGAGTGATGAAAAATTAGGCACTATTCACCAATGGCCATAAACATCCTTTCTCTTGCAATAGCAGCTCAAGAAAAATAATGAATTATAAACGACAGTCTGCGTGTAAGTTTGCGTTTCTAATTTGTTGCAGAACAAAACATGATTAAAAATTACCCTTACAATATATTTACTATTTACAATACATTTAATTCAACAACTTTTTACAATGTGTATTTTGATTCTTAATTGAGAATAAATGTAGATGTCTATGGGCCACAGTACCCACTTACCATCAGGTGGACTGTGTGCTCGTTTGTCACTCTATGCTATAAAAAAAAATCTTATAATACCATCGTGTAGTGGCGATCTAAGAATATCCACTACCTACCCCATATCGTCCCGTGGGTGTCGTAAGAGGCGACAGAGGGAAACTGGAACAGGAGATGGACAGCAGCATCAGCATAAAAATAAAGCAAAGTAATAAAAACATGCGTGAGTGTCGTGGAACACTCGGTTGGAACGGAGTTCCTTTCGTAGTATATTATTATTGATAAACGTAATATATTATTGATTAACAAATACAAATAAATTAATTACTGGCGTCTATTACAATTAAGCGTCATTTAAAATAAAATATTTCTTTCATGGCAAGATAAGAAAAAGTGCGATTGAGATGAATATTATTCCATCTAGCTTCCTTATAGCCACCAAGGTCGACTACACTACGTCAGAAGGGGTCGTGACGGAAAAATCTTACACTTTTTCTCGCCTAGCCCCATCCGCCAAATTCGTATCGTTCGATAAGGAACTTCGTTCCAAAATAAAAACCCGCCTGCCAAGCATGGCCTCTATGGCAAAATCCCCGCTAAATGGCAATCTATAGGGGTGACCTTTTGTTCAGCAGTGGACTTTATAGGCTGTAATGGACGGATGGATGGAATACATTTAGTCAAAAACTGTAATTTTTGCCACACATGTATTATAATGACATCTTGTATATGGCAGTATAACATTCCAGTTTACGCTAGACGTAAAATATCTGGGCCGTCGTCGGGTCAAATCCCAACGAAACTAAAAATCCACCTGCCAAATGTATCCATTAAATCAAGGCCTCCCTACAACAGGATAGGTCTGTCTTTTACGGGCTGACGATGAAGGAGAAGAAGAAAATTGATATTCACCCGCAAATTGTTGATAAAACCTTGAAAATAAACATGCCATGTTATATGTCATTTGCGAAGAAAATCAGGTAGATTATAAAAAGCAACAAACTATTTGCATCCTTTTATGGAAAACTACTTATTACATATTGCAACATTGTTTATGCGTTCGTGTAAGTGGCAGCTAGAGTTAACACGAATAATGCACACATGAATCATGTTTTGGTACTTTTGGTAACGCCGAAAGGATCTAGATCTACCTTTTTCTATTATATCATCATATAACATCCTATAATTAATCAAGTATTTAAGTACTCGCTTCTTAAGTATTCGCAATATTTATTTTATCGTCTTTTGTTGCTAATTGATATACTAAAACATGATTCATGTGTGCGTTGAATTAAACAAAATTTAAAAAGTAATTTATCTACAGGTTTATTTTTCCATTCAAATTATTTATTCAGTTTTTATTTCTTTAAAAATTAAATTATTAGTAGCAAGTATCCTATTATATTATATTATATTTATAATTAAACAAGTAACTGGTGTTTGATTATGTCGGTTTAAAAATGTCAGAACCTGTTGCGGAAATATATAATTAGGTAGCTACGAGTAGTTATAGTCGCTTGCAAAGGAGTTGGATGTAACAACCACTTGATCCGCTACCGTAGAGGGCTGATGATATCCTTCTCATCGATTCAAACAACTAGATACTAGGTTTGCCAGTTGTTCGGTTTGATAAAAATACCGAAGTAAGAGTGGTGGTAAGTAGTCTTTTAAATTCATGCCTGCAATTTTTTTTATCGATTTCCAAAATCTAATTACCACCAATATGCGACCATAAAGTGCATGATTATAAAATGAGATGCTGCGTCGCACTCTTCGGAAATTTAGAATAAGTAAACATACTCTTCGGAAATTTAGAATAAGTAAACATATGAGGATATCCACGGGACGTTTGGCGTTTATTTCTCAGAAACGTATTAGATCAAATATTTTGTAAGTTACAATAGATATATCTACCACTGCCACGTTCTCATGTTTTGTTTTATCTATTAATTTATAATTTAAAAACTATGTTCTAAAATTCCTAAAATTGCCAAGAACTCAAACCTGACTAGCTCGCGTAGTGTGGAATACAGCGTATGCTTAGTCCCTGAGCTACCGTAGCTCTAGGAGAACAATAATTATTCAATATCAATATTATTATTAATCTTTTTATTGGTTATAAATAATATATGTAGATATAACAGTTAATTGCTATTGTATCGCTTCACGGTCATACTCATATCGACTGGCCACAATTAACGACTTCTTCTGTTTATGCCCTAGTTTAATCATTATTTATTTGAATAACAGGAGGCAATGGAATAATTCCATGTTTTAATATGTAGGTATATTGAAACATGCGTGTGGTTTTTGTGTTTTTATTTATAATATTTTTTAAGGCCGTCCCTAAATTTCAGTTAAGGGGTGGTTTGTATCGCAAAGTTCGGGTTTATATTTACAATAGTATGTGGTTTTTATTAGCTGGTAGGTTTCCTTTTCGGCCTAGAAGTCCGCCTAGTTTGGTACCACCGCAGCTGTGTTCCGATCTAAAGGATATATAGCGCTCGAATAATGAGGGCTAATAATTTTCTGCTCACCAGATGTCGCTAGTTGACACTGAGGTAAAGTTTTTTGTTACACAATGTAATTTAATTGAGAAGTTGGATTTAATAAAAGTTTATCAGTTTCTGGAGTATTATATTAATACACAAAACAATGCGTGGTTTGCTCTTTAATTTTTTGCACATTTTTAACTTTTTTTAATTTTTTTTCTTTTATGAATATCTGTGGTTTGGTTTATTTATTTTAATCTTATTAATATAAAATATAGCTAATAGTACAGAAAGAAACATTAACCTTCCCGCTATGAAATCTGTCAAATAATATTCCTCACTTTCTAGTGGCGCCGCCCTGGTGGCAGAAAAAGTCGTGGATGCCCTCATTACAGGCTGTGAGGCATTCCATCTTAGTCCTCAGAGGTGACAACGTATCGAAACCTTCTTTGTTTAAAGTAGGCTGCATTTGTCTAAGGACTGCAGTAGCAGCTTACCATCTGGTGGATTTTATGACAAAATAGTGTCTCGTAGATAACCCTAACAGTAATTAAAAAGAAAATTGACCAAAACCAGTCTTAGCTTTTGCATCTAATTTTTTGAATTAGTAATCTAGACTTCGGCGTTTTGAAGAGCTTAAAATTGTGATTTTTTTTGATTCTAAAAGAAAACATAACTCCAACCATAGACTTAGAATATAGATACTGGAGTATATTCTAAGTCTATGGCTCCAACAAACTGATATTAAATTAATCGTTCTTCTTTAGTTCTTTTTTTAATTACGCATTTAATGACAACTAAAGAAGGTTCTTTGCACTTGTACCCATTTTTATAAATGTTTCTTAATTAATTTGATCCGATTCTTAAATATAAAGATAAAGAATAATATGTGCTATGGAAACTTTTAAATTTTTAAAATTAATAAAAATTATTAAGAGTTTTATATAATTTTCTTTGTGTAAGAATTTATATTTTACAAAATTAAACAAAACAACATTTAAACAAAAAAAATGTGGTGGACAATAAGAACTGTTTTTAATATCCAAAACCTAAACCAGCTGTTCAACACCAGCGATACTGACGTCATTCCTAGGACTGTTTTTTGTAAAACTACTGTTTCTTACGTAGGTGCACATCTTTGAAACTGGAGTAACAAAAAAAGAATGAACTTGCGATCTTATAAAAGACGTCATGAAATTATAATTACATACATTTAAACACATATCCGTAAATAAATATATAGGTATACGTATTATATGTTAAACAGACATATTTGACACAAAAACATTCTAGAAATTTTTAATTAAAATGCTTTTGGAAATAACCTTTTCTTACAAAGTTGTTACTATGGAGCAATACAGGTACCCGTTGAACGATTCATTCCATATCAGTGATGTGTCGAGGTAAGTGAGTGTGAGTAGTTACGAGTGCATATGTAAACTGTTTACATTTTTTCTCTGCAATGAATTCAAAGTTAAAGCAACATGTTATTCCACAGATCATGTTGCAATAATTGTTATCATTAAAATTAAAAACACGCTTTCGGATCTGTTATCTGATCCACAGCAACGTACTGTATGGAACGAATAAGACTGATTGAAAAATGGAACATCACATCAATTTTTTTATTCTCCTTCCTTTACTGCCTATCAGTCTATTTCTGAACATAGGTCTCTTTGAAGATCGCCTTAAAAGGGGTATCCCTTTAAGGCGATCTTGTCAAACATTGCCATACATCTGCATCGCTTGGCAGTTAAATTAGTGATATAGGAGAGATGGTAAACTATAGACATCCGGTACTCGCGTACGGGGGGTGGGAGGGTGGGGTGAGGGGAGTGTTCAGGGAAGCAGCCCCTACCCTTCCACCCTTGCGGAAATGTATAGTTTATGAGTACTTAATATTTTTTGTAAAATCACAACCTCACTTTTTAGACAGGAATATTGACTCAAAGTTACTACGGCTTCGGCGCTGCGGGAGATGCAGCCCTTCGTACTTGCGTAGCAAATCACAGGCACCTGTGTGAACCTGTGCGCCTGAGGCTGGCCGCCAAAGGCGACCATTGCCGAAACTGCGGAGGTGAGCGAAACCTGTGTGAGCCTTAGCCGCTACGGCTCACACAGGTGCCTGCGATTTGTTACAGCGGGCGGGAGCTGCTCTCCTCCGCGCCTACGGCTTTAAAAACACTCTAGGGGTAGGCCAGAGAAGACTACGTTGAGTCGGGGTGTGCTGATTCGGTTTTAGTACAGATTTGACCTATGTTATCTATAAAGTCAGGTTGCCCTAAGCTCTGCTATGATAGTGGTAAATGAAACAATGTAATGTGGATTGTTATAATTTTGTTTTCTGGAAAACATCTTGACTGCTCTGAGTCCCTGAATCTTCAGCCACAAATGGATTGTCTGGATCCGAGTACCTAAGTAACTTTTTATGGGTGACCCGTTTCGTTATATGCAATTTTAGTTGGTGAAATTTATTTTATCGTAATTAATTCAAAACACATTTCCGAAATCCAATAACAGTATAAAAGGTTCAAGCTTAACCTGACAACCCACCTAAACTAAAAACATAATTAAGATCAAGTACTGACGTCTACTTCATAATACTAGACCAAAATTGACATAATTTGCATTTCGTTATAAGCAATTTTAGTGAAATTTATTTTATCGTAATTAATTCAAAACGCATTTGCGACATCCAAAAACAGTGTACAGGTTCAAACTTAACCCTAAGAAGGCTCCTAAACTGAAAACATTTTTTCATCACAATTAAAATCAAGTACCGGACGTCTATAGCCAACCTGGGAAATATTTGCCATAGTTGCCACGCTTGGCAAGCGGGTTGGCAACCGCAGTCCTTATTTTTAGTCCTTGTTAGGAGACGCTGCCCATCTCCTGATTTGTTTCCTTCTGTCACCTCTTACGACACCTACGGGATGATAAGGGTAGTGGATATTCTTACACCGCAACTAATGGTCTAATTGAATATGAAATATTTTTCCATCCCATGGTCCCATGTTGGTCTGGGACCTATAGGTCCCATGTTTATGTGGGACTTATAAGAAAAAAGAATGTGCCAATTGCGTTACTTGCCTAGCATGTAGTAAAAGGCGACTAATGGGATATTGAGTTTTGTGACTGTACCTATCACTCCTCACACAACTTTCCATCTAAATCCATATTTTTTTTGGCTAAACGTGGTTCTGTTGCTCTTTGGTATCTGCCTACCTAAATTGGATATTTTATTGTTTGGCATTTTCTGTATGGTTAATTAGACCTGTTAGGTGCTTCCGAATTTTTTTAACAGTTCTCTTCGACATCATTATGACTATACGGTATAATATACATAAATGTTTCTCTTCCGCCATCATAAGTTAATATAATATAATTATCAAAAAATCTTTAAAATAAACTCACCCAAAATCTCCTCAATCCAATAGCAGGAAACGTAGAGGAAAATGGCAACACCCAGCCAGAATCCAATAAGTAGGACCAAAAGGTATTCCAACATCTTCAGTGTTTCATCTTGTCAAATTTCACTGACACGAATTAATTTTGCACTATTGCACTTTTAATATGTGGACTACTTTTGCGATTTGGTTATGAGTTTACATTATATTTAATAAAATACCTAAAACAGTCTAAAGTGAACATACGTCCCGTTTTGAACGGGACTGTCCCTTTTCTCGGTCACCTGTCCCGTTGTCCCCAACCAAAGCTCCGGGACGCAAACTTGTCCCGTTTTCCGAAACCGCACGAAAATTTAAAACTATGAAGTTTGTCAGAGGTCGTGTCAGAGCGAGAGCGGGACCGACCAAACATTAATCGAATGGGATAATTTAAAAGTTTCCGCCGAAACTCGTTGCATAGAAGTATTAAAACTCTTTCGCACCAACAATATTCAACATAATTTTTGTTTTCATTTTAATCGAATATATTTTATGTCTACCTGGTACAAATGCTCCAGTAGAAAGAGTATTTTCTAAAAAAAAAAAATCACTTACGGTTCTAGTACTAAAGGCGATGTTGATAACAAAGGTCATTATAAAACATGCCCAGAATTTTATTCTTATTTAAATTCAGCACCAACTTGAAAGCAAATTTGTTCCACTGACAAATATAAATATAATTAAAAAAATATGTTGCATTTAATAATTACTGCCTGAGGAACTTTGTTTTAATGAAACTGGTGATTGATTTTTATTTTTCACAATTTGTTATAATAAAAATAATTATAATTAATGTGAATATAATTATAGTGGATACTAATTGTATAAAGTTACAGTTTTTCGGAATAAATAACATTAAAAAGTTGTGTTTATTTTTATTGTTAACCTGCTATCTGGCGAGTTTGAATAAACCCCGTAAAAATATAATATGTCCCGTTTTGAGTTAAAAAATAAATGGTCAGTTTATATATGTCGGTTCTGTAAATATTTGAGTCAAATCAATTAGCTTATAGGTAATAAGAAAAGAAAGGTATTCAGATTTGCACTTGAAGAGGGTGAAAGAGGTGCATTTGCATCCCTCTAGCATTTGAATCCTCTCTAGTGGTGGATTAGTAAAAACGTAGGGTGTCTAGGTTGCTTTCAGAAATTGTTTAACACCTTGTCATTAAATTCAGGAACCACGCTCGCACAGAATACCAGCATCAAATAGCAGACTAATGCTACCATGCTACTTATTGTGTTTCGTACGGTAAGTGTAAATAACCGTAGACTCTTTCGACTGTTAACGAGGCATTGCCATCACAACAATAACGCATCATGGGTTAAATTTGAAGGTAATGGTTATATTTTTTACGTGGTAGAGCCATGCTGCGGCTATATTAATAGTATAGTTGTAGCACGAATAGGTCGGCTCGACCGGGGAAGGACCACGCTCTCACAGAATACCAGCGTAAAATAGCAGCTTAATGCTGCTGTGTTTCGTATGGTGAGTGTAGAGAACCGGAGACCCTTTTTACTGGAAAAGAGCTCACGGCTGACAACGCATCTGCATTTAAATTCGTAAACGAAGATAGATGTAGATGTCTATGGGCCAGTAAAAAAAAATTAAATGTTTCCAAACAGGTGTTGTTAGAGTTACGCACATTTTGTTGTTCTTTCAAAATTCGTTAGAAGTAATTTAAAACGGAATTGAAAATGGCGCGTGATTCTGTACGCGATCAACTGCTTTTAATTTGTAAACAACGCCATATTGCTTTTACAAAGCGAGCGATTGAATTACAAAGAATCGGATTTAGCGCTTACATTATCCGTTACTACCAAGTTTTTGAAACATGTAACCTAATTTATTACGCATAATAAAGATATTATGCATTATTTATCTGGTTTGGGATTGGTCCTCTGTATCAAGAAATCTAGCCATTACCAATTCGACATTGTTTTGTGTACTAGTAAACAAAAATATTATACGATCATAAAAACGTCTATTGCAGATTTGATTGTCTCACGGAAAGAAATAGGGTGACAGATTTGTTTGAATGTCACTCTCACTAACTACAGCCCACAAGTCCACTTTTGAACATAGGCATCCCCCATATCCCATTTTTGCTATAGCTGCCACGCCTGGCAAACGATTACGCAACCGCTGTTTTTTTATTAGTTGATATTAGAAAAATATTGCTGCGAATCTTTGTCTGTCCCTTGACCTGTCTCCTCTTTCAGTTTCCCTCTCTTACACCCAAGGGATGATGGGCTACACGTCATTTGATTTGTTTAAATATATTACTAGAAATTTTAAAATTCGTATTTCTTAAATGACGCACTGCTGCTTATGTGTAATTTATTTGATTTTTAATGAAATTCAGCGTACGTACAACTGTTTCGCGTCGGCAAACACCACTCCACAAACCGTTCGAAAGTAAGACGAATGATTTGTGTTCAAAAAAATTCTTGCCGGTTCGTTTCCAGTGAATTTCCCAGATCTGAGACGATTAACGTTTTCAATAAAAAGTAACAGTCTACAAGCATTCTATCGCTAGGTTAAGTTTTACGCTTTTTTAAGGAAATGAAGTATTTTTCAACCTACTTCCAAATTTTAATTCGTAATTACTCTCCAATATTTTTGGCACAGTCCTAAAATACTCTCTCATTAGATTGTAAACAGTCCGATTCTGGACGTGGACCTCTCCCATAGTAAGCTGCTGCAGCTGCATCTGCTGTTGATACCGGCGCATTATTTCTAGTATAAATTCGAGACCTCATTTTGTCCCTGGGGTATCGTAAGAGGCGTCTAGGCAATAATATAACGTATTGGCGTTTATCGTTGACATCACTCTTATCTTTTTTATTAACTCGCTTTCGTGTATGGCTAATGCTACACACTCGATAATTATCACGATATTGGATCGTAATCTAGGATTACGATATTTATCGAGTGTGTAGTATAGCATATCACGGATCGTGATACGGATCGCTGGATTTCTAAAAATCCAGAAATCCTACGATCTGTATCATGTACCGTAGATAAATATCGAGTGTCTAGTCTCTGGTCTTCTGTCTGCGATGGACACGCGAAAATAATTTTCATAATCATCCATTTCTTGGTATTCCCGAATCTAATTTAATAAATTTTTACGTGGTAGAGCCACGCTGCAACTATATTATAGTTGTAGTACGAATGGGTCGGCTCGACCGGGGTAGGACCACGCCTCGCAGAATACCAGCGTAAAATAGCAGCTCAATGCTGCTGTGTTTCGTATGGTGAGTGTAGAGAACCGGAGACCCTTCTTACTGGAAAAGAGGCATTCTATCTTAGTCCTCAGGGTGACAACGCATGTGCATTTTGATTCTTAATTGAGGATAAATGTAGATGTCTATGGGCCACAGTACCCACTTACCATCAGGTGGACTGTGTGCTCGTTTGTCACCTATGCTATAAAAAAAAAAATTCAGGTGTGTATATTGATGTCTGTCTTGAAGCCAATCCTAAATACATTTTGTTCTCTTTACGTCTTTTTAATGCTATCGCTAATATAATAGCAACGCAAGCTTTACTTTTATAGTCACTCATTACGTTATTGGCTTCGGAGTATGTAACGTGCACGTCTTTAGTGAATGAAATTTACCGTTGTACTAACGCGATTATCGAATGTGTAGTATGTAGATTCGATCCAAAATGTTGCAAGATAAAAATCACGTTAAATATGTGTAGCATGCGCCAATGTCTGTTCGGGTCAAATTTAATAATTTATTTTAAACTAACTTCCCGATGAGCTAGAGACTTGAAATTTTGAACATAGCTCAGAATCGAATATCAAATATCGGATATCGGATAAAAACATGTGGTTGAAATAAAATAAATAATTTAAAAAATCAAAAACCCGACTGCAAAAAAGACAATTTATTTGTAATGATCTAAAACGACCAAAAGAAAATTGAGAATAGAAAACAAAATAAAAATAAAGTATTAACAAAGTAAACTCTACTTCGGTTTAAGAGATTATACTATGAGCTGAAAGCCTAAGTTAAATACCCAAATTAAGTTTAGTAGCAAGCGGAACCATTAATTTTCTTTCGGTTTATAATTTGCAAAAACGTAAATTGGGCCATATTTTACGTTTTTACCATTTTTTCAAAAACTTTCTAAACCAATTGATTATTCCTAATTAAATTTAAACATATAACTTATATATATTTTTGCAATTCCCTTTTAATTTCCTTTATTTTGGTACCCTACTCGATAGATTTGGTAATTTTTTTAATTAACGTATTACTATTTTGCGCCAAAAATCCGCCATTTTGTTTATTTTTTTCAAACAGCTATCTAAGAACACTTGGGTTTCTAAGACGAATAAAACGATACCTTAATTGTCGAAATCCATCTAGCCGTTTCGAAGATACGAGGTAATAAAGAAATTTACAAACATACAAGATATGCGCGAAAAACATAACCCTCCCTTGGTAGTCGGGTAAAAAAGAAGTTTTTGAAAATCAAGTTATTATAATAATTATTCTCAGGGTTAAACTAGAATCTGTTTCAATAATGAAGTCCCGCGAAGAATATGAACTAAAACGTACATTATGAAATTTAACAACATTATCAAATAACGCAAAGACTGTGGCGCTGCGGCTGAGGGACTTCTGTCGTGAATTCCTTCTTAAACCATAGTTTAAACCCGAGTTATCAATAAACAAAGTTTTGTAACACATTCGCGTCGTAATACGCTTAGTATTTGTATTTTAGGTAGGTAAATAAAGAGTCATTTTGAAAAGGTAAATAATGAAATTAGTCGCGTTGTATTTTGAAAAAAAATCATTTAAGACGTTATTAATTTCCTCATTTTAAAATTGTCAAAATTAACGCTTTGTCCTCAGGATTTCTCAGTTGGTCATTTGTCAAGTTATTTAAAACTATGTCAAACTAAACCGTAATGTAACCGATAAACCGATAATCCGACTTGGGAATGTAGGGCGAGGATGTGACGCGAAAATCCACCATACTAACGGTCCTTCGATGCAAATTATTGCCAAGAGACATTCCAGTGTACCCCATCAACACCGTTAATTTTGGCAGTTGGCAGATTGAGGACGACCTTGACGCGCGTTCAGAATATTAAGGAATGTTTCGAATATAACTAAAGTTCAAGTATTCTAATCAAAAATTAGTAAGACTAAGCGATGCAATGATGATCTTCAAAAGAAGAGTATAAAACCAGTGCATGTTGCCAGTGATGACTTTATATGGATCTGAGACATGTACCTTCACTGCTGGCCGTAAGAGGAAGCTCCAGGTCGCTCTGCGAGCTATGGAGAGGGCTATGCTCGGAGTTTCTCTGCTTGATAGACTTAGAAATGAGGATATCCACAGTAGAACAAAAGTAACCGAAAAAGCCCAATGAAGCAGTAAGCTGAACTGGCTATGGGCTGGCCATTTATCTCGAAAAACCAACAGCCAATGGAGCAGAGAGGTTCCCGAGTAGCAGCCTCGTACCGGTAAGAAAAGTGTAGGGCGGCCCCTTTAAGATAGTGACGATTTGGTAAAAGATACGGTAAGCCGGCTCAGGTAAAGTGGTACCTACCCAGACGGGCTCCTGGCATTGTTGGAAGGAAGTGTATGTCCAGCAGTGGACTTGTGAAGGACTGTAATGATATCGGTGATGGAAAAATCTGAAGTGACAAGCCCACCTGCAGCCCCACTTCGAACAAAGATACCCTTCAGATCGGACCACAGCTGTGAAAGCACTGCTGTTTGGCGGCAGAAATGGGTAAGAGGGTGGTACCTACCCTGACGAACTCTTAATCAGAAAAGCACCTAGTAAATATCCCTCTATTTAGTAATTGCGTGGTCTGCAGCGCATTATGGCTACAGAAAGAATGGGTCGGCTTAACCGGAAAAGGACATGCTTCTACAGAATACTAGCATAGAATAGTATAATATTGTTGCTGTGTTTCGAATGGTGAGTGATCAGAATAGGACTGTTTTTACAGATATTTCATCTAAGTACTCAGGGGTGACAACGCATCTATATTTTCATTCTTAAAGGACAATAAATGTAAGAGTATATGGGCCACACCAATTAATTACTATCATTTGGACTGTGTGCTTTTTGACTTAGGTATTTGTAAATCCTATGCCATTGTTGCCAGCTATAAATATTTAATTTTATTTATTACTTACATTTTTCGTATCGGAAGCTAAAACCTCTTTAGTGTACTTTTATGAATTATTTTGTACGAAAATGTGTCAACTAGAACCCGGATGTGCTTTGAATGCAAATAACTGCAGCATATATTTTTAAGTTGCTTACTTATTACTGTGTTAATACTAGGTAGATTTTCCATTTTAAGTTAAATTAGGTTTTTAGTATTTAGGTACATACAAATATTATGATGATATCTTGACTATAAAAACTATGACGTCAAAAAAACTACAACTAGTAACTTAATTATCATACGGTATCGTGCCAAGAACGCTGGCTGCGTTTCCCGCTGAATGGCTATACTTAGCCTTTGAGCGAGACAAGAACCAGCCTCTTATCACCAGCAGCAACAACCGGCCGCGGATGGAGTTCTTAAGGAACTTCATCGCACGTGGACCCCACGGACCGATAGTCTCTACAGCAAATGGCACAATTATGTAGTCATCCTCAGAGACTCATATTTGCGCCACTTACTCAGTTCAGCTGCCTCTGATGCCGCCCCGGCTCTAAACGAAGTACCCCTGAGATGAGAGGCCGCCAAAGTGTCTACGCAAGTAGCATCCCACACTAGGGCTTTACCTCTCCCAGGGACCAATGTCATACCGTCGGGTCTCTTGCCATCGTGTCTAAATATTCCACAAAGCTCTAAAACCGAAGGAACATTTATAGAGACAAGAGCTCTTCGGATGACATCGTTCAAAGAACCGTTCGGTGAAAACCTACCAGCACTTTTCTTACATGAAAGTCCGTGGAGTCCAAACTTGTCGACGCCCTGTGGCACTGATGGGGTTGACAAATCGCCGCCCTAGTCGGATTCCTACGACGATGCGCAAACTTTCCCCATCAAGTAATGTGCCGAGATTACTTGATGGTAGAGCGTGTAAGCGTGACTAGATTCCTTAGTCGAAACAGCTAGAAGGCGTGCCTTATTTTGGTCATTATGTGTTTTGAATTTTTTTGTTTTGTGAAACAAATCTTTCTGCACGTTCTGTACCAAAGGAATATCCCACTGGTTTTGTTGGTTAACTTCCAGTGGAACATTTTCGCCGGGACAGAGTGTTTGCCATGTCTGCCCTGCCTCCATAGCAAAGCACAGGTCTACTTTATTATTTAAAATTATGTTACATAAGTCACTGACACTATGTTCGGAAGAAAGGAAAGCAGACAATGCAACGCTAGAAAGATTTCACACCAATACCACCAAATTATTTGGTAAAGTAGCTTGAGTCCAGGCTGTTGTATTTAAAGTTAAATTTAGAATTTCTTCCATAGCTATTTTAAGATTATTATCAATATCTTTTAAAATATCCGAACATTTATAGACTGGACACGAGCGGAGTAAGTATGTAAATCAAGGTACAAGGAGACAATATTTTAAAATAGTAAGAGCAATGTGGGGGTTTAATTTATACAATTTATCAAAGTGGTTGTATAGAATGTTTGTTTTGATAGCTAATAAAAAGTATTTTAATTGACTAGAGTGTAAAATACCCAGTTTAAATTCTGTATTCGTCATTTGAATTCGAAAGACGATTAACCTCTCGGCTAAGTGTTACGACGATTAGGTGCAGTCGCATAACGCGGTTAGCTTCGCTTTTTGACGATTAAACATTTGACCTAATGTGAAATGTGTCTTGTTTACTTAAACGGAAGTGATAAACAAACTACAGTCTACCTGATACGAGGCTTCAGCAGACTATGGAGATCCGCAGCCAACCTCAAAGAAGGCTCCATATGCGTTGTCACTTGTCACCTCTGAGGACTAAGATTAAATGCCTCACAGCCTTTTACTATACTGGCTCTCTTATACTTCAGTGCAGGTAAGTACTTCTATTTGATGGCAAAAATAGGTAATAAGGTGATACCTGCCCAGACGGGCTCTTACGCAGAAAAAGATTCTAACCACTAGTCAGTGTTTGTTATAGCGTTTTGTCCTAGAAGTGTAGTGATTATTATACAAAATAGACATGTATAAATCTTAAACTTTCTAATATCCAAATTAAATTGAGTATCTAAAATGAAAATTATATTTATTTCTTCGCCCCAAAAGTATATAAATAGGTCTACTAACAAAACATGACAAAAATATGGAATATTATAATGCCTTTGCGGCGGACTGGAGCCTAAACTACGGTATCCCTGTATTTCAGGACTCCAGGTCGCTGACTATAGAGTATTAAAAAATATATTGAAAGGCTAGTTGGTTAAAACAAACTTATCTATCTCTTACATATTTCGCCGTAAAACCAACAAAAATTTATTGAAAATGAGAAGAGGTCTGTGTCCAATAGAGTGGATAGTTCGGTACTTTGACCACAACACGTGGTTTTCACACAAGAAGAGGGTTATCCGCTACTAGGTTTTCCACACAAGGTCAACTGGCATAGCCCAACATATCAGTAAGCTGAGAAAATGAGACGATATTATTGCTCGAAAAACTGACAAGGGAAAAATGTTTCTCGAGTGGTGGCCACGTTCTGGCTAGCGCAGTGTCAAGCGAAACAGTTGCAAGGTAGCAGTTGTCCCAATATTTTATCCGGACTTTAGCTGGAAAACTGAGAGCACTTGTTGAGATCAGTTAATTTTCTTAATATTTCAAATATTGGAATAGACTCGGACTTTCATGATAAATTATTGATGATTCTTCTTTTGATGCTACTATCAACTGGCAAGGGCTATTTTATTCCAACAATAAAAAACGAGCCTTCGTACGTCCTGCATCCAGAATCAATAAACAAAACTCCATGAACGAAAGTAAAGGTTGCGTGCACTTCTTCGCCTTCCCGCGGAAACACGGCCGCTTGCACTGGATAAGGTAATAACTGCACCTTGCCACTTTTTCTATTAAATCGAGAGCGAACTTTATAGAAAGCTTTGCAGGAAACATTTCTCTAATCAGTACAGACGCTAAGTTCATTAACTGTATAGTTGCAGTTTCTGAGTACTGTGACCTATCGTGTATATTCAGAGTACTTTTAAGGTAGAAAATGGCAAATTAACACTTTAAAAAAAATTTGATGGTAAGTGGCTACTGCATTCCATGGACATCTACAACCAACTTTAAAGAAAACTACAGATGTGTTGTCACGTTTAAGGACCAAAAGAGAATGTTTTTAAAAAAAAACGTTACTTCCACAGAATGCCTAACAACCTGTAATTATATTGGATTTCTTTACACTTCAGACCGGAACACCGCTTTCAATTCAAATCTTTCGTGTAAAGCTCGCCACCTGGCGTATTATCGTATAGATTTTTTTTATTGTTTTTAAAAACGTTACTCACATAATGGGGTTTTCTTCTGTATAGAGAAGGCGTTTTACCTACATAAATTGCACGAGGATAAACATCTATGGAGAAGGACCACACTTTTACGGAATACCAACAAATCGTTGGACGATATGAAGCCACGCTACAGCACGAATGGCTCGACTCGACCAGAGAAAAACCAGGCTCTAACAGTAGATGTGAAAGCGTATATATAGTAGGTGATACTGCTGTGTTTCGCATGGTAAATGTAGGCACTCCATCTTAGCCTTCAGATGTGACAAGGTATCTGCATTTTCATTCTTAATCGAGGATAGATGTATGTGCTTATAATGCCACAGCATCCACTTAAAATAAGGTGGACTGTGTGCTTAATCGTAAACTTTTTTTTAATTTCATTTCTTGTAGCCGTTTATTAAACAATACCGTTACCTTTAAGCAGGAGGTTATTAAGTTATTAATAAAAAATGCTACGGTCCTATCGGTTTTCGGTTACAGTATTAGCGCGACATAAATATTCATCTAGTCCGGATAACGTAACCGGTTTTAAGTTACACTTTGTTTTAACCAGTAATAGATAGTTCGTTGGTAAAAAAACAGTAATCGGACTACCTTTATTAGATTTAAAGTTATTTAATGGAAATGTGGATTTACTTTTCTCTAAAATACCAGCCTTATATAGTAAGTTTTCGTAAAACTGATGTGGAAAAACTGAAAAGCGAGAAAAAGAGGCTTTTTATACAAGTCACCGAGCACACAGTTGACCTGATGGTAATGGGTGCTGCGGCAAATAAACACCTACATCTATCATCGATTAAGGATCAATATACAACTGTTTTGTCACAGAGCATCCTAATAGTGGAACAAGATGCTAGTAAATCATAAGGGCACATCTGCAGCCTTGGATTATAGTTATTTCAGTCAGTATACGAAAGGTTCGTCAAATTAGCCAGCAGCACATCAACATTAAAAAAGTCCTCCAAACCGTATTTCGATGACACTCAGACGTCAGGATTTATAATACACGAGTGCGTGCACAAGCACAGGTGCACTCTCTGTTCTCTCACTCTCATATTCTGGTAGGATGGTAATCCGATACGATCGGAGACAGACCAAACGCAGACCAAGAGCTTTACGTGCTTTCCAAGCACGGGAACTAACACCGCTAACTTCGGACAGCTACAGAGAATTTCTTGACAGAAAAACCAAGTAGCTGATTGGCTCGACTCAAGATTTGAACTAGGGTTTCAAACATCATGATCGTCAGCTGCGCTTGCGACCTCAACGACTATCAATAAGGTAGTCAATATCACATTATTGAAAAAAAAAAAACGAGTTAAATGGATTTCGGGGCTGCAAAAATTTGAAGAATAGGTTTTTAATGATTTATGATAGATTTTTAATGATCGCTGTGCCCGAATGACTGAGCGAGACAACCGAGAGAGACAACAGCAGCTTGAACTGGTTAAACCTATATAAAATTAACAAAATTATCATACCGCAATATTCCTTTGATTTCTACTTCAAAACTAGAATGGTTTTGATTTTTTAAGAATAACATAAGAATGATTATAGGTATCTGTGTATGTTTTGTTTATTTTTTATGTTTTATAATATGTTGACTGGAATTCTAATAACGGTTGTACAATGTTAAAAATAATAATAAATACACAGAAAAAACAAAATACAGGAACATGGCGGCGGTAGACATTATCCATGGCAAAACAGGGGAATTCGTTTGTATGGACTAAACGCCGCCCGGATGTAAGTGTGTAAATGGCAGGAAGAAAGATTTCTATACAAACGTGTAACGTGTAGCTGGAACTACTAGAAACATCGATCGCTACGGGCATAACATGTGAACGTTTCCTTGTGCGAAGGATGAGTAAAAAATACCAACGAGGAAAAACTAGTGCTTGGCGAAGAACAAGGTTGCAATTATATATACGTGAAAACAATTGAATATTTTAAATAAACAACTAGTAACAAAAATAATACGAGTATTAATAGACCTCTTCACATCCTTCCCCATACACTACCTACACCTCTCTCAATATAACAAATATGTATACTATTACAATATAATATTTACAAAAATTTATATGTTTTTTTACGTGGTAGAGACACGTATGAGGAAGCTCAAGGTCGCTCAGCGAGCTATGGAGAGGGCTATGGTCGTGGTTTCTCTGCGTGATAAACTTAAAAATAACGATATCCATAGTAGAACCAGAGTAACCGACATAGCCCAAAGTTAGTAAGCTGAAGTGGCAATGGGCCGGCCATATAGCTCGAAGAACCGACAACCGATGGGAAGAAAGGTTCTCGAGTGGCAGCCTCGTACCGGCAGGCGAAGTGTAGGGCGTCCCCACTAGATGGGTGATGACCTGGTAAGACATGCAGGAAGTCAATGGATGCAGGTGGCTCGGGACCGTGCTGTGGCATTCCATGGGGGCCTATGTTCAGCAGTGGACTTGTGAAGGGCTGTAATGATGATAATGATGATGATGAGACATGCTACGGCTATATTATGGTTGTAGCAAGAATGGGTCGGCTCGATCGGGGTAGGACCACACTCTCACAGAATACCAGCGTAAAATAGCAGCTTAATGCTGCCGTGTTTCGTATGATGAGTGTAGAGAACCGAAAACCCTTTTTACTGGAAACGAGGCATTTCAACTTAGTCCTCGGGGTGACAACGCATCTGCATTTTGATTCTTAGTCGAGGATAAATGTAGATGTCTATGGGCCATAACATTCACTTACCATCAGGGGACTGTGTGCTCCTTTGTCACCGTTATTCTATAAAAAAAATGGACATAAGCACAGTGTTACCACACGGGTCTAGCGATATGGTATAAGAATATTTTTATAAAGTAAGAACTTGTAATTGGTATTGAGAAATGTTAATACTTACTTAGCTGTGTGATGTAATAATGTTACAAAGTGATGTATGTTTTGCAGAAAATAAATAAATTAAAAAAATGACGTTTTAAAAAATTCGCGGTCGTTATAGTTATTAACTTTAATTAAATTAGATCTAGAAAAATAATTTTCATAGAGCACCAGAACCATTATATTTTTAAAGAAATTTTATTCGTCAATTATTACGACTCGTTTAGTTGTCGTTTGTTGGATATTAGTTCCGACAAAATAGTGTACTCTTGTGGCAGAAAATTTGTGTCGTTGTTCACAATCATTATCCGACATCGAATGTCTGTCAGTTTCGACAAGTATTATTGGGAGGTTTGCCAGCTAAAACTGCTAAAACACGTGTTAAACCGTACGCATATATATATTTGTAAGCCCATATGGGTTTACTGTTCACCTTTTTTAACATGGGGAAATACTTACGTATAAGCCTACGACTAAGAAAGGGTTAGCCAGACTCGCTTGGACTAAAACCACATGATCACTTTAAAAAGAAAGAGTTAGACTGTGCCATGGTGTTCCCCTTTCGCCGCGTAATTATAAGGTCTAAAAAAGTTACCAAAGGCAATCTTACCTTCAAAATTTAAGATTGGATGTGGATATTTGCCTCTTGAGATGACAATGTCGAAATAGCTTTAGCTTCTATTGGATCTGACATCCAACTAGTATGAACAGAGGCTTCTTTAACCAGATTAAAAAATCAGCAGTGCGATTGTGTAACTCTGGTGGAAATCACTCCGCAGCTGCGTTGTGTATTACCATTATAATAATATTTTGTAACCCGAAATAATATTTAATATTAAAATTTAAAAGACATCGATTGATGATCGATTTTGATACTTTTACGTTAAAACAAAGCCAGCCATATTTTTTACCAGAATAACACAATCGCACTGCAGATCGGAATTACTATAAGAGTATAGTTAGCATACTTACTCGTATGTCACTTCAATAGCAGTGCAATAATGTGGTACTATAGAGCTTATGTGCGGACCCAGATTCTGCCCCTAGCAAGGCCTATAAAAGCTTGTTTCAAAATAGATTACCTATAAATTATCAAAGTATTGCTTTTCAAGACGTAAAGTAATGTTTATTGCATAAGGGCACAACGTAAGATCGCTAATTTCGTAATGAAACATTAACTTTAATACATCTTGGATAATAAAAATAGTATTTGACAGGTTCTATTCAATATTTATTTTTGGTTATATATTATCTAGTAGATATATGGATACAGTAGATATATGGCCACGAAATATATAATACTATATAATAACGTAAAAAAAACAGAGATAATAAAATAGCCCACAATAATAAAACTTTGTGGCAATTTATGGAAGAGGCCTTTGTTCTATTGGACTGATTAGATGATGATGATGAAAGTAAAAAAGAAAAAGTCCTCGAAATATTAAAATGATTCAACTACTATAACTAATTGAATGTCTTTGGAGGCCAAATAACTTCTAGACTTGCATTTAACAAAATGAACTAAGGATTTACATTAAATTGGGCTCAGATCTATGGAGATTAGGATGAGATGTTTTATTACAAATAAAATTAAATAGTAGTCGCCTGGTCATAAGGCTTCAAGAATCGTTATTCCGTCGTTCGAAGTACTATTCACCTATAATTTCACAGATTAATATTCCGTGTTGGTACCTACAGTTCAACTCATTAATTTGTTTACATTTATTTACAAACAAAACTATCATGTTGTAATAAATTGCTGACTGGCAGTCATAAGCTTATTACGCGGTTATTACACAGTGCCACATCAATTACCAACATGGCGTCAATCGTATTTTAAGACGATTCGGGGACGTTGATGTAATGTTTAATGGCTATAGTAGTGTTTCGAAGTTACAACATCATAACTAAACACAAATGAAATTGGTGTATAGTTATGATCACAAATTACTTACACATGCGCCTGCGAAATCCGTCAATCAAAACTCTAACTTTTTAATAGGTACAAAAAACCAGTTATTAGTTAAACAAGTAAGTACTTACACAATATAAAACTAAGTATAATATGTCATTAAATTTTTGTTGCTATAAAACGAAATTGTTCTTTTAGGTACAATGGGGCTTAGTAAATACTATATATAAAATAACGCATTTAACTGATTTTTACCAAAGAAAAAGTTTGTCGGGATTTGCAGTTGCAGTGACAATACACTTTTTTTATAAAATAAGGGTGACAAACGAGCACACAGTCCACCTGATTGTAAGTGGATGCAGTGGCTCGTAAACATATACGAGTATATCTATGCTCGGTTAAGAATCAAAATGCAAATTGTATGCGTTGTCATCCCTGAGGACTAAGATAATATAGCTGCAGAATGGCTCTACCACTTTCAGTGGTAGCTGGTACATTCTTAAAAAAGCCTATGTAAGGTCCAGCAAAAGCCTTAAAGTGCATATCAACCACTTATGACATTGAATTAATGAACACATTTACACACAAATCGTCACTTGTTTTTAATATTATCTGTGAGTAAAATAAAAAATTAAAAGTTCTAGGCCGAACGTCGACATTTCCGCGTGCGGACATTGAAACTTGCGTAACGTGAGATCATTTGAATGCTTACATATTATGAATGCTTATTGCACGTTCGAGATCCACTATGAGAAACAATTTATTAATTCGCCGGAATTAATTTGTTATAACAATAAAAAAATTCAAGAAACGTTGGAAACTGTAAAACCGTATCTGAATACGTCAAACCACAATTTTGCTCACCTTTGCAACAAAGTAGTTGTACGATTTTTTTTGTAGTTCTTTAAAGTTGGTTTTACAGTTTTAAAAAGTATATGTAATTATAATTTATATATAATATATATATGTATAATATTAAAATAAAACTAAGTTTACCGATTTTATCGTCTTTAATTTTCTTATTTTTACTTTACGACACTTATTAAATACAGGAAATAAAAATAAATTTTAAAGAAGACAAAAATTTTTATTTTTCATTTCATTTTCAATGTTCTTGATACATAATATGAACTAATAATACTTATTGAAGCTAAGATAATACGCTATATTTATTTATTTAAATTATTCATTTATTTAAATTAGTCAAGTCATAAAAACTTGTATCGAATTATGGAATTTTATATTTAATTCTATGTAATAATATATTTAAATGTAATAATTATTATAATGATTGTTATTTGTAAAGATTCCTAGCAGTGAGTATTTTTTGCTCTTAAAGCAGAAAAAAAAACATTCTACAACTGACATTAACAAACAAGGTGCTAAATAAACTCATAGAAACAACACAGTAACAGCAATGTAAACTTGAAGGTCGATTACAGTGTTGCAAACGCAACACTGATGATGTAGTCGGTGTAACAATATCCACTATCCCATATCACCCATACCGTTACCGTTACTATTACAGCCTATTAAAAGTCCACTGCTGAACATAGGCCCCCCCTATATATTGCCTCATAGGGGAGATATTTGCCATAGTTGCCACGCTTAGCGAGCATCACCCATATCTTCCTGATAACAACCCAAAATTATAAAAAAAACTATTGCAAAATTTCCCCTAAAAGGCAATCTATGGGGGAGGCTTATGTTTAGCAGTGGACTTTTATAGACTGCAATGAGTGTTTTGCTCATTGCAGTCACTATTTCTATTTTAAATAAGTAATTATGTTATTAAATGTAATAAAGCTAACAGCCGAATCTATACTTCGTAGAGCTATGCTGCAGTTATATTACAATTACAGTTATACGTGGTAGAGCCATGCTGCAGCTATATTAGTAGTATAGTTGTAGCACGAATGGGTTGGCTCGATCGGGGAAGGACGACGCTCTCACAGAATACCAGCGTAAAATAGCAGCTTAACACTGCTGTGTTTCGTATGGTGAGTGTAGAGAACCGGAGACCCTTTTACTGGAAAAGAGGCATTCCATCTTAGTTCTCACGGGTGACAACGCATCTGCATTTTGATTCTTTATTGAAGATAGATGTAGATGTCTATGGGTCACAGCAACCACTTACCATCAGGTGGACTGTATGCTCGTCTGTCACCTATCCTATAAAAAAAAGTTGTTTGTAACACGAATGGCTCAACCGGGTAAGAACCTCTCACAGAATACCAGCGTGAAATTTCGTATGGTGAGTGTAGAGAACCGGCGACTCTTTTCACTGGAAACGAGACATTCCATCTTAGACCTCAAGGGTGACAACGCATCTGCATTTCAATCGAAGATAGGTGTAGATATCTATGTGCCACGGCATCCACTTACCATCAGGTGGGTTGTGTTCTCGTTTGTCACCCTTATTCTATAAAAAGCATGTTGCCGTTCCTTTACAGTGAGAGTATAATCAGTACTTTACTTAGCTATGAACGGTTTTAGTGGTGAAAGCATCGGGAATCGAACTACTTAACTGTGCAGGTAGTAAAGGCGTAATAAGTTACACGACTCAGTACATAGACCTACTCTGTGCAGTGAGTTATGTGTAAAACATTTTATTTCTCTTTCTTCGTGCACTATTATAACATTCAGTCAGAAGAAGTAAAAAGGTGTAGACAGATCCACATAGACATTTTTTTATTAAGATTTTTAGCTTGGATGCTTGTCCTTTAAGCCATGTCTTCATTTATCTCAGTATCAAGTGATAATAATCCTTTATAGTACACTGCTTCACAATATGTTGATGCGTCACATTGCGTAGTTTTTGGGAGATTTTGACGGCAACTTGAGCCAGCAGACAGTTGGCAATATTACCTCAAGGCGACAGACGCCTTATCTTGAGGTTCACATCACCATTGAAGCACTTGTTACACCGTTTCCACTAATAGTTCACATTAGTGGAAACACAAAATCGCACAACTTTTACATATCAAAATCCACTTCAAACCATTATTTAAACAATAATACAGGAGCAGCAATTATCCACCGCCAGTCAAGTTCCCACCAAAACTCTTCCACATAGACATAGAGTAATGAGGCACAGACCCTACAAATACTTGAATCCATTTTGGCGACAATCACAAAACTGTAACTAAAGGGACTGCTTTACCAACGTAGCTTAAAAATTTTTTTTTCATTTATTCGTTACAACCTATTAAAAGTCCACTGTAGAACATGGGTCTCGCCCATAGATCACCTTATAGGGTAGATATTTGCCTTAGCTGCCACGCTTGGCAGGCGGGCTGGCAACCGCAATTTGTATTATTTTCAGTTGTTATTCGGAATGCTGCCCATCCTTTGTTTCATTTTCCTCTGTAGCGACATTTGCAGGATAATATGAGGTAGTAGATTCTCTCGCCGCCACTATATAGCCCCGAAACTCTTAAGAAATACATTAAAAAAAATGAGACCATAGCCTTGAGACGCCCTCTAGCGAGTAGACTTGTATTAGTTTTGCATAAAATAACAAGAATAGCCAAAGCGAATTATACAAATCTCTTACAAGTTTGTATTATTATTCAAATAAATAAATACCTACTCTTTTGATTGAATTGAGCTGAAGATATATATAAAATAAAAATATATATTCTCACACAAACTTCGGAGCAACTTCTTTAATGAAGGAAATTGGGTTTTTGATTTAAAAATTAAACTGTGAACGACCACTCTTTTAATCACAATCGCATTATTAGAGGCTGTAATTTGGGTACTGCAATACGATTACGTGGTTTATCAGTGGGTCACATCGCGTAATCATTCAAATTTCATAGTAAGAGAACAACTATCATATCATCTGTAAAATTGGAAGAACCAAAGTGATTTAAGTTGACCAGATCTGGGAGAACCCTATTTTGATGAAGTAATGCAGTCGTAAGCTTCTCTTAGTTTTATTTAAGCTAGGGAAAACGTGTTTATTATCGCTATTTATAACCGAATTACAGAAACGACGTTTATAATATATTCGACGCCTATGATTTTTATGTTTTTGAAGTTGAAAACTTCTTTAGAATCGTTGTGATTTGAAATTCGATGAAACGAAAAAGCGACACTAAAAAGAGACAAATAAAAACATCTATAGGATTTAGCCTGCGGGAGAATGAGATAGATAGAGTATACATTGTTACCTATTATCTCAATCTCAATAAATTACACATGGTAGAAGTGAAACCTTATTTATTTTTTATTAATAAAATAATTAAAAATTAAAAATTTTGTACAACCGACTTCAATATAAATTATTATTTTAACTCAAAAACTATTGGTCAGACCTTGACCACATGAGAAGCGCCAGCTTTCAAATAAAAACAGAATCATCGAAATCGGTTCACCCAGAAAGAAGTTATGAGGTAACCCACATAAAAAAAACATACAGTCGAATTGAGTACCTCCTCCTTTTTGAAGTCGGTAGAAAATAAGATCAATTATTAAGTTTGTTCCTTTGTTTCTAATTTGTATAGCTTAATTTGAGACACGTTGCATTTATGAAAAATAACACGCACATTAAACAGAGAGTCGAGAGGATGTGGAAATCCTTCTTATAAACTGATAACCTACCATACTCGGCTCCCGTCTTTAGTATTTTTATATTCTGTTGTTGCGACATATGCAGTTTAATTAAATCGTATAAAAAAGCAAACAGTTTAACAGGAAAAACTGAACAATGGAGTTTACGAAATGCCAAGTCATAGTGAAAAAATTTTCTACTAAGTAAAAATAAAGTCACAGCTTTTATACATCCTATTGCTTGGTACAGACGTCTCATTTTTAGAAGAGTTCTAGAAAATTCTATTCTGAGAAATATATTTTTTTTATTTCTAAGACATGCAGGTTTCCTTACTCATTCCAATGTCAGGTGAAATAAAATATTGTGCGTTTCTTTCACCGCCAAGCACGTGGTACGTCAGCACTTAAAACTGCAATAATTGATAACTTCATTGGTTCCGGTGGAGTTCGAACCCAGGTTGCCCGCGTGCAAAGATATTTAGGGCGATCGCTAACCCTCTGAGCTACCACGACTCTCAATAATTAAATGTATGTTATGTTGGCTATATTTAACGGGAATTTTATTTAATTAAATGTATGTTATGTTGGCTATTTTTAAAAATGATTAACTAATGGCTGACACAATTAGTATTATTAAGAGAATTTTCCATGCAACAAGAAAAGTGTGATAATGATGAAACTTAAAATGCTAAATCTTATTAAAAAAAGTATAAAAAGAGATTTTTATGGATATTTAATACCCCAAGTGATGTGCATGTAATGATTTAAAAAAGTAAATGTATAAAAACGTAAATCAAATCTTCGCATTTTTGGACGGGATTTAATACACCGCTTCAGACGAATCACTATAAAAATGCTTAATTATACTTGAAAAAAAAAACAACGATTCACATACTGTAATGCATCTCATTTAACCAATTAAAATATTGTAGGTATAGTTACTGCAATGTATAATAATCGTTAAGATGCGACCAAAGTCCAAGGCGATCCAATATTTTCTTTTTTACGACGCGCAATTAATATTTGCCTTATGAGTATATCGTGAAATAATATCTCGGGTGCCACGTTGAATAACAAGAAGCCGAACGATCGAATGTTTTTGGCGCTTGCTTTGCAAAAAAAAAATCTTCAGAGTCGTTGAACTTGCATCACACCTTGACAATGTTGTTTCGTATTAAATTTTGATGTTGCGAGTCAAGGTACTTTGCTCTGTATCATTATGTTGTAAGGGCATGATTTAATCAACGATATTTTTTTTGTAGGATTACATACAGACATAGATATTACATAGAGACTTTCCGTTACATAATTACATAGACATAACACGCACACACTCATAGTTACTCTAGTTTTAAACTGGTTTGTATAATTTTACCGTTACAAGTACTAATTATTGATAGTTGAAAAATTTTAAAATTAATTGGACAAACAAAAAATGTTTTATGTTCGAATACGCACTACATGCGGTGGAGTGGCGGCACGCGAGTTTCCACTACCCCATATCGTCACATTGGTTGCCTAAGAGGCAACAGAGGGAGACCAAAACAGGAGTGTAAAAAAAAACATTATGGCCAGCAGCGTTTTCCTGATAACATCTCAAATTAATAAAAAGAGTGGCAATGCGTGGTAACTATAGCAAATATTTCCCCTACTAGGCAAACAGCACAAACGATGAAGTTTGCAGGTCATTGAGTTATATATGTAGTGCGTATTACATATATATCGATGTTGCAGGTACTTAATCCTCTTTAGGTCTTAGCTGGAATGACTCATGGAGGCTTCTTATTTGTTAGCCCGTAGGGGAATCTCACTTGTAAGTAGGATTTACTACAACCGTCATACTTGACAGGCGAATTGACGACAACCTTTTGACGCTGCGTTTAACCACCATCAAACGGAAAACATTAGTTTCTAGTATACCCCATAGTCACCACCTACGACACCATGAATTCTCCTACTTCGCCACCACACGGCGAGAATAAAGTACTTATATTACAACTAAATTATTTTTTAATACTTTTTACAACGTACTTGTTTATACAGACGGTAATTTAAAATGCTATTACGTAGTTTTTTTCTTCTTATTTTATTAGATTATTTCTTATCTGTAGTTAGTACCTAAACAGCGACAAGGTTATTGTTAGGCGCGTAAAACGTAAAATCTGCTAGTACTCCTGCGAAAAGTAAACATAGGCGTAGATAAGGCTGTTGAACTAAGCTTGTTTTTAGATGTGATTAAGTCCACAATTGAGGTTATTAGAAACAATGTCGTATCCTCGATTTTAAATTGTTGAAGGACTAAAAGATTTTTATTATAATTATTAAATGTTATATACATAATCCAGCAGTCAATTAGGCTTGGGCAAAAAAGGTCACAACTATGCTGGTAGTTGTTGGGAGCACTAAGCTCGAAGTTGTTGTCGAGTATGTTTTACTTGGGACAAATAGTCCGACTAGGTAAGTCCAACTACGACCGAGAGGTCAATCGACGGATTCAACTTGTTGTTCAACTTGGTTGGGCAGCGGAAATTACGACACATGTTCTCGTCAGGTATACCTCAAAACTTGAAAACGAGATTGTACAACCAGTGCGTGTTGCCAGTGATGACTTATAGATCTGATACGTGGTCCTTCACTGCTGGCCATATGAGGAAGCTCAAGGTCGCTCAGCGAGCTTTGGAGAGGGCTATGCTCAGGTTTCTATGCGTGATAAACTTATAAATGAGGATATCCGCAGTGGAACCAGAGTGACCGACATAGCCCAACGGATTAGTACGCTGAAGTGGCAATGGGCCGCCCATATAGCTCGAAGAACCAACAACCGATGGGGAAAAAAGGTTCTCGAGTGGCAACTTCGTATCGGCAGGCGAAGTGTGGGGCGTCACCCTAGAATGTTTTTGTCTTTTTCTGTGCCTGCCTACCTGTCTGTCCGCACTAATCTTCGGAATGGCTGAACCGATTTTAATAAACTAGACAAACATATAGACAGCAATGCCAAGATTGATTTAGGCTGCATATTACCCGAAAAACTTGAATTATTTTCTATTTCGAGAAATCGAAAAATCTTTCATTGTTATGTTAAATTTAAACAACGCCACATCAATAGATCCTCCCAGGCAAAGTCGAGGCCGACACTAGTAATAAATAAATTATGATTCAATTTATAAGTCGGACACAAAATGATAATTTAGTTTTGGACTTAATATGAAAAAGTATTCTTGAAAAATCACACATTTTTTAATAGTAATTCTCTGTTGTCAAGCGTGGAAATTATGAGGTAATCTATGGGATGGAAATATATTAGACTTTTTCATAAAATTTTATAGGTCTAAAGAATCTTGACAAAATCTGTGTTCTGTGTGAAATTTTAATCGAAAATGTATAAACATAGTTACAAAAGAAACCCCCTCATAATTTACCTGTACTTATCGTGTAAACATCCGATTTAGTATGCAGGATGTATCCATTCCGTTTGACTGCTGTGTATTTTGGAAATTTCAAACATAGAGGTAAACTTTAAGTTCCCATAAGGAAAGATTGCGCGACCGCAGTTAATATTAGGCAAAAATGTAATGGAAAAACACTTTGTGCATTTTCTATCAAAAATTATATTTCAGACAAAATTAGAAATAGTAAATCTAAAAATTAGGCCTTCCTTGCTGAATACTTTCTCCTTACCCAGGTCCCTACCCAGACTACAAGTCCGTATGGATAGGGACCACCCTTTTACCTATTTCTGCCGCCAATCACCAGCACAGCTGTGTTACGGTCTGAAGGGTATAGAGCAAAGAAGAAAAAGGTATAAAGACAAGCTGTGAGAGTGCTCAGTGGTGATAACCCATCTGAGCGTCTGTAGTCTTTTTAAATGGAAGTAAGCTGCTCATGTCCATGGATATCAGAAGCCATTTACCATCAGGAGGACTGTTAGTCCGTTTGTCACTTCAGTTTAAAAAAAAAGAGGCAGTCATAAAGACTGCCGACAGAAGTGAAAACTCAATGATATATGCGTATACATGTACACAGCACAAGCCAGACTAGCGATGTCACCGTTGACCGTCATATTTTTTTAATTGGCTTTACGGCTCTGGGTTCTTGCCCTTCTGAGCCTAAAGTTACAATGTATAATTATCCTTCATAGTACACTGCTTCACAATATGTTGATGCGTCACATTGTGCAGCGCTTGGGATATTTTGACGCCAACTTGAGCCAGCAGACAGCTGACAGTTGGCGATGGTATCTCAAGGCGCCTAAGCAGACAGACACCTTATCTTGAGATTCACATTTCCCGTAGTGAACCCATAAGTTTGTCCCGTACCAAAAACGCTCAACGCAGCTAAAGAAGTTTTTACTTCAAAAATGTAACGAAAGCTGAAGCATTGAACGTTCTGAAAATAGAGATATACCTACTCACTTGCCAAGGGTAGGAATAACTATAAAGAATAGATTAGTATATTGTTTTTAACTTATAGTAAAATTAGCTAACTCAGATTTTTTTTCGGACGGAAGTAACGTTTAGTAAAATGTATACTTGGTCCGTTCACACAGTTTACGCATTTATAAAGGCAGTGACTGACTATAGTAATTCGTAGGTATATTATATGTTTTATACACAAATTTTTAAACGTTGTGTATCTTTGTATATATAACTCTTCTGTACGTGTGTTTATCACTCAAATATACACAAAAAAATCATCAAAGTCGGTCGAGACGCTTAGGAGGAATTCAGTGACAAACACACATACAGAAGAATTATACATATAAAGATATAAAGGGTCATATCTAGACATATTTTTTTAAATATTTAACACTCCACTATCCACAATACATACATTTATTGTAATTATACATTACATTATATCACATGTTATAAAAACACTGAATTAAAATTAAAAGACGAATGAAGACAATTTACATATATTAATATATTCTAGCAATTTTTTTAGCATATACAAGTCTGCGTTATTTTTTAATTATGTAGTATCTACAATTTTTAAATACCGTTTATCTCATAACCAGGCAGAGGTTATCGACTTTACAGTAATTGTCTTAATTTACGCAAAGTTAACTGTTCCTGCTAACGAGTAGATAAAAAATACCAAATTCATAATACTTTAATTTTCTGCAAGGAATGTTTGAAAAGCTTTAAAAAATGTGACTAATATTTAGTACGGTATAAGCAACAGTCCACATACGTTTCACAGCTGAGAATAGCTCTCCCGGTATTTATAATGAAATAGTAAACTAACTAACAGTCCACCTGAAAGTGGCTCCTGCAGTTTGTGTATGCCTGCTGCTAGCTTCAAACAAAAAAGGCTACAGATGCGTTATCACCTCTGAGGACTAAGATCATTGAGTTATATGGACTACGTACTAGAGAAGCTATTCCAAACAAAAATGTGCGCTACTCTATGTCTTCGCGCATGCGCGGTAGATAGTAAAATATTACGATATTATTACCTATTTATTCACTTGAACAACAAAAAATTTTACTTACTCGACTACTGAATTGTTATTTACGTAAGGTTTAAACTTTAATTTGAAATCTCGTATTATTATCGCCGCTCCACACTGCATGAATATTGAAGCCACAGTAAATGACACTAAAGTAAGGTGTACGGATTGCAGTACAGTTCAGTTGAACATAGTGAATGTTCGGAATGCGAAATCTAGTGCGTAGTACATATATATCAATGACTAAGATGGAATGCCTCACAGCCTGTAAGGAGAAGGATATAGAGAGCCAGTGTAAGGCTCCCTATACCCTTCAGACCGGTACAACGCGGTAGTGCAGGCACTGCTATTTGGCAGCAGAAATAGGTAATGGTGTGGTACTTGCCCATCCCTGTGTAAAAGGCAGAAAATGAGTCCTATCACCTAAAGTAATTTCTATCGTTACAAGTTTTTTTTTTTTACTGAAGTGTTAAAATCATTTAAAAAGCTAAATGCAATCAGGTGCCAAGTATATTAATTAAATACTGGCATAATCCTCTTAGAGATACCAATTAAGACTGTATCACATCATATGAGACATTGACATAACATACTCGGAATGTTCCGCGCGATAACATCACGCATTCAAGCAATAGTTGGTACTGGATGTTAAAAATAGTTAGATAGATTAGTTGTTTTTTAGTTAGTCAAGTAGTCGTAATCGTTACAGCCTATTAAAGTCCACTTCTGAACATAGACCTCCCCCTTAGATCGCCTCGTAGGGGGATATTTGCCATAGCTACTACGCTTGGCAAGCGGGTTGGCAACTGCAGTTTTTTTATTTTTATTCATTACTGGGTAAACGCTGCTGCCCATCTCCTGATTTGTCGCCTCTTACGACACCCACGGGATGATATGGGGTAATGAATATTCTTACACCGCCCCTACACGGTATTTGGTCGTAAGCGCGACTGATATTGTGTTAGCATTAGTTTTCTGTTCCAAAATTCTCGTTAGCATTCCGGAGTCATGAAGTTGGCGGTATTCCGCCCCCGTGCCTCGGAAAGCACGTAAAGATGTTGGTCCTACACCTAATTCCTCTCCGATTATGTCCGATTGCCGTCCTATCGGACTATGAAAGTGAGGGAATACCTGTGTTTGTGCACATTTTGTGCACTATAATCTTGTGCAGAGGACTAGTCTCTGTTGAGACTAGCTGTCGTGACTGAAATTCGGCCTGCATGACATTATTATGGTAATACTGAAAACTATAAATTAGATTCTAATAAAACTATTCGATTGCGAAACTATGTAAAAAAAATCATGAAAGGGAAGAAAATCGCTCTAGACTGATTTGAAACCTATTGAAATCATATAATCTTTTGGTCTTTAACAAAGACAAAATTGATTAAATATTTTTATGACGTAATAGATACACCTAAACCAAATTCGTATTCGTACGCATTAAACTGAACAAGTGCCGCGGTTCTTTGATACTCTCTAAAACTCTGTTATTAATATAAATAACCTTAAACCTCGTTATCGACTACTAAAACCTGTACCCGAGTACCTAAAGCTAAAATCATAAAAATAAGTGATCGATTTAGTGCATACGTGCCCTTAAAATTGCCTACTTATAGCTCAATGTTAATGTCATTTAAAATGCTAGGGGTGACATTACATCACCGATAAATATGTAATGTAATTTTATTGCCCATTTGAGGACAAGGTGACATGTGGTGAGACGTGGTGACGGTATAGTTGCGTAATTATGCCATTTTGTGAAAATATATGTGAAAATATTTATACATGGTTGAAACATGCTGTAGCACGAATGGGTCGGATCAACCGGGAAAGGACCACGCCCACACAGAATACCAGCGTGAAATAGCAGCTTAATGCTGCTGTGTTTCGTATGGTCAGTGTAGAAAACCGGAGACCTTTTTACTGGAAATGAAGCATTCCATCTTATTCTTCAGGGGTGACAACGCAACTGCGTTTTGATTCTTAAGCGATGATAGATTTAGATGTCTACGGGCCACAGCATCCACTTACCATCTGGTGGACTGTGCGCCCTTTTGTTACCCTTATTCTACAAAAAAAAAATAGTATGTGATTCAACGAGCTAAGTCCAAGTCTAGTTTTTTTTAAAGTGGAAAGGCTTTTATGTATTCATTGTCCTTTTTTTAAATGTCTGCAATATTTTTATTTCAATGACTGTTATAGCAATTTAGCGTAATGGTTAAGGGTGCGGACTGCAGACTCAAAAAGTCGTAGATTATAGTCCACCATTCGACTATTTATTGTCTGCTATTCGCCACACAAACATTTTATGTTTACTTAGAGTGGTTAGCGTAGTTGTTCTTTAAAAAAAATATATTACAATATTTTATATTTATATTGTAAAAAAAATCCGCGAACGAGTAATTCAATTAATAAATTATATTTAATCAAGATGCGTAAATAAATATCTTGGGTCCCTGTCGTAACCGAAATCAAAAAAGAATATTCATTTATTGAAAAGAAATTGGTTTCCCTTTTCTTAACCTAAAAAGGTAATTTACTGGACTTTTACTGCTATTATATATATACGAAAAACAAATAAATTAAATTATAAGTAAGTGAAAAACTATAAAATAATGTCAACCTTGTAAACAAGTGTAGCCTTATCGTTCACCTGATTAAATATAATGTAAACTCATTTGTCTTTTACACTGGCACTATAGAAATTAACCACTTACACAAATAAAATAAAAACACATCACAAACAAAAAAGGCGGCAAATTAAGTATTATTTTTTAAGAGTTCCGAGAATTTTGAGACGGAGAAATAAAAAGGTTTATGAGTTTGAAGGTTTTGTTTCGATACAAGAATATTATTTCGCGATGGCGCGAAACGTTCGGAGCGCGCAGACGGATGCGCGCGTCGCGTGAAGCGTCGTAGAACTCAATGCGTGAGTAAGTTTACTCTTGTGGAAACCGATACAGTGCCACCATACGAGTTTTCAAGATCGCTTGAATACCTCATATTATACTTGTTTAAAAATGCCTGCCGCCTTCTAGAGCAGCGTTTCCTAACCTTTTTCATCCACGGACACCGAGGAAACCAAGCGCAATTATAAAGGACCCCCTATTTCGTACTACAAATACGAACAAAAAATACTTACTTTTTATAAAAAGAAATACGTATTTTGTTTTCGTTATTGTGTTGTTTTTTTGTAACTAAATTAGTGATATTTGGATTGATTTTACTACAAAATTATATTCTCAAATCGGATTCCACTTCTAATTTATTTCTGTATTTGTAATTTTGGTAGCATTCAGTTATTATAGTTAGTCTAGAGAAAAGACTGCTGGAAGCCTATACATATACTCGCGGACCCCCAGGGATCCGCGGATCACAGGTTAAGAAACACTATTCTAGAGTATTGAGTAAATAATTTTAGTCTAGACTCCTTATAGTTTAACTGAGCATTCATTTTTTTATATTAAGATTTTTGGCTTGGATGCTTTTCCTTTAAGCCATGTCTTCATTTATCTCAGTATCAAGTGATATATGTTGATGCGTCACATAGTTTTTGGGAGATTTTGACGAAAAATGCGCCAGCAGGCAATTGGCGATAGTATCTCAAGGCGCCTTAGAAGACAGACACCTTATCTTGAGATTCACACACTATCGGAGCACTTGTTTCACCATTTCCTCTATCTCACATACGCAGACATTTAATACACGAAATCGCACCACTTTTACATATAAAAATCCATTTCAAACTATAATTTAAATAATAATCCGCCGCCGATCAATTTCGCGCCAAAACTTCCTTCTTATTAGTTTTAAACTGAGCATTCATTCGTTAATTCGTTACTGCCTATCAAAACATGTCTCCCCCATATATTGCCTCATAGAGGGTTTTTGCCATATTTCGCACGTTTGACAGGCGGTTTGTACCCCGCATTTTTTACAGTTGTTATCAGGAAGAAGCTGCTGTCCATATCTTGTCACGGTTTTCGGCTGTCGTCTTTTACGAGCTTACGACTCCCACGGGATGACTGGGGGTATTGAATTCTTTTCGCCGGCATTACACGACGCTAATTAATCTAAGCTCTATTAGTTATTTTGTTAATATAGTTGGATACAAAAATAACATTTTAATTATTGAGCCATTTAAGCTTTAAAGGAATGTTATTCATGTACACCTATTCATTTAATATAAGAATATTGCAGTTATTAATTTACCACAATAATCAGCACTCAACCACGCTATGAAACAAATTGTTCATACAATTAAAAATATACGAGATATCCTATCCTATTTTATAGCTTACTTTAATTAAAAAAATGAAAATGGTTGTGGAGGGCTACGACTCTCCTATCTGGAAGAGTTTGTACGTATAGTGATCCGCTAGTTAGCTGGTCTCTAATGTATTTATTGTAATGTAATATAATAAATATGTGTATGTGTAATATAATAAATATAATGTAATAAATATTATTATTAATATTACTAGTTGAATTAATGAGTTAAAATTAATATAATTCTAATAAAGATTAATAATCATTTTACTAACAATTCTATGGATAGATTGATAGATAGATAAAAAAATAAACAAATTTAATCCAATTTAATAAGTATAATCTTGTAACATATAAAAAGCAGGTGGGTAATATTAAGATAATGAAAACAAAAATATATATTTTCTGTACTAATGAGATACACGACTTTTTCTGCCACCAGGGCGGCGCCACTAGAAAGTGAGGTATAATATTTGACAGATTTCATAGCAGAGAAGTTAATTTGTTCGGAAAATTTAAAGGTTTTTGTTTCTTTCTGTACTATTTGCTATATTTTATAATAATAAGATTAAAAATAAAAACCACAGATATTCATAAAAGTAGAAAAATTAAAAAAATTAAAGAGCAAACCACTGACGCATTGTTTTGTGTATTAATATAATACTCTAGAAACTGATAAACTTTTATTAAAAACCAACTTCTCAATTAAATTACATTGTGTAACAAAAAACTTTACCTCAGTGTCAACTAGCGACATCTGGTGAGCAGAAATTATTAGCCCTCATTTTGAGGACAGTTTACATATAAGATACACGCCGCTAGTTGATCGTTGTTTAATCAATGATTAAGTGAACTTGATAACGTGTGGTACAATTGGGCTTAGTACTTGCTGTTGCCATGATAGAAATTATTACGCTTCTCTTAATTAAGGAACAATTAAATATTGAAAAACTATTTTCTCTTCGCATAATGTACAAAGTTGTGTTGCCATATATATCTGTGCGAAACAAGATGAGTATGATACACGACATGAGGCAACTTTTCACGCATTTTACTAGACTGCTTGATAAATGTATTGAGATAATTTAAACACTATAGTTAGGGTTGCCCAATCTACTCTAAAATATACTCTTAGTCAACCTAAGCACAAGTGTTGCAATTATACTACTTAGTAAAATTTAATTACATTTTCTTCTGTATCGTGGAGGTCATTTTACATACATAATTGCACACAGATAAACACTAGACATAGAACAATTATTTGTTGGCCATACAACCAACATTTTCCACGCGAAATTTGAACTCGCAGCCCACAACCACGTCACCGAGCTGTCAGGTTCAGCAATTATAAAATTATCATAAAAACTGACATCATTCATTCCTTAAGAGAATCATTATCATCATCATCATCATCATTACAGACCTTTACAAATCCACAGCTGAACATAGGCCCAACGAATGCTACAAGACACGGTTCTGAGCCACCTGCATCCATCAAAAGAGAATCCTGCTAAAGAGCATAAAACTCTATATTTAGCATAGTTGCGTACTCTACGCAAACTACGTTTTTATATAATGACAAGAGAAACGAAGAACTTATAGTCTACCTGATGGTGAGTGCCTAACATCAAACAAAGAAAGCCATGTTGAAATGCCTCACATCCTGTAATTATAATAACAATAATGTCCTCAGACCACATTTCGGTCACGACGGCCAGCCTGAACGGAGACTGGCCATCGGCGCAGGACAGGATTATAGTTCCCGAGTGTTTGCCCAAGCACTCTCTATTCCCTCACTCTTATAGCCCGTCAGTTTACACACATAAATTTCACAAGAACAAACATCCAGACCCGGAACATTTATTTGTAGGCCATACAAATGCTTGTTCCGTGCGGTAATCGAACCCGCGCCGCGGCCATGAGCGCTGCAACTCATTGCTAAGTCACTGCGCCACGGAGCCGTTAACTGGAAACGCCTTGACAATGACTTAATTATGTACCACGAAAATCACATGTTAGGATTTTTTTTCTGCACGTAAATAAACTATTTCAGGGTATACGTCCACAGCTGAAAATAGACCTCCTGCATTGGCTTCAATGAACAGGTGCAGGTGGACATCGTCATACATCCTCATCTCTTTATGGTAGAGTCGCCCCACTTTACGCTAGACGTTACGAGGCTGCGACTTGTCAAAACCCTTTCATCCTCAAATGACATTTGTCAGTTCTTCTTTTTCATCACTATCTCATGATATATATTCAGCAATGAACTGGTAATGGGTTTTAATTGCTTATGATTTTTTATAGAATAAGAATGACAAACGAACACACAGTCCACCTGATGGTAAGTGGATGCTGTGGCCCATAAACATCTTCATTTATCCTCGATTAAGAATCAAGATGCAGATGTATTGTCACCCCTATGGACGAACTTTTTATTTAGAATAAGGGTGACAAGCGAACACACAACCCGCCTGATGGTAAGTGGGAACTTGTCCCATAGACATCTACATCTATCCTCGATTAAGAATCAAAATGCAGATGCGTTGCCACCCCTGAAGACTAAGATGGAATGCCTCGTTTCCAGTAAAAAGGGTCTCCACTTCTTTACACTTATTATACGAAACACAGCAGCATTAAACTTATATTATACGTTGGTATTCTGTGAGTGCGTGGTCCTTCCCTGGTCGAGCCGACCCATTCGTGCTGCAACCATAATATAGCTGCGGCATGGCTCTACCATGCAGTATCGTAGAATTTAACTTCAAATAGCGCAATGCGAAGTATAAATTCTTCTTATTTTTTATTTTACTAAACTAATATATAATAAAATGTATAATTGACTTTAAGTGTATACATTTTATTGTAGAAATATTCAATACGCAGTGTCATCCATTTTGATTTCTCTGCTATCGGCTCCAGCGACCTTGCAATTTCCACCGTGCGTCGCCGAAGATCAAGGCCCCATGTAACGTGCACGTGACATCTTGTTGATATAATAGCATAATTAAAACAAAAACGCTATTACCGTTTTTATATTTCGACGATTCTGTCGATAATTGGTTGGAAGGAACAAACGAGTTATCTATTAATGTCATGTAAATAAATTGTATGCTTTGATTGCTTTCTTGTTGGTTCTTCCCAGTCTGCTAACAAATAGAGCATAAATGATCTTATAAATATTCTTTAACTTCTTGTTGTGTAATTATTACTTTTAATTTCTTAAATTATTTTATTTTATTTTCTTTAGTAAAACGTTACCTCCACACTAGGATTTCCTCCTGTATCGTGGTGGCAGTTTACATACATAAATTTCACAAGGACAAGCATCCAGACCTGGAACAATTATTTATAGGCCATACAAATACTTGTTCCGTGCGGGATTCGATTCCGCGGCCTTTAGCGCTGCAACTTCTTGCTAAGACACTGCGCCACGGAGCCGCCATATCTTCATCAAATGGAAATCATTTTGTTTTACTTATCTTAATTTAATAAAATCAACTGATTTCAATATAATTTTGTAAATGTGTATCGCTTGCTGCAACTTGAGAGATAAAATAATTTTTATCCCGTTAAGTGACCCTCAATATTTTTATTGCGAATTTAAGTATTTTTATAGGAAAAAGAGTCGTCGGTAAGGGCAGAACAGCGTCTGTCCAGCTAGTTGTATTATGAAATGTAATATAATCTTTGTTGCCAGCCAGCAAGCATAATTGATATCGTTAATTAATTACAATAATTTAAATTGCTGATAAACTACATACTCGACGGTGAAAATAACTCTCTGAGGAGACCTGCTGAGATATAATACATTTGGTGGATATTTTGTAAAGTCTGACGTTCTCTCTCAAGACCATTTTATCTCAAAAATTAGATACAAGCCCTGCATTAGAACCTTAATTGGATACGGTTTTACTTTTGCTTAAAAACAAAGGATGATAGGACGATGAACTACTAGGAGATAAAGACGCAATAATGTTGCAAATATTAAAATTAAAACATCATCATAATTACAACAAAGACAGTGTTGCTCTATGATAACCTAAGTGAAATTATGAGAAAAAAAGACAAAGGATCGCAGACATAATTAATGCACATATTCACGAGAAACGATAAATTATTTTTATGTTACATTTAGCGTATAACGTCATACAGCTTTTAATAAATCCCTTTCTTATAAATGAAGTTGTTTCAATAATTAATTATTAATCTCTCTATCTTCGAGGAAACTACTCTAGTTAAACAGAGGTTATACAAAAAACCCAAGTTGACCCTTTTTAAAAAGAGATTGGTATATATATTCAGTTTTCATGAAGGGCTCAATTATATTATGTTTGGTGATCAATTTACTTATCATTTCATTGCTGCCTTGTCATAGATAATCCTTATCTTTATATATATATAATTCTTCTGTCCGTGTGTATGTGACTGAACTCCCTCCTACACGGCTGCATAGATTTTAATGAAATGTTGTGTGTTATCAAGTTGATTTGATAATGGTTTAGATTCACAATTAGACTCCGTATGTGGCGCTGTTGTCGAGATCCTGAAATGACTGGTGCGAAGGCGGGGCGGGTTGCTATAGTACACATATTATACTATATTGAGAGTCCTTATCCTTTTCTAACAGTGTGGACAATAAAGGCCATAAAAAACTAAAGCGACATGCAAGTATGTACCCTCAAAATGTTTTTCTTTGGCGCCAAGCTTTAGGCGATATTGATAGAACATAATATTGTACTATTAGTACGAGCTACTCAAAATTGTGATCAATTTATAATGGCGCTCGTGGTGATAAAACTTTTAGGTTACGGCTACAGTTTTAATTTTAGATCTAACAATTTCCGCGATCTGTTAGGAGTTAACGAAGTTCGAATTTTTTCTTTCGCAATATTGTATCGAAGAATTAAAGTCCCGGCTTCAGAACGTACTAAATTATGTGGACGTTATGTTATACTTTTTAGTTAATTAGCGGTTTATACTTTTTTTTTTGGAGCTTTTTTAGTGGACTAAGCAATATCACAAGCTCATGGTAACAATAAGAATATCATTTAAATAGTTACACTAAAAAATTCGTTTCCTATACTATATTTTCACCTTTAGGGTTAGAAATTATTCTTAAAATTTAAATATAATTATAAAAATTTAAATATTTAATTAAAAAGAATTATAAAAATCGGTTCACAGGAAAGAATGCGCTAATAGCGCATACATATACAAAAAAAAGTCGAATTGAGAATCACTTAGGTACTTTTTTGAGGTCTTCTAAAAAGCCATGGGACGGGGTGCGGTGATTAATGTTTTATGCCGCCACAAGAAATAAGTGCTTAAATATGTATCAAGTATGGTTCGTAATAACTAAAAAGAAATGTTAATACGAAAATTTAAGAAAAAAAAACGCGTAAAATGCTACGACTGTTAATGATGCTAGTTGAAATCATTGCCGACTTTCACTATATCAAATGATATAGTACGAGTAATAATGGTATGTTATGTATATGACAGATTATGTCTCTCGATCGATTTGATATTGCTGCAATAGCTATTAAAAAGCGCTTACTGCGTGAATTTATACTATATTTTGCAAACCACTTCTTCCCTGGGCTACTTTTTTATTAAAAATTATATTTCATACTAGGATTTTTTTCCTATGTCGTGGAGACGTTTTACATATTTAAATTGCATTTAGACAAACATACAGATCTGAAAAAAAATATTTATAGGCCATACAAACACTTGTTCCGTGCGGCATTCGACCCCGCGGCTCTCAAAGCCGCGACTCAATGCTTAGTCACTGAGCCATCACGCCGTACCACTATGAAATTTTGTGTACGTAATAGAATACTTATGCTATTAGATAATTAAAATACCGCCACTTTAAAAACTATATTTATTTAGTAAAATAAAAAAATACATACAAAAATTAAATAAAAAAAATTGATTACTTGTCACAGGAATGCTGTAACCAATACTGATTATAATTACTACAACAGATAAGAAGTATGCAACATCGTTTTTAGGGTTCCTTAACCAAAGGGTAACCAACGGGACCCTATTACTATTTACTAAGCCTCCGCTGACCGTTCGTCTGTCTGTCAGCGGGCTGTATCTCAAAATCCGTAATAGGTAGACAGTTGAAATTTTCACAGAATGTGTATTTCTGTTGCCACTATAAGAACTAATAATAAAAATAAAAATTAAAGGGGGCTCCCCTACTAGACGCGTTTTTTTTTAATACGTGTGGTTAAAATTATCACTGCAAAAAAAATCTCATGTAAAAATATTTTTCCATGTATTAAATTCCTACTTATGTATGCTATTTTGTTCTTACTTGTTAAATAAAAGTATTTTATTGTAAACAAACCGTAACATGTATTTTGTTGTATCCACAAATGTCATATACGAGTATGTATAAGTGCAAATAACGAGAATCGTCAATTTATTTTTTTCCCTTGGTCGACATTTTTGCTTCTAGCTCGAAAAGGCGCGGTATTGACGTAGATTTTTTTTCTTTCCTTGTATTACTGAATAGTAAACAAATCTAAAAATGTCATTAACTCGACATCGGCAGCTATCGGCAACAAGGAAACCTCTACTTAAAAATCATAAAGACGGAAAATTTCCTTATGATACTTAAAAATTTAAAAATTAAATAAATAAATAAAATATTTCTTATAAAAACATAACGTACTTGTAAACTAGATATCCTGAGCAATCCAAAAATGTGTAATACTTACATATTTCCTTGAAGAACTTAGAAAATATCTTAAGTTGAACTTCCATAATGAGTAATCTAATTAATATGAAATTATCGAAGTGTAAAGTTTGGGCAGTTTGGGTGTGATTTTAAATACCCAAAACTGATTTTTTTTTTACTATTATATCGGATAGCTCTATCTTTTTAGAATGTTAAACAATCAAAACGTTTTCAGTAACACGACTTTTGTCCAAACCATTTTTGAGATGGAATGCACCGTTTGGTCCCATAGTGCGTCCGTCCAATCCATGTACTCGTATTTCCATGGCATACACACCACCAAGAAAAATAGCACTAACTATTTCTAAGCCGAATGCCGATGACATGAAATTGTACTCCTGGTACACTTAGTCAACGGTGGTAAGTACTGTTAACAGGAACCTAGGACACATTAACAGTTGGTTTGACAAGTTTCAGGTAATTAAAACTATAATATTAAAGGGAATAGGATAGTGAGGGGAATAAAGTCATTATCATTACTTCCAGTTGCTTTTAGAAGGCACCTTGGTTCATATCAGCTTAGATTTTATTATGGCTAGCCGGCTAGCTGGCTAGCTGCCTAGCTAGAGAATATGTTAGCAAGAAAGACACCGGTACTTTCTTCCAGAAGGATGCTTTCACGGACCTCAATTTATTCTTTGCCATTTTTTCGATTTACATCTACAAGTTTTCAAAACTTTATCTCTTAAGTTTTTTTAAAATCTCATACTTTAAAATTTCCACCGTGTTGGAAAGTGAATGTTACTGGAAGCGATAACGCCACGTGCGTACACGGGTGATGCAAATCGATTCGACCCGCGCTGATATCCGATCGCTCACGGTCGTCGAAATCGCCTCGGTTATGTAAACGGTGCGTGTTTGGTAGAAACGTAACCGTAATTATCGTTTATTAATAGGGGTAAGTACGTTTTTATGTCGCGGATTAATTTAAGGAGCTATGATGGACATCTTGTCTAGCATTATCATCATCATTACAGCCCTTCACAAGTCCATTGTTGAACATAGTCCTCCTCCAAGGAATGCCACAAAGCACGGTCCTGAGCCACCTGCATCCATCGACTTCCTGCATGTCTTACCAGGTGGTCACTCCATCTAGTGGGGGGACGCCCTACACTTCGTCCGCCGGTACGAGGCCGCCATTCGAGAACCTTTTTTCCCCATCGGTTGTCAGTTCTTCGAGCTATATGGCCGGCCCAATGCCACTTCAGCTTACTAATCCGTTGGGCTATATCGGTCACTCTGGTTCTACTGCGGATATCCTCATTCTTGTGTAGCAACAAAAACTAAATTTGGTAATCATAGTACCTATAACCACAGAATAAATAATAGTACAAGAAGTATAACGGTTACTACTCAAAGTCCACTGCTGAACATAGGCTTCCCCCATAGATTGCCTCATAAGGAGTATATGGTCATAGTTGCCACGCTTGTCAAGCTGGTTGACAACCGCAGTTTTCTATTTTCAGTTGTTATTAGGAAGACGCTGCTGCACTTCTCTTGATTTGTTTCCTTCTGTCGCCTCTTACACTTCTCTTGATTTGTTTCCTTCTGTCGCCTCTTACAATACCCGCGGGATGACATGGGGTAGTGGATGTTCTTACACCGCCACTACACGCTAAAATCCAGATAGATAGAAAGATATCCAGAATATTAATTATTTCTTCTTCAGCCTGTAAAATTTCTATTGCTAGACATATACCTCTTGCGTTGTAAGGTTCGAGTGTTTTCTACCGACTTCAAAAAGGAAGAGGTACTCAATTCGACTGTATGTTTTTTTAAATGTGTGTTACCTCATAACTTTGTTCTACGTTAACGGATTTCGATGATTCTTTTTTTATTTGAAAGCTGGTGTTTCTCATGTGGTCCCATATAAATTTGATAAAGGTCTGACCAACAGTTTTTGAGTTATCCTTAATAATATATATTGAAGTCGGTAGTGTACAAAATTTTTAATTTTAAATTATTCTCGGGTGGCGTTTACTCCATATAAACGTTTTCCTTTATTTTAATTTTATTATATTCCCTGAATAATGACACTAGATCATTTTTTTACAATACTACCTATGTCTACCACTGCCAATATTCTATGTATATTTCTTCATTTTTTTTACACAGAACACAAAAACAAAAAAAAACATATAGACGTAGCTACAATCCTTAGTACGAGTTGCAGTCTCGGTTGTCTAGCTTGGGCGTTTGGGTACAGCTCGACAGCAACAGAACTGCAAAAACTTATTCTTCAAATGTCTTGGCGCTTGGAACGACATTTGAAGAATAGGTTTTAACAGTTCTGTGGATATGTAGAAGAGCCACGCTGCAGCTATATTATGGTTGAAGCACGAATGAGTCGGCTCTGCCGGGGAAGGTTCCGCTCCCACAGAATACCAGCGTGAAATAGCAGTTTAATGCTGCTGTGTTTAGTATGGTGAGTGTAGAGAACCGGAGACCCTTTTTACTGGAAACGAGGATCTGCATTTTGATTATTTACCGAAGAAAGATGTAAATGTATATCTGCCACAGTATACAATAATTACCATCAGGTGGACTGTGTGCTCGTTTGGGGTGATAACGGCATTCTGCATTTTGATTCTTAATCGAGGATAAATGTAGATGTCTATGGGCCACAGCATCCACTTACCATCAGGTATACTATGTGCTTGTTTGTCACCTATATTAATAAAATTAAATGTTTTCACGGGTTTAGATACTTGTGGAATGTTTAGGGACGATGGCAGGAGACCCGACGGTACAATTTTGGTCCCTTGGGAGAGAGGTAAAGCTCCAGTGTGGAAAGTTACGAGCGTAGATACTTTGGCAGCCTCTAATCTCAAGAGTACCTCAGTGCAAATAAGAGTCTCTGAAAGATGAATATATATTTGTACCATTTGCTGTAGAGGCTATCCGTCCGTGAGTTCCACGTTTGGTGAAGGAACTTGTGATAAGGGGGCTGGTTCTTTTTTCTCTCAAAGGCAAAGTATAGCCTTCAGTGTGGAAAAGCAGCCACTTTCTTGACACTGTACCGTGGGGAGTAGGACTGTATGATAATTTAAGTTTTAATTTATAGTTTTGTTTTATTACGACATTAAAATATATTTGTATACTTATATACTTACTTATAGTATTGTATATTTTAATGTGAAATAAGGATATTTATATAAATAAGACATCGGCTAATAATCAATAATGACAAATTTATATAATATATTGATACCAAAAGCCAAGCATCAAAACCAGTATTCCCACCAGAGTACGGATTATATTCTATGACTTGAGTTACACAATCGCACTGTTGACCAGTCTCACAGCCATTGAAACATCATCTTTCAAGCCTAACGAATGTGCACCCTTCTCTCTGTGAAGTTGATGACTATTTTAACTACGTTTTTATTAACTCGCCTGCTCGAATTTAGTTAATGATTTTAAACTAACTTTCCGATGAGCTAGAGACTTGAAATTTTTAACATAGCTCAGAATCGGATGGCAATGTAAGAACATGAAAAAGCGTGGTATATTAAAAAATTAATACATAATTTTAAAAAATCTTGTTATATGTGTAATACTGTAATTATTATACTGTGTGTGTATTATTATATTAATAAATATAATAGTTTTATTATTCTCGTTTATTTTTGTTTTTACTGCGAAAGTACCATTTACCATCAAGTGGACTGTGTGCTCGTTTGTCACCCCTATTCTATACAAAAAAGTTCGGTGATATACATCTAACGAAGTCATAAAGAGTTGATACAAAACCGGACAATATTTACTAGCTAATGAAGAAAAATTAACATTGAAAATTTATATTCAATGGATTAACATAAAGAAACAATTTATTTCATGAGTGTTAATCAAAGGTTACAGGCATTATATTAAATATATTAAAACATTTCCGTGTCACCATTTTTTGCATTTTTACTAAATTGACCCAAAATTTTATTACGTTATGTTGATGCTTGTTCGACAGGTTAAGTAAATAGTCGCCTACTTTTACACACGTTATGTAATCGATAAGTATATGAGTAACTTCAAAATAATTAATTATTCCGACCGGTTATTACACTGTACAGTTAGTTGTTCTTCATAAAATCACTATCTTTCTATAAATCCGACTCGGTTCGATGAGAAATTTGTTCAAACATAAAATTAAATATAACAGGCATTTTTCTCTGAGTTTACTTATTTTAAAGTAACGTTAATTTAAATTTAAGCTAGTAATGTAATTTCAGCGTTGCTTGATATAGATATTACGTAAAATGGCACAGATACCCTGCTTTAATAATTGAATTTCGTTTCATCCGCAATCATTTATAGTAATAACTTACTTGAACAGTACTTGATTCGATGGCCGATATTAACTTTATATTAATTTGCTAGACCAATTTAATTAGCAGTTTTAACAGTGTTAAATATGTTAAAATTCTTGCATGAATTTAAATGTTATTGATACATAGATAATATTATATTAAAAATAGCGTGGTAATTAACTATATTATAATCACCACAGAGCTGGTGCAAATAGGCTAGCCAACCCTAATAAATAATATAGTATACTACTATATTATGGGTCCGAATACTGTAATTCTTAATTAAAATTTATGGTATCTGAAACTTTAATAGGTTTATTATGTTTTTTTTTCTAATATGGGCGCTTACACTATACCTAAACCCGTGCTCGACGTACGCTTATGTGATAAGTTCGGAGAGGATGCAGTCTTAGAAATGATGGGACATAACTTATTCACACCTTCTTTTTTTTACTCTTAAGAACCAGCAATCTGTTTTTTCACAAACGTCGCGTCTAGTAGTAATTTGAATCCCAAGGTCCACGACGAAATAATAGTCACACTATCTGTCCGGTCGAGGCGCTTATCCATTAGAGCAGGGTTTCCCAACCTTTTTTGACCAGGGACCACTTTGATTTTTGTAGTTAGCAGGGACCACAAGGTGAAAGAAAAAACTGTGTTGATCTAACAATAAATTATAATCACAACTTTTAACATAATTATATGTATAAACAATTGAAAAGAAGCATTCATTAACAGTATTATTTGTGTATTTATTGTTTAAGCTAGTAGGTACTTACTAACGTGACGCGCGGTGCTGCACTGCCCGCGTGACGAGAAAATAATAAATGTGTTATTTAAAATTTATGTTAGTAAATTATTTAAATCTTTCGCGGACCATATTTAATCTCTTGCGAACCACTGGTGATCCGCGGACCACTGGTTGTGAACCCCTGCATTAGAGGATAAGCGCCTGACCAGACAGTATTAACTTTGACTTAACTTACAATATGCAGGTACATAATTGTATTTTGTTTGTTGTTTCAGTGATGCGATGTATATAACAAATTAAAATGCGTGTGATGCAAAAGTGCTTTATTACAAAATTCGTTTTGTGTTCAATTTGTTGTTTGTACATTCATTTTCCACTGTATACGACTTTGAGAATAACACTACTTTGGTATTTTGGCCTGGAAGGAGCCGTGGTAGCTGAAGGTATAAGCCCTCATCTTAAATGTGAGCTAATAAACTTATGCTCACCAGATGTTGCTAGTTGGCACTGAGGTGAACTTATTTGTTACGCAGATAGTCACACAGTGTCATCACATTGAAAAGTTGCGTTATAAATAATAGTTTTTCGGTTACTAGTGTATGTATATAAACAAAACAATGCCTGTGTTCTGTATTGTAACTTTTTTAAATTCTTCGGTAATCCCTAAAAAATAATTTTAGGGATTTCCGTAGTTTGGTTAATCCGTTTCTAATCTAATTAATTTAAAATATAACTAATGTTTCAGAAAACAACATTAATCTCTACGCTTTTCTAACAAACTAACATGAAATCTGTCAAATATTTCATCAACTCATTCCTAAGTGGCGCTGCCCTGGTAGCAGAAAATGTCGTGGTGTCATTGTCATAGTTACGTACGCATCAAGTTCGATCCCCGCGGTCTATTGATATTGTTTCTCGTTTAAGCATTTGCAATGAAATTTCAAAGAACGCAAATGTTTCATCGTCGCCGGTACCAACGAAATTGCTAACTGAAATTTTCAGTGCTGATTTACCACGTGCTCGGCGAAGATGGTCAGCATTGTGAGGAATACATGTGCGAATAATATAAAAAATAAAAATGTACCACTATGTGATTTGCCGACAAGGGACGCACTAGACGAACGTTTATCCATCAGCAATCAAAACTAGCTATGCGCTTCCACTGTTTTAAATTGAACACAGTTTGCGGCTATTCGCATAATACGCTTAATGAGACAGTACCCTAAGAAAATTTAAAGTATTCTCAAGAAATGGTATACATATCATCATCATCATCACAGCCCTTCACAAGTCCACTGCTGAACATAGGCCTCCCCCAAGGAATGCCACAAAGCACGGTCGTGAGCCACCTGCATCCATCGACTTATATAATAATATAATAATTGTTAATTTAACGTTAGCCGTAAGTCGCTAATTAAGTAAAGACTGAAGTATAATATCTATGAACATTAAGTTAGGTTTTTGGTATTTAAATAAATTTCTTATGTATCGTGGGGGCAGTTGCATACATAAATTTCATGAGGACAAACATCCAGACCCGAAAAAATGTTTGGGAATAAACTATAATCAGTAATTATTCCGGGCCGACACGACTTAAGAACGACCCTATTCCTCTTTAAAATGCCGGAAACACATTAGCACTTTCTCATGTGTTGCAGCTAATAATGGGCGGCGGGTTTAGCAAATGCTAAAAAGTCCGCGCCACTAATAACGTATATCTAAAAATAAAAGCATAACATAATAAAAATATAAAAAGAAAAGAATAACGTATGTAATAAAAGTATATATTTTATACGTGGTAGAACCACACTGCAGCTATGTTATGGTTGCAGCAGGCTCTCACAGAATACCAGCGTAAAATAGCAGCTTAATGCTGTTGTGTTTCGTATGGTGAGTGTAGAGAACCGGAGACCCTTTTTACTGGAAACGAGGCATTCCATCTTAGTTCCAGGGGTGACAACGTATCTGCATTTTGATTCTTAATTAAGGATAAATGTTGATGTCTATGGGCGACAGCATCCACCATCAGGTGGATTGTGTGCTCGTTTATCACCGTTATTCTATAAAAAACATATAATTATAGAATATTGTCTACTGTCTATATGTGTATATAATACTGTCTATAAGTATAGAAAATTGTCTTTTCAGTACGTTGGACATTATTAACCACGCAGTGACGACACGTTGTAAAAGGGGAAAGTATCAAACGGCCCGTTTTCCGCAAAGCCGTATACGTATTTCGAGGGCGGTATCGGATAACGAGGCTACAGACGTCGGTTCTCACTCGAGCGACCTCTTTACGATGTGGTGAGCAATTAGATAAGCGTTACGTAACACTACGACAGGTTGTTGAGCGAAGGGTTCATTATGCTTTAGATTAAAGATTAAATATTTTGAAACTAAACCTATCCAAACACCAAATACATGATTGCACTGTAAATCATGGATTATTCGTAAATACCGTATCTACCCTACCTATCGTAATATACATGGCAGAGTCATGCTGCAGCTATATTATGGTTGCAGCATGAACGGGTCGGCTAGACCGGGGAAGGAACACGCTCTCAGTGAATACCAGCGTAAAATAGCAGCTTAACACTTTCACTGTCCGGTTTTCAGACACAATAGTAAGACAATAGCAATGAACTATATGTAGTGCACAAGACAGCGAAAGGGTTGATGATATGCCTCTTATCCAATAAAAAGGTTCTCCGGTTCTCATCACTTACCATACGAAACACAGCATTAAGCTGCTATTTTATGCTAGTATTCTGTGAGAGCGTGGTCCTTCCCCGGTCGATTCGTGCTATAACCTCTATGCTGTAGACATCTACGTACATCTATCCTAATCAAAGTGCAGATGTATTGTCACCTCTGAGGACTTCTATAGAATGCCTCTTTATTAGTTGCTTACGAAAAGGGTTTACGGTTCTCCAAATTCACCATTCGATACATAGCAATTTACGTTGGTATTCTGTGAGAGTGTGGTTTTTTCCTGGATTTTTTATGAAAGCATTTTCAATTAGCTCATATAAGAAATGAAATGGAAAATAATTAACATCATTATCTTTATTAATATATTATTAAATTTTATAATATTTTTTTACTTCACCAATTCCCCTTAAGACTTTAAACCCATTTAAAAATTATCCAGGACTCCTCAACACACCTCAAAAAGCAGAACATGTCAGTAGGGAACTCTACGTAGGACACTCAATAAGTTTTAAGATATACAAAAAGTATTCTAGATACTATTAATATTTATTTTACATGTTTTCAAAATATTCTCCATCATGCTTTATACAAAGTTCCATTCGCCTAAACCAACTCTGAAAACACTTTTGCCAGTCTTGATCTGACAGGTCGGAAATCGCTTCTTCGTAGGCAGCCATGGCTTCTTCGGCGCTTGAAAAAACTTGCCTTTTATTTTTTCTTTCACTCTTTGGAACAAAAAGAAATCACAAGGAGCTAAGTCAGGGCTGTAGGGTGGGTGACTTAGAGTTTCAACACCAGATTCCTTAATAAATGCTTTTGTTCTAAGGGAGGCATGTGAAGAGGCGTTAACGTGATGCAGCATGATTCCCCGAAGCCCGGTCATTGGTCTTCTCTCCCGCACAGCTTGAAAAGCTTTGGGTAATGCAACTGTAGTATACCATTCAGAGTTGACTGACCTACAATTTTCCAGCATTGACGTCGACAAATGTCCACTCCGCGAAAAAAAACTAGCCACCATTTTTTTGGCGACGTTGCGAGGTCTTTGCAGTTTTGTCGGTAACTGTCCTTCTGAGTAGACCCATACCGATGAACGCTTTTATTTTCCGAATCATATTGATAGATCCATGTCTCGTCACCAGTAAAGATTTCTGAAACACGCTTAGATGCCCCGTTTTCAAAACGTAGACGCATTTCATGGCACCAATCCACACGAGTCTGTTTTTCGCTTTCGGAAAGCAAACGAGGGATCCATCGACAACAAAGCTTCCTCACTCCAAGATGTTGATGTAGGATGGTATAAATGCGCCTCGAACTAATGCCTACAATCTTTTCAATGTCCGTATATGTGATTCGAGGGTCTTCTCGCACCAACATTTCAGTAGTCCATACATTTTCTTCCGTTACTGCTGTTTGCGGGGCCCCGGTTCTTTGGTCATCTTTAAGATTAATTTTACCCCTTTTGAATTCAGCAAACCACCTAAAAATTGTTGCGCGTGATGGAGCTGAGTCCCCTAATCCTGATTGTAACCGTTGTAAACTTAATTGTTCGGTTTGGTTTAACCGATTTAAAGTCATAATATATCATAGCGCGCAAATGTTTACGGTTAAGATCCATCGTTTTAAATGAAAAGCGCGGGAAGCGTTGCAGGAAAAGTAATAGAACTTTGTTTTTTTTTTAATATTGAGCAATTGGCTTATGGAGTTCCATTTTTAAATAAATTTGCTTTTTAGAAACATATAACACGGGTTTGTTCCATTTTTAAATTTCGAGCATATCAAAACTTATTGAGTGACCTACGTACTAGCAAAACCGTGGTGGGTTTTGTTGTAGTTTAGGGTAGAGAAAAAGTTAAATGCTCGGAAAATTCTTGAAACACATTTTCTTGTATAGATAGGATTATGACAAGGCCACATTATTATTTTTATCTAATATTATATAATAGAGATTACATTTTATATATTCATAAAACGCCATGTATTCAAGAACTTAAAAAGCTAAATAACTAGGCTTTAATCCCACTCAACATAAATAAGAAAAATTATAACTTACGAGTGTGTTTTACTTAAAAATCATTTTATTTCCGCGTTAAAAAAAATAACTTGACCGGAAATAATTTCCAACCGGTTACCATCAAAGTGATTAAGATAACCGAGAAATTCATATGAAAATTGTACAAATATTTTAATTATACTCATTTAAGATGCAATCAAAATTAAATATTTAAATAGAGGCCTTGTTTCCGTTATACATATTTAATCGCAATAACAAATCAAGTATTTGAATTTGACCATGTGTCCCAATGTGGTTACACATCAACAGTATCATGCATTGCATCCAGATCCAGACATCTTAGGATTTTTACGATCGTGTATGGCAAAAAATATAAGTCCAGCTTTTGATAGTCCTGTTGTATCAAATTTAGTGTGGGTTTAGTAAATCCACTTTATAATTTTAATTGGGGGTTGTGATGGCGAAAGGCATTGTTTTTACTGGTAACGTAGCATTCCATCTTATTACTTATCAGGGGTGATGACGCATTTGCACTTTTTAAACTAGAATAGATTTAATTTTTGTCAGAAACCAACAAAATTGTTTGTTTTATTAACAATTGATTTGCCGGTTGACTCTGTGCTCACTTGTCACCATTATTTCTAAAAAAATTGTCGTATTGACGAATTGGTTGAAGTGGAATCGCGGGGGGGGATTAATTTCTCTATGCTCCACATTTGGCGCTGATGTACCGAGGATGCGTCGCGAGAACAGATGACGATATTTGGACAATTGGTTAAAAAATAGGCTTGTGTTTAGCGGTGGATTTGATTCACCATCTCTCAAAGACCGCGAGATCTTTGTAGCGTTTTACAAAGTTGATGCTTACGAAACTCATGACACGATATGGATTCTCTACTACTTCCGTCGCCATGTAGCTTGGCCTTGCTGCTATCCCTTCCACAGTATTTTTTTAAGTATTTTCAAACCTTACTAGATCACTTTTTGAAAATATTTGTGTGATCTATCGTCCTCGTTCAAGAAGTGGCAAAACTCGAAAATGGACAGAGATAGTTGCATTACTGTAAAATAGTGTGCAACTTGAGGTAATTTATGCATGTATGAGAATTATTATTAAAATTAAAGACCGTTTTAGTTTTTTTTTTAATTCCTGTGTCATAATTATAATTGAGAGCATTTTTTTTTGATTCTATATTATAAAGCGTAGCCTTAATGCAGCGGATTGAAATGAATTTCATAACGATGAATAAAATTATCGGAATGGGTGTTAATAAAACTGTCACTTTTAATGTTACGGAAGCGGTGGAATAGACGAACTCAGGTGTTTGAATAACTGTCTCTTAAATATTTTGGACAACTTTAATCTTTCATTGCTTAATATTTTAATGTTTTTTGGACTATTTGGAGAAAGATGAGGCTGGAGTAGAGTCTTGAAGTGTGAGGCAATCCCTTAACGAGATGACCTCATTATGTAGTTAATGTAAATGTAATTATATGCGTTGTATGTAAGGTTGCTTACAATTTTACGATCTTCTTCGTCGGCTGCACCTTAGTAATTACATAAAGAACTACAAATATAAAAAGCTTAGCTCTTTTTTTTTGCGGATGGAAAATCATCTAATGACGCCTTCGCTGTGGGTGGAGCGGAAGGAGTGTCAGACTTTACTGACTAAAACCATCCGTGTTCCTTCAGTGCCCTTACGTTCCGGAGCCGCGGTATCTCTTTCGAACAGCCCGCAGCCCCGGCAGGCGTCGGCCCTTGCGGGCCCCTTCACGCTGCTGACAGCTCTTGAGGCGCGCGTGAACAAAACGCGCCGTCGACACGGCCTGTCGTCGTTAGACGGACGGACGGCGAGCTACCATTGCTCGCCGTCCACAGGTCCGCGCCTACGGTGGTCAGGGGCCACGACGTAGCCCCCGACGCCCGGGGCGTCTCCGCGGCGGCCGGGAAGGAAAGCTGTTGCTCTTCCTTCTCCCGCTCCGCCACCTCCTTCGCTAGCATCACTGCTTCGCAGAAGGTGGTGACGGCATCCCATTCCGTCTCGCTCCGGACCATGGCTTCGACCAGGCCGGACGCGAGGTCGCCGCCGCCTATCGCCGCTACGAGTACGGCGGTGTCCGCCCAAGCAGGCACACCTCCACGGTGTGCTCCACCGTGTCCTCCGGTCGATCCTCGCAGGGAGCACCTGGCGTTTCCTCCCGCCTGATTCGGTGCAGGAACCTCCGAACACACCGTGTCCGGTGAGGACCTGCGTCAGGCGGAAGGTGAGACACCGTGGCGTCTCTCGCCACCTCAAAGAGGGTCTTATCGCCGCTATAGTGGCGTGCCCAGCACGGGTTGCGACAGTCGTTTTCCATGTCGCCATGAGATCATGCCGGAAGTCTGTCGCTGCGCGACAACTTGCCGCGGCAGCGGGTTTCCCGGCATAGTGCCTCCGCGCGCCATTCGTGCAGGCGCGCGAGGACTATCGCCTCCAGATCCCATGGCGGCAATCCAGCAAGGAGGCTCGCCGCCTCGCGGAGATCGTGCGGTAGCCGCGAACCATCTTTACGGCAACCACCCTTTGGGGCGCGTTTAGGTGGTGGACGGCAAGCCGCGCCAAACCACGCGCCTCCACCGGGGCCCTGTAAAGGGCCATGGACCTCACGATCCTCGCGTGAGCCTCCGGGAGGCGTTTGGCCCCCAGGTTCGGCAGGAGCCGCCTGAAGGCAGCCTCGGTCCGTTCCAGTTTGGGAGCCAAACGTCTAGCTTAGCTCTTGACCTCTACATGAAAATTTTAGTTTCACTTTTTATGTGAGGTATATTTTACAAGAAAAGTATAAAATTGAAGTATTATAGACTACTTACAGCTGATTCTGCAATCGTATATAGAAGTTTTCCATCAAATAAATTATTACCTAACTGAATATTAAAGTGAAAAAATTGTACTATTCTTATAACTGTAATTTTTAATTTGTTTATTTATGTTGTACTTTATGCTATGAATAAATTTTATGTGAGGCTTGAAAAATCAGTCTTTCATGTTGTAAGGTAATCGGACAAATCGAATCTTTAGGAAAATATTATCTATATGGTAGTATGTACTTAATATCTATAAATTATATGAAGATAATGATGATGATGATGATGAAGATCAATCTTTAGGCAAATCCTAAGTTGATTTGAAAGAACTGAATATTAATCAGATTTAGTGGCCGATTATGTTAGTTCGGGACTTTGGGGTGACCTTTAGGCCCAGCCGCACCATAACCCTCTGGCAACAAGCTGCACCTAGTTTTAGCCATGAACTACTACTATTAAATACATTTTAGTTTAACTATCCCAATTAATATAATCTAACGAACATAAGCCCGCGGATGATTACGAAAATCTGTGTTTGATTCCAAATATCCGGCTGAATGCAAATGCAATCGTCTTAGGATTTTCCGCAATGGTTCGATTTGTTCGATTATTCTACGACATATAAACAGGGCTTGTAATCTCTTAGCTAATGTATAAAATATTACATCTTTATTTAACTACTAGGACCTGCCCCGACTAACATGCTTCAATTTTAATTATATGTATAGATGAATACATTACATACTATATCTAGGTAGGTATGTGATGTATGTATGTATGTCATTGCATTTAAGCCAAGCTCTACATGGTTTTGGCTTTTTTTATAGAATAAGAGTGACAAACGAGCACACAGTCCACCTGATGGTAAGTGGTTGCTGTGGCCCATAGACATCCACATCTATCGTCATTTGCGAATTTAAATGCAGATGCGTTGTCAGCCGTGAGGACTAAGATAGAATGCCTTTTCCAGTAAAAGGGTCTCCGGTTTCTACACTCACTACATGAAACACAGCAGCATTGCTGCTATTTTACGCTGGTATTCTGAGAGCGTGGTTCTTCCCCGGTCGAGCCGACCCATTCATGCTACAACTATACTATTAATATAGCAGCAGCATGGCCTACCACGTAGAGGCTGCAGCGCCAATGGTCGGATCGACAGTGGACCAAAGTCTTAAAGTTTACCAGCGTTTAAAAGCAGCGTAATGTTGCAGTATTTCGTATGGTGGTCGTAATTAAAAAAATCTTTGTGGATATTATCTTACATGGTAAATCAATTACTTGAAATATTTTGTTCTAGAGCCGTGGTAGCTCAGATGGTTAGCGCTCGCTGTGAGTCTCACAGTACGCGAGCAACCCGGGTTCGATCCCCGCCGGCACCAATGAAATTGTTAATTGCAATTTTAAGTGCTGATTTACCACGCTTGACGGTGAAGGAAAACATCGAGGAAACCTGCATGTCTGAGAATAAAAAATATTTCGAAGAAATATTTAAAGAGTTCGCCAACACGCATTGGGGCAGCGCAGGACATTTCTTGCCCTAAAACCTCTCAGAAATGAGAGGAGGCCTGTGCCCAGCAGTGACGTATAGGCTGTAACTTTACTTTTACTTTTATTTTGTTTTATGTTTCTTAGCTTTACAGGTTTCTTAATGATTTTAGATTTAGTGCTGAACGCCTAAAATTACAATTTTGCGTTAGTACTATAAAATTTAAAGTGTATCTCTTAAATTCATGCCCTTATCTAATTTTCTGCTAATTTTACTTAAACTGGTGGTAAGGGTATGAACCTTGCTAATTAAAGAACGAAGCTCTACTTGTAAAAATACCAAACAAATCCCACAGAATGATGTTGATACACACATGATATGTCGGTAAATATTTCAGAGTTCATCATCATCGTCATTAGGTACAGCTCTTAAAGCCCTACACGTCCACTGTCGAACATCGGTCTTCCCCAAGTAATGCTACAAAACTCCTATCCTAAGCCCCCTGCGTATATCAACTTCCCGCACGTCTTACAGATTCCACTATATCTAGTGAGGGTACTGTACTACACTTACCGGCTTACCGCTTTCAAGCTTGCATGCCTTTAATAACTTCAAAATGTGTATAATATACAGAAGTGGATTAATCTAAATTAACTTAAATATAATTGAACCTTAGTCGAAATCATGACGTACTTCGTTTAGTATTCTGCAATAACAGTTTCAAGCCACCTCTCAAAAAGCTTTATGATTACAGATAATCGTTAAAAGGGCATTCATCTTGTTTCGCTGACAGGTGTAATGAGATGGGCCGCGAGCACTTGCGCGTAGTATTGTTGGTATTGTAGGCCGCTTGCGTGTGCAGTTGTGTGGTACAAGTCATAAACGTTGATTATGATAAACTACCAAGCACACGTTTATTCAAAGACACAATAACAAAAATAATGATATCCAATATCAATTATTTACTGATTACCTGTAAGGTGTAGGTACGGATTTTTTTTTATAAAATAAGGGTGACAAATGAGCGCACAGTCCAACTGATGGTAAGTGGATGCGACAATAGAGTAACAAAAATATAATCTGTTTTCAATCACATTATAACTTCATAATCATCATCATCATTACAGCCCTTCACAAGTCCATTGCTTTACATTGCCCTTCCTCAAAGTATGTCACAATGTACTGTCCTACCTGCATCCATCGACTTCCTGCATTTCTAAACAGGTCGTCACTTTATCTAGTGGGCGGTCGCCCTATAATTCGCTTAGCGGTACGAAGCTGCTACTCGAGAATCGTTTAATAAAATATGATAAATTATACTAAATTTACAAAAATAACCAAACAATTCGGTCATGATATAATGATATTAATACACATATTTTTATAAAAGTAAATTCAAAAAATTACTGTATACGCCTGTGACTTACACTAACATAACCTGTCATTATGATGAAATTTTCGATGTTGCAGCGGACATTAGCCCATTTGTTTGCTCCTGAACTTCTCAAGAGATTATTTGAGATTCGTCAAATGTCAATCTGATTTGTAGTGGTCAATTTAACCTTTCATCATCATGTAAAACTATGTTTATTATGTTTTAATAACGATTTGAACGTCTATGCCAGGATACAATTGAAAAAAAGGTTATAATCATCTTTTGTTTAAAATTTAATTTAAATTAACTTAAGGTATGATTCCGACCTCGACTGCACTCAGCAGTCCTGCTACTGTGGTGCCACACAGCAGTGCTACCGCTGCATTGCTGCCGCGGCATTGCTGCGGAGCTCGGAATATTATCTCATATAAACCTATAGAGAATATATGGACACCAGTAGTGCTGCGGCAGCACTGCTGCGTGCAGCGGAGTTCGGATTCATACCTTTACTTGTTTTTCTTTGCACGTCTTTCCGGTTTAAAACCAGTAATCAATGTTTCAACCACTTGCTGACATCAATATAAATTTTATATTTTTAATCATCAACTGTTTGCTAAGTTTAGCTATCGACAAAATCACTTAAAAACTTCGTAATGTGCCTCCTTAGTATCTAGTGAAAATTTTGTAATGAAATCATTGCAAAGGATCATTTCTGAATAAAAATATTTTAATTCTTTAGTTAGCATACGATCAGTAATTTTGCTAAAGTACGAATCGTAAGAGTCCATAACTAAAAAAAAAAATAAAATTTTCATTTCTATCACTAAGATTATAATTACTTAAAAATGGCTAGATTTAAATCTAGACCGTTGACGAGGAGTGAAATTACCTAGAAATTATAACTAACACCTAGATCTCTTTGCTGCGTCTCTTTTAAATAATAACTAACTTTAGTTTCCCATGACTGAGACATTTTCTCACCAACTTTCACAGCACAGTAGTCAGTCGTCACAGTAACATACCTAGTGGGTACTGTGACAACTGACTACTATAACATATTACAGGATGACGTCGTGTTCCATACAATAAATGAGACGTCTAGCATTATACAGCGTTTTTATATCGTATATAAAACAGGTTTCTTTTTAAAATTTTCCATTTGAGTAATTTTTTCACATAATGTACATAAATAACTTTTACTAAGCAAGGTCGATAGGGTCAATAAACTGTGCCTATACAAAATAAAGAAAGCAACGCTTTACGTCATACATGGTGTTTTTTTCCTTCTTCATCAGCTCGTAAAGCCGCGCTCTGATATTATATTCTGTAGAAATCTTTCATTAGGAGGTTGACCCCGTCGTCATTGAAAATTAGTTTTTTTTTAAAATTCTTTGGAAAATTACCTTTTATGTGCCTTTGCCCATCCTTAAAAAAAGTAAGTCATCGTAAATTTTTAAAAGTACAATGAAAGAAAGATGTTATAAAAATGAAATCGATTAAATCGATATAAGCCCGTAAATATATTTCTCATCGCAGTAAAATGAGCCGTCTGCGAAACAATATTATGGTTCGGGCTCTTTTTTTTTTCAAGCTATGTTTTGCGGTCCCACGCTCGATTGGATCCAATAAAAAAACCAAGGCAATGCAATCCTAGCTCACCTCGGAACAGTGACCCGTTTCATGGACTCGCTTGAATGCACTCGCGGCCAGGAAAAGTAACAAACCGGGAATATAATGCAAATATTTATCAACTCAATTAAAGTGAATAAATAATTTACCGCAGAAGTATTGTCAAGAACAAGTAGGGTCGTGGTACGAGAGGGGCCGAGAGTCATGCCGACACCTTAGACCAAGGTTTCCCTACCTTTTTTTGACCAGGGACCATTTTGATTTTTTCGTAGTTATCAGGGACCACAAGGTAAAAGAAATAACTGTGTTAATGTAACAATAAATCATAATCACAACTTTTAACATAATTATGTAATAAACTGAAAAGAAGCATTCATTAACAGTATTATTTGTGTATTTATTGTAAAAGCTAGTAGGGACCTACTTACTAACGTGACGCGCGGTGTTGCACTGCCCGCGTGACGAGAACATAATAAATGTATTATTTAACACAATTAGGTAGGTAAAATATTTAAATCTCTCGCGGACCATATTTAAACTCTTGTGGACCACTGGTTGGGAATCAATGCCCTAGACGGAAGTTATTCATCTAATTGGCGATATGTTGATGACGGGCCAAATTAAGGGTATACTCTTGCTATGCTGCTGTTTCGTATGATGGATGTAGAGAGCCGGAGACCCTTTTTACTGGTGACAACGCATCTGCATTTTGATTCTTTATCGGAGATAAATGTAGATATCTATGGGCCACAGCATCCTCTTACCATCAGGTGGACTGTGTACTCGTTTGTCACCTTATTTCTATAAAAAAAATCCCTGACCGACGATGTGAACGAAACGAGAGAGGTGTGTCAGGATCGTGCCAAATGGAAGTCCGTAGTCACTGTCTCTCTGGGCGACAGACGTGAGTGTTTATGTTTATGTATAATGTCACTGGTATGTATGATGTATGTTACCGCAATAGCTGAGCCTTAAGTGTAAAATCAATGCGTCATGGGAAGACATAAAATAATTTTGCCGATTTATGCAAAAGGCGTCGATAGCTATTGTCGAAGAAAAGGAGCTATATATCACTATTCCTTTGTTTTTATAAATTAAAGGCACACAGTGCACCTGATGGTAGTGGATGCTGTGGCCCATAAACATATATATTTATCCTCAATTAAGAATCAAAATGCAGATGAGTTGTCACCCCTGAGGACTGAGATGGAATGCCTCGTTTCTCTAAAAAGGGTTTCCGTTTCTCTACACTCACCATACGAAACACAGCAACATTAAGCTGATATTTTACGCTGGTATTCTGTGAAGAGAGCGTGGCACTACTTTCCTTTTACCAATTATCTGACTGCAACAAAACATCTTACTTAAGTATTCGCTATTCAGTCGAATAGTCCGTAGATATTCGGTATTCATGAGATGCAGGTGGCTCAGGACCGTGCTTTGTGGCATTCCTTGGGGGAGGCCTATGTTCAGCAGTAGACTTGTGAAGGGCTTTAATGATGACGATGAGGATTCGGTATTCGACCGAATAGGATAAAAGTAGCCGAATTGGCCGAATACAGAACAATAGCCGAATATTCGTTGCAAGTCTAATACCTAATAAATAAAGGTTTCTTTTCAGTTTTCAATATATAATCTTTAAAAAACGATGTCACTAAGCTGATGTATATTTGAGCGAAGCCAAAATATAGCCATACTCGTAAGATTATCTGTCATTTTATTACTACACAACACTCATCATATTAACTCTGAATTATCTCCTACTATCTACCTATTATTATCATCTACCGTGTCATGGCGGTGTAAGAATATCCACTACCCCATATCATCCCGTGGGTGTCGTAAAGGCGACAGTGGGAAACAAATCAACAGATGGCCAGCAGCGTCTTTCTAATAACGACTAAAAATAAAAAACTTCGGTTGCCAACCCGCTTGCAAAGCGTGGCAACTATGACAAATATCCCCCTTATTATGCAATCTATGGGGGAGGCCTATGTTCAGCAGTGGACTTTAACAGGCTGTAACGGTTACGGTATCTCCTATTATCGACTTTTTGATGACCGCACGGTCTACTACGTAGCGAGTCTTGAGTTCAAATAACAACCGGAGGCAACGCTTGCGCAAAAATATAATTATTGAAAATCATTTTTATACAGTTGCTCAAAAGTAGCGTATTGCAGGGACGTATAGCGTTCGGGATGTGGGCTATACATACTCGAGCTTTTTCTACCTTTTCCGAACTCGTGCGTTCTCTTTCCCAACTGTCAAAATAATGTATATTAAAAAGAAAACCAACCACGAAGTTTTTACTAAAAAAAATTCATAGAAGTTTTTATGATTCATGCAAATATTTCTAAAAAGAAGCTACTAATTTGTTTCAATATCAGATTTAATGATTTGATTCAATGAGTTAGGTTAGTTTCATTTCATTTCATCTCATTAAATTTCATATCAATAAAAAAAATCAACTGAAGACTTGGCTGTATGGGCATAGTTCCTTTGCCTTCCCAGAATGGGTGAAGAAAACAAAAAATCTCTGCTTATATTCTTTTACGGTTGGCGCCATTTTCCAAAAATGTTCTTTGCGAGTTTAGTTGTTTGTTGCACAAAATGAGTAATTTTGACGATATTTTATTTGAATTAACACCACCGGAACTCAGTATAATTGCACAAAATGCTTCAGAACATTTTACCGGAAAAGTCAAAAAGTCGCTACATATCTACATATGACGAATTTATTGCGTGGAGAGAAGAGAAAAAAGCAAATAGTTTTTCAGAAAATGTTATGTTGGCATACTTCTCGAACTCTCAGCAAAATTAAAACCTTCTACGTTATGGTCGAGGTTTTCGATGATAAACCGTATGATTATTTAAAAATATTAATCAAATCCCTTTTTTTGTAGGTTGCGCTGATTTTTGGCGTAGTTGGAGCTTGCCGCAGAGAGGAGTTAGCCAATATTACTTTAAAAGATATTGAAGCCCATGGAAAAATGCTATTAATCAAGATTGCGAATACAAAAATAAGATACCAAGAAGCTTTGTTGTTGAAGGAGATTTTCTTAGAATAGTGCAAAAATATATGAATCAAAAGCAAAAACCGACCGTTTTTTCAAAATTATCAAAAAGGAAGTGTACAGCTCAAGCAATCGGAATAAACAAATTTGGTAATATGCCAAAAAATAGCTACGTTTCTTGGTCTGCCGGATGCTGAGTATTATACTGGGCACAGCTTCAGGAGGACTTCTGACTCAATTTTTGTTTAGGGCGGGATTTGGCTGGGTCTCCAGGGTTCAGCCATTGCGACGAGCACTTCCGATTATCATACAGTATCCACTTTTCATCACAAGTAATGATTCGATTTAAAATCCCTTCATTATTGTGTCGGTTGAGCAAAGTAACACAGCAGTCGACGCGTGTTTGCAAGTTCGATTCACTCAATTCATGAGGTACCCATCGTTCAAGTTTTTTTACTTTCCGATTTGCTTCAAGTGGATTAATACAGTTTTATCACTTACCCCGAAGCCTGCAGCTATCTCTGAAGTGCTTTGTGATGGATCCGCTTCCACAATAGCCTTTAATTCTTCATTTTCCACTTTGGTCTCCGGTCGTCCACGGGGTTGGATCTGAAGGTCGAAATTTCCAGAACGAAAACGTTGAAACCAAAAACGTACCGTGCTTTCTTTTGCGACACCAGCGCCGTACACATCATTAATCCTTCGAGCTGTTTCTGCAGCACTAGTGCCACGGTAGAACTCGTACTCGTAAATATACCGATATTTCATGTTTTCCAATGTGCAGTAATAAGCGACGCCAAAGAACAAAATAATGAGGAAAAAAACAAATGAATGACTGTTTTGAAAACTCAAATGTACCAGCTAAATGAATTTATAAATTTGAATTTGGAATTCTTAACCAAAGAGGAGATATTTCAGATCAAAGTGGTCAGTACGACAAAACGCTAATTTCATATGTAAGGACCTAATATTACATCTTTATTTAACTACTAGCGACCTGCCCCGCCTAAGATACTTCAATTGTAATTATATGTATAGATGAATACATTACATACTATATCTAGGTATGTATGTATGTCATTAAGCATTTAAGCCTAAGCTCTACATGGTTTTGGCTGCAGCGCCAATACCTCGGATCGACAGAGTAAGGACGAAAGTCTTAAAGTTTACCAGCGTTTAAAAGATATTGAAGCCCATGGAAAAATGCTACTAATCAAGATTGCGAATACAAAAATAAGATACCAAGAAGCTTTGTTGTTGAAGGAGATTTTCTTAGAATAGTGCAAAAATATATGAATCAAAAGCAAAAACCGACCGTTTTTTCCAAAATATCAAAAAGGGAAGTGTACAGCTCAAGCAATCGGGATAAACAAATTTGGTAATATGCCAAAAGAAATAGCTACGTTTCTTGGTCTGCCGGATGCTGAGTATTATACTGGGCACAGCTTCAGGAGGACCTCTGCTACATTATTGGCAGATTCAGGAGCCAATTTGACGTCCTTAAAGCGACTAGGAGGTTAGAAGTCAGACAAAGTTGCAGAAGGCTATATTGCTGATTCATTAAACAACAAACTAGAAACTGGGAAAAAAATCACACAATCCATTAATTTAAAGTCCAGTCCGTCTCCTTCACATGACAATACTGAAGAGAACGTTCGTCCATCTACCTTCGTTGATAATGATAATTCATCAGATCCAATTCCATCAACTAGCAAACGCCATTGTATAACACCTTTGACAAATATTTATGAACAATCATACGAAATTAATAATAGTTTGTCTCAAACAGTAAATATGCAACCTAAAACTTCCCAGTTAGTATAAAAACTGTACCAATTTCAATGTAGGTATATGTGAATTATAACTTTTATAAGAAATAAATGATTAGTTAGTTGAGTTTATTGTGTTTTATTATTTTATTAAATTGCTTCATTTTTTCGCAACTGTATTAAAATTGTTGTTCATCACATCGTGTTGAACTGTCATTGCAACTTGTTCCGATTGTCAACCTCACCGGCTGCGCCTCGGCTCAGGCAGACATTTGACGGAACTCTTTGCAATGACAGGCTTTCCGCACTCGTAATGAAATATACTATATGAAGATAATCCCTCAGATTACGAATTTTCTTTTCTGGCACGCAGCCATTAATTTATATTGCGAATATATGTAATTTTGGTCAAAAAATATAGAATTTGATAACTTGACTACAGCGCCACCTATTCTGGTCTAAATAAAATATATGATATGACCTCAATCGTTCAATTCGTTATGAAATTACGCGATCACCAACATACGCATTAACGATTATATAATATGTAAAGTTTATTGTTTTTATTGCTTGATATAAGTACTCGTAACCTCTCTCATACTCATAGCGTTACGCATGTACTCTTTTTAGTCTGTGCATAGCGGTGAAGATTTGCTGTGGCATTTGGCAACCGCAGTTTATTTTTTATTTTTTAGTTGATATTATGGAGGGTAGAGGTAAGGAGGACTATCTCTGTGTATGAAAAAGTGTCCGTCGAAATGCGTTAAATTAGTGTGCGTTACAATAACAGCAGGGTAAATTTTAAAAACAGCGCCCCAAGTCATTAGTGTAGGATATTTGAGGTTATATTTTTAAAAAAATTGGCCTATTTTTAAAAGTTTTAATACAGTTCACACTAAAAATTACTAAACGTATTTGAAGTTCACAAAAATAAAATCACTGTCCACGTTTTCTTACAGCAGTTATTTTAGGTTATATTTAAAAAATATTTTTGGACTACGTGAATAGTTGAAGTTTTGTATACTCTGCTGTAACTAACTACTCTAGTCACCAAAAATATATTTTTTTTTAACTCGGTACACTTCAATCCATCTACAACTGGCTACATTCATACCATACCCTGTATCTACGCTAGCGCCATTCTGGAAGATTTTTTAACTGTTATTTACATCTTACAGCTGGACACTTTTTCATCTTGTTCCCCATATGAGATAGTCCTCCTTACATCTACCATCCATAGTTGTTTTTAGGAAGACTGCTATAGAAGTTTGCTGCCAGTCTACTGGTCTGTTTCTCTCTGTCGCCTCTTACGACACCCACGATTACATGGTTTTTTATTAGAGGGAAAGGACCACGCAATGACAGAATATCAGCGTAAAGTAGCAGCATAATGCTACTGTGATCGTGTGGGTGTAGAGAGCCGGGCACCCTTTTTAGTGGTAAAGAAGTAATCCATTTTAGTTCTCAGGGATAACAACGCATCTGCATTTAGATTCTTAATCGACGACGAGGATAGATGTAGGTGCCTCTGGACTACCTGGATTCTCTTGCGCCGTAATCACTTAGCATATTCTGAGTTCACACTTATTTTAATCGAAGTCGAGAGTTCATTCTTAAGAAGGAGATGATCAATTCGACTGCATTTCCTTTTTATAATGTACTAGCTGGTACCCGGCGCAGTGCTGCCGCAGAAGAAAATTGATGAAATATAATTTTAAATTTGGAAGAGTTATATTGCTTAATTAGAAATTATAATGATTATGATATGTAACTTTCAAATAAATTTGTTATACGCGCGCCATACTGTAAGTTGATTATATGCCCATAACATTCGCGAAAACGCAAGTCGCTTTTTAATAGTTACATTATTTAAATACCTATTAAAAATGTGTATTAAGAGTCGATGCTCTTTGCATAGATTTCACCGATTTCGACTACTTCGTTAACCGCAGCGAAATCTAAAGGATACGAGTATGTGTATAAGATGAGGAAAAACTTAATAGCCGGAATTGTACTTAATGATTCTCGTTATTAAGCGGTTATGCTAATCATTCATTAAAATAATAATTAAATAGCTAACATACAAAGCAATGCTTAGTCATCATCATTATCAATCGTATATATAATCATGGCTTTATGTGGTAGAGCCATGCTGCAGCTATATTAGTAGGATAGTTGTAGCACGAATGCATCCACTTGACAGGAATAGGCCACTTATCGAATACCAGCGTAAAATATCACTGTAATGCTGCTGTGATTCATATGGCGAGTGTAGAGGAACTGATAAAAGCCACGTGGCAGCTATAATACGACTGCAGCACGAATGCATCGACCTAACAGGAATAGACCACTCATCGAATACCAGCGTAAAATAGCAGTTTAATTCATATAGCGAGTGTAGAGGAACTGATGAAAAGCCACGTTGCAGATATAATACGACTGCAGCACGAATGCATCGACTTGACCGGGAATAGACCACTTATCGAATACCAGCGTAAAATATCAGTGTAATGCTGCTGTGATTCATATGGCGAGGGTAGAGGAACTGATAAAAAGCCACGTTGCAGCTATAATACGACTGCAGCACGAATGCATCGACTTGACCGGGAATAGACCACTTATCGAATACCAGCGTAAAATATCAGTGTAATGCTACTGTGATTCATATGGCGAGTGTAGAAGAATTGATAAAAGCCACGTGGCAGCTATAATACGACTGCAGCACTACTGAATCGACTTAACCATGAATACACCACTCAGCGTATACCAGCGTAAAATAGTAATAGTTTAATGCTGCTGTGATTCATATGGTAAGTGCTTATTCACTGAAAACGAGGCATTCCATTTAGTTCTCAGAGAGGACATCGCATCTGCATTTTAATTCTTAATCGATGTTTGTAGGCCACAGCGTCCACTTACCACTAAGTGAACTGTATGCCCGTTAGTCCCACTTAATAAATTTAAGCACAGTTATAAGGCTCTATGACTGGTTTCTGATATTCCCTGTAAATTTTACTAGCTATTGATTCATTATTGTTATGTAGATATAAGATACACGTCGGTTGAACGACATGCCAAATGTCTTTTTTTTTTAACAGAAATCGTCTAACTCATTTTGCACGCGTCACAACGTGAGGGAGTGCTCTACTCTTGACATGTGGCCATACCTCAATTTCGCTACATAAAATCGTTCTTATACTCTTAGCTAGACATCAAATCCATATTGTTATTAACGTTACAATACTTACAGACATTGAATTATAAGATTAGTTTATTTTCTAATTGATTCACTTCAGATTACATAACAAAAAATGTAATTGAAAAAATATATGGACTGCCGTCCGTTGGTCTGTGCGTCGGTGAGTCTTCTCGCTTAATAGAAATGTAAGCAATAGATTTAGATATATCTCATTATTATTAAATAAGATTCCATATAATATTCTAAGGAGGATCCCCATTGATTTTTCTTTATTGAACACAACACCGTTTAAGAGTTATTTATTTTTTTCATCAAAATTTCATTTAATTTTGATGAAAGAAAAAAAAACGCTCACGAGGCGTGCATTTTTAGATTTTCCAAACTATTATTTGTATGGTTAACACGTGCGGTAAACAAAAAAAAATGAGTTAGACGATTTCTGGTTTATGCTTCGCCGTGGGAATAAATGTTAAGTGGTCTCTGCTATTGTTTATCGTTTCCTTTATAAAGTATTTAAAATGTAATTAGTAAAATGCAAAAAAATTTAGTCTCTTCTCTACATAGTATAAAACAAAGTCGCTTCCCGCCGTCTGTACGCTTAGATCTGTAAAGGGTATTTCGCGTATTTCGTGCAAATTCCACGACATTTCTAAATGGCAAATTTATTGTCGAATAACTCCGTTTCTTTTTCTAATATCTATAATATGTATATAATACTTCAACTTTTTGTGGTTTCTACCTTTCGTGTATAGATAAAAATGAAATTACTATCATATCAAAATTCGAAATGATACGGTAATGAGAACGTCAAGGAGGGGAATGATATTGAGTCGTTAAGTGAAGGGATAAGGATGCGAAGGTAATGAAAATAAACAGAAGGCAATGATGTAATAAAATATGCATTTTTAAATAGATATTTAATGATCATATTACTTAACATAGTCAATAACATCATTTCTCCTTGCCTTTATTAGAAATTAGGTCTTGTTTCTTTATTTATATTAAACATTATCTTTGGAAATACGAAATCAACAATCAAAAGATTTTTAGCAAAAAATAAAAATTAGGCTTAAACAAAACTAAACTTATATTTTTAAATGTGCTGATAAACCTGAAAACTCTAGTGAATGTTACATTACACATAAATTATCAACGAAATGTTCGTACCGACGTTTGTCTTCATACGTTGTTCAGTTCGACAAAATTTAAAAACTGTGAATGCTCCTGTTACAAGTGAATGTACAGGTTTATCAACACATTTATCTTTGAAAGTAAAACGAATAGATTTTTCTGCTCTATTTGTCGCATTAAAAATATCTTCTTCATCAGTGTCATCCCAAAAGTCATTCAGTCTTTTTTTCTTTTTCTGTTCACTTATTTCGTCTTTATTTTCTTTGGCGTTCTGTTCTATATTTGTACCCTTACATATAATGAATTTCTCGAAGTTTGTTTGATAAGTATTATTCCCTTTTTTTATTTTAGCAAGATTCTCCTTATCAATATAAAACTTTCTATTTGCCCAATCAGTCACATTTATATCCGATAATATTTTGACTTTCTGCGAATACGGTCTGTTTGAAGATTGATCTTTGAAGCTAATCGGTTGATCAGATTGAGTAACTGAAAAACCTGTGTTGCTTATTTCTTGGATAATATCTGGTGTTGTATTCTCATCGAGGAAACTCCGAAATTGGTTAATATTGACATTTTCGTAGGATGGAATATTATAATGCCCAATATGTTTACCGTGACTGCAAATAACTTTATTGCCACACTGAAAACAACTTAGTTTTCTTAAACTTATTTTAGAGCATCCAAATGACCAAAGAGCTTGGTGCACCATCATTGTACCTTTGGCTGCTTTTAAGACTGTTGGAAAACTTCTTGCTTCAATGTCATTTCTTGTTACAATGCGAATGTCAATCTTCACTCTTGGTCTAAGACAGGCTAAGAATGATTCTAATGAGTCTACGTCACTGCCAAAGCGGACTACTTGATCTACTGTTCGTTTGAGAACAGCACCAACTCCGTCTGGCGCCCCTTTGCCGTGTCTAGCTTCTAAGTAGTTCCAGGTCACAGATTTCAATTGTGTAAGATCACGGTACAGTTGGCTGATCATATAAAAAATAAAGCGATTTCGATATTGGCTGGTTGGACTATCAGAAATAAAGTGTATTGTATCAATTTGGGTCGAAATCTCCATTACATACCCAATGGTCGGTATCAAATGTGCCCAAATAGCCGCAGCATCGTGTTGGGTGCATTCACTTACAGTGCAAAAGCTATATTGTTTTTGAATTCCAACTTCTGGGTCTATCAAGTAGATAACACATGTGTGCAGTGATATTTGCATTCTACTACCACCAAAGTGAAAACTCTGGATTTCTTCGTTATATTTAACGCAGTAGTTTTCGCTGAAGTCGACGTGAACCACTACTTCTTGCGGAGTAAGATTATTCTTAAGCTCTTTAATATTTCTATATTGAATCAAAATATTAGTGCAGTGTTTCATATAGGTTATAAGAGTATTTTCTAATTGAAAAATAATGTTTCGTGGAAAATCATATAATGTTTCTTTTTTTGTTACTAATTTTGTTTTCTCCTCATCTTTTACATAATATTTTTCAGAGCAATTACTCCACTGATAATATTTAATTTTTTTGTCATTATGGAATTCGGCGTAATCTAAATTTTTCAATTGACATTTTTCACATGTTCGATTCAAACAATTTTCATCGTAAATGTTGCAACATAAGCTTTCTAAAACACCTGTCCCGTTAGATTCTTTTAGTATTTTATTTGTGTTAAGGCATTTTATCAACAAATCTACATTAATATGAACTTTGCAAGCACACGTATTCCTACTGGACTCCTTTGGAAATAAAACCCAAAATGGGCGATATTTACAAAAAGTTTGATACGTTACTTTGACATTAGAATTATTCGTAAACTTTTTGTACAGATTGGTCAATGTGTCCGTTAAGTATCTTTTCTGCTTCCTTATTTGGTTTTTAGTTATATATTCTTTTTTATCAGCTGCAATTCTAGTCACCTCGTCATCGTCAAAAAACTCCAAAATTTGTTGCTCTTTCAAGCTTTCACTTCTAGCTATCATATTGTTACGAGCTTGGGGTTCTAGACAATTAAAACTGCGATTGAATTACCAAAATTGACACTTTAATTATACAACACTAATTACAACTTTAAACCACTAATAACAAAATACAATTTTACTACAGATCGCTTAAGTTCGTAGTTGTATCGCTTCGAAGTCCTCGCTTGTATCGCCAATTCAATACTGACTCGGTCGCGGTCTATACCGGCCTTATATAGGGCCTCAGATAGTTTCAGAACCTTCTACTGTAGAAACATCTAGAATGTTCGAGTACATATCGGTCCCGAAATTTCTAGAAGGATCTTGACTCTCCTAGTTCTGCTACTCGATACTAGAGGGCGCTAGTGGTAACTAGTGTTGCCATGTATAAACCATTAATAGTGGCGCGCAACACTGCCCCTCCTAAGACATGCTCGTCCCGAGCATTATGGCCCATAATAACGCGCCAGTCGATCCACATGGACGATCTTAGAGTACCTCTTGCACCTTTCTGTATCCGGTAGGTTACGTCATTGATCCTTGTCACAATCCGGTACGGTCCGTCCCATTTAGCTTGAAGCTTAGGAGATTTCCTTTGCTGCGAACTGGATTGTGTAACCACACTAGTGAACCTTCGTCAAACCCTTTGTTGTTCATTTTGCGACACCAGTCCTCGACATCGTCACAACAGTGGACCCAGTAAAACCGTTCTCGGATCTTCAGTAGAGCTCGCTTAACTCCCAGATGGCCTCCTGAACAACCATTATGGTACAGCTGTGGAACATCCGGTACTTTAGCTTTAGGGACAACCATTTGCAAATGACAACTGCCTCCCCGACCATTTTCCCATTTACGGCACAGGACTCCATCCTGAATCAACAAGCTGTCCCATTAAGCCCAATAGCTTTTCGTGGTCGAACTCATCGCTGAGACGTCGCTCCACTTGGGCTTTGGAGCACTGGCCTTCATCCATTCCAGAATCGGCTTGATGTCCGGATCTTCCTGCTGTGCATGTTGTAGGCTGTCCTTCCACTCATTGCAGAGCTGGTCTGTCCTGAGCATCCTCACAGATACTACTTCCTTACCCTCTTGCCTAGTACAATGCTTGCAATCTTCAGGACAAGGTCTTCTTGACAATGCATCTGCGTTGCCATGAGATTTCCCGCTGTGCTGGGCGGTGCGGATAGCCGCACTGCCCCCTCGAGATAGTTCACCTTCCTTTCTACATTTCGCTTAGGCAGCTGGATCGAAGATGGCCCCTTTCCCCACAGCCGTAGCACCTAGGGCTGTATCCTTTATTGCAGTCGCGAACTGTAGCTGCTGCAACCTCCCTGACGCGATGGGAACGATGATCCTGTCGTACGGCTTCCACCTCCAGTGCATGGGCTAACGCGTCCTTAAGCGTCACGTGGTGCCCGGCCTCACAGCAGCTCTGACTTCAAGGTCGCGGATGCCGTCGATGAATGTCTGCAGGTTCCCAACAATGAGCGCAGGTACAGACTGGTATGCTTTTCGAACCAGCTTTTCCACCTCAAGGGCCCACTGCTGCAGGTTTTCGTTGCTGCGTTGCACGCGATCTTTGAGCTGCGCACGAAAGACGTGTTCCAAGTGAGCGTCGCCATATCGCCTCAATGCCTCAAGGGCTGCTCGTAAGTCACTTCCTTACCGAGAGCTTCCAGAACAGTTAAGGCCTGGTCGCGCAGGCCTAGGGTGAGAGCAGTCATGGCCTGACTTTTATTCCAGCCGTTCGCTTTCGCGACAGCCTCGAACTGGATTTTGTAGGCCGACCAGGAAGAAGTCCCGTCGAACGGCGGCACTTTGAATCCACGTAGCGAAGGTGTTGTAGCTACCACGGGCTGTAATTCCATCCCCAATTTTAGTTCGTCCAGTGTTTTCTTCGTCAGCCATCACGTTGTTAACCCGATTGTTCACTTGGTTGATTCGGGTTTCAGCTTCCGACAGGCGGTTGTCATGTTGAGCAACCCTATCCTTCACCTCCTTATCTCTTTCCCGAAGGTAGCGTGAAGGTCCTTCATGAGAAGCATCTGCTCCTCCTGTCCCCGCTGCAGCCGCTCTTCCAACCGACGGGCCTGTTCTTCCTGTCGGCGGGCCTGTTCCTCCTGTCGGCGGGCCTGCTCCTGCAGCATCATCATCAGAGCACCTAAGTCAGGTGCTGCAAATGCAGGAGCTGCTGACGGGCCGACCTCCGTGGTCGGCAGCTGGCCTCCGACGCTTGCGATGTTGTACCACCAAATCGTCTCTGGTCCGTCTCCTGTTGGCGTTGACTTCGGGTACGGATACCCTCCATGTCATCTTTAGGTAAAATCGGCATGATTAAATCCCTTCTGACACCAATTGTTACGAGCTTGGGGTTCGAGACAATTAAAAACTGCCGATTGAATTACCAAAATTGACACTTTAATTATACAACACTAATTACAACTTTAAACCACACTAATAACAAAATACAATTTTACTACAGATCGCTTAAGTTCGTAGTTATCGCTTCAAGTCCTCGCTTGTATCGCCAATTCAATACTGACTCGGTCGCGGTCTATACCGGCCTTATATAGGGCCTCAGATAGTTTCCAGAACCTTCTACTGTAGAAACATCTAGAATGTTCGAGTACATATCGGTCCCGAAATTTCTAGAAGGATCTTGACTCTCTAGTTCTGCTACTCGATACTAGGGCGCTAGTGGTAACTAGTGTTGCCATGTATAAACCATTAATAGTGGCGCGCAACAATATTTTCTTTTTTATCTCTTACTGTGAATATTTTTGTTTGTGTCAAGAGCTTATATTTTTTAAACTTTTCTTTTTCGGTCATAACCACATTAGAGAACTCTTTCTTGTCTTTTTTCCTCAAGCACTTGTACCCTTCGCCAACACTTCTTGAAAGTATTTCACCAAATATTAGTCTCTTTTTAATTTCTTCACGCTTTTTGGATCTACATTTTCTACTAATTGTTCTACTTTTTCTTCAGTCGATATATTCTCGTTTTTCTTCTTATTTTTCATTACTCTATACAACATTTTTCTAATGGCATCTTTCTGTTTCTTCGTTTTTTCTATTTCTTGTTTCAAAATGCCTATTTCTTTTTTATGTAGGTAGCGAACCTTTCTCAGAAGAACATCTTTCTTTAGGCACACTTGACAAGAATTACTATTACCGGAATCCAAACGATTTAGAGATGAATTAGGTATGGGGCTTGGAGCTGGTCGAGTGAGAGGATCTTGTTCAGCTGGAAGTACTTCAGTGTCACTATTTGGTGGAGAATTATCTAGTAACAACTGTTGAATAGCTTTCTCTTTCTTTTTTCTTTCATAATGACGTTTTGAATTAACTCTCCACTTCTTCCTCTGAACTCTCAATTGTCTAGGTGTCATATCTTTTGCAGTACTTATTTTTTTCTGTTCTTTTCTTTTAAGGTATCTTGCTCTTTCTTTTGCCTTCAGATCTGCATACTTTTCAGGATCTTCCTTAATTTCTGCATACTTTCTTTGCTTTTGTAATCGGTCGCGCTCTCGTTTCTGCTCTAATGTTTGTTTGGCTTTCTTTGGCATTATTAATTCTTAGTAATCTGTAACAACACATAATATGATGTCATCATATCAAGCTCATCCTTAACTTACATTTTACTTTTTATAAACAAACTTAAAGCTACATCAAGAAACAAAGTAAAAACTATTAATTCTTTATTTTATTATGCATTAAAGTATTATTATTACTCTATTGTAGTAGTATTATTGTGGAAAGTAAATCTTAACCACGGGTGGGACTAGAACCCGGGACGACACGGTTTGCAAAGTGAAAATGCACAGTAAAAAATAATAATAAATTGACATAAAAATATTCTAATTGCCCTCGTTTTGACCTCACCACCATCGCTAAAAAAACCGACGGTAAACGAAGGCAGTGAGGAAGAAGGTAATGAGGTTTTAATCTTTATCCAATTTTTTTGTTAAAATATCAATGTTACGAATCTCATGCTTATTCTAATTTACGGAGGTAATCAATAGAATTGATAATTAACTACATATTAAACAAAATCATTAATACTCACTTAATAATATGGACGATAGGAAAGAGGACGACTCCAGAATAATCACCTCCCGCGAAACTTTATACGTAAATATTTTTTTCCACGAACAAGCGTGAACCTTCTACGATGTTTGCTGGCTGACTGAGACATGTGCGGGGCGTAGCATGGCGGTATAGCAACATTCAAGGCCATACGCCGACTATAATTTAGATTTTCATTAAAACCGATGGTAATCAGAATTTTTTTGTTAAACATATATGTAATAAAATTTCATTATATCGTGGAGTTATCGTTATTTATTTTGGATGTAAACGTTGTGCTTTTTAATAAAGTTTCATAGTATGGTTATTTTTTATATTTAATATTGATATTTTTGGTTAAAAAACAAAATTATTTAGGAGAGTAGTAAATGGACACAGAAGAAAATGAGAATTATTGAAGTTTATTATTTATAATTTATTTATTACTTTATTTTGATCTGTAAATATTACATGCATGTAAGCATAACCTTATTACATTTAGATTCCTTTATAAGAAATGTAGATATTTAATGAAAAAATAAGGACTTTTCTCCTGGACGTGTAATGTGCACGAAAAATGAGAAACACCTAAAACTACGCAACAGATTTTGATGCGGTTTTCATCAATAGACAGAATAATTTAAGAGAAAGGTTTATAAATATAATACATGCATATTATATATTATATAATTATTCTGTGCGTGTATATGTGACTGAAGTCCTCCTAAACGGCTGGACCAATTTTGATGAAATTTTGTGTGTGATAAAGTTTATCAGAGAATGGTTTAGATTCACAATTGAACCCGGTAGGTGACGTTGTTGTCGAGAACCAGAAATTAACCGTGTGAAGCTGGGGCAGATCGCTAGTATATAGCCATTGTGGCTATAATCGAAATTAAATTTTAAATGTATGTTTTAATCATACATTTTAATAAAGATTTTAGTTTCGTCTTAATCTTAATCAATTTATATAAACTTGTATGAACATAAATACTACATAAAATGTATTTTATCCTAGTCCACCATTAATCTAAGCAGATATTGACAATAGACACACATACAAGGCGGTGCGGAAAACTAAAAAGAATAATTGTAAAAAAGTTTTTTAGTTAAATAAATATAAATACACACATGTTTTAAAAAATTACAAAATAGTATTCTTTAGTTTCTGGGTACCAATTTAGTAGAAATAAACTCCAGTGCTTTCAAATCAGACTGATGACTGCTCGTATTTAATCTTTTAAATAATTGCAATATTTAACTTTCATTGGCAATTTATTTTAATAACACTTTATGTCCTAAAAGTTGATGTAGTTTGCTTCTAATAAAAAGTCAATTAAAGTTATGGAACTGCACAAATTGGTCAGTTAAATTTTATCTTGTATTGCGATGCTCGGAAACGCACTTTCATATGTTATCAAACCAATAGTGCTAATAAATAGATAAACTGCCAGTAGGTGTACCTAAGAAACCATATACGTATAGTATAAACGTTATTTATTTTAAAAGTAAGATTTTCCTGTTTCAATGTTTTAGACGAAAAATATGTAAATATATAAGAATAGAATATTTTTTTATTCAATATAGATTACTAGTAATTCTTATTGAAAGTATTTTTTTACGTTTACCACTGGTTCGTAAAAACCTCTGTCCTGGGAAGAACCAGCAAGAAACCCAGCGGGACTTTTTTCAAAGTAAATTAGACAATCAGAACACAAGTTGTACAAACTACTTACAAAATTTGTTTAAGAAACAGCTTGGAAGCGATCGCCTAATCCCAGGAGTTTATTATTTTTATATACTTTATGTTAAAAGTTTGTTGTTTACAAGTAACAGATAGAATGTTTGCTATATTTAGAGTGGTAGATAATTAATATCTATACAAATAAATAAAATTAAAGTGTCTGTTTATAATGTCAAAGTATATATCGTACTTATAACAAAAAGACAAGTTTTAAAATTTTTGTGTGTGTGTTTGTTCCGGCTAATAATCCGGAAAGGCTGGACCGATTTTGACGGGATTTTCACTGGCAGATAGCTGATGTTATAAGGAGTAACATAGGCTATTTTTGATTTTGAAATAGAATTAGGGTTCCGCGCAAAAAAAAACACATGAAATCCAATCGTAATAAATTAGACGCAGGTGAAGTAGCGGAGAACAGCTAGTATGTATATAATAGTTAATGATAACGATACGCATCACCAACTGCTATAGCCCGTTACGCATTATTCCTTGCAATTAACATACCTAATTATGTCTAATCGAATTAATTTCTTGCTCGAATTGTTTCTGTACACGCAATAGCGCCACCGCCACAGTTTAAACGCAATATCATCATTATAGTCACTGCTGTCCATCACAAGTCCGCTGCTAAATTTGGGTTATCCTCATACATTGTCACAATTCACACAATTTTGTATATTAGCTCAGGAAATAAGCGCGGGCTTTCATAAAAATCATTGCACATTTGATCTCCATACTATATTTTAGTTTCCATCTGTCGCCTCTTACAACACCCACGGGATGATACAAGGTAGTGAATTCTCCTACGCCGCCCCTACACGGGGCAAAATTCATGATAGTACACGATTTTTACGTGGTTGAGCCATGCTGCAGCTATATTATGGTTGTAACACGAGTGGGTCGGCTCGACTGGGGAAAGACCACGCTCTGACAGAATACGAGGAAACGAGGCATTCCATCTTAGTCCTCAGGGGTGACAACGCATCTACATTTTGATTCTTAATTGAGTATAAATGTAGAAAGGCCACAGCATCTACTTACCATCAGAGGGACTGTGGCTCGTATGTCACCCTTATTCTATAATAAAATCTGAAAAACAGTTGACCCTGCAGGCCATCCCTGGAAGGGAACAAATATTTCGAAATTGATAAAGGGCAATAATTTTTGAACACGTCGTTCGATTTTGATTTGCGTGGCGGCATTCGACACAGTTTTTTATGTACCTACAAAAAAGTGTTTCTGATGTCTGGAGTTGATTAATCAAATATTTAGAAAGTTATTTAGAAAAAACTTAAAAACATTTTTTTTTTTTTATTTTTTGAAAATCTTTGAAACGGCTCGACCGAAAATTTAATCAGCTCTAAGTCTCAATGAAGACCTTCGAACGCCGTGTCGCTCATCTCGATCGGTTGATACGTTCGAAAGATAGCGCACACACACCCACACACACACCCACACACACGGCTGGACGCCCAGCCGGGAATAATCGCAACGGCTTCCTACGACCTCAAAACGTGGAGATCTGATGAAAACTCGCATTCTCAAAATCGGACCGAAATCTATAACTTTCAAAGCGGGAAGTTAAAACACTTAAATTTTTTTGACTTAATTAAAATAAACCCTCCTAAATAACATACGTCTGTATAAGCTGTGCATTAAATTGTTGAAATAAAATTTTATTAAATTTCCGTCGAGATTACTTTGTGAGATGACATCACTCTTCGTAACACTTGACGTAAGTCGTTGAACTTACAAAGCGAACCTGTTCGCTGCAAAAACATTTTATTGTTCTTTAAGATTAAAATAATGGGTGGAAAAATAATACCTAAGTTTTCGCAGTTAACAACTTATACAACGCTGTCTGCGAACTTTGCACCGTGTTGATAATACAATGTCGACGCAAAACAATTCGCTGTGCTGTTTTCCTTTTAGAAATGGTTGATTATTTTTAATAAAGCTGAAGTGACAAACGATCTTACAGTTTACTTGATGGTAAGTGGCTACTGCAGTCCATGGACACCAGCAGCCAACTTAAAACAAAGAAGGCAATAATTATACTGGTTCTATATATCCTTTAGACAGAAATACAGCAGTACAGTCACTGCTATTTGGCGACAGAAATAGGTGAAAGGCCTCCTAGACAGAAAAGGGTTCCAACCACCTAGTGAAATGTATGTAATAAAAAAAAAACAAGCGTGAGTGTCGTGGAACACTCGGTTTGAACGAAGTTCCTTACGTTGTATATTATTATTGATAAACGTATTATATTATTGATTAACAAATACAAATAAATGAATTACTAGCGTCTATTAAAATTAAGCGTCATTTAAAATAAAATATTTCTTTCATGGCAAGATAAGTAAAAGTGCGAGGGAGATGGATATTATTCCATCTCGCTTCCTTATAGCCGCGAAGGCCGTCTACACTACGTCAGAAGGGGTCGTGACGGAAAAATCTTACACTTTTTGTCGCCTAGCCCCCATCCGCCAAATTCGTACCGTCCGATAAGGAACTTCGTTCCAAAAACATCGTAATATATTCTATTCTTGCCGGTTGTTATTCTGCTAATTATCAGTTGCTATAAGATTTTTTTTATGGATTTTTACACTTAGTTGATTATAACGATTACCGTTGTACAAACGAGGATAATTTTTAACAATTACTAGCGATGCGCCCGGGCTTTGCACGAGTGATTTCTGGCTCTCGACTACAGCGCCACCTACCGGATCCAATTGTGAATTTGAGCCATCCAAAGACCCACTCAGACGCACACAAAAAAAACATCAAAATCGTTCGAGCCGTTTTCGAGTTTTAGCGAGACTAACGGACAGCAATTGATTTTTATATATAGAGATGTATATATTCCTTCCACATAATTGTGTCTACATAAGTGCTACGTAATTATGTACATATCGGTGCCGTACACAGTGTAGTGGTGTAAGGAAATATACTAAACTTATCTTGATTGCCCAACTCAACTCCATCACAGAACATGGACTTATGCTATAGATTATCTCATGGGAGACTATTTGTTACCCTTGGCAAGCTGGTCGACGATCGCAGTTTCCTCTGTTGCCTCTTACGACACCAACTGGATAATGCGGTATGTATATAACAATTATGTATGCTCCTGTAGCTAGATTTAACCGAAATCTTAAATGATATTTAGAAAAACAATCGCAATTCGACTACATTTCGAAATATTTAACCAATATATTTGTTGATAGAATTTAATAATTATATTTTTTCTGGAAAATAGAATGGAGACTCTGTAAAATAATATCTTTTTGAATCGTTTAAAGGTAAATTAAGACCACCACTACTTCGTTGCCTTAATAACTTTAAGCAAATTGCGAACTAAGGGTTACATACACGTTGTTATCTTGATATTTTATAAGTATTGGACTAAATTAGTTAAAAACAGAAATAAAACTGAACTCTTGCTCGGTAAATGTCTGGCGATACTGTCATGTCATCATCAGGGACAATCAGCAGTTCAACATTGGTCTCAACATCATCTACTATGATGAAAAGTAACTTTACCCAAGGATCTTACAACGGCGTTACCAAAACCTCTGAGGGAGGGTAGGTTATCAGTTTAAACTTCTTTTATTCCTAGTTTCGATAATTCTGATTGCTTGAGCATAGAACACTCGCTACAAAGATCGATAAACAACTCGATTGGTATTGAATTCACGATTGCAGTTTTGTAATATTTATTACTATGTATTATAGTTATTTATTACAAAATTATAAACGGACATAGGTATCTGATTTCCTCAACTCTTCTACGATGCATTATATCGTAAATAGTAAATAGTATTAAGATGAACATGGACAAAACAAATGTAGGCTGGTAGTTGTTGGGAACACTACGCTCGAAGTTGTTGACGACTTCGGCCGAGAGGTCATTCGACGGATCCAACTCGGTTAGGCAGCGTCTGGAAGATTACGATACACGACAAGAATGTACTACCAGTTCGTGTTGCCAATGATGTCATATAGATCTGAGATGTGGTCCTCCACTACTGGTCGTATGAGGAAGCTTAAAGGCGCTCAGCGAGCTATTGAGAGGGCCATGCTCGTCGTTTCTCGGCATTATAGAATTCGTAATGGGGATATCCCCAATATAAACAAAGTAACCGACACAGCCTAACGGATCAGCGAGCTTTAGTGGCAATGTGCCGGCCATATAGCTTGAAGAACCGACAAACGATGAGGAAAAAACGTTCTCGAGTGACAGCCTTGTTGCGCCAGCCAGCCAGTTGTAAGCGAAGAATAGGGTGGCCTCCCACTAAGTGGAGTAATGACCTGGTAAGACATGCTGTGAGTCGATGGATATAGGTGAATCAGGAACATGCTTTGTGAATGATGATGAAGAGTACATAAAATAAGTTAAATTTAAATGCGCTTGTATCCGCGTAGTGTAAAGTGTAGGATAGAGTAGTATAGGTACCTATTCTACACTTAAAAGAAGGACCTTCATTTTCAACCCTTTTCTTTATTTATATTATTACTGGACTTATTATTTGCGCAAGTACCTGTAATAATCTTAATACCTAATACTTTTATGAATACAGAGACAATTATTAAATTTGTTCTGGTTCTTGTCTGACTATAGTTATTGCTTAAACTACACTATACATTAATTTAAGTTCATGTTTACTGTTTTAATAATATGGGATGTAAAATTTTAAAAATATTCCAATAAATTCCAATTTATTAAAAAACACAATTTATTTTTAAATCTCATGCGCCTGATAAAATGAAAAAGCAACATATGTTATATGGAAATCATGCTTAATATTATACTAGGCGTTTCTTATCTTTACTGGACTGGAAGTATCCATATTATTAAGTTATGTAAAGCATGTATAATTTAAAAGTTAAATTTAGTATAAAAGCGTTTTAAATATTTAACATAGACTTTTCCGAACCTTTAAAAAGTAAAAAGTCCCGAGTTAAGAGTTGACTGGAAGAGAATGCCATAAGGCATTAAGTCCGCCCTTTGTAATTTTTTTTATTAAGGTGTACAATAAAGTATATATAAATAAATAGAATAAATAAAACTGATATCAAAGAAAAAAAATCTGCTTCTACACTGAACAGGGCGGTAAAACTTTTTTTCTTTAATAAACCCTTCAGAAAAAAGGGGAGGTCTATCCGGCTGTGAAACGTATGTAGACATGTTAGATACTATCATTGACTTATTTATTTAATGAGAACTAGAAGAAATACAAAAATGATTACTTTAACATGTTCTATAGAATAATTGTAACTTTGTAACTTTAAAGCACAGCATGAACCAAATACAGTGGACCCGACCGTGAATCTGGCCCCTGGATAATCCCCCTCCTTCTGTAATCCGACATGTCCAACATGTAGTTACATACAATCAAGTCGCATTATGAATCCGCCACGGGGCTGGGGGGGGGGGTCCTTCGCGAATACGTGGACACACAGGCTGCAATTAGTTCGAACCACCACGAATATAGCTTGACACGTATTGTCTCAGTTTAAATGTGACTATGGTAGCGGATTAGCGGGCATTAATCATTTACTGTTTAGGTATTCATTGTGCATCACATGACTTTTTTATTATTTTATAATTGATACTTATGTAATTTGTCGGATTACAAGGTACTCATTTTCAAAAAGTTCCGGACTTGGGTTTCCGGACAGGGGGTTGTGGCAGTGCTCTATAGTCCGACAAATTTGATAATCCGACACCGCCTTGCAAAACGTTTGTCGGATTACCGCGGGTCAACTGTATTATAAAATAACAAAAATAAAAAATAAAAATAATATTGGATTAAATCTATATACTTATAAAAAATAATTGAAGTGTCTGTCAGTAATATTGCATTAGCTGACTTTTATTAAGTTCAGTAGGTTATTTGCATGCTATAAAGACATAAATAACCATTTCTAAAATTTTTGTCTTTCTGTCCGGTCTAATATTCGAAATGACTGAACTGAATAGGCTATATTTTATCTGAAAATATTGAAGATAAACTAAAAATTGATTAAATAAATGGTTACCGATTATTTTAAATTTAAATAACACTAGTTTTTTTTATTATGGTTTTATAATATTGTATATAAATCAATGTTATGTAAATAAATTTAACTATTGTAAACAAGTGTTTGACTACTATCCCATCTAGTGGTGAGTTGTGACATAAACGAAGATGGAAAATCGCACTAACAAAAGACTATTTACTCTTGCTTTGTTATTAAGTTGTTGTGACAGCGTTTGTAAGAAGACGATGTAGTAGGATTAAGAAAGGAATGCTTCTGTGGGTAGAATTTGTAGAAATAATGAATGAAGAAAGAGTGACTAAGTATATTTATGCTGCAGAAGTGAGTGGCAGAGTCGGTATGGGACGTCCTAGAAGGAAGTTTATCAACCAAATTCGTGAGACCTTTTCAATATCAAATATGAATCATCAAATAATGAAATATATTAGTTTTTGTGGGGTTCAACAATCGTGATCAATATTATCTTCATGAATCGGCTCAACCAGGGTAGAACCACCCTCTCACAGAATATTAGTTGAAAATAACAGCTTAATGCTGCTGTGTTTCATATGGTGAGTGTAGAGACCCGGAGACCCTTTCTACTGGAAACGAGGTTCCATCTTAGTCCTCAGGGGTGACAACGCATCTGCATTTTGAATTTTAATCGAGGATAGATGTAGATGTCTATGGTCCTCAGAATCCACTTACCATCAGGTGCTCGTTTATCATCCTTATTATTTAAATAAAAAGGCGAATTGAGGCCAAGGCGAGTGTTTTTTTTTTAATTTAGCGACAATGGAGCAATGAACGCGAATGTCGACGTCCTTTTATGAAAACGTATAATTGTACATACAACATGGTAATTTTTATACCTTTTGAAATATATGGGTAAAGGTTTATATCAAACAATACATGCAACGTTTTAAATAATATTTTCAAACACTAATCTCCATGCGCAACAAAGACAGTGATGAAAATATTTAAATAGTTTATAAACTGCAATCAAAAAAAGTAAAAACTAATTCTACAAGCGATTTAAATCATACAGTCACTAATAAGAAAACCTAGAAAAAACACTTTGAGATACAATATTTTGAACAAGCAATAAAAGAAATGCAAAAGTGCAAAAAAGGCATAGATAGTGCTAGTTGAAAGCCTTAAAGTGCTGCCCAGCTTCCATGCTACCCCTTTCCACCCTGTCCAACCATGTCTTACATGTAAGCGCGTCTTGTAGCGCGGTCGACAGGGCGGCGAGAGCGTCCCGCAGCGTGCTGTGGTGTCGCTCGAACATGTTCGTATCTACACAACGTTGTGAGTTTGTGAGCTAGTCGTCTTCGTAATTTTGATAATGGTCATAGTACTTAGTTAAAAAAAGAATTATTTATTACTTTAGACATCTATCCTTACACGTCGAACCCAATGCGATAGTGTCCTCTTTTTCATTATAAACTAAATCTTACACTAATCATAATAAAATATAATTATGTAGCTAAACAAACTAATAAAAACCTTATAAACGTTAAGATTAAAATGTCGCGAGTCCTGTGTTCGAATCGCAATGAAAACCATTGAGTTTTTATATAGTACTGAAATTAAATTTAAATATATTTATTACTTCGACGTAAGAAAATAAAATTTCGTTTGTAAAATATCATGATTTTACAAATCTACTATTCATAAGTACATAGTAATTCAATTGTCAGGACCAAACATTATTTGCACAAGTCTATGGTTTTTAAACCAGTAGATTGACCAGAAGGTTGTTCTACTATCTTTAACAGAAATAAATTAAAAGTAAATGAAATCGAATGTCTCTAGAGCTAGAGTCTACTTCAGATTTTATAGATAGCTTAATGTACTCGTACCATCGGACTTGGCTTTGGAGGGCTGAGTTCCTTTAACTTGCGTATTTGCGTGCGCACTTGTTTCACTATAAAATATGTACTGCGGAGTTGACGAAATTCGATTGTATCATCATCATCATCACCATCAGCCCTTCATCACTACAGCTAGTTGTGGGTTTCTCCCGTTGTAGAGAGAATATTGTCTTGATAGTTTCGATTGGCAGGCGGACTGACGACCGCAGTATTTGTCTCGCCCCTTTGACACTGTCTGGGTTTTTTAGGTTTTGAGTAAACGAGATGGCATTATGCCGTCAATAGAAAGCCATAAGATTTTTCTGGCATTTTATTTAGTCGCCTTTTACGACCGCAAGTTGAGTAATGGATTCCCATACGCCGCCACCACACTAATCCAATTATAAACAGAAGTGAAAATTGGCCAAGATAATATAATTTCAAGGCATCTTATTTATTTCAACATTCATGCGTTTATTATATTATCAATTAATAATTGGGCGATATTATGGTTGTAGCACGAACGGGCGGCTCGGGGAAGGACCACGCTCTCACAGAATACCAGCAAAAAAAATAGCAGCTTAATGCTGCTGTTTCGTATGCTCAATGTGGAGTACCGTAGATCGTTTTTACTGGAAACGAGGCATTCCATATTAGTTCTCAAGGGGGACAACATATTTGCATTTTGATTTCTAATTGAGGTTAGATATAGATGTAGATATCTATGGGCCACAGCGTCCACTTACTGTGTGCTCGTTTGTCAAACCTATTCTATAAAAATGAGAAAGGCTGTTCTTCAGATCAAAACAGCTTAATATTTGTAGTTATAATATTCAAACACATTTTTCGATATTATAATTTTAATAGAAAAATCAAAAAATCCGTCTACTATTTTGTGACAATGTCATGTCGTTCATTATTATGAAATGATATTTATATAAAGCTTCTTTGAAACAGGCAACGTTATTAAAAAATGCAAATAGTTATTTAATAAATTATTCAAAATTAAACATTCAAAACTATTTTAAAAGTCAAGGAATTCACTAATTATCAAATTTTTCTCACTTTTATGACGTAATTTTACATCGAGTACACGAGGTTACAGATCAATGCCGTCTTCATATTTTGCAGCAAGTTGTTTTTTAGTTCCTAATTAATAAAAATAAAAATACGTACATGCAGGATGGTCGTACAGAGGGCCGACTTTCGTCCCTTCCAGCGGACCTCCGGCTAGTTTGGCTGAGAGCAACTCGAGGAATTCCCTGATGCTGTGCAGCTCGCCGCGCGAGGCATCGCTCGGTCCAGGATTCGTCTCGCATTCCTCTTCTGGATATAATTAAAATAAACACTTTTAGGCCTAAATGCGTTAAAGAATTATGTAGGCACGTGGTACAGCTACGCCATAGCACAAATAGGTCGACTCAACTGGTGATTGACCATGCACACAGAATGCCAGAGTAAAATAGCACCATAATACTGCTGTGCTTCGTATGGTGTGTGACAAGAACTGGAGACCCTTTTTCCAAGGCATTCCATCTTAGTCGTTAAAGGTGATGAACCTTTATCGAGGAGATATAGATGTGCGGAAAGAAGGGTTACAGCATTCATATACCGTCAGGTGAATAGTTTTATAGTTCTTTCTCACCCTTAAATATGTATGTATATAAAGAATATTACAAGTGTGGAAATACGTTGCATAATAATCATATAAGTAATAAAACTATGCAGTTTATATCTTTATTTTCAACTGTCGCTTTGCCATGCGCTATAGAGCGACGATCTGCAATAGGCCCACAGCATTTGGGCCATCAACGAATTTTTCCACCACTAGGGCGGCGCCACTTTAGAATGACGTGAAATATTTTACGATTTCATAGCGGGGAAATTAATTTGTTAGGGAAATGTTTTTTTTTATAGGATAGGGTGACAAACGAGCACACAGTCCACCTGATGGTAAGTGGTTGCTGTGACCCATAGACATCTACATCTATCTTCAATAAAGAATCAAAATGCAGATACGTTGTCACCCGTGAGGACTAAGATGGAATGCCATTTTTCCAGTAAAAAGGGTCTCCGGTTCTCTACACTCACCATACGAAACACAGCAGTGTTAAGTTGCTATTTTACGCTGGTATTCTGTGAGAGCGTGGTCCTTCCCCGGTCGAGCCGACCCATGCGTACTACAACTATACTACTAATATAGCTGCAGCATGGCTCTACCACGTAAAGAGCGTGGTCCTTCCCCGGTCGAAATGTAAGGGTTAATGTTTCTAAAATGTAAGGGTTAATGTTTCTTTCTGTAATATTAGTTATATTTTATATTAATTAGATTCGAAATGAATAAACCAAATTACGGATACCTCCTAAAAGTAGAAAAAAAAAGAGTTAAAACTGTGCAAAAAATTAAAGAGCAAATCATTAAGGTATTGCTTTGTGTATATTTAATAATAATCTATAAACTGATAAGCTTTTATTTAAAACTAACTTCTCAATTAAATTATATTTTGTACCAATAAAATTATCCTTAGTCCTAACTTGCGACATCTGCAGGGCTAGCATTTTATCCCCGGGGAAAGGAGAACATGTTTATCCCCTCGCTTTTTATCCACCCTTAGAGCATGGGCACACCGGTGGATATAATATTCGCAGTAGATAAAATGGGAGATAGACTTAGACTTAGATAGATTTTTTTGTATGAATATAAACTTCAACCCACGTCCAATGAACTAGGATAAAATCATCCCTTTCAAACGTCAAAAAAGCATAATTTTTTATCTTTCATTTGACTCCATGCTACGGACGGGGGATATATGTCTACTCGTTATGTCAAACGGGGATATACTTCTCCCCGTTTGACATAACAAGATAATTTTATCTCTTGTCAGTGGATATAATCGGGGGATAAAATTTTTGTCCCCCGCCCATGCTAGCCGGGCTGGTGAGCGGCAGATTAATAGCCATTGTATGAACCGTGTATCCGAAAACAAGGCAACGTGACGATTTTTAGGAGAGGCCGTTGCCTAGCAATAGACTGACACAAGTTGAGACTCTCCGATTAAATATTCAAACCATATCTAGTTTCAATGCACTGATTATGATAGAATTTCCCTAGCGCAGATTAAAGAAATACTCGCCATGGGAACGTTGTCATAGTTTCCACGCTTGGCGGGCAGGTTGGCAACCGCAGTTTGGCCGTATAAGGAAGCCCAAGGTCGCTCAGCGAGCTATGGACAGGGCTTTGCTCGGAGGGGTGTCTAGAAATGAGTACATCCGCAGAGTAACCGACATAACCCAAGGGATTGGTAAGCTGAAGTGAATGGGCCGGCCATATAGCTCGAAGAACTGACTACCGATGGGGAAGAAAGGTTCTAGAGTGGCAACCTCGTGCCTGTAAGCGAAGTGTAGGCCTCCCAGTAGATGGAGTGACGACCTGGTAAGATATGCAGGAAGTCGAAGGACGCAGGCGGCTCCGGACCGTGCTTCGTGGTGTTCCTTTGGGGATTCCTATGTTCAGCAGTAGACTTGTAAAGGGCTGTAATGATGATGATGATGACGAAATAAACCAATCTTTCCATCATTATAGTAATGATTAGCGTTATAAATGAACTTACCTATCTGCTCCAGCTTATCAGTGCTGATGGACCACGGCATAAGAGTAAGCGCTCGTTGTATCTGACGAAGGAACCACGCACCAGACTCGAACTTGACGGGCCTGAAAATTATTGACTTTTATTCTCCTTTTTTTTTTAATAAAAACCGTTGCGGCTCAGTGATTTTCACAGTACGCGAGCACCTCGAGTTCAATTGCCGCCGACACCAGTGAAATTGTTACTTGCAAATTTAAGTGATTTATTTTATTAAGAGCCGTGATTGGTCAGTAAGCCTTTGCGAAAATAAACTTTTTTTATTTATAGATATAGAATAGATAAAGAATATTTTATCCAATAAAGATTAATTATTAAGTACATAAAAAATTGAGAATTAATTATTGTTTATTACTGGTTCGGAAAAACTTCTGCTCAGGAAGACCGTAATGAATGAATAAATGAAGAGAATACGTGTTAATGTATAATAATGTAAAGATAATGTAATACCAGCGTAAAATAGCAGCTACAGTTGTGATTCGTGTGGTGAGTGTAGAGAACCGGAGACCCTTTTTACTGGTAACTAGGCATTCCAGCTTAGTCCTCAGGGGTGACAACGCATCTGAATTTTGATTCTTGACAAAGGATAGATGTAGATGTCTATCGGCCACAGAATCCACTTACCATCAGGTGGACTGTGCTCGTATTTCTCTGCTCGTATTTATCTGTAGCAAATATAGCCATTATGTGGTGATCTTTTCATTCAGTTGGGGACTTTCGGTAGGCTTAAATGAATGAATATAATTTTTAATGATGTCAAATAAAATAAAAACACGGTTACTTGTAGTGGTGGCACACACACGGGACGCCGTCGCCTTCAGTATCTCCCCCGCATTGAAGACAGACTCTTCTCTTTGAAGAAGACCTTATGCTTCTCTTTCTAATGCTTTCATCATCCCTGCAACAAGGATTACATTGCACGATAAGTCAAAAGTAAAAGTATTTTATATGTTAACAGAAGGATGGGTATGTAGATGACCAGAAGCGTCTGGCGTTTGGATTAAATTTTATTTATAAGCTGTATATACATAATTTGTAACCGTGCAGTGGCAGTGTAAGAATATCCACTACCCCATATCGTCCCGTGGGTGTCGTAACAGAGAGAAACTGAAACAGAAGATGGGCAGCACCATCTTCTTGATAACAACTAAAAATAATAAATATATAAAAACTGCGGTTGCCAAGCGTGGCAACTATGGCAATATCATATGAGGCAATCTTCGGCGAGGCCTATGTTCAGCAGTGATACTTTTATAGGCTTTAATGGATGGTAATGGATATATAATTTTAGTGCCAAGATTAGCAGAGTAAAAGATTCTATCACCACATATTATCCAAATGAAATGCCAAAAATCTTATTGTATGGCTTCCGATAGATGGCGCTATAATCATATCGTTAGCAATTATCAACACCAGTGACGGGCAGAATATTTAATGTCTGAAATCGTCCCGGCACATTCCTACAAAGGCCTTTGTCTAGTAGTGGCCTTAAAAGCTGCCGATGAATTATTGATGTGTAGTACATAACAATTTTTTAGTTCCAAAAAAAAAAATGTTTCTGCAAACATATTTATTGATTGAAAATCGAACCTATAACCTGCGTCTTCAAATTATAAAATTAATGGTAAATGACGTCTTACAGACTGTTACATTCAAGTCAATGAGCGTACTCTAAGACATACAGATCTATTATATAAAAATTATTGTGTTTATTCGTATTTTATGCGCTGCCATACCGTTCATCAGGTAAAATTTTGCCAACTTATCAGATGCACTTGCGCGAAGGTTATATACTTACAGTGGGTGGCGCGCGTATCGTACTCGACAAAATTTGAAAGTCATTATATCATTAAATTTCAATTAATGTATTATCATTCCTAATTAAACAATATAACTCTTGCAAATTTAAAACGATAATTCCACAATGAGGGCATCCACGACTTTTTCTGCTACCAGGGCGGCGCCACTTTACAATGAGGTACACTGACCTCTATATATTATACAAGATGAGGTAAAATATTTGACAGATTCCATAGAGGGGGACGATAATTTCTTAGGAAAATGTAAACTTTAATGTTTCTTTCCGTATTATTATTATATTTTATATTAATTAGATTAGAAATGAATAAAACTAACTATAAATGTTACTAAAAGTAGAAAAATTAAAAAGAGTTATAAAGTGCAGAAAATTAAAAATCGAACCACTGACGCATTGTGTTGTGTATTAATATTTACACAAAACAATAACACTAGATAATGATAAACTATTATTTAAAACTCATTTCTCAATGAACTGACATTGTGTAACAAAAAACTTTACCTCAGTCACAACTAGCGACATCTGGTGAGTGGAAGAATATTAGCCCTCATTATAGCTGGTCTGGAATAAAAATTTATGCCGTTTATGTACTATTAATAAGGTGGTTGAAACTTTAGTAATTGTACTTGTAACTTGTGGTCCTTATTCCTACTTTCTTTAAAAGCCCGTAATAGTCCACTGTCATTATAGAGATATGCCGTAAAGAAGTCAAACGTGATGATGTCTCACACCTTTGTCGATGATCTTCGTCTCCGGTTTATAAAATTTTTGTAACTGAAATGTATTTATTTATTATATTTTGTATGTATGTATTTATTGACATATACATATAAATATGTAGGCGCGTCTATAAAATACTGGCCAGATCCAGAGGTTTTACTTTAGCGAAGCGTCGTGTCTGTGGTAACGTGGCAACCGTTGTTGTTATATGGGATTTTGAAATTAACGTCATCGGAAAAGCGTACCATATATTTGCGACGAATTGCTAAACGATCTGTTCATTATATTTTCTTGTACTTTATGTTGTAACGCACGCATATTTGCGCCATCCATCATGAGTGCATCTGGGATGATCCTCTTTCGCCTACATCAGAAGTGGGATAAAGTTCCTCTTTCACCTTTTCATATATAATCTGCCGATCGTTCTTGAATGGAAGTATGCTGTCGGCGTGGGACGCCGGCGGGCAGATTATTTAACGCCGCTGCGGACCGATATTTGATGCGTGAGAGAAGTAACTTTGTGTTAAATATTGCTTTGAAAAAAATATGTTGTAGTAACAAGTGGTTAACTTTTTAATTGGTTGAGAGAAATGCTTGAAGGCCAAGCTTATTTCATTTGACTAACCAGAGTCTATTTGGGTGTTTAATGACCCTGTTAAATTGTAGAGTTGCTTACTTCATTTTATTTTGTGTTATGACTATGTCAACAGCCATACCGCAGCCGTAGCTCAAAGAGTGGGTGCGGTGCGCGTGTGGTTTTGGTACAGGTCTAGTTAACAAATATATATAGTATGTCGTGCGTATTTTCTAACAACTTCACACTCATGATCAGTTTTTGGATGTACGTCAGTTCAACTGAGCAGTTTAACTGACAGTATCTACGTCCGAAAAAAACGTGGGTCGTCGTCAGTTAAAATTTTCAACTTAAGATTTCACACTCACGGTCAGTTTTTGGATGTACGTCAGTTAAACTGATCAGTTTAACTGACCGTGTGTGGCGACCATTACCATTTCTCATCCATCCATTACAGCCTATAAACTTCCACTACTGAACATAGGCCTCCCTCATAGATTGTCTCATCTGGGGATTTTGCCATAGTTGCCATGCTTGGCAAGCGGGTTGGCAACTGCAGTTTTTTATTATTTTGAGTTGTTATTAGGAAGATGCTGCTGCCCATCTCCTTTTTCATTTTCTCTCTGTCGCCTCTTACGACACCCTCGGGATGATATGGGGTAGTGGATATTCTTACACCGCCACTACACGGTTACCCTTTCTCACAGGTCACTATATCCTCTGCAATATGATTGCTCGGTAGAGATCGCTTCTAAGCGATTAGACCGCCAATTGTACCTTTATATAATTTGTTGTTTTTTTTCTTATTTTTCGGTAATTAATAAAGTATATTTCATTCATTTCAAATCCCGCTCTAGTATTTTACATAATAGGAATAAGTATAAGAGATGTCATCATCATCATTACCATCATTACAGTTCTTCACAAGTCCAGTTCTGACATAGACCTCCTCTAAGGAATGCCACAAAACACGGTTCCGATGCACCTGCATCCATCGACTTCCTTACCACGTTATTTTACACCTTACATCTAGTTACTAGATGAAGTGATACGAGAAGCAAAAATATTTAGCATTTCCACGCAAGACATTATACCTCACGTTAGGCAACTCCGCGTCGTTGCAACCAGCTCGGTTCGTCGACATGTTCATTGTGCAATATTTGCGATCAAATGCTACCTCTTTTACCATTACTGTAAAAACTCACTTTATTATCGTTTAGGTTTTAAAGTGTTATGGATAGATTATTACTTGGAGTTCTAATATTTCCCATCGTACTTCCCGTCTATTACTGTATCTGCCATACCTACCCTCAACTGCCATTATCTTGTGTTTTTTTTTATTCGCCCTTCGTTGTAAACAACAGTTCTTTGCGCAAAAAGTTTGTCTGTAAGAATACGCTTCCAGAGGGATAAGACCGCCGAATTGTACGTTCTATAAAAATTTTTTTTTCGATTTAATGTTTTCAATTGGGTGTACAATGAAGAATATATTAATTGATTGATTGATATCCTATGTTGGCCAAGGACTGACTGTGCAAACATTGTTACTTGTCTAGTATGTGGTAAAAGGTGAATAATGGGATATTGGGTATGTGATTGTGTAGGCGATGGTCTAGTCATCCATTAATCACTATTTCACAATTTTTCATCTATACCCATTATTTTTAAACATGATCCGAGTAGCTCGCTGTTCTTTGGACTCTGCCTACCACCTCGCGGATTACTGGCGTTACCCTATGTACGAGTATGTACGTATGTTATGGATATATTACTTAAAACATAACTATTTCACTTCGGTAGAATGACTCGCTAAGCTAGTACATTCAAAAATAAAATGATTATGTATAATTCGGCAATCGACAATTCATCGAAAACTCCGTGACATTCATACACATAGTAGGGGCTCGGAAACTTGTTAATTTTCCGACGCATACGAGTTTTGTTAGAGCCGGCACCTTAATTTGTAAGTTAAGTTACAACAGAACCGAGACGTTGCCTTTGCAAACCAGATGTTAATCTGTTTTTATTATGATGAAAATTTTAACAAGATATTTCAAACTAATGTTGTAAGAGGCAACTAGGAGATATACCAAGATCTTATAGTTTCCGATAGAAACAGAAACAGAAACAGAAACTTTTTTATTCAATATAGATTATAAATAATACTTATTGAAAGTCACTCTTTTGTTTAATTACCACTGGTTCGAAAAAAAACCTCTGTCCTGGGAAGAACCAGCAAGAAACCCAGCGGGACTTTTTTTTAATAACAGCTTACAATCATGTATGTTACACAATTAACCACACAAAACAAATTAGAAATAGCTAGCGATATATAGCGGTATAACCAACTGGCAACTGGAAACAGCTTCAAAATTGCGAAACTTTTTGTACGGCGACCGTCAACGCGCCTGCCAAGCGTGACGATTAAGGCAAATCCCCCCATACAATGGGGGCCATGTTCAGATGTGGACTGAAATGACTTGATTGCTGCTATTTTATTCTCGTTTTATTCTCTCTCAATTTTTACTTAGTAATAGACAAAACATATTTGGCGACTGCTCGTGAGTTCTTGAAAAGGAAACCGGCAGAATATTAGCGCTGTGGTTATTAAACCGCGGCACAATGCTGACTCAGATGCCTATTTGTTTTTTTTTCTATATATATATGAAAGTGGGCAATCGAGCATGCGGCTCACCTGTTGGTAAGTGACTACCGCCGCTCATGAACTACTGCAACACCAGGGAAATTGCAGATGCGTTGCCAGCCTTTTAAAAAAGAGTAGGCTCTGTTCTTGAAGGTCCCTAAGTCGTATCGGTCCGAAAAAATCTCTGGTGGTAGTCGATTCCACAAGGAAGTTGTGCGAGGAACAAAACTTCTTGTAAATCGCACAGTGGTGCACCACCAATCATCCAGATGGTATGGATGGTATCGCGAAGTGTTGTTGCATTGATGGTAATGTAATACTTACATTATATATTCATGTGAATAAAGATGATACTTCCTTTAATTTCTTGGTTGATTAAGGCATTATATCAAGAAATGTAAAAAGTCAAAAGTCCTCAGAAGAATGTATCTGCATTTTGGATGTAGGTGTCTGGGCCTCAGCATCTACTTACTGTCAAGCGGACTGTGTGCTCGTTTGTCATCCACATTTCTATAACAAAGATGTGTTGCAGACATCCAGCAGTAATGAGGTGACCGTGTAGTAGCGATGTAAGAATATCCATTATCCCATATCGTCCCGTGGGATTCGTAACAGGCGACAGAGGCAAACAAACCAGGTGATTATAGCACGAATAAATTTTTGTACGTGGTAGAGCTATGCTGCAGCTATATTAATTGTATAGTTGTAGCACGAATGGGTCGGCTCGACCGGGGAAGAGCCACGCTCTCACAGAATACCAGCGTAACATAGCAGCTTAATGCTGCTGTGTTTCGCATGGTGAGTGTAGAGAACCGAAGACCTTTTTTACTGGAAAAGAGGCATTCCATCTTAGTCCTTACGGCTGACAACGCATCTGCATTTTGATTTGCAAACGAGGATAGATGTAGATGTATATGGGCCATAGCAACCACCTACCATCAGGTGGACCGTGTGCTTGCTTGTCACCCTTATCCTATATAAAAAAACGAATAGGTCGGCTCGACCGGGGTAGTACAACGCTCTCACAAAATACCAACGTAAAATAGCAGCTTAATGCAGCTGTGTTTCGTATGGTAAGTGTAGGAAACCGGATACCCTTATTTCTGGAAACGAAGCATTCCATCTTAGACCGCAGGGGAGACAACGCATCTGCATTTTGATTCTTAATCGAAGATAGATGTAGATTTTTATGGGCCACAGCATCCACCTACCATCAGGTGGACTATGTGCTCGTATGTCTCGCCTTATTCTATAAAAAAAGATTTAAAAATAGACAGACAGATTTAAAAAAAATGGTTATTCATATCTTGACTATCCATATAACCTCCTCCTCTCAATAAAAGACAGTTGTTTCGATATTACATACAGACTATCCAATTGTATTTACATATATGTATAGTTTAAAAGTTAGTTTTAACCTTTTGAGTGGACTAAGGACTATACACAATCTCAATGTCGTCTTAACAGTAACATTGACAAGTGGTAAAATTAAAAATGTTGTACAACCGAATTAAATATAAATAAAATGAGAACATCATCAATCTAGTCGAAGTCAATTACATACGCATTATTAAGGATGACTCAAAAAGTACTGGTCAGATCTTGATCAAATTTATATGAAATCACATGCTTAGCACCAGCTTTCAAATAAAAAATAATTATCAAGTCCTAAGTACCTCCCCCTTTTTTTGAAGTCGGTTAAAAACTTCATCCACCATTTTCCATCACTAGGTTTATAATCCAGAATCCAGAATTCAAAATCCAGAAGCTGTCTCAAAATTATACATTCCAAATTTTGCATGACGTGCTTATATCTAATACCTTCAAACGAGCAATTCTTATATAATATAGTATATATAATCGGAATCTCGGAAACGGCTCCAACAGTTTTCATGAAGTTTAGTATGCAGGGGGTTTCGGGGCCTATGAATCGATCTAGCTAGGATTCGTTTTTAGAAAATGTCGTTTTATCCGTGTTTTCAGGCAGTGAAAAAACTGCTACAATATCATTATAATACGAAGGTGAATTTCGCCACCATCTGCAAGGTTATAATCTCAGGTGGGGTTAATCGGGCGGTCCCGAAACCAGAAAACCCCAGTTCGAGCATAGATGTCTCCAGTCCGATTATTTTTTTTCCTTTTTTTTCAAGTTCCTTCTTTTGTGAGAAAAACTATTATTGGGAGCCCTTTATCAACGCATCTAATTTGTATCTAAGTATATTTTTTTTAAAAACACGAAAAAATTGACCGAGCTTTAAAAAAATAATACGGTAGTAGTTACATTAGTAAAGAAACCGACATTGTGCAAATATTTTTATCCTATTGGCGATGTTTCGGTACAAAGATAAAAGTCAATCAATAACTCTTTATCGATAATCAACTTAAACATAAACTGAGAAATATGACTCTTTCTGACATCTATTGGCGAGTAATAATACTATTATTTTTTAATTGAAATATAATTTCCAAACACACGATTTCCAAAAAAAAATACCGAGCAAAGCAAAGGTTATCCAGGTACTCTACATATAAAACGCAACAAAACATCAAACTCTATATTGACGAGTTTTGGAAGGATTTCCTTGAGCAAATAGCCGTTTAAATGGTCGCCTTCAGTAAATCAGGTGTTTTGTATCTTCGCCACGTAAGGTGATCGGTGATCGGTCACCTGACAGAGAAGGTTAAACAGTGACCTGCTAGACATTATTATTCAGGGCACACGTCTGATAGTAAAACGATTAATGTCGCAACACCAAGGATGTTCTTTGGTAAATGATTCCTCATCTTCCTTTAACTCATTCTCATCAGCTTTAAAACAGTCAACTGATGAAAATGGGCCACCTTCACGACTAAATATTACCTTGAGCCTTTGATATTCCTAAATCAACTCTAAAAGGTGAAAAATTAAAAGTTTAATAAAAAAGCAAAAACCGACTTCCATCCATACTTTTGTATTCGTTGCAACAAATTGCAGTTTGTGGATATTAAGTTATTAAGCAACGTAGGCAAATAGGTCATTTTAAAGGCAACCAATAATAAAGAAATACTAATTTAAAGAATTATGTTAATACTAGCTTTCATCCGCGTCGAATTCGGTCATGCCGCGTTCTCTATAGTAAATTTTGAGGATAAAAGGTAGCCTAGCCTTTTTAATTTTTTCAGACAAACACAAAACGAGACATCTTACATATTATATCCTCGATTAAGAATCAAAATGCAAATGCGCTGTCGCCCCCGAGGACTAAGATGGAATGCCTCATTTCCAGTAAAAAGTGTTTCCGGTTTTCTACACTCACCATACGAAATATAGCAGCATTGAGCTGCTATTTCACGCTGGTATTTTGTAAGAGCTTAGTCCTTCTCCGGTCGAGTCGATCCATTTATGCTGCTGCCATAATATAGCTGCAGCGTGGCTCTACAACGTAAAAATAATGACAGCCTCAAAATTCAGCAGCTAGCTATCTTTAAGTCGCGCTAATATTTAACCCTATTTCTTTTTCTACAAAATCCTTTAAAACTTCTACTAAAACCTTAACTGGAAAAAGTACGATTTAAATAATTTATGGTAGGCTTTATGGTAACAACTAATTATTATCGTAATTTGGCGAAGTAAGCTGTATTAGAAGCAATTAACGGCATCAAAATTAATTATGACAAGCGCCGTAACCGAGGGGTTAAGGTCGTGACACGAATTGATTACGTCAATACTGAATGCATACCACTATTTTGTTTATTATGTTGAAGTCGTACCTTTGATAGTCACTAGATATAGAGGTCGCTGACCTATAGATAACCGATTTGGCTCTTATGCCTCATTGATATTTGTTTTAAGCTGATTAGTTTGAAAACTACCTTGAACTGCAAGTGTCATCAACCTTACCATACGAGGAGTGATCCAAAAGTAATGATAATGAAAATAAAACACGGTAATTAAAGTTAAAATAATAATTTATTTTTCTACATAGTCTCCTAACAAATCAATACATTTAGTCCATCTTTTTTCTAAACCCAGGATTCCCTTTGAAAAAAACTTTGTCTTGACCCTCCCAAAACGCTTCAACAGCGGCCATTACTTCGCTATCGTCTTCGAATTTCTTGCCTCGGAGGCGTTCCTTGAGCCGAGGAAAGAGGTAGAAATCACTAGGAGCTAGATCTGGCGAATAGGGAGGTGTTCGAGCAGTTCGAATCCCGTTTCTTGAATGGCAGCCATCGCAACTGCGGCTTTGTGAGCCAGTGCGTTGTCTTGGTGAAACAGCACTCCAGCTCGCAGTTTGCCGCGTCTTTTTCCTTAATGGCCTCCCGTAATCTTCTTATTTGGTCTGCGTAGTAAGAGCCCGTAATAGTGGCTCCTTTTCCAAATATTCCACCATAATTATGCCTTGAGCGTCCCAAAAACAGATGCCATAACCTTTCCCGCCGAACTTGAAACTTTGAATTTCTTTGGCGTCGGTGAGGAGGCTCGCTTCAAGTCATCGATTGTTGTTTCGTTTCAGTATCAAAATGGTGGATCCAGGTCTCGTCCATAGTCACAAAACGGACCAAAAATTTTCTTGATCTGCTTGGAACTTTTCGAAATTGACCCTCGAAATGTCTACTCGATTTTTCTTTTGCTCGTCGGTTAACATTCTGGGTACCCAACGCGCAGAGACCTTTTCATATGCAACTCGTTCGCAAGGATTCTTTGAACGCTGCCATATGAGATCCCTGTGACCTCAGCTACATGCCTGATGGTCACTCTTCGATCTGCCAACACAACATCTTCGACTTTTTTCACGTTGTCTTCAGTGAGGGACGTGGATGGGCGTCCTTCGCGATGTTCATCTTCAGTGGATGTTCTGCCCAGTTTAAACTCCTTGGCCCAGCGTGCAACTGTAGAATATGGAGGAACAGAGTCCCCCAATGTTTCCACTAAGTCACTGTGTATGTCTTTTGAAGACATTTTTTTCAAACAGAGGTACTTGATGACAGCTCTAATTTCGTTTTTCTCCATGTTGATGTTATCTCTTTGACAGTTCGTATTCAAATGAATGTATCTCCCGGAAATCGTGATCTATTTATATGATTTTTTTAGGCTGACGTAGTGAGTATATAAGCAAGCAAAAAATATTTTTTTTGGATTTTTATGCGGACCTGAAGTAACCGATTATCATTACTTTTGGATCACCCCTCGTAAGAACAATGCACAGAAATTGAGCGTAGGTTGCTACCATGCTGTCATCCGGAGTTGCTAAAGCCGAAAATGCCACCCCTTACCATGCCACCATTCTATGCGAGCAAATTAAAACTATTTTCAGCACTATCATTGCAACAGTGCTCCAGTTTGTGTAATATTTTAATTATAATTTCAAATTTCAAATTTTGTACAACCGACTTCAATATAAATTATTAAGAATAACTCAAAAACTATTAGTCAGGTTTTGATGAACGAGAACCACACGAGAAGCACCAGCTTTCAAATAAAAAAAAATAATCATCGAAATCGGTTCACGTAGAACAAAGTTATTAGGTAATACACATAAAAAAACATACAGTCGAATTGAGTACTTCCTCCTTTTTCAAGTCGGTAGAAAAGTACGCAGCAGGAAGTATTTTTCAGATTTTTTGGCGATTAACTTTTGTATATTAAGATGTCCAGTTTAGGCCCAACCAGGCCGCATATGTTGCAGGTTTCCAGAACTATTTCGATCAAAAAATGTCCACCGCAGGGGCGGACAGAGTGATGCATAAACTAGAAGGTAATACGACCATCTATTGGAAGTCTTTCTTGCTTTTGAGTAATTTGTCACTAAATAGGAAATCAATGTTCGAATTCCGCACGGAAAATGGTGTGTATGGCCTACAAATAATTGTTCTGGGTCTGGATGTTTGTCCTTGTGTAATTTATGAATGTAAACTGTCTCTACGATACAGGGGAAAATCCTACTATCAAAAATCAAAATGCTTGGGTAACGTTTTAAAAAAAAATCCTACATCGTGACGGCGAACATAAAATGCACAAGAATAAACCTGGAGACAACTGGACAAACATATATTTGTAGGCCTTACACTTGTTACGTGTGGGATTCGAACCCGCGGCTCTCAGGGATGCAATTGAGTTGTTAGCCTCTGTGCCACCGAGCAGTATTTTATTAATTAAAATCCTAAATAAATTACCTAAATAATTGTTAAATTTGAAATGCAGGGTATAAACTGTGGCATAAATTTGACGTCATAGATTATAGATATGAATTCAATTAACCTAATAATTAACTTTTAAACAAAATTTTAAATCCTGGAGAAATTAAACAGTGCAGGAATAAATTGTAAAAAACAAGGTTCCACCGAGATTTGAACTCGGATCGCTGGATTCAGAGTCCAGAGTGCTAACCGTTACACCATGGAACCGTTGATAATACTGTTAATAAGTTTCTATCTCTACTGACGTAGTGTTTAAAATGATTATTGCAATAAACCGGTTATAATTTTTGATTAAAACGAAAATATATATTACGCTAACTTGGTTAAGAGAAAATTTATTTATTTTTATTTATATAATATATTCTTTATCATGAACACCTTAAACTAAGGGTATAACGTGGGCGATATTAATGATAGCATTTTTCCACGTCAATCCTGGATGAATTGAAATATTGTGGTAGGCGCTATGGAGAGCATCTCTTCTATAAATTAAGACATACTACATATTACATACATTAAGATATACTCTAGCCAATCCCAGGTTTCAAATCCTAAATCTAGTATAATCAAACCAAATGCTGTTACTAAATATTTATAAATTTAATGTTATACCATATAAATGTAAATTATTATTAAAAAGTCCCCCTTGGTTTCTTGCTTATTATTTCCGAATCAGTGGTAAAAGTAAAAAATTACTTTCAATCTGTATCCTTGTAATCTACATTTAATAAAAAATTACTACATAAATTTTTAGGTTTGTATATTAAGCAAGCGCTTCTAATTGTACCTTTAATTTAAAAAAAACATTATTATCATTATACAAAATATAAAATACTTAAACACTTTTTTGCCACGACATACACTCTCAAACTATTAAAAAGGAACGTTTGACATCACACAAAATTCATGGTAATTATTTGTAGGCCATACAAATACTTATTCCATGCGGGATTCAGAACCGCCCTTAGCGCTGCAACTCAATTGCTAAGCCACTGCGCCACGGAGCCGTCAAATATGGGGAGGCCTATGTTCAGCAGTGGACTTTAATAGGCTGTAATGGATGGATGTATAGAAGATAATCTACCAGGAGCACATGACCCAATGAGAGGTGAAATTTTCAAATCAACAGTATCATTACAAATATGGCAAATATCCCTATGGGGAGGCCTATGTTCAGCAGTGGACTTTAATAGGCTGTAACGGTAATGTCAAGTATTGGTGTAAGTAAATATAAGAATTCATCACACTCATTTTATTTAAATTTATGTTTTGGCGGGAACGAGTTAACGTAAAATGCTATTTTTTTTTTTTATTCACTTACGTATCCTTACAGCGGTTCATAGCCCGTAAAAGTCCACTGCTTGACTAAGCCTCCCCCGTTATATGGAGGATTTGTCTTAATCGCTACGCTTTGCAGGTGGATTTATGATCGCAGTACCATACGTATTGCATCCGTGGTAGAACCATGCTGCAGCTATATTATGGGTGTAGCACGAATAGGTCGGCTCGACTGGGATACTACCACGATCTAACAGAATACCACAGTAAGTGTAGACAACCGGAGACCCTTTTTACTGGACACGAGGCATTCCATCTTAGCCCTCTGCATTGCTAGCATGGGCAGGAGACAATTTTATTCCCGGGGAAGGGAGAAAATGTTTATCCCGTCGCTTAGTTTTATCCACCCTTCGAGCGTGGTCACACCGGTGGATATAATATCCACAGTAGACAAAATGGGAGATAGACTTAGATAGATTTTTTGTATGAATATAAACTTAAGCCCACGTCCAATGAACTAGGATAAAATTGTCCCTTTCAAATGTCAATAAAGCATAATTTTTTATCTTTCATTTGGCTTCATGCTACGGACGGGGGATACATGTCTACTCGTTATGTCAAACGGGGATATACTTCTCCCCGTTGCCGTGCTTTGGCATAAGGACAAGATAATTTTATCTCTTGTCAGTGGATATAATCGGGGGATAAATTTTTTGTCCCCAGCCCATGCTAGCCGTACTGAGGGGGTGCAATTGGGTGTTACAGCTTGTTAAATTTAATAATAGCATAAAATTTTATCTAATCGACAATTTAATATAAATCGTTTAATTTGATTTGCACCAAGTACTTAAGATTTCGTAAATCTATTTAATTGTTTTACCCACTACGATTTCATGGCTCCGTACCGCAGTGGCGTAGCAATGAGTTACGGCGCTGAGGGCCGCGTGTTCGAATTCCGCACGGAAAATGGTGTGTATGGCCTACAAATAATTGTTCCGGGTCTGGATGTTTGTCCTTGTGTAATTTATGAATGTAAACTGTCTCTACGATACAGGGGAAAATGCTACTATCAAAAATCAAAATGCTTGGGTAACGTTTTAAAAAAAATCCTGCAACGCGGTGGCGAACATAACATGCATAAGAATAAACCTGGAGACAACTGGACAAACTAATATTTTTAGGCCTTACACTTGTTACGGGGATTCGAACCCGCGGCTCTCAGGGATGCAATTGAGTTGTTAGCCTCTGTGCCACCGAGCAGTATTTTATTAATTAAAATCCGAAATAAATTACCTAAATAATTGTTAAATTTGTAATGCAGGGTATAAACTGTGGCATAAATTTGACGTTATAGATTACAGAAATGAATTCAATTAACCTAATAATTAACTTTTAAACAAAATTTTAAATCCTGGAGAAATTAAGCAGTGCAGGAATAAATTGTAAAAAACAAGGTTCCACTGAGATTTGAACTTGTATCACTTGTATTGCATAGGTTTTATTTAAAAAAACTTTTATTAAAAATTTCTGATTTGGATTGATTGAAATTGATTGAAATTTTGTGAGTGGATTGCATACTAGTACTTGTTTCACTAATATTCATTTTCTTATAATTTCTAGGTACATATAAGAAATCATAAGAAAATATATTTCTTTACTAAAAATTAACACTATCATCTCTGCTCACATCTATACATATAATAAATCTGTAGAAACATTGTGTGTTCACGATTCACGCAAAAACTACCGAACGAATTTCCACGAAATTTGGTATGTAGGCAGTAAATGACCGTGTAGCAACTTTTTATCCACTTACGGAAGAGTAAAAAAAGGGTCATGTTTTTCCTTTTTTTTTAAGTTCATTGTTATTATGACTGCTGACGGGTTTATTAGCCCTAAAGAGGATTTAACTATACGCATAATAAATCTATAGAAAAGTATGTGTGTGAAAATGAAACTCATCACGCCACCAACCAGTAAGGGCAGAATAACGTCTGCCGGGCCAGCTAGTATTAAAATATTTTCACATACGATGCTTCAATGTATTTAAAAAAATAATCGGTCTCCAATGACTCCAATGAATTTTCAAAAATTAAATAAATATTTCACGCGGTAGAGCCATGATGCAGCTATATCTATTATGTTTGTAGCACGAATGGGTTCGGCATCGCTTATTTTTCATCCTAATTCTATTAAAAAAGGATTGTTTCGATTTTTATTCCGAATATAATACACTCTATAAATTTTTCCTATATCGATTTATAGTCATAAATTGCACATGAACACAAACCCAGACCAGGATCAACTACTTGTAAATAGAGCCTAGGTAGCTCAAGGGTGTGCTCGCTGTTAATTTCACAGTACACGAGCAACCCGGGTTCGATCTCCGCTGACACCAATAAAATTGTTAATTGCAATTTTAAATGCTGATTTGCCACGTTTTTTTTTTTATAGAATAAGGGTTTCCAGTAAAAAGGGTCTCCGGTTCTCTACACTCACCATATGAAACACAGCAGCATTAAGCTGCTATTTTACGCTGGTAAAATGTGAGAGCGTGGTCCTTCCCCGGTTGAGCCGACCCATTCGCGCTACAACTATTAATATAGCTGCAGCGTGGCTCTACCACGTAAGATGTCTGTCACTGATTTATTCATACATTAATTCCTTACAAATATTTCGAAGACATGTGAAGTTCGCCAACACGCATTGGGGCAGCGCGGCGGACACTTCCTTGCCCTAAAACCCTCTCAGAAATGACGTGAGGCCAGTGGGACGTATATAGGCTGTAACTTTAACTTTAACCTTTAATTCTTTACAGCCCGTCAGAATCCACTGCTGAACATAAGCCTCTCCATAGATTGCCTCTTAATGGGGGAGTTTTGCCATAGTTACCACGTTTGGTTGGCAGGTTGGTAACCGCAGTTTTTTATTTTATAGTTGTTATTAGGAAGGTGCTGCTGCCTATCTCCTGGTTTTGTTTCCCGCTGTCGTCTCTTGCGACATCCACGGGAAGATATGGGGTAGTGGATATTTTTACACAGGCTCTACGCGGCGTTTAAAAATAATATTTAAAATTGAGATGGTAGTTTACCAAATGAATACTCATCTATATTTTATAATAAATCTTTCTCTGTTGTTGGAGTCAGGGTTTGGAACTCTTTAACTATGCTGTATGAATATGCTCAATCCTTACATTTGTTCAAGAAAGGTTTCTCTAACTACACTCTCTTTCTCTTTTTATTATAGTTACTGATCTACCGCTAAACTGCTCTGTTGTTTTTTTAGTGCATAATTTGATATTTTTTATTGTTATAGTGTACCAAACCCTTTCCTTCCGTTTTTAAGCTTTTTGTCCTGTGGCAATAAGACTGCCTTTTGTTTTCCCTCCATATTTGTATATTTTTATTATTTTAACATTTTATACGTCTAATCACAAAAGAAAAAGGGCCAATAAATTTTTGATTACAAAGTAAATAGATTTATTTTGGAACAAAGCCAAATTGTAATTACTACCTTTCTAATTTGATAATGTTTTATTATTATAATGTACCAAACCCTTTAATCGTCCTTTCGTTTTTTAAACTTTTTGCCATGTGGCAATAAGACTGCCTTTTGTTTCCCACTATATTTGTATATTTTTATTACCCAACTGCCAAAGAAGGGTTGTTTTTCGCGCGTATCTAGTATGTTTGTAAATTTCTTTATTACCTCTTATCTTCCAAACGGCTGGATGGATTTCGACAGTTAAGGTATCGTTTTTATCGTCTTAAAAACCCGAGTGTTTATTATTATAGATAGTTGTTTGATAAAAAAAACAAAATGGCGGATTTTTGGCGCAAAATAGTAATACGTTAATAAAAAAAAAATTACCAAACGAGTAGGGTATCAAAATAAAGGAAATTAAAAGGGATTACAAAAATATGTTTGTCATGTTTGTGTCGGACCTCGTGCTATCATATGAAATTTAGTTCATACGTGTGTTTCGGGACACTAAAAAGTCTAAAATAAAATAAATAATTTAAAAACAAAAACCCGACTACAAAAAAGACTATTTAAAAGTAATGCACTAAAAAGGCCGAAACAAGATTGAGTAGCAGACAGGACTCATTAATTTTCTTTCGGTTTATAATTTTTAGTTGGGTTTCGCCTGCTACTAAACTTAATGCGAGCATTTAGCTTAGGCTATCAGCTCATAATATAGTCTGTTAAACCGAAATAGAGTTTACTTTGTTTATAGTTTATTTTTAATTTTGTTTTCTATTCTCAATCTTGTTTCGGTCTTTTTAGTGCATTACTTTTAAATTGCCTTTTTTGCAGTCGGGTTTTGTGATTTTTTAAATTATTTATTTTATTTATTATTTTAATCTTTTCTTGGTGTACAATAAATGGTATTGTATTGTACAGTTACAGGTATAAAATTTAAGTTTTTATAAATATAGAAAGCGATTAATATTTACTTAATATATTATTTACTTGCATGATTAAAGCTTACATCCATGACTAACCCTTACGGGGATGTCGATTCATCGAATAATTGACTTAATATTTCACATTTAAAATTTCGATATATCGAAATAATAGTTACGAAAGGTAATAAGCACAAGAAGTCCAAACTAGCACCCGATTGTGACACTCTCTAGCACCAGTTCACTTGCACAATATCACGACACTGGGTTTCAACACACTCAGTCGTCGTCCATGTCGAACCACATGGACGTCACACTTCTGGAACCCTGGTCTCTCTGCTCCTCGGTAATGATCTTCAGCACCACCACCTCCATCATGCACAACGCGAACAGTATCACGAATATCGCGAAATTCGACCCTTGATGATTAAATTGGAAGGAGCTGGGTAGAGGGCCCGGTGGTGGCCAGGGCGCCACAAAAGTGGCGAACGTCGATACTCCAGACAGCGCCATATTACGTCAAATCATGTTTACTGAATGACTGGTGCACTCGCGTTGCGTACGGCGTAGTCAGGTCGATTTTACGAGCCGTGATAATTTTGTTTACGTGTCGTTGGTTCGAGTTCTAAAAGCAGTATGTGGCAGTAGTGTTCATCCGCAGAGTCCGAGAGCACGCCGCCACAAGGCACTGCACCTCTGTTGCAACCAACGCGTATCTTATGAAATATGAATCGTTTTAGTTAGATTCCCGGCGTTGGGAAATGTTTCAAATGCGGGTGAACGTTGCGTTTTGCGGTCAAGGCTGCGAGCGCAGAGTGTCGAATGCTCTGACCTTTCCTTACAATGTGCTAGTGGTAGGCGGATGGGTTAATCAAGAATTTCTATTGTCCATTATCTATTGTTTTTCTTTATATTATCTTTAAACCGAATTTATTTATAATCCCTTCATTATACTTACTAAAATTCTAACGAATTAAATTTGACTCATTGAAATCCAATGGATATTTTAACATTAAAATTAATGTAAAAACAGCACATAATAGCGTGAATAATATTATCACACAAACATTATTCACACTATTATTTCATAAAATACAATTACGCCGTCGAATCTTAATTTTTCTTGCCAAGGTCCATCATAGTCTAATACAAAACTATGTAGGTATATTTTATAAGATGACAACTATGCGGAAATTTTCTCACCACTCTTTTCATGTATACTTTATTACATTCTAGCGATCGCCCCCGGCTTCGCACGGGTTATTTCTAGATCTCGACAACAGCGCCACCGACAGCGAGCCGTTTTTGAGTTTTAATGAGACTAACGGACAACAATAGATTTTTATATATAGAGATATGCATGATTATGTTTGTTTTCTCGTAAAATTTATAGAAATTGAGTTTTCTACAAATGGTGTAAAGTCTAGTCTAGTCTAGATGTGTAGTAAGGATGGATGAAAAATGTCGAAGTAGCCGTGCGTAAGGGAATCCACTGCCTCATACCGTGTGTGTAGTGAGAGGCGACAGAGGGAGATGAAACAGGAAATGGGCAGCAGCATCTTTCTGATAACCACTCGAAATGATAAAACCTGCGGTTATCAACCCGCCTGCCAAGTCAATGGCAACTATGGCAAATATCCCCCCTATAAGGGTATCTATGCGGGTGGCATATGTTCAACAGTGGACTTTTGATAGCCTCTAATGAATGAATGAATTAACATAAAATAAACATGAAATTTTATTAAGTAATTGGAATTACTCTTAAATAAATAAAAACAAAACGTATTAGTGATAGTTGCTCCAATTTCAGCATAAATTAATAAACAACCAACGTGCGCTGAAATAAAAAGTACTCGTGAAGTGGCTCAAACATTATTAATGCTTAAGTATAGACGCAGGTAAAAGAACACAGTTGAAAAAGTAGGTACCTACTTAATTAATAATCAATAATTTGATTTCACTGTGTATGTAGTTTGAATGTAATTTATTCATGATAAGTGATTCGCCCCAGCTTCGCACGAGTGACTTCTGGAACTTGACAACAGCACCACCTAATGGGTCCATTCAAACACACGCAAAACAATTTTAAATTAAAAATTTTGTACAACCGAGTTCAATATAAATTATTAAGAATAACTCATAAACTATTGGTCAGACCTTGATCAAATTTATGGGACCACATGAGAAGTACCAGCTATCAAATAAAAAAAGAATAATAGGACCACGCTCTCACAGAATACCAGCGTAATCTTGCTGCTGTGTTTCGTATTGTGAGTGTAGAGAACCGGAGACCCTTTTTACTGCAAACGAGGCATTCTCATTCCTCAATGGTGACAACGCATCTACACTTACAAGGATTTTTTTTCATTGTAAGAAGTTGTCCAAATTCCGGAAAAAATGGTAATCTGTTGGAGCAAGGTCCGGGGAGTACGGTGGATGTCGCAGACTTCCAATTGTAGCTCATCTAACTTAGTGGTTGTTTGTTGTGCAGTGTGTGGTCTTGCGTAGTCGTGAAGCAGCAGTGGCCTAGAGCGATTGACCAATCTCGGTTGTTTAGCATCTAGTTCTTCCTTCATGGTTTACAGTTGCTAACAATAGATATCTGCCGTAATCGTTTGGCCAGATTTTAGAAAGTTGTAGTGAAAGACACCGGCGCTAGTCCACCAAACACTCACAAGTAACTTTTTCTGAGTCAATTTTCGTTTAGGGCAGGATTTGGCTGGGTTTTCAGGGTTCAGACATTGCGACGAGCGCTTCCGATTATCGTACAGTATCCACTTTTCATCACAAGTAATGATTCGATTTAAAATCCCTTCATTATTGTGTCGGTTGAGCAAAGTAACACAGCAGTCGACGCGTGTTTGCAAGTTCGATTCACTCAATTCATGAGGTACCCATCGTTCAAGTTTTTACTTTCCGATTTGCTTCAAGTGGATTAATACAGTTTATCACTTACGAAGCCTGCAGCTATCTCTGAAGTGCTTTGTGATGGATCCGCTTCCACAATAGCCTTTAATTCTTCATTTTCCACTTTGGTCTCCGGCCGTCCACGGGGTTGGTTCTGAAGGTCGAAATTTCCAGGACGAAAACGTTGAAAGCAAAAACGTACCGTGCTTTCTATTGCGACACCAGCGCCGTACACATCATTAATCCTTCGAGCTGTTTCTGCAGCACTGGTGCCACGGCAGAACTCGTACTCGTAAATATACCGATATTTCATGTTTTCCATTGTGCGGTAATAAGCGACGCCAAAGAATAAAATAATGAGGAAAAAACAAATGAATGACTGTTTTCAAAACTCAAATATACCAGCTAAATGAATTTATAAATTTGAATTTGTAATTCTTACCCAAAGAGGAGATATTTCAGATCAAAGTGGTCAGTACGACAAAACGCTAATTTCATATGTAAGGACCTAATACATATATACAATAATCTATGCTCGACTTTATTGTGATACGAATTCGATACGACAGAAAATTCATGCTACATTCTCTTTGGTTTATTTATAACTTTGACAAAAGGCATAGATTAAATTATTTAAACAAAAGGTTAGCAATGTCAGTTGAATAAAATGTTAATTAGGTACTTCTTTAAAATATTCGTCGCGAACTTGAATTGAATTGCAATGTTTATTCATTTAATATACAGAGACGAACCGGAACTTTCTACAATTCGAAGACGTTCTTCTGAAACGGATTTATCAACCGAGCAGACACTCCTCGTCAACCCAGATTGCCACGTAAGGGTGATGTTGGAGTACATAAGGAAGAAATGCAGGCTAGGGATCTACACCCGCTTCGATCTGTGTGATGAGACTGGAGCATTGAAAGAACTGTTCAGTCTGCCGGCACACACGAACGTGGCGGACTTATTTCAGCACAGGAAGACGTACTATGTTATCGTTTTAAAACAGGTACTATGTTATGATGTTTTTGTACATCCGTACACGGAATTATAATTATGCAAATAAATAATTATGAATTATGGAATCATCGTTACGATGATAATCATGTCTTCCAGGTTAATTTAGACAATAACGTTCTTAAACGTGGTAGAGCCATGCCGCAACTATATTATGGTTGTAGCACGAATGGGTTGGCTCGACCAGGGTAAGACCACGCACGGTGTTTCGTATGGTGAGTGTAGAGAACCGGACAACCTTTTTACTGGAAACGAGGCATTCTATTTTAGTCCTCAGGGGTGACAACGCATCTGCATTTTGATTATTATTAATCGGGGATAAACGTCTATGGATCACAGCATCCACTTACCATCAGGTGGACTAACTGCTGGTTTGTCACCCTTATTCTTTAAGAAAAAGATAATATTTACACTGTATTGTAGAAAATATTGGTCTAATAGCAACTAATTATTATTATCACAATTAAGCAACGATGCTATCAGCATTAGACGTAATAAACTCCATCAAAATTAATTAAGATAATCACCGTAACGTGAGATTTATGGTAATCAAAAGTCATTTGTTGTATTAAATTCTCTTTTTTTTAAATCCAAGTTTTTCAGATAAAATATAGCCTAGATCACACCGAAATTGTCTCTACCTGTTCATAAATTTTCAGTATAATTGGTGTCAGACAGACAGATTTAAAAAAATGGTTATTCATGTCTTAATGACATGCAAATTATCCCCTCGTCTCAAAATAAGGCAGTTATAACGATATTACGCAGACAGACACTTGAATTTAATTTATATGTACAGATTGTTACATAAACACGTAGTATATTTCCAACTAAAATTAATTACTAACATCGTGGACAGATCATGTCTTAATCTTGGTTCTGTTATGCGTATGTAACCTTTCCAAAATCAGCTTACTCGTAGTCTCAAAATTGTTTGTTATTCTTATGTTCGTAGTAGCTTAGAGTACGTAAGCCGTATAAGGTATCCTACCTATGCCGTTAATATTTCTCAGATTAAGAGTTTAAAAAAATCATAAAACATTTTAAATTAAAAATCAGCCTCTTGCACATACATTCATACACAGATAATAATTGTCAAAAATACAATCTTCTTACATTAGAAAAGAGACGCAATGTTTTAGGAGGCTATCCTTTAATGTAATCCTTAATGTCATACCAGACTAGAGTTGCCACCTTTTTTTTTTAAAATAAATATAGTATTTTTTCCAAAAAACGCAACTTTTGGGAAATTTAGGAAAAAATATACACATTTATTTTTAATCTTTATGCATTTTTTATTTAAATTTGTTATTGCTCTTCGCTTTCGCCATCAACCTTTAAAATAATTATAGGAATCTGAGCAATTTAGATTCAAATTAAATTAACAATTCATTTTTAATTAAATTTATTATCTATTCCCTTCTTCTTTCCAATTAACATTATATAACGGGTGGCAACCCTATACCAGACAGACATCATTGCTTATGGCACGTTTACATTATCGGCACGAGCAACTCCGAGTACCACGCAGAGTTATTGGTGGACGAGTACGACGCGTTTACATATTCGTCTGTATTCATTCAACGTAGATCTTTTAAACATGGATGACGTGCGTCACGGATGCAAATGGCTCAGGACCGTGTTTTGTGACATTCCTTGGGGGAGGCCTATGTTCAGCAATGGACTTGTGAAGGGCTGTAATGATGAAATATTCAATAAAATAGTGGAATCGTCACTGCAATCCGTCACAGTGGGTGGTATTATTATTATTATTTTTTAAATTATTTTATAAGAAGAATAAAATTCAAAAGTTCACGGGTCAAAGGCGAATAATGACGAGTATGTATATTCTTACTCATGCCTACCTGTCTGTGCTCGGCGAGTATAAAAGTAAAGTTACAGCCTATATACGTCCCACAACTGGGCACAGGCCTTCCATAATTTCTGAGAGGGTTTTAAGGCAAGGAAGTGTCCGCCGCGCTGCCCCAATGCGTGTTGGCGAACTTCACATGTCTTCGAAATATTTTTTTTCTTATATATATTTTCATGCAGGTCTCCTCACGATGTTTTGCTTTATCGCCAAGCACGTGGTAAATCAGCACTTAAAATTGCAATTAACAATTTCATTGTTGCCGGCGGGGATCGAACCCGGTTTGCTCGCGTATTATGAAATTTACAGCGGGCGCTAACCATCTGAGCTACCACGGCGCTTATGCTCTCGGGAGTATGTAATTACTTAATACTTATAATGTAATAGTCCACTGCTGGACGTGGCCTTCTCCCATTGTAGAAGATTTGTCTTGACCATCACGCGTGACGATCACAGTACAAAAGTTTCGCAACTTTGACGCTCCTAACCGTCGCTGGTCCGGGTATTTTCAACCGACTTCAAAAAAAGGAGGAGGTTCTCAATTCGACTGTATTTTTTTGATGTGTGTTACTTCAAAACTTTTTTCTAGGTGAACCGATTTTGATGGTTATTTTTATTTAAAAGCTGGTGCTTTTCATGTTGGTCCCATATGGATTAGATCAAGATCTGACCAGTAGTTTTGGAGTTATCCTTAATAACGCGTATTTAATTGACTTAGACTACATTGATGTTCTCATTTTATTTAAATTGAAGTCGGTTATACAATATTTTTAATTTTACTACTTATACGCCTGTTGAAATATGTGAACAAATCATTTCATTTATAATATTACAACATAATCCCATAGTCGCCCATAATTTGATCTCGTTTATGGATTTATGAGCTAAGATCCCTTTGCCTTCTCTGCACGGTAAAATATTACAAAAAAATAGCCGCTTCTTACACTCTGATCAAAAGGAATAATGGATACTCACAAAACGCCACCAAGAGTTGAAAAAGAATCACTGTATATGTATGTAAATTTATTTTATTTAATATTAACGAATTAAATTACATAATATACATTAATACATATTATAATATAATTTTCATCACCTATAATTTAAAAACTCATGGAAACATTGATTTAAACCATGGGAGTAAAATGTTATGTTTTAGCAGTCATCGCCGCGTATTAAATAAGTACTACATCATAATATGTTATATATTATGTTGATAATAAGTTATACTACAAATGTCCACTATTATTATATTTATTAAAAAAACAGGGCACAGGCGCAGGCTTTCCCTCATTTCTAAGTTCTTTGATTTGAGAAATTTTGATTTTTTTTTGGAGTTTATGGGCTGGTATCCTTTTAGACCTTTAGGCCAAGTCTTAGGTATTTTTATTCAGTTTATTATAATTTCCCAAATGTTTATTTATCCTTCATAGTACACCGCTTCACAATATGTTGATGCGTCACATTGTGCAGCCCTTGGGAGATTTTGACGGCAACTTGAGTCAGCAGACAGCTGACAGTTGGCGATGGTATCTCAAGGCGCCTAAGCAGATAGACACCTTATCTTGAGAATCACATCACCATCACAGCACTTATTTCATCGTTTCCACTAATACTTCACATGCGCAGACACTTAATACACAAAATCGCACCACTTTTACATATCAAAATCCACTTCAAACCATTATTCAAACAATAATTCAGGAGCAGCAAACCGCCGCCGATCAAGTTCCCGCCAAAACTCCGAGAAATTTTGATACATTTTACTCTATGTATTAAGAGGAAATGCGGGTGGTCTTTTCTCCATACAAACGCTCTCGTCTGTTTTCTTTCTGGTTTATGACCTTATAGCAATGAGTTTTTACAGTAAAATAAATATCAACCTCTTCTATGTCCCTATCTTTTCCTTTTTGATGATACATTATCTTTATAAGCACTAGAACCCTTACAAAATGCTCAAAATTGCCTATTTAGACCGCTGTCAATAGAGGTCTAGTGTTCAAATTTGATAACTAATACTGAAAAAAGAAAAACATAGGGACACAGCGTATATCCTTCTTATTCAGTTTATGAAATATCTTTTAAATTGTTCGAATATTGGAGGAGGAAATGGTAGAGAGCCAAACCTCGAATTATGCCTTTTAATTAGGCTATTCAGGCGGATCTGCAGTTGTCCTTATCGGACGCCAAGCGCTTGCAGAGCGACAGCGATAGTTTCTTCAAATACCTAATTTTCAAAAGTCTCTCGGCCCGCATTTCCTCTTAACCTTCTAATCTGTTTACCCAACATTCATTTTCATTCATTCAACGGCTTTCCAACTCAAAGTTATATCATTTAATACGATCTACTTGCATAACCGCCTCGGACGGGCGGACGGTCTGTCCACAGCACAACCAACAGTTTCTTGTTAGAGGCTGATGTCGGCAACAAAGTACATATTGAGACAACTATTTTAGATTGTCCGACCCTCACCATTAATTTCATAGGTGTTTGCAATTCGGTGATATAAAGTTGCGACAGTGAAAGCTACAAGGCCGTTCCACGCTCTCGTCGAGTTGATTAACGAGATTTCACCTCTGCTACATCTCTCGATTCTGCTACATGTTCGATAACTTAACTACAGCCTGTAAAAGTTCATTGGTGAACGTACGCTTTTCACGTTATAGCAAGGATTTTCTCTAATCGTCTAATATACCAGACGTCTTTCATATTAATGAAGCTCCCCGTTATCGGGATGGGTATTTTACGATTAGCGTAAACGGGATCGTTAGAAGAGCCTGTTTTACAGTAGTCATATTTTTTTTAAAAGCGTTACCCCCACTAGAATTTTCTCCTGTATCGTGGAGGTAGATTATAAACAAAAATTGCACAAGGACAAACGTCCAGATCCGAAACAATAATTATTTGTAGACCGTAAAAAATATTTAGTAGGATTCGAACCCGCGGCCCTCTGCGCTGCAGCTTTACGACAGGGTCTTATTATTTTCTATTCGCTTCAACTCCACATGGTATTAAGGAAGTAGGGATTCTAGAACACACGGGGCGCATTTGAATTTTGCGAGACTATTTTATTACTTACTTAATTTCACGTGGTAGAGTCACGCTGCAGCTATGCTAGCTATACATAGCTAACAGCACAAATGGATCGGCCTCGACCAATGTAGCACCACGCTCTCACACAATATCAGCGCGAAACATAAGAGCAATACTGTTAAATTTCGTAAGGTGAGTGTAGAGAACCGGAGATCCTACTTACTGGGTAACGAGGCCTTCCATCTTAGCCCTTAGGAGTAACAACGCATCCTCATTTTGATTGATAATCGATGATAGCTGTAGATGTCTATATACCGGTACCGTTACAGTTACAGCCTATAAAAGTACACTGTTGAACATAGGCCTCCACCATAGATTGCCTCATAGGGGGGATATTTGCCATATTTTTATACGTGGTAGGGCCATGCTGCAGCTATATTTATTGTATAGTTGTAGCTATGGGTCGGCTCGACCGGAGAAGGACCACGCTCTCACAGAATACCAGTGTAAAATAGCAGCTTAATGCTGCTATGTTTGGTATGGTGAGTGTAGAGAACCGGAGACCCTTTTTACTGGAAACGAGGCATCTTGGTCCTTGGGGTGACAACGCATCTGCATTTTGATTCTTAATTGAGGATAAATGTAGATATCTATGGGCCACAGTATCCACTTACCATCAGGTGGACTGTGTGCTCGTTTGTCACGCTATGCTATAAAAAAAGTTGCCACGCTTAACAAGCGGGTTGCCAACCGCAGTTTTTTTATTTTTAGTCAATAGGAAGACGCTGCTGCCCATCTCCTGATTCGATTCCCTCAGTCGTAGATGTCTATGGGCCATAGCATCTGCTTACCATCAGGTGGTCTATGAGTTCGTTTGTCACCCTTATTCTATAAAAAGAAAATATAATAATGCGGGAATAGAACTGTTACTGCTATTGCGAGACTGCTTAAATCTGCGACAGTTGTCCGCCGTAGATAATTCGACGTGTTATAAACCTACCTTAATATTGTAATGTAAACCGAGTTCAAATAAACAAGATGGTTATATATTTGACGCGTATATTTTTATACAATATATGCTCACCGATTGCTCGGAAATGGTTAAACCGATTTAAAGATTATTTTTTTTTAGTAAATAGGTTATATATACCTAGTTTAGGGATGATTTACTTAACGTCCAAAATTTAAAATAAAAAAAAAAACAAGGAAATAGTAAACTGTAAAATTTTCTATCTGTTTCTATCTTGTTCACATTAAAATTGTGCTCATGTTTAAACATTAAGAACTTTGGTTGTTTATTTCACCTGGCCTTCACCCTAACCATTGTGTCTGTAAGAGTCAGAAGAGCAAGTAACGTATATTTTTTTTATAGTTTAAGAGTGACAAATGAGCACACAGTTCACCTGATGGTAAGTGGATGCTGTCGCCCATAGACATCTACATTCTCAGTTTGGAATCAAAATAGCAGGTGCATTGTCACCCTTGAGGACTGAGTTGGAATGCCACATTCACCACACGAAATACAGCATTAAGCTGCTATTTTACGCTGGTATTTTGTAATAGCGTGGTGCTTTCCCGGTCAAACTGACCGATTGCTGCCACGTGCTACATCCATAAAATAGCTGTAGCCTGGCTCTTCCTAATGTATATAATGGACAATGGACATCAATACGTGAATATCGACAAATGCAGTACCTTTTTTAGTATTTTTTTCGTAGGGAGGGGAATGAATATCATTCGAAAGGTACTTTGGCATAGATTTGCACAAAATCATGTGTTGTTGCCGTTAACGCAACAAAGTGAACATACACACATAATTTTTCCATACAATATGCCATAACCTATATTAAATGAAAGCATGAAAGTATTGTGATTACGTTCGTGGATTTTTGAGCTAAGATATCTTTGCACCTTCGGTGCTCCGCTGCACGGGAAAAAGGAAAACGATTGTCAATTTTCAAAACTACTGTTTTTTTTTCTTGCGAGTATTGCGATCTATGAAATCTAATCATTAACTTCTTATCAGACTGTCTACTTCCACGATCATCGTCCTGAATAACGTTAAAATTCGTGACTTTAGTTTATTCAATGTGTCATTAAACCTATCCAATATTGAACATAACATTTATATATATCCCTCCACCTTAGTTGCTGGGCGGCCGGGTTAGTTTATTTTTTATTTTTATTGTTTTTTATTTTGAATTGTTATCGGGAAAATGCTGTTGTCCATACCAATCCTCCCCGTTGCCTCTTACAACACCCATGGAAAGAAATAAAAGAAAGGAAGATAGAAAGAAACACGCATCATTAAAAAAAACATAGAAATTCGTACAAATTACAAATTGGTAAATAAGCAATTGTGTGATGTCAAAAGTGAAAAGGATTCCGCCGACTCACGAACAACCAGGCATTTACATAGAAAAGCACTTAAAGTAATAAAAACAAAATTAAATTTAAAATAATATCTATTATAATAGACCCAGAAACTATATTGTTATGTACGTCTAGAATTTACGATTAAGATAATTAATAGAATCAGGCGTTACTTTGCGGAAATCTATTATATTAAAGTTGTAAATATTTAAATATTTAATTTAAAAAAAATTTACAACTTTAATTTACGATTAAAGTTTTTGCCTTGCAACTATTTAAGGTCGTGTTCTTGTTCCAATATACACTGCGAGCACTGCTCAGTGCTCTCACTAGTGAATAAGTCGTTCCGTTATAGACTGACAGTATACTGCCGCAGTACCCTAGGGAAATGTATGACGTCATAAATCGCCGCCATTTTTGTACTGTCAGCACTGGCACTTTCGAGGTAAGGTGCTCTCAGTACTTTGATGACGTGATCAAAAAACATAACAGCGCCTAGAGGTTTAACAGCTTCCAGTTCCAATGATTGTTATTATTATTAATTAATATTGTTATTCAAATAAACTCGGAAGTTAAGTTTTAAAAGCAACAACATTCAAATAATAATATTTCTTGTTGAACAGAAAACCTGTACATGATAAATATTTTCATTTGAAAACATTGTCGAAAAATCGGGATGACAGTATACTGGACTGCGTTCCGTTTTAAACAGTAACCAGTATAGCAAACTAAAAAGCTTTTTAGTTAGTACTGAATTGACGTCACACCTTACAGTGATCACAGTGTACTCGTATATCGGAACATACCCTTTATCGATCAATACTAAGTATATAGTACAAATACAAAGTGATTTCTATAATCTTTAATTTATGTAAATTAAAAAGTAATAAAGAACTGTATTAGCCTAAACATAAAAACATAGACCCTATTAATTTACAAAAATTAACCTTAAGTTAATAGAAGTATTGAGTAGTACTTAATACTTCTATTAAATTAAGGTACTTAATTTAACTAATAATTTATAAATAAGGGTAGTTAATTTAATAGAAGTATTTAAGAAAACCCTCTCAGAAATGAGAGGCCTGTGCCCAGCAGTGGGACGTATACTGGGTGTTACAAAACTACCCGTAAAGCCGAAAGGAGGTTAAATGGGGCCTTATAACGAGTCCATTCACAATATTTAAGAACCGTAGTAACGCTGTATAACATACCCCAAAAAAATAAAAAAATATTATTATTTTCACTGATGTGCAAACCCTATTTCAGTAAAATTAAAGAGTAAACTACGCAGAATTTACCTACATTTCTACCTAATTCGTGCAACGACAAAAAATTTAAAAGACCTAACCTAACGAAACAACCTAAACGAACACTTACTTTTTCATAATAAACGTCAAATTTACAGAAACAGCTCAAAGTGTGCTCCGCCTTGCTCAATACACAACCTCGCTCGTTGGGATATGGCTTGTGTGGCGTTTCGCACCATCGTCGGTGTTATTGATGCGAAAACCGATCTAACACGCTGTTCCATCTCGGCAACCGTTGGATCGGAGAAATACACTCTGTCCTTCACATAACCCCACAAAAAGAAGTCCAAGGGTGTGAGGTCCGGAGAACGAGCAGGCCATAGCACCGGTCCCCCGCGGCCGATCCATCCTCGCGGAAAGCGAACGTTAAGATGTTCTCGTACGTTGCGAGCAAAATGCGCCGGAGCTCCGTCATGCTGAAGCACCATGTTTCTTTGGTTCTCAAAGTAATCCCAGTCAGCCACAGGAAAGTCGTCAATCGCCTCTTCGAATTCCGTTTGTAAAAACGTTAGATAGTTGCTACCGTTCAGATGTGATGGCATAATGACGGGACCGATGACATGCCCGTCATAAAGGTCAGCCCACACATTCAGCCGCCACTGGTGTTGGAATTGCCCAGCCGTGAAGCATGTGGATTCACGCGAGCCCAAACGTGATCGTTATGCATATTTGAAAGTCCTGACCTCGTGAATGTTGCCTCGTCCGTCCAAAGAACATAGTTTACGTAATTAGGGTATTCCTCTAACTGCCTGAGGTACCACTCGCAGAAGTTCCTCCTGGGTGCAAAATCGGAGGGTATCAGCTCCTGTGTACGGCGATAGTGATAAGGGTGACGATTGTCGTCACGAAGAATTCGCCAAACTGCAACATGGTTTATACTGAATCTTGTTCCGGCTCGCCTCGTACTTGTGGTCGGCTCTTCTTCAAAATGCTCTAACACTAATTTAGCCTGCATGGCGTCGACTGTGCTTGGACGTCCACTTCCAGTAGACCGATGAAAAGAGCTGGTGGAATGTAGTCGTCTTGACATGTTCAGAAAACATTGGTACGAAGGCAGCCGTTGCTGTTCAGTGGGGGGTCTACCATCGATAAATCGTTGCCGATACAGTTCGCGAGCACGATTTAAATTGCTATCTTCATGGGCTACGCATAACATCATATCGTAATATTCCGAGTTAGAAAGCATCGTTATTTTGCAAAACATGTTGGAAAAAAAACTCGAAACAGTTGTAGGATATCGATTAGAAGATTTGAAATTGACAACATTTTTTTTTCCAACTTGACATTTTTTGAAGCCAGTACTTGAGTATAATGACATCCTTGTATTGAGGTAGCAAACATTTATGAATGAAAAATAGAAAAACTATTAAAGTAGACAATTATTAGGTAAAATAGGTACGTAGGCATTGAGTTATATGTACTACGTAGTACGTACTAGAGAAGCTATTCCAAACAAAAAATGTGCGCTTCTCTGTCTTCGCGCATGCGCGGTAGATACTAAAATATTACGATATTATTACCTATTTATTCACTTGAGCAACAAAAAAATTACTTACTTGACTACTGAATTGTTATTTACGTAAGGTTTAAACTTTAATTTGAAATCTCGTATTATTATCGCCGCTCCACACTGCATAAATATTGAAGCCACAGTAAATGACACTAAAGTAAGGTGTACGGATTGCAGTACAGTTCAGTTGAACATAGTGAATGTTCGGAATGCGAAATCTAGTGCGTAGTACATATATATTAATGTACGTAGGCCTTTCTGTTAAATAATCTGGTTTCCTGACATGACAGCTTACTAGGGTTGACAAAATTTTTGGCTTTGATAATTAATTATATTTTTTACGGGGTATTTTGTAACACGTTGTATAGGCTGTAACTTTAACTTTTTTTTTACTTTTAATTTTCTACTTACATTATGGCAATCGCGCGAACTAGAATCTAAGTAAAAATTAAACTAATAGCTACGATATGGGGTAGGTAACTTACATGACGTTCGATGTGTTTCATTCAATGTGTGGAAATCGCTAAATATAAAAAACCAAAAAGTTTCCTGTTTTAGTAGATACAAAACTTAATTTTCAAATATTGTAAACCAAAAACCAAATGTTATTAGGGTTATTGAAATAATTATAACACAGAAACGTAAAATATTTGTGGATCGAATACAAAGTCGGCCAGCGATTACATTAACCATTTGAGCGCCAAAAAACAAGGTTTCGTACGGAGCGTGTGATGCAGCACCTCGTTCATGATGGTACATTATTTCAAATAAGCAACATGCCACAATAAGCAAGCACATAATTTTTTATTCAATATACATAGATTACCGTTACCTATTAATGTCCACTGCTGAACATAGGCCTCCCCTATAGATTGGCTCATAGGGGGCACCGCCGCCATACCGCTTGGTAAGCGGGTTAGCTAACCGCAGTTTTATTTTTTATTTTAAGTCGTTATTAGGAAGACGCTACTTCTCATCTCCTGATTTGTTTCCCTCTGTCGCCTCTTACGACACCCACGGGACGATATGGGGTAGTGGATATTCTTACACCGCCACTACACGGTAATACAGGTTACAAGTATTTTTTTTTATTGAAAGTCGTTTGGAAGAAATCTCTCTCCTAAGAAGAACCAGCAAGAATCCCAGCAGGACTTTTTTTTTTCAGAATATATTATACAACAAGAACACAGGTTGTACAAACTACTTAGATGAAACTGACAGCTGTTACTAAAAAGCCTGTAATAATGCCTTCCAGATGGAATTTCGGTCACGAAGGCCAGCCTCAACGGAGCCTAGTCATCTGCGCAGTATGGGATTATAGTGCACGAGTATGTGTATAAGCACAGATGCACTCTCAATATGCAATAATGCTATATCAAAATTAGTTTAATAATCTACATTTAACGGAAATAAACGGAAATAAAACTAAATGTATTAAATTTACAACAACGAATGTTAAAAATCTGAATACCAATGTGTTTTTTAATGGGGAAGAACTGAGCCCTGTTGAATCCACTGTTTTTCTTCATCACTTTCGACGCAAAGCTTCTGTGGGGCACCCATATATCCAAACTGGCAAGCAGACTAAGTTCTGCAGCCTATGGTGTAAAAAGATTAGAGGTTTAACAGGCTTCCAGTTCAATGATTGTTATTATTATTAATTAATATTGTTATTCAAATAAACTCGGAAGTTAAGTTTTAAAAGCAACAACATTCAAATAATAATATTTCTTGTTGAACAGAAAACCTGTACATGATAAATATTTTCATTTGAAAACATTGTCGAAAAATGGGAATAACAGTAGGTATACTGGACTGCGTTCCGTTTTAAACAGTAACCAGTATAGCAAACTAAAAAGCTTTTTAGTTAGTACTGAATTGACGTCACACCTTACAGTGATCACAGTGTACTCGTATATCGGAACATACCCTTTATCGATCAATACCAAGTATAATATAGTACAAATACAAAGTGATTTCTATAATCTTTAACTTATATAAATTAAAAAGTAATAAAGAACTGTATTAGCCTAAACATAAAAACATAGACCCTATTAATTTACAAAAATTAACCTTAATTTAATAGAAGTATTGAGTACTTAATACTTTTATTAAATTAAGGTACTTAATTTAACTAATAATCTATAAATAAGGGTACTTAATTTATTAGAAGTATTTAAGAAAACCCTCTCAGAAATGAGAGAAGGCCTGTGCCCAGCAGTGGGACGTATATAGGCTGTAACTTTTTTTTTATCTTTTAATAGAAGTATGGCAATCGCGCGAACTAGAATCTAAGTAAAAATTAAACTAATAGCTAGCTACTTACGATATGGGGTAGGTAGCCTACATGGCGTTCGATGTGTTTCATTCAATGTGTGGAAATCGCTAAATATAAAAAAACAAAAAGGTTCCTGTTTTAGTAGATACAAAACTTAATTTTCAAATATTGTAAACCAAAAACCAAATGTTATTAGGGTTATTGAAATAATTTTAACACAGAAACGTAAAATATTTGTGGATCGAATATAAAGTCGGCCAGTGATTACATTAACCATTTGAGCGCCAAAAAACAAAGTTTCGTACGGAGCATGTGATGCACCTCGTTTATGATGGTACATTATTTCAAATAAGCAACATGCCACAATAAGCAAGCACATAATTTTTTATTCAATATACATAGATTACCCTTACCTATTAAAGTCCACTGCTGAACATAGGCCTCCCTATTGGCTCATAGGGGGACCGCCACTCATATTCGCTTGTAAGCAGGTTAGCAAGCGCAGTTTTTTAGTCGTTATTAGGAAGACGCTGCTGCCCATCTCCTGGTTTGTTTCCTCTGTCGCCTCTTGACACCCACTGGATGATTTGGGGTAGTGTATATTCTTACACCGCTACCACGAATACTAAGATTACAAGTTTTTTTTTTATTGAAAGTCGTTTTTACCTTGACAACTGGCGGGAGCCTCTCTAAGAAGAACCAGCAAGAATTCCAGCAGGACTTTTTTCATAATATATTATACAATAAAAACACAGGTTGTACAAAACTACTTAGTTGAACTCGCAAAACAAAGGTAGTTTTAGTAAAAAGTGATATACTCTGTAAACACTAGGAACAAACACAAGCTAGTGATACCAGTTTATCGACTCCACAAGTCAGTAATTCATTCTTGGGGCAATGTATACGCTATTACAACGAGTCCCAAATATACAAGCTCTCTCTATTACTAAGTTTAAATATTTTATTAAACTAAAACTGTATAAAAAGGGTTATTATTATATAAATGAGTACATGTTTGATAATAACCCCTGGGAATGAGGTAGTCGCTTCCAAGCTGTTTCTAAATTAAATTTTGTAAATAGAATGTACAACTAGTCATGTAAAATTTACTTTAAAAAAAGTCTCACTGGGTTTCTTACTGGTTCTTCCCAGGACGGAGGCTTTTTTTTCGAACCAGTGGTAAAGTAAAAAATGACTTTCAATAAGAATTACACATGTGATCTATATTGAATAAAAAATTATTCTATTCTATTCTATTTCCTCGCTCTCACAGTCCAATGAGGCGGCAATCCGACATGACTGGAGAGAGATCAGGCGCAGACCAACGGCTTTACGTGCACGGGCGTGAAACACCGTCAACTTCCTGACTCCGGGATGCTGCTGAAAGTGTCTTGTATAGCTGCCACAACTGGGCAAAGACCTTCAGTGTCACTTCTAGGGGAGTTATAAGAGAGTCTGACACACACTTCCAGTTTAGCAAATTTCACACAATCATGGATTATTTTTCATATATCAAATGCGCACGACTTCTTAAGATTTCCTTTACTTACTAATTGTAGGATAAATCAACAATCGGCAATTAAAATTTATGTTCAATTTTAATGGCGCCGACGAGGGAAGAACTCTGGTTTTGATTACCGTAGATAAGGTCACCTTTGCGTTTGTTTATTTCTTTAAAACTCTACATATGAAACTGGCTACTAAGCTATGTTAACCATCCATTCGTGTGTTTTTTTTATAGAATAATGGTGACAAACGAGCGCACAGTCCACCTGATGGTAAGTGATTGCTGTGGCCCATAGACATCTACATCTATCTTCGTTTGCGAATTAAAATGCAGATGCGTTGTCAGTCGTGAGGACTAAGACGAAATGCCTCTTTTCCAGTAAAAAGGATCTCCGGTACTCTACACTCACCATACGAAACACAGCAGCATTAAGCTGCATTTTACGCTGGTATTCTGTGAGAGCGTGGTCCTTCCCCGGTCGAGCCGACCCATTCGTGCTACAACTATACCTACTATTAATATAACTGCAGCATGGCTCTACCACCTAAAAAAATTGCCTTAATATATTACGATAATATAATACACAAAAGTACTTTTAGAAAAAGTGATATATACACTATAATATTTACGAGAAATAAACACAAGCCAGTATTACTAGTAATAAGTAACCGGACTCCACAGAGTTTATTTTTTATAATCATTTAAAGAGAGAAGGAATAAAAGGTAGTACAGTAACAGTCTATATATCTCGCATATTATGTACTCTCTCCTGAAAAGTTTTGAGGCAGGTAAGAGTATTCACTGCTATCCCAATGTGTGTTGAGACTTACGATGTTCTTGAAATATTTAGATTTTTTTAAACAAATAAGGTTGACAAGCGATCACACATTACATCTGATGGTGATTGGACGATGTGGTTATGAGTAAAAAGGGGTATACGGTTCTCTATTCCCACCATACGAAACACAGCAGCATTAAGCTGCTAATTTACGCTGGTATTCTGTGAGAGCGTGATCCTTTCCCGGCGAGCCGATCATAGCTCTAAAAATCTAATCTAATAAATTAGTATATGTCTCACTTCAGATATATAATCCCACATATGACATATGCGTACACTCATTTCTGAGGGATTTTGGAGCGGGTAAAAGTATATCTACAAGTGGGATGGGGAAGAAAGGTTCTCGTACCGGCAGGCGAAGTGTAGGGCGTCCCCCACTAGATGGAGTAACGACCTGGTAAGACATGCAGGAAGTCAATGGTTGCAGGTGGCTCAGGATCGTGCTTTGTGGCATTCCTTGGGGGAGGCCTTTGTTCAGCAGTGGACTGTGATGGGCTGTAATGATGATGATGATGATAAATCTGTATACTTTTCATCGCTGTTCCTATGTATTGACAGACTTAAGATATAGAACAATAAAGGTGACAAACGAGCTCACAGCCAACCAACCTGATGGTAAGTGAATGCTGTGGCCCATCCACACGTTACATCCAAACGTTACAGCTACATTAAATTTATGTTAGCAAGTGTATATAATTTTACGCAATAACCAAAATTAAAAACGTTAACTTCTAGGAAATGGACAAGCGGCTTATTGTACTGCCTCAGCTGAACCACGTCAATAAGATTTACTCAGATTTGAAGGCCAAGGTCAAAAGGCATCTTATGTCAAGTGAAAGTAGTCACCAGATTTCGTCGCAGTCAAAGATATCGCCATCTTTGCCCAGCAAGACTGCTTCTATCAATGCAATAAAGCCATCTTTGAAGAAAAATAAATGAATGAAAATAATTTCTTGTTATTTTTTACTAAAATCATACCTTGACATTTTTAGGCTTCCGTACATCATAAGGAAAGAAACAGCCTATCAGCCAAGCCCATTTTCTCAGGGACGAATAGAGCAGGGTTTCTAAAGTGTGCGCCGCAGCACCCTGGTGCGCCGTAGAGGGAAAGGATGGGCGCCATGTGACGCTCCTGTTTACCATTCATGGAAACTAAATTTATGTATATTCGCGAGTACAAAATAAACCGCATCTTCAGCTGTAGCTGTCATAAAAAGCAAATATCGCTCAAAGATCAATGTGAATCAAGAAATGAGAGTAGCGATGTCAAACCTTATCTCATGCTTTGAAAAAGTGTTTTTTTTTTTAATTAAAATAAAATAATTGCTTTAATTGCTAATATGGTGGTTAAACGGTTAACTTTTGCCTTTCATTTTAAATGAAACAACCAAATTGATCCATGTAAACAAAAAAGTGAATCATTATCATCGATTGTTGTCGTTCCATTGTCGGTCTCCCAAACGAACGACTTGATTTGACAACATCTTCGGAGTAAAGTCACAGAATAAATAATAGTACTACGTAGTAAAGTGAATTTTAAACATCACTTCCCACATACTGTATAAACAGCATATTCTTTCACTTCTGCACCTTTCAAGCAAAATGAACCATTTGGCCGTGTAATATCGCAATTACTATAAAATAGTACGTAAATTAAATTTTAATGTAACTGGTTCCCAAAAAACCTCTGTTCCGAGAAACCCGGCGAGGCTTTTTAAGTTTAAAAGTGACGCTTTACAATATAAAGCAATTTGTGTAAAATAATTTTGGTATTTAACAGTATTTGAAAGAATATATCTGATTGTACTTTTGTAGCATTAAGGCAAAGTGGTTGAATAAAATGTTATTGCTATTATTATTTTACAGGCGTTTATTTTATGATTTCGAAGAATTTAAAATTAGAAAGATCCAAATACTGACGTTTACATTTTATGTTCTACTCGATTTTAAAGTATTTACATGAACCTTTTTAAAAAAATGAGGAAATGTGATCCCCCCTCCCCGTAACCATTGGTGCTGTAAAGCACCCGAAACATTCGGGACATAAAAGTTAAAATTAAACGCGATAAAATCTGTAAAATTAGTTTCATTAAATGTGTAGTATTCACGTAAATTTATGTGGATGCTGTACCCCATTAACATCTCCATTTATCATCAATTGAGAATCAAAATGCAGATGCGTTTTCTCTCCTAAGGACAAAGATGGGATGCCTCGTTTCCAGTAAAAAAGGTCTCCGATTCTCTACACTCACTATGCAAATTACAACAGCATTAAGCTGCTATTTTACGTTGGTATTCTGTGAGAGCGTGGTCCTACCTCGGTCGAGCCGACCCATTCGTGCAAAAAATATATAGCTGTAGCATGGTTTTCACCAAGTAAAATTTGTATTTTTAAACCACTTAAAATCAGGTCATAACTTAAATTAAACGTTAAAAAAAACCCCGAAACAAAAAGAGCTGATGATCTTCAATCGGCTGAAAATATTTTCTTGAATCATAGCTAAGAACACTCTCGATCAAGTCACCTTTCAAACAAAAAAATCTAAATCGGTTCATCCGTTTGGGAGCTAAGACGAAACAGACAGATACACACATACACAGACATACAGATACACACGTTAAATATAGGTAAAACCTTATTTTTCGTCGGAGGTTAAAGACCGTGATTAATGTAATATGCCCCTACAGCGGGAGAGGCCTGGTATGGAAAATAAAGAAGATACGAGTTCTTACAAATTTGCAGTAGAAGTAAGAACATGGCCCTGACACAGGTGAATTACACAAACGCATACTTAAGTAGGTACCTACTTTAGAAGTTTTACAACACGTGCAAACTTATGGATGATATAACTGAGTATAAATACATAATATTATATTTATTGTAATATTATACAAACGTGTTTACGTTGGTGTGGTTTCAAATTAAATCATAGAGGAGCTAGACAATACATCCGTCCGTTCGTTGATCTCTAATGTGACATCTGCAGCGGAAGTAAAGGCGCGTGCGCAGGAAGTCGGACGCCATGTCGGGAATGGCAAGTGGCATCATGCCATTTTTTACACTTTAACGCGTTTAGGAACCAATAATGTACAGAGCTGTTTTGATAATATCCGATTGGTGTTAAGACATTTTGATAGAATTATGAGTTAAAGAGAGAGAAGAAAACATTTTATTAAGAATTAAAAGCCAATTTTAAGCAACTAAAATTAATAAAACTATTGAATAAAAGTTTATTTTTATATTAAAATTTCTATATATAATAGGGATTTAGCACGTGGTACAGCTATGCTGCAGCTATATTAGTAGTATAGTTGTAGCACGAATGGGTCGGCTCGACCCGGGAAGACCACGCTCTCACAGAATACCAGCGTAAAATGGCAGCTTAATGCTGCTGTGTTTCGTATGGTGAGTGTAGAGAACCGGAGACCCTTTTTACTGGAAAAGAGGCATTTCATCTTAGTCCTCAGGGGTGACAACGCATCTGCATTTTGATTCTTTATTGAGGATAGATGTAGATGTCTATGGGTCACATCAACCACTTACCATCAGGTGGACTGTGTGCTCGTTTGTCACCCTATCCTATAAAAAAAAAAAACTATGGCATAATATTTTTCAAACTTATTTTTCAAACAAAAGAAAACTATTGGTAAATTCAATTGTGCATGCCTTAAGCGCATTAAAAAATTACGTATAACATGATTATACGTAAATTTTTAAAGTAGTTTAAATACACACAAGTTTTCACTAATAACCTTATTATTATACTTCCAATTTTCCGATAATTTTATGTCAAACTTCAATTTAAAAAAAGTTTGGAAAATCCATAAGTGCACGACTCATAATGCTCATATGATCATCATATCATCATTCAGGTCACTCCATAAAGTCCAAGACGTATTTAAGTATATTTATACTTAAATACCTATACATCCTACTTACTTTTAGTACGTAGTACTATTATTTATTCTGTGCTTTTAAAATATTGTAATAAAAATCTGTGATTGTTACAATAATCAAGTATGTATCAAATTTGGTTTTTCGAATAGTTTGTATTTGTACAGCGATCTTTTTGAGCCGCTGCAAACAACCGATACAGTATCCACTCACGACGGCGGCTGAGCCCGAAGCGCGAAGTGAGTGAGGCAGTCTATTTAGTAAAATAAATTATTACAAGGCGGCTCAAAACATTGGAAATTTCCGGATTTCTACGCCGAAAAATTAATTATAACTAAACAAAAGAAAATTAAACTGCTATTTACATTCCATGGCTTCCCTCATGATAGATGAAGAGATTAAAAAATAGATTGAGTTAAACAATTGATATTTTCAAAAGTTATCCTGTTTACCACTCCATGCGGACTTGATAAATCTACACCATAAGGCACTAAAATTACTTTTTTTATGTAAAAATAGCAATTAATCGATTTAAAAAAAATATTAATAAGTTCAACAATCATTTATCGTTCTGACAATGTGCTTTTTATATCATTTATATGTTCAATATGATTGTTAGATACGATTTTATGTGACAAAACGTTGGAATCTTGATTCTTAGGCGCTAGTAGAACATACTCGTACCTACGCGCTTTGCACTTAAGGCATGCAAAAAAAGATTATTTCCAAATTTATATGGGACCATCCATCCCGGAAGTATCCTATTTGATAAAAAAACGAATCATCATAATCGATTAACAATTGATGACGATATCGCGTAACATACATAGAAACATACAGGTGAGTTAAATAGAGAATCAAAAGAGATTTTTTTTTAAGTCGGCCTAAAAATGGGAAACAGTTATTTAACAAAAACGAAACATTTAACTTAGTAAAAACCGACTTTAAAGAATTTTAAAAAACACATTTTAAACATACTTACATACAAACATAATTTAGATATTATAAATAGAAAATATATTAACCTATGCATAAGCAGAAATATTTAAGAAAGTTAGCCATTGCAATAACTTATTCAATGGCTAAATTTCTTATTCAAATAAGAAAAGTAATAACAATCTGACACCATTCTCAGCAGAAGTTGGTTCCCTAATATATGGAGTTAATTTATTCCTAAATCCTTATGGCCTCAGCGGCGAAAGACTGCGACATGCATATTTGGTATGACAAGGAAAAATACATAATTTCTCGAAAGCGGGTTGGCAACCACAATTTTTATTCCTAGTTGTTGTAAGGCGCTGCTGCCCATCTACTGGTTTGTTTTCCTCCGTCGCCTCTTACAACATCCAAGGGACGATATGGGGTAGTGGATATTCTTACACCGCCACTACAGGGTTTTTAGAACCGTAAAATGATACGTAAGCGTATTTAATATGAAGACCGAAAAAAATTATCATTCTTTTAAATGGACTTCCTCAAATTAATTTCGATGTGTATCATTGTATCGAAACAAGCGGATGTTGATTTTATTGTTAAACGCTTGAACTGACTTAAAACAGGGGGACGTGCCCTTTTCATTTCTGAGATATTATTCAATTTTCAATTTAATTTCTTTTGGATTACGGTCTTATTTATAAAAATGTGATAGGTTTATCAAATGTCAAATAGCTGTCATCAGTAACGCGAACATAAAAAACATAAAACATAACATAAACACTCACGCCTTTCACACAGAGGGGTAGGCAGAGACTACGGACTTCCATTTGGCACGATCCTGACACACCTCTCTCGCCTCCTTTACATCCATATATCTACGCATACACGCTCGTTGGTTAAGGGTACTCCTAATCTGGCCCATTTTCAATATATCGCCAATTTGTTTGATAAACCTTCGTCTAGGGCGTCCCTTCCCGACTCTGCCGTTCACTTTTGCAACATAAATTTGCTTTGTCACTCTTTCCTCGTTCATTCTTTTTACATGACGAAACCACCGAAGTATTCCTTTCTTAATCCTGGTCACAACGTCATCTTGCAAACCACACTTTTCTCTTATCACACAATTTCTCACCCTGTCATTCAGATTTAGCCCTAGCATACTCCTTAATGACCGCATTTCTACAGCATTTATCCTACTCTCGTGCTTCTTCTGCCAGACCCAACTTTCACTACCACACATTAAAGTAGAGACGAACACAGCATTACGAATTGCCATACGTGCCTTTTTTGACACATTCTGACTTTTCATAATAGCGTGTAGAGCCCCATTCACACTATTTCCTGCGTTCACTCGTCGTTCTGTATCCTTATCACATCTACCATCCCTGCTAAATACACATCCCAAATATACAAACTCATCCACTTGCTCAATCAACTCCCCTTCTATTCTTATTTCACATAACGTTTTACTTTCTTCTCTTTCAAAAACCATCACTTTCGTCTTACTTGCGTTCATTTTCGTACCCCTTTCTTTTAATGACGAGTTCATTAATGTAACCATCATTTGCAACTCGGCTACCGACGATGTAAATATGACTTGATCATCGGCGTACAAAAGGCATTTGACGGTTAACTCACCTAAAACAATTGTTAACGCGAACAACCCTTCCAAATACCGTGGAAAAATCCAGCAATAGTTATTTTTATTGCTGCTTAATAAAATAATCGAGTACTATTTTCTTGACCATTTTTCTGCAATGTTCTTAAGCGTCCCTGCCAAATTCTGATCTAAGCAAAATACCGTTTCGTTGAGGTCGTGAATATAATGTGGACATCGGGAACATTGCCTTTTAAAGTTAGAACGAAATGTAAAATTTAAGCTGGGAAAATTTTCTTGATAATCTGAACTAAAATCTAGAATAAAAATGCTACTTATGTAAATATTCATAAAATTCACCATTTTACTATTGAATGATTGTTATGAAACACTATTTTAAGCCTACTTCAAAAAATAGGAGGATCTCAGTACGAGCGTTTTTTTTTTATGTATGTTACTCAATATCTTCGTCAATTGTGGACAGATTTTAAAGTTTCTTTTGTATTAGGTATATAGATTGTACTTCAGGGGTGGTCCCATGTAAATTTTGAAAAACTGCACACAAACCCAGACAGTGAATAATAGGGGATAAAGTTTTTATTATAACTATTTAGAAGACATTCGAGTATTTTATTTTCTTTAGCCCACTCAAAATGATTAAAAATTAGACCCTTAACAAAAAGTGAAAGAAGACGTAATAGCTTCAGAAGTCGGTGCTAACACATAGTGCTATTTATATCGTTCTTTGAAATCGGTTTTTACTTTTTTCTACCGACTTCAAAAAGGAGGAGGTACTCAATTTGACTGTATGTTTTTTATGTTTGTTACCCCATAACTTTGTTCTACGTGAACCGATTTCGATGATTCTTTTTTATTTGAAAGCTGGTACTTTTTATGTGGTTCCATATAAATTTCATCAAGGTTTGACCAATAGATTTTGAGTTATCCTTAATAATATATGTTGAAGTCGGTTGTACAAAATTTTAATTTTAAATTATTTTAAAGTCTTAGTAAATACGAGTAACATGTGGACAACCATTCAGACCCAGAACAGTTTTATGTATGCCATCCATACATATTTGTGCTCCGTAAGGGAGTAGAAACCGGCGTCCCGTACCCGCAGTTAAAAAGCCGCTACGCTACTTCGTCGCCAAAAATACTCAATAAATCGAACGTTCATAAAGATTGTTAGTCAAAAATGTTACCTACTTTTGTGTAAGTAATTTTAGAACTATAAAATAATTATGTAAGTAATTGAATAAAACAAAATAAGTAAGTAAAATTAAACGCGATAAAATCCGTAAAATTAGTTTTATTCAACGTGTAGCGTTCGCGTAAATATAAGAAATAATTTGTAAGTAGCTAATATTAGTAAAGTTATCGAATGTCGTGTATGCGTAGATATATGGATGTAAAGGAGGCGAGAGAGGTGTGCCAGGATCGTGCCAAGTGGAAGTCCGTAGTCTCTGCCTACCCCTCTGGGTGACAGGCGTGAGTGTTTATGTTATATATGTTATGTTATCGAATTTAACGATGAATAACGGTTTCATACATTACAGCCATCGATCACTAATAAAAATAAAGATACACAATCCCATGCAAAAGTTCTCTAAAAACTGTCGCCAATTGTTTTGACGTAATTCTAGTTGAAATAAATATACATTAATGTAAATTCAACCTTAAAGTCTAAAGTTGTATTCACAAAGCTACGTAAAAGTTAAAAGCGCAACCAAATGTTCGAGTGGGCGCTCATTCGGTAAGGACATTTTTTGTCACTGATTGTGTATCTAGTTTTTTATTAGTGATCGATGATTACGGCCTATCAAGTCCACAGTTGAACATAGGGCTTCCCTATAGATTGCCTCATGGGGGTATATTTGCCATAGTTTCCACACTTGACAGGCGCATGGCCTACCGCAGTTTTTAATTGTTGATTTGAATTATTATCAGGAAGATGCAAGTGCTTCAGTTTCCATTTGTTACCTTACGACACCCACGGCGTGATATGTGTTAGTGAATTCTCTTAAAAATTAGTAATCAAAATAATAAAAAAATGTATATTTTAAGTTTGCCAGTTGTCGTGTTTTTCTTTTAGTCAATACAGATGACACATGGCGGGCACGTGTTTACCAGAGCGTGTCACTGGTGTCGTAGCGCCAAAATACCCAACGGACCGACACTCTGTCACGTTTCATTTTTTTTACACATTTTTAGAGACTACCTTCTCTCAATGTACGCAAAATTCACGTCAATTTTCACGCTAAATATAAAATCCGTAAAAATAGTTTTATCAATCAATCAATCAATTTATTTATTCGTTTTCACAGGTAACAAGGTTGGCAATATTATATTTTTAAGTATCTCCGTGAAATGCTTTTACAGCATACGAATGTATATATTCACACATCATTAAATTATATATAAATGAAACAAATCAAAATAACAGTTAAATTAAGTAAACAGAGTGAAAACAAAATTATTAAATTACATATTTCAATCATTAGTAAATAGAAATTCATTGACATTATAATAACATTTATCTATAAGAAAATTACTTAGAGTACATTTAAATTTTTGCGCATTATAACATTTTATGTGATCAGGTAATTTATTATATAATTTAGGGGCCATTTCAACAACACTTTTCATAAGGGTAGTTTTACATACATTTTCTGGATTTTTGTTTCGAGGACGAAGGTTAACAGAAGATGGTTGTACTTTCATATCAAAAAGATCCGGATTGCACTTTACAAACATATATGATTCTAGTATATAAATACAGGGTAATGTTAATATCTTAAGAGATCTAAAGTATGGTATGCAACTTTCTGTAGGCTTTATCCCACATATAGCTCGAATACACTGTTTTTGAGCTTTCATCATTATTCCTGTATGTTGATAGTCCCCAAAATATGATACCATATCGCAGGGTCGAAGCAACAAAGCCATGGTACGCTGTTAGAACAGTCTTTCGGTCAGCTATTTTGGACAGTTTATATAGTGCAAATGAAAATTTATACATTTTATTACAGACTTCTATTGAATGCGATTTCCATGACATGTTGCTATCTATAAACAGCCCTAAGAATTTAGCTACTTTTGTTTCAGAAATAGTTTTATTCCCATAACTTATCGTTTGAGTTGGGGTACTTTTCTTTGTGCATAATTTTTGTTTTTCTAGATTAACTTTTAGATTATTTGCTTTTAACCATTTAATAATATTTTCAATAGTAAAGTTAATATTATTTTGATATTCTGCTACACTGTCACACTGTACACAAATAGTGCTATCGTCTGCAAACAGTATCATTGGGTATTTACAAGACTCAACAATATCATTGATGTATATTATAAATATTATGAAATCTAATTGTATAGTTTAGCAATTTTAACGTGTCAGTACCTCTATTTTTTTAATTTAAAGGTACTGACACAGTTGATCATTATCTAATAATTATTAACAAGCACGATATATGAAATTACTAACGATTAAGTATGTGTTGCGTGTTCTAGGCTAAAATCGTAACCGGAATTATAGAATAAATAATAGTACTACGTACCGGAGTCATTATTTATGCGATAATAATAATAATATCATTTATTTGCTAACCTACAAATAGTTGCATTTTATAGTATAGTATAGTTGCATTATTATGTATACTCTAAGTATTTACATCTGGCATGCGAAAATTATTTAGCATATTAAAATTAAATCATTATTTTCATAAGTAAGCAAGTCAATTAATTTATGTACTATGTATATATGTTTCTTACATTAACAGTCTAACAGTATGCCGGCTTTCATATTTGATCAGTAAAATTTTATTTTGCTAGGCAACTAGTCTTCTTATTTATGCTTTTTCATCCACCAACACATGCACACACACACACACACGCACTCACGCACGCACGCATGCATGCACACACACACACACACACACACACACACACACACACACACACACGCACGCACACACGCACGCACACGCACACGCCCACATACACGCCCACGCACACGCACACGCACACACACAAACGAAGTGAAGGGTCACTCCCAACACGAGTATCCTCTGATTACTCACTGGGAAGTCTCAGCAATATGTTGTTAACAAGATTACCGAAATAAACGCATTATTTATTTATTATGTACATAACAAAAATCAATTACATTAAATTAAAATTACAATTGTCAAGTATTAATCATATATAGAATAATAATTATAATTTTAACAAAATGTAAAAACCGACTTCAAATAACTAAAAAGAAGTTATTTGCTTGTTACCCTTAGTGGTGGAATTTTTGGAACTCTTGAAGTATAAACTATTTAATGAAAAAGCATCATTAAAATCGGTTCTCAATCTGCGAAGATATCATATGAAATTCCTTAAACAATAGTCCAATATGAAACTTTTTCCCCTATTTTCGACCGTTGGGGGTAGAATTTTTTTTTCAAAATTTAATGGGACCACCTTGAGGTAAAGCCTAATTAATAAAAAAAAGAATCATTAAAATCGGTTCACAATCTGCGAAGATATCGCGTAATATACATACAAAAAAATTAAACAAAAAATGCACTACTCTGTTTTCGAGCATGCGCGGCAGATAGTAGATTTTGTCTATGATTGTAGAGCGTGGCATATAAATGAAGAAATTTATTTTTCTATTGTAATATTATTACCTATTTCTTCACTTGAACAACAAATAATTTTACTTATTTGACTACTGAATTATTAATTACGTTCAGGTTTAAACTTTAATTTGAAATTGTATTATTAGCGCAGCTCCACACTCTATGAATATTGAAGCCACACTAAATGACACTAAATTTGTACGGATTGCAGTACAGTTCATTTGAACATAGTGAATGTCGGAATGCCAAATCTAGTACGTAGTACATATATATCGATGATTTCAAAGGAGTACATTAAATAAATATAAAAAGTTTAAAATATGGTTATGTCAACTTTAGGCAACGAGATTCTATTTATTTAAAAAGTTTTTACATCATAAATGCACTTTAATAATGGCCAGCTTTTGAGGTTCGTTTTCAAACCTACTGTGTACGGATTTAAACACTACATTCAGACCACAGAACACAATTACTCTCTACCCCAATGCTTCATACTAAAAACGGAAACACGTGTTTATGAGTGTACACTAAAAGCGTTACGGTGGGCGTCCATATAAAACTTTTTAGCGGGAATTTCAAACCTTGTATTCTGTAACTTTGAACTTTTTATTTAAGGCATATTCAGTAATTTTGGCTCAAGCCTCACATACCTATGGGGTAAATTCCCATACATTTGAGAGGTTGCACCAAAATTACTCGAATATACTTTAGATTAGTATGTGGGATAAAATAAAACTATAAAGAAGTATAGTTACGTAATTTTATTTTCAGGAAGACAGATTGTTTTATAAACTATACATTATTATTGATGTTTTTATGCAAAACATAATATTTCCACGCTCGTTACTGATACATAACACATGTTATTGTCAGAGAGTTATTCTTTACAAAACATTAACGTAAATTTAAATCAGCAAAATTCTCATGGTGAAAACTTAACTCAACCCAAATACGTGATCTGAAACAGATACAATTCGAGTCAATATAGTAATAATCCCTACAAATAACGGTCAATAAATTCAAAATGTTCATAGACTTACCGCAATATTATCATAAGTTTTTCTTTTCCTATTATAGGAAACCTGCAGAAAGTGATCAGATGATTTTGTGCTTTTTATTTGCACAACACTTAACTTACTTTCGATGATGACCACACATCGTGTATAAAATTTTGAAATAATTAATTTTATAGTCAATATAGAGTTAACATCTCACAAAAATCTTTACTGTATATTCATAACGATATAATGACTGTGTATTCGCCTACAAACGAAAATGAAGTATTCTGAGCCCATAATAACTGAATTTAAGCAAAATCAATAATAAATGTTAAAATCTAAACCTATGAAATAAATTTGAATAAATTTCAAAAAATATTTTCAATATGCAACACGTTGACAAACAAATGTCATTTTTTTCTTCTTCTATTAATTCATGGCTTCTTTTGATAGAATTCTGCTAATATTTAATAATTTCATTTTAATCAATTAATAGGTAAATTAATTGTGCAAATCTCAGAGTTATATTATGTTTGTAATTATACTTTAAAGAGCAAACCAAAAAGTTTAATACTGAATAAACATTTTAGTTTCTTCCGATATAATATTAATTTTCGTATCTAATTTTAAAATGGCAATCTAAAACAACATGAAGGAAAGAAACAGCAATATTTTTTCTCGCTTTATTTTTACAAGCCCAACAAGCACATTGACAAAATCATGATTGTGTAGATTTTTCAGCTTTCATACAAAGTTGCATCAGCCTGATTCAGACTAAGGCTGCCATACCGCCATCTTTATAATAATCCATCAAAAGCTCTGCTGAACAGAGATATTTTCAATAGTCACGTTTGGCTGGCGTGTTGGCAGCCGCAGTTTTTTTAAATTATTTTGTAATGATATCAGCAAGATGCTTCAGTCCATCTCCTGTTTTATTTTCCTCTGTCTCTTAGACACCCACGGGATGACATGGAGTAGCGGATATTCTTATGTCGCCTCTACTCATATCATCATTAGTAAGGATCAATAAGTAATAAGGCGTCTGTTTTTACTAGAAAGCTTGTGTGTATAGTTAAGAAAATACTTCTCTGTCTTCTACTATTATTCTTATGAAATTTAATTATTTTCAAGTGTATGATATTTATTTTTGTTTCAATTATTGATTTTTATGTGTCAAATTTCACTTGAAAAATTAAAAGAAATTTAACAAGCGATATTAATTTATGTATTTATTTACTTATTTCAGGACCATAAACAGAGACCGTAATAATTTAATTAAGTTTAAGAGCTTTTGTAAGGGCTTGCAAATAAGGAGATACGAAACAGCGCGGAAGACTTTTTAAATTCAGAAATGAGACTGACACTGCACTGTTTTAGAAGGCAACTTTACTTTGAAGGAGCAAGGTTTTTTTTTTTAATAGGAGATCCCCTCGTGCAAACGGCTCACCTAATGGTAAGTGATTACCGCCGCCCATGAACAACTGCAACACCAGGTGAATCGCAGATGCGTTGTCGGCCTTTTAAAAAGGAGTTTCTTGAAGGTCCCTAAGTCGTATAGGTCCGGAAAAATCTCTGGTGGTAGTCGATTCTACAAGGAAGTTGTGCGAGGAAGAAAATTTCTTTTAAATCGCACAGTGGTGGACTGCCAGTCATCCAGATGGTATGGATGGTGAAATTGTGCGGCTGGAATTAGTCCGAACACCTCAGAGCACCCCGTGGTAAATGCGATAAAAGATGCAACATCTCTTCGCAGTGCCAGTGAGTCAAGCCGATCGGAAAGAGTTCGGTCGCCGACGATTCGAACAGCTTTGCGCTGGATGCGATCAAATGGAAGGAGCTGGCACTGGGAGCCCCAGCCCAGAGATGGGAACAGTATTCCATGTGCGGCCGAACCTGCGCCTTGTAAAGTTGCAGGCGGTGTCGGCATGAAATACTGTCCCACTCTGCTGAGCACGCCAAGCTTTTAGAGGCCAATTTGGCCTTCTCTTCCAGTGACCACGAAACTGCACGTCACCGATATGTCGACGCCGAGGATTCCGATATTGGCTGAGGCAACAAGGGAATGCCTTGAAACTGAGGAGATACGACAAAGGGTTCTTTTAGCGGTAAACGCGCAAACTTGTGTCTTCTGGGGATTGAACTGGACTAGATTTAGTCGTTTCAGTCCGAGACTTTGTTTAACAAAGTCTCGACTTCAGACACACGTTTGTCCCGGTACTCGGTGACGTTTTCCCGAGAAATATTAGCACGGCCGGTATATAAAGCATCACCAGTGCTGTTATCCGCATAGCAATGAATGTTAGCGGTTTGCAACATGTCATTATATGCAGAAGAAACAGCGTTGGCGATAGCACGCAGCCTTGTGGAACACCAGCGTTAATGGCTGGTAGTCGGGGCATGCACCGTCTACTACGACCTTGATGCTCCGATCAGCAAGAAAACTGGTGATCCAATTGCACAATTTCTCGGAAACCCATAGGAAGGAAGCTTCATAGAAGCGCTTTGTGCCAAACCTGATCGAAGGCCTTCTCTATGTCCAAACTAACGGTCAACGCCTCCCTTGACTCCACTGCCTCCGTCCATCTATGAGTTAGGTAACCAGAAGATCGCCAGCTGAGCGACCTCGACGGAAACCGTACTGGCGGTCACTAATCAACTGGCGATCCTCAAGATACCGCATGAGCTGGCAGTTAATGCTTCCATTACTTTGGAGAACAAGGAGGTGATAGCGATAGGCCTGTAGTTGGACGGATCTGAGCGGTCGCCTTTTTAGGATCTGCACCAAAGCTATCTTCCATGAGTTCAGGACTACGCCTAGGGAGTAGGAGTACCGAAAAGACGCGTTAAAACCGGTGCCAACCTGGAGCACACGTCTTCAGCACAATAGGAGGGACGCCATCAGGCCCACTCGACTTGTTGACGTCCAGGGAGAGGAGTGCCTGCGCACCGCGTTGTTAACAGCACATCCTGCATGGAGCACTCACACCGCGGAATGGTCGGCGGTGTGTTCCCTGTAATCAAGAGTAGAGTTGGACGCAAAGAGAGCCCAGCAGATAGGCTTTATCCTTAGAGCGTGAGTGGCACGGTACTCGGATCAGAAAATGGTCCGAGGAGCCAAGGGGCATCGACGGGGACCTGATATCCGTCCAGATGAGAGGTCAGCAGAAGGTCCAACAGGAAGGTACATGATCTTCCACATCTGGGATCCGCGTAGGCGAGGTAACCAGTTGTGTCAGACCATATGCCAAAGCAAAGTCATAAACAGATCCACCCGCATGATCGGTTAAACGAGAACCAAGCTATTCAGTGTTGGGCGTTGAAATCACCAAGCATCACGATCTCTGCGGATGGAACCTGTTGTAGCATGGAGTCTGCAGCCATTTGGACGTGGCCCATGAGTCGGTCTGTTTCGGCATTGCCGCTATGAGACCTATAGAGGCACCCGTAGACGCGGGGATGGTCGTCGCTGTCTACGCGCAGCCATAAGATGGACAGATCCGTACCTTCAAGGCTGCCGAGGTGTCGAAAACAGATGTCCTCTCTGACGTACACGCAAACTCCAGCCTGGGTTCGAAAAGCAAGGCTGCTAGGATTCAAAATAATGACTTCCAGTTTGTTCATTGCACGAATTTGAGGTCAAATTACCAAATATGATCTAACGAAGTGATAATTTGCGAACCTCGAATTTCTAAGGTTAATTTAAATATACATTTTTACAATATGAACTGTTCCGCACATATAAAAATAGGTTACTTTTTGTATAATATAAGATGAACGAAGTAGATGCCTTGGGCATAGATATTTTTCAAAATTATTCTTTTTTTATTGACATTTTACCAAATTGATCCATTAATAAATAGGTATTTTTTAAGTGAGCTTCTTACATAGCGGCCGGTTTAAGGTCTAGGATATTATATATATTAATTCATTGACACTTGCTATCTCAGATTTTAGAAAAAAGGTCTTTTATTTTATAATCTGATTGCACAATATGCCATAGTTTTTTATAGGATAAGGGTGACAAGCGAGCACACAGTCCATCTGTTGGTAAGTGGTTGCTGTGGCCCATAGACATCTACATCTATCCTCGTTTGCGAATCAAAATGCAGATGCGTTGTAAGCCAAAAGGACTAAGATGGAATGCCTCTTTTCCAGTAAAAAAAAGGTATCCGGTTCTCTACACTCACCAAACGAAACATAGCAGTATTAAGCTGATATTTTAAGCTGGTATTCTGTGAGAGCGTGGTCTTTCCCCGGTCGAGCCGAACCATTCGACTATACAATTAATATAGCTGAAGCATGGCTCTACCAAGTTCCTATCTTGTTCACTTATTACACTCTATTTTTTCCTCACGGTGAAATAATCAGCCAGTATAAATATACTATCAATATTTAATTATTATCGATTATGATGTTATCATATACACTACTCCATAAATCGTACCGTGGGTGTCGTAAGAGGCGACAGAGGAAAACTGAAACAGGAGATAGGCAGCAGCATCTTCCTGATAACAACTCTAAATAATAAAAAAACTGCGCTTGCCAACCCGTCTGCCAAGCATGGCAACTATGCCAAAGTCCCCCCCCCCCCCATGAGCCAATCTACGGGGAGGCCTATATTCAGCAGTGGACTTTTATGGGCTGTGATGGATGGATAACATTATTTCACATAGTTTCCCTACGTAATAAAATCCGCAAAAGAATAAGATTAACTGATATAGTCCAGCGGATCATTAAACTGAGTGTCAATGGGCCGGCCATATAGCTCGAAGAACCGAAAACCGAAGGGGAAGAAAGGTTCTCGATTGGCAGTCTCGTAATAGCACAGAATAAATAACAATAGCAAGCGCAGTGCTGGGCGACATTCCACTGGAGTGATGACCTGAAGAAACATGCACAAGTCGGTGAATGCAGGTGGTTCAGAGCCGTTTTGTGGCAGTCTAGCCAGGAGGCCGTGGCAATCTATGAAGACGATGATGATTATGGAATATTAAACTTACAAATTAATCTGAATTTAAGTTTTTGTAGATTATTCGTGCACTTACCAACATCTCTAATATAGTCATAAAAGCATTACATAACGCATGACGCCCGGATGGCTTAGTGATGAGAGTGCCTGGCTACTAAATCACTGGGCCTGGATTCGAACTACAGCCGGAGACTTCAAAGATTTTTTTAATACTTTAAAGTTTTTAGTGCTGACTTACCATGTTCTCGGCGGTGAAGAAAAGCATTGTAAGGAAACCTGTACGTTTGAGGAATAAAGCGGTAAAACAGACACTGGTTTTGAAAACTTTTCACGCAGGTCTTAGCTAATTAATTTTTAATTGAAACTAGTTTCATTGTGTCGATTACCAAACTCGGATCAACAACCGATATTTCACGATAATTGTCCAAATGGTTATTGCAAAATGAATTACTGAAGCCAATTTTCTAATAACATTGCTGTTGTTTGTAGTATATTACAGAAGTATACATTGTAGAAACCTCTTTGTAAAAAGAACATTTATTTCAATACTTTTTTTATAGGATAAGAATGACAAACGAGCATACAGTCCAACTGATGGTAAGTGGTTGGTGTGGTCCATATACATCTACATCTATTCTCGATTATGAATCAAAATGCAGATGCGTTGTCACCCCTTTGCACTAAGATAGAATGCTTCGTTTGTAGTAAAAAGGATCTTCGGTTATTAATTAAATAAATTAATAATATTTACTTATTAACAAATAATAAATAATTAATTCCAACATCGTCAAATCATAATAGCACTTATTAAATCGTTCGTCATGCTAAACAAAGGAGTTGAAGAAGTTCTAATGTGGGTGTCTTCAAGGCAAGAGTGAATAGGCTTTTGTTAAGTCAGTCCACCATCAGGTGAGATGGTTGTCAAGCGCTAGAATAGTTCAAACAAATATCTTATATATTATGTAATATATGTGTGTATAGGATGAGTTAGTAAAGGTTCTTAGTTAGCACTTTGTGTGTATGATTTCGTCTCCATCGTAACACAAATATATAGTCTTGCCTTTTTAAATCACTTCTATGTTCTAGCAATATCAGTATCGTCATCATCATCATTACATACAGACTATTAATTGCCTCATTGAGAGATGTGAATAATAAAAAAAAAACCTTACGAACTCCTTTTGCAAGACAAAATATAGTATCAATGTCAGTCGTGTTTCCCCATAGCGATAAGTTATAAGACATTATGATATAATTTGAAAATAACTAAGTATATAAAAAAATCTACAACCGATGGAAAAGAAAGGTTTTCGAGTTGCAGCCTCGTACCGTTAAGCGAAGTTTGGGCGGCCCTCCTCTAGATAGAGTGACGACCTGGTAAGAAATGCAGGAAGTCAATGGACGCAGGTAATTTAGAACCGTGCTCTAAGTACAGCAGTGGACCTGAAGAGCTGTAATGATGATGAAATAGAATTAAAATGAAATGAAATCATAAAACCAATAACGTGGTAGAGCCACGCTGCAGCCATGTTGCAGCACGAATGGGTTAGCTAGACCGTGGTAGGACCACGCTCTCACTGAATAGCAGCGTAAAATAGTGGCTTAATGCAGCTGTGTCTCGTGTGGTGAGTGTAGAGAACCGGAGACCCTTTTTACTGGAAACGAGGCACTCCATCTTGGTCCTCAGTGGTGGCAACGCATTTGCATTTTGATTCTTAATCGAAGATAGATGTAAATGTCTATGGGCCGCAGTATCCACTTACCATCAGGTGGACTGTGTGCTCGTTTGTCACACTTACGAGGGGTGATCCAAAAGTAATGATAATGAAAATAAAACACGGTAATTAAAGTTAAAATAATAATTTATTTTTCTACATAGTCTCTAACAAATCAATACATTTAGTCCATCTTTTTCTAAACCCAGGATTCCCTTTGAAAAAATTCTTTGTCTTGACCCTCCAAAACGCTTCAACAGCGGCCATTACTTCGCTATCGTCTTCGAATTTCTTGCCTCAGGCGTTCCTTGAGCCGAGGAAAGAGGTAGAAATCACTGAGAGCTAGATCTAGCGAATAGGAGGTGTTCGAGCAGTTCAAATCCCGTTTCTTGAATGGCAGCCATCGCAACTGCGGCTTTGTGAGCCGGTGCGTTGTCTTGGTGAAACAGCACTCCAGCTCGCAGTTTGCCGCGTCTTTTTCATAATGGCCTCCGTAATCTTCTTATTTGGTCTGCGTAGTAAGAGCCCGTAATAGTGGCTCCCTTTTCCAAATATTCCACCATAATTATGCCTTGAGCGTCCCAAAAAACAGATGCCATAACCTTTCCCGCCGAACTTGAAACTCTCACTCTGTCACTCTTCGATCTGCCAACACAACATCTTCGACTTTTTTCACGTTGTCTTCAGTGAGGGACGTGGATCCTGCGATGTTCATCTTCAGTGGATTTTCTGCCCAGTTTAAACTCCTTGGCCCAGCGTGCAACTGTAGAATATGGAGGAGCAGAGTCCCCCAATGTTTCCACTAAGTCACTGTGTATGTCTTTTGAAGACATTTTTTTCAAACAGAGGTACTTGATGACAGCTCTAATTTCGTTTTTCTCCATGTTGATGTTATCTATTTGACAGTTCGTATTCAAATGAATGTATCTCCCGGAAATCGTGATCTATTTATATGATTTTTTTAGGCTGACGTAGTGAGTATATAAGCAAGCAAAAAATATTTTTTTTGGATTTTTATGCGGACCTGAAGTAACCGATTATCATTACTTTTAGATCACCCCTCGTATTATTTAAAAAAAAATCAATTTAGCTGTTTCAACAATAATGAGACTCTCTGTCTGACAAAGTCTGCTTGTCAGTTTGCTAATCTGTAAAATTAGTTTTACTTCATATGTAGTATTCGCGTTAATATAAGAAATCATTACTTGTTATAGTAACTTTTTTTTTTATTATATTTTTCTTCTAAAAAACCACAGCCTCGTCCGTCAGTCACCAAAAAGCACCGCGTAATTGCTCTGCACTGCTGTGGACGTAGGCCTCTGCCAGTTTGTAATTTGCATAATCACAATTGTGTTAGACTTGTTTGTCGCATTAAAATATAATCAACTCAATCTCCCATTCAGCCATTAGGCTAAGCAGAGATAAATATATAGGAAAAATAAACATACAATAGATACATAGATGTAAATAAAATTACAGACAGACATCTCTGTAATATTGAAAAAGGTTATAATATATCCATATAATTAAGCTCAGGGTGTTATTTGCATGCCATTAAGACATAAACAACCATTTTTAAAATCTCTGTTTGTCTGTCTGTCTGGGCCTATCTTCGGAATGGCTGAACCGATTATAATAAAACTTCATCAGTGTTGTGTGTGTTGTAACATTCAAAAGTGATCTAGGCTATATTTTACCCGAAAATCGTAGAATTTTCCAAAAAAAGTAGTTCGCCAACACGCATTGGGGCAGCGCGGCGGACATTTCCTTGCCCTAAAACCCTCTCGGAAATGAGAGGAGGCCTGTGCCCAGCAGTGGGACTTATATAGGCTGTAACTTTTTCCAAAAAAAGAGAAAAATTTATAAAATCTAAATAACACCACATTAATAGATGGCGACTTACCCAGGCGAAGCCAGGGCGGATCGCTAGTTTATAGTATTATCGAACCTAACTTGTGAATGCGGTTTCTTATCTCCTTTTATTAAAATGTGAACTTGTCGCCTGCCACTTGATAAGAGAATCGATTTTCTAATATATGAACACATATATGGACTACATACAGTTAGTTGTTTCTCGCAATTCCATAGTAATAATAATCTCATCTAGACAGAATAGAATAGAATAGAATAATTTTTTATTCAATATAGATTACATGTGTAATTCTTATTGAAAGTCATTCTTTATTTTACCACTGGTTCGAAAAAAACCTCTGTCCTGGAAAGAACCAGCAAGAAACCCAGCGGGACTTTTTTTTTTAAAGTAAATTTTACATTAATGGTTGTACAAACTATTTAAGTACAAAATTTATTTTAGAAACTGCTTGGAAGCGATCACCTCATTCCCAGGGGTTATTATCAACCATGTATTCATTTATACTAAAATAACTTTTTTTATACAGTTTCAGCTTAACAAAACATTTAAACTTGGTAATTCAAAATTTCGTAAACAGAAATTCGGACAGGGCAGCCAGTCTGAACGGAGACTGATACTAATAGCATCATCATCATTACAGCCCATTATGTAGAGAACCGGATACACTTTTTACTGGAAATGAGGCATTCCATCTCATTCCTTAGGGGTCTCAATCGGCCACAGCATTCACCAGGTGGACTGTGTGCTCGTTTGTCACCCTTATAGTCCACTGCTGAATATCCTTCGTAAGCACGCACGGTCTTGAGCCACCTGTATTCATCGACTGCCATCACTCTATTTAGTAGGATGTTGCCCAACACTGCGCGGCCAGCACGAGACTGCCACTCGTAAACCTTCTTCCCCAAATATTATAAATTACATCCTTTTTGTATGCGATTATTAATACAAAGTAGAGAGCCCTTCGAAGCAGGAGTCGGTATTAGACCTCCCCAGTGCTACAAAAAAATAACTCTTATGAGACCGTCGACTATATGAAATAACGTATGGTTAGGGGCCTCCACGGTAGCTTTTAGAGTCTTTTCTACAGTATGGTTACCATTACCGTAACAGCCTATTAAAGTCCACTGCTAAACATAGGCCCCTTCCATAGATTGCCTCATGGGGGGGATATTTGCCATAGTTGCCACGCTTGGCAAGCCGGTTGGCAACCGCAGTTTATTTTTATTTTTAGTCATTATTAGGAAGACGCTGCTGCCCGTCTCCTAATTTGTTTCCCTCTGTCGCCTGTTACACCCACGGAATGATATGGGGGTAGTGGATATTCTTATACCGCCACTGCACGGTACAGTATGGTTTAGTAAGTCCCTATCTTATCAATTGGACTGTTTGTTTTTGGATACTACTTTAGGGTACCAAAAATATTATATACCTATTTTCAGGATGGTCTCATATGCATTTAGAAAGGATTTAATGGACATTGGCAATTAGATAACAGAATTAGAGTCTCAACTAATTTACCGAGTGCAGTGGATCGTGAATTCTACATTCGTCGAGCCAGTTTTTGGTTTATTTAATTAGTTGTTACCATTACTAGCCATCTCATATTACACACCGACCGATTTTCAATCCTGAGATAAAATTTACTCATAGTATAAAATACCTACTTCTTTATTCAGTCAGGTTATAAGTTATACGTGGCTAAGCTGCAGCTATATTATGGTTGTAGCACGAATGGATCGGCTCGACCGGGGAAGGACCACGCTCCCACAGAATACCAACGTAAAATAGCAGCTTGATGCTGCTGTGTTTCGTATGGTGAGTGTAGAGAACCGGAGAGCCCTTTTACTGGAAACGAGGCATTCCATCTTAGTTCTCAGGGATGACAACGCATCTGCATTTTGATTTTTAATCGAGGATAAATGTAGATGTCTATGGACCACAGCATCCACTTACCATCAGGTGAACTGTGTGCTCGTTTGTCACTCTAATTCTATAAAACAAATATCTATTTGATAGATTACTTTTATTTGGCGTTTGAAAAATCAGACATTACCTAGTTATTAACGAATGTGTACACTTTATAAGTATTTTTAAATAGTTGTAACATTTTATTTATAAAAGTTAAAACATGCCTTAGAGAATGTATTCCTTGAATTCTACTCTTATACTCCAAGCCATAAACGAACTACGACGAACAAATTTCTCATTTAAAAAAATATAGTAAAATTAACCGATTATATTCATAAATGTAAGGAATAAAATTTAAACATACCTTATATGAATAGCGAGAGAGAATTTTTCTATTTTCAAAAATTACACTAATGCACTAATCACACCACAATAACACCAAACAACATATAAAGCCTATTTTGTAATTATCACACACACTCGAAAACCGTAATATTTCGACACCAGGACCTTTCGGAAGCGGTTGCAACGACCCAACGATACAAAACGACTGGCAAGCGAGCGCTACCGTAGCCGGCGATATGGCTCGTGCGTCTGTAATTTGAAATACCACTTAACCTTTCATATGCTGTAAGGTCATGAAGGTAGCCTTCGCCCAAGGCTTCAGCAGGTGGTAAGTGGTCAGTATAGTCCGTAAATAAACAAATATTCGCCCTCAATAAAAAATAATCAAGATGCAGGTCGTTGACACTGAAAACTATGAACACAATCACAAATGTCTAACACGATCTACTACTAATATTGATTGATTGAATATATGGGTTACAGCGTGTACCTACTTACCATAGGATGGACGGTTAGCTCGTTTATAAGTAGCCTTACTTGTATATAAAACTAGCGAATAACGATCCACCCCTGCTTCGCACGGTTGATTTCTAGATCTCGACAACAACGCCATCTACCGGGTCCAATTGTGAATCATAACCATTCTATAATCAACCAATCATAAAAATTATAAATCAATCAATCATACACACAAAATTTTATCATAATCGGTCCTGCCATTTAGGAGAAGTTGAGTCACATACACACGGACAGAAGAATTGTATAATATATAATATGCATGTATTATACATATAAACCTTCCTCTTGAATCATTCTGTTTATTGATCAAAACCGCATCAAAAATCCGTTGCACAGTTTAAAAGATCTAAGCGTACAGATTTTGTTTTATATTATGTAGAGAAGAGATTAGCCTAAAATAATAACCGTGTGATGGCGACGTAAGAGAATCTACTACCATCCCTCTCTCTTTCTCCTCCTCTCATCCTCATCTATATCATCCCATGGGTGCCGCAAACAGGCGGCGAAAGAATATCCACTACCCCATATCTCCTATGGGTCTTGTAAGAGGCGACAGAGGAGACTGAAACAGGAGAGAGGAGCAGCATTTTCCTGCTAACGACATAACATAAAAACAAATCCCCGCTTTGAGGCAATCTATGTTCTGCAATGTTCTATAATAGGCTGTTATAATAGTGATGATTACTATAAATAATGCATTTTGTTTAATGATTTCTGAACTCCCTCTAGTCTGAGCAGTACTTTTTTTTTATAGGGTAGGGTGACAAACGAGTACACAGTCCACCCGATGGTAAGTGGTTGCGGTGGCCCATAGACATCTACATCTATCCTCGATTACGAATCGAAATGCAGACGCGTTGTCACCCGTGAGGACTAAGGTGGAATGCCTCGTTTCCAGTAAAAAGGGTCTCCGGTTCTCTACACTCACCATACGAAACACAGCAGCATTAAGCTACTATTTTACGCTGGTATTCTGTGAGAGCGTGGTCCTTCCCCGGTCGAGCCGACCCATTCGTGCTACAACTATACTACTAATATAACTACAGCATGGCTCTACCACGTATAAAACGTAAACGTACCTAGTTTCTTATATGTTTAAAGTGGTTTAAGCTCGGTGTAAAACTGAAATCGATACGTTTTGTGTGCCGTTCGTAATTGACGTGACGTGGCGGTGTGCACGGCGGCGTGAAACACATGGCAATAGAACGAGTGGTGGTCCCGTTGCTCCAGGATCAGTCAACCATTACATTATTTTTGTAAAATATACACACGGTTTTGGCGGAAACTCTTGTCAGTCGGTGGATTGTTGCTCCTGTTTTATCAGTTTTTATGGTTCGAAGTGTAGGTACTTATGTTGATACGTAAAGGTGATGTGATTTTGAGTGTTAAGTATCTGCGCATGTGAACTATTATTGAAAACGACGAAGCAAGTGATTCGATGTTGGTATAAACCTCAAGTTAGTTTGTTCGCTTAGGCGCCAGTTACCTTCGTTATCGAATGTCCGCCGGGTTGAGCTGTCGTCAAAATCTACCAAAAACTTCGCAATGAGACGCATTAGCAAATTGTGAAGAAGTTAACATAATAATATTATATTGGATGCTTTTATATTATTTAACACTGGCAAAAAAAGCTGTGGTAGCTCAGGGGCTAAGCGCTCGCTGTAAACTTCACAGTACGCGAGCAAACCGGGTTTGATCTTCGCCGGCACCAATGACATTGCTTATTGCAATTTTAAGTGCTGATTTAGCACGTGCTCAGCGGTGAACGAAAACATCGTGAGGAAACCTGCATGTCTGAGAGAAAAGAAAAAATAATATTTCGAAGACATTTGAAGTCGCCAACACGCATTGGGGCAGCGCGGCGGACATTTCCTTGCCCTAGAACCCTCTCAAAAATGACAGGAGGCCTGTGACCAGCAGTGTTTCGTATAATTATAGGCTGTAACTTTAACTTTTAACACTGGTAAAGGTATAATTGTACGAGTCCATGACCAAAAAGAATTATACACAGTTATAAAACTCATTACGTGTAGGTTTTAAGGGGATATCTGGGCTACAAGAAAATATGTGACGTATGTGACAACTGAGCTAAACAATCAAGAGAGACAACAGCCTGATAATTCCTATGAAAAATTGATAAACCCTCTAAAACTACACCTATTTAAAAAAAATATAAGAAGGATTGTGGCTACGTCTGTAGGTTTTTCTTTTAATTGTTATGTTTGTTAAATTTGTTTGCTGCATTTCTAATAATAGCGGTAATACTGGACAGTTTAAGTAATTTAAGAAGGTTCTTAGTTTTTTAAATAGCTAATTTATGGAAAAAACAAACATAAGAACATAGCAGTGGCAGGTATAGATTGCAACGCATTAAAAAAAAAATTAAAAAATGTTACCTCCACACTAGGATTTTCTCTTGTATCGTGAGTGCAGTTTATATACAACACATAAATTTTGCAAGGACAAACATCTAGACCGGGAACAATCATTTCTAGGCCATACAAATATTTGTTCCGTGCGGGATTCGAATCCGCTGCCCTCAGCACTGCAACCCATTGCTAAGCCACTGCGCCACGGAGCCGTCAAGTCACGGAGGAGTCGAAATATTTATGATTACAGAGATTACGTTTATTGGACTAAATGTCGCCCGGGTATCCTCCATTACGGCACAAGAGCATTTAGAATGTTGTCCTCGTGTAATTAAATTTTTATAAAACTCCTCCACGATCCATGAGGAACTCATAAGGGGTTATTTATTTTATAATAAAGAAAGTAATTTTCAAACAACCTACGGCAAAAGAAGAAAATATAATTTTAATCCGTTTTGTATTTTCATTACAATTTTCAAGTATAATAAATATTAACAAAGTATATTAATTGAATTTTACACAATTTTTTTCTTTTGTATTCTGTGGGTCCTTACCTCGTTGAGCTGACCAATTCGTGCCGCAGACAATATAACTGCAGCATGGCTCTGCGTAAGAGTGTGGTACCTGGCTACCTGGTATGACCCAGACGTACTCCTGGCGAAAAAGTAGTCCTGCTACCTTGTATATTTCTAAATTCTTAAAATTGTACCGTATGACGGCGCCGTAAGAGAATCCATCTCCTAATTTCGTCCCGTGGCTGTACTGCTATCCGTGCCATGACTGGCATGGCTGTATATTTAATGCGTTTATATCCAGACTAGCGATAAGGTGATATTCAACGAAATAGGCCTACGTTCAGCAGTGGACTTTAAGGTGCTGTTGAAGAAAAAGAAGAAAGAACAGAAGACAGAACACATCATGACTTAGCAGGATACTGCAGAAATGTAACGCAGCGCTGTTAACTTCGCGATGATCGATTATATTTCCTTTTTTTTTAAAATATAATAAGTGTGACAAACGAGCACACAGTCCACCTGACGGTAAGTGGATGCTATGGCCCATAGACATCTACATTTTATCCTCCATTACAGTTTAAAATGCAGAGGCGTTGTCACCCCTAAGATGGAATGCCTCGTATCCTGTAAAAAGGGTCTCTGGTTCTCTACACTCACTACATACACAACACAGCATCATTGAGATGCTATTGTACGCTTGTATTCTGTGAGAGCGTGCTCCTTCCCCGGTCGAGCTAACCCATTCGTGCTACAACCATAATATATCATCTAGCACGTTGTAAAATCATGCATATGTTTAGATATTTCGTAAGAGGTGATAGACGAAACCTGAAATATGAGATGGGCAGCATCTTCCTGACATCGACTCAAAATAAAAATAAAAACTGTGGTTGTCGAATCGCCTGCCAAATATGGCAATATCCCCTCTATGATGCAATCTTTGGGGAAGGCCTATGTTCAGCTGTGGACTTTTGATGGGCTGTAATGAATGAATGAATGAATGAATGAATGAATGAATATGTATATGAACGATGAAGAAATTAAAGAATAGCCAACACTACTATGATTTTTTTTCTTAGAAAGTTAGATTTAATGTCAAACCGCCAGTCCGTCATTGAAATCGAAACGAATCCTCGCACGTGATGCTGCGTTCGGATAAACTCAGTGAAATGGAAACAATAAAATTAGCAGTCGTGTTTTTTTTTGTGTGTCATTTTGTTGAAATCTATCAGAAAAAGCTGATAGGAAATTTCCGCTATGAATCACATTGTTCTTCGTCTGCGACCAGTTTGCTTGATTTTTTTATCCGATGAATATAAAGTTTACTATTTTCGAAAAGTTTACTTCACACTTGGACTTTCTCTTGTATCGTGGATGCCTTTTGCCTTTTACACACTGAAATAGCTGCTTTGGACAAGCACCCAGGCTCAGAACAATTGATGTTCAATTGTTACACAAAAACGGTTCAATTCACACTCGGGAATAAATCCGTACATTATAATCCTTAGGTTATATATAATCCTTTTGGTACATATAGTCATAGTCACATACGTATGAATATCGATTCTCTTCAATCTCGTCTATCTTGCGCAGGATCCCGTACATATCTAGTTATTAACGGGATTTGTCATTGCATGCGGGATTCTGGTATTTCAGGCTCTCGGTATTGCATTTCCTAGGTCCAGTGGAGAGGCGTGCCATACACGTCTTAGTGAATTTGGTAAAAAATAATTTTATTCGTCTCGAGCACAGACGCTGAGTAGCCTATTATTAGTATTTTGTAGGATCCAATTTGAAAATGTGCCAAACATGAGTTAATTCCTCTCTCAGGATTTCACCATCGAACTATCAGGCGGTGGAGAACCGCCACGCGTCATCTTTCAACGTCATTTTACAACATTTCCGCCAAACGGCTTGCTTCGTCGTTCTGGATGCAAAGGAGTGGATAAATATGAGAGAAATATTTCCTTTTTAGTATCTCCGTTTTGGAATGTTTTTGGGCACAATAATTGTAATCACAGCAGGGTCGTCACGGTTGAGAACATTTTACAAACGTAACGCTTTATTGTAATATGGTATAGAGATCGTACACGGATGTGACGAAATGAACAATGCTCCATGATATCTATCTATGAATTTGAACCCAGCTGTCATCCTAATTGGATCTCATAGAAAGTTTTGAATTCGAGATTTTCAGACTACTTCAGCATGGTATCTTCTACAAAACGGCCCTCCTATCTCCTCAACATGACAACTACATGACCCCTTTGCCGGAATTGAGGCATTACATCTTAGTCCTCGGGGATGACAACGCATCTGCATTTTGATTCTTAATCGAGGAAATATGTAGATGTCTATGTGCCACAGCATGCACTTACCATCAGGAGGACTGTGTGCTCGTTTGTCATTGTTACCCCGTATTCCATAAAAAAAACATTAGTCCATATAATATTATGATTAACTAATCCATCAGGATGTTAGACACATACATCATAATACCCTCCTTGACCATTGGTGGTCCTTGACCATCATAATACCCTCCTTGACCATTGGTGGTCCTTGACCATCATAATACCCTCCTTGACCATTGGTGGTCCTTGACCATCATAATACCCTCCTTGACCATTGGTGCTACAATATGTAAACACATGGAACTTTGGCGCCATAAGTTACAATACGCGCTAAAATCAATGTAGTTAATTATCATTACAGCCCTTCACAAGTCCACTGCTGAACATAGGCCTCTCCACGGAATGCCACAAAGCACGGTCCCGAGCCACCTGCATCCATTGATTCCTGCATGTCTTACCAGGTCGTCACTCCATCTAGTGGGGGACGCCTACACTTCGCCTGCCGGTACGAGGCTGCCACTGAGAACTTTTCTTCCCCATCGGTTGTCGGTTCTTCGAGCTATATGGCCGGCCCATTGCCACTTCAGCTTACTAATCCTTTGGCTATGTCGGTTACTCTGGTTCTACTGCGGATATTCTCATTTCTAAGTTTATCACGCAGAGAAACCCCGAGCATAGCTCCTCCATAGCTCGCTGAGCGACCTTGAGCTTCCTCATACGGCCAGCAGTGAAGGACCACGTCTCAGTTCCGTATGTCATCACTGGCAACACGCACTGGTTGTACAATTTAGTTTTGAGGTTTTGAGGTATGCCTGACGAGAAGATGGGTCGTAATCTCCTAACGCTGCCCAGCCGAGTTGAATCCGTCGATTGACCTCTCGGTCGAAGTTGGACTTACCTAGTCGGACTATTTGTCCCAGGTAAACATATTCGTCAACAACTTCGAGCTTAGTGCTCCCAACAACTACCGGCATAGGTGTGACATGGACATTAAACATGATTTTGTTTTGTCCATGTTCATCTTGAGACCTATCCGTTGGGAGACACTATTGAGGTCATTGAGCATAGTGCTTAGGTCCTCCAGCGATTCTGCCATAAGGACTATATCGTCGGCAAATCGAAGGTGAGTGATGTACTCGCCATTGATGTTAATACCGTATCCTTTCCAGTCCAGTAGCTTGAAAACGTCTTCCTATGCAGCGGTGAAGAGTTTCGGGGATATTACGTCACCCTGTCTTACACCTCTCTGCAGTTGGATAGGTTTCGTACTCTGGTTCTGTACTCGGATAGCCATCGTAGCCCTACTGTACAAACACTTCAGCACCTCGATATACCGACAGTCCACTTGGCACCGCTGAAGGGACTGCAGCACCGCCCAAATTTCGACGGAATCAAAGGCTTTCTCATAGTCCACATACGCAAGGCAAAGTGGCAGATTGTACTCGTCGGTCTTCTGTACAATTTGCCGAAGTGTATGTACGTGGTCTATGGTGCTAAAGCCTTTTTGGAAACCGGCTTGTTCGTAAGACGATTCGTAATGACTCTCGAAAACAGCACGTAGACGCGGCTCAGAAGAGAAATCGGTCTGTAGTTCTTCAAGAGAGCGTTGTCGCCTTTCTTGAAGAACAAGACCACCGCACTTCTGCTCCACGCCTCCGGTGTAATGCCACCATGGAGGACGGAATTAAAGAGCTTCTGAAGGACTTCAAGTACCGGTTTTCCACCCGCTTTCAGAAGCTCCGCTGTAATTCCATCCTCGCCTGGGGCCTTGCCGTTTTTAAGGTGCTGGAGAGCCATTCTAATCTCGCTCAGACTGACGTCCGGGATATCATCGGAATAGTGTCGGATAAGACTTGCTCTTGGATCGTTACTCACGCGCGTGTGGCTCCAACGATGACGTGTACAGCTGCCCATAGAACCTCTCAATCTCACTCAAAATCTCAGGTGTCCCGGAAACGATGCTGCCACAATCGGTCTTCAGCTTCGACAGTTGGCTCTTTCTGGCAGACAGATCTCTGGCAAAGACTTTGGAGCCCTGGTTCCGCTCGATCGCCTCTTCAATACGAGCTGTATTGAAGTTGCGCAAGTCCCGCCGCATGCATTTGGAGATCTGTCTGTTCAGTTGCCTGTATGCTGTCAAATCTGCTGAAGACTGCTGGACTAGGATATGATCATACGCATTTGAAATTTCACCACTTACGTCATTTATAACGCAGGTCATACATCGAGATGTTCTATAGGTTGCGTAGACTATAAGTTATAATAACGTGCGATAAAATTCGTAAACTTACTATAGCAACAAAATATATTAACAATAGTTTAAAAAAGCTTTTATTTGTATTTCTGTTGAAATTTCACCAATATGTGAGCCCCATCAATTTCCACGAGAAAAGCAAGTACCTACCTACGGTGGCACCTCATGTTTTCTAACGCCACGGGAACAAAATATGGATTATTATCGAAATATCACTTTGACTATGCATTGTAGATAATAAAATATACGAGCCTGGTAACAGTGCTATTATTTAATTTTAAAAAAAAAACTGCTTCTTTCTAAAAGGCGGACAACGCAATTACAATACCTCGGGTGTTGCAGATGTTTATGGGCGCCGTAGATCACTTAGGTATCATTCGTATGCTGGTTTTCCTGTCCTCTTTTATAAAAAATACTGCGAACTAAGTACAAACAGTTATTTATTACCTATATAATATATTCTTACTTACTCTTTTTTCAACGTTAGTTAAAAGTAAAAATGGTGGGACCTCAAAAACTTTTTGATCGATTATAATGCGGTTTTTTGCATTAGATATTCTAATAAAGCTTCTGAGAAGGTTCTTAGATAAAAAAAAATGTGCAAACAAAATTATTGTAAAATGAAATATTTTTAAAAATAGTCCCGCTTTTTCCGGAATTCTTGCTTGCGTGGTTTTTTCAATAAGTACTCTTGTAATCTGTATTGAATAAAAATTATTGTATTCTGTTCTATTCTAATAATTTTTCATAAGAATAAATTGTAAAAATAATCTAGCTCATCATCTTTTTCGGTAATTTCATATAAATTTTAAGAGCTTTAGTTTTAAGATACCGTAATTAATTCGTCGTTGACGCCGACAAGGGGCGAACCTCAATTTTTCAAAAAAATACTGGTTCGCGCCTTTGCGGCGTTAGCGACGAATTATCACCATCAATATGATCAGTATTAACGTTCATACGTAAAATCATTTTTAGGTTCCCTAACAAAAGTTCCCTAAGATTCGATTACGTAATAGTTGGTTAGTTACTTATTTATACTATGTTTCTTTCCAATTACATAATATAATTTTTGTATGATATTATGTTTGTAATATATATAGATACATATATAGAAATATATACATATTTATATAATTAGTACATATAAGTAACTATGAATATATACAGAATATATACATGTGTTTAACAATATATATGACATGAATGATTCATGTAGGCTTCCTACATGAATCATTCATATTGACATCGTTGTCTTTAATAGGTGATTACGTACCAACTTTTTAAACGCATACTTATTGGGAGTTTTTCGATGTCATCGGGCAAGGAGTTCCAAAGACGTGTAGCCTGAACTGTAAAGGAGTTACCATAGAATTCGGTGAAGTGAACATATTTTGTTGTTAAATAGAATTACTCGATTTCAATCTAAATCTAAATTCATAGAATGTTTTATACGTCAGTTGTGTTATTTATATTAGTTACGTAATAATAATTAGTATTGTGTCAAAGTTATATTATATTTTGATAGAATGTTTTATAAAAATAAATATGGGGAAATTTTGTTTCACATGACAACCCTTTATTGCATGCAAACATATTTGCACCGCCCCCATTGCGGTGCATCAGTTCTTTCTTAACAAAATTTTGTCCGCCTTTTTTTATACGTCCATGCTGGCCAATTAGGATCTTAGCAGTCATAACTCTTATATTAACACTTTCCTTTTCTTTTTCTAAGTCCTCATAACGTTCCTCAAGTCAGTACAGACCTATAGTTTAATAATTTCTTTTTCCGTAGCCGCTACATTCGACAAAAGAATGCTTATTTCGCTGCTAACGACGTATGCAAACCTTTGACACGGCTTCCCATTCCTATTGCCCTATAAAGTATATTAACAATGTTTCTATTGTGGTCTGATCTGTGGAATTATTTTATACCTATAATAGCGCATACGAGATGGTTAAGCCGCTATCTATTGGAAAGTGGAAACCATAATATATATAGTGAGATTTTTTGAGTTGACTCTTACAACACCCAAAGAAGGATTAATGAATTTTCATATGATGCCGCACATGACAAAACTTCCATAAAATTATATATCAATAATCGTATATTTTATTTTAAACCCACTAGAAGCGCCATCTAAAGTAAAAATCTGTAACTTGAATACACTCTTAAATACGAACAACACGAGTTAGTTCACATTTATGTCAACAGATGTCACTTTCATGTACTATCAAAACTGCCTTAATTTTAGCCTTCCTATTCCACCCGTAAGAAGGGGACAATGATTAATTAATTTTATACTTTAATTTATAATATAAAATATTGTCTTAGTATAGTAGACCAATCAGTCTTGCCCATTGTTTTTATATAATACAATAGCACGATTAGCACATGGTTCTGAAGCGCCCGAGAGCTCAGATTATAGAGTATAATCTGAAAGGATACTATAGAAATAGAAAGAGATATTATAGAAATAGAAACTTTTGGGCTGAAACAAGTCGAAATCGAACGTCAGTTTTATTTACTTCATATTTACAATATGATTATCTTTACCTTCATTTTCTTCAGTGGCTCAAAAGTTCACCACTGGTCATGGGACTTTCTGGTTGAGGGGAATATTTGCCATAGTCACTACTCTTGGCGGGAAATTAACGGTAGCAGTGAGAGATGTCTCGTACTTTTGATGCTGCTGTTATTTTTATATAAAATAGGGTGACAAACGAGCACACAGTCCACCTGATGGTAAGTGGATGCTGTGGCCCATAGACATCTGCATTAATGCTCAATTAAGAATCAAAATGCAGATGCGTTGTCACCCCTGAGGACTAAGATGGTATGCCACATTTCCAGTAAAAAAAGGGTCTTCGGTTCTCTGTACTCACCATACGAAACACAGCAGCATTAAGCTATTTTATGCTGGTATTCTGTGAGAGCGTGGTCCTACCCCGGTCGAGCTGCAACCATAATATAGCTACAGTGTGGCTCTATCACGTATAAAGGCTGTCCGTTGCCGATCTGGTGGGTTCTTCTATCTTCTATCTATACATTAGACGTAAACCAGATGGATCACAATCTATCGGAATCAAAAAATATTTTACTGTCATTTCTTACAGTCGCCTCTTACGATAACCGAAGCCTCTTACGACGTCCAAAAATACTTTGCCTGCAGAAGGAGGGTAATGTTTTTCGAGAGTATGTACGAGTATGCATATAGGTATGTATGTCTTCTTCTTTGGCACGCTCACGATTTGAATATATTATAACGTGTCGTTAGATTCGCCTTATTTGTAGGATATAAAACATTTTTTTATTCAGTAACCGTTTTTAGGCAGTGAGGTTTTTTTAAATACTGTTTTAAGCTTTGGACTTGTTAAAATATTAAATGTACTGGCTTGCCTTCCTACTAAATAAGAATCAAGACGAACTGCATCGGTAATGGTTATTCTTGTTTAAAATTTCCAAGAGAAAATTGCGTTAGTGAGTGTGTCGGGTCGACCCAGCTGTGTGTACATAGACTATAATATAATCACGTAGGAGTGTGGTCAAGGAAGACAAAGAAGTTCCACATCCGAAAGTATTGTTGAAGCCAAGTTGAAGCTGATCGCTGCTGCCGCTAACCGCGTGAGTTTGGTGGGCCCGACAAATTTTCTCTCACTGTAGGTAAATTAAGTAGCAATTCCAAATAAGATTCTAATTACTTTTACTTCAAGTAGGAGGGTCGCGATTACTACAAAAACGGTGTTCAATCCGCTAATTTTCAAACTTTTTCATTAAACTTAACTGCTTAATGTGTGAAAAACTTACTTGGGCCAGGTCAGTCCATTTGCCACGAGATAGCATACTCCGGACACGATCCCGGCAAGCAGGCCCAGGCTGACCCCAGTCGATAGTGAGAGAGTGTCCGGCATCGTCCCACTCCCACTCACGCACGCATCAGTTTACTATCACTTTTGGACGCTTTTCAATATCCACAATTTTCTTTAAACGGCTCGCTTCAGCTGCGTTCTGTCCATGATGATTAAGTTACCTGTAATAGAAGTTTATGTTTTAAAATATTTCTAAAAAGAATATGGACTGATTCGTCTGCCGTTCTGGCTTAGTGCGTATTATGTATTCTGTAGTATTGGCGAACTTTACATATCTTTCTATGCATATCTGAGAAATATATTTATATTTCTTAGACATGCAGGTTTTGTCACTTCAAATATTATCTACAAAATCAGCACTCCAAGCTAATTCCATTGTTACCAGCGGGGATCGAAACCAAGTTGCTCGAATATTGTGCAATTAACGGCTAGCACTAGTGTAGTAATTACAAAATAAATATATACTAAATTCACGGCTTTACTTTAATCGTTGATTATCGCTCACTTAAATTAAATCACTTAATTTATGTTGGTACTACACTGACACGCATATTTATCAGTAGAAATATGTGGGTGAGGGTTTAAAAAATTAAGAATACAATAAGAAAGGTGACCTACAAAATACATAAAACACCAGAAACCTCAGAAAATAAATTAAGCTCAAATTAAACGCGATACAATTCGTTTATAAAAATTGGCGTAAATTTAATAAATAATTAAGATAAACGATAGAGCAACAGAATGAGCAACTTAAGCAACCTACTAAGATCTTCGTAGATTCACACGGTCTCATAAATAAACATCAAGTCAGTGCATTTGCAAGACCGAGCTTTTAATTCGAAGAGATAAGCTTAAACAATTTTCGATGGGATCGATGCAACAATGGCCTCCAGCTGTGGGTTGCGGCGCGGTGGGAGACTCCCAGGCCCTAATGCGACGAAATAGGTCTAAATAGTGAACAATATGCGAGCATTCATTGAAATTTTCGATTTAAGTCTGTTAATGTTTCTCGTAGAAGTAACACAATACGATGTCTGTTGTATATTACAGTTATATCAGTTTTACGTGGTTGAGCCATGCTGCAACTATATTATGGTTGTAGCACGAATGAATCGGCTCGACCGGGAACCACACTCTCACAGAATACTAACGTATAACAGCAACATAATGCTGCTGTGTTTGTTATAGTGAGTGGAGAGAAAGAAAGAAAGAAAAAATATTTATTTTTACATTCACACAAGGCACCAGAACACAGAAACGAAGTCAAAACAAAAAAAAAACAATTTCACGAACGAACAAACAGGCTAAAAATGAGATAACAAAGATAATAAACAGAAGAAAAAAAATATATTTATATACTTAAAACTAGTACCTCAGGGTTATGCCAAAGATAGGAACCAATTCAGCATGATGTCAGGTTGGAAACCTAACGCTGATTTTCTATTGGCCCCCTGAATTGCATTCGTCCGAAACCAATTACCGTGTACTTCCGCAAGAACAATCAGTATACGTGAACCTTATGAAAAAATATATATACGTGCTTATATAATAAATGATTATTAAAATAGGTATATAATATATAACAAGATACAGATTAAATACTTAATTATTAATAGGACACAGCGCGTGAAACTGTCCAACATAATAACATCAACAATTAGGAAAAAAAAAAAACAGAACCAGAAAATGTACCTCTCAAATAACCATCAAATATAGGACATGTTAGTGTTGGTGTTAACCATGCCTAGGTCTTTTTGTGCATCTAATAAGTACTGTTTTAGGTGACTTTTAAAGCTAGTAATAGAGCTTAGCTGCCTAAGAGGTGGTGGTATGTTATTCCATATTTTCGAGGCTGCATAGCGAAATGCTCCCTTGAAGGATGCCGACTTATGCTTTTGTACAGAAAGTTGCTGTGAATACTGTCGTCTATCGCATTGCCTCCTTGTAGCAACCCAGCCGAGTTTATTGTACAAATAAGACGGTTCTTGATGTTGTATGCCAAAAAGCAAGCACGCTAGATGCAATTTCTGTCTCGACTTCATTTTAAGTATGGAGTGATCATTGAAAAATGGAGTGACGTGCCCCCGAAAGGGAATTAAGAAACAAAAACGGGCGCAAGCATTTTGAACGCGCTGAACAAGCCGCTCCGTTCTGGTTAGTAATCTTGGACTGTATACAGCATCAGCATAATTAAGCTTGGATAAGACTAGCGATTCGACCAGCTGTACACGTAATTCCTCCGACAAATATGGCCTAATTTTAAATAATACTTTAAGCCGTTAGAAGCAATTTTCGACAGCTTCGGCAACATGTTCCTCAAACCTTAAGCCCTCATCAATCTTTATACCTAAGTTCCGTGCTATGTTTACCCTTCGTTTAGTAGCAGACAGTTATGCTCAGACCACACAGCAGCACGTTCTAGATCGTCATTTAGATCCTTAACAGCTGTTTCCCATTGAGTGGGTTTGAACAAGATGTAAAGTTGTGTGTCATCTTCATACATATGATACTGACATTTTTCTATTATTTTTTGGTAAATCCGCACAATATAAGTTAAAAAGAATAGGGCCTAGAATAGAACCTTGTGGTACTCCTCTGTTCACAGGTACTGGGTTTGAATTCACAGTGGTTCCATTCCCGCGGCGCAGACTGACCATTTGTTTTCGATTGGATAAATAACTATTGAACCAGGACAACGCACTACTTCCGAAACCATAATAACTCATTTTAGAAAGTAATAAAGGTATATTTATGGTATCGAAGGCACGTGAGTAATCTAATAACACCAGTAGGGTGCACATGCCCTCATCCTGGGCTGACAGAATATTATCCACCTCATCAATCAGAGCTGTAGTGGTACTACGTCTCTTACGAAACCCAGACTGTAATTGAGGAAGAATGTGATTTTTCTCAAGATATTCAGTGATCTGCTGGCAGACAATCTTTTCTAATACTTTTGAGAGGCATGGTAAAATGCTAATAGGACGTATATCTTTTAAGGTCAAGGAGTTATTGTTCTTAGGGAGCGGTCGAACGATAGCTATTTTCCAAAGGTCAGGGAAGGTAGAGGTTAAGATTGAGTTATTAATGATTGTGTGTATGATTTCTAAAGAGTTAGGTAATGTCATGATTATCATTTTTAATTATAAATTGTCAATTCCTATTGCATTTGATTTCAATTTGAGAATTATGCATAAAATATCGTTTTGACTGACCGACAAGATAGTGAATGTTGCATCGCTGAACCTGTGAAATTCAAAATAAGTTAGATATGATATTGAAGCTTGTGATTTTCCTGGAATGTCCAAAAAGTGATTGTTTATTTCATTTGAGTTATTGAGAAGTATGTGAGAAGGCAAGTCTACGGTCTGCTTTGGAGGTAATACTATGCTTTTCAGATTTTTCCAAAGCAATTTTGGATTATCTGAATTTTGTTATCAATGCTGTGGCGAAAGTATGCGGCTCTTTCATTATGTAAAGATTTTAGCACTAAGGATTTAAGCTGTTTGTAGTAGCTCTTTACTGGATACGGTCTTATTTTACGGTATTTAGTCAAGGCATCATCACGAATTTTCGTCATAAGCCTAATATTATCCGTAAACCACGGTGGGGAATGCTCCTTTAAAACACTCTTTCTAATGGGTGCATGCGCATCAAACACGAATAAGATGTTACGGTTAAAGATATCAACTATTTCATTTACAGAACACGAAGAAAAATTTTTGAAGTTCAAGTTAGATATATCAAAATTAAACTTATCTAAACATATGTTATTTAATGGCCTATATTGTACCAATTGGGGCGTAGGATTGATATAGAATTCACAAACAATGATTGCATGTCCATATAAATTACCAGGCAATAACAAACATAGGCTTCGATTTTAAGTCGGAGCAAACAGGACCTATCAATGTTTCGGATGTGCTAGTGAAATGAGTAGGAGAAGTAACCAGCTGATTTAGTCCCAAACACAAAAGACAATCGCTTAATTTTTTAATTTAACCTCAGAGGCATTTAGCAAATTGACGTTAAAGTCACCCATAAGTATACAGTGGTCATTATCCCCCAACGCACCTATTGAGCTGGCAAACGGCAACGGCAACAAAAAAAACCGTGCCTATAGCAATTTTTTTCCCTCGGATGTTAAGTATTAGCCACATATGTTCAATAGTGGCAGGTTTAGAATCCACAGGCAAAACACATGTACGTGTATTTAGAACAGGTGACCATATTTACAACGTTACTACTAGGCATTCCATCTTAGCCCTCATTAGGCATGAAAATGCATCTGCAATTTGATTCTTAATCGAGTATCAGTCTTGTATAGTATGTATATAATAAATTTCTATGGGGCACATCATCCACTTACCATCACGTGGACTGTGTGCTGGTTTGACACACACACACCTATTCTATAAAAAAGTAAAATAAAATAGTATGCGACAATACTTACATAGACTTACATGTTTAAAATAATAAATGAACTTATATTTCAAAACCATAACATATCACCTGCATGTCTGAGACAAAAAAATGTTCGAATTTTTTTTTTTTTCTCAGACATGCAGGTTACTTATGTTGTTTTTCTTCACCGCCGAACACGTGGTAAATTGCCACATTAACAATTGGTACCGGCGGTGATTTTGCCGGGTTGTTAGCGCACTGAGATATTTACATCAAGCGCTTAGCCCCTGAATTATATTATTGTAGGCACCATACCAATTCCCGCTGCAGAGCAACATTGTATAGTCTGTTCGCTTAGATACGGTCGCCTTTGTGTCGCGCCGCCTCGGCTCGTGCCGCATCTTGTCAAAGGCGCCGCCGCGACATCAAAGGCCGCGACATCACTGGAGTATTTGGCATTTTAAAACGAAGCGCCGTAGTGAAAAATTCTTTGCTACCTAACTTGTGTTTATTATTTATATTCGTATTTTATGACACAAACCATAAGAATAAAATAGTATTCTATTTTCTTTACACAGTAAAAAATAATAAAATAAAAGCAAAATAATCAGCGCGTCTCTGGGTGTACAGACACTATCTTTGCGAACAGACTATATCCAATAACGGGACCGCAAGCTCGTTTATCACATTTTTTTAAGTTTTAGGGCGTCTATGGCGTGATCGCGGAGCAGGAAGAATTTCAAATTATTGCAATTCATACAAATGTGAACTTTAATAATTTAAAATTAAAAATTTTGTACAACCGACTTCAATATAAATTATTAAGAATAACTTAAAAACTATTAGTCAGACCTTGATCAAATTTATATGGGACCACATGAGAAGCACCAGCTTTCAAATAAAAAAAAATCATCGGAATCGGTTCATCCAGAAAAAAGTTATGAGGTAACACACATAAAAAAAAGAGAAAAAAAACATACAGTCGAATTGAGTACCGTCTCCTTTTTGAAGTCGGTAGATAACTTGAGAATAAACTCGGTTTTCGAATCACAAATACTGTTCAATAGGTCCTAAAACTGTCTTAGTTGCAATAGAAATAAAACTTTTATGATGGGAATTAAGTTTAAAAATGCAAAGCAATAAAAAAATTCCTGCTCCGCGACCGTGCTTTATACAACTGGCAGTTTAGGACCGTCTTTGTGGCAATCTATGACACAGGCTGTGCTTGTGGAAGACTGCAATGATGATGATCGGTGATGATAATGAATTATATAGTTATAACAAATATAATAATAAAAACAACATGTAATTTAATGCAGGTTTCTTGTACTACCACTTTGACTTATGTAAGCAAAACTATTTCCCACATTCTATAAATGATTTGAAAATAATAACGACCTTGCGCTTGAGTAGGACGTAATGCGTTATAATGACCTCTACAAAATTGCATATCATAAAATTTGCATTAGCATTCAAGATGTAACGTGTTTTACTGTCGAAATTTATTACGGAAGCATTTCCATACTTTAACGTAAAACCAAAATGTTAAAACTATTATAATAAATATAACGTTTTAATAATCCGGCAGTTATTAAGTATTTTAGAAATTTTGTAATACTTTTATTTCCGTTTTCGACACAACTGATGGTATGTTTGAATATTATATAATTTATCTTCTATATATATAAATAAAATTGAATTGTCTGCCTGTTAAATCGAAATAACTTTCTTTTAATAAACTGAGATGGTTATTTGCATGTCATTAAGACGCGAATAACCATTATTAAAATTTTTGTCTGTCAGTCTGTCTGCCTGTCTGTCAGGGCTCTTCGGAATGGCTGAACGGATTGTAATGAAATTAGACGGACAGATAGAGGGCAATGCCAGGAGTGATATAGGCTATATTTTATCCGAAAAACTTGGATTTTTTTGAGATATCAAAATAAATGATAAATTAAAGCGATGCCGGAGCGGGTCGCTAGTTAAATAATGTACAAAATTTCGGTGTGCGGGTGTTCGTAATTCTTTTTCCTAAACAACTTGAACGAATTTGGTGAAATTTTTATGGGGTGGTGGTCACCTGGATGGTTCTGAGCTATAGTTGGACGGTAGGTGGCGCTGTTCTCGTGATCCAGAAATCACCCACACCGAAGGCGAGGATATTCGCTAGTTAATCTTATATGTCTGCAAAGCGACATAAAAAAGATTTGTGGGCCAAGACAGTACAATTACATTACAATACACAGCTGTAACACCCTATTTCACCCTCTTAGGGGTTGAATTTTCAAAATCCTTTCTTAGTGGGTGTGTGTGTGAGTGGGATTGAGTCAGTGGTATTTCGCTTCATGCATTATCATTACAGTCCTTCAAAAGTCCACTGCTGTACATAGGACTCCCCCAAAAATGTCACAAAGCACGGTCAAGCCACCTGCATCCATCGACTTTCTGCATGTCTTACCAGGTCGTCACTCCATCTAGTGGGGGGACGCCACACGCTTCGCCTACCGGTACGTGGCTGTGATTTTCTTATTTGAGACTAAACCAACATATAATTTGTGTGCCGCCAAAGGGTTCTCATCTCTGGGCCGAGGCATCCCTGTGTCGAATGGTCGACGACAGAGTTCTGATCGGCCTGATTCAATGGCGCTGCGAAGAGATGTTGCATATTTTTTGCATATTCTATCTTTGCATATTCTATCGCATTTACCACGGTAATTGCTCAGAAGAATTGTTCAGACTAATTCCAGTCGCTAAATTTCTCCATCGCACATTGCGACAAAATTCGCGATACCATCCATATCATCTGGATTTGCGGTCCACCAACGTGCGCTTTACTAGAAGTTTTCTTCCTCGCATAATTTCTTTGTGGAATCGACTATCACCAGCGGTTTTTCCGGACCGAGACGACTTAGGGACTTTCAAGAAAAGAGACTTTTTCACTTTTTACGGACGGCAACACACCTACGATTCCCTTGTTCATGGGCGGCGGTGGTCACTTACCAGTAGGTGAGTCGCATGCTCGTTTGTCCCTTCTTATATAAAACAAATATATCGTGTGAATATGACCTCAATCGGTCAAGTCATTCAGAACTTACACGATCACTAAGATACGCACTTTATGTTGTGAACTGCATACTGCATGACGCTGTGGGAGTCGTAAGAGTACTGCTACATTGTGAAATGCCAGAAAGTTCTCTTGGCTTCGTCTCGTCTTGCAGATTTCTCCTGCGATCACCAATTTGACTGTCAATGACAGTGGCGGTGATGATAAATCCTCCCTACAAGGCCCATGTCCTGCCGAGGACTGCATCGGGTAAATGAACACTTAAAATTGCAATCAACAATTTCATGGGTGCTGGCGTTGATCAAAACTGGGTTCTTTTTAAAAAAAGCTACCTACACTTTAGGATTTTCTCCTGTATCGTGGAGGCAGTTTACATACATAAGTTGCACAAGGGCAAACACTCACTGCGTCACAAGGGACCGACAGCGCAGTGCAGGCTTGTCCGCGTACTATGATATATAAAGCGAGCGCTTAGCCTCTGATCTACCACGGCCTAAGATACATATAAATTATCAATTACGCACAAAGTAGAGCGGTTTGGCATCCGGCACCTGCTCCGCCCATTAGTGTACACAACTTTCATCCGAAACCTGACCGGCTTGCAAAGCTCAATTGAAAGTAAAAAAAAATAACAAGTTATGTAACAAAATAACCAAGTCTCGATCTCATGAACTTTATTTGAACTGTTCGATGTTTATTGTAGAAAGGAAGTGCGCGTTACGTTTAGTTACGCTTACGTATGTATTAAGCATATGAGAATACAATACGTGAATAAAATAAAAATGTTTATAATTTTAGTCTAAACCGTCTGGTTATGAATAGAAGAATATAAACTACCCCACATCGTCTAGTGGGTGTCGTAAGAGACGTACAGAGGGAAACAAACCAGGACACCATTAGCGTCTTCCCATAACAACTATAAAATAGAAAACTGCGGTTGCCAACCCGCCTGCCAAGCTTGACACCTGTGGCAAATAAAATATCTCTCCTATGAAGCAATCTGAACGGGGCGGGGGTCGATGCTAAGACATATTGTATAGAAGAATTATAGTCCCGATTTCAGAATGTGAAATTATTTTATTCCTTTTAGTTGTTTAAACTCGACTTTTACTTTTTATTTTTTATAAAATAAGGGTGACAAAAGAGCACACACACCTGATGGTAAGTGGATGCTGTGGCCGATATACGAGCACATCTACTACATCTATCTTCGATTAACGATTGAAATGCAAAATGCATTGTCACTCCTGCGACTCGTTTCTAGTAAAAAGGGTCCCAGTTCTACTTATACTCTCACCATAGGTACGTAACACATGCTATTTCATGCTGATATTCAATGAGAGCGTGGTCCTTCCCCGGTCGAGCCAACCCATTCGTGCTACAATTATAATATAGCTGCAGCGTGGCTCCACCAAGCATAATAGTAATAAAAGTTATATTTTTTGCCCTTTTGAGTGGACTAAGGAATATCAAAACCTCAATGTCGTGTAAATAGTTCCATTAAAAACTTCAACTCCTATTTTACCACCCTTAGGGATGGAATCTTTCTCCAAATTTATTTGGGACCACCCCTGGAGTATAATCTATTTAGCTAAAAAGAATTATCAAAATCGGTTCACAATTATTGACGAAGATATCACGTAAAACATACATATTATAAAAAACGCACACTTCTTTGAGTATTATATGAAAACTATGCTCATTTATACTCTAAGGTACAGTCTAATTGTTAAACTCCTCCTTTTTTAAAGTCGTTTAAAAATCAACTTAACCAGAGAAGGCATTTATTTGATTAATTAGTTTAACAGCTCTCAATTTTTTGAGATAATAATTTAAAAGAAACAATTTCAGCAAACGAAAGTGAATTTTAGAAAACTATTTCAAATAGTTAGTGCTTAAAACGGCCAGTTACAGTATAAAACCGTTTACACAATATTATTATTTTTATTTCTCTCACAAATTAAAAAAAATGTGTGGGTGTGTACTTATGTACGCACATAGGAAGTTATACTTCTTTAGCGTAACAAAACAAACAAACTTGAGAGACAATTACACACTGAAGTTGTCGCGTTTAGGTGTCAGTGTGCGCGCGCATCGTAACAACTTCATGGTGTCGTTTTAAGGTGTCGGTGTGCGCGCGCATTGTAAAAATTAACTCTCATCATTTTTCCCAAACGCCTCAAAAGAAGTATAACTTCAAAAATACACTTTTCATTTATGTAACAAATAAAACTACTAATAGTTTTAAATTATTACTTTGGATGAAAAAAGGAAGTGAAAATTTTATTACTTTTTTCTTTAACCTCAGCTTAAGATGATTTAAAAAAATCAGACAGAGTTTCAAAATGAATTTTATTTTTACAAAGAATAATAATTTGTAATATCAAATTGTAACTTGTTAAGTTGTAATCTGTTTGACAATAATGTCCACATAAACATATTGTCTTTTTTGGAAGTTGCAAGTAAGTTATTTGATACTATTTTACCAAAAATAATTTTTGTTTAAGATTTGCTTGAACATTAATTATTTTTAGCACTTATTTTTAGAAGGACGATGTAAGTGAACTAGTACGAGTAAGGTTTTATCTACAAAATAATGTAAAAAACTTTTATTCGTAAGCAATATACGCAACGTCGCAACAACAGGGTGAAACGGTCTAGAGAATTTGTGGTTGATGACTCACAGTAATTAGTGCGCCAATTAAACATAATGTGAACATAAAATATATAAGGTCGGAGAAAAAGTTTCTTCGTTATTTTATATACAAATTCAAGAAATTTTTTTCAAAGTTTAATTATAATATATACGTGCCATTTTGTTCGATAACTTGTTGCCATCTTGTAGGTAGTGACATAATCCCGTTGCTGTAGAAATCTCGGGATTTTTGATCAAAAAAATGCAACAAGTAGTTTTGACAGCCCTCTCTTGATGTTAACTTAACACTACCCAAAGAATTCTGAACAGACCGAAACAGGTGAAAATCTGAGGGTGCAAGTTCGGGACTATATGGGGGATGCAACCAAGCTCTCTCAATTTTTACTGAGTCGCCAAAGATGTGTGTCGTCTGGCGTTATCATGTTGAAAGACCACTCCTTTTATGTTGATCAATTCCGGTAGTTTTTTCTCAATTTCTTGCTTGAGTCTCATTAGTTGTTGGCAGTAGAGTTCCGAATCGATGGTTTTGCCCGGCGGTAATAGCTCATAATAAACGATGCGCTTCCATGCCATACACAAAGCATCACCTTATTGCGTGTTAATCCGGGTTTCGCTACAGTCTGTGAAGCTTGACTATCCTTTGACCATGATCTTTTTCGCACGTTCTTATCGTAGTTTTTTTTTTATAGAATAGGGTTATATATATTTAGGTTATAGAATAGGAATCCACTTTTCATCACCAGTGATCAATATTTTCAAAAATGTTTCGGTTTCATTACGTTTCAATAGAGAATCGCAAATGAGTACACGATTCATTAGGTTTCTTTCAGTGAGCTCGTGTGGTACACAAATATCGAGCTTATTTGTATAGTCAGACTTTTTCAAATGGGTCAAAACTGTTGTGGTCAATCCTCAATTCTTCGGCTATGTCGTAACTACCAATATGCCAAACTTGCTCCACTTTTGCAAAAATGTCATCGACTTTATCCGTATCAGGGCGACCAGAGCGAGCTGTATCTTTGACATCAAAATTCCTGTATTGAAAACGCTTGAACCAACTTTGTGCTACTCTTACTGACACTGAATTAGGTTCATAAACGCCACAAATTTTCCCTTTTTTACCCGATTGCCAAGGAAGGGTTATGTTTTTCGCGCGTATCTTGTATGTTTGTAAATTTCTTTATTACCTCATATCTTCCAAACGGCTGGATGGATTTCTACAATTAAGGTATCGTTTTATTCGTCTTAAAACCCAAGTATTCTTAGATAGCTGTTTGAAAAAAATAAACAAAATGGCTATTAACTTATAACTAACTAACTAACTAACTTATATGTTTAAATTTAATTAGGAATAATAAATTGGCTTAAAAAGTTTTTGATATATTTTTTTGCAAATGAGCAATTTTTGCAAATGCAAAAGAGCATGCGGCTAACCTGATGGTAAGTGACTACCGCCGCCCATGAACAACTGCAACACCAGGGGAACCAGGGGAATTGCAGATGCGTTGCCAGCCTATTAAAAAGGAGTAGGCTCTTTTCTTGAAGGTCCCTAAGTCATATCGATCCGGAAAAATCCCTGGTGGTAATCATTCCTTGGGGGAGGCCTATGTTCAGCAGTGTCTGTGTTGTGAAGGGCTGTGATGATGATGATGATGAATCGATTCCTCAGGAAGTTGTGCGAGGAAGAAAACATCTTCTAAATCGCACAGTAGTGGATGGTATCGGGAGTTCTACCGCGATGTGCGTTCGTGAAATTTGGCGGCTGGGATTAATCCGAACAATTCCTCAGAGCACTCCCCGTGGTAAATGCGAAAGAAAATGCAAAGGATGCAACATCTCTTCGCAGCGCCAATGAATCGAGCCGATCGGAAAGGACTCGGTCGTCGACTATGCTTTTGTCCACTTTTTGCTGCATGAAACACTGTCCCGCTCTGCTGAGCACGCCCAGCTTTTTAAGAGGCCAATTTGGCCTTATCTTCCAAGTGAAATAAAATAAAATAAGTGACCACGAAACTGCACGTCACTCGATATGTCGACGCCGAGGATTCCGATACTGGCTGAGGCAACAAGGGGAGTGCCTTGAAACTGAGGAGATACGACAAAGGGGTTCTTTTTAGCGGTAAACGCGCAAACTTGTGTCAGAAGACACAAGTAGTGTTGCCCAAATGCAAGAACAAGACGAGACTTAGCTAGTCTTGGTCTTGGTTTTGCGCCAATACACCTGGTCTTGGTCTTGGTCTTGGTATTGCGCTCCCAGTCATGGTCTTGGTCTTGGTCTTGCAGTAAGAGTCTACCTAATAGGTAATTGCGAAACTTGCGAGATAGGCTAATGCCTATTGCTATTTATTAAACGTTACTTTAGATTTTAGAACAACTTAACAGAGTAGGTACATTTTGAGCTTGAATTAACATAGCCATAGTAAAGACCAACCACATTAATAAATGTCTAAACATTTAATGAGAAATTCGAAAAATCAACTGACACCGGGTGGGGTTTAAACCCACGACCTAAGCGATCCGTGCCGATGCTCTAACCAAGTGAGCTATCTACCGTGTCCCACGGCCACGGGAGTCAAACATAAAATGTCAAATGTTATGTAGATACCAAATCGGTATAGAAATTTCTAGTTAGTCCCGTGTAGTACGAGAGGTCAGTTCCATGCATTTTTGTCATTAAGATAATCATTTACAAAATAATATGCTTTTTTGGCTAAACATGCTTTAGCTTTATGTGCGACTTAAATTGAAAAGGTGAAAGATCTAACATTTCTTTTCTCTTGTTATAAAAGCGTATACCACTACCCAAGAACGAATTGTATACTTTGTGTAACCGGAGCAGGTAATGTGATTTTATTTTTATTTCTACTATTAAAATTGTGCAAATCACTATTCTTTACATGTAAGTGAATGTTTTGTCGTACAAAAATGATATTTCCAAAATATATTGTGATGCAACAGTCAAGATATCAATTTCTTTAAACAGTTCTCTCAGAGATACTCGGGCTCTTATGCAGTACATAGATCTTATTGCACGCTTTTTATTTTATATGCACGTTTTTTATATTATTCGATTAGCATTGTAGAAAATTTTTACACGTTTCAAGTGTGTTAAAAGTGTCTACAATATTTATCAAATGGGTGACGACATATTCGAGCACTTTGTGTTTTAAAAACACACACTTCCAAAACTCGAGATTTGCAGTGAACTTATTGAACATGTTTATCTATTAGGTAATAATAATAATAATAATAGTAAGTAATTATTATAACCCCATATTGTTAAGAATAAATTATTATGATATCCTTACCATTATCTAATTACAATATTCCTTGCGAGATCAGCATAATGTATTCGTGTCCATTCTGAGCACCCGAAAACTTATTTTATTCTTTGGAACATGTACTCTGTGGCGGCAATCAGTGTTAAATGTTGCGCGTGCGGCGCGGCGGCGACGATTGTATGCGATATCAATAGAAGCCACCGGCGCGTGTATCTTGACCTTGTACTTTCGAATAGCTGCAAAATTTCTTTGTCAGGTCAGTATCCGACCTTTGATGATGCCGACAATAAGACGCCGCGCACTATCAAAGTGCCGATGGTCAAAACTAGGGATGCACTCTTTTTTCTTTTAATTGATATTTTCATTCGTTATGTATGTTTATGGTATTGTTCGTAATGCGCATAAGTCCAATTTTCCATTTTTAAATATATTTTTGCGTCTCATAGAGTCCCTAAGTGTATACGAACTCCTATACTCCTGAAACGACACTCAGTCCTAACTGCAAGACGCAATAGTCTCGCAGGCTTAGTCTTGTTCTTGCTCAAATCTTGCACAGTCAGTCTTGGTCTTGGTCTTGCTAAAATTAGGCTGTCTTGGTCTTGGTCTTGAAAAATGGAAGACCAAGACTGCAAAACCAAAACTGATTTTGGGCAACACTACTTCTGAGGATTAAACTGGACTAGATTTAGTCGCCCCCAATCCGAGACTTTGTTCAGCAAAGACTCGACTTCAGACACAAGTTTGTTCCGGTACTCGGCGACGTTTTTCCGAGAAATATTGGCACGGTCGGTGTATAGACCATCACCAGTGCTGCTATCCGCATAGCAATGAATGTTACCGGTTTGCAACATATCATTGATATGCAGAAGAAACAACGTTGGTGATAGCGCAACAACAAGGAACACCAGCGTTAATAGGCTTGTAGTCGGAGCATGCACCGTCTACAACGACCTCGCTGCTCCGATCAGCAAGAAGGTGGTGATCAATTGCACAATTTCTCGGGAAGCCCATAGGAAGGTAGCTTCGAAAGAAGCGCTTTGCCAAACCCGATCGAAGGCTTCGCAATGTCCAAACTAACGGCCAATCCCCATCTATAGTCAGGTAGACCAGAAGATCACCAGCTGATCGACCCCGACGAAAACAGTATTGGCGGTCACTAATCAGCTGGTGATCCTCAAGGTACTGCATGAGCTGGCAGTTTATAACGGATTCCATTATTTTGGAGAACAAGGAGGTGATGGCGATAGGCCTGTAGTTGGACGGGTCTGGTGGTCGCTTGCTTTTTAGGAATCGGGTGGACAAAAGCTGTAGGAGTACCGGAAAAGACGCGTTCGAACCGGTGCCAAATCCGGGCACACGTCCTCAGCACAATTGGGATTCCGTCAGGCCCACTCGACTTGTGGATGTCAGGAGAGGAGTGCTTTGCAAACCGAGCGCTGTGAGAACCACATCCGGCATGGAGCACTCACACCGCGGGATGGTCGGCGGTGTGTTCCCCGTCATCAAGAGTCGAGTTGGACGCAAAGAGAGCCTAAAGGTCGGCTTTCTCTTTTGCGGCGTGGGCCAGTGAGTCGTCCTCCTGTGCAGAGATGGTAGTAATGGCTTACAGAAATTCCCTTGGACAGCCTTGGCGAGAGACCAGAATGCACGGGTTCCCGAAGGAAGGCGAACTAGTTTCTCGCCAATTCTGCCTATGTGCTCTGACTTTGCCTTGGCAATAACTCTTTTGAAGGACCTGGAGGCGAAGTTATACTTCTTTTTAAGCATGCTGGTGTTTACATCCCGAGCCGCCGAAGCCTCAGCCCAGGCCTGATAACACTCCTGCTTACTGCGTAATGTAGTCTTACAGGAGCGACCAAACCAAGGCTGAGTTCTGCCTCCGATGGGTACCACAGATGATGGAATAAATAGTTCCATTCCCTGTAGCACCACATCAGTGACAGAGTCAGCAACAGCGCTGGGATCATCCGGCGAGAAGTATCCAGCCTGAGCACCCACACTCAGGAGTGGAGTAGCATGGTCGTGGATGCTCAGTGAGGGATTCTCCAGGGGTGCTGGTACCCTCCTGAGGTAGTCTATGATTTAATTCCGCTACCATGTTGATTGGGGGGGGGTGGGGGGGAATTGGGCATCCGGGCACCTGCACTCAACTTAATGCGCTATTTAATTTAGGCTTTCAGCTCATAGTATAGTCTGTTAAACCGGAGTAGAGTTTACTTCGTTAATACTTTATTTTAATTTTGTTTTCTATTCTCAATCTTGTTTCGGTCGTTTTAGTGCATTACTTTTAAATTGTCTTTTTGCAGTCGGGTTTTTGATTTTTAAATTATTGTAATAAAACTTTAGAATGTATCGAATTTCTTCGTTAGATTCACTCATTTTGGCGGACAGAACGAAACAGAAACATTAAGCTACTATTTTACGCTGGTATTCTGTGAGAGCGTGGTCCTTACCCGGTCAAGCCGACCCATGGTACAACCATAATAAAGCTGCAGCGTGGCTCTACCACGTGTAAAAAAATAAGTGGCACTAAGTGAAATTAGTAACCATGTAGTGACGGTGTAAGAATATGCAATGCCCCATATTATCCTGTGGGTGTCGTAATAGGCTACAGATGGAAACAAATCACGAGATGGGCAGCGGCGTCTTCCTGATAACAACTCAAAATTGTAAAATATTGCGGTTGCCTACCCAACAAGCGTGGCAACTATGGTAAAATCCCCCTTATGAGGCAACCTATGAGGGAGGTCTGTATTCAGCAGTGGACTTATGTAGGCTGAAATGGATGGATGATCAATCCTCCGGCGAACTGTTGTGCGCCATTAACTTTATACATGCGTCTTAACACTTTCACTGTCCGGTTTTCAGACACAAAGTAAGACAATAGCAATGACCTATATGTAGTGCACGGGACAGCGTAAGGGTTAATGTATTGCTTCCATATTTTCTGTCGTCTTCTTCTTCCGTTCTTTTGTAATAGTCCGTAAAAGTCCACTGCTGGACATGGGCCTCTTCCAATGCTGGGAAGACATTTTAAACTATTTATTTATGGAGTAATTCTAGTAGAGCAACTAAACTACAGGAAAAAAGTCTTCTTTACACAACCTACCTATATTAATTTATAGGGTAAACAGTACCTAACATAATTTCAATAAACAGTCGAAGAAAAAACGGAGATAATGGAGAGCTACTCGAATGCTAATGCAGCACGCGCCACTTGGGTGTTCCCCGGAAAAAAATATAAGTACACGTATCTCTTTTCCCAACTCTCTTTTCAGAACACTTTCCTTATGCTATCTAGTATCTAGTCCATTACCTGCGCACCCATTGTAACCGGGTCCATAGGTTATTGAAGTGAAAGGAAGAAAGAATGAAACACTTTATTTTGACACGGAACACTGATGGACACAACTTTATACATATTTATATAACCAAATTTTTTAAGTGCTGGAATTATAGGTAGCTCGGGAACCACCTAGAGCGTTTACTAATACGTTGATTGAAATAATTTCTATGTGCATACGGATAAATGTAGGAAATCATTAAGTTAGAAAATGTTTTTTATCTTATTTGTTATGTAACTTTTTCTAACGCAGATTTTTCTCGAGATGTTCATAAACTAAGGCCCTCTATCGCATACCAAGAGCATTTTAAAGATTAAAACGATAATGTTCTGTCAATATTAACCTTTTTACGTTACAAACATGGCTGCTAAGGCTGTAAAGTAAAGAACCTCGTTGTTTCGTAATGTTTTACTACACTATTTAAGTAGTTTACGTTTTCATGCGGCCATCTTGGGTTTTAAGCCTAATAGTTTTTTTTTATATTTCTGTCGTGTCGGACTAATGATTTGAAATTATAAGGTATTTTAGCACTTTAAATACTTTTTAAATATACACTGCTTCAAGTTCAGACGTTTACCGAACGAAAATTTTTCAATTCTTTTAAATTAAATATTGGTAAACTTTATTTGTTTGTTCTTCTTTTTCTTTAGCCCGTTAAAATGCCTCTCCGTCTTTCTTGAACTGCTGGACATTGGTCTCTCCTGTTAAAGGGAGGTTCGCTGCTAGTCTGAGCTAGCTGCTGTCGGGGTCTGGGATTATTACGCCTGGTAAACGAGATGGCATGCCGCCATCCATTGGAAATAATAAAATTTTTTTTTATAGCATAAGGTTGACAAGCGAGCACACAGCAAACCTGATTGTAAGTTGACGGTGGGGCCCATAGACATCTACATCTATTCTCGATTAAGAATCGAAATACAGATGCGTTATTGTCACCCCTGAGGACTAAGATGCAAAGTCTCGTATCCAGTAAAAAGGGTCTCCGTTTACTTACCATTCGAATCTGCTATTTGACGTTGGTATTCTGTGAGTGCGTGCTCCTTCCCCGGTCGAGCCGACCCATTCGTGCTACAACCATAATATAGCTGCAGCATGGCTCTACCACGTGAAATTTCCCAAAGTCGCTTCTTACCAAAATCACGGGAAAAAATGGGGTGATCGTAGGTGATGAATTCTCACCCCACCAACGGCGCGCATGTATACTACGTAGAACTATTTACCGTGGCACTGTTTACTGGGCGGTAGAGCACTCTTTTAGCCGACTTCAAAATTCTTCAATTCGACTGTGCTTTTTTGTATTTATTGTTTATACATTTTTAATGATTTTTTTAATTAAATAGGCTATAACATTACGTGGTCCAATATAAATTTGAGGAAAAATTTCCACTCCTTAGTCCACTCCAAAGGGTAAAAATAACTTTAATTAAAAAGTTAAAGCCGACTTTAAAAAAAAAACAAGGTCACATTCTGTAGTCGGAGATACGATAAGAAGTTTTTAGAAGAATTCATTTTATTTCTATTCTAATAATATAATATATCCTTTTTTTATGCCCGCCGTGTAGTGGCGTCAAAGAAAGGGACGTAGAGTTAAGAACATTCAATAATTAAAATACCTTTATAATTTATTACTAGTTTTGTTTTTAAAATAATTTAAGTTGTTTTTGAATGGGATGGAAATATTTTAAGGTTGAATGAATCATATACTGTACATACTTTTACTGATAGTGGAGTGCACTGACCTTTATTATGTACTTATTTCATTTACTACTATTTCTCTGCTTTAACTTCGAGATTTACATAATAAAACCAAGTATCCCTTATATAAACTCATATAAACTAATATAAAGCTATATCAGTGCTCTTTACCATCTTTGACTGGCTATATTGGCTAATTACCATCTGATACTTAAGGACGGCTTAGCATCTATAGTCTGTGGTTTTGCAGGTCAAGAGCTAATAACACACACGGGAAACGGACGACGCCTTCACAAGTTAAAGTATTTTATGCTATTATCTGATTTAATTATGCTATTCATTCATTCACTAACCGTGTCCCGTCTCCATAAAAATATCTGAACGCCAAATAACATCATCATCATCATCATCATTATAGCCCTTCATAAGTCCAGTGCTGAACATAGGCCTCCCCCAAAGCACGGTCCAAAGCCACCTGCATCCATCTACTTTTTGTGTCTTACCAGGTCATCATTCCATCTAATGGGTGACGCCCCACACTCGAGAACCTTTCTTCGCCATCGGTTGTCGGTTCTGAGTAACCGACATCCTAAATAGGCCAACGGATTATTAAGCTGAAGTGGCAATAGGCCGGACATATAGCTCGAAATAACATCAAAATAAGCTTAAATTGGATTTTCTGTAAAGTTTAATATATAACAATGAAAATTTTTCATTGATTTGAAATAAATTATGATCTGCCTGCTTCGTTTCATTGTGTTTGTGTCCACTGTTCATGTTGTTTATTTAGTTACTACTGTGATAATTCTGGTATAAATGAGTTCGTTAAAAAATATGTAATACATACATACATATGATCACGCCTCTTTCCCGTAGGGGTAGGCAGATACCACTTCTTTCCACTTGCTACGATCCTTACATACTTGTTTCGCTTCGTCCACTTTCATTATTCCCTTCATACATGCTCTTCGGTTTAGGTACTTGACCTGGCCTTTTTTCAAGACGTCCCTGATTTGGTCGAGAAACGTCCTCCTAGGTCTACCCCTTCCAACACTTTCATTCACACTCGCCTTATACACTTTTTTCGTCAATCGTTCTTCATTCATTCTCTCGACATGGCCAAACCATCTCAGCATACCTTTCTCAATTTTTGTCACTACATCTTCTTTCAAATCACAACGTTTCCTTATCTCACTATTTCTTATCCTGTCACTCAATTTAACTCCTATCATACTTCTTAACGCTCTCATCTCAACTGCATTTATTCTGCTTTCAAGTTTCTTCTGCCATACCCAACTTTCACTAAATAAATAATAATAAAATATATATGTAATAAATAATAATAAAATATATATGTAATATTAATTATTACTCTTTTTATTACTCTTTTGAATGTACAATACACAATAATCATACGCCAGTATATTCTAAGTCTATGGTTGATATAGTAGGCCTTAGAGTATGTAATTAATCTAAGTCTGAGATGTAGGCTGTTAAAGAATCTATAATTTTTAACACTCAACTCATGACCTGTCAGTCTGTCAGTGTCTTCCAATCTAAGTATTTACTCTGTTCTTTTACCTCTTTATCTTCTTCATTTTTACTTATAATATTACTTTTTTATTAAAGTTATTTACTTACAATTTTTTATTTTAAACCTTAGTTTTAAACCAATATCTTAAAAAGACGGTCAATTAAAAACATACCGCACATATAAAGAAGGGAAATAATTGATTAAACATTCAAAAGAAAATCTCCAATAACAATAACAAGAAGAATGTCGGAACTTAATTTTCAATGCCTCCTCGGAATTCAGTGCAACGATTTTGTTATGATTGCTGCCGACCAAATTCTAACACAGAGCGTTCTTTTATTGGGAAATGGTGATAAGTCCAATATAATAAATTTTCATATAGTTCATCTTCATCAAATCCACTGCCGGAAGTGGACACATTTTTTATTTTTAAAATACCAGCGTAAAATAGCAGCTTTATGTTGCTGTGTTTCGTATGTGCAGAGAACTGGCGACCATCTTTGCTGGAAACGAGGCATTCCATCTTCGTCCTCAGGGATGACAACTCATTTGCATTTTGATTCTTAACTGAGGATAGATGTGGATGTCTATAGGCTACAGAAACCACTTGCCATCAGGTGGACTGTGTGATCCTTTGCTATCCTTATTCTATAAAAAAATAACTAAAATAAATTGTAGTAAGGATTTGCCATTATCGCTACGCTTGGAAGGCGGATTGACAATCGCAGAACATAACGTCTCGCAGGCATCAGATTATACAGTTATTTTTCAAAGAGTAAGCCAAATTTTAAACTTAAGTTCAAATATATAAATAATGATATACCGTTATTGCAGGTTTTTAAAATACAATAGTAAATAAAGCTCAGAATAGGATGACAATGTAAGAATATGAAAAAAAGGAAAAGGAATTGTATACCTTTTAGTCAGTTTTAAAAACGTGGTACATATATTTTTTTTATACATACAGAGTTATTTCGATAACCTCTTCGAGCGTGGTCCATATGCGGTCTAGCCGATCTTACAGAATACCAACGTAAAATAGCAGCTTAACGCTGCTGTGTTTCGTATGGTGAGTGTAGAGAACCGGAGACCCTTTTTGCTGGAAACGAGGCATTCAATCTTAGTCCTCACGGGTGACAACGCATCTGCATTTTGATTCGTAATCGAGGATAGATGTAGATGTCTATGGGCCACAGCAACCACTTACGATCAGGTGGACTGTATGCTCGTTTGTCACCCGAATCCTATAAAAAAAAAGCCAAGCCTCCAAGTTAATCCGGCTCTACCGTGATATCGATGTGGGTGACGACGCACTCGAACAATAATTTCTAGTATAAAGCAAAAGATAAATAACGGCTTTTGTATTTTCAGATGGGAACAAGCTTTACGAAGTCTCCGACTGCATAGTGATGGGACTTAATGGAGACATGGGCGACACGACACAGTTCGCTGAATTCCTCGCAAAGAACTTACAATTGTACAAAATGAGAAACAGTTACAGTTTGAAAACGGCATCGGTCGCACATTTCGCCAGAAACCACATGGTGGAGGCGTTTCATAAGGGAGTGAGTAGCCTGTGGAGGTGCTTCAAAATATTACGTAAAAATTTTACAAGGTAGAGCCATGCTGCAACTATATCATGGTTGTTGCAAGAATGGGTCGGCTCGACCGAGTATGGACTACGCTCCTACAGAATACCAGCGTAAAATGGCAGCTCAATGTTGCTTTGTTTCGTATGGTGAGTGGAGAGAAGCTTTTTTTCCGGTGTTATCAGGAAGATGCTGCTGCCCATCTCCTTGTTCAGTTTCCTTCTGTCGCCTCTTACGACACCCACGGGATGATATTGGGTAGTGGATATTCTTACACCACCATCCGCCACTTCGTGTATTGGCTAATGTAATATGAAAAAAAATGCGTATAAAGAAGAACGAACTACTAAAAAAATTTTCCATCAACCTTAAAGTACCTATAAATGCTGAATGTACCTACAACTTTCTTTTATACTATTAATTATTGACCAGTGCACTATTTTAACTTATAATACCGGTGAAAACTACTAGACAATCGCTTTTAGTTTGTTTTTAGGTTATTGTGATATTCATATTTTAATTGTTAATTTCTCAGTATTCCCGTTAGATACGGTGAAACTAATATTACTTTTGTAATCTATTGGTTATAAGGAATAAATCGACATGTATTTCATTAAGTTACGCCTGGTTACGGTGGTGGGCCCATTCTCAATACAAAAAGAAATTGTCTCCTTTTAAACTTAAGTTCAAATATACAAATAATGATATACCGTTATTGCAGTTTTTGAAAATACGAGTAAATAAGGCTTCTACTTTTATTTGAAATTATCCCAAATTGAATGTGATTTATGGGCTACAACGTTTTTGCCTACCGATCGACTTTTACGAATGTGTACGTGCGTAGTAAAATCAGTTAAATAATGCATTACCACACATTTTGAATTTAAAAGATAAAAAGGACAGAATGTTTGAGATTTTTATTAATTGATTTTCTTCGCCTTTTCTCTATATTAATTATTCTGAACCTTCTGCAAATTTGGCCGGTTATTGCAAAATAACCCTGTATAAAAGCATCAACACATCATAGAGTTAAGTATATTATAGCAAAATATTGCAGTAAGTATGTTCGCTTAGAAGCGCCATAAACGTGTGGCGTGGAAAGAATTGACTACTTTCAACAAGGACGCGTTAAGTGAATAGTGAACGGACATAATGACACGCCACTAGCTTTACTGCTTGTTTTACGATATATGGTTGTATTATTAAAAAAAAAATTATATATAATATATTCTATCCAGATTTGAATTCGGCTGAATTAAGTGATCCATACTTATATGTTTTATCAGTTGAATATATGTAGTATATTTTTGTATATCTAATAATAAGTAAGAAATGCTGTGAGCACTACGCATGCAATTTTTACCTATTATTAAGTGTTCACTTAATTTTAGTGTTTTAAAATTCTGTATAAGTATTAGTGCAACATTTGTTGGTAAACCAAATAATAAAATTAATAATATACCGTGTAATGGCGGCGTAAGAATATCCACTACACCATATCGTCCCGTGGGTGTTGTAAGAGGCGACAGAGAAAAACTGAATCAGGAGATGGGCAGCAGCATCTTCTTGATAACAACTCAATGGCAACTATGGCAAAATCCTCCCTATGAGGCAATTTATGGGGAAGGCCTATGTTCAGCTTTGAACTTTTATAGGCTGTAATGGAAGGATGAAAATTATTTAAAAAATATGGGTACAGACTATTTCCATAGTATTGTATCTTTATAGGTTTAAGAGTTCGTTAACCCTTAATATACATCAGACTGAACGTAAATAACACTAAAATAACTTAATTGATTACTTTCACTAATCAAATTTTTACAAATCAATATAGTAACATATACCATGGTTATTATTTAAATGGTCTTCATATTAAATCATATTTAATGGATAACTTTCACAAACTCAACGTGTTTGTCTATCAGTAGCAATAGCATACTAAAAGTAATCTACATAACTAGCTGTTCCGGCAGACGTTATTCTGAACTTTCCGGCATCAAGTTAAAAGACAATAATATGTCGTGGTAGACCTATGCTGCAGCTATATTATGGTTGTAGCACGAACGGGTCGGCTTGACCGGGGAAGGACCACGCTCTCACAGATTATCAGCGTTAATAGCAGCTCAATGCTGCTGTGTTTCATATGGTGAGTGTAGAGAACCGAAGATCCTTTTTACTGAAATCTAGGCATTCCATCTTAGTTTTCAGGGGTGACAACGCATCTGAATATTGATTCTTAATAGATGTATATGTTTATTGGCCACAGCATCCACTTACCATCAGGTGGACTGTGTGCTCGCTTGTCACCCTTATTCTATAATAAAAATGTTCCATTTCGTATTCACTCCGGACTTCTTAGTATAAATATAAAAAAAATGAATTATATTGAAAAATAGAATTAAAGCATTTCGTCCAATCATCCCCAGTTTTGTTTTGGGAAATTCGTAATATACTGTTTTGTACCAAAGGTCGGCGACGATAAAAAAAATTAATTCAATTTTTTTAAATAATGAAACGTATTGCAAAACTTCAGTTTTATTCATTAGTGTTTCCTTGGGCTTTTGTTAATGTATTAGTGCGGTATAAAAATAATATTATACCGAATTTACGCCGTATTTAGTGTTACACGGATGGTCCGTACGGGCGTCCACACGAACGTCCGTAGTAGGTACCATCCGTACTGTCGTCCATTCAGCCCTCCACGGAACAACGTACGGATCGAACCAGGTAGCCGGATCTGCGGCCGCACATCACGAAACGCGTCTATTAGATGCCGTTTTTACATGGAGAAATGCTTATGTATACCCGCATCGCGGGGGCAACGACGGGATATTTCGGACTCGCCTCGACTAAAAGGCCATGGTGTTGCACCTTCGTCGCATATTGGCAGGGCCACGGGAACGCTTTCGCACATATTCGCGTCACCACCTGGGTTCCTCTTTGTTCACCGCGGGTGACTAAGCCACGGCTACTAAGCCCGCCCCGCTATGACAAGGCGGGAACCCGTGCGCTATTAAACGCACAAGTTGAATAAGTTGATTTCTGGTTCACATAATGATTTCTTCTATTTACGCGAATACTACCCATGGAATACGTTTCGGGACACTTTACATCACCCGTGGTGAGCGGGGGACTGAGGTGTATTCATTTTAAGTCTGATCTACGCAGAACGAGCTTAGAGTATCGTGAATTCTTGCAGTACATTAGTATGCTTGGGTTTAGATTTAATTTTAATAATTATGGGATCCCAAGCAGATGATAGCACCCAGCCATCTTCTCTATTGAAATTAGCCCCGCGAATCATCCTTGGTAGGAATTGGTGTTCTTTTGCGAAGATTTGTGGTCTATCAAATCTGATATAATGGTTGGGACGATCCTGAACATATTATCAGAGTCTGTAAAAGTTAGATATAACGCGATAAAATCCGACACAAACACAAACACACGCACGCACGCACGCACGCACGCACGCACGTACGCACGCACGCATGCACGCACGCACGCACGCACACACACACACACACACACCCACACAAACACACAAACACACACACACATATATACATGTTACTCATATTCATAATATTCACAATATGAGTCTTTTGGACCATAATTATGGTAACATCGCCACCTATCGAATTCTAGTATAACTACGTAGTACTATTATTTATTCTGTGGTATAACTATGAACCATCGTTATGTCAAAACAAATATATTGTGTGAATATGACCTCAATCAATCTAGGTCAGGAGTTACATGATTACTAACAGACGCACCAACGATAAATAATTTTTTATAGAATAAGGGTGACGAATGAGCACACAGTATACTCGAAGCTGATGGTAAGTGGACACTGTGGCCACTTACCATCAGCTGACACTGTGGCCCATAGACACATCTATCCTCAGTTAGGAATCAAAATACAAATGCGTTGTCACCTCTAAGGACTAAGATGGATACGTCATTTCCAATAAAGAGGGTGTCCGGTTCTTTACACTCACCCCACGAAACACAGCAGCGTTAAGCTGCTATTTTACACTAGTATTCTGTGAGAGCGTGGTCCTTCTCCGGTCAAACCGACCCCTTCGTGTTACAACCATAATATAGCTGCAGTATAGCTCTACCACGTGTATACGAGTATAAAGATGTTCTGAAAACAAGTTAGGAAGCTTACATGTGAACATAAAGTTCAATTTTTATTTTCACGTTGCGTAAAAAGGCATTTACACTTGTATCGATTGCGTAAGTAAAACCGAAAACGCAAACAACTCGGTCACGTAATCCCACATAATAACTGTTGAAAAGGTCAAAATTCTTCAGTGATGTTTAACATAAATCTGTACACGTTTGGCAACCAATTATAACGGTATAACCAATTATGTTTAAGTAATAAAAAGAAAGTTAAAAACTAAAATCCAACTGTGGCAAAAGTAGCCCACCAAAATATTCAAACATTCAAGAAATTAGTAAGTATAATGTATAAATAAAATAAAATATCAGTTTCACGAAAGCCATAGTCACACTTCATTAGGTGCAAAGTGCAAACGATAGTACTCGTAAATTCTTGATTGTATGATAACAACAAATTGACATCGTAGACTTGTTTACCTTTTAGGGGTTTTGGGCGTATTTAGTTGTAATTGGGTTTTAGTTTTTAAATTTTTTGTATTTAAATTATTTAGGGTTATTTAGGATCGTAAGGGTGTACCTGCCTAGTTCTATGTACCTGCTTCAATGTCGAAATAAGTGAATAAATTATTTTTACAGTTTTTGTATGTACTTGTAGGTAATCTATATATTTTCGAAATGTACTCATTAAGACTTCATTTCATACCAAACACGATATTTTAGTCTTTATTTTTTGGTAGTATTTTATGATTGCAAGAAGCCGCCATGTTGGATTTTATGTTATGTCATATGACTTATAACCCCGGAAGAAATCGACGCTCCCAACGATATATCATTTGTCAGAATGTGACAAGTACTTTATGAGATCTGAGGGAACAGATGAACTTACATACAAAGTGCGAAAAATCATAACCCTCCTTTCTCGGTCATGCCGACCCATTCCTGCTGTCGTAATATTTTGCCACTGAGCAACAGTGTAGCTACTGCTGTGTTGTGGTTCGAACGGTATATGGAGCCAGTATTACATACTGCGAGGCATTCCATTGTAGACTTCCGCGGTGACAACGCATCCTTTATAGTCGACAGAAGGTGTCCTAGGTGTAGGCTGCAGAGCTACTTACTACCAGGTGAACTGCAAGCCCCATTGTCACTTTTATGCTGTGGGAAACGAGTCATCACCACCATAGCCAATTAAAATTCCACCGGTGAACGTAGGCCTGTCCCATAGATTGCCTCATATCGGATTTGGCCTTACTGCGGCACAAAACTAGTCGCCAAAACTGTGGTTGCAAATCCGTCTGTCAAACGTGGCAAGTTTGGTAGACGGATTGGCAACCGCAGTTTTTTATAATTTTGTGTTTTTACTAAGATGATGCTCTTGCTCATGTCCTATTTCAGTTTCCCTTCAGCAGTTTCCTCGTCTTTTACGACACCTACGGGACGATGTGGGTTAGTGGATATTCTTACATCTTCACTACACCTTTATTACCTTAAGTATCGCGTGACAAATATCATCAATTGAGAAAAAAATAAAATTTATTGGAAAACAGTCGAGAGTTATAGGATAACAGAAGTATATCGGCGATCTTACAAAATGGGTTATGGCATAATGAGCTAGCTGTGCGCTAACACAGAAACTTCCGGTTGTTTTTTAGCTGAATTAACCAGGTCCACAGAACACCCAGGCCCTCTCTAGGATTAATACGTCACCAGTATGGCGGCGCTAATACTGCCTAACAATAACGGGTACAGACCTTGAAAAAGCATTAATTTTACGGGCTTTAGATTTTAATTAAAGTATTTGCATAATGATTTCTTATATTTACTCGTACACGAATACTACACACTGATAAAACTGAAACTAGTTTTACGGGTTTTACCGCGTTTAATTTTAACTTTTTTTTAATTTCCGACGTTTCGAGTGCTTTACAGTACCCTTGGTCACGGGCAAAGAGTATATTAATCACTATGTTTACACGAGTTATTACGTTTTACACGGTGAAAGTTGAAGGAAGCCGATGATTACAGGACGTCAAACACCTCTGTCTCCCCGTGATAATGGGTGCTGTAGAGCGAATTAAATAAGTTAAAATTACACGCATTAAAACCGGTAAAATTAGTTTTATTCATAAATTTAATTGTATTTCATATAGACCCCGAAAATGTTAAATATTCTGATTGCGGGCTACGATGAAGAGTGCGGTGGTCAGCTATATACAATGGATTTCCTGGCTTCGTGTATGAAGGTGTCGCACGCTTCCCATGGTTTAGGCGGCTACCTCAGCTTGGGTATTCTGGATCAATATTACAAGCCCAGTAAGTATCTGATCGTTAATAATCCCTTGATTACATTTAGTATATGTATATGATCTTTTATGTCTCACATAATTATCGTTTTCTACCTTATAACTATATAAGCAACAAATATGTATATAGCAAGTAAAATAAATTGAAAACGATTTCATGCAAAAACTGGAAGACTTTTCGGCCAAAACATACATAAATGATGATAACGTTAATGATCTTTCCTTTGCCTATTTTCACTACGGTGACTCAGATACCAGAAGTTGCGAACTGAGTACCTATCGATATATAAAAGTGCCGTCTAGCCTTTCTAGTTTTCGCGTGATCTTGTCAACCTAATGTCGCTAAGATATAATTCAAATCAAAGTCTAAAAATAGTTTATATAATTTAGGGCCGATTTTACAATCCTCAGATTAAAAATTAAAAAATACAGTTTTATGAATAATATATTTCACTTTTATGTATATATTTCAGTTAGGTTATAATTTATTTGATATTTATTAGGTGACAAACGAGCACACAGTCCTGATGGTCAGCACAGCGTCCAGCTGTGGCCCATAGAAATCTACATCCATCCTCGATTAAGAATCAAAATGCAGATGCGTTGCTACCCCTGAGGACTAAAATGAAATGCCTCGTTTCCAATGTAAAGGGTATCCGGTTCTTTGCACCCACCATACAAAACAGCATTAAGCTGCTATTACACGCTGTTATTCTGAGGTCCTTCCCCAGTCGAGCCGACCCATTCGTGCTGCTAACATAATATAACTGCAGCGTGGGTCTACCACGTCGAACTTGCATCTGATAATCGAAAAGGGCTTATTTAAAGCTTATGTGAACTGCTACCGGTTCCAAAACGATCCTCTACAGAGAACCCATCAGTTGTATATTTTTATCATTCGTTTGTTATCCAAATCTATAATATATAAAAACGTAATTATTTTTTTAAACAAATAGATTTAACAGAAAACGAAGCATATGAAGTATTGAAGCTTTGCGTGCACGAGATTCAACAGAGGTTGTTTATTAACCTATCCAACTTTGGAGTGAAGACCGTCTCCAGGCACGGGATCAGACAGCTTCCTACAATCAATACCGCGTCGTTTCTTCAGACGTAATAATATTGAACGTTCTTAGATATTTGTTAATAGTGTAATATAAATTGATTTATTTTAATTAAAAGTAGTGAAAAAACTAAACGGTATTAAATCTTCTTCTTTATAAACACGTTAAGATCTTGACAGTGGTTGACTATTATCCCACCTAATGGTAGGTGGTGATATAACCGAAAATTCTAAAGCGTACTGACTTGGCTTAACAAAAGCCTATGCACTCTTGCCTGGAAGTCACTCTGTAATAGGATGAAAAGATAGATGCTGGCAAACTATTTCACTCCATATGTACTCATTCGAACAAGTAACAAGTAATTTTATGGCTTCCAAACAAGCGTTCCGGGTCTGGATGTTTGTCCGTGTGTAAAATGGCTCCGCGATACAGGAGAAAATTATCATGTGTAAATAATATAACGTTTAAAAATTCACACTCGAAAAAAGAAACAAAATATTTATCACACATTTAATAGAAAACTTTTTGGTGTCAAGTCTGGGTCAAGTATAAAAATTAAGACGATTTAAATTATCTAATTCAAATGAATCAATAAATGTTTAAACATAATATCAAAAGTGTACATAAGACATTCATTTTACACATGGTAGAGCCATGCCACAGCTGTTGTATCACAAATGGTCCAGCTCGATCCCACGCCCACGCTCTCACAGAATACCAGCGTGTAATAACAGCTTAGCGCTGCTGTGTTTCGTATGGTGAAAATAGAGAACAGGACACCTATTTCACTGGCAGCGAGGCATTTCAGTCCTCAGGATTGAGAATGCATTTGCATTTTGATATTTAATCGAGGATAGATGTAGATGTCTATGGGTCACAGCACCCACTTACCATCAAGTTGACAGTGTGCTTGTATATCTCCCTAATTCTATAAAAATGAACGCATACTACAGATCGCAACTGAGAAAACTTGACATAAATATAGCACAATGTAAACAAAAATTAACCAAACATCAAACATTTTTAAAGACTTTAGGACTATGCAAGGTTAATTTAGCGAAAGACTCGCCGACGCACACTAAAGGTGACAATGCAAACATAAATCTTCAAGGCGTCACTCAACTCGCGATAACGTGCCACGCACGATCTTCTTGTTATCGATGCTTGCATCACGACAGACAATACACCAGGAATATACATATACTTAGGGTTTCCAGATCCCGTTTTATACTTAGAGTATTTGATAAGATTAAATAAAGGACATAGGATAAATGTAGAGGGTATCATATTGTTTTCAATAAAATGTAGCGACATTAATTAATAAACAAAAAAGCCGCCCAAGTACGAGTCGGACTTTCGCATGAAGGGTTCCGTACCATCGTTAAACACGTTTCTAATAGGGGAGCCCCCTTTAATTTTTACTTTATTTTTATTTTTATTATTTGCTGTTACAGCGGCAGCAGAAATACACATTCTGTGAAAAATTAAACTGTCTACCTATTACGAATCATGAGATACAGCCCGCTGACAGACAGACGAACGGACGGACGGACAGCGGAGGCTTAGTAATAGGGTCCCCTTGGTTACCCTTTGGATACGGAACCCTATAAAAGCAATGTTAATACGCAATGTAACATAATTTGTCTCTATAACACCGCGTGTCACCTCAAAGTGATTAAACTATGACCTCAACTGCCAGTGGGAATGTAGAATATGCGCAATATTGCCTTGTCCTCTATCAAAGATTTCAAATAAGGGGACAAGATCAATTTTTGGGTGTGAAATAGAGGATGTCCTTTTAAATAAAGGACGTCTGGTAACTCTATATATACTTATGTAAATTACAACATGTTACTTAATGTTTTAACGTGGTGTCATTCGTTCATAAAATTATTTGTATGTTCCCAATGCATATTTGAGCGCAGTCATTGTGACTTGCCTGATATTTTTAATTACTTAAGGACAGTAGCATACAGATAAAATAACACAATATTAAGCACTGCCGACGCTATTTTTTAACTCTGCTGTAGTAGAACCCCACGATTGTGTGCGTGCGTTGCGAGACGCTTGTTTAAGTATATGAAGTACAGTGGTAATAACGTTTTAGGCACCAACGTTCTGATTTAATTTAAAAATAAATTTTGTTGAAACAGCTTTCAATTTCGTATCTAGTCTTCAATTATTATTTATCATTTAAGAAGGTGTTTCAATCAAATGTGTAGTTTTATATTACACTAACCTGTGGTTAAAGACAATCGTACTATAAATCTGCTATTGTGTTCATGAAATAATGTGTTGTTACTATTGTTCGTTGAGTTATTCGTTACTATGTTAGAGGAAAATTTGCAAGTTTGTATCATTGGTGCAAATTTACTTTTACTGTCTAAGTGTTTAGAAACCGTAAAAATAAAATTACCTACTTCTTCGTTTAAGTCTGTTATATTTTTTGTTATATTCTGTTATATAGAGTAAGGGTGAAAAACGAGCACACAGTCCACCTGATGCCAAGTGTATGTTGTGGCCCATAGACATTTATCTTCGATTAATAATAAAAATGCAGATGCGTTTTGATTGTTAATCGAAGTTTCGTCTCTGGGAATAACTCATCATACGATACACAGCAGCATAACTCTGCTACTTCACGCTGGTATTCTGTGAGAGCGTAGTCCTTCCCCGGTCGAGTCCACCCATGCGTGTACGTGGCTATACCACATGAGTAAAGAAACTGTACAGAGGCAAAGCTTCTAATGAGCTGTCAAAAATTTTACCTATTTTGGTAGGGTTGGCACAGGAGGATAAAACTAAATAAACAAAACGTTTATCAGCAGTTTAATAGATACTTAAGATATAGTATTTTTTTATAAACTACATATTCTAAATGTTTTACTTTTATAATTATTGTTCTTCAACAATTCGTTGTGGCTTTTAATTAAATAGTAAATTCTAAATTTAATGTAAAGTTTTTTTTTATATTCTATTGGAAAGCACTCGCATTTCATAACAAATATAAAATCTTGCACACGTTTTAATATTTCACTACAAATATTTGCAATGTTTCTTTCGACGTCAAAATATTCGCGAAAATTTTGCTCAAGCAATTCAACAAACGCGATAAAATTGTCAGGACGTATTATTAAAAAAACCCGATTGAACACTATATTTATTAAAATCATTGTAATGGCTGAAAACATAATCTTTTCTCATATTTATAGGTTGTTCAGATCTATTAACGTACAATTTTATTTTCTCTTATTTGTGGTGTTCGAGACAACATTTTTTATACAAATATCCCAACACATAAAAAAACCATTTTTTTTTCTGGTAAATCAAATAAATAATAATCATTTGTTCCTACTATTAACACAGGGGCAGTGATACGACAATCGTCTGGTTTCATAAGTAACATATCGAAATCGTATTCACAATTAGTATTTTGAGGTTCCCCTAAGATATTGGTTATAAAAATCTTATTGAAGGCAATACTACCTAGACGACATGTTGGTTCCTGGTAGTTACCACCCGCCTGTCTGACTTTTCCAAAGAAATTTTCGAGACAATCTTTATTGAGACGTCTCGTAAATATAAATGAATTTAATTTCTTCTGATTTTAATTCTTCATGAAGTTTTGTTAAAGATTTTATAGACACTTGAAATCCGTGAATGAAATTCATGCTATGAAGCTTTGCCTCTGTACGGTACGATTTCTTTACTCATGTGGCTATACCACGTAATATTTCATACTTTGATTATTTTTGTCGACTGTATGTAAGTAGCATATATGATTTTTTAACTTCCTGCTTTGAAAATTAATAATTTTCAAAAGTAGGAAGTTAAATATTTTGAGAATGCGATTTTTCATCAGATCTCCACGTTTTGAGATCTTAGGAACGCGTTCCGACTATTCCAGGCTGGACGTCCGGCCATGTAAGTATGTGTGTGTGTGTGTGTGTATGTATGTATACATACATACATGTAAATAAAATTTTGTCGCAGGATATCTTTAGAACGAACCAACCGATCGAGATGGGCGACACGGCATTCAAAAGTGTTCATTGAGGCTTCGAGCCGATTAGATTTTCAAGTTAATCGGTCTAGCCGTTTTAAAGATTTTCAAAAAATAAAAACCAAAAATAAACTAAAATTAAATAAATTTTCGAGCGTTGCGCACGAAAATAAGCAGGAAGTTCCAGGGATGGCCTGCAGAGTCCACCGTTTTTCAGATTTTTTTAAATCAACTCAGGTAAAAAGTTTGAGATAAATACCTACAAGGAATTGCGTGTCCGCCAAAGAGAATATAATCACTACGTCCGCTCTCATGGCTGAACATACTGACATTGTCGTCAGCGAGTCCGACCGTCCTACTGCAAAAAGTAGTTTACAAAATCTTAGGTTCAAACTAGAGTCTTTTTCAATCAAGAAGTCTCGCGGAGAAAATGCGAACTAAAATATAAGATACCAGCTGGTACCACTGGCGCGTTGCTGCCACAGAAAATATATTTGTGAAAATATCGTTTTAAATTTGGAAGGGTTACGTTGTTTAATTTGGAATGATAATACTGGATAATACATTCATTGAAATTGAATGGCATATTATGAATTTCAAATAAATATCTCGGTACGACACGTGCGCCACCTACTGTAATTTTATTATGCCTATAACCTTCGCGCAAGTGCAAGTAACAAGTTGACAAAATTTCAGCGCAATCTGATGAACGGTATGGCATCGCATAAAATACGAACAAACAAATATTATTTTTTATATATCAGATAAGATGTAATTTAACAGCAAATATCAAATTTTATCATGGCGAAGACTTCTTCATACTCGAAGCTATTAATAAACTAAGTTTCGTAATAAGACCGTGAACGTTAGCGAAACTTCATCTTATCATAATTATATTAGACTTGAGTGTTTAATATCTAGTATCGTTGTTATAAATTACATCGCATTAGAGTAATTGTGAGGATAGACGTGACGACATATTGACCGTGTAGTGGCGGTTTAAGAATATCCACAGAATATATGGGCGGCGGTAGTCATGTAACATCAGGTGAGCTCGTTGACTCCCTCTTATATATAAAAAAAATCACTAGGTACCCCATATCGTCCCGTGGGTGTCCTAAGAGACAAACAAACTAGGAGATAGGCAGCAGCGTCTTCCTTATAATTAATAATGATGTTTGTCCTTGTAAAATTTATGTATGTAAACTGCCCCCACGATACAGGAGAAAATCCTAGTGTGGAGATAACGTTTTAAAAAAAATTAAAAGAAATTATTATCAACTATGGCAAATATCCCTACGAGGCAATCTATGTGGGAGTTCTGTGTTTAGCAGTGGAATTTTGATAGGCTGTAACCAAGACCATAGGAGAATCAAAGTTACGACATACTTAACAAACATGGGAAGAAAAACAAATATTTTTAAACTTTACCGTTTAAGACTATATATTAAAAACGAAGTTAAAGCAGTCATCATAATTTTTAGATTGCTATATTCATTAAGAAAAAGTTTTTAAAAGCAATGCCATATTTCAATTTTAGACAAATTAGACAAATATTAGCTTTTATGTAAAAAGTAGACGTTGAGAGTATACATAATATATACATAAACACTCACACCTGTCACCCAGAGGGGTAGGCAGAGACTACGGACTTCCATTTGGCATTATCCTGGCACACCTCTCTCGCCTCCTTTACATCCATATTACTACGCATACACGCTCGTCGGTTAAGGGTACTCTAATCTGGCCCATTTTCAATATATCGCCAATTTGGTCGATAAACCTTCGTCTAGGGCGTCCTTTCCGACTCTGCTGTTCACTTCTGCAGCATAAATTTGCTTTGTCACTCTTTCTTCGTTCATTCTTTCTACATGACCAAACCACCGAAGCATTCCTTTCTTAATCCTGGTCACAACGTCATCTTGCAAACCACACTTTCTCTTATCACACTATTTCTCACCCTGTCCTTCAGATTCAGCCCTAGCATTCTCCTTAATGACCGCATTTCTACAGCATTTATTCTACCTCATGCTTCTTCTGCCAGACCCAACTTTCACTACCATACATTAAAGTAGGGACTAACACAGCATTGTGAATTGCCAAACGTGCCTTTTGACACATTCTAAGTCTTCACAATAGCGTGTAGAGCCCCATTCACTCTATTTCCTGCGTTGACTCGTCGTTCTATATCCTTATCATATCTACCATCCCTGCTAAATAAACATCCCAAATATACAAACTCATCCACTTGCTCAATCAACTCCCTTCTATTCTTATTTCACATAACGTTTTACTTTCTTCTTTCAAAACCATCACTTTCGTCTTACTTGCGTTCACTTTCATACCTCTTTCTTTAATGACCGGTTCATTAAAGTAACCATCATTTGCAACTCGGCCGCCTACGATGCAAATATGACTTGATCATCGGCGTACAAAAGGCATTTGACGGTTAACTCACCCATTCTCAACCCACATTCTTCGTCTTTCAAAGTTTGCAAACAACTGTCCATAAATAGGTTAAACAGCCAGGGGAAGCACCTTGGATGCCAAACCAGTCCGAGTAGACCCTGTTGATCCTGACACAAGCACTAGAGTCCCTATAAAGAGACTTCAATGCCTGTATCAAGCCAGCGCTCAAACCAAATGAGTTAAGTGTTTGACATAACACATTCCTGTCCACTCTGTCATAAGCCTTTTCCAAGTCCATGAAAGCACAAAACTTTCTGGTTTTTCGCCAAAACTTCTCCGCAATCATGCGCATGGAAAATACTTGATCCGTACCCCATTCCTTTCTAAATCCAGCTTGCACATCCCAAATTTTTCCATCAGTTTCTTCCATAACTCTTTCAATTAACACCTTAGCATACAGTTTACCCACAATGCTAAGCAAGTTGATACCACGGTAGTTTTTACAGTCCTGCTGTGACCCTTTTCCTTTATATATTGGGATTATAACGGCTTTGCACCAGTCTTCCGGTACCCGCTTCAGTTCCCAACATAAATTAAACAAGGTGTACAGCAGGCCTGCCACCACTCCCTCTCCAGCCCTTAGCATTTCGAGTGATACTCTATCATATCCGGCTGCCTTACCTGCTTTCATGCTTTTCATTGCTTTCATTATTCTCCACTTCTTTCGGAATTTCTTTTTCACTTAATTCAGACGACTTCACCATAAACACGCTTTCAAAGTATTCTTCCATCTCTTTAAATTGAAACTTCATCATTCAGCATACAGCCATTCTCGTCTCGTATAGCATTCATTCTAGGCTGTTTTGAATTTCCCTAGCAGTTCTTACGAGTTTCCAGAACATTTTAATATTTGCTTGAAGTTATCAGATATCCTTCTATCATTCTTATCCGTTCTTTCTGCTTTTTCCTTTCAACAACTTCTTTTACTCTCTTATTTATAAGTCTAAAGTCTGCCTTTTTCTTTCAATCTCATCATTCATACCGCCAGAATTACCAGCTTTGCTGCCAGTAAATCTAGCCATGCTCTCTTCTTTGCTTCAACTTCCATCCGAATCTCATCATCCCACCACAACGTGAGAGTATAATTCTTGATTTAAAGCTAGTTAGAGGTTACCATAATGAGCTGCTACTAGGTTATTAAAAAGATAGACTCATCGTGTGTCTAATATAAAAAAAAAGAAAACGCCGTATAAGCAATTATAGCATTTGAGACAACTTTTAAGAATATAAAAGTAAAATATGACGAAAACCGCGATGATACGACGGTAAGTGTAATTTTTCAAATTCTTAAAATTTTATTGATTTGTGGTTAAAACAAAATAAAAAGGTAGTATGTCTGCCAAAAGTGAACCGACGTTATATTTGAAAATATTTACATGAATGTTTTATGCATGATTGTTTTGTGCTATAAGGTTAAAATAATTATTTTATTTAATACTAGCTGGTACCCGGCGCGTTGCCGCCACAGAAGAAATAATTGTGGAAATATCGTTTTAAATTTGGAAGGGTTATATTGTTTAATTAGGAATGATAAAACATTAATTGAAGTCGAATGATATACAACTTTCAAATAAATTTGTCGGTACTATAGGCGCGCCATCTACTGTAAGTTAATTGTACTATGCTTATAACCTTCTCACAAGTGCAAGCAACAAGTTGACAAAGTTTTAGCGCAATCTGATAAACGGTATGGTAGCGCATAAAATACGAACAAACAAATATTATTTTTTATATATTAGATTAGAACTAGTTTATGAGCTACCTACTAGGTGGTAGGTCTCCTTTCCAGCCAAGGAGTCCGTCTGGGTTGGTACCACTCTCTTATCTTTGTCTGCCGCCAAATAGTTGTGCTTACACCGCTGTGTTCCGGTCTGAAGGATATAGAGCCAGAATAATGAGGGCATCCACGACTTTTTCTGCCACCAGGGCGGCGCCACTTAAAAGTGAGGTATAATATTTGACAGATTTCATAGCGGGGAAGTTAATTTGTTCGGAAAATGTAAAGGTTAATGTTTCTTTCTGTACTATTAGCTATATTTTTATATTAATATGATTAAAAATAAATAAACCAAACCACAGATATTAATAAAAGTGGAAAAATTAAAAAAAGTTAAATATGTGCAAAAAATTAAAGTGCAAACCACTGAAGCATTGTTTTGTGTATTAATATAATACTCTAGAAACTGATAAACTTTTATTAAAAACTTACTACTCTTATAAATGACATTGTGTAACAATAAAACTTTACCTCAGTGTCAAGTAGCGACATCTGGTGAGTGTAATAATATTAGCCCTCATTACAGGCTGTGAGGCATTCCATCTTAGTCCTCAGAGGTGACAACACATCAGAAACCTTCTTTATTTGGAGTTAATTGCAGGTGTCAATGGGCTGCAGTAGCCAGTAGCCACTTACCATCAGGTGGGCTGTAAGTTCGTTTCTCGCTGCAATTTTATTTTTAAAGATAACCTAAATTCTAGTTCACTTTTCAATAACGACGATTAAACTTTCACTATATATATTTTAATACAATTCTGTTATAAAAAAAACAATGAACCTTAAATGAAGGTTTACTCTTCTAAAGCTCACCAGATTTCGCTAATTGGGACTGAGGTGAACGTATTTGCCACGCAGTAGGTCATTTAAAGTTGCGTTTTAAATAAAAGTTTTTCGGTTTCTAGTGTATATATACATGTTACAGTTAGAATGCGGAATGCGTTAATGTGGGCATTAGCTAGATAATCTGCAGATTATCGGGTGCGATCCGTTAATGTGCGAAAATATACTTAAATTAACAAATATTTGCACTTTACTTAGTTAATCTGCATATTAACGGATGGTGTAGCATTAAATCGCAGGAGACAGAGAGCTAATTGTATGGCAAATTTATAACTTTAATTATATGAATATTTTATGAATGATAGTTGTCTTTTACCGCTGGACTGTTTTTAGTTTCTATTGTTCACTAGCTGTTCCCCGCAACTTCACCCGCGTGTAATTTATTACGATTGGATTTCATGGGTTTTAATTTTTTTTGCGCGGAACCCTAATTGTTTTTCTAAAATAAAAGTATCCTAAGTTACTCCTTAAAACATCAGCTATCTGCCAGTGAAAGTCCCGTCAAAATCGGTTCAGCCGTTTCGGAAATTAGCCGGAACAAACAGACAGACAGACAAAAATTTTAAATATTATGTTTTTGTTGTAATTACCGTATATACTTTCGTATGCATTTGACTGTTATTTTGACATTACAAACAGACACTTCAATTTTATTTATTTGTATAGATTTTATTGAAGTAAATGTTTAAATTCGTTTAGTTAATTTCAGTTTTGGTTAATTACGTAATTTGTTAACCAAGAATGAAAGAGCGTTAACAAAATAATGCCTCAGTGCTGTATTCTTAATTTTTTTACACATTTAAAACTTGTTTTTCAATTCTCCTACGCTTAGGGCTATCCATAGTTTGGTTTATCCATTTGATATCTAATAATATGAAATAAAACTAATATTTCAGAAAGAAAGATTAATCTCTACACTTTTCTAAAAAATTAACTTCCCCCGCTATGAAATCTGTCGAATATTTTACCTCGTTCTTTCTGAAAAGTCGTAGATGGCCTCATCTCTTGCCTGCCCGTGCCGTTGACGTTCATGGACTAAGCGCTCACTGTAAATACATAGTACGCGAGCAACCCGGGTTCGATTTTGCCGGCGCAATGAAATCTATAATTGCAATTTTAAGTGCTGATTTACCACGTGTTTGGCCGTGAAGTAATACATGGTGAAAAAACCTGCAAATCTGAAAAATTAAAAAAACATGTGAACGATTTGGACACTTCTTTGTCCTAAAGCCCTCTCAGTAATGAGAGGAGGCCTGTGACCAGGAGTGGGACGTGTATACGTGTAGGGTAACTTTAAATGTTTACTTTTTAACATTTCTTGCCAGTTGTTCTTTGTAGATGTCTCACTTTTAGAACCAATCATTTTCACGTTCATTAGTAGCTTTAAATACGCCTTAAGTTAAGTTACAGTCTTTATAATATAGCGTGTATACATTTAGTTTTATTGCCGTTTAAATGTAGATTATTAACGTTAAACCAATGCACTAATTTTTATTCACTTAGTTAAAGTTACAGCCTATATACGTCTCTCTGTTGGGCACAGGCCTCCTCTCATTTCTGAGAGGGTTTTAGGGCAAGGAAATGTCTGCTGCGCTGCCCCAATGCGTGTTGGCGAACTTCTCATGTCTTCGAAACATATTTTTTTTCTTATTTCTCAAACATGCAAGTTTCCTCACGATTAGGGATGAAACGGTACCACTGGGGTATCGATACTTTTACTCGATACAGTATCGGTTGTAGAGTATCGATAGTTACTCAGTATCGTTTGAAATGTATCGATATTTACACATATCTGTGGCTTTTTAAATGCTTATACAAATTAGACGTATTGCCACAAAAGCGCATGGATTTGAATATTTTTTTTGCAGCTTGCATTTTTCTCATTGTTTTTTGTGAAATATTACCAAACACAAGACTTTGGTGGTCCCATTTTCCAGTTACAAAATTAAAACGCTTTAAACACAAAACAAACAACGACGACAGTCGGAGGTTAGAGTTACAAACGCGGAATGAAAACAAAGACGACACAAACATTATCCATGTATGGCAACTGACTGGTAGACAGTTTTTTTTCTCTCGGGCATAGACTAACAAACTTGCCAACTACACAAAACTAACAAAACTAGGACGCGTTCAAAATTTTCAAGATATGATACACAAAAAATTTTTTTTTATTAGCATAGATGAGTGTATTATCTATCCATCAATCTGTTAAAATAAAAGCGTGACATTGGCATACCGATACAAATACTTTGGACCGATACCTACTTGATACTCAGTTATAAAGTATCGATACAAAAAGTGCTTGGTATCGGAAGGAATGTATTGAGTGAGTACTTGTATTTACTCATATCGTTTCATCCCTACTCACGATACGATAAATATGCCTAAACTGAATAAAATATTTTTGTCTTTCACTTTATTTAACGGTCAATTAGTGCACCTCAATTAAGTCGAGATAACATTAATTTAAATATATCAAGCAAACGCGACCGCTTCGGTTAGCTTTATCCATGCAAATTGCGTTATCGACGAATTTACTTTCGCACTGAACAGACGTAATTTAAAACCGGAATGAATATTTACTAGCCGGAGGTACGTACACGTTCAGGCGGATCATTTTATGTTAGAGGTATGTGGCAAGTGAATGAAATTATTGATACAAGAACCTGTTTCTGGTGCCCTACGTGCTGCAACTTCGCAGCAGCGTTGAAATATACGAAAGGATGATATACTTGTTTTATAATAAACATAATTTTAATTACTCACTCACCTTCGATTTGCCGACGATATAGTCCTTATGGCAGAATCGCTGGAGGATCTAAGCACTATGTTCAATGATCTCAATAGTGCCTCCCAACGGGTAGGTCTTAAGATGAACATGGACAAAACAAAGATCATGTTTAATGTCCATGTCACACCTATGCCGGTAGTTGTTGGGAGCACTAAGCTCGAAGTTGTTGATGAGTATGTTTACCTGGGACAAATTGTCCGACTAGGTAAGCCCAACTTCGACCGAGAGGTCAATCGACGGATTCAACTCTGCTGGGCAGCGTTCGGGAAATTACGACACATCTTCTCGTCAGGTATACCTCAAAACATGAAAACGAGACTGTACAACCAGTGCGTGTTGCCAGTGATGACTTATGGAACTGAGACGTGGTCCTTCACTGCTGGCCGTATGAGGAAGCTCAAGGTCGCTCAGCGAGCTATGGACAGGGCTATGCTCGGGGTTTCTCTGCGTGATAGACTTAGAAATGAGGATATCCGCAGTAGAACCAGAGTGACAGACATAGCCCAACGGATTAGTAAGCTGAAGTGGCAATGGGCAAAAAAGGTTCTCTAGTGGCAGCCTCGTACCGGTAGGCGAAGTCTAGGACGACCCCCCAATAGATGGAGTGACGACCTGGTAAGACATGCAGGAAGTCGATGGATGCAGGTGGCTCAGGACCGTGCTTTGTGGCATTCCTTGGGGGAAGCCTATGTTTAGCCGTGGACTTGTGAAGGGCTGTAATGATGATGAATTTTAATTACATTATACTTATTATATTTCGTTTGTTACAATTATTTAATATATAATTATTGTTACATTATAATTTATTTACTTATACGCGCATCTGCTTACAGTAAAGTTACAGCCTGTATAGGCCCCACACCTGGGCATACATATTTTGACTTTGACTTTGAGAGAGTTTTTGGGCAAGGAAATGTCCACCTTCTTGCCCCAATGCATGTTGGCAGGCTTTCACATGTCTTCGTAATATCATTTTTTTTTATAGAATCGGTGTGACAAGCGAGCACACAGTACACCTGATGGTAAGTGGATACTGTGGTCCATAGACACCTACATTTCTCCTCGATTAAGAATCAAAATTTAGATGCGTTGTCACCCCTGAAGACTTAGATGGAACGACTCATTTCCAGTAAAAAGGGTCTCCGGTTCTCTACATTCACCATACGAAACACAGCAGCATTAAGCTGCTATTTTACGCTGGTATTCTGTGAGAGCGTGGTCCTACCCCGGTCGAGCCGACCCATTCGTGCTACAACCATAATATAGCTGCAGCGTGGCTCTACCACGTATAAAAAATTTAAATTTCTCAGACATCTAGTTATCCTCACAATGTTTTCCTTCACCGCCTGACGTGTTAATTCAGCACTAACAATTAAAACTCATCAGCACTAACATTAACAGTTTCATTGGTACTGGCGGGTTTCAACCCGGGTTGCTCGCGTACTATGATATTTACGGCGAGCGCTTAACTTCTGAGCTACTACGCATCCCCTGGTGAATTCCGGCTTGCTGATAGTAGTAAAATTTAATACTGAGAGTATTTGACTAGTTAGTTTTAATAGTCAGAGGAAGTCCGAGGTAATATAAAATTAAATCTAACTATTATATAACTGGTAAATAACTATTAAATCTAACTATTATAAGCAAGCAAGCATTTTCTATTCTATTTTTAACCGGGTTAAAAATAGAATGGAAAACGAGAATGTTCTAGGTATATTCGACTTGTGATATTTAGACTACTTAAAATGGTGAATTAATTACACTTTTAATCAAAAGTAAAAACTGATTTTAAAAATTAAAAAATAAAATATTTTACACTTATTTAACAGTACCTAAAGTCGGTACTTTAATTCTTTGATACGTTATATCTTAGCACCGACTTCAGAAGCTAATAATTGTTTTATTTTATTTTAGTTAATTTGTACTTTCTATTAAAAGTTTAAATATGTTAAATTCATTGATAAATTCTTTTTTTTTTATTATGCAAAACTAGAACGAAACATTCCATTTGAAATTCGAACAATTCGCCAACTGGTTTCTTTGTACATCGAATAAATGAGATAACATAAGTAATTAATGTAGTAACATTTGTTTTAGCAAAATTTTAATGCAAAATGTTTAAAGGTTCACCACGCACAAGTTAATAAACGAGAAATATTCGTTTGGTGTTTCTCATAAACTATGATTTCTTATGGGCCAAGGCTTTTAACCACACATAACGTTCTGTCACTTTGAGCTTGTGACTCTGCAATTACTTTATCTGTTTCACAGAATTAGGAATTTCCATCTTAAGACTATTTCTTCTCCCTAGTTTCGTAAGAGCCAAAATCAGGAATTTTTATCTCAGAAGTATTTTATCCCACTAGTGTCGGGGCGAAGTAGTAAGGGGCGACTTAGGGAAAGGCCAGAATGGTTTTTGATAGATTATACCATCTCAAATATGCCAAATGTAAATTTAATTAATAGAATCGGGCGTTACTTTGCGGAAATCCATTACATTAAAGTTGTTAAAAATCAATTAGTCAGGATCCGCGTAATAAAATAAAATGATGTGTAAAAAACTTACGTAGTTTGAAGAGCATCTTCCGCCCTCCCTCAATTGCGTGCACTATCGCCGTCACCACTAATCCCAGCACCACTATTCCCAACACCAGTACAGAAACAGAAACAGAAACATTTTTATTCAATATAGATTATAAATAATACTTATTGAAAGTCACTCTTTTGTTTAATTACCACTGGTTCGAAAAAAAAACCCCGTCCTGGGAAGAACCAGCAAGAAACACAGCGGACTTTAAAAAAAACAGGTTACAATCATGTACGTTACACAATTAACCACACAAAACAAATTAGAAATAGTTTTAGGGTTATTATCATCCATAAATTCCTTATTTTATACAAACTTTCTTTAATAAAGTTTTTGAACTTTGAGCAGGTCAAATTTTGTATATTTTCTGGGATTTTGTTGTAAAGCGTATACATCGCTTAAGAATGAATTACTGACTCGGTGGAGTCGAGTAAATGGTACTACTAGCTTGTGTCTATTCCTAGTATTTACAGAATGAATATCACTTATTTTTGTATAACTACTTTTATTTTTTGTGTACGTACATTACATTTTCATAAATGTATTGAGAGGCCAAAGTTAATATATTCATTTCCTTAAATTTTTGTCGGAGCGACTCTTTAGGTTTTAAATTATAGATTGCTCTTAAGACCCTCTTCTGTAAAATAAATATCATTTCAGTGTCAGTCACGTGTCCCCATAGCAAAATACCATACGACATTATGCTATGGAAATACTAAAGTAAACAAGTCTAGCTGTTTCCACACTGGTAAGATTTCTAATCTTTTTTACAGCATATGCTGCAGAAATAAGTCTGCTTGCTGATTTTGATATATGGGGGCTCCATTGAAGCTTCTAGTGTTATTCCAAGAAAAATGGTGGTATCGATAAGACTCAGTTCCTCCCCATTTAATATTATATTATTATTTAAATGTTTGACAGTAGAGCCTTGAGGTACGCCCATTTGTACTATCGACCCGGAAGAGCTCATACTATTAATGACAACTTTTTGCGTTCTGTTACTTAAATATGAAACAATTAATTTAAGAGCATTACTTCTAACACCGTAGTGTTGTAGTTTCCTGATTAATGTTTCATGATGAACACAATCGAAGGCTTTGGATAGGTTACAGAATATACCCAAATCATCCTGTGAATTCTCCCATGCATTGAAAATATATATTTAATCAGCTCAACACCAGCATCAGTTGTCGAGCGACCCCTTGTGAAACCGAATTGATTTTTATGAAGTAAATTATTTACATTAAAAAAATTAGAGGCGCGATTATATCGATTATAGACGCAATAACTTTAACGGTAATCCCCCATAGATCCACAGTTTTCTTAATATCAATAGTTATAAAATATTTTACAATATCTTTTGATGATATTTTATGAAATGTAAAATTCGTTGTACACGCATTTACATTTTGTTTAAGTAATAATTCGGCGACGGCAGGAGAAGAATTCAGTGACTTAGTGGTTAAGATCGGAATATCAGTAAAATATTTCTCAAAAAACAATTGCAACATCCTGATCTGATTCCCTTAATTTGTTGTTAAAACTTAACCGGTAGTTTGAATTGCGAGAGTTGACCTTACCAGTTTCACTATTAATTATACTCCACGTCATTTTAATTTTATTAGAAGCCATCTTAATTTTGTTGCTCTAATGCAAAGACTTGGCTGTGGAGCACACTCCTTTAAATATTTTTGAATATTTTTTACATATTCCCTAAATTCGACGGTAGGGTTATATGACCTTTCATGGTAAAGTTCATATAACCTTTGTCTGCTCTTATGGACTCTTACTGTCGCCCATTCATTGAATGACTTACGACTGTTCAAGTAGAATGTTTTAGAAGTAAAAATATTATCAAATTCATTGCAAATAAGCTTTAACAATGATCTAAATTTAATATTTGTGGAGGAAGCTAATAGGAGAGTGATATTAAAGTCTCCACATATTACAACATATTTATTTTGTTTATTAAGCTTAACAAAAACTTCCTCCATAATTTTTTCAAAAGTATCGTATATAGAACATGGGAGTCTGTAGACGCTCACAACAATGAGGTGCTCAAACTCAACACATGCCATTTCTACAGTTCGCTCAACAGAGAGGCTCACAATATCTTTACGTTCTTTACATGATAATAATTTACTAGCTAATATTAACGATTCACCTCTTAAAACCGTTTCTCTATTGAACGAACTGACCACCTGGTGATTACTGAAGTTAAAAATTAAGTTATAAGCTTTTAACCAATGTTCAGTAATACATAAAATATGAAATATGAATATGATATCATATATAAATATGAATCCCACACTAGGAAAGATCACCACCGTCGATAATACGACACGTGTTTCGCCTCTACACGAGGCATCCTCAGGTGAAGTAGACTGCTTTGGCTGACCGCTAGAATTTAAATTGTAAATTTTCCAGGCCAACGACTGGAGTTAACGTCAAAGATGCAAACATGCGACCACACTTGCTCATAATACACTGGTATTATATGCAAGCGTGGTCCTCTATTATATGCAAGGGTCTATTATATACAAGGGTCTATTATATGCAAGGGTGACTGCCGCAATGGGTTTGCCCCCGGTCGAGCAAACCCATTGCGGCAGTCACCCTGCAGTGAGGCTCTAAGTACCTAAAGTCTTTGACTACAAATGTAGAATTGAGATACGAGCCTGCAGCTGAAGGTTTCACGTGTATGGCAAACATTCACTTATATATATATATATATATATATATATATATATATATATATATATATATATATATATATATATATATATATATATATATATATATATGTATATGTATATTAAAATAAAAATAAATAAATTTACATAATTTGCGATATCTGTGCGAAGCTGATGAAAGTGGCTACTGCAGCCCGTGTACAGCTGTTACCAACCACAAAGAAAACAGGTTACGATAAGATGGCATGGGTCACAGCCTGTTATTATACTGGTTTTCTATACCCTACAGACTGGAACACAGCAGTGTAAGCACTACTGCTTGGTGGCAGTAATAGATAAACATTAAAGGAGTCCTACCACCCAGTAGATAGAGTATATCACATTCTTTCAAGTTTCAACACTCTATTCTTCATTTCGTAATATGACTTTCCAATCAACTTCAAGTATCAGTAATGGTTTCATAAGCTTAAAGCGTCTCCCAGACGCAAGCGGCTTGCGGTGGCTGCCGCGGTGTACGAATACGAATACAACACATGAAATTAAAACTAACTAGTGCTCGTCTAGTGGTGGAAATTCGACTATAGTTTGACATTGGCATATGCTTGTATGTCGAGCACTGTAGCAAGAATGTTGAGATTTTCTGTTGGCGGTGTTTCACTTGTTGGTCCCGACTATGACAGTGAAGGAATAGAGAGTGCACCTATGCTTGCGCATACACTCGGCAACTATAATCCTGTTATCCGCAGATGGCTAGTCTCCGTTGAGGCTGGCCGTAGTGACTGAAATTCGGTCTGGAGGACATTAATTAATACCAGAGCAAAACAAAACTGTGCACTTACTGCTATTTGACAGTAGAAATAGGTAAGATTGTGGTACCATACTCAGACGAACTTCTAGGCAGAAGGAGTCTTACCACCTTGTTAACATTTTCGGGAAAGTTTTTTTTTAATTATTATCTTATCAGATAGAGCCATTAAAAAGTTTCGTTCGAATCACCAGAAATTGAGTTGTCGATTCTAAAAACTAAATCCTTTTTAATATTTTCAACAGTTTATAATAATCTGCGTTTTAATATTTTTGTATGATATAACATCTCTATTGAAAAATGAAAGTAATCGAGTGAGTTTCATAACATTTACAGAGAAGCTTGCTTTAATTGTAATTTGGATAATATTATAATTAATCTACTCTCTTCATCTTTGTATTTTAACATATAATATTTCGTACGAAAGAAAACCTTATAAATTTGTTTTGTGTAAAATTAATAACTTTACACAAAACTCCACGTACTCGTACGAATTGAATATGTACCTAGAGATAAAATTTGCACTTTCGGGAGAGTCAATGATTAATGTGTTTTCGTGTCGAATTTAAATTTACGGAGAAGTTTTATTACCTATTGTGCATATTGTTATTGGTATGGTAATGAATTTCAAATTGAAGTTATTATTTATTACGTAAAATAAAAGGTACAAATTAAACATAAATAAATCTATACGTTTGATAATAATTGATGCAAGCGGCTCAGGGTCGTGTTTTATGGTATGCATTGGGGGAGACCAACCTTCAGCAGTGGACTTGTAATGGATTTTATAACGGTGATGAGGATAAAATATAACTTTAATAATAAAACAACTAGAACAAACATCGCTCTATTGAACTAAGTAGTTAATATTTTATCTTCCTTATCAGTTATATTTCTTACTTCAAATTCACGTTAATTTAAAAATGTTACTGGTAACTAGTAAATAATGTACGCCCATTTTAATCATTAGTTTGAGGTGCTCCACATCAAAGAATATGAATTAGATTCGGTATTGGCCGGAAAGTCCTAGAGCATTAAGTGCGCTTATTTTAACCCTTAGTTTGTGGTGTTATATTGAAGAATCTGTATCAGATCTGGTATAATAAATAATATCTAACGAGTCTACCGTTAAAGTCCACTGCTGGACATGGAGCTCTCCCGTTGTAATGAGGATTTGCCTAAATCGTTACGCTTGGCAGGCGGATTGACGATCGTAGAATCAGACAGACGTCTTGCATTTTGGCCTCTGCTCCTCGTTTTTGTTTTCTGGCATTCAACATAGTCGCTTCTTACGACACCCACGAGACGATATATGGCGAGGGATTTTCTTACGCCGCCTTTACACGGCATTTTTATTTATTTAACCAACATAATTAATATTTTCGACTAACCAAATATATTTGTATATTTGAACATAGGTCTTTCTCTTTTTTCCAAATATTTTGACATAGTATATAGTTATACAATAGAGGCTATTTGCAGGCGGGCTTTCAACCGTAGTTTTTTTTAAATTTGTTATTAGGAAGATGCTGCAGCCCATTTCCTGTTTCAAGTTCATTCTGCCTAGCCTCTTATAACACCCACGAGAAACAGAAACAGAAACTTTTTTGTTCAATATAGATTATAAATAATACTTATTGAAAGTCACTCTCTTCACGTCTGAGATGATATGGGGTGGTGGATTCGAATATTTGGATAAAGTTTGTAAAAAAATGTTTAACTAAAAATACAACCAGAAATAATTGGCTGAAATCTTACCTCAATAATTACACACAAAACTCACCAACACGCTTAAAAAACACAAGGGAAAATTTCTTTGCCCGTATATCACTGTCACTAAGTCCACAATGTCACTCAATTACCGTCGTTATTACGTTCAATTAATGTTCAAGTTTCTATTTATTTGTGGTACATTCAAATGTAAAGGCGACGCGAGCGCACGAGGCCAATGCGCAAACGCAGATGACGAGGAGGTTGTTATCACGAGACCAAGTGATAATAATGTCTCCATATATGTAAACTTTTGCGGACTTTCCTTATTCATTAATTATTATTAATTATTAAGATTGAGATACATTAACTAATAATCTCATTTCAATCTCAATAATTATATACAACTTTTTCAATAATTCAAACATTTCAGCTTGTAAAAAAACGATGAGCAGATTTCGTTATAAGTAATATATATATATATTACTTATAATACAATAATATTTTACCTGAGCTAGATTGGGTGAAATGGAAGAAACTTAGCGGAAAAATTGACCTCAGCATCTTTATCAGCGAGTTAAAAATATCTTCCTTTAACGCTGCTCTCCGCCGCCCATCTTGGTATTTTATATCCAATATTTACACATGACTTCTAATGCATAGTTATATCACGAATTGGTCGGCTTGACCGAGGAAGGACAACGGTCTCACAGAATACCAGCTTGTAACAGATAGGTTTCAGCTCTGCACTCACCAATCCAACTGCACAGCGTGCTGAGTTGAGTGTAAAAATGGTTTAAAGAATGCGCCGAATGACATGCATAAATTTTACTATTTAGGCATGTTATTTTATTAATTTAAACTATTACTATTATCACTACTTATATACCGTTAACCACTCCTGGTAAACTTAAATTTTTGTGTTAGGAGTGGTCCACGACAAATGTCGAATGGCGGATTCGAACCCACGACGTTCGCGGTCCGCACCCTAATGTTAGGCTACTATCGCCTAATATAAGGCATGTTATTCGGAGAATTTTTTAATTATTCAATACCATCTATTGAATTAAAATGAGCTGATAGATATAGCTGATATACACGAAGATCACCGGTCTTCAGGGTCTCTTAGAGCCAGCATAACTACAGGCTGTGAGACATTTTTTTAGAATAAGGGTGATAAACGAGCACACAGTCCACCTGATGGTAAGTGGATGCTGTGGCCCATAGATATCTACATTTATCTTCGATTGTGCAGATGCGTTGTCACCCCTGAGTACTGAGATGGAATGCCTCGTCTCCAGTAAAAGGGGCTCCGTTTCTCTACACTCACCATACGAAACACAGCAGCATTAAGCTGCTATTTTACGCTGGTAGTCTGTGAGTGTGTGGTCCTACCCCGGTCGAGCCGACCCATTCGTGCTACAACCACAATATAGCTGCAGCGTGGCTCTACCACGTTTAAAAACATTCTACGAGATCTTTCAATTCTTCTCGTATCTTAGTGTGACAACGCATCTGTAGACTTCTTTGAATGTCTCTCAGCCCGTAATTGTGCTAGATAAATATATTTTAGACCGGACCACAGCAGTGCAAGCATTGCTATTCAGCGGCAGAAATAGGTAAGAAGATGGCACCTACTCAGAAGGACACCTACGCAAAAAACGAAGCTTACCAACTATTAATTATAATTATAATAAATAATACATAATTGTTATATCCATACATATAAATAAAATTGAAATATCTGTTTGTAATATTGCAATAAATGGCTTCTATTAAGCTCATGAGGTTATTTGCATGCGATTATGACATAAATAACCATTTTTAAATTTTGTTTGTCTGTCTGCCTGTCCAGGCTAATCTTCAGAATGGCTGAACCGATTGGGATGATACTTTACAAACAGATATAGAGCAATGCCATGAGATAGCTAGGCTATATTTTATCCGGAAAACAATTGACATTAATAGATTCTATCCAGACGAAGCCCGGGCGGACCGCTAGTTTAATAAAAGTCAGAACAACAACATGGCCACCTTAACGAAAGAGAGATGAATGAAAGCACATACGAGCAAATGAATTCAATAGACTCCGCTCATGGGAAACAGATGATTGCGGTTTTGCCGCCATTACGTGTTCCTTGTAATAACGACGAAAATTGTGCAGATGATGTCTTAAACCTAATTTGAAAGCAGATGTGTAAAAGAGTTTTTTGAACAACGTTACGTGTTATAATACAGAGCACATAAAATAGTAATGATTACATATATTTTTAGCGGCATTTCTATATTATTTTAAAGAGATGGTAACCGTCATTATGCACTGAATTCGTGCGGCGCGTTCTTCGAGTAGTAAATAAAACTACGTAGTACTATTATTTATTCTGTGGTAAAACGTTTAGGCTGTAGGAGATCGTAATGATATCGGAATAACACTAGACGCCGACTTCTGAATGTGAAATTATTTCATTATTTTTTTAGTTCTTTGAGGTCCGCTTTTACTTTTTATTAAAAGTTATTTTATTTTTTATTTTTTAGTGGACTAAGGAATATCACAATCTCAATGTCGTCTAAATAGGTCCATTAAAAATTTCATCGTTTAATTTTCCATCCTTAGGGGTAGAATTTTTCTTCAAATTTATATGCGACCATCTCTGGTAAGACACGCAGGACGTTGATGGATGCAGGTGGCTCAAGACCGTGCCTGTGGCATTCCTTGGGGGAGGCTTATGTTCAGCAGTGGACTTGTGAAGGGCTGTAATGATGATGATGATGGTGATGATTCCTGAAAAAGAATCATCAAAATCAGTTTACAATTGACGAAAATACGCGTTACTACAAAAAGAAAAACTCTTTTTTAAAATCTGGTAAAATAACCTCCGTTTACCCGCAGACAATGAGAACAACGAGGAAGACATGTTTATCTTTGTCGTTTATATTCTTACCAAATCATGGTCGATTATCAACATTCTACAAAAATGAGATGTGCAATTAACGCGACCTCCGAAGCATGAAGGCGCACGAAATTTATGCCTAAAAACTTCCATCAACTGTTATGCAGCATGTGAATTTTCATTAAAATACATAGAATATAGGAATAGTATAGTATATCTTATATGCACGCATAAATTAAGTCAGTAACTTTAGAATTTTATAGCTATATTGCACAGTTTAAAGAGCCCTAGTTTGTCTAACAAGCCGAGATCGAGCCTTGCCGACACCACTTAACTGTTCCGTTATCGTTACAGCCTATTAAAGTCCACTGCTGAAGATTGCCAATTTTTTAATTTGAATCGATATTAAGACGTTTATACGTGGTAGAGCCATGCTGCAGCTATATTAGTAGTATAGTTATAGCACGAATGGGTCGGCTCGACCGGGGAAGGACCACGCTCTCACAGAATACCAGCGTAAAATAGCAGCTTAACACTGCTGTGTTTCGTATGGTGAGTGTAGAGAACCGGAGACCCTTTTTACTGGAAAAGAGACATTCCATCTTAGTCCTCACGGGTGACAATCACACGCATCTGCATTTTGATTCTTTATTGAGGATAGATGTAGATGTCTACGGGTCACAGCAACCACTTACCATCAGGTGGACTGTGCTCGTTTGTCACCCTATCCAATAAAAAAAAGGACGACGCTGCTGGCTGCCCATCTGCTAATCTGTTTCCCTCTGTCGCCTCTTACGACACCTACGGGATGATATGGGGTAGTGGATATTCTTACACCACCACTACACGGTAAAGGTTACTGATCAGGAATGATCAGAAATATCGTAAGGTAATCTGAATGTTTGAGGGAATTTAACATATTTTGGGGACACGAGTAGTCCGCCAATGTGCACTGCAACATTGTGGCTGAGTTTTCCCTCCTTTAAACCTCATATTTATAAGGAGACCTGAGCCTACCTACTAACACTTATGCAAAAAAAATGTACTAAAGGCCTTTTTCATCATCATCATCATTACAGCCTGTCACAAGTCACTGCTGAACATAGGCCTACCCCAGGGAATGCCACAAAGCACGGTCCTGAGCCACCAGCATCCATCGACTTCCTGCATGTCTTACCAGGTCGTCACTCCATCTAATGGGGAGACGTCCTACACTTCGTCCGCCAGTACGAGACCGCCACTCGAGAACCTTTCTTGCCCATCGGTTGTCGGTTCTTCGAGCTATAGGGCCGGCCCATTGCCACTTCAGCTTACTAATCCGTTGGGCTATGTCGGTCACTCTGGTTCTACTGCGGATATCCTCATTTCTAAGTTTGTCACGCAGATAAACTCCGAGCATAGCCCCCTCCATAGGTCGCTGAGCGACCTTGAGGTTCCTCATCCGGCCAGCAGTGAAGGACCACGTCTCAGTTCCATAGGTCATCACTGGCAACACGCACTGGTTGTACAGTCTCGTTTTCAAGTTTTGAGGTATACCTGACGAGAAGGGAGACACTATTTAAGTTATTGAGCATAGTGCTTAGGTCCTCCAGTGATTCTGCCATAAGGACTATACCGTCGGAAAATCGAAGGTGAGTGATGTACTCGCCATTGATTTTAATACCGTATCCTTTCCAGTCCAGTAACTTGAAAACGTCTTCTAATGCAGCGGTGAAGAGTTTCGTAGATATAATGTCACCCTGTCTTACACCTCTCTGCAGTTGGATAGGTTTCGTACTCTGATTCTGTACTCGGATAGCCATCGTAGCCCTACCGTACAAACACTTCAGCACTTCGATATACCGACAGTCAACTTGGTACCGCTGAAGAGACTGTAGCACCGCCCAAATTTCGACGGAATCAAAGGCTTTCTCATAGTCCACATACGCAAGGCAAAGTGGCAGATTGTACTCTTCTGTCTTCTGTTCAATTTGCCGAAGGGTGTGTATGTGGTCTATGGTACTAAAGCCTTTTCGGAAACCGGCTTGTTCGGGAGGCTGGAAGTCGTCGAGTCTGCGTGCGAGAGGATTCGTAATGACTTTCGAAAACAGCATGCAGACGCGGCTCAGACGGGAAATTGGTCTGTAGTTCTTCATGAGAGCGTTATCGCCTTTCATGAAGAATAAGACCACCGCACTACTGCTCCACGCCTCCCGAGTAGTGCCACCATGGAGGACGGAATTAAAGAGCTTCTGAAGGACTTCAAGTACCGGTTTTCAACCCGCTTTCAGAAGCTCCGCTTTAATTCCATCCTCACCTGGGGTCTTGCAGTTTTTAAGGTGCTGGAGAGCCATTCTAAACTCACTCAGACTGACGTCTGGGATATCTTCGGAATAGCGTCGGATAAGACTTGCTCTTGGATCGTTACTCACACTTGCGTGTGGCTCCAACGATGATGTGTACAGCTGCCCATAGAACCTCTCAATCTCACTCAAAATCTCAGGTGTCCCGGAAACGATGCTGCCAATTTTTTTCTGTCAGGCCGAATTTTGAAAGTTTGGTAGCTAATCTTTCGGTATTCTACAGGATACATTTCGGAAAGTATGCGCAGGAATCGCGTAACTTTATGCCCCCTCTACCATCCACTATCGAACAACCAGGCGCTCGCCCAGTCTTCGCCCCTTCGTTGTTGACGGTTTGCTACGTCGTTCATCAAGCGTACAGCATAGGAGTGAAATAAGTTACTAGCATCTGTCTTTCTGTTTTAGTCTGGTCACGCTGCACCACGACCAGCTCGTCGACCTGCTCAAGACCTCCGACCCCGTCACCGTGAGCACGCACACTTTTTACTACACTGCCCCACACGGAGGCTAATGTTTTTCGAGAGTAATGTCCTCCAGACCAGTCTGAATAGACTAGCCATCTGCGCAGGTCGGGATTATAGTGCCCAAGTATATGTGCAAGCGTAGGTAAACTCTCTACTCCTTCACTCTCATAGTCCAAGGGGACGGTAATCTGACACGATTATTTTTTTCATTTGTCTAAGATTGAATAGGCTTTTGTTAACTTTTCATGTCTATCATACTACTCGCTATCACGATAAACTGTTTATGGTAATGAATTAAGATTTTCACGAATATTAGCAAAACTTTGTTAAATATTCTTCTATTATATAAATAAATGTACGTGAATTGTAAAGTAGTAAAATATAAATAATTCTCTGAGTTTTTGTATGTATACGCGATATTTTGCCAATTACCTATTGTGAATCGATTGGGTGCTGTGGAGGCATTATAGTTACAGGTCTGGGATAAACTCGCCTAAATGATTCTTTTTATTGAATAAGTTATACCTCAATTACCTAGTAATAATATAATATATTCTTTACCCCAATGGTGTTCTCACTTAAAAGGAAAAAAAATCGCCCCTAAATCTATTTACCTATATATATCCTCTAGGATAACATTTCTAATAACTGTTTAGTTGACATTCTTGTTGTTACCTTGAGCTTTGATAGTCTCGAAACGGTCAAAAAAATTAAACTTCAAATAATATAGTAATAACCGTCTAATAGATATACTATGTCTTAGCACCTACTTCAGAATCTTTTTTTTATAGAATATAAATGACAAACCAATACATAGTCCACCTGATGGTAAGTGGATGCTATGGCACATAGACATCTACATCTAGCTTCGATTAAGATTCAATATGCAGATGCGTTGTCACCCCTGAGGACTAAAATGGAATGCCTTGTTTCCATTAGAAAGGTCTCCGGTTCTCTATACTCACCATATGAAACACAGCATCGTTAAGCTTCTATTTTACGCTGGTATTCTGTGAAAGCGTGGTCCTTACCCGACCGAGCCGACCCATTCGTGCTACAACCACAATTTAGCTGCAGCGTGGCTCTACCACATAGATAGCTATTAGATTATGTGAATTTTTTTGAAACATCTAACGTTTGAAGTCCGTTTTAACTTTTTATTTGTTTTCCAACGCAGTTTGTGCAGTCCAGCGAAAATAGCTTATCTATGCGTTTAACGTTGTACTGCAATTTAACTAGCTAGCGCATAACTGAAAAAAATCTGCACGGGCAGCGGTTGTAATTAAAATAAAAAATGTACGAAGAATAATTCGAGCGCAATAAATTCAAAAGTCACTGAATATCAGGCACCAGGCGCCATTTTGAATGGAATTTATTATATTTTATAGGACTTCAAAAATGAAGAGGTTATAACTTCCATTTTATCTTTTTTTTTTAATGTAATAACACCATATCTCCGAGCTTAGATAACCGATTTAGCTGATTGTTTCTTTTAACCGGTAGGGTATTTTTACAGTGGTCTTCAGATTTATTTCGGTAACTAATTACATAGTGTTATTTACAACTTCTTATATTAACTGGAAAATCATTTTAAAATTCCTCAGAATAAGACTAATCACAATCGCTATTCCCTAGAGTCTGGAAGAGAGTTGACTGTAACAGGTTGTAGTAATAAAGATAATGGTGATACGTATTGTACCTATATCCAGTAATCGGTAAGGATGTTACAACAAGTGGTAAAATTAAAAGTTTTGTACAACCGACTTCAATATAAATAAAATGAGAACATCATCAATGTAGTCGAAGTCAATTAAATACGCATTATTAAGGATAACTTAAAAACTACTGGTCGGATCTTGATCAATTTATATGGGACTAGAAAAACTAGAAACTAGAAAAACGTTCTGAGGTAACACACATTTAAAAAAATACAGTCGAATTGAGAAACTCCTCCTTTTATTGAATTTGGTTGAAAATAGTACATCAGCAGTTTATTTTTATAATAAGAGAATTTTAAAATAGCTTTTCCCATTTATATTTACGTTTTACAAGCTTCCTTACAACATCCTGAACACTAAAATGGGAATGCGTAACCGGAGCATCAACTCCAGTATTACGGCGTATCGACGGACGGAATGTCCTTCCGAGTTTCACTTACGTTTAAGTACGAGGATGAGAAAACTAAACGTATATCATGGCATACCAGGAAGTCGTTTAAATGTGTTCATGTAACCTGTTTCTAACCGACTGCGAAAAATAAGAGGTGATCAATCTGATTGTATTTTCTTTCTTTTTAATATTCGTGCGCAAAACGTAGGACGAGGCGACAATAATAAAATGAAAAATGTTTATCCACTTCAATTATTTGGTTTAATATGTAAAGACTTACAAAAATGAGTGCAATGCAGTCGGCCATTAAAATCTAAGAGAAATAATATATTCATCTATAGAGCAAAGGAAGTAAAAGTTACCAAATTAAGTCACTAATCATAGACAAATCATTGATAATATGAACAATATTTAATTAAGGCTCGTACATACTCTATAATATTGTCCAATTCGTAAAAAAATAATTGTATCGTGGCTCTACCGTGTAATTTCAGCGTGGTAGAGCCACGGTGCTGCTATATTGTGACTAAGCCACGAATGGGCCGGCTCGACCGGGGTAGGACCACGCTCTCACAGAATACCAGCGTAAATTAGCCGCATATACGCAGAGGCTTGCCATCTTAGTCCTTAAGGTTGACAACGCATCTACATTGTAATTTTTAATCGAGGATAGATGTAGTCTATGGGCCACAGCATCCACTTACCATCAGGTGGGCTGTTTGATCGTTTGTTACCCTTATTTTATACAAAACAATATATTTATGGTTGGTTAAGTAACTTTGCTAATTTCTTTCGGAAGGGTTATACTTTCACACTAGTCCCACAACTCCGATGTTTAGTCATCTAAAGTTGGTTTATATTTTTTAAATAAATAAGTTAATACCATGATAATACATGAAATACGACCATGTATCTTCTTTACGTACTCGGCTAAATTGGCTGCCTATCCGTCAGCGCAGATATGTTAGATTACTCTGCACACTTTTCTCAATTCTGAACGAGTATTTGAAATGTGCTCCCGAGTATTTGGAATCTAAATTTCAATACCTGGGAGACACTCGTTCTCTCCGTTCTTCGGGTAATCTAAAATTGCTCAAGCCTTTGCACCGTAATGGTTACTTATCTCACTCTTTCGCCCTCACGGCCATTAGACTCTGGAACGACATTCCTCTTGACATAAAAAAGCTCCCAACAATATGGTTTTTAAAAATAAAGTTCGTAAGCATGTGAAAAAATCGTTGCAAGTTTGTACTAACACAGCTCTTATTTTCATATTCCTATATATCACTTTTATTCTAACATAGATAATAATTAAGTATCTATATGTAATTATATACATATGTATATTCATAATATGAATTTAACATATATTATAAATGTTTTTAAGTAGATATTATATGTATATTATATCGACATAATTTTTTAAAGATAAGAGTGACAAAAGAGCACACAGTCCACCTGATGGGAAGTGAATGCTGTAGCCCATAGACATCCTACATTTATCCTCAATTAAGAATTAAAATGCAGATGCGTTGTTATCCCTGAGGACTAAGATGGAATGCCTACTTTCCAGTAAAAGAGTATCTGGTTCTCTACACTCACCATACGAAACACAGCAACATTAAGCTGCTATTTTACGATGGTATTCTGTGAGAGCGTGGTCCTACCCCGGTCGAGCTGACCCATTCGTGATACAGCCATAATATAGCTGCAGCGTGACTTTACCACGTTTTACATAATTATGTATATTTTTATATATTATTTGACCTTTTAACAATCTTTTCTTTAAGCCCGTCATATGTACTACTTAGTGCATTAAAGTATAAATAAATAATACCTGACACTAGTGGGATGTCGGATCAAAATGTGTTAACTGCGCCATTAAAATGTTTTTAGACTAAAACGCCCGCATATTTTCCGGACGCAACATCCAATACGTGGGAACGGGCTAATAGTCTTCTGCAAAGGACCTGGTGGTATTCTATCAAAATTAGAAAAAAGTGATGTCACAATTTGATTACAGCAAAGTAAAACGCCCGATATTGCTAACTAATATGAAATGTAAGTCGTCATCATAGATGGGACACCCTCATAGGAGGGAAGTTTGCCATAGTTACCACGCTTGGCAGGTGGGTTAGCAACCGCAGTTTTTATTATTTTGAGTAGTTGCCAGGAAGACTCTGACGACACCCACGGGATGATATGAGGTAATGGATTCTCTGACGCCGCCACCAAACGGCAGATAGACATCATGATTTTATGTATTTATGTCTATCTCCTTTCGATCTTTAGTAAATATTTAGTAGTAGCTGCGTAAGAGAGAGAGAGACACTCCCAAGCAGCATGCAAGCTGTATACGAGCTGTATTGAAGTTCTGTTTTATACTAGAGGCTGTATTTTCTGGCTGTATAAAAGCTGTATAAGCGCTTATACAGTTCTTAAAAGTAAAAAATTGGCACACATTATGCAGCTTTATGCGTTAGTAGCGCTGTACAGTAGCAGTACAAGCATAAAAGAGGCTGTATAACTGCTGTGTTACAGCTGTTATTTGGTGTGTAAGGAAACTATTACACTACAGATATTGTCTTATAAGTAACTTATAAAGACAAACGTTCTAAATTGGTTTTTGAATGGGATTACAAATGAATATAAAACAAAAAGAAATTGAATGATGGCGACATTTAATGTACATATATTTAACATATTAATATTATATTCGGAATCGAGTTGAGTTTTGACGATGATAATTGGTGAATTGGACGTGTAAAATTAGATTTTTCTAACGAAAAATTGCCGCGCCAGCAAAATAACAAAATAGTACAAGGACAAAATACTAAATACAGTAACTAAATATCGGTTGTATAGGTTAGAATAAAAAATATATATTAAATTAATGGATATGATGGCACAATGGGGCACAGTGATCATTAATCAAACTGAAATAATGGTGTAGGCTAAGACTAATGTCTAATATTCCCAAATTCATATTTTAAATTTTGTTTTTATGGGTCTTAAAATGGCGACAATTTGCTAAACAGCCTAAACGCTATTTCGAGGGTATTATAGTCTTAGTAGCTGTACTGTGTACGTTATGGATTATATAATGCAGTCTATGGTTTTTAATCAGTTCTATAATAGAATATTTTTATTATTTACGCTGTATAGCAGTTTTATCAACATAACATATAACTCTCTTTAGATATACGTATAAAAGATGAAGAATCTTGTCTTAGGAACAGTGTTGGATAAATTTAATTTAGATTTAACATGGTCTTTTTACTGCACCAAATCTTTTTCTTTTTTCCTACATATTGTTAACAAATTAATTTTGTTCACTAGCACAATATAAACACGCAGCGCATGCAAAATGGCGATATTCTGTCACTTATACAGATTTAAGTTGTAATATGGATGTTATTTATTTTATTAGTTTTATATCACTCTCATAGACAGAAGTCATAAAACTACTGTATTTACAAAAGTGTACAATGACACCATAAGAATAAGTTTTAGAAGAGAGCTTGCATACACCATTGTCCAGAAATAAGATTTTAGTGATACTATAATAACACTTAGAGTTGTATAAACAAGGGAAAGCACGCAAAAAAACAGCTTCTATACAACTTTAATGATAAAATCAGATTGAAGTGTTACAAAATACTTAAAGTTGTATGTTAGAGATTTAATATTCTGATTAAGAACCCTAAACTTACTTAGATCCCATAATACAGACTTTATACAGCTTGAGCTTTATAATAACTCATAAACCACTCTTATAAGGATATAACCCCTTTTCTACACTCTTATACGCTTTTAAAAGAACTCTAAGTTCTATGTGGGCTGGTGTATTGATGTTCATAACGCTTGTGTGCTGCTTGGGACTACATATGTTTTGTGCAATTATTTAAATAAAGAATTAGGAATATAATAAATATATTTTAATGTGTAAACCGTGTAGTGGCGATGTAAGCATATTCACTCTAACCCATATCGTCCCGTGGGTGTCGTAAGAGGTGACAGAGAGAAACTGAAACAGGAAACGGGCAGCAGCATCTCCTTGATAACAACTCAAAATTAAATATACCCCTATGAAGCAATCTATGGGGGATGCCTATGATCAACAGTGGACTTTTATAGACTGTAATGGAATGAAATGGATGTGTAAATAAAATTTAATAAAGCAGGTATACTTCCTATATACTATCTCAAAATTCATTAATGTAATTTAAATTTGTGTTTAAGAAATTATATCAAATGAAAAAATAGAAATTGAAAACATTTGACATTTTCGCGGCAACCTGGAATTGATTTGTGTAAAGTTAGTTGACAATATTTAAGTTTAGAAATGTTGGCACATTCTACCAAAAGGGGTCGGAAAGATATGCTTTTCCAATTTACTGTAGCTCTATGTCGGAAATCCGTTCGGTTATGAGATGGGATTGTGTGTCGCAATGTTAATAGTCCGTTCATCATATGTTTATTTAGATCAACTGTTCTCTTACATATAGTCGTATCTTGCATAAGAGCTCATTATTTTAAAAATAGTTTAGCCGGACCTCTACATGGCACTTAAATTACTACTTCAGATAGATTTTTCACAAAGCTAGGGAGAAAATTCATGCGAGGCGGGTATGCGTATAAATTTTTCCATGAAAAAAGGTTAGGTTAGTTCAAATTATTTTATTTCTCAGACATGCAGGCTTACACACCATATTTTCCTTCACAGCTGAGCACGTGGTAAATCAGAGCTTAAAATTGTAACTTTTTTCGTACCGGCGGAGACGTATATGTACCTACTATAAAATGTTTACTTCTTATGGATTTTTGGCTGCTCTTCCATCATTATACAAAGGTTATTTGCAAGGTCATCTCCATAATGAAACAAAAAAAATGTAATTGTATTATTCATAAAATTGCCGAATACCAACCAACAGATTTAGCATACCTAGTCGTACAATATGCATGGAAAGGTTAGAGCCGAGTGGCGAATCTCGTTTTTACCCACCCGACCCCATTCCCGTTTGCTTTCACACTCCGATAACTTGCGTAGTGCTCTTTGCTGGAATTGAATCTAATCCATAAATTTGATTTAATTTTTCAGCCTTGATTTCTGCCCTGCTGTATTAGTATAGTTATATTAGTAATTATAATGGGTTGCTATAATTTTATAGAAGGCGCTACCACAGATGAACTTCACAATATTATTGACATGAATGGATCAATTTGTGACTATGCATTTTTAAAGAAAACAGATAAAATTTGAAAATAATTGTACGGATTTTATAGCGTTTTCGGCGCTTTACAGCACCCATGGTCTATTTTATTTTATAGAATAAGGGTGACAGACGAGCACACGGTTCACCTGATGGTATGTGGATGCTGTGGCCCATAGACATCTACATCTATCCTCGATTAAAAATCAAAATGCAGATGCGTTGTTACCTCTGAGGACTAAGATGGAATGCCTCGTTTCCATTAAAAAAGGTCTCCGGTTCTCTACACTCATCATACAAAACACAGCAGCATTGATTGCTGCTATTTTACGCTGGTATTCTGTGAGAGCGTGGTCCTTCTCCGGTTAAGCCGACCCAATTGTGCTATAACGATTAATATAGCTGTAACATGGCTCTACCACGTAAAAGGACGGGGGACTCACCCCGGTAAACGAAACGATGGGAATTAAAAAGTTAAAATTAAAGGCGACAAAATCCGTAAATTAGGATCATTTAATATTATGTAGTATTTGCGTAAATATAAGAAATCATAAGGATAAAAATTTGTATATAGGTACTTGAACCTAAGTTATAAAGTAGGTACACACTGCTGATATTTCCCTTTATTAGCAAATCTCAACAGTTACTATAAAAGTGATCATAATTGTAATTATAAGAGTTAATTCTTGGGGATTGAGTCGTCTTAACGCAGGTGCTAAGCGCTCGCCGTAAATTAATTTTTTTTTAAACCTACACATTTGCAATTTTGAATGTCTAATGAGACTTTACTATCATTTATTACATCATTCATATCATTATTACATCATTACCTAGAATCCTAAATTTCAAAAATAAAACTATTGGTTATTTTATTAATTTGCGTTATTTATGGTTATAAAATTTATGATCAAAATGGCACATTAAATGTGCCATTTTGATCATTCACTGACTCACTTTTCAAAAACCTAGACTACATATACATCAAGGTAGATCATAATACTTATACAAAGGGGAAAAAACCGAAAAAATAAATAGTGACAAAAGCTAAAATTGCTAACATTTTGAAAAGCTTTATCCTTTTTAATTAACTTTTAATCATAAGCAAAAATTCCAGACAGTCAACTGCTATGCGCTCTCATATTACCAGTTTGATTAAAATATACAAATAGATAATGAAAAGAAAATACAAGCATGAAACCAAGAAAGTTTTTTAAGGTCGTGTAATTTATTTACATACACATAAAGGATAAAAATTTTCGAAAAATTAATGATATTCCACCAAACTCATAAATTTGAAAAGAGGGCGAGATTCGGTACAAACGACGTCTGGGTTCGCTGATAAAATACTTGAAATCTGAACGAGTTCCAAATTCTATAGAAGTATAGAAATGTACATTATTCTACAAAATTGATTTAAAAGAAATTTTTTACCCTCTTTGATATTGAATCTTTAAGTTAGGCCTTTAAGTGTTGTCACCTGCATAGCTCAGGTCAGGACCGTACTTCGTGGCAGTATATGGGGGAGGCGTAGGAGTAGCACGAGGGCGACACTGAAAGTTTTAGAACTGGCCACTTGTAAACGATATAATAAAAAAAAAAATTGAAAATGAAACTCTTTAACAATATTATTGTGTGTGTATTTTATTAATTTGTCATTTGTTTACGAATTGGCGGCAAATTGAAAATTGTCTGTGTCACGTCAGCATGAATTTAACGCGAGAAAATTTTCGTACAATGATCTTTTATGACTTTCGATGTCATTTAAGTCAACAAGAAAGTTATGATAGACTTCGATTGGCCTTTCATGATGAAGCCCCATCTCGTGCCACTGTTTACAACTGGTTTAATGAGTTTATACGTGGTCGCACTAATCTCACCGATGATCTGCGTGAGGCACGGCCTTCTACGGCGACGACTGAATATAACATCAGTGTTGTGCGGCGTATGATAGAGACTGACAAAAGAGTGACTTATCAGCAGATTCGGACAAGCTTAGGCATCGGTATGAGTCAAGTGCACAAAATCCTCCATGAACATTTAGTGGTCAGGAAGCTTTGTGCCCGGTGGATACCTCATAATTTGACAGAGGCCCAAAAACTCCGTTGTGTTGTGTCGTCTCCGTCTATGTTGATTGGTGTCGTGAAATGGTTCAAAGATTTAACGGAGGTGACTCAAATGCTGTGTTCGACATAATTACGGGTGACGAAAGCTGGATTTATTGTTATGATCCTGAAGCTAAGAGACAGTCTGCTGTCTGGGTGTTTCCTACCGAGGAGTTGCCAACTAAAGTAAAGAGAGGTTGAAGCGTGGGAAAAAATATAGTGGCCTCGTTCTTCGGAAGGACAGGTCATTACGCAACAATTGTTTTAGAGGATCGAACTACTTTTTTTTATTACTGCAGAGTACAATTGTTTGCCACTTGTCTTGGAAAAAGTTCGGGAGGAACGACCTCGCAGTATGATCCTCCTTGACCACGACAACGCCTCGTCGCACACCGCCAAGCAAACAATCGACTACTTGGCGACGTCAGACGTGGAATTACTGTGTCACCGTTTTATTTATTTCCGAAAATAAAAGAAAAACTTCGAGGAAAACGTTTTATGGACGCCGAGGAAGCAGTGGCTGCGTTTCAAAATGCCATCGAAGAGACCCCTAAGGACGAGTGAGCAAAGTACTTTTCTCAGTGGTTAAATCGGATGCCGCGATGTATTGATGTAAATGGAGCGTCCATTTTGAAAAGAGATAATAAAACTATTAAGAATAAATAAGAATTAAAAATTTTGTACAACCGACTTCAATATAAATAAAATGAGAACACCATCAATGTAGTCGAAGTCAATTAAATACGCATTATTAAGGATAACTCAAAAACTACTGGTGAGATCTTGAAAATTTTTTTTGAGATTTTACATGGAACAATTATGCGGGTATGCATAAGATATATGGATGTAAAGGAGGCGAGAGAAGTGTGTCAGGATCGTGCCAAATGGAAGTCCGTAGTCTCTGCCTACCCCTCTGGGTGACAGGCGTGAGTGTTTATGTTTATGTTATGGAACAATTATTTGTATGGCCTACAAATAATTGTTCCGGATCTGGATGTTTGTCCTTGTGAAATCCATGTATGTAAACTGCCCCCACGACGATACAGGAGAAAATCAGTTTTTAAAAACGAAAAAAAAAATCATCAAAATCGGTTCACCTAGAAAAAAGTTCTGAGGTAACACAACACATACAAAATACAGTCGAATTGAGAACCTCCTCTTTTTTTTGAAGTTGGTTGAAAAAAGTAATAGTCGTCTGCCATTATGTGTTTGACATTGGTATATGAATGCAAATAATGAATGTTTTATTTTATTATATTCAATGTATTTGCAACACATATTATGTATAAATTTTAGTATTCTGCACTCCTTCTCTATATAAACTCTATAATATATACAAGAAGGTCAGTGACCAAAACTCACTCTCCTCAGTGCACGCAATTGGCTTAAAAGGCGGTACAAAGTTTTCCCTTCACGTACCTATTAATAATATAATAGATAATGTATGTTTCATTATTTATTTCTTCGTTTTAAGGGAATGTGCAGCTGTCAGGGTTTGCCGCTTTTGTCCTTGGCAAAAATAGGGTTATCCACACAAACTCAACGCATGCGCACTTGTACGACAGCAACGCGCAACAACTGAACAACTGATTGAACTGACAACTGTCAAACAGTCTACCCTGCTAATTCTAACCTATAAGGATCAATTCAAAATAATAAACACATTGTAGTTTGCAGTTTATTGATCATGTGTGTGCCTTCAATCTTCAGTTTATTGGTTCGAAACATTGGACCACTATCGGAATTAATTTAGCGACCACTCGTTGTGACTTCTTTCGAGTTTCGTCATTCACGTTCGTGCGTGTGTATACAAATGTATTGGATCGTTTTGCCGGTCAAAGCGTTTTGTGTGCGTGTGTTTTATATTTTTTATAAGTTCCAAGTGTTGTGATCAAGATTTTTTTTTAACTTACCTTACGATTTTAGTAAACATCGTTAATTAAAAGTAAAAACAACAGCTGTTTGTTTAGAAGAAATATTCCTGTCTCTTTCTCAATACATAGTCAATATATTTTTATGATAGGGCTGTTTACATTTTTATACTACCTATATTAAATGTGTGTATGTGTAGGTATTTTTAGAATGATTTAACAACCGTTAGGTATTAGGTAATAGGTATGTACTCTAACAATTATTATTAAGTGTACTTCATATTATAGGTGCCTATAAATATTATGTTTAAGGTGAAATAAAGTAGTCTTTTAGTTATAATATTACTAATATAAATAATTATATTATATAGCAATTAATTATAATAAACTTAATAATTCTAGAATAATTCAGAAAAGTATAGATACCTATTTTTTTTTTTCCTTTATTTTGAGACTTACAAGTTTCCCCAAGTCACCTCCGAAATAAAAAAGGATCAATAAAATAAATAAAATAATTTCTTAGTAGGTCAATAAGCCAAAAACTGCTTACTTTTATTATTATACTGAAAAGTTTTCCGTATATTTTTTTAGTTATGTAATCACATACAATATGCGCCGCGGTAGCTCAGGGGCTAAGCGCTTTCTGTAAATTTAACAGTACCCGGGTTCGCATACCGCCGGCACCAATGAAATTGTTAATCGCAGTTTAAAGTACTGATTTACCATTACCACGTGCTTGGCGGTTTCTTCTAAGCAATTCCTTTTTTTTAGCACATAGATTATCATTTAAAAGGTCTCGTTATCGAAAGCCTCACCTAATGCAAAAAATGAAGAAGCGGGAAAATAAACTTTGCTCTGACCAGCAGTTATTTTCACGCCTCTTCAGACAGCAGGAACGTTCCGTGTGACCATGGCAACGTTTTAAACTCATATCATATACCAGCCACCAGAATACAAGCGTAAAATAGCAGCTCAATACTGCTGTGTTTCGTATGGTTAGTGTAGAGAACCGGAGACCCTTTTATATGGATACCAGGCGTTCCATCTTGCCCTCAGGGGTGACAACGCATCTGCATTTTGATTCATAATCGAGGATAAATGTAGATGTCTATGGGCCAGAATATGCACTTAATATCAGGTGGACTGTGTGCTCGTTTGTCACCCTTATTCTATAAACAAAATATATTTCAAGACGACAAAAATACTGTCGTGAAGATAATCATTTTCGCGGTAATAATTCGTAAATGCCGTAGTTGTAATGATGGAATTAATTTGTCAGCCCGTTAAAGTCCACAGCTAGTCATAGGCTTTACCCGTTTTATTTGCCTTAGGGCCGATTTTTCAATCCTCAGATAGTTTTACGATGATAAATGTAGATGTCTATGGGCCACATCATCCACTTACCATCAAGACTGTGTGCTCATTTGTCGTACCAATCTATAAAAAAATATCTCTCTTTAAAATTTAAATTTATTCATATTTATAAAATACAACATGAACAAATTAAAAATGACAGTTGTACGAATGAAATAGTTCAATTGTTTCACTTTTTTATTCAGTCAGGTTATGATTTATTTGATGGATAACTTTTACCTGACGATTGAAAAATCGACCCTAAATCATTTAACTGCAACTTTTATTGCCAATTTATCACTGTCGCGACGTTGAAATAAAATTTAACAAAACATCGTGATGATAGTCTTAGTTTTCAATAAGTTGTCAAATGATCCCAAACGTATGAAAAGTTCGAAGCGAGTTAAAATTGAATTGAAACATTTAATTATTACCTAATGAAGTATATATGTATAAGTCATAAGTTGCTTTTTTATGTGGTAGAGCCACGCTGCAGCTATATTATGGTTGTAGCACGAATAGGTCGGCACGACCGGGAGGACCACGCTTTCACAGAATACCAGCGTAAAATAGCAGCTTAATGCTGCTGTGTTTCATATGGTGAGTGTATGGAACCGGAGACCCTTTTTACTGGAAACGAGGCATTCCATCTTAGTCCTCAGGGGTGCCAACGCATCTGCATCATGAATCTTTATCAAGGATAAATGTAGATATATATGGGCCTCAGCATCCGCTTACCATCGGGTGACGGGCATGTATGCGTAGATATATGGAAGTGAAAGAAGCGAGAGAGGTGTATCAGGATCATGCCGAATGGAAATCCGTAGTCTCTGCCTACCTTTCTGGGTGATGAGCGTGAGTACGTCACGTACGTTAAATATTTATGTATGTAAAAATAGAAGTATAAAATGCGGTCTTATTACTAAATGCAATTACTTCCAGACTATCTTCGGTGAGACTGGAATGTAAAACAACAAAATTGGGTTGGTTATGCATCTAAAGTATTAAGTTACTATATATATTACTATATATAAATATAAATTTTAATAATATGAATAAATACTAGATATACGTATGTATAGTTAAGAAAAGTTACAACCCATACGTCATACAGCTGGCAACACGTTTTCTTTCATTTCTGGTATGGAGCGGTTATTCCGGCAACGCGCACTGGAGTTACGAGAAATATTTTATTCCTCAAACATGCAGGCTTCTTCACGATGTGTTGATGATTCCTCACGAAGTAAGTGAAGAGAACCGGAGACCCTTTTTACTGGAAACGAGGCATTCCATCTTAGTCCTCAGGGGCGTCAACGCATCTGCATCACGAATCTTTATCGAGGATAAATGTAGATGTCTATGGGCCTCAGCATCCGCTTACCATCGAGTGGACTGTGTGCTCGTTTGTCACAAATATTCTATAAAAAAAGTACATATTTTAGGTCAAGAAAGTCAGGTCAAAAGCAAAGTGGAAATAAGAACGGTGGTAGTATTTATTCCTACCAGATTGTCGTTATAGGAATGCGTAGTAGCGTATTCAGACGGCAGTATCTAAAAACGAGTGGTAAACCCTCTGGGTAACAGGCGTGAGAGTTTATGTATATATGTATGTATCTGAAAGACTCATCTCATGTTAGAAGTTTTGAGAGCTTGAAATACCTAGTATCGTTTATTAAAACTACTCTCCTAAAATTTCATAAAACGAGTTCAATCCAAGTTTAATCTTCGCCGGCACGGCGCGGCGCGGCGGAAGAGAATTACTCCTAAAACGAAATTACATTTTCTGTACAATGTTGGGCTTCGTCTAGATTTTGGGCTATAATATCACTAACGTTTTCATCTGCTTGAAGAAAAATACTATAAAATTAATATAACATTTTCCGAAGCGCAAGTGCGCTCGTGCGTAAATTATCTCAATAAGCTTTTGATACCAGCTGAAAATCAGAACTAGCTACTAGCTACGTACTAGCTATTTGCTGCAACTTTAGCTGATCTAGACACCATTTTAGTACCAATAATAATTATCGTACATAAGGTCTAAAGTTTATCTATTGTCCATCCTTCCATTACAGCCTATGAAACTCCACTGCTGGACATATACCTCCCCTATAGATAGCCTCATAGCCTCCCTATTTTGCTATAGCTGCCACGCCTTACAGGCGTGTCCAAATCAATTTTTTTTATCAGTGTGAAAATGGTAGAGGTGAGCCGAGGATCGGTAAATAGAGTGGAAAGATTAAACTCTCAATATCGCGGCATTTCATTTTACGAACTCTGGTAATCTCATTGAGGCGCATTTTACGGTGTTGCGTAAGGTCAGAAGAAATTTTTAAACTTAATAACATAGTCCCAGTACAAACGGTATAATATTATCGCGATTAAATACATTTAGAAGATGATATAGATGAACAGATAGAAAATTCTTTATTGCATACGAAGAAAAAATAGAGGGTTTGTAAGAAGAGGAATCCTTCCGTGGTTAGGACACGGAAGAATGAGTGAAGAAAAAATAACATAGCAAATTTATGCTACAGAAGCGAGTCGGCAGGGGTCGCCCTAGACTGAATTTTATCAAACAAATTGGTGATATACTAAAAATCGGACAAATTAAGAGTACCCTAAAGCCGCGTATCGATTACGTGCTCCTGGCGCGCGCGCCATGAATGACCGCGCCGACCAGCCGCGGAACGCGTTCCAAACGTTCGAAGTGTATCAACGAAGCGTGCCTGGCGCGCGCGGTAGCTGTTCCAGTGTTAGACCGTTCAACAACATGGATATCGGTCATGTCCGAGCAGCTGCCGCTTTCATATTTCTTTCCATGCATCTTCTCTGAACGTTTTATTATGATAAAAACGACTTTTGATGCCGAATGGAAGTCCGTAGTCTCTGCCTACCTTTCTGGGTGATGAGCGTGAGTACGTCACGTACGTTAAATATTTATGTATGTAAAAATAGAAGTATAAAATGCGGTCTTATTACTAAATGCAATTACTTCCAGACTATCTTCGGTGAGACTGGAATGTAAAACAACAAAATTGGGTTGGTTATGCATCTAAAGTATTAAGTTACTATATATATTACTATATATAAATATAAATTTTAATAATATGAATAAATACTAGATATACGTATGTATAGTTAAGAAAAGTTACAACCTATACGTCCCACAGCTGGCAACACGTTTTCTTTCATTTCTGGTATGGAGCGGTTATTCCGGCAACGCGCACTGGAGTTACGAGAAATATTTTATTCCTCAAACATGCAGGCTTCTTCACGATGTGTTGATGATTCCTCACGAAGTAAGTGAAGAGAACCGGAGACCCTTTTTACTGGAAACGAGGCATTCCATCTTAGTCCTCAGGGGCGTCAACGCATCTGCATCACGAATCTTTATCGAGGATAAATGTAGATGTCTATGGGCCTCAGCATCCGCTTACCATCGAGTGGACTGTGTGCTCGTTTGTCACAAATATTCTATAAAAAAAGTACATATTTTAGGTCAAGAAAGTCAGGTCAAAAGCAAAGTGGAAATAAGAACGGTGGTAGTATTTATTCCCTACCAGATTGTCGTTATAGGAATGCGTAGTAGCGTATTCAGACGGCAGTATCTAAAAACGAGTGGTAAACCCTCTGGGTAACAGGCGTGAGAGTTTATGTATATATGTATGTATCTGAAAGACTCATCTCATGTTAGAAGTTTTGAGAGCTTGAAATACCTAGTATCGTTTATTAAAACTACTCTCCTAAAATTTCATAAAACGAGTTCAATCCAAGTTTAATCTTCGCCGGCACGGCGCGGCGCGGCGGAAGAGAATTACTCCTAAAACGAAATTACATTTTCTGTACAATGTTGGGCTTCGTCTAGATTTTGGGCTATAATATCACTAACGTTTTCATCTGCTTGAAGAAAAATACTATAAAATTAATATAACATTTTCCGAAGCGCAAGTGCGCTCGTGCGTAAATTATCTCAATAAGCTTTTGATACCAGCTGAAAATCAGATATAGCTACTAGCTACGTACTAGCTATTTGCTGCAACTTTAGCTGATCTAGACACCATTTTAGTACCAATAATAATTATCGTACATAAGGTCTAAAGTTTATCTATTGTCCATCCTTCCATTACAGCCTATGAAACTCCACTGCTGGACATATACCTCCCCTATAGATAGCCTCATAGCCTCCCTATTTTGCTATAGCTGCCACGCCTTACAGGCGTGTCCAAATCAATTTTTTTTATCAGTGTGAAAATGGTAGAGGTGAGCCGAGGATCGGTAAATAGAGTGGAAAGATTAAACTCTCAATATCGCGGCATTTCATTTTACGAACTCTGGTAATCTCATTGAGGCGCATTTTACGGTGTTGCGTAAGGTCAGAAGAAATTTTTAAACTTAATAACATAGTCCCAGTACAAACGGTATAATAATATCGCGATTCAATACATTTAGAAGATGATATAGATGAACAGATAGGAAATACTTTATTGCATACGAGGAAAAAATAGAGGATTTGTAAGAAGAGGAATCCTTCCGTGGTTAGCACACGTTGGAAGAATGAATGAAAAAAAAATTACATAGCAAATTTATGCTACAGAAGCGAGTCGGCAGGGGTCGCCCTAGACTGAATTTTATCAAACAAATTGGTGATATACTAAAAATCGGACAAATTAAGAGTACCCTAAAGCCGCGTATCGATTACGTGCTTCTGGCGCGCGCGCCATGAATGACCGCGCCGACCAGCCGCGGAACGCGTTCCAAACGTTCGAAGTGTATCAACGAAGCGTGCCTGGCGCGCGCGGTAGCTGTTCCAGTGTTAGACCGTTCAACAACATGGATATCGGTCATGTCCGAGCAGCTGCCGCTTTCATATTTCTTTCCATGCATCTTCTCTGAACGTTTTATTATGATAAAAACGACTTTTGATGCCGAATGGAAGTCCGTAGTCTCTGCCTACCTTTCTGGGTGATGAGCGTGAGTACGTCACGTACGTTAAATATTTATGTATGTAAAAATAGAAGTATAAAATGCGGTCTTATTACTAAATGCAATTACTTCCAGACTATCTTCGGTGAGACTGGAATGTAAAACAACAAAATTGGGTTGGTTATGCATCTAAAGTATTAAGTTACTATATGTATTACTATATATAAATATAAATGTTAATAATATGAATAAATACTAGATATACGTATGTATAGTTAAGAAAAGTTACAACCCATGCGTCCCACAGCTGGCAACACGTTTTCTTTCATTTCTGGTATGGAGCGGTTATTCCGGCAACGCGCACTGGAGTTACGAGAAATATTTTATTCCTCAAACATGCAGGCTTCCTCAAGATGTGTTGATGATTCCTCACGAAGTAAGTGAAGAGAACCGGAGACCCTTTTTACTAGATTCGAGGCATTCCATCTTAGTCCTTAAGGGTGACAACATATCTGCATTTTGATTCTTAGTTGTGGATAGATGTAGATGTCTATGGGCCACAGCGTCCACTCCACATGTAGGATGTGGGCTGTGCTCGCTTTCATCCATATTCGTGGTAAATTGCCAGTTAAAATTGTAAATAAAAATTTCATTGGCGCTGGCGGGATTAAATCCGCGTAGCTTGTGTACTGTAAAATTTATGGTGAGCGCTTAGGGTCCTTGAGCTACCACTGTTTTTTACCACGTGTTCGGCGGTGAAGGAAAACACCTTGAGAAAATCTGTATGATTTAGGAATTAAGAGTCCGCGTCAACACGTATTGAAGCATCGTAAGGACTAAACCCTTATAGAAATGGGACGTAAATTAGTTCTTTTTATATATATATATATATCCACTACCCCATATCGTTCCGTGGGTGTCGTAAGAGGCGACATAGGGAAACATACCCGGATATAATCAGCAGCATCTTCGTAATCGTAACGTGAACTTAAAAAACGTGGCAACTACGGCAAATATCTCCTTTATGAGGCAACCTATGTTCAGCAGATGTTATCAGCAGCCAGATATATTAAACTATTGTATATTATATTTTCTTTAAGTTTAATGTTTCTGGTGACGTTACGTGAAGCTGGGATACTTGTGTTCAGTCATGTGTTAACAATCGGTGTCATTAATCTGCAGTCGGTTCAAAGCGCTGAACTTTTTACAAGTACGTGCGAACCATTCGCGAGAATTATTTGGGTATTTTTTAAAAGTTGCTTTTATGCCTGAATGTTAGTATTTGCATTCGTAGCAAAAATAGCATTACCATTTTATTGTAGTGTATGTATTTTGGGAACGAGGTCATATTATGTAGTGATCATAAGAGCGACTGATGATCATGAGGTCCTGGGTTCGAATTTCGAGTCGGCCCAAAATCTGTTATTGGATTTTTTTGTGAATAAATTGTCAGTAGCAGCCTAGAGTTAGGAAGTTGGTGATGTTTCAATCCCTTGCCTCAGAAAGCACGTAAAGCCGTTGATTCTGAACCTGACTTCTCTGGTCGTGTTGGATTTCCGTCGTCAAAATATGGGAGTGAGGGAATAGAATGTGAACCTGTGTTTACTTGTGCACTATATTTTTTTGCTGCACAGATGCCTAGTTGACTGTGTTGTATTCGATGTGTACATCTATTGCATCCTAGGCAGGATTGCCTTAGTTGCCACGCTTGGCAGTCGGATTGGTCACCGCAGTTTTTTTATTATTAGAAGATGCTGCTGCCCATCAGTTTCTGTTGCCTCTGTGGTTTCACACTTACGGGATGAAAAGGGGCAAATAAAAGAAATTAAATGAATAACATTTTAATGTTAAATTAATACAATCAATAATTTATTGTTAAAGTTATCCAATTTGCCGTATTATCGCTTCTTATCAACAGTTGTGTTGTTAACCGACACACTTCTGAAGTCACATCATCTGAACCGATGTTTGTTTAAGACACATAGTTTTCCACTCCGCTTCTTAATTTTTATATAAATCACGCGCCGTTAATAAATTCGATATTTTTACAGCAATGTTGGTGATGTGATCGAGACTCGATTACAGTTTATCATATTAACGAGAAAGAGACAGATGTATATTTGAGAGTTACTTTGTAAGTTCATTGAACAAGTACGTTTTATAGTGCAAGAGTGACCGTGAACTTGCATAGAACTCGCAGAAAACATGTGGTTGTAAAAGTGATTGTGAAATTGTCAGTATTATAATAAAATATTGCATTAATTTTAGTAAAGTATTTACTGCCAGTTTTATGGTTTGAGTATTTAAAAGTGTACAATCCGAGCTTATATTGTATTGGGACCAAATCTACGGTGAAACGACGAAAAGACTGCACTTGTTCCTAAATTATTAATTATGTCAGTGTTAATCGATGATAAACAAAATGGCCTCGACAATCCTGCAGAGCCAACTTCTTTGTTGTGCAAGACTGATTCTTCAACAAAACTGGACGTGGCGGGAAGTGTAATGGATGGCCTAGCTGAAGATCTGGATGTTGCGAGGTACACAGTGTACAAATCTCGATGGGTGATGCTGGCTTTCTTTGTGATGTACTCGGCTTCAAACTCGCTCCAATGGACACAGTACACTATTATTCAAGATATAGTGGTCACGTACTACGACGTACCGAGCACGGTGGTGTCGTGGACTTCTATGGTGTACATGATCACGTACGTGCCGCTGATATTTCCCGCAAGCTGGCTGCTAGACAAAACGGTAAGTTTTTGTAGAACTTTATGAAAACAACAATCCTTATTTAGTTATTTTATTTATTTATTTTCTATTTTATAGAATAAGGGTGACAAACGAGCACACAGTCCATCTGTTGGTAAGTGGATACTGTGGCCCATAGACACCTACATTTATCCTCGATTAAGAATCAAAATTTAGATGCGATGTCACCGCTGACGACTAAGATGGAATGTCTCGTTTCCAGTTAAAGTTTTGCCGGTTCTCTACACTCACCAAACGAAATACAGCAACATTAAGCTGCTGTTTTACGCTGGTATTCTGTAAGAGCGTGGTCCTACCCCGGGTGATCGGACCCATTCGTGCTACAATCATAATATAGCTGCAGCATGGCTCTACCAGGTATAGCAGTAGTTTCATCCACGTAAAAATTTAAAATACATCTACATTCTAAATCTACTAGGTGGTAGGCATAGATTACTGTATATATATGGTGGTAGGACTCCTTTTCTGTTTACAAGTCTGCCAGGGTAGGTACCACCTTCTTACTTATTTCTACCGCCAAATAGCAGCGCTTGAACCTTTGTGTTTCGGTCTGAAGGCTAAAGAGAACCAGATAATTATGAGTACAGGCTGTGAGGCATTCCATCACAGCCCTCGGAGGTGACAACGCATCTGTATCTCTCTTTGTTTGAATGGCTGCAAATTACTATGGACTGCAGTTGTCACTTACCATCAGGTGGACTGTACATAGAATTCATGTGGATAGATGGTAAACTACTGATTGATTTTTACTTGGAGTGTGGGATAATCAATGTAGTAAACGTCTCTACTGCACACCTATTTAAACTGCAGCTATTCAATTGTGATATTGCTCAATATACCTTCCACGTATCAATATATCTTTTTTGTTTGGAGTTGGCTGAATGTATATTTAATATTGCATAGCTACTGTCCACCAAGTGGATTGCTCAAGTCTGAAAATTCATCGTCATCAAAATCCACTGCTGAACTTAGCCTCCCCCATAAAGTTACTCATGGGTTATTTGCCATAGTTACCACGCTGGGAAGGCGGTTTAGCAACCGCTGCTTTTATTATGAGTTGTTACCAGGAAGATGCTGCTGCTCATCTCCTGTTTCATTTCCTTTTGTCATCTCTTAAAACCCCTATTTTAATCCAGAATATCCATTACCTCAATCCAACAGCCGTTGTACATATTGTGGAAATTAATTTCTCGAAAAATGTTAAATAGAATAGAAGTGATATTACCTCAATGTCTTATGTTTAGCTACAGGGTAGGTACGTATAATGTTTTCTCCAGTATGTAATACATGTTGTCGTTGACGTTTTTTATAGGGAAGATCGTTAAGGCATAGTAAAAGAGAGTATAAAATCTTCATACAAGTGTCTCGCAACGCACGCACACAAGTAAAGCGTTCATCTACAGTAGCAAACAGAGAAAATACGCGATGCCCGCGACTGTAGTACGTAGTACTAAATAACGCGTATTTTCTGTTTCCTAGTGCAGGTGAACCCTGCGCTTGTGTGCATACATTGCGTGGCGCTTGTACGAAGCTCACTCTAGTTAGGCTCAATTTACATTGCGGCGGAATGGAATGGAAGCGAATTTTTGTAACGAAATTGTACATAGTAAAATGAATTTTATGCTAATTGCGTAACGTTCAAACTAGATATGATAAAAGAAGTCGCACGACTTTTTTTTGGCTCATATCTAGTTTGAACTTTACACAATTAACATAAAACTCATTTTACTATGTACAATTTCGTTACAAAATTCGCTTCAATTCCGTTCCGCGGCAGTGTAAATTGGGCCTTAAGGTTCGCGAACGTTTCTTGGGTGGATGGAACGGTGACCAAAGCAAAGTGTCCGGTTGCAATGGTATGTAACCAAAAATTAATCAAGTGCGTATCAGTTGCTTACCGTGAGAGAAGCAGCAGTGGAGCAGGCTGATGAGGACTTTGATGATGATAATGACATTATTATTACCACCTTCAGAACCCACATTTTTTTCTGTCGTTTAAATTAAATTGTAATTTAGGACTTACGAAGCGAGGTTGGTTAATGAATTCCTTCAATATATTTTATAAGAATAAGTACCTAGACGACCGGGATTTGCTACCACTGTCCACAAATAATATCAAATTTAACTAAGAAAAGCAGAATTGATGGAATTTCTAACAATATCTATTACCAAAGTTTGTTTTGTTTTCATTTGCGAAACATCGCTGCGGCCTAATACTTGATCTGCTTTGTCGGTATTAAATACGTCAAAGCAAACAATAAAGCAGAGGGACAGATTAAAAGCGAATAGTTTGTTAAATACGAAATTTGAAGCGAAATTATAAGTTTTGGAAACAGATAATACTACTTTAGGAGACTTTACGCTATACATTTTAGAGGCAAACAATAGAAATTTCAATTTTGAATATTTTTTTCCTTAATTACATGGCATGTGAAGTAGATGTACGAGAAGCTACATTTTATCATCACCATCATAATTATAATTACAGCTCTTTACAAGTTTCTTTTTTTAAGTTCAACAATCATTTAACTTTCTGAAAATGTGCTTTTTATATCATTTATATGTATAATATGATTGTTAGACACGATTTCATGCGACAAAACGTTGGAATCTTGATATTTAGGCCCTAGTAGAATAAATATCCTATGCGATTCGCGCTTAAGGCATGCAATAAAGTTTTGACTCTGACTATGATTTTTTGAGATACGCAAAGAATACCTGATACCTTAGGCAGGTGTTGCATAATTCGTGGACCGCCAAAAGAAGCCGACAGTATTTTCAAGAGCACTTCGGCTACTGCCGGCGTAAGTCGACCGCCCCGGACTCCGAAACGGGAATAACAGAGAATCATCAATCACTTCAATATCAGTGACGCCGGTGCGGTGCGGTGACGGCATAGTAGGGTGACTCTAAAATATAAAAGATTTAAAAAAATGCAATGATTGTATAATATATAGTCCATTACTGTTCATAGGTTGTCCCAAATTAATGCCACGAAATACGATCCTCAGTCACCTCCATCAATCGACTTCCTGCATGTCTTAGCAAGTCGTCACTTCATCTTTTTTTTTAATAGAAATAGGGTGACATCTACATCTATCCTCGTTTGCGAATCAAAATGCAGATGCGTTGTCAGCCTTGAGGACTAAGATGGAATGTCTCTTTTCCAGTAAAAAGGGTCTCCGGTTCTCTACACTCACCATACGAAACACAGCAGCATTAAGCTGCTATTTTACGCTGGTATTCTGTGAGAGCGTGGTCCTTCCCCGGTCGAGCTGACCTATTCGTGCTACAACTATATTATAAATATAGCTGCAGCTTGGCTATACCACGTAGAAAATCTAGTGTGGGTAGTCCTACACTCCACATGCCGGTACGAAGCTGCCACTCTAGAACCGTTCTTGCCAGTCGGTTGTCGGTTCGTCGAGCTATATAGTCGGTTCATTGCCACTTACTGATCCGGTGGGACTGTCTGTTACTAGGGCTCTGCTGCGTATCTATATCATCGATACAATATATTGTGGGTTTAAAATTCATAAACACATTTTTTTCTAAGAATATTTATTCAATGCAATCTCGAGGGATGTTCATATAAACCTTTGCGATTAAACTCAAATCTAGACTAAGAGTAGGTCGGGGAAAAAGTTTCTTCGTATTTTATATACAAATTCAAGACAATTTTTTTTCAAAGTTTAATTACATTTAATTATTACAGATATGTACCATTTTGTCCGATAACTTGTTGCCATCTTGTAGGTAGTGACATAATCCCGTTACTGTAGAAATCTTGGGATTTTGATTAAAAAATGTGTAACACTTCCCAAAGTATTCTGAAGAGACCGAAACAGGTGAAAATCAGAGGGTGCAAGGTCAAGAGAGATCCGAATCAATGGTTTTTCCCGGCGGTTAAAGCTCATAAAAACTATGCCCTTCCAATCCCACCATACACACAGCATCACCTTAATGCGTGTTAATCCCTGTTTCGCCACAATGAATGAAGTGACCACCAAACAGTTTTGATGTGAGACCTATGAGTGAGCTTCGCTTTAGAGCATTGTTCCGGTATTTGACCTGGGTTCAGCGTTTCAGCAGCCATTTCATTTTGAGAGACTTGTTGATCTTATCGTATATGGTGTTCTCGATAGTTTAGTCGTCGTAAGCGGGACTGCTGATCATGTTGTTGCGGGTTTAAATCCCGGGTCGGCCCAAAATCAGTCATTGAATTCTTCTATTAAAAAATTCTCATTAGCAGCCCGGCATCAGGAGGTTGGCCGTGTTATACCCCGTCCTTCGTAAAGCACGTAAGTCGGTCTTGCACTTAACCTCTCTCTGGTCGTGTTGGATTGCCGTCCCATCGGACTATGAGGGTGAGGGAATAGAGAGTTCACCTGTATTTGCACACACACTCGTGCAATGTAATCCTATCCTGCGCACATGGCTAGTCTCCGTAGGGACTTAACTCACATTTTGAATTTAGAAGCAACTAAAAGTCAAACAATAGAATATTATAAAAAAAAATTATAGTGTTTGTGTAAAAAAAAATTGTATCGCGAATGTTGGACCGTGCAGGTTTAATTTAATCCAAAGTGACCACTACATTAAAACGGCAACTACATACTTTAATTCCTATCATTATATTCGTTTGTATAAAACAAAAACCAAACGTAAATCTCACAGACTTGTGATGCATAAACTTAATCAGTTGGATACAAGAGCATTTACCACAAAACCAATATTAAGATATTCGATCAACTAATATTAATATTAAGATATTGGTTCTGTGCTCACCAACCCGCTTGTTCACCATCGTGATACGCAAATCATTCTAGGTATGAAAAAGCCAATAAAATATTCAACAGGTGCTTTGAAAAGGCTGACGAAATTATTTGTGTAGTAACGTAAGAGGCCCAGTATCATCCCGTGGGTGTCGTAAGAGGCGACAGAGGGAATTGAAACAGAAGATGGGCAGCAGCATCTTCCTGATAATAGTTGATAAAAAAATTGCGGTTGCCAACCCGCTTGCCAAGCGTGGCAACTATGGCAAATTCCCCTATTAGGCAATATATGGGCTATTAAGGTTTAGTGTAAACGTAGAAATATTAGTCTAACAGGCGTTGAATTTTTAGCATCATAATATTGTGGTAGCAGACGATTCATTCATTCATTACACTTTTTACTTACGTGGTAGAGCCACGCTGCAGCTATATTATGGTTGTGGCACGAATGGGTCGGCTCAACCGGGGAAGGACCACGCTTACACAGTATACCAGCGTAAAATAGCAGCTTAATGCTGCTGTGTTTCGTATGGTGAGTGTAGAGAACCGGAGACCCTTTTTACTGGAAACGAGACATTCCATCTTAGTCTTCAGGGGTGACAACTGCATTTTGATTCTTAATCGAGAATAAAAATGCAGATGTCTATTGGCCACAGCATCCACTTACCATAAGGTGGACTGTGTGCTCCTTTGTCACCCTTATTCTATAATTGTGAATAATAAAATAAAGACGTAATTGCGTTTCTCTGTAAAAACAAAAGAAGCAATATTTAAAGCATTTATTTCAGGTCTTTTTATATCTTAAAAATATAGAAAATATTACCTTTAAGGAAAGTGTCTTGCTCACAATAATTATTTATTCTTTTAAATATTTTTTTTTATATAGGAGAGGGGGCAAACGAGCATGCGGCTCACCTGATGGTAAGTGACTACCGCCGCCCATGAACAACTGCAACACCAGGGGAACCAGAGGAATTGCAGATGCGTTGCCGGCCTTTTAAAAAGGAGTAGGCTCTTTTCTTGAAGGTCCCTAAGTCGTATTAAATTTTAAATATTTCTTTTAATATCATAACTCATAAGCTCATAACTGTCTGTTGAGACATCTTGACTTTTTCTATAACACGGCAAATACAAACTTAAGAAAAACGCTCGTAGGCTCGTATAGGTAGTATATGTATGAAATGGTTTTCTTTACATGTACTTATATAAATATAATAAATAAATAAATATTTTATTGATTGCTAAATAAATGACATTTTTCATTTTCGTAATACCTGGGATTTTTTTTTACTCTAAATACATACGATTATTCTCTCGCTCTAAAACGTTGAAGCATTTTTGCAGTCAAGTTTTTCGTAGCTAATTTTATTTGGTTCGGTTCCATAATTAGTAAAATAGCAACTTCAATGTTATCTGTAATACTTGTGTGTAGTTTTAGAGTTTAGATATATAACATCTTTATCATGACGATTGTAATAGTTTAGCCATATGATCTTCGCCTAGGTCATGATAGTATAATGATATTTTTTTAAGAGTGGGTGAATTTTTTTTATTAATAGCTCGTGGGTCACTCAATCAGTGGCGTTACTCGGAAAGGGAGAGAAAAGAACAGTTAAAACTATTTTGGATGTCATTGTTAAAATACTCTATATGTTTTGTGTTTCCTTTTTTTTCAACTTATGCTTTTGCAAGTGAAAAGCTAAAATAAAAGTCGACGTCGAAAAATTGTAGTCAGTCACCTCTTTTTTACTTGTGGAAATGCCTACGTATACGCACCTCGCGGGGCTAAGGACGGGTTATGTTGGACTCGCACTGACTAAAACCCTATGGTGTTCCACCTTTGCCGCATATTCGCAGAGTCACAGGAAGGGAAGCCCCTGCACTTGAGTTTTTGAATGATCAAGAAACTTATTTTAATTGTGTTTAAATGTACCATTGCATTATAAGTGTACCATTGTGTACAAAATAAAAAATAACCTTATAAGAATCAACGCGTAGGTCATTTACAAAGCCTCATCAGTGTCCCATGGGTCATAGGTTCCGCCATCACTAGCTTAGATGGTTATCGTATTATTTTTACTAGTAAAAATGGCATTTCACCTATACCTGCAATTTAAACAATACGTGAAAGTTATTGCCTGTAAATAATGTCCTCCAGATCGATCGGCCATGGCGGCCAGCCTCAACGGTGGCTAACTATCTGTGCAGGACAGGATTATAGAGCACGAGTGTGTGTGCAAACACAGATGCACTCTCTATTCCCTCACTCTCATAGTCCGATGGGACGGTAAACCGACACGAATGGAGAGAGAGATCAAATGCAGGACCAACGGCTTTACGTGTTTTCGGAGGTGCGGGGGTGTAACACATCTAACTTCCTGTCTCCGGGCAGCTACTGAGAATTTCTTAACAGAAAAACTCGTTAACTGATCGCATGTAAAGAAAAGGTTTTTTTTGCGACTAATTTTGGGAGGTTTACTTTATGGATTGAATAACATAATATAATAATTTTCTTCGACCATGAACTCGAAAGATGTCCTCGTCATAACACTTGTAAACGTTCAATGATTAAAAAGATTAGTTTCAAGATAGAAACATTCGTATCGGCGCCGTTATTGTAACTACATTTTTATCAAGATCGTTTTGTCAGGCGGGTGATTGATAAAAACAATCAAATTATCATTGAATGGAATGAACAGTCTGGCGTTAGAAACAGTGTGACTTGGCAATTGGAACACGTAGTATTATTATGGTTTTTATTCAAATTCATTATAGGAAGTGAATTGAGTTACTATTTATTTACGTCGTTTCTATTTCTGATTATATATAAAGTTGGTAAATAGCGGAAATCAAAATGGTGGAACCCACTTGGCTTTCCTCGTACGAGGGCCCTGTTCAAAAATCAAATCTTGCTGGAAGTGTAATGGATGGTCAATCGGCGGACAAGATCTTAATGAACTATAAAGTGTACAAGTCCAGATGGGTGATGCTGGCTTTGTTTGTGTTTTATTCTGCGTCAAACTCGCTGCAATGGACGCAGTACACCATTATACAAGACCTAGTGGTGAAATACTATGGCGTGCCGAGCACGATGGTGTCGTGGACTTCCATGGTGTACATGATCACGTACGTGCCGCTGATATTTCCCGCCAGTTGGCTGTTGGATAAAACAGTGAGTTAATCGATTCCAAAATAAAGTTTTAAATTTGTTGTAAGTTATAATTGGACGCAGTTATGCAAAAAGGATTCAATCCAAACTCTAATTAAAAATGAGTAATATAATATATACGTACCCTAAAATAATCTTAGGAGCGAATAGTACAATACTTTTGTTATATTTATGTTTTAATTCGAACAAGCCACAAAATTAAAAACAAATCGAAGCTAGCTACTGTCACTGTATATTACGTGGTAGAACCAGGCTGCAGCTATATTAAAGTTGAAGCAGGAGGAATGGGTCGGCTCGACCGGGGAAGGACCACGCTCCCACAGATTACCAGCGTAAAATAGCAGCTTAATACTATGGTGAGTGTAGAGAACCGAAGACCCTTTTTGCTGGGAACGAGGCTGGAATGTCCAAGTCCTCGTGGGTGACAACGCATCTGCATCTTGATGTATGTAGCTGTCAATAGATCACATCATGCATTTACCATCAGGTGGACTGTCTGTTTGTCATCCTTATTCTATAAAAAACACAGATCCAATCTTCAAACCTCAATATCTCAAAAGTATCTATTTATGGGTTGGATCAGTTTTGCATAACAACTACCAATTCTGTGAAACATACTAGGTGTAAGGAAGAGATATTTCCTCCTATCGTGTTATTAAATTTATTGACTATACAAAAACCTCTAAAGGAGCTCTTTAATGTAGAATAATGGTCGTTCATCCACACCTAAAATCAATTGTTGCTCTGATTGACAAGCGGAGACCGAAGTTTGGCGGGTTATGTCCTCCACTTTTCAATCTCGTCTACTTTCAATCTCCTCCACTTCCTACTTCGTCCATTTTCTAGTTTAATCAAATGTAGGAAAAATATTTAATAAATAAGTATTGAAGCCTTTCATCAGATGAATACGTTCATTTGTTGTAATCTAAAATTATTTCAATTCAGTCAACAGGATTATTTGATTATCTAGTCTGCTTTGCAAAAGTACTATTATAATACTCATTATTCAGGCTAATTACGCAATTAAACATGTGTTTGTCAAGGATTAGGAGCTATTACAAAAGATGGATAACATTGTTACCGATGAAGATAAATGTTTTGATAAAACATAAATTCTAATACTATGGTTATCACGTCTTTGACAGGGACAACTATGTAGCATAGATAAAAATATTTATTAATATTTAGGTGTGCATATGTATTGACATGAAACATTTTTTTTAATGTAAACTTGGTTCCATACACGGGCTTGTTTTCATGGTCAATGGTAGAATAGAATAGAATAGAATAATTTTTATTCAATATTGATTACAAGTAATTCTTATTGAAAGTCATTTTTTTACTTTACCAATAGTTCGGAAAAAAACCCCAGTCCTGAGAAGAACCAGCAAAAAAAGTGGGACTTATTTTAAAAATAAATTTCACAATATAAGTAATTGGTTACAAACTATTTACAAAATTTATTTTAGAAACTGCTTGGAAGCGACCACCTCATTCCCAGGGGTTATTATCAACCATGTATTCATTTATATTATAATAACTCTTTTTATACAGTTTTTGTTTAATTAAATATTTAAACTTGGTAATAGAGAGACCTTGTATATTTTCTGGGACTTTGTTGTAATAGCGTATACATTGCCCCAATAATGAATTACTGACTCTGTGGAGTCGAGAAATCTTAACTGTTTAAATATCGATAAATCAAAGAATTATTCTTTTCTTGATCTCATCATACTGGTTATAACTTTTGAGCCATGAATTTAAGCTATAATGTATAAAATTAAACTTTAGGTACTTTGAAACAAGGAAAGAAAGAAACCAAACAAAAAGGAACGAAAAACATAATTACTTGGCCATTCCTTGCAAAATAGTCATAAATTTCTATGATAATTTTTAATTAATTTCGTCATGTGATGCGACGATTTTATTTAATTAGCCGTCTGACAGTTATCACATTTTCCAAAATAATAGCAGTTAATGAACGAACTTCACGAATCTCATCATGGAGAAAACCGTGACCATGATTAAATTCAGCGTACATACATATGTCTGACAGTTCTGAAATGTGGTGTTTCAATCCCAAAGGCATTTGTATGTGAGGCTTGTGTATGTGACTAAACTCCTCCTAAACAGCTAGGCAGATTTTGATGAAATTATGTGTGTGTGATTAAGTTGATTAGAAAATGGTTTAGATTCACAATTAGACCCGGTAGGTGGCGTTTTTGTCGAGATCCAGAAATCAAACTTGCGAAGCCGCGGCGGATCGCTAGTTAAAATTATAAAATTAAAACATAACAAAGAACAATTTTTGGGATTCCGCTGACTTAAGAATTTTTTTTATTTAAACTGAAGTGAGAAATGAATTTACATTCTGCCTAATGGTAAGTGGCTACTGTAGCCCATGGACATCTTCAACGAACTTCAAGCTATGAAGGTTACAGATGCGTTGTCACCTCTGAGTTCTAAGATGCCTCACCGCCTGTAGTTATGCTGGCTCTCTATACCCTTCAGTACGACGCACTGTTGCTTGGCGGTAGAAAAATAAGAGAGTGGTACCTTAGCCAGACGGAATCACAGGCAGGTGAGAAAGGAATCCTACCACCAAGTTTATTTTCCAGATAACATTTTTTTATAGAATAAAGATGAATAAGTAAGTGGATGCTGTGGTACATAGGCATTTACATCAATCCTCGATGAAGAATCAAAATGCAAATGCGTTGTCACCCATGAGGACTAAGATTTTTCCAGTAAAAAGGGAGTCCGGTTTTTCTTACGAAACACAGCAGTATGAAGCTGCTATTTTATATGCTGGTCTTCTGTGAGAGCGTGGTGTTCCCCGGTCCTTCTCCGTCGTTTAGTTTTGTTCTGTCCGTTTGTCCTCATACATTGCATCATCGTGTCAGTGTATTTGCCATAAACAGATAAACATTTAGAAGTGTCTGGTTTTGAGATAGGCCTGAATTTTAAGATTAAAAAATATTAGGCACAAAGGTTCTTTTTTAATTTTCGTTTTCGAGTAGGGTATTATAAAATACGGTTTTCCTTAAACATATCCTCACGTGTTTTGCACTACCTACCGCCTATTACTGCTTGATATTTAAAATTGTAATTATGAACAATTTCCGCGATGACTGCGAAGATTGAGCTCGAATTGCTGGCATATTATGTTATTAAGCCTGATATTAAACCAATTATCTCAGTAACGATAACCTCTAAGCTATCTAGACTATTTTTAGGTCATAAAATATATCGAATTCTTCAAACCTGTTCTATTTTAAGTTTCAACCAATTATGTCATGTAGGCTGGTTTCCATTGAACGCATATTCATATTACTTGGAAACGATCGATACGGAGAAGCGAGAAAACTTTTCCACTACCGATTTAACTTTATAAAATTTGTCACTCAAATGTAGTTAACAAGTTTTACAATTATAACTTTAGCGAAAAATAATTTCCTTACGTGCTTACGTGCAAGCTGATTTTTATCATATTATGTTTAGCGGAACGGATTTTCCTTAATCGTCTCGCTTGGCAGGCGGATTGATGATCCCAGTACTAGACGTCTAGCACCTTTGACGCTTCTACCCGTCGCCAGTCTGAGTATTTTAGGTGATGAAACGAGATGATTATACTGCTATATATCCGAAGTTATAAGACATGATGTTTTAGTTTGGCAAAAATAGTTAAGGAGTGTGAATTTCCCAAGACATGATAAAACTTAGTAGTTTAGCAGTTTGAGCAGAAAAAAAGCTTTTTAGAGATTATTTTTACATACACATATTAAATGTATTTAATTATCATAATATGTATCATAATTATTTTTTAATGTTTTGAATAACATTGTACAATTTTATAACATAACTCCATAACTCATTAAATTGCAAACCTACTACTAATTCTTACTTCATCCGGGGTTGACTGGTAATTTGTAACCTTTGCTTGTCAATGATTTAAATTAAGGATAAATAAATGTATATAAAAATAAAAATGTGAATGTGCGTTTGTTCAAAATCATAAATCTCCGAAAGTTCGTCACCGATTGTTTTGACACAACGTTGCATTCGAATACGCGCGTTTTTATATACTTTTTAAAAACTTTTTGAGCCACTGTCACAGAAAAACCTGACCGGGTACAGCTAGTAAAAAATAAAATAATATATAATAGGTGATTTTATAATATTACTTCTCCCGAATAGAAAATACCAAAGAGATTTAAATATATGTATATAGAAAATACATACATCTGACACTTTCGCCTCTTGTCAACTGAATTTAGAAGGTAACTATCCTTCACAAATTTACAATATTAGGTTTGTTGTAATTCAACGCCGGCTTTGTGGTGGATTTATTTTATTTATGAGACGTTTATGGCGCGCGGAAAGACACCAAATTGGAAATCCGACAATGTTCATGTTTTTTTAGCCAAGTGCAAATAGAAAAACTGGAATAATATGTAGGTAGTTAGATATTATACATATTATATCTAACAAAGATAAACATGGTACCTAATTTTAGCGAAATGCCGTTTTTTTATAGAAAGGTGACAAGCGAGCCGGATGGTGTGTAAATGCTGTGGCTCAAAAACACCTACATCTGTCCTCGATTAAATAGTGTCATTTTTTATAGTTTTGGAGGTTTAGAGAGTTTTTATTTTAGTAAGTGAGTGAGAATATTAATCATCATCATCATCATATTCACAGCCTATCACAAAACATATGGCACCCCCAAAGAATGCTACAAAACACGTTCCTGTACCATCTGCATCCACCGACTTGCATCTTTTAACATGTCATCACTCCATGTAGTGTGGGGCCGCCCTATACTTCGGTTACCGGTACGAGTCTGCCACTCAATTTGTTCCGTACCTTCACTCTCTTCAACCAGTGGACTTTAATAGGCTGTAACGGTAACGGTAATAGTGCGTCAGTTAAACGTTGTTTTTGTGGTTCACATTTTGCGGCTAATGCCCAAATACTCAAACACTGAACAATTTTAAGATGCCGTTAGGTCTCGAGCTGTCAATATCACTTTAAGTGACTGTTACACTAAGAGACTTAACGACATCTTAAAACTGAGTAGCGTTTGAGTATTTGGCCATAAGCACCGTATCTTCCTTTTTTTTGCATTTATAAATGTCAGCAGTCCCATTATGTATAGCTGTTAGGTCTCTACAAATGCTTTATTTATTTTGTTATGATAATATTTTGTAACCTAAAATAAAATATTAAATGTAAAATAGGCATCGGCAAAAGTCAAATCAAAGCAAACTACAATTCCCACCGTAACACGTTCGCACAGCCGGTCTGAAAACCAGCGTACTTGTTCTCTTATTATACATAAGAGGCAAACGAGCATGCGGTTCACCTGATGGTAAGTGACTCCGCCGTCCATTAACAACTGCAACACCAGGGGAATTGCAGATGCATATGTTATTATCTTCAAATATCGGCTCCGCCTGGGCATCGAATCGTTCGACAATGTATCAATCCACGCGACTGGCAAATAAACAAACTTACATAACGACCCATTTCGTTATCGTTGGTGTGGCTAACAGTTGAATAAGAAAGAAACTGTAAGACATTTTCTCACTATGTTTTGGTTTTATGCACGTTTTTTATATACCTATTAGTAGTTAGAACATTTATTTTAAGACTTTGTTTAAAACAAATAAATTAAATAGATGAGTCGGACTGTGTTCCTCAATATTAATATATTCTGTTTAAGTGATATTTAAAATTGTTTTAAGAACGGTATTGGGTTCACCGACAACATTACTCTCTAAATGTCAATTTTCATGACAGCACTTTGAGATTATTTAAATTTTTGTTTGAGATTATTTTAATATATTTTTTTTTAGTTTGTCATTTGTGTTCGATGAGGCAAGACTATTGGTTCTAGCACCTCATTACGGTATTTTTTACATCATTTGAAGAGGTTTTTTAAAGCTTCTTCAAAGGTCTTTTTGTTACCTCCACACTAGGATTTTCTCTTGTATCGTAGTGGCAGTTTACATACATAAATGTCACAAAGACAAACATCCAGACCCGGAACAATTATTTGTAGGCCATACAAATACTTGTTCCCGTGCAGGATTCGAACCCGCGGCCCTTAACGCTGCAACTCATTGCTAAGCCACTGGGCTACGTTGCCTTGAAGGTTCCTAGTTCACATGTTCTCAAGTCCATTGCAGTCTTCGTCCACGATTTCCTCTTCTTAGAGCTGGAACCCGAAGTGCTCTACGAGCATGAAGGTTTGCTTCGTACAGTCTCCTTCTCACAGTTTGGTCACTCACAAGCACGTGGTGTTCAGACCTTTGGACCAATTGCATCACCATAACATTTGGTTGCCTTCTCGCAGCAATTTGCAAAAAACGGTCTTTCCTGGCTGTAGAGATGCGGTTTGATCCTGGATGTCTCTCCGCCATCTCCCCCGTGGCACGGTAGCTTGACTATAACCTAGATAATCACATCACAATCAATAATCATAATCAATCACACACAGTGGCTAATACTAGCCACGTCACGTTGAATATCACCAGCCTGCAGCATTCCCACTGCTCTTAACATCTTTTCTTCAGTTAAATATCGTTACAAAGTGTTGCCATTAATGGAAATAATGTTAGAAAACCCACCTATTTGGAAAAAGGTACCATACCCTATTACTTCCCCATAATAGACATAAACTTTATATACATAGATTGTTATCTATTTAAATTTGCATGATATTATTTATATTAACATAGCAAAACATGTCGCGCTTTAAGAATTGTGCCATCCTTATTTGTCCATGTTTTAAGCAAATATATCTAATAAATAAATAAATAGATTGACAAATAAACATACTTACTTAACAACCCATATCGCTATCGTTGGCATTGTTGTGCAAGTGTGCTAACAGTTGAATAGAGGAGAAACTGTAAGATATTATTGTCTGTGTCTCATTATAACTGTCTCATTATGTTTTGGTTTTATGCACGTTCTGTATATAGGTACCTAGTAGTTAGAACATTTATTTTGAGACTTTGTGAAATATACAAATAAATCAAATCGATGAGTCTGTCTGTGTTCCTCAATATTTACGTCCTAAATTTAATTGAATCTGTTTAAATAAAATTTAAAATTGCTCTGTGAACAGTATTGAGTTCACTGCTTTAGTTACTTTTCTGAGAGGTATCTAACAACATTACTCAAGCATTTAGAGATTTTTTTTTATTTCATTGTGATGTTATGTGTTTACTAGTCACAACCATGCTCTAGGTAGAGAGTAATAGTGTTCTGTGCATTCACGTAAATACATAGACAGAAAGGAGTAATTTACGACCGAATCCCACAATTAATTCTACCGGAACTCGGACTTTAGGTAAACGAATCCAGCACAAGATGGATGACGTTAAACTTAAGACGTCACTGTAACTCCTGAACAATATATGATATTATCTTCTAAGTAACAAAATTGTACTTCAACAAACAAGGCTACAGATACGGTGTCACCTCTGAGGACTAAGATGGAATACCTCACAGTCTGTAATTATCGATACTCTATATCCTCTATATCCTCAATACCCTTCAGACCGGAACACAGCAGTGCACGCAGTGCTGCTTGGCGGCAGATTTAGGTGAGTGGGTGGTACCTACCTAGACAGACTATTAGGCAGAAAAGGAGAAGGAAGGATTAGGGAATATATATAGGAATATATTATACTACTTTACTTTAATCAAATCACGACTGTACTGAATGGCTTAACAGTGGTCATTATTACTTGTTCTAACGCCTCCTAAAATAGATAGTTTGTACGTGGTAGAGCCATGCTGCAGCTATATTAGTTGTATAGTTGTAGCATGGTTGCATGGTCATGATCTCACAGAATACCAGCGTAAAATAGCAGCTCAATGTTGCTGTGTTTCGTTTGGTAAGTGTAGAGTACCGGATAAACTTTTTATTGGAAACGAGACATTCCATCGCTATTATAGTCCTCAGCGGTGACAACGCATCTAAATTTTAATTCTTAATCGAGGATAAACGTATATCTATAGACCACAACATTCAATTACCATCAGGTAGACTATGTGCTCGTTTGTTACCTTTAGGCTGCGTTTCCACCAGAGATGTGCGAGGATGAGTAGCTAGGGATGTGTTTGTTAAGAACCAATAGAATCACTTCATTTACCTAGCCTCGCTTAGTACAGCTCTAGTGGAAACGGCTCAGCGGAGCGAGGTTTTTGTACATACAAAACAAGGGAAGGATGTGTGCGAAGGATGTGTTGCGAGGGATGTGTTGCGAGGTTAAACACAACGAACCTACATTCAATTTGAAAATTATTTAAAACATTCCTGTTTATAATAATATCTCTTTGTAAAATTGAACTTTGAAACTTTTTTTTTTCACAACAGCCATAGATATAATTATATTTTTAGCACTACATCCTCGCACCGCTCACCTGCGCGTTTCACAGCGTCGCTACGCATCCTCACACCGCCTAGCTACCTCCTGCATCTCTGGTGGAAACGCGGCCTTATTGTATAAAAAGCATGCTCATTGCTCAACTAATTGTAAGAATAGGAACACACGCACACATATGCACCTTAAATCATTTCTAACCAACAACATGGTCATATGCACCTAAATATTATGTGTGAGTATGCGGAGAACTGATGACTACACAATAATTTCATGAATAAGACAACGTATTATCACTAGGATCGTCACAGTTTATGATCACTGTGTGTTGTATAAAAAAAATTAAACTCTTAATATTATTATTATTAATTTTTTTTAAACAACAAACAGTCATTATATATATTTTAATACCGTAATATTCATTAGTATATTATCGACATAATTATTATAGTGCCGAAAAGAACTTATTTTAGATTTAAAGGCATAAGTTAAAGCGGCGTACTTTGAGCAGAGCTTTAAAAACATAACAATGAAATAAAATGATGTTACAGATATAGTTAGATACTAAAAACAAATAAAACAGTGTTATTATTCTAGTGTATTTCTGCAAAGGCAACTACGGGTATATATTTATCCGCCTTCGCAATAAATTTATGCAGCGCTCGTAAATACTGAACAGATACTAATGTCTAGGCTTTATCATAAGATAGCTTCATCCATGAGGAGTCTAGGGAGCTTTTAACTTTTATTTGCATTGCATATCGAAAGTCGATGTTACGATACAAGACGTGATCTCAGTCTAGAGCGAATCTATACATTAATACGTGCAGGGAAATCTTTGTACCCCTTTTTAAGCGTATTGCGCGCACGGAGCTGTTTGAGATTTGGCAAAGTTAAATTTTAATTGGAGGAGAGTGAAGAAAGCTCAAATGTATTTATAATATGAGCACATTATGTCACAAATTTATTGAATAAAACAATCATTGTTTACGTTCATACTGCCAACGTCAATTGTCAAACACATAATATTCTATAGTCAAACAGTCGCACAGAGTACAGATTGTCGCCAAAGAATTTTAAAATGTTGCAATCAAAATAATTAGTGACTGAATGAGCTGTAAATTTTGTGTATTTTATAATGTTCCTTTTATAATAGTCTGTGGCGAGTATCAAGGTAAAAATATTATAAAATGAATGATAATTTTATATATTATTGTGCAGTTGTAAATATAATATATTTATACTGAGAGTTGAAAGTTAAATACAGTTTTATTAATATACAAACTTAAAAACCTAATGAATTACGGTCGAATTTCGACTACTGGGCTATCACTAGGATTTATGATTCCGACAGCGCTTTCACATGTTTTAAGAAGGCGGTTCTAAATGGATGTTTTTACAAACTAACGAGCTAGAAATTGTCCCACTTCTGAAGTTAATAATATCTTTTTAAAATTATTTAAATGAAAGGAATAATTCCCAGTTATGACTAAACGTTATAAAATATTCATCGTTTACAGTTAGCAGTTAGAAGTATATAACAGTTAACACCGCAATAGATGGAGTATGCAACCCAACAACAACACTCCGTAACATAAGCTTATTTACATGAATAAAGGAAATACCACGACACCGATTAAGCCTCGTAGGATGAGCTTAATGCTGCTGTGTTTCGTATGGTGAGTGTAGAGAACCAGATACTCTTTTACTGGAAAGGAGGCATTCCATTTTAGTCCTCCGGGGTAACAACGCATCTGCATTTTAATTTCATTCACTTCCCATCAGGTGGACTGTGTGCTCTTTTGTCAACCTTATTATATAAAAAATCCAAGTTAGTTGCCAGCATCGTACTTTATACTGCTCGAACCTGTAGAGATTTAGAGTTCTACCCTCTTCTTTGTATTTTATTTTATTTCGGACACTTATTCCTAAAAATAGAGTAATACAAGAACTAGCATTTTACATAAATAAGTGGCTGCTGAAGTTCATAGATATTCTAAAATACCATCAAGTAAAAGACGGAGATAGTCTCTCAGCATGGCTCCCCATACCTTTCAAACTACGAGGACAATAGTAGAACCACTGCTTCTGGGTGCTACTGCGTGGTGCGTACGTACCCGAACGGACCCAAGATAAGTAATTAAAAAAGCTCTACCACCTAGAATCGCCAACGAGTTTTCCGCACAAATATGATTAAAACAGATATTTAAAATTCAGACAGAAGTTTTCATTAAAGGCATAATTAATTTTGCACCAACGAAGTAGATAGGGAAGCTTCCTCAATACGGTGTAGCGTAGCGGTCCACACCGTGTGTAGCGGTGGATGCTGCGGAGAGAAACTAACTCCGAAGTAGAGGCCGAAGTAACCTCTCATACGATAGCAAATTTTTGATAGTACTAAATTATTTTTTTACTTTGATTTTAATCTCTTATTACATTTCATATTTCCAATTCTATTTGCTTAAGGGTTTTTTTTTAGTTTTAATGATGAAAGCGTTCTATGTACTTTGGTAAATTAAGGCAATGTTTCTTAACATGTAAATCACGTACTATTCTGCTCGTAGACGACATAGGTCCATGTCGTTACTCAGGAAATATACGGACGCGCCCTTGAAGCCCTTCGGAGAAAGCTATTATGCTAAAGGATCCCGAACGATACGAGGGTTCAAATGCCGACCTTCAGGACTTGTTTATTGAAGCAATATAATTTATATAACAGGCAGTGTAATCCGCTTAAATAAGAAGTAGATCCAACGTATAAAAATTTATGACAAAAATTTATGTTAGAATATTGGTGGATGGAATATTGAATAAATTGATTTGAGATTTTTTTGATTCGACGCTGCGGGCCGCCTTAATTATAAAACTGTGAATGCGATCAGAATGACTTACAGTTTTTTGTGACAGTTCTTCTTTGTAGACTTCCACAAATCTCTAAATATATCGTGTAAAAATCGGACATAAAATTTAGGCAAAGAAGAGAGCATGGCTAGATTTACTAGCAACCAAAGCTGGTAATTCTAGCGGTATGATTGATGAGATTCAAAGAAAAAAGGCAGACTTTAGACGTATAAATAAGAGAGTAAAAGAAGTTGTTGAAAGGAAAAAGCAAGAAAGAACGGATAAGAATGATAGAAGGATATCTGATAACATCCAGGCAAATATTAAAATGTTCTGGAAACTCGTAAGAACTGCCAGGGGACATCCAAAACAGCCTAGAATGAATGCTATACGAGACGAGAATGGCTGTATGCTGAATGATGAAGTTTCTAATTTAAAGAGATGGAAGGAATACTTTGAAAGCGTGTTTATGAGTGAAGAGTCGTCTGAATTAAGTGAAATAGAAATTCCGAAAGAAGTGGAGAGAGGGAGGAGATAAGTAGATGAAATAATGAAAGCAATGAAAATCATGAAAGCAGGTAAGGCAGCCGGATATGATAGAGTATCACTCGAAATGCTAAGGGCTGGAGAGGGAGTGGTGGCAGGCCTGCTGTACACCTTGTTTAATTTATGTTGGGAACTGAAGCGGGTACCGGAAGACTGGTGCAAAGCCGTTATAGTCCCAATATATAAAGGAAAAGGGTCACAGCAGGACTGTAAAAACTACCGTGGTATCAGCTTGCTTAGCATGGTAGTAAACTGTATGCTAAGGTGTTAATTGAAAGAGTTATGGAAAAAAACTGATGGAAAAATTTGGGATGTGCAAGCTGGATTTTAGAAAGGGGATGGGGTGTACGGATCAAGTCTTTTCCATGCGCATGGTTGCGGAGAAGTTTTTGGCCAAAAACCAGAAAGTTTTTTGTGCGTTCATGGACTTAGAAAGGGCTTATGATAGAGTGGACAGGAATGTGTTATGGCAAACAATTAACTCATTTGGTTTGAGCGCTGGTTTGATACGGGCATTAAGGTCTCTTTATAGGGACTCAAGTGCTTGTGTCAGGATCAATGGGGTCTACTCGGACTGGTTTGGCATTCAAAAAGGTGTCAGACAGGGCTGTGTAGCTTCCCCGTGGCTATTTAACCTATTTATGGACAGTTGTTTGCAAACTTTGAAAGTTGAAGAATGTGGGTTGAGAATGGGTGAATTAACCGTCAAATGCCTTTTGTACGCCGATGATCAAGTCATATTTGCATCGTCGGCGGCCGAGTTGCAAATGATGGTTACTTTAATGAACTGGTCATTAAAAGAAAGGGGTATGAAAGTGAACGCAAGTAAGACGAAAGTGATGGTTTTTGAAAGAAGTAAGTAAAACGTTATGTGAAATAAGAATAGAAGGGGAGATGATTGAGCAAGTGGATGAGTTTATATATTTGGGATGTTTATTTAGCAAGGATGGTAGATATGATAAGGATATAGAACGACGAGTGAACGCAGGAAATAGAGTGAATGGGGCTCTACACGCTATTATTAAAAGTCAGAATGTGTCAAAAAAGGCACGTATGGCAATTCATAATGCTGTGTTAATCAATACTTTAATGTATGGTAGTGAAAGTTGGGTCTAGCAGAAGAAGCATGAGAGTAGAATAAATGCTGTAGAAATGCGGTCATTAAGGGTATGCTAGGGCTGAATCTGAATGATAGGCTGAGAAATAGTGTGATAAGAGAAAAGTTTGGTTTGCAAGATGACGTTGTGACCAGGATTAAGAAAGGAATGCTTCGGTGGTTGGGTCATGTAGAAAGAATGAACGAGGAAAGAGTGACTAAGCAAATTTATGTTGCAGAAGTGAACGGAAGAGTCGGGAAGGAACGCCCTAGACGAAGGTTTATCGACCAAATTGGCGATATATTGAAAATGGGCCAGATTGGGGTACCCTTAACCGACGAGCGTGTATGCGAGAGAAGTGTGACAGGATCGTGCCAAATGGATATCCGTAGTCTCTGCCTATGGAGTCCGTAGTCTCTGCCTACCCCTCTGGGTGACAGACGTGAGTGTTTATGTACGTATTATGTATAAAATTTAGAAAACTTATTAAGGAAATTTTGTTTAAAAACATGCCATAAATATTAATATCTAGCTCTTGCAAGTTCTCAACTGCTACTGCTGCTGACAACCGATAAGAAAGAAAGTTTCTCGAGTGGCTGCCTCGGACTGGAAAACTGAGTGTTATGCGGTTCCCCACTAGGTGGAGTGACGATCTAAAGTAACAAGCAGGTAGTCGATGGATGTAGGTGACTCAGAACCTTACTTTGTGGCAATCTGTTGCTATGTTCAGCAGTGGACTTGTGACGTGTGGTGATAAGTAAGCACTCATACGTTATCATAGGTGGTGCAGAGCGCTTGCGGTAATATAAAATAAATTAAAATTCATTCATTCATTCATATGATGTGGGGAATAGTTGCGAAAGTAGCTACGCCTGGCTGCACCGCACTTTTTTATTGGAACGAAATTCTTTATCGGACAGTACGAATTTGGCGGATGGCGGCTAGGCGAGCAAAAGTGTAAGATTTGACCCCTTCTGACGTAGTGTAGACGGTCTTGGCGGCTATAAGGAAGCGAGATGGAATAATATCCATCTCCCTCCCATTTTTTCTTATCTTACCATGAAAGAAATATTATTTTATTTTAAATGACGCTTCATTTTAATAGACGCTAGTAGATCATTTATTTGTATTTTTTAATCAATAATATAATACGTTTATCAATAATAATATATTAGAAGCGTCAGTAGCCTAATGGCAGGGCGCGGGCCGCGAACTCGAAATGTCGTAGGTTCAAATCCGCCATTCGACTACTGTCGTAAACTACTTCTAACACAAGCATTATTAAGCTTATCAGCAGGGCTAGCATGGGCAGGAGATAATTTTATCCTCGGGGAAAGGAGAAAATGGTTATCCCTCGCTTAGTTTTATCCACCCTTCGAGCATGGGCATATCGGTGGATATAATATCGACAGTAGATATATAGATATAGATGATATACAGTAGAGAGTAGGGAGATAGACTTAGATATATATTTTTTGTATGAATATAACTTAAACCCACGTCCAATGAACTAGGATAAAATAGTCCCTTTCAAATGTCAAGAAAGCATAACTTTATCTTTCATTTGGCTCCATGTTACGGACGGGGGATATATGTCTACTCGTTATGTCAAACGGGGATATACTTCTCTCCGTTGCCGTGCTTTGGAAGGACAAGACAATTATATCTCTTGTCAGTGGATATAATCGGGGGATAAAGTTTTTGTCCTCAGCCCATGCTAGCAGTGCTGAAGTGGTTTAAGGGAATATTAGTAACGTTTAATAGCATTACTAATATTGAAAAAAAAAACATGCGTGAGTGTCGTGGAACACTCGGTTGGAACGAAGTTCCTTTCGTACTATATTATTATTGATAAACGCATTATATTATTGATTAACAAATACAAATAAATGAATTACTAGCGTCTATTAAAATGAAGCATCATTTAAAATAATATTTCTTTCATTGCAAGATAAGGAAAAGTGCGAGAGAGATGTATATTGTTCCATCTCGCTCACACTATAGCAAGGGGGTCGTGACGGAAAAATCTTACCATTTTTTGTCGCCTAGCACCCATCCGTCAAATTCGTACCGTGCGATAAGGAACTTTGTTCCAAAAAACTACGATAGGAACTTTGTTCCAACCGAATGTTCCACGACACTCACGCTTGTTTTTTATTTTAAGTTGTTATCAGCAAGATGCTGCTGTCCATCTCCTATTTAATTTCCCTCTGTCGTCTCAGACGACACCCACGGGATGATATGGCGCAGAGGTTTCGCTTGCGCCGCCCCTACACGACGGTATTATATGAAATTAAAATAAAATATGATTAAATAAGTAAAATGATTAATATCGTGTATTAGTTTAACGAAGTTAAGGGCGGCCCCCACTCGATGGAGTGACGACCTGGTAAGAGATGCAGCAAGTCAATGTATGCAGATGGCTCAGGTGCGTGCTTTGTGGCATTCCTTGTGAGAGGCCTATGTTCCGAAATGGACTTGTTATAGGCTGTAATGATGATGATAATGATGATTAGTGTAATGAGTAGTAGTACTTGCGTAAATTGTCTCTATCACTTACGCAAGCACTACTCGTTACCGAATCATTAAATAAATTATTATCTATATTTATCATTACACTATATTAATAATTAAAGAAACTTTTAATATTTTACTTTTCTTACGTTTTTCTTAGTTGGTAGTATTTCGCGACTTGGCTGTATCACTAATGGCTTTTGTTATTCACTGTATCTTTTTCCGCCTGTATTGTGAAGATTTTCGGGCATTATCTGGCTGCCTTTGTCTCAATATTTGAGAGGTTTCACCGAAAGCATATTTTGCACCGTTCTGGAAACATCACTGTCAGAGACACTAGAGCTTACAGGTTGACATAGAGACAGAAACGTATTCAATATGAAAAGAAGGATCTTGTTCTTCTATTCTTTAATATGCATATATTATATTTTTGGTAATTGAATATTATGAATTTCATCAAAATCTGTCTCACTGCTACTACACTATACACTACATATATTATTAAAGTAAATCTGTCCCGGATTTGAATTCCGGGTCGGGCCAAAATTAGTTAGTAGTCAGAAAATTGACGGTGTTTCACCCCCGTGCCTCGGAATGCACGTAAAGCCTTTGGTCTTGATGATTGGCACCTGATCTCTCTCCGGTCATGGCGGATTGCCATCCCATCGGGCTATGAGAGTGAGGCAACAGAGAGTGCATCTGTGGTTACGCACACACTAAGGCACTATAATCCTGTTCTGCGCAGATGGCTAGTCTCCGTTGAGACTGGCCACCGTCACCGAAATCCGGTCTGCAGGACATTATCATTATTACTATGTTGATGATAACATTAACATGAAGTGGCAACACTAGGTTAGCTTAGTTGTCTAATAAAGTGTAAGTTTTTCTAATGATAAATTCGTATCAAGATGACGTTACTGTTATACAAATCGCTTAGACTTACACAATAGTGCCATGTAGTGGCGGTGTAAGAGAATTCACTACCACAAACCATCTCGTGTGTGTCATATGAGGCGACAAAGAGAAACTGAAACAGGAGATGGGCAGCATCAACGTCCTGCTAACAGCGTAAAATGATAAAAAAAAACAGAGGCAGCCATAAGGACTGCCGACAGAAGTGAAAATTCAATGATATATGCGTATATTATATATGCGTATGGTAGAGCCACGCGGCAGCTTGTGCTGTCGCACGGATGGGCCGGCTCGAACCGGGTTGGTATCACGACCTCACAGAATACCAGCGTGAAGTAGAGGTTTACCTCTGCGTTTCGCTTGGTGAGTGCAGGTGGCCGGAGGACCAATCTCCCCCCCCCCCATCAACATGGTAGCGGAATTAAACGAAAAACTACCCCAGGAGGGTACCAGCACCCCTGGAGAATCCCTCGCTGAGCATCCACGACCAAGCTACTCCACTCCTGAGCGTGGGTGCTCAGGCTGCCCCGCGTATTCTTTGGAAATTCCGCTCGACTAATACTGCTCAGGGCAAGCGGACAATAAGAACAAGGCGACCCCTGTCACGCTATCCGTGAATTTTTGCAACATCAGGGGACTTCATTCCAATTTTAACGCTGTCCACTTCCATCTAGAGACGGCGAAGCCGGCCTTGCTCTTTTTAACCGAGACTCAGGTGTCCTCTCCGGCTGATACTTCATAACTCTCCTACCCGGGGTACAAATTAGAACACTCCTTTGTGCCCCGGGCTGGAGTTTGCGTATACGTCAGAGAGGACATCTGTTTTCGACGCCTCGGCAGTCTTGAAGGTACGGACCTGTCCAACCTATAGCTGCGCGTAGACAGCGACGACCATCCCTGCGTCTACGGGTGCCTCTATAGGTCCCATAGCGGTAATGCCGAAACAGACCGACTCATCGACCACGTCCAAATGGCTACAGATTCCTTGTTACAGCAGATCCCATCCGCAGAGATCGCGATCCTTGGCGATTTTAACGCCCAACACGCCGAATGGCTCGGTTCACGTTCAACCGATCATGCGGGGAGATCTGTTTATGACTTTGCTTTGGCATATGGTCTTACACAGCTGGTTACTTCGCCTACGCGGATTCCAGATGTGGAAGATCATGAACCTTCCCTGTTGGACCTTCTGCTGACCTCTCATTCGGACGGATATCAGATTTCCGTCGACTCTCCTTTAGGCTCGTCGGATCATTGTCTTGTCCGGAGTGTGGTGCCACTCACACTGACGTCGCGGTTGCATTCTGCAGGCTACCGCCGTGTTTGGCGCTATCGGTCGGCCGATTGGAATAGGATGCGGTCTTTTTTTGCATCCTACCCTTGGGGGCGGGTTTGCTTCTCGCCGGAAGATCCCAGCGTTGTTGCTGATTCTGTTGCTGATGTGGTACTTCAGGGTATGGAACTTTTTATTCCATCCTCTGTGGTACCCATCGGAGGCAGATCCCAGCCATGGTTTGGTCGCTCCTGTAAAATAGCATCACGCTATAAGCAGGAGTGCTACCGGCCTGGGCTGACGCATCAACGTCTCGGGATGTAAACACCAGCGCTCTTAAAAAGTATAATTCCGCCTCAGGTCTTTCAAAGAGTCATTGCCAAGGCAAGGTCTGAGCACATCGGCAGAATTGGCGAGAAGCTAGTTCATCTTCCTTCGGGAACCCGTGCATTCTGGTCTCTCGCCAAGGCTGTCCAAGGGAACTTCTGTCAGCTATCTCTACCATCTCTGCACAGAGAGGACGACTCACTAGCCCATGCTGCAAAGGAGAAAGCCGATCTGTTAGGCTCTCTCTTTGCGTCCAACTCGACTCTGAATGACGGGGGGAACACACCGCTGACTATTCCGCGGTGTGAGTGCTTCATGCCGGACGTGCGGTTTACACAGCGCTCGGTTCGCAAGGCACTCCTCTCCCTGGACGTCAGCAAGTCGAGTGGGCCTGATGGAGTCCTTCCCATTGTGCTGAAGACGTGTGCTCCGGAGTTGGCCCCAGTATTAACGCGTCTTTTCCGGTACTCCTACTCCCAAGGCGTAGTCCCGAATTCATGGAAGACAGCTTTGGTCCATCCGATCCCTAAAAAAGGCGACCGCTCAGACCCGTCCAACTACAGGCCCATCGCCATCACCTCCTTGTTCTCCAAAATAATGGAGTCTATTATAAACTGCCAGCTCATGAGGTACCTTGAGGATCACCAGCTGATTAGTGACCGCCAATACGGTTTTCGTCGTGGTCGATCAGCTGGTGCTCTTCTAGTCTACCTGACTCTTAGATGGGCGGAGGCAGTAGAGTCCAAGGGGGAGGCATTGGCCGTTAGTTTGGACACAGCGAAGGCCTTCGATCGGGTCTGGCACAAAGCGCTTCTTTCGAAGCTCCCTTCCTGTGGGCTTCCCGAGAAATTGTGCAATTGGATCACCAGTTTCTTTGCTGAACGGAGCATCAAGGTCGTAGTAGACGGTGCATGCTCTGATTACAAGCCTATCAACGCTGGTGTTCCATAAGGCTGCGTGCTATCACCAACGCTGTTTATCCTGCATATCAATGATATGTTGCAAACTGGTAACATTCATTGCTATGCAGACGACAGCTCTGGTGATGCCATATATACCGGCCGTGCAAATATTTCTCGGGAAAACGTCGCCGAGTACCGTGACAAACTTGTGTCTGAAGTAGAGTCTTTGCTGAACAAAGTCTCGGATTGGGGGCGACTAAATCTAGTCCAGTTCAATCCCCAGAAGACACAAGTTTGCGCGTTTACCGCTAAAAAGAACCCCTTTGTCGTATTTCCTCAGTTTCAAGGCACTCCCCTTGTTGCTTCAGCCAGTATTGGAATCCTCGGTGCCGACATATCGAGTGATGTGCAGTTTCTTGGTCATTTGGAAGAGAAGGCCAAATTGGCCTCTAGCAAAGAAGCTTGGCGTGCTCAGCAGAGCGGGACGGTATTTCATGCCGGTACACCGCTTGTAACTTTACAAGCCGCAGGTTCGGCCCCACATGGAATACTGTTCCCATCTCTCGACACAGAGAAGAAAAACAGAAACTAAAGAAGCGCTACGAATAGGTCAGATTAACCTGGGTCGAGGAGAGCTCGCCGCGGCTGAGTTGCCTATCCTGGCGCATGAACTGCACCTGGACATTGTTCTTGTACAAGAACAATACTCCCAGGCTGCGGGGATCGTTCAGGTGGGTGGTCATCCATCTATCTTGCCGACCCAACGATTGGAGCAGCTGTGCTGAGTCACCTCAGCAAAGAATTCTGTGTGGTGTGCCACGTATACCGATGGGACCTCTATGTGGTGTCAGCGTACTTTAAATTTAGCGACACTATCGATGATCACCTGCACCACTTAGAGGTCGCCCTGAGCTGTCTTAAGGGCAGAAGGGTCATCGTGGGCCTCGACGCCAATGCGCACTCGCCACTCTGGCATTGTGATCGCCGACATTACGTGGGAAGAGGACGAACTGTTGAACATCGACGGCAGCAAATGGAGGCGTTCATCATTTCACATGCCCTTACTTTGGCTAATATTCCCGACCAGCCCTACACCTTCTCTGGGCCTGGTGGAGAGTGCAATGTGGATATGACCCTAACCACTGGGGACGTTTATCTTGCCGAGTAGCGAGTGCACCAGGGGGTCTGCGCCAGCGACCACAACTTGATTACTTACACGGCCACGACCAACAGGCCGATCACGCGCGCTGCACCCGTTAGGGATCCCCCTCGTTTTCGCGACCGAGGGGTGGATTGGGACAGGTTCCGGGCGATAATCAAACTACGAATGGGATGGCTGCATGTGGAAAAACCCGCAGCCCTCCTGGCGGAGGAGTTCTCGGGGGTCATCATCCGCTCTGCGGAGGAAGGCCTAGGGGAGCGTCGCCCCAGGGGGTCGGGGGGGTACGAATGGTGGACTAATGAACTCGATAAGACTAGAAAGTTGCAATGTAAACTCAGGCATGTATGAAAGAGTAAAAGGCGTCTAGGAGGTAGGTCAGAGAAGATAGCCAGGATAGCTTTTCACAGCGTGCGTGCGAGATACAGGAAGATGATGGTGGAGGCGCAGCAGTCGCATCACATGAGGGTTGCCAACTCTGGTAACGAGAACCCATGGGGTGTGGCGTACAGGGTGGCTAGCGGGAGGGTGCGACCGCCTGCAAACGTGATCAATGGGATCGCCTTTGCGGGTGGGCACCCGGACAATGTCGAGGCAGCAATGGTTAACCTAGTGACTGCGCTCTGTCTGGATGACAGACCTGATCACGACATGCCTTACCATCAGCAGGTTTGACTACTGGCGGCTTTCATGCCGTCTGGTAGAGCTGCGTCTCCACCTGCGGTTGAGGATCTGGGAGGAATAGTCAAGGCCTTGCCTTACACAGCTCCGGGACTCGATGGAGTAAGTGCGAGAATTGTGAGGAATGTTTGGATGGCAGCACCGAGGGAATTTCACTCGGTGTACGCCAAGTGTGTGGTGGAGGGGGTCTTCCCCAAGGTATGGAAGGAGGGAAGACTGATTGTCATTCCCAAGGGTAATGACAAACCGCTCACCGACGCCAAGGCATACCGTCCGATAACGCTCCTCCCTGGTTTGGGAAAAGTATTGGAACGCGTAATGTTAAGATGTGCTCCTGCGATTAGTCGCGGGATATCTGAGCCCCAGCACAGTTTCTCTCCGGGGCGATCTACTGTAACAGCGCTGCGTGTCTTGCTCAGCACGGCTAGGTATTCTCGGGCATGCTACGTGCAGACAATCTTTCTGGATATCTCCGGCGCCTTCTACAATGCCTTGTTGCCGATGATGATGGTCAAAGCGAAACGAAGTGGTTGTCCACCCAATATTTACAAAATGCTGGTGGACTACTTCACCTCCAGACGTGTGGGCCTCTACATCGGGGACCGGGTAGAGTGGAAGACGTCGACCATGGGATGTCCCCAAGGCTCTGTGCTGGGCCCTACACTGTGGAACGTATTGATGGACGACCTACTTCGACTCCTCTGCCTGGGGGTAGCCATGACTGCCTATGCTGATGATGTTACAATCTTGATTGAATCTGATACCAGAGCGGGTATCGAATCCAGGGCCAGAGTCACTTTGGACCTTGTACGGGAGTGGGGGCTAAGGAATCGACTGGAGTTTTCCTCATCAAAGTCGACCACCATGACTATTAGAGGGAAACTTCAGCGCCCCCCATTATTAAACTTGGTGGAGAATCTGTAAAGACTGTAACTAATGCTAAGGTACTAGGTGTGGTATTGGACTATCGTTTGTGCAACATGCGTCCGATATTTCTGAAAGAGCGACCAAGGGTTTCAACAAGATGACCCGCGTATCGACGTCCTCATGGGGTGTCCGATATCCGAGTCTAAAAATAATATACAGAGGAGTGATTGTATCCACGCTTACGTACGCGGCGGAGTGCTGGTACGAGCGTGCGAACACGTACACAGTTCGCAGCGTACTGCTGTGATCGCAGCGATCAGCCCTGATATTGCTGACTAAGGCGTATCGATCCACCAGTATGGCGGCCTTACCGGTACTGGCTGGCGCTCTCCCTTCTGACCTGGAGGTTATCCGTGCTGGTAGGATGGGTATAGCACGTTTGACCGCGCCCAAAGAGGAGTTGAGCAGACGGAAGCGCGAAATTTGGACTGAGGTGATCGGTGTTTGGCAGGATCGATGGACGAATGAGTCAAAAGGACGCGAGCTCTATCGATTCTTCCCGGAAGTGGCGTTGCGACTCAGGTATACCTGGGTCTCACCGGACTATCAAACCTCTCAGATTCTCACAGGACATGGATGCTTTCGGAAGAGACTTAGTGAAATGCGACTGTGTGAAACAAGTATGTGTGAGTGTGGTGCGATAGAGGAGAACGTTCACCATGTTCTATGGGAATGTCCTCTGTATGATGACCTAAGAGCGAAAATGATGGATGGATTAGTTCGTACGGTTCAAGGACCGATCTACTACTCGGATCTCGTTAGCGATGGGGTGAACTACGGACTGTTGCGCGAGTTTGCGCACAGGTGGCATGTTCGAAGAATAAAGCAAGACAGTATAATGGCAGAAAGGCCTGACGACGTAGGCGTATTAGTGCCGTCAGACCCAGAAGGGGGAGAATGACAAACTGGGACAAGAAGTAGATTAAATAACTTGGAGAGAGTCAAAAAAGTGCACGCGGGAAAGAGCCCTGAGCAAGTACCGCGTGCATCTCTCGAGATTCGGCCCGTATAACCGCAAGGTTGGTGGGGCCATGGGAGGAGGTGGGTTGTTCCCATCTCTGGGCAGGGGCTCCCCAGTGCCAGCTCCTTCCACTTGACCGCATCCAGCGCAGAGCGGATCGAATCGTCGACGACCGAGTTCTTTCCGATCGGCATGACTCACTGCCACTGCGTAGAGATGTTGCATCTCTTTGCGTATTTTATCGCATCTACTACGGGGAGTGCTCTGAGGAATTGTTCGGACTAATTCCAGTCGCTCAATTTCACCATCGCACATTGCGACAAAACTCGCGATACCATCCATACCACCTGGATGATTAGCGGTCCATCACTGTGCGATTTAGAAGAAGTTTTCTTCCTCGCACAACTTCCTTGTGGAATCGATTACCACCAGCGATTTTTCCGGACCGATACGACTTAGGGACCTTCAAGAAAAGAGCCTACTCCTTTCTAAAAGGCCGGCAACGCATCTGCAATTCCCCTGGTGTTGCGGTTGTTCATGGGCGGCGGTAGTCACTTACCATCAGGTGAACCGCATGCTCGTTTGCCCCCTCTCCTATAAAAAAAAAAAAACATAGGCCGCTATACTACGCGACACGTAGTAGACATGCTCAGAGCATGTCGAGGTCATCAGTGACGCGAACCCATTAGTTTTTCCCCTACCGAAAATCGTTCAACGCGGCTAAATAAGTTTTCACTTCAAAAACTGCGGTTACCAACCCGCCTGCCAAGCATGGCAACTATGGCAAATATACCCTCTGTGTTCTACGGGGTAGGCATACGTTCAGCAGTAGACTTTAATAGGCTGTTATGATGGTTAAATACAAAAATTTATCAATAAAATTTCTCGCATTTTATTGTACACTAGCGATCTACCCCGATTTCACACAGGTGATTTCTGGATCTCGACAACAGCGCCACTTACCGGATTCAATTGTGAATCTAAACCATCCAGGGACCCACTCAAACACACAAAAATTTCACCAAAATCGGTCCAACCGTTTAGGAGGAGTTCAGTGACGTGTACGTATACGTGTGTATGTATACGTGTGTTTGTATAGAAGAATTATGTATTTAAAGATAAAGATATACATTATACCATTATCAACATATCAGTTTACAGGCTAAGCAGGTTTACTATTGGTAGCAGAACCGAACCGCTCGTATCTAGTTGTGCTATTCCATATCGCCAAACTTTTTTTATTGTTATTTCCTTACCTTTCAAATGTCGTCAACTTTTTCTGGAGTCACTATTTATTTTTATTAGTGTTTAAAATTATCGACTCTATTTAGTATCAATTTGATACATAGGTTATTCTATAAGTGTACTTTTATTAAAAATATTAATGTTCTATACAGTGTGTCTGGTCACGACCTAGCGATAATTTAAGGTTACAAAATATACCTAATTTCATCGACGAAAACACCCATATATGGGGGTCTACCCCCCCTCCTGTCGGAATGGCCGCCATTTAATTTTTTTTTTATTCTTGTAGATACCTCTGCCAAAAGATGCAGATTTCTCTGGACAGAAAGGTCCTACAGATGTAAAAAAAATGTTATTTAAAAGGTAAAAATAGCATCTATCAAATAAAAATAAACATCATGGAAAGTTTTCCCTACAAAATATCTTAAAACATTTACAATGCTAATTTAAGTAAAAAAATTGACTATTTTTTATTTTTCTTAACATACTTCAAAAACTAGCACATTGATACTAAATTTTTTAATACTGTCCTAATACTTAAGGATATTACTTACAAATTGACATTAAAATTATTGTTCTTAATTGCATAACTCGAGAGTTAGGGCTGTTTGAATATGACCCTTTTGCGAGGGTCATGTATGTAGAAACCTCATTAAGCGCTATTAATTTTCGATAATGGATTAAATAAAAATACACTATAACTTTTAAGAAACTTTTAATGGCATTAAGTATTATTATTAATTTAATAATTGTTCAAAATGTCACCTCTATTCTGTAGACAGGCCACTGACCTTACAGCCATTTGTTGTGTGGCCTTGATATTAAGACTATGTCGGATCTTATGTCATCCGCAATCGTCATTATTTTGTCGAGCAGTTCTTGTCTGCTATTTGGGACTGTAGCATAAACCCTTTGCTTCATCCATCCCATAAAAATAATCCAGAGGTGTTAAATCCGGAGGCGAGTGGCCAATACCGTTCCACCACGTCCTATCCATGGTGAATAATTTTCATTAAGAAAAGCTCTCACAGCACGTGCGTAGTGGTGGTGCACCGTCCAACTGTAGCCACATGCGCCTTCGGTTGATCACTGGTAATTCCTCCATGATTTCTCTAAATGTGTTCCTTAGAAAATTCATTTGAAGGCCATTCATTGTATTTGGTAATTCAATTGGTCCAATTAATTTGTCGTCAATCATAGCCGCCCACACATTTACTGAAAATTCATGTTGAAATTTACTGGGCCTTACTGCATTTGGATTTTCTTGCATCCATAAATGCTGGTTTCTATGGTTTATAATACCAGCTCTTGTAAATGTCGCCTCATCGGTCCACATGATTTTTTTACAAAACCTCGGTTGACGTCGCACACAACCGTTGAACCACGAGCAAAAAGTGGCTCGCACAGCATAGTCTGGCTCTCGAATATCTTGCACGCGACGAAAATGGTACGGATGCATGCCTTCGCATTTTAAAATTTTCCACACAACCCATTTTGACAAATGCAGCATCATTGCTATTCGCCTTACACTGAGCCTGGGATCTCGGTAAATAAGTTGAAGAACTTCTTCTTCTGCTTGCACTGACACTATGCGGGAGCGTTCATTTGGCGGCCTTTGGATGCCATATTGCGACAATCTTAAGTGAATGTCAACAAAAGTTTGTCGACTGGGTGTAGGCCGGTCGGGATACCTCTGACGATACATTCGTACGGCGGCAGCAGCGCTTCCATTACATCTGCCATACACGAAATGCATGTCAGCTATGTGATGAGACGAATAGTTAGACGTGTTTTATCCGAAAAGTACGCAGTCACTGCAAACTACAACAAACTCAGCAGAATATCTCGGTGAAGAATAGCTCACAAAACGGAACGGAATAGTAGCGATCGCAACTCAGAGCGGAGGACAACTGATCTAACAAACATTTATCTTCGATACCTGAGCTGGTCAAACATGATTTTTGTCCTACTTATTCACCGCCCTAACAATAATACAAATCATTTTTCGTCCTTGTCACATAAACCTATTCAATGTAGCAGGTAGCTCTACATGGGTTTGGGACCGTCGAAAAAGGTCATATTCAAACAGCCCTAACTCTCGAGTTATGCAATTAAGAACAATAATTTTAATGTCAATTTGTAAGTAATATCCTTAAGTATTAGGACAGTATTAAAAATTTAGTATCAATGTGCTAGTTTTTGAAGTATGTTAAGAAAAATAAAAAATAGTCAATTTTTAACTTAAATTAGCATTGTAAATGTTTTAAGATATTTGTGGAAAAACTTTCCATAATGTTTATTTTTATTTGATAGATGCTATTTTTACCTTTTAAATAACATTTTTTTTACATCTGTAGGACCTTTCTGTCCAGAGAAATCTGCATCTTTTGGCAGAGGTATCTACAAGAATAAAAAAAAAATTAAATGGCGGCCATTCCGACAGGAGGGGGGGTAGACCCCCATATATGGGTGTTTTCGTCGATGAAATTAGGTATATTTTGTAACCTTAAATTATCGCTAGGTCGTGACCAGACACACTGTATATATAAATATTTACAAAAACATAGTTGTTGATTACTGCTATTGGACAATCCAAAAACTTTAAAACATTGTTTTTTCAAAAGATCTGATGACTTAGTGACTTTTAAACAAATCGACTTCAAATAATTTACAAGTGCTATTTATTAACTGTCTAACATAGAATCGTCGAATATCGCTTTCTTAAGACATAGCTTTACGCCTGTCATTCCCGAGGGGGTTGGCAGAGTCGAAGAAGCTCCTCGGAACACAATCACAATGCCAATATCCAATTAGTCGCCTTTCTTTTACGCTTACATAAATTAAGTATTAATTATCTCTCTACCTCTCTCTTTCTATTGTCATTTAATAAATATAGAGAAATGAACTTCAAGCATTTCTTATATTGACGACGATTTTAATGAGTAAGGCAGTAAATTTTAAACAATCATTCCGAGCAGAATGGTAAAACAGGCTTTATTTAGAATTTATCCTACCTAAAAGATGCTATATTTTTGTGGTCAAAATATTTTGTATGATCATATGAACGCGTACACACCGTGCACCCGCGTACCTTGCCGGTTCTCGCCACCCAGAACATCGACTGACACGAGCTAAGCAGTCAGAGGCGGGGGTTCGCACACCCCCACTCTGACAGCGGTTAGATAGCTCAAAAATAACATTAACAGAGGGGACATGAAGATTGGTAACAATACTAATTCATAAACCATCATCATCCTCATCCCCATCCTAATTGCCGCCTTTCCACTTTTTAAATAACTGTCAGATGAAACTGTAAGAGCCACATAGGCTAACAGCGCAAACATCACAGATAATGGCAATTGCTGCTTTCAAAACCAAGTTATGTTATTTTATAGAAAAGGTGACAAACGAGCACACAGTCCACCTGATGATAAGTGGATGCCGTGGCCCATTGACATCTGCATTAATCCTCGATTAAGAATGAAAATGCAGATGCGTTGTCACCACTAAGATGGAATGCCTCGTTTCCAGTAAAAAGGGTCTCCGGTTCTCTACACTCGCCATACGAAACACAGCAGCATTTAACTGCTAATTTACTCCAGTATTCTGTGAGACCGTGGTCGAGCCGACCCATTCGTGCTACAACCATAATATAGCTCCACGTATGAAATTCTACTCTAGTTCTTAGCACGTTAAGGCACATCACTAAAACTGTTTAATTACTTTCTGTTGGTATCACTCGACGCGAACAAAGTGTCTCAATGTGTCACGAGAAAACGGTCGATTTAGCGGTTTCACACGGGTTTGAATTAGTTTTTCAGTAGCCTTCACAGATAATATATGAATATAGTAGCAAGAAATCGCTTTGCAATATTTATATATTATGCCGAGCGTGGTAACTATGGTAAATATCCCCATGAAGCAATCTATTGTTAGGCCTTTGATAGATTTGTTCAACAGGGGACTTTGATAGTAAAGTAAGCAAAGTGATTTTACTTCCTATATACATCCCACAGCTGGATACATGTCTCTTCTCTTTTGGTAGGGGCGGGAGGAGGGGGAAGGGGTGGGGTCCACCGCGATGTGGCAATGCGTGTTGGCGGACTTCACATCTCTTCAAAATATTTTTTTTGAATTCTTAAGACTTGTAGGTTTCATCACGATGTTTTATTCACTGCCGAGCACGTAGTAAATCAGCAAATAAAGTTGCAATTAACAATTTAATTGGTGCCAGCAGAGAAAGATTTTGATTTAGAAGCATGGTTCACCTAATGGTAAGTTATCACCGCCACCCACGAACATTTGCAACACCAGAGGAATTACAGGTGCGTTGTCGGACTTAAAAGGAATAGGTTCTTTTCTTCTAGGTTCCTATGTCGTATCATTCCAGAAAAATCGCAGGCGACAGTAAATTCTACAACGTGGTTGTGCGAAAAAAATTATTTCTCAGACCTGCAGGTGTTCTCACGATGTTACCTTAACCGCTGAGCAGTGGAAAATCGCGATTTACAATTTCGTTAATGCCGCTGGGGATAGAACCCAGGTTGCTCGCAAACTGTAATATTTACGGAACAGTTTAGCTACTATGACTCGTTACATTCACTAGAAGATTTTAAAGACCGTTAAAGAGATGAAAAGGAGAGAATAAGTTGTAAGACGGATTTCTTAATGCACGTTACTCATGTGAGTTATGGCTTTACGTACCTACAAGTGTTTGTCAGGGATGTCAGGAAATTCTCTAGACTTCAAATTGATGACTCTATTACATTTTAATTTCTAAAGAAATGTATATATGAGTATATACTTCTCAATTTCTGCATGAGCTATGAGGAGAAGCAGAAATGCACTTCATTAGAATTCGAAATTATTTAAAATAATTAAATATACGAGTTTCATGAAACACGTAAAGATTAGTAAATTTAGTTTTTCTTTTACAAAATTAAGGATGAAGAACGAGCACACAGTCCACCTGTTGGTAAAGATGCTGTAACCCAGAGATAACTACATCTATCCTCGAATTAGAATCAAAATGCAGATGTGTTGTCACCCCTTAGGACTAAGATAGACTGCCTCGTTACTTGTAAAAGGGATATTTGGTTCTTGTCGCTTACCATACAAAACACAGCAGCGCTATGCTGCTAATTCACGCTAGTATTATGTGCGATCGTGATCCTTCCACGTTCAAGCCGATCCATTCCTACTGCAGCCACAATTTGCTGCGGCATGGCTCTACCATGTAAATTAATTTATAGTTACACGGAAGCCTTTTCATACAGCCAGAGGTCACAACGCATCTGTAGCTTCCTTTGCTTCAAGTTAGTTGCAGGTGTCCATGGGCTGCAATAGCCACTTACCATCAGGTGGGTTGTAAGTTTATGAAAAAAAACATCTTCAAACAAAACAACAAAACAAACAAATATTTTCTCGCATATTTATAGTTTTCGCTTTAATTTTCATTTCAATAGAGGTTTACGACGCCTGACTTGCTTAGACAATCATTTTGAAAGCTAAAATTGAAATGGTGGATAACGTAAGTAAGTCCATTTAGAGATACGTCTTTACCGGCTTGGGTATAAATTTACAGAATTAGTTCATTGATTTGATCCTATCTTAAAGAGACCCGGAGGTCTGTGTTTGTTCGAGCGGCCTGTTGAAACTGATAGTGTAATAATTTTCTTTAAACTGATGATATAGTTTTCACGTCTTGTGACTGCTATTAATTTGACTCAACTAATTTCAAAGGAAATCATTCTGACCTTGTCTACTTTGTCTGTTTTTGTATTTGTTGATATTCATAACTATAATCATCATCATTATCGTCCTATTTCATTAATCATCATCATCATCAAACTATTTTTATAAAGTTTTTTTTTATAAACTGTTTCACTGCAGGGCTGAATTAAAAACTTATTCTTGTTTCTTGAAGATCTTATGTTATTGATTTTAACACGTTTTAATTAATGCACTTTCTTGTCTATCTGTCTGTTCGGCACGCAATTGATTATGAACTTACTTCGCCACAGGACATAGGACTACGTTCAGTGAACTTCCGATGAAGTAGAGACTTGAAACTTGAAACATAACTCAGAACTGGTTCATTGATCATTATTCGTCACAGCCTATCAAAAGTCGTTCATAGGCCTTCCTTAATCCCCCCCAAACAAGGGTTTCCACCTTGTCTTGGCGGGGGGGCTTAGTAGCCGTGGCTTGATCACCCGCGGTGAACAAAGAAGAACCCCTTGGCTGGCCCGTGGTGTAGGGCCGGCCCGAGGTGGCCACCTGAGTGGGCTAGGCGAGCCCACATCGGATGTATGTCGGTGGGCTGCGGCGAGGGGTGTCCTCTCCCTACCACTGCAGCCAGGTGGGGCCGCGGGGAGAGGAGTGTCGGTATTGCGAGGCGCCGCTCTCCCTACGCTCCGCGGCCGAAACTTGGTTGGAGCCAGAGACCAGATCCGCGCTGTGGTCGAGAAAGCCGGTGCTACCGAGCGCTTGATTTTCCTGGCCCGTTACGCAGGTAGAGTTGGAGGCCGTGGAGGGGGCGTGCCTTGTGTTCCTGGTGCGCCTTGCCTGAGGAGGAGAATGGGGAGGAGAGGTCATCCCCCGAGGTGAGGCTGCCATGGGGCGGCCGGCGCCGGTGGGGCCGCGGATGTGTGCGAAAGCGTTCCCATGGTCCTGTCAATATGCGGCGAAGGTGAAACACCATGGGGTTTTCGTCGGTGCGAGTCCGACATAACTCGTCTTTGCCCCGCGAGGCGGGTATGCGTAGGCATTTCCCCATGTAAAAAACAATGGCCTTCCTTCATAAATTGGCTCATATATAATATTTCCTATATTTGCCATACTTGCCATGTTCGGCAGGCGGGTAGGCAACCGCAGTTTTTTATTATTTTGAGTCGTTATCAGAAAAATACTGTTGAAAACTTCTTGTTTTATGTCCCATAGTTGCCTCTTGCGACACCCACGGGACGTAATACGACAATTGATTCTCTTACATCGTAGATAAATAATGATTAGTATGTATTTTATGTTGATCTCTCTTTTGATCCTTAGAATATATTAGGTCTTTGAGTACCTATGAAAGTGCCGTTTTTATGAAATAAGTTAACGTAATTTTTTTTCTATATTTTTTATTTCTATTAATCAAAGTAAACACCCATGCAATCGATGCATCTTTGCCAACGCAGTGGCAGTTTATTGATGTCTTTCTTGAAGAAATCAGCTGGACGGGAGACAACAAATTCTTCAAAGGCATTTTGTACTGCATCTCGGGTATTGAATTTTATTCCGATAATTAATGGAATCAGGCGTTACTTTGCGGAAATCCATTATATTAAAGTTGGAAAAATTTACTTTGCCAATATCCGCTCAATAAAATAAAATGATGTGTCTTACCTAGTTTGAAGAGCATCTCCGCCCTCCTCAATTGCGTGCACTATCCCCGTCACCAATAATCCCAGAACCACTACTCCTACCACCACTACACTAGGAAAGACACACCACCGACGACAAGACGACGTGTTTCGCCTCTACACGAGGCATCTTCAGGCGTAGTAGACTCTACGGTTGCTGACCGCTAAGTGAGCGGCGAGCCTTTTTGCGCCCAATGCAAGGACACCTCGCGGAGGCAGGAGGAAGGCACTTACCGTTCAATGGTGAGCGCGGGTGCACAACACAACCGCACGGGGTGGCGGCGCTAGCTGAGGGGACGGGACGGGACTGACGTTCAATTCCTCGAAACTGTACTGACTGAGGAGAAGACCCGTACGGGGACGGGTGCTAGGGCAGCTGGCGGACTCGCTAGCGCACGACCGCACGGGGCGACGGCGCAGCGGAATGTGGCTGTTTCAGCGGCGAGCCAAAACAGCTGCTATTTATAAGACTCGCTGATGCAACCGCTCCCCACTTAAGTAGCGAGCGACCGCATCGTGCGATAAAACATGCGTCCAATCACCACCTGACGTACGCAGCCGCCTGCTATTAAATTAATAACAAACCGCTTTAATAGAATTTTATTCCCGCCAAAACCTATCGAAATTCTGGAAAAGTAGAAGTCTGTAGGCGCAAGGTCTGGTGAGTACGGCGGATGACGGAGAGCTTCCAACCCCAGCAGGGGGTGTAACACCGCCAACTTTATGACTCCGGACTACTACTGAAAATTTCTTTACAGAAAAACCAACATGGGACATGAACCCGGGACTGCATGATCAGCAGTCGCGCTTACGACCGCAGACCAACGAGGCAGTCATTGAAAATAATGATATAATTATGAATGTAAAATAAATTTAAAAATGTCTCCCGGTTAATACTACGAGTACAAGCTTCCCAGTAAGAAGAAGAAAACTTAAAATATAAATAAATAAAAAACTAAAAAAAAAACTACAATATGCTACAGGAAAATAGAAATATCATCAAAGGTTTACCTACTAAATATTGTGCTGACTATAATATTCGGAGACTGCTTGAGTAAATAGGCTCCACATTATCAATACTAAAATTTGGTTAGCTTGCCATTTCAGAATTGGGTTAATAAAGGTGCTGAGCAAATATTAGTTTAATATATTTATTGTACCCATGTATTATTTTATACTTTAAATTATTTACAGTAGTAAATAGTTACTATGAAGTTTTAGGTTATTCAAGTTCTTATAACTACTTATAATATCCCATTGTTAATTTTATTGGCTTATAAATTTGCATATTTGGTAGTGAGGTGCAAAAATATATACCACTCCATAATATCATCTCGTGGGTGTCGTAAGGCGACTTAAAGAAACTCAACTAGGACATGGGTAGTAGCATCTTCTCAACAGCTGAATAAGGCCGGCAACGCATCTGCAATTCCTCTGGTTCCCCTGGTGTTGCAGTTGTTCATGGGCGGCGGTAGTCACTTACCATCAGGTGAGCCGCATGCTCGTTTGCCCCCTCTCCTATAAAAAAAAATATAACAAACTGCGGGTGCCAACTCACTTGCCAAAAGTAGCAATTATGGCAAATATCCTTCCTATGAAACAATTTATGAGGGAGGCCTATGTCCATCAGTGGACTTTTGATAGGCTGTAATGGTAATGATGTACATCTGTAATATTCTAGTGTCATCATCATCATCATTACAGTCCTTCACAAGTCCACTGCTGAACATAGGCCTTCCCCAAGGAACGCCACAGAGCACGGTCCTGAGCCACCTGCATCCATCGACTTCCTGCATGTCTTACCATCGTCGTCGTCACTCCATCTAGTATACTAGAATATTATTGATGTGCGTGTGTTGTGGTCGAAGTTATGTATACAAATTGTTGTTATACCGTATATATAATCAATATATAAATTTATTCATAACAAAAACTGCAGGGTCGATTCTGATAAAACCTCAATCAAGTTTCAATTACATAATTGTGCATCGATCGAAACCAATACTACGTCGATATTATTTTTTTTTCGAGATATTCGTGGCGAGAACTTACCACAAACGCCCATACGTATCCATTCATTACAGTCTATAAAAGTCCACCGCTGAACATAGACCTCCCCCATAAATTGCCTCATTGTAATATCCCCCATATTGGCCAGTTATTCTATAATTTTAGTTGTCATCAGGAAGATTGCGCGACACCCAGTGGACGATATATGGTAGTGGATATTCTTAAACCGCAACTACACGGTTAACGTATACGTAGTTTTTATTTCCATATAAAGTGCATCTCAGAGAGGAACACTTTGAACAGGGAAGATGTACGATCAAGAGCTATGAGAGAACTACTGAAGTGAAGGTAATATTGCACTCCTTTTTGGTGTGCATGTATGCTAATGAAATCCCTGTTATTAAAAAAATATTCATTAACTTACGTGAGTCTTTACGTAGAGCCACGCTACAGCTATGCTAGCTATATATCGCTGCAGCACAAATTGGTCGACCCGATCGGGGTAAGATCACGCACTCACAGAATACCAGCTTGAAACAGCAGAATAATGCTGCTGTGTTTCGTATGCCGAGTGTAGAGAACCGAATACCCTTTACCCACTACTGGTAACGAGGTATGCCATCTTAGACCTCAGGAGTAACAACGCATCTAGATTTTGATTCTTAATCGATGACGGATGTAGATTTCTATGGACCATAGCATCCACTTACAATCAGGTAAACATATGTTTGTCAAGGATTAGGAGCTATTACAAAAGATGGATAATATTGTTACCGATGAAGATAAATGTTTTGATAAAACATAAATTCTAATACTATGATTATCACGTCTTTGACAGGGACAACTATGTAGTATAGATAAAAATATTTATCAATATTTAGGTGTGCATATGTATTGAAAAGAAACATTTTTTAATGTAAACTTGGTTCCATACACGGGCTTATGTGTTTTCATGGTCAACGGTAGAATAGAATAGAATAATTTTTATTCAATATTGATTACAAGTAATTCTTATTGAAAGTCATTTTTACTTTACCACTGGTTCGGAAAAACTCCAGTCCTGAGAAGAACCAGCAAGAAAAGTGGGACTTTTTTAAAAATAAATTTCACAATATAAGTAAATGGTTACAAACTATTTATAAAATTTATTTTAGAAACAGCTTGGAAGCGACCACCTCATTCCCAGGGTTATTATCAACCATGTATTCATTTATATTATAATAACCCTTTTATACAGTTTTGTTTAATTAAATATTTAAACTTGGTAATAGAGACCTTGTATATTTTCTGGGACTTTGTTGTAATAGCGTATACATTGCTCAATAATGAATTACTGACTCTGTGGAGTCGAGAAATCTTAACTGTTTAAATATCGATAAATCAAAGAACTATCCTTTTCTTGATTGGGGCGTATCGCATCATACTGGTTATATATAACTTTTGAGCCATGAATTTAAGCTATAATGGGGTATACCGCATAAAATTAAACCTTAGGTACTTTGAAACAAGGAAACAAAGAAACTAAGCAAAAGGAACGAAAACATAATTACTTGGCCATTCCTTGCAAAGTAGTCATAAATAAATTTCTATGATAATTTTTAATTCATTTCGTCATGTGATGCGCCGATTTTATTTAATTAGCCGTCTGACAGTTACCACATTTTCCAAAATAATCGCAGTTAATGAACGAACTTCACGAATCTCATCATGGAAAACCGTGACCATGATTAAATTCAGCGTACATAACAAATAGCAGCTTAATGCTGCTGTGTTTCGTATGGTGAGTGTAGAGAACCGGAGACCCTTTTACTGGAAAAGAGGCGTTCTATCTTAGTACTCACGGCTGACAACGCATCTGCATTTAAATTCGCAAACGAAGATAGATGTAGATGTCTATGGGCCACAGCAACCACTTACCATCAGGTGGACTGTGTGCTCGTTTGTCACCCTTATTCTATAAAACAAAAACACATACGTCTGACAGTTCTCAAATGTGGTGTTTCAATCCCAAAGGCATTTGGAAGGTGAGCGCTGCACTTTTGAGAAGAATGTAAACTTTAAAATTAAAAATATTTTAAACTTTTAAAAACATCACTCTAAAATATTTTGCGTTAAATTTATTACTCATAAAAATAAATTGACAAGCGATTCCATAGATGAAATTCTTATTTTTAAAACGTTTGGAATTACAATATTCATGATGGAACAGGAGTGCAAAACTTTCAGTGTAACCATTTTGAATTATATATTACTAGCGATCCGTCCCGACTTCGCACGGTTGCTTTTTGTATCTTGACAAAACGCCATCTACCGGGTCCAATTTTGAATTTATCAACATAATCATACACACAAAATTTCATCAAAATCGGTCCAGCCGTTAGGAGGGTTAAGTCACATTCACACGGACAGAAGAACTATATAATATATAATATGCATGTATTATATATTATAACACATCTAAACCTTTATCTTGAATCATTTTATCTATGAATGAAAACCGCATTACAATCCATTACGTAGTTTAAAAGATCTAAGCGTACAAACGGCGGGAAGCGACTTCGTTTTATACTATGTAAAGACTGGTAACGTACGCATATCATGCATGCTGGTCATAGTGCACAAATAAGAATGAAATATACAAATAAATAGTGGAATGACTCCTGACACTTCAAAAGATATTATGACATTATGACATCATTTACGAAATAGTTAAATTTCAAGTATTGTGGCAGGTGTGAAGTAATCTCAGTATTTTATTTTATTTTACTGGATGTCTAAATCTGTATAATACATGCATATTATATACTAACTGTTCCCGCGACTTCGCCTGCGTGAAATGGGTTTTAATTTTTTGCGCGGAACCTTAATTATTTTCCTAAAACAAAAGTAGCCTAAGTTACTCCTTACAACAACAGCTATCTGCCAGTGAAAGTCCCATCCATATCGGTTCTCAAGTTTTTGTGTGATGCGTGTTCAGACAGACGTCGTGTTAGATTTTATTATAGTATAGAACATAGAAGATATAGATATAGATATATATAGATTATATAATTATACAGTCCGTGTGTATGTGACTAAACTCCTCCTAAACGGCTAGACCGATTTTGATGAAATTATGATAAATTATGATTTGATAAATTATGTGTGTGTGTGATTAAGTAGCTTAGAAAATGGTTTAGATTCGCAATTAGACCCGGTAGGTGGCGTTGTTGCCGAGATCCAGAAATCAACCTTGCGAAGCCGCGGCGGATCGCTAGTTAAAATATAAAATTAAAACATAACAAAGAACAATTTTGGGATTCCGCTGACTTAAGAATTTTTTATTTAAACTGAAGTGAGAAATGAACTTACATTCTGCCTAATGGTAAGTGGCTACTGTAGCCATGGACATCTTCAACGTACTTCAAGCTATGAAGGTTACAGATGTGTTGTCACCTCTGAGTTCTAAGATGCCTCACCGCCTGTAGTTATGCTGGCTCTCTATACCCTTCAGTACGACGCACTGTTGCTTGGCGGTAGAAAAATAAGAGAGTGGTACCCTAGCCAGACGGAATCACAAGCAGGTGAGAAAGGAATCCTACCACCAAGTTTATTTTCCGGATAACATTTTTTTATAGAATAAAGATGAATAAGTAAGTGGATGCTGTGGTACATAGGCATCTACATCAATCCTCGATGAAGAATCAAAATGCAGATGCGTTGTCACCCATGAGGACTAAGATTTTTCCAGTAAAAAGGGAGTCCGGTTTTTCTTACGAAACACAGCAGTATGAAGCTTCTATTTTATATGCTCGTCTTCTGTGAGAGCGTGGTGTTCCTCGGTCCTTCTCCGTCGTTTAATTTCGTTCTGTCCGTTTGTCCTCATACATTGCATCATCGTGTCAGTGTTTTTGTCATAAGTAGATAAATATTTAGAAGTGTCTGGTTTTGAGATAGGCCTGAATTTTAAGATTAAAAATATTAGGCACAAAGGTTCTTTTTAATTTTCGTTTTCGAGTAGGGTATTATAAAATACGGTTTTCCTCAAACATATCCTCACGTGTTTTGCACTACCTACCGCCTATTACTGGTTGATATTTAAAATTGTAATTATGAACAATTTCCGCGATTACTGCGAAGATTGAGCTCCAATTGCTGGCATATTATGTTATTAAGCCTGATATTAAACCAATTATCTCAGTAACGATAACCTCTAAGCTATCTAGACTATTTTGGGTCATAAAATATATCGAATTCTTCAAACCTGTTCTATTTTAAGTTTCAACCAATTATGTCATGTAGGCTGGTTTCCATTGAACGCATATTCATATTACTTGGAAACTAGCGACACGGAGAAGCGAGAAAACTTTTCCACTACCGATTTAACTTTATAAAACTTGTCACTCAAATGTAGTTAACAAGTTTCACAATTATAACTTTAGCGAAAAATAATTTCCTTACGTGCTTACGTGCAAGCTGATTTTTATCATATTATGTTTAGCGGAACGGATTTTCCTTAATCGTCTCGCTTGGCAGGCGGATTGATGATCCCAGTACTAGACGTCTAGCACCTTTGACGCTTCTACCCGTCCCAGTCTGAGTATTTTAGGTGATGAAACGAGATGATTATACTGCTATATATCCGAAGTCATAAGACATTATGTTTTAGTTTGGCAAAATAGTTAAGGAGTGTGAATTTCCCAAGACATGATAAAACTTAGGAGTTTAGCAGTTTGAGCAGAAACAAAAAGCTTTTAGAGATTATTTTACATACATATTAAATGTATTTAATTATCATAATATGTATCATAATTATTTTTTAATGTTATTGAATAACATTGTACAATTTTATAACATAACTCCATAACTCATTAAATTACAAACCTACTACAAATTCTAACCTCATCCGGGGTTGACTGGTAATTTGTAACCTTTGCTTGTCAATGTTTTAAATAAAAATGTGAATGTTCGTTTGTTCAAAATCATAAATCTCCGAAAGTTCGTCACCGATTGTTTTGACACAACGTAGCATTCGAATACGCGCGTTTTATATACTTTTAAAACTTTTGAGCCACCGTCACAGAAAAATCTGACCGGGTACAGCTAGTCAAAAATAAAATAATATATAATAGGTGATTTTATAATATTACTTCTCCTGAATAGAAAATACCAAAGAGATTTAAATATATGTATATAGAAAATACATACATCTGACACTTTCGCCTCTTGTCAACTGAATTTAGAAGGTAACTATCCTTCACAAATTTACAATATTAGGTTTGTTGTAATTCAACGCCGGCTTTGTGTTGGATTTATTTTATTTATGAGACGTTTATGGCGCGCGGAAAGACACCAAATTGGAAATCCGACAATGTTACAATGTTCATGTTTTTAGCCAAGTGCAAATAGAAAACTGGAATAATATGTAGGTAGTTAGATATTATACATAATATAACTAACAAAGATAAACATGGTGCCTAATTTTAGCGAAATGCCGTTTTTTTTATAGAAAGGTGACAAGCGAGCCGGATGGTGTGTAAATACTGTGGCTCAAAAACACCTACATCTGTCCTCGATTAAATAGTGACATTTTTTATAGTTTTGGAGGTTTAGAGAGTTTTTATTTTAGTAAGTGAGTGAGAATATTAATCATCATCATCATCATCATCACTGCCTATCACAAAACATATGGCACCCCCAAAGAATGCTACAAAACACGTTCCTGTACCATCTGCATCCACCGACTTGCATCTTTTAACAGGTCGTCACTCCATGTAGTGTGGGGCCGCCTTTACTTCGGTTACCGGTACGAGTCTGCCACTCAATTTGTTCCGTACCTTCACCCTCTTCAACCAGTGGACTTTAATAATTGGCTGTAACGGTACCGGTAATAGTGCGTCAGTTAAACGTTGTTTTTGTGGTTCACATTTTGCGGCTAGTGCCCAAATACTCAAACGCTGCCCAATTTTAAAATGCCGTTAGGTCTCGAGCTGCAAAGTGACTGTTACACCAAGAGACTTAACGACATCTTAAAACTGAGTAGCGTTTGAGTATTTGGCTAAAAGCTCCGTCTTCCTTTTTTTTTTGCTTTTATAAATGTCAGCAGTCCGATTATGTATAGCTGTTAGGTCTCTACAAATGCTTTATGTATTTTGTTATGATAATATTTTGTAACCTAAAATAAAATATTAAATGTAAAATAGGCATCGGCAAAAGTCAAATCCAAGCAAACTACAATTCCCACCGTAACACGTTCGCACAGCCGGTCTGAAAACCAGCATAGTTGTTCTTTTAATATACATAAGAGGCAAACGAGCATGCGGTTCACCTGATGGTAAGTGACTCCGCCGTCCATTAACAACTGCAACACCAGGGGAATTGCAGATGTATATGTTATTATGTTCAAATATCGGCTCCGCCTGGGCATCGAATCGTTCGACAATGTATCAATCCACGCGACTGGCAAATAAACAAACTTACATAACGACCCATTTCGTTATCGTTGGTGTTGCTAACAGTTGAATAAGGAAGAAACTGTAAGACATTTTCTCACTATGTTTTGGTTTTATGCACGTTTTTTATATACCTATTAGTAGTTAGAACATTTATTTTAAGACTTTGTTTAAAACAAATAAATTAAATAGATGAGTCGGACTGTGTTCCTCAATATTAATATATTCTGTTTAAGTGATATTTAAAATTGTTTTAAGAACGGTATTGGGTTCACCGACAACATTACTCTCTAAATGTCAATTTTCATGACAGCACTTTGAGATTATTAAAATTTTTGTTTGAGATTATTTTAATATATTTTTTTTTAGTTTGTCATTTGTGTTCGACTTTTACATCCTTTGAAGAGGTTTTTTAAAGCTTCTTCAAAGGTCTTTTTGTTACCTCCACACTAGGATTTTCTCTTGTATCGTGGAGGCATTTTACATACATAAATGTCACAAAGACAAACATCCAGACCTGGAACAATTATTTGTAGGCCATACACATACTTGTTCCCGTGCAGGATTCGAACCCGCGGCCCTTAACGCTGCAACTCATTGCTAAGCCACTGGGCTACGTTGCCTTGAAGGTTCCTAGTTCACATGTTCTCAAGTCCATTGCAGTCTTCGTCCACGATTTCCTCTTCTTAGAGCTGGAACCCGAAGTGCTCTACGAGCATGAAGGTTGGCTTCGTACAGTCTCCTTCTCACAGTTTGGTCACTCACAAGCACGTGGTGTTCAGACCTTTGGACCAATTGCATCACCATAACATTTGGTTGCCTTCTCGCAGCAATTTGCAAAAAACGGTCTTTCCTGGCTGTAGAGATGCGGTTTGATCCTGGATGTCTCTCCGCCAGCTCCCCGTGGCACAATAATCATAATCAATCACACACAGTGGCTAATACTAGCTACGTCACGTTGAATATCACCAGCCTGCAGCATTCCCACTGCTCTTAACATATTTTCTTCAGTTAAATATCGTTACAAAGTGTTGCCATTAATGGAAATAATGTTAGAAAACCCACCTATTTGGAAAAAGGTACCATACCCTATTACTTCCCCATAATAGACATAAACTTTATATACATAGATTGTTATCTATGTAAATTTGCATGATATTATTTATATTAACATAGCAAAACATGTCGTGCTTTAAGAATTGTGCCATCCATATTTGTCCATGTTTTAAGCAAATATATCTAATAAATAAATAAATAGATTGACAAATAAACATACTTACGTAACAACCCATATCGCTATCGTTGGCATTGCTAACAGTTGAATAGAGGAGAAACTGTAAGATATTATTGTCTGTGTCTCATTATGTTTTGGTTTTATGCACGTTCTGTATATAGGTACCTAGTAGTTAGAACATTTATTTTGAGACTTTGTGAAATATACAAATAAATCAAATAGATGAGTCTGTCTGTGTTCCTCAATATTTACGTCCTAAATTTAATTGAATCTGTTTAAATAAAATTTTAAATTGCTCTGTGAACAGTATTGAGTTCACTGCTTTAGTTACTCTTCTGAGAGGTATCTAACAACATTACTCAAGCATTTAAAGATTCACAACCATGCTCTCGGTAGAGAGTAATAGTGTTCTGTGCATTTACGTAAATACATAGACAGAAAGGAGTAATTTACGACCGAATCCCGCAATTAATTCTACCGGAACTCGGACTTTAGGTAAACGAATCCAGCACAAGATGGATGAGGTTAAACTTAAGACGTCACTGTAACTCCTGAACAATATAATATGATATTATGTTCTAAGTAACTAAATTGTACTTCAACAAACAAGGCTACAGATACGGTGTCACCTCTGAGGACTAAAATGGAATACCTCATAGCCTGTAATTATCGATACTCTATATCCTCTATATCCTCAATACCCTTCAGACCGGAACACAGCAGTGCACGCAGTGCTGCTTGGCGGCAGATTTAGGTGAGTGGGTGGTACCTACCTAGACAGACTCTTAGGCAGAAAAGGAGAAGGAAGGATTAGGGAATATATATAGGAATATATTATACTACTTTACTTTAATCAAATCACGACTGTACTGAATGGCTTAACAGTGGTCATTATTACTTGTTCTAACGCCTCCTAAAATAGATAGTTTGTACGTGGTAGAGCCATGCTGCAGCTATATTAGTTGTATAGTTGTAGCATGGTTGCATGGTCATGATCTCACAGAATACCAGCGTAAAATAGAAGCTCAATGTTGCTGTGTTTCGTTTGGTAAGTGTAGAGTACCGGATAAACTTTTTACTGGAAACGAGACATTCCATCGGTATTATAGTCCTCAGCGGTGACAACGCATCTAAATTTTGATTCTTAATCGAGGATAAACGTATATCTATAGACCACAACATTCACTTACCATCAGGTAGACTATGTGCTCGTTTGTTACCCTTAGGCTGCGTTTCCACCAGAGATATGCGAGGATGAGTAGCGAGGGATGTGTGTGTTAAAAACCAATAGAACCAATACAACTTCATTTACCTAGCCTCCCTTAGTACAGCTCTAGTGGAAACGGCTCAGCGGAGCGAGGTTTTTGTACATACAAAACAAGGGAAGGATGTGTGCGAAGGATGTGTTGCGAGGGATATGTGCGAGGGATGTGTTGCGAGGTTAAACACAACGAACCCTACATTCAATTTGAAAATTATTTAAAACATTCCTGTTTATAATAATATCTCTTTGTAAAATTGAACTTTGAAACTTTTTTTTTTCACAACAGCCATAGATATAATTATATTTTTAGCCCGCTACACATCCTCGCACCGCTCACCTGCGCACCGTTTCACAGCGTCGCTACGCATCCTCGCACCGCCTAGCTACCTCGCACATCTCTGACGGAAACGCGGCCTTATTGTATAAAAAGCATGCTCATTGCTCAATTAATTGTAAGAATAGGAACACACGCACACATATGCACCTTAAATCATTAGCAACCAACAACATGGTCATATGCACTTAAATATTATGTGTGAGTATGCAGAAGAACTGATGACTATACAATAATTTCATGAATAAGACAACGTATTATCACTAGGATCGTCACACTTTATGATCACTGTGTGTTGTATAAAAAAAAATTAAACTCTTAATATTATTATTCAATTTTTTTTTAACAACAAACAGTCATTATATATATTTTAATACCGTAATATTCATTACATATAAGTATATTATCGACATATTATAGTGCCGAAAAGAACTTATTTTAGATATAAAGGCATAAGTTAAAGCGGCGTACTTTGAGCAGAGCTTTAAAAACATAACAATGAAATAAAATGATGTTACAGATATAGTTAGATACTAAAAACAAATAAAACAGTGTTATTATTCTAGTGTATTTCTGCAAAGGCAACTACGGGTATATATTTATCCGCCTTCGCAATAAATTTATGCAGCGCTCGTAAATACTGAACAGATACTAATGTCTAGGCTTTATCATAAGATAGCTTCATCCATGAGGAGTCTAGGAGCTTTTAACTTTTATTTGTATTGCATATCGAAAGTCGATGTTACGATACAAGACGTGATCTCAGTCTAGAGCGAATCTATACATTAATACGTGCAGGGAATCTTTGTACCCCTTTTTAAGCGTATTGTGCGCACGGAGCTGTTTGAGATTTGGCAAAGTTAAATTTTAATTGGAGGAGAGTGAAGAAAGCTCAAATGTATTTATAATATGAGCACATTATGTCACAAATTTATTAAATAAAACAATCATTGTTTACGTTCATACTGCCAACGTCAATTGTCAAACACATAATATTCTATAGTCAAACAGTCGCACAGAGTACAGATTGTCGCCAAAGAATTTTAAAATGTTGCAATTAAAATAATTAGTGACTGAATGAGCTGTAAATTTTGTGTAATTTATAATGTTCCTTTTATAATAGTCTGTGGCGAGTATCAAGGCAAAAATATTATAAAATGAATGATAGTTTTATATATTAGTGTGCAGTTGTAAATATAGGTAACACATATTTATACTGAGAGTTGAAAGTTAAATACAACTTTATTAATATACAAACTTAAAAACCTAATGAATTACGGTCGAAATTCGACTACGGGCGATCACTAGGATTTATGATTCCGACAGCGCTTTCACATGTTTTAAGAAGGCGGTTCTAAATGGATGTTTTTACAAACTAACGAGCTAGAAATTGTCCCACTTCTGAAGTTAATAATATCTTTTAAAATTATTTAAATGAAAGGAATAATTCCCAGTTATGACTAAACGTTATAAAATATTCATCGTTTACAGTTAGCAGTTAGAAGTATATAACAGTTAACACCGCAATAGATGGAGTATGCAACCCAACAACAACACTCCGTAACATAAGCTTATTTACATGAATAAAGGAAATACCACGACACCGATTAAGCCTCGTAGGATGAGCTTAATGCTGCTGTGTTTCGTATGGTGAGTGTAGAGAACCAGATACTCTTTTACTGGAAAGTAGGCATTCCATTCCGTCCTCAGGGATAACAACGCATCTGCATTTTAATTTCATTCACTTCCCATCAGGTGGACTGTGTGCTCTTTTGTCAACCTTATTATATAAAAAATCCAAGTTAGTTGCCAGCATCGTACTTTATACTGCTCGAACCAGTAGAGATTTAGAGTTCTACCCTCACTTCTTTGTATTTTCTTTTATTTCGGACACTTATTCCTAAAAATAGAGTAAAACAAGAACTAGTATTTTACATAAATAAGTGGCTGCTGAAGTTCATAGATATCCCAAACTACCATCAAGTAAAAGATTGAGATAGTCTCTCAGCATGTAATTATATTGGCTCCCCATACCTTTCAAACTACGGGGGCAATAGTAGAACCACTGCTTCTGGGTGCTACTGCGTGCTGCGTACGTACCCGAACGGACCCAAGTTAAGTAATTAAAAAAGCTCCACCACCTAGAATCGCCAACGAGTTTTCCGAACAAATATGATTAAAACAGATATTTAAAAGTCAGACAGAAGTTTTCATTAAAGGCATAATTAATTTTGTACCGACGAAGTAGATAGGGAAGCTTCCTCAATACAGCGTAGCGGTCCACCCCGTGTGTAGCGGTGGATGCTGCGGAGAGAAACTAACTCCGAAGTAGAGGCCGAAGTAACCTCTCATACGATAGCAAATTTTTGATAGGACTAAATTATTTTTTTACTTTGATTTTAATCTCTTATTACATTTCATATTTCCAATTCTATTTGCTTAAGGGTTTTTTTTTAGTTTTAATGAGGAAAGCGTTCTATTTACTTTGGTAAATTAAGGCAATGTTTCTTAACATGTAAATCACGTACTATTCTGCTCGTAGACGACATAGGTCCATGTCGTTACTCAGGAAATATACGGACGCGCCCTTGCAGCCCTTCGGAGAAAGCTATTATGCTAAAGGATCCCGAATGGTACGAGGGTTCAAATGCCGACCTTCAGGACTTGTTTATTGAAGCAATATAATTTATATAACAGGCAGTGTAATCCGCTTAAATAAGAAGTAGATCCAACGTATAAAAACTTATGACAAAAATTTATGTTAGAATATTGGTGGATAGTAAATATTGCATAAATTGATTTGAGATTTTTTTGATTCGACGCTGCGGGCCGCGTTAATTATAAAACTGTGAATGCGATCAGAATGACTTACAGTTTTTTGTGACAGTTCTTTGTAGACTTCCACAAATCTCTAAATATATCGTGTAAAAATCGGACATAAAATTTAGGCAAAGAAGAGAGCATGGCTAGATTTACTAGCAACCAAAGCTGGTAATTCTAGCGGTATGATTGATGAGATTGAAAGAAAAAAGGCAGACTTTAGACGTATAAATAAGAGAGTACAAGAAGTTGTTGAAAGGAAAAAGCAAGAAAGAACGGATAAGAATGATAGAAGGATATCTGATAACATCCAGGCAAATATTAAAATGTTCTGGAAACTCGTAAGAACTGCCAGGGGACATCCAAAACAGCCTAGAATGAATGCTATACGAGACGAGAATGGCTGTATGCTGAATGATGAAGTTTCTAATTTAAAGAGATGGAAGGAGTACTTTGAAAGCGTGTTTATGAGTGAAGAGTCGTCTGAATTAAGTGAAATAGAAATTCCGAAAGAAGTGGAGAGAGGTAGGGAGATAAGTGTAGATGAAATAATGAAAGCAATGAAAAGCATGAAAGCAGGTAAGGCAGCCGGATATGATAGAGTATCACTCGAAATGCTAAGGGCTGGAGAGGGAGTGGTGGCAGGCCTGCTGTACACCTTGTTTAATTTATGTTGGGAACTGAAGCGGGTACCGGAAGACTGGTGCAAAGCCGTTATAGTCCCAATATATAAAGGAAAAGGGTCACAGCAGGACTGTAAAACTACTGTAGATCAGCTTGCTTAGCATGGTAGTAAACTGTATGCTAAGGTGTTAATTGAAAGAGTTATGGAAAAAACTGATGGAAAAATTTGGGATGCAAGCTGGATTTTAGAAAGGGATGGGGTGTACGGATCAAGTCTTTTCCATGCGCATGGTTGGGAGAAGTTTTGGCCAAAACCAGAAAGTTTTGTGCGTTCATGGTTATATACATGGTTCATACTTAGAAAGGGCTTATGATAGAGTGGACAGGAATGTGTTATGGCAAACACTTAACTCATTTGGTTTGAGCACTGGTTTGATACGGGCATTAAGGTCTCTTTATAGGAACTCTAGTGCTTGTGTCAGGATCAATGGGGTCTACTCGGACTGGTTTGGCATTCAAAAAGGTGTCAGATAGGGCTCTGTAGCTTCCCCGTGGCTATTTAACCTATTTATGGACAGTTGTTTGCAAACTTTGAAAGTTGAAGAATGTGGATTGAGAATGGGTGAATTAACCGTCAAATGCCTTTTGTACGCCGATGATCAAGTCATATTTGCATCGTCGGCGGCCGAGTTGCAAATGATGGTTACTTTAATGAACTGGTCATTAAAAGAAAGGGGTATGAAAGTGAACGCAAGTAAGACGAAAGTGATGGTATTTGAAAGAGAAGTAAGTAAAACGTTATGTGAAATAAGAATAGAAGGGGAGATGATTGAGCAAGTGGATGAGTTTATATATTTGGGATGTTTATTTAGCAAGGATGGTAGATATGATAAGGATATAGAACGACGAGTGAACGCAGGAAATAGAGTGAATGGGGCTCTACACGCTATTATGAAAAGTCAGAATGTGTCAAAAAAGGCACGTATGGCAATTCATAATGCTGTGTTAGTCCCTACTTTAATGTATGGTAGTGAAAGTTGGGTCTGGCAGAAGAAGCATGAGAGTAGAATAAATGCTGTAGAAATGCGGTCATTAAGGAGTATGCTAGGGCTGAATCTGAATGACAGGGTGAGAAATAGTGTGATAAGAGAAAAGTTCGGTTTGCAAGATGACGTTGTGACCAGGATTAAGAAAGGAATGCTTCGGTAGTTTGGTCATGTAGAAAGAATGAACGAGGAAAGAGTGACAAAGCAAATTTATGTTACAGAAGTGAACGGAAGAGTCGGGAAGGGACGCCCTAGACGAAGGTTTATCGACCAAATTGGCGATATATTGAAAATGGGCCAGATTGGGAGTACCCTTAACCGACGAGCGTGTATGCGAGAGAAGTGTGACAGGATCGTGCCAAATGGATATCCGTAGTCTCTGCCTATGGAAGTCCGTAGTCTCTGCCTACCCCTCTAGGTGACAGGCGTGAGTGTTTATGTATGTATTATGTATAAAATTTAGGAAACTTATTAAGGAAATTTTGTTTAAAAACATACCATAAATATTAATATCTAGCTCTTGCAAGTTCTCAACTGCTGCTGCTGCTGACAACCGATAAGAAAGAAAGTTTCTCTAGTGGCTGCCTCGGACTGGAAAACTGAGTTTTATGCGGTTCCCCAATATGTGGAGTGACGATCTAAAGTAACAAGCAGGTAGTCGATGGATGTAAGTGACTCAGAACCTTACTTTGTGGCAATCTGTTGCTATGTTCAGCAGTGGACTTGTGACGTGTAGTGATAAGTAAGCACTCATACGTTATCATAGGTGGTGCAGAGCGCTTGTGGTAATATAAAATAAATTAAAATTCATTCATTCATTCATATGATGGGGAATAGTTTGAAAGTAGCTACGCTTGGCTGCACCGCACTTTTTATTGAACGAAATTTTTATCGGACAGTACGAATTTGGTGGATGGGGGCAAGGGTAGCAAAAGTGTAAGATTTGACCCCTTCTGACGTAGTGTAGACGGCCTTGGCGGCTGTAAGGAAGCGAGATGGAATAATATCCATCTCCCTCCCATTTTTTCTTATCTTACCATGAAAGAAATATTATTTTATTTTAAATGACGCTTCATTTTAATAGACACTAGTAAATCATTTATTTGTATTTTTTTATCAATAATACAATACGTTTATCAATAATAATATATTAGAAGCATCAGTGGCCGGCTGCCTAATGGCAGGGCGCGGACCGCGAACTCGAAATGTCGTGGGTTCAAATCCGCCATTCGACTACTGTCATGAACTACTTCTAACACAAGCGTATTAAGCTTACCAGAAGTGGTTTAAGGAATATTAATATTGAAAACATGCGAGTGTCGAACACTCGGTTGGAACGAAGTTCCTTTCGTACTATATTATTATTGATAAACGCATTATATTATTGATTAACAAATACAAATAAATGAATTACTAACGTCTATTAAAATAAAGCATCATTAAAATAATATTTCTTTCGTGGCAAGATAGGAAAAGTGCGAGAGAGATGGATATTATTCCATCTCGCTCACACTATAGAAAGGGGTCGTGACGGAAAATCTTACACTTTTGTCGCCTAGCACCCATCCGTCAAATTGTACTGTGCGATAAGGAACTTCGTTCCAACCGAGTGTTCCACGACACTCACACTTGTTTTTTATTTTAAGTTGTTATCAGGAAGATGCTGCTGTCCATCTCCTATTTAATTTCCCTCTTTTGTCTCAGACGACACCCAAGGGATGATATGGCGTAGAGGTTTCGCTGGCGCCGCCACTACACGACGGTATTATACGAAATTAAAATAAAATATGATTAAATAAGTAAAATGATTAATATCGTGTATTAGTTTAACGAAGTTAAGGGCGGCCCCCACTCGATGGAGTGACGACCTGGTAAGAGATGCAGCAAGTCAATGTATGCAGATGGCTCAGGAGCGTGCTTTGTGTCATTCCTTGTGAGAGGCCTATGTTCCGAAATGGACTTGTTATAGGCTGTAATGATAATGATAATGATGATTAGTGTAATGAGTAGTACTTGCGTAAACTGTCTCTATCACTTACGCAAGAACTATTCGTTACCGAATCATTAAATAAATTATTATCTATATTTATCATTACACTATATTAATCATTAAAGAAACTTTTAAAATTTTACTTTTCTTAAGTTTTTATTAGTTGGTAGTATTTCGCGACTTGGCTGTATCACTAATGGCTTTTGTTATTCACTGTGTCTTTTTCCGCCTGTATTGTGAAGATTTTCGGGCATTATCTTGCTGCCTTTGTCTCGATATTTGAGAGGTTTCACCGAAAGCATATTTTGCACCGTTCTGGAAACATCACTGTCAGAGACACTAGAGCTTACAGGTTGACATGGAGACAGAAACGTATTCAATATGAAAGAAGGATCTTGTTCTTCTATTCTTTAATATATGCATATTTTTGGTAATTTAATATTATGAATTTCATCAAAATCTGTCTCACTGCTACTACACTAAAATAACGAAAAATACTCGATATATTATTAAAGCTTAATCTGTCCCGGATTTGAATTCCGGGTCGGGCCAAAATTAGTTATTGGGTTTTTCTGTCAGTAAGTTCTCAGTAGCAGCTGGGAGTCAGGAAGTTGACGGTGTTTCACCCCCGTGCCTCGAAATGCACGTAAAGCCTTTGGTCCTGATGATTGGCCCCTGATCTCCCTCCGGTCATGTCGCATTGCCATCCCATTGGGCTATGAGAGTGAGGCAACTTCCTGTGAGTGCATCTGTGGTTACGCACACACTAAGGCACTATAATCCTGTTCTGCGCAGACGGCTAGTCTCCGTTGAGACTGGCCACCGTCACCGAAATTCGGTCTGCAGGAAATTATCATTATTAATATGTTGATGATAACATTAAAATGAAGTGGCAACAGTAGGTTAGCTTAGTTGTCTAATAAAGTGTAAGTTTTCCTAATGATAAATTCGTATCAAGATGACGTTACTGTTATACAAACCGCTTAGACTTACACAATAGTGCCATGTAGTGGCGGTGTAAGAGAATTGACTACCGCAACCATCTCTTGTGTGTCATATGAGGCGACGAAGAGAAAATGAAACAGGAGATTGGCAGCATCAACTTCCTGCTAATAGCGTAAAATCATAAAAAAAAACAGAGGCAGCCATAAGGACTGCCGACAGAAGTGAAAATTCAATGATATATGCGTATATCATATACATAGGCCGTTATACTACGCGACGCGTAGTATAGCGGCTGAGCATGTCGCTCAAAGCATGTCGAGGTCATCAGTGACGCGAACCCATTAGTTTTTCCCCTACCGAAAATCGTTCAACGCGGCTAAAGAAGTTTTCACTTCAAAAACCGCGGTAGCCAACCCGCCTGCCAAGCGTGGTAAATATGGCAAATATACCCTCTGTATTCTATGGGGTAGGCATACGTTCAGCAGTAGACTTTAATAGGCTGTTATGATGGTTAAATACAAAAATTTACCAATAAAATTTCTCGCATTTTGTTGTACACTAGTGATCTACCCCGACTTCACACAGGTGATTTCTGGATCTCGACAACAGCGCCACTTACCGGATTCAATTGTGAATCTAAACCATCTAGGGACCCACTCAAACACACACAAAAATTTCATCAAAATCGGTCCAACCGTTTAGAAGGAGTTCAGTGACAAACACGTATAGAAGAATTATGTATTTAAAGATAAAGATATACATTATACCCATATCAGTTTACAGGCTAAGCAGGTTTACTATTGATAGCAGAACCGAACCGCTCGTATCTAGTTGTGCTATTCCGCATCACCAAAATTTTTTTTATTGCTATTTCACCAGCTTTCAAATGTCATCAACTTTTTCTGGAGTCAGTATTTATTTTTACTAGTGTTTAAAATTATGGACTCTATTAAATTAGTATCAATTTGATACATAGGTTATGCTATAAGTGTACTTTTATTAAAAATATTAATATTATATAAATATAAATATTTGCAAAAACCTAGTTGTTGATTACTGCTATTGGACAATCCAAAAACTTTAAAACATTGTTTTTTCAAAAGATCTGATGACTTAGTGACTTTTAAACAAATCGACTACAAATAATTTACAAGTGCTATTTATTAACTGTCTAACATAGAATCGTTGAATATCGCTTTCTTAAGACATAGCTTTACGCCTGTCATTCCCGAGGGGTTGGCAGAGCCGAAGAAGCTCCTCGAAACACAATCACAATGCCAATATCCAATATTCGCCTTGTATGGCATGCTAGGCAGTAACACAGTAGTCGCATTATTTTACGCTTACATAAATTAAGTATCAATTATCTCTCTCTCTACCTCTCCCTTTCTATTGTCATTTAATAAATATAGAGAAATGAACTTTAAGCATTTCTTATATTGAGGACGATTTTAATGAGTAAGGCAGTAAATTTTTAACAATCATTCCGAGCAGAATGGTAAAACGGGCTTTATTAACGACAATGTCGCAACGACAATGTCGCAAGAATTTATCCTACGTAAAAGATGCTATATTTTTGTGGTCAAAATATTTTGTATGATCATATGAACGCGTACACACCGTGCACCCGCGTACCTTGCCGGTTCTCGCCACCCAGAACATCGACTGACACGAGCTAAGCAGTCAGAGGCGGGGGTTCGCACACCCCCACTCTGACAGCGGTTAGATAGCTCAAAAATAACATCAACAGAGGGGACATGAAGATTGGTAACAATAGCAATTCATTAACCATCATCATCCTCATCCCCATCCTAATTACCGCCTTTCCACTTTTTAAATAGCTAATAGCCCTGTGTCAGGTGAAACTGTAAGAGCCGCATAGGCTAACAGCGCAAACATCACAGATAATAGCAATTGCTGCTTTCAAAACCAAATTATGTTATTTTATAGAAAAGGTGACAAACGAGCACACAGTCCACCTGATGGTAAGTGGATGCCGTGGCCCATTAACATCTGTATCTGTAACATTGTCACCACTAAGATGGAATGCCCCTTTTCCAGTAAAAAGGGTCTCCGGTTACACTCGCCATACGAAACACAGCAGCATTTAACTGCTAATTTACGCCAGTATTCTGTGAGACCGTGGTCGAGCCGACCCATTCGTGCTACAACTATGATATAGCTCAACGTATGAAATTCTACTCTAGTTTTAGCACGTTAAGGCACATCACTAAAACTGTTTAATTACTTTCTGTTGGTATCACTCGACGCGAACAAAGTGTCTCAATGTGTCACGAGAAAACGGTCGATTTAGCGGTTTCACACGGGTTTTAATTAGTTTTTCAGTAGCCTTCACAGATAATATATGAATATAGTAGCAAGAAATCGCTTTAGCAATATTTATATATTATGCCGAGCGTGGTAACTATGGTAAATATCCCCATGAAGCAATCTATTGGGTAGGCCTTTGTTCAACAGGGGACTTTGATAGTAAAGTAAGCAAAGTGAGTTTACTTCCTATATACATCCCACAGCTGGGTACATGTCTCTTCTCTTTTGGTAGGGGCGGGGAGGAGGGGGGAAGGGGATGGGGTCCACCGCGATGTGCCAATGCGTGTTGGCGGACTTCACATCTCTTCAAAATATTTTTTTTTGAATTCTTAAGACTTGTAGGTTTCATCACGATGTTTTTATTCACTGCCGAGTACGTAGTAAATCAGCAAATAAAGTTGCAATTAACAATTTAATTGGTGCCAACAGAGAAAGATTTCGATTTAGAAGCATGGTTCACCTAATGGTAAGTTATCACCGCCACCCACGAACATCTGCAACACCAGAGGAATTACAGGTGCGTTGTCGGACTTTAAGAAAGGAATAGGTTCTTTTCTTCAAGGTTCCTATGTCGTATCATTCCAGGAAAATCGCAGGCGACAGTAAATTCCACAACGTGGTTGTGCGAAAAAATTTATTTCTCAGACCTGCAGGTGTTCTCACGATGTTACCTTCACCGCTGAGCAGTGGAAAATCGCGATTTACAATTTCGTTAATGCCGCTGGGGATAGAACCCAGGTTGCTCGAAAACTGTAAAATTTACGGAACAGTTCAGCTACTACGACTCGTTACATTCACTAGACGATTTTAAAGACCGTTAAAGAGATGAAAAGGAGAGAATAAGTTGTAAAACGGGTTTCTTAATGCACGTTACTCATGTGAGTTATGGCTTTACGTACCTACAAGTGTTTGTCAGGGATGTCAGGAAATTCTCTTGACTTCAAATTGATGACTCTATTACATTTTAATTTCTAAAGAAATGTATATATGAGTATATTAAAACTCAATTTCGCATGAGCGGCAGAAGAAGTTATGGAGAGGCAGAAATGCACTTCATTAGAATTCGAAATTATTTAAAATAAATTAAATATACGAGTTTCATGAAACACGTAAAGATTAGTAAATTTAGTTTTTCTTTTACAAAAGTAAGGATGAAGAACGAGCACACAGTCCACCTGCTGGTAAAGATGCTGTAGCCCAGAGACAACTACATCTATCCTCGCATTAGAATCAAAATGTAGATATGTTGTCACCCCTTAGGACTAAGATAGACTGCCTCGGTACTTGTAAAAGGGATATTCGGTTCTTGTCGGTTACCATACAAAACACAGCAGCACTATGCTGCTAAATCACGCTAGTATTATGTGCGACCGTGATCCTTTCACGTTCAAGCCGATCCATTCCTACTGCAGCCATAATTTGCTGCGGCATGGCTCTACCATGTAAATTAATTTATAGTTACACGGAAGCCTTTTCATACAGCCAGAGGTCACAACGCATCTGTAGCTTCCTTTGCTTCAAGTTAGTTGCAGGTGTCCATGGGCTGCAATAGCCACTTACCATCAGGTGGGTTGTAAGTTTATGAAAAAAAAAACATCTTCAAACAAAACAACAAAACAAACAAATATTTTCTCGCATATTTATAGTTTCGCTTTAATTTTCATTTCAATAGATAGACAATTTCAACAGTCAATTCAATAGACTTGCTTAGACAATCATTTTGAAAGCTAAAATTGAAATGGTGTATAACGTAAGTAAGTCCATTTAGAGATACGTCTTTACCGGCTTGGGTATAAATTTACAGAATTAGTTCATTGATTTGATCCTATCTTAAACAGACCCGGAGGTCTGTGTTTGTTCGAGCGGCCTGTTGAAACTGATAGTGTAATAATTTTCTTTAAACTGATGATATAGTTTTCACGTCTTGTGACTGCTATTAATTTGACTCAACTAATTTCAAAGGAAATCATTCTGACCTTGTCTACTTTGTCTGTTTTGTATTTTTGATATTGATAACTATAATCATCATCATTATCGTCCTATTTCATTAATCATCATCATCATCAAACTATTTTACGAAGTTTTTTATAAACTGTTTCACTGCAGGGCTGAATTAAAAACTTATTCTTGTTTCTTGAAGATCTTATGTTATTGATTTTAACACGTTTTAATTAATGCACTTTCTTGTCTATCTGTCTGTTCGGTACGCAATTGATTATGAACTTACTTCGCCACAGAACATAGGACTACGTTCAGTGAACTTCCGGATGAAGTAGAGACTTGAAACTTGAAACATAGCTCAGAACTGGTTCATTGATCATTATTCGTCACAGCCTATCAAAAGTCGTTCATAGGCCTTCCTTAATCCCCCCCAAACAAGGGTTTCCACCATGTCGTGGCGGGGGGGATTAGTAGCCGTGGCTTGATCACCCGCGGTGAACAAAGAAGAACCCCTTGGCTGGCCCGTGGTGTAGGGCCGGCCCGAGGTGGCCACTCCGAGTGGGCTAGGCGAGCCCACATCGGATGTATGTCGGTGGGCTGCGGCGAGAGGGGTGTCCTCTCCCCTACCACTGCAGCCAGGTGGAGTCGCGGAGGAAGAGGAGTGTTGGTATGGTGATGCGCTACTCGCCCTATCCTCCGCGACTTTAACGGGGCCATACCGTTGATGCGGTGGTGGTGGGGCCGCGGGGGGAGAGGAGTGTCGGTATTGCGAGGCGCCGCTCTCCTTACCCTCCGCGGCCGAAACTTGGTTGACAGCGGAGCCAGAGACCAGATCCGCCGCTGGGGTCGGGAAAGTCGGTGCTACCGAGCGCTTGATTTTCCTGGCCCGTTACGCAGGTAGAGTTGGAGGCCGTGGAGGGGGGTGTGCCTTGTGTTCCTGGCGCGCCTTATTAGGAGAATGGGGAGGAGAGGTCCTCCCCCGAGGTGAGGCTGCCATGGGGCGGCCGGCGCTGGTGGGGCCATGGATGTGTGCGAAAGCGTTCCCATGGCCCTGTCAATATGCGGCGAAGGTGAAACACCATGGGGTTTTCGTCGGTGCGAGTCCGACATAACCCGTCCTTGCCCCGCGAGGCGGGTATGCGTAGGCATTTCCCCATATAAAAAACAAAGGCCTTCCTTCATAAATTGGCTCATATATAATATTTCCTATATTTGCCATACTTGCCATGTTCGTCAGGCGGGTAGGCAACCGCAGTTTTTTTATTAGTTTAAGGCGTTATCAGAAAAATACTGATGAAAATTTCTTGTTTTATATCCCATAGTTGCCTCTTGCGACACCCACGGGACGTAATACGACAATTGATTCTCTTACGCCGCTTCCACACGGTAGATAAATAATGATTAGTATGTATTTTATGTTGATCTCTCTTTGATCCTTAGAAAATATTAGGTCTTTGAGAAACGATGAAAGTGCCGTTTTTATGAAATAAGTTAACGTAATTTTTTTCTATATTTTTATTTCTATTAATCAAAGTAATCACCCATGCAATCGATGCATCTTTGCCAACACGGTGGCAGTTTATTGATGCCCTTCTTGAAGAAATCAGCCGGACGGGGGACAAAAATTCTTCAAAGGCATTTTGTACTACATCTCGGATATTGAATTTTTTTCCCTCCTAAAAGTTATCCAAATTATGGAAAAGTAGAAGCCTGTAGGCGCAAGGTTTGGTGAGTATGGCGAATGACTGAGAGCTTCCAACCCCAGCAGGGGTGTAACAACGCCAACTTTATGACTCGGACTACTACTGAGAATTTCTTTACAGAAAAACCAACATGGGACTTGAACCCGGGACTGCATGATCAGCAGTCGCGCTTACGACCCAGACCAACGAGGCAGTCATTGAAAATAATGATATGTCTAAAAGCATGTCTATGTCTATAAAATTATGAATGTAAAATAAATTTAAAATGTTTCCTTGTTAATACTACAAGCTTCAGAGTAAGAAAAGTAAACTTAAAATAATAATTTAACAAAAACTTTTAAAAAAAAAACTAGAATATGCTACAGGAAAATAGAAATATCATCAAAGGTTTACCTACTAAATATTGTGCTGACTATAATATTCGGAGACTGCTTAAGTAAATAGGCTCCACATTATCAATACTAAAATTTGGTTAGCTTGCCATTTCAGAATTGGGTTAATTAGGTGCTGAGCAAATATTATCTTATATTTTAAATTATTTACAGTAAATAGTAATAATGCATTTTAGGTTATTCAAGTTCTTATAACTACTTATAATATTCCATTGTTAGTTTTATTGGCTTATAAATTGCCTATTTGACAGTGAGTGTACATCCGCTAACCGTTTAGGGTGGTGCAAAATATATACCACTCCATAATATCATCCCGTGGGTGTCGTAAGGCGACATTGATAAACTGAACTAGGACATGGGCAGAAGCATCTTTTAATAACAGCTGAATAAATATAACAAACTGTGGTTGCAAACTCGCTTGCCGAACGTGGCAATTATGGCAAATATCTTTCCTATGAGTCAGTCTATGAGGGAAGTCTATGTTCAGCAGTAGACTTTTGATAGGCTGTAATGATAATGGTGGTAATGACGTCCATCCGTAATATTCTAGTATCATCATTATCATCATCATTACAGCCCTTCACAAGTCCACTGCTGAACATAGGCCTCCCCAAGGAATGCCACAAGTCCACAAGGCACGGTCCCAAGCCTACAAACCAAGTAGTCCTCCTAAAACCATAGCATCTGACTGTTAAGACCTGAAAACGTGAAAATATTTCAAGGACATTGGAAAATCGGACCTATTACAGTAACTTCTTACTGGGAAGTGAAATATGTTTTATTTCCATAGAAAGTGCGTCTCAGAGAAGAACAGTTTCAATAGGGAAGATGTACGACAAAGAGCTATGAGAGAAACACTGAAGTAGAAGGTAATCTCGCACTCCTTTTTGGCTTACAAGTATGCTAATGAAATCTCTGTTGTTAAAAAATTAAGTCACATGTGTCTTTACGTCGTAAGGCACGCTACAACTATGCTAGCTATATATCGCTGTAGCACAAATTGGTCGGCTCGATCGAGGTATGATCACGCTTTCACAGAATACCAACTTGAAACAGAAGAATATTGCTGCTATGTTTCGTATGCCAAGTGCAGAGACTCAGATGCCCTTTCTACTGGTAACTATGTAATCCATCTAGACCTCAGGAGTAACAACGCATCTAGATTTTGATTCTTAATCGATGACGGATGTAGATTTCTATGGACCATAGCATCCACTTACAATCAGGTGGACTATGTGCTCGGTTGTTACCCTTATTCTATAAAAAAATGTGTGCTAATGAGGTTGAAAATTATTAGCAAAACGTTTCCTGCTGCGTTTACTCATAATTCATCATCAGCATCATCACAACAGCCTATTAAAATCCACCGCTGAAGATAGGCCTCCCCTATAGTTTCCCTCAAAGGGATCCCCCTTTATATTATAGGCAATCACAGTTTTTAATAATTTTGAGTTGTTAACAAGAAAATGCTACTGCTCATGTCCTGTTTCAGTTTTCCCCTGTTGCCTCTCAGGCAGAGGATTATATCGGGTGGTGGGTTCTTTTTCGCCGCCAATACATATGGCACTCTATGTAAAATTGAATCTAGTTAACATTTGCAGGATACTAGAGCTGGTTCCGCGGAAATGAAGGGCTATGTTTCAAAGTCAATCGAGGTCCGGTGCACATTAGTTACAGTGTTAGCGACGCTCTCTGACACTATAGTAATGGCTTCGATTTTATGCAATCCCATATCTCATATACTAGACAGAATGAACATGGTGATTAATGTTTCTAATGTTAGGTTCGGTTTACGTAAGCGTTACTGTTGATCATATGGCTCCGGACTCGAATCGCGAGTCGAACCAAAAATCACTTGTTGAGTTATTCTGTCAAGAAATTTTAAGTAGCCGAGATAGAGTGCGCAATCTGTGCTTGAACATTGCGCACATACTCGTGCACTGTAAGGCTGTCCTGCGCAGATGTCTAGTCTACGTTAAAACTGGCTACCGTTACCTAAATTCAGTCTAGACATTATTATATATACTTATACACGGAACACTTTTTAAATTTTATCGTTAATTTGTTTAACATTGGTTTTGTTTTTGGAACAAGTGTTATTCTTATGAATTTTAGGACTTCTTGCTTGCCATAACTGTACGTAAGTGGTGGGTGATCTAGCCAAGTTTCTTGCAACAAAGCCCACTGATCTAGAGCTTATGATGTAATCATTTTGCCACGAAGTCACCACCGTTTTAATTGGATGGAAAGACAGACACTGGCAAGTTATTTTATTTTCAGCCGACTTAAAAAAAGAGGTTTTCAATTCGACTGTACTTTCTTCTTTTTTTATATGTATGTTACGCGATGTCTTCGTCAATTATGAACCGATTTTAGTGATTCTTTTTTATTCCATCCCCAAGGTTGAAATTTAGGAGATGAATTTTCTAATGTAACTATTACTGTAACGGTATTTGAGCTTGTTCGATATTCATAACTTTACTCAAAAGGATTAAAATAACCGGTCAAGTGCGAGTCGGACTCGCGCATGAAGGGTTCCGTACCATCGTAATACACATTTCTAGTAAGGGAGCCCCCTTTTAATTTTAAATTTATTTAAATTTTTATTATTTGTTGTTATAGCGGCAACATAAATACACATTGTGTGAAAATTTCAACTGTCTACCTATTACGGATCATGAGATATAGCCCACTGATAGACAAACGGACGGACAGACGGACAGCGGAAGCTTGGTAATAGGGTCCCGTTGGTTACCCTTTGGGTACAGAACCCTAAAAAGAGACTTTTAATCTAAAATAGAAGCCGACTTCTATGATCTAAAGAGAATGTAATAATTTCCACATAGTAGCTTCTGAAGTCGGTGCTTTAATACTTCTGTACGTCTATGTTATTTTTATACATAGTACTACCTTCTTACTCTAAATAATATTAATATGTTTACGCTCGAAAGACTTCGAACTGCAGTGTGCAGAAAAATCTTATATAGGTTTATGTTGCACTGTAGGTACTTATGAACTATGTAGAATATGTATTTTTGTTGTAAAATAAAAAATAAAAAAGGTCATAGCACAGATTTCTGAAGCCATAACGTGGTAATTATTTTGCTAATTTACGTTACAATTATTTTGTTCGTTTTATTTCCTTGAAGTCGGCTTTTACTTTTTAAAGTCTAATTTTCTCCTTTGATAAACGCATTAAGCCGACGAAGCGAAGTCTTAATTGGTATAATTTAATATATGACAACAAATGCCCTTTTCAAATTAGTATAAAATTTTGGCCTTATGATATAGTAGTATTCAACTATCTTAAATCCTACAGACGGCAATTACAAATTTATATGTAATCTTGCCTTCATTAGTTACTCTTTGTAATTAATTAGTAACCTTGTTGCTAATTGCTATGGAAGAGCCCAACCTTTATCCCAGTTTAAAGTGTTTTTTTTTTAATTTAACCTCACGACTCACCTTTAGTAGAAATAATAGTATTCTTTTGTGAAGAGTTGTTGTCTGTTAAATCGGTGGAAATAACATGGACGATACTGAACATTTTTGATTGTAAATTTAGACCACTCTTACAAAGCCCAAAGAACATTTTTTTTAATATGAGTGATAAACGAAGCACACAGTCCACCTGATGGTAAGTGGAGGCTGTGGTCCATAGACATCTACATACATTTATCTTCAATTAAGAACCAAAATGCAGATGCGTTGTCACCTTCGAGGACTGACTCGTTTCCAGTAGAAAGGGTCTCCGTTTCTCTACACTCACCATACAAAACACAGCAACATTCAGTTGCTATTTTACGCTGGTATTCTGTGTGAGCGTGGTCCTACCACAGTCGAGCCAACCGATTCGTGCTACAACCACAATATAGCTGCAGCTTGACTCTACCACGTAAAACCCGTATATCAATAAAAACCCGTGTAAAGATTAAAATTCTAATAAGTGAAAATTCTCCAACTGAAATTCATGAACATGTGGCGGATTCGGCCTCGAGATAACTTCAGATTATATAGACCACAAATCCTCGCAAAAGATCACAGAATCCGGCTAACTATAATTCGTGAGGCTATTGCCAATAAGAAAAATCCTAATTTCAATACAGAAATATTTTTTCTACTTTTTTTAACTCTAAGGAAGTGTAGGGACACTAGGATTTTTTCCTGAGGCAGTTTACATACATTTACATTGCAAAAGGACAAACACGGTCTAGAACCCGGAACAATTAACTGTAGGCGATACATGTACTTATCCCATGCGGGATCCGAGCCTGTGGGCCTCATCGCCGCAACTTAATGCTAGCTCAATACGCCACGCAACTATCAGTTATGGATAGAAGCTATTTTAATCAAAATAAAAAAAATTGACTTCCTAACATCACACACACAAGTAAGGATAAATCAACACATAATCGTCGTCACTCGACACCGAGACAGTCAGTCTGGGTGCGTATCATTGTTATCATCACGGCAAGCGGACGAAGGGTGCGCAGGAAGTGCTCCATTCAGCCTCTCATTGAAGGAAAACAGACACAATCACAACACAGTCGGCTGCGGACCACCGCGCGCGTCACTTGCCATCTCGTCCTCCACGCGCCGTGGAAAAACCGCGCGCGAAAATTTGACAATAATAGTTTTAAATCCTATCGACACTGGTAACGCATCTTAATGAATGTATTACTTTTATAATTTATAAAACAGCTACATAGTGCCAATAACTTGCCAAAATATATCGCAACAGCGACAATAATAACTGACAATAAAAAATTTAATTTAAAAATTAAAAGATTTAAAAGAAGATTGAAATGAGCGAATCTAAGAATATAGAAGTAAGTGGTAGCGTGATGGACGGTATGGCGGAGAAAGGTGGGGTGCTGGAGTCACCAACCAAAAAACCACCAACGGAGTACACCGTCTATCCGATCAGATGGTTGGTGCTGTTCATCTTCGTTCTCTACTCAGCATCAAATTCCATGCAATGGATACAGTACAGCATCATACAAGATGCAGTGGTGAAGTACTACGGTGTCAGCAGCATCACTGTCTACTGGACCTCGATGATATACATGATCACTTACATCCCGCTCATTTTCCCAGCCAGCTGGCTTCTAGACAAAACCGTAAGTATGAATTTGAAAAACGTGAACTATTTCGCGGCTGTTTCGTATACGATATTCTCATGTCCAAAGTTGTTAACGATTATAAAGTTATGAACCAGGAAGTATGTCGTTTTTAAAAGTTTATGAGGAAATTAATATTGTCTATGTAAAATATTTTACTCTCATCCCTCAAGAGCTCTAACCATAAAACTTTAAATTCATTATAAATTTTTGTATTTTAATTTTATACACTTATACATCCGATATACATTACGTTATCTAATTGAAATTTTAATGATACAAAATTTAACACAAAATTTGAATATAACCTTCATTTAAATATAAATTTATAGTAATCGATAGTCAGTTAAATTTCCTCTTTATTCTAAAGAAAAAAAACTATTATGAATTAAAAACGTGTCAAATAAAATCCGTAAAAGTAATTTTATTTTACTTGTAGTGTTCGCCTAAATATAACTAATCATTACAGTGGTCACAGATGAATATAACGTACATAACATAATCAATCCATCAACCCATCTCGTCCCGTGGGTATCTCAAGCTTCATCTATCTCGTACTGGAGCTAGATGTAATAAGGTTGGACTATAAATTCCCTGCAATAGAAACAACGTATAATTTTTTTTAAGAATAAGGGTAACAATCGATCAAACAGTCTACCTGATGGTAAGTGGATGCTGTGACCTTGTTTTCTACATATATCCTTGATTAAAAATCAAAATGGAGATACGTTGTCACCCTAGACTAATAAGGAATATCTCGTTTCCAGTAAAAATGGTCTCCTGTTCTTTACACTTCCCATACGAAACAGAGCAGCATTGAGCTGCTATTTGACGCTGGTATTCTGTGATAGCGTGGGCCTTCCCCGGTCGAGGCGACCCGTTTGTGCTACAACCATAACATGGCTGCAGCATGGCTCTACCGTGTAAAAAATACCAAATTACTGGCACCGTGATGACTGATCCGTTAGTCAAGCTTGATGTTTGTACCCAGTCCTTCAAAATTTGAAAAAAATGCAATATCCATAGTCAAATATCGCGAATCTTTGACGCCGCTTGCCACGTGTTGGGGCGGCGTAAGAGGATCCATATTATGGGTGTCGTAATAAGCGGTTATGGGAAAATAAAGAAAGATCTTATGGCCTCTGATAGATGATGATATAATCGTTTCGTATATAGCAGATATAAATGGTGGAGACCAGAGACGGGAGGAAATGCCAATGGTGTAAGATATTCTAATAAATAACTATGTCTGAATAAAAATAATATTTTTATTCAGACATAGTCCACAGAGATATTAGTATAACAATAACATATTCTTATAAACTAGTGTTAGTGTTTAAATTTTTTATATTTTTAACCTTTGTTGGTATTAAACTTCCCGCGTACACTACATTTATCTTGTTGGATATATAACTAGTTAAGTAATTTTTAATGTTTAGATTCATCTACTTCATAATTATTATATGAATACATATATATCTGTATATTATTTACGTGGTAGATCCATGCTGCAGCTATATTAATAGTATAGTTGTAGCACGAATGGGTCAGGTCGACCGGGGAAGGAACACGCTCTCACAGAAAACTAGCGTAAAATAGCAGCTTAACACTGCTGTGTTTCGTATGGTGAGTGTAGAGAACCGGAGACCCTTTTAGCTGGAAACGAGGCATTCTATCTTAGTCCTCACGGGTGACAGCGCATCTGCATTTTGATTCGTAATCGAGGATAGATGTAGATGTCTATGGGCCACCACTCCCCATCAGGTGGACTGTGTGCTCGTTTGTCACCCTTATCCTATATAAAAAAACCTCAAAGATAAATAAATAAATAAGTCCGTTGCGATCGTTGCGATTACTTTCGGAGAGACCAATGTTGGTGCCCAGTGGACTTTTATGATCTACGGGCTATGGGCACCACTACAACATAGTATATACCGCCAGTTAAGTTTTTCTTAATGTATTTTATTCTTTATAAAAAATATTTTTTCATTTTCCCCATACAATAAATGAAGGGTTCGATTGGTTTTAGAGACATTTGAACAGTTTGAAGACATTATTAAAATATGTAAGTAAACTCGTTCATAAAATGTTAAAAGTCTGGAACGTATTTCTGTGTAAATTTGAATGCTTTTGAAGGCCTAACACTAACTTGAAAACAATAACAACATTTAACATTCCTTGCAAGGTTTTACCCTACGAAGTTTAATCTTTCGCAACGACAAGGATAGTACTGTTGGAGTGTTGGATATTCATTAATTACTCCAAATTATTATTGGTGGGTGAGTGGGGAAAAGAGTTAATTCAAGGTAGCTCAGTAGACGGAGTTAGTAAGATCAATTTAGTTACTTTCAACAACTATAAAAGTATTTTTACAAATTAAGCAGCTTCGGGATATATTTCGCAATATATTTGGCGTTTGGTATAACACCAGCAGTAGAATCTATTTAGAGAAGGTACCGTTCCGCAAATTTCTAGACTTATTACCTAAGTTTGAAAAGTTATTTGAAGTTAGCCCCGCCGGGAAGTTAAGGAAGTACGTGAGGGCGCTTATATGCACTTAACTTTTTTATAATACATAATGCATAAACACTCACGCCTGTCACCCAGAGGGTCCTGACACACTTCTACCGCCTCGTTTACATACATATACGCGTACCTACGTATACATGCTCATCAGTTAGGGATACTCTTAATCTGACCCATCTTACATATTATACATTTTCATCTAGGCGACCCTTTCCGCCTTTGCCGTTCACTTCTGCAACATAGATTTGCTTTGTCACTCTTTTCTCGTTCATTTTTTCTACTCCTTATTTACATTAATTGAAACCAAATAGAGGTATCTCACTGTTAATGATATTATTGAATAATATCTTCCAATTAAATTTGAAATATATTATAATTAAGCTGCTAACTTAATTTATAGTGGTTATATCACAAATAAATCATTAATAAGTACCAAACCACCAAAGTATTCCTTTCTTACCAACTTGATCAGGATGGTTACGACATCGTCTTGCATATTTTTTTATAATACCGACGTTACAAACGAACTTACAGTCCACCTGATGGTAAGTGGCTATTGTAGTCCATAGACACTTGCAGGCAACTTCAAACAAAGAAGACTACAGAGGCGTTGTCACCTCGCCTGTAATTATACTGGCTCTCTATACTCTTCTCTTCTAGAAGTAGATAAGAAGGGGGTACGTACCCTGACGCACTTCTCAGAGGCAGAAAAAGAGTCCTGATAGGACTAACATAAAACTTTTCTTGTTGCGTACGTGTCTAAATAATTTCAAATAATCGTTTTCTAACACTTAAATACCTGTTCAAGATTAAGGAAAAAAAATAGTCTTATAGTATATTGATAGCTATTAATTCATAGAATAATAATTATCGGGTTGTCATGTTAATAAAGACTAGATTTAGTTAAAGTTGCCTTTGGTGCTTTAAGATATTGAAATATTATTAAATTTTCTGCCTAACACATCTGCATTTTTATTCTTAAACGAGGATAGATGTAGATGTCTATGGGCCACAGCACCCACTTACCATCAGGTAGACTGTGTGCTCCGTTTGTCACCATGAAAATCTATAAAAAAAATTAGTCTGATGTAAGAGGCAATGTTAGGACTTCATAAAATATTATGGACTTTAACAAAATTAACTTTAGTGTTGAGTTTGTGATACTTAAAAACGATATTAAAATATTAAGTAGGTATGAACGTATGTACGCAACCGATAGCGTCCATCGGTCCTTTCCTGTTTCTTCTTTTTCTTTTTTACGTTTTTTCTTAAACGTGTAGTTTCTTTTTGGCCAGTATGTTTATACAGCAACAAGTTCAAAAATGAAGTCGTTAACGCCAACAGGCATATTACACGTATGCACCGTAACACAATCTTTGTTCTTTCAATTCATCTTTTTTCGTTCAAGAATTCCTTACACCGAATCTGAACGTAGGCCTTCCCCATAGATTGCCTCACAGGACGGATATTTTCCATAGTTGCCGCTTAGCAACCACAATCCTTATCATGTTAAGAAGATGTTGTTGTCAATATTCTGTTTCATTTTCTTCTGTTCCTCTTACGTCACACACAGGACGATATGGGATAGTGGATTCTCTTACACTGCCACTACACACCGACGGCGACAGCTCTGAAATCTTAGAGTATAAATAAGCAAGCTATTATTAATATTCTAAAGTCTGAAATTGTTAATCGCAATTTACAACAGATTTACCACACGTTTGGTGTTAAAGTAAAAGGTCGAGAAAAGCTAGGCATCGTAAAGTACATATGCAAGCTACTTATGTTTACTCTAAGCTAGGCATGTTAAAAACCAGACATATTTAAAATATTTTGTTAAAGTTACTCTTATATGAAACATTTTATTCGTGTATGTATTTTTTTTTTTAATTAAAAAAACGTTACCCCCATACTAGGAGTTTCTCCTGTATCGTGGAGAAAGTTTACAACCTCAAATTGCACAAGGACAAACAACAAGACCCGGAACAATTATTTGTAGGCCATACAAATACTTGTTCCGTACGGGATTCGAACCCACGGCCCCCAGTGCAACCACTAATTGCTAAGTCACTGCGCCACGGAGCCGTCATTGTGGCTATACTGTATAGTTTATGGTTTTTATTATAATATAATTACACTATACTCTTTGTCTTTGACTATAGCAAGTTGTTCAAAAGGACTTGAATGATATATAAATACCTTAAGAAGACTACACATGGAATAAAACTACTTTTACGGATTTTATCGCATTTAATTCTACCTATTTTTAATTCCTGACGTCGCGTGCTTTGCAACACCCATGGTCGCGGAGGACTGAGGTGATTGACGTCTCGATATCAAAGTTGACCTGGAGTACCTTCAGCTTTTTAATTTATTACTTTTGGTCCGACGTCAATCACCTTAGTCCCCCGTGATCATGGGTGCTGCAAATCACCCGACGTCGGGAACGCGATAAAATCCGTAAAAGTAGTTATATTCAATATCTTAAGAAGATTATGTCTAAAATTTACTGTATACGAAATTTTTATTTATTGTGCGTGTCATCCGGCAAATTTGTGAAATTATTTGAAAATATTTTTATTATGCCTGCTTACGCAAACCGTACAAGATCATCCCGCTTTCATTTTCAACTGACTTCCAAAAAGTAAGAGGTTCTCAATTCATTGGAATATTTCTCTGTGTCTATGTATGTATGTTCTGCTACATCTTTAGCGCTTTGTCCGATTTAAATTACTTTTTTTTTGACATTGGGAACCTCAGCGGTGGTCCCATATAAATTTGATTAGAAATTTGCTAAGGCATCAGCACGACCGGGCGAAAAATTATTTGCCACTTCAAACGATTTCGATGATTTTAGTTCTTTAAAACACATTGCATGAATTGTGTCATTGTTTTACAAAACGTGTTTAACGAAACGAGTTTTTACGAAAAAAAAAAACTAGTTGCAAAACTTGTTTTGTACCATTTGTATTATTAAAATTCAAACATTCACTTTAAAATAATTATTATTTTATAATGTAAAGGCGATACGATACAGAATTTTAAACATGTACCTATTCCAGTTAATTTATTATCTTAGACAATACAGGTCATCTCCAGCAATAATAAAAGTTTAATGGATATGTAGCCCACAAATAAGTTATTGCATGATCAGTGCAATTAGGGCAGGGCAAATATTAGAATATTAGTCGCCTTTTACGAAGTAACACAGATTCCTTCAAGGATGATTCGAACTTGACTGAAATAAAAAAACATTGCTTGGGATCCTATAATTAATAAAATTAAATCCCAACACAATCATACAACTGCAAGATTTCAGGTTTAGGTCTGCTGAAGGTAGCCTTGGTTAACTATGACATTGGGACGTCGAACACCCCAGTCCCCCGTGACCTAGGAGTCAGTAAAGTACTCGAAACTTCGGAAATATAAATTAAGTTAATAGATTAATAAAATCCGTAAAAACTACTTCAATTTAAATGTGTAGTGTTGCATAAAAACATTTAAAAAATCACTGAGATGGAATGCCTCGTTGACAGTAAAAAGGGTCTCCGGTTCTCTACACTCACCGTACGAAACACAGCAGCATTATTGTGCTGTTTCACCCTCATATTCTGTGAGAGCGTGGTCTTACCCCGGTCGAGCCGTCCCGTTCGTATTGCAGCTATGTATAGCTAAAAACAGCTATGCTGCATGGCTCTAGTAGCTGAAGGGCTTATTGTTCAATAACCCTTTCGGAAATAAGAAAAGTCCGGTGGCCGGCAGCGGGGCTTATACAGTCTGTGCATAACTTTACTTTTTATGTATTTACGTTGCCAATTTACGTAAGACCGGTACTCGGTAAAGTCCTGTTTTACCATTACTTGTAAAATCAATTAGTTAATGTCCGATTGTATGACGAAAGACAATTGTATAACTGACGTTAAAAGTCAATCTCGGCACCGACAAGTTTACGCTAATGATATCTTTATTGCACTGATAGCGGATGCGCGTTCACTCTAACAATACACCTTAATCTGTCACATTAGATGAGTCATCATCACAATAAATGGGCTGTGAATTTCAAAGACGAGTAAGGTCTCTAATTTAGTTTTACAGGAGAGCGACGAAACACATTTATGTATAATCCAACGGACTCTAAAGTAGTACTTGAAAAGTTTCGATCATTCATACTTATAGGATATAAGACATTAAATTTTTTGGTCGTTTTTATGATTTATTACAGATGTTTTCATCTTTACATAGATAATTATTGTACCTAAGTAAGATTATTGATGACACATTATGGGTTTTAATATGGGACAGCCAAAATCCGGTTATTTATTTAAAAAAATCGAGAATTGACGCAAAATTATCATTTTGAATGTTTGGCGCTTAAAAAAAATTGATTCAAAACTATCGTTCTCTACACGCGCTTGTTATTTTTTTTAAACAAGTAAAGGTCACCAACACACGTGCCGAATGCTTACTGTAATCCACTACACGCTACCGTTTTAGATAAATCTGTCAAATCACGCATGCCTGCAATGTAAATCTTGATTCACTATACGAAACACAACAGCATAACAGCACGAAACAAAATAAAATGAAAATTCAATCAATCAATTACGACAGCTCCATGGTGCAGTGGCTTAGCTTTCAGTTACTGCGCTGAGAACAGCGGGTTCGAATCCCGCACGGAACAAGTATTTGTATAGCCTGCAAATAATTGTACCGGGTCTGGATGTTTGTCCTTGTGTAATTTATGTATGTAAACTGCCCCCACGATACAGGAGAAAATCCTAGTGTGGGGGTAACGTTTTTAAGAAAGATAGAAGATAGATAGAAAATATTAAAATACCGTGTTAAGGCGGTGCAAAAATATCCACTACTCCATATGGTCGCGTTGATGTCATAAAAGGTTACAGAGGAAAACTGAACCAGGAGATGGGCAGCAGTATCATCCTGCGATTGCCAACCCGCCTGCCAAGTGTGGCACCTATGGCAAAATCCCTCCTATGAGGGATAATATATGGTAATGGAAAATAAATACCTGCGGAGTTTCTCTACCCGTTCCTATGTATATACGTCCCCCAAGGGCGTTGTTCATTTTACATATTTTACATATAATTTCATTCTTTGATGATACGAAAACGTAAGTGCTAAGGGCGCTGATAACAAAAGAAATTACATTTTCTTACGAAATATATTTGAAATATATCGTTTTAAAATAAAAGTAAGAGACTCATAGGCAACTGAAAGCGTGTTCAGCGACAATAATACAAAGTCTGCGAAGCGTGCTTTGGGCGAAGTTTACCTAAGCTTACATAAATTACTCAATTACTTCTTTTTCTTTCTTTTCACTAAATGAAATAAAATTGGCAATTTTAGTTGCGTCTATCCATCTCTATTTAGTAGGGGCCGCCCTACACTCCGCTTTCCGGGGTGCCACTCGAGAACCTTTTTTCCCAATCGGTTCTCGGTTCTTCGAGCTTTATTGCCGGCCCATGGGCACTTCTGCTTACTGATTCGTTTTACTTAAATTGCTCAGCTTTACTAAAATTGAATTATTGATAAGTTAATTACTTTTCAGCAAATAGGTTTAATTTTATTTGATTATGTTTAATACAATGTAATGTAAAGAAAAATTAAAATAGTTTGTGTATTTTTACTATTGCATTATACTAAATACGCTACAGTTTTCTATTCGGTTATATTTTGTAAAAAGAAATGAATCCTGTATTTTAATATATTTAATTATTCTAATAATACTTTTGCGCCAAAGATACTACAAAGTTCACAACACATGAATATTATTGATTTAATTTTTAATATTAAAAAAATGGTGACAAATGAGCACACAGCCCACCTGATGGTAAGTAGGATACTGTGGCCTATAGACATCTGCACCTTTCCTCGATTTAGAATCAAAATGCAGATGCGTTATCTGAGGACTAATATGGGACGCCTCGTTCCCAGTAAAAATGGTCTTTGATTCTCTACACTCACCATACAAAACATAGCAGCATTAAGTTGCTATTTTATGTTGGTACTAAGTATATAGTTTTCGCGTTTATTTTAACTTATTCTTAAGACCCGACGTTTCGAGTGCTTTAGTAGTGACTAGGCTGTTTGACCTCCCCCCCGAACGTGTTCCCGCTTTGTCGTGGCGGGGCGGGGGGGGGCTTAGTAGCCGTGGCTTGGTAACCCGCGGTGAATATAGAGGAACTCACATAGCTGGCCGAAGGTGAAGGACTGGCCCGAGGTGCCCATCTCGAGTGGGCTTGGAGAGCCCACTTCGGATGTGTATTGGTTGGCTGCGGCGAGAGAGGTGTCCTGTACCGCTGCAGTCGAGATGGAGTCGCGGAGGAAGAAGAGTATGGCAATGCGCATTTTGCCCTATCCTCCGCGACTCTGACGGGGCCGCACCGTTGATGCGGTGGTGGTGGGCTACGGGGAGAGAGAAGTGTCGGTATTGCGAGGCGTCGCTCTCCCTACCATCCGCAGCCAAATCTTGGTTGGCGACGGAGCCCTAGACCAGATCCGCCGCTGGGGTCAGGAAGGCTAGTGCTTTTGAGTGCTCGTTTTTCCTGGCCCCATGGCCTTCACACATCGGACACGGGGGCGTCCGTTGCGTAGGTGAAGTTGGAGGCCGCGGAGGAAGGTGCGCCATGTGTTTTGGTGCGCCTTACCTGAGAAGAGGATGGGGGAGGAGTAGTTCTTTCCCGAGGAGGGTCCCGTTATGGGGCGGCCAGAGCTGGTGGGGCCGCGGATGTATGCGAAAGCGTTCTGGGGTTTTAGTTCTTGCCCCTTCAAGGCGGGTATGCGTAGGCATTTCCTCATGTAAACACGGGTTACCTTCAGCTTTTAATTATTAATTGAAACCTACGCAGAATGAGCGTACAGAATTGCAGTGGTATGGGTTTGGATTTGGATTTAATTTTATGAAGTACAGGATCTTAAGCACATGGTAATGCCCAGCTACCCTCTCTTTTGAAACCTTGAAAATCATCCTCGATAAGAATCGGTGAGGCTGAAATTTGTGGTAATCAAATGTAATAGGGTCCAAAATATGGTATCATACTGCAATGCTAAATTTTGTGCCAATTTACAAATAACGGTATACTAAAAAAACTAAACATTCGATTATTAGAGAGTTGTACTGGTATTTTGGCTCTAACTAGTTTGGCAACTTTAAAAAACATGTAAACAAAACCGGTCAAGTCCTTGAATTGTTCGCAAAAGGTAGGGTTGCGTAGTCACATGAAACTACAAAGCTAAACAAGTGATAAAATTAAAAATTTTACAACCGACTTCAATATAAATAAAATGAGAACATCATCAATGTAATAATATGCAATTGCAATTAATGCAAAAGAAATGTTGCATCAAAATCAAACTTTGTTTTTATAGACTACACTGATCATATTAACTCCTACAATAGTTTTTTTTTTTAAAACCCGGGTTATGGAGTTATTTTATAAAATCGAAAATAACCTAAAACTAAGTTTTTTTTTCGACGACTACGACCTATTTTAATTAGACACATTAAACACGGACGAACGTTATGGCTCTAAAACAGTGTAATCCACTAATATTAGTAAGAATTACGAGTCATAGCAACATATAGTCGCGTCACAGGATGCGTGACTAAAACTCTGAGATTTGCACGATCTTTATACATATTGCGAATACTGTGAGCGGGAGACTCAAATAACTATAAAGTAAACTATAAACTAGGCATATCGATTTGAAATCGATTATTCGAAAAGCCGATTATTTAGGGTACTATAATCGATTTTCAGATCGATGTGGACATTACATCGATTCGACGAATCGATTCAAAACCTCGCGAATCGTACTGATTCAAGAACTAGCGATAAAGTACCTAAACTGGCTGCAATATATTAGTTTTTTTTTTGCTGTAGTCGGACGCAAAAACAACCGGTCGTTCTTGGTGGATAATTTGAACACATAAAATAAATATTTATGAACGCATCCAAAGTCGTCGTTACTTACGTTACTTACTAATAAAAACAAGTTATCATTGTTATTTCTAATCTAACCAGTGGAAACAGAAACAGAAACTTTTTATTCAATATAGATTATAAATAATACTTATTGAAAGTCACTCTTTGTTTAATTACCACTGGTTCGAAAAAACCTCTGTCCTGGGAAGAACCAGCAAGAAACCCAGCGGACTTTTTAAAAATAACAGCTTACAATCATGTATGTTACACAATTAACCACACAAAACAAATTAGAAATAGCTTGGTAGCGAACACCTCATTCCCAGGGGTTATTATCATCCATAAATTCCTTAATATTATAATAACCCTTTTTATACAAACTATGTTTAATAAAGTTTTTGAATTTTGAGCAGGTCGAATTTTGTATATTTTCTGGGATTTTGTTGTAAAAGCGTATACATCGCCCCAATAATGAATTACTGACTCGGTGGAGTCGAGTAACTGGTACTACTAGCTTGTGTTTGTTCCTAGTATTTACAGAATGAATATCACTTATTTTTGTATAACTACTTTTATTTTTGTGTACGTACATTACATTTTCATAAATGTATTGAGAGGTCAAAGTTAATATATTAATTTCCTTAAATTTTTGTCTGAGCGACTCTTTGGGTTTTAAATCATAGATTGCTCTTATTTGCCCTCTTCTGTAAAACAAATATAATTTCAGTGTCAATTGCGTGTCCCCATAGCAAAATACCATACGACATTATGATATGGAAACTTTTGGTCATTCTCCTTTATACGGGACTACATGAGAAGCACTATCTTTCAAATAAAGAAGAATTATCAAAATCGGTTTACCTAAAAAAAAGTTCTGAGGTAACACACATAAAAAAAATAGTCGAATTGAGAACTTCCTCCTTTTTTTGAAGTCGGTTGAAAATTAATAAAACTTCTTAGTGTATTTTTTATAGAAGAGTGTGCAAACGGGCATGCGGCTCACCTGATGGTAAGTGTCGACCGCCGCCCATGAACAACTCCAACACCATGAACATTGCAGGTGCGTTGCCGACGTTTTAAAAGGAGTAAGCTCGTTTCTTGAAATATAATCTCTAATCTTTAAGTATATATAAAATCAATTGCTGTCCGTTAGTCTCGCTAAAACTCGAAAATGGTTAGACCGATTTTTATGAAATTTTTTGTGTGTTTGAGTGGGTCCTTGGATGGCTTAGATTCACAATTGGACCCGGTAGGTGGCGCTGTGGTAGAGATCCAGAAATCACCCGTGCGAAGCCGAGACAGATAACTAGTAAATATAGAATAGAATAGAATAATTTTTATTCAATATAGATTATAGTACATAATACTTATTGAAAGTCATTTTTTACTTTTACCATTGTTGCGCAAAAAAACCTCTGCCCTGGTAAGAACCAGCAAGAAACCCAGCGGGATTTTTTTTAAAAAGCACAATTTACAATATAATATTTTATACAATTGTTATGAAAACATTTAGAAACAGCATGGTAGTGATCACCTCATTCCCAGGGGTTATTATCAGTCATGCCCCATGAAGGAATTACTGACTCTTTGGAGTCGAGTAACTGGTATACCTAACTTGTGCTTGTTCCTAATATTCACAGAATGTACATCACTATTTTTAATAAAACTATTTTTGTTTTTGTGTACATACAATAAGTTCTCGTAAATATATTGAGAGGCCAAAGTTAATATAGTTATTTCTTAAAAATTTTCTCTAAGGGATTCCTTCGGACCTAGGTTATAAATTGCTCTTATGGCTCTCTTTTGCAAAACAAAGATAGTTTCAATGTCAGTTGCATTACCCCATAGCAAGATTCCATATGACATTATGCTATGGAAATAACTAAAATTAACTAATCTGGCTGTTTCAACACATGTAAGGCATCTAATCTTTTTTACAGCATATGCTGCAGAACTAAGTTTACAAGCTAGTTTAGATATATGAGGGCCCCATTGAAGCTTCGCGTCAACTGTACGTAGTGTATATTTTCTTTGACTGTAGTACCGAGAAAAACAGTGGATTCAACAAGACCCAGCTCCTCGCCACTTAAAAGCACACTGGTATTATACCATTCACCTTTTTAACATTAGGTGTAGTGAATTTAATACATTTCGTTTTATTACCGTTCAAAAGCAAATTATGGACGTTAAACCAGTGTACTACTTTTGATATAGCATTATTCACTTAGTCATATTTCAATAATTGCCTTTTTAGTCGGAAAATCAATATAAATATTGATAGATATTATATAAATATTGTAGCAAATTCGTTGCCGTGTGGTGGAGGCGTGGGAGAATCCATCATCCCATTTCGTCCCGTGGATTTCGTGACAGACGACTATGGGAAATGCCAGAAAAATCTTGTGGATTTCAACAGATGGCAATATAGCATCTCGTTTATGCCAGACCATAAAGTACCCAGAACAGCGACGGGCAGCAGTGTCAAAGGAGCGTGATGTCACATGAGTTTCTTTACTCATGTGGTGACGTCTTGTACTGCGATCGTCAATCCGCCTGACAAGCGTGGTTATTAATGCAAATCACTTCTACAACGGAAGAGGTTTATGTCCAGAAGTGGACTACGGACTGATGAGGAACCAGGAGGAAAGGCAAATTCACGAATTATTTTCACTGAATTTGCTTTTGCGTATACAGTAGAAGATATATTTCACAGTGTAATACAAATCTCCTAATTCTTTTCGACGTAAGTAGTTATACTTTCGTTTGTCAAAAATCAACGGCGTTTTAATCTACGAAAGTTGTAAAGATAAGGACGTCTATCCAGAAAAAAAAAACAATATTCTTCTAAAATTAAAGTGAAATTACCCATATGTTTTATAGGATGTAAGTGTACCCCAAGTTCCGTAGACCCGAGTCCTATAAGAAACTTCTTTTTAACACGCTTTTATTAGCTTGGTATGTATCTATGTTACGGAGTTTTTGAATGTGATTTTCATTCCCTTCAAATCGTCCGATTGATTTGAAATTTCGCACACTTATCATGGACCGGTGACAATAATTTAAATAGTTTGTCCCATTATCCTTGCCAGGATCCGCAGGATTTGTGAATAATTCACAAAACAACTACGATTTCTGTCAATTCAATCTACTGTAAGTCACGTAAAAGAACTTCGTTCCAAAAAACCACGCTTTTGTAGTTAGCCGCACTAAAATATAGAAAATAAATAATATTTAAAAAAAAACAAAAGAACACGCTTTTATAGATAACCGAACTAAAAAGTAGAAAATAATTTTCAATAAGTTTAAAATAAGAAAATAGTGATTAACATAAAAAAATCATTTTATTGTATAAAAGCGTGGGGTGCTTGATGTGATTTGTTGTAAATATTTTTGTGGTTATTTGTAAAATTAGCGTCATCATAAAAATATCTGAAAAAGCACCCAAAGCACCCAAGCGCTCGTTCATAAATTTCATAGTACGCGAATAAACAGAGTTCGATTCCCGCCGCCAACTATGAAATTGTAAATTGCAGCTCTAAGCGCTGATTTACCACGTACTCGGTTGTGAAGAAAAACATCGTAAGAAAACTTACATGTCTAAGAAATTAAAAAAAAATTGAAGACAAGAAATTCGCCAATACGCATTATAGCAACGCGGTGCCCTCTTGCCTGCCGTCAGACATACTCTGTCAGATATCTTAGAAGGAGACCTGTGCCCAGCGATGGGACATGTATAAGCTGTTCTTTACGTTACGTGTTTTGTTATTTAACATACGGATTTTTATATCAAAATCAAAACCGTCCGTCATGTGACACGTAACACGTTATTACGTTGCAAATAAATATTTATAAAATTAAAAAATATGAAACCCAGTGAATACCAATCATCGGTATACACTTCAGTTAACCGGGATAGGGGCACTAAACATGACCTGAATCTACCGTTATGGGCTATATTACGGCGGCGTTATGGATGGCGGATGTACTCGCTTTGATTTCCATGCTAAAGTGCTGGAAAACTCTTGCATTTGACTCGAGTTAAAAGCAGAAGCGGAAAGAAAAGCATTTTATTATAATTTTGTTTCGTATTCCTTGTTAAAGTCAGCAAAACGGAATGCTTATGGAATCAGCTCGATGTATGTCTGTGGGTCTGTCACAATGTTTTTCGCAGAGACTTCTCAACTTAGAAAATCGAAAATTTTCATAGTTAAAAATTAAATCATAGTAAAAAACACAATCACTTAAACACCCAAATAACCGATGGCAAGTTGAAATTTTGAATTTTTCAATTTAAGAGGTTAGTATTAAGGGTAAAATGGGAAATATTTTTTTTACATATTAAAAGAATTATCGCTTACACATTTATCGTTAAAAAGATCGTTAAGAATAATACATAAACACTTTGAAACAGATGTAAAATGAGTCACTTTATAGACTAAGACAGAATGCCTTATCGCGTGTAGTTATACTGGCTTTCCATACAATTCAAACCGGAATACGGCGGTGGATGCATTGCTGATTGTCTACTGTAATAGGTCAAAGGGTTGTTGGTACCTATAGTACCTAGCGCTAGCAATGGGACGCTTCCTAGAGCACCAGAAAAATTTCAAGAGCGGTTAACACTTTACAAACAACTTTATGGCTAATCTGCGTTATAACATAATTTATGATAAGCTTAAATTATGATATATTATGGGAAGGGAATGAACACTTGGCTTAGTGGCGAAAATAACGGCTACAGCTACTGGTTTTGTTCTAGGTTCGAATCCCTGTCGGGAAGTTAGAAGAGATTGGCTGTGAAACGGTCACTGTATCTAAAAATACGAAGTTGGTTTCACGTGCAGCTCGATATTTTATTCATTATTTTTATATAGTTTAGATGTTACACCACATAGTGGCGGCATAAGAGACTCCACTACCCCATATTATCATTCCGCAGGTATCGTAAGAGGCGACAGGGAGCAGGAATATGGGGAGCAGTGTCTTTCTGATGACAACTAAAAATTTTCTAGCTGGTGCTGCTGATTGGCTGCTTATTAAAAAGTCCGCCTGCCAAGCGTGGCAACTGTATAAAAAATACTCGTGAGAATATGCAATAGAATAGATAATCATATTTACAACTTGTTTTCTTCGTATGTCTTTCTCGTTAAAAATGTGTAATCAATTTTTGAAGTATACTTCTGTAACTTTGATGACTGTTCAATACCAAAATACTATGGAGCTGATGTAATTATGGATCCGAATGCTGGCCATAACAATGGCCATAAACGATTGTTTTTTAATAAATTTTATTTTGTACTGAATTTCAAACTAGCTTATTTAATAATGCGTATTGAAAGTAATTTTTTACTTTTATCGAAAAAAACTCAGAATTAAAAGATGACTCCTGAGATAATAAGCAAAAACCCAGCGGTTTTTTTAATATCTAAGCACGAAAATTATATTCATCTTTTGGTAATCGCTTACCGTTTAAGACTTAGCCTCTTGTTGCGCTCAAACCGGATGTTTTGAATTTTCAAGTCACAAACAAACAAGTGTGAGTGTCATTCGATGCATTCACTACACTGTCACTCTGCACTTACTTTGCACTTTGTTTAAAACGTAAGCACCATAATTCAGTTCCAACACGATTATTTAAGTGATCTATGAATAAAATAAAAGTTATATCTTGTTTTAAATAGGTCAAGGAGCTGCTACTTTACGTTCGTATTCTGTGAGCGTGGTCCTTTCTCGGACTATCTGACCCATTCGTGGTGTAGGTGTACGTTGGATTGTACCTCTGTCATGTATAATAGGTGTCATGTATCTATCTATACGTGGTAGAGCCACGCTGCAGCTATATTATGGTTGTAACACGAGTGGTTTGCTCGACCGGGGTAGGACCACGCTCTCACAGAATACCAGCGTAAAGTAGTAGCTTAATGCTGCTGTGCTTCGTATGGTGAGTGTAGAGAACCGGAGACCCTTTTTACTGAAAACGAGGCATTCCATCTTAGTCCTCAGGGGTGACAACGCATCTACATTTTGATCCTTAATCGAGGATAAATGTAGATGTCTATGGGCCACAGCATCCACTTACCATCAGGTGGACTGTGTGTTCGTTTGTCTCCCCTTATTCTATAAAAAAAAAGTGTGTACATGTACATCAGCTAAAAACCGAAGTGCGGACACATCTACGTTTAGCCGGCTACAACTAGAAGCAGCCGATTGAGGTCGATTAATCATACATATATTTATTTATATATTTATTCTTTATTGTACATCAAAATGCAAAAAGACGAGTAGAGTTCAAATAAATTATAATATTTACAACAGACGGTCTTATCACTTTGAAAGTGATCTCTTCCAGACAACCTTTGCGTAGAGGATTGATGTAAACAATAGTTAAAATAGAGGGGGGAGTACAAAAAAATGATGAAAATACATATAAATATAGATAAGCCCAAGTGATATAATATGATAAAGTAATTAAATGAAAAGAGTAAAAAAAAACTCAATTCAACTGTATTTTTTTTTATGTGTATTAACTTTTTTCTAGATAAACCGATTTTGACGATTCTTTTTTTATTTGAAAGCTTCTCTTGTGATCCCAAATAATTTGATCAAGGTCTGACCAGTAGTTTTTGAGTTATCCTTGAGAAGTTATATTGAAGTCGGTTGTACGAAATTTTTAATTTTACCACCTGTTGTCTGTATGTCTATCTGTCCCTGTATAACTGAACCGATAGTGATGAAACTTTACGAACAGATAGAGAGCAATGCCGGGAGGAATCTAGGCTATATTTTAATAAAAATATGCTGTGGCCTATAGACATCTGCATTTTTCCTTGGTTAAGAATCGCATTTTGATTGCGTTGTCACTCCTGAGAACTAATATGGAATGCCCCGATTTTTTTTCAAAGTGTTATGACCCATTTAACAGTTCCCACACCTAAGTTTAAGCAACGTGAAAGTTTACGCAATCGGCTGCGCCTAGTTGTAGCCGGCTAAACCCTAGGTTTAAGCGCCATTTGGCTTTTACATAATATATGAACACATACATTTTTGTAAGGATTAATATATAATCTTCACGCCGTTAATTTGGATTATAACATTCATAGTACCTCGAGTCCCGGTTACATCTAAATCATACACGACAGTGATCTTAACACGGAACACCTGCTCCTCCACTCTCTAATAATTTACTAGTGTAGAACTGTCCGCTACGTCAGGATATGATGTATACATTTTCATTATTTAAAAATCTAAAAGATTATCAAAAGGTAATCATGGTTATGAGACTTGTATCATCAATATCATAATTACAGCCTATCAAAATCCACTGCTGAACTGTGCCCATCTACAGTTTCAGATCCCTTTGTCGCCTCTTACGACACCCACGGGATCATATGGGATATAGGATATTCTTACGCCGCCACTACAAGACAATCTCTTATTTATTTACATTTCTCCGAGGTAGATATCTCTTCTTCATTGAGAAATACCTAGACATACCCATTTTGTGGGGGCAAGGGGTTATTTACGGGCTATGTTAGACTTGCACCGAAAAATGACTCTATTTTACTAATGCCACCAGTGCCATGCATTATGGGTGAAGTCTAAATAATTTTTAATGACTTACAATCTCCTACATCAGCCACGAATAAATCGAATCGCAAGAGACTGCACCCATTTTTAGCCCGCTAAACACTAATTACCGGATCGATAAAATATTTTATTCGACCTATTAATGAATCATTAGTCACTTTTTATTTATTTACTTATTTAGACTTTATTGAGCCTTACATATTAAGTACAAGAACAAAAGGCGGACTTAATGCTAAAAGCATTCTCTGCCAGTCAACCTTAGGGCAGTGAGAGAACTACGGAGGCGGTTACAAAGAAATATACATACACACGTACATATACATATATACATACATATACACACATACATACATATTTACACAAATACATAAATTTATATATTATAAGAAAATATAATATAATACAAGATACATAAAGATACTTAATATACTGATGAAACTAATATACAGCGATTACAACTATAATGATGACGGAACTTAGCAGTTGTAAAGCAATTTTAGATCTCGAACATTCTTCTTAAATGTTTGTTTGCAGGTAGGTTTCTTAATTTTTCAGGCAGGTCATTCCACTTTCTTCCGGTTTGAAGGGTGCCGGTAAAATTACAAGCACATTAGACCTTCCAGTTCAAGTCTCAGAGTGACGGATGTAACACGATACGATTTGGATCTCACAGCAATATATCAGCTGTATTGTTGTTGTTTTGAGCAGGGGATACAGCTGGGCCATCTGTTCGTTCGTTAAAAATGTTATTAGTATTTACTATTCCCGTGACCCATTCCAATAAGCTATAAGCTGAAAATGTTTTTTCACAGTCATCGAATGGCGGATTCACCGATTAGGGTGCTATCGCTATAAAATAATATATTCAACAATAAAAAATAATTTGATGTGGAATTAAACTCTACTATAATTACGTGGAGCCACGCTGCAGCTATACGAGGGACCTCCGTGTCCCCTTGCCAAGGCAAATATTAACTTCATACGCCAAAAAAATTAAATTTATTTCAATACATCCTCTCATTTATCATCTCACAAGCAAAATACGCGCTTAGTCGTGGCGTTACAGAAACCAGCCACTTGTACTAACTAACTAAATCATATCTTACACCAACTTAGATGTAACTTTTTTAACCGCCAATAGATTTCTGACATACTAAACATCTTGAAAGAAACCTAATAAACCTAATATTTCATAATGTACATAACTCTGATTATGTAAAACAACATAACTGTTGCATTATTACTTAATTCTATATTCTTGTTCTTATTCCTAACCTTATCCCAAGTTATTTGGACTCGGCATAGCATGTCTTCCTCTTCCATTCTCCTCTATTAGGCGTCATCTCTTCACTCACTCCTTTCTTACGCATCATCAAATTCAAAGTATCATAAAATTGCCCAATTTTATATTATTGCAATTTGGTACTAAATTTTAAACATATTATACGTATGTTTGTTTAAATTATTAATTGCAACGTTATACGAATCACCAAAACGTAGTTTCCACGGTGAAATTACGTCGCCTCGCCCTAGAAATACGAGCAAAGAGATTTAAATATTAGGTTCTTACATATGAAATTGCCGTTTTGTACGGGAGGAATATAAAGTCAATTTTTTTTTGTAAAATATATTTAATTAATCAAAGTATGCACCGTTGTTATCTATGTACTTTTGCCATTTCATAGGTAGTAGTTACACTTTGATGCCTTTACTAAAAAAAAACCATGGGGGCGAGAATCAATAAACTCTTTGAAGGCGGTTTGGACTGCCGCATCCGAGTTGAATTTTTTACCTTGTAAGAATTTATCCAAATTCCGGAAAAAATTGTAATCTGTTGGAGCAAGGTCCGGGGAGTACGGTGGATGTCGCAGACATTCCAATTGTAGCTCATCTAACTTAGTGGTTGTTTGTTGTGCAGTGTGTGGTCTTGCGTTGTCGTGAAGCAGCAGTGGCCTAGAGTGATTGATTAATCTTGGTTGTTTAGCAGCTAGTTCTTCCTTCATGGTTTGCAGTTGCTAACAATAGATATCTGCCGTAATCGTTTGGCCAGATTTTAGAAAGCTGTAGTGAACGAAACCGGCGCTAGTCCACCAAACACTCACAAGTAACTTTTTCTGAGTCAATTTTCATTTAGGACAGGATTTGGCTGGGTCTCCAGGGTTCTGCCATCGACGAGCGCTTCCGATTATCGTACAGTATCCACTTTTCATCACAAGTAATGATTCGATTTAAAATCCCTTCATTATTGTGTCGGTTGAGCAAAGTAACACAGCAGTCGACGCGTGTTTGCAAGTTCGATTCACTCAATTCATGAGGTACCCATCGCTCAAGTTTTTTTACTTTCCCGATTTGCTTTAAGTGGATTAATACAGTTTTATCACTTACCCCGAAGCCTGCAGCTATCTCTGAAGTGCTTTGTGATGGATCCGCTTCCACAATAGCCTTTAATTCTTCATTTTCCACTTTGGTCTCCGGCCGTCCACGGGGTTGGTTCTGAAGGTCGAAATTTAAAGAACGAAAACGTTGAAACCAAAAACGTACCGTGCTTTCGACACCAGCGCCGTACACATCATTAATCCTTCGAGCTGTTTCTGCAGCACTGGTGCCACGGTAGAACTCGTACTCGTAAATATACCGATATTTCATGTTTTCCATTGTGCGGTAATAAGCGACGCCAAAGAATAAAATAATGAGGAAAAAATAAATGAATGAGTACCAAATGTACCAGCTAAATGAATTTATAAATTTGAATTTGGAATTCTTAACCAAAGAGGAGATATTTGGAAAAGAGGAGATCAAAGTGGTCAGTACGACAAAACGCTAATTTCATATGTAAGAACCTAATATATATAGGTATACTAACTACTTAAATGTCTTTGCTTGTGAGTGATTTTACAAAGCGCGTTTTTGTATCAATTAAATATTCATATACTCGTACATACAGCCTTGTTGGTTTTTCGGCATTGTAATTGTAAATAAATTTAATAATTTATTGTAACATAATGTCGGATGTGGTAGTTTAGATACAAACTGAATACTCGTCGGCGCCAATCAAACCGTTACCGTTGGAGCCTATTAAATTCAACTGCTGAATATAGACCTCCCCTATAGATTAGCCTCATAGGGGAATATTTTTCATAGTTGCCACGCTTGCCAAGCGATTGGCAACCGCAGCTTTTTATTTTTAGTCGTTATTGGGAAGACGCTGCTGCCCAACTCCTGCTTGTTTCCTATGTCACCTCTTATGACAGCCATGGGATGATATGGGGTAGGGGATATTCTTACACATAACGAAGACAATATAGCCTAAATCTATCCTGGAATTATTTTCTATCTTTTCATAAGTTTGATCACAATGGGTTCAGGCTATTCCGAAGATTAGCCCGAACAGACAGACAGACAGACAAAAATTTATAAACGGTTGTTAATGACTTAATAGCAGGCAAATAACTCCCTGAGCTTAATAAAACCAGTCATTTCAATATTACAGACAGACACTTCAATTTTATTTATATGTCTACATAAAAAAATTGTTTTAATCTTGAATTCATAAAATAGCTCTGTATGCTTTTAAAACAATAAGTAATCTCTTCAAACTTCTGCTCAATTAAACACGTTACGGATTTTAATTAAACGCCTCGACATGCGTACATTACTGTTTGCAGCTCTTAACGCGGTCTTCAAACTTTATTATTCCGCTGGTACGAGATCAAAATTAAAATTGTTTTGAATGCCAGAGTTACTTTTTCTAAACACAGTTAGAACAGTACAGGTCAGGTTAGTATGTGTGGTCACGCTCAATGCTAAGAGGGTGAAAACACTAACTCTATCCCATTCGCGGAGGTGACTACGCTTCACTCACGCATAACGGGTCGTCGGCAGCCTTTTTCTCAAGCTGTCGCATTATGACAGGCGTTAGTCTAAAAGTAAAAAAAAATCAGATAAAAGAGGTAGTATCTTTTACAATGCAATAACAAACGACGAGTGAAATTTTTCAGTTAGCAGAGTCACGCTGTGGCATAGTATGTCTTCAAATTCCTTCAATGTAATTCTAACGAGTATATTCTAATAAAGAGACAATTAGTCGAGTCGTAAAAGTAAGGTCTTTAGAAATAAACACATTGAAAGCGTGGGAGAATCCATTATTATTCCATGTATCCATTGTCCCATAGGTGTCGAAAAGTAGTCCAAAGAAATGCCAAAAAAATTGTGAACCCAAAATAATGACAGGCCTGAAATGTGCTGGTCAAATCTTGTGTGCCAAATGAGCCTATATGGCCGTATGGTTCCACCTGCAGAAAAGAGATGAGACTTAAGATATATTTTCGTGCACTAACCACAATACATCTAACATGGCGTTAACATTTTACGTGGTAGACCACGTAAAAATGTCTGATAAGTATTTATTTCGTTCCAATAAGTATTTTTTAAATTCATAACATACACCATTAGTTACCTAAGTTAAAGTCGCTATATTATAACAGACAAGTGGTAAAATTTTAAAATTTTGTACAACCGACTTCAGTATAAATAATTTATTGTTGATTTGTTAAAAACCGCTCAACCAATTTCGATAAAATTTAAATGGGACCACCCGGGAAGTATACCCTTTGAAACAAAAATAGAATTTTCCAAATCGGTTTAGGCGTCTTTGAGTAATCGGTGAACATACATAAAAAAAGACTCCGACGAATTGAGAACCTTCTAGTAGAGGTTCCGGCTTAAGAAAATACCCCTCATTCTTTTCGTTGATGGAATATTTTTTTATAATAAAAAATATATAAAAAAAAGTAAAGTTACAGCCTATATACGTCCCACTGGTGGGGCACAGGCCTCCTCTCATTTCTGAGAGGGTTTTAGGGCAAGGAAATGTCCGCCGCGCAGCCCCAGTTGGCGAACTTCACATGTCTTCGAAATATTTTTTTTTTGATTTCTCAGGCATGTTTCCTCACGATGTTTTCCTTCACCGCCGAGTACGTGGTAAATCAGCACTTAAAATTGCAATTAACAATTTCATTGGTGCCGGGGGGGATCGAACCTGGGTTACTCGCGTACTGTGAAACTTACAGCGAGCGCTAACCATCTGAGCTACCACGGCTCTTAATAAAATATATAAATAAATACAAATCGGGTCGATTAACAGCCTATGTTTTGTCATTCTTTTCCTTGATAAAATTGGTCTCAATCGAAATAAATATATGTAGAAAATGCCACACTATGTTTGACGACCTTTTTCCATGCAACAATACCTGTCTACCAGGTGTAAATAGGTAAACTGATATAGCAATTTACCCTCATTCTTTTTCCTAAAAAATTAAATGTGTAAATATAGATATTTTTATTGCGAATCCAATGATATATGGTTGACTTTTAAAATCGTGGCAAAACTAGTGATTGACACGATTTAACGTTTCAATAATTTTATTTTAAAGTAGAGCGTGACAATATATTATTTGCGGTAGAGAAGGATGCACGATAACAGCTGCGCGTGAGATGCTTGCCGGAAAAGAGAAATTTTGACTTTTAGAAACTTTGACTTTTAGGTGGGGCAAAGTTCTATATCTTCTTTTCATGAGTATGAATTTTTCTGTTATGTTTTTAATATATATGTTTTATATTTCTCAACGTGCTCTACTGCATCAAACATTTATTAGTGTATTGTGTTGAAAGTTTACAATAAAAAAACAAAGCGTTTTTTTTTGTGGTTAAAAAATCGTGATTTTGATGAACAATTTTTTTAAATTGTTATTTGAAAATTCAATTTCGTAAAGAAAGTGGCTTTAAGTATAGTGATGTTCTTTTAACCAAAGAGTCTCTGGCTGATTTAGGTTATCACAGAGCATGCTATCAAAAAGTAATTGCCTTACGGGAAAAATACAATGAAAAATACTTAATATTAGGTAAAAATTTTGAAGTAAGTAAAACATTTAATAATTTATAATTTTTATAATTGTATATCTTATTTAATTTTATAAGTTAAAATTTACGAGTATAAGAACAGATTTAGCCGTTCGACAAACATAAATGACATAAAAATAAGAAAATCAAAGATATAAAAGAAAGGTTATACATGAATATCAGATAAAAATTTAAAATGCTAACAAATTTCTCTCGGAATATTTATCGTCACAAAAAACTCTAAGTATAACATTTCCAATTTTTTATATTTTAATGATTGTAATTTTTTGGATGCATTTTATTAGAATATTAATTTTTTAACCTGATATGATATCCGTGTTACACTTTTTTTATCGGTCAGAAAAATTCACACTTATGAAAAGGACAATGCCTCAGAAGATATAGATCTTTGCCCCACCTAAAAGTGTGGTGTACACCAATGCCGTATGCGCCATTTTTTTTTTTTTGCTGTTTTATTACTTTATTCAAATTGTATAAGTCAAAGTTTCTAGAACTTGCGATTCGTTTTTAAAATGTACTTTTATAATTACATTTACTAATTTTCGGTAGGAGAATATCATTCTCTATTACACAGAGAACTGAACGCGCGCCTTTCTCTTTTCCGGCAAGCGTCTCACGCGCAGCCGCTATCGTGCATCCTTCCCTACCGCACATAATAATATATTGTTACGCTCTACTTTAAAATAAAATTATTGAAACGTTAAATCGTGTCAATCACTAGTCTTGCCACGATTTTAAAAGTCAACCATATACCATTGGATTCGCAATAAAAATATCTATATTTACACATTTAATTTTTTAGGAAAAAGAATGAGGGTAAATTACTATATCAGTTTACCTGTTTACACCTGCTAGACAGGTATTGTTGCATAGAAAAAGGTAGTCAACCATGCTGTGGCATTTTCTATATATATTTTTTTTCGATTGAGACCAAATTTATCAAGGAAAAGAATGACCGTAACCGGTAAAAAAAATTAATTATATAATTTTTAATTAAAAATAGCCTTGCCAAAACATAGGCTGTTAATCACCACGATTTGTATTTATTTATATATTTTATTATAAAAAAAAATTATTTCATCAAGGAAAGGAATGAGGGTATTTTCTTAAGCCGGATCTTAGACTATCCTCCTTTTTTAAGTCGGTTGAAAAGTCAAAAAATTGATAAATAAAATTTTAGTTCATATTTTGTTGTGTAAATCATAATTTTGCGATCTACAGTCTGCATTAAAAAGCTGAATGGACTAATACATTACATGCTTAAAATTTGTAAAGTTACAACCTTAAATTAATGTTATCTCAAAACTTACATTGAGTTGCACTAATGGGTCGTTAAACAAAGTCAAAGTCAAAAATGTTTTATTTAGTTTAAGCTTATTAAAGCTACTCAAGAACGTCAAAGTCATTGGCTCTAAAATATTGACCTCTAGGTTACACCCAATACGTGTACACGTCCCACTGCTGGGCACAAGCCTCCTCTCATCTCTGAGAGGGTTTTAAGGCAAGGAAATGTCTGTCGCGCTACTCCAATGCAAGTTGGCGGGCTTCATATGTCTTCGTAATATATTTTTAAATATGTGATTCAATCAATTTGTTATAATATGCGGATATGTGACCTGTGATAGCATAAGACTGAGTTTGAATGACCGAAGACCAACGTTGCGATAACCTATGTTCATCATAAATTGGAATACTCACGTCATGATAAATAAATAGGTATATTACTGTGTCGTTTCGAAGGAAAAACCCTGTCCTAAATGATATTAAAGATAATTCTTATTTTATGAATGACTAGCAACCCGCCCAGGTTTCGTTTGGGTTGAATCAATTAATGTCGCGTCATTCAGATTTAAGATAATCATCATAGACCATTTATTTTATTATCAATTTTTCAATTTCACAAAAAATGCCTTTCAAATAAAATATTCCCTAGAACACTTCAGGCATTGGTTTCTATATGTTTATGAAGTTTCATAACAATCGTTTCAGCCATCTCGAAGATTAGCCCGGATGGACAGATAAACTGACAGTTGAATATATAATAGTTAGAGTAGTATTACTTAGCAAAATATTTCATTACCACATGTATGTTACAGTTAAGTTTTATCAAACACGAGTATGTAAATATATACATTTGAAATTTAGATATGCGGCATATATCCACGGCTTTGTTAAAATCCACAGGTTTTATAACATGTGTAGCTTCCTATGTTTAATATGTAAGTATGTTAAATTACCTCATAACATTAAATTCAACACAGTATTAACTACAAGGGGCATGCCAAAATAATTATTTCTTTTTTACCCATTTGCAAACACTGGAAAGTTACACATATCTGTAAAGGTTGGATATTTGCGGCTTTAACCCGGTTTTTTATAGAATAAGAGTGACAAACGAGTAAACAGTCACCCTGATGGTAAGTAAATGCTATGGCCCTTAGCTAATGCGTTGTCATCCCTGAGGAATAAGATGGAGTACACCGTTTTCAGTAAAAAGGGTCTCCGGTTCTCTACACTTACCATACTAAACACAGCAATATTAAGGTGTTATTTTACGCCGGTATTCTAAGAGAGCGTGGTCCTTCCCCGCTTGAGCCGACCCGTTCGTGCTACAACCATAATATAGCTGCAGCATGGCTCTCCACGTATAAATATAAATTTTACAAGTACGTACGTATTGTGAAATTTACAGCGAGCGCTTAGCCTCTAAGCTCCGACGGCTCTTTCGAGACAGTATGACAGTTTATGTCCCATAAGTATTATCAGATTCGTGTGAAAGCGACCAAAGTCAGAATTTGCAACTTCTTTGATAATGACGTGTCAACTTTTTTTAAGTCGTAAAATGTGTCTGTCCCATCCCACCCGCCATACGGACTTATCACCTTGTAACTTTTACTTGTTGCCAGAAATCAAAGACAAATTTATAGGTAAGAGATTGGAAAGCAAAGGTGGTCGACTGAAAAGGTGGTGGTCCAGTCTGAAGGATATGGAGAGCCTGTATAATTACAGACAACGAGGCGTCCCATCTTAATCCGCAGAGGCGACGACGCACCCGTAACCTTCTATGTTTGAAGTCGGTTGCAGGTGTCAATGCAGTAGCCACTTACCATCAGGTGATATGTTCGTTTGTCATTTCAATTTTATAAAAAGCAAAGAAGGCGCACTAAATGTTATACAGTTAGACGTATTTACCAAGGCAATAAATATTTAATTTTTTTAGCAATATCTATTTTCGTTAGGCATAACCCTCATTTGCTAAATACGATAAGTCGCTAAATGACTTTACAATCATAAGCTTTACGCAGCCTCATGTTATTTACATCAGTAATTTAAAACATGTCGCGGCCTTGCGTTTATTTGCGTTACACAAAAATGTCGCGGCATAAGGAAAATGTTGGTAAAGCCGCCTGAGCTGCCTCAGGGGCACTGTTGCCAGTGGGCTGCACTAAAACCACTCGAATCACTAAGACCAAGGTAAACTGACGAAATATTTTAGAAAATTCGTTGTAATATTTTCTTTTAACGGTGGTAGAGCCACGCAGCAGCTTTTGCTGTTGCACGTATGGGCAGGCTCGAGCCGGGTTAGTACCACGACCTCACAGAATACCGGCGTGAAGTGGAAGCTCTGCTTTTGCGTTTCGTCTGGTGAGTGCAGGTGACCAGGCCCAATTCCCCCATCAACATGGTAGCGGAATTAAATTTTAGACTACCCCAGGATGGTACCAGCACCCCTGGAGAATCCCTCGCTGAGCATCCACGACCATGCTACTCCACTCCTGAGCGTGGGTGCTCACGCTGCCCCGCGTATTCTGGGGCAAATTCGCTCAAAACAATAACTGCTCAGGGCAAACTGAGCAACAAGACCAAGGCGACCCCTGCCACGCTATCCGTGGATTTCTGCAACATCAGGGGACTTCACTCGAACCTAAACGCCGTCCACTACCATCTCGAGACGGCGAAGCCGGCCTTGCTCTTTCTGACCGAGACGCAGGTGTCCTCTCCGGCTGATATTTCGTATCTCTCCTGCCCGGGGTACAAATTGGAACACTCCTTTGTGCCTCGGGCTGGAGTTTGCGTATACGTCAGAGAGGACATCTGTTCTCGACGCCTCGGCAGTCATGAAGGTTCGGACCTGTCCATCCTTTGGCTACGCGTAGATAGCGACGACCATCCGCGCGTCTACGGGTGCCTCTATAGGTCCCATAGCGGTAATGCCGAAACAGACCGACTCATCGACCACGTCCAAATGGCCACAGATTCCTTGCTACAACAGGTCCCATCCGCAGAGATCATGATCCTTGGCGATTTTAACGCCCACCACGCCGAATGGCTTGGTTCACGTTTAACCGATCATGCGGGGAAATCTGTTTATGACTTTGCCTTGGCATATGGTCTGACACAGCTGGTTACTTCGCCTGCGGATTCCAGATGTGGAGGATCATACACCTTCCTGTTGGACCTTCTGCTGACCTCTCATCCGGACGGATATCAGGTTTCCGTCGATGCCCTCTCGGCTCTTCGGACCATTGTCTGATCCGGGTGTGGTGCCACTCACGCTTCCTCGCGGTTGCGTTCTGCAGGTTGCCGCCGTGTTTGGCATTACAGGTCGGCGCATTGGGACGGAATGCGGTCTTTCTTTGCATCCTACCCATGGCGTTTGCTTCTCGCCGGATGATCCAGCGCTGTTGCTGACTCTGTCACTGATGTGGTGTTACAGGAATGGAAATATTTATTCCATCATCTGTGGTACCCATCGAAGGCAGTTCGCAGCCTTGGTTTGGTCGCTCCTGTAAGACTGCATTACGCAGTAAGCAGGAGTGCTATCAGGCCTGGGCTGAGGCTTCGGCGGCTCGGGATGTAAACACCAGCATGCTTAAAAAGAAGTATAACTTCGCCTCCAGGTCCTTCAAAAGTGTTATTGCCAAGGCAAAGTCAGAGCACATAGGCAGAATTGGCGAGAAACTAGTTCGCCTTCCTTCGGGAACCCGTGCATTCTGGTCTCTCGCCAAGGCTATCCAAGGGAATTTCTGTAAGCCATCACTACCATCTCTGCACAGGGAGGACGACTCACTGGCCCACGCCGCAAAGCCGACCTTTAGGCTCACTTTTTGCGTCCAACTCGACTCTTGATGACGGGGAGAACACACCGCCGGCCATCCCGCGGTGTGAGTGCTCCATGCCGGATGTTCGGTTCTCACAGCGCTCGGTCCGCAAAGCACTCCTCTCCCTGGACATCCACAAGTCAGTGGGCCTGACAGAATCCCCAATTGTGCTGAGGACGTGTGCTCCGGAGTTGGCACCAGTTCTAACGCGTCTTTTCGGTACTCCTACTCCTAGGCGTAGTCCCGAAATCATGGAAGACAGCTTTTGTCCAACCGATCTCTAAAAAGGCGACCGCTCAGACCCGTCCAACTACAGGCCTATCGCCATCACCCCTTGTTCTCCAAAATAATGGAATCCATTATAAACTGCCAGCTCATGCGGATCGCCAGCTGATTAGTGACCGCCAATACGGTTTTCGTCGGGGTCGATCGGCTGGTGATCTTCTGGTCTACCTGACGCATAGATGGGCGGAGGCAGTAGAGTCCAAGGGAGGCATTGGCCGTTAGTTTGACATTGCGAAGGCTTTCGATCGGGTTTGGCACAAAGCGCTTCTTACGAAGCTCCTTCCTATGGGCTTCCCGAGAATTGTGCAATGGGATCACCAGCTTTCTTGCAGATCGGAGCATCAAGGTCGTTGTAGACGGTGCATGCTCCGACTAGCTATTAACGCTGGTGTTCCACAAGGCTGCGTGCTATCACCAACGCTGTTTCTTCTGCATATCAATGATATGTTGCAAACCGGTAGCATTCATTGCTATGCGGATGATAGCACTGGTGATGCTCTATACGCCGGCCGTGCGAATATTTCTCGGAAAACGTCGCCGAGTACCGGAACAAACTTGTGTCTGAAGTCGAGTCTTTGCTGAACAAAGTCTCGGATTGAAGCGACTTAATCTAGTCCAGTTTAATCCTCAGAAGACACAAGTTTGCGCATTTACCGCTAAAAGAACCCTTTGTCGTATCTCCTCAGTTTCAAGGCAGCACTTTGTTGCCTCAGCCAGTATCGGAATCCTCGGCGTCGACATATCGAGTGACGCAGTTTCGCGGTCACTTGAAGAGAAGGCCAAATTGGCCTCTAAAAGCTTGGCGTGCTCAGCAGAGCGGGACAGTATTTCATGCCGGCACAACGCCTGCAACTTTACAAGGCGCAGGTTCGGCCTCACATGGAATACTGTTCCCATCTCTGGCTGGGGCTCCCAGTGCCAGCTCCTTCCACTTGACCGCATCCAGCGCAGAGCGGCTCGAATCGTCGACGACCGAGTCCTTTCCGATCGGCTCGATTCATTGGCGCTGCGAAGAGATGTTGCATCTTTGCATTTTCTTTCGCATTTACCACGGGAGTGCTCTGAGGAATTGTTCGGATTAATCCCAGCCGCCACATTTCACGAACGCACATCGCGGCAGAACTCCTGATACCATCCACACCATCTGGATGATTGGCGGTCCACCACTGTGCGATTTAGAAGATGTTTTCTTCCTCGCACAACTTCCTTGTGGAATAGTTTACCACCAGCGATTTTTCCGGACCGATACGACTTAGGGACCTTCAAGAAAAGAGCCTACTCCTTTTTAAAAGGCCGGCAACGCATCTGCAATTCCTCTGGTTCCCCTAGTGTTGCAGTTGTTCATGGGCGGCGGTAGTCACTTACCATCAGGTGAGCCGCATGCTCGTTTGCCCCCTCTCCTATAAAAAAAAATGATATAATAAGAGTGACAAACGAGCACACAGTCCACCTGATGGTACGTGAATGCTGTGGCCCATAGTCATCTATATTTATCCTCAATTAAGAATCAAAATGCAGTTGCGTTTTCCACCCTGAGAACTAAGATGGAATGCCTCTTATGCAGTAAAAAGGGTCTCCAGTTTTCTACACTCACTATTATTAGGTCCTTACATATGAAATTGGCGTTTTGTACGGGAGGAATATAAAGTCAATTTTTTTTTGTAAAATATATTTAATTAATCAAAGTATGCACCGTTGTTATCTATGCACTTTTGCCATCTCATAGGTAGTTCATTGATCCCTTTACTAAAAAAAAACATGGGGCGAGAATCGATAAACTCTTTGAAGGCGGTTTGACTGCCGCATCGAGTTGATTTTTTTTTCCTTGTAAGAAGTTGTCCAAATTCCGGAAAAATGGTGATCTGTTGGAGCAAAATCCGGGAATAGAAACAGAAACAGAAACAGAAACTTTTTATTCAATATAGATTATAAATAATACTTATTGAAAGTCACTCTTTGTCTAATTACCACTGGTTCGAAAAAACCCTCTGTCCTGGGAAGAACCAGCAAGAAACCCAGCGGGACTTTTTTTTAAATAACAGCTTACTATCATGTATATTACACAATTAACCACAAAACAAATTAGAAACAGCCTGGCAGCGAACACCTCATTCCCAGGGTTATTATCATCCATAAATTCCTTAACATTATAATAACCCTTTTATACAAACTATGTTTAATAAAGTTTTTGAATTTTAGCAGGTCGAATTTTGTATATTTTCTGAGATTTTGTTGTAAAGCGTATACATCGCCCCAAGAATGAATTACTGACTCGGAGTCGAGTAACTGGTACTACTAGCTTGTGTTTGTTCCTAGTATTTACAGAATGAATATCACTTATTTTTGTATAACTACTTTTATTTTTGTGTACGTACATTACATTTTCATAAATGTATTGAGAGGCCAAAGTTAATATATTAATTTCCTTAAATTTTTGTCTGAGCGACTCTTTAGGTTTTAAATCATAGATTGCTCTTATGGCCCGCTTCTGTAAAACAAATATAATTTCAGTGTCAGTTGCGTGTCCCCATAGCAAAATACCATAGGACATTATGCTATGGAAATAGCTAAAGTAAACAAGTCTAGCTGTTTCCACACTGGTAAGATTTCTAATCTTTTTTACAGCATATGCTGCAGAACTAAGTCTGCTTGCTAACTTTGATATATGGGGGCTCCATTGAAGCTTCGCGTCTAGTGTTATTCCAAGAAAAATGGTGGTATCGACAAGATTTAAAATTACATTAGTATTTAATTGTCTGACATTTGGAGTCATGAACTTCATACATTTCGTTTTAGTGCTATTTAAATGCAAGTTATTAACATTAAACCAATTTACTAATTTAGATACAGCATTATTTACTTCGTCATATTTTAATAATTGTCGTTTTAATTTGAAAATTAATGAAGTGTCATCAGCAAATAATACTATATTATGGTTATCCCCTACTATGTAAGGTAAGTCATTAATATATACAAGAAACAATACTATCGACCCGGAAGAGCTCATACTATTAATGACAACTTTTTGAGTTCTGTTACTTAAATATAAAACAATTAATTTAAGAGCATTACTTCTTACATCGTAGTGTTGTAGTTTCCTGATTAATGTTTCATGGTGAACACAATCGAAGGCTTTGGATAGGTCACAGAATATACCCAAAGCATCCTGTGAATTCTCCCATGCATTGAAAATATATTTAATCAGCTCAACACCAGCATCAGTTGTCGAGCGACCCTTGTGAAACCGAATTGATTTTTATGAAGTAAGTTATTAACATTAAAAAAATTAACATTTGATCAAGAATAATTTTTTCAAAATTTTACTTAGTGTTGGCAGTACAGAAATGGGTCTAAAATTGGCGGGGTCTAATGTACTACCAGATTTAAATAAAGGTATTACTTTACTATGCTTCATCAAATCAGAAACACACCATATTCGATACTAGTATTAAAAATAATAGCTAGTTGAGGCGCGATTATATCGATTATAGACGCAATAACTTTAACGGAAATGCCCACAGATCCGCAGTTTTCTTAACATCAATAGTTTTAAAATATTTTACAATATCTTTTGATGATATTTTATGAAATGTAAAATTCTTTGTACAAGTATTTACATTTTGTTTAAGCAATGATTCGGCGACGGCAGGAGAAGAATTCAGTGACATAGTGGTTAAGATCGGAATATCCGTAAATACTTCTCAAAAACCATTGCAACATCCTGATCTGATTCCGTTAATTTGTTGTTAAAACTCAACCGGTAGTTTGAATTGCGAGTTGACCTTACCAGTTTCACTATTAATTATACTCCACGTCATTTTAATTTTATTAGAAGCCGTCTTAATTTTGTTACTCAAATGCAAAAGCTTTGGAGCACACTCCTTTAAATATTTTTGAATATTTTTAACATATTCTAAATTGACGCTAGGGTTATATGACCTTTCATGGTAAAGTTCATATAACCTTTGTTCGCTCTTATGGACTCCTACTGTCGCCCATTCATTGAAAGCCTTCCGACTGTTCAAGGAGAACGTTTTAGAAGTAAAAATATTATCAAATTCATTGCAAATAAGTTCAAACACTGTTCCATACAAAAATTAGGATCATTTTGGTATGAAAGTGATGGAAGTTTCTTCACTATGTTACTTCTAAACTTCTCCAAGCGACGTGCATTACAGGAACAAACACAATTTTCTCATCTACTTGCTTTTTGTGAACATAAGGTAACGAAACTAACTGTCCACAGTGATCAGAACTCAATTTTGAATTATACATTTATGCAACGGCAACATTTGTAAAAATGTTATCTATACATGTTGCACTACATTCAGTAATACGCGTTGGCTCTAAAATAAATTAAAAGACCATATGATTTAAACAATGATCTAAATTTAATATTGGTGGAGGAAGCTTCTAGGAGATTGATATTAAAGTCTCCACATATTACAACAGATTTATTCTGTTTATTAAACAACAAAAACTTCCTCCATAATTTTTTTCAAAAGTATTGTATATAGAACATGGGGTCTGTAGACGCACACAACAATGAGGTGCTCAAACTCAACACAAGCCATTTCTACAGTTCGCTCAACAGAGGCTCACAATATCTTTACGTTCCTTACATGATAATAATTTAATAGCTAATATTAACGAGCCACCTCTTAAAACCGTTTCTCTATTGAACGAACTGACCACCTGGTGATTACTGAAATTAAACATTATGTTATAAGCTTTTAACCAATGTTCAGTAATACATAAAATATGAATATTATTGCTATTTAAGAACAATTCAATTTCTAGCTCTTTGCCTATCATGCCTTGTATATTCTGATGCACCAGGTGTAAACAATTTTATTATCACTCTGTGGAGTCATACAATAAAGGTTTTGTAGCTACATTCTAAATTATTTAAATTATTATAACTGCTAGAATTACCTCTATTGTCTCATTTTCTAATTTAAATTACTTGGAACTGATTCCAAATTACATATTAAGTCATTACACTGCTCAAAAGAAGCAGATGTCGGTGTAGCCAAGTCCTTGGCTGAGTTAATATATAAACAATAAGATAGCACATTTGCTATCTGTCTTAAATTATATTTAGATAGGTAATACCTATCTCTAGTCAAAAATTTCTTAATTAAATTATTTATGTCTATTAAATTAATTATATTATTATAATTATAACAATTAGATGTCAAGTTTATATTGTTATTAAATGAAAAGTTATTCATTAATAAATTTAAATTGTATCTTATTTTATTTTCCTGCGGCCAACCCTGTATGTAAGGCAATGTAAACAAGATAATTTTATGTACATTTAAAGTATTTAGATGATCAATATATTTTAATAATTGAGTTTTGTTTACATTGCCTCTTCTCTAACAAAATTATTAATGTGCTATTAGGGCAAAACTTACTAGTTAAAACTTTATTCGTTATATGACTAAAGGATGCTCAGGCATACAACAATTACTAACCTGATGTCCTTTTAAACAGTTATTTAACATTGTGCCCAAATTTTTGCCTATGTCATCACAATACATAATAACTTTATTTTTATTAATATTTAAATTACTTTTAAGTTAATATTCTTTGTTAAGGTACTGTCATAGAGTGTAGGTGAAAATAATGAGTCCTTACTGTTATCATTATTTTTTACATATTGTCCCCGATGAACCTGGTATGGAGCGCTGATACTCACTCTGATGTTTAATTAAGTCAAAGCGCTCCTCATTATACTACATGACTTTACCAGATCATTCATGGCCAATATGTGTTCTTTTATCTCATCCTGAGCCGATTCATATTTATTTGATATACTTTGTAGGAGTTTTAAGTGATAAAATTGTTAAATTTAGACACTCTATATCAGTCTCATAACAGTTATTCATATTTTCCACCTCAATTGAATATAATTTAAGTTTATTAATTAATTCTTGCTTTTCTTTACATACATTTATATAATTTTGACATTAATTTTAGTTTTAATTAACTTTTGTACTTTCCTAATATATTTATTAATTTTTATGTATTTCTTTAATTTTCTTCTACTGCAGGTAATCCTTGCTGTTCTTGATGTGACATAATCATCACCAGTCAAATCGATTGTTGTGGAGGGTTGCATACGGTGGATGTCGCAGACATTCAATTGTAGCTCATCTAATTTAGTGGTTGTTTGTTGTGCAGTGTGTGGTCTTGCGTTGTCGTGAAACAGCAGTGGCCTAGAGCGATTGACCAATCTCGGTTGTTTAGCAGCTAGTTCTTCCTTCATGGTTTGCAGTTGCTGACCATAAATATCTGCCCTTAATCGTTTGGCCAGATTTTAGAAAGCTGTAGTGAACGACACCGGCGCTAGTCCACCAAACACTCACAAGTAACTTTTTCTGAGTCAATTTTCATTTAGGGCAGGATTTGGCTGGGTCTCCAGGGTTCAGCCATTGCGACGAGCGCTTCCGATTATCGTACCGTATCCACTTTTTATCACAAGTAATGATTCGATTTAAAATCCCTTCATTATTGTGTCGGTTGAGCAAAGTAACACAGCAGTCGACGCGTGTTTGCAAGTTCGATTCACTCAATTCATGAGGTACCCATCGTTCAAGTTTTTTTACTTTCCCGATTTGCTTCAAGTGGATTAATACAGTTTTATCACTTACCCCGAAGCCTGCAGCTATCTCTGAAGTGCTTTGTGATGGATCCGCTTCCACAATAGCCTTTAATTCTTCATTTTCCACTTTGGTCTCCGGCCGTCCACGGGGTTGGTTCTGAAGGTCGAAATTTTCAGAACGAAAACGTTGAAACCAAAAACGTACCGTGCTTTCTTTTGCGACACCAGCGTCGTCCACATCATTAATCCTTCGAGCTGTTTCTGCAGCACTGGTGCCACGGTAGAACTCGTACTCGTAAATATACCGATATTTCATGTTTTCCATTGTGCGGTAATAAGCGACGCCAAAGAATAAAATAATGAGGAAAAAACAAATGAATAACTGTTTTCAAAACTCAAATGTACCAGCTAAATGAATTTATAAATTTGAGTTTGGAATTCTTAACCAAAGAGGAGATATTTCAGATCAAAGTGGTCAGTATGACAAACCGCTAATTTCATATGTAAGGACCTAATATTATTGTATTAAGCTGCCATTTACGCTGGTATTCTGTGAGAGCGTGGTCTCCTACCCCGGTCGAGCTGACCCATTCGTGCTACAACCATAATATAGCTGCAGCGTGGCTTTATCACGTATAAAACAAAAATCACACTCATCTCACTCAGAGGTGCCCTAAATCATGACGAAAAACGAGATTGACGTAAAGCCTTGGATAAACTTGGGGACAAAAGGAGCGGCATGTTGCGCAACATGTCGCTCAACAACTACGTGGAATGTCCCGAGACATATGTCGTGGAACATTTTGCAGGCCACACTAGCCATTGCTTATAGAAATGTCGCCCGAGGAGGTTGTGGTGATTAATGCTGCGTACATAGTACTTATTTCGAGAGTGAAACGTAAGCGAAAGAGAAGGTGGTGGATGCGGAATTCCTTTCTACAACGAGAAGAAAGAAGAATTAATATTTTAAGTGATGTCCGAATGTCTGACGGATCTTTTGTGAATTTTACTCGAATGTCAACATCTGATTTTGTAACTTTATTACAAATGATCGGACATGCGTAAGCATCATATTAGTCTGTGGATCGGACCTTCCATAGCCAAACAGGATATAATACTACGGAACGCTGTTGGCCCTCATATCAGACTTGCCATTACATTAACATACTTGTCGACTAGAGATTCTTATGCTTCTTTGTCGTACACTGTCAATGAATGTCGAAACAACTGATCGGCAGAATAGTACCAGAAGTTTGTGGTTTGAAGTATCCCACAACAAACATGACTCTGGTAAAGCTCAAGAAATAAAAGCTCGGTTTTGTTCCCCCACACTACTTGCAACTTGCAAGGCACACGACTACACCCAGTAACAAATGGCGCGACACTGATGCGGGACACGTGCGCTCGCTCTCGGAGCGGGAACAAGCAACATGTCCCGCGTCACGTAAAATGATGCGGGCCATGTTGCGGGTCACTGTGCAACGTAGATTGATTGGTCCGCGTTATGTTGCGAGACAAAATGTCCCCTAGTGTATCCGGGGCTTAACTGTAGCGATAACTGAATGGTCAAAGGTACACTGATCCTTAACGTTAAGTTGGAGAGGTCACATCTAATGAATACAACGCCTCCTACATAAAATCGTAGTCCAAAGTCCCGAAAACTTTCAGCTCGAATTACCATTTTTTTTATCAGTGCCTAGATTATTGCAATACAGTAGATTATAAGTAATGGCAAGCTCGTGGAAAATGTTCATGCGATCAAAGCTAAATTTTGCAAGACTTGTCGCAGAAGAACCCAAAAACTCTCCGATCATTATCTTAACCTCATGCCTGTAACCAAACAAACCAGGCAACTAAACAAACAGATCTCCAAATGCATGCGGCGAGACATACGCAACTTCTATACAGCTCGTATTGAAGAAGCGATTAAGCGGGACCAAGGCTCCAAAGACTTTGCAAGAGATCTGTCTGCCGGAAAGAGCCAGCTGTCGAAGCTGAAGACCCCGACAATGGCAACGTCATTTCCGGAACAGAGATTTTGAGTGAGATAGAGAGGTTCTGTGAACAGCTCCACTCATCGTTGTTGGAGCTTCATGCAAGTGTGAGTAATGATCCAAGAGCAAGTCTCATCCGTCATCATTCTGAAAATATCCTGGACGGTAGTCTGAGCGAGATTAGAATGGCTATCCAGCATCTTAAAAATGGCAGAGCCCCGATCGAGAATGGAATTACACTGAAACTTCTGAAAGTGAGTGGAAATCTGGTAATTAAAGTCCTTCATAAGCTCTTTAATTCCGTCCATAATGACACACAGTGGCATACAGTCCTTTCAACGGTGCCTAGTTGACTGCCAGTATATAAAAGTGCTGAAGTGTTATTACAGTATGGCTACAAAGGCAGCTATATTATGGTTGCAGCCCGAACGGGTCGGCTCAACCGGGGTAGGTGTAGTATTCTCACTGAACACAGGCGTAAAATAGCAGCTTAATGCTAGGTCAGGGGCTAAGCGTTCGCTGCAAATTCCACAGTACGCGTTACTACGCGAGTAACCCGGGTTCGATACCCGCCGGCTCTAATGAAATTGATAATTTCAATTTTAAGTGCCGATTTACGTGCTCGGCGGTAAAGGAAAACATCGTGAGGAAACCTGCATGTCTGAGAAATAAGAAAAAAATATATTTCGAAGACATGTGAATATGAATTCGAACTCGATTCGAATTCGAACACAATTGTGGCGGACATATCCTTGCCCTAAAAACCCTCTCAGAAATGAGAGGAGGCCCAGCAGTGGACGTATATAGCCTGTAACTTTAACTTTGATGCTACGTGTTCGTTATATGTATATTTGGGACACAGTGCCCACTTACGAACAGGTGGAATACATGCTCGTTTGCCACCTTATTATTTAAATAAAGATAAAGTAGCAAATGCTTCGTACAGTTTCTTAACACCTATTCTTGACCTGGTCAGTTAATTTTGTATGTACAAATTGTTCAATATGAGCACATGTTTAATAAAAAATTATCTAACTGGTTAACGTTCCTCTTTTTGCATGTACACGGAACTTATACTGTTTAGTGGTTCCAATACGGAAACAATATTATATTTAATTAAATTGGTCCGCAGGTATGCAATGTCTCGAGTGTATAAAATTGAGTTGTGTCGTAGATATTATGCATCTTTTAATGACATTATGTGCGCGTAAGTTAATTTTCCTGTTCCAGTTATAATTGAATATGAAACAATAGATTTATCATAATTGATTCAGAAATTATCTTTTATCTGTTTAGTATTCAAAGTGGTATTTAAAAATGCTTCGTTTTCTTTTACGAGCCGTTTAGAAGTGCATAAAACCCCTATTTTTAAAACAAAATACCGGTTCAACTATTTATGAACCCATTAAAGTTTTTTTTTTCTTCATGTTAAGCTATCATAAGTTATATTTTTATATTAATAGTATGTAATATAAACTGTTTTTATATGCACCTTGTATGTAATAAAACGGATCATTACAGAAAACGAATCGTTTCTACAATCTAGGAATTTGGCATAAGTGGTCCGTATAACAATTTCGGTGTCATTTAATAAATTTTTCCGGGCCAACATTTACCATTAGATTAGCCGGATGCTCGATTGCCCGCTGTTCTATAAAAAAATTAAACCTTTTTCGTGGTGGGTTTTACCTCTTTGCCACTTTATAATATATTTCTTTCTTATTTCTACCTATATACCAGTAGCATTTCTACATATTCTACTGAATACCAGCGTAAAATAGCAGCTTATTGCTGCTGTGTTTTGTATGGTGAGTGTAGAGAAACGGAGAACCTTTTTACTGGATACGAGGCATTCTATCTTAGTACTCGGGAGGGTAAATGTAGATGTGTATGGGCCAAAGCATTCACTTACAATCAGGTGGCCTATGTGCTCGTTTGCCATCCTTATTCTATAAAAAAATCTTTTGTATAGGCCACGCTTCAGCCGTCCGTGAAATGTTTGATACAAATTAGTTGTTTATTACAAGTATAGTCTTATTTGTATGAAGGTGTTCAAACAAAGAAGGCTACAGATGCGTTGTGAACCCTGAGGAATAAAATGGAGTGACTCACCGCCTGTGATCATACTGGCTCTCTTTAAGCTTCATGTTTTTATAATGATTTCTTATATTTACGCGAACACTACACATTTAAATAAAACTAGTTTTACGGATTTTATCGCGTATATTAACTTATTTTATATTCCCGACGTTTCGAGTACTTTACAGCACACATGGTCACGGGGGGGACTGAGGTATTTGACGTCCCAATGTCATAGTTAACCACGGTTACCTCCAGATTAAAAATTATTAATTTTTGTTCCGATCTACGCAGTATGAACTTACAGTATCTTGAAGTCTTGCAGTTGTATGCTTGAGTTGGGATTTAATTTTATTAATTATAGGCTCCCAAGCAGATGGTAGCACCAGCCATCTTCTCTATTGAAATTAGGATGTTTTTTGATTTCAATAGCCTCGCGAATCATCCTTGGAAGGAATCGGTGTTCTTTAGCGAGGATTTGTGGTCTATCAAATCTAATGTAGTGATGGGGGCGATCCTCTACATGTTCACAGACTGCAGACTTCCCGGAGCCTCGATTCTTCACATCAGCTATGTGTTCTTTAATTGTGTGTTATTTGTTGGGTCGTTTTAACCACTTAACAAACGACCCAACTAATAACACACTTAAATCAACTAGTGATCTCATAAAGAAACACTCCGAAAAATTAAATCTGGACGTAAAATCGATAATACCTACGTGTGCCAAACCACCGAAGTTGTATGGGTTACCAAAAATACACAAGCCCAATGCTCCACTACGTCCCATAGTTAGCCAAATCGATTCACTTGATTCATTTGATGTTTGGCTGCAGAATTAGGTAAAAGAGTGGTACCTACCCAGATGGACTGCTAGGCAGAACAGGAGACCTTCCACCTGGTACAATCTGAACTTAAGCTAAGTTTTAAATATCTCATTTGTTGTTTCATTTTAGTCTTTTATTTTAGCAAAAACAGAAACAGAAACAGAAACTTTTTATTCAATATAGATTATAAATAATACTGTTTTCGAATTGTGTTCGAGGCAGGTAAGATTGGTTTTAACCAAATTCGGGACACCAATGAGCCTCTTAGCACGCCTTTCCATTGAGTCCAAAGCTGCTAGATGGCATTTTGCAGCACTTTTTGCACTGCATTTTCCATGCACGACCGGACTTGCGCTTTATATAAAGTAAGCAGCTGTTCCGGCGTGAAGTATCGCCGCACCTTTGCAAGGACTCCTAGCTTCCTTGCAGCTGCTTTGGCCTTGGACTCAATGAACCGCCCGAAGTTCAGATTAGAGGATATCTCAACCCCCAACAACTGAAGGCGGTCGGCGTATTCTAGTGATATATTTCGGAAAGAAGGAGCCATGATGAGCTGGCTCCTTTTTGCAGTGAAGAGACGCTTGTGTTTTGGAGGCGTTACCGGGCATTAGCAGATCATTAATATGCAGCAGGAAGAGAGTTGCGGAGAGAACGGACCCCTGAGGAACACCGGCGTTAGTCGCAACAGGATCGGATGAGCAGCCATCGACGACGACCCGGAGAGATCGTTCACTCAGAAAGTTCTTTACCCAGTCAATCAGACCAGGGAATAAGCCGTACGCTGGAAGCTTACCCAAAAGGCTATCCTGCCAAACTCTGTCAAAGGCCTTCGACACATCAAGGGAAACAGCAAGTGCTTCCCCACTGTTCTCGAGTGCCTCGCTCCATACGTGTGTGGCATACGCTAGAAGGTCCGCAGCTGACCGATTTCGGCGAAACCTATATTGCCGGTCACTAAGGAGGTCATTCTGTTCTAGGCATGCCATTAAGCGGGCGTTTAATATACGCTCCATAATTTTGCAGAGAATGGAGGTAATTGATATTGACCGATAATTGTCAGGGTCGGCACGGCTGCCTTTTTTTGGAACCTCTGTCCTGGGAAGAACCAGCAAGAACCAGTGGTACCTTTCTTTTAAAAAAAATTACATCTTACAATCATATAATATGTTACACAATAAACAACACAAAACAAATTAGAAATAGCTTGGCAGCATTGACCTCATTAGATAAATTTATATCGTATCGGTTAATTTAAAACGTTATCCTATGAATTAAGTCTAATAGAACAGATTTCAATAGAACAGATTTCTTTAGCAATTAAGTAATCATTGTTCCATTTGTAACACTAATTGAAATGGTATTTTGAGAGAACTAAATGCCGGACTTTCTTTTGTTAAACGGTAAAATAAGAATAAAACTTTTATTATCGCTCTTAATCAATTAATAACATATATTCTGACATTTTTTTATTTTAACCTTTGACGCATAAAGGAGTTGCGATCCAACAAACCTTGTTGTTGTTGTTGTTGTTCGTAGCAAGTATAATAAATTGGTATAAGAGGAGGCCTGTGGCAGAATTTTTTTTTCATAAAATTGAAGTAACAAATGAACTTTAGAGTTCACCTAATGTCGAAGCTGAAGACCGAATGTGGTAGCATCGTTTCCGAGACACCTGAGATTTTTGGTGAGATTGAGAGGTTTTATAGGCAGCTGTACACGCCATCGTTGGAGCCACACGTAAGTGTGAGTAGCGATCCATGAGCAAGTCTTGCCCGACACTATTCCGATGATCCATCCGGGATGGATGTCAGTCTGAGTGAGATTAGAATGGCTTACCATTGTAAGTGGCTACTGCAGACCATGGCAGCAAACTTCATACAAAGAAGGCTATAGATGCGTTGTCACCCTTAAAGACTGAGGTAGAATGCCTCACAGCCTGTAATCATACTGGCTCTCTGTAACGTTCAGACTGGAACACAGCAATGCAAGCACCGCCCAGAGGGCCCAGACGGACTGAAATGGCTGAAAAAGAGTCCTACTACCTAGTAAAAAGTTATACAGGAACATTACAATTGCAACGGAAAAATTACACGTAGATATACAGTTGTAGTATTTTATTTATGAGAATTATCCACAATTGCAGTATATATCGCCAAGTAGTAGCGGCGTAAGGGAATTTACTGTCCCATATCAACGCATGTTTGTCATAAAAGGCTACAGAGGGAAAGGAAACAGGAAAAAAAATCCATAACATTCACACATGCATACAGGTGAAACAAATCAATAAACATATAAATGAAATTGGAAGTGTTTTTCTGTAATATTGTAATACTGAAATAACTGACCTATATTAAGCTCGGAGGGTTGCATGCACTTTTGTCTGTCTGTTTGTTTGTCTGTCTATCTGGTCAGACAAACAAACAGACAGACGAACAAACAAACAGCGTCTTAATCTTCGGAATAGATGAACCGATTGTGATGAAACTTTACGAACAGATAGAATGCACTATATTTTATCCGAAAAAGTAAAGATTTTTTTAAACTAAAAATTAATAAAATAAATTACCTTAGATTATCTTTTATATTCCATTTCATCTAAATACCGTCACATTAATATATTCTACACAGGTGAAGCCGGGGCGGATTACTGTTAATAAAATAAGTGTGTTGAAATACACATTATTTACAAAACGTATCTCATAAAACAATACAAAATTACTCTTAACTACTTACCCCTTTCAAGTGTTTATCCCATAAAATAATAATATTAACAAGTGTGGGGTGCGCGATAAAGAGCTTTCCATAAGTAGAAACAATAATGTAAATAAAATAAAGCGTCAATAAAATGGCTCTCGCTCTCCATCCGAGCACAACGTATCTGAAACAAACATCCATTTAAATGGTCGTATTTATTTAAAACTAGCCTTTACCCGCGACCTCGCGTAGAATTTTAACAACACCTGCAAATAAAACTGTAATAATGAATGGTTTATATGATTATGAGATAATCATGAAAACCATTTGTAATATCTTGGAATCTCTAAAATATCTTGGAATGATAATTGATAATAACCTCTCATTTAAAGCTTATAATGAACATCTGTCAAACAGGGTCCGTAAACTTATCTACATTTGTAAACAATTACGTCAATCCGCAGATTCAGAAATAATGAAGATGGTTGATGTGGCATTGTGTTAATCAATTTTATATTATTACATATCCACTTGGGGTGGTGCGGCTAAAAGTACTTTTATACTTTTAACTTGAACGTGCGTGCGCAAAGAGCTGTTCTAAAAATATGTTGTTTTAAACCTCGTATGTTTCCTACAGACCAACTTTATGACTATTGCCAAGTATTATTCATTATTCATTCATTACAGCCCTTCACAAGTCCACTGCTGAACATAGGCCTCCCCCATGGAATGCCACAAAGCACGGTCCCGAGCCACCTGCATCCATTGTCTTCCTGCATGTCTTACCAGGTCGTCACTCCATCTAGTGGGGGGCCGCCCTACACTTTTTCTGCCGGTACGAGGCTTCCACTCGAGAACGTTTCTTCCCCATCGGTTGTCGGTTCTTTGAGCTATATGGCCGGCACATTGCCACTTCAGCGTACTAATCCTTTGGTCTATGTCGGTTACTCTGGTTCTACTGCGGATATCCTCGTTTAAGTTTTTTGACCTATCCAAGGCCTTCAATTGTATTCACCATGAAACATTAACCAGGAAACTTCAACACTACGGTGTAAGAAGTGATGCTCTAAAATTAATTATTTCATATTTAAGTAAGTTGGCGTGTTTTTCCCACGTGCTACGAAAAGTACGAAAAGCCGCTGGTTCTGCGCCTGATCTCTCTCCGGTCGTGTCGGTTTGCCGTCCCATCGAACTATGAGAGTGAGTGAATAGAGAGTGCACCTGTGCTTGCGCATACACTTGTTCTGCGCAAATGGCTAGACTCTGTTATGACTGGCCGCCGTGATCGAAATTCAATCTGGGGGACGTTATTATTGTTACTGCGGATATCCTAATTTCGTAGTTTATCACGCAGAGAAACTCCGAGCTATAAATCCATAGATCGTCGAGCGACCTTTAGCTTCCTCATACTGTCAGCAGTGAAGAATAGTTTGTGTAACGTCCATGTCACACCTATACCGGTAGTTTTTGAGAGCACTACCATCGAAGTTGTTGACTAGTATGTTTACCTGGGACAAATTATTGTCCGACTGGATACGTTCAACTTCGACCTAGAGGTCAATCGCCGGAAAACGCGACGTTAAATAATACCAATTTAGTCGTACTTTATATATTTAAAATGTATTCTTATCTTAATTATTTGTTACATCTACGCGAATATTATACATTAAATAAAACCAATTTTCCAGAATTTTATTTATCTTATTGTAAATTCTCGGCGTTGCGACACAGGGCAGAGCGATGCACAGAATAATACTTATTAGGTACTTCTTATGGGTGGCACACACGCTACGAGAAATCTTTACGATCGCACTGTACCGTTTAAACTGCACCGATAATCGAAACGTGTGTGTGATAAAAACTGTACAGTTTATACGATTTTTTAAAACTGTACCGTCGAACGAAGTAGTATGAAATTTTTTATAGATACAAGTTGTTGTTGATTTTTTTAAAACCGCTCGACCGATTTCGATAAAATTCAAATGGGATCATTTGGGAAATATACCGTTTGAAACAAAAAAAGAATTTTCCAAATCGGTTCAGGCGTCTTAGAGTAATCGGTGAACATACATAAAAAAAAGATTCCGACGAATTGTGAACCTCCTCCTTTTTTGAAGTCGGTTGCAAACGGAATCGGAGGAAACTGTGCCGATAATCGTAACGTGTGTGCCAAGCGCTCAATTTTCGCCATTTCTCATAACAGTGTCTTGCTTAATAATTTCTAATATTTACGCGAAGACTACACATTAAATGATTGAACTAATTTTTTACGGATTTTATCGCGTTTTATTTAACTTTTTAATTCCTGACGTTTCGGGTGCTTTACAGCACCCATGGTCACGGGGGGGACTGAGGTGTTTGACATCCCAATGTCATAGTTGGCCCGGCTACCTTCAGTTTTTGAATATAAATTTTTAGTCCGATCTACGTAGCTCATTCTGCACAGAATACGCAGAATGAGAGCGAGAAAAAATTAGTTTCATTTAAAGTTTCTTGCTTTTCGATTATTGGCGTTACCATAGACAGCAAAAAAAATACGTGTCACTAACCATTCTTAAAAAATTATGCCAGTCTCTTGGAAACGTCTTTAATTCCTTTAACAAATTTACGTGAGAATGAACTTATCTTTTCGTTAGCTAATCTTTACACCAGGTCCTAAGATTTTTCCGCTTCTTGATTTTTTTCTGCCTTTTTTGTAACAAAAATAATGCAACAATAGTTAATGCGTCGTCTTTCGATGGCATCGCGGAACGAAATGAATAAACTGCGCAGTTTTACTTGAACGTGTGTGGGCTGTAGGGACGTACGATTTATCGGTACAGTTCGACTGCACAGTTTTATCGCACAGATAAAACTGAAGATGTATGTCCCCCATTAGAGCGACTTGTTTGACGTCCTGATGCCATAGTTAATTCAGTCTACCTTCATCTTTTAATTATTAATTTTGTTCCGATATATGCAGAATTAATATAACTTGAAGTTTTGCAATATGTATTTTGCTTAGGTTTGAGTTGAATTTTGTATACTCTTTGTTCTTTGCTGCTAAAATTGTTTCTATGAGGAATATAAGTACAAACAGGGTTATTAGGGCGTCATTCGAAAAAAAAACTCTGAGAAAACTCTACTGAATATCATATATTTTTATAGAAATCGGTGGGTTAGTCACAAAAATTGTCTTTTCGTAGTGGAAACGCGTGTTCAACATGTATAAGTGACTAATTTTACGTATTTTATCGTGTTTAATTTAACTGATAATACTTATTTTTAATTCCCGACTTTTCAAAGGTCGGTGACCATGAGTCCCATTTAATAAATAGGGAGTCTTCTGAAAAAGTTATGATTCTGAAAAAATGTCCATGTTTTCAACTTTTTCAGTTAAATAAAAAACGCTGATAAAGTTGTTGCATATTTATTCCGAGCCGCGAAATAAAAACACTGTAGCTAGTAGCTCATAAATTCCGCCCGGGCTGCGGGCGGGCCCGTGCTCTGAGGGTGAAGTTGTGAGATACCTGAAGCTTTGTGCGCTGAATCGTATTTCACGTTTCACTGAATGTTAAATGGCATAAGCACTCACCTGAACAGCGATTGTATACTTGCTTAGTGAAATGTGACTTGAAATATAGCAGAAGTAAATGGAAAAATTGTTTTTGTGATTAACAAATTCTGCATACAGTAAGCAGCTACTGGGTTAAGGAAATCATCATCATCACCATCATAACAGCCTATCAAACTACCTTGCTGAACGTAGGCCACCACCATACATTTCCTCATATCAGGAAGATGGTGCTGTCTATCTCTTGTTTCATTTCCCTTTTTCGCTTCTTACGACACCCACGGGATGTAATGCAGTTAGCGGATTCTCTTAAATAAGGGTATCAAGTGATGTGCTCGCTCCACCTTATGGTAAGTGGATGCTGAAGTCCATAAATCTATCCTCGATTTTGAATCAAAATGAAGATACGTTGTCAGTCACCCCTGAGAACTAAGATGCCTCGTTTCCAGTAAAAAGGGTCTCCGGTTCTCTACACACAAACACAGCAGCATTAAGCTGCTTTTTCACGCAGGTATTCTGTGCGAGCGTGGTCCTACCATACCTACCATACAATACTTCGTGCTACAACCATAATATAGCTGCAGCGTGGCTCTACCACCTAAGAACTAACTACGTATAATTTTATTTGTTGGTCTGATAATGACGCCTCAGTGAAGATACATTAAGAATAACTAATTTGAGAAAATAAAATGTTTGAAATTTTGTATTTAGGTAGTAATATTTCAATCGATATTGTATTTCGTTTTTGTTTACATTAAAGCAATTTATAAAAAACTACCTTTGAAATTTTTATTAATATTATGAGTAAATTATAATATAGAATAAATTGATTGATTCTACAAGAGAAAATTCATTTTACAGTGGTAATCGATTTTTAATTTATAACTAGTCATCCATCCCGGCTTTGCACGGGTGATTTCTGGATCTCGACAACAGCGCCACCTACCGGGTCCAGTTGTGAATCTAAACCATCCAGGGACCCACTCAAACACATAAAAAATTTAATCAAAATCAGTCGAGCCATTTTCGAGTTTTAGCGAGACTAACGGACTGCAATTGATTTTTATATTTAGAGATTGGTAATTTCTTACAGTCGAAAAGAAAAGATTTTGTTTAATTTTATTCCTACTCGCCTCAAAATTTACCATTCATAAAACACAGCAAAATTGAGAAGTTGGGGTCCAGTAGTGAACAGACTTATACTGAAAACATTTTGTCCAAACAGTATGAATTATTATTCGTATTTCAATAGATGATATGACTGTGACTAAGTGCCGACCTTCACGTAACAAAACTCAACAAGCAATCGTTATAGAATAATAACTGTGTGATCCGCTTCCGATATACATCTGTAAAGGTCTGCAATCTTTTATTTAAAAATAAACGATAAGCATTTATAATATACTAGCTTTTTACCCACGGCTTCGCTCGCGTGAGCTTGAATTTAGGAATTATTACATGCTGTTCCGTGCCAAATTTAGCAAAATTCGATCACTTCTATTAGAAGTAGATGATTGGTATTTGGCATAGATATAATATACAGGAACACGTGAATATATATGTCTAGAAATACCTACTATTTTTTAAATCGAACGCGTCTTCCGATGTATCCATAAGAAAGGTAAATTGTCTTGGAATCAAAATTTATTATTATTATTTACATTTTACTCTTTATTATTCTACTATTCATAATAATTAAAGTTAATTTAGTTTTAACAAAATAATGATGAATTTCATTCGTCTAATTACAGTAATTTACAGTATAATGTTTATTTGAGATATTTTATTTATATCATTGGTCCTATTTAATATTGATTGGCACCATAAAATAGATGTAGATATTTTTATTAACGTTCGAGTAGACTTCAAAATTTTATAAATGCAGTTCTATAACGATGTATACTACACATGAAATAAAACTAATGTTACGGATTTTATCACGTTTAATTTCAACTTTTTTTACGTGGGGTTTTTTACGCATCTTTGGATGAAAGTTCCATAAAAACTCGCGTAAAAAAACATATCGCTGATGTGAAGCACCGACGCTACGGGAAGTCTAAAGTATGTCAACATGTTTAGTATCGTCCCAACCATTATATCGGATCTGATAGACAACAAATCCTTGCAATAGAACATCGATTCCTACCAATGATGATTCGCGAGGCTATTGAAATTAAAAAACAACCTAATTTTAATACGAAAGATGGCTGAGTGCTACCATCTGCTAAGGACCCCTTAATTAATAAAATTAAATTCAAATCCAAGCATGCTACTGCATTTATTCTATTATATTCTATTCTTATTCTATTCTATTCTAACTATGACATCAGGTCGTCAAACACCTCAGTCCTGCCGTGACCGTGGGTGCTGTAAAGTGCCCAAAACATCGGGAATTAAAAAAGTTAAAATTAAACACGATAAAATCCTTAAAATTTGTTTTATTCCTTATAAATTTTATTCACAGTGAATGTTCGCCTTGTTGTGGCGGTGAAAGAGAATCCGCCACCTCATATCGTCCCGTTGTAAGAGGCGACATAGGAAAACAAACAGGAGATGGGCAGCATCATCTTCCTGACAACAGATAAAATAATAATAGCTGCGGTTGCCAACCCGCCTACCAAGCGTGCCAACTATAGCAAATATCCAGCTACTTCATAATTCATGGGGGAGGCCTATGTTCATTTCAGTGGACTTTTGATAGGCTAACGATAATGAGTTCTAATCATCTTTGCATTCCGTAATATGTACGGTGGAGTGAAAACAAAAAGTAACATACCCGAAAATATGAATTAAATAAAAACTGTATATATAGCCCCATGAAAATTAAAAAAATAGCAGCTTACATACATGTTACTACTGGGCACAGGCTGCAGAGAGTTTTTGGCCAAAAAAGTGTTCGCTGCGCTGATTCCAACGCGGAATGACCTCAACTCGGAAACTTCTCAGATATGCAGGTTTTCCTTCTCCGCCGAGAACTTGGTAAATCCACACTTCAAATTGCAATTCAAATATATGCTAAAATATATAATAATGCTTACGTACCATGACATTTAAGTTTTAATAAGTTTGATTACCGCCTTTGAAATTAACCTTTTTTTTAAGTAAAATCTGCTTTCTGTAATTAAAGTATTTTTCCGCAAGAGCCTGTTCATTTACATATATTCATATGAGCTATGAAACCAGGACTGTCACAAATATCTTAATATGTCTGACAATGTGAAAGCTATCTTAAATTATAAACTGATTTATAAGTCTCATTAAAGGTAAAAAGTAAAGTAGCAGCTAATATACGTCTCACTACTGTGCACAGAGCTCCTCATTACCTAGCGTAGTGTTTTATGAGCAGAAAAATAGAGTATGCTGCAATGTTTCAATGCATATTTACGGTTTTTACATTTATATGCATATATACAGGTTTCCCCACGAAGTTATTCTTCACCACTTTAACGGACACGTGTTAAGTCAGCACGTAAAATTTTCTATAACAGATTCATCCTCGAGGGAATCGTACACGTTTTGCTCCCGTGCCATGATGAAATCTCACGGCGAGCGACACGGCCCTCGTATTTGTTTAAATACAATTCTTAACCCCTCAAGTGTTAGGTCGGCCACATACATACGGAATTCCGTTTCGTGATTCCGTTTCGGAATCCCGAATCGGGATTCCGTGAATACATCACACACATACGTTTATTTCCGTTCGGAATAACAAGGGTCAGTTGAGAGAGGTTAGCCATTGAGTCTAGACATTCTGGCAGCGAATAATGACGACGATTTTCTGGTTGCGATTCCATTGTTGCTGTATCATTGTTACAGGGTGCATCCCTTATCTCCTAAGCTTGCAATATAGTCAATATTATGTAAAAAGATCTATCTATCCAGAGATATGTTTTAAATATGGATTTCTGTAAACTCTTTCGATGAATTATTAAATAAAATAAGATGAAAGGTTACGAAAAGCTATACCTATAAGATTAAATGTAAAAACATACATAAACACACCTACCCGCTTCGGTCGTGCGACGAACACTGAGCGCGTTCCGTACGGAATTTTTACGTATGTGTGTTGCGACTCGTACAAAATCTATGGAAGACTTGCGTTCGGAGCGGTTTTTTTCCGTTCGGGATTCCGAACGCACAGGCGGTCATACGGAATCTCGAATCGGAGAAAATTCCGTACGGAAAAATACCGTACATGTGTGGCGGGTCATAGATTTTATATGGACTTGCTGCGTTCGGAATCTCGAATCGGAATATCGAAACGGAATCCCGAAACGGAATTCCGTATGTATGTGGCCGGCCTTACGCCATTTTATGTTTTTACGCGTCAAGTGTCAGGGGCCGTTCGGGAGATCGCGCGATACCGGTAGATGCTAATGTAAACAATGATATCTTTTTAATTTTGTATGCCAGCTATGTATAAAACATATACACATAGATTGGTTATGAATTAAGATATTTGATTCTACTTTATAAATATTAAATTCAATTTTTATAATATTATCAATCTCGGTATATATATGTATAGACGTAATTTTGCCGATTTCTTGTACATAAAGTCTAAGGATTATGAAATTAAGCCATTATATAAAAAGGTATTTATTTTATTTGCATAAAAATACAACATTATATCAAAAGAGATTAAAAAATCACACTCCTTTAATACATTTTTTTCACACCATAAAATTATTAATGTCTACCTCCTTTTACGCGGGAAAACAAAAACCAGTTAAAATAATCTAAAATGTTCAATTCAAATACGTTTGAAAACGTTACATTACGGCCTTGTCTTTAATCTATGTTGTTCAAAGATTAAAATAGCGTTTTTATCTTTGAACAACATAGATTAAAGACAAAGCGTATTTTATTGCCAAATGACCACACGGGGTCGGCTGACACACAGGCATGCATTCGCTGTCAACCCGCCACGGGCGTCATAACTCTTGAGGGGATAAAAACTGAAACTAAGCTTTTGCATGATTGTTGATCACATCTACCTAGTAATAATTACACATCCAACGATGCCACGAATTTTTTATTAAATATTTACATCGTATATTCAGTAGCATTCTATTATTTAACTTTATCAGTGACTCACCATATTAGTTTATTTAGAAGTAAATAGATGGCGCTATTGTTAGATGAAATAATGAAAGCCAAATCTATACTATCTAGTAATATCAGCGATAGAAGAGAACATTTATTTATTATATCAGTAAGGCATAAAGTGATATCAATGCAGTTAAAAGTTCTGTTTCTGTTAAAAAATTTGCTATCAGCGCCGCTAGCGGTGGAAAACAATTTAATGATATCGTTATATGACCACTCATGAAATAGCAACGTTGTGTTTAGTTATTAATATCTTCAAACGAAGTCTATTCATTGATTTGGTCAAGCTATATCATGACATGGTCAACAAACAATGTTAAATATCATGAAATGACCACACCATTTTACGAAATGATAGACTACTTTATGATATATGATCAAGTCTACAATCTGGCCACGACATAATATATAAAACTATCTTTAATAAAACTATAATGATAATGAACATTTTGCAATAATTGCAGACATACCAATTTTAATTAGTTTACATATAGATTAGTAATTGAAATAAAAACCTTATAAATTTTCATATTTTTGATAGACGTCACTATTATCTATTGAAATTATTACACTTTTAAAATAAAATAACAAAAATACTAAAAAAACAAACGTTAGAATTTTGAAATAATTTTAAAAATCTAATCATTTAAACATATAAATGTAAATTATTTATATTATTTAATTTATTAGTATGAAGGCAAAATATACTACTTTTTCCATTTGATGATAGATGGCGCTGTTTTGAGAACTAAATCGGTGTAGTTTCAAATTATTTTACAAAGGTTATAATTCTAAACTTTATTTACAAATGTGGTATTTATTTGAAAAACACCCGTCATCCCGCCTATAACTAAGATATAATAGAAAATTAACATCTAAAGGAAGGAAAATACTTAACCTTCTTTTTTGAAGTCCCGTAATCGGATAAAAAGTAGCCTATAAGTTACTAACCACCTACATCCAAAATTTCATGTAAATCGGTCGAGTAGTTTTTAAAGTTTTGCGTGAATCCCTAATACACAGACAGACAAAAAGTACTACTACCACCGGTACGGATAAAACCTCCGCCCTGGGAAGAACCAGCAAGAAACCCAGCGGGACTTTTCTTTTAAATAAGGATAATTTACAATATATTACTTAATACAAACTATAAATTATACCGATACTAATTTTGTAGTTAAGAATAATAATTAATTCGTTTGCACGAATTAATTATCCAACGAGTCAAGGATAAGCTAGTAACGGAATACGACAAGCGCACCGTTCCACGCCAGAGCCAAGACTGCCTTCACGGCATTTTTTTTTGTGCCCAATGCAAGGACACCCTCCGGAAGCGGGGGAGGGAGGTGGTGAATGCTCATAGCATACCACGCAGCCGGCTGCGTGGTTATGTGGGACTCACTTTGAAGAAGTGCCTACCCACTAAACACCACCTGAGAACGGCTCTAGCCCGAAGGCTTCATCGCCGAATCGGAGACGGAACCGTCCGGGGACGGAAGTGCGGGTCAACCAACACAGCTGCAAAGTGCGGCGGTGCTGGAGTGATGGAGTGGAGTCGCATGAGCGAGAATGTACTCACCGTACGGGGACGGTGAGCACTGACTGATAGCGCAACTGCGCGGGGGCGGCGGCACTAGCGGAGGCGGGAAGGAAGGCATTCACCGTTCAACGGTGAGAACTGTACTGACTGAGGGTGAAGACCCGTACGGGGACGGGTGCTCGGTCAGCTGGCGGACTCCGCTAGCGCACGACCGCACAGGGGCGACGGCGCAAGCGGAATGAACGCCTTCACGGCGGCCGCTCCGTCCGGTTTATACAAGCAAAACAAGTAGCTAGACACGGTCGTCACCGCACGTGTTGTTTGTTTGTTTACAAGAATTCTGTCTAGCAACACCGGCGCCGCCGCACATGCAATAGCGCAGGCACCGTCATAATATGTAAAGATAAAAACCACTAATTTGGCTTCAGAACCCTTTATTTAGTCCCCTGGACTTGTTTTTTCAAGAATATATTAGAATTACAGACAGGGCTTTTCTACAAATTTATTATAATATGTATAGATATTGTTTGGAAAAGAATAAATATTCGCAAAACATCCTATTATCATCGTCTTTTATCGGTTACTATTTAATAAGAGCAGTGAGGTATTATCTAATGTTACAATTTTCCTTATTTATTATTTACAACGCTACAGTTGCAGACGTCCGGATGCTAAGGTGCTGATAAAATAATTATTTAATTAATAGAATCAGGCGTTACTTTGCGGAAATCCATTATATTAAAGTTGTAAATATTTACTTTGCAAATATCCGCTTAATAAAATAAAATGATGTGTCTTACCTAGTTTGAAGAGCACCTCCCGCCTTCCCTAAATTGCGTGCACTATCCCCGTTACCACTAATCCCAGCACCACTACTCCCACCACCACACTTGTTGAAAGAAAGGAAAGGAGTTATAAAAGTAAAAAAGTAAAGTTGAATATCCTCTACTCTATATCATCTCGTGAGTGTCGTAAGAGGCAACAGAGAAAAACTGAAACAAACTAAAAAAAAACTGAAAAAATAACAAAACTGAAACTAAAACTAAAACTGAAACAGAATCTTTCTGATAACAACAGCAACCATGCCAACATAGGGGGAGACCTATGTTCAGCATTGGACTTTTGATAGGCTTTAATAAATGATGATGAATGAATCAGTTCTGAGCTATCTTTCAAGTTTCTACCACATCGGGAATTTTGTTCAAAATCGATTGCAAAATACGTACCAAACAGGCAGACAGACAAGAAAGCGCGTTAATAAAAGTGTGTTAAAATCAATACGAATAAGGTTAAAAGAAAAACAAGAACAAGTTTTTAATTCGGTTCTACAGTAAGGCGTAACGTTAATATAAAAAACTGCATATATTTTTTTTTCCTTTTTCAGGGTCTCCGAGTAACAACCATCATCGGCTCATTCGGAACATGCGCCGGCGCTTGGCTGAAGGTGTTCTCGGTGCCGCAGGACATGTTCTGGCTGGGCTTCGCGGGACAAACCGTGGTGGCGATCTCGCAAGTCTTCATCCTGAATGTGCCACCTCGCCTGGCCGCCGTGTGGTTCGGTGCTGATCAGGTGTCCTCCGCTTGTAGTATTGGAGTGTTTGGCAATCAGGTAAGCATATTTATAAATAGAAATTTATAATGACTTTACTATGTGACCGTGCTTTTTTTTATAGAATAATGGTTCGTTACGCATTTATCTCCATCGATTGTCGATTCTTCGAGTTATACTATTATAGTCAGTCTCTTAGCACTTCAGTTTACTATCCCTTGGGCTATTTCAGAGAAGCCCCGAGCTCTACATTATTTATAAATGTAAACGTAATCTCAAAATGTGTAAAGTTTTTTTTTATAGAATAAGGGTGACAAGCGAGCACACAGCCCACCTGATAGTAAGTAGATGCTGTGACCCATAGACATCTACATCTGTCGTCGTTTAAGAATAAAAATGCAGATGCGTTGTCACCCCTGAGTACTAAAATGGAATGTCACGTATCCAATAAAAAGCCTCTCCGGTTCTCTACACTCACCATACGAAACACAGCAGCATTAAGCTGCTATTTTAAGCTGGTATTCTGTGAGAGCGTGGTCCTTCCCCGGTCGAGCCGACCCGTTTATGTCACATCCATAATATAGCTGCAACATGGCTTTGCCACGTTAAATTCTAGGTTCTGTCTAGGATTCCATTTTTACCCATTTTACAGAGCAGATATAATTATTAATATAGTAAACAGGGGATATAATTATTAATATGAAACGCGAAAATCATTCGAATTGTTTTCAATCGATTGGTTGTTTGAAAAAGCAGAGGTTTTGTTTTCTGATAAAAATCGGTATTGTATTGCCGGATCGAATGTAGTCTAGTTTTTAGTGTCCGTGAGATTGCGGATGCTTTGTAGTCCGAGTCTAAATGTAATTAATAAATGTTTATAATAAATTAATTTTAATTAATTATTAAGGAAATTTGTATTAATTTGTTGTTCTAATTTTTGTATTATTTTTGTTGTAATATGTGTATTACTTAATACGATTTACAGTGCCCTATAACAGTTTAAAGGTGTGACATAAGATAATCTTAATAATTACGATTGTCTGTATTAATTCAATGTGTATATTACACTTCAACTAGCTGTAAACTGTAATTATCTTTAGTAATCTTCAAGACGATAGCAATAATCACTAAATAATCACGAAAGGAGATGACCCTGGCTACAGAATCAGCTCATCAGTATGTTTGTTTAATAAATACTACGGTTTTCGTCCATTAGCAATTTGCATACCAAATTTCAAGGTGATACCAGGTTTTTTACGTGGTAGAGCCATGCTGCAGCTATATTAATTGTATAGTTGTAGCACGAATGGGTCGGCTCGACCGGGGAAGAACCGCGCTCTCACAGAATACCAGCGTAAAGTGGCAGCTTAATGCTGCTGTATTTCGTATGGTGAGTGTAGAGAACCGGAGACCCTCTTTTTTACTGGAAAAGAGGCATTCCATCACAGTTCTCGCGGCTGATAACGCATCTGCATTGTGATTTGCAAACGAGGATAGATGTAGATGTCTATGGGCCACAGCAACCAATTTCCATCAGATGGACTGTGTGCTCGCTTGTCACTTTTATCCTCGAAAAAAAAAACCGTTGATGAATTAAAAAAATGGAATAAATAGAACCTTTGTACAAACTTACTATAAGACTGTTTCTGTATCGTGTCGTGTGTACATATATATGATTGTTTATATGGGTGTGTTAGCATAATAATACCATTTTGCTTACTCACACATGAATGGATTAAACCATTTCAATTCGAGTTTTCGCAACGCCCAATACTTACATTTGCACGGTAAAATTGCTGCTCATCGTCTGAGTGATTTAAATTCGGTATTATTTTGTCGATCGCCAGAGTCTTCTTTCGTTCGATCCTAGCAGAATACGTCCCCCTTACAATCAAATGCCCATAAATAGAACTACGTGATGTAAGCTACTCAAATGGAATCTTGGGGTCTTTTTTAGTTTAATCGGTACTTAAGTATGCAAGTCTTCGTGAAACATAATGAGGTAATGGGCTACTGTATAAGTAAATCTAAATGCAATATAAATCTTAGGTACAGACGAAATAAAATTATTTTTATATATTATATATATTTATAGGTATATTTTTATATGCAAAAATTGTAGAAAACCAAAGAACAGTCGATTTTTAAATAAATATATATCCACTTAACATCAGGTGGGATACTAGTTAAGCACGAGCTTTTCTGTATAGTTTTATAACAGTTAAAAATATAAATAATAAGTGACTTATAAATAATAAATGACTAATTTAAAAAATTTATAATATTAAAGTGACAAACAAACTTACATTAAATAAATTGGGGGAAACTCCCGTGACCAAGGCTGTTATAGCAGCTCTGGTTGAGGGAGTTTCCCGAAACGTCGGAAATTAAAATAAGTAAAATAAGTCAAATCAAACGGGATAAAATCCTTAACCATAACATTAACATCAACACTCACGCCTGTCACCCAGAGGGATAGGCAGAGACTACGGACTTCCATTTGGCACGATTCTGGCACACCTCTCTCGCCTCCTCCACATCCATATACCTACGCATACATGCTCGTTGGTCCGTTCACTTCTGTAACATAAATTTGCTTTGTCACTCTTTCCTCATTCATTCTTTCTACATGACCAAGCCACTGAAGCATTCCTTTCTTAATCCTAGTCACAACATCATCTTGCAAACCACACTCTTTTTTTATCACACAATTTCTCACCCTGTCATTCCAATTCAGCCCTAACATACTCCTTAATGACCACATTTCTACAGCATTTATTCTACTCTCGTGCTTCTTCTGCCACATCCAACTTTCACTACCATACATTAAAGTAGGGACTAACACAGCATTGTGAATTGCCATACGTGCCTTTTTGGACACATTCTGACTTTTCAGAATAGAGTGTAGAGCCCCATTTACTCTATTTCCTCGTCGTTCTATATTCTCATCATATCGCCAAATACACAAACTCATCTACTTGCTCGACCAACTCCCCTTCTATTTTTATATCACATATCGTTTTATTTTCTTCTCTTTCAAAAACCATAACTTTCGTGTTACTTGCGTTCACTTTCTTTCTAAAATCCTTAAAATATATACTTTAATGTCTTGACAAAAGACGTAATGTAATTGTAATTAAATAATTTGTTGTTTAATATTCTTATTGTATAGCAGACGTGCAGATACTAGTGGGAATGTCCTTTTCACGTTAGACTAGTATGAACAAATTTTGGATTTTTCGTCAGCTTGACAAAATCCGAGCCATGGTAATAGAATAGAATAGAATAGAATCATTTTTATTCAATATAGATTACAATACATAATACTTATTGAAAATCATTTTTTACTTTTACCACTGGTTCGCAAAAACCTCTGTCCTGAGAAGAACCAGCAATACATATTACAATATAATATTTTATACAATTGAAGTAAGTACATGCCTTCGTACAAGTACGCGAGCAAACGAGTTCAAGTCTGTCAAGATGCGTTAGGGCAACGTGGTAAACTCTTCTTTGCCCTAAAGCCTACTTAGAAATTAAAGTAGGCTTGTTTTCAGCAAGAATTTTTACAACAAACTCAAGGGCTATGCGTTCCATAGCATGCTCACCGGAGTTCGATCCGCGGTGGCCCCTCTGAATATGTAAATTGTAATTTTAAATGATGATTTATGACGAACTTACAATATTTTTCTTCATCGCGATGGGAGAAGGGACACTTCATGAGGAAACCTGCATTATCTGAGAAATTAAAAAATATTTCGAAGACAAGTGAAATTCGCTAACGCACATTTGAGCATCACGGGCATGCTTCTGAGCCAATTGCATCGATTGCCAGCATGCTTCGTTATATCTCAAGTCTCGATCCATAGAGAGGCGAGTAGTCCAGCACTGCGCTTGCCGACACAAGGCTAGCATTCGTAAACCATTCGTCTTCATCGATTGTCGATTCTTCGAGCCCGGTCAGCCCCTTGTCACTTCAGTGAATCCATTGGGCTATTTAAGAGAAGCCCCGAGCTCTATATTATACTCCAACGTAATCTCATATGTACAGTTTTAATTGTTTACTTATGAAAAAATTATGTAGGAGCAATTTTTTTTAAATACTAATAATGCTATTAAACATTACTAATATTCCCTTAAACCACTTCTGGTAAGCTTAAAATGCTTGTGTTAGAAGTGGTTCACGACAGTAGTTGAATGGTGGATTCGAAACCACGACCTTTCGAGTTCGCGGTCCGCGCCCTGCCATTAAGCTACTGACGCTTAAAAATTTATTTTAAGTTGTAAGAAACGAACATCGAAATAATATTACGCGCAAAAGAAATTGTCTTACGAAGCTTCTTTCGTCAGATAATACAAAATAGGGAAACATTAAGGAAATTATTTGCTTATTCGACGCCCTGAGGCTGTCGTTCAGAGATAAGGGGCTGTCAAGGAATTACGACCTTTCATTACATAAATATATGGTCTGAAGCCGGGGATCCTCCTTAAACTAAGACTTTCCGCACTCATAAGCTTTTCCAATAGCAATTATAACATTACAGGGCCATAATAATAGCAAACGCCATTTACGGCTCTGTTGTATCGCTGACTGCCGGGTTTTTATTTGTTTTTTACATTTACACGATTTCAAACGGTTAAGTATATTATAACTAGAATTAACAAGTTCAAAAACATGTTAATTCTTGTTCCTCTCTTAAAAATATGTGCGATAGCTCATTCGATTCGGAATGACGTCTAGAAAAATGTATCTTGAGGGTTTATTAGCACATAAAATATTTCAATTGTTATTAACAAAATAAGATGAAAAACAGGTATTTAGTTTTTCTTTAATAACTCAAAAAATATTAATATTTCAGAACTTTTGAAAAAAGATCCTTAAAGAGGAGGAAATTTCCAATAACAACGTTCCGACTCCCGGAATTCTATCTTCATTATTTATTATTTTTATTTAACGCCGAAAATAGGACTCCGCACGACCGTTACGGTTAGAGCGCATCGCCGCTGAAGACATATATATCACATAAAATATTTTTTTATAATATTAAACATTAATTTAAAAATTTGAAAAAAATATCGTAACATCATGACACTTGAATAAATAAAGCCCCGTTGTGAAAAAAAAATATGTCGATTTTTCAAAAACTTATAAGATTGTTAATTAACAAATTTTTCCAATCTCTGTTTTTACAAGAGTCGACATCAAAGTTTAAATAATTGACCTATAATTTTTTGACTTCTTGGAGTCCTTCTTATATACATACTTAACAAGATGTCGTGATAAAAGTTTCTTAAAGTTTTATATTTTGTTTGTTATAATTTTTTTAAATGAACAAAAGTGAAATATTTAAAAAAAATGTTAAAGTTTTTTTTGACAAATGTCGACAATTGCTATTTTTGCATCTAACAATGACATTAATAAACGCAGGAAATTTTTTTATTACGTAATTTTTTAAGAAATTGTTTATAAACAAATAGAAGTTTCATATTTTAAAAAAATTACTATTTTATTGTCATGACAAAGGATGTTTTAAAAAAAATGCTGAAAAAAGATTATAAACAAATTTTTTATTTGTTTATAATCTTTTCTGTTATAGTCTTTTTTTATATTTCGATTGTTTAAATAATTAAGTAAGAATTTTTTTCTTTAAAACTCATAATTGGCATTTTTCTATAGGTCAACAAAAAAAAAATTATTTGAATAATTTAATCGTTTAATAAGTTAACAGTTTGTTACAAACAATTTTTACCCCCGGTTTATTTTTTCCTGAAAGCAAAAAAAAATTATAAAAACAGCTATATATTTTCATATTTATTCTGTTTAATTTTCATAGTTATTCTGACTAAGTTAATAATTATATGCCTTATGTATATACTATATATATTTATGTATAAACTCATAAATATATTTAAGTATATATATACACACACACACACATATATATATATATATATATATATATATATATATATATATATATATATATATATATGTGTGTGTGTCAACATAATTATGTAATGTGTATACTTATTTAAATAATTTCACTTTTTATCATCCTTTTCTGTTTTGATTTTTGCTGCACCGCCTTTTATATGTCTCTCTCTGTTTCGCCTAATGGTTGACTGGGAGAGAATGCCCTATGGCATTAAGTCCGCCACATATTATGTACTACTTTATGCATTGAAGTATAGAAAAAATAATGACGACGATATACGCAAAACAGTTATAGTTTATATAGTATATTTTTGTTTTTGTATTATAAACTTAAGAATGGATTTCATTTTATTAACTCAAAACCCAAGAGAATATCATAAGGCGATAACAGAAACAGAATCTAACCAAGCTCCATTGAATTTATATTTTTTTAATATCAATGGCCTATCGAATAACCCCTAGCAGGAATAGGTGTTTTGTGAGGATTTTTGGTCGTATCAAATCTCTTATACAAGTGGGGGCGAAGCTAAATTTCTTTTATGAAATGTGTGCGTAGAATCGATTAGTTCGTAAACATTGTTAACAACTGTCAATCCCAGTCTTTTAATACAGTAGTGACTGTACAAAGCTTAACAATAATTTGATAAAGTAACGCCCTATGCCCGTTCCACTCTTGAACACAGATCTTTCAAATTGTGAGAGGGTTTTAGAACAGGGAGGAGTCCGCCTCGCTTCTCTAATGCAACTAACATTTATAGGTAGTCGTCACATCATTCTCTCGAAATATTCAAGTTTCCCAGACATGCAGGTTTCTTCAAGATGCTTTCCTTAACCGTCAAACACGTGGTCAATCAGTATCATCTTATCTTAATACTGATTAGCAATTTCGAATCAGCCAGGTTCGAGTTGTTTTCATATAAAATTTAACGAGGCCCACGTGAGTAAAGAAACTGTACAGAGGCAAAGCTTCTAAGGAGCTGTCAAAATTTTTACCTATTTCGGTAGGGTTGGCACAGTAGAATAAAATTAAATAAACAAAACGTTTATCAGCTTTTATTATCTGCTTAAGATATAATTTTTTATTTCTAAACTACTTATTCTAAATATTTTATTTTATTATTTTTGTTCTTCAACAATTTGTTTTACCTTTTAATTAAATGGTAAATTATGAATATAATGTAAAGTTTTTTAATAATCTATTGGAAAGCACTCACATGGCATAACAAATATACAATCTTGCACACATTTTAATATTTCATTACCAATATTTACAATGTTTTTTTCGAGATCAAAATATTCGCAAAATGTTTACTCAAGCAATTCATACATTCATTTCAGATACATTCTCACATTGGCTGGAACTCAAACAAGCACCGTTATTTGTCAGCAAGTTGAGTTTTGGATAAGCATTTCCAAATAAATATTTTGCAGGTCTTTTTTTAGAAAACCTAATACAGGATTTTTCGAAGTGATCCTCACGGAGTTTATATTGTTGCCTTTTTTATAATCAAAAAGTTTTGAAAGGAGATCTTCTCGTCCGACAGCTTTTAACCACTCTTGCCGTGTGAAATAATAATAATAAAAAACATGAACCTACATATTTCATTTATAAACGTAATTATTCATTTATTAACATTATAAAAATAACTATTCAATCACTTATAGGTAAGTAATAAATTATAGAAAAGTTACTACTTACCTAGTGGAGTCTTTGGGATAATTAAAAAAATTATATATTTTTATTTTTCTATTATTGTTCATACAAACAGTTATTATTTATTATTTTTTGTTGAAAAAAACGTAACCTCCACACTAGGATTTTCTCCTGTATCGTGGGGGCAGTTTACAAGCATAAATTGCACAAGGACAAACATCCAGACCCGGAACAATTATTTGTAGACCATACAAATACTTGTTCCGTGCGGGATCCGAACCCGCGGCCCTTAGCGCTGCAACTCAATTGCTAAGCCACTGCGCCACGGAGCCGTCAGTACAGTAAACCATATTAACACTTTTTTATATTTCATTTGACTCGAATAATTTTTTTTAAATAAAATTTTACACTTATTATTCTTTACATAACCCTGAGTTTGAGCACTGGCCGAGCCGGTTTAAAGGAGTTTCACGCTGTACGTGACGAGCCGCCAGTGCTCACGCACACATGCGCCTCAAGCTTGTAGTAGTGTACCCAACTTAGCGTGGTTGTATGAAGCTTTGCCTCTATACGGTACGGTTTCTTTACTCATGTGGCCTAACCCAACTCTTTTGCTATCACGGCACTTTATGACAATGCTTACTAGAACGTGTAATAATTAAATTTCAAAAAGAAATTTTCAAAAACTTCTGTCTAAAAAATCCGGATTTAGACCGAATGTAGTCGAGGTGGGCAATTAGTATACGTAAAGTATATTACCTAAGAATAATTTACTTATCACTCAAAAAAGGAGACACACATGGAGTACAATTCGACTGCATGTTTTCTATGTATGTTACGCGACATCTTCGTTATTTATGAACCGGTTTAGATAATTCTTTAAGATTTGATATACGAGTATAGAGATTTTACTTCAGGGGTGGTGCCATATACATTTTTTATATACAATATTAAAAAACTATAATTAAAAAAAACTAAAACTAATAACTTAATTATCATACAGTCCTACTCCCCGCGGTATCGTGCCAAGAACGCGGTATCGTGCCAAGAACGCTGGCTGCGTTTCCCCGCTGAATGGCTATACTTAGCCTTTGAGCGAGAAAAGAACCAGCCCTCTTATCACCAGCAGCAACGACCAGTCGCGAATGGAGTTCCTTTAGGAACTTCACCGCACGCGGACCCCACGGACTGATAGTCTCTACATCAAATGGCAGAAATATGTAGTCATCTCTCAGATACTCATATTTGCGCCACTTACTCAGTTCAGCTGCCTCTGATGCCGCCCCGGCTCTAAACGAGGTACCCCTGAGATGAAAGGCCGCCAAAGTGTCTACGCAAGTAGCATCCCACACTAGGGCTTTACCTCTCTCGGGTCTCTTGCCATCGTCTCTAAATATTCCACAAGGCTCTAAAACCGTGGGAACATTTATAGAGACAAGAGCCCTTCGGATGACATCGTTCAAAGAACCGTGCCGTGAAAACTTACCTGCACTCTTCTTACATGAAAGTCCGTGGAGCCCAAACTTGTCGACGCTGCTACCACAGGAGCACTGATGGGGTTGACAAATTGCCGCTTCTAGTCGGATTCCTACGGCGATGCGCAAGCTTTCCCCATCAAGTAATTTGCCGAGATTACTTGATGGTAAAGCGTGTAAACAGTGACTAGATTCCTTAATCGAAACAGCTAGAAGGCGTGCCTGATCTTGGTCACAAAGGAAATTATGAAACAAATCTTTCTGCACGTTCTGTACCAACGGAATATCCCACTGTTTTTGTTGGCTAACTTCCGGTGGAACATTTTGCCGGGACAGAGCGTTCGCCATGTCTGCCCTGCCTCCGTAGCAAAGCACAAGTCTACTTTATTATTTAAAATTATGTTCCACCAATACCACCAAATTTTATAGGTAAAGTAGCTTGAGTTCAGGCTGTTGTATTTAAAGTTAAATTTAGAATTTTTTCTATAGCTATCTTAAGATTCTAATCAATATCTTTGAAAATATCCGAACATTTCCAGACTGGACTCGAGCGGAGTAAGTATTTAGGTACAAGGAGACAATATTTTAAAATAGTAAGAGCAATGTGGGAGTTTAATTTATAAAATTTTTCAGCGTGGTTTAAAAACTGATCAAATTTTGTTTTTAAAACAGGTTTAATACTATCGAAAAACAACGGGGCATCTAGCAGGTATAGCGATTCCGTACTGACAGTTTTTATTCCTGGAGAAATATGATTGAAATGTTGAATTAAAGTGTCTTTGTTAGAACTAGATAAATTATTGGAAAAAAATATTTCACATTTATTGCTATTTGGTTCAAGACCAATATTTTTAAAATTTTGAAAAATATGAGTAAGATCTACCGTCGTCCAGGCACCAGACATTCAGCTTGAATCTCAAATTTCAAATAATGGGTTGAATTTCCAAACTGAAAAGTGCTGGACCTAGTGGGTCACCCTGCTGAACACCGATAGCAGAATCGATAATATGGTTTTCGTAAAACAAGTTAGTATTTTGACTGTAACATTGCCAAACGTAATGATAAATTTCGGGGGTATTGTTAGCCATTTCTTTCAGCAGGGTTACCCTATCGATAGAGTTAAAAGCATTCCTTAGGTCAACCTTCACAAGAACATCTGCATCAGAGTTTGTTAAAAATGTACGCACTGAATGTACCGCCGCCTCACTGCCACCTCTAGTACCAAAGCCTAGTTGAGTAGGCTGAAATTTTGTCTTAAGGTTAGAGATTATGTGCCTGCAAGCTAATTTTGAAGTTAAGCGTCGAAATGTGTAACCAACGGCAATAGGACGGATACCGTTATCCTTTTTTTTTGAAGACACATTCTTGCCCCATATAAGAATGGAATGAAATTTGGATTAACATTACCAGAAAGCATAAAGTTACAAGTACTCCGCCGGCGTCACCGGCAGAAGCGCTTACAAGATCTTTAAGATGTTGAGGCGTAATTCCGTCAATGCCGCCAGCAGAACCATTCGAAAATGACATATTTGCTTCTAAAGTGTCTTTTTCAGACATTTGTAAAGGTTGCATAGAAGTCTTGGGAGGCAGGATTCTATCGCGTTTGATTAACTTATTTTTAAATTCCTGATGTTTGGGTGCTTTACAGCACCCATGATAAATAATACTTATTGAATGTCACTCTTTTGTTTAATTACCACTGGTTCGAAAAAAAACCTCTGCCCTGGGAAGAACCAGCAAAAAACCCAGTGGGACTTTTAAAAAAAAATAACAGCTTACAATCATGTATGTTATACAATTAACAACACAAAACAATTTAGAAATAGCTTGGTAGCCAACACTTCATTCCCAGGGGTTATTATTATCCATAAATTCCTTCATATTATAAAATCCCTTTTTATACAAACTATGTTTAATAAAGTTTTTGAATTTTGAGCAGGTCGAATTTTGTATATTTTCTGTGATATACAAAAGTTTTTGAACTTTGAGCAATGTAGTCGCGATAGTCCTATCAAAAAAAATCCTTGATATTTTACATCTAGGTTCTGCAATAAAATATTATCTTGCACCCAGTGAAGCGAGTGGGTATCAGCTAATTATTTAATAAAACAAATTTTACGGATTTTATCACGAAACGTCACGATGTCATAGTACAACCGGCTACCTTCAGCTTTTGAATATTAATTTTTGGTCCGATCTACGCAGAACGAGCTTGCAGTATGTTGAAGTCTTGCTGTGGTATACTTGGGTTTGGATTTAATTTTATAAATTATAGAATCCCAAGCAGATGTTAGCACCCATAATATCTTCTCTATTGAAATTTGGATGCTTTTTTAATTTCAATAGCGTTATAAATTATCCATGGTATAAATCAGTATTTTTTATGAGGATTTATGGTCTATCAAATCTGATGTAATGGCGGGGACGATCTTAAACATGTTTACAGACTGTAATGTAACTGTATGTGTAAACTTCCCGAAGCGTCGATGCCTCACGTCAGCTATGTGTTCTTTTACGCGGGTTTTTATAGATCTTTTTGTTTGTCCTATGTAAGAGAAACCACAATCACAATCAAGCCTGTACATCAGTTTTATTAAATGTTAAGTATTCGTGTGAATATAACATTTCATATATTATGTTAAAAATAAGTAATAAATGAAAGCGTTGTGCTGACCCTTAAATACAAGCTAGCGTGCAGTCTGTCTACATGCAGATGGCAAAACGTGACGTGATTGAATCTGTGATGACATTCAATTGAAAAAATATCCTCAAATTGCTTTTTTACCGCAAAATAGCCTTCACCATTATCGTGTAATTTTCGTTAATCTTTCGTACAGTTCGCATCAATTTTAAATTGTTGTTTCCTGTTATTTTATCCTATTGTACAAATGGATACCTACGTTTTATGCAAGGCGGACCAATCTTTAAGAAAATTTATTAATATAAATTTTTTTGTAAATAAAAGTGACACAAAGTACAAATAGTCGTAAGACTAACTAAATAGTGGTAAGACTCCTTTCTGTCTAGCAGTAGTGCGCACTGCTGAGATTCAGCCTGAAGGGTATACAGAGCCAGTATAATTACAGGCTGTGAGGCATTCAGTCTTAGTCCTCGGAGGTGAGCCCGCATTTGTAGGCTACTTTATTTGAAGTTGGTTGTAGGTGTCCATGGCTCTGATAGCCACTAAGGTGGATTGTATTTACGTTTGTCACTTCTATTTTATTAACAATCTAACTGTCCCCCGCGACTTCGCCCGCGTGGAATTTACTACGATTTCATGGGTTTTAATTTTTTTTTGCGCGGAACCCTAATTCTTTTTCTAAAATAAAAGTATCCTAAGTTACTCCTTATAACATCAGCTATCTGCCAGTGAAAGTCCCGTCAAAATTGGTTCAGCCGTTTCGGAGATTAGCCGGAACAGACAGACAGACAGACAGACAAAAATTTTAAAAATTGTTTTATTGGTTATTAGTACGGCATATATACTTTCACAGGCATTAAGTAAAAAGCTGTTATTTTAACATTACAAACAGACGCTTCAATTTTATTTATTTGTATAGATATAGATAAATGTTTCCCATGATCATTTATCCATCCACTATGATGTAAGATAAATTTCCAACTTTGAGGGTATTGTTAACTATTAGAAAAACAGCAGAGCAACTGATTTAGAGCGTGTTCTGTTCAGTATGATGTTTTTTTTTTAATATAAGGCGCTTTCCTTGGACAACGGTTTTTAGTAGGTTTAACTTTTACAACGTTATATCACACACGAGATTATTATCACAATTTCGCGTAATGACTCTGCTAGATATGTTCTCTCCCACTGCACTGTAGCGAGGATAATTATAATATGCCATAATAGCGAAGCAACGCATTTTCCGTCGTTGATCTGTGTTTTACCCCTCATTAAATAATCACCCCTATATTCTCCCCTTGCCGTGGTTGCTCAGATGGTTAGCGCTCGCTTAAGTTTCACAATACACGAGCAACCCGGGTTCGATCCCCGCCGGCACCAATGAAATTGTTAGTTGCAATTTTAAGTACTGATTTGCCACGTGCTCGGCGGTGAAGGAAAACATCGTGAGGAAACTTAAATGTCTGAGAAATAAGAAAAAAATATTTCGAAGACATGTGAAGTTCGCCAGCACTCATTGGGGCAGCGCGGCGGACATTTCCTTGCCCTGGAACCCTCTCAGAAATGAGAGGAGGCCTGTGCCCAGCCGTGGGACGTATATAGGCTGTATAAAAAAATATTCTCCCCTTAGTTTCATAACATCATAATAGTATTTGGAGAAATCGCATGCACACACACGCACACAATATTATAAATATATAAATTCACTTTAAGAATTCTTTACCTGTACAGCCTATTAAAGTCCACCACTAAACATAGGCTCCCCCTTAGATTGCCTCATAGAGGAGATATTTACCATAGTTGCCACGCTTGGCAAGCGGGTTGGCAACCGCAGTTTATTTATTTTTAATTCATTATTAGGAAAACGCTGCTGCCCATCTCCTGTTTTGTTTCCCTCTATCGCCTTTTACGACACCCACGGGATGATATGGAGTAATGGTTATTCTTACACCGCCAATGAATTACACGTACCATTGTGAAAAACAAGGTCTTAAGGATTCTTTAGGTTTAGTAAATAGCACAAATTTTAAATATATGAGCATGCTATAATTACCTTTAAGTAATTGTATTATTTAAAAATAAACCTACCATGTATATCAATCGTTGGTGATCCTACTAAATAAAAAAATGTCAAGAATAACCTGTGATATTCGACAGGTGCGCAATATCTATCCTTTATACGCTAAATGGATCTTTTATTAATACCTACATTTATTTAATTTTGTTTCATTTACAATCTTTATAAAAAGCCAAAAAGAGGATACCAGCGAAGTTTATTTCGCCGTTTCTTCTTCAATCAGAGGTTCCTCTGAAACGATAGTAGATTTAAAAAACATACAATGGGGTGATAAATGAAATTTCTATATATAAAAATCAATTGCTGTCCGTTAGTCTCGCTAAAACTCAAAAACGGCTGGACCAAGTGTGATGAAATTTTTTGTGTGAGTGAGTCCCTGGATGGCTTAGATTCACAATTGGACCCGGTAGGTGGCGCTGTTTTCGAGATCAAGAAATCCCTCGTGTGAAACCGGGGTGGTTCGCTAGTTCTTATATAAATATTTTTTACGCTGATAAATTATTATTATTTTGATATATTATATTATATATATTATATTATTATTGATAGATTATTATTATTGTTCATAAATGAATATCATCCAAGTAATTTATTTTTGTTTCTTCCATATTATATAAATAAATTTACATCTACCATATTTATCCACTAACATTATATGTGAAATGCCTGTGGAGTAGCTCAGCGTCGTCATGGTAAGTGGATCCTGTGGGCCAAAGACATATACATCTATCCTCAATTAAAAATCAAAATAGGTACAGATGCGTTGTCACCGCTGAGGACCAAAATGGAACGCTGATATCCAGTAAAAATTATCTTCATTTCTCTACACGCACCATACGAAACACAGCAGCAGTAAGCTAGTATTTTGTGAGACCGGATTTTGTGTTTTGACGGATGGTAAAAATTTACTAATCTTCTTCGGCGGCTTGAAGTATGTTTAAATGGAAGCTCGCTTCAAGATGTAGCCAACCTTGTCTGTGACTAATCTGACATAGGGTAGTACAGCAGGCACGTAACGACGAAACGCCGGGAATTAAAGAGTTAAATTAAACGCGATAGAATCCGTAAAAATTAGTTTCATTTAATAATGTGTCTGCTTAGGTGCCTTGAGATACTGTCGTTATCGATTGTCTGTTCGCTCAAGCTTCCGTCAAAATCTTCTAAAAAATTCACCAAAGGACGCATCATTATATTGTGAAGTTTTTAAACAAATTATTGTTAAGGACAATTTCTTATTATTTGACACGGGCAAAAGTTCAACCGTACGAGACCATTGGGAAGGAAGAAAGGAAATCTTTTTTAAAGGGTTGACCTTTACGCACATACAGTAAAACATCGATTTTTTATTATGAGTACTTCAAGAAGCTGCAAATATTTTTTATAAACGTTCGCAGATAATGGTAAATTATTAAACAATGTAGGCATTTTCTATTATACTTTGTTACGTCTAAAAATAACTATCAAATATATCATTAAATTAAAAGGATGTGTACAATATTATCGCTTCGGCCTAATTGCAATTTGATGAAATTTTAACTGATAAAACTTAAAAAAGTTAGTGCTAGTCGAAAACTTTTTCTGATGAATTTTATGAGCGCCTACATGTGAGTGTGTCGCATGTAGAACACAAACTGAGCGACCTTCCAACGTGTGATCGCAAATTTCTGCGCCAATGTATGTGCTAATACCAGTGTCACATATATTGGTCCTCGTAAAGAGGCGGCTTAATGCAAGTCCTCAGCCTCTCAGCTATCTCGGCTATTTAGTCAGTAATATATGTACAAAGCGTTGTCTAGCACGGGGTTTATCTTCTATGTAATCTGTCGCAAGCGTTTATCCAATTCACGCCACACTGTGAGGGGTCTGCAGCTATGGATTTAATGCGTTTGATTAACACCCGACACTGGGGAGATAAATATTATGTAACGTTCTAGTCTCACAGTACTTATGTAATAAATTATATGTAGTATTTACTAAGGGATAGGACTATTTTCAAGTAAGTCAAGGTAGATTACAATTTCCACTCATCGCCACACACCACTCTCTCTTTTTTTCTTTTCTTTTTTACTTATTATAAACCAGTGCTTGACCACAATCTCACCTATTTCCTCCGCCAAATAAGAGTGTTTACACCTACTCTGCTCCGCTCTGAAGGGTACAAAGAGCCAGTATAATTACAGGCTATGAGGCATTCCATCATAGTCTTCAGAGGCGACAACGCGTCTGCAGGCTTCTTTGTTTGAAGTTGGCCACAAGCGTCCATGGACTGCAGTAGCCACTTTCCATCGTGTGGAGAGTAAGTTTGTTTGTCACTTTATTTTTATTTAAAAAAAAACTATGGCGTTTCTGAAACTTAATTTTGGGTAAGTGCTCACAACTGCACTAGGTGGTAGGTCTTTTTTACCTAGAACTCCGTCTGGGTAGGTACCACCCACTTAACTTTTTCTGCCGCCAACCAGCAGTGCGTTTACTGCTGAGTTCTTGTCTAAAGGAGAGAGCCAGTTTAAGCCTGCGAGGCATTGCTTCTAAGTACATACTCAGAGTTGTCAACGCATCTGTAGTCTTCTTTGTTTAAGGTTGGTTGCAAGTGTCCACGGGCTGCAAAAGCCACTGTACTGTAAATTCAATTGTCACTTCAACTTTATTTAAAAAAATCTAAATGTTTTTTCAGGATCTGCCTATCATACAAATATTAAAAGATCTTCTTAATTCCTCCCTCCATTTCATTATTGGAACATCAGGCGATTAGCTGGTCTCCACCCCTTTGTTGTCGACGTACCACGCATTTGAACTAAACGGTTTGCTTCGACGTTCATAATGCATACAGCAAAGGAGTGAAATAATCTGCCAGCATCTGTATTTCCTTCCGATTTTAATGTGGGTGTGTTCAAGGCAAGAGTGAATAGGATTTTGTTAAGTCAGTGTCCTTTATGATCTTCGATAGTAGTCAAGCGCTGGCTTAGTGAAAAAAGATCACGGAAGCATTACAAAAACAATATCTATCGCCTTATAGTGATATAAGTATTGGTTTCAAATTAAAATTTGAACTCAAAAATCTACAATCCTATGGTCAAGTCGTCAGTATTCTTTAACCGTCGTTCTATACCAATTTTTACTTTCGTTTTTATTTAAGAAATTCACTCGCAAAACTGTTTATTGCGGGATTACCTGTCCTTTACGAAAACAGCAAGTAAGGCCAACGACCTCACAACTGGTTGTTGAGGAAAACCCGAGTTAAAACTCTTTTGCGAGGCTTCGCTTTAGAACATCAACATTATGCATATGTTTAAAATTGTCAAATCAATTAAGTCATGTGAAATACATGAATTATTTACTTGACAATCTAAGATTAAGTAATGGACTCTAACGATGCTATCACATGCCACCTCTTACTAAATTTAAAAATAAATCTCTCTTTAGAGTTGAGAAGAAAAAAATTTCTACAGATTTTTTCTATAGAGCAACACGGGCAACGGAGTGGAGTAACAATACAAAACTGTCTGTAATTTTTGCGCGAGAGGGGGGAGGGGTGATCTGCGCACAAAAATGGTATATCCCTACAAAATTCACACATAACAATTAAAACAATAAAGTAACAATTAATATTATTAACACACACACACATAGATATATTATAACAACTCGGATACTGACTCGGATCAGTCGCTCGACCGATTTGCATATTGTATGAAGGCAAGCGGCCTGTGTTGGCAAAACAAATTCGAAACAACACGACCGTTATCATTATAATTTTTAAGTTTATAATGAAGTAAATAGCAATAACGTGATTAAAAATTACTTAGGTATATAAGAAAAATAACGCCATCGTTTAGTAAATTTGACATGACAGATCTCTTTTTGCAGCAAAATACTCAACAATTCGGCATTTTTGTAGTACCTCGATTCAGCCGTGCAAGTAGATTTTGTCTAGTGAGCAGTGCGGGTGCAAATAGTTTTATTGTACGCATAGGATTGCGTGAACTTATACTTTGACAGAAGGGAACGCCTGTGTATGGCTACTCCCCTCCGATCCGCCGGTGGCCCGTGTTGCTCTATGGATTTTTTCTAAAGACATTATAAAAAAATCAGTTTAGGACTTGAGTATACTTAAGCAAGCTACTTATATATACTCTAAGGTTTAGGATAAGATATCATAAAAGTTTATGTTTAGTTATAGTTATTTTCTTTTAATATTTATATATTCTGTGTTATGTTACGTTATAATAGCAGTTACATTAATATAGTTTAATATTGACAGTGTATAGTGGAAAGAGTTATGATTCGTAAGAATTGGCATGAAAAATTACACATGATTAATCTATTCATAGTCAATGTCCTGAAGTTTACACTTTCACACCAAGGGATCGGAAACTGTGTCATAAATTTAAATAATGCTTTTTGTCCCGCTTTTCGCACTGAAAGCCGAGATTAATGGTCGGATATTAAAAATGCTTGTTAATCCGGCTTTGATATATTATTTAGCAACGTAGACACGAAATGCCAATATGAAATTATCGTCAAGTCAGCTACTTCAACTAAAATGTCCTTCCGATTCAATGCAACTACAACTCTACTCTCAAACTAATTTCATCCATCCATTACAGTCTATAAAAGACCACTGATGAACATAAGCCATAGACTGCTTTGTAGGGGGGATTTTGCCACAGTTGCTACTTGTTGTTAACAGGAAGATGCTGCTGCCCATCCCCTGTTTCAGTTTCCTCCTGTCTTCTCTTACGACACCCACGGGACGATATGGGGTAGTGGATATTCTTACACCGCCACTACACGAGTCTTTAACTAATTAGATTTCGATAATTATGAATTTAGTAATTCACAAAGTGTTTCAATGTAAAAAAGTTTGTCACGTGATAATTAACATGCTTATATATCTGAAATACTTGTATAAACTACTATTATTAACAAACTACAAGCGCATATAACACCAATTATAATATGCCGTTGCGTCTAGGTTTCCAGTTATTGACCAATGTAGTACACCATCACCGGTAAGCTGTTAGATCGCGTATTACACGCTTGCAATTTCAATGAATCACATACCGAATGAAAACAAAATGAACAATCTAAATTCTTTGTTCATCGTACATCGGCATTGCTCCTTTTCGATAAAAGTGACTTACATTGGCATCGTTCAATATTGAACTTAAAAAGAACAAAAATTATCAATGATCTATTCATTGATCGTTTCTTGTTCTTCTCTAGATTGCTTTTCTTTGTTTTTTCTGTTCAAGTACTTTATTCCATTCTTCTAAGTACACGATTTAAGATAGAGTGAAAATCGGATAACTTGTTCTATAATTTCTTATATTTTTATTTATTCTTCTCCTGCCGTCGCCGAATCATTACTTAAACAAAATGTAAATGCGTGTACAAAGAATTTTACATAATGATTTCTTATATTTACGCGAACACTAAACATAAAACTATTTTTACGGATTTTATTGCGTTTAATTTTACTAATTTTGATTCCCGACGTTTCGGGTGCTTTACAGCACCTATGGTCACGGGGAGACTGAGGTGTTTGACGTCCCAATGTCATAGTTAGCCCGGCTACCTTCAGTTTTTAATATTAATTTTGGTCCGATCTACGCAGAATGAGCTTACAGTATCTTGAAGTCTTGCAGTGGTATGCTTGGATTTGGATTTAATTTTGTTAATTATAGGATCCCAAGCAGATGGCAGCACCCATCCATCTTCTGGTTATTATGAGGTTGGAATGTTTGATGACATTTCCGATGTGACAGAAAGTTAGTTTTATGTTTGAAATTTATGAAATGGGTCGCTTTTTGCTTGAACAAAGTTGGGAAATATTAAAAACTTATTTCCAAAGTGGTGAGTCTTCTACTCAAACTGTAAGAAATTTACGAAAAAAATTTGACAAAAAGGATGTGCCAAAAACGCAGTTTGTGGATCAATTTGTGAAGCGAGTTCGTGAAACTGGATCGTTGTTGGATAAAACAACCCGTGTACGTACTCGTCCAGTGCGCTCAACCGAAAACATCGCTGCTGTTGCTCAGAGTGTGCGTGAACAACCATCAACATCAACTCGTCATCGTTCTCAAGAATTGAACATTTCACGCACTTTCTTGAGAAGAATTTTGCATACAGATCTCGGTATGAATGCGTTCATGTTCAATTAGTGCAAGAGCTGAAGCCGCAAGACCATCCGATGCGTTTTCAGTGTGCTCAATGGGCCGAACACCGCTTGATCGAAGATGAGCATTTTTACCGAAAAATCATCTTTTCATTTGCACCTCGGAGGATACATCAATGAGCAAAATTGTCGTATCTGGGACTCAGAAAATCCACACGTCATCGTGGAAAAACCAATGCATCCACAACGAGTGACTGTCTGGTGCGGATTTTGGTCTGGCGGCATTATTGGGCCATTTTTCTTCGAAAATGAGCAAGGAAACGCTGTTACTGTGAATGGCAATCGCTACCGCGCCATGGTAAGCGATTTTTTGTTTCCCAAAATTGAAAAGGAAGACAAAGACGACATTTGGTTTCAACAGGACGGCGCAACGTGCCACACAGCCAACGTAACAATACGATCTTTTGCGCACTGTTTTCGAAAATTGCATAATCAGCCGAAATGCTGATGTCAATTGGCCACCTCGAAGCTGCGATTTGACTCCGTTGAACTTTTTTTTTGTGGGGAGCCGTTAAGGACAAGTGTTACGTAACGTGCCATTGACGAAATAGAGGCCCAAGCAATCGAAAATGTACTGAAAAATTGGTTCTGATGGAATGGGGTATTGTAAGGTATTGTAAGGCTAGCCGTGGCAGTCATTTGAAAGATGTTGTCTTCAATTCCTAAATGGAAAGGTTCAATCTTTTAATAAACTCATAACTTTGAAAAAATATTAATTAGTTTTTTTTAGCCGATTCGAATTCGAAATCTAAAATGGCCCACCCCTTATAACTGTAGGGTGCCACGAATAAAATCCCCAAATGCCTTTCTTCTATACAATTAAAACACGTTGTTTTCTTATGTTGTTTCTTGTTTTCTTTCTTCATCAAATAAAAGTACATATTCGTTTTATAATTTTAAGGCACCTGCAGTGTCTATAACGTCCCTGGATATCATATTATCACATCACGCTGGGACAGCTGCTTACTTTATATAAAGCGCAAGTCCGATCGTGGATGGAGTATTTAATTAAATTTTATTTTTATTTGCTTGAAAAACTTACAGCTAATTTACAAAAATAATATGATTATAACAAAATGAAGGTAATTTACAAGTTTACTCTTAAACACTTAATATAACAAGAGTGTGTCAGAAGAGATATCTATATACGAGTATAGGGCAATAAACAGTAGGTACATTTAAGTTTATAGAACATTATCAAAAATAAAAGAAGTTATTAAAAAGTGAACAACTAAGTTGGAGAACGCTGGAATGAAATATGGAGTAGCATTAAAAGATCTGCATGATCGAATAATAAAAGAATTTCGTCTGTAATTAGGTAATCTTCACGTATGGTACAGATAAAAGTATTGCTGCCATATATGGGCTAGAACTGCAAAATGACACCTAGCAGCTTTGGACTCAATGGAAAAGCGTGCTAAGAGGCTTATTGGTGACCCGAATTTGGTTAAAACCAATCTCACCAGCCTCGAACACAGGCGCAAAGCAGCCAACCTTTCGGTTTTCTACAGGATGCATTTCGGAGAATTTGCGCAGGAATTTCATAACTTAATTCCTCCTCCCTTTTACCATCGGACAACCAGACGTTCAGTCAGTCTCCTCCCTTTTGTTGTTGACTTACCACGCGTTCGAACCAAACGGTTTGTTACATCGTTCGTCATGCGTACAGCAAAGGAATGGAATAAGTTGCTAGCATCTGTCTTTCCATCCGATTACAATGTGGGTGTCTTAAGGCATGAGTTGTTAAGCCAGTGCGCTTCACCATCTTAGGCTACATCACCACTTACCATCAGGTGGGATTGTAGTTAAGCGCTGGCTCAGAATAGTAAAAAAAATATTTCTAAATCACATCCTCTAACGAGTCAGCAGCAATTGCCGCTGTCGTAGGCTAAATACCGTTAGTTTATACAAGCGCTTAAATGCCATTTGAATTAAAAGATTACATAAACTATCAAAACCGATCATCGTGATAAACAAAACCATCTTGAAACAGTTACAGCAACAAAATTTGGGAGCTGGTAAAGACGCAAGCGATGAGGCATATAGAATATCAGTTGAAGTTAGTGTTTTGTGTTAATTAATTTGCTAATTTATAGATTTATGGAACATTATATTTGTAACCTAATCGTGGTTAGTTAATTTGTATATTGTTACGTGACAAACGAGGTAATAGGATACTACAGTCCACGGAAAACCACAAAAAAACTTCAATCCAGGTTACAGGTGCGTTGTCAATTCCGAGGACTATATAAGTGGTAAAATTAAAAATTATGTACAACCGACTTCAATATAAATAAAATGAGAACATCAATGTAGTTTAAGTCAATTAAATACGCATTATTAAGGATAATTCATAAACTACTGGTCAGATCTTGGACCACATGAGAAGCACCAGCTTTCAAATAATAAAGAATCATCAAAATTGGTTCACCTAGAAAAAAGTTCTGAGTTAATACATAAAAAACAGTCAAATTGAGAACCTACTCCTTTTTTTGAAGTCGGTAAAAATGCTTCCCAGCGTATGTTATATCGCTTAATCTTTACTCTGAAGGATTCTCTCAATTGTTCAGCTAATTTTGCATTAAAAAAAAATTGGTGTAATAAAATAAAATGCATATTATATCGATCTGAAAGGGACATTTAACTTAGCATGGCTTAAAAGATGCCTTATTGGAAATCTTCAACGCGAAAACAATTATTCCGTTAATCTGCTTTGTCTCAGTGAATTTTGCATTACAATAGTCTTGACGAATGACGTTCCATTTGATTTGCAGCAATTTTCTCGTCACGGATATTATAACAACGTATTCGTTATATCTTTTCTTTACAATTTATTTTCAAATTGCACAGAAAATTGGCATGTCAATAGACAAGCACGGAAGAAACCCATCTTCCCTTAGTTCTATATTTGTGACTTAAACATGCATCACCCTGCATCACCCCATTTCGTCATCATAAAATGTTACGAGGAGCGTTTAGACTCCTTATTAAATCATCAAAGTGATTATTAGGACTTAACACCAGGTTCTTTAGGGAATAGGGACAGTTTGTGTTAATAATAATAATACAAGCAGTAATGAATCTTCACCTACACTCTATAACAGCAGTGCTACCATAATAAAGAATATAAAATTAAAAAGAAATCCAAATAGGGAAAAAATAAAAGTACTCGTATTATACAGACAAGTAATTATGTCATGACTGCAGCATCATTTAGTTAAATTACGAATTAAAACAAATTATAGCTAGTTAATTTTGCCCTAATAGTACATTAATCATTCGTGTAGGAAGAAGAGGCAATGTAAAGTGTTAACATTGCCTGTTCTCCCAGGTGTTGTATGAGATTTCTATGGAAAATGGATATTATGACAATTTTTACATGGTAGAGCCATGCTGCAGCCATATTAGTAATATAGTTGTAGTACGAATGGGTCGGCTCGACTGGGGAAGGACCACGCCTCACAGAATAATGCCAGCGTAAAATAGCAGCTTAACACTGCTGTGTTTCGTATGGTGAGTGTAGAGAACCGGAGACCCTTTTACTGGAAAAGAGGCATTCCATCTTAGTCCTGACGGGTGACAACGCATCTGCATTTTGATTCTTTATTGAAGATAGATGTAGATGTCTATGGGTCACAGCAACCACTTACCATCAGGTGGACTGTGTGCTCGTTTGTCACCCTATCCTATAAAATAAAAAATATGGTTGTATCACGAATGGGTCAGCCCGACCTGGGAAGGACCACTCTCTCACAGAACACCACCGTAAAATATAGAGTGTAAAGAACCGGCGACCCTTTTTACTGGAAACGTGGCATTCTATCTTAGTCCTCAGGGGTGACAACGCATCTGCATTTTAATTCTTAATCGAGGTTAGATGTAGATGTCTATGGTCCACAGCATCCACTTACCACCAGGTGGACTGTGAGCTCGTTTGTTACAATTATTCTATAAAAAAAAACAATGGCATCATATTATAATAGACGTTGTAAGACACTTCTACGATGTACTTGCGACAACTGAAACCAAAAACTATCGGTAAATAAGGTCATATTTTGACTGTGCGTTCAGAGCCGTAATAAAATATACTTAATAAAGATCATCGTCGTCAAAATTAGGTGCAGGCTTGACGCTATTCATGTTTTAACCATTGGGCTTGTTTACAGTTGGGTGTAGCTCTGGGCTTCCTCCTGCCACCAATGTTGGTGCGTGCCCAGGGAACGGTGGATGAGATAGCGGCAGACTTTCGTCTCATGTTCTACCTCGTCGCTGGATTCACTAGCGTTCTCTTTGTGTTTATACTACTGTGTAAGTTTTGTTTGCATTCTCTTATGATTCGGGTAACAAACGAGCTAACAGTCAACCTGATGGTAAGTGGCTTCTGCTGGCCCTGGCCACTTGCAATCAATATCACAAACACTGCGGAGGAAACAAAGACAGGTGCTTTGTTTTCTTAGGTAATTTTTTAAATATTTTTTTATAAAACTGAAGAGACAAACGAACTTAAAATTCCTCCTGATAGTAAGTGGCTAATACAGTCCATGGACACCTACAGTGAACATCTACCAAGGAATCTACAGCTGCGTTGTCACCTCTGAGGACTAAGATTGAATGCCTTACAGCCTATAACTATATTGGCTTTCTATATCCTTCAGGTGGGAACAGAGCAGTGCAGGCACTGTTACTTGGCGACAGAAATAGTAGTAGTAAAGACTCCTATACAGAAAAAGAGTTTACCACTTAGTCAAAGAAATGACTTACAGCCTGTGATTATACTGACTTCCTCACCTTGCAAAACGGAATACAGCAGTAGATGGACTGCTGATCGGTCGGACTCCTAAACAAAAGAGCCTTACCGAATTTTCTAGCATATCCCTCAATCGCCACCACATGGCTTATGATGTAACAATCTGAACCCCTACTAAACGGCTGGACCGATTTTGATGAAATTTTGTGTGTGTGTGATTAAGTTGATTCGAGAATGGTTTAGATTCAAAATTGGAACCGGTAGATGGCGCTGTTATTGAGATCCAGACATCACCCGTGCGAAGCCGGGATGGATCGCTAGTAATATTTACAGTAATTATAGAAACAAAATCGTTGTACTTTTTTGTTATCCCATATAATTTGAAGAACCGACAACCGCTGGGAAAGAAGTTCTCGAGTGGCAGTACTCGTCCTCGTACCGGTAAGCGAAGTGTAGGGCGACCCAGCACTAGATGGACTGACGACATGGTAAGACATGCAGGAAGTCAATGGATGCAAGTAGCTCAGGACCGTTCTTTGTGGCATTCCTTGGGGAGGTCTTTGTTCGGCAGTTGACATGTGATGAGCTGTAATGATTTTGACGATGATGACAAAAAGACTAAAATTGCATTCTATACTATTTTGAAAATCTTAAATATACGGATGATTTCCAATTACATATTCAGTAGGTTTTTTGGCACAGAAGATAGTGTAGGTATATTATAGAGGCCATTAAATAGGATAAATATATAGACATAAAAATGGTCGTTTTATTAAGACCTACTCCGCAACCACTAGGTAATCGATATAAGAAATGGTCTAATTGAGCCTCCGCAGTCTTCGTAAGTAAAAGTCGTGTGATGAGAAAATGCCCAACATTGCCTAAATCATTTATGAATATTCTAAATGTTAACAAACGAATTAGAAAATTTAAAAATATCACCATACACTTTTCCAGTCTTCAAGGCCGCACCACCATCTTCACCATCAGCGGCGGCGGACCTAGGCTCGAGTTTGGATTCGAACTTCCTGCAGTCTATCAAGAAACTGCTCACCAACCGCAACTACATCTTGCTGCTCATCTCGTATGGTCTGAACGTTGGTGTTTTCTACGCTTTATCAACGCTGCTCAATCAAGTCGTACTAACGTATTATCCGGTAAGTATAGTCAGGAAAACTGTGGTAATAGCGTAAGAACGTTATTTAATATCACCTGTAGAGTAAATAGCTATAGCAAGGTATTATGCCTATAACACTTTCACGTTATAGGCCTAATACTTTTACTATACACCAAGTATGTACATAAATAGTGTTTGCCATAACAATATTCAGAGATGAAAACTATTCTAACGATATCTCGCACTAAAATCCGTTAACTACAAGAAGTCACAAAGTTACAGACAAAGACAAATAAGGTTAAATGAAACTAATTTTTACGGATTATATCGCGTTTAATTTTACTTTTAATTCTATTAATTATATATATAATTTAATTAATAGAATTAATTTTTATATTAATTTATATTTAATTTTATTAATTATAGGATCTGCTTGGGATCCTATAATTAATAAAATTAAATCCAAACCCAAGTATACCACTGCTAGACTTCAAGATACTGTAAGCTCATTCTGCGTAGATCGAACCAAAATTAATATTAAAAACTGAAGGTAGCCGGGCTAACTATGACATTGGGACGTCAAACACCCCTGTAACCATGGGTGCTGTAAAGCACCTGAAACGTCTGGAATTAAAAGTAAAATTAAACGCGATATAATCCGTAAAATTAGTTTCATTTAATGTGTAGTCTTCGCGTAAATATAAGAAAACATTACAAATAAGGTTGTACATACATACACATATAACATGTAACAAAAACCCTCTGTGCGTTATCAGAATATTAAATATTAAAATATTAGATTAATATTAGAAATTACTTCAGAAAACTCGACCATAAAAAAATAAAGTTTTATTTCCAAATTGTATGCAATATTATTACATTTGCATTGGCTAGGAATAAGAGTATTTATTGTCAAAGACCCCGCTTTACGGATACGCGTGTCAGTTAGATGTAATAAAACCACATACAATTCGCAAACAAAAATGTCTTTAAATTTAATTAAAAAAGTTAATGGTTGATTTTTCTTATATAAAGTTATTTCCATGCGTTTGAATACTGATTCTAATAACGCCCTTAACGGGAACCATGGGGTTTTTGTTACATGTTGTATACATGCAACAAAAACCCTGTGGTAACATACATACATCCATCCGTTGTTTGTTACTGCAATCGTCAATCTGCCTGCCAAGCGTGACAAGGCAAGTCCTCCCTATCCCTACAACGGGAGACACATGTCTATTAGTGGACTTTTACGGGCTGATGCTGAAGAAAAACACCTCAAGTTGTCCGAGCCTTACCCCATTTCCAAGAAAACGATTTCATGTGGTCATTCAGCGAAACATGACAAAAATTATTTGATTTTATCTATATAGTAATTCGTAAAGGGAGAACTTTGTAGAGGAGTGTGATATTTGGCATAGTTAAAGTTTATATGGAGAAGGATGTTACAAATACTATATTATGAATATTCCTATGAAAGGATGCAAACCCGCTTTAGATCTGCAAGTATCCAGTCTCATCTCTTCTTACCAGCCGTAATCTTTTCATTGACATGTCATCTCCTATAGTAAAACCGCTTGGGAAACAAGAACAGAATACTAGAACTTTCTACCAACCTTGGTTCATCCAGGGCGCGAACGAGGACGCCGGGCGCATCGGGCTGGTGATCGTGGTGGCGGGCATGGCGGGCTCGGTGCTGTGCGGGCTGGTGCTGGACAAGACGCACCGCTTCAAGGAGACCACGCTGGCGGTGTACGTGGCCTCTGTCGTCGGCATGCTCATCTTCACCTTCACCCTCGACTGCGGCATCATCGGCGTTGTGTACCTCAGCAGCATTATCCTGGGGTTAGTGTTCTCTATTTTATATTGTTGTATATATACATTATAAATAAGTGTCTGTTTGAAATGTCAAAATAACAGCTTTTTACTGCATGCATATGAAAGTATTATATACGTTACTTATAACAAATTTTTTTTATTTTTATTTTAATTTTTCTGTTTGTCTGTCTGTCTGTTTGTTCCATCTAATCTCCGAAATGACTGGACCAATTTTGACGCGACTTTCATTGGCATATAGCTGATATTATAAGGAGTAGCTTAGGCTACTTTTATCATAGAAAAATAATTAGGGTTTTGCGCAAAAAATTAAAACCTATGCAATTCAATCGTAATAAATTCCACGCGGACGATATCTCGGGGAACAGCTACGAGGGTGACACTGAATGTTCTTAGAAAATCAAAAACTGAACAAACTAGCAAGTTATTAGTTTTATTATATCTTTTCAAAATAGTGTCCATTTACATCAATACATCGCTGCATCCGATGGAACCACTGAGAAAAGCACTTTGCCCACTCGTCCTTAGGGGTCTCTTCGACGGCATTTTGAAACGCAGCCACTGCTTCCTCGGCGTCCATAAAACGTTTTCCTCGAAGTTTTTCTTTTATTTTCGGAAATAAATAAAAATCGCAAGGTGCGAGGTCAGGGCTATAGGGCGGGTGACCCAGTAATTCCACGTTTGACGTCGCCATGTAGTCGATTGCTTGCTTGGCGGTGAGCGACGAGGCGTTGTCGTGGTGAAAGAGGATACTAGTGCGAGGTCGTTTCTCCCGAACTTTTTCCAAGACAAGTGGCAAACAATTGTTAGTGTACCACTCTGCAGTAACTGTTTTTCGATCCTTTAAAACAATTGTTGCGTAATGACCTGTCCTTCCGAAGAACGAGGCCACCATCTTTTTTCCCACGCTTTCACTTTAGTTCGCAACTCCTCGGAAGGAAACACCCAGACAGCAGACTGTCTCTTAGTTTCAGGATCACAACAATAAATCCAGCTTTCGTCACCCGTAAGTATGTCGAACACAGCATTTGAGTCACCTCCGTTAAACTCTTTGAACCATTTCACGACACCAATCAACACGACGGAGTTTTTGGGCCTCTGTCAAATTATAAGGTATCCACCGGCCACAAAGCTTCCTGACCGCTAAAATGTTCATGGAAGATTTTGTGCACTTGACTCATACCGATGCCTAAGCTTGTCCGAATCTGCTGATAAGTCACTCTTTTGTCAGTCTCTATCATACGCCGCACAACACTGATGTTATCTTCAGTCGTCGCCGTAAAAGGCCGTCCTCACGCAGATCCTCGGTGAGATTAGTTCGACCACGTTTAAACTCATTAAACCAGTTGTAAACAGTGGCACGAGATGGGGCTTCTTCGTGAAATGCCAATCGAAGTCTATCATAACTTTATTGTTGACTTAAATGACATCGAAAGTCATAAAAATCATTGTACGAAAATTTTCTCGCGTTAAATTCATGCTGACGTGACACAGACAATTTTCAATTTGCTGCCAAATCTTAAACAAATGACAAATTAATAAAATACATACACAATAATATTGGCAAAGAGTTCCATTTTCAAAATTTGAACTTATTTTTATTATATCGTTAACAAGTGGCCAGTTCTAAAACTTTCAGTGTCGCCCTCGTAATATATTAATATATTATTAATAGTATATTATATACTAGCTGGTTTAAAAACCCACCTGGCGTAGGCAACCGCAGTTTTATTTTTAGTCGTTATTGAAGTCAAAGTTGTAGTCAAAAAGACGCTGCTGGCCATCTCCTGGCTTGTTTCCTTCTGTCGCTCCGACGACACATCGGCTTGTGGATATTGTTACACCGACACTAGACGGATTTTTGAGAATAATACCAAGACGGATTCTTATGTGGAAAATAGACTAAACACTAGTAAAGTTCTTTCACGAAATGCAAAAATTTTAAATACTGACAAACGGAAATGGTGCTAATAGTTTTAACGAGTTCTATTTCTATAATTATAATTACTATCGAAGACAAAATTATCAAAAACTTTATATAAAGTTGTAATATAACTTTTCTTTCACAGTTTCTTTATGACCGGCTACTTGCCCGTTGGATTCGAGTTCGCCTCTGAAGTAACATACCCCGAGCCTGAGGGAACTACGTCGGGCATTCTCAATGCTGTGGTTCAGGTACGAAAGAAAAGATATTTTTACTTTTATTATCTATTTATTTTATTTTATAGAGGTGACAAACGAGCACACGGGGTGGTAAGTGGATGCTGGACATCTACATCTATCCTTGAGTAAGAATCAAAATGCAAATGCGTTGTCACCCCTTAGGAATAAGTTGGAGTGCCTCGTTACCAGTAAAAAGGATCTCCGGTTCTCTACAGTCATCATACGAAATACAGCAGCATTAAGCTGCAATTTTTTTGTTGGTATTCTGGTAGTCCTTCAGATAAAATAAAGTTTTTGGTTTTCATCAAATTCGTGGTTTTGTATTCATTTTTTATATTTTCTCCTTAAAGAACTTGTGTATATGCACTTTTTTATTTACTGCTTTACTGCAGTTGTGTAAGAAAATGAAACTTTTTTCTATTAATATATAAAGTAAAAAAGAGCCGTGGTAGCTCAGATGGTTAGCGCTCGCTGTAAGTTTTACAGTACGCGAGCAACCCGGGTTCGATCCCCGCCGGCACCAATGAAATTGTTAATTGCAATTTTAAGTGCTGATTTACCACGTGCTCGGCGGTGAAGGAAAACATCGTGAGAAACCTGCATGACTGGGAAATCAAAAAAAAATATTTCGAAGACATGTGAAGTTTGCCAACACGCATTGAGGCAGCGCGGCGGACACTTCGTTGCCCTAAAACCCTCTCAGAAATGGGAGGAGGCCTGTGCCCAGCAGTGGGACGTATATAGGCTGTAACTTTTATATAAAGTAATTGTAAAACTAACACCTAAAAATTATTTCTTAATATGCGAAGATAGTTGATGGAGTAACAACTTGGTAAGTTATGCAGGAAGTCGATGTGTGAAGGTGGCTGAGGGCCGTGCTCTGTGGCAATCCTTGAGGCCTATTCTCAAAGGGACTGTAATAATGATGATGATGGCATATTATTTATTGAACGTTATTTTTCATAATGATTTCTTATATTTACGCGAACACTACACATTGAACAAAACTATTTATAATGATTTCATCGCGTTTAATTTTACTTATTTTTAATTCTAGACGTTTCGGGTGCTTTGCGGCACTCATGATCCCCCCGTGACAATGATAGAACTCGTAAAGATAGTTTTATTCAAAGTTTCTTTTATTTACCACAAGAGTCAATAAAGAATTTTATTACTTGTAGGTGTTCGGTATAGTGCTGACGCTCACGTATGAGCGAATGCTGGAGAGTGTGGGCGATCGCTGGTCCAACGTGGGCCTGTGCATCCTACTGGCGGTGGGCGCCGCTATAACTGCCGCCATACAGCCCGACCTTCGCAGACAAGCCGCACAGCACAAGGGATAAGCGACTCTTAACCTAAATGCATAAAGGTAGGGTTTGTGTGTCAGTCAATACACTAAACATTGTCTCTGTAGTAAGCCCCTAACTCTAGATAATAAATCAATAATGTCATCTAGACCGAAGTTCGGTCACGGAGGAATTCGGAACGGAGGCTAGGCAACTGCGCAGTACTGAACTATAATACAATAGTTTATGCGTAAACACAGGTACATTCTCTATTCCCTCACTCTCATAGTCCGATGGGACGGAAGTCCTACACGACCGGAGAGATCAAGCGCAGGACAAACGGTAAACCTTGCTAACTTCGGACTGCGACAGAGAAATTCTTGATAGAAAACCACGATAACTGATTTTCTCGATCTTGCCCTGACTGTACACTCAATACGTGTATAGTGCGTGTTGCCAGTGACGACCGAAACGTGGTTCTCCGTATGATGAAGCTCAGTCACTCAACGTGCGAACCCGTAACGAGGATATTCGCAAAACAAGAATAACTGACATAACCCAGTTCATCAGTAAGCTGGAGTGGTAAATTCCGGTCATACAGCTCAAGGAAGCGACAATCGAAGGGAAAGATAAATTCTCGAGTGGCAGTCTCGTACCGGTAAACGAAGTGTAGGGCAACCTACCATGAGATCGAGTGACAATTTAGTAATAGATACAGGAAGTCGATAAATGCAAGTGTCTTAGGACCGTGCTTTGTGGCATTCCTTTGGGGATGATTATGTTCAGCTGTGGCCCTGTGAAGGGCTGTAATGGTGATAATAAAATCGTATATTTTCTCATCACATATATATTTACTTATAATAAGCTTAAGATAGTAGGCTGACTGACTTATCTTACGTAAGAGACTGGTCCTGAAGCAGGTTTCCGAAAAAACCTGTTACACGGGTCAATGATGTTGATGATGATGATTATAAAGTCAGTCAACGATAAAGCAACAGAACGTACTGTTTGTATGACAGAGGTAGTGCTCTACCAAGTCGAAGATAGTCGATTGCGGTCGAGAGCCTAATTCTAAGCCTCGATATGTAAACTACGACTATATAAGTATAGTAAATGTTATTATATATTTAATACTCATATCCTCAATTGCTATTGAAATTTCATAAAACATCCTAATACATAAGTGTGATAGCAATTTCGATGATTGCGTATTCCGGTGAGATGAATTAATGTAAACAATATCATGATAATTAATTTGATAACATATAGATAAACATAATTATGTTTTAATGGATATTTTAACGACAATTGTAATTATTATAAAACCCTGTGTAATTACAGAAAAACAACTCGCGGTCATCTTGTGAACAACCGAAGGATCAACTCTCATGATCTCTGCACCGAACAGGAAACCAAATTATTAACCCAATGATATATTAGTGACGTAGTAGTTGGATATTAAAACAAAATTGTTGCATGTATGGTGAGACTTTGACATTTTTTAGAAATATTCGTGAATTTCTGTTATGAATTTGTAATAATATATTGACATAGGTATAAAAATGACAATACATATTCAAACTTATAGGGTACTGTTGTGTAGCGGACTTAACTCGTATAAAAAAATAAAAAATAAAAAATATTTACATTGATGTTGCATTTAAAATAATACTATTTAAAAGTTCGTAATTAGGTACATATGCAAAGTATACAGATATCATATATATATTCATTTTTAAGAAGTTACTTTTAATGTTTCATGTCGAATTAAGCTCTTTATCTCAAGTGTATCAACTTTATGGATAATATTTAAAATACTAAGGTGATTTTTAAATTTTCATCTTTGCCTCCTCCAAAATGCAGTGAGCATTTGACTTACATGCAACTTCGTATTAGTGGACTATGTAAAAATCTAAAACTTAGGCAGAGTTTTTAGAATGTTCTAGATACTTCGTAGGCTTTCTATCAATATATCGGTGAATATAATTGAAGGCCCGTACGATATAACATCATGCAAAGAATCGTTTGGGACAAAAGAACAAAAAATGAATTAGACTTGATTTTATGACGACTAAATTTCAATGATGCCTCTGTGATTGTGAAAGTGAAAAATCGCACCAGTCACCGAACCTTGATCACAGAGTCATGTTGAACGTAAACATAACGTTGGAAAGATCTCGTCAAATGAAATCAGCTATCCGGTCTTTTTTTCATCGGTCACCTATTCGGAAATTTCTTTTAATTACCAAATTGCAATTATTGTCTTTTGAGTTGAGTTTTGAGTGACAGTCTCGTACCCTCAAACTCAGTAAAGGGCAGCCTTTCACTATGCGTGATGATTTGATAAGATGTGCAATGAATCGCTGGATGCAGGTGACTTAGAACTCTGTTTTGTGATACTCTTGGAGACGGTGGAGGAGGAGTGGGGGGGGTTAGCAATGGTTTAGCCCTCTGGTTTAGTAAACTGACTATAAATTAAACATCTTAGTGATATCTATTTATTGTATTTGGTCCACATGCACATGCGAATCCGATTATAGAATCGCATAGACGGAGTATCATACCAGCATTAATTACCGTCAATGATGAGATTCTCCTTTAGGTAAACCTTGAGCAATTAGGTACGTCAAACAAAAATTTTCGCAAAGAGAATCTGATAGGAGGAAATTGACTTATCCATTATTTCTGAAGACAAAGACCTCGACCTTGACCTTTCTCATCATTATCGCTTTCAATGCGACATGTGGACACTGAAGAGGCAATTACTGCACAAACCACTAACTCCAAATCGCTGATCTGACTTAAGCTTCCCACATCAACCAAAAATGCAAACGTAACTTCTCGAGTTAGCAAACGAGTTATTGGCCGTACGGCAATCTGGCGGTAATTTGATACGCATGTGCTCACTCTTCTTTCTGGAATAATTCTGGAATAAAGACAATATTTGTCATACATAAGCGTAGTATAAAACTTCTTAGGTACACGGAGCGAGGATCTTCAACGACTGAATGCAACTGGATGCGTGGAAACAAAGACAAAGTGCCATTTTGATCACTCACTGACTAACTTATTAAAAAATTAGGGAACACATGGCATAGACTCAGAGAATATTTTTTAGACATAATAAAGATAAAGCACTACTGTAAAGTGACCTTGATATAATCTAAATACCTAAAATAAGGTATATTATGCAATGCCAGAGAAGTAGGTAGAGGTCGTCCAGTTAACTCGGATTAACAGTTTGCAGTGATTATTTTAATGAGTTTGATCTAGAACACGCTAATTATATTATTATGTAAAACTTAACCAAGAACATACTAGAATCGATCTCCTTTAAATAAATTGTAAAAACCAAAAAAGATTTGCCTTTTTTATCTCAATTTGGAAACATCGACTAAATTACAGATGTGATGATCTTTTAAAATATGTAATGCAAAATAATGTTGGATAATACAATACTACTGCTTGGTCATGAAATCGCAAAGCGACAAAGATTAAACTTTCTTTTTAAAGAAATCATATACAAATTTATCTTAGTGGGTATTCGGAAACAAGAAAACAATAGAAAACAATAAAAAAATTAAATGTTTAAAAAAAACGTTTTTTTTATCATATTCTTGCATTGTCATCTGAATTTGAGCTACATTCAAAATTTTAAAATTCCAGCTCATCGTGAAGTTAGTTTAAAATCAATTCCTAAATTCCACCCGGAACTACAGACAATCAATAAAGTGACTTTTATAAAATCTTGGTAATATATAAAATATGTATCAAGAACATATTACATATTATGTTACACGAAACGAAGTACGTACCTATTTAAAAGAATTAGAAATGTAGGCAAATATGGATAGAGCTGATAACTAAATGTGACAATAAATAAATGACTCGAAATATAATTCTTAGTATTTTACAAAGCGGTAAACGTTAAATATTTTGGTAAATGTGTAGTTTACACCTATAGTACATGTAGCCGTGAAAATGTTAATCTAAATTCTTAATTATAAATGCATTGTGCATTCTCAGACCAAAAATAGAAAGAAAGACGGAGCACTCCGTTCAATTTAAATGACGCAAAAACCATGCTCAACTTCTTGACACGTACTCGCGCACACATCTTCTAAACATTACACCTAAGACCATGTTCGTTGCAAATTATCTAAGGTGCACATGTGTACGATGCACATGAGTGTGTTGATGCAATGATGAATGCGCTCCGTCTTTCTTTGTTGGTCCTGAGTGTGCACCTATATTGAAAATAACATTAATTTGTAACTAAAAGTTATAATATTGTAGAAGTATGGATTATGTGTTAAGAAATAGTAGGTACTTTTTTCTTGCTTTTTTTTTGTTGAATTTTAGACTTATTGTTGTTTCTATTTATCGAATCAGTTGTTTCGTTTTGTTAATATGTTGAAACAAATTTGTCCATAATAAATTGTGCCAGGCACATAGTATAAAACGTTAAACTTTTAGGCTACGGAACTCCCTCATAAGATTATTTTTTATCCTAACCATAGTGGTAAAAAATTCTTTGCGTAGGGTTGCGGTAGGTAACGAGGGTGCATAACACTCGTTACATATTAAAAAAAAAAAATTGGTTGCCTGTAAAGTCGGTATACGGGCGAAAGTTTTACGTGACAACGACTTTGAGTGGTAAAATAATTTTAATGTGAATATTCATTCGTATAGTAGGAAGAAGGATGAAATAATATCTCTCTCTCGCTCTGTCTCTCTCGCTCTTAGGCGGGCTAACTGTGCTCGAGTGGAAGGGACGCGTGCCTTTCACTTTTTATGTCTGTCTCTCTCGCTCTTAGGCGGGCTAACCATGCCCGAGTGGAAGGGACGCGTGCCTCTCACTCGCTCTCATTGTGAGCGCATAACGTGAGCGGAGCGTAACGCAGTTTCTTGAAGTGTCACCCGGCAAACCAATTTATAAGACGTTGTCACGTCAATAATGTCAATATTAAAATATTCAATAGCGTTAAATACCCATATTTATAAAATATTTATTTTGATTTGGCCTAAGACCTATGTGATTTACTAGATATTTTTATAGTATTTGTATTTTTGTACTCATAATTTTTTGTCATTGTGATGCTATTATGAAATGAATTTTACTCTGTTAGAGTTTCTAATATTTTTATCTATGTGTGGGTGACGTTTTCGTATTTGTTCCTTTTTATTTTATCAATCGTGAGAATTCGGTTTATCATTAAAACTACTTAACAAAAACATGTAACCACTATGTTGACAGTTGAACTCGGATGAGATTAGATTGGGCTCGTTTTAACATATTGTTTGATGTTTAAATAATTTTAAGCAGTGACTATTTTAAATTAAGCATATTGAGAATATTTAAATGAGTTTCTTAAAGTATTTCTTCTATTTAAGGACACTATGGAAATGTATTTGTCGTAACAGCGTAATACTTATTTTTCTCACTTAGCAGTTTCCACTTTCAAAAGATAAACCTATTAATTAATGTAGACTCAATATATTAAAATTTACGTGGATCCCTCGGTTATTGTCCTATGATTCAATGCACAATTTTGTGAATATAAAATTTGTTGAAGAATTTGCATATCTAGGTAGGTACATAATATATCTAACGATGTATTGTTTTTCTCACGCTGCCATTTCGTCCCTTGAATTAGTATGGATCAACAAAGGGCATAGATTACCTATCATAGTTACTAAGGGGAAACCTTCCATGGACAAATTTATTGGCACAAAATTAATATTTAAGATAATTTGAAAATAATGACTCCAGCAAAAGGGAAGTCGCGTAAAATTAGCCAGACCCCTACCGCGATCGATATTGGCAAATCTCGTTACTTTGGACTGTGGAAGACCCCCTGTCCAACGGTCAGAAGTAAAATATTTATAGATAGTGACCTAAAAATCCTAATTTAAGTTTGATGTATAACTTTAATATCTCATTGCTATTTGTTATAAGGACGTCTTGCTACGCCAATGCGTATAATGTGATGTATTCCAGTATTAAACATTATTTTAGCAATATTTGTTTGTATAAATGTTAATTTTGTTAAAGAAATTAAAATGCATTTAATTATTAATGTACGACTTATATGAATACGAATTAAACTGGTGTTTAAACCCACAAATAACTATTATTGAATCATATTATACGTAAATTTATTAAATAGCTATAATCAATGATTTCGTAGCAACGTTGTTTAATTTAAGAAATGTTGCCTATGATTCGAAAATTGTAGTCACAGCTTAACATAATATTATTACCTCTTCTCTATCGAGAGGTTGTAGTTTTAAAGTATGTGCAGATAGTGGATGCAGAAATGGGTTTGTGATTTGAGAATACAATTAATTAAAACAAACAATAGTTTTTATTTGCACCTTTTCTACAATTTTACGTCGGTGTCACCCGATTTCAGGTAAACTACAATATTTTATTGTAAGAATTTAATTAAAACGTTTACAGAAATTTAATTCTAAAAATAACTAGTCTATCCATCCCATCCATCACAGCTTGTCAACGGTTTAAGATAGACCCCCTTAGATTACCGCACAGAGAAAATGTTGCCACAGTTGGTGCTTGTCATCCGGAAGATGCTGCTGCCCACCTCCTGTTTCAGTGTCCCTCTGTCGCTTTTTACGACACCCACGCTATAACGTGGCGTAGTGGATCCTCTTACGCCGCCACTACTATACAATAAAACTTATACCTGCTTGCATATCAATAAAACTTTAAAATTCTCAGAAAAAACACCATTCAAAGGAATTTTAAAGCTCTCAATATCACTACAACCGAATACCTAGGTTCTTATATACATACACTTCAATGTTTGTTTGTCTATTACAGTATTACAGTTTTCTTTTCAGAGATTATTTGGGGGTAAGTAGGTGTCTCAAATTATCCAAATATAGAAGTGTTATTTAAAATTCATTAGGGTAAGTTTTGAGAAATATTTACTCGAATTTGCCTCGCGGGGGCAAAGACGTGTCGGGCTCGCACCGACTAAAACCAGGGTTGCCAGAAATGTTCTGAAGGAAACCGCGCGACCTTACGGAAAAACCGCAAACTAATTTAAAAAACCGCCCAAAAAATTCAAATACTCTTTATTTATCGTTTTTTTTTTATTAGTAGACATTAATTATGATAAAGAATAATCTTTTTATTTATTTTAATAATGCAGCACGCTTGATCAAAAACTTGAAACATTTGAAAATCATTCAATAACGAGTAAAACTTGTGTATATTTCATCTACTATATGATATTATACATACTTTCGGTTGGTAAGCTTAATTACTTAAGTATCATCTGACGTTACAACCGCATCAATTTTCATATTCAACATATATATACTTATGGTAAATAACTATAGTATCGTTAATAAAGAATAACCCTCGAGCGACATGAACTTCATTAATGTAAGATATTTAAAAATCAAATAAAATATATTGAAAATTTAAGAAAAAATACATGCATATAAAGAACCATAACAACTGTTTGAAGAAAACAAAATCGCCCAATTTGCGAAAAATCGCTCAATAGGAATTTAGGTACAAGATATATTCTAAAATCTCTCAATTTATGGGAAACCGCTCAATCTGGCAACCCTGACTAAAACCACATTACACCACAGATTAATAAATATATAGCTGCTACATATTATTGATCAGCCCAACCAGCGCCGCTGGTGCTCCCTCCCACCGCGGGAGAGACGGGGGCACGGCCCCTTCTTGGGAGAGGACAACTCCTCCCCTTCTCCTTCTCAGAGTAGGGTCGTTTTGGACTAATTTCTCAACGGATTGGAACGAAAAATATTTTGATATAAATTTGAAATTTTACATTTAATATATATTATAACAAATTTAAGTTTAAAAGAAGTGAAGTAATAAAGTATATAAGTAAGAATTTAGTGAATGAAATACACATCAGACTTGCCTGTGTGGTCTAAGACCTCATCTATTTTACAGCCTAATTGAGAAAACGTAAGTCGTAACAACAATAACTATGTAACAATATAGATGGTGTTTTGAAGGGAATTTGACCGGCGGCAGATTGTTGCTCCTCTTACCGTAACCCTTAACGTTTCAGCTTATTACTGCTAAACATAGGTCTCCCCGATAGATTGCCTAAGACGCTGCTGCCATCTTCTGATTTGTTTCCCTCTGTCGCCTTTTACGACACCCACGGGATGATATGGGGTAGTGGATATTGTTACAACGCCATTTCACGGTAATGCTGTAAAAGTGTAATAAGGTAATGTGTGCCTTTTTAAACAATAGTATTATTGTTTAAAAACGCACACATAATACAAAAATATCGATAAATTGAAATATCGATATGTGGTCATAAAATTATCGATGTATATCGTTGTTAGCGACGCGCGTAAAAAAACAGCTTATTTAATCCGAACAAAAACAGTTTCACTGTAAAAAATCGCGCCAAGTACACTTTCAAATAAAGATACAAAAATGATGATTACATTTTTACAAGAAAAAAAAAAAAAAAAACAAGTACATAACCGTTTTAGATTCGAAAAAATAATATGCTGGAAATAAGTATTAATAAAAAAATTGGTGTACTTGGTGTGCATGATTAAGACTTTCAATCATCCAACTTGACATTGAAAGACGTTTTTTATAACTTTTTGAATTATGCTCGTACTATAAAGTATAATGCACGCAAGAACCCAATTTAAGCGATGAATAATTCCTTGACACACTTAAATAAAAACTGAATGCGGCATCTAGCAGATTAAAAAGATACCTTAACACACTTAGGAAGTCAAAAAGTAGCCAGTTTATCAACAATGAAAAACAATTTTACAGGAGCCTCACTTCAGACACGCAACACAACACACATAGAAATAGGCAAGATGCACCATTACCACCCGCCAATGAATTACATAGCTTCTGGTTTGGTATTTGGTCTGTGCCGGTTCACCACAACACAGAGGCGGAATGGCTGAACACAGATTTCGAAGTAACTGATTCTATCACACCAATGGCATTTGAACAAATACCTTTGGAAGTATTTGCGCATATATTAAGAAAATCCCATAGCTGGAAACCACCCGGAAGTGACCGCATACAAAACTTACAGCAATTCACCCTCTACTTCATAACCATATCAGACATAATGCCCCGATATATTACACAAGGCCTCACCTACATGATTCCGAAAGACGCAGATCATCAAAATCCTGCCAAATACAGACCTATCACATGTCTCAAAACCATTTATAAACTACTTACAGCATGTATAGCCGAACGCTTACATCAAAATATAGCCACAAACAACATTCTTGCTGAAGAACAAAAAGGATGTCGAAAAAGTAGTCAGGGGTGTAAAGAGCAACTCATAATTGACTCCGTAGCAATGAAACAAACTATTTCTAAAAGGAAGAACATCAACACAATGTATGTAGACTACTGAAAAGCATTTGACTCCGTACCGCACAGCTGGCTCCTATATGTACTCCAACACTATAAAATTCACCCACAAATTATACATTTTCTTAAAAACTCAATGCAGCATTGGATAACTACATTAAAAACCATAGGAACTTCTTGTATAGAAACACCAGAAATGCCAATACGTCGAGGAATCTTCCAAGGTGATGCGCTTAGCCCTGTATTGTTCTGCCTTGCATTAAACCCTCTCTCGCAAATGCTGAACAAAACCAATCATGGTTACTGTATACTGTATACTGTATGGTACACACCTGATGTACATGGATGACATAAAACTATACAGTAACACTACACAGTCACTGCATCGCCCTGCAGACATCACCCAATCTTTCTCAAACGACATTCATATGGAGTTTGGGATCGACAAGTGCAAAACGTTCTCGGTTAAAAATGGAAAAATTAACCCTAACAGCTATAGCCTAGTATGAGGAGATACGATTGAACCCCTAGAACCCTTCGCCTCATATAAATACTTAGGTTTCTAACAAGCGCGACAGATCCATGAAAAGAAAACGAAAGAAGTTATCAAAAAGAAATTTAAACATCGGCTCAATAGTATATTCCGGTCTCAGCTCAACTTCCGCAACATAACAAAAGCAATCCCCACACTGACATATTCGTTTGTTGTAATAAACTGGACTCAAGGTGATCTTATCAATCTACAACGTATTATAAATACCACTCTTTTTCACACGTGGTAGAGCCATATATTAATTGTATAGTTGTAGCACGAATGGGTCGGCTCGACCGAGGAAGGGCCACGCTCACAGAATACCAGTGTCAAATAGCAGCTTAACACTGCTGTGTTTCGTATGGTGAGTGTAGAGAACCGGAGACCCTTTTTACTGGAGGCATTCCATCTTAGTCCTCACGGTAGACAACGCATCTGCATTTTGATTATTTATTGAGGATAGATGTAGATGTCTATGGGTCACAGCAACCACTTATCATCAAGTGGACTGTGTGCTCGTTTGTCACCCTATCCTATAAAAAAAACTCTAACGGCTCACCGCAAGCACCACCCTAGATCCTGCGTGCAAAGGATAACTCTTTCAAGATCCGAGGGAGGACGAGGTATAATAGATGTCCTCAACTTGCACAACAAACAAATCAAATACCTTTGACAATATTTCCATCAGCGCTCAGAACACTCACTTCGCCACGAAATAGTAACCTTAGCCGACAAACGCCTCACACCACTTAACCTTGCAGACCGAAATACACAACACAACGAACGGATCACTGACGTAAAAGAGAAGATCGCCTCATGGCAACAGAAGTCCCTACACGAAAGGCACTACCACGACCTGCAGCAACCACATGTCGACAAAAAAGCGTCGAACGCCTGGCTGAGGCGCGGTGAACTCTCTCCCAGAGATGGAGGCCTTCATGTTAGCGATCCAGGACCAGCTCATCGATACCCGAAACTTCCAGAAGCACATAATACGCGCACCTAACCTCCCAACCGATACTTGCAGACATTGCCACTCTAGCCCCGAAAACATACAACACATAACATCCGCCTGTAGAACCCTTGCACAAACTGACTATAAACACCGGTATGACCAGGTAGCTTCTATAATACACCAACATCTTGTGCTTAAATTCAAATTTATACAAAAAATTACACCATATTACAAATATAAACTGGACATTTAATTAGAAAATAATAATCATAGAATTTATTGGGACAGGATCATTATCACGGATAAAACGATCAACTTCAATAGGCCCGATATCACAGAGTATGACAAAAATAACAAAACTACTTACCTTATTGACATTGCCATACCAAACACCCATAACATCCAATTCACTATTGCTGAAAAACTTACAAAATATCAAGATTTAGCAATAGAACTCAAGCGTCAAGGGAGAGCAGAAACCATCCATATAGTCCCTATAGTTATCCCAATAGTTATTTTCGGTTTTCGGTCCGCGAGTCAGAAAATCAGCCCCACTGTACTCAAGGGACAAGCAAAATCGAGTTACAGATAAAAATGACGTAATAAAACGTTGGGCAGAATATTTTAATGATGTTTTGAATTCCAGTGCGCTCGGTGCTAACCTGTCCTATATAAACTCGCTTGAAGAACTGCCGGTATATCAACATCTAGATGATCCACCAAATTTCGATGAGTTCGTAAAGGCAGTTTACAACTTACAAACTAGAACTTAAACTTAACTAAAAACTTAGCACTTAGAAACACCGGAATGGACCAACTTCCAGCCGAAATATATAAATACAGTGGAAAACATGTTCTTAACAGGCTTTATCATCTTGCCTTGAGTGTGGGATAGCGAAGAGGTGCCTCAGGACTGGAAGGATGCGGTTATTTGTAAGCTGTACAAAGGGAAGGGGATGTCTCAATTGCAGCTCCAGTTTCCAGCGCCGGTAAAATTCTTGCGCACATAATTAACGCCCGCCTAAGTGAGGTAGCAGAACAACACCTACCAGAGAATCAATGTGGTTTTCGTCCAAGCAGAGGCACTATTGACGCTATTGCTGTCGTAAGACAACTCCAGGAGAAAAGCCTTGAACATCAACGGCCCCTCTACATGTGCTTTGTCGATTTGGAGAAAGCATTTGATAGAGTTCCACGTGAGGCACTTTGGCTTGTTCTTAAAAAATTTGGATATCCAAAGAAGTTCGTCAACCTAATTCGCCAATTCCATGTTGGTATGAAAGCGTAGGTTCAACACGAATACGAACTTTCTGAAACCCAAATCACAAGTGGAGTAAAGCAAGAATGCGTCATGGCGCCAACACTCTTCGCCATATATTTTGTAAGGTTAAGGTGTCTAAGAACTCTATTAAAGATCAAGTGGCAGGACCATGTTCCTAACTCTGAGGTTCTGCGTCGCTCTGGGATGTACGGTATGGAAGCTCTTTTAATGCTACGTCAGCTCAGATGGTGTGGGCATGTCCTTCATGGATGACCGACGTTTACCAAAAGCGGTTTTCTACTCAGAGATGGCGGAAGGTAAACGAAAGCACGGTGGTCAGCATTTGCGCTATAAGGATGTGTCCAAAAGACACCTTAATACTTGCGCTATCGACCCCGCGTGTTGGGAGGAGCTTGCAGCAGAAAGGTCATCTTGGCGGTCGACCATCTTCAAAAGTATAAAATAATTTGAAGGAAGCCGCCTCAAGACTTTAGACGCAAAACGACGACTGCGCAAAGAGAGACCGAGGCTCTCCTACACATACACTTACGACTCAGCTGGACAACTCTACTGCCACGCATGTCAAAGAGCTTTTAAGATCAAGGTCGGCCTAGCAAGCCATATCAGGGGTCATGATAGGAAAATATCCTAATTTTTAGGGTCGCTGTCATCGAAATCAATGAGGTATATATATATATATCATCTACCGGAGTCATACCTAAAAGCCTACAACGCAGTTTAGATATTTTGCAAGTACCTCAACACACACTTTACACCCTGCAGAAAGCTGTCATTCTCAACACCTGCCGACTCACACGCGAAATCCTCACCACGTCATCCGTCACCTCTGCTTACACCATCGCCTAGCATCTGCTCACGCTTGGCTTCGGCCCGTGTGATTAGGTTTTAAGTTACCTCTTTAATAGGGAGAATATAGATATATACAAAATAATAATAATAGTAATCATTTATTTCGGAACACGATCCATATAAGTAATTTATAAACTAAAATATGTTAGTAACAACCTTAACTAATTATAACTAAATTAGTAAATTAATTGTATACGTGTCCAGTGCTGCAGGAACGGGCAGTCTGGTTTCCACAATAACTCTCAGGATGCTGTTGTTCCCGAAGCTCGCATCAGGTATTCTGTTCTTTTCGCAGAAAAGCTGTCCGTTACCGCTTCAGCAAACATGCCTGACGCACTACAGAATCGTTGAAGCTCCAACAGCACCCTAAATGCATTATTATATAGCACACGAAGAACATTGTAGGCTCGCTGCGTATATCTTACCCACAGGCTGCACGTGTAGAATGATTGGCAAGATGCCTTGAAAAGAGTAATTTTCACTTCCCTCGTACAACGTGCAAACCTGCGGGCTAGCATATTACACCGAACCGACAACACTCTTCGCTCCCTCTCTATATCATCGTCATCAGCTAAATCTTCATTAACTATGTGGCCAAGGTATTTAAATTGGGACACTCTCTTGAGTGCTACACCATAAAGGCAATTAGGCAGGAACTGTATTAAGCTTTTTAGTACCCACTTGAAACACTATAACCTCACGGTTCTTTATATTATATAGAAGGCTATGAGACATGGCGTATCTTTCACACAAACCAAGCAGATGTCTGGGTGCATCAATCGAGGGACTGAGCACCACCATATCGTCTACATAACTTATGCTATTTATTATAATGCCGTCAATGCTGCATCCGATACCGGTGCTGCTAAGCTCCTCGATCAACTGTTTGATGTATGCGCTAAAGAACGCCGGGGAGGTCAGACCACCCTGTCTCACTCCACACTCCAGTCCATACGTCTCAGACAATGCACCCTACCATCTGACCTGGTTTATTTGATGATCGTACCAGAATCGGAAAAGGTTGACCAGCTCTTTATGTACACCTTACTCACATAATTTTGACCATAAGATCTTATAATTAACCAATTCAAAAGCCTTAGAGAGATCTGAAAATGCAGCATACACAGGTGTATTTCTATCGGTGTAGTACCTGACTTTGCGCTTGAGTGCTTCAGGTATAATGAGAGATAAGAGGGGTTGACGTATAGTGATCGGGTGGAATAAGTATGTCGGAGACGCTCACGGAAACGCTAGGAAGTCCTTTCTGAACTATGTGTAGCATGGTAAACCTCATTCTGGGCAGCTGTTTGTAGAAATGACAGAGACGCATAAAATTTTTAATCAACAGTTAAAATTTTGTCAGGACAATGAGGAACAAATTAAGATGAATATTTTGGCAACTGAGCATAGGAACAAACATTTTCAAAAAATTTGGAAGTCTGTTCAGAGATTGAGCCCGAAACCTGCGGCTCCGGTGAGCGTTAATGGCTATACTGAACCAGGGGAGATTGCAGATATGTTTATGAGGTGTTTTGGAGTAACCTCACGACTTCAACTGGATAGGAGAGTGTGGACGAGAGTAAAATGCGTGATGAACCGATTAGCATCTCGGCAAAAGTCTTTTAACATGCGGGTCCGCATCTCCGGAGTACTTTCAATGCTGTTCAATTTGTGTAAGGCATTCTTATCACCCACTGAACTGATGAGAACGATAGTAAAATTCCATAGTTAAGAATAAGACCGGTGATATTTCAGAAAGGACAATTATAGGCCAACTCCTTGGCTACTGTAACAGCTAAAGTTCTTGACGGTGTGCTTGATTGTAGAGTGACTAGACAGTTCAATTTACATGATGCTCAATTCGGTTTTAGAATTGGGCTGTCTACTGAAACTGCTATTTTGGCCCTCTGCCACTTCCCGAAGTGAAGTCACAATATCATTGTACATAGTATCAATTACAGTCCTATGATCTTTGTTCTGACAGAAATGATCACGACAGTTCCTTAGTTGAGAAGGGAAATCTATTTCTTTGAAATTCTCCATACACAACTTATAGTAACAGCCTATTTGTGCTACATTCCTTTCACTCCACACAACTTTATCACTCATCTTATTGTCCTGTTTTACTTATACCGATGTCAGCCTAACCATTCCAAGGTTAATCTGAATAGCAAGTGGAAAGTGGTCAGACCAGAAAACATCTTGATAAACTTCTACCATTTCTATTGCTTTCCATGCTGCTTCAGATACCACGCAACGTCTGCTTCCACAAATTACTGACAAAGGTATACGTGTCAGAATCAATACCTAATTTAATACAATCGGTACAAAGCCACCTCTGTTCATCACAAAAACCTAACAATTCCCGACAAAATAATTCCCCAGGGTGTGCATTAAAAGTCAAAACACATAACCGGTCAAATCCACTTTAGACTGTTAAAAATCAGGCAAAAGTAGTTTTGACTATGGCCGTTGGTCAAATCCACTTTTAACTGCAAAATACTGGGTAATACTGATTTTGACCAAATTACATCGTTCAAAAGTGGTTTTGACCAACAATGTTAGTCAAAACTTCTTGTGACTTATACTTTTTGAATTTCTGAAATTTAAAGGGTTCAATTTCTTCAATATTATATTTTATATGATTATAATGTACCCGGCTTTAGGGTGGCCCAAGGGCCACCCCAGCCGCACCTTTACCTACTGTGACTGATATTGCGAGTTTTGACCGATAATCTGAAGTTTAAATCAGACAACAGCACTTTTGACAAAGAACTTTGATTAAAACCACTTTTGACTACAAAAATCAGTCAAAACTGGTTTTGACTAAGGGCATCGGTCAAAACAAGTTATGCCTTATTTTTGCAGTCAAAAGTGGTTTTGACCGGTTATGAGTTTTGACTGTGACATATACATACTCAACATTCATGCTCTCAACAGTAGCCGCTATTTCACTAAGGCACTCACAAAATTCATTCGCTATACGTGTGTTAGTTAGTTATTAGTTCCAGAAAGACTCATCATCATCATTACAGCCTTTCACAAGTCTACTGCTGAACATAGGCCTCCCCCAAGAAAAGCCACAAAGCACGGTCCTGAGCCACCTGCATCCATCGACTTCCTGCATGTACTACCAGGTCGCCACTCCATTTAGTGGGGACCACCTCACACTTCGCCTACCGGCATGGCTGCCACTGAGAACCTTTCTTCCCATCGGTGGTCGGTTCATCGAGTTATACGGCCGGCCCATTGCCACTTCAGGTTACTAATCCAAAGACTACAACATTCAAATTCAGACATGAGAGATTTAGCTTCTGGTGTTATACCCGACAGTTGGTTGATTATATCCATCTCTGGTTCGCACATTCTACCAAAGAGGTGCTTATCGCAAGGTTTACAATCTTTACCAACATAATACGAAAATGTGTTCTTGCTGTGGAAGTGAAAGACTGTCAAACCGTATTTGACTTATAAGTAGATTTATTTTTATCAATTAATAAAAATGATTTAATACAGTTTAATCTTGATTTACTTTTTACTGTTGCTCTAATTTATTTTTGTACCGACAATTTAATACGTCGAAATTTAAATTTAGTTAGTTTGATACCATTATTAAGTATTCATTGGTGATAAGTTCTAACTCCAAGTTCCGAAATTTGTCGGATAATATTTGATATTACGGATATTACTCAATTTGAAGTTTTAAAAATAAATTGAAAAAACTCGATACCTAACAATATCGATAATTTTGTTTCGATTCTTTTCTCGGTATAGATAAATCTGATACGATACTGGTATCGATTAAAGTATCGATACTTTTGAAATTTTGTGGAACACTAAGTAGAAGAAATAACTAAATAGGAAATAAGGAACCAACTAGCCTAGAACTTAGAAACTAGAATCCAAAAAAATTCATCCGAATTTTCTGCCGATTTTACATATCTGAACTGGCAACCCTTTCAGTGTGTTTATGTTTGATGATTTTCAAACTTTCGAGAAATACACTTTAGCCACATTCGTACAACGCGACATTTTAGGGAACCTTTAAATATCATATACAGGGTATTTTTATTCCGAAAACGAAGACAGATGATACATCAGAATAATAAACATACCTACACAATGGATAAAAAGCATGACTCTAACCTTCTTAACATTTTATTTAAGTATTTTTTCATTAGCGGGAATCGAACCAGTTATTTGGTTTATTTAACCCTGAATTCGAATTAAAGTGGCTACGTGGAGACAAGCACAGTGGCAAAATAGTAGGTTAAGTAGTGTTAGGTATTTACACAAGTGTTGTAAATTATTAGGTATTGTGGTACCATCGTTAGTTGTGGGCCGCGCGAATTCTGCGTTCGCGCGTACATTGACCCCTAGTCAGCTGATTGTAATTCAGTAATTCCACTGCTGGTTTTATGTTTCAGTATTTTCATGATTTTTTAATGAAATTATCGTTTCATTAGCTGTACTAACATGATGGAGCATGAATAAATCTAATAAAACGTAGTGAAAAGATTATTTTTTTTCATCAGGATTGATTTTATATTTCACCCATCATCAAAGGTATAGTTAGTACTGTCGTCTGTCTTCGTTTTCGGGAGCGTTTCAAAAATACCCTGTATAAATATTGAAGCGCACGTGTGAATTTACTACGTAATTATCTATCTGTTTTATAAAGTAAATTGTAGTATGTAAAAAAATACGTAATATTGAGCACACCTTGCTAAAAAGTGTACTGACTTTTTGTTCCTTATGGTAAATAGTAAAATAGTTTTAGTGCCGATTTCACCATCTCCGGTTAGCCTATTCGTCAATTAAATTTTCAGTTTTTTGACAGTTGTTGTATGAGTTTGACAGTTCTTATTTGACAAATAGGCTATTCGGGACTTTAATAACAGGTGGTGAAACCGGCCCTTAATTTAATATTAACCGCAAGGTATGTTAAAAATGTTTTAAGTGGTATGTTAATCGTATGAAAATTAACATTGCTCCTCTTTCGGCTTGTTAATTCTCATCTGTGACTGCCCACTAGCACTCACCCGCGGCTTCGTTCACGCGCCCACCATAATTATTATTATTCTCGTGGGAATAAGTAACTTTTCTGAGGTAAAAAGTAGCCTATGTCAATGTCCTTTTCCAAACTTCAATTTATATCTATATACCAAAATTTATCCAAATTGATTCATTGGTTTAATCGAAAAAACGTAGCAGTCAGAGAAACAGAATGACTTACGAATTTTTTACATTAGCAATGTTATTACATCTATTTAAATTTATTTCATATTTTTATTTTTTACCGTACAGAATGGCTGATGGTAGATCACGCTTGTCGGGACACGAATATAAAAAACGAAGACTTGAAAAAGATGCAGAGCGACAAAAGCAAGCAGGGGCATTAGAGTCCTTTTTGAAAAAAGGTGAGCTAAACAAACCATCGTCACCCATACCAGAAACCGATGCTATAGCTGAGATTCCGCTTAAACCTCAAGAAGAAAATACGTCCGATTCCTATATAATCTGTGAACCTGGTGCTTCTACTTCTGGGTCAAGCGCTATTGCAGGTGAAGGTGCTATTACATGTGAAGCTGCTATTGCAGGTGAAGGTGCTATTGCAGGTGAAGCTGCTATTGTAGGTGAAGGAGTTATTGCAACTCCAAGTGTTTCTACAGAATCAACAGCCACGTGGCCCAATAGATTAACGGATGCAGAAAGAATATATTTGGTAAATAGAGGTTCTCCAGACCAATGTATAAATTTTTCTCCAGACCAATGTTTGCAACCCACTGTATGAATTTGAATTTCCACAAGATATCAATGGTTTACTTCGAGATACTATAAGAGAAAGCTTAATAACGGTGAAGAAATTTTGAGAGATTGGCTTGTATATTCTGTGGCAAAAAATTTGTTGTATTGCTTTTTCTGTAAAATCTTCAATACAACTACAACTTCCGGTCTATCTGAAGATGGCTACAAAAATTGGAAACATGTAGGTGATATGCTTAAATCTCATGAGACATCACGAAACCATGTAGAAGCTGTAAAATCTTGGGTAGAACTTTCACGTAGGCTCAAATCGTGTCGTACGATAGATGCAGAGTCACAGAGAATAATTACATCAGAAATAGAACACTGGAATAGAGTATTGTTACGAATTGCCACAGTCATCAAAATGTTGGCTAAAATGGCTTGACTTTTCAAGGTACTTCTGATAATCTGTATCAACATAACTTTGAATTGGTGATTTTTTTAAACTAGTAGAGTTGTTAGCCGAATTTGATCCCGTTATGCAGGAACATGTACGAAGGGTTTTGAAAAAAGAGGTGAAACAAGCAAGCTACTTAAGTAAAACAATTTAAAATGAGTTCATTAATACGATTTCAGACAGCATAAAAAACATATTATGGAAGCTATCATTACATCGAAATATTATTCTATTATTTTAGATTGTACTCCAGACGCTATCAAAACTGAGCAGATGACCATGATAATTAGTTATATTTCTATTATTCAATCCCAATACCATTCAAAAACGTCAGAAATTGTAATAAATGAAAGTTTTTTAGGATTTATACCAATAGAGAAATCTACAGGTCTGGCACTAACAGAAATTATCGTGGAACAATTATCAGCACTTGGATTGTCTTTAGTAAACATAAGAGGGCAAGGGTACGATAATGGATCTAATATGAAAGGTATTCAAAGTGGCGTCCAAGCCACGATTAAAAACAATAATCCACGGGCATTTCACGTTGCTTGCAGTAGTCATTCTTTAAACTTAGTGGTAAACGATATGGCAAAGTTCTCACTGGAAGCTACAATTTTTTTAATACTGTGCAAAAAATATATGTTTTTTTTTTCACTTCAACATTAAGGTGGTCAATTCTTTTGAAGAATGTAAAAAGTATTACATTCATCATAAGATTTAAAGAATCGTCTTCACTCGTGTCACTAAGTGGCTAAAACCACTTAGTGACACGAGATGGGAAAGTCGAATCGAAGGAATGAAACCACTAAGACATCAAATAGGACAAGTTTACGATGCATTGTTTAGTGTTTACCAAAACACAGATATGGATACCTCCACACGAGACGAAGCTTCGGGTTTGTTGAACCAAATTATACAGTTTAAATTTTTATGTTCTATTATAATTTGGTACGAAACTTTGAATCGCATAAACCCGTTAGTAAATTAATGCAAAGTAAAGATTTTGACTTAGTTTCCGTAATTAAATTACTTTAAATACAAAAGATTTCTTTGAAAACTCACGTTCAGATGAGTATTTTACTCAAGTTCTTGAAGACGCTAAAGCCTTAGCTTCTGATATTGTTTTAGACTTTGAAAATGTGGCTAGACCTCGTGCACGATCCAAGAAAAAGCAATTTACTTATGAGTGTGTTGACGAACCAATTATTGAGCCTCGTCAAAAATATAAAATTGAAGTATTTTTTCACATTATGTATACAGCCATAAACTCCTTAGAATTAAGATTTTCCCAGATTTCTGAGCACAGTAAACATTTTGCTTTTTTGTATAACATATATAAGGTTTAAAGATCTTTATTACTCATTAAGACAAACGCATGTCACTTACATGAGTACATAGCTGAAGGTAAATTCCACAGTCGTTCACCAAATTAAATTCACCAAAATATATGCCTTAAGAGAACTCCCAAAAGATGAATGGTTAGAACATTGTAAGAACCTCGAGGCTATTTTAACTCATGAGAACTCAAGCGATATAAATGCATTAGAACTTTGTGAGGAGTTGTCAATCCTTTATATGTTTTTAAATAGTAATTTATCTCCTCAAAATGTTTTGAAATTTGTAACAGATTTAAGATTTGGTCCAAATATCAGTATTGCGCTCTAACTTTATATATATACTGTATAACTTTACCAGTAACAGTTGCAAGTGGTGAAAGAAGCTATTCTAAATTAAAAATAATAAAAAATTATCTGCGATCCACCATGACACAGAATAGATTATCTGGATTGGCTATGATTTCAATAGAACACAAGGTTTGCGACAGTATCAGATATTATTAAAGATTTTGCTGAACAAAAAGTGCGAAGAAAATTACTAACGAGGTAGGATTTAATATTCTCCGAAAAACTGTTTAATTTACACAATTTCATTATTTAAAAAAATTACTGATTTATTTTGTAGTAACATAATTGTTTTTTTTATCAGATTTACCGACGACATAGTCCTTATGGTAGAATCGCTGGAGGGCCTAAGCACTATGCTTAATGGCCTCAATAGTGCCTACCAACGGATATGTCTTAAGATGAACATGGACAAAACAAAGATCATGAGTAACGTCCATGTCACACCTATACCGGTAGTTGTTGGGAGCACTAATATCAAAGTTTCCACAAACATTCCGACCAAATTCCGAACAAATATTTCGACCGAGAGATCAAACGACGGATTCAACTCGGCTGCGCAGCGTTCAGGAGATTACGTCACATCTTCTCGTCAGGTATACCTAAAAACTTGAAAACGAGATTGTACAACCAGTGCGTGTTGCCAGTGGATGACTTATGGGTTTCAGACGTGGTCTTTTACTGTTGGCCGTATGAGGAAGTTAAATGTCGCTCAGCGAGCTATGGAGAGACCTATGCTTGGGGTTTCTCTGCGTGATCATCTTGGAAATGAGGATATGAGGATATTCGCGGTAGAACCAGAGTAACCATCATAGTTCTACGGATTAGTAAGCTGAAGTGGCAATGCGCCGGCCATATAGCTCGAAGTACCGACAACCAATTTGGAAGCAAGGTTCTCGAGTGGCAGCCTCGTACCGGTAGGCGAAGTGTGGGGTGGCTCCCATCTAGAGGGAGTGACGTCCTGGTAAGATATGTAGGAAGGCGTTGGATGCGGGTAGTTCAGGACCGTGCTTTGTGGCATTCTTTAGGGGCCTTAATTCAGCAGTGGACTTGTGAAGGGCTGTAATGATAATGATGATGAATAGAATAATTTAGCAAATAAAGTCCGGTAAGCGTGTTTAGCATTTTGTTTTATTTGTGGGGTGCTTGATAGAAACCGCCCAGGGTCCAACCCACGCTACGCCGCCACTGAATAAACAGGACTGTGATAACATTTTATCGAAAACTTTAATATCGGCGTAGTTACAACACTATCGCAGCTATTTTTATTCAAAATGTATTATAAGGTTCACCTTATTATGTTATTATAAGGTTCATCTGTAAGATGAACCTTATAATAACAAAATAAGGTTGAATATTACTTGTAATAAAGGCAATTTGACATTTTGTCCATGTTTTGTCAACAAAGACATTTAAGTAGTAGATATATTTAAATCATAGACTTAGAATATACTAGCGTATAGACCACCTGACAGCCCGAAAACGCGTGACCAATTTTGATTTGTCATTGTGTGCGTTAGCTAGTGATGTATATTTTACTTAAAAGGACTATCGAAAATGATTGTTAAGGAAGCGGTAAAAAGATTATAAAAAATTGTTTAGTGCATGAAGTTGAATAACTTCAAAAATTAACTGAATTTTACCATGATAGTTCTAAAATAATTAAAAAATATTCATATAACATGTTCTGGAATAAGCTGAACCTACCTGCCTTTTGTTGGATTTTAATTCAAATGTATAAAATCCCAGGTGACTTTACTGAAAACCTAAAAACTCCCAATAATCAGATCAGAATGTTGTATTTTTGAGCTATGATCTTTGAGAAAAATATTTATCCGTGGGCAGTTTCGGAATTTATTTTTTAACATATTGTTAATATAAATAGGTAGATACTTAACTAAGTATATACCTATTTATATTTTATATATTTTATAAAATGTTTTGATGGGAAACAAAACGGGGACACGGAGTACAACATAATGGCTGCTTTATTGTTCATATAAATATTACTGGTGATAACTACAAACATTTAATAATTAACAATTAAATAGATTATAGAAGTTTATTTTAACATTCGACTTAAGTATGAATGTAAACTTAATAATTTAAGGAAGGAAACTTGTAGGAATCAGTTAAATAAGATTGCTCTGTTTAAAGGCCAATATGTTTATGAGAGGCTTCATCATGCTTCATGTTTATATTCTTTCATCTGTCCCTGAAAAGTATAAAGTAATAATAAACTTATTATCATTTTAGCTGCATGAATTTTAAAACATAATGATCTTAACACAGTAAAGTGTACTAAGTGTCTGAGGATACAGATGCACTCTCTATTCTCTCAATCTCGGTATGTTAAGAAAATGGTCACTCATTCATGGACTGACCGCGGCGTAAGTTTAATTTCGCAGATCTATTGATCTGCGTGCTATTATTTAACCACGAGTTCCTCTTCTCTACGAATAACGCTGTAGGGATAACCCACGCTATTTAAGCCTCGCGACAATGTCGTCGGCCATCAAGCATGAATCGGGCATTGACCGTTGTGAGTATCAAATACTATGGAATTTATACTATCACGTCTAATGAGCGGTCGTCTAGTAGCGCTTGAGGAGCATTACTAAATATCTATACCTAACTACGCTAAAAGTTTTATCGTTATGATTTGGGAATATAATCCGAAGTTCCGAAGCTCCGCTCAACCCCTTGGGGAAAATAGCATGATGCTATGAATATTGTACTAGTGTGACCGTGAGGCTGTGCGGTTGGTTAAGCTAGGTTATACATTTATTTTGGTTGATAAATAGATACTTAGTTGGGTTCATAATGGCTTAAAGAGGATAATCTCAAGATTTTTTTGTCTTTAATGTACTACAGTTTTATAATGTATGAAAATCTGTCTCTATATTTATCTAAAGTTTTGAAAGTTATATTTTTGAAGTCTTATTAAAACAATATTTTACTTACTGGTAATGTAGAAATGACTCCTTTTAATAAAATTGTTTTTATTCTACTTTTTCTTTTATACTTCTCAAGAAAATGATTGCTGCAAATTGTTGAGTTCTTCTTTGCATTCCAACCAACCCGTCCAATGAACCTTAACCACTTTTTCTAATTATAGAATCCGGAGGGAATCTGTTTGAAAAACGGCAAAATAAAATTACATTTTAGAACGCAAACCGAGGATTTATTTTCTTGTTGTGTAGGCAAGTCTATCGATTCATTATAAACATTCAAGATAAATATCGACATTAATTTTGATATAGTTGAGTCAATCCCTAGCGTACATGTAAAATATTTTGTATAAAAATGTATTTACCAAATTCATGCAAATTATCAACAACGTGATTTTTTCTTTGCAAAATATCAAAATTAACAAAATAATTGAATATATTCTATATTTAAAACAGTATGTAACATAAATTTTAACCAAAATAAACGCGTCATAACATTGACGATGTCTTGAGAATTTACCTGTGATATGTGAAATTATCAGGCTTATTTCTATTATTAACAGCACACTCACTCACGGAACAATTAACCATTTTGGAAAAAGTTACTTACTAAAAATAACCACTATTATACTTTAAAAATTACAAAATATCTCGGAGCTATTTCTTGCGTGCCGAATTGTGCCGACCTGTCATTCAAAATCGGTTACAGAGTCATGAGATTTGGTATCCTTTTCTATCTTGCATTTTTGCCATAAGGAATTTTCTTCTCCCTTGCACACTATGTTGGTCTATACGCTAGTATATCCTAAGTCTATGATTTAAATCTCTTTGTTAGTCAAGTTTCTATCCAAAAATTTAAAAACTACATGTGCCTTTGGTACGAAACACCTCCATTCGAAATATTTTTATTTTTTACTCTCGTTTTTACACTCCTAAATTACACAAAACGACATATTTTTGCATATAAAACTTAAGCAGCGACCCATCAGCTCACAAAAATTTGAGCCTGCGACTGACAGTCTATTTCGCTCTAGCTCTACGAGGGGTGATCCAAAAGTAATGATAATCGGTTACTTCAGGTCCGCATAAAAGTCCAAAAAAAAATTTTTTTGCTTGCTTATATACTCACTACGTCAGCCTAAAAAAATCATATAAATAGATCACGATTTCCGGGAGATACATTCATTTGAATACGAACTGTCAAAGAGATAACATCAACATGGAGAAAAACGAAATTAGAGCTGTCATCAAGTACCTCTGTTTGAAAAAAATGTCTTCAAAAGACATACACAGTGACTTAGTGAAACATTGGGGGACTCTGCTCCTCCATATTCTACAGTTGCACGTTGGGCCAAGGAGTTTAAACTGGGCAGAACATCCACTGAAGATGAACATCGCGAAGGACGCCCATCCACGTCCCTCACTGAAGACAATGTGAAAAAAGTCGAAGATGTTGTGTTGGCAGATCGAAGAGTGACCATCAGGCATGTAGCTGAGGTCACAGGGATCTCATATGGCAGCGTTTAAAGAATCCTTGCGAACGAGTTGCATATGAAAAAGGTCTCTGCGCGTTGGGTACCCAGAATGTTAACCGACGAGCAAAAGAAAAATCGAGTTGACATTTCGAGGGTCAATCTCGAAAAGTTCCAAGCAGATCAAGAAAATTTTTTGTTCCGTTTTGTGACTATGTACGAGACCTGGATCCACCATTTTGATCCTGAAACGAAACAACAATCGATGACTTGAAGCGAGCCTCTCACCGACGCCAAAATTCAAAGTTTCAAGTTCGGCGGGAAAGGTTATGGCATCTGTTTTTTGGGACGCTCAAGGCATAATTATGGTGGAGTATTTGGAAAAGGGAGCCACTATTAAGGGCTCTTACTACGCAGACCAAATAAGAAGATTACGGGAGACCATTAAGGAAAAAAGACGCGGCAAACTGCGAGCTGGAGTGCTGTTTCACCAAGACAACGCACCGGCCACAAAGCCACGCACGATGGCTGCCATTCAAGAAACAGGATTCGAACTGCTCGAACACCTTCCCTATTCGCCAGATCTAGCTCCTAGTGATTTATACCTCTTTCCTCGGCTCAAGGAACGCCTCCGAGGCAAGAAATTCGAAGACGATAGCGAAGTAATGGCCGCTGTTGAAGCGTTTTGGGAGGGTCAAGACAAATAATTTTTGACTAAATGTATTGATTTGTTAGGAGACTATGTAGAAAAATAAATTATTATTTTAACTTTAATTACCGTGTTTTATTTTCATTATCATTACTTTTGGATCACCCCTCGTACTGTACTGTCCACAGAACACAATTACTCTCTTGGTACTGTCTAGAGAGTAATTGAGTTCTGTGGTACTGTCACTATAATAATTGTGACACGCCTGCCCCGCCCACTTTGGGCTTCCTCTTGTTTTTTATTTTTATATTCCGTGGTACTTTGCCCAAGGCCGGCGAATGGTTGTTCCTGTTAAATCGTTTAATAGTGGTTTAAAGTGGAATTGGATACGTAAGAGTGACGCAATTTTGTGTAATAAGTCTAAATCTATTGTATTATTCTACAATAATGGGAAATAAGGAATAATTTTCTATTACTTGACACTGGCAAAAGTACAGTGAAACATATCCGTTACCAAAGAAAAAAAAAACAAAATCTGTGGTTCAAGGACAAAACGTTGCTATGGCGGCATTTTTGTAATACTGTCAAACAATGTAATCAAAGTGGGAACGAATTCTAAATTAATGAAAATCTCTATTTATTGCTAATTAAAATTATGAAGCGAAATCCAGGCTCCAAGGCCAGAAAACGACGAATGTAATGTTAGAGTTATTAAAGTTTTAGTTTTGTAGACAGAATGAAATCCCAAAATTTGAAGACTTGCTACATATTAGTACATAATTGAAATTAAAGTTTATAATGAATGTTGTGCAGCAGCAAATTGTACGTGAAACATGTAAAGGGCATACTACAAAATTTACAGATCGTGGTAATGATCTATAACTATTTTATGTGTTGGATAATAAAATATTACTACTTCTCTCCTAGGTTCTTTTACTCACATTATTTATTTAAAGGTTTTGTTCATAACTACATGCCGCTATAGCTAGTAATATTATATTCAATTTTGAAATTTATTTACTTCGTAAACTGTTAATTTTATTTAATTTCTTATTAATTTCAAGAACTTGGTCATGCCTGCCCTTCAAAGCTTAGCAAGCGGGAACTAGAGGACCTTTACTTTGCCCTATTTGACAGTAATGTGGACTTAAAACGTACCATTAATAGTCAAAATGAAAAGATTAAACAATTGTCCACTAAAGTCCAGAGGCTTTCTGCAACTCAGAAGACAAGTCTTGGGAAAGATGAAAGGGACTGCTGCTCAGGTGGCAAAGCTGTTATTCGTGAGCAGAAAGAAATGTAAGAGTTATTTATACACATTACACAGCATTAGACCATGTAGTGGCAGTGTAAGAATATCCACTACCCCATATCATCCCGAGGGTGTCGTAAGGAACAACAGAGGGAAAATGAAACAGGGGATGGGCAGCAGCATCTTCCTGATGACAACTCGAAATAATAAAAAATTGCAGTTACCAACCAGCCTGCAAGCTTGGCAACTATGGCAAAATCACCCATAAGGCAATCTATGAAGGAGGCCTATGTTCAGCAGTGGACTTTTATAGGCTGTAAGGGATGGATGGCTGATTACTCAGCTCAAAGGGAACATCTATTTGCCACCAATTACAGATCGGCAGTGCAAACGAGGCACCACCTTTGGTTTGTGTACTACATTTAATATATTTTTATATATCACAGCTATTAAGTGAATTGTTTACTATCATAGTTAAGTATGAGCCGTAAATTTCACAGTATGCAAGCGATCTTGGTTGGATTACTGCCAATAACAGTGAAATTGTTGTTGCAGTTTTAACTGCTGAGCACATGGCAAATCAGCCCGATTTGCCATGTGCTCAGCAGTGAAGGAAAATATTGTGACAAAATTTGCTTGTTTGAGGAATTTAATTATTCCCCTAACCCTTGGTCTTTAGGTCAACCTGCTGAGAGCTCCTATATATTTTTTTTTAAACTTGATTTTATTTATTTGTTTACTTTATCATATATATTATAATATGTAATTTAATAATTTCTTCTGTATAAATATTAGGTCCTTACATATGAAATTAGCGTTTTATCATACTGACCACTTTGATCTGAAATATCGCCTCTTTGGTTAAGAATTCCCAATTCAAATTTATAAATTCATTTGTTTTTCCTCATTATTTTATTCTTTGGCGTCGCTTATTACCGCACAATGGAAAACATGAAATATCGGTATATTTACGAATACGAGTTCTACGTGGCACCAGTACTGCAGAAACAGCTCGAAGGATTAATGATGTGTATGGAGCTGGTGTCGCAAAAGCACTGTACGTTTTGGTTTCAACGTTTTCGTTCTGGAAATTTCGACCTTCAAAACCAACCCCGTGGACGGCCGGAGACCAAAGTGGAAAATGAAGAATTAAAGGCTATTGTGGAAGTGGATCCATCACGAAGCACTTCAGAGATAGCTGCAGGCTTCGGAGTAAGTGATAGTAAAAAAACTTGAACGATGGGTACCTCATGAGTTGAGTGAATCGAACTTGCAAACACGCGTCGGCTGCTGTGTTACTTTGCTCAACCGACACAATAATGAAGGGATTTTAAATCGAATCATTACTTGTGATGGAAAGTGGATACTGTACGATAATAGGAAGCGCTCGTCGCAATGGCTGAACCCTGGAGACCCAGTCAAATCCTGCCCTAAACGAAAATTGACTCAGAAAAAGTTACTTGTGAGTGTTTGGTGGACTAGCGCCGGTGTCATTCACTACAGCTTTCTAAAATCTGGCCAAACGATTATGGCAGATATCTATTGTCAGCATCTGCAAACCATGAAGGAAGAACTAGTTGCTAAACAACCGAGATTGGTCAATCGCTCTAGGCCACTGCTGCTTCACGACAACGCAAGACCACACACTGCACAACCACTAAGTTAGATGAGCTACAATTGGAATGTCTGCGACATTCACTGTACTCCCCGGACCTTGCTCCAACAGATTACCATTTTTTCCAGAATTTGGACAACTTCTTACAAGGAAAAAAATTCAACTCCTATGCGGCAGTCCAAACCGGAAAAAAAAAGGGAATCATAAAGGGATCAATGAACTACCTATGAGATGGCAAAAGTGCATAGATAATAACGGTGCATACTTTGATTAACTAAATATATTTTACAAAAAAACAATTGACTTTATATTCCTCCCGTACAAAACGCTAATTTCATATGTAAAGACCTAATATAACCATGCTGTGGTGCATGCCTTGAGGGGTGGCCTATGTTCAGCTGTGGGCTATAATGTTTTTTTTAAATGATGGTGATCTGTATCATATGTGATTTATTTAATTAATATATTTAATTAATATTATATATTAATTTTTCCTGTAATTTCCCGGGAAAAAATTATATAATTATGTGACGTGGTCCTTCACTGCTGGCCAGATGAGGAAGCTCAAGGTCGCTGAGCGAGCTATGGAGAGGGCTATGCTCGGAGTTTCTCTGCGTGATAAACTTAGAAATGAGGATATCCGCAGTAGAACCAGAGTGACAGACATAGCCCAACGGATTAGTAAGCTGAAGTGGCAATGGGCGGACATATAGCTCGAAGAACCGACAACCAATGGGGAAAAAGGTTCTAGGTACCGGCAAACGAAGTGTAGGGCGTCCCCCCACTAGATGGAGTGACGACCTGGTAAGACATGCAAGAAGTCGATGGATGCAGGTGGCTTAGGACCGTGCTTTGTGACATTCCATGGGGGAGGCCTATGTTCAGCAGTGGACTGGTGAAGGGCTGTAATGATGATGATTAATTTTTTCCATTTACTCATCTAAAAATATAACAAATAAAATATAAACTTTTAAGCTACGTGGTATACATAAGTTCTATGCGGACAATGTCGTGGGTAAAACCTAGTGTCTCGATAAAGTAAATTAAAGTTACATCTATAATACTTCTCACTGCTGGGCACAGATCTCTCAGGGTATTACGACAGGGAAATGTCTGCCGCGCTGCTCTAATGCATGTTGGCAAACTTCATAACATACCATAACATAAACACTCACGCCTGTCACCCAGAGGGGTAGGCAGAGACTACGGACTTCCATTTGGCACGATCCTGACACACTTCTCTCGCCTCCTTTACATCCATATATCTACGCATACACGCTCGTCGATTAAGGGTACTCCTAATCTGGCCCATTTTCAGTATATCGCCAATTTGGTCGACAAACCTTCGTCTAGGGCGTCCTTTCCCGACTCTTCCGTTCACTTCTGCAACATAAATTTGCTTTGTCACTCTTTACTCGTTCATTCTTTCTACATGACCAAACCACCGAAGCATTCCTTTCTTAATCCTGGTCACAACGTCATCTTGCAAACCACACTTTTCTCTTATTACACTATTTCTCACCCTGTCATGCAGATGCAGCCCTAGCATACTCCTTAATGACCGCATTTCTACAGCATTTATTCTACTCTCTTGCTTCTTCTGCCAGACCCAACTTTCACTACCATACATTACAGTAGGGACTAATACAGCATTATGAATTGCCTAACGTGCCTTTTTTTACTCATTCTGACTTTTCATAATAGCGTGTAGAGCCTCATTCACTCTATTTCCTGTGTTCACTCGGCGTTCTATATCCTTATCATATCTACCATCCCTGCAAAATAAACATCCCAAATATACAAACTGATCCACTTGCTCAATCATCTCCCCTTCTATTCTTATTTCACATAACATTTTACTTACTTCTCTTTCAAAAACCATCACTTTCGTCTTACTTGCGTTCACTTTCATACCCATATCATTTGCAACTCGGCCGCCGACGATGCAAATATGACTTGATCATCGGCGTACAAAAGGCATTTGACGGTTAACTCACCCGTTCTCAACCCACATTCTTCAACTTTCATAGTTTGCAAACAACTGTCCATAAATAGGTTAAACAGCGAACTTCATAAATATTCGATATATTTTTTTAATTTCACTGAATTATAGGTTTCTTCAAATATTCTCCTTCAGCACCAAGCATGTAGTATAGCAGCACTTAAAATTGAAATTGACAATTTCATTAGTGCCGGTGGGGATCAAATTGGGGTTGTTGTGAAATTTACAGTAAGTGCTTAGCCCTTGAACTACCATGACCCAATGTCTGAATTAAGAATTCGTTCCTTGATCTTTATTTGCAGTATATCAGAGTTAAAAAGAAGTAATGACCGGTTGTCTGAGAGGATTCGTATTTTGAACATGAGACTGTGCTCCGCTAAACAGTTTTTAGGAAGAACTTCTGCCCGCTGTAATAGATGCTGCCTTGGAACTGGTGCTTCTGTTAAGTAAGCTGTTTTTATAAATAGAAAAAATTAAACGAAGTGTATAACATTGATTTTAAAAAGTTATAACTACACTAAACACAATGTTTTTCATTGTGATTTCTTATTTAGTTTAGTTTAGTTTACGACGGGCCATTTTCCGCAACTCCACGTCTAAGCGCGTATTTTGCGTGTGGGTGTTTCTTATATTTATGCGAATACTACACACGAAATGAAACTAATTTTACGGACTTTATCGCATTTAATTTTAACTTTTAACCACCCATGGTGGTGACCCCTCCATGACCATGGGTGACCCATGAACCCATGACCATTAAAAAGTATAAATTATACGCGATAAAATCCGTAAAATTTGTTTGATTTAACAATGCATTTGTGGCCTGCTTTGTTTGAAGTAGGTTGCTGGTGTCCATTGGCTGCAGAAGCCACTAACCATCACCATTATGAAAAAATAGTTAGCGTTTTTTTATTGGATAAATATATTATATTAAGTAAAAATCTGGATTAAAGTATTTTGATTTTCAGAAATTCGTCAACTAGTGCCCTGAACACCAGCATCAAAAAAAGTGCAAGTAATGTACAGACAACGGCCACTTCTTTTGAATTTATTGATAAGTAAGTACAGTATGTATTTTTAAAATACTTTAGCATTTATGAAAGTAATGATGAAAACTACTGTTTCATTTTCATTTCTGGCTGTTATGAATTATGATAACATGTGTTCATAAGAAAATCCATCATCCAATTTCATCCCATCAGTTTCATCTATGGGAAATTCTCGAACAATCTCATGGCTTCGAATAGAAGGCTGTATACTCATCTCGTCCAGACATAAATTACCCAGACCGGCGACGGGAAACTGCGTCATAAGTGCGAAACGTCTATTTTTTTCTCCTAAGCATGGCACTAAGGCAAATCGCTCAAAGAAGTACCCATTCCTACCAAGGATGATTCATGAGGCTATTGAAATAAAGAAAGACATAATTTGAATAGGAAAGATGGATGTGTGCTACCATCTTCCTGAGATTCTGTGATTAATAAAGTTGAGTAATTTACCGTGTGGTGGTGGTGTAAAAATACCCACCACCCCATATCGTCCCGTGGACGTCGTAAGAGGCGACAGAGGAAAACTAAAACAGGAGATCGGGAGCAGCATCTTAGTGATAGTAACTCGAAATAATAAAAACTGCGGTTGCCAACCCACCTGCCAAGCGTGACAACTATGTCAAAATGCCACTATGAGGCAATCTATGGGGGAGGCCTGTGTTCAGCAGTGGACTTTTATAGGCTGTAATGGATGATAATGGGAATCCAAGCCCAAATTCTGCAAGACTTCAAGATATTGTATGTTCATTCTGTGTACATTGAACCAGCCAGATTGGACCAGGTAGCCCGGGTTATTTATGACATAAGGACATTGAGCATCTCCGTACTATAATACCCTCCTCCACCATACTATAATTTAAAAAAACGCGGTAAAATTAGTAAAATTAGTTTTATAAGCGTTCACAATTTTTCAGGGAACCAATGATGATGCGTACGACCGAGGTACAAACTAGCTCTAGGGATAAGTAAGTTTGTTTTATATCTTTGCAATGTTAGTTATTTCGCGAACCTTGTGAATTATGGAGGTTCATGTGAATTAGAGAGTATTAGAATCTAGGTTAAAAGTATTTCAGTAATATGCCGGGGCCACAGTAACGAGAAACGTCAATGCCCATAAACGCAACAATTATTGCCTTAATTTTAACGCGATAAAGTGAGTGGCCACACTTGGACGGTCAACGTCATTTCAATTTCAATGCCGTTGAACGGCGTTAAAGTTAGCGTTAATGTTCCTTGAATTTCAAGCAAGATGGACGTTGACGCTGCTACTCTATATTTGATGAGTGTAAATTTTTATTATATGAATATATTTTATCATTGCCAAACGAAGAAAAAAAAAATAATACAAAGAAAAAGAAGATGGTGGATGCTACAAATGCACAGGAAACGATCACTGTAAGTCTATTTATGTTTATTAATTTAATTTTTATTTTATTTTCCCGCACCCAAATTGCACTAGAAAGACTTCCAATGTTGTAAGCTAAATAACAAGCCAAACATTAATATATTTTAATAAAATAATAACTAATAAGCCAAGCATAAATTAATTACTGGTCAAGTGCGAATTAGATACACGCACCCAGGGTTCCGTACCACAGTACAATATGTATTTCCACCTGCGAAAAGTGTTTTTTTCTCCTGCTTATTTTTCTTTCTTTCATACCGTCAATTAAAGTGTACTTTGAAGTAATTATCTATTTTTTTTAAAATATTTTGCAGGAACACAATGGAGGAAATATTCTCTGACCTACTAGCTGAACCAAGCAATTAGTTTCAGGGATTCGTTCGAATGTCAGCAGCTGATTTCGAATTACTTCTTAGCAGGGTTGGGCCTTTGATAGAAAAACAAAAAACTAAATTTCGTGAAACTATACCTGCCAAAATTCGACTAGCAGTTACTTTACGATATTTAGCTACAGGAGATAGCTACAGAAGCTTACACTATTTGGAACATTAATATTAATATAATATTAATATTCCAAATCATGTATTTTATTTTTTTGTGGTGGCATGTTAAAATTCGCTAATAATCGCTAATAATAATAATGTAATACAAGAGTTTAAATTTCCACCTAGAATTTCAGAAAATCTATAATTTGTGTTGAATTAATTACCTAAAACAAATGATAAATACAGGTCTGAGAACCTTATTATTATGTTAAAAGTGACAAAGTGTTACAGTTTTATGTTATTAATGTGTTAAATTACCTAAAACAAATGACAAACACAGATCTGAGAACCTTAGTATGTTAAAAGTGACAAAGTATTAAAGTTTTATGTTATTAGTAAAATCTGAATTATAAAATAAAAAGAACCTATGGGTCGAGAGATTTAAGGAAGTTTCTCTATTTGAGATAGTTTCATCGGCTTTGAAGAGCGATTCATTTAACTGCATTTAGGTACAAATACTTAATGTATTCTGGTAGTTGCTCCATATAACTTGACAATACCAAATGACTTATTTGGTAGTCCAGAAATGGATCTTGCATTCATGACAGCCATAGTAGATAGACAGTATATATGGTACATATATTTATGTGTAAAAAAAATAGTAATTACTTGTACCAGAAGCAAATGTTATACAGTTTGCATAAGTATAATAAATATAGAAAAAGCAATATATTAAAACCGGAGACCCTTTTACTGGAAAAGAGGCATTCTATCTTAGTCCTCACGGCTGACAACGCATCTGCATTTAAATTCGCAAACGAAGATAGATGTAGATGTCTATGGGCCACAGCAACCACTTACCATCAGGTGGACTGTGTGCTCGTTTGTCACCCTTGTTCTATAAAAAAATAAAAAAATTGATAACAATTAATATTTAGTATAGGTACTCTTTACAATAGTCATTAACTTTTTTCAGGTGAGAACAAATATGTATGCCTGGCTGAAAACTTGCAGAGCTGCCTAGGCAGAGACAAAAAAAGAGTATGGATATTGAAGACAACAGTCTTATATTATATCTCTTATCGTTGAAAATTCCTACTAATATCATAAATGGACATGTTATCAACAAGTTTTTTAGAGAAACTCTTTTGAAACTATGATTGACAATAATAATAATTAAACAAGTGTTTTTGTTATCCTTACACAAACAGTTTAAAACATCTTACTTCCTCACTATTTATCAGTGTGTAATAACAGATCAAAATGATATTACCTAGTCATTTTGGATTTAATGGTGTTTGGGGTATGATAACTAATCAGTTAATATATTTTCAAACAATCAAACTACACTCTGCGCCTTTACTAATCAACCAAAAAGTCTGTTCTACTATTAATAGAGTAGTCTTATATATATAGAAATGACAATTTACTATAATAAATGCATTTTAATTTGTGTTTTTATCCTTATACAACAAGTTCAAAACATCTTTCTTACTATATAGCGTGTGTAGGTAATATTATAAATAGACATATTATCCCTGAGTCATCTTGGCTTTAATATTTAATCTTTTCTTTCTTTAATCTTTTTTTAGAAAAACGTTACCCCCACACTCGTATGTTATTCATTTTATATAAGAAACAGAAAATATTTGTAAATGTATCTATTTGCACATACACCTGAGATACAGGTTTATCCTAGTTCAGGTGCCTGTTATTGTAGACTATTTTAAATTAAGACATTATTTGAATTAATTGTACACTTTCTTGAAATAAATTATTATTATTTATTATTAAATATAATTATTACTTACCACTGTATTTAATGTGTGATTACTTTCATATACTCCTCGTAGGAAACTATCCATCGTTTTGAATGCGAACCAATTAGTCGTATACACGTCATTTTTGCCAGCTCCGGACTTCAAAGACTTTTTATATTTCTTCAAATGGGTTCTATAATAACCCATTAGGCTTTCCTTCTTCTTTTTAATTTCTTCAACAGTTGTTTCAAAAGGTAATAGTTTTATAATTCGTCGCCAAGCATCATTTTGCGATGTACGATTTTTAAAAGTTTTGAGTCTCGGATCCCACAAACATGGCTCTGTTTGCAGAATCTCGAGAAACGTAAGAATTTTTTCATTATTCCACTCCATAGCTATACGTGCGATCCCGTTGCGCTCACCGTGCACAATGAGACAAACGTAGTGTGGCCGCTTCAATGCGTTAATTCGTGCGTTAATCTCTTTGATGTACCGCTACTCGAGTTATCGCCCAACGGCAAACGGCATTGTTAATGCCGTTGTCAAATTATTGCGTTAAGTCGTGGCCACACCTACATTCAACGTCCATCAACGCGATAATTAACGGCATTTCTCGTTAGTGTAGCCCCAGCAATACGATGAAAAAAGTAGTTAATAATTTGCGTTTTTGAAATCGCTCTTAAAATAATATGATAGTAAACGAATGTTCATAACATTTTTGAATAAATAATCTATTGACAAATACCTAAAAATATTGTGTCTTTTATATTTATAATTCTTCTTGTGTGTTTATCACTGAACTCCTCATAAACGGCTGGACGGACACAATTGGGACCCGGTAGGTGGCTCCGTTGTCGAAACCGAGAAATCGTCCGTGCAAAACCGGGGTGGATCGCTAGTATAATATATAATAGCAAGAATTTTGAAAGTTCAAATTGGCAATTAAAGGCTGGTAATAGGGGCATCCAACTTACTATCAATTGTTCCATCGTGTGGTCGCGGCGTAACATATTCTCCACTCTCTCATACCCTTTGTCTGTAACAGGTGACTCTGACTAAGAGATGCCAGATATCGATAATAAACATTAGAATTCATCACCGATAGATGGCGGTGGAACCATTTATATGGCGTATGTGCATTATCCCGAGCCATCTACGGTGAGCGAGGTGGTATTACGGAGCAATCTCAGACCAACAAAGAAAAAAAGACGGAGCGCTGCGTACATTTGAAGTTACGCAAAAACCAAGCCCGAACCATGCTCAACTTATTATAAGAATACGCACTCACCTACACATATGCATCTGAAATCATTTTCAAATTTCAATAATTTGCAACCAGCAACATAGTTATAGGTGCATATGTGTGCGTTCAGCAGTGAACTTTTACGGGGGGCTAATAAAGAAAAAGAAGAAAGTTTTTGTATAAAATAAGGTTGACAAACGAGCACATAATTCACTTGATCGTAAGTGGATACTGTGGCCTATAGACATCTTCATCTATCCTCGGTTAAAATACAAAATGCAGATGCGTTGTCACCCCTGAGGACTATGATGGAATGTCTCGTTTCCATTAGGTAATAATAGTAGTGATAAGTCCGAAGGAAATACAAGCATTCAAATGTATAATGTAAATAAATAGCATCGACGTCCCAAAGACTAATAATTTAATGTTCTTGATTCCTCATTCATTCATTGGTCATTCCTTATTCCCCATTGGTCCCTCAGGCCAATAAGGAAAGATAGACGGAACGCTGCGCACGTTTCAAGTGATGCCGTAACCATCTTGTACTTCTTGACATGCACTCACGCACACATTTTACGTGGCAGAGCTATGCTATAGCTTAATGGTGGTTGTAGCATGAATAGATCGTCTCGACCGGGGAACTACCACGCTCTCACAGAATACCAGCGCAAAATAGAAGCTTAATGCTGCTGTGTTTCGTATGGTGAGTTTAGAGAACCGGAGACCCTTTATACATGTAACGAGCTAACGAGGCATTCCATCTTGGTCCTCAGGAGTGATAACACATCTGCATTTTGATGCTTAATCGAGAATTATCATAAAACAGGGACATAATTATCAGCTTTTTCTAAATAGTGTTCTTGTAGGGACAATGAAGAGAAACTGTGCGATGAAAATAAATGCAGAACTCTGATGGAGGAGTTGAAGCAAAAGATTGTTGCGCTGGAAGAGGTAAGATTATAATAAATAAGAGATCAGGCGTAGGATAACGGTATTACGTGCTTAACGTATTACGTCCACTGGATATTCATCCACTACCCCATATTGTCCCGCGGGTGTCGTAAGAGGCGACGAAGGTAAACTGAAAAAGTAAGGGACGATGGTACACACATGGTGCAAATTGGATAGTGAATCTTTCATTTTTTATTTATAGTTTCATTGTTACCAACGAGCTGATGGCCCACCTGAGTAAACTGCGGCCCACCTGTAACCAGCTTCAAATAAAGAAGGCCACAGATGTATTTCACCTAAGGGCTAAGTTGATATACCTCATACCCTGTTATCTTGGCGGAAAAAATAGTTAAGAGGGTTTAATAATTAATAGTATGTAATTCAGACGGTCTCCTAATCAGTAAAGAGACAGACAATTTTTTTTGTCTTAAAAGCGTGTCGGTACCCGCACTAGGATTTAGTGCTGTAGCGTGGAGGCATTTACATAATATATAATCTATATATATAAAAGCGAAATAGGTACCACTGACTGACTGACTGACAGGCCCATCACGATATCTCTAAAACTATACACCCGATTGACTTGAAATTTTGAATTTGAATAGTTACTCATTTCGCAATGTAGACGCTCACTAAGAACGGATTTTACGATAGTCCCATAAAAATATATTAATAGGTTCCGCAATAAAATATTATCGTGCGCCCAGCGAAGCGATCAGCTAGTGTTTTTATAACTGTCATACAATTTAAAAAAAATCAATGGATGTTTACACAAACAGTAACCATTCATTCCGCGTTTATGTATGTTTCCCTTTTATTACTTACATACATTGCACATGGATAAACATCCGTATCCGGAACAACCATTTGTAAACCGTACAAATACTTTATCATTGTGGGATTTGAACCTGTGGCTCCGCTGCGTAGCGGCTAAACGATAAAACTGTGCTGGAGCCGTCAAAATAACGTTATTTCCTTACTAGCATAAGAGAATCCACTACCTCATATTATCCCGTGGGTATCGTAAGAGGAGATAGGGGGAAATCAGGCGATCGGCAGCAGCATCTTATTGATAATAACTCGAAGTAACAAAAAAAACTGCGGTCGTCAACTCCAATAGAGTGCAACGTGGCAATCAAACCCCCATAAGGCAGTCTATGGGGTCTTAGGGTTCAGAAGTGGACTTGCGACAGGCTGTAAGGAATGAATGATGAATGTTATTCCTCAGGAGTTGTCCAAAACCCATGAAGAATACATAAAGCGTATTAGCCGATTGGAGGAAGAAGTGCTAACATTGCGTCAGAGCAGTGACTTTGAGCGTCTCACACTGCAGCAAAGTGAGCTGCAAAATGAGCAGCTTCTACAAAGATTACGTGCTGCAGAAGCGCGGTGTGGTAAGCTCTTTAATTTATGGACTCATATAGTTAAGTATATGCAACAAAGGCTTGTGCTGGTAGGTAACTCCCAAATTTTACTATATTTTACTTATACAGGTTGTTTGGAAGATGGGTGCAAAGCCTGAAGGGGATGATACCTTGAACTATTTAGAACATATTAAGCTAAACTTGTCTCAGACGAAGTCTGCTCCATTTTTTTAATTGAATTTCTAAGGTTTTTAACAATAAAACCCTTTTTTTTAAATTAATTGCTAATAGTGTCTAGTAAAAGTTGTTATGTTATTATTTTATATTAGTATTTATTACACATATGCTATTACTAATAAAAGTAGTTATGAAATATTACTATGACTATATTATATTGATGAAAATATTTTTTTTAATTCTTTGTTTTTAGACGATATTAACCTTCAGCTATCTATAGAGAAGGGCAAGGTATTCGAGCTGGAGACGCGGCTGAGAGCCTCTGACATTTCCACGCAAATCGCCAAGACAATCGAGCAACATCTCAAACATACCAACGTAAGCTCATGTTACCATCAATCTTGTAATTATGTGCAATCGAGAAAGTGAAAAATTATTTTTATAATTTTACCATTTTGGTCATTTTTTATAGAAAAAGGGCAACAAATGAGCACACAGTTCACCTGATGGTAAGTTGATGCTATTTCCCATATATACCATGATACCATCCTTAGATGAAATATTAACGACAGCAGTAAATCTATGATCCCGTAGTTTTCACGCTTGACAGGCGTGTTGACAACCATAGTTTTTTTTATAGATTCAGTTGTTATCAGGAAGGTGCTGCTGCCCATCTCCTATTTCGGTTTCTCTCTATCACCTCTTATGACAACCACGTGGTGACTTGGAGTAGAAGATTCTCTCACACCGCCAATACGTGGCTATGCGACTTTGTCTTTAAAAAAGATTTTAAACAAAGGCAATTTAGTCTTTTGAAGACTAGATGCAAAGGGAAACTGAAACTGGAGATGGTTCGTAAAGTAATCTAATCGCTTTACGTTAAGCAAGTGATGTCCGATTTTCAACCAAGGTGACTTGGTTGAAAATCTTTTGGTTGAAGAGCTTGAAACTTATAAATAATAGGAAGCTACCTACCGAGTAGGGGATATTATAATGCCATATGTATCCGCATAAACAAACAGACACTCACTCGTCCGCTGTTACGCTAATCCGATAATATCATATAATAATACCACAGTAAAGTAGCTGCTTAATGCTGCTGTTGGGTATGATGAGTGTAGAGAACGGAGAATCTTTTTACTGGAAACGGGGCAATCCATATTAGTCTTCAGGGGAAACAACGCAACTGCATTCTGATTCTTAATTGATAATAGATGTATATGTCTATGGACCACGACATGCACTTACCATCCGGTGGACTGTGTGCTCGTTTGCTACTCTTATTCTAAAAAAAAGTACAGTGTGCTTTTTGGAGAAGGTGCGCGCCCGCACTCAGATCGATATTACCAGCTCGCCATTTGTACTACAAACCCACCGGTGTTAGACTATTATCATAATAATTGTAAATACCAGCGAATACATTGCGTTGTATAACAGTCCCGTCTGTTATGGAAGTCCATTGTGACCCTAACATTGCTAATACTGAACTAAGCAATGTAAGTGTACAAAACATTACAGGCACACAAAGATGCTGTGATCTAGGATCCGCTTTTTTTTTTAAATTAATAAACGTTTAATGATTTCTAGCTCGAAAGGGTAAGGCCCTCAACCACTAATTTAGTGGAGCAAGAGGATACAAAAACTTCGCAAAAGCGGCCCAAGAGCTCCGATGACTCGGGATACGTGGACGCAATCATGCCTGATGATAGAAAGGTGACGCGACATACGTATATGTAATGTATGGAATTAATCTTTAAATAATTAAATATCAATCACTTACAAGATATAATTATCTTAAAACAGGATAACATTATAAAGATATATATTTAATCGAGTTTTTATCTGGCTCGAAGACCAAATATTATGTGCGAAAAAGAATTTATATCAGCATTAAACTTGACTACTTTTTAAACATAAGAGTATCACTCGACGAGATTTACTTTGCAATATCTCATCTCATTTTTGTAATCTCGACTTGCACGTGTTCTAAAACACCTGAAACCTATGAGAAAAAAAAGGTAAAAAGGTTTTTTTTAACAATGAAACAAAAACTAACGATGTTGGGTTCACATTGTGATACAAAAATATTGAAAGTCGCTAGAAAAGTGGTTTTAGGTTGTCTTATTGAATGGGCTGGCTCGATTCTTAATAAAAATAGGAAGAGTCTTAAACTTCCATCAGTGTATACCGTATTTGGTATATCTATATTATATAGTTTATGCAGCCAGCTATCAGAGTACAAGATTTTTTGGGTAATTTTTTTGTCGACTCCTACGATCCTGTCAAGCCATCCAACGGAGATTGAAATGTACATTAAACTGAACTTTATATGGACAAGGTGTTGTCCTGAAATTGATGATAATTACCGCTTATTTACCTGCTACTGTTTCTTATTTACCAGAGCCCCGATAAAGACACCAATAATGAATTGAGGGAGAAAATATTAGATCTTCAATCACAAATTAACGCTATAAAACTTCAAGCAGTAAGTATGATTGTAAATGTTAAATTGAATAAAGTGAACAAAGTCTTCTTTGTTTCAAGTGAAGTATAAGTGAAGTAAAGTCTTCTTTGTTCTAAGTAGGTTGTAGGTGTTGTTTTTTATATAATAATTTTATTTTGTAATTTAAATATTTACTAAAATGCAAACTTTTACTTCCTAAGACAACTGAAAAAGATACTGAGAGAAAGATACCGAATTTTGAGCGTTACGACCTTGTAATAGAGGAGGATCAAGTTTCATTACTTAAAAGTGTTAACGATTCAAGTAGTATGATGAAGGATTTGCCATTAGCGGGGGTTTGTATTTTGTTTTTAAAACTAGAGCTCGGATATAAACTATATATAGATAGATATAAAACAGTACATTTACATCGCATTAATACACTTCAGTACAAGTTTAAACCTCGATTTTTGTCTTAGTGGAAACCAGCAGATGGATTCTTTACCAGTTCACTGTTGGATAGACCTGTGCAAGAATGCGCCGTACATGCATTTCTTCAAAGGTCCGAATTTAGAGAAAATCTCGGGTGCAAACTTAAACTTTACGATGTCAATATTTGAGTCTTAGCATTATGTTACAATAGTTTTGACATTGTGAACTTTGAGTTTAAATTCGAGATTGCCTCTGAATACCGGCTAAAGAGTTGTTCATTCTTAGCACTTTTATAGATATGCATATTATAATTTTTTATAGACAGGCACCAATATATTTGCTCTTGTAGCCGCGCTTGGCACTTTGATGCTGCTCCCCGTTGCCGGTCTGTGTATTTTGTATCTATCTACGAAATGATTATATCGCTATTTATCTGAGGCCAAAAGATGGGGCCAGAATTGGAGGTGGGGATGGGAGGTGTCACTTTGTTTTTCTTATGACGACCACAGGTGAGATGGGCTGGTGCGTCTTCTTGTGCCTCTACGATAACTTGTGCCTCCTAAGTTGTAAAATGTATTGTAAAAAAGTAAAGTCATTAAAAGCCGTGGTCAAAGGTTCGCTGTTAATTTCACAGTACGCGAACAACTCGGGTTTCATCCTTTGATCTCCGCCGGCAGCATTGAATTGTTAATTGCAATTTTAACTACTCATTTACCACTTGCCCGCCCGTGAAGCAAAACATCGTAAGAAAACCTGCATGTCTGAGAGATTAAAAATATTTATATTAATTATTATTTACTCTTTGTTGAAAGCCCTAGGTAACCACCGAATATCGTCCGTGACGTAGAAAGGAGAAAAGACGCCATACGGACACTCGCCCGAAGCGATAAAGTTTAATTTAGTAAAGTTTTATTTAAATGATGTACGCTATTAAAACGTCGGCAAGTAACTGTCAACTTATTCTGTGCTTTTAGGTAACATAATTTTCTTTTCATTTTTTTCTGTAGACCGATAACTTAAAATCGGGAAGCATAGAAATCAAAAACTCAGATGTAAATATTCAGCAAGTTAGAGAACAGAACAGTTTCAACGATAGAGTTCCTATATCCGAAACGTTGCAGAAATCCTGCCTAAACTTACTTGCGAATAATACAGGGATTTCGGAAAGTTCGGAGCAGTAAGTTTATATTTTTTTTAATTTAAAATTGTATTCTTATAACATTGGCGTACCTATGTGTCAATCTGTCCTGTCGGTAAATTGTCTTGCAGATGATAAGTGCCTACTGCAGATGCAAATTCTATAGATGTAGATAACAAAATGAAATGCCTCATCGCCTGTAATTATACTGGTTAGATGTCTAGTCCTTCAAACTGGAACACAGTAGTAGTGCGCAATGCTGCTTGGGGATAGAAATAAAACAAGATATTGGTGCAAAGCCAAACGAATTCTAGGTAGTGTAGGAGCCCTATTATCAAGAAAAAGAACCCTAGCATAGAAGCCCTACTACTAAGAAAATTGCCTACTATATAATGTAAAGATTTAAGTTGCGGCCGAGAGCTCTTAATATTAAGAGGATATCTGGACGGCGATTAGTTCATACAAACGTATCCCTCTGTTTTCTTCTTGGATAATGGACAAATATTTTAAAGCAAATATTTTATATTTTAATTACTAAAACTGCTAAGTTAAATTAAAATCGGCTAAGTTTTGGAGGAGGATATAAACGGAATGATGATATTGTCAATTTCTGATAGGTATTATCAGTTCGAGCTGCAGTTGTCTCTCTCGGTTGTATAATTCGGTCGTTCGGGCAGAGCGCGACAGCAATAGTTCGTTAAAAGCATATTCTTTAAAAATCATGCAGTCTGGATATTCTGTTAAATGTATTTTAGTCATACTTGGGGTTTTTACAATCTGTTATTTTTCAATCGCCTGTATTCAAAGGAACATGTTTCGTTAAAAGTTTTACCGCTTACAGATATCCAACAAGAACTCATAGGAATAACGAAAAACTTGGAAAGAATATTTCCTACGAAGGTTTTATCCCCGACGAAATGCAGGAAGGCAATGTGGATACAGACGAGCAACAAAACACACTGCACACCATCATGGGGTATTCTGCTGCCAAATTTGTCGATATTGAATCCTCACCGAATGACAATGAAAGTGCTAAGAAACCTAACAAGAATGACGTAACAGATCAAAGTGATCAAATTATCAAAGACATCACAACAGATGATCTAAACTATAAACCTGAAATTCCTAAAATAGCTGAAAAGGAAACTGGAAATGTAAAATACCTTCATTCTGATACAAAAGACAGTAGAGACAAAGAAAACTCGAAACAGAAGTTTAAAAGGGAGTCTGTTGATCAAAATAGAAAAGAATTTAGACTTAATGTACCTAAGTCGGAATTTAATGTTTACAGTAAAGAAGCGAAGGCCGCTACGAAAGATATTCCAAATAATAATACAAGTTTTGATTATATTGAACCTAAATTGCGTAAAGAAAGAACTTCGAGGAATGGGAAATTAAGAAAGAGTCCTTCTGCGGTCGGATTGACGGATAATGTACAGCGTACGTATATTTTAAATAATTTTCTGTAATATTCAATTTTAACGTGTAATGGTGATGTAAGAATATCCACTACCCCATATCGTCTCCTGGACGTCGTAAGAGGCGACAGGGAAATTGAATCAGTTGATGGACAGCAGCAGCTGATATAAACTCAATATAACAGCAAGCGTCTTCTTAATGGCAACAAAAATAAAAAACTGCGGTTGCCAACCCGCAACCCGCCAAGCGTGACAATTATGGCAAATATCCCCCCATAAAGCAATTTATGGGTGTGACCAGTGGACTTTTGATATACTGTAAGAGTAACGATAATATATCGTCCCGTGGGTGTCGTAAGTGCGACAGAGGAAAAGAAAAATAGGAGACTGCCTGCTAAGCGTGACAACTATGGCAAGTATCGCCTTTATGAGGCAATCTATAGGGAGACCTATGTTCAGCAGTGGACTTTTATAGGCTGTAATGGATGGATCGATTCTGTGAGAGCGTGGTCTTATCCAGGTCGAGCCTACCCACTGCGCCATAATACATCTACCACGTGACTACCAAGTACATACGACGTACAAAAATGCGTTTCTTGTGTTGCATACATATGTCGTTGACGTATTACGTATTATTAAACAGATAGAAACGATGTCAAAGTTCCAAAAGGAGATAGGATCGGCACAGAGAAAAATCTACAGAACGGTAAAGGGAAGGGTAAAGTCACGCGTAAAAAAGAACCAGTGCGCAACGTGAAAAAGCAAAGTCAGTCTAAAAAGAAGACAGATTTAAATACTAGGCAGTTTGCTAACGCCAAAGCACAGGAAATTAAACAGTTGGGTGAGTTTTGTTTTTTTATTTACTATAAATGAAACATTTAATGCATTTATTCTTGGGGTAGGCCTATGTGTAAAATTGTACTTGTGAAGGGCTATAATGATGATGATGAAACTTAAGAAAAAATATTTTAGTCGTTTGCGACTACGAGCGCCATGTAACGGCGGTCAGCTGAAGACAACCGTTCTGATAATTTAAATTTGAACCACCAGTTTCGGGAGTACGAAATTACTTATTCTACTACGAGTAGAACAGGTACAAGCCTCGTTACCGCTAAGTGAAATGTAGGGCCGTTCCCCAAAAGACGGAGTGACGACCTGGTAAGAGATGCAGGAACTTGATGCATGCAGGTGGCATGGGACCGTGCTTTGTGGCATTTCTAGGGGTAGGCCTATGTGGTGAAATTGTATATTATGTGGACTTGTGATGGACAGTAATGATGATGATAATAAAGGAAGATTATGGTATAAGTGTAGAAGAAATTGTGGGTATGTGAAGATATCTCAGTTTTATTAGAAACTAGCGGCCCACGCGGGCTTCGCCTGGGTAGGATCTATGAATGGGGCGATAATTAGATTTAGTTAAAAATTTATTAATATCAAATTTTCGTTTTTTTTTTAATTCAAGTTTTTCGGATAATATAGCCTAGATCACTCCTAGTATTGCTTTCTGTTAGTGAAGTTTAATTACAATCGGTTCAGTTATTCCGAAGATTAGCACAAGAAAAAAAATTAAAAAATGGTTGTTTGTCTTAATAGCATTCAAATAAACCCCGAGCTTAATAGAAGCCAGCTATTTAAATATTACAGACAATTGAATTTTATTTATATGTATAGATAAATGATCTCAAACCTCAGATATATGTGAATGCACCGCTGGGATATGCACGTGTCAGTGTCAACGTACCGACGTGAGCGTGTACTGTGCGTGTAGCGACACAAGCCGCTACCTATTCCTCTCCTCAGAAAACAACACATTCATACACTGCGCCTGCGGAATAAAAAATACACAGAGGAACAGTCGAGATTTGCCCTGTGGTACTTTTAGAAAGTTGTTTTTAAATGTTTGCAGTAGACTCTTGTAACGTACACAAATATTAGAGGTACAATTAAATATTATTATATCTGGAATATTTAGAGACGATGGCAGGAGACCCGACGGTATGACATTGGTCCCTTGGGAGAGAGGTAAAGCCCTAGTGTGGGATGCTACTTGCGTAGACACTTTGGCGGCCTCTCACCTCAGGGGTACCTCGCTTAGAGCCGAGGCGGCATCAGAGGCAGCTGAACTGAATAAGTGGCGCAAATATGAGTCTCTGAGAGATGACTACATATTTGTGCCATTTGCTGTAGAGACTATCGGTCCGTGGGGTCCACGTGCGGTGAAGTTCTTAAAGGAACTCCATCCGCGGCTGGTCGTTGCTGCTGGTGATAAGAAGGCTGGCTCTTTTCTCGCTCAAAGGCTAAGTATAGCCATTCAGCGGGGAAACGCAGCCAGCGTTCTTGGCACGATACCGCGTGGAGTAGGACTGTTTGATAATTAAATTACTAGTTTTAGTTTTTTTTTATTATAGTTTTTAATATTGTATATAATAAAATATTCATTAAATATAATATAATATATAGATGATATATTTTTACTTATTTATTAATCTTTGCAACATGTTTTTTTTATTCCTGTTATTTAAAGATTATAAACATTTTCAAACACAATGGTTAGATTCTTGTTCGTGATCACTCCGTAAAAGTCAACTATTAATATAGGCCTCATTCATCGTAGAAAAAAATTGTCTTAATCGCCATGCTTGTTGGGTGGATTGTTAGTGACAAAGATACGATTTGTAGTACCGTGTCTTTGTCACTGCTCCTCGTCAGCGGTATGGGTATATTGCAGGGTGTTTTGCTAAGGGTGATGATGATGATATACAAGTGGGGTGAGGGTGATATACAAGATGATATACCGACGTCTTTTGGTGGCCATAAAGTATTTTCGGCTTTTCCTATAGTTATCTTCTTACGACATCTACAGCACAAAATGGGGTAATTGATTTTCTTACGCCTTAATACAGTAAGGAATACACCTCGAAAGATTACGAGTTCAAGGATTAGCTTAAGAAGGAAATTGGTGGGTGCATTATGTATGTAATAATAAAAATAAAGTTTGTATTTTAACGTTGAGTTAAAAAATAATTAGAAGTAAATGTAATGAATGGTAGTAGTATCTTGAAATATATTTTTCCCTTTATTGTATAATGGCAATTTAAAACTTAAATTTTTCTGTTTGTGTAGCTGAGATTACTAGTATTTAGTAATTTTTTTAAATAAAGATAAAAAAGTATATTGTCTAGAAATATGAAATCTTTTTTTAATTAAATACAGCATTTCAAAATCCACCGCTGAATACAGGTCTCCCCCTAGGAATACCACAAAGCATGATCCTGAGACACCTGCATTCATCGATGTCCATATTCTGTTTCATTTCACTTTTGCCTTTTACGTCACCCGCGGGATGTAATCTATGTTATTTGTAATTTATTGCATTTTTATAGGAAGTATATAATTCTGAAGTATTGTAGAGTATCCTTTGAATGATTTTGTTTTACAAGCGGGTGTTTTTTTATATGATAGAGCCATGCTGCAACTATGGTTGTAGCACGAATGTTCAGCTCGACCGGGGAATTATCACGCTCTCACAGAATACTAGCTTAAAATAGCAGCCTACCTTTGCTGTATTTCGAGTGCAGAGAATCGGAGACTTTTTTTACTGGAAACGAGGCATTTCCATCGTAGTCCTCAGGGTTGACAACACATCTGCATTTTGATTCTTAATCGATCGATATAGATGTTTATAGGCATGTCCACTCACCATCAGGTAGACTGTGTCAAATGATTTATTTAATATGATAATGATAATTTTCAACCACAAGTGCGGCATAAAATTTCAATATGTTTATATATAGACCTAATAAAACTAGAAAAAAACTACGGTGGCCAACCCGCCTGCCAAGCGTGGCAACTAGGACAAAAAGGCTGATGAGACATTTTTTGGAAACGCCTATATGGAATTTGATAGGCTGTAATGAATGAATGAATAAACATTTTTAAAATAAGAACTCAATTTTGAATCAGCAGCAAGGGTAGCTACATCTTCAAAGTACAATAATTGTAAGGATTCCTCTTGAATCGCAGTATGCAGTTGAATTATATCAAAGAGAATAATCATTGCTACATTTTGTCCTGTTATTTCATCATTACATTGTTTCAAAATTGGGATTTTTCTATAGTAATATTTGACTGATAAAAGAACTCACGGTATACCTGATGGTAAATGGCTTCAGCAGTCCATGGATACTTGCAATCAATTAAAAAAAGTAAGCAAGAGTCATGAAATGCCACACAGCCTGTAAATGTATTGGTTCTCTACGTTTTAAACAAAAACGAGCAGTGAGTTGACTGTTGCTTGGCCGAAAAATAGAAGATGGCTAATTTAGATGGACACCTAGACAAAAAAAGCCCTACCACGTAGTAAAAGCAAATTGATTAGCAATTTTAAGTAGACCTAATTCTGTAAGAGCGATGTAAGAGAATGCGCCACCACGTATAATCCCGTGAAACAGGTGACGGGCAGCAGCATCTTCCGAATAACAACTGAAAATAAAAAAATAACCAGCCAAGTGCGAGTCGAACTCGCGCATGAACGGTTCCGTACCATCGTAAAACACGTTTTTAGTAGGGGAGCCCCCTTTAATTTTAAATTTATTTTTATTTTTATTATTTGTTGAAATAGCGGCAGAAATACACGTTCTGTGAAATTTTCAACTGTCTACCTATTACGGATCATGAGATACAGCCCGCTGACAGACAGACGGACGGACAGCGGAGGCTTAGTAATAGGGTCCCGTTGGCTACCCTTCGGGTACGGAACCCTAAAAACCGCGGTTGCCAACGCGCGCGCCAAGCGTAAATATTGCAAAATTCCCCCTCTTCCCTAAAATCTATGGGGGGATGGCTATGTTCATAAGTGGAGTATTGAGAGACTGTAGTAAGTAATGAGTGGTATTCTCCTGTGAATTGGGTAGAAAGTCCGAGAGTTGTGTTGTCTCCCGGCGAGCAGATTGCGAGTGTGGGCACGTGCACGGAGACCTGTACGTCTACTGCCGACTGCATCACCCTCAGTGAGGGCGAACTGCCCGTCGCAACTGGAGGTGAGGAGGATACATTGATTATTATATTCTTTATACAACACTAATTATGTTATTAACTAGCAACCCGCCCCGGCTTCGCTTGAATAGGATCTATTAATGTGGCGTTATTTAGATTTATGATAATCAGAGACCATTTATTTTAGCAATTTTTGTTTTTTTCTTCTTGTAGACAATCCCAGCTTCAGAGAATAGACGCTCTGAAGAATAAACACTACTTCTTCCCCTGCCGAATTCTTTTGCCTAATATTCGGTTATTCGGCCAGGAAGTCCGCAGACTATATTATAAGTTGTCTAGTTCAGACATCCCGAAGATTAGCCGGACGGACATAATTAAAAAAAAAGTTATTTATGTTTTAATAGCATGCAAACAACCTTCTGAGCCTGGCTTCTATTAAGCCGGTTATTTTAATATTACAGACAGACACTTCAATTTTATTTATATGTATACATTAGTATTAATCTGGATTTAATAAGTTTTATTTAAGAAAGACTTCCTCTTATACTGTAATTATACTTGTTCTCATACTGTTACTGCTTAGCAGAATAATTGGTAAGAAATTATAAGTACTTCGGTACAGTCAAGTCTGGCAACTTTACCAATGGAAGGTAACTTTGCCATCGGTGGTGTACTGGTACAAAATTACGATTAACACGGAAAACGTAACGTTTTTTTAAGATTTGTCATTTTTTGTATGAAAATTTAATAACTAATTAACAGATTGAATTAAACTACTTTTACGGATTATATCGCGTTTAATTAACTTATTTTATTAATTCCCGACGTTTCGGGTGCTTTACAGCACCCATGGTCACATAGCTGACGTGAAGCACCAACGTTCCGGGAAGTCTGCAGTTTGTGATCATATCCTAGACGGCCCCCACCATTACATTAGATTTGATAAACCACAGATTCTCGCGAAAGAACATCGATTCCTGCCAAGGATGATACGTGAGGCTATTGAAATTAAAAAACATCCTAATTTCAATAGAGAGGGAGGCTGGGTACTACCACCTGTGGCGGGTGGAAGGAAAAGGGGAGATCTCCCGCCGGGCAATGTGTTCTGCCGAGGGCAATAACGCTCAGTGATAGTTCGGAGCTATTGTATATATACTGTTTTTAATTCGGAACTTTGATAGCGCGATTTAGGCTTCGATGTATTTCGCTTGTGGCGCGATGACAGCGCCGCCACATCACCCCCCTGCTCAGACCGGAGGTCGATAGTGCAGTCTAGATGTCGACGATTGTGCAAGTGCCAGGGAATTGCCTTATAGTCTGCGGTGAGTCGAGAAGAAGGCAAGTAATCTGCGAGAGTGCCGTAAAGCAGAGGGCGAGCAGTAAGGCTCAGAGCCGTGCCGAACACTGTAGCGCAGAGAGTAGCTTGAAGGAACAGGAAGCATTATTATAGTGCTGCGATGAACCTTTGTAAAGCTAGATGGCTTGCAGGATGTGAAGACTGAATATTTGTTCGGGAGCGAATGAATGGGGTACTTGAGAACGATGACGAAGGTTTGAAGTTGTAGTTTCCGAAGGTTGTTGGTTGCGTGTTCATATCACGTCGGGGTCACCACTGTGGCGGGTGGAAGGAAAAGGGGAGATCTCCCGCCGGGCAATGTAGATTATGCGATTTAGGCTTCGATGTATTTCGCTTGTGGCGCGATGACAGCGCCGCCACAACCTGCTTGGGATCCTGTAATTAATAAAATTAAAACTAAACCCAAGCATACCACTGCAAGACTTCAAGACACAGTTAGTTCATTCTGCGTAGATCGGACCAAAATTAATAATTAAAAAAGCTGAAGGTACTCAACGCTTTGACATTGGGACGTCAATCACCTCAGTCCCCCGTGACCATGGGTGCTGTAAAGCACCCGAAACGTCGGGAATTAATAAAATAAGTTAATTAAACGCGATATAATCCGTAAAAGTAGTTTAATTCAATGTGTAGTGTTCGCGTAAATATAAGAAATCATTAACTAATTAACAGCATTATTTTCAATATGGCAATATCAGAGCAAATTTTGAGATTTTATTTCACCGCGAAATTGTGCCGGCGACTTAAACACCTTTTTCAGTGCTCCAGAACTTTTGTGGATTTTAGTTGAAATACTGAAAGAACTCACGGTATACCTGATGGTAAATGGCTTCAGCAGTCCATGGATACTTGCAATCAATTAAAAAAAGTAAGCAAGAGTCATGAAATGCCACACAGCCTGTAAATGTATTGGTTCTCTACGTTTTAAACAAAAACGAGCAGTGAGTTGACTGTTGCTTGGCCGAAAAATAGAAAATGGCTAATTTAGATGGACACCTAGACAAAAAAAGCCCTACCACGTAGTAAAAGCAAATTGATTAGCAATTTTAAGTAGAGCTAATTCTGTAAGAGCGATGTAAGAGAATGCGCCACCACGTATAATCCCGTGAAACAGGTGACGGGCAGCAGCATCTTCCGAATAACAACTGAAAATAAAAAAATAACCAGCCAAGTGCGAGTCGAACTCGCGCATGAACGGTTCCGTACCATCGTAAAACACGTTTTTAGTAGGGGAGCCCCCTTTAATTTTAAATTTATTTTTATTTTTATTATTTGTTGAAATAGCGGCAGAAATACACATTCTGTGAAATTTTCAACTGTCTACCTATTACGGATCATGAGATACAGCCCGCTGACAGACAGACGGACGGACAGCTGAGGCTTAGTAATAGGGTCCCGTTGGCTACCCTTCGGGTACGGAACCCTAAAAACCGCGGTTGCCAACGCGCGCGCCAAGCGTAAATGTTGCAAAATTCCCCTCTTCCTAAAATCTATGGGGATGGCTATTATCATAAATGGAGTATTGAGAGACTGTAGTAAGTAATGAGTGGTATTCTCTTGTGAATTGGGTAGAAAGTCCGAGAGTTGTGTTGTCTCCGGCGAGCAGATTGCGAGTGTGGGCACGTGCACGGAGACCTGTACGTCTACTGCCGATTGCATCACCCTCAGTGAGGGCGAACTGCCCTTCGCAACTGGAGGTGAGGAGGATACATTGATTATTATATTCTTTATACAACACTAATTATGTTATTGACTAGCGACCCGCCCCGGCTTCGCTTGAATAGGATCTATTAATGTGGCGTTATTTAGATTTATGATAATCAGAGACCATTTATTTTGGCAATTTTTTTTAAAAATAATAAATTTTCCGGGAAAATATACTCTATAAGTTTGTAAAGCTTAATCTCAATTGCTTCAGACTAGACTTGCAACGAATATTCGGCCATTATTCGGTATTCGGCCTATTCGGCTACTTTTATCCTATTCGGTCGAATACCGAATACTTAAGTAAGGGTTTTATGGTAGTCAGATAATTGGTAAAATGAAAATATTTATTTATTTTATAATTCATTTTTATCTTATAATCGTTAAAGTAGATTTGTGGTCATCGTGGGCTGCTAATGGACCTGCAGATGCCAGATATAACAGAACAAAATTGGGATGGGTCAACTCAAGAGTTTTTCAGGACTGGTTTGAAACCATTGTCATCCCATGGGCCTGTAAGCTCGAGGGATCTAAAGTTGTGATAGGGGATAATCTGTCAAGCTATCTCAACTTAAATATCATACAACTATATGAGCAGCATGATATACGCTTTATTTTCTACACATCAACAAAAGTCATTTTCCAATATTATTGAAAGAGCTACTGGAAAGCATTAAAATTATTTATAAAGATAATATTAAAGCAGGATTTAAAGCTACAGGCATTTCGCCTTTTAATCCCCATATATTATTAAAAAATTACCTGATTATGAATATGACAGCAAATATAATGTCGACATTGCCTACGTGATTTCCTAAAACAAACAAAACACCGAAACCTCTGCAGAGAGTAACAAATAAGAAACTGAAAGTGAAACCTGGAGTTTTATTACATCACAGGATTTGAAACGCTTCTAGCCGAAAAAAGACGGCGACTAATAACATCAAAAAAGCGACGAAAACACAAAAAATCTAGAAGAAAGTACAAATAAAACTATAGATGGAGCTCAAAACAGAAAAACAGCTAGACAGAAAGGAGTAACTATATTATCTGACGTTAAAATACACTAAAGAACAAAAAATATTTTGACTTGTCACAATATGGTCCAATAACATTAAACAGAATGGATTTAAATTTTGACATTTGTCAAAAATCGTCAACTGGTATTACAATAGGTGAAGAAGATTTTGATCTATATGAAAACCCTTTGGCGAGCATATCTCGATTTAATAATAATAATACTCAATCAGAGAAGCGGAAATTATCTAATAAAAGCATAAAGCGGACGAAAAGGCGAAAAGTTGAATTTCTTGATAGTGACGATGACTCTAGCAAAGAAAATTATTCATAATTATTCTTATGTTTATTTATTTATAATTATTGAGAATTTAATTAAAAAAAACGTATACCTCCTAAAAATTGTTGTGACAACATTGAAATAAAAAATTTAAGGAAAGTACGTAATTAAGATTTTTGACAACCCTGACACATATTTTCAAGTTTGTATGAAATATTAAAAAATGGGAAACTTTGCCACAAGAGTAAACTTTGCTATTTACAACACAACTAAAGGAGCAAATCGTAACTCTGAGTATTGTGTATTACGAGTATATTATGAGGTAAACTTACCTTCAGCCTTGAAGTCAAATCCTATTATTTTCATTATAAACCCCGATGGCAAAGTTGCCACAAAGTGATGTTAACTTTGCCCTTTTTTTTTGGAGTTTTTTCTCAATTTAATGTTATTATTTGTTTAAATCACTAATAAATACCAAATCTATGAAGAATATAATGTCACATTTAACATTGACGCCCAGTGTGACAGTACATTTTTTGTTGGAAAATTGGTCATAAACTTTTAAGTCTTTCCAGTTTCCAAGTTGCCAGGTTTCACGGTAAGCGAAGTGTAAGAGATGCAGCGGGTCGATGGATGCAGGTGGCATTCCTTGGGGAGGCCTATGTTCAGTAGTGGACTTGTGAAGGGCTGTAATGATAATGATTATTATTTTTATAAATGCGTATTTTTCTTGTACAATAGAATTTTACTCTGTCTAACAAATTTTAGGAGTGATCCATTTTAATATCATTGTTATTAACGGTTCTAGAATTAAATAAATTGTTATCAATTTATTTTTCTTTAACATTGATAATTTTTTTAGGTACAGTTTTGTCGCCTGGAGAGCGGAAGTGGAAAAATAGTATCGGTGAAGTGTCGTGAGTATTTATAGTGTGTATGTGTATTTAGTGTATAATACGAAAAATTATCGGAGTTTGTAAGTCTTAAAATTCACACATTTTTAACTATTATTAGCCTGTGTGCCACTTACCATCTGGTGTGATTACTATCACACCAGATGGTAAGTGGTAGCTGAAGAAGGTAAAGCGCACAAAACTTAGCTTAATAGAAGTCTATTCACTTTTGCCTTGAAAACATTGACATTTTAATTAGATGGAAAGATGCTGGCAAATTATTCCACTCATTTGCTGTACGTATTACGGCAATGCAAACCGTTTAGTTAGAATGCGTGGTGTGCCGACAACAAAAGAGCGGAGATTGGGCGAGCAACTGGTTGTCCGGTGGTGGAAGGTTCATTGATCAAAGACATTCTGCTTAAAAAACTTTAACCTTAAGTATTTTTATGTTTTTAAAATTAAGACCGGCAGAACATTATAAGAAATTTTCTGTCAGAAAAATTCCAACGCGCGCCGGAAGGCACATACATTTTGCACTAGTAGACTGTAAGACATTTCCTGGACCCATCGTGCGTTTTTAACACTCGCCGGATGCATGCTAACCGCACGTCAGTAAATTTGTCTACTAGATTAGACGCCGCACACCATCTGAAATTCCGAGAGCGAACGCCCGTGTGATGGACACGTATTGGTCGGTGAGACTGACGAAAATGACCAAACTGTTTTAAGAAGATTTAATTATGGAGGTGTAAAAATATAAATGCCTATGCCGTAGGCATTTATATTTTATATAGATAGCGATAAATAGGATTCTCGGAACAAAATTTCTGATACTATGCGGGGATAAATATATATCTAATATATAAAAATTAATAGGCAAAAATCCCGCTCTATACTAACACTGCACGGGGCAAACAGAGCGATAAAATCATGGCGACCCCCGCCACGCTATCCGTGGACTTCTGCAACAACAGGGGACTTCACTCGAACCTTAACGCCGTCCATTACCATCTAGAGACGGCGAAGCCGGCCTTGCTCTTTTTGACCGCGACGCAGGTGTCCTCTCCGGCTGATACTTCGTACCTGTCCTACCCGGGGTACAAATTAGAACACTTCTTTGTGCCCCGGGCTGGAGTTTGCGTATACTTTAGAGAGGGTATCTGTACTCGACGCCTCGGCAGTCTTGAAGGTACGGACCTGTCTATCCTTTGGCTGCACGAAGACCATCCTCGCGTCTACGGGTGCCTATATAGGTCCCATAGCGGTAATACCGACACAGACCGACTCACCGATCACGTCCAAATGGCTACAGATTTCTTGCTACAACAAATCCCATCCGTAGAGATCGTGATACTTGGCGATTTTAACGCCCACCACGCCGAATGGCTCGGTTCACGTTTAACCTATCATGCGGGGAGATCTGTTTATGACTTTTGCCTTGTCATATGGTCTGATACAACTGGTTACTTCGCCTACGCGGATTCCAGATGTGACGGATTATACACCTTCCCTGTTGGACCTTCAGCAGGGCTAGCATGGGCAGGAGACAATTTTATCCCCGGGGAAAGGAAAAAATGTTTATCCCCTCGCTTAGTTTTATCCATCCTTCGAGCATGGGCACACCGGTGGATATAATATCCACAGTAGATAAAATGGGAGATAGACTTAGACTTAGATAGATTTTTTTTGTATGAATATAAACTTCAACCCACGTCCAATGAACTAGGATAAAATTGTTCCTTTCAAATGTCAAAAAAGCATAGTTTTTTATCTTTCATTTGGCTCCATGCTACAAGATTTCATTCATCACAAGATAATTTTATCTTTTGTCAGTGGATATAATCGGGGGATAAAATTTTTGTCCTCCGCCCATGCTAGCCGGGCTGCTGACCTCTCATCCGCACGGATATCAGGTTTCCATTGATGCCCTTCTCGGCTCTTCGGACCATTGTCTGATCCGGAGTGTGGTGCCACTCACGCTCCCCTCGAGGTTGCGTTCTGCAGGTTGCCGCCGTGTTTGGCATTACAGGTCGGCGGATTGGGACGGAATGCGGTCTTTCTTTGCATCCTACCCATGGGGGCGGATTTCCTTTTTTCCGGATGATCCCAGCGCTGTTGCTGACTCTGTCACTGATGTGGTGCTACAGAGAATGGAACTATTTATTCCATCATCTGTGGTACCCATCGGAGGCAGATCTCAGCCTCGGTTTGGTCGCTCCTGTAAGACTGCATTACGCAGTAAGAGGCTTCGGCGGCTCGGGATGTAAATACCAGCATGCTTAAAGTATGATTTTGCCTCCAGGTCCTTCAAAAGAGTTATTGCCAAGGTAAAGTATGAGCACATTGGCAGAATTGGCGAGAAATTAGTTCCCCTTCCTTCGGGAACCCGTGCATTCTGGTCTCTCGCCAAGGCTGTTCAAGGGAATTTCTGTGAGCCATCACTACCATCTCTGCACAGGGAGGGCGACTCACTGGCCCACGCCGCAAAAGAGAAAGCCGACCTTTTAGGCTCCCTTTTTACGTCCAACTCGACTCTCGATGACGGGGGGAACACACCGCCGACCATTCCGCAGTGTGAGTGCTCTATGCCCGATGTGCGATTCACACAGTGCTCAGTACGCAAAGCACTCCTCTCCCTGGACATACACAAGTCGAGTGGGCCTGACGGAATCCCGCCAATTGTGCTGAGGACGTGCGCTCCAGAGTTGGCACCGGTTTTAACGCGTCTTTTCCGGTACTCCTACTCCCTAGGCGTTGTCCCGAATTCATGGAAGACAGCTTTCGTCCACCCGATCCCTAAAAAAGGTAACCGCTCCGATCCGTCCAACTACAGGCCTATCACCATCACTTCCTTGTTCTCGAAAATAATGGAGTCCATTATTAACTGCCAGCTCATGCGGTACCTTGAGGAGCACCAGCTGATTAGTGACCGCCAGTACGGTTTTCGTCGGGTTCGCTCAGCTGTTGATCTTCTTGTTTACCTAACACATTGATGGGCGCAAGCGATCGAGTCTAAGGGGAGGCATTGGCCGTTAGTTTGGACATAGTGGAGGCCTTCGATCGGGTTTGGCACAAAGCGATTCTTTCGAAGCGATTCTTCCTATGGGCTTCCCGAGAAATTGTGCAATTGGATTACCAGTTTTCTGGCTGATCGGAGTATCAAGGTCATACTAGACGGTGCATGCTATGGGCTGCGTGCTATCACCAACGCTGTTTCTTCTGCATATCAATGATATGTTGCAAACCGGTAACATTCATTGCTATGCGGATGACAGCACTGGTGATGCTCTATAAACCGGCCGTGCCAATATTTCTCGGGAAAACATCTCCGAGTACCGGAACAAACTTGTGTCTGAAGTCGAGTCTTTGCTGAACACAGTCTCGGATTGGGGGCGACTAAATCTAGTCCAGTTTAATCCTCAGAAGACACAAGTTTGCGCCTTTACCGCTAAAAGGAACCCCTTTGTCGTATCTCCTTAATTTCAAGGCACTCCCCTTGTTGCCTCAGCCAGTATCGGAATACTCGGCGTCGACATATCGAGTGACGTGCAGTTTCGCGGTCACTTGAAAGAGAAGGCCAAATTGGCCTCTAAAAAGCTTGGCGTGCTCAGCAGAGAGGGATAGTATTTCATGCCGACACACCGCCTGCAACTTTACGCAGGCGCAGGTTCGGCCTCAAAAGGAATACTGTTCCCATCTCTGGGCAGGGGCTCCCCAGTGCCAGCTCCTTTCACTTGACCGCATCCAGCGCAGAGCGGCTCGAATCGTCGACGACCGAGTCCTTTCCGATCGGCTCGATTCACTGGCGCTGCGAAGAGATGTTGCATCTCTTTGCGTATTTTATCGCATCTACCACGGGGAGTGCTCTGAGGAATTGTTCGGACTAATTCCAGCCGCTCAATTTCACCATCGCACATCACGACAAAACTCGCGATACCATCCATACTATCTGGATGATTGGCGGTCCACCACTGTGCGATTTAGAAGAAGTTTTCTTCCTCGTGTAGTGTAGCCACCACAATAGTATATATTAGTGTTAAGGTAGAATAAGTTCGGATCAGTATAATTAAAGTTATAGAAGCATCAACACGTCTCCTAATTCACACAAGACCTTTCCTACATATATCACATGGCGACCCTGCCAGGCGGTGCGCTGCTACAATGTACGCGCACCGCCGGGCTTATATAAAGAGAGAAAAATTAAAAATAAAATAATGGAAATCATCATGGAAAAATATATTATAACGGAATGGACGCAATACCGGATGTGACGAAAAACAAATAAATATGAATACAAGAAGAGGCCACAATAATAATTGTATAGAACTAACTAAAATTAAAAATATGATGACCAAAGTTCAAAATTCAAGAAACGGCAGATTAATTTTAAAAGGAAGTAACAGTTGTACTTTTGCAAGCTTCGTCCAGAAGAATATGAAAATTGAGCCACAAAGAAAAAGAAGAAAATTTGAGGTAACATCGAATCAGCATATTTTTCGTCATTTCTTTTAACATTTCTTAAAAAAGTTTTAATTATTATAAAAAGTTATGTTTTAAAATTTTGTATTTAATATAATATGATAAAGTTGAGTTTATTAATCAGATACTTCACGATTTAATTGATACCTTAATATATTTATTAGTGCACCTGCTAAAAAAAAATCATAATGCAATATTAAAAATTAAGTTACTTTTTAAGCTCTCTTGTATGTTGGCACAAGACGATTTTATATTCAATTTTATACAGTTATTGTTTATTGTTATATATTCTTTTTATTACTGTGTCCTGCAAAACCTACTTAAATTTACCATGATTTATCATCAATTAATTTTTCGTATGGTTAAAATAATACTAATGATATATTCCGCTGTTATTTTTTTTTCTGTAGTAAATTTTATTTAAATGGTAGTATTCAATTTTGAAAAGGGTTTTAAACATTCGCTATTTTTAAAAGTTTTTTTTCTTCTCTAAAGGCAATGAACCTTAAATTTATATGCTAACCTACATAAAAATTAAAATTGTTCTTTTGAATGTTAAAATAAATTAATGTTTTGTTATATAAACTTGGTAGTAGTTGTAGTAATTTTTCAATAATGTTGTGTATACGAAAAAATAAACATCATATTTCTTGCAAAAGTAATTTATAAAAATAAAAAAAAGCTAATGTATTTTTTTAACTTCTGTATAAATTCAAAAATATTTAAAACTATCACTTTAAGGTACATTTTACTTTACTTGCATTGTACAAGTTATCTTAAAATTAGGTGTTAATCACACTGTGTGGTCATAGTTCTATGTAATCCCAAACGTTTCCATATACATACTTTAGTAATTAAAACAAAGGTGTCTCAAATCGCTTGTGCTGCTAGGAGTGGGATTGCAATTTGTATTTTGATCTGTCTCTTGTTATGTGATTATGTTATTGTTACTGAAAATGATTACGTTGCTTTGACTTCTTTGTTCTGTATCTTAATATGAAATGCAATAATTTATTTTGGTTTAATATTGATTAAACTTTTAAATCATAAGATAACAGTTTGAATATCTAACTTACTTATGTGGATTATGAAAATAATAACTTCGTTCAAAACGATTTAGAAACTCAATTATATTATGTATACAATTAATTAATTTCAATTTTGTTGTGCCCATATTGTGAGCCTCAATCCCTGACTGACAATGATATACCTAAATATTATAGGAGACTGTATAATATAAATTTGTAAAAGATGTGAGTAGATTTATGGCTAAGTTACGAAATACGGAATTATAAATCAAAAATATTAATAGTGTGTAGTTGTGAGAGTAAGGTAAAGAAAATTATCGGAGGTTAGCATATCCACATACAATCGGCCTGATCAGCTGAGAGTTTGGAAAACCTAATAACTGATTAATTTTTAAACACTTTTAAATCCGAACAGGATTCGTTAAAACCAGAATGAGTTCTAACTATTGTTATTGAGTGAAATAAGAATTTATCAAGAATTGTATGGAATATTGTCCATTATCTTGATCATGTATGTACGCGAGTCGTGTGCGTGAAAGTTATGATACAATTAAATAATAAATTATATGAACTGAAACGCTATAAATGTAAAGAATTGATGAAGTGATATTGGTCATTGTCTTGATCATGTATGTACGCGAGCCGTGTACGTGAAAGAAATGACACAAATATTGAATGAATATGTAGCTAAAATGCTGTGAAGTAAAATGAAAAATAAATAATTGTTAAACAAGAATGAAGTACATAAATATATGAAGTAAAAAGGGAATAAAGAGAAGTATTGAAGTGTGAAAAGAGATATGATAATGAAATGAGTACTATGTATTATTAAATGTCCGAACTAGATGACTTGTCTTAATGATTAAGGATACGAAAAAATAACATAAATGTTTGCGAAAATCAAAACATAATAATATTATATTATGTTATGTTACATAATTAAGCCTGATTATGTCAATTACTATAACTAATGTGACTACACATTTTACGTGCCAAAGGGTTTAGCCAAACGCCCTCATAAATCTAGACATTATGCCTTAGATTATAGTTTTCATTTAGATATTCTTTAATTATGTTTAGAATAGTTTTTAGGTTTGATAAAAATAGATAACTTTTTTTTTGTCGGTGGGAGGTGTAGTGTAGCCACCACAATAGTATATATTAGTGTTAAGGTAGAATAAGTTCGGATCAGTATAATTAAAGTTATAGAAGCATCAACACGTCTCCTAATTCACACAAGACCTTCCTACATATATCACACTCGCACAACTTCCTTGTGGAATCGATTACCTCCAGCGATTTTTCCGGACCGATGCGACCTAGGGACCTTCAAGAGAAGAGCCTACTCCTTTTTAAAAGCCGGCAACGCATCTGCAATTCCCCTGGTGTTGCAGTTGTTCATGGGCGGCGGTAGTCACTTACCATCAGGTGAGCCGCATGCTCGTTTGCCCCCTCTCCTATAAAAAAAATATCACAATATGTTCGATTATATATTTACGACCCACATGCTGGGCTGTCTGCGAACATGAATGCAGTAAGGATTTTATTATTTTGTTTGTCTACCGTTAATTGTAAATTATCAATCGTAGCTGGTTTTATAATTGTAGTTATTTAAAAGTCTACAAACGTTGTTAATAGTGCGGATGTGACGAGCCCGCAGAAGATGCAGCAGACGCTGCAGAGCATCGGTGCGGAGGTGCAGCGCTGCTCGCGTCTGCTGCAACACGTGCAGGTGACCCACCGCCACACCTGCCACACACGACATACGTTCCACCCTTGCCACACCTGCCAGACGTGACCCACCTAACATATATGTCACATTTGTAATATGTGCCACACCTGTCATACATGCCACACGTGACAATAATGCCACGCTTGCCACACGTGCCATACGTGCCACATGTGCCAAACTTGTTAAGCCTTCCACTTCTGCTACTTATGCCGTTCCTGTCACACTTGCTCTACCTTTCACACGTCATAGCATATTATATTATTCTGCTACCTTCTACCCTCACTAAATTCACAAATCATCTTTATCACACCTGCCACATACATAGACCTTACACTTTATATTTTTTATAGAAGTAAGGGTGCTTAACGAGCACACAGTCCACCTGATAGTAAATGCATGTCGTGGCCCATACACACCTACATCTATGTTCGATTAAGAATCAAAATGCAAATGCATGGTCGCCATGAGGACAAAGATGGAATGCCTCATTTTCAGTAAAAACTCTCCGGTTCTCTGCACTAAAAGAGCTTTCAAATTGGCGCGAAGAGACGCATTGATTAAGAGACGCTATTATTAAATTATATATTTATGAAATTGAAGTGACAAACGAACTGACAGTCCCACTTGGTGTTAAGTAGCTACTGCAGACCATGGGTACCTGCAGCCATCTTTAAATAAAAATGATGTAGATGCATTGTAAACTCTGAGGATTAAGTTGGAATGTGGAACTTAGTTAATAATAATATTCTCTCGGGACGCTATTCTCGCATCCCGCGCGCGCGGGGTCCTCTTCAGTTTGTTCGAGCTTTACAGTTTCGTGACAGCGTAAAACATTCTGTCCCTTCCTGTAGATGTCGACGTCTGCCACGACTGCCTCACCCGCCGGTACTGAACCTCATCTACCGAACAGACTGGTTCCAACAGGAACTCAACAAAATGTTGTCTAATACTGGGATAATTAAAAATATAAACGATATATGGATCTGAAGTTTTTTCGGTCCAATGCGAGAGTAAACAAAAAAAATCGTTTTAAATAAATCAGCAGAAATTGTATTATTCTTAATTTATAGTGATTTCATCTAGTTCACTTTTCTAGGTTTACTACAATTACACAATTCACACATTACTCAGCTTCGTGCTCTATACCTAAGATGAGAGTGCTTCTGTACTCTATATATATAAACTAATAGTGATATATATAATATGGCATTTAAATACTACATAATCGTTTTATTTACTTCAGACATATTGTAAAAATACATTATTATTAAAACACTCCTTTTAAAAGTCATGTAAAAAGGAAACTAGGTCTTTAGAGCTCTGATGCATTAGAAAATCTAAGACGTCAATATTCTTTCTTTCTCTAAAAGCCTTTTTATATACTGACAAATACATTTCCGTAATATTCATAACAATTGTATATTATCCATATAATATGTAAGACACTTGTAAATTGTAACATTATGTAAATATTAGATAGTTAAAATTTATTTATTTATAATTTCACGTCATATGAAGTTTATTCTCATTGTTTAGATTTCTAGCAATATTTAAATCTTATTGACAGATTTATATCATACCTTCCAATGTTTTTTAAAATTTATTGTGTATTAAATAATCACTTAAATATGTATTTATTGTGTAATCTATTAATGTACCATAGACAAAAAGAAATTACATATGTAAAGTTACAGTTTATAAAGGTGCTGGTCTGAGGCCTATCTTATTTCTGAGAGATTTATGGACCAATTTTTCTGCCGATTTGCTACATTGTATTTTGCCGAATTTAACTGGTCTTAGAACTATTTTATTACTCAAAAATGCAGGTTTCTTTACGATGTTATCCTTCACCGTCGAACCCATGGTAATTCAGCACTTAAAATTGCAGTAAACACTGAAGAAGAATAGACGAATAGAATCTCTCTCGAAGAACCGACAACTGATGGGGAAAAAGGTTCTCAAGTGGCAACCTGGTACCGGTAAGCAAAGTGCCGGGTGGCCCTACTAGATGGAGAGACGACCTGGTTATACATGCAGGAAGTCGATGGTTGAAGTTGGGGTCAAAACAGTGTTTGAGTCACTCCTAGGGAAGACCTATATTTAGCATTAGACTTGTGAAGGGCTGTAATGATGATGATGATCACTGGTGCCGACGGGGATCGAATCCGCATTGCATACATATGTTAAAGTTAAAGTTACAGCCTATATACGTCCCACTGCTGGGCACAGGCCTCCTCTCATTTCTGAGAGGGTTTGTAGGGCAAGGAAGTGTCCGCCGCGCTGCCCCAATGCATGTTGGCGAACTTCACATGTCTTCGAAATATATTTTTTTTCTTATTCCTCACGATGTTTTCCTTCACCGCCGAGCACGTGGTAAATCAGATGGTTAGCGCTCGCTGTAAGTTTCACAGTACGCGAGCAACCCGGTTTCGTACCCCGCCGGCACCAATGAAATTGTTAATTGCAATTTTAAGTGCTGATACATATGTATGTACATACAAATAAGCTGTTACTTTAAAATAGGCCGCTGAGTAACAGCTGACGTACAGCTGATACTTGACACTGCACTGATTTATTTATGAATAATTTTCTTATTTTACATCATGATGAAGAGTTTGTACAAGGGCGCTACTTATTTCATAAATGAAATTTCTTCCAGTAAGCCAGTTAAAAACATATATGATAAATAAAAGATAGAGGCTAGTTAAAAAGATGTATTATGATAAATGAAAGATAGATATAGCGCATATCTTAATCTCTTTCTTCTTTATAAAAGTAGAAATTGGTGTAATTTCCATGAATACTTTATTTTGTTCAACAGAAAATATGATTTGTTACTTTTATATTATTATGTTGTATGTAAGTGTTACAACGTAGGCCTAGAAAAATGAAATATTAATTGATGCTACTACTTTTTTGAAGTAAATAAAGAATTAATTGATGTTAATTTATATGAATATCGAAGTTTTATTTAATTTTCCTAGAACTACATATTTTATTTTTAATAAATAGGTATATTATTTTTGGATTTATTTATTTGTATTGGAATTTTAGCATTTTGTTGAATTAGAAGTTATACAGTTTCAGTAGTGTAAGTAAAGTAATCATGAATAAATTACGTTATATTTTTTTTATATTAACTACCGATCCGCCCCGGCCGCCTTGCTAGGATTTATTAACGTGGCATTATTTAGATTTAAGATAATCATCAAATACCTTACCACCAAGATTTTATCAATTTTCGATTGCACAAAAAAATCTCCAAGTTCTTCGGATAAAATATAACCTCCATCACTCCTGGTATTGCTCTCTATCTGTTAGGTTAGTTTCATTACAATCGGTTCAGCCATTCCAAAGATTAGCTCGGACAGACAGACACACAGACAAAAAATCTTAATATTATCATAGTAGCTGTTCCCTGTGACTTCACCCGCGTGTAATTTAGGGTTTTAATTTTTTGCGCGGTACCCTAATTCTTTTTCTAAAATAAAAGTAGCCTAAGTTACTCCTTATAACATCAGCTATCTGCCAGTGAAAGTCCCGTCAAATCGGTCGAGCCATCGAGCGAGCGGAGATTAGCCGGAACAAACATACAGACAGACAGACAAAAATTTTAAAAATTGTGTTTTTGTTATAAGTGACGTATGTACTTTCATTTTTTTTTTTTTTTTTTTTACAAACTGACACTTTAATTTTATTTATTTGTATAGATTGGCACGCAAATTACCCCCTCAGCCCAATAAAAGATAGTTATTTCGATGTAACAGTCAGACACTTCAGTTTTATTTATAAGTATAGTTTAGGTAAAGATTCAATCTTTACCTAATCTCTTCTTGACTAAACTTTTATATAAAGTAGAAAAAATAGCCAATGCACCTTCATTTTACTGAAAACGAGGCATTCTAGTCCTCAGGGGTGACAGCGCATCTGCATTGTGACCGTGACCTATCACTACTACAGTAACACTTTGACAACTCTGCGTGTGTTCAAACACAGTACTCACAGTACAGAGTACAAACGAGTATTCACGATTTACCATTTCACGCAACAGCCTCAAAATTCCAAGGACGTTTCGGCGACGGCAGAGTTGGAATCTGACACAATTGCACTTCGTGAATCGGAAGGCAGGGCCCATATAGTGCCCACCTCCACACCTATCTGCACGTTCACGCTTCATATCGGTACTGTGGTGTTGTCCGATCAGGTTAGTCGTTGCCGTCGTCCATTTTAGAACATTTTTTTTCTATAAGTAAGTGTGACAAGCGAGTACAGTCGACCTGACTGTGTGCTCGTGTATTCTATGTAGATTGTAGGTGCTATGGTTCTTAGACACTTACTGTGTTCACGTGGTAGAACCATGCTGCAGCTATATTAATTGTATAGTTGTAGCATGAACCGACCCATTCTTGCTACAACCGGGGAAGGACCACGCTCTCACAGAATACCAGCGTAAACTAGCTGCTCAGCGCTGCTGTGTTTCGTATGGTGAGTGTAGAGAACCGGAGCCTCTTTTTACTGGAAACGAGGCATTCGATCTTAGTCCTCACGGGTGACAACGCATCTCTTCACGGATCTCTACACTTACCATACGAAACACAGCAGCATTGAGCTGCTATTTTACGCTGGTTTTCTTTGAGAACGTGTTCCTACCCCAGTGGAGCCGACCCATGCTCTACCACGTTAAGCTATAGTTTAAGAAGAGTAGTTTTCACGAAAGTAGTCCCTAATCCTCGGCGCCACAGTCTACGAAATTTGACGTTTACTGTCAAATTCCATACTTGACATTATAGTGCGCATATTTTTCGGGGGACTTCAATATTGAAACAGACTAGTTTAAAGGTGAGACTAATTATAAACTATGATTAGTTTTAAGAGACTCTGCATCTGCGCAGGACAGGATTATAGTGCCGGAGTTTATGCGCAAGAATAGGTCTATTCTATGCCCTCACTCTCATAGTCCGATGGGAGGGCAAATATGTTCCGAGAGAGATCAGGCGCAGGACCAACAGTTTTACGTGCTTTCCGAGGCACGGGTTTGAAACACTGCCAACTTCTTGGCTCCGGGCTGCTGAGAATTCCGTGACAAAAAACTCAGTAACTGATTTTTTTTCGCCCGACCCAGAATTTGAACCCGGGACCTCATGATTAGCAGTCGCGTTTACAACCACTAGAACAACGAAGCAGTAAAATCGCAATATGCTGCTATTCCGGGCTGGTATTGAGCGCGAGCGTGGTCCTTCTCCGGTCGATCCGGTCGGTGCTGCAATAACACAGCTGCAGCGTGGTTTTATCACTTATAACAAAACTATAGAAAAGGAAACACCATCAAGCTTAACGCCATAACATTTATCACAGGCGGTGGTTTCCTTTCGCGGCAGATCATTAGCTCTCGCGTGGCGTTTCTACAACTCAAACTCAGTCATGGCCCGTATGCACCCTAGCCGAGTTGTCCACATCGACTTCTCTACAGAGTACCAACTGCCATTCACTGCGCAATTCCTCGACTATATGAGGAATGTGAGTATTCAATTTTTTTTTAATATGGAATAAGGGTTACAAACAAGGACACAGTCCACTTGATGGTAAGTGGACATGGCCCATAGACATCTATCATGGATTAAAAATCAAAATGTAGATGCGTAGTCACCCCTGGGGACTAAGATGGATTGTCTCGTTTCCAGTAAAAAGGGTTTCCGGTTCTCTACACTCACCATACGAAACACAGCAGCTTTAAGCTGCTACTTCTTTGGACTCTAAAGCTTAAAATTTATTGTACAGTAGTAGATACCTGTTTCGCTATCTGTACCTACATCTCACTGCAGGACACAGGCCTCATTTTTGACATGGTTGGCAAGGAAGAAAGAACCCACCCCCGTTGCTCCATTGCAAAATTGGAGATAATATGTGTTTGCGAGATATTTTAATTCCTAAGACATGCAGGTTTTCTCAAGATAGTTTCCTTAACTGCTGAGTACGTGGTAAATCAGCGCTAAAATTTCATTGAGGCCGGCGGAGATCAAATTTAGGGAATTTTACGGTTACCACTAGCAAATAACGTCGAAACTAGAGCTCTAATTAATAGCTTTATCAAGTTTCGAATTAAAACAAAAAAATCCAAACAATTTATATCTGTAGACGTATCTACGAAAATGGGACAGTGAGAAATTGCTCCATTATATTATATAACTAGCTGTTCACCGCGACTACGTCCGCGTGGAATTTATTATGATGGATTTCATGGGTTTTAATTTTTTCGCGCATAACCCTAGTTCTTTTTCAATAATAATAGTAGCATAAGTTACTTCTTATAACATCAGCTATCTGCCAGTGAAAATCCCGTCAAAACGGAGGGGGAAGACGAAGGAAGGAGTTATTAAGAAGACTCAGCTGCCCATCTCCTGATTTGTTTCCCTCTGTCGCCTTTTACGACACCCACGGGACGATATGGGGTAGTGGATATTCTTACACCGCTACTACACAGTGATATTCGCCAAAATATAAGAAATCATTAAGAATTCATTTTTTTTTTCTGTCTAACTCTAACCACACTCAAGAATTATGATAAGGCTTTCAGCAAATGTATGAGCTATAGCAAGCAAGAGGGTTGGTTTAATGGATTTACAGTGTCATCACACGATGCTCTAAGGTCATGCAATATATTTTAAAATTCGTCTTCAATTCATAGGAAGAAATGTCCATAGAAATTTGTGAACTCAATAATCCAAGCGAAGTCTTCGCAAGCTGTGCTCTACCATTGTGGGAAACGTTGAAGCACGTCAATCGACGAGCGGACATGTCACTAGCACTGGTATGTCGATATCTGAGTTTTTTTTAAAATAAAATAAGGGTGACAAACGAACAAGCAGCCCACCTGATGTTAAGTGGATGCTGCGGCCCATAGACATCTACATCTATCCTCCAGATGTGTTGTCACCCCTGAGGACTGCGATGGAATACCTCGTTTCCAGTAAAAAGGGTCTCTGGTTCTCTACACTCACCATACGAAACACAGCAGCATTAAGCTACTATTTTACGCTGGTATTCTGTGAGAGCGTGGTCTTTCCCCAGTCGAACCGACCTATTATATTATATAACCATGATGTGAGCGCAGAAAGGCTCTACCACGTATATGTATACGTTATTTTGAAAATATTTTTCAAACAACTATTTATTTATTGTTCCATATAATTTTTGCAGCCTCTAAAATTTTACCGTTGGATCTGAGTCTCCCCTGTTATATATAAGGCGGATTGATGATCGCAGTAGGTACCTACTAGATGTCTCGCATTTTGATTTCGATACCGGGGTTATGAATATCTTTGATTAAAAAACTGGAAATCTTATACTTCTTATTTCTCGTCAGCCCCCTTAAATTTCACTGCTGGACCACGTCATACGGAGGATTTGTCCTAATCGTCATGATTGGCATGCGGATTAATGGTCGCATTACCAGATGTCTATACCAGGTTCATATATGCCTGTCCCAGCCTGGGATGGATTTGTATCTGGGAGTTCCAGGTACAAATACTCGTCAACAACTCCGAGTGTACTGTTCCCAACATTATAGATGATACGTGGACGTAAGACATGATTCAAAAAGTTGCGGTTGCCAACCTGCTTCTAAGTGTGGGAACTATGGCCATATGTGTAATAAATACTAATAGCGAGTCAACTCGGCGACTAGACGGAGCAACTATGGGGCGCGGTATGAAGGAGAGTGGAGTACCCACTGTCCGCGACGTCTGCGGTAGTACCAGTTGGCTTCGCATGCGTACCGGTACGCCCGTTTAGGAGTGTCACGTACACGGAATCAGTTGCACGCTTTTGGTGTTCACCCAGCAAGATGATATTACTTGATATTATTTTGAAATATTGGGAAAGATTGTATGACGCTTTAAGTAAAATTGAATTCTAATAATCATGTGAATGCTTTCATCACGATTTTTATTTATGTAAGGATGAGAATTCATTATACCATTTAATGCAACAAAAACAATTAAAAAAACCCAATAATAAATGTCGTAAATATTTGTCGGTTGCACATCTGTAAGGAGGCGGTTGAATAAACAGAACCAACGTATATATATATACTCAGAGGTGTCGTAACGCGGATTAATTACACGGCTTCAGGTGGTAGGAGAGGAGATGGTCGGCAGGCAAGCGTCAGTGGACGTGCTGGACTGCGGCGACGAGCTGGGTGTTTTGGACTTGTGGTGCCTATTGAAGCTCGACCCCGCTGTGTTGTCCGCTGTATGTAGGCTGGCGTCTAGTCGCGTTTTGTTATTTTCTTTATTCATTTTGGTATTTTGATGATGAAAAGTATGTAATCAAAACGATTTTTTTTAAAGAAAATAAACAAATTAATAAGTTTTTATGTGGTAGAGCCACGCTGCAGCTATATTATGGATGTAGCACGAATGGCTCGGCTCGACCGAGGAAGGACCACGCTTTCACAAAATACAAGCGTAAAATAGCAGCGGATACCCTTTTTATCGGAAACTAGGCATTCCATCTTAGTCCTCAGGGTGACAACGCATCTGCGTTTTGATTCTTAATCGAGGAAAGATGTAGATGTCTATGGGCCACAGCTGCTACTTACCATCAGGTAGACTTTGTGCTCATTTGTCACCCTTATTCCATAAAAAAGTAACAAAATTGAACTGACCGTCTACCAGATGGTAAGTAGCTACTACAGTCAATAGACACCTGCAGTCAACTTCAAACAAAGAAGGCTACAGATGCCTTGTCTCCTCTTACTGAGACGGAAAGCCTTACAGCATGTAATTATGCTGGTTCTCTAAATCCTTCAGACCGCAACTCAGCAGCGCTAGATGTTATTTGGCGCCAGTAATAGGCAAGAGGATGGTACCTACCCAGACGGAGGCAGAAAAGACCTACCACCTTAAAGTTACAGCCTATATACGTTCTGAGAGGGTTTTAGGGCAACGAAGTGTTCGCCGCGCTGCCCCAATGTGTGTTGGTGAACTTCACGTCTTCGAAATATTTTTTGCAATAAACAATTTCATTGATGCTGGCTGGGATCGAACCCGGGTTGCTCGCGTACTGTGAAATTAACAGCGAGCGCTAACCATCTGAGCTACCACGGCTCTTCTGAGCTACTTACCACCTAATAAATTATAATTACTTATAATATTGTACCTTACTGATTTGGGTTGTTTAGTTCTTGAAAGAATTCATCATTCCATGTCGTCCCGTGGGAGCTGTAAGAGCCAACCGTGGGAAATGCCAAAAAATCTCATCAACACCCATAATTAACGTGGTAGAGTCATGCTGCAGCCATGATGTCTATGGGCCACAGCATCCACTAACCATCAGGTGGACTGTGTGCTCGTTTGTTTCCTTGTCCTATAAAAAAAAACCGGAAAAACCATTTCTTATCTTTCGGGAGCTTCCCCTATAGTCTAGGACAGGATGGGAAACTACGGCCCGCGGGCCATCTCCGGCCCGCGAAGCGTTGAAATCCGGCCCGCGACCATCAAACAAAAATCAAGTGAAGTTTTCGTATTGTTAGAAATTCATTCTCACTGGCAGTGAAGAATTAATTTAGTGAAAAATTCATCTATGACAGAGGCAGAGAGAAAGTCTTTTGTTGAAAGGCAAAAAGAGAAGTTACGTGGACCAATTTGAAGCAACTATTTCTTAACACCAGCAAATTGGAATTTTATAAGTCCATATCTAGGACACAATACCCAAATATAGTTGTTGTTCACGCCTAAAAAATAATGGATATGTTTGGTACAAGCTATTTGTGCGAACAAACGTTTTCAATAATGAAACTAAGAAAAAATTGTCTGCGTAATAGGCTTTCCTTTTTTCACTGCTAAAAATTTCAGCATTAGAAATAGAGCCGGTTATGATGAAATCATGCAGAAACAAAAACAGTTCCACATGTCACATGTCCCCATAAAGACCAGCGCTCCTCAACCTTCTACTTCGCAGCTAACTTAAAAGTTTAATTTAATTGCAATTTGCAAATTATTTCTTATTTCAATGATTATTTTGTAATATTGCACAATAAATTAGTGTTTCAGAAAATACATACCTATCAATATTTTATTTCAGTAAATAATATAGCCAAAATGCAACAACAACTTGGCCCGCCATATATTTCGTTAGTAAATATTGGCACGCGAAGGAAAAGTTTCCATCCCTGGTCTAGGAGATCCTTGGATTCCCTTACCGCACGGCAAAAACTGTCTAATATCTAAAATAATAAAACATCGTCTACGACTGGTAGCGCACTGCTTAAACTAATCCTTTGGTTGTGAGTTGTGGCGCTGTAAGGCCGCGGGTTCGAATTTCACACGGTACGTGTGCCTACAAATAATTGTTCCGGGCCTGAACGACCAAGCGCAATATGTGAACACGCAATACATATAGGATAACTTCTTTCCAAGGGTGGTAATGATTTTTTTTTGATAAAAAAAATAAATAAAAATACAATAGCCATAAATTGTCTAAACCCACAAGCGATCAATAATCGAGAATGATTTTTTTTTCTAATTTGTAGTCTAGTAGCCGACAATGAAGAGTCCAGCTCGTGTAATTTCACTCAGGATCTGGAGACGAAGGCAACAAGGCGGCTGAGTGAATTGTTATATATAGGGTATGAGCTTAAATTATATAGTATATAAATTAGATGGTATTTAATAAGAATGCCTGGAAATGATGACATTTTTGTAGATTTTCTTACCGTTATCGTTACAGCGCATTAAAAGTAGCTAGAAAGTTGAATATATATAGCCAAAATTGCCACGTTTGACAGGCGGATTGGCAAGCGCAGTTTTTATTGTTTATTTGTTACTAGCGATACTGGCTTAATCAAGATAGGATCTATTAATGTGGCGTTGTGGTTTAGACTTTAGAAACAAGGAAATTTAGTTTTTGAATAAAATATAGCCTAGATCCCGATCCTGACAATGCTCACTATGTGTTTGTAAATTTTCATCATAATCGTTTCAGTCATTCCGAAGATTATCCCGGATAGACAGACAGACAGACAGACAATAATTTAAAAAAATCGTTTATGTTTTAATAGCATGCAAATAATCTCCTGAGCTTAATAGGAGCCAGTTATTTCAATATTACAGACAGACGCTTCAAATAAAATTTTATTTATACGTATAGATTAGAAAACGTAACAGCGGGGTGGTTTAGTTTAAAAAAGCTGCATTCATTTGCACTTGATTTCCTTGTTATTGTCATCAACATTATCAGCCCGTAGAAGTTCATTGTTGGCTATGAACCTATCTTTTGGGAGGATTTTCCTTAGTCGTCACGCTTGGCAGGCGGATTTCGTCAAAAAAAAACTATCAACATGCAAATAAAAATATTATGTTAATCAATAATCGTGCACTCTTTATTGTATGTTCGTAAGCCAGAAATATTTTGTTAATCATTCCAAACACTACAAAGCAATAAAACCTATTATGAACCATTTATTACGTGGTAGAGCCACGCTATAGCTACGAGTGTATTTTGTAGCGCGAATGGGTCGGCTCGACCGGGGAAGGGCCACGCTCTCGCAGAATACCAGCGTAAAATAGCAGCTTAATGCTGCTGTATTTTGTATGGTGTGTGTAGAGAACCGAAGATCCTTTTTAGTTGATACGAGGCATTGCATCTTAGTCCTCAGGGGTGACAACGCATCTGCATTCTCTGTTCCACAGTATCCACTTACCATCGAGTGGACTGTGTGCTCGTTGTTACGCTTTAAGCGTAACGCTTTATTCTATAAAAAATATTGTTAAAAGTGTATATCCCAAATTAGGCGTTTAAATTTAATGGATAAGTAATAGTAACGTAATAATGTAATAAAAGTAACGTAATAATAAATAGTAACACGGACTTCCGTATGATTACAAGAATATGTAAACGTAATATTGTTACTGTGTTGTACTGTACTTTGATATTTTTTTAAATATGAATATCTTCTTATTTAATGACAATAAAAGTTTTACATATTCAATACTCGTAGCTTGACTTGACTGTGAAACAATTTTACGTTCTTCTAATTATCTTGGAGAATTCTTAATATTTGTCTTCTGCGATCTGTGCAAAGCTTTTGATTGTAAAGAACAGCGTTAGTGACTGCACGTAAGATCCACTGTCGATCGGTATTTTTGAGCGTCGATTAAACATAAGATTATGTGGTACTATTTCTTTAGTTTCACGAGTAAGCGTTTAAATGAGTATTGCGCAGGAGTGAATTTGTGGTCCATTTATATTTTTACTTTAGGTTATTGAATTTTATCTTAGTTGAAATTGAAATGATGGGGTGAGATAGGTGAGGTAAAAGTGAGTCATTTTGTATTTAATGCGGGCTATATATTATATTCTCAAACATAATACAATCCATAAGAGAGTGACGTTGAGAGAAGAGTGACTTTCAATAAGTATTTTTATAATATCTCTATATATAAAAATCATTACTGGATATATTTTGATGAAACTTTTGTGTGTGTTTGAGTGGATGGTTTAGATTCACAATTGGACCCGGTAGGTGGCGCTGTTGTCGGGATCAATAAATCACCCGTGCGAAGCCGGGACGGATCGCTAATATTGAATAAAAAGTTTCTGTTTCTGTTTCATAATTGAATTATAGTCAAAATATATCTGGAGACCTTTACTGTCTGATAAAATTTACGAACCTATTAGAATTTTTCTGTAAAACTTGAAATAATATAAATAAATAAAGATTTTTATTTGTCTCAATTCACACATGGTTGTTAAAAATGTACAAAAAAGATATGATTAGTTACAGTTACGTTTTTATTTAAAGCATGTCATCTTCCCAACACAAATATCTTAATTCTCTACATATCAAAGTCAGTCTGCATATAAACAATGAAAACAGCAAACGAATTCCTTAGGGTGACTCCGAACAGTCACCACTACCACAGTTTTCAAGACAAACATTATTATTATAGTTATCGTCATCTAAAAAATGCTGAATAGTTTTTTTTAATAATTTTTCAATTGCATTTCTTCTATTCTTCGTCGCATTATGAACTAAAATGTTCAAATTAATTTTCCGTCTATTTATATTTTTACTTTATAGGTACTGTTAAATTTTATTTTGTGTGAAGTCATTATGTATTTACTTAAAAATAGACGGCGCTATTTTGTATACTGAAATTATACTACAATCTACAATTAAAATGTAGTCAAAATCTAACTGGAGACGTTTACTGTCTCACAACATTATACTTCTATCATAATCATAATATCATTTCTTTACAAAAATTCGCTGCTTATTTTCGTTCACATCGCCTTCTCACCAACAATATCTTAATTCCTTTACATTTTTATTTTGGGTATAAAGTACATTTCTGAATTTAGTATGTATTTCTGTGTCAAAGTCAATCAGCCTGTAAACAATGAAAATAGCAAACAAATTCCTTAGGGTGTGACTGGCCAGTAAATACTACCACTGTTTACTAGACGAACTCATCCTTGCTGTATTATATATTTTCTTACTATGATATGCTAGGGTTTTAATATCATCATCTAAAATATTGCTAAATAGATTTTAGATACTTTTCAATTACAGTTCTTTCATTCTTCGACGCATTTTCAAATAAAAAGTGCACCTACGGCAGTAGAATTAGTGCTGTAGGTAGAGGATGGTGAACTGTTGAATGAATTGAAGCGTTTTTCAGACGATAAATTATTATCAAAAAAGGGCTAAACGTGTAATGATTAATAATATTATAAATAAATCTATTAAGAGCAATATATTTAAACCTATACAAGCGATAGATATGCAAGGCAGTCACAGTGCTAACTCTACTGGCGGCGGACGCGCAGTCGCCTCGCGCGGGAACACATCACGACAAATCGACCGGACCGTTCCGTAATAAGCTTAGCCCTTTCAAACCCCAAAATCTTGTGTTAACCACCGCACCTGTGTATAGAAACACAACTTATGTGATGTTTACTTGTGTTGAGATCATTCTGTATAGTATTCACATGCAAACACATATGTTTTCGTTATCAGTAAAACACAATACAGTGAATTTGTATACGTTGACATTATTTACGAGTTGAAACGTTGTAAAAATGCGTAAAATCTTTAATATTTGAGAAAAAAGTAGTCGAGCTTTAATGATATTTTAAAAAACTGTCTCTATAATTGCAAAATATTATTTTTAGTCACGTCTTTCTGGCTTGAAATATGTTAAAATTTTTATTTTTAGTTAAGTACCTAAAAATAAAAATTTGCGTTACCGCAATTGTTTTCATTGCAATTATATGACGGTCTATTCGAAGAAATTAAAAATAAAGCAAATAAGAATAAAAAAAATTATTACTCTCCCAAAACTCACAAGTTTTAATTTTTTTAGTTCGTATTATTGCTATGCGTCACTAAGAAATTATGTCTAACCGAACCTTTTATCAAAGATTAATCGGTCAATCAATCTGCGGGATGCATAGGCGCTATGCGTCCTTGCCCCAGTGCCGTGCCAAAGACGTGGACGTATTTAGCCCGGGCTTCCCGGCCTGTTAACTATTTACAAACTTTCTTTTAACTTCCTCGACTAAACAATGAACCTTATAGTCTTGCAATAAGGGTTATAGGGCTTGTAGATTTAGATTTGCAGCCTGTTATCCGGGCAAAAATGTGTCTAGTATAGATTAGTAAATGTGAACTTTAATGTCTTGAAATAAGACTGATTGAAAAGAATGTATTAGTTGTTTGGGCTAGTTTGACTTGTTCTCGTGCTCTGACATTTCGATGCTGCGAAAAAAATTTTTCACTCACCGCTTCTCTTCTTCATTGCTATATATCTTTTGTGATACTTTGTTCAGTATGACGTACGTTGGTCCATTTTTCGTATTTCTTCGATACGTTCATTGAAACTTTCGTTTATTATTGTTATAAAATGTTTTATATGGCATTTCTCTATTTCTCCGTACTGATTTTTTTCCTTTTTCTATATTAATTTGATGTTTATATTATTTTTGACATAAAATCTATTAATGTGGTTTAAGAAAGCAATAAACTAAAGCAATATTAAGTTTACTGTTTCCTTATTCCTTAATGTAAACGAAAGACGCACCTTGTTATCGTCCAGTTCAAAAGCACATGTGATCTATATTTATAGTCCATTCAAAATCTCCATCTGAGACTGGTGTTTCGTAAAGCTTTCTCTGGTTTATATTTTATTTATATAAATATACGCTGTTTTCAAAATGATTTCTTATATATACACTGATAATTCTTGTCGTTTCTGATGTAGTACCACCCGTGATAAGTAAAGCAAGTTAAATTAAACCCGATAAAATCCGTAAAATTAGTTTCATTTAACTTGAGCTGTTTTTACAAGTCCATTAGTTAAGAATAACTTTGATGGAAATTAAATTTTAAATTAATTATTTAATAATTTTGTTACTTTTATTGCTTCTTTGAAATTAAATTCCTGAAGGTTTACCTAAGCTGTATTTACATCAGTTGCTGCGTTCAGTCTTTAGTCTAATATATTAGATTCGACATTTATTTTTTAAATGTAATTACCTCATTTCTCATGCGTCGTTTTATAGGCCTAAATTGTTCTGATTCTGGAGCAATTCTGTGCGTTTTTAATTTATTTACAAAATTAGATACAAATCTCTGTAAGACTGAGTTGCATCGAGCACATATTAGAGAATCTTTCCGTAGGTGGGTTTATTATTAGTATCTGTTATTTCAAGTTCATGCACTTATAAACGGCGAGATCTTGCGGTAAATTCTAAATATATGTCTTTAAAATCACTATTTGCGTCAAAAATAACCAATTTCTTCCAAGTTTTAGTGTTATATTCATTCGCCGTTTTATTATTATGCCATTTATTTATAAAAAGCTTACGTTCAATATGTTAAATTTATTTGGCTTGATTAAACGGTCGATTTCTCCTACAGTCTTAAAAACTACGGCTTTAAAGGCTCGAAGGTATGTACCTGTCTGGTGAGCTGCGGATGCTATTGTAGTTCTAAATCCTGAAATGAAAACATCCGCAGTATAACCAGAGAAACCGACATAGCCCAAAGCATCAGTAAGCTGAAGTGGCAATGTGCCGGTCATAGTATAGCTCGAAGAACCGACATCCTATGGGGAAGAAAGGTTCTTGAGTGGCAGCACTGGATAGATGACGGAGTGACGACTTGGTAAGAGATGTAGGAACTCGATGGATGCAGGTGGCTCAAGTCCGTGCTTTGTGGCATTCCTTGGGGGAGGCCTATGAATGATAGCTAAATCTTATATTTGGGCAGAACAATATTACTTTTCTGGCTCTGACGTGTTGGTGGTTATCCCGTGTGATACTGTAATAAAATATCCAAATAAATTTGACCAAGCTTAGGCTTTACCTATAGCAATATCATGTACTAATGTGGTGATTTTTAGATTTCCGTAAACAATGTTCTTCATTTGAACCATACCATTCCAAGTAAAGTCTTTTTCAGATTCTCGGAGATACATGCTTAGTCTTTTTCTATTTATTATCCTCATCTGTTAGCGTATTACACTATTTACAAGATTTTACAATTATCTTTTAACAGCCTTACTTGTAATCGTTAACCACCGTTTACATAAATTAGATACTTATCTATGTTACTGTCTCTTTCTATTGTCATTTAGTGAAATGAGGCAGAGAGAGAGCATTAAACATAAATTACATCGATTTTATGAGTAAGGCCGTAAATCATTAAGACTATTTTTTTGTCTCATATACACAAAATTATATTAATTTAAAAAAAAATATATATATATATATATATATATTATCTGAAACAGGGATTGAATAACCGAAAAATTATGGTTAAAACGGTAAGCGGTATGACGTCATACCTTTAAATTTCGATACCTTAAAATAAAGGTACCTTTGAATTACTATACCTTAAAGTAACTGTACCTGTATAATTTCGATATTGTAATATTGCGATATCATTACTTTTCAAGTATCTAAATTATAAAATAAAGGTTTTCTTTGTACCCTGCCGCCCGCGCCGAGGCGTCACGCGTCGTCGGCCGCAATGGTAAGAGAGGAGGTACTTGATCAAAAATTTTTTATCATTCAGAAAATAATAGTCATTAATGTAAAAAGTAATACAATAAGGTTTATGAGGATCCTGGCATTAGCTTTCCATGCCAGAAAAGCCACATAAAACATGGGTTTCTACAGTCATTTTTATTTAGGACAGTAGGGGAAATCCGAAAACTTAGAATGTACCGAGAAACTGTCATAAAACCATTTCATCTTTTTGTGAAGATTAGTTTGTTGATGATTAGATTAGTTTGAATATTTGCATGTTAGTTTGTTTTACGTGTGACCAATATGGAACATGTAAAACAAACGTAACAACAATATATTATGTACTAAATATGCAACATTTATTGTACACGTATGTTTTGTATGAGAACTCATTTCATTAAATAAAAGTAATGAAAATAATACGTCAAAGCAACAGTGAAATTAAAAGGCACGAAAATAGCAAATCAAATACAACTGACGCGTCGCCGTTCGTTCAAGTCTCGACACGATCGAGTTGACTCGCTCTTCGTCGCATCATTTTTTCGGTAATGAAATTATTTCGTTACCGAAAATTTTTAACGGTACCACAACCGTAATTCTCAACCGTTTTGGTTCTACCTTAAAATCGAAGCTGTATCGTAATTCTATACCGGTACCATACCCTTATACCTTTACCGCTTTCAACCCCTGATCTGAAATATTATTTCGAAAAGGGATAGGTAAATGTAGCGATAGAAATATGTTAATTGCTAGCGGAGAAATGAAAGACATTGAACCAGTGACATTAGGTGGTGTTAAAAATAAATAGAAACTGGAATCTTGAGGTTAAATACCATCCTTGAAAAACGGAAACTATTCACAAATATCATTTTGTTAGTAAGCTGGGCTTCGCCACTTTCAGTAGAAATTGTCTGAACTTAGCATGAAAATATATTTTTAAGGCTTACTATTTCGTTAAATTATTTAAATTTATTTAACTGACGACTTTCGTCAGGTTAAAATAAACTAAAAAGTTGATAAAAACCTAAAAGTTATCTTGAGGATTCGCTTAAAATCTATTTATGAAAATGACACAACTATAGCTGTGGATACAAGATGTCACTACTATGCTATCTCGTCACTAAAATATTCCAGCGTCCGTCACTCTAGAGTCATTAATCCAGCGTCTGTATCCGGTGTGACCTTGTCACAAATATAGATTCCTGAAAATCATTATTATATAAATGTGTAAATTACAATGAACATGTAACATTTCTAAGTATTTTTCTCAATCGAATTTGTAATATTAGTACCATACCTTTGGACATAACGTTTTATACAGGAAAATACATATATTTATGGCTATTATTGCCGATGCACTTTTGCCACTATCATTCATCATTATCATCATTACAGCCCTTTACAAGTCTACTGCTGAACAAAGGCTCCTCCAAGGAATGCCACAAAGCACGGTCCTGAGCCACCTGCATCCATTGACTTCCTGCATGTTTGCCACTATATTATATAAAAATCTCGTGTCATGATGTTCATTCACGCTAATCTCCGAAACCGCTCAACCAATTTCAATTAAATTTTGTAAATGTGTATTGCTTGCTCAAACTTAAGAGATAGGATACACTAGTTACAAAAATTAGGGATATAAAAAAAATTTTAACAAGCTGTAACTCCGAGGAAAATGATCGTACGGCAAAAAAGAAAAAAGCACATTGTAGCTCCAAGTGTCTAGTTTTCAGATCTGGACATGATTTTTTTTTATGTTTGTTTCTGGAGTGATCCTAAGGAAACTACCGAAATAAATTCCAATTTTGCTCGTCTTAAAAAGTTATTCGGGTTTCAAAAAAATTTTCATTATTTCACTAAAAATCTTCTTTAAGAAATTTAATTCCCTTTACTTTGACGTACTGTGCTTGTCCCATACCGTTGCCCTCACACTAGGATTTTCTCTTGAATGTATAGGCAGTTTACATACATATATTTCACAAGGACAATCACTCCGACCCGAAACAATTATTTGTAGGCCATACAAATACTTGTTCCGTGTGGGATTCGAATCCTCGGCCCCTAAGCGCCGCAACTAATTGCTAAGCCACTGCGCCACGGAGCCGTCAAAGTGCGTCTTGACAGTATACATCGTTTTCGGCGTAAGTCGGCTAGACTTCTAAAATAAGAGGAGCTTAACAATTCTACTGTATTGTTTTTTTTTTTGTATGTTCCTTATCGTTCTTCGTTAGAGCTCATCAAAATTCCACTGCTGAACATAGGCCTCCCCATAAATTGCTTCATAGTGGTTATTTGCCATAGTTTCCACGCTTAACAGACGGGTTGTCAACTGCAGTTTTTTTATTTTTGAGTTGTGACATTTTTATTTTTGATTGTTTTTATTTTTGATTATGAAGACTCTCCTCCTGGCTTGTTTCCTTCTGTCGTCTCGCACCCACGGGACGATATGGTATTGCTCTGTCAGGTGCTCGGTCCAAATTACTTGTAAATATAGGTTATTTAATTAAAATTATCCTAAATAAAGCTGTGCTAGCTCAGGGGCTTCGCGCTTGCTGTAAATATCACATGCGCGAGCAACCCGGTTTAAATCCCCGCGGGCACCGATGAAATTGTTAATTGCAGTTTTAAGTGTTCATTTACTAAGTTCTCGGCGGTAAAGGAAAGTCCGCACGCACTGAGAAAGCGTGGCGGACATCTCCTTGCCCTAAAACCTTTTTATTAATTAGAGGAGGCCTGTGCACAGGAGTGAAACGTATAAAGGCTTTAACCTTACTTTACTTTTTCGGGTTCCGTACCCGAAGGGTAACCAACCCTATTACTAAACCTCCGCTGTCCGTCCGTCTGTCCGTCAGCGGGCTGTATCTCATGATCCGTAAATGTTAAACAATTGAAATTTTCACAGAATGTGTATTTCTGTTGCCGCTATAACAACAAGTAATGAAAATAAAAATAAATTAAAAATTAAAGGTGGCTCCCCTACTAGAAACGTGTTTTACGATGGTTCATGCGCGAGTCCGACTCGCACTTGGCCGGCTTTTTATTTACCGTATCACTACTATTACTTTACGTGACGTAAAGTAGTAGTAAATTACGTCACTGCTAGTATTTCCTGAGTCTGAGGATTAGCAGTAATCGCTACGCTTGGTATGGGAATAGTTGCAGATTGCGATATGCCGTTTCCACAGCAATTGCTCCAATTAGAGCTTATAATCTTCCATTCGCCAGATGTGTCTATTTAGGACTGAGGTGAAGTGTTTTGTTACACAATGTCATATAATTGAGAAGTAGCTTTTGAAGTTATACTTCTTTTGGGGCGTTTGTGAAAAATTATGAGAGTGAAATTTTTACGATGCGCGCGCAAATTGACAGCTAAAAACGACACCATGAAGTTGTTACGATGCGCGCGCACACTGACATCTCAAAGCGACAACTTCATTGGGTAACTGTCTCTCAAGTTTTCTTGACAACTGATAACTATATTTAAGGTAGTTATTTTTAGTTATTTTTGTTTTGTTACGCTAAAGAAGTATTATATAACTTCCTACGTGCGTACATAAGTACACACACACGTTTTTTTAAATAAAAGTTTATCGGTTTCTAAAGTATTATATACATACACAAAACAATACTTCAGTGGTTCGCTCTTTAATTTTTTGCACATTTTTAATCTTTTTTTTTTTAATTTTTGTTATAGAAATATCCGTAGCTTGGTTTATTGATTTCTAATCAAATTATTATAACATATTACTCATAATACAGAAAGAAACTTTAACGCATACATTTTTCTAACAAATTAACTTCCTCCGCCATGCAATCTGTCAAATATTTCACATCATTCCTAAGTGGCGCCGCCCTGGTGGCAAATCCCTGCAGAATTAAAAAAATAGTGGATCATTGGACTCACATTTTCAACCGACTTCGAAAAAAGGAGGAGGTTCTCAATTCGACTGTATTTTTTATTTTTATTTTTATGTGTGTTACCTCATAACTTTTTCTAGGTAAACCGACTTTGATGACTTTTTATTTGAAAGCTGGTGCTTCTAATGTGGTCCCATATAAATTTGATCGAGATGTGACCAGTAGTTTTTGAGTTATCCTTAATAATGCACATTTAATTCACTTCGACTACATTGATGATGTTCTCATTTTATCTACCGACTTCAAAAGGAGGAGGTTCTCAATTCGACTGTATTTTTTTTATGTGTGTTACCTCATAACTTTTTTCTGCGTGAACTGATTACGATGATTCTATTTTTATTTGAAAGCTGGTGCTTCTCATGTCGTCCCATATAAATTTGATCAAGGTCTGGCCTATAGTTTTTGAGTTATTCTTAATAATTTATATTGAAGTCGGTTGTACAAAATTTTTAAATTTACTACTTGTTGCGATGTTGTACGAATGCGTCACGTTCAATCTCCTTCCAACAGCGAGTAGCAGCTAGTGAGGGATATAGATAAATGACTGTTAGAATCCGAGATAAGATGATAAAAGTTCAAGTATAGCTTGGCATGCGTCTTTGGCACTACACTGGCATACATATCATCTGCGCCATACATTCCTGCAAGTGCAGCAAACGATCCGAGTGAAATATGAATAATTCTCTGTAAATTTAGGTGCACGCAGGTGTAGGAGTGATCAGGTTCTTGCCAAAAAAGCGACTGTAGCAAATTTTGTTTTGATATTCAATAGGAAGTATAGAACATACAATAAATGAACAGTTGTTTTCAAAGTAATTTTACTGGCAATACGGGATAAACGTAAACTGATATAAAAAAGTCATTAGCATAATTTCTAATATTTGATAAACATATATAAACAAGCAAAATGGTTAAAACAGTAACTTAAAAAATCCGACTGCGTAAAAAAAAACCCTCCTCGAAAAACGTGACCTTTCTTCTGCGGCAGTCGGGTAATAATGGCAGTTAATTTCAAATGCTATTGTGTAAACAAAACGCATGTGTAGTTGAAAATGTGCAGTGAAAAGTGATAAGCGGTGAAGTTGATCACAAGAAAACATCTAACAACACGATAGAACACACATCGAAAGTAGTGACAAAACACGAAATGGACTTCACACTTGACACAATGAACAAAGAGGCGATAGGTCAGTGCCCACGTATTACGGAAATAAAAATGAACAATGATTTAGTTATTGAAAATAACAGTTATACTCTCATAAAACAGTGGCGAACGAGCTCCCAGTCCACCTGATGGTTAGTGAATGCTGTGACCCATAGACACTTATATAATCTTCAATTAAGAATCAAAATGAAGTACGTGATGGAGCCATGCTACAGTTATATTGTGGTTGTAACACGAATGGGTCGGCTCAACCGGGGAGGACCACGCTCTCACAGAATAGTAGCTTAATATTGCTGTGTTTCGTATGGTAAATGTAGAGAACTTTTTAAACGAGACATTCCATCTTAATCCTTAAGCGTGACAACGCATCTGCATTTTGATTCTTAATCAAGGATGTAGATGTCTATGGGCCGCAGTATCCACTTACCATCAGGTGAACTGTGTGCTCGTTTGTCACCCTAATTCTAATTAAAGAAATGTTCTTATATTATTCTTGTTGTTGTTAAAAAATGAGATAACAATAACCAAAACCAAATCATTGTTTATTCTAAATTTACACTGATACCATCTGACTGCTTTGTAGATGACGTAGATTATATAGAACATTTTGCATTTAACATTGGTTGTTATAAAACTATCTAGCAATAGAATTGTAGATTCGTTTTCAGCGTACGTGCAAACACAAATCACATTACAATGTGGTTAGACGTACTTTGCTATTTGCTATATATTATATACACATATTGATTACTTCATAAACTGACAGAAGTAAGGCTAACTTTATGTCTTTAGTAGATCTCTTAGAAGTAGATTATTCTTTACTGTACTCAACTAAACACAAAACAAACTTCTCATTATCATCACAAATGGCAATGGAATGTGTTTTATTTTTGTACTCATGAATGTTGCTTAATTCCTTGGTTTCTTTTTCCTTTCGATTTTGTAGAACAATGATGAATTTAATTTCAAGCATTCCGCCGTGAGCAACTAAATGTTTTCTGAAGTATTTGGCCGCTCTTTAGCAGTTTTAATTTATAATGTATAAACTGTTTCACGATCGATAAATAACTAAATATGACTCATGCGCCAATTTTACACTGTAAATAATTATACATGACTTACCTCGGGCAGCTTGTCAACAAAATAATTAATAGTAAACATAAATAAAACGTCTGGCCATAAATTGTGTATGCGAAATTTAGCTAAGAGTTGTTATTTACTTTTTATGTGAAATTCTAAACAAATGATACATAATAATAAATCTAAACACAAATCCAACTACGAGAGATGTTATTGTACATTGTTTACCTCCAAAGTTTTTTACGTGGTAGAGTCACGCTAAAACAGTATTATGGTTGTAGCACGAATGGGTCGACTCGACAGGGGAAGGACCACGCTCTTACAGAATACCAGCGTAAAATAGCAGCTTAATGCTGCTGTGTTTCGTATGGTGAGTGAACCGGATACACTTTACCTGGAAACGAGGCATTCCATTTTAGTCTTCAGGGGTGACAACGCGACTAAATTTTGATTCTTAATAGATGTAGATGTCTATGGGCCATATCATCCTATATCATTATTAGTAGTACCTACGTACAACAAAGACTACAAGAGTAGTTTACTGAACTGTATACATTTGTTTCAAAACTTTCATTTCTTTAACGATCTTATTAACTACCCCCACTTCTGCTACACTTTCTTTCTTTTACATCGTAATTTAACCTTGAATGAAACGACGTTTGAAGCTTCGTTGGTTATTTCTCATTTTTCACATTTCACATTCTCAACATTGTGTTCTCTAACACGGGCTTGTTATGCATCGTGTATACTTCGTGCAAACAAGTAGAGGGTTGTGTTGTGACGGGTGCGGTGTTGCGCAGAGTTTGGCGAGTGGGTCAGCCGCGTGGCGGTGCCGGCGCTGCTGAGGACTCGCCGCAGGCTCAGCGAGAGGTGGGCTCGAGCGCTCACGCTACAAATGGAGATGGAAGTAAGTGTTTCAACTTTTTTGATTAGGTTATTATTATTCTGGATAATTTCATGAATGAAGTAAGACCAAGCTGTTTCTAATATATTTTGTACAATTGATTGTAGAACATAATACATAAGTTATAGTAAACTATTCTATCTATATATATAAAAGAGGATGTCCTGAGTGACTGACTCATCAATCATCACACAGCTCAAACCGCTTGACGTACAAATTCGAAATTTGGACAGTTGCTGCCTTTTATGATATAAGCATCCACTAAGAAAGGATTTTTGAAAATTCAACCCTTAAAAGGGTGAAAAAGAGTGTTACAGTTTGTTTGAAACTTATTTTATATAAATATGTTTCATACAAACTGTAAATAAAATAAATTAATACGGATTTTGCGATTTTCTAAAGAACCCCTTACGGGGGTCATAGGCTGTTCAAATGGGTATGGAAAAAAAGTAAAAAGGTTTTTTTCGTAGAAACTGATGCAAATACTCTTGAATAAAAATAACATAATATCCGTTTTATATTTTCAAAAATGTATTGAAAAGCTGAAGGGAAAAAGGTTTTGAAACGAGGGTGCAGAGTTTATATAGACGTAGAAATTTGAAATTTGGACATCATGCAGTAGCTGCCTTTTATGACGTATGCATCCACTAAGAAAGGATTTTGGAAAATACAAACTTAGAGGGTGAAATAGGGTATAACAGTTTGCATGAAACTTTTTATTTTACTGGGCGATTGACTCGAAATGTACTGAAAGACTTTGAATGAAAAATCCCTTTGAATGGGTAAGAGAAACAGTACATAAGTAACAGAAAATTATTTATTGAGCGAAGACCAATGTACCTACTAGAGTACGAAGGAAAATATTGTTAGAGCGGTTTTCACCATTCGACAGGCTTTAGTCTAACTTAAATTCTGCGATCATTATTACGTTGAAATATAAGAAAGTTTTTATGTGATAGCTTGAGCTTTCCGTATTCTACCTAATAGCCTGGGTCAGGACTGTTTGAAAGTTACAACTTGGACGCGGGTAATACCGTGAGGCGAAAAACTACTTTAAAATAATTTCATATTCTGAACGACTTCAGAATGTGGTATTATTTTATTCCTTTTAGTTGTTTGAAGTTGACTTTACTTTTAATTAAAAGTTAATTCTTTTACCCTTTTGAGGGGAATAGGGAATATCATTAATCACAATCTCAATTTCGTAAACAACTTCATACTCTATTTTTCCACTCTTAAGGGTGGAATTTTCAAATCAAATCAAATCAAAAATATTTATTGCATGACTACAGGTAAAATTAAATAATATCTTAAGATTATGTTATGTACATTTGTGCTCCATAGTCTACCTATTTCAGGTGTACAATATTAAGTCTTATTTATATTTATCAAATAATCGATACCTTTATCAAATATAATATAATGATTAATTCATTAATGTCATCGTATTTTTTTAAATTATTATTACAATATATGATGTCAGTTTTCTATACCAAAAATACTTTACTTACTACTAAAAATACTTTATTTAACTTTTTCATTATAATTTTGTCTTAGTACTCAATAATTTGTTGAAATAATTAAATAATAAATCTAACCACTAAATATATCATTACTTTATTTAATCTTTGTTTTCTATAAATTCTTGTAAGCTGTAGAAGCATTTATCTAATAACCACGTGTTCAGTTACCTTTTAAATTTTATGTCGTTCATATTATTAAAAGAGTCAGGTATATTATTACAAATTTTTATGGCATTACAGTAAATTCTTTTAGTTCATTGTACTGTTTTTGGATAAAATATACTTGTTATTTTATAAGGCTTCCTGGGATTTTAGATTTTCAAATAAGTATTCATAATTCCGTACAAATAAAGATACCTCTTTAATGTATAAACAGGGTAGTGGCAAAATGCCCAGTTTCTTAAAAAGTGGTCTACAAGAGTCACTCTGAGGAGCCCAACACATAGCTCTAATGCACTTTTTTTGCTTTTTAAATACCCTGCGGATATTTGGGGCGTTGCCCCAGAAAATTATGCCATACGCTAAAACTGATTGTATATATCCATGGTATGTCATCAATCCTGCTTTAACAGACGTGTTAGAAATTATTCTTCTCAAAGGGTAGACAAATTTTGAAAGCTTGGGACAAAGTTCATTTAAATGTGGTTCCCAGCTACAATGAGTGTCAACAGTTATGCCCAAGAATTTTGTTGAATGCACCTCCTGTATTATTTCTGACTCATGTTCTATATTTAATGGTTACGGTTTTTGAAATTTGGAATAAAACTGTATAACATGAGTTTTTAACAAATTAATACTTAATTGGTTACTGTTTAACCATTCCACAATTTTTCCGAGTGTAATGCTAACATCTGATTGATATAAATCTCTGGAAGCACACTTGACCAGTGTGGTGCAGTCATCTGCGAATAATATCGTTGGATTTTGAATATGTTTTGGATGGTCGTTTATATACAACAAGAAAAGAAGGGGTCCTAATATAGTGCCCTGTGGAACACCGCGGCTTATTTCCCTAAATTTGGATCTATTAACTGTCACTATTTTTGTATTATAACAAAAGTTATTTAGTTCTGTGGCTTGTTTCCTATGCGAAATGTATGACTTAAACCAATCAAGAGCCACTCCTCGAATTCCACACCTCTCCATTTTATCTAATAGTATTTTATGATTAACACAGTCAAAAGCCCTTGAAGAAGAATACACATTTCGGCGATATTTACATATCAGTAAATATCGCCGAAATGTGTATTCTTCTGTCTAATGACTCGTGTATTGTTTTCATAAGATGATATATGGCTAGGTTTGTGGATCTATTTCTACGAAAACCATTTTGCTCATTAGCAATAATATTTTATTTATCCAAAAAATTAATAACCCTTTTATCCACAATTTTTTCAAATAATTTTGCGAAAATTGGAATTAGTGCGTGTGTTGTTGATTTTTCGTTGTGTTGTTCACGTGAATGTTGAACCTGTTTAATAAAAATGAATTGTAAAAATCGGTTTACAATTGAGGGAAGATATCACGTAACATAACATAAATGTAAAACCTACAAAAAAAATGTAACAAACAGTCGAATTGAAAACCGCTTCCTTGTTTTGAAGTCGGTAAAAAAATTACAAACCGCAACCTCCGCTGGGTTTCTTGCTGGTTCTACTAAGGATAGAGTTATTTTTATAACCAGTGGTATTTTAAATAATGACTCAATAAGCATTATGTAAAATCTTGTTGTATTTCTATTTCGCGGCTTTACGTGGTAGAGCAACAATGGAGCATATAACAACAGTGTATTACGGCTGCGACACGAATGGCTCGGTTGAAGCGGTGAAGGACCATATAAAATAGCAGCTTAATGCTGCTGTGTTTCGTATTGGGCTCGTAATGAGGCTTTCCATCTTACTCCTTAGGGGTGACAACGCATTTGCATTTAGATTCTTAATCGAGGATAGATGTAATAAAATAATAATGTCCTACAGACCGAGGTCCAATCACCAAAACGGTGACCAATCTCAACAGAGACTAGCCATCTGCGTAGGACAGAACAGATGCCCTCTCTATTTCTTCACTCTCATAGTCCTATTAGACGACAATTCGACATGACCAGAGAGAGATCAGGTGCAAGACCAACAGCTTTACGTGCTTTCCGAGGCACGGGGGTGAAACACCGCCAACTTTCTGACTCCGGGCTGCTACGGCGAATTTCTTGACAGAAAAGTGAATAACTGATTTTTGGCCCGACCCGTGATTTGAACCTCATGATTAGAGTCGAATTTACGACCACTAGACCAATGGGACAGTCAAATAAATATAGAGGATAGATGTAGATGCTTCTGGGCCGCAGCATCCACTTACTGATGGCAAGTAGACTGTGTGCTCGTTTGTCATTATTTATTTTTTGATTCGATTACTAAAAAAACTTTACTCAGAAGTAACAATGCGTATTCATTTTGATTACTACATTAGTTTTGATCGAGAACAGATGTGTCGATGAGCCACAACATCCACTTAAACTGTCGATTAAGAGTGTTGGTAAATATTGGTTAGTTATCTCAGTTATTTTGCTGTACTAAAAAGCTGCCTTGCCTGCTTAGGTTATTCAACTGATTTAAAGTAGTAAGAACGTAGCGTAGCTGAATCCATCCAAATATTGAAACTTCAAGATGAAATTTGGATAAAGATCAAAGTGTATACTATGATTCAAATGGATTACAGTTACATAGAGTTTTGTAAACACTTTGGTCTCATTAAACTTCAGTTCGCCAAACCAAACAAGTTTATGGTTCTAGTAACTGTGGCGATTCTACGTTTTATTAGGCTCTTAGCTCATTATTTCAAAGGAGGTGTGCGTAATTCTAGGTTTATGCTTACTTCAGAGTAGGTACTATCGCGTTAATAATTTTATTTTTTGTAGCCTACTGAAAATCACAACTGCGCTATAATTGCTTTTTAACTCTACATAAAAAAAGGAAGTTCCCAATACGGCTATGTTTACTGTTTTGCTTCTTTTTATATCGAAGGTGTGATATTTTAACAGAAGTCCTATTTGAATTTCGTTTTTTTTTTAAATAACTTTAACCCCCGGCGCAAACAGAGTGATGTTTCATGGTCGGATAATCGGGCGCTTATTTACCTAAAGTACATTTTCTAGCATTAAAGAAAAATTATTATGGACATGCCTTTTTGAATCCCGCATGCGGGAACGGGATTGCTTGAAGGTCCTGAGATTAATAAAAATGTTACCTACGTATAAATATTTCATTGGACCAACTGTAAATTTGATATTTCATTGAATTCGTTCATACTTAAAGATTTTTTTTATTTCATTATAGTCAAACAATTTACAAAGAAAATTTATATGAGAACTTGTTCGTCTACTCTCGCTGTCCACCACTGGCGGACATTGGGAAAAAAAGTGGCCAATCTTCCCGTTAGACCCTACTGGTGGATACTGGAAAAAAAATGAGTTACTTTGTCCCTCAGTGGTGGATATCGAAAGCAAAAAAGTTCCGTTGTCCCCCACTATTGATGTTGTTTTCATGATTATTATATGAAAGCACCCATTTTTAACTAAAATCAAATATAATTCTTAGTTTTTAACATAATATAAAGGTCGGTTTTATTATAATATTAGGTCTTTACATATGAAATTGGCGTTTTGTACGGGGGGAATATAAAGTCATTTTTTTTTGTAAAATATATTTAATTAATCAAAGTATGCACCGTTGTTATCTATGTACTTTTGTCATCTCATAGGTAGTTCATTGATCCCTTTACTAAAAAAACCATGGGGTCGAGAATCAATAAACTCTTTGAAGGCGGTTTGGACTGCCGCATCGGAGTTGAATTTTTTTCCTTGTGAGAAGTTGTCCAAATTCCGGAAAAAATGGTAATCTGTTGGAGCAAGTTCCGGGAATTACGGTGGATGTCGCAGACATTGCAATTGTAGCTCATCTAACTTAGTGGTTGTTTGTTGTGCAGTGTGTGGTCTTGCGTTGTCGTGAAGCAGCAGTGGCCTAGAGCGATTGACCAATCTCGGTTGTTTAGCAGCTAGTTCTTCCTTCATGGTTCGCAGTTGCTGACAATAGATATCTGCCGTAATCGTTTGGCCAGATTTTAGAAAGCTGTAGTGAACGACACCGGCGCTAGCCACCAAACACTCACAAGTAACTTTTTCTGAGTCAAATTTCGTTTAGGCAGGATTTGGCTGGGTCTCCAGGGTTCACCCATTGCGACTAGCGCTTCCGATTATCCTACACTATCCACTTTTCATCACAAGTAATGATTCGATTTAAAATCCCTTCATTATTGTGTCGGTTGAGCAAAGTAACACAGCAGTCGACACGTGTTTGCAAGTTCGATTCACTCAATTCATGAGGTACTCATCGTTCAAGTTTTTACTTTCCTGATTTGCTTCAAGTGGATTGATACAGTTTTATCACTTACCCCTAAGCCTGCAGCTATCTCTGAAGTGCTTTGTGAAGGATTCGCTTCCACAATAGCCTTTAATTCTTTTAATTTCCCCTTTGGTCTCCGGCCGTCCACGGGGTTGGTTCTGAAGGTCGAAATTTCCAGAACGAAAACGTTGAAACCAAAAACATACCGTGCTTTTGCGACACCAGCGCCGTACACATCATTAATCCTTCGAGCTGTTTCTGCAGCACTGGTGCCACGGTAGAACTCGTACTCGTAAATATACCGATATTTCATGTTTTCCATTGTGCGGTAATAAGCGACGCCAAAGAATAAAATAATGCGGAAAAAACAAATAAATGACTGTTTTCAAAACTCAAATGTACCAGCTAAATGAATTTATAAATTTGAATTTGAAATTCTTAACCAAAGAGGAGATATTTCAGATCAAAGTGGTCAGTACGACAAAACGCTAATTTCATATGTAAGGACCTAATATAAAGAGTTTCACGACGTTGACACGTCTGCGTTTGGTTGATGTGAACATGACGCAAATACGTTTACATCTGAAGATGTAAACGTATTTGACCTCAGATTCTACTTGTTTAGAAGTTTTTTTACGAAGTACATTCATTGAATTAAAATAAATAATCAAAATTTTCTAAATTATCAGTGTTTAAACTATTTCTCTTAACATTTAAATTCAATTAAATAAATTTGATATAGAAGTTAAGGTAAATAAGCGCCGATTCTGATGTTATAAGTTTGACCGCTATGTGTGTCTGTCTGTGTATCTGTCTGTGGCACCGTAGCTCTTAAACGGGTGAACCGATTTGGGTGTGGTTTTTTTATTTGATAACAGGTTTTCTAGCGGTAGTTATTAGACATGTTTTATCAACATCGGTTTAGCCGTTTGAAGATCATCAGCTCTTTTTGTTTCGGGGTTTATTAAAATTTTCAATTTAAGTTATGTATAGAAGTAAACGAGCAGACTGTCCACCTGATGGTAAGTGGATACTGTGGCCCATAGACATCTACAACTATCTTCTATTAAGAATCAAAATGCAGATGAGTTGTTAATCCTGAGGACTAAGATGGGATGCCTCGTTTCTAACATTATTCTGCTGTTTCTCGGTATTCTCTTTGAGTAAGAGCCATGATATAGTTGCAGCATGACTCTACCACGTTTTTCCCCAATAGTTGTAAATTCTTCGACATTTTGTCAGTTTTAAGAATTTAATGCATTAGCAGTATAAGAAAGTATTTCAATTTGTTCGATTTTTATCGTTAGAAGTTTAAATATTTAAAAATACTTATCAATGGTTGGAACGCATTAATACACGTGTTTATTTATCGCTACCTTGACTTTAGTATTTGAAGCTTTTGTATAGATTTAATATGTTTTGAAGTGTGCAGCAATCCAATGTTACAAAAGCATTCTGACGAAACGCAGCCATGTTTAAAAGCCAGTCTGACGTCAATCCTACGTGTAATATGACATAGTACTATCCCACGCGTTACAACTTACAATGCTCACATACTAACTTCCAAGCGGAGGAAGTTTTTTTAATCATTCGGTAGTTAGTAGGAGTTATTTTTTGGTAGGAGTCCGTCTGGGTCGGTATCACCTTCTTACCTATTTCTACCGACAAGACGTAATGCGTATTGCCTGCTCTGCCTGCTCTGTTCCGGTCTGAACTGTATAGAGAGCCAGTACAATTACCGGCAGTGAGGCAACTTTCCTCCTCCTTCCTTCAACTTTAGTCCTCAGGGGTGACAATCTGTGGCCTTCTTTACTTGAAGTTGGTTCCAGATAGACTGCACTAGCCACTTACCAACAGGTGGACTGTAAGTTTGTTTGTCACTTAAGTTTTATACAAAAAAGTTAATGCTTTTCAATCCATTATTAAAATTGGTAAAGCTATCATTAGTATCTAGAAAAGTATATATATAGTCCTCCTCATCGATTTCGATGACGGCGACCCTAGAAATTAGGATATTTCCTATCATGAGCCCTGATATGGCTTGCTAGGCCGAACTTGGTCTTAAAAGCTCTTTAACATGCGTGGCAGTAGAGTTGTCCAGCTGAGGTGTATGTGTAGGAGGCCTAGGTCTCTTTGCGCAGTTGGCGTTTTCGTCTAAAGTCTTGAGGTGGCTTCGAATGATTTTATACTTTTGAAGATGGTCGACCGCCAAGATGACCTTTCTGCTGCAAGCTGCTCCCAACACGCGGGGTCGATAGCGCAAGCGTTAAGGTGTCTTTGAACACATCCTTATAGCGCAAATGCTGGCCACCGTGCTTTCGTTTACCTTCCGCCATCTCTGAGTAGAAAACAGCTTTTGGTAAACGTCGGTCATCCATGCGAAGGACATGCCCACACCATCTGAGCTGACGTAGCATTAAAAGAGCTTCCATACCGTACATCCCAGAGCGACGCAGAACCTCAGAGTTAGGAACATGGTCCTGTCACTTGATCTTTAATAGAGTTCTTAGACACCTTAGGTGGAAAGAGTCAAGTTTTATGTCTCATTTGTAAAGGCACCATGTCTCTGCGCTATATAAAAGGACAGGAATGATAAGTGCCTTGTAGACACTAATCTTTGTCTCCAGCTTTAGATCATGGGACTTCCAGACACGATCAGTGAGTCGCCCGAAATTGGCAGCAGCATTAGCAATACGAGATGGTATCTCCGAAGCTAAGGTGTTGTCACGCCGGATATTGCTACCAAGATATTTAAAATGAGCGACCTCATCTAGTGGTTTCCCATCTAGATTTAGCGCTGTTGATCATCTTACCACCCTGGGTGGTTGTTTTAGACTTGAGTCTTAGAAGCGCTTATTACTAGGCCAAATTGTTGACAAGATCGATATAATGCGTCAACGTAGCTTTGGAGATGCACCATACTAGTCACAGTAATAACAGTCAGCGTAAAGAATCTCTAATATGGAGAGTCTTTGGACTTTGGATTTTACTCTGAATCTTGAGATGTCAAACACACCATTTTCAGTTCTGATATTAAGCTGGATTTGGTTGCTACAACACTTTAATGCGTCTCATAACAGCCGAAAAATATATGGCGAAGAGTGTTGGCGCCGTGACGCATCCTTGCTTTACTCCACTTGTGATTTGGATTTCAGAAAGTTCGTATTCGTGCTGAACCTGCGATTTCATACCAATATGGAATTGGCGAATTAGGTTGACGAACTTTTCGCTAGAAAAGTAATATACTGTCATAGTAATTTACTATTTATACATTTTTCTTTATAGAATCGGGTGACAAACGAGCACACAGTCCACCTGATGGTGAGTGGATGCTGTGGCCCATAGACATTTACATTTATCTTCGATTAAGATCAAAATGCAGATGCGTTGTCACCCCTGAGGACTACGAGGGAATACCTCGTTTCCAGTAAAAAGGGTCTCCGGTTCTCTACACTCAGCAAACGAAACAGCAGCATTAAGCTGCTATTTTACGCTGGTATTCTGTGAGAGCGTGGTCCTTCCCCGGTCGAGCCGACCCCCCTTTCATAATTTAGCTGCAGCGTGGCTCTACCACGTAAAAATTATTTTTATTACATATGAATAAATTTGAAATATCTCTGTGTAATATTAAACTAATTGGCTTTTATTATGTTCAGGGGTTATTTGTATGGTATTAAGACATAAATAACTATTTTTAACACTCTTTTATCAACTTCGCCTGTCCTATGTATCTATCTATCCTACGTAATCTTTTAATGTAATTTTCACCAACTCGTAGACAGCCGATTGACTTGAAAATTTGGACCGGTGACAATACAATAATTTCATGACAATGACCTAGTGTTTTCACTATGATCATCACAGCTCATGATCAATGTGTGTGGTTTAAGTTTCTTTAAACTCTAATATTATTAAAATTTTTGTCTGTCTATCTGTCTTTCTTTCCGGGCTAATCTTGGGAATGGCTGAGCAATGCCAGGAGGGGTTTAAGCAATATTTTATACGAAATAAATAAATAAAGCAAAAACGAAAAATTGATATGATAAATGGCCTGGGCTGTGCGACTCGCAAAGCTATACAAATAAATAAAATAGAAGTGTCTGTTTGTATTGTAATGTCGAAATAACACCTTTTACTAATGCATATGAAAGTATATACCTACTTATGATACTTATAACAATAACATTTTTTTAAATTTTTGTCTGTCTGTTTGTCTGTCTGTCTGTCCGTTTGTTCCGGCTAATCTCCGAAATGGCTGGACCGATTTTGACGGGACCGTCACTGGTAGATAGCTGATGTTATAATAAAATGAAATTCAATCGCAATAAATTCCACGCGGACGAAGTCATGGGGACCAGCTGGTAACAAATAAGAATAGTAATTTTGTTTTTATATAATAATGGTGACAAGCCAGCACACAGTCCACTTGGTGGTAAATAGATGCTGTGGTTCATAAACATCTAAGTCTATCCTCGATTAAAAATGTAGAATGCGTTTTCATGCTTGAGGACTAAGATATGGATAATGCCTCGTTTCCAGTGGAAAGAGTCTGGTTCTCTGCACTTACCATACGTAACAGCAGCATCAAACTGCTTTTTCACGACGGTTTTCTATTCAGTGAATGTTAGTGGCTTATATTTATTCTTCTTATTTAACGGCATTTTATATCCACCACCGAAACCATAACTTTTAAGGAATGCCCCCACATTTCTTAAAAGATTTTGCTAAGTGTTCGTGCTGGATGGGATTGTTGGTCGCTGAACTGATATGCAAAGACTCCAGACTCGAATTTCCATATTGTTCGAGATTGTCTCTGAATTCTGCCTTAGCCTCCACAATGCTATCCTCCGCCAACCATCCCTGAAATTTAGTTTCGTAATACCACATAATAAATAATAGTACAAGAAGTAATACCTGTTTTGTTTATGTTTAGTTATTTGTTTTTGACTATTTTTTATGTGGGTATTGAAATGTAGCTTTGGATTAAGACGATAGTATACCAGATAACATATATGGTTTACAGGTAGAGTATGATATCCGGTTGAACAACAAGTAATGTTAAATTAGCTACAGTAATGACATTTTCGTAAGTCAAAAATTATACTACCTACATGTAAAAGTAAGTTCAGCAAATCAAAAATGATTTTTGCGCTATGCAATGAAATATAAATACTTTGGTTAGTATATATGTTCGTTAGTCATTTTATTATATTAAGATTCGTCTAAAACAGTCGATTGCCAGGTCATCATTATATCATCAGCGTATTTTTAGTTATTTGTTACTAATTTAAAGTTCTATTTAAATATTTTCGGATACAGAGCCATCTGCCGACAAAAGTGGTTATTATTACGCTTCTACGGATACTTAAATGGAATCAGACTCAAACCAATAAGCCGGCATCTCACTATCTTGTTGCACCACTAGATGGCGCAAATACTCATATCAGAAGTTTGTTTGTCATATAGTGTGTGAAGATGTCGCTGTTTTTATTTCATAAAAAAGTCTATTTTACTTTAAATTGTTGTTTTCGTAATTACGTAAATTAACGTGCAATGAAAAATGATACTTATTATTCTCGTCGCCCTACACCATAATTTCAAAGTCGTTCAGGTTCAGCGTTTAATTTGAAATAGGTATATTTGGTGTTTCTCTAGTGGGTAAGATTCGTAAAAAATAAATCAATCAGGGTCATCGCCTTTGATACCTACTTGAAACAGAAGAGGCAATGGGCTGGATGCCTCTCGCAAAAGTATTAGGTCCTTACATATGAAATTAGCGTTTTGTCGTACTGACCACTTTGATCTGAAATATCTCCTCTTTGGTTAAGAATTCCAAATTCAAATTTATAAATTCATTTAGCTGGTACATTTGAGTTTTGAAAACAGTCATTCATTTGTTTTTTCCGCATTATTTTATTCTTTGGCGTCGCTTATTACCGCACAATGGAAAACATGAAATATCGGTATATTTACGAGTACGAGTTCTAACCGTGGCACCAGTGCTGCAGAAACAGCTCGAAGGATTAATGATGTGTACGGCGCTGGTGTCGCAAAAGAAAGCACGGTACGTTTTGGTTACAACGTTTTCGTTCTGGAAATTTCGACCTTCAGAACCAACCCGTGGACGGCCGGAGACCAAAGTGGAAATGAAGAATTAAAGGCTATTGTGGAAGTAGATCCATCACAAAACACTTCAGAGATAGCTGCAGGCTTCGGGTAAGTGACAAAACTATATTAATCCACTTGAAGCAAATCGGCAAAGTAAAAAACTTGAACGATGGGTACCTCATGAATTGAGTGAATCGAACTTGCAAACACGCGTCGACTGCTGTGTTACTTTGCTCAACCGACACAATAATGAAGGATTTTAAATCGAATCATTAGTTGTGATGAAAAGTGGATACTGTACGATAATCGGAAGCGCTCGTCGCAATGGCTGAACCCTGGAGACCCAGCCAAATCCTGCCCTAAACGAAAATTGACTCAGAAAAAGTTACTTGCGAGTGTTTGTGGACTAGCGCCGGTGTCGTTTACTACAGCTTTCAAAATCTGGCCAAACGATTACGGCAGATATCTATTGTCAGCAACTGCAAACCATGAAGGAAGAACTAGCTGCTAAACAACTGAGATTGGTCAATCGCTCTACACCACTGCTGCTTCACGACAACGCAAGACCACACACTGCACAACAAACAACCACTGTTAGATGAGTTACAATTGAGTGTCTGCGACATCCACCGTACTCCCCGGACCTTGCTCCAACAGATTACCATTTTTCCGGAATTTGGACTACTTCTTACAAGGAAAAAATTCAACCCGATGCGGCAGTCCAAACCGCCTTCAAAGAGTTTATTGATCGCCCCATGGTTTTTTAGTAAAGGGATCAATGAACTACCTATGAGATGGCAAAAGTGCATAGATAACAACGGTGCATACTTTGATTAATTAAATATATATATATGTGTGTTCACTGTGCGTGAAGTCGTCTACTGTCTACTATTGTTTATCTATTCGTAACTATCTGGCCGGATACTAATTGGCCAACTAGGCCGCATACCGGGCGAAGTAGACCGAATACCAAATATCCGTTGCGTCTCTAATTTATCTAAATTGGAAATATTTTTTTATACTTATCAAATGGTGCTCCAACTTGTAATATACACCAATATGATACTCTATATTAGGTAATGGGAAAAATAATGGAATAGAGCATCACAAGTCTACTTAACTGAGAAATCTGCAATCCCCAGTTCATTGTGCGATCTTTTGCATGTCAAAATAATTATTGATTAGGAGAATGCGATCAACATCTCGTTGTTAAATTCAGGTTCAAGTTTTCCCCGTTCAATCTTAGTCAGTATCCTTATTAATTAACGATAATAGTTCTCATGACCTCACAGGTTCCTGGAATACTTTTCCTGGAATAAGGGTGACAAACGAGCACACACTCTACCTGATGGCAAGTGGATCCTGTGGCACAATGACATCTACATATCTATCATCTTTATTTATTTGACTGCCTCCTTGGTCTAGTGACCGTAACCGCGAAACCTGTTCACGAGAATCGAATCTACATCTACATCTATATACTCGATTAAGAATCAAAATGCAGATGCGTTGTCACGCCTGTGGACTAAGATGGAGTGCCTCGCTTTGAATAAAAGCAGGTTCCAGTTCTCTACACTCGCCATACGAAACACAGCAGCATTGAGTTTAGAGCATGCAATACCGTTATATCGTTACCGCAATTTCGCGAATTTCGCGCTGTATTTCAGTATACAGATGCGAATTTCGCGGTATTAAAAACGAACTCGGTATGAAACCGGAGGAACAATAGGTAAATATCTGGAGACTGTGTGTAACTAACTGCTAAGCATTCCACCAACGAGCGTAGAAGCTGAGAGAGCATTTTCAGCTGCTCGATACATACAACTCTGTAAAAAGTATCGAATATGTCAATAAAAAGACCCGCGTAAAAGAGGTCGTTCTAATTTTTTACTGCATGTTGGTAGCACTGTACTGATTTAGCGCGCAAAGTTTGAGCGGGATCTGTCATTTAATTTGTTTTAAACTACACTTTTGTTGGTCATAGTTTTGAGTTATCGGCGATTTTTACAATGGAAAATATTGTTGAACAAAGAGTGTGCCTTAAATTTTGTGTTTCGAATGATATTTCATGTGGTGAATCACTAAAATGTTGCGAAATACCTACGGCGAATCGTGTATATCGAAAACAAGGGCTTATGAATGGTATAAGGCTTAAAGAAGGTCGAGAAGTAGTAGTAGACTTGCTCGTTCTGGTAGACCTTCAACCGCTACGACCAAAGAAAACATCGACAAAATCAAGAAGCTAGTGCTCGAAAATCGACGTATGAGTCTGAGAGAGTTGGCTAGTGAGGTGAACATATCTTTTAAGTCCGTCCACAACATTCTCATTGACATTTTAGGCATGAAACGCGTCGCCGCTCGACTAGTTCCAAAAGAGCTCAATTTTGTTCAAAGAGCGCAGCGAAAGCATGTCGCTGAAGACATGGTTTCGAGCTTCTACGGATCCGACCTTTATGAAACGTATAATAACTGGCGACGAGACATGGGTTTATGAGTACGACATGCAAACAAGCCAACAGGCTTCAGAATGGCGTCTCGAAAACGAGCCGAAACCCAAAAAACCGCGGCAAAGTCGCTCCAAAATCAAGGTGATGCTGACAGTTTTTTTTGACTACCGTGGTGTGGTTCACTCCGAATTCCTTCCAAAGGGAGAAACAGTGAATAAAGAATATTATTTAGGCGTCATGAAGCGTTTGCGTGAGAGTATCCGCCGAAAACGTCCAGATTTGTGGCAACACAACTCATGGATGCTGCACCATGATAATGCACCATCACACACAGCCATTATAGTGAAAGAGTTTTTAGCGAAACATTCAACAAAAGTTCTCGACCAAGCACCGTATTCACCTGATATGGCTCCGTCTGACTTTTATTTCCCAAGTTAAAATTACCACTTCGAGGAAAACGTTTTGAGTCGATAGAAGCCATAACAAAAAATTCGCTGAATGAGCTAAAGGCCATACCGCAAATAGCCTATGAAAATGTATGGAAGACTGGGTGAAGCGTTGAGATGTTGTATTGCAAGCGATGGGGCCTACTTTGAAGGCGATAAAATAAATTTAGATGAATAATTTGTATTTTTGTTTTATTGACAAATTCCCGATATTTAGTACACAGAATGTATGTAATAAAATTAGAAGTTCTTTAAATGATGAGACAGTGGATATGCTTTGCTTTTTACATAAACATTTCCAAGGTAAACATTAAGATTAGGGTTGTATGTGTGATTAATTGTAGTTATCTCATGTTAGTGTTTTAATTTAACCCCAATAAAAATTTTTTTTATTTATGAATTGTTTAGTTAAACCGCCATTAAAGGATTTTTAATTTCGCAATGTCGCAAATTTTGCGATATTACAAGTTCCGATACCGCAATATTGCGGTATTGAAAATATACCGCGGCATTGCATGCCCTAATTGAGTTGCTAGTTCACGCTGGTATTCCGTGAGAGCGTGGTCCTTTGACTCGAGCCGGTCGAGCCGACACATTCGTGCTGCATCCAAAACATAGCTGTTTTGCGGCTCTACCACGATACCTCTATTCACAACATAGTTCACATCACAACATATTAGTTTAGTCCCAAATAAAATCACACAATCTCGACCCAATAGGTCGTACTGGAGTCGCGTCAATGATAAATTTTATATTCAAACTCATCGCACCGTCTACAGGAAAGAACAGAACAACGTCTTCTGAGCTAGCTATTATTATATTATTCTATTATAGGAAAGGCAAAGGTTGTTAAGAGTGTGCATAGATAACTGATAAACTTTAAAATTCAAGCAGTATAAAGAACTGCGCAGACAACTAGCTTAGTTCATTCAACAAGTCATAGTCGCTGTCGGCATTATGTCCGTCGTAGTAATTATTTTAGTACAAGCTAGATGGTGATGTTGAAGCGAGGCTGCCCTATGTCGCATCGTGATGGGCAGTGTTGCTGTTGGTTTGCATACTTCTTCTATTTTGATGATATACCTGTATATTGTATTTAATTCGAATGCGTTCCATGATTTTTTTTACGTGGTAGAGCCATGCTGCAGCTATATTAATAGTATAGTTGTAGCACGAATGGGTCAGCTCGACCGGGGAAGGACCACGCTCTCACAGAATACCAGCGTAAAATAACAGCTTCATGCTGCTGTGTTTCGTATGGTGATGTAGAGAACCGAAGACCCTTTTTACTGGAAAAGAGGCATTCCATCTTAGTCCTCACGGCTGACAACGCATCTGCATTTAAATTCGCAAACGAAGATAGATGTAGATGTCTATGGGCCACAGCAACCACTTACCATCAGGTGGACTGTGTGCTCGTTTGTCACCCTTATTCTATAAAAAAAATGAATATTTTATAACGTAAAGTCGTTACTAAATAGTGTTCATTTATTTTAACAGTTAAGAGTATTATCTAACATTAGCGATCAATGTTCTGAACATTTCGATTGGAACAGTAAAGCACCGTTAGTTTGAGTCTTAAATTTTCCCTCACGTCAATTCAGTATGTCTGTTTTTTTACGACAGGAGTTTTTGTGTTACGGATTAAGAAAAATTTTGTGTTAATTCTCACAGGTAATAAATCAACGGTCCTTTTTGAACGCTGTTTTTAACTTTTAAACTCTGTAGTTACGAAGTCTTTTAATTTTGCATTGATTGTACGCAGACTCCAATACGCAGAGGCCCAATTCTCCCCCATCAACATGGTAACGGAATTAAATCTTAGACTACCCCAGGAGGGTACCAGCACCCTGGAGAATCCTCGCTGAGCATCCACGACCATGCTACTCCACTCCTGAGCGTGGGTGCTCAGGCTGCCCCGCGTATTCTGGGGCAAACTGAGCAACAAGACCAAGGCGACCCCTGCCACAAAATCCGTGGATTTCTGCAACATCAGGGACTTCACTCGAACCTAAACGCCGTCCACTACCATCTCGAGACGGCGAAGCCGGCCTTGCTCTTTCTGACCGAGACGCAGGTGTCCCTTCGGCTGATACTTCGTATCTCTCCTACCCGGGGTACAAATTGAACACCTTTGTGCCTCGGGCTGGAGTTTGCGTATACGTCAGAGAGGACATCTGTTCTCGACGCCTCGGCAGTCTTGAAGATTCGGACCTGTCCATCCTTTGGCTACGCGTAGATAGCGACGATCATCCGCGCGTCTACGGTGCGTCTATAGGTCCCATAGCGGTAATGCCAAAACAGACCGACTCATCGACCACGTCCAAATGGCTACAGATTCTTGCTACAACAGGTCCCATCCGCAGAGATCGCTGACGATAATTTAGTAGGAGGTAGGACTTCTTTTTTGCCTAGGCTTGCGTCTGGGTAGCTTCTTAATTTGTATACGAGTCAAGAACAGCCGGAAGCCGGAAGGAATAGAGAGCCAATATAATTACAGGCTGTGAGATTTCTGTTTTGTGGTGTTCATTAAATTCATATTCATTCATTCTATTTTACAACAGTTTTACAACAACACAACAGTATGACTGCCTCGTTTGTCTAGTGGTTGTAGTAGTGCGACTGCTGATCATGAGGTCCTGGGTTCGAATCCCGGGTCGGGCAAAAAAAATCAGTTATTGAGCTTTTCCATCAAGAAATTCTCAGTAGCCGCCCGGAGTTAGGAAGCTGGCGGTGTCTCACCCCCGTGCCTCGGAAAACACGTAAAGCTGTTGGTCCTGCGCCTGATCTCTCTCCGGTTGTATCGGTTTACCTTCCCATCGGTCTATGAGAGTGAGTGAATAGAGAGTGCACCTGTGATTGCGCATACACTTGGGCACTATAATCCTGTCCTGCGCCGATGGCTAGTCTCCATTGACACTGGCCGCCGTGACCGAAATTCGGTCTGGAGGACATTATTACAACAGTATTGTCTTATTGTAACACTCACAATGCAGGTTCTTTTGACACCGAAAACGAGCTTACTCCCTTTTAAAAGACCGGCAACGCACCTGCGATGCCCCTGGTGTTGGAGTTGTTCATGGGCGGCGGTTGACACTTAACAAAAAATCAAAAAAGCCGAGCGGTAATATTAGTAAAAAAATTGGCTCTGGTTGGATTTGAATCTTAAACTCAGGAAAGTACGCGGTCTGCTTAGCTGTGCTGTATTTTACTTATAAATAATGAAACCACACTCATACTAAAAATACCAATACTCCGAAACGTTGGAAATTTCCCAGTTTTATTGATATTATGCGTAAGAAATGTTACGCCAGGTAAACACGGATTTGTTGATTTGTGTTTTATATAGACAATAAACACATCGTGCATAGGCGGTATAAGAATATCCACTAATCCATGTCGTCAATTGGGTGTCGTAAGAGATGAAAGAGGGAAACAAACTAGAAGATGGGCAGCAGCGTTTTCTACTAACATCTAGAAAGTTAAAAAAAAACTGCGGTGGTCAAACCATCTGCCAAGCGTGGCAACTTGGCAAATGTAATTTTTTTATTAAGCTTATTAAGCCAAAAATACCACCCACTTAGCTATTTCTGCCACCAAATAGGGTAACTACTACTATCTGTATCTTTCTTTATTTGAAGTAGGTTGCAGGTGTCCATGCGCTGCCATATCCACTTACCGTCAGATGGACTGTAAGTTCGTTAGTCACTTAATTTTTTTTGAAGAAACTTATCAGGCACACGGATCGTAAATACAAAATACAGGCTTTATCATAATCTGTGTAAAATACCCAGCACTAATAAATTAAAAAATAAGCAAAGCGTGATGTTTAAGGCAAAATGCCTTTTTATTACCACATTTGTATTAACTCGCTTTCGTGTATGTCTGTTCGGGTCAATTTAGTAATTGATTTTAAACTAACTTCCCGATGAGCTTGAGACTTGGAATTTTGAACATAGCTCAGAATCGAATGACAATGTAAAAAGAAAAACGTGACATATTAAAGTATATTTTTTTTAATTTCTCTTGTTATGTTATACGTCCAGTAGTACTGGGATGATTTAATATTGATTTCTCTAGGGATTTGACCACAATTTATTAAACATGCGTAATCAAACCCATAAGTTGAATCTATCAACCGCATCATCCGAGTGCCGTGAACCGTTCTAAGATACGTAGACTGTGTAGTAACCACAGTTCATACTATTTTAAGATTCGACGAATTCCGCGCGTTGCAATTTCATCACTGTCGATTCGGATAAATTTCTGGTATAAGTGCCTGTATATTTTTGTCACTGTTCAAATGGCTGCAAAGGTCGGGGTCGTATAATTGTGGCTACCATTTCAGCGCGTTAAATAAAACCAATTTTACGGATTTTATTGCGTTTAATTTTACCTTTTCTAATTCCCGACGTTTCGGGCACTTAACGGAGGGGACTGAGGTGTTTTACATCCTGATGTCAAAGTTAACGAAGGCTACCTTCAACTTTTAAATATTAATAGATCGGACAAAAATTAATATTTAAAAGTTGAAGGTACTTTATTTCAGTGTGTTTCATTTTACGTCACACTTTAGGTGGTAGGTTTACTTTTCTGCCTACTTCTACCCTCTTACTTATTTCACAAGCAGCAATTCGTGCACTGCTGTGTCCCGGTAAGAAGGGTAGAGAGCCAGTATAATTACAGGTTACGTGGCATTGACGGCTCCGTGGTACAGTGGCTTAGCAACGCGGCGCTGAGGCCCGCGGGTTCGCATCCCGCACAGAACAAGTATTTATATGCCCCTACAAGTAATTGTTTCGGGTCTGGATAAAAATCCCCGAACCTACAACGACCCGAAACAATTACTTGTCCTTGTGAAATTTATGTATGTAAACTGCCTCCACGATGCAGGAGATAATCGTAGTGTAGGGTAACGTTTTTAAAAAAGAAAAAAATCTTAGTCTTCAGTGGTGTCAACGCATCTGCATCCTTCATTGTTCATGGGCTACAGTTGCCGCTTACCGTCAGGTCGACTTTTAGTTCGCTCATCACATAAATTTTATTAAAAAATATTACAGTTATTATCGGAGTAAGTGGGGTACCTTAATGAGATGGTAGGTGGTAACTTTGAACGAAGAACTCATTTTTTTTAATAGAATGGGAATGACAAACGAGCACATAGTCCACCTGATAGTAAATAGATGCTGTAGCCCATAGACATCTACATTTTTTTTTGATTAAGAATCAAAATGCAGATGCGTTGTCATCCCTGAGGACTACGATGGAATGCATCGTTTCTAGTAAAAGGATCTCCGGTTCTCTACACTCACCATACCAAACACAGCGGCATTAAGCTACTATTTTATGCTCGAATTCTGTGAGAGCGTGGTCCATTTCTACAGTTATATTATAATTGTAGCACGAATAGATCGACTCAACCGGGGAAGGACCTAACCTAACCTAACCTAAAAAAAAACACCGTAGCATACCTTTCTTAATCCTGGTCACAACGTCATACAAACTGCAAGTTTATTTTATCACGCAATTGCTCAGCCTGTCATTAGGAGTCACCCCTGGTAATCTGTTCCCTTTCCACTGGTATTCTATGAGGGCGTGGTACTTTCCCGGTAAAGCCGACCCAATCGTGCTACAACTATATAGCTGCAACATGGCTCTACCAAGTATAAAATGTTTACCGCGACTATTTTTAACATATTATGCTGTTTTATTTTACATACATATACATATAGTACATAGAACATTATAGGTATATTATAAACGCATCCGTGCATGTTTATAGTTGGTGAAAATGCAAGTACGTGCCACTTTACAGCCGACGTAAATAAAGCCCACTTGAGTTATTTATTGGACAGCTTTCATGCCGGTGATTTTAATGAAATACTACATCTGGACTCGTCGAGTCATAAACTGGTGAAACTGTATTAAAGGGACAAGAGATTGTAATTACATGTCAAAAAAACAACGTTTGAAACGTACGACCCATTGTCTTTTGTTCAGCAAATATTCTAAAAGCCGTAGCTGTAGTTTCTACTTAGACCAATGGTCTAAGAGTTTCTAATATGTATCAGTATCAGGTACTCTTTCTCTTCTATTTATGCTGCAGAAGTGACTGGCAGAGTCGTACTGTTAGGAGGGCCGCTCTGAAAGTGTTTTAAAAAAAACTTTTACTCGTTCCCGGAAGTTCTTTTGGTTTATTTCCACAATATTAAAATAATACAAAAAAATTACCAAAGCCGCGAACGGCGTGTGCGATATGCACTAAATATGGGTTGGAACTGCACTGCCTCGATTACCTCAAACACTACGCTTTTATATTAAATAAAATAATGGAGTCAGCGCTTTTAACTATCTAGGGTTGGACATAAAAGTACGTATGGCAGTTCACTACAATGTCCCTACCTTATTTTAATGTATAGTAGCGAATGTTAGGTATGGCAGAAAAAACAAGAGAATTAAGAAGAATGGTACGGGTGCCTCCGAATGATAGCGGTGAGCAATTGTGTTATGAGAGCATAGTGTAGTTTGCATGGAGATGTTATGACCAGAATTAAGAAAGGAATGCTTCGGTGTTTTTCTTTTTAAAATTAAAGTGACAGAATACAGTTCACCTAATGATAACTGGTTTCTGCAGCCCTAGGATATGTGCAACCAACTTTAACCAAAAAAAGGCTTTTTTAAATATAGGATAAGGGTGACAACCGAGCACACAGTCCACCTGATGGTAAGTGGTTGCTGTATCACATAGACATCTACATCTATCCTCGTTTGCTAATCATAATGCAGATGCGTTATCAGCCGTGAGAACTAAGATGGAAAGCCTCTTTTCCAGTAAAAAGGGTCTCCGGTTCTCTACACTCACCATACGAAACACAGCAGCATTAAGCTGCTGTTTTACGCTGGTATTCTGTGAGAGCGTGGTCCTTCACCGGTCGAGGTGACCCATTTATGCTACAACTATACAATTAATATAGCTGCAGCATGGCTCTACCATATACCGTATAAGATGCGTTGTCACCTCTAATGACTAAGATGTAATTCTTCACAGCCTGTAATTATACGAACTCTCAATAACATTTAGATCGGGAGACAGCAGTATCCGCACTGCTGCTGGGTGTCAGAAATAGCTAAGATGGTGGTACTTACACAGACGAACTCCTAGGCAGGAAATAACCCTAGCCACTTAGCAATAATAGGTTTGGTCGCGTGGCAAGAATGAAAGAGGAAAGAGTGACAAAGCAAATTTATACTGCAGAAGTGAGCGATGGAGTAGGAAAGGGACGGAAGTTTATCTAGCGAATTGGTGTGATTGGTTATTAAACGCAATAAAATCCGAAAAAAAAATTGTTTTATTAAATATGTAATTACAATATTTGCAAATCTTCCCTAAGATCCCTGTCCAGTTGTGGACTTATACAGGCCGATAGTCATAGTGTAGTGAATATCAAACAGATTTAAACACGAATATTCGGTTCACTCTAAGATTTTATCTAAGATTTTATCGCGTTTAATTTTAACTTTTTTCATTCCCAACGTTTCAGGCACTTTCCAGCACCCACGGTCACGGAGGGGATTGAGGTGTTTGACGTCCCGATATCATACTTAACGAAGGCTACCTTCAACTTTTAATTATTAAGTTTTGGTTCTATTTACGCAGAACGAGTTAACAGTAGCGCAGTGACTTAACAATGAGTTCCAGCGCTGAGGGCCGCGGGTTCGAATCCCGCACGGAACAAGTATTTGTATGGCCTACAAATAATTGCTCCGGGTCTGGATGTTAGTCCTTGTGCAATTTATGTATGTAAACTGCTCCCACGATACAGGAGAAAATCCTAGTGTGGAGGTAACGTTTTAAAAAAATGTTTATATTTAAGCATAGCGAACTCGAGCACTGCAACTATACCTCCGTGGTTTGCGCTGTATTTAATTGTATTGTAGAATTTTATGGGTAATAAACAAATTTAAAAAAATAGGCTGTAACGGTAACAACAATGAATATTATGTTTTCTTATATTTACGAGAAGACTACACATTTAAATGAAACTATTTTTTACGGATTCTATCGCGTTTAATTTAACTTTTTAATTCCCGACGTTTCGGGTGCTTTACAGGACCCATGGTCACGGGGGGGACTGAGGTGTTTGACGTCCCGATGTCATAGTTAGCCCGGCTACCTTCAGTTTTTGAATATTAATTTTTGCTCCGATCTATGCAGAATGAGCTTACAGTATCTTGAAGTCTTGCAGTGGTATACTTGGGTTTGGATTTAATTTTGTTAATTATAGGATCCCAAGCAGATGGCAGCACTCATCCATCTTCTCTATTGAAATTAGGATGTTTTTTAATTTCAATAGCCTCGCGAATCATCTTTGGTAGGAATCGGTGTTCTTTTGCGAGGATTTGTGGTCTATCAAATCTAATGTAATGGCGGGGACGATCTTGAACATGTTCACAAACTGCAAACTTCGCGATACGTCGGTGCTTCAAGTCAGCTATATGTTCTTTTCGCGGGTTTTTATAGATATTTTTGTTTGTCCTATGTAAGAGAGACCACATTCACAATCCAGCTTGTACACTCCTGCATCTTGTAGAGGGATAGACACTTGACGGATGGTAAAAATTGACTAATCTTCTTCGGCGGCTTGAAGTATGTTTTAATGGAAACTGGCTTCAAGATGTAGCCAACCTTGTCTGTGACTCCTCTGACATCGGGTAGTACAGCAGGCACACGCTCGTCTGTGGCCGGCTTCACTCGGTCACTGTGACGTAGGCGCGGGACCCGAAGCTTGTTGTATTGCAATACTTGCTCGACGTGCTGAAGCTCGGCGGCCAGATATTTTCTGTCATAGATCCTCGTGCTCTGAAACAAAGATTTTCCCACCGTAGCTAACTGTGATGGATGATGGTGCGATTCACCATTTAAATATCGGTTGGTATGGGTCTTTTTCCTATACACAGTGTGACCAATAGTGTAATCAGGATTTCGGATCACTAAAACATCTAGGAAAGCTAAAGAATTGTTTGCCTCTAACTCCACTGTGAATTGTATTTTAGAGATTATGGAATTAAGGTGGTTTAAAAATACAGTTACTTTGTCAGATAGTAAAATTAAGAAAGTATCGAATATAGAAGGGCTTTCTCCTCAAAGTCCTCCATGAATATATCGGCGATTACGGGAGATACAGGTGAGCCCATCGCCACACCGTCTACTTGCTTGTAGAACTCTTTCTTCCACAATAGATAGCCAGATGTGAGGCAGTGTTTGAGTAATACTGCATATTCTGTAGGCATGTTGTTATCTTCTAGCCTTCCTAGTTACAATTGAGATGCAGTCTTCTATAGGTAAGCATGTGAATAGTGACTGAACATCAAAACTGACCATAGTTTCATTGTCAGCGAGATGTAGGTCTTTTATCTCACTAAAAATGGTATGAATCCTTTGTGTGAGCTCTGGTATGTCCTCTCAGTGGTGACAGTATTTTTGCCAAGTGTTGAGCTAACTTATAAGTTGGTGAATCGATCTGGCTCACTATGGGACGTAGTGGAGCGTTTGGTTTGTGTATTTTCGGTAACCCATACAACCTCGGTGGTTTGGCACATGATGGTATTGTCGAATTCACATCGAGATTTAATTTTTCAGAGTATTTCTTTATTAAATCAGTAGTTGTTTTAAATGTATTAGTTATAGGTTCTGTTTTGACCTTTTTTGTATGTACTTAAGTCCGATAAAAGTTGTTGTATTTTGAAATTATACTCTGACGTGTCCATTATTACCGTAGCATTTCCTTTATCCGCGCGGAGAATCGTGAGCTCTGGTCTGTTGCGTAAGTTGTACAACGCTTTAAACTCGTCTTTGGGGAGATTTAGTTTCGGCGCTGAACTTCGACGTAACAAGGACGAAATTTCTTGACGCATGGCCTCTAAATCCTCCTTACCGATATTATTCTTAAACAGACAATCCTCAGCACTACAGATAATTTCTTCGTACGGGATTCTTTGCGGTGTTATTGCAAAATTCAAGTCCTTCGACAATACTTTTATGCCTCCTCTACACTACTCGCGAAGTAACTTCGACGAAGTGCTCGTCGAAGTCGATCGCAGTCCGAAGAACGTGACTACACACTCTTAATACTTCGCGAAGAGCTCAGTCGTCTTGAGTCGCCCGCACCCTTAACATGAATAACGTTTAAGAGGCAGCTGCTATAGGTACCTAATTGTGTGAACAGTACGACGTCAATGCGTTAACTAAATAAATAATTATGTAGAAAGCTACATATAAAATTATTATATATAAAAAAAAAATTCATAACTGGCGTACGTCGAGTAGTGTAGTGAGACGCTTCGTGTAACTTCGGGGTACTTCGCGAAGTCCTTTGACTCTGGCGCAAAAAACCGACAGCGATCGGAAGTCGCCCGAGGCGAAACGAGGTTGCACGAAGCGAATCGAAGTACCTCTCTACACTATTCGCCTCGTCCAACTTCGATCTACTACGCGAGTAGTGTAGAGGAGGCATTATTGTAGGTTCGTCCAGTGTATGTTTTGACAGATTATAGACCGTGCGTTGTTTATTGTTTGCGTCTGTGGTCAACGGTTGTTGCGTTTCCTTTCTACGTTGACAAGGATGTTTGGCATTTGATTTGATTGTTAATTTTTGGTATTTTTCACACACACAGCTGACTTGAAGTACCGACGTATCGGGAAGTCTGCAGTTTGTGAACATGTTTAAGATCGTCCCCGTCATTACATTAGATTTGGTAGACCACAAATCCTCGCAAAAGAACACCGATTCCTACCAAGGATGATTCGCGTGGCTATTGAAATTAAAAAACATCCTAATATCAATAGAGAAGATGGATGGGTGCTGCCATCTGCTTGGGATCCTATAATTAATAAAATTAAATCCACACCCAAGTATACCTCTGCAAGACTTCAAGACACTGTAAGCTCATTCTGCGTAGATCGGACCAAAAATTAATATTCAGAAACTGAAGGTAGCCGGGCTAACTATGACATCGGGACGTCAAACACCTCAGTCCCCCCAGTGACCATGGGTGCTGTAAAGCACCCGAATGCCCGAAACGTCGGGAATTAAAGAGTTAAATGCGATTGAATCCGTAAAAAATTGTTTCATTTAAACAATGAATCATGTCAAATGCTTTGTAGAATTCTTTGGGGGCCTATGTTTAGTAGTGAACTTGTGATGGGCTGTATCGATGATGATTAAGTGTTATAGTTATAGTACCTCACAACGTTTTACGTCCAATGGATAAGTGTATATTAACTTTATTGCAATGTTAGTTTGTCTTGTATTATGTGAATGTTGTAAATCTTTTGAGAAACACGACTTCATAAACCGTATAAAGAAGTAGAATTACAATATCACTTATAACGTATTACTTCGTGAGACCAAAATCTCTCTTTTTTAATCGTCAGCAGTCTTCGTTTATTTTAAGGTATATAAAACATTCGGACAGTTAATGTTTTTTTAAAATTAATTTTACGCTAAGTATGTCAAAGGCATTAATTAAAATGCAATTAGGGTGACAACGGCTAACCCCTCGTCGAGGGAACAACGACTCGTGATTTTCTGCGAATTTGATAATTGTTTTGGATCGATTTATTTATAACAAACAAGGGAAGACAATATTCATTGTGGCACTTCATTTTTTGCTGTTGTACATCCATTTTAATATATATATATATAACCGGGGAAGGACCACGCTCTCGCAGAATACCAGCGTGAAATAACAACTTAATGCTGCTGTATTTTGCTGTTCTTGCGCGTACAGAACTGGAGACCCTTTTTCCTGGAAACGAGACACTCTTGGTTCTCAGGGGTGACAACGCATCTGCATTTTGATTCTTAATCAAGGATAAATGTAAATGTCTTAATCATCCATAGCATCCACTTACCATTAGGTTGACTGTGTGCACGTTTGTCACCCTTATTCTTAAAAAAAAAAGAAATTTATCAAAGAATCTAAACAATCGAGGGTATGATAAGAATTAATAAAAGTAGATTAAGCGAAACAAAATCTAACAGTAGAAATCTCCAAACTGTTCCTATCTCTCTAAAAAAGTAACAGAGAGTAAACATTGTTGTTTTCAAACAAAGTACTTTAATATTTATGTAGAAAGGTCAATAAGTTACAAAATAGTGATATTTTCAGCGTAGCATTATAATTAGTAAACTAGTTCAGGGCCGGACTCGCCGCCGCTCCAGTCTGTAATAATACGCGATTTTCCCGGAAAGTTAGCTAAATACAACCCCGTTGTTATTTCGAATTCGTGTTCTCGACGAAATACACCTGAAATTTAGCCTAGATATTGTTTTGCTTTAACTGAAAACGTTTTAGCGCGTAAATATGTTTTATTCTTGTCTATGATTCGAGTTTAATTATGTACTCTTACGTCTGTCACCCAGAGGAGCAGGCACAGACTTCCACTTGGCACGATCCTAACACATCTCCCTCGCTTCTTTGACATCCATATATCTACGCATATATGATGGTCGGTTAAGGGTTCTCTTATTTTTTTTTATAGAATAAGGTTAACAAACGAGCACACAGTCCACCTGATGATAAGTGAATGCTGTGGCCCATAGACATTTACATTTCTATTCAATTGAGAATCAAAATGCAGATACGTTTTCACCCCTGAGTAAAAGTAAAGTTACAGCCTATATACGTCCCACTGCTGGGCACAGGACTCCCCTCATTTCTGAGAGGGTTTTAGGGCAAGGAAATGTCCGCCGCGCTGCCTGCCCCAATGCGTGTTGGCGAACTTCACATATCATCGAAAAAAATTTTTTTCTTATTTCTCAGACATGCAGGTTTCCTCACGATGCATCAAATGCAATCAAAATGCAGATGCGTTGTCACCCCTGAGTGTTAAGATGGAATGCCTCGTTTCCAGTAAAAAGAGTCTCCGGTTCTCTGCAATCACCATACGAAACACAGCAGCATTAAGCTGCAATTTTACGCTGGTGTTCTGTGAGAGCCTGGTCCCACCCCGGTCGAGCGACCCATTCGTGCTACAGCCGCAGCTACATATAGCTGCAGCGTGGCTCTACCACGGTTCTCTTAATTTGGTCCATCTTCTCGAAAACTTCCGTCTAGGGCGCCCTTTGTCGACTCTGCCACTCAAATCTGCAGCATAAATTTGCTTTCACACTCTTTCCGTATTCATTCTTTCTACGTGTCCAAATCACCGAAGCATTCCTTTTACAACATCTTGTAAACCACACTTTTTCCTTATCACACAATTTCTCACACTGTCATTTTAATGACTGTATTTCTATAGTATTAATTCTACTCTCATGCTTCTTCTGCCACACCCACCTTTCATTACCATTTATTAAGGTTGGGGCTGCAGCATTGTGAGTTGTGAATTTCATTAGGTTAGAATAAAAATATATATATCCATTCATTAATTGCTTCATCAGGAGAAATTTGCCATAGTTGCTACGCTTGGCAGGCGAATAAGCAACTGCTTTTCTTTATTTTCCAGTTAGCATTCAAAAACGCTGCTGTCCATATTTTTTTATATAGAATAAAGGTGACAAATGAGCACACAGTCCACCTGATGGTAAGTGGACACTGTGACCCATAGACATCTACATCTATCAATCAATATGCAGATGCGTTGTCACCTCTGAGGATTAAGATGGAATGCCTGGTATCCAGTAAAAAGGTCTCCGGTTCTCTACACTCACCATACGAAACACAGCTGCTATTTTACGCTGGTATCCTCTGAGAGAGAGATCCTTCAATGGTCGAGTTGACCCGTTTGTGCTACAACTGTAATATAGCTGCAGCATAGCTCTACCACGTTTTAACTCCTGTTTTGTTTTCTTGTTATTTGTGTATCCTTGTTTGTTTCCTTCTGTTGTCTTTTACGACAGCCATGGGACGATATGGGGTAGTTTACGACTTTAAACCGCCACTACATATTTCATGTAGCAATTTTAAATGCTGTAAATTAGCAGCAATAGACAGCTGTTAGAATAAATCATACTCAATGATGCAATTAACATCACCGCCTTGTATAAGTGATTTATTTTTGAGTAATATTGAATATATATGTCGGAAATTCAGCAGAAGATCCCAATTTTGATTTCGGAAATACATCAGGATAGCATTAATTATTAAAAATAATAAAAGCGTGAGAGAGGATGTTCAACTTGCTCTCTTGCTTACGCAATTAATCATTATCAGTAATAAGACAGCGTAACGCACTATACATTCACCGTAGAGTAATTACAGTTCGACCACACCGTAACACGTCCCCGCCAATATCACACACCAGTGTAACGTGAGGTACGTAATTACATGATAACATCAAAGTATGCAAACCAACAGCAACACTACTTATCTCAGTGTAACACAGTGGGGGTTTCATATACCCTCAATTCCACCTCGATCCAACCGGTGTTTTATAGACGCTGCGACATATACGAGAATAGAGATTGTCTTAGAAACTTAATGATTTCTTATATTTTAAGTTGAGGTATGTTTTAATGGAAGCACGCTTCAAGATGTAGCCAATCTTGTCAGTGACACCTCTGACATATGGCAGCACAGCAGGCACTCGCTCGACTGTGGCCGGCTTTACTCGTTCACTGTGACGTAGGCGCGGGACCCAAAGCTTATCGTCGTGCATTATATATTATATTATATATATTATATTAACATACTTCAAGCCGCCGAAGAAGATTAGTCAGTTTTTACCATCAGTCAAGTGTAATGTCCCTCTGCAAGATGCAGGAGTGTACAAGCTTGATTGTGAATGTGGTCTCTCTTATATAGGACAAACTAAAAGATCAATAAAAACCCGCGTTAAAGAACACATAGCTGATGTGAAGAATCGACGCTCCGGGAAGTCTGCAGTCTGTGAACATGTATAGGATCGCCCCCGTCACTACATTAGATTTGATAGACCACAAATCCCCGCTAAAGATCACCGATTCCTTCCAAGGATGATTCGCGAGGCTATTGAAATCAAAAAACATACTAATTTCAATAGAGAAGATGGCTGGGTGCTACTATCTGCTTGGGATCCTATAATTAATAAAATTAAATCCCAACCCAAGCATACAACTGCAAGACTTCAAGATACTGTACGTTCATACTGCGTAGATCGGAACAAAAATTAATAATTTTTAATCTGGAGGTAACCGTGGTTAACTATGACATTGGGACGTCAAATACTTCAGTCCCCCCCGTGACCATGCGTGCTGTAAAGTACTCGAAACGTCGGGAATATAAAATAAGTTAATATACGCGATAAAATCCGTAAAACTAGTTTTATTTAAATGTCTTAGAAACTTTTTTCTTAATACTTAAATATCAGTTTTGCACGCCTCATAACGCGAAGCAATTTTGTGGTCTTAAAATCCCTCTGTCATAACTATATTGCACTTATACGATAAAGCGCCTTTGATAAAAAACGGTTTGAAAAAAATTATACTTTGTGTAATCGATTTATTTATGTAATTAATTTTTTTCATCAAAATTAAATGAAACGCTCATGAGGTGAGCACTTTTGTATTTTCCAAACTATTTTTAAAATATTATTTGCTAACATCACAGTTTTAAATACCACCACTTTGAATAGTAAATACAATTCATAATGTATTTATTGAAAAGAACCAATTATCAGTTGCTTGCTAGGATTTTCTCATGTATCGTGGAGGCAGTTTACAAACATAAATTGCACAAGGACAAATATCCAGACCCGGAACAATTATTTTTAGGCGATACAAATACTTGTTCCGTTCGGGATTCGAACCCGCGGCCCTCAGCGCAGTAACTCAAATTAAGCCACTGCGCCACGGAGCCGTCAATCTTACCGCTGCTGTAATGAAATTGTGAACATGTTCAAAATCTTGTAAACCACAGCAAATTAAACGCCTTATTTTTTAATGAATTAGAGTGACAAACGAGCACACAGTCCACCTGATAGTGAGTGGATGCTGTGGTCCATAGACATCTACATTTATCCTCAATTAATAATCAAAATGTATTCATTATTATATATATATCAAATTTTCATACAACTTCTATAGAAATGTTCCGCTTTAGTAGCTCGTAGAAACTATTTTAATTGACATGAGATTGTACTATAATTATTTTTCAAAAAAGATTTAAGTATTGCGCCAAACAATTTAGTGCATTATTCATCTATTTTCTGTTGATAGTATCCTAAGGGGGAAACCCTGGTGATCCGTAACATAGGCTTCCGCCTAGTACAGACACCAGACTCTCAGCCCATAGTGTACATTGCTTACAATCTACCTTGTTAACTTATATTGTGAGAGTAAATAAATATATTATTATTATTATTTAACCGTGTAGTGGCGGTGTAAGATATCCACTACCCTATATCGCCCCATGGGTATCGTAAGAGGCGACAGAATGAAACTGAAACAGAAGATGAGCAACAGCATCTTACTGATAACAACTTGAAATAATAAAAAAAACTCCGGTTGCCAACCCGTCGGCCAAGCATGGCAAGTATGGCAAAATCCCCCCTATAAGGCAATCTACGCAATATACGGGGGAGACATATGGGTCTCCCCGTATATTGCCCATAAAAGTAAAAGACCTTTATAGGCTGTAATATAGTAATAGTTATCTATTCAAAACTCAAAGACCTCAATCAGGGTAGGATATTAATCATGACAAATAAGGTGCAGTCACCGGGAAACGCCGCGAACTGAGTTGCATCCAATCTAATTATAAACGTGTAAGCGCGGATAAACAGACGATGTGGGGCCTCGAAAATTGCACCGAATATACTCCTCATAGGACGTTACAAGGAGAAGTGACAAATGCGAAAGATAGTTGTTAATGCCATCATACGTCTCCAATTTAAACATGCAGGGCTTGGCGGAGAGCCTAAAACTATAATCGATCACGCCACTGGAAATCCGTGTTGTTATCGAATTGAATTAGCGGTTTAAATTAGGCAGACAGTTGACAAGGCTCGGTGAATAGTTACAAGATGTTCAATTTCGATAGATTAACTTTTGGTTTCTTATTTAATAACAATTTGTAGAATAACTTCTAATTTGTGTTATTAATAATTAATTATTGAAACGATTTAATAGTGGTATATTTTACCAAGCATTTTCAACTCTTTGAACGTGCCAAACGAACTTACATTCCAGTTGATAGTAATATAATAAATTTGATACGTGGTAGAGCCAAGCTGCAGCTATATTATATTTGTAGCACGAATGGGTCGGCTCGACCGGGGAAGGACCACGCTCTCACAAAATACGAGCGTAAATTAGCAGCTTAATGCTGCTGTGTTTCGTATGGCGGGTGTAGAGAACCGGAGACCCTTTTCACTGGAAATTAGGTATTACATCTTAGTCCTCATTTTGATTTTTAATAGAGGACATATGTAGATGTTTATGGGCCAAAGCATTTACTTACCATAAGGTGGACTGTGTGCTCGTTTTGTCATCCTTATTTTATAAAAAAGCGGCTAATACAGCTCATGAACATCTGCAATCAATTTCAAATAACGAAGGCTACAGCGGTGTTGTCACCTCTGAGGATTAAGACGGATTGCCTCACAGCCTGTAATTATTCTCTTCAGAGCGGAACACAGCGGTGCAAATAGGTAAGAGGGTGCTATCTACCCAAACGGACACCTAGGCTAGAATAGAAGTCTTACGAATTAGCAATTTTCGAACCAATCGACTGCATTTATATTATACTAGCATTTTACCCGCGGCTTCGCTCGCGTGAACTTGAATTTAGAAACATCATTAAATGCTATTCCGTGCCAAATTTAGCAAAATTCGATTACTTTTAGAGTCACCTCGGTGTCTGTCTGATTAAATCAATGTTTAATCTTTATTTATAAATATGGTATTTATTTGAAAACACCAGTCATACCGCCTATAACTAAGATATAATATAAAATTAACATCTAATGTAAGGAAAATAACCTTCTTTTTCGAAGTTCCGTAATCGGATAAAAGTAGCCTATAAGTTGCCCCGGATTACTACCTACATACAAAATTTCATGTAAATCGGTCCAGTAGTTTTGCGTGAATCCGGAATACGCAGACAGACAGACAGACAGACAAAAATTTAAAAACCACTAATTTGGCTTCAGAACACTTTAATTAGTCCTTGGACTTGTTTTTCAAGAATATATTACAATTACAGACACGACTTCTACAGATTTATTATATGTATAGTTGTATAGATTACCTTATTCAAGCTATATAACAGGACCTTTATTATAATACTGCGTATTTTCTCATACAGAAACCCCAGTAGCATATTCTCGTAATAAGTACGTTTTTATATTCATTCCTTCATTAAAACCTACCAAAGTCCACTGCTCAACATATTATGCTTCTCCCATAGATTGCCTTATAGGAGGATACTTTACGTGGTTTAGCCACGCTGCAGCTACTCGTATATTATAGTTGTAGCCTTGATAGAACTATAATATAGCTGCTATTTAGTAAATATAGTTTTATGAATATGTAGGCGAAAGAGGATCATCCCAGATGCACTCTGGATCATCATCCCTGATGGATGGTGCAAATATGCGTGCGTTACAATATAAAATACAAGAAAATATAATGAACAGATCGTTTAGCAATTCGTCGCAAATATATGGTACGCTTTTCCGATGACGTTAATTTCAAAAATACTATATAACACATAGACTTAGGATATACTAGCGTATAGACCAACATAGTGTGCAAGGGAGAAGAAAATTCCTTATGGCAAAAATGCAAGTAAGAAAAGGATACCAAATCTCATGACTCTGTAACCGATTTTGAATGACAGGTCGGCACAATTCGGCACGCAAGAAATAGCTCCGAGATATTTTGTAATTTTTTAAAGTATAATAGTGGTTATTTTTAGTAAGTAACTTTTTTCCAAAATGGTTAATTGTTCCTTGAGTGACTGTGCTGTTAATAATAGAAATAATCCTGATAATTTCACATATCACAGGTAAATTCTCAAGACGTCGTCAATGTTATGACGCGTTTATTTTTGGTTAAAATTTATGTTACATACTGTTTAAAATATAGAAAATATTCCATTATTTTGTTAATTTTGATATTTTGCAAAGAAAAAAGTCACGTTGTTGATAATTTGCATGAATTTGGTAAATACATTTTTATACAAAATATTTTACATGTACGCTAGGGATTGACTCAACTATATCAAAATTAATGTCGATATTTATCTTGAATGTTTATAATGAATCGATAGACTTGCCTACACAACAAGAAAATAAATCCTCGGTTTGCGTTCTAAAATGTAATTTTATTTTGCCGTTTTTCAAACAGATTCCCTACGGCTTCTATAATTAGAAAAAGTGGTTAAGGTTCATTGGACGGGTTGGTTGGAATGCAAAGAAGAACTCAACAATTTTCAGCAAACATTTTCTTGAGAAGTATAAAAGAAAAAGTAGAATAAAAACAATTTTATTAAAAGGAGTCATTTCTACATTATTTGTACCAGTAAGTGAAATATTGTTATAATAAAACTTCAAAAATATAACTTTCAAAACTTTAGATAAATATAGAGACAGATTTTCATACATTATAAAACTGTAGTACATTAAAGACAAAAAAATCTTGAGATTATCCTCTTTAAGCCATTATGAACCCAACTAAGTATCTATTTATCAACCAAAATAAATGTATAACCTTGCTTAACCAACCGCACAGCCTCACGGTCACACTAGTACAATATTCATAGCATCATGCTATTTTCCCCAAAGGGTTGAGCGGAGCTTCGGAACTTCGGATTATATTCCCAAATCATAACGATAAAACTTTTAGCGTAGTTAGGTATAGATATTTAGTAATGCTCCTCAAGCGCTACTAGACGACCGCGCATGAGACGTGATAGTATAAATTCCATAGTATTTGATACTCACAACGGTCAATGCCCGATTCATGCTTGATGGCCGACGACATTGTCGCGAGGGCTTAAATAGCGTGGTTCATCCCTACAGCGTTAGTCGTAGAGAAGAGGAACTCGTGGTTAAGAATAGCTGCGCAGATCAATATAGATCTGCGAAATTGTTGCACTTGCCGCGGTCAGTCCATGAATGAGTGACCATTTTCTTAACATACCGAGATTGAGAGAATAGAGAGTGCATCTGTATTCTCAGACACTTAGTGCACTTTACTGTGTTAAGATCATTATGTTTTTAAAATTCATGCAGCTAAAATGATAATAAGTTTATTATTACTTTATACTTTTCAGGGACAGATGAAAGAATATAAACATGTAGCATGATGAAGCCTCATAAACATATTGGCCTTTAAACAGAGCAATCTTATTTAACTGATTCCTACAAGTTTCCTTCCTTAAATTATTAAGTTTACATTCATACTTAAGTCGAATGTGAAAATAAACTTCTATAATCTATTTAATTATTAATTATTAAATGTTTGTAATTATCACAAGTAATACTTATATGAAAAATAAAGCAGCCATTTTGATTCCCCATCAAAACATTTTATAAAATATATAAAATATAAATAGGTATATACTTAGTTATGTATCTACCTTTTTATATTAACAATTTGTTAAAAAATAAATTCCGGGAAAACTGCCCACGGCAGTAAATATTTTTCTCCAAAGATCATAGCTCGAAAATACAACATTCTGTTCTGATTATTCCTGGATTTTATACATTTGAATTAAAATCCAACAAAAGGCAGGTAGGTTCAGCTTATTCCCAGGAACATGGTATATGAATATTTTTAATTATTTTAGAACTATCATGGTAAAATTCAATTAATTTTGAAGTTATTCAACTTCATGCACTAAACAATTTTTATAATCTTTTACCGCTTCCTTAACAATCATTTTCGATAGTCCTTTTAAGTAAAATATACATCACTAGCTAACGCACACAATGACAAATCAAAATTGGTCACGCGTTTTCGGGCTGTCAGGTGGTCTATACGCCAGTATTTTCTAAGTCTATGATATAAAAACAACGGTTGTCACGATACCACAGATAAGACGCTTTGCTATAGTAAAACCTTACTATTGAACTGGCCAGTATTTTATAGACGTGCCTACAAATATAATAATATATTAGTTTATATTATTGAATGAATGTATGATTTTGAAATCGCAAACACTTTACCTTTATTAAACGCAAACACTACCTTTATTATACATATACACACGCGGAAGTTTAAAAACCTGATGTTCCAGTACAAAATTATTTCAGTGACACATTAAATCTCTTTCGGGAAATTGATGCAATTTCTTAAGTGCTATAAATGAGATCTAATTAAGTGTTAAGGAACGCAGATATGCATTTTTTCAACAGTCCAACCCAAAAAAACAGACGTTTAAGCTGTGTGCCTCACTACATTTTGGGGCAAATATTTTTGCGTGACAGAGCTTTATATACGCGGCAAGCTTTTCAAAAAATGCTTCATTTTTTTAATTTCTTTATAGATTTATGATGCTCGTTTAATATTATGACGCTTTGCTTTCTTAAAGTAAATAGGTGACCGTAATTTTACAGGGAAATATTACAAAGAATGTAAATATTCTTTATGGCTTGTTTATTGAAATATAGCCACATTCTCCGCATTAAATCATTTGTTGGAATTAGGTCATGAGGACATTGACAACGGAACTAATGTATTTTGACGTACTATTTCAACTCACCTTTATATGTACCATCATCAGCTTACACTATGTCATACCAGTCACTGCCGCACAAACCTTAAGTCACACTACTCAATATCTCGTCTTTACGAGGGTGGATTGAAAAGTACTCGGCCTAACACAGATCCATTCAATTCTAAAAATCAAATCTACCCACATTATTTAGTTCAGTTCAGACTAGTTCATTGTGTGAAGTTCGAAACGTGCGATAATTAGTTGTGATTTTATAAATTTATTAACAAAGTAATCGGACATAATTTCATGAATGGAGCAAATCGAGCAGCGTGCCGTCATTAAGTACCTCCATAAGAAGGGCTATCATCAAAAGCCATCCATGATGACATGGTCAGTACATTAGGCGATTGTGCTCTGTCATATTCATCCGTCAAAAATGGATAGCAGAATTTAAGCGTGGTAGAGAGTGTGAAAGATGAACCCCGCTCTGGAAGGCCTTCGACGTCAACTACTGACGAAAATATTAAAAAGTACTTGATTTAATAATGGAGACCACAGATTAAAATTAGAGAGATAGCCAAGATTATAGGCATCTCTTATGAACGAACTCAAAACATCATTGTCATGAGTACAACTGTTAGTTGTAGTGTTCTCCCAAGACCGATACATCCACTTTTGGTTATTGAATGCGATTCTGGAAGTATCGCTTAGATTTTTCTGAATATCGTCTAATACGGTTAGCCCATGCTTTTAACTCTTTGTTTTAGCGTATCAATGTACTCAGTAATTTTATCCGGAAAATGGGGATCTAATTGGTTAATATTATTTTCATTAGCGATTTGATTTACTAAAGTTATTATTTTTTACGTCTGTTACCTGTTTGGTAGCTTATTAGTTTTCCTATAATTTTGCGAGTATTATCAATTCGTGTTTGAATTCTTTGTTTGCATTTAGGTTCTGTATTATTGTTCTTAAAATTATGTACTGAAATGACAGGAATTTTCATTATCATACATACAACATGGGCACAACAATAAAGAAGAGACATAGTTTCCAAAATTGAATTACTTTTTCAAAATAATCTTTACATAGAATATTCATTGATGCTACTGTTAATATAGTTTTGTTGTTAGGAAGTTTAGGTAGTTTCGGTCTATTTTCTATAGGTATATTTTATATTCCAGAAGGAAACATTCGAAAGTCCTTCTCATATATTCGCTGTCCTGGGAACTCACATCTATATCAAAACAATTTTGTTTCTTTTTTCGTTGTCTAAGTTAGTAATATTTATATTATGGTTACTGTTATTAACATTTAAGTCATCATTCTCACCTGGAAGTGTTCGTTGGGAATTAGGAATTGAATTGATAGTAGATGTTGAGTACTCACTGCAGTTGTTCAAGTAATCTGTCGTCCAAAATCTTACGACTTAGAATGACACGTACTTGATCTGAAAGTCTTTGGGCAGTTAAATTTGTTAGGTTGGGCTGTAGCTGTTGGAATTCATACAGCATTTTAGGGCGATAAGATGTAAGATTGGTTCTTCCTTTGTAGCCTTATAGTACGCGCGCATAACACTTATATTTAATTTTTAGTCCAGCGCATGCGTCGTCGCACCACACCATCAGTAGCGGGTCCTCTTGTAGGATAGTAATTCCTTCCGGTCCTGCCAGCCGGTGGCGCTTCGTCCCTCAAAGATGGTATGGGGTTCTTCTTGTGCCTCTAGGATTACATTCCATGGATGTGTCGATGTTACGTGTGCGAAAGTAGTATTGGCGGTATTTATTCGTATTTGTCGTCTCGTTCGATGCATAATGTAACGTTAAATTAAATATTTTATAAATCTGTTTGTAAAATTTTCAGATGACAGTTGTCAGTTTGAAATAAATACATTTTCTTGAAATTAGTTTCTTATGCACAGATTTTAACGTTTTTTTTTATATAGATATCGTAAAATATATTTGCGTTGAAAATTTGTTATTTGGTAACTTGAAACATATGCTACAAAATTTATTTTTAAGATTTTGTGCTGACCGCATTTACTTTGACAACACCTGCCATTTTATTTATTTATTATTATTATTATTATTTAACCGTGTAGCGGCGGTGTAAGATATCCACTACCTATATCGCCCCGTGGGTATCGTAAGAGGCGACAGAATGAAACAGAAGATGGGCAACAGCATCTTACTGATAACAACTTGAAATAATAAAAACTCCGGTTTCCAACCCGCTTGCCAAGCATGGCAAGTATGGCAATATCTACGCAATATACGGGGAGACATATGGGTCTCTGCATATCGCCCATAAAAGTAAAAGACCTTTATAGGCTGTAATATAGTAATAGTTAACTATTTAAAACTCAAAGACCTCAATCAGGGTAGGATATTAATCATGACAACAGCAGCAGTCACTGGGAAACGCCGCGAACTGAGTCGCATCCAAACTAATTATAAACGTGTAAGCGCGGATAAACAGACGAAGTGGGGCCTCGAAAATTGCACCGAATATACTCCTCATAGGACGTTACAAGGAGAAGTGACAAATGCGAAAGATAGTTGTTAATGCCATCATACGTCTCCAATTTAAACATGCAGGGCTTGGCGGAGAGCCTAAAACTATAATCGATCACGCCACTGGAAATCCGTGTTGTTATCGAATTGAATTAGCGGTTTAAATTAGGCAGACAGTTGACAAGGCTCGGTGAATAGTTACAAGATGTTCAATTTCGATAGATTACCTTTTGGTTTCTAATTTAATAAAAATATGTTGTACGCATGTATATTTTTTATGTATTTTGTAGTCTGGTATTCGTGAAACATCTGTGAGTTCTTGTATCTTGACTACATACCGCTTGGGTACTATTAGCAATTTTTGAAATACACAAGTTTAAAAGATTTGTAGATAAGAAACAGATTGCTGTAGCCAGTAACAACAAGAAAATGTCTCTGTATTTGTTATAAAACTATTAATGTTTGATTTGTTTTTTGATTTAAACACGTAGAAAGAATAAATGCGGAAAGAGGGACAAAGCAAATTTATGTGAGCGAGAGAGTCGCCAAGGGACGCACTAGACGGAAGCTTATCGAACAAATTAACAAAATATTGAAAATGGGCCAAATAAAGTATCCTTAACCGACGAACATGCATGCGTATGTGGATGGGAAAGAAGCGCGAAAGGCGTTTCAGGATCGTGTCAAATGGAAGTCCATAGTCTCTGCATACACATCTGTGTAACAGGCTTGAGAGTTCATGTATGTTATGTATGTAACATTGTGCAAAGTAAAGTACTTCTTAAATATGTCATCAAAAACCCCTATACTATCCGTGTAAGATGATTAAAATAAATCTCTGAAAACATTGTTCCCAGACAAGTTTGCAAACAGAATCTTATAATGCCGCGTAGCCGTGAAGATTTATTATTTCCCAGAAAAGTCTGTAAATAGGCGCACTAGATTCGGTTCTATCATAGATCGTTAGAGCGGGCGTTGCCTTTGAATTTTATCAAATATGAATATAAAGACGTATTTAATTTGCAAGTGGTCGACACAAAGAATCTCTTGGACGCGTTATGTTTCAGCTTTCTTTCATCTCGCGATTGGAATCTTCGCTTTGTCCGATGTCATCGCGTTTCGCGACGATTGTTCTTGCCGCCAAATTGAAATTGACGTGTGGCAAATATACGTGACGCACGGAGTACACTATAATTTTTTTTATGATGACAAAAGGCTTTTTGGGTGTTTTGACGGAAACATGAGCGTAGGCAGATTATGATTTCTTATCTAAACTCGAACGTAACACATTGAAAAATTATTTTTACGGATTTTTGGGATGACAGATTCGAACCCACGACCTTTGAGTTTGTGGTTCGCAACCTGCTATTAGGCTACTTTCGCTTAAACAGTTACTTATTGTATCATCGCTTGGATAATGGTTGAAAAAGATTTTTATAAATAAACTAGCGATTTGCCCCGGCTGCGCATGGGTAATTTCTAGATCTTGACAACAGTGCCACCTTCCGGGTCCAATTATGAATCTAAACCATCCGGGGACTTACTTAATCACACACAAAAAAATCATCAAAATTGGCCCAGCTGTTTAGGAAGAGTTTAGTGACAAATACACGTACAGAAGAATTATAAAAATGTGATTATTTCTGTGTTTTCTTTTTCATAGAATAAGGGTGACAAAGAAGCACGCAGTCCACCTGATGGTGGATGCAGTGGCCCATGGACATCTACATTTAAAAATGCAGATGCAGGTCTAAGATAGAATGCCTCGTTTCCCTTTAAAATGGGGTGTCCGGTTCTCTACACTCACCATATGAAACACAGCAACATTGAGCTGCTAATGCACGCTGGTATCCTGTGAGAGCGCGGTCCCACCCCGGTCGAGCCGACCAATTCGTGCTACAACCATAATATAGCTGCAGCGTGGCTCTATCATATATAACTGGCCTGTGAACAAGTAATGAAAATTACGAAACAAAATTTCAAGACATCGCGTTCGGTTTGGTGCCTTCGGAATTTATGATCGTTAAGTCCTTGTTGATTTGCGAAGAAGCAACAGGTATGCTTGAGTAACATGGCTACGACCCCCGTAGAGTTCAATGTGTCCGTAAAACGTGAATATTGACAGCTGCTAACAAACGTATTTTTGTTTGCTCTCGGGTTTTTTAAGGTAGCCGGGTGTCCATTTAGTGAGTCATAACAGTTGTTTATCGCAGTCACTCTCTATTTACGTACCGACTGCCTAACCAATTTCCCTGAACGTGAAAAGTGTGACATGGCGCATATTGCGTGATTCATTTTTTCATCGTTGAGGAAAAATTGCGTTATTAAGTTTTCCCGAAACACGCGGCAATAATATGTTCAGTATGTTTATCATTACGAAAAGATTGCTTAATGCCGTGTAGTGGAGTTTTTACTTTTACCTCTGGTTCGGGAAAAGACGTCTGTACTGGGAAGAACCAACAAGAAACTTCTATTTTTGAAAGTAAGTAAATTAAATAATATGAAAGGTTGTACAAACTATTTACAAAATTTATTTTAGAAACAGCTTGGAAGCGACTACCTCATTCCCAGGGGTTATTATCAGCCATGCATTAATTTAAATTATAATAACCCTTTTTACAGTTTTTGTTCAATAAAATATTTGAGCTTGACTTACTTCTTATGTATATACTTATTATATATTATGTTTCATAGTTGATATTATTTAAAACCGATTTAAGGTTATCGAAACTTGAAAAGCAGTTAATAACTACTACGATTTCTGAAAATAAATATCTATTTGGTGCACCAACTCCAAACGTAAACCATCCAGAAGTAGTGCGGAAACGTGATGGAAACCTCAGAGTACAACATGCGGTCGGGGAGATTGCGGCAGCCGGAGTGTGTATGTTCAATATCGGGAAAATGTGGCGTTTACTTACCACGGCAACGTACATTTGGTTTCATAGTTAAAATTAATAACTTTCTCTTCTCTTCGTATGAAATGTCTGGTTAAAGGTTTAAATTTATAGATTTTGCTTTTAATTCTAAATATAATGACGGCTTAAATAACAAAGATCGCGGGGGTAAAGTTCGTTCTTGAAATTATAAAGCCCCTCTCAATAAGTATTATTTCCATTGCCAATATTGTATGAAAATGTTCTATTCTATTTGTTTTATACAAATAGGGGTGACAAATATTACACGGCTCAACTGATGGTAAATGCACAAATGAATGCTGTAGCTGATAGACACCTAAATATAGAATCAAAATGTAGATACGTTGAACTGGTAGAGTCGATCCGTTCCTGCTACAGCTGTAATACGATGACTGCCTTGTTGTTCTAGTGGTCGTAAACGTGATTGCTGATCATGGAGTCCCAGATTCGACATCGGACAATGAGAGTGAGGGAATAGAGAGTGTTCGCGCACACACTTGGGCACTATAATCCTGTCCTGTGTAGATGGCTAGTCTCCGTTGAGACTAGCAGCCATGACCGAAATTCGGTCTGGAGGACATTATTAGTAATACGCAGCACCTTGGCTACCACGTCTATTGAACCTGTTATAATTTTAGTGTAGAAAGTTAAACAGTTATAAATTGAAAAATGTACTAAAATAATTATCAAGGCCCTCTAAAAGCTCGCTGTTATCCGAAAATAAGAGTGTTTGTTTTATATGTATTTCTATCGAACGTGGGTGTTACGAAACCATGAGATCAAAGTTTATAGGATGGTGTTAGGTAAATGATAAATAATAAATGCTTAGCTTCAATTTAACGGTTTATTTGTACTGGGATTATTTAAAAGGCGGGCTTAAAATAAAATTGTGTTGTAATATCGAGGCAATATTAATATAATACGTATTTGTTAATCATGCAGTGATGGAGCATGATGCAGTAATCAGAAATCAGAGTAAAACATAAAGAAAGTATTGCGTTTTTTGTATGGTTACGGCATATCTTTGTCAATTGTAAACCAATTTAATTTGTTTTATTTTATTTTTATCTCAAGGGTGCCATTTAAATTTGAAACTAATTCTATTAAAAAACTGTTGAGATGATATTTCAGTTCTTACCTTGAGCTTGTGATATTCCTTAGAGTCTACTCAAAAGGGTGAAAAATAACTTTTATTAAAAAGTAAAAACCGATCGCGTGCTTTGATTTTTCGCTAATTAGTGGAAATTATTTATTTCCTTTTAGTTCTCAGGAGTCGGTTTTTACTTTTTATTAAAAGTTATTTTATTTTCACTTTTTACTTCTACACTAAATTTCCTTTCGTAATATGAGATCTTAAATCTCAATATACGATAAACTTCGAATGTATGAAAACAAACTTTTGTAATGAAATGTAACTCTCTCTATACACCTAGCTATACGTAGCTGCTGCACGATTGGGCTCGGCCAGGGTAAGACCACAGAATACCAGCGCAAAACAGCCGAACAATGCTGCTGTGTTACGTGTAGTGAGCGTAGGGAACCGGAGACCGTTTTTACTGGAAACGAGGCGTGCTTAGTCCTCAGGGGTAATAACGCATCTACATTTTGATTCTTAATCGATGATAGATAATCGATCTTAATCGATTTAGAAGTGGACTATGTGCTCGATTGTCATCCTTATTCTAAGAAACATCAGCATCATGCTGCTTCTGTGAGAATATGGTCCTTCCCCGGTCAAGTCGGCCCATTCATGCTGCAGCCATAATATGGCTATAGCGTATCTCTACCACGTAATAACCACCTTATTTGCTTAATTTTAACATCCAATAACACACTACAATTTAAAAAAAACGTCTATAAGTTTGATGAACTTCCTTAGACTCTTTTCACTTCTCTTTATATTTTATAAAAAAAAAATTGTAACTGTTGGGAGAAAATAGTCTACTCTTGAGTTTTACGTCGTTTCTTCAAGGTCTCCCGCGATAGGGACTTGTTAAAGAGACGGTGCAGCTTTTATGACATTTAAAAAGAGATTTGAAGGTGAGAAACAAGCACACAGTCCACCTGATGGTAAGTGGATTCTGTGGCCCATAGACATCTACATCTATCATCGATTAAACTCAAAATGCAGCTGCATTGTCACTCTTCAGGACTAAGATGGAATGCCTCGTATCCAATAAAAAATGGTCTTTGGTTCTCTATACTTACCGACCGTTACCGTGGCAACTGCTATTTTACGCTGGTATTCAGTGAGAGCGTGGTCTTTTCCCGTTCGAGCCGACCCATTCGTGTTACAACTATAATATAGCTGCAGCATGGCTCTACCACGGTTGGCTTTGACTTTGTCTATTTCAATATGTAATATTTCTTGCATAATGTAATTCGTTGAATATTTTAATTTAACTCTTACAACCAGCCGCGTTGTCCATTTTGAAATCTACCTTTACACATTATTCAGCAGTTTCCCGTCTAAAAGCATGCCTTGTTTTTTCTTAGAAACGAGTTATTCGGTAGAAATAACTGTTGTGTATTATTTATACGTCTTACATTCAAAAGAAACCTTATATTTTTCAATAATGGTTTAATTTTATGAAAAAGGTTTATGTCTCTCTTCATTGAAACGAATTGAAAAAGTTTATAATGTTCAGAAATAAACGATCTCCTTCACGCTCGCTTAAACTTGAAGGTTTACTGATTAAATTATGTTTAAAAATATAACTGCGGTCCCGACTTCGAGGCTATCTGTTAACATCGCTGACAAGCTCTACAATCGGACAGATGGACATTCTGTTTCAACTGGGTGTGAAGACGGATGTTTCGTTTAGAAATATAAACAATCGAATGTATTTGGTTAGGAAACGTAATTTTGAGCCTTAAGTCTTTTTATTATTTCCGACTCTTTATCTTTAATGCCCCTTTAACAACTTTTATTTTTATATGTGTGTGTAATTTGCCTATATTTTTTTTATTTCTTGTTATTAATTTCAAGAAAGTGTCTCATTTTATTTTAAATCACAATAGAAGTTTAAGAATTATGCTTCTGTATTTTGTAATTATGGTTGATTTTATTTAAAAGAATAATAAATTATATTACCGCCGTTTTGAACAATACTTGGCATTCACTTCGTAGTATTCGATAATATATTATGCTGTTTGCAGAAATACTCTTAAAATACCTTTTTTTTATGTTCACGCACAACAACAAATTAATGTAAACTTCGCCATTTCGGTGTTTTCCCCATGGATCTGTGTCAGTATATTTTGTGTAAAGAATAAATACGTCTCACTCCTGTTTATAAATAACGCCTAACCGGAACAAATATACGGCACACCGTCTGCCTTCGCGAAGGTGCAAATTGATGCGGGCGCGCTGTAAAGCTCCGCGCTCGGTCGTCGCTTCGCCAGTCAATCCGCAACCGCCGATGTGAACGCTCGTGCCAATTTGTGCCGCGAAATAAATACGATAACTACGTTCGAGGTTGTCTATTACGAAACATAATCAAGTTCAAATAGTAAACAAATAATATGACCGTGTAATATAAGCCGAAATGTCGTTCTGTAGAATAACCGGCCGTAGTAGGGGACTACCTAAGCCAAATTACTTTCCGCTTCTTGCCCCAATATCTCCAGCGGATGCCAAGCGTTGCTGCAGGATCACCGGAAAATCTTATGGTTTGCCTACTCATCACTACATTCCAGTACTTTTAACATCAAGTTCTTGTAAAACAAAATGTAAGATAACCAATGTAGCAGGAGAACTTGGGCCTCATCATTATGCACCTGAAATTAATTATGGCAATAGGAAACATGAACTGCTTCCTGATTTTAGATACATATTTCCAGTTTTGGACGGATCTACTGAGGCTCAAAAGGCGTTAATGGATTTGTTATTGACGAAACAAATTGCTGAGGAAAAGCGGTATGTTTACACGGTGCAAGAAAAACGTTGCAGTTTGGTGTTTTCTGCTCGAATGGAAGCGGCTGTGCGCGACGGTGATGTTAGGGACGTAATGCTTGCGAAAGACTCTGATACTGTTCTTATTAAAACAAAACAAGGTCGCAGTGTTTCAATGAATTTTAAAGATTTCACGGAAGATGTAGAGATGTACGAAGGTGAGGGACCGAACGCAGAAGTATTAAGACAAAGAGAACTAGAGGAATTAAAAGAGAAAAAGAAGAAAAGGAAGAGGGCAGCAGGACTATCTTCAATGACAAAAATATTTGAAACGAAGGAGAGACTTGCAGAAGTTCAAGAGCTTGAGGAAGAAAAAGCGCGGCAAGATCGCTTAGCTAAGAAAGCAAAATTGGAAGAAATAAAACATGAAAAGCATGATACAAAAAGTTTTTCGTGTAATAATTTTAATATTAATCATATGCGTTCTAAGTCAAGTATTATTATGTGTAATGGAGATTGGAAAGATCAGGTTCATCCGCTGATAGAAACTTGGGATTGGGATTTATTTCAAAAAGAAGTGAACGATGAGAATTTTACTCCCAAAACTACGATACTACCTTCGCCTGTTAAAATTACACCTTATCATTGTGAGACGGAAATATACCAAGTTGATAAAAATATTAGTGAAGTGACAATTTCCCTAGAAAATGTACCTTGTGTTAATCCTTTGAAACCAATTACAAATCGTCCGTCTGAAACAATATTACAAATTGTAAAAGAACTTCCCGCGGAGCGCTTAACCGAAACCGCGGATGTTACCGAAAAATTACTTGAAGGAAACAAAATTGACATGTTACCTAATTTAGAAACCTTACCAGATGTTATTAAAAATATAAAAAAAGGAAAAAGAGAAAAAATTGCAAAAATATCGGGATTAACTTTAGATATAAACAAAGCAAAAACTTTCATTCCTGGTCAACACGTAATTACACCTCAAGGACCTGTCTTTATACCTGGACAAACTGTCGAGACACCAGTTGGACCAATTTTTGTTCCTGGTTTAACCGTGAATACGCCTACCGGACCAGGTCTCATACCAGGCCATATATTAACTTCTGAAAACACACAGGAACCCTTTTTTGTGGTAGGGCAAGTTTTACCAACCACAAATGGTGAAGAATTCGTTTGTGGCCAATCAATAAAAACTAAAGAAACATTTCGTTTTACGGAGGGCCAAACTGTTTTATCCGAAGAAGGCTTAAAATTTATACCGGGAAAAATTATCAATAATGGATCTGAAGATGTTTTTGTACCAGGTCAAACAATCATGACACCGGAAGGTGCAATTTGTTCCCGGTCAAACTGCTACGGAAAATGGTGAAATTATTTTTACACCGGGCCAAAACGCGAAAATAAATAATGAATGGCAATTTATTCCTGGACAAGTGGTTCATCAGGACGATGAATTGCATTTTATTCCTGGAGCAACCTTAGCTACTCCGAACGGACTTAAATTTGTGCCTGGTCAGACTGTTACAAGTAATGGAGAAATATGTTTCGTGCCTGGAATTACGAGAACAAGTAAAAAAGGTTTGGAATTTATTCCTGGAACTACTGTCGAAACAATAGACGGGCCTAAATTTATAGAAGGTCAAATTGTGCACACTGACTCCGGACAGAAGTTTTTACCCGGAAAACAACTGTTCAAGCTGATGGTCATGTAGAATTTTCTATTGCAAAATCTATTGAAGATATTAATTTCACTGAAGGCACTCCTACAGGGTTGCCAATAGACATTAGAACTTGTTCTCTGTCCGAAGAGTCTTTATATGTTTTTGGACATATGGTTCAAACCACTAAAGGCATTGAATTTTATCCCGGGCCTAGGGTGTCTAAAATAGAAGGTAAAGTTGTCCCTGGTAGACTTGTCAAAAATGAACTAAATGAATCTCGGTTTGTTCCTGGAATGATGGTCGAAGGAGTTTTTGTACCGGGACAGATAGTGTTTACGGAGAATGGCGAGCAGTTTGTTCCAGGTCAAGTGGTTGATACAGCAGAAGGTCCAAAGTTTGTTCCAGGCCAAGTAGTAAACACAAAAACTGGGCCAAAATTCGTGCCTGGTCAAACGATTCATACAATTGACGGTCCACGTTTTGTTCCAGGACAAATTATAGAAACTAAAGCAGGCCCAACTTTCATACCTGGACAAGTTATTTGGACTGAAGATGAGGGATCGCGATTTGTTCCTGGACAAGTTGTGGATACCGAAGAGGGTCCAAGGTTTGTTCCAGGCAGAGTTATTGAAACCGATGATAACGGGGTAACATTCATACCTGGTCAAATCGTACAAACACCCGAGGGTCTTAAGTTTGTTGCTCCAGATCTCATTGAAGGTGACGAAGGTCTTGAGTTCTCAGTGCAAAGTTTTGTTGTTACCCCTGAGGAGTTGAAACTTTTAAAGGTGAAAACAAATCCAAATGACACTACCTCTACTAAGGGTGAGCTTACAATCGACACTAATATGTTGCGCCAATTATCTGAAGCAGGAATGTCCATAGGCAGACAAGTGCCAGCTGATTTGCCTGCAATAAATGTAATTTTAAATCAAACAAGAAACACTGAAGCGTTGAAAGCATTTGTTACCGATTTTGGACTAAAAGATGATATTGCAAATCAGTTAATGGAAGTTATAACTTCAATAATCGAAATGAGTGTTCACCTTAAGTCCGACATACAAGAAAACAAAGGAGATGGTAATGGATCCAAAAAAGCAAGATTTAATAAAAAGCGAACGGAAGCTTTAGAATGCAATAGTTACGATGTTGAACAAAATGTACAACAAGAAAATGTAAAAAATTCAATTGCCGCAGCAGTTTTGGCAGCTTTAGTAACAGCCGAACAATTTGAAGAAATAAACAATAATAATGGCAAGGAAAAATATCAACTAATATTAAAATCTATAGATACCATATTAGGTAAAGCTATTGATGAACATTTTGTATCTGCTATGTTTAAAATTCTTCAAACGGAGGAAAGCAAAGAAACACTTCGAGAGGAAATTTTAGATAATTCTTCAAAACAAAAGGTAGAATTAATTAAAATTGCTTTAAACAATACGTTACATAAACATTCCTTGAAAGAAGAAGATATAATTAAAAAATTTAGTGATTTTCTGAGCAGTGAAAATGAAGTATTGGGCCCTGCATTCAAAAATATCTCTAATAATGATGCAAGTATTCTAAATCACGTGTTAAATCACATCTCGGAATCGATATCCTTTATCAAAACTGACCATGAAGCCGCAGAAACACTTCAAAAAGTAATCGTGTCTGCTGTTCAAGAATCATCTATAAAGGCATTAGATGATATTTTACAAGAAGCTGATGGCAACCATGTTAAAGAGTTGATTGTGCAGTCAATTGGTCTTGCTCGAATACTTGGGATGAGCGATGTTGCCAAAAAATTATCAATAAGTCTCAACAGTGAACAAAACTTGACACAGCTGTCTTCTGACTCCGCTTGTTTAAATATCTTGAAAAGAGTAACGGTTATGAGAAAACTCGCTGATAAAGCACCTAGCTTATATTCAGCATTACGAAAATTAGAAAATGACCCTGAGTTGGCTCGGACAGATCCTAAATTAAGGGATTTAGTTCGAGAAAGTGCAGCATTAATGATTATTCCTGAAGATCCACCATTGATGACATCTGATGATGTTCCGCTAAGTTTACTCCAGCCAGAAAACAGTCTTGCAATGGAAGATTTCTTGTTCCAGCGTAAGAAACATCCGGGAGCGTTGTTAATTATGAAGAAAGGTTTGCAGGCTGTGGTGCCAAGAGAGGCTAGCCGAGCTGTACTTACTGGTCAAATTGCTTACACAGTTTTAGATGAAAATGGTATAAGACATTTTGAACCACTTCATGTTTTCTCTGCCCTTAACCTTAGTCAACCGACTGCACATCGATTCAGCATGTACAGTTGTCCAGTTGTAGATGACCACGACGAAGATCTTCAAACTTTCACTGGTTATTGCAATATAAGTAACAGTCAAAGAATAACTAAGTTTGGTGGATGGAGTCGACGGTATAGCGGAGTTCTACTCGATAGGGAAAATACAAGAACCAGAATGAGGAGTTTAGAAAATACTCCCAGTTATAAACGTTATTCTTCGAGATCACAGTCTAGATCTAGATCTAGTTGTAGCAGAAGTCCATCTAAGGTAATCTGAAATGCTTCAAAATATAAAAATTTCGTTCGTTTTCATTCCTTTAACTTCTCGATAATTGTTGAATTGTTTATTCAGGATAATTTTATTAAAATACCACTATTTTACTATGGATTACTATTGTTATAAATTAATTTGCTTACTATTGTTAAAAACTGTTATTGTTATAAATTAATTTTAAATGTGGTGCTCATATTATTTGTTCCTTGTTTCAGGTAGAGGACGTAGTTGTAGCGTCATCTGACTACACAGCTGCAACTGATGATGAAGTATCTCTCAAAGCCGGCGATATTGTCGAGGTTCTCGACACCAAGTCCGCTCTCGGAGCCAAGTAAGTACAAGTCTTAATCAGGCATGAGCTTTGCACAACTGTGGCCTAATTGATGTATGTATAGTTCGTATAAATAACCTAACCGGCATTCGCGTCTTTCGAAACTGTTGTTACTTGCGCATGTGACCCGTCATATAACTTTTTATTCACGGAAGTTTGTTATTAAATAAATACGTCTAACACCAGGTCGTGTCATTATAGACCATATTAAAATAATTAAAAATCTCCATAGAACATGAACATGCTCATTATTCTAACCTCAATTTAATTTTGCGATTTCGCAACATCGTTTAATTATAAATCATTCAGACCAAATGCTCAAAGAACAGTGTTCATTTACAACCACAATAATTTATCATAAAGTATATTATATATTTATATATTATTCAATTCAGTCAATGAAACGCTGCCAAATAAAATTCATAATTTTAAATTCATCTTAAAATTATAAACCAAATTCTTATCAAATATATGTGTGTAAAGCACTTGAAACGCCAGGGATTTGAAGTTACATAAATATAAAAAGTGAAAAATTTAGTTTTATTTAACTTAATTGTGGAGTATTCGAGTAAATGTAAGATATTATTAATACACTAAATATCACTATTAAATAGATCAGAATTCGTTGTCGACGAAACGGCCAGGTCTAAAATAGTGTTCCAAGGAGTAAAATGTCAAGAATGCATTTTATTGCATTCTGCTGTGCTGGACACAGTTACTGGATAAAATTAGAACGCGGTCGATGCACCGGCTTGCGTAACATCGCACTCTTAAAATCATCCATTTCCATCTGTAATCTATCCTCATCGACTAACTTGTCACATAACATCATCAGCGTTACTGTTATCACCAGATACGTAATGTGAACCCATTGTTGATGCAGGTACAGAGGGCGTGTTTATAGTTACGAGAATCATTTCTTCCAATCCAGAGGTCCGTCCTTGGACTATGTGTTTAGCATACCTACATATAAAATGTATTATTACTGATCTCTTGTATAAAATATGAGCAGAGGAAACGCAGACAGATGAAGCAGGAGCCATATGCTAGCATTGTATATATCTCGCTTGAGGCAAGAAACGCCGTGAATATATGTTTTATGTATTATTTACCTATGTGTTGTGATCAACATTTATTATTGTGATAACTTACATACATTTTCCATTGAAATTATTTAGTCGTTTGGTTCACCCGTCAAATGTATTTTAGGTTACTTGTGTATCTACGTGTATTTGCAAAGGTAATGTTACAAATAAAGACAATAAAAATAATGGAGTTTCTTTTGAACGCACATTTACTTAACATTCATATAGTGAACACTTAAACAATACATTAGTTTATAAGAGAGCCCAAACAAAAAACACATCTATTTTAGTTGACATATTGCTTACTAAAAACAATTACAAATATTTTAGCGTTACTTTTACATGGACAGTATAACATTGCACATCTTGAAGAAGGAGGTTTTAATTAAACTGTATGTTTTTTATAAGTATGTTACGCAAATATCCTTGCCAAGTGTGAACAGTTCAAAATATTCGAAAATTTCGAAAAAATTCCATTCTTAAAGGTGGAAAAATAGGGGATGGCTTTTTGATGTAATTATTTAGACGCGTTTCTAGTCGTTACTTAGCTTTTTGCTTAGACCACTTAAAAGAGTCAAAAATAGTGCTAAGACATAGTGTATTCAAAAATTAAAACCCTGACTTTAGAAGATCTTAAAATAAAAGAAAAATATTTTATCCTTTTTAGTTTCTTGTAGTCGGTTTTAATTTTTAAATTTATTTATCATATTGAATTTCTAATATTTGTATACTTTTTTATTATATTTAACTAACATATTTCGTAACTATAATATGCCTATATTCGATTGCCAATTTTAATATTTCATTAAATAATTATTTGAGTGATGGCGTCGTAAGAAGCGTCTACGGGAAATGCCAAAAAAATCATAGCCTCTGATGGGTAACTATCCATTTTTTATGTGCCAGATGAACGTTACCTGGACTAATTAGAGGGAGCAGAGTCAGAATTTCGATAATTCTAGTACTCAATCGGCTGACAAGTAAGGCGATTTTTTTATATAATAATGGTGACAAACGAGCACACAGTCCACCTGATGGTAAGTGGAAGCCGTGGCCCGTCTATCCTCAATTAAGAATCAAAATGCAGATGCGTTGTCACTCTTGAGGAGTAAGATGGAATGCCTCGTTTCCAGTAAAAAGGGTCTACGGTTCTCTACACTGACTATAAGAAACACAGCAGCATTGAGCTGCTATTTTACGCTGGTTATCTGTGAGAGCGAGTTCCTTCCCCGGCCGAGCCGACCCATGATATTGCTGCAGCATAGCTCTATCACGCAATAAGATTACTCTAGGTACGAGTACATCTTGCCTACTGAAAGAAGCCTATGCTCAGCCCGATGGTTGGTGGTAGAACTCCATATCTGTTTAGGAGCCCGTCTGGGTAGGTACGACCGGGCTCGACCGGGGAAAGCCCACGCTCTCACAGAATACCAGCGTAAAATAGCAGCTTAACGTTGCTGTGTTTCGTATGGTGGGTGTAGAGAACCGGAGACCTTTTTTTCTGGAAACGAGGCATGCCATCTTGGTCCTCACGAGTGAGAACGCATCTACATTTTTATTCTTAATCGGGGTTAACTGTAGATGTCTGTGGGCCACATCATTCACTTACTCCATCCAGATATCCAGATTCGTCATCGAGGATAGATGTAGATGTCTATGGGCCACAGCAACCACTTACCATCGGGTGGACTTTATGCTCGTTTGTCACCCTTATCCTATAAAAAAAACACCCTCTTTCCTATTTCTGCCGCCAAATAGCAATGTTTGCACTTTTGTGTGCCGGTCTGAATGGTATAGAGAGCCAGGATAGTTACAGACTGTGAGGCATTCCATATTAATCCTCTGAAGTGACAACGTATCTGAAGCCTTATTTGTTTGAAGTAGCCATATACCATCAGGTCGTATTCATTTGAGTTTTATTAAAAATACCTTTTTCCTTGTCCATAAACCCTCCCAGAAGTGAGAGGAGGCCAGTGCCCAGCAGTGGGACGTATATAGGCTTTAACTTTACTTTACTTTTTATAAAAAGAACTATAATAATAATAAATAATAATATTTATTTATAAAACATGGTACATTTTAGATCTTATAACATAGTGTGAACATGCATGTTTCACCGATTTATCGGTATGCAAATATTACATCGACATGCAATTGAATAATTGAAATTAGAAAATTATAAAATTACAATAACATTTCATATCATAATTTAATAAAACGGTATAATGTCAATAAATTTAGGTGTAAAAACAGAAAAAATAAAAATATACAGGCATGGTCACGTCATAATGCATAATGTCAAACTAGTATAATGTCAACCTTACAAATTCTAATTCATTTGTCAATTTAAAATTTCAAACATCAACAACAATTCGCTTGAGGTGACCGTCACGGCAGAATTTAATAAATAAATTTATGTCATAAAAACAGTTTTCAATCAGAATCCCAAAATATTTTTTTAAAAGATTAAATGTCAAGTTTTGAATGTGGTTCGGAATTAAATTAAATAGTCGAACGCACATGCTATAACTATTTCTAGCAAAACAAGTTGTGGCTGCCTGGGGCACAGACAATTTCCACGGATACCTTCTTGTACCACCACGATCATTGTTGTTTTGTGAAGAGGTGAGCATTTTTTGGTCAATATTAAAATTTCATATATATATAGAGAAGGTAACGTCTAAATCTACCACATTTACTCATGTGAATCTACACCGGTACGCAAAATCAAGACCTTCCCAGAGAAGAACCGACAAGAAGTTTTCTGTCGGTTCTTTAATTTTATTTTAAATGCCATGTAATAATTTCTTTTACAACTTATAATAAGAACTTTAGAATATCAAATGTATATTAATATTTTTACAGTGTCAATTTTGACAATATATCAGTAGGCATCAGCAGGCACACATTGCCTTCAATATATTGATTTATATGTATATTACTGGCGCAAGGACCGGCCCAACCGCGCTATTAAATGGTACCAATGCGTTGGCCCTAAATTGACAGTTTAGGGCCAACGCGACTTTAGGCTACGCCAGGGTTGAATTGAGACCCTAAAAAATATTGTACAGGAAAATAAAATTATATTTTTATTTTTCATGTACAATATTTTTTTGTCCAAAATTATACCACGTTTGACGTTTCATGTTTTTTTTCCCATGCGCCGGGGTTATCCCGTCACGCGTCTAGCGTATCTATACGTTTCGCTTTTCTGCGTATTTGTTTTGAATTGAAATAAAATTGCATTACAATATCATGTTCATAGCAAATTAAAAATATTGCTATGAACATGATATCGTCTCTATCAGAACGACGGGGATAGTAAAACAAAAAAACGTCAAGTATTTTATTATATGTCAGATTGTTGCATTATATTTTTAAAGATTTCATTGAACATTTTATGCATTTATTCATCAAAGACTTTTATTTGAGCTAATTTTATTTTAGGAACCTCTAACGTATTAGCGGGTCGAGCCGTTCTACTAATTATAAATTTGTCGTATCACTTGCTTTTGCAAAATATATATTGTTTCCAATCCAGCTGCAGATCGTCGTGGAAGTAAGCAAAGTAGACTAATTGTTAGCATTCAAATCCTTGTGGTACTCTACGTGATGCCGAACTTAATACGATTATAGTTTATCAATACGTGCTCCCCATTGGAACTTCATCTTTCTAAATTAATCACAGAATACGGCGGTGGTTTTTGTAAGCTGCTTTTTTTCTGAATTTAGAAGCAAATTATTTGCTGCAAACTAGTTTGAAGCAATATCGTAGTATTTAGTTGAGCCGTTCCAGTGCAAAGTCATTTATTTAACTTCAAGTTACAATGAAGTATCATCAGCAAACAGAACTATCTCAGACATTTTTTACTATATAGGGAAAATCAATGTAATAATTTATTAATAAATAATTTGAATATTTTTATGAAAGAAAGATATTATACAGACATATTTAATAGTGTAGATGTTACTCCGATTATATAACATTTGTATGCTTGATTTTTTTGCCTTCAGTGATATGTTAGCCAGTCTGGCTGCGTATATATATTTAGTCGCTATGAAGGAGATAAATCGCCCAGTTGAACTTCATTTTTAATATTAACACTGCTGACAGACAAACGAAAACTATTGATAGGATGTTACGTCAGCGAAGGCGAAGAGTGCGGACGCATGGGTGGATTTCAACCGGCCATGCATCACTGAGACACTGAATGATGGCACCAAACACTTTGGCCGGCGTTATATGTCACATCGACGTTCAAAGTCATCAATCAATTTTGGCAAACTGAATTGTGTGGGAGGAGTTTTGCACCAATGACCACCAATTTGAGGTCGTTGTACATAGGGTTGGTTATATTTGAATAAGATTTGGCTTGTAACTTCTTTTTCTAGTAAACACAAGGGTTTTATATATAGTTAAATATCAATGAGTAACCTTTTTAGCCGTCCTCAAAACAACAGAAGGACTTTTTCAATTCGACTGTATGCTTTTTTTGGATGTATGTTACGCGATGTCTTCTTCAATTGTAAACTGATTTTAATAATTATTTTTTTATAATTGCATATACTTCTGGGGTGATCTCATATACTTATACAATTGAAGAAAAAATTTCATTCTTAAGTATGGAACAATAGGACATGAACTTTTAATGTAACTATTCATACGACATTCTAGCTTGTGGTATTCTTTATTAAACTGAAAAGGGTAAAAAAACTAGACTTTTAATAAAATTAATAATCGACTTCAAATAACTAAAAAGAATAAATTGATTTCCACATAATTTCTGAAGTCGCGGCTTTAGTACTTCTATTAAACTATTGCTATTTAAGTTTACGTGAGTCAGGTAGGTATATGATGTGCTTCTTTAAATTTGATTAGCTTTGGCATTTTTGTAGTGCTTATTTGAGATTATTTATTGTTGTCTTTAAAAAAATAAAATCATTACTGTCTCATCATACTTCATTTTGGATAATATTATTTATGCAAGAAACTATTTTAATATCTTTGATCAAATCACTGGTGTCCATAACCTTCACACCTATATACTATGTCTTTCACCGATTTTTGAAGTTATTATGTGGAAAATATTTTATTCCTTTTAGTTCTTTGAAGACGGGTTTTAATTTTTATTTAAAGTCTAGTCTGTGCTACTAAATTAAATATGAAGAAAGTATTTATTAATGTAAGTAAACTTAAAGTTTATGGTATATATTATTTTTATCATCAATCTACGATTTTAGATGGCAGGCAAAATTAAATTGTGTGCTTCCTCCACTGTGTCAAATGCATTACCAGTTACCACACACCACAATAGTAAACTACTACTTTGATTTTGATATTTTTATTTCATTACTTACATCCAACTTTCTTTTAATTATCTTGTAAATTAACTAGGTAGTCAAATTTTCTAGATTTAATCTCAAATTTACATTTAATCTATTCATTTTTCGCTAGGTGCACCAAATAGATTTCTTCTTCTTCTTCGTCTTCTACTTTTTCTTCATCAGCCTGTAAAATCCACGACTGGATATTCGCTTCCCCCTTTGTAAGGAATATTGACAATTCGTCTTCCAATACATTCTCAGTTACAGTCATGGTTATTTTATCTCTTCGCTTGGTTAAATATATGCCATAAATATTAAAAAGAAATTCATTTTATTAAGTTTGAATGGAAAACAATGGGGATGATGAGACTTTGATCCAAGACTAGTTTTTGATCCTCAATCTGTATTTCCGTGAAAAAAAGGGTATGTTATTCTTGTGTATATCTCATCGCATTAATGTTTCGTCAGAGACGCCGAGTTTAGGAAGGCTACTGTAATGCATATTATTGTGCGTATTTTTTCCGAACCTATGGTAAAAGTAAAAAATGACTATATGATAAGGATTGTTACCACTTACCACATTTTCATCAACTCGATTTTACTTGTTTTAATTTTACAATCTATATTTGATAGCTTTCGGCAGCATTCAAATGTGATCTATATAATGTAACTAAATGTTTTAAAGATCTCATCAATCACTTAGGCGAAAATTTATCCATATTAGCAGCGGCAAATTTAAAAGTTTCGGATAAAAAATAGCCTAGATCACTCCTGGTGTTGCTCTCTATCTGTTCGTGAATTTTATGACAATGGGTTCAGCCATTCCGAATAATTATCGCAGACAGACAGAAAGACAGACAAATATTTTAAAAATGGTTATTCATGTCTTAATGGCATACAAATAACCTCCTCCGTAGAGCCACGCTGCAGACTCGACTCGACTCGACCCGGATGGGACCACGCTCTCACAGAATGCGTGAAACAGCAGCTCAATTCGTATGGTGAGTGTAAAGAACCGGGGATCTTTTTTACTGGAAAGGAGACATTCCATCCCAGTCCTCAGGGATGACGCATCTGCATTTATATTCTTAACTGTGGCCTACGCCACAGCGTCCACTTGCCATGAGGTGGACTGTGTGCTCGTTTTTCATTCTTATTCTATGTAAAAAGCAAAAATTTGTGCATGTTAGAAACGGCTAATATCTCTTTTTTTTGGAAACTCTTAAAGTTTCTTGTATTTATCACACGGGTAATAACAACATCATTATAAAACATTCTAAATAAACGATAAACATTTACGATTTCTTACATTAGATGTCTTAATACGTGCGACAGCCCTATAAAAGTGAATTTTATTGTGATGACATGTAAATTAAGTGTAGACGCAGCATTTCCTTTATTATTTCAATTGGCACCTAAATTTTATTTTTTTATAATAATTCCAACAGAAATTCGTGTTATTGAGTTGAGTCACGGACAGGTAAAAATAATGGCTTGAAGCCATAAAAGAAATACCGGTCATCTTGATATCGCCCACCTAATGATTTCAAAGAATATTCACACATTGTAATATTATTAAGTTCTATACGTACAGTGACACTTCACTTGGCTTACTTCCAACACTGTCAGGTAAAGTTTTATTTATACGACTTTATAAAATAATGGGAGAGACAAAAGCGTGCATGAACTTGTAGAATTTTAGAAAAAAAAAACAGTACAAATTTAAACGTATTTGCAAGACATTAAACAGATGTTCATGTAAATGGATTCTAATGTTTTCGACAGTACCACTACATTATTTGATATAAACACATGTACGGATTCCTTACGCTTCCCCGACGGTTTTCTTACGCATCCACTACACGGCAGCATTTAAATAATTAATATTATGTTATTTACAATACAACAAGGTAGGCAGCTGTATAGGATCCCATATTTAAAAAGATAAGAATTTTAGGGTTCAACTGTCATACATGGAATTCTTATAATTTCCATTTGTCACAGCTTCATAACTTCTAAAGTTTTTGACCGAATCAAATGAAATTTGACGGCCTACCTATTGAATTATGACTTAATTTTAGATGCTGTAGGACGTTCAAGAAATTATAAGTTTAGATTAGAATCATTTTTATTCAATATAGATTACAAGAATAATTTTTTAAAGTCTTTCAAGCCTTACCACTAGTTCGGAAAAAACCTCATTCCAGGGAAGAACCAGCAAGAAACCCAGCAAGACTTTAAAAAAAATTAATTTACAATAAAATATTTTATACAATTATTTTGAGCCATACGCCAACACGCATTGGATCAGCGCAATGGATTTTTTGTTTCAAAATCCACCTCGAAATTGGATGCTAATGTATGCTTTAAAACACTACTAATATTTATTTATAAATATCACCAAACACCTATGTTACCACCGTTACAGTCTATCAAAAGTCCACTGCTGAGCATAGGATTCCCTCATATATTGCCTCATAGGTGGGATATTTGCTATAGTAGCTACGCTTGGCAGGCGGGTTGGCATTTGCAATTTTTTTTTGTTACTAGGAAGATGGTGCCTCTCTCCTGGTTTGTTTCCTCTGTCACCTTCACCGTATAGTGGCGGTGTATAAATATCCATTACCCCATATCGTCGATGGGTACGACACCCATTGAGAGGAGAGCTGTCTAATATTATTGTTTATATTATAAAATATATACAATACATTTAATTGACTAGACATGCAGATTTTCTCACAATATTTTCTTTCACCACCAAGCATTAGATGCTCGGTACCATGTCGACATATAAAATTGCAGTTACCTAACAATTACAATTGTGCCGGTACCGGAAGTTAGGCCAGTTGTTCGTGTACAATGGAATTTCACACAAATGTCCTGCCCACACTAAATGATAAATAATTTTAAAACTGTTCAAATTCTTATTTTATATAAATAAAAAAATACGAACAATGTTGATGCTGTAGCTAATAGAACCCTACACCATGATTGATCACAGTAAATAATGGTACCTTAACTAAGAATCAAAACATAGGTGATTTGTCACCCGTGCGGACCAAGACGGAATCTATATAGTAGATAGTGATGACTTATGCATCTGAGACGTGGTCTTTCACGGCTGGCCGTATGAGGACGCTCGGGGTTTCTCTGCGTGATAAACTTAGAAATGAGGATATCCGCAGTAGAACCAGAGTGACCGACTTAGCCCAAAGGATTAGTAAGCACAAGTGGCAATGGGCCGGCCACATAGCTCGAAGAACTGACAACCGACGGGGAAAAAAGGTTCTCGAGTGGCGGCCTCGTACCGGCGGACGAAGTTTTCTTCGAAGTGCCTTTTTCGAGTCCCAGGATCAAGCCTTTTTTTCCAAGGGAATTAACCAACTTCCAAAACCCTATTCAAGGTGTATTAGCTTAAAAGGCGATTACGTTAAAAATAAATATAATTTACATATACTTATCCTAGAGTTTCATTGTGTTTCCAAAAACTTATTGATCAACTAAGTAAATATTTTTTAACGCCAAGCAAAGTTCGGTCACCCAGGTACTTATATATTACGACATCTATCTAGTGGGATGCGGGAAGTAAAGACTATGTAAGAATCTCCGAAGGAGGCGGAGTTATAGCCGAAATAAGAATATTTTTTTTGGTTTTGGCTATTTTGACCCCCTAGGAGTGTAACGAGAACTTTTTGCCCCTATTCAACCATGACCCCCATGACATCCTCTACATGATAGGCTATTCAAACTGACTAGGCCTAAAGTTCGAGTCACCCCCCAACTCATTTCTAGTCTTTACTTCCATATATGAATAATATAACCTTAATATAAAACGCATGCCGTTTGCCGTCTTTATTCATTTAAACACTTAAAAACTCCTTACAACTACCATACAAGCCATATACCTACAGAAAACTCAATATGTTATATTCTGGAGCAATTTGAAGTTAGTAGCTGGAAACTATGCCAGCATTGACGTCACGCAGTTTCTGGGGCAGCCTGAAATAGCGCATGGCGAGCGCCCACAGTGAAGTAACTTAATGTTTCTCTTCTACTTGCCAATCGGAGAATCGTTTGATCACTTACATTTTGTAGGTAGATAAAAAGAGAACAGATTTCATCATTTTAGATTTGTAACAAAAAGATTTGATCTGGACCAAAGTCGTAGTAACATTATTTAAACTGTGCTAAAGTTAAGAAAATTTAATCCGAATTATAATATAATATGCAAAGTTTATTTAAGTGGTCTAGAAGACAAAAGTATTAATTACAGAGATCCGGAGACCCTTTTTACTGGAAAAGAGGCATTCCATCTCAGTCCTCAGGGGTGACAACGCATCTGCATTTTGATTCTTAATTGAGGATAAATGTAGATGTCTATAGGCCACAGCAACCACTTACCATCAGGTGGACTGTGTGCTCGTTTGTCACACTTATTCTATATAAAAAAGAGTATTAAAAATACTATATAATTAAGTATAAAAAATACTGATACATACTCAACAACATGAAAAATGACATTCATTTAATGCTTCTGAGCATTACTTTGTTATTCAGTTGTTGATAATTTTCAGTTATTAAGTTAATTATTCGAAAGTTAAAGTCAGTATACTCGTAATGTATTAATAATATATTGTTTATTTTTATAACATTCCACCTAAATTACCATGTAGAGTGGGTACCAATTTTAGTTTTTAGGTGTCAATTGCCTACCATTTAAAAAACACTTATTCTGAAATTTCAACTTTCATAGCGAATGTGGTTTAAACGATTTTGATTTTTTTTTCTTGTGCTTTATGTTACTTCTTACAAATATACAGCTTCGGTTTGGGCCGAAAGAAATTGAATTATAGCGATCCGATAAGTGCAAAAGATGCAGCCTTATTAATTTAGAATGTTGGGCATTAAAAAGTGTTAACCGCAAAAATGTTTACTTAGCGCGTTTTCTTCTAGAGCATCGATGCAAAACATGAAGAAGTAGGAGATTGCAGCAAGCAGTAACTAGAAACCAACAGACAAGGAAACATCACTGCCATTATAAATTATAGTTTATTTAATTACAGTCTCTCTTAATTTAAAATGCCGTAAATTGTATGGTAATATTACTAAAACATGAAACTTTGTTTGCCTTAGTCAAAACTGCATTCAGTGCTTTTAGTTGAGTAAAAGACTACGTTTCTGCTTCATCTGAGTAGGTACTTCAAAAGTTATTGGGAAGAATTTTTATACTTAACAAACGACTATATATTGCAATTTAATATTCATAAATACTTATATTCATAAATACTTAAATTCATAAATACTTAAATTTCTGCGAAATTTCGGCGTTGCTAGTCTCATCAGCGGTGCCAAGTAGACTGTTGGTATGTCAAAGTGTCGAAGTGTTTGTACAGGAAAGCTACAATAGCTTTCCGAGTACAGAACTAGAGAACAAAACTAATCCAATGTAAGATAGGGTGACGTTATATCCTCGGAACTCTTCACCGCTGCATAGGTAGACGTTTGCAAGCTATAGGACTGGAAAGGTTTTGGTATCAACTACAATGGCGAGTAACTCACTCTTTTCGATTTTCTGACGATATAGTCCTTATGACAGAATCGCTGGAGGATCTCAGCACTATTCTCAAAGACCTTAATGGTATCTCTCTACGGATAAGTCTAAAAATGTACACGGACAAGCAAAATTCATGTGTAACATCCATGTCACACGCCGGTAGTAGTTGGGTACACTACGCTCGATATTGTTTACGAGTATATTCACCTAGGACTAATAGTCCGACTAGGTAAGTCCGAGAGGTCAATCGACTGATCCAACTGTAGTCTAATGGCTACTGGCTGGGCAGCGTTCGGCAGATTTCGGCAGATCTACTCGTTACGTATACCTCAAAACTTGTAAACAACATTGTATAACCATTGCTTGTTGCCAGTGATGACATACGGATCTGAGACGTGGTCCTTCACTGCTGACCGTATGAGGAAACTGAAGGTTGCCCAGCGAACTATGGAGAGAGCTATGCTCAGAGTTTCTCTGTGGGATAGACTAAGAAATGAGGATATCTGCATTAGAACCAGAGTAACTGATATAGCCCAATCAAGGATCAGTAAGCTGAAGTGGCAAAGGGCGTTTAGCACAATTCAGTTTATTTTAACTCAGTTTAACAGCCTGTACTCAAGCTACTTATCTCGGCATATTACTTGATGGGGAAAGCTTGCGCATCGTCGTAGAAATCCGACTAGGAGCGGCGATTTGTCAACCCCATCAGTGCCCCTGTGGTAGCAGCGTCGACAAGTTCGGGCTCCACGGACTTTCATGCAAGAAAAGTGCTGGTAGGTTTTCACGGCACGGTTCTTTGAACGATGGCATCCGAAGGGATCTTGTCTCTATAAATGTTCCCTCGGTTTTAGAGCCTTTTGGAATATTTTGAGACGGTGGCAGGAGACCCAACGGTATGACATTGGTCCCTTGGAGAGAGGTAAATCCCTAGTGTGGGATGCTACTTGCGTAGACACTTTGGCAGCCTCTCATCTCAGGGATACCTCGTTTAGAGCCGGGGCGGCATCAGAGGCAGCTGAACTGAGTAAGTGGCGCAAATATGAGTCTCTGAGACATGACTACATATTTGTGCTATTTGCTGTAATCTATATAAATGAGACTATCGGTCCGTGGGGTCCACGTGCGGTGAAGTTCCTAAAGGAACTCTATCCGCAACTGGTCGTTGCTACCCCCGAGCCAACCGATTCCAACCCACGATTTTTTGAATTTGCTGTTCGCACCCTCCCATTAGGCTACTGGTTAGATCTTATGAATTTTAATTATGCCGCGCAGTCGTAAGTAGGTGTGTTGCAAAAAATAACAATCCAAGGTAATCGGAGACGTGTCGGACCCTGACATTGAAGCATCACTTGGCCCGCGTCGGATGCTATGATTGATGGAAAGGAAACACTGGCTCTCAAGAAAAGACGGGAATTTTTTTACTAGTCACGAGCTCTCAGAATCACTTATCAAGATATTTTTAAATGTTCAAAAGTATATAATTATTTTCTGTCTGCGACTTCTTTAATTACTTTTGCGAATTATTATTAGAGATTTGGCGCCGATCACTCTCAGCTCTTAGCAATTTATTCGAGAATTACTGAACTAAAGCAAAAGTGGCGTTCTATCAGAATGACAAAGGGCTAAAGGAATAACACATAATCTGAAATAATAGTTATTCAAATGCTTATTGAAAATGTTTAGAAATATTATAGTAATATTATAGTGATGTTCTTTTATAAATGCTAGTAGTCACACAGTGGTCGAAATTTGACCGTATTAAATTTTTGTATGTATATTAAGCAGGCTGTATTTCATTTACAAATGCACAATAATAAATAATAAACCAGATAAACAAAGTGTCTTATATACAAAATATAAAATATACGTTTTTTGCTTAGACATACACTCGACAGACTATTGAAAAAGGAACATTTGAAATCACATAAAATTAACAGCGTAAATATTTGTCAGCAACATTTTAAAATTCTTTTTTTTATTATTCTCTACTCTGTGCAACTGTTCGACAACAAACTATTATCTGTTTGACATTGGCAGTATGAACGTAAACAATTAATTTAATGTATTTGTAACATACCGTTACGGACTATTAAAGTCCGCTGCTGAACATAGGCCTCCCCCGTAGATTGCCTCATAGGGAGCATATTTGTCATAGTTGCCATGCGGGATGGCAACCGCAGTTTATTTTATTTTTAGTCGTTACTAGCTATCCGCCCTGGCTTTGCACGGGTGATTTCTGGATCTCGACAACAGCGTCACCTACCGGGTCCAATTGTGAATCTAAGCCACTGACTCGAACACACAAAAAATCTCATCAAAATCAGTCGAGCCATTTTCGAGTTTTGGCGAAACTTACGGACAGCAATTGATTTTTATATAAAGAGATTATTAAGACGCTACTGCCCATGTCTTGTTCCATTTCCCTCTGCCGCCTCTTACGACACCCACGGGATGATATGGGGTGGTGGATGTTCTTACAAAGCCACTACACGGTACAAAGTTTTTTCTTCACGTATTGACTTTAAGTAATATATAGATTATGAAAAGTAGAATTTTAAACATTAATTGGCGAAGATTCGAAAAGCATAATCGTGGAAACACATGTTAAATTTTTTAACAGTGAACAGTTAACTAAAATTAATGGTTTAAGTGTCTACATATACTGGTTTTTGCGATAGTGGATTATCCTATTGTTAACTTGTTGATTTATCTTTGAACTGGCTTTTGTTTATATCTTTTATTTTTAATTCTAAAAGCGGAAACTTGTAAATGGTTTAATAGTACATTATTATATTTTTTTTATTTAAAAATAAGTTTTCAGTTTTCAGGTTAAAATAAAATAAAAAACTATTGGTAAATCCAATTGTGAATGCCTTAAGCGCATTTTTTTTTTAAAGTAGTTTAAATACATCATTAAATATATCGACAGTCCACTTGACACCGCTGAAAGGACTGCAGCACCGCCCAAATTTCGACGGAATCAAAGGCTTTCACATAGTCCACATACGCAAGACAAAGTGGCAAATTGTACTCTTCGGTCTTCTGTAAAATTTGCCGAAGGGTATGTATGTGGTCTATGGTGCTAAAACCTTTTCGGAAACCGGCTTTTTCGGGAGGCTGGAAGTCGTCGAGTCGGCGTGCGAGACGATTCGTAATGACTCTCGAAAACAGCACGTAGACGCGGCTCAGAAGGGAAATCGGTCTGTAGTTCTTAAAGAGAGCGTTGTCGCCTTTCGTGAAGAACCAGACCACCGCACTTCTGCTTGTACCACCATGGAGGAAGGAAATAATGAGCTTCTGAAGGACTTCAAATACCGGTATTCCACCCGCTTTCAGAAGCTCCGCTATAATTCCGTCCTCACCTGGGGCCTTGACCACATACATACAACGATGACGTGTACAGCTGCCCATAGAACCTCTCAATTTCACTCAAAATCTCAGGTGTCCCGGAAACGACGCTGCCACACTCTGTCTTCAGCTTCGACAGTTGGCTCTTTCTGGCAGACAGATCTCTAGCAAAGACTTTGGAGCCCTGGTTCCGTTCGATCGCTTCTTCAATACGAGCAGTATTAAAGTTGCGTAAGTCCCGCCGCATGCATTTGGAGATCTGTCTGTTCAGTTGCCTGTATGCTATCAAATCTACTGAAGATTGCAGCTTCATTTCCCGTCTAACAGCCATGAGATTAAGAGTGTGATCGAGAGTTTCTGTGTTCTTCTGCGGCGGGTCTTGCAAAACTTAGCTCCGACCGCATGAACAGTTTCCACGAGCTTGTCATTCACATCGTCCACTGCATTGCAATCTTCTAGGCACTGAAAACGGTTTTGCAACTCGAGCTGAAAGGTTTCTGGACTTTGGATTAGAGCCCGAGGGGGACGGAGCGTTGACTTCATTAAACGACACCTCTCCACTTAACGTTTAGGTTCAGTGTGCCTCTAACCATTCGGTGATCGCTACCAGTTTTCACCCTCGCGATCTCTGAGACATCACTGAACAATTGCCGTTTATTCGTCATAATGAAGTCAATCTCATTATTTGTCGAACCGTCGGGGCTCGACCAGGTCCACTTCCTGTGGGGCCGCTTCTGGAAGAAAGACTTCATCATAAAGAGTCCCTCTTTCTCCATGAAGTCGGCCAGCTGCTGGCCCCTTGGATTCCGTTGCCCTAATCCAAATTTCCCTACTTTCAGCTCACCGTTCTCTCTTCTGCCTAGTTTTGCGTTGAAGTCTCCCATTAACACCGTATAGTGGGTTTTGGAGGAATGCATGGCTCTAGAGATATCCTCATACATATCCTCCACCTCCTCATCGGGATGTGACGAGGTTGGTGCGTAAACCTGTATGACCTTCAGCGAATACCGTTTGGTGATTCTGAGTATAAGGTACGCAACCCTCGTCGACAATCTTTACAACGTTGTTAACCTCCTTGGGACAGATAGTCGCCCTCCCGGTGATAAAACAAGTTGCCGGATTCGAGGATTACCGTGTCCTCCCCCTCTCTTCGGACCTCGGATAATCCTATAATATGCCAGCGCAACTTGGATATCTCTTCTTACAGCTCCAGGATTTTCTCGTCAGTCCTCAGGGTGCGTGCGTTATAAATTGCCATTATTTATTCTGTGCTTTTAAAATATTGTAATAAAAATCTGTGATTATAATAATAATCAAGTATGTATCAAATTTGGTTTTTCGAATATTTTGTATTGGTACAGCGATCTTTTTGAGCCGCTGCAAACAACCGATACAGTATCCACTCACGACGGCGGCTGAACCCGAAGTGAGTGAGTGAGGCAATCTATTTAGTAAAATAAATTATTACAAGGCTGCTCAAAACCAAAAATTTCGATATTTCTTTGCCGAAAAAATTTATTATAACTAAACAAAACAAAATTACTGTCATTTACATTCCATGGCTTCTCACATGATAGATAAAGAGATTAAAAACAGATTGAGTTGAAAAACTGATATTTTCAAAAGTTATCGTGTTTACCCCTCCATGCGGACTTGATAAATCCACACCATAAGTCACTAAAACTATTTTTTATGTAGAATAACAATTAATCGATTTAAAAAAAAATATAAGTTCAACAATCATTTAACTTTCTGACAGTGTGCTTTTTATATCATTTATATGTACAATATGATTGTTAGATACGATTTCATGCGAGAAAACGTTGGAATCTTGATATTTAGGTCCTAGTGGAACATCCCACTGTACCGTAATGTTTATTTTATCACATCTGGAATTTTTCTGGAATGTTGATTAAAGAGGTAAGCGTAGAAACTACGATTATGTTAAATAAATAAATGAAATGATGCGCCGTGTGATGGCGGGTTTCACCTATTTCGTCCCGTGGGCACGGAATAACCGTGGGTGTCAAAACAGGCGACTGTGGGAATGCTCGAAAGATCTTATGGTTTCCGACAATCAACAGATGGCGGTAAAATCATCATTGAGGAACAGCAACGAATAAGTATTTGCGATCGCCAAATTTAAAAATTTGCGTGGCCATTATATCATATCCTACAACAGGAGAGGCCTTCCGATTTGAAATATTAATTTTTTGAACGCGGCTGTTGATCATGAGGTTCCGAGTTTGAATTCCAGGTCGGGCCAAAAAAGATCAGTTATTGAGTTTTTCTGTCAAAAAATTCTAAGTAGCTGCCCGGAGTCAGGAAGTTGGTGGTGTCTCACCCACGTGCCTCGGAAAGCACATAAAGCCGTTGCTCCTGCGCCTGATCTCTCTCCGGTCGTGTGGGTTTACCGTCCCATCGGACTATGAGAGTGAGGGAATAGAGAGTGCACCTGTGCTTGCATACACTTAGGCAATATAATCCTGCTCTGCGCAGATGGCTACTCACCGTTGAGTTATTCACTTTTGGCCCAATCCATGTACCCGAAACATCAATTCGATAAAATTCATTCATGAACATAGGCCTCCCCCAAGCAATGTCACAAAGTATGGTCCTGAGGCACCTGCATCCATCTACGTGATGCATATCTTACCAAGTTGTTACTCCATTTAGTGAGGGGTCGCTCTACACTTCGCCTACCAGTACGAGGCTGCCACTCGAGAACCTTTCTAAACCCCGAGCATAGCCCTCTCCATAGCTCCCTGCGCGACCTTGAGCTTCCTCATACGTCCAGCAGTGAATGACCACTTCTCAGATCCATATATCATTACTGGCAACACGCACTGGTTGTACAGTCTCGTTTTTAAGTTTTGAGGTATACCTGACGAGAAGATGTCGTGTCGTAATTTCCCGAACGCTGCCCAACCGAGTTGAATCCGTCGATTGACCTCTCGGTCGAAGTTGAACTTACCTAGTCGGACTATTTGTCTCAGGTAAGCATACTCGTCAACAACTTCGAGCTTAGTGCTCCCAACAACTACCGGCATGGGTGTGACATGGACGTTACACATGTTCTTTGTTTTGTCCATGTTCATTTTAAGACCTATCCGTTGGGAGTTTCTATTAAGGTCATAAAGCAAAGTGCTTAGGTCTACACGTAGGTAACTATATCGTCGGCAACTCGAAGGTGAGTGATGTAAGAGTTCAATAACTAAACTTTAAAAAAAATTAACCGGCTTCAAAAAACTAAAAAGAATAAAATTATTTACACAATTGAATAGCTTTTGAAGCTTCGTTATACTTTGTCTTCGCACCGACGTGCAGTGACGTTTAGGTTCAACGAACTAATTTGCGTCTTTTAATTTCATCTTCAGACATTTCTTTTTATAAAAAGGGAACTTGTAAAATCTTGAGATCACCATCTGTGGTATCAAGTGGTACATTTGAAGTACCATTTAAAGATAACATTATAGCAAGGAACACATTTTCTCTTATTTTTTCTCTTACAAAAAGCGTTACCTCCACACTAGGATTTTCTCCTGTATCGTGGAGGTTTTGCGTTCATGAATTGCACATGTACAACCATTCAAATCCAGAACAATTATTTGTAGGCCATACATACACCCGTTCCATGCGGGAGTCAAACCCGCGGTATCGAGCCGTAACTATTTATGCATATTTTCATGATTTGATTGATACAATTCCAGGCATTAGCATCCATTTTGTAACTAATATCTTGCATCGCTGTACCCCTGAAGTAAATAAACTAGCATGTTATATATCCATTTTGTAACGCATGTCCCGTCCTCCAGGAAACCGCGGCTGGATTCCGAGTTAGACGTCCAGACTCAACTACTGGACGCTTCTGCCGCCAAGCACAAGCTAGCTGTACGACCGAAAAAGAATCATCCGAAGAGCAAAACGAAGTCCTATAAAACTGCTGATGGAGAAAGGTATTTACTTTTAAATGTTCCTTGATGAAAATTGCTGAAAGCTATATAGTGTAATTCAACTAATAGTCTGTGGTAGCTCATGGAATAAGTGCTAAGCTTTGACATTTTACAGTACGTGAGCAAACTTCTACTACTTTAATACGTGGTAGAGCCATGCTGCAGCCATATTATGGTTATAGCACAAATGGGTCGGCTCGGCATATACTGCAATAGCAGCTTAATGCTTCTGTGTTTCTTATGGTGAGTGTAGAGAACCGGAGGCCCTTTTACTGGAAACGAGGCATTCCATCTTAGTCCTCAGTGGTGAAAATGCATCAACATCCATCTTCCATCAGGTGAACTGTGACAAACGAGTAGTTTGTCACCCTTAATCTATAATAAAAACGAATGAAATTGTTTTAATTGATAAAAAATATTGTTTTCCAATTTTAAATATTAATTTACCGCATGCTCGGCGGTGAAGAAAAACATGGTAAAAAAGCTGCATGTCTGAAATCATCATCATTACAGTATATTGAAAATTCACTGCTGAACATAGGTCTCCCTACATTGCAACGTTTGGCAGGCGTATTGGCAACCGCAGTAGGGAGTTTTGGATAATTTAGAGTTGTTATCGCCTATGGGCAGTAGCATATATATATATATATATATATATATTATTATATATATATATATATATATATATATATAAATCTAGATATTAAGCCTCGCTGTTGAGACTTTAGTCACCTCGCCGTCGAGAGCCTTCTTATCTGATCCTTCCCCGGTCGTGCCGACTCATTCGTACTTCTTCTTCTTCTTTTTCTTCTTTTGTTCTGAAAAAAGTAATGCAACTATATAAAAGCTGCAGCGTGACTTTTCCACATATTAGACGAATAAGTGTGTAATATATGTACTAAGAGACGTGAACTAAACGTAGTGATTTATATACTCTTAGACGTGAACAAACAAACCGCCTTATTGTGACGTCAGATTTTGTTCTACTAGATCTTTATAAACCAAAATAGTTATCAGATGCTTCGCTGTTGCCCTATATACAACAACGAAGCATCATGCATTACTCCGCTCGCGACAATGGCTGGAACAAATTAGCAGTACACTGACCGACTTTGTAGCTTACGCTGCCAAATCGCATATATTTTAACACTTAACAAGCCTAATATTATGCAACGGCGTATGAAATATTTTTCTTTTTAGATGACCCCGTTGCTAATGTTACAAAATTGCTAATTTAGAGGAATAACTTGTGTAGTAAAAGCCACGAACGTGCCCAGTGGGATTCTAGAGTAAAGATTTATTTGTCTACTTTATTTCAAACAACCACATAATATTTTTAATTTAACAAGAAGTAAACAATTCAACAGTTATTTTTATTATATACTAGCGACCCGCCCCGCCTTCGCCTGGGTGGTGTCTATTAATAGAATAGAATAGAATAATTTTTATTCAATATAGATTATTACATAATACCTACTTATTGAAAGTCATTTTTTTATTTACAACTGGTTCGGAAAATACCTCCGTCCTGGGAAGAACCAGCAAGAAACCCAGCGGGACTTTTTTTTAAACATATGTCACTACAATAATTTTGTTTTTTTGTTTGTACAAATTTTAAACGAGTTTTAATAGAACCAGCATGGTGGCAATCACCTCATTCCCAGGGGTTTTTTCACTTATGTATTCTTTGATATTATAATAAAATATATATTATATAATAATGTCATTTATGTCATCATTTAGATTTAAGATAATCAACAACGACCTTTTATTTTAACAATTTTACAGAAAGTCGTCAAGCTGTTGAGTTTACAGGAACTTACAAAGGAACAGAATAACATACACAAATACATTCTCACATACGTTTATACATATATCTCACATAGACAGACCTAAAAAACCCTACTCTCAAAACCCTCTTTTAAAGCATTCGGATATAAAAATATTGAGAATTAAAATAATAATCCGAAGAGGATAAAGATAATAAAAAATAAGTCTATAAATTAGTGATCTTTTAGGAGAAAATCCTAAACAGTTCTCTAGATTTATGATAACAAAAAAAAAGTTAACAAATTGTGTATGGACACCCGAGGCAAGTATGACAGTGGGGGTGGGGCAAGTGTAACAAATGCAAATTATGCGGCATAAACACGTTTTTTTGGTTAAATTCCATCTATTGAACAACGCAGGAACTTTTACGCTATTCACTATACCGACAGTTAAGTACATAGTTTCAACTATTTTATCGACAGACGTTATTTTTTAAAACTGCTCAGAAAACTTGCCCCATGTGGGGAAAAACCCGTTGTTACACAAAATGGACATTCAAATCGTATAAAGATCTTAAAATATTTTGACATTAGTATCATCTCTTCAATTTTGTCGAAAACCACAAATAATAATAAAGTAACTACAAAAGAAGCGTACTGTCACACTTGCCTCATTGATGGGCTAGTTTAATTACCTTAAATTACAAAATGTTATTAGATGCTAAAATGCTTGATCAAACAAACAAGCATTTAATAATTGATGTTGTGAACCTGAATTCTCTATGTTAAATCCTTACAGAGTAGAAGTATTTAAATGTCCATTATAGTTTTAATTAATTTACGAGTATGGTCACACTTGCCTCGGGTGACCATACTAAATTTTAAAGGTCATACATATTATTTACCGTTTTGAAAATTTACTTTTGTTTAAGCTATTAGTTAGAAACTAAACGCACTTCCTTTCTGTATTTTAAAGGAATCAGCATTTTTTCAAAAATATATTATTTCAGAATAATAAGATTTATTCCTTCAGTTCGTGAACTTTCAAATACAATTTCGCAATTCGCGCAATGATTTCCGCTCTTATTGTTGACCAATAATGACAGAGAGGAAGCAGAACCAAAGACTGCATCCTTGTGTACAGTACCACAGTATAATATATGGATTTATAGACTGTGACAGTACACTCTGTGAAATAACATTTAATAGGCCAATTTAGAATTGCCTTCGAATAAAGACATTTAAGTAGTAGTATACCTATGTATCTAAATCTATTTGCCTTCGAACCTAGGATATTAATTTCACGAACCCATTGATCTTCTCCTATAGATAAAATTAGATATTAGTTTTTATAAGTAAAAATTAAATATTCTTTAATATAATTATCAAGATCGAAACGAAAAGCAGCGTCCATGTTTGTTGACTAGTTGAAATACAAGAAATTTATAGTATTTTTGAACGGAGCAGCGCCCTTTAATGCTGTAATTATTTCAACACAATTCTCCACCTCCTTATTTAGCTGTAATAAGTTCACAAAGCCATGTTTGGCAAAGATTCGGCTTTCATATTCGGATACTCAAGACCGGCGTTTCACCTCGGGCCAGTCGTGAAGGTTCCTCTTAGTTCATCGTGGGTGACCAAGCTACAGCAACTAAGGCTCCCCACCATGACAAGGCGGGAGTACGTTCGGGAGGGAGTTAAAAGAAGGCTAGTTCAATGCGATTCGATTAAGGCAAAAATGTCATAAATGCGAAAGTGTGTTCGTTGGTTTGTCCTTCTTTCACGCTGCAAAGGGGCAACGGATCGACGTGATATTTTGCGTAGAGGGCTGGAGAGTGACATAGGCTGTAGATCTGGAACGTAATACCTCTTTATGCTATTTTAGGTCTTGGAATAACACATTGTGATTGTGATTTTTCGAAATTATGTGGTTTTCTTACTTCCATGCGGGCGAAGCCGCGGGCAAAAGCTAGTAATTGTATATATCTAATTGATCTAACTAATAATCTCAGAGGTTTCTCTTTACATCTTCGTTTTACGTTGACGCTGAGTTATTGATACACGGAATGCATCTTCGAAATCTCGGTCAAGATTATACAAGAACATGCGATTTATTTTCAGTCTGCGACAGAGTTAATATTGAGATATTACACACACAGTTTCCAATATGGATTGGGGTCGTATTGTGCCTATTGTAAACGTCTTTGGTTTGCAAAACAACTTTAAAAACTTTAATTTTTGTGTTTACTCATATATTAAAGTGTTTAAAGTTGTTTTATATCATGTTCGGATTAATCCCAGCCGCCACATTTCACGATCGCACATCGCGGCAGAACTCCCGATACCATCCACACCATCTGGATAATTGGCGGTCCACCACTGTGCGATTTAGAAGATGTTTCTTCCTCGCACAACTCCCTTGTGGAATAGTTTACCACCAGCGATTTTTCCGGACCGATACGACTTAGGGACCTTCAAGAAAGAGCCTACTCCTTTTAAAAGGCCGGCAACGCATCTGCAATTCCTCTGGTTCCCCTGGTGTTGCAGTTGTTCATGGGCGGCGGTAGTCACTACCATCAGGTGAGCCGCATGCTCGTTTGCCCCTCCTATAAAAAAAAAAATATAGTTCTACATCCGAACCGTATAGAAAATGTTTTGAGTTTTTGGACAAATATTGATTTAGATTAACACTCAAACTCAAAATATTGCGAACTGGCTGATCACCCACGCGGTTGTCAAGTATTTGACAATGAATAACAACACATTAAATTAGGTCCATTTAGAATAGTGAAACACTGAAAAATACCTCTCTGAACGCTTGAGCTACAAAGGAAACTAATGATATCTCATCGAATGATTGTCCACGAGATAAATCTAATTGCATCGCGTATAAAATGGATAGGTGGCACAGTTTGTTTTGCGACGACCGTCCGTTAGAATTGTTTGCGAAGGCGGGCCCGGTCGCTTTATCACTTGAATCTTAATTTATTACAATTGTCGGAGTTTTTGGAATGTTTAATTTTACATTTAATACGACAATCAAAAGATTAATTTACGATTCTCATGTGACAAATAGCTTGATCTTTAAGAATCATAGATTTAGATTTGGAATAGAAGATAGAAGTATAATTCATTATTATATTTGTGTGACCAGTGCGTGTTGCCAGTGATGACTTATAGGTCTGAGACTTGGTTCTTTACTGCTGGCCGTATAAGGAAGCTCAAGGTCCCTCAGCGGGCTATGGAGTGGGCTATGCTTGGAGTTTCTCTGCGTTATAAACTTAAAAATGAGGATATTCGCAATAGAGTCCGAGTAACCGACATAGCCCAACGGATTAGTAAGCTGAAGTCTAGGGCGTCCCTACTAGATGGATTGGCGACCTGTAAGACATGCAGGAAGTCAATGGATGCAACACACTTAACGTAACGGACGGCATACAGTCAACTTAAGCTGTTGTATTTTTTCTTCGTAAAAATAGTTTTTGAGTATAATTTCACTTGTTTGTGTCAAAATTAAGGTTCGGATATCTTAACTGAGCTGTGTTATCGTTGTGGATTGCAGTGGATGAGTAATAGTGTAAAAAGATTGTGTGATTGTGATTTCACTGTGTAATTAATATTATCTCCTTTCATTAAATCTCAGTGGAGGGTAGGCAGTACCTCAGAACCATCTGGTGAGCAGTAAGGAACAGTAACATTAACGACATCTTTCGGCATTTAATTAGTAATTAAAATAAATACGATATGGCAAAGTGCGGAGCTTGTGGCAAATTCCTCTCGTCGACAGGTGGCGTTGGTTGTACAGTCTGTTCAAATATATTTCATAGGGCATGTCTAATGGTGTCTGATGGAACAACGATAAGCAAAGATTGGGTGTGCCGGAATGCAAAAAAAAGTCAAGAAAGGGTGATAACAGCTGTACCCCTGTAAGAGGTATCTCCGGAAACACCCCTCAAGAACCTCAAGTGATCAGGAGCCCGCCATGCAGCGATGGAACTCAGAAGACTGCTTTGAACGATGATGATTCCCCTGCACGAGAGCTTAGCCGCCAACTTGTTGCCTGCGTGGTCGAGATGCGAGAACTCCGTAAGGAAATGGCAGAACTCCATGCATCCGTTGCATGTTTCACGGAGCGAATGAATGGCTTTGAACGAAGGCTGGAGGTAATCGAGCAAATGCATACTCCTACCAAAGTGGAGGTCATTGAGCTAGAGAAAACAGTTAATTTATTAAAGCAGGAGCTCAATGACCGGGATCAAGAGGCACTGCTTTCGGATCTTGAGATCGGACATCTACCTGAGGAGAAGGGGGAAAATATCACCCACACCATATCTGTTCTAGCAGTAAGGCTAGGGGTACCACTGGAAGAACGGGACGTCGTCTTTGCGGAGCGTGTTGGAGCGGCGCCACTGTCTTTGAGCGCTAGTACGGAAGGAGGCGTAGCGACACGAGCGCGCCGCGTGGTGGTGCGGCTGGCGAGGCGTAGCCTGCGCGACGAGTTGCTGCGCGCTGCTCGCGTGCGTCGCTCAATCACTACCGCGGACATCGGGCTGGCCTCCCGCCCCAACGCCTCTACGTAAATGAGCGCCTGACGAGGAATAATCGGCAACTATTCTATAGGGTCCGTGAAGCCTGTCGAAAGCTTTCGTGGCGCTACTCCTGGACAAGAAGGGGTCGTGTCTACGCTCGCCAAGCAGAGGGCAAACCGGTTTACTGCATCCGCACAGACGATGACTTTAATCGTGTTTTCAGTCAAATATTGTTTGCATTAGCAGCTCTGCATAAAGTAAACAATATAAGTCTAAATATATTGATTATAAGAAAATTATTACTACTAATATTTGTTATAACCATATTTTTAATTATTCATAATGTTATATATACAAACATTTACAGCTATTATGGCTATGATGGTGCGATGGTAAGGGCAGAGTTTCTAATTACTAATTTCATGTTTACTCATAATTATTTACAATTAAAACCATTAATTCGTGTTCAAACAGTTATATATCTCAGTTATTTTAAGGAAAATGTTTAAGTTATAATAATAATAATTCTATTCTATTGATGATTAATTACATTATATATATTTTAAAAATTGAGCTTCATAAAAAGTATATTAGCGTATCATAATCTTAAGAGCACACTTCGTGGTATCTTTTCTCACTTCGTTGCTGCACAAGTATAGTATTTTTGACTATTATCTCATTCATTCAATTCTAAACATAATCTTAAGTTAGGCTTACTTAATGTGGGATCGCTTGGCAGGGACATGACGAATTTCTCGTAGCTATGGATCGTTATTCTGTCGACATAATGGCGATTAATGAAACCTGGTTGCGAGAGGGCGAAGGGGCGCTCGCCTGCGGTGCCCGGTTATAGATTACGTCACGTTCCTCGCCCTTCGACGTGCGCTCGCGCGGAGGTGGAGGGCTTCTACATACGTCAGGGCATTGCAGTCCACACTACCACCGCACCCCCAGCCCCACTCGTAGAGCAAATGTGGCTTGCACTAACAATTAACGGTACCAAATTAATAATTGGTACTGCTTACAGACCGCCGTGGTTGAGTGTTGACATTTTTTCGATGCTTTATCGGAAACTATCGGAACATTATCATGGTGTAATAATGTAGTTTTATTAGGCGATTTCAATATAAATTTATTAAATGATATGGATAATAACTGTAAGAAGTTGAAAATTTTTTACAATGTTATAAATTAAATCAGTATGTTACTGAGCCTACCCACTTCACGGAATACAGTGAAACTTTAATAGACCTAGTATGTACAGACATCCAACAATCATTCATTTCTGTGAATCATATACCGGAACTAAGCGGTCATGCATTTATTTGCTGCGAATTAAATATAAAAAGAAAACCGAAACCGATTATTATATCGCGTAGAAATTTGCATGCGATTGATAATGAACAGTTCCTATTAGATTTAAAGTCTTTAAATTGGACAAGTTTCAAAACATTGGATCGCGTCAATGACATGGTATCATTGTTTAATACTATGTTGAAAACATTATTTAACATTCATGCGCCCGTATGTAGAAAATCATTAAAACACTTCCAATATCCTTGGATTACTTATAATATAAAAATGATGAAAGTCAGAGATGTAGCAGGTGTTGTCGCACGTAAGTCAGGTGGTACAGCAGCCCAAAATTACTTTATAAAAAGCTCAAACACTATGTTGCAAAGCATTAATAAGAGAAAAGAAAGCACTACAATTTTTTATAAATAATCAAAAGATACTGCATCGTATGGTCACATATAAAAAACGTTAGGTTAAAACTAAGCCGGACCTGCCTCACCATATTTTCAACGACCCCGACTTGATTAATACAAGCTTTTTAAATGTGCCAGGAAATAATCAAGTTCCTATTTCATATATGACATTCTTTAAATCACACGTCAAAGTCTCAAATGTATTCAAACTGAAGACAATAGAGGAAAGTGATATTGTGAAAATAGCACAGTCATTAAAGTCAAATGCGGTGGGTGCAGACGGTATTTCCTTGGATATGTTGAAAATGTCTTTTCCCGTAACAATACCTGTTATTACGGAGATAATTAATAAATCAATTACAACGCAAACATATCCCTCAGAATGGCAGCATGCACTCATCAGGCCTATACCCAAAAACTCAAATCCTATTACCATGAAGGACATACGCCCGATTAGTATACTCCCATGTGTATCAAAAATCTTGGAGAAAGTCGTGGCTGAGCAGGTAAGAATATACTTAGAAACAAACGATGTACTTCCCAGTCTTCAGTCAGGGTTTAGAAAACACCACAGTACGTCAACCGCTATGATAAATGTTGTCGACGATATACTATCAGATATAGACAGTGGCAAAGGAACGATTTTAGCCTTGCTAGACTTTTCAAGAGCATTCGACTGTCTTAATGTACCATTGCTTTTGTCTAAATTACATTATTACGGTTTCGACATATCTGCGATAAAATGGTTCGAAAGTTATTTCGAGCATCGTATACAACAAGTAGAAATATCAGATGAAAATGGGTTACCAGTCATTTGAAACGCTCAGGCTGTCAAACAAGGCGTTCCGGGATCTATCCTAGGACCTATTTTGTTTGCCGTGTACTGTGCGGATATAACAAATTGTATTAAGCATTGCAAATACCATATGTACGCGGATGATACACAGATATATATACCTTGTAAGCCGGGGGAGACTAGATTAGCGGTGGAAAAATTAAATGACGATCTCGAAAGAATTGCAGCTTGGTCAGATTCGAACGCATTAGTCCTTAATGGAAGCAAATCTAAATATATAATTCTAGGTACGGCTCAGCAAATACAAAAATAGCAAAACATGAAACTAAGGTAACCATAAGGAGCGAACGAATTGAACGTGACTGAGGCTCGTAATTTGGGTTTGTTGATAGATGACAAGTTACGCTTTGAAAGTCACATAATAAACACTGCAAGAACATGTTTTTATAGGTTAAAAGTATTATATCAAATTAGAAATTGCCTAAATACCGATATGCGGATAAGACTATGCGATTCTTTGATTCTGTCTAAATTTAATTATATGGATATAGTATATGGCCCTCGTCTGCTTGTGCGTAGCAAGAAACTTGTCCAGAGGGTGCAGAATGCTTGTGCGAGATTTTGTTTTAAAATACCTCCACGCGCTCACGTCACGCCGTATATAAACGAACACAATGTTTTAAAAATGCAGTATCGGCGAGAACACCACCTAGCCATTTCTATTTGGATTAATTAAATATAATGTACCACCTTATCTTTATCACAAATTGTGTGGTCTCGCGACGTACAATCACAGATCACTCGCTCGTCATGTTACTCTTTGGTTGTTCCTACCATCGTACTATCGCCTTTCGTGGAAGTTTCAAATATTCAGCCTCTAAATGCTGGAATAACCTGCCGCCACCGCTTCGTAGTCTGGAAACATTAAATACATTTAAAATAAAATATAAAACTCACCTAATTATTGTTCAAAAAACTATGGCTTGATATTTACCTACTAAATAATTACAGACACTTAGCGCTGTCCGGAGGGTCATACAAGCATAAGAGTGCATAGTACTTTTTTTTTACTTTTTTTTTTTTTTGATATTTAAACGTTGAAATAAAAGTGTTTTTCATGCTATTAATTATAACTATGATACAAGTATATGTTTAACGTGCAATCATTATTGACTTTATTAAAATATTGTTTCTAATGATAATATTGTTGCTTAAGATTATGGTTATGATTACATACCTCTGAGAAAATATTTTTGTAGGTTTAGGTTTCTTCTTTTATATTATTTCAACTATTACCTCATAGATACATGTCTCTTATGGTGATAACAATACTTTTATAATGTTTCGGACATTCTTTGTATTAGATCCAGTTAGTTCATTCATGTAATCTATATTAATTATTATTAGTCTATCAATGACGGTATGAACGTCCGTACGTCACTTAATTCACAGGCCAAAACCAGCGCTGTAGTCTCGTATTGACTGCGGCATTAAGCTGAGTGCGGTCTGTTTGCCGTGTACGCCACACACACTTGTGTGCGTAAAATGTGTGATGTTTAATATATTTTTTTTTTTTTATCTATTTTTGTGTTTATGGTTGTAATGTACATGTGGCGTATTTGAGCAATAAATGTTTTCTTTCTTTCTTTCTTTTCTTTCAACAGGTGGCTCAGGACCGTGCTTTGTGGCATTCCTTAGCGGTGGCCTATGTACAGCAGTTGATTTGTGAAGGGCTGTAATGATGATGGTTATAGCCGTGTGGTCTAAGAGAATCCATTATCACTTTTTATCACGTGGGTATCACAAGAGGTGACTATGGAAATGCCAGCAGGATTTTGATGGATTAAAATGGAATTTCTCTGATCGGACATTGGACAGTGAAATAAAACTCGAAAATCTAGTGATTGATTAATGATGATTTCATTTTTACAAGCAGTTAGCTTCGCACATTCTAAAGGCGCTAGAGAAACAAAAGTTCTTAGATATTATTGCAATTCTACAGCATAATTATGTAGCTCAAAACTGAGACAGAAAGTCTCATCGTAAAACTTTTATTTCGATGCATTGGTTGGCAACTGTTGCCATTTGCAAATCAAAAATTGCGTTTTAAGAGGATATCTTGAAGAAAAGTTTTTTTTAGAAGATTTATTACTGTCGCGCTGTAGACGAACGACCGAGCTAGACAACGGAGAGTGACAACTTTAGCTCGGATTGATTAGACCAATAAAAAGTGTACGAAGTTATCATTTCGTTTGCCCTGTTTATTTCTTCAAAACTAAACCGATTTCAATTCCTTTTTCTTCGAGAACAATATAAGAAGTATTGTCGCTATGTCTGTTTGTTTTTATTTTTTTATGTTCGATAAATTTGCTTGCTGTTTGTAAGATTACGGTGGTATATCTCAGCATATTTATTTAATTTTAGAAGGTTCTAATTTTTAACGCAAACACTATACATTTAAATTAAACTAGTTTTTATTTCGGATTTTAGAGCAGGCCTGTGCCCAGCTGTGAGACGTATATATATAGACTGTAACTTTTTAAATTTACTGTTTTTCATGTCACTTTTGACCATTTCTTTTAGTTTTTAAATGTGATGCTAACACGGCATACGTTTTTACTGCCTCAATACGTTTATTTTTCACATGTAGCTATCGACGTTCTATAGTTTAATGAGGCAATCCGTTCAGTTGCAAAATCCAGGTGCGGGCGCGACAGAAGTACTATTTAGCATATTTGAACGTGGCCAGCTCAGTTTATTGATTTCTATATGATAAATCTAATTTACTAATTAGATTTATCATATAGAAAATAATTAAAAATTAATTCTACTCTCAAAAGGGTAACATTTAAAAATAAAATTAATTTGATTATGAGGAAACGACAAGCATGGCTTTGTATGTTAAACAGTCGATCTAAAACTACAAAATTTGGACTAAACATCCGGGTCAATGACATGGACACTCACAAAATCGGTGCACCATCAAGACAACGGATAAACATAAAACACAAATGTAACAACAAATCTAGAACATCATCCCGTCGCTCCAGCCTCGCGAACGATCTGGATGGAGACTGTGTCGAGATCGTATATCAATTCTATTTTCCGGTCGAATTGCGACTTCTACGATAATTTGAATTAGGAACTGTATGAAGTATAATCAAAATTTATTTCAAGACGATTGCGTTACCTTTTACCATAATTTTATTTTTTATTATATTCCTTGTACTATTATTTATTCTGTGATTATATATAGAATAAGGGTGACAAACGAGCACGCAATCCACGTGATGGTAAGTGGATGTTTGTGGCACAGGACCGCGCGTGAACTCATACTTTGACAGAGGGGAACGCCTGCGTAAGGCTACTCCCCTCCGATCCACCGGCCCGTGTTGCCCTATGGGAATCAGTACGATAAATTAATATATATGATACTATTTGTTTTATACAGATAGCTTTTCATACACGTCGTCTTTATATTCACCTTTTAAAAAATATAAAAACATTTTTTTCGATATAAAACGGCGATAATATACTTTATTCCCTAATATTTAGACTTCGCTTTCTCTCACTTGTACATACATACATAAATACATAAACACTCACGCCTGTCACCCAGAGGGTAGGCAGAGACTACGGACTTCCTTTGGCACGATCCTGGCACACCTCTCTCGCCTCCTTTACATCCATATATCTACGCATACACGCTCGTCGGTTAAGGGTACTCCTAATCTGGCCCATTTTCAATATATCGCCAATTTGGTCGATAAACCTTCGTCTAGGGCGTCCCTTTCCGACTCTGCCGTTCACTTCTGCAGCATAAATTTGCTTTGTCACTCTTTCTTCGTTCATTCTTTCTATATGACCAAACCACCGAAGCATTCCTTTCTTAATCCTGGTCACAACGTCATCTTGCAAACCACACTTTTCTCTTATCACACTATTTCTCACCCTGTCATTCAGATTCAGCCCTAGCATACTCCTTAATGACCGCATTTCTACAGCATTTATTCTACTCTCATGCTTCTTCTGCCAGACCCAACTTTCACTACCATACATTAAAGTAGGGACTAACACAGCATTGTGAATTGCCAAACGTGCCTTTTTTGACACATTCTGACTCTTCACAATAGCGTGTAGAGCCCCATTCACTCTATTTCCTGCGTTCACTCGTCGTTCTATATCCTTATCATATCTACCATCCCTGCTAAATAAACATCCCAAATATACAAACTCATCCACTTGCTCAATCAACTGCCCTTCTATTTTTATTTCACATAACGTTTTACTTTCTTCTCTTTCAAAAACCATCACTTTCGTCTTACTTGCGTTCACTTTCATACCTCTTTCTTTTAATGACCGGTTCATTAAAGTAACCATCATTTGTAACTCGGCCGCCGACGATGCAAATATGACTTGATCATCGGCGTATAAAAGGCATTTGACGGTTAACTCACCCATTCTCAACCCACATTCTTCAACTTTCAAAGTTTGCAAACAACTGTCCATAAATAGGTTAAACAGCCAAGGGGAAGCTACACAGCCCTGTCTGACACCTTTTTGGATGCCAAACCAGTCCGAGTAGACCCCGTTGATCCTGACACAAGCACTAGAGTCCCTATAAAGAGACTTCAATACCTGTATCAAACCAGCGCTCAAACCAAATGAGTTAAGTGTTTGCCATAACAGATTTCTGTCCACTCTGTCATAAGCCTTTTCCAAGTCCATGAAAGCACAAAAAACTTTCTGGTTTTTGGCCAAAAACTTCTCCGCGATCATGCGCATGGAAAATACTTGATCCGTACACCCCATTCCTTTCTAAATCCACTTGTACTAAACTCATTTATAACACATTCTAAATACTCAAGCAAAATTTTATCAGACCAGAGAGTTAAAAGCTCTTTCTTTTTATGGTTGTAATAAAGCATATTAAAATATAATTCGTTGCACTTCTGTTAAAATTAAAAATGATGCGGAACAGAAAATATCAATTTTGATTGGATCGCTGAAATGCAGTGAACCTGTATCTTCTAAGACCGGTGTCACATTAGAGTGAAACTAATTTTGTTTACAAATAATATCACAAAATTACCAAAAACGTTTGCGGTTTTACCACAAAAGATATATTATGTATATTATATGAGGAAGAATGAAAATTCAATTTACTTTTTAGGAGTTTCATCTTTATCAAACGTAATGGTATTAATTATTTTATAGAATAAGGGTGACAAACGAGAACACAGTCTACCTGATGGTAAGTGCATGCTAGAAGGACTAAAATAGAATGCCTTGTTACCAGTAAAAAGGGTCCCTGTTTTTCTACGCTTACCTTACAAAACACAGAAGCATTAAGCTGGTATTTCACGCTGGTATTTTGTGAGAGCGAGGTCCCTTCCCCGTTGAGCCGTTTACTAATTAGTTTTTATTTAAAGACATTGAGATCGATACTTAATCAATTATCGTCATCACGTAAAATTAATTACACTGGTGGATGGTTACCTATTTCTGCCGCCAAGCAGCTGGCCTGCACTGGCGTGTTCCGGTCTAAAGATTATAGAGTATAGAGAACATTATTTCCATCTTAGTCCTCATTGGTGACAACATAACTATGTGCATTCTTCGTTTAAAATTTGTTTCAGGCTTCTGTGGACAGCAGAAGCGACTTACCATCAAGTGAACCATTAGTTCGCTTACTACTCCAATTTATTGAATAAAACTATTTTTACGGATTTTATTGCGTTTAATTTTACTAATTTTGATTCCCGACGTTTCGGGTGCTTTACAGCACCCATGGTCACGGGGGGGACTAGTAAAATTAAACGCGATAAAATCCGTAAAAATAGTTTTATTCAATGTGTAGTGTTCGCGTAAATATAAGAAATCATTACTTCAATTTATATTATATAGAAAACGTGTCCGTATGTTGCAGCGAATTTTCGTCAAAATTCTTTCTTTCTTTAAAAAAAAATAACAATTATAAATTCCATAGCAAAACAAAGTCAATTATCTAATTAAACACCAGTGTAACAGAGCCTTAATTAAACACTTCACCGTCCCATTTATTCATTAGTCGCTCACGAAATTTACGATTCGCCTGTTCCTTTTGATGATTGCGAAGAATCACTATTATCGTTATTTTCCTAACCCTGCGCCATGAACTCGAACTGGAGTTTTGGAACTGGAGCGTAGCTTTTTATATCGTACCTACTGTTGAAATGACATCGTTTTGGTTTATTGCGGCTCGCAGAATGATTTTTTTAATGATTTATTACTATACGCGTGTATTACGCATTGAGTGAATTTTTTTTACAGATTTTATATCGCTCCCTTCCCTTCCCTTCAGTAGAATCTTGACCATTGGTGCTGCAAAGTACTTGAAACGTTGTGAGTGTTAAATAAATACAATCCGTAGATTTATTTTTTCATAATAATGTAATTCTTTTATTATTTAATACCCTAAACCAGTTTCAGTTCCAGTCACCGCCGTTAAAAGAAATAATCGAAATTTCAAAATCAAAATAATGTAATACGTACAAGATACAAAAAATACTGATATTCTAATGGCTAAATACGCAAACGCTACTCAATTTTAAGATGGCGTTAAGTCTCGTGCTGTCTCTATCACTTTAAGTCAAAGTGACTGTGACACAAGTCAGACACTTCGGGCATAAGTCTTATAAATAAATTACAAAAATTCTTAATTTTTAATTTCCTTATAAGACGAAAATCTACAGGATTCTTTCATATTTTTATAAGATTCATATACATTTTTCGATATTATTTTTCATTGGTGTTATTCTAAACATATCCCTTAATATAAAGTACATCTTAGTTTATATATGTTTACGACAACACCCTAGTGCAGGACTGACAGAATTCTAAACTATACGTCGATCTATTTCTACGAGTACGTTGACCTTTCACTCTTGCTTTGTACATTAGCCTTGTCAGTTAACGTACACTTTTGCGCTGAAAACTCACGTATCCAGGAAGTGGCCGCCAACGTGTCACCCATTTACGTCAAAGCTCATGTCACGCATCACGCCAGTTTCATAAACCACGGGGATTAATAGACAGGCGGTAATCTCAGACGCTCTAGTTATTGTAATTGTCGTTTTTGGGACAAGATTAACGGTTTATCGGGGAGTGAACATCATTGTTCTACATTATTACCATCAATTTAAAAAAATCTTAGGGTTTGTCAGTATTTTATAAGCAACTAGCGATCCGGCCCGGCTTCTTATAGAGCGCCACCTACCGGGTCAAACTCAAATTGTGGATCTAAGCCAGTCTCGAATCTCACAGAATATCAGAATAAAATAGCCTAACTAACCCTTTTAACTGGAAACGAGGCATTCTATCTTAGTCCTCAGGGGTGACTACGCAACTGCATTTTGATTCTTAATCGAGGATAGGTGTAGATGTCTACAGCGTCTACTTACCATCAGGTGGACTGTGTGCTCGTTTGTTATCTTTATTCTATAAAAAGTTAGTTAATCCCATGTTTGTCGTAAGAGACATCTATAGGAAATGCCAGGTAAAACTCATGTCAATCTTCACTCCACCTGCCAAGCATGACGATAACGGTAAATCATTCCTACAACGGTAGAGGCCCATGCCCTGCAGTGGACTTTTACGGCCATAAAAGAAGAAGTAACTTAAGTGATATAAAAAAACGGATACTTTATTAAAAATCAAATGCCAATCCTGTTTTGTTAATTTAATCACAACCCTTTTAAGTAAAGATATGGTACTCGTAAATGATCGACTATGCTAATTTTTGTTGAATTATTTTTAGATTTTCTCCCGTATCGTGGGGGCAGTTTACAAACATAAATTTCACAAGGACAAACAGTCAAGCCCTTAAGAATTATTTGTAGGCCATACAAATACATGTTCCGTGCCGGATTCGAACCCGCGGCCCTTAGCGCTGCAAGCTGCAACTAAATGCTAAGCCACTATATAAAAATGAATCTATTTTTTATCAACCGTGTGGTGATGGTGTAAGAATATCCACTACCCCATATCGCCCTATAGGTGTCATAAGAGGCGCCAGGGGGAAACTGAAACAGATGGACAGTTTCTTCCTGATAACAAATTAAAATAATTTAAAAAAAACTGCGTGGCATGTATGAGGCAGTCTATGGGGGAGGCCTATGTTCAGCAGTGGACTTTGTTAGGCTTGATAGAATTGATGATCATAAAGTAAAATACAAAAAAATCTATGCTTCTATTATATTCACAACTAGCTATAAGATACTAGGATCTATAAGACAATCGAAGGCCATATTTTATATCAAATTTTTGGTTATTTAAAAAAAAATTCGTATAAAATATAGCCTAAATCCGTCCTGGTATTGCTCTCTATCTATTCGTAAAGTTTCGTTATGATCGGTTCAGCCATTCACAGACAGACAGACAAGCAAAATTTTAAAAATAACATGCAAATAACCCTCTAAATTTAATAAAAGCCAGTTATTTCAATATTATAGACAGACACTTCAATTTTATTTATATGTATAGATTTATAGATTTGCTTATTATAGTGACAACTGATTAATTGGACCGGGAGTATTTTGGTCAGCCATTTGTTTTTCAGTCCAATTTTAATAATCGTATGCGATCTTCTTCCGTCGCAAAGATTAGTGGCGCTGGAATACTAGGCTAATCTCTCACTTTATATAAATTGTTAGCTGGCCATCCATTACTTAGTTTGCTTTTTTTTGGGGAATATTTCATCTATTTCCATGTAAACCATTTATCTAAAAAGAAAAATTGTTTTTTTTTAAAATGCGTCCAATATCATTTAGCTCTATATTTTTTACTGTCAAATCAAACAAAGGAGGAGACTACAATACATCGGCTACATACACTACAATATATTCTTTAATATTACGCGATATATTCGTCAATATTGTGAAACGTTTTTAATAATTGTCTTTGCTTTATATTATAAAATATATGTTTGCATATAATTTGAAGAATAATTTCCACACCTAAGGGTGAAAAAATTAGGATAGAAGTTTTTAATGTAACTATTGAGACGATATTTGAGTTTGTGATATTTCTTCGTCCACTCAAAATTATCAAAAAGTTAGACTGATGCTATAGTGCTATAGTGTTGTGATATACTTTACTAAGTGCTAAGACTACTTTTCTGTCCGTCTGGGTAGGGACCACCCTCTTACCGATTTCCTCTGACAAGCAGGACTTCTCTGACTGGGACACAGTAGTGCAGTGCTTACTAACGGTATAAGTTAGTAGTAACAAGCTAACAAGCCAGTGTAATAACAGGCTGGGAGGCATTCCATTTTAGTCCATACATGCAACAACATATCTATAGTCTTCTTTGTATTAAGTTGGTTGCAGGGGTCCGTCCATGGGCTGCAGTAGACAAATATCATCATAAGTTCTTCTGTCACTTCAATATTCTAAATAAATTTGGACAAACAGGCAGACAGCGAAATTAAAAGGTTATTTGTATGTTAGCAGAAACCTAACGTAGAATAATAGGAATTTGAATATTTAAATAACTTTCTCTAAGCAGTTTATAACATTCTCAGAAAGAACTTTATTACGAAATTAATCTTTAACGTAAAACAGAAGCTATTATAAAGGTTATGATTTCTAGTATTTACGCGAACACTACACATTAACAGAAACTAATTTTACGGATTTTATAGCGTTTAATTTTAACTTTTTAATTCCCGATGTTTCGGGTGCTTTACAGCACCCATGGTCACGGGATCCCCCGATAAAATCCGTAAAATTAGTTTCATTTAATACTATAAAGGTGATTACGAAGAAAATTTGCCAGGAATACTTGGCAGCGGTGAAACAACGCGTCACTTAACCCAAATATCGTGTATATGTTTTGTGTTGGACAATAAAAGTAAAAGCAACACGTGTTACGATTTATGCGAGTCACTTCTAATTGCGTTGGAAACGAGACAAGTGCTGAGGGTGCTGCCTTTGATTACATTGCTTCGAGTGAGATAAAAGTTGTCACCTGAAATCCATATTGGTCGTTGACACAATTCTTGCATTTCCTGCCTTTTGGATAACATTTTTTTTGTTGATTTACTACGTACTCGGTGGTGAAGAAAACCTACATGTGTAAAAATTAAAAAAATATTTCGAAGACATGTGAAGTCTGCCAACACGCATTGGGGCATTGCGGTAGACACTTCCTTGCATTAAAACCCTCTCAATTATGAGAGGATGCCTGTGCCCAGCTGTGGGACTTATATAGGCTGTAACTTTACTAAAGATGTTAAAAATTAACTAGTTTGAAGAGCACCTCCCGTCCTTCCTCAATTGCGTGCACTATACCCATCACCACTAAACGCAGCACCACTACTTCTAACACCGCAACAATATGAAAGTGTAGTAGTGTTTGGATTATTGGCAGTGAATAGTCTTCTAATATAGTTATGGAAGATGATATTTAATCTATGTAAGACACATCATTTCATTTTATTACGCGGATCTTAGCTTCTTAATTTTTAACGTCTTTATAATATATTTTCCGCAAAGTAACGCCTGATGCTATTAATTATTGTAACTTTGCTTTTTACTTAACATCATTGTCTTCAATTATATCAGTTACAGTGAATATTTGGTTCGTTATTCGTGACCATATTTTCCGTGAATTAAAACGCTGTATGTATGTAACAATAAAATAAATTTCATTACTATTACCTATTACTCCTCTCATTCCTTTAAGGGATATATATAAGCCATACTACTGTTTCGTATGGTGAGTGTAGAGAACCAAATTTGTAGAAAAAGGGTGACAAGCGAGCACACAGTCTCACTTAATACAGGAGTTATAATTTTTTTTTATACGTGTTAGTGCCATATGTCGGCTCAACCGGAGTAAGACCACGCTCTCACAGCATACCAGAGTGACAAGCAAAATGATGTTCTGTATGATTAGTGTAGAGAACTGAAGACCTATTTTATGGAGACGAGGCGTACCGTCTTGGTCCTCAATGGTGACAACGCATCTACATTTTGATTCTTCATCGAGGATTGATGTAGGCCACAGTATCCATTTACCATCAGGTGGACTGCGTGCTCGTTTGTCACCCTTATTCTATAAAATAAAATAACGGCGGATTTCCCATGTCCTCAAAATATTTTTGGTCCATTTACTTATACATACAGGTTTCCTCCCGATGTTTTCCTTCACCGCAGAGCACGTGGTAAATCAGCACTTAAAATTGTAGTTAACAATTTCATTGGTGCCGGCGAGAATAGAACCCAGGCTGCCCACGTGCATACTGTAAAATTTACTGCGAGCGCTTAGACCCTGAGCTGCTTCAGCAAATTAATGTAATAGTTATATTTATTGCCTCAAGTTTAATTCCGGCGAACCATCAATGCCCAGCTGCCGTTAGTTCCAATTGCCACATCTCGTAAACCCGTTCGTGTTTCCAAACGTAAACAAAGCGCGGCTGCGGATAAACTTATATTAAACACTCTTGCACCAGTCACACTGTCGAATAGGTCTTCAACTGTTTTTTAAACTTTTTATAGTCTAGAGAAGATATCCTAGCAATGCCGTTAATAATCCCGTTAACCCAATCAAACCAAGCTTAAATGTTTATACTAGGAGTCGTTCACTACAGTATTTAAATGACAGATTCGAATGCGCGACTTCTCTCAAAAGTTGCGCCTGCCGGAGGCCGTACTACGTCATTTAATTTCGGGCCTTTCGAAAAATATAATAATTACACAAAAATTATAATAAAAATTCAAACCTAATAATTTTGGGTCTATCTTCATATAATATGTCATTTTGAAGAGTCATCAAGTGAAGGTTGCAGCGTGGCAGCATCTTACAAAACACAAACGTTTGATTTTTATAGAATAAGGGTGACAAACGAGCAAAATGCTGTGACCCAATAGACATCTACATATTATATCCTCGATTCAGAATCAAAATACAGATGCGTTGTCAACCCTAAAAATGAAGATTAAATGTCTCGTTACCCGAAAAGGGCGTCCAGTTCCCTACGCTCACCACACAAAACATCATTCTTCTATGTCACGCTGGTATTCTGTAAGAGCGTGATCCTACCCCACTCGAGCCGACATACGGCTCTACCACGTATAAAAATTGATAACCCCTGTGATAAGTGAGACTGTGTGCCCGCTTGTCACGCTTTTTTTATAAAAAGCACCGCTTTTCACACCGATATTTGAGTAACACAATTGATAATAGAATCTCGTAATTCTGTAACTCTCGTTATTCTATACGTGGTAGAACCATGCTGCAACTATATTATGGTTGTAGCATGACTTGGTCAGCTCGATCAAGGTAGAATCGCACTCTTATAGAATACTGCTGTGTTTTGTATGGTAAGTGTAGAAAACCGGAGACCCTTTTTACTGGAAACAAAGTATTTCATCTTAGTCCTCAGGGGTGATAACGCATCTGCATTTTGATTCTTATTCGAGGATAAATGTGGGTGTCTATGGGCCACGGCACCTACTTACCATCAGGTGGACTGTGCGCTCATTTGTCACCTTTATTCTATTTAAAAAAAAACTCGAAATTAACCATAATCGTTATAACAACAAAACCTTATAATTGAACAGTTTAAATTATTCACGCTGTGGCTTTCTCTATTTTAAGACATTACCAAGGAATGAAAAAAAATGTATTACACCCCTGATTTCACAGCTTTAGAAGTTTACGAGAGGATGAAAATAACATCTCGGGTCGTTGGCCGCATCTAGATTACACTGCGTCTGATTAAAGTTTTATAGAACAATCAATGTTAACGACTGAAACTGAAACTGATGGGACTTTGAAGTTACTGGGAATCAGATGTTTTACTTGGAAATGAACATTCAACACGTTAAGAGATCTTGTCTTTTATTAAGAAAATCATTATTAACTACGATTTAATTTATAATTTACGGTCTACTGATCTTTAATGTGTAATTTAATGGGCAATAGTCAGTTAATATCTTTTGATGTTGAATCATCCTTTTAGTCTGTAGCTGGATTATTACGGTTAATAATTTATGAAATATGTTAATAAAATAAATCTTGATTTTCAAAAAGTCGAAATTTAATATTTATAATATTAATAAGCATTTGTGACACAAATAGAAATAAGAAACGAAATAATACACTCATATTGCATGAAGTTTAATTATGTTCTTACTTTTATTAGATTTTTAAATTCTTAAATTCTAAATATATTTCCTTATGCAACCAAAAGCCCTATCTGATAACACGTAATAACAATTGCTTACAATAATAACGTATTATAATGATTTCTTATATTGAATAAAACTATTTTTACGGATTTTATCGCGTTTAATTAACTTATTTTTATTAATTATTTTACAGCACCCGAAACGTCGGGAATTAATAAAAATAAGTTAATTAAACGCGATATAATCCGTAAAAGTAGTTTTATTAAATAACATATTATGTTACTAAAAAGGTACCCCCAATTCTTTTCAATTTTTTAACTCTTTTTATGTCATTAAAATGACACGAATGGCTCATAATCCATTTAATGGGAAGTGACACCGCCTGCCATGCCTTCCCAGGACGCCTGCGACCCACTTTGTACAAATAAGGCCAGAGATGTGTTGTCGCTCTGGAGAAGTTAAACCAAATTCCACGCAGAATGTAATCACGCTAGATATCTTCGAAAAACAGTTTGTTAGTGAAACAACGGTATATGATATTTTACCTTACTGCACATTTATAGCCTAAAAGTAAGGCATTCCTTGGTTGACTTTTCTCTCTCTCTCTCTCTCTCTCTTTTGATCTAAATCTATCCTCGATTCAGAATCAAAATACAGATGCGTGACAACGCAATTAAAAAATTAATTAAAAAATTCCCCTGTGCACTAAGATGGAATGCCTCGTTTTCAGTAAATCCGGTTCTCTACACTCACCATACAAAATGCAGTAACATTAAACTACTATTTCATGCTGGTATTATCTGAGAGCGTGGTCTTTCCCCGGTCGAGCCAACCCATGCGTGCTACAACCATAATATAGCTGTAGCATCCTATAGAACACCGTTGCTGGCTACTCTGCGCCTGTGCTCGAATATTAGCCGCTATTGTAGAGAATTTCAACAAGGATCAAACATTTCTTGGCAATGTTTTAACTTGAATAAATTTACCATTCCAGGTGGCTGGTACGCGTTGTGGAGGACGTGGAGGATGGACAGCTCCGCACGCGGCAAGGCTGGGTGCCCGCGCAGCTGCTTAAGGAGAAGAAACCTGAACGTGACCTGACAGCGCTGGCTGCTAGACGACAGTGAGTATGCAATCGGCTCCGTGGCGCAGTGGCTTAGCAATATGTTACAGCGCGAAGGGCCGTGGGTTCGATTCCCGCACGGAACAAGTATTTGTATGGCTTACAAATAATTGTTCTGGGTCTGGATGTTTGTCCTTGTGAAAGTTATGTGTGTAAACTATACCCCCACACACACACAATACAGGATAAAATCCTAACGTGGAGGTAACGTTTTGTAAAACAAGTGGTAAAATTAAAAGTTTTGTACAACCGACTTCAATATAAATAAAATGAGAACATCATCAATGTAGTCGAAATCAATTAAATACTAAGGATAACGCAAAAACTACTTCTCAGGTCAGATCTTGATCAAATAGATATATAGATATATGGGACCACATGAGAAGCACCAGCTTTCAAATAAAAAAAGAATCATCAAAATCGGTACACCTAGAAAAAAGTTCTGAGGTAACACACATAAAAAATACTGTCGAATTAAGAACCTCATCCTTTATTTGAAGTCGGTTGAAAAATAAAAAATTATACATCAATTATAAATACCTTCTGAATCGGATCGAAATACGGCTGCATCTATGAAACATACAGAAAAGTAGCTTACATGAAATGCCTTCAGGTAATGAATATGGATAGCTAGGGATTTTAACATTGCATAAGAAAAATTTCGAAGTGTTCGGCTTACTCCATTGTGACGCGATGCCTTAAATGAACTAACGACAACGCAGCCTAAATCACGCTATCGAAGTTTTCGAATGACTCCTGTATATATAGAACAAGCTTCGTACTATCATTTACTTATACATACATACACTTCGTAGCTTCGTACGCATGGAAACTTCTGCAGCTCATAGACACCTACAACCAACATGAAATAAAGAAGGCTACAAGATGCATAGTTACTTCGGACTAAGATGAAGTACCTCATAGTCTGTAATTATAGCCTTCGGACTGGAACACAGCAGTAAAAGTACTGCTGTTTATCGGCAGATATAGGTAACTACCCAAACGGTCTTCTAGGCAGAACAGGACTGCTAACACCTAGTATATATAAAAACTTTATACGAAAACACCAAGTGTATAAATATCGATCATAAAATGATATTGAGGACTTCTGTTGCGCCATTTACTGCTAGGTTATGCCCACTTTATAAAACAATTCGGCTTGAGTATACACCTAACAAGCCCATCGTAAAATTGCCAAACGATGGGGAACCACAGGTCAGCGCATTCTGCCAAGATGCTTAACGACATCGTAAAACGGGCGGTGATTTGCTGGCATCAGTTTGGCCTAGAGCACATGGTTTATATTTTCCAGAGAATTTGAATCTACTGTAGTCGTTTAATTTACTATAAACTGCTAAAAATACGATATTTAAAACGTTTTAAACGTCTGTTTAAAATAAAAGTGGTGACTGTTTTAGAGCTTTTCTAATCCATATACTTTTTGCGAGTTTCCTTTTTTTTATTATTATAAGCCAGTGCAAGACCACTATCCCACTTGATGGTAAGTGGTGATGCAGCCGAAGATGGTAAAGCGCACTGATATAGTTTAACAAAAGCCTATTCGCTCTTGCTTTAAAGACACCCACATTATAATCGGATGGAAAGACAGAAAGTGGCAAATTATTCCACTTCTTTGCTGTAGGCATTATGAATGACGAAGCGAACCATTTGGTTCGAATGCGTGGTATGTCGATAACAAAGGAGTGGAGACGGAGAGGAATGGAGAGGGAAGAAAATCTTTTGGAATCTGAAATTGAGACCACTGGGGGCCTAATACCACTTATTACTAGGGCTTAAGATCATATTAATTATATAATTTGATTATTAATATAAAAAGGTCATGTAGAAAGAATGAATGAGGAAAGAGTGACAAAGCAAATTTATGTGGCAGAGGTGAACGGCAGAGTCGGGAAGGGACGCCCTAGGCGAAAATTTATTGACCAAATTGGCGATATATTGAAAATGGGCCAGATTAAGAGTACCCTTTACCGACGAGCGTGTATGCGTAGGTATATGGATGTGGAGGAGGCGAGAGAGGTGTGTCAGGATCGTGCCAAATGGAAGTCCATAGTCTCTGCCTACCCCTCTGGGTGACAGGCGTGAGTGTTTATGTTATGTTTATGTTTTATTAATATAAAACTAATTTATTAAGCAAAACTTGAAAACAAGGGTGTACACTGTACAACCAGTGCGTGTTGCCAATGATTACATATAGATTTTAGACATGGTCCTTCACTGCTTGTCACAAAAGGAAGATCAAGGTGGCTCAGCAAGCAATGTAGAGATACGCAGAGGTACGCTATACACAGATATTAGTTCAGTTGGTCACATGCTGAGGCTCCTTCCATGTTTTATTAAAAAGGTGGGTTGTGGCGGCTTATTAAAATTCGTTCAATAAGTTCATTCTTAAAAAACTGCAGGTTTTATAATAGTAGTTGAGCTGGTCACATGTTGAGGCTCCTTCCATGTTTTGTTAAAAAGGTGAGTAGTGGCGGCTTATAAAAATTCGTTCAATAAGTTCATTCTTAAAAAACTGCAGGTTTTATAAGACTTAAAGTTACCGTGTTCCCAGTGGCGTAGCATGGGTCCTGCCGCCAGGGCCGCAAGATAAAATGCCGCCACTCAATGGAAAATGCCCATATTCAGCAGTGGATTTTCACTCACTTGGTAAAAAGAATAGATCGGTATGTCTAAATCACGCTAGTGTGCAGGCCTCTTTAGACGCCCAAATCATCTTGTCTATAGATTACTTTAATTTATGCATATTATGATGGGCCGGCCTTAACAATTTTTGGGCCAGCATTAAATGCACTTTGGCAAAGCACTGCTAATATTGCGAATGTTTACGTTACAAGCTCCCAACTGTTATAAATGACCAAAATAATCTATGGCGCATTAATCATGGTGCAAATGTTAAGGTGACCAGATAAGCAAAGAAATATGCGGAACATAATATGTACCTATGTATTTGATACGTGGTAAAGCCATGCTGCAGCTATACTATAGCTATAGATATACTATAGCTATACATAAATATAGTATGAATGGGTCTTTGCTTCATGGTCATTAACCCGATTGGGCTGTTCCACTGTTAACCTATTCCATAGTGAGACTGCCTCGTTTGTCTAGTGGTCGTAAACGCGATTGCTGATCATAAGGGGTTCGATTCCCGGGTCGGGCCAAAATCAATTATAGAGTTATTCTGTAAGAAATTGTCAGTATTAACCCGGAGTCAGTAAGTTGGCGGTGTTTCACCCCCGTGCCTCGGAAAGCACGTAAAGCCTTTGGTCCTGCGTCTGATCTATCATCGGTCATATCCGATTACCGTCCCATCTAACTATGAGAGTGAGGGAACAGAGATTGCACCTGCTAGTCTCCGTTGAGACCGGCCGCCGTGACCGAAATCGGTCTGGAGGACATTATCTTTCACATATAAAATAACCAGATATCCAAATCGTCAAAGGTACGATACATGCAGTACTGTTATCTCAAATTTACCTGCTGCTGTTTATGAGCGTGGCAATTATGCTATAGGGTAATGCCAGTTATTAGCAGTAGACTGTTTAAGGACAGATAAAGAAAAAAGCGACAGTAAACCTAATGCGCTAAGAAGTTCTCTTGATACAGTAATACTGCACACTTTTTCACATACACACAAAAACACGCGTGCGCGCGCACGCCATTCACCACCCATATTCTTCGCACTTACATTTAAATACGCACAAGTAATATTCCCATTAATTACCTTTCCTAATCACCGTTCATCATTGAAATCTATTCATACAGCTGATGCAGCTGATTTTTAGTTTACTTTAATAACAATGTATCTAAACGCTTTAAAACTTGTAGATAAGGAAGAGCGGGGACGCCCGACACAGGTTTTCTTTTAAATTTACTAGGAGGACCCATCCATTTACTATTTTGTTTATGTTTATAACTAAAAGAATTAAAAAATATATATTATTAACACTGTGTTCTACTTAGTCGCCCTCATTCTTTAAAAAAAGTAATTTATTTAATTTTTTCTCGGAGAGATAAATAAAATGTATGCTTAAAGCAGTTTACCAAATGATCGCATAATTCTTTCTCGTTCGTCTAAGCACAGATTTTGTGAGTTTTATTTAATGATTGGGTTACCTTAGCGCAGGACGGATCAATTATTATTTTATTCATTACACAAAGTATTTCATGCTGATAAATCATAAAATATCCTTTCGAACACGAACAAAAACATATCGTGGTCACCCTAATGTTATATTTCTCGCCGAAGCAATAAATAAATTTCAAGCCCAATTAGTCAACGAGCTGTCTCTTCACCTGGCCTGCTTACGAGCGGCCGTTTATTGGTAAATTATGATCTGCATCGCCTACACAGAGTGGGGAGCGTATTCTTGAGCCCTTCAATGACGTCCCAATGTCATTTACATTTGATATGCTGACTTACCTTGATAAAAATAGATTAGAATGTAAAATTATTACGAAAAAAATATACACATTATGCAGGTACGTCTGTTGTACCTTCATCATCTTCCTCAGCCTGTTAGTGACAAAATCCTCTGCCGTTAGGAAGCAGTTAGATTGACGTACACAGTATCAGACCTAAGTACCTATGAAGCTACTCCACTCCACTCCTGTTTTCCGTTTGGCACAAGATTTTTTGGGATTATTCCGTTTATCCATCCTAAAACAGCCACCCTAAGGTAAAATAAGTTAAATATATTCTTTATTATTAGTGAAATAAGGTAGTATACTCGTACATCTCAGGGTAGATTCTTTAGGGTGGATAAACGGAATAACCCTCTTTCTGACATATCCCATAGACGCCTCTTACGACACCTACGCGGCGAAATATGGTGATCGATTCTCTCATAAGTCGCCATCACACCGCGGTTCTTCATAATCGGTTTTGATTGGATTTTTTTAAGAAGGTAGTATTTATTCAGCACGCTCTTACATTTGCTGCGGTCTGGGAGATCCTTTTTACTGAAAACAAGGCATTCCATCCTAGTCCTCAGTGGTGACTACGCTGAATGGATGTAAGCACAGAACATATGCTCGAAGTAAGTGTTTATGGGCCACAGCATCTACTTAACGTTATGTGGATTCAGTTCTCGTTTGTCACCCTTCTTGTTCGGTGTTCGCCCTTACTTCCAGTAAAAAGAGATCCATTTTGTCTTGTCTTGCTTTCTGAAATGGAATGCAAACTCGCTTGCTATTCCTGTTAATCATACTGAAAATAAAAGTTAATCATGAAACTAAAGTTCGTTTGCCCCCTCTCCTATAAAAAATAGGTTTCAGTAATGTTATATTTCATCAATAGTAACGACGTCCTTGTAAGAAAGAAAGAAACCAAGAAAGAAAGATAATACATTTATTTACCCGTACATACTATATTTGTTCCTATTTTGCACCTACCAATATCTATATTTATTAATATCTATATTTGGTTTGACGGGTAGAGAATACCATAGGGTATTAAGTCCGCCCTTTGTTACCTTTGTTACCCCCTTTGCAACCATGTACTTGCTTCGGCAGTACATATACTAAAATTGAACGATACAGAGAAGATTACCATGGCCCTGCGCAAGGATGACACGCAAAATCGTAAAGCATTCATCCCGTGGGTGTCGTAAGAGGCGACAGAAGGAAAATATTAGGAGATGGGCAACAGTGTATTTCTAATAACGACTAAATATAAAAAAACTACGGTTGCCAACCCGCTTGCCAAGCGTGGCAACTATAGCAAATATCCCCCTTTAAGGCAATCTATGGTGGAGGCCTATGTACTCGTACAGCCGCTTAATAGGCTGTAAGGTACGGTTGCTATCCCTAGTTGAAGGTGTGTCAATGAAGCATGGTGTACAGATAAACCTTGTTAGGATTTTGCGACACCGTGTTTAATTAATTTAAGCTTTGTATTTGATTTATTTCAATAAAAAAAGCATAAATAAATAAACTAATACAGCAGACCTCACAAACGCGATTTTCTTAATATAATAAACGACCTTACAATCCGACGGATGATACGTGGCTACTTTAGCCCACGTATCATCCGTTGGATTTGCAACCAACTTCATACAAAGAAGGCCTATGAACTAATGCCCCATCATTAGCCTGTTAAACTGATCTCTACATTTTGAATAAAACTGATTTTTCGGATTTTATCGCATTTAATTCACAGGAGCACCTCACATCACCCCCACACTCGAATATAAAATATAAAATAAGTTAATAAAACGCGAGATTCATTCAATGTGTAGTGTTCGTGTAAATATAAGAAATCTTTATGGCTCTATATATCGTTCGGACCGGAACACAACAGTGTACGCTTTTTTTACTCACTAGCCAGTGCTGACCACAATATCACCTGGTAGTAAGTGTTGATCAACCCCTAGATGGTAAATCGCACTGTCTTAGCGTAACAAAAGCCTATTCACTCTTACCTTGAAGACGTTCAGATTTGTATTCGGACGGAAGACAGACGCCGGCACATTCCACACCTTTACTGTACGCAGTACGAAAGGCTAAGCAAGCCGTTTGGTTTGAATTTCTGCTTGACGACAGTAAGTGAGAGCGTGGCACCTATCCTGACGGACTCACGCACGGGTTGTAGCACGAATGGGTCGGCTCGACTGTGGTAGGACCACGCTCTCACAGAATACCAGCGTAAAATAGCAGCTTAATGCTGCTGTGTTTCGTATGGTGAGTGTAGAGAACCGGAGACCCTTTTTACTGGAAAAGAGGCATTCCATCATAGTCCTCAGGGGTGACAACGCATCTGCATTTTCATTTTTAATCGAGGATGAATGTAGATGTCTACACTTATCATCACGTGAACTGTATGCTCGTTTGTCAAACTAATCTTTAAAAAAAACTTCTATGCAGAAATGGAGTCCATACTAACTAGTTCTCCCCACCAGGGCGGTGGTGCGCGAGCTGATCGAGACGGAGGAGGAGTTCGGGCGCGACATCCAGCAGGTGGTGGCGCGCTACATGCGGCCGCTGGACAAGGCCACCACGCCCAAGCCCGTCTTCGACAACCGAGACCTGTTGTTCTCCAACTTCAAGCAGATCTGCGAGTTTCACAACACGTGAGTACACTTACATATTCTCAAACAAAATCAGCTTCTCCTTAATAAACTGTTCTAAATATTGCCATGTAAATTAAATATTTGACGGCTTCTTAACGCAATGGTTAAATGCTCGGGTCAAGTGTTTGTATAGCCCACAACAGTGTTGTTGCTAGATGGGATACGGTTACACGCCGATGCAGGCGGACTCGTGCTACGTGCCATCACATGGTAGAGCCATGCTGCAATGATATAATGGCTGCAGCGGGAACGAGTCAGCTTGACCGGGGAAGAACCACGCTCTAATAGAATACCAACGTGAAATAGTAGAATAATGCTGGTGTGTTGCATATGGTGAGTGTAGAGAACCGGATAAACTTTTTACTGATAACGAGTCTTTCCATCTAGAACTATTCAGGTATCAACACATTAGCATTGTAACTATCTTTCGTACGAATTATTTTGTGTTGCAAAACTCTGTCCAAGGTCATCCTATGATTCAATTTTGTCATATTTATAAAGGTCTAAATATCAACAAAATTAATATTATTCTTTTTATAGACTAAGGGTGACCCTTATATATAAGGGTTTCTATAAAAAGAAATGAGCACACAGTCCACTTGATGGTAAGTGGATGCTGCGGCCTATTGACATCTATCTACATCTATCCTCGATTAACAATCAAACTTCATAATCGTCGTCAAGATGGAATGCCTCCTTCCATTAAAAAGCGTATCCGGTTCTCTACACTCACCATACGAAACACAGCAGCATTGAGCTGTTATTTTAAGCTGGTATTCTGTGAGAGCGAATAAAATGGAGATGCATTGTCCTAAAGACTAAGATGGAATTCAATAACATTTGAACAATATGTACATATTTTATAGAGAAAGAATCTTCAGGGTTAAAATTCAATTCAATAAAATATGAAATCGAGACACACTATCAATACTTGCATTTTTCCATAGGTCCCTGCTAGAAGGTATCAAGTATTACGCGGGGAGCCACGAATGCTGGGTCGCGCCCTCTTGCGGATGGAGCGCGAGTTCGACAAGCACGTGGCCTATTGCCGCGACGAGCCCAGGGCACAACACCTGCTGGTCAACGACCCAGTCGTTAGCAAGTACTTCCAGGTAACGTTACTTGTTGCTGTGCACAGTGGCTGCCAGTCACAACGGAGCCTAGCCATCTGCGCAGGACAGGATTATAGTGACCAAGTGTGTGCGGGTGCACTCTTTATTCCCTAACTGTTATAGTAGTAGTAGAGAGAGAGATCATTCGCAGGACCCACAGCTTTACTTGCTTTCCGAGGCACGGGTTTGAAACACTGCCAACTTTCTAACTCCTAGCTTCTAGAATGCCCGACCCGGGATTCGAACCCATAACCTCATAATCGACAATCGCGCTTACGACCTCTGGACCAACGAGGCAGTCAGTTAAAGTACAAAAAACCTGTGTAGTGTAATGGCAGCGTAAGACATCCCAAACTCCATATCATCTTGTGGGTGTCGTTAGAGGCGTCAGAGGGAAATGAAACAGGAGATGGGTAGCAACATCTTCCTAATAATAACTCCTAGGGGGAGTTTTGGCGGGAACTTGACCGGTGGCGGTTTGCTGCTCCTGTATTATTGTTTAAATAATGGTTTGAAGTGGATCTTGATATGTAAAAGTGGTGCGATTTTGTGTATTAAGTGTCTGCGCATGTGAACTATTAGTGGAAACAGTGAAACAAGTGCTCTGATGGTGATGTTATTCTCAAGATAAAATATCTGTCTGCTTATTAGGCGCCTTGAGATACCATCGCCAACTGTCAGCTGTCTGCTGGCTCAAGTTGCCGTCAAAATCTCCCAAGGGCTGCATAATGTGACGCATCAACATATTTTGAAGCAGTTAGGGAAATTATAATAAACCGATTAAAAATACTCAAGACTTGGCCTAAAGGTCTAGATACCAGGCCATAAACTCAAAAAAAAAACTCCTAGGGGAATCCTATCTGGTGTCTATGGAGTAGGTTTATATTCAGCACTATACTATTGCTAAGCTGCAATGATGACGATGGTGGTTACTGTGACTTCCATTAGATAAATAAGTGAATTTGCTCCTATTAAGACTTCACTAAATTAGACCAGTTGCTACTGTTACGAACTCATGATGATGAAGAAGAAGGAAATTAAAGATATTAAAAATTTATTGACTAATCCGCGTAATAAAAGAAAATAATGTGTCTTACCTAGTTTGAAGAGCACCTCCCGCCCTCCCTCATTGCGTGCACTATCCCTGTCACCACTAATCCCAGCACCACTACTCCCAACACAACTACACTAGAAATACACACCACCGTCGATAATATGACAAGTGTTTCGCCACTACACGAGGCATCCTCAGGTGAAGTAGACTCTGCGGTGGCTGACCGCTAAGAATGATCTTGGTGTTGGAAGTAGTGGTGTAGTTTAGCCAATAACGTTCACTACCAATCACATAATGCTGATCTTTTTTTTTATAGAATTGGGTGACAAACGAGCACACAGTCCACCTGATGGTAAGTGGACGCTGTGGCTCATAGACATCTACATTTATCCCCAATTAAGAATCAAAATGCAGATACGTTGTCACTCCTGAGGACTAAGATGGAATGCCTCGTTTCTAGTAAAAGGGGTCTCCGGTTCACTACACTCACTATACGAAATACAGCAGCATTAAGCTGCTATTTTACGCTGATATTATGTGAGAGCGTGGTCCTTCCCCGGTCGAGCCGACCCATTTGTGCTACAACCATAATATAGCTGCAGCGTAACTCTACCACGTAAGATCATTGATCAAACACTAATATTCTGAATTTCAATAAAGAAATTAATGAAATGAACCTTCTTTCTCCTCTTCTATCATTCATAATTTATTCTTGTAGCGCCATCTAGCGTAAAATCACGTGTTTCACCTCTAAACGATGTATCCTCAGGTGAAGTAGACTGTAGTGGCTTACCGCTAAGATATCAAAGATATTTTATTTTTGATATCTTTAATATAATGGATTTCCGCAAACTAACGCATGATCCTATTAATTATCTGACGGAGAAGGATTTCACTGTAAGTGGCGGTGATCCCCTCCGACTAGGATTCCGTCCAGGTAAGTTTTGGTTTTTATTTTGAAGTTAGTATAGTCAATGTATTGGTTTTTATAAAATTAAAGGGTCATACGAACTTATAATCTACCTAATGGTAAGTGGCTACTGCGGCCCATGGACACCTGCAGCCAACTTCAAAGAAAGAAGGCTACAGGTGCGTTGTCACCCCTGAGGACTAAGATGGAATGCCTCACAGCCTGTAATGAGGGCATCCACGACTTTTTCTGCCACTAGGGCAGCGCCACTAGAAAGTGATAATATTTGACAGATTTCATAGCGGGGAAGTTAATTTGTTCGGAAAATGTAAAAGTTGTTGTTTATTTCTGTACTATTACCTATATTTTATATTAATAACATTAAAAATAAATAAACCAAACCACAAATATTCATAAAAAAAGTTTTGTGTATTAATATAATACTCTAGAAACTGATAAACTTTTATTAATAAACAACTTCTCAATTAAATGATATTGTGTAACAAAAATTTTACCTCAGTGTCAACTAGCGACATCTGGTGAGCAGAAAATTATTAGCCCTCATTATACTGGCTCTCCCTTCAGACTGGAACACAACAGTGCAAGCACTGCTACTTGGTGACAGGAAAAGGGTAAGAGGGTGGTACTGGTACCTACCCAGATGGTCACCTCGGTCGGAAAGGAGTCCTACCACCTAGTTGAGACTATGGAGGTAATTTAGCCCATTCCCAACTGTGACATTCTTTTATATTTTTTTAAATTTAAATATGTACACACAATAAGTCACAGAAACAATCATACAGTGATTTCGTACAAAGGATCCACTTATTCTGTAATTTACTGAAATATCTTCCAGAAAATAATATCTTTCTATAAAGGAAAATATACTAAAGAAAGTCAAACGTAGTGCTGTTCTTTCTTTTTCTGGAGTTTGAATATAGCAGGTATCGTGTCACGTGAACTGGAAGCTTGTTTTTAGAGTAATGTTATGAAAAATGTCTCTCTGGCGTTAACACCACACTGCTTTATAGTGAATGTCTCGTTGTTCTAGTCGTAGTAAGCGTGATTGCTGATCTTGTGGTCCTCGGTTCGAATCCCAGGTCGAACCAAAAATCAATTAATGGGTTTTTCTGTCAAGAAATTCTCAGTAGCAGCCCGGAGTCGGGAGTTTGTCGGGTTTTCACCTCCGTGCCTCGGAAAGCACGTAACACCGTTGGTCCTACGCCGGATCTTTCTCCGGTCGTGTAGGATTGCCGTTCCAACGAGCTATTAGAGCGAAAGAATAGAGAGTGCACCTGTGCTTGTGTACTCGTGTGGAAAATATTTTTTACAGTAAAATATTTTCCATAATTAACTCAAGGAAACATGCAGCGGATTCTAAAAAGTTGTTTAAGGAAAATACTTTTACACCGTAATAAATTTTCTTGGCCTTTTCTAACAACTTAGTAAAACCAGGTTAGAATTTTATGATACCAAACGCTAAGTAGGTTGAAAGACTTTAAAGGGCTTTTACGTTGTTTTTTTCACGCGTATTTTATGAAATCTCTTAAAACTGCGCACAAAGAAAATTCACACAAAGTTAATTCAAAATTCACAAATACTTCTATGTACACTACTTCTATGTACTGTAATTTTTAAATACGTAAGGTAAAGTAATAGGATACCTTATATTTTCTCGATTAAAAAAAAAAACACAAAATTACCTCTGCTTTTCGGTTACGAACAAAAATTAAATTTTACTTATACCTACAATCACTTGTTAGTAAGAAATAAACATTCTTTCTCCTCTTTATCATTCACAATTTATTCTTGTAGCGCCATCTAGCGTAAAATATAACTAACAAGGCGACTCTAAACATATTCATGAAAGGACAGCGCCATCTGTTCGTGTGACAGTACATTTTAAGAAAAACTTTCAGACGTTTAGATCTTGAAAAAATGTTTCAGTACAACTTACGATGATTGTTAATAGATGGAAATACCTATCAAAAACTTAACATCAATATGATTTTAAGTCATTCAGGTCGGCTTAGGGGAAATTATTTTTCAAGATTTTTTTGTAATGATTTGAGAATTTGTATCACACAAAGTCTTTACCCTATGTGTTCTTATTCATTAAATTTCAAATATCGAATGATAGTGAAATCTTTTCAAGAATGTGCCTGGGCATTCGATTTAGTTTAAGTCATAGATATTGGGTATACAAAGTCGATGCACTGTTAACGTTGCTTCTTAGCGCTATGTAGTCTATACACCTTACTATATTTTTTATGGATAGGCTAATAAAAAAAAATAATTTGAGATATTAAAGATGGAGAGCTGATGACGATGAAAGCAGTTAACGATCACGATGACTATCAAATGTTATGTTATCTAATCAAGCTTATAGGTATTTGCCTGAGTCAAATCGCGTAGTTACAAGAGAGCGGGCGCCGTCCACGGATTCTAGGCAAGAGGCCAAAAACTAGAATAGTTCTCGCCGGTCGGCCGGTCGCTGTATGATTTCTGTCAATTTCTGCCATCATATCGAGGGCAGTTGCCTAATTTCCCTACTCTATAATATTATATTTAAAATGTGTCAGGTTTCTAACTGAACTACAGTGGGTTCCCAATTATTAGGGACAGGCACGGTATGTGTGAAGTTATTGATCTTAAAACAATTAGAAAAACACAGTTTTTTAAAAATTAAAAAAAAAGTTATTTACCATGTAAAATGAGAACAATTACAAAGGTAATACAATAAGCGAAAGGAAATTTTACCGTGTACTGATCAGTACTAAGTGACAAAAACATTATAATTTTCTCAAGAATCATAATTTTTTTAATAAGACACACTTGGAAATTAAAACATTATTTAAATCTAAAATTGTATCCAAATTGTAAGAGCCGTTTCCAATAAACAAATTACATATAATATGTGAACAATGTATACATGAATTACTCCCTAAAAGTGTTGGATGAGTGTTAAAAATTTGTGACATAAAAATTTATAATCTATTTCTGCAAAATGCCATTTTTTATAAAATGACATTTTGTTAAATAGTGTGTGTACCCTCTTTTAGCCGACTTCAAAAGGGGAAGGTTCGAATGTATGTTGTTTTGTATGTATGTTACGCGATATCTTCAGTTTTGTCTCGCCTACAACGCAAATTTCAACAGTTCGTTGCGGTGAAAATTTTACAGCACCTAATTTTTAAACTTGGCACCTAATTAGCAGCTAAAAAGCCCCTAATTTTGGCTTTTTCCAAATGCAAATTCCTGACTGCGTTGCTGGCGAGACACAACTGATATCTTCGCCAATCAAGACCCGATTTTGAAAATTCTTTTTTATTAAACAGGTTATACTTCAGGGGTGGCCCTTAGGGGTGGAATTTGTCAAATAAATAACTTTGTTAAAAGCTATAATTATTTACTTTTACAAAGTAGGATGACAAAAGAGAACATGGACTATGTTCTCTTTTGTTCGCGAGAACATAAATAATATGTGTACCTGTGTGTGTAATATGTATACATTCTGGATTAAAATTCCAAATGCAGATATGCGTTGCCATCCCTAAGGATCGAAACCGGAAAATGTTTTCCGGTTCTTGTTACTCACCATAAGCATTATGAACATGAAAAAATATCTGAAACATACATAATAGAAGTGGTTAAATAAAAAAATTGTACAAACCGACTTCAATATAAATAAAATAATTTATTGTTGATTTTTTTTAAACCGCTCGACCGATTTCGATAAAATTTAAATGGGACCACCTGGAAGTATACCCTTTGAAACAAAAGAAAGAATTTTCCAAATCGGTTTAGGCGTCTTCGAGTAATCGACGAATTGAGAACCTCCTCCTCCTTTTTTGAAGTCGGTTAAAAAGAGACACAAATTACATTTAAACTAGTGAATCTTTTAGACTTAACGGCATTTTGTATTCGTAATAAGAAATCCAATAAATTTTATGTATAAGATTAAAAAACATCTAAAATACAAATATTTAATGGATATCCGTGACAAGAAAAGTTCCACCCGGGAATATAATTCATTTTTCTCCCAGTATTTGCTATTTACATTTCACGCCGTGTGTAGGTACCGAATATGTAATAGAGCCTTGGTGCTACTGCATTATCACAGAATACCATCGTAAAATAGCAGCTTAATACTGCTGAGATTCGTATGGTGAGTGCAGAGAACTAAAGACCCTTTTTACTGACTTTTCACTGGCAACCAGGCATTCCATCTTAGTCTTCAGGGTTGACAACGCGTCTGCATTTTGATTCTTAAACGAGTAAAGATGTAAATCTCTATGGGACACATCATCCATTTACCATTAATTGGAGATCCTTTTTAATGCCAACGAGACATTCCATTTTAGTCCACGGGTAGAGGTAACAAGGTATGCAGCTCACTTGCATCAGATCGACTGTATGCCGTTCGTCACTCTTATTTCTTAAAAACTACCCAAGTTTAAATCATAAATTGAATGACGAAACTTTGCACAGCAGCAGAATGTTTGCAACAAGCATTGCAACATTTAACCATCGCTTTATAGAGTACCCGATAAAATAAAAACACAAGACAGAATGATTTGTTAGTTTACTATTTGTAGCTATCGCTTAACATCTGAAGTAACAAACATTATCTTGTATTTCCTAAATATTTTACATTATCAGTGCTTGGGGCAAATCCAAATGTAAGAAGGGTCAGTAACGAATAGTCAAGGAGACGCTGTTACGGCGCAAAATAATAAGACTAACCTGTTTACCTGTTTGCATGGAGTCATGCCAATTGAGAATTTCATATCGTGCGTTAATTTATTACAAAGTATTTATAATTCTAGTGAATTCAGACAGTAACGAAAATAGTATGTTCAAAGTTTTAATATTATATAAATATAGCATTGAATATCTAATAGCGGCTACTGAAACCCTCCGAAGACAGATAGATACTTAGTCGCACGGATGAACAAGATGAATTGCCCCGCAGCCTGTAGTTATAATGTCTCTTTTTTATAGTAATAAGGGTGACAAACGAGTAAACAGTCCACCTGATGGTAAGTGGGTGCAACTGTCCATAGACATCTACGTCTATTCTCGATTAAGAATCAAAATGCAAATGCTTTGTCACCTCTGAGGACTAAGATGGAATGCATCGCTACAAATAAAAAAGCCGGCCTAGTGCGAGTCGGACTCGCGCATGAAGGGTTCCGTACCTTCGTAAAACACGTTTCTAGTGGGGAGCCCCTTTAATTTTTAATTTATTTTTATTATTTGTTGTTATAGTGGCAACAGAAGTACACGTTCTGTGAAAATTTCAACTGTCTACCCATTACGGATCATGAGATATAGCCCGCTGATAGACAGACGGATGGACGGACGGACGGACGGATGGACGGACAGCGGAGGCTTAGTAATAGGGTACCGTTGGTTACCCTTTGGGTACGGAGCTCTAAAAAGGGTCCTCGGTCTCCGGTTCTATACACCCACCATACGAAACACAGTTACTCGTCAGACTGAACGCAGCAGTGGGTGCATTGCTGCCTGGCAGCAGAAATACTAGAGTAGGAAAAACAGCTGCAGAGGGACATTAACACTTAAAATCTTAACCATATAGCCGAATTAAATAAGAAACATGTGTGCAGTTCACACGCGGTAGAAATGAAACCTTCAGAAAAACACTGTATACTGTATTCTATCACATTCTCTCGCAGGTTAAATCCTATAGATGTTTGTCTCTTTTTAGTGTCGCTTTTTCGTTTCATCGATGATATCAAATCACAACGGTTCTAAAGAAGTTTCCACTTCAAAAATGTCTGCCGACTCATTTCTCTATTCATAAAGCTTATTCTTTTAATCTCATCTCAGTCAATCCACGCAATTTGTAACATTATTTTACTGTTTACAAATAATTTGTACGCGCAAAATCACCACTCAGTGGCGCACCAACTAATGACAAGAGTTTTGGGCAGAGCGGTAAATTCTTACCTGCTGCAAACATCCTCTCAGAACTTACAGGAGGTCTGAGCCTAGCCGTGGGACATTTATATAAAGACTTTATTATTGAGTAACAATATAAAGCTTGAAACTTTCATCATCTTACAAATAGACCACTGTTAGCCGTTAGACTCTTAAGATCATAGTCGAAGTATAATTAAGCGAAACAACTTATAAGCGTCGGCTGTAAGACTGTAACAGTTTTACCATCCTCAGTAAATCGGATAGTGTTCTCTGCGCATTCCCTGCATTCATCAACAAAGATGATGAACGGACTCGATGACTGTCCCGGGGACTATTCGAGCGTCAGACGTGAATAACAAACCTACGCATCCACCTGAGTCAAGTCCACAAATAAATGCGCATTATACTCTATTTCAGTCCGTTTGACTTACTACAATAATAAATGCTAGATTTATTATTATGATTACATATAATGTTGCCAAAATATATATTATATAATTATTTTTTATAAATATTTAAACTAGTATTTTTAGAAGTAACTTACTAGTCGCGCTTACCTCGTTCCCAGAGGTAGCCCTACATTATTACATTACTACATTTTTTAATTCATTCATTACAGCCTATCAAAGTCTGCTGATCATAAGGGAGACTTTGAATACCTCATAAGAGGAATATTTGGATGAGTTGCCACGCTTGGCAGGCGGGTTGGCATCCGCAGTTTTTTTATAGTTGTTATTACGAAGACGCTACTCCTCCGCTCTGCTCTCCTGGTTTGTTTCTCTCTGTTGCCTCTTACTACACTCACGGGACGATATGGGGTAGTCAATATTCTTACACCGCAACGCCACTACTCGATTAATATAATATACATATATTCATGTTAATAAATTTTAAAACTGTTAAACTTGTTCATAGACAAGCTTTGTGCAATTTCTGTAAGTTCGTTGTAAAAGGGTATGCAATAATTGCCTCTGTGGTGTTGAAAGTTGAAAAAATCACATGCTTGTGTTCGTTAATAGTATTTTCAGAAGATAGAATAGAAAAAGGATTGAGGGCAGGAATATGTGAAGAGGCCTAATTCAGCTTTTCAATCGTAATTCCTAGGAAAAGGGTGCAATACACAAGACTTAAGCAAGGTGATTTGATTCTAAATGCGTAGGACATTTAGAATTAAATCATTACACAAATACTTAATGTGCTGATTTATATAAAAAATACGTACAAATTTTCATTTAATACTTATGTAGTAAAAGTTGCCTTGTAAGAATTAGGTTAGCAAATAATGCTATGAATTTACCTACTTGGTTAAAAAGTCATTAATATAAACAAGAAACAAAATGAGTTCGAGAATCAAGCCTTGAGGAACATCCATTAATAAATTTTGAATTCTGCAACTTAAATATTAAATAATATTTAAAGTGTAATATTTTTGCATCATAATTTTGTCGTTTTCTGATAAATGTTTCATGGTAAACACAGTCGAGAGCCATGGAGCCCTGGAAAGATGGAAAGATTACGCAATGTAATACTGAAAATCATGCTAGGAAACTAATGTGCAATAAATCCTGTACGGTAGGTAAATTTACATGTTCATATCTGATGTGTAATTATAAAACATCTAAGTAATAATTTTGTTCTCATAGGCATAGCTAGAAAGTACAGAGGACATAGTTCTTCCAGAGAGTTCCAGAAAAACATGGTGTTTCTTAATGTAAAAACTTTATAAAGTAGTTTCACATCATCGTTTATAACCTTAAATATAGAAAAAAAAACTAGCTTAGAAGATGATGTAGCGCTAGTACATTCTATTAAATGACCAATGAGATGTAAATAGACCTTCAAAAGACCTGGTGAGATTCTCCTCCATGATTCTTTTGCTGATGTCTGTGATATTTGATTAAAAAATTCGGAAGCTAAATTCCGAGAGGTCATACAAGAAATTTGAAGAATCTGGGTATACCAATTTTATGTATTACAATTTCTGGTGCAGACGGGTAACATCTTTTTACCCGTCTGCACCAGAAAGGGATAATTTTTTTCGAGAATATGTATGTCTGTATGTATGTTTGTTTCTTTGGCATAATTTGTATTCTGTAAATTTACAAACCCCTAGTTGTAAGTGGCAAAATTGGTGTAATTACATGGAATAATGAATGAACAATAAATAAACAGCTAGATGGATTTTAAACTATGGAGTGTCGTTATATTCGTAGTCGTTGTGGAAGTGATATAGGGTATAAAATTTTTCACTTTTCAGTAAGCTTTTTTACGCAGTTGGGTTTTCTTTACCTTTAAGCGTGTATATTGATTGACCTACATAAACTATACATTTGTTTTTGTATATAATGTAAACGGTACGACGATTGCGCTCGTTTAATATCGCATTTTGTCTAATTACTATTGTTTTTGAAATATTTTGGGTAAATTACGCAAAATTATTCATTCGACAAAATTTGACAATGATTCTAAAGAGAACTAAAACAATTTCGAATGCGTAACAATGCAAAGATCAACCCCGACAAGGATACCCCCACGGTTTGTTGACTTGCAATTCGACCTTGCAAGTACCAGCGGCCATGAGCCAATCTGACGACGTCACGGGAGAAATGGTGTTATTCTCTAAAAATCGCCGACGCAACGGTCTAAGTATAGCGGTGGACCGGACAGGGGCTGGAGGCGGGCAGTCGCTCGGAAGCTGCGGTCGCGACCACCTCGCTCGCTCCAGCGTTACCACGACCTTCGACCACTCGCACGAGTGAAGTGTGTGACTGTGATTGTGTCCTGTGAACTTGCCAACTGTACACTCATCATCGAAACACTTGTGACGTCACTACTCAGGTACGATTCTAACCATACGCAAACACCTCGGAAGCCTTATCTGTGCAGGCAACAGGTTGTAATCGAAGATAATCGCGATGGAACATTTTCAATGTTACGCAGTGGTGTTGTGTTTCAAGTTCTCGTCTGGTTTATTTTCGAAGTATGCGTGGGCGGTCGGATATTCTGGATATCTGACGACGTGAGCGCCAGCGCCTCACCGCTCTAGCTCTATGCGTATAGGAGACACGCTCGATGACCTTGACCTACTTTTTCTAAGTGCTATATTTATCTCGTATTAACTTTACTTTGTATGCAATGTTCATGCAGGAGAACTCTGAGCGTTATAATTTAAATAAGATATGTCCACTTCTATATCGACTCAAACATTGTTAGATGTTACGAAAAGCCATATGTAGTAACTAAGTTAATTCCCGATTTACTATCCATAAAATGTGCAAACTTCGTGGCGTTAACAATAGTATTTATCTGTACATATAAATAAAATTGAAGTGTCTGTCTGTAATACCGAAATAACTGCCTTTTATTGAGTTAAGGTTATTAAGACATGAGTAACCATTTTTTAAATTTGTGTATGTCTGTCCGTCTGTCTGTTTGTTTGTTCTTCTGTCCGGGCTAATCTCTGGAATAGCTAAACCTATTGTCTAGGTTATATTTTGTCTGAAAAATTTGGATATAGAGATATTTGAGAATTCGATTTTTTTAAATCAATGATGTTTATCTTAAATGATCTTTGATGATTATCTTAAATCAAAATTACACTACATTAATAGATCCTACCCAGGCAAATCCAGGATGGGTTGCTACTTGCTAGTATTAAATAATAATGGTCGTTTAAATAGAACAATCCACAGCAAGATGGAATGAATGGTATGTAATAAGTTCTTTGAATTTTGTAAAGCAGAGAATAGACACTTTTTAATACGACAATGAAGTATTGCATAATCTTCAAACAGCTGGAATCGTAGATGACAAACTTGTCAAACTCAACAAAAATATCTTAAAGCTCTGAAAGTTATTGATGCTCTACTTAGTATATTTAAGACGCACATCGTGTGTAAACAATAAAGAGTTTTTGGCTGATACGTTGCGGGCCTATAGTAAGCTTGTGCAAGTCTGGTGGGAATCGTTTGCCGCCGGGAATTGTTCAACAACAGCACTATGGTTGTCCTTTGAGGTAATAGGTGTCGATTATGGGATCGTGACATATCTTACAGAACACCAGCGTAAAATAGCAGCTCAACTAGTTCAATCGTAAGCCACTTGGTGGAGGCATAATGGAATCCATCACGCGATTTCGAATTGGATGTCGTAAGGGGCGACTATGGAAAATGCCAGAAATATCTTGACTTCCGATAGATAACGGGATACCATCTTGTGTACGCTAGTTGCACTTAGATTAAAAATTTAAATAACCCGCATAACAAAAAGAGCCGATGATCTTTCAACGGCTGAACAGATTTTTTTGAAACATAGCTAAGAACATTCTCGATTAAAACCTTTCAAACAAAAAATTATATAAAATAGGTTCATCCATTCAGGAGCTATGATGCCACAGACAGACATACAGATACATACACACTACAAACTTATATACACCTTTTGTCGGGGTTAAAAATATCTGACAAGCAATAGCGGTAAAGACGAGATATCTTTTTCTCTTTCTCTTTTTTCTTCTCTGTTTTTTAAAAAACTTTACCCTCACACTAGGATTTTCTCCTGTATCGTGGAGGCAGTGTACAAACATAAATTGCACAAGGACAACCATCCAGACCCGAAAAAATTACTTGCAGGTCATACAAATACTTGTTCCGTGCGGGATTCGAACCCGCGGCCCTCAGCGCAGTAACTCATTGCTAAGTCTGCTGTCTTTAAGGTGGTATTCTGTGAGAGCGTGATCCTACCCCAGTCGAGTCGACTCATTAATGCAACCATAATATAGCTGCAGCGTGGCTCTACCATGGACATTTACGGGCTAATGTAGAAGTAGACAGCACCGTAAAAGATGAGACGTCTGGTGCACCTGCCGAGAGTGACGGTTAAAACAAATTCTCCCTACAACAGAAGGGGCCTATGTTATGTTTATCTATGTTTATTGTGTAAATACACAATAAACATTTACACAATACAACAAAACCAAACGTCAAACGTCAAAGCCAACCACGATTCCCACCAGAGTTACAGAGTTACACAATCGTATTGCTGGTTGTTATGCGTTTGTTCCCGAGTCTTGAATACTGTGTACCATTTATAAATGAAACTAATTTTTACGGATTATATCGAGTTTAATTTAACTTTTTAATTCGGGGTTTCGGGTGCTTTAAAGCACCCATGGTCACGGGGGGGACTGAGGTGTTTGACGTCCCAATGTCATAGTTTTACCATCCGTCAAGTGTCATATCCCTCTACAAGATGCAGGAGTGTACAAGCTGGATTGTGAATGTGGTCTCTCTTACATAGGACAAACAAAAGATCTATAAAACCCGCGTAAAAGAACATATAGCTGACTTGAAGCACCGACGTATCGGGAAGTCTGCAGTTTGTGAACATGTTCAAGATCGTCCCCGCCATTACATTAGATTTGATAGACCACAAATCCTCGCAAAAGAACACCGATTCCTACCTAGGATGATTTGCGAGGCTATTGAAATTAAAAAACATCCTAATTTCAATAGAGAAGATGGATGGGTGCTGCCATCTGCTTGGGATCCTATAATTAATAAAATTAAATCCAAACCCAAGTATACCACTGCTAGACTTCAAGATACTGTAAGCTCATACTGGGCAGTTCGAACCAAAAATTAATATTAAAAAACTGAAGGTAGCCGGGCTAACTATGACATTGGGACGTCAAACACCTCAGTCCCCCCCGTGACCATGGGTGCTGTAAAGCACACGAAACGTCGGGAATTAAAAAGTAAAATTAAACGCGATATAATCCGTAAAAATTAGTTTCATTTAATGTGTAGTCTTCGCGTAAATATAAGAAAACATCACCATTTATAAATTACAACACCATCCACATAACTTTTGCCATCTCATAGGTAGTTCATTGATCCCTTTACTAAAAAAAACCATAGGGGCGAGAATCAATAAACTCTTTGAAGGCGGTTTGGACTGCCGCATCGGAATTGAATTTTTTTCCTTGTAAGAAGTTGTCCAAATTCCGGAAAAAATGGTAATCTGAAGGAGCAAGGTCCGGGGAGTACAGTGGTGTGGCAGACATTCCAATTGCAGCTCATCTAACTTAGTGGTTGTTTGTTGTGCAGTGTGTGGTCTTGCGTTGTCGTGAAGCAGCAGTGGCCTAGAGTGATTGACCAATCTCGGTTGTTTAGCAGCTAGTTCTTTCTTCATGGTTTGCAGTTGCTGACAATGGATATCTGCCGTAATCGTTTGGCCAGATTTTAGAAAGCTGTAGTAAACGACACCGGCGCTAGTCCACCAAACACTCACAAGTAACTTTTTCTGAGTCAATTTTCGTTTACGGCAGAATTTGGCTGGGTCTCCAGGGTTCAGCCATTGCGAGGAGCGCTTCCGATTATCGTACAGTATCCACTTTTCATCACAAGTAATGATTCGTGTTAAAATCCCTTCATTATTGTGTCGGTTGAGCAAAGTAACACAGCAGTCGACGCGTGTTCGCAAGTTCGATTCACTCAATTCATGAGGTACTCATCGTTCAAGTTTTTTTACTTTCCCGATTTGCTTCAAGTGGATTAATACAGTTTTATCACTTACCCCGAAGCCTGCAGCTATCTCTGAAGTGCTTTGTGATGGATCCGCTTCCACAATAGCCTTTAATTCTTCATTTTCCACTTTGGTCTCCGGCCGTCCACGGGGTTGGTTCTGAAGGTCGAAATTTCCAGAACGAAAACGTTGAAACAAAAACGTACCGTGCTTTCTTTTGCGACACCAGAGCCGTACACATCATTAATCCTTCGAGCTGTTTCTGCAGCACTGGTGCCACGGTAGAACTCGTACTCGTAAATATACCGATATTTCATGTTTTCCATTGTGCGGTAATAAGCGACGCCAAAGAAAAAATAATGAGGAAAAAACAAATGAATGACTGTTTTCAAAACTCAAATGTACCAGCTAAATGAATTTATAAATTTGAATTTGGAATTCTTAACCAAAGTGAAGATATTTCAGATCAAAATGGTCAGTACGACAAAACGCTAATTTCATATGTAAGGACGACCTAATATTATGTTGTTATTATTGTAGGTACCTTTAATCTGAAGTAATAGAAATCCCACCAAAAACATTTTCATGTAAAATGTTGCCTGACGAGACCATATGGCTCGCACTGTCAAAAAGTTATCAGATCTCATGTAGAGCCAAGCTGCTAACTCTACTCGTACACGCCCTAACTCTACAAGTCCTAACTTCACAAACTCTAGCCAAGCCACATATTTTGACTAAGGTGTTGAGTAGCAACTTCTTTTTAAGTTGCTTATGACAATATTTTTTTATTATTTTGTTCATTTTTTTTTCTTTTTTTGGGATGTATTTCTTGCACATCAGAAGTGCCTTTTTTCTTAGCCCACTCTCTATCTTTGCCTTTCTTCTTTGTTGGTTTACTGTTTACAATAAGCGATAGATCAGGGCGATACTTGGCTCTTAGGCGATTATATTTAACTATAGCTGACTTTTGTGCTTTAATACTACTAAAGTCAATATTTAAAAGGTGAATAAATAAATGAATAAATGCTACATAAGCCTGCCCACAAGAACGTGTATTACCCAATATCAATGAGAGCATATTCAAACTTAGCCCTTGACTTTTACGTGTGGCGATAGCATACGCGACACAGATTGAATTGGTAATTGGTAAAATTCCATGTTTTAGAATTTTTTTGTTGTTTGTGTGGACTTCAGGAAGTACCCTAAGAATTTTGATGATCATCAGTGTGTGAGTCAGTGCAGAAATCGTTTTTTTTAGATATCAATAAAATCTAAAGTATAAGAGCTATGCAATTGAAATTTTATATGTTTAATAATAAGTCCACTATTGACATCATATCTCGAGAATTTTGTTTATCTGGTATAATCCAAACCCAAGTTATGAGGGTCCAAAAAACGACGTAGCGCTTCGAGAAAAAGTAGGTAGTGCTTCGTTTTGGTTTGGCTGGCTCGTCTTGGCGGGGGTACTGTCCTATCCCCAGATAATTTAAAGTACTCTATAGTAGAATCTGTTATAGAGTCTGTAATACATAGTTCCATCAGTAACAATTCCATCTGGAAATCCGACAGAAAAGCATAAAAAAATCAAAATAATCACGTTATAAATAAAGTTTTTTATTACCTTGTATATGCACTCTACTCAAAAGTACAGTTAAATGCTCTACTCAAAAGTACAATAAGTACAGTTAAATGCTTGCATTAAGAAATAGAATAGAATAAAGTAGGCTTGTTTGACAACAGAACTTTTCAAATTGTAACAAAAACCCATAGCAATAATTAAAGTAAACAATATTTAAGTTAGAAGAACTAAATATAAACACAAACACCAACAATAAAATATTGCATTGCAATAATTGACATTGTCTGTGTGTTTACAAACGACTTAATATTTGTCTGCAAAACCTAATTCAAATGAGTTGTGTTGTTAAAACGGTTTCAGTCAGTAATAAAACTGAAGGATTATCTCCAGCGCTGATATCACTTGACCAAAACATGAAGTTACCAAAAACAGGAACTGCTGTAGTGAACTATTTTGTTAACATTCAAATAATCATGACAATAGTGCAAGATATATTAGTTAGAAGCACATTAATATTTAAAAAAACAGATGCACTGGAATACGCTGAACGTATCATAATAACACTAGTGGTGGCATCGTGGTCGAAATACGACCGTAATTCATCAAATTTAAAATTTTGTGTATTAGCAAGCTGTATTTCACATTCAACTGCACATAAACATAGTGATTATATGCCCTTTGGTATTTACTCTGGGGCATTGGTTATATGAACGCTAATAAACAACCTGTTCTGAGCAAATAACATCATTTGTCCAAGCGACAGTTATGTGTTTGTCATTGGCAATATGAACGTAAACAATGTACATATTCTACATAAATTTTAGCTCTCTGCACTTCTCCTCCATATAAACTTTAACTATGCCAAGTCTCACATTCCTCCGTGCGCGAAATATGCTTAAAACGGGTAATAAGTTTTCCCTTCACGTATTAATATAATAGATGAACATACAAATATATAGGAACTATATTATGTGGGGAAATTTCTAGTTTTTAGTTGGTAAAAAGTAAAAAATTAAAAAGAAATAAAGTTGTAATCACTTAAAAAAAAAATATCACAAGTGGACAAGATATTCACTCTTACGATTTCGATGTTTTGTTTTCCTTTGTTCACATATTTTATTTTAAAAGGTACTCTAAGTTGCTCTATGAGCTGACATAATGATTTAGGGTACGAAATATAGACTGCGAAACTAATAAATCGTGAATTCGTACCTGTCATTCGACTAATGTTGTTAACTACTCCCACCATAAGTATTTTAAGCTCAGTTTGCATGGTTAGTTGGTGTATTCAAATGTTAATATCATTGCTGATTTTTTTTTAACTTTTCTTTTCTGATATATCTTTACATAAGCTACGTCGATCACAGCTGAATTTCACAGCTAGGCTCGACTCCGTTGAGACAGGCCGCCGTGGACGAAATTCGGTCTGGAAGACAATACAATACATTACCTTAGGAGTTTTATCTTCAGCTTTAAAATATTAAATTGTCAAAAACGTAAACTATCAAAGCAAAATTTGATATAAAAAGTTCGTCAATAAATGAAGTTGAATCATTTTGTTACGTTCAAACAGGCGTTGGCTGAATGGGATGGTGACCCATTAAACCTTTACTTGTGAGATTGAATGAATGAAACACCCATAATTCACAATATTCCCCTACAAAATTTTAACAGCCTCTACTTAAACTCTAACGCACGTTTCTCAGCGTAATATGTCAAGGCGCTCTAAATTTACTTTCGAACGGATTTTACTGTAACATGGGAGTTTAAAACACGTATTTATGAGTAGTTTATTGCTACTCGTACATAAATTTGCATTGTCGACAATATTCAGGTAGAACTAATTTTCATGATTAATAGTTGACTATAATGGCCACACATGTTTTTACCATTATACCGTATTGTATTGTTAAGCGAAAATTATTCCAATGGCTTAGAAAACGAACTGCTTAATCTAGAAAATAATGTTTAGATAGTTATCGACTTCTGGATTTTAACAGGCTGATGATGACTTAGAAAAAAAGAACTATTTATTTGATGCACACAATTTAAACAAAGAAATATACAAACTTAAGAGACAAAAATATGCACGCATCAGTCTTAGACTGCTTACGCATTAACAAATAAGAAGCAGTACATACATGCATCATTAATTAATAATAAAATGAAAATATTTATTAAAATTAAAATGTGACATGAAATAGGTCTCCAGCTCAGCATAATGCTGCAAAGGCAGGGCTGGTTTTCAGTTGGAGCCTTGTGACTTCACTGACATAGAAGAACAAGGTTCTCCTTACGCTCTTTATGTCTTATTTTATGATATCGTTTTTATTCTATATTTTAGTAAAAGCTACAATATCTTATATAGCATATAGTTGGATAAAAAATATTGTTTGTTTAGAACCACATAATATATATTAGTTTCTTGAATCTATATCTTTGACACAGCATCCGAATATTCCTTTGACATGTTACTTTAAAAAGCAGTCCCGCTGGGAAAATGATGGAAAACTACTGTAGTAGTCCTGATTACTAACTACCCTAAGTTTAAAATGCAAGCCTTGATTCAGATAAATAATCATATATTTTACCCATGTAACTAACTGGTCCGGCAGACGATATTCTGCCCTTCCCTGTGGCGCGATGAATTTCACTCCAGACTTTTTACAGTGCAAGTATAGAATTTATTAATAACTCCACCTATCGGGCCCAGATTTTGTGAATTTCTTTTAAGCCACTAAACAACATGAATGTTAAAACTTATAAGGTCATTTTGGCCCATAAATACAGAATTTGTTAATAACTTGACTACAGCGTATAGTAGCGGTGGTAGAATATCCACTACCCCATATTATCCCGTGGTTATGTAAGCGGAGAGAGAGGGATACAAAACAGGAGATGGTCAGCAGCGTTTTTCTAATAACAACTAGAAAAAAACTGCGGTGACAAACCCACCTGCCAAGCGTGGATCCCCCCTTATTAGGCGTTCTGTGGAGGCCTATGTTTTGATGAAGATGAAGGCTGTTATGAATGAATGAACGACTGCAGCGTCTCCTATCAACCGATAGACATAGCAATAAACCATTATATGGACAAAATATATGTGTGAATATGACATCAAGCGCTCGAGTTGTACTAAAGTTTCACGATCACTAATAGACCTACCAACGATTTCAGATACAAGTATAATGATAGTACATCAAAACTCCATAGCCCAATTTGTTTGACACAAATTCCGATTGTCTTGCTTAAAATATGTTTAATTATTAACTTCACAGCACAAACAATAGATATCATTTAAAGCTTTTATATATTTATGATCTTGCTGCAGCCTCTCCGTATATATCTGTTCTATCAATTGAGTAACATAAAGGAACATATACAATAGTTTAGTTCAAGATAGGATAATTCAGGATAGGTTAGTAGTGTTACCTTAATGTATGGTAGTAAAAGTTGGGTTCGTCAGAAAAACCATGAGAGTAAAACAAATGCCACAGATTAACTACTGCTAATGCAGTAGAAAGAAATGCTTCCATTAAGAAGTATGTTAGGTCTGACTCTAAATGATAGCGTGAGAAATAAGAAAAAGGTGTGGTTTGCAAGGTGTTGTGACCACGATTAAGAAAGGACTGCTTAAGTGACTTGAACACGTAGAAAAATGATTGAGGAAAGAGTGACAAAGCAAATTTGCATAGCAAGTTGCAGAAGTGAGTGGCAGAGTCGGCAAGGGAAGCCCTAGCTAGACGTAAGTTTATCGACCAAATTGGCGATATATTGAAGATGGGCCAAATCGTAATATATGAAAGAAGCAAGTGAGGTGTGTCAGGATCGTGCCAAATGGAAGTCCGTAGTCTTTACCTAACCCTTTGGGTGAGATGTGAGAGTTTATGTTATGTTATTTAATTCATTCATTTTTTATGATAAAATTAATTTTCATCGCATAAATTAGATCGCACTAAGATAGAAACAAAATGCGAAAATTGTTGTCGACGTGATTAAATTTCTAGCAATTGCCAAATCCATATATCTTTCTATCGACGGATTCAAGCCGAGGGGCAGAGGTAATTGATCGTCGAGAGAGCGATAGTTTGGATCGGAGCCAGGAGCCGCGGTGATGTTAACGAATCATTTAATATTGCTACTTTCTTGTAACAATGATGTAATTAGGGTTCGGTTGTTCACTAACTCCCCGTCTACTCTTATTTTGTATGTCGTATTAGTTTTTTCTCATTTAAAAACCATCACTTTCGTCTTCCTTTCTTTGAAGTATGTGTATAAGTGACTCTATGACTCTCACTCATTCTTAACCTACATTCTTTTGCGAATAACTTTCCGAAAAATTAACATACACGGGGAAGCTACTCAACACGTCGTAACGAAAATACGCATATAAAAAAGACATGTCGCTTATCACATTTTACGAGTCAACTGCTCGGCTATTCATAAAACTCGAGACTAACACTGCAAGACTCAAACTATTACTGGTACTAGGCGGTTGTCCTCCATTTCTGACTAGGAATTCGTGAAGGTTAGTAAGGTTGCTATCACCCTTTAGCTTATTTCTTCCACTAAGCAGAAACGTGCCAAGTGTACCATTACCACCAGAAAAAAATGTTACTAAAGTGACGTCCAGAACTCAGCTTAAACAGACTTAATTGTGTCGGTCTATATGAGTTGTGAGAATCCTCTTTGTACGTAGTTAAAACGTGATTGGCTGACACTGGCCATTCAATTTTATTCAAAAAATTCAGTATTGGGAATCCTGTTATCAAGCATTGAGAGCGGAGCCATAATTTAGCCCATGTAGAATTGAAAACAACCTCTTCGCTGAACCTATGGTTACTGAAAGAGTCTTCAATATTTCTTGGTGAGGGGTAATTAGAGTATGGTCATTTATTCCGTGTCCGATTCCCTAAGTATATACTACTTAGGGTCAGTCACATGGGAAATGACCATATTCTTTCTTAGTCTACTATTCGTCTCTAAAAATACGGGTACAATAAATCATCATATCACGTGCCATATTGCCACAGAGCGTTGCATTGCTTTTTTTAAACTTTTTTAAAATACAATTTTTTGTTCACAGAATATTGCAGACAAGCTCGGCGACGACAAAGGTCTTGCTGAACACCTCAAGCTTCCCATACAAAGGATCAACGATTACCAGCTCCTATTGAAGGTAAGGTATTATTTTATTTTTGCATATCAAAATTTTTATCGGTAATCATTTTACGACAATTTTATTACCTACTTACACGGTTAGTTCGGCTAGGGAATGACACTGGCGTAAAGGAAAAACATCTTAGTTATTCTTTCTCTAAGAAGGTGTAGAAGCAAGTGTTTGTCTTTATTAATCGAATAAGGATGACAAACGAGCATACAGTCCACCTGGCAGGAAGTAGATGTTGTGACCCATAGACATCTACATTTATCCTCGATTAAGAATCTAAATACAGAGGCGTTGTCATCCCTGAGGGATTAGATGGAATACCTTGTTTCCAGTAAGAAGTGTCTAATGTTGTCTACACTCATAAGAAATTTGATTTTGTGAGAGCGTGGTCCTTTTTTGGTCGAGCTCCCTACCTATTTTCATTGGCAAAATTTTGTGTTTCATACAAATGAAATATTATAATTAAAAGTTTTCTAACCTGCATGTAACATGTTGAACCCAAACCACGAAAAATTCTTACCGAAAATACCTATTAATAAGATGAGATATAACGTAACATGTAAAACATCTGTTAAACAGAATGCGTCATAGGAAATAATGCAATGTTTTCAGCGTTCTATTTTCTTACGTGTACTTACATTTTTTATACTATTTGAAGTTGAATCGCAAACGAACAAACAGTTCACATGATGGTAAGTGGCTACTGCAACATATGACAATTGCAACCAACTGCAAACAAAGCAGAAGACAGCCTATTATTATAAAGATTTTCGTGTTCTTACCCTTAAAACTTAAACACTGGTATTATATTATATCTTACTGATTGACAGTAAGAGTTTAGAGGCTGAAATAGGATAGACTTTAGACGTAATCCTAGGCACAAAATAATCTTCACGATCAAGCTAAATTTTTTCTTATTTAAGAAATATATACTTATAACTTATACTTGCTAAGAAATATGTACAAATATTAAATTTTTCAATATTATTGATTGTTAATACTTCCTATATTCTCTAATCGATCTGTGACCTCATTATATCATTAATTTAAAATTCAGGAGTGTAATAATTAATTTTACATTTAAAATTATACAGAAAAAAGAAAAATTCCTAACAATATACCTACTTACTCAAATAAATATGTGTGTGTACTATTGTAGACTTGACGGGTAGGGAATGTCTACGGCATTTTGTAATCTATATTGAATTTGATTGCAATAAAGGATAAATAAATAAAATAAAATATTGAAGACAAAGACTCGCACAAATCGACACGAGTAGTCACGCCAAAAATATAACTCGCTCTTTCCCTTTTTTATTTAATTTGGAATAATGTATTGCTTTCTAAAATTAATAAAATAACAGAGATGCAATGAGTGTGTTCATTTCTAGGTAATTTTTGAATGGACTGGATGGCAAGAGAAAAAACATATGTGGTTTGCGAACTTGCGATGAGCGAAAGCAGTTGAAAATTTTTAATAACGATTACTTTCTACAATAAACCACTCGTCCAAAAGTTTTATCTTATGGGTGGGCATTTTTAATTGAATTTTTTTTAATGTTCTCGAAGTTTGCATTAAAAAAATTAAAAATCTCAAATTAAAAAATCGGCAATTTAATTTTATTTTAAACCGGCATTATAGAAGCTTGAATTACACGGAACAATGATAATTACGAACAGACCTAAACTAAAGGAGAGCTTTATTGATTCACAGTTCACATTATTCTCGTTGTTGCTGGCTCGACTCGCCTTTGTAAATGTAAAAGACGTGACGCTTTTAATGTGCCATTATTGCGCTAATTTCATTGCCAATAAAAAGTTAAAGTTTTAAAGGTCACTTATTTGTCTTTCTGCTATTTCTGTATACAGCTCTTGAGCTTCTTATACAGCTCAGCTTTGTTTTCTCTTGATTTTTCTATTTTTTTAAATGTATGTCAATAAGGTAACGAATCAACATTGCAACTGTTTTTTTTTTTTATAGAATAAGGGTGACAAACGAGCACACAGTCCACCTGATTGTAAGTGGTTGCTGTGACCCATAGACATCTACATCTATCTTCGTTTGCGAATTAAAATGCAGATGCGTTGTCAGCCGTGAGGACGAAGATAGAATGCCTCTTTTCCAGTAAAAAGGGTCTCCGGTTCTCTACACTCACCATGCGAAACACTGCAGTATTAAGCTGCTATTTTACGTTAGTATCCTGTGAGAGCGTGATCCTACCTCGGTCGAGACGACTCATTTGTGATACAACCATAATATAGCTGCAGCGTGGCTCTACCACATAAAAAAAAAACATTTTTTTAATTATTAATTTGTACATTTAGCTTATTCTTATCTAGCTCGTTGTGTATATGACACTTTCTTTCAGTATTAAACATTAAATAAACCTTAAAGTAATTTATACTTGCGATTGTTGTCACTTGGTGAAACTTTATCTTCATTTTTGTGATTTGGTTAAGCACTTTGTACTTTTTTCACAATATTAAAATATAAAAATAATATTGTGAAACAAGTATAAGTTCTTGACCGAATCCCAAAAATATAAAAAATTGTCAAAATAGGTAAAATAAAGTGTTTTGACATATACTTACACCCGAAATAACGTACAATATTATAAAGTCCGGGTAAAAACCCTAAAGTCAACACCAAAAAGGTATAAACCTTTTTTATTAATTCAGTATTAAATATCACTTTTTTGTATTGAGTCTCATGTTTAAAAAAATGACGCTAACACACCTAATTTTCATTTCGTAGGAACTTGTAAAGTACTCGAAACGTCTCGGCGAAGACTGCACCGATCTACAGAACGCCCTAGAACTTTTCCTCGGCGTTCCAAATCGTGCCACCGATAACAAGTTCATATCAAGCATCGAGGGATACCGTGGAAACATCTACAAACTTGGCCGATTGCTTACCCACGACTGGTTTACGGTTTCCGTAGCAGACAAGTCCAGTGAGAGATACTTGTTTTTGTTCAAAGCTAGAATCTTGATCTGCAAAGTCAAGAGGATCGAAAACGATAGATCAGTTTTTATACTGAAGCACATCATCAAGGTGAGCGAGTAATTTATAATAATTATTGTATCTGTAACTGCTGGATAAAGGCCTCTCTCAAATCTCTTTTGCTCTCGGTTTTAACAAATACAATAGCTTTCTTAAGATCATAAACCGTGGTGTCTATGTTGCAATCCCAGCCGAAGCATCTTTTGTGCTAAATGTGTAATAGTCTGTGGTTTTGTTGACGATTTGTAAGTTTTTTAAGTTTTTGATACTACTGGTCTAGAGCACTCTATTTAATCTTAAATAATATAAAATTTTAAGAAAACTTAAAAAACACGCATTGTTCAGATATTTAGCTGTGATTATTCTATAGAGAATTATCCTGGTGATCCTGATAGTATCCTAAATTAGGATAAAGTTAATAAATTTTTGTATTGTCATCGGTCCTTGATAGGGGTACAAATTTTCAAGTTAATCGGCCGTCTACAAGTTGGTGAAAATTACATTAAAAGATTGCGTTACATATATAGATAGAAAGATACACGAGAAGTTAATAAAAGCGTATTTCTTCCTTAACTTTGACCGGTCCATGCTCAGCAGTAGACTTTTACAGGCTGATGAAAAGGTTGTGATAATTAAACTGTGTATCCGTCTTGCATATTAATGCCTATTTTTAAACTTTCTATCACAGCTCCCTGACGTCGAAGTCAAGGACTATCCAACAGACAAGCTCAAATTCGAGCTTCATCAGAAATCACCACCGCTGATCTTCACCCTCGCGGCGCATAAGGAGTCAGTTAAGAACAACTGGCTAAAGGAAATCAGACAGCACTCCAGTGACGTCGGTAAGTTAATGCGCTCGTATTTACAGGGATTCTGTGTTAGTTAAAATGTTTTAATATTAGTCTATGAATAAAAGCTTTGTTATTCCTGTGGACTACAATGGGATGCACCGTTACCTCTTGTGTCTCCGATTCTAATCGCTCACCATACAAACCACTGCAGTATTATGCTGCTATTTTACGTTCTTATTTTGTCGAAGTGGTGGTCTTCTCTGGTCGAACCGAGCAGTATGTACTGGAACCATAATAAGCTGCAGTGTCTACCACGTAAAAATCTCCATCCAGAGTAGATTTTCAAACTTAGATAAAGAGAGAGAGAGAGACATCATTTCTGACATTCTTAAAATCAATCTTTTTTCAACCTGATAAACTATGCCTGGCATATATGACATCCACCTGATGGTAACTGAATTGGCTAGTGTAGCTACTGCAGTTTATGGGTACACTTTGAGCCTACTTTAAACAAAAAAAGCTACAAATGGGTTGTTACTTCTGAGGACTAAGATGGAACGCCTCACAGCTTATTCTATACTGGTTCTTCATACCCGTCAGACCGGAACACAGCAGTGCAAGCACTATTTGGGTCACTAATGCAAGAGGTTAGTACATGCCCGTTGCCCATAGCCCATACCGACTCCTAGACAGAAAAGTGGTAAAAGTAAGCTATATTAAACGACATAGTAAGTTAAATAAAAATAGATATTGGAACAGAAACAGAAATAGAGAGTAAGGTAATTTTTTTTATAGGATGGGGTGACAAACGAGCACACAGTCCACTTGATGGTAAGTGGATGCTGTGGCCCATAGACATCTACATCTATCCTCAATAAAGAATCGAAATGCAGATGCCTTGTCACCCCTGAGGACTAAGATCTACTGAGGTCTCCGGTTCTCTACACTCACCATACGAAACACAGCAGTGTTTAGCTGATATTTTACACTGATATTCTGTTAGAGCAAGGTCCTTCCCCGGTCGAGCCGACCCATTCGTGCTACAACTATACTACTAATATAGCTGTAGCATGGCTCTACCACGTATATATTATATAATCCAGTCACAATTTTAGAAAACGATTATAATGTTGCTCAAGATTACTCTTCAGTAGAAAATTTATTTTGGGATCGCTTTGAATTAGTTCATTTAGCAACTCAGTTATTTGTGCAGGTAGACGATCTCATAAATAAGCGATCAAATATGAAATAAAAATAACGTCTCTGCAAAGATATTAATAAACGTTCAAAACAATTTAATAAGAACACTATTCTTACTGAGCACACTACTTTACGTAATAAACCCAAGCTGCAGCTTTGTTATTGTTGTAGCACGAATGGGTCGTCTCCAACGGGATCCAGCTGGGTTTCGTATGGTGAGTGTAGAGAACCGGAGACCCTTTTTACTGGAAATGAGGCATTCCATCTTAGTCCTCAGGGGTGACAACGCATCTGTATTTTGATTCTTAATTGAGGATAAATGTAGATGTCTATGGGCCACAGCATCCACTTACCATCAAGTGGACTGTGTGGTTGTCTGTCATCCTTATTCAATAAAAATAACCTAAATCTAAATTGAACTTGAACGATTCTTTTGCCAATCTATTTTATCAAACTAATTTTATAATGCTGTTGCTATCGTACTGTTTAACGTTTTTTCTTTTTAACAAATGTTCTTCCCAAAAAAGGTTTTTAAATATCACATACAATTAAAAATTATATTATTAATTGTTATAATATTAATGCGTGTGGTGGGAGCGTAAGAGAATCCAACATTTCGTCCCATTCGAGAAGAGAGGATTTAAATTTTCAGAAAAATGTTATGGCTTCCGATATAACCATTTTGTTTACATTAAAAGTTATATTTATTTCCGTCATACATTCCGGTATAACCATTTTGTTTACATTAAAAGTAAAAAATCCAGACCGGCGATGGGCAGCAGCGTTAAAAAAAAGTACATCTCAGTTCTGCGGATGTCCTGGCTATTTACATATTAGGCGTGTTAGTAAGCTGAATTAACAATGGTGACCCAGCTTGATAAAATGACAACTCTTGAAATATAGGTTCTTGAGTAGTAATTTCGTACTGACGATAAGCGAAACATCCTTAAAGTTGATGAATGCAGGTGGCTTAGGACTGTGCTATGTTGAAATCTATATGGGAAGCATTTCTTCAGTAGTAGACTTTTTATGGGCTGTAGTGTATTGCGATAAGTGAAAATTTTCCACACTATTTTTTATTTTTTTTTTTTTTATAATATTAATTTTTTATTTTGCAAGTTAACACTTGCAACTAACTTTAAATGAAAAAAGATCACAGATGCATTTTTACTGGATGTATAGTATTCTATGGTTTTCACCCCTGTCGGTCGAGCCAGCCCATTCGTTCTGCAGTCGTAATTCGGCTGCAGCATGGCTCCAACGCGTACTATTTAATATATTATGTGTCTATAATTTATTATATTTGTATTTTAAAAAATTTGTTGCAGTTGCACTAGCTGAACACGCAGCTGACGATCTTCAGGTATTATTACCAGAACAAACGGCATCGGAATCAGAATATCTGTCCCCAGAAACCGAAGACAAAAAAAAGAAAAGGCAGCATAGAGATAATACCCAAGTGGAAGAAGAAAATCCGAATAAGGAAAAGCGATCTCGGACAGAGGAAGTTCAAGTAACTGAAATACTGGCCAGAGAAGAATCTCTTGAAGAGTTGCAAACAAAGAGAAAATCATCTATAGAAAGTGCTCAATCGAAAAAAGCGGCTAGATTCGAAACGCAAGAAGTATCATCTACAAGCGAGGCAAACGAAGTGGTAATTGCAGACAATACTAAAATTACAGCTGAGCTTAAAATTGAATCGTCACTTGATATACAAGAAACAGAGATTTGTGAAATTCAATCCACAAAATCTCTTTCTGAACAAACTAAACTCAAAATAAAATCAACCGAAGAAAGAGGAGAAATTGATTCACAGCATTCAATAGCTAGTATAGTAAATAAAAAGTCTAACGTTGTATTGACTGAGGCTGAAAAAGTAGTGGAAGAAAACATTGCTTTAGATGAAATAAAGACCACAGAGACAGACGAGACAGAAGGAGTTAGTTCTGCAATTTTAAAAGCACAGGTTGAGATACGAAACGAAGAAACGTTAATTGTTCCCTCAAAAGATTCGACAGAAGAGCCAAAAGCGGGAATATTTGTTCAAGAAGAATCTTCTTCGGTTTCACTATCAAAGCAGACGAAAGTTACCTTAGAAAGCTCATCCGGGGAGCAATCATCACAAACATCTTACCAGGTACTTACTGAGCAAACACAAGCTGCTAATCCAATCTGTGAAATTAATAATCAGCCTGATAAAGAGGAATATTTTGACCAACAACTCCAGAAAACAACTGAATCAAATACAGTTCAGTCTACTATTTTCTCATCTGCGGAAAACAGTGACTTTACAACTAAATTAAAACAAGACATAGGGGAAACGATACCCAAAAAAACATCACAACAAGTTTCTTCGATTGAACAAACTAAATTAACAGCAGCGGAGCAGCTAATAATTAGAAAAGACAATTCGACTCCTGAAAACCAGGCTCAATCTACTGTACAAACATCTTCACAACAACAAACTGCATTTATATCACAAAATTCAGCCACTGAAGCAACAAGTACTAAAGTTTCAAATTACCAACTACAAGTACACTCTTCTGAAGAATTATCTCAACAAAAACAATATAAATCTGTAGATGAACATATTGAACAACCAGCGGTAACTACAACCACTGTAGAATCATCTGAAGAAGATAAAAAACAGATAAATAATTCATTATTTAGTAAAGAAAAAAGTGTGTCAAAAGACCACACTGCTAATGAAATTTTTGAAAAAACAAATGATCAAGTTGCAGTAACAGACTCGCAAAGGAAATACAATAAAGACGTTAAAGTACAAGAATTAAGCGCAGCTGGCGCAGAATCACTAGAAGAAGTTGTTACAAATAGTCAAACTGTAACCGCACAAGAAAACGTTGAAGACGAGATGTCGTCGAGGTATAATAGTCGTAGTTCGAGGTTGTCTGGAGGTAAATTTTCATATCTATATTTTGAATAATCTTCGTTTAAGTACAACTTACCGTGTAGTGGCAGTGTAAGGATATCTTTTTTTTTTAAATAGAAATAGGATGACAAACGAGCACACAGTCCACCTGATGGTAAGTGGTTGCTGTGGCCCATAGACATCTACATCTATCCTCGTTTGAGAATCAAAATGCAGATGCGTTGTGAGCCTTGAGGACTAAGATGGAATGCCTCTTTTCCATTAAAAAGGGTCTCCGGTTCTCTACACTCACCATACGAAACACAGCAGCATTAAGCTGCTATTTTACGTGAGAGCGTGGTCCTTCCCCGGTCGAGCCGACCCATTCGTGCTACAACTATATTATAAATATAGCTGCAGCTTGGCTCTACCACGTAATAAAATCTACTACCCCATATCATTCCCCGGGTGTCGTAAGAGGTGACAATGGGAAACAAATCAGGAGATGGGTAGCAGCGTCTTCCTAATAACGGCCAAAAATAAAAGTAAACTGCGATTGACAACCCGCTTGCCAAGCGTGGCAACTATGGCAAATATCCCTATGGGGAGGCATATGCTCATGTGAGTGCCAGTGGACTTTAATATACTGTAACAGTTAACGATAAGTACAAATTAAAGTAATAAGTTGTACGTAAACGTGAAATATTATATTTTAATTAGATCGTGCCGAACACTATAATGTTTCTATTCTATTCTATTATTTACAGTTGTATACGTATTATTTACAATAGTAACAGACGTGTATAAAATGTGCAAATTTTGTTTAATTTAGAATATTCCAGCAGCACCCGAAAGTCTAGCAGTGGTCGGTATGAGTCATCTACTGGGACGAGCCTATCATCTTACTCCAGACGTGAGAGTGGCGCTAGAATAGAAAGTAGTAGATACGAGACAAGCGGTAACATTGAAGGAGTTAGCTCCTCCAAATACGAGTCTAAATATTCGAGCGCAGGCGCCCGGATAGAAGGAGGTAATACCTATGGCGTCGAATCTAGCTATGAAAGTAAGGCAGAAGGAGGATCAAAATATTCTCTTGAATCTAATTATGAATCTTCAAATAAAATCGATAGCATTGCATCGAAATATGGCATTGACTCTAATGGAAAAATCGAAGGTCGCTCCTCAAAGTACAGTGTCCAGAGCAGCTATGACGGCGACAAGATTGAAAGCGGAGATAAAATCGAATCCTCCATCGAGGCAACTAGTAAAATTGATAGTATTGCTTCAAAATATGGACGAGACATCAATGGAAGGGCTGGAGGCCGTTCAACGAGGCTTAGCATTGATGCGGCTTATGACGGCGAAAATATTGAGAGCGGTACTAGGATCGAATCTGATTACCAGAAATCAATAAACGGGGAGTCTATTTACGAAAGAAAATACTCCAAAACTGCTTTGTCTAACGGTTCAGTGACTGGAGAATATGAATCAACAAAGTCTGTCACGAAATCTGAAACTTTAGATGGGAAACCTATTTTCACCAAGACCCTCGAAGGGCAGAACATCGAGCGTAAGTACACTACACCTACCACAACCGTAGCAGTAGAAACACCTTAGTGCTTGTACATATGCTTTTAGTTACCTAACGTACACAAAACATTGTTCTAACAACGCTTCTATGTCCAAAAAGTATTTGTACGGTTCAAAGACAGATATTAATACTTTTTTTAAATACCTATTCCATTATAAAAGTTTATCGATCAGACGGTGTCATAGAACCGTACAAATTCATTTCTATAACAATGATCTGAATCCCCAGCGGGTGAGAACGCGGCGTTTGAATGCGCTCTTCTCGAATCTGATGATGTGAAAGTGACTTGGCTGAAGGACAACAAGCCTTTAACCGACCGGCTGATGGACCGCTGTTCCATAACATCGATCGAAGGCAGCTACAAGTTGCTTCTGATGCACTGCAGGGAAGATGACGCAGGCACCTACACGGCTATTGCAGAGAACGTAAAAGGCAACGCCCATTGCACAGCTCAGTTAGTCGTTCAAGAGCGTAAGTGTTATGTTATATATTCTTTTACTTACGTAGGACTTGGTCGAATTGCTTACTACTAGTATATTTAGATTTTAAAATATATTTTGATGAATTTCATGATATATTAAGAAACAATTATGTTTGTTCAAATTTAAATTCTATTATCATTTACAGTTAAAAGAAGCAAACTCAGTTCGATTAAGTCCACAAAATTTTAATTTTTTTTTAATTTCAGAGATATATTCTACTTTTGATTTAAGTTTACCTTTTCTAAGTCTGCATGATGCAAAGCGACTTCACCAATTAAGACATCGTAAAAGCGTATAACTCGTAGCTCGTTGTCACTTGTACTGTCCCATAATTTTCTTGTATTTGACACTGATCTCACGTATTTGTAGCTGTACACAGTTGCATGCCCTGTAGCATTTCCTTCAATTTGACTCTCTTGCTTTATTTCTCTGTCTTTCTTTATTTGTTTCTTTATCTGCTGAATTAAGATAAGCCAAGTATTTGCCAATTTTAAGTTCTCAATTATTGATTCTGTTCCAGTTCTACTTTACTTTCTTTTTCATTCTTCACCTTCTTCTTTTTGACTATAAAGATTGTTAAAATTTATATCTATAAATTATCCGGTCAACATATTCCAAAAAACTTAATGTCTCAGAAATTTGAGACCTGACCTTTTAAAGTCAATTATCTTATTACTTTTTCATTTTAAATTTTCAATATTCAATCTCTTACTATTCAATCCTATAACTTTCGTTTTGTTCGTCTACTTTTTTCATCATATACTTACTAAAAATTTACAGTAACACCAGAAGAAAGAAAAGAAAGGAACGCACTTAATGCGCCCTACTTTTTGGTGGCGCTGAAGGATACTGAAATTTTGCAAAACACTTACCTACGCTTTATGGTCCGTGTCAAGGGTGATCCCAACCCAACTGTTAAATTGTAAGTCTTTTTTCTGTATTCTCATTTATTGTCTAATTTTATTGTTTTCATTATCACTATGCTGTGTACTACAGATAACGGAATACACATCAAGATATTAAATACAAAATCGGAATTTTAAGATTTTACGTCTTATTGCACTTACTATTTGATAGTGAGGTAAACTATTTGAAAGTGTGAAAAATCATCGTTGTATAAAATGGTTTATCAAGCCGTAGTACAAGAGCCAAATGGTTAAACGTAAAGCTCAGTTGTTATTTTGGCACACACCTTGGGGCACTCACCTCTCGGGGTATGCTAGTACAGCCAGACGGACAGAATATCGAACAGATACCGAGGCATTTAAATGTAGCACGAGGCAGACAGACAATGTTTTATGTACAAGTAAATTAAATCATTATTGTTACTGATTGTTAAGATGAAAAAAAAAACCTAGTGAGGCGTAGTGCCAAAAAATGTCAGTTTGACTAAATTATACCGCCTCAGTAGTAGGTTATCTTGCATAATAGCTGGTAGTTCAGCTTACCCATATACTTATTGTAATTACACTGTGATAAAGGTTGTGTAAAATGTGGTAGTGAAGATATATAATTTTATTAGTGTTTTGTATAATTATTTCGTGTTCTATCTGTTACACAACGCTGTGCGTGAGTATTTTTTCGCTTGTTCGTAACCTTTCAGATACTGGGCTTTAGGCCAACTGAAGTTGCACCGTTTGAAATAACAATATAATTATTTAAAGATGTGTTAATTTAATTTGAAAGCTCTTATTAAATACCGCTTCTCAAATTGTTTGCGTCGTGTTTTACATGTGAAAACGTATAAAAGTTTCGTGATTTGATTTGAAAATAGTCGTTTCTATTTTATGCCATAATTGTTTTTATAAAATTACATAATCCATATGTAAAATCTCATACCTGTCACCCAGAGGGGTAGACGGATACTACGGTCTTCATTTTGTCACGATCCTAGCACAACTCTCTCGCTTCTATCACACGCAACTTACGCATACACAATCGTCTGTCAATGGTTTTTTTGTCCATCTTCAACATATCGAAAATTTATAAAATTTAAGTTATGATTTTGAATTATAAACAATAATAAGAACTGCCTAAGGTTGGATTTATTAGTAATAAATTAAAATAATCCTGAGTTTATCCAATTTAATTCTTGGAATAAATTATATTTTACTTTTGTTATCTTTATGTGCACTAAAAATTTATTAACGTTATTTAAGAACTGAGAACATATAATACACTGTAAAAACGACGTTGATGAATATTCTAACATGTTTTTCAAAAGGCAACATGATATGCCTCCTCTACACTACTTGCGAAGTAGATCGAAGTTGGACGAGGCGAATAGTGTAGAGAGGTACTTCGATTCGCTTCGTGCAACCTCGCTTCGCTTCGGGCTACTTCCGATCGCTGTCGGTTTTTTGCGCCAGAGTCAAAGGACTTCGCGAAGTACCCCGAAGTTACACGAAGCGTCTCACTACACTACTCGGCGTACGCTAATTTTGAATTTTTTTTTTATATATAAATATTAAATAAGTAGCTGTCTACATAATTATTTATTTAATTAACGTCGTACTGTTCACACAATTAGGTACCTACAGCAGCTGCCTCTTAAACGTTATTCATATTAAGGGTGCGGGAGACTCAAGATGACTGAGCTCTTCGCGAAGTAGTAAGAGTGTGTAGTCAAGTTCTTCGGACTACGATCGACTTCGACGAGCACTTCGTCGAAGTTACTTCGCGAGTAGTGTAGAGGAGGCATTAGACAAGATATTTGGTGTATAGCTGTGGACCGTAATGGGCTAACAGGAATGTTTATTAAAGTAATTATTTGTGTGAAGAAGAATATGTCAACTGCGCGGCTTAGTAGCTAGATTAATGTCCTCAAGCCGAATTTCAATCACGACGGCCAGTCTCAACGGAGACTAGCATCGCAAGATTATAGTACACGAGTGTGTGCGTAAACAAAGGCACTCTTTATTCTCTTACTATCATAGTCCGATGGAACGACAGTCCGACACGATTGGAGATAAATCAGACGAAGGACCTACGGCTTTACAAGATTTCCGCGGCACAGGGGTGATAAATTGCCAACTTCTCCTTATTCAATATACACTTTTGCCTTCTGCACTTCTCTATATAAACTTTAACTGTGCCAAATCTCACACTCCTCCGCGTGATATATCCATAAAGCCACTTTCAAAAAACCGAAATGTTTGGTTTTATCAGTCAATGGTTATTTCTTTATCAGACTCAAGTCAGACAAATTGGTGTTAGTGTAACTATGTCAAATATTACCATAGTTTTATGTTGAGTTAGTAACTACTGACCACTGACCCTTGTATATATAGAGGTCAGTGCTACCACCGACCCTTTGGTGTTGTAATTTCAAGTAAAAACCTCTTGCTTTATAGATTATAGTACACGAGTGTATGCGAAATTTTTCAATGCCTCGTATATTATTATCACTTTTCCCTACAGTTAGTTTGGTCAGTCAGTCTATATAGGACTCTTTTAAGTCAAAAGGATTTCACACATCATAAATATCACACTACACGATGTTTTCCGTCACATCAGTCACTGGTCTGGATATTTTAGGTCATATAATTTCACAGATGACTATTTCCCTACCACCATACCACAAGATTTATCTGACATTTCTATTGATCGAATTTGACAACATCTAAGATTTTAAAGAGGAAGACCCGATGTTTATTAAGTCCACGTGACCTAAAGGTCAGAGTACCTATTTGCAGTATCGAGGGTCTTGGGCACAAATCCTCCGAATAAGTGTTACCCCGGGCACGAATAGTTTGGTACAAATTGGTTCTACTTTTATCTTCTTTATTCTCTAGGATCTAATCTCATCGGATTTCGTAGGATCTAAACGTGGCCCTTTCCCGTTTTTGGGAGGATTTGTCTTGATCTTCACGCATGATAGGCGGTTTCACGAACGCAGTTGCAGACGTCTCGTACCTTTGACACTGCTCCCTGTCGCCCATCTGAATATTACATCACCATCTGTATGCATTTTGCCATAGTCGCAATTTAAGACTATGGGATGAAATGTGGTGATGGAATCTCTTACGCCGCCACCTAACAACAAAGTTCCTTTATATTCGTGCGTACATCTGTGGCAATATCTTATTTGTAGGTTCTGATGTTCTTAAATAAAGCCAAGAGGGCAAACAAGGAGACCCATAGCACAGGGTAACCTACTTTGGGCTCCTGTCTCCCACAACAACTAAAAATGTTTTCGCTATTTATGATATAAATGTAACTAGAGTATGTGGGAGAAATAAAAAAAATCACCTGCATAGTCGTCAAATTGCATAACGTTTATGTTCCCTTACATTAATTGATGTTAGTTTTATTTACACCCAAAGATCTCAACAATTATCCTCATACTTCTAGCTATCGAGACGGCAAAGAGATCGTCACTTCGTCGGAGAGCGACCGCGTATCCATTGTCCGCACTCACGCTGACAAGGGTTATTACGAACTGGTGATATCTGACGTGAACCCAAACGACGCCGGCACCTACTCCTGCCGCGCCATGAACATCTACGGCGATGTGGAGTCCGAAGCTAAAGTCACTGTCGTCGGTAAGAATATTTTTTTAAGTTAGAAATTCATATATTATGTCATAATATAAGTCATAATAGTTTAAGAGGTGTATTATTATAATCATGTATGTGTGTAGTATACACACGTGGAAGGGGTACGCAGCAGCTGTGCTATGGCTACAGTATGAATAGGTCGGCTCGATCTGGGAAGTACAACTCTCTCAGATAATACCAGCGTAAAATAGCAGGATAATGCTGCTGTGTTTCGTATGGTGAGTGCTGAGAACCGGAGACATCTTTTTACTGGTGACGAGACATTCTATATTCTGAAGCTTAATTTTCGATTGATGTAGGTGGCTGTGGACACACACAGCAGCCACTTTACAGGTTGACTGCTATATCGACTCCTTTGTTACCATTACTTCTATGAAAACATATAGTACTTTTGCATTTTTGGAAGTCCTCTGCTCGACATGTCTTTCCAATAATGCGCCAGCTGTCGGCTCGGTAGATTTGACCATACTCGCCACATTGATCAAGCGAATTTATGAATATGCAATTATTAATACGCGCGTTAATTCTGTTATAAAAACGGACCATGAATGGACCCTTGTGGAATATCTTTTTGTACTCGTATAAATAATATGTAATGCTTTGTTTAAATTGGATTCATGTTTTTAGTATATTTTCTAAGATAAACCTATTAAAGTCCACTGCTGAACATAAGCCACCCCCACAGATTGCCTCATAAGGGGGACATTTGCCATAGTTGCCACGCTTGGCAAGCGAATTGGCAACTAAAATTATTTTTTATTTTTAATAGTTATTAAGAAGACACTGCTGCCCATCTCCTGATTTGTTTTCCTCTGTCGCCACTTACAACACCCACGGAATGATATGGGGTTGTGGATATTTTTATACCGCGACTACACGGTCGGTATAAATCACACGGAGACATATTACACGCATCGTTATTTTTAAGTTCCTTTTCATCCGTGAATTATACTTTTAAACTGACAAGGTTAAGTTCATTTTGAGTTATATTTTTTTTTCAATTTTGTAAAGTAATTTCGTTTCTAAAACAACTTCTTCTTTGTCTTCAACACGGTACTAAATTATAATAATTGCTTATGTGGGGATATTGATTTTTTTTTGTTTGATTAACAACACTTATCACGTTATTAAAATTACCAGCAAATCCAAATAAATTCTAGATTTGTATGGAATAAAATTACATATCATTCAAAATATCGATCAGAGTGCTTTAATTTACACTACGTGAAACAGAAGGTAAATAAAATTGTAATTGGTTAAGGTGACGACAATAGAAACAAGAAATTGCCCAAAAAATCCCTTGAAATAAATTGTCCATACTTTGCTTCCATAAGTCCAAAAGTCCATAATTTTATTTATTACAATACTTATATACTTTTTAAGCTGTAATAACTTTTTCTCTGGTATTTGAATAATTTCACTATATACTACATAATGTCTTGTCTTGTTACTCTCGCATCGGTTAATGACGCGGCGTTTGGAAGTGTTCAATGTTTGTTTATTAGTTCGTTCGTTCACTAAATATAGTCGCGGTTAAAGATTTAGAATCGCCTCTGTGGTTACACAACAAAGGCAAAAACGTGAAACTTGGCCACTCTATTTACGGAACGAAAAAGACCCAGTGACATTAAACCTGATCTCATTCACACTTAGAACACATTCCTACTACGAAAACTATTTCGTTGTAATCCTCTATTATACCTAAATCAGTTACCATCATATTTAAACTATTTTGTGAATTTGGAATCCAAATTTTGGATAAATTTTAACATGATATTGAGATGCAAGATATGCAAAATTATTCTCCAAGTGCATGTACCCGACTGAATAATGATGACTACTCGGTACACCAGTGGCTAAGCTGCAACAGTTTGGCTGCAACACTGCGGATCCGCGTGTTCGAAGCCCGCACGAAATATGTGTGTGTATGGCCTAAAAAATAATAATTGTTGGATGTGATATGAGGATGATGTGATAAAATTTAAATGGGACCACCTGGAAAGTATACCCTTTGAAACAAAAAAAGAATTTTCCAAATCGGTTCAGGCGTCTTCGAGTAATCGGTGAATATACATAAAAAGATTCCGACAAATTGTAAACCTCCTCCTTTTTGAAGTCGGTTGATAAAATTAATTAATAAATTTTTCAATGAACCGAAATAAAAATATTTTGATTGCAGATGATAAGAACATTTTCGGCGAACTGCTTCCTGGTGGAGAGGGCCTACTGGCGAAAGGTGAAAAACCGGCATTCACTTGGAAGAGAGATGGACAGCCTTTCGATCCCGAAGAAAGATTCAAGGTACAAAAACAAACATTAAAAGATGCATAATATCTCAATGGAGACTGATAGTGCACGAGTGTGGGCGCAAGCACAAGTGCACTCTCTATTCCCTCTCAATCCGACGGGATGGCAATCCGACACGACTGAAGAGAGATCAGGCGCAGGTACAACGGCTCTACGTCATCATTATCATCATCATTACAGCCCTTCACAAGCCCACTGCTGAAAATAGGCCTGCCCCAAGCAATGCCACACAGCACGGTCCTGAGTCATCTGCATCCATTGACTACCAGGTTGTCACTTCATCTAGTACAGCTTTACGTACTTACCGAGAATTGGGGGTGAAGCGTCGTGTTCTTATTGACTCCCAAACCCAATAACTAATTTTGGCGCGACCCGTGATTTGAACCCTGTGAAACTTCTAATCGTGTGGTTCCTCATGATCACCATTAACGCTAACGACCCCTGGACCAACTAGTTTTATATAATTTTTGATAGCATTGCAAGCGCTTATTTTGTCTTGTGTTAAGTCTTGATCTGAGCGATGCTGTTTCGTGAAAGGAACTGTATCTCTTATTTACCTGCTAATTTCAACAAAACACTTCTCCAGGTTCTTCTTGGGGACGACGAGGATTCACTGGCACTGGTGTTTCAACACGTGAAGCCAGAAGATGCCGGTCTCTACACGTGTGTCGCCAAAACCAGCACCGGCAACATCTCATGTTCTGCCGAACTCACCGTACAAGGTAAGTTATTTTATATTGAAGCAAATCACGGACGGTAAAAAATGTAAATTCAATGACTTACTGAGAGGATATTAGTATACCGGCAGTAGAACCAGAGTAAGCCAACGGATACGTTACAGTACGGTAAAGTGACAATGGGCCGGCTATATAGCTCGAGGAACCGCCAACTGATGGGGAAGAAAGGTTCTCGAGTGGCAGTCTCGTACTGACGAGTGGTGTTGGAAGGGCCTCACTAGATGGAGTGACGACCTGATAAGAGATGCAGGAAGTAAGATGCAGGTGGCTCAGGGAAATGCTTCGTGGCATTCATTGGGGAAGGCCTCTGTACAACAGTGGACTTGTTAAGGGCTATAATGGGCTGTAATGATGATGATGATACTGAGTTGCTTTTCCACTGTCACGTGTCAATAGGATCTTGATCATCATCATCATTACAGCACATCACAAGTCCATTGCTGAACATAGGCCTCCCCCAAGGAATATCCCAAAGCACGGTCCTGAGTCACTTCGTCCTTCCTCCTGCATGTCTTACCAGGTCGTCTCCATCTAGTGGGTGGCCGCTAATATTATTTTTATTTTACTTTATGTGTGTGATCTATTGCATACATATGTACATACTGTAATGTATGTACGTATGCAGTAGAGATCACACAATTTAAAGCAATTAATTGAACTTGCGTGAATTCGTATGTGCGTCTACGAGTAAAACGTATGTAAATCTATATACGATATATCCGAGAAAAGTTAACTGAAATACCGACAAAGTATGCTTTAACAGTGCTCCCATTTAGTAATTAGATGTATGGTACCGGATTATTGCGACTACGTACCGATTGGTGGCGACATAAGATAATCTATCACCTCATTTTGTCCTGTGGGTGTAGTACGAGGTGACTATGGGAAACGAAAAAAGGGAAAATTTTTATGGCTTCCGATTGTATCATATTGTTTACGCTACACATAAAATACCTAGGCCTAGCTTAACCTAGAAAGGCGATGGAAAGCAGCGATAAAGGTATGAGACGTCTGGCATAATTCTTACAATTCACGAAGTCGGGCGGGCTTTACTTGTGGTAAACACGTATCAGTATACGTGTCAAAGTGTGCGTGAGACCAAAAGCGGGTATGGTTAGCGACGGCTCGTTCGAGAGGCGGTAACCAGGCGTCACCCACAAAATTTTAAGGTGCCATACACCAGGACAAACTGCTTAAGTTTGCACCTTTGTCACGTGCTATACAATTGTTGGATATTAATTATTGCCGAAAAAACGGACATTTTAAACTGCAGCCTGGCAAAGTTCACAGAAGCGGCGCACAGTATCGCTGGAACTTTTTGTAATAATTTACAACATTAAACTTAATGCAGTATAATGTAAATGATTATATTTTCGAATTTTTCGGTTTAGCCTTGTCTTGGTAGAACTGTAATGACTGTTTGCAGTAACTGTTTTTGTAATAAATAAATAACTGACCGCTCCGTCAGACACACACACTATCGCAAACGTGCATGTATACATTCAACCTATATATATAACCGACTATACTGCAATCGTTAACCCGCCTGTAAAGAGTGACGATTAAGGCAAACCCCTACAACGGGAGAGTAGATCCAACCGTAGACTTCAACGTGTTACTGACGAAGCATAGACCAACAAATATGGAACGCTGCTAACTTTTCAAATAACGCAAAAACCAAGCCAAAAATACGCTCAAATTATTATAAGAGTACGCGCTCACTTACACATATGCATCTTAAATAATTTGCAACCAATAACATGGCCTGAGGTGCATATGAATGAGGCAGTGAACTTTCACGGGCTGATAGAGAAAGAAAGAAGATAGATATATGCATGCATCACTCCTAATGTAGCAATGTATGCAGCGTCTATATTTCATGTATTTCGGATTTACACGTGGTAGAGCCGTGCTTCAGCTATATTATGGTTGTAGCACGAATAGGTCGGCTCGTCCGGGGTAGGACCACGCTCTCACAGAATATCATCGTGAAATAGCAGCTTAACGCTGCTGTGTTTCCTATTGTGAGTGTAAAGAATCGGAGATCCCTTCTACTGGAAACGAGACATTTTACTTTAGTTCTCAGGGGTGCCAACATATTTGCATTTTGATTCTTAATCTAATACAGATGTACATATCAGTGGGCATCTAGTTACCATCAGGCAGATTGTGTGCTCATTTGTCACCTTTCTTCTACAAAAAAATCAGAATGTGGTTGGGTCGTCTTTACGGTTATCCTTTGGTGAAAACTTTCAAAGTGGCGCGATGCATCACAGTCCTCACTCAACGTAACTACTTCTTTGATGCGTTAGCTATTGAGCGGTGTAATTAAATTTTGGATGCAGATGATAGAGTGTAACTACAACAGTAAACTGTATTTTTTATAGAATCTTGGTGATAAACGAGCACACAGTCCACCTGATGGTAAGTGGATGCTGTGGCCTATAGACTTCTACATCTGTTCTCGAATAAAAATCAAAATGTCGCTGCATTGTCTCTCCTGAGGACTAAGATGGAATGCCTCGTATCCAGTGAAAAGGTTCTTCGGTTCTCTACACTCATCATACAAAACATAGCAGATTGAGCTGCTATTTTACGGTGGTATTTCGTGGGAGCGTGGTAATACAACCATAATGTAGTTCCAGCTTGGCTCTACCACGTAAAAAATCCCCCAATTTTGTTATCATCTCTTTCTGAATTGTCTCCCACTGTGAAACCAAATATAAAGACGTATTTATTCACTTCATAAAAAGTGACACGCGTCATTTTTGGTGCAGGCGCAGTGTACGAGCTGCACCGGGAGCCGGAGAAGCCCACGCTGGTGGTGGAGCACCGCGAGGCCGTGGTGGCGGCGGGCGGCTCGGCCGTGCTCGAGCTGCAGTGCAAAGGCTTCCCCAAGCCCAGCGTCGCCATCAAGCACCAAGGCCAGCTGGTGGAGCCCGACACTCGACACAAGTCAGTCCAATAACATTTACCACTAACCGGGAAACACAGAAATATAAAGCTTGACTAACAAACACCGTGGAGGGGCGGTGTAAGAATATTCAGTACCCCATATCGTCCTGTGGGTGTTGTAAAACGACAGGGGGGAACTGGAAAAGGAGATGGGCAGCAGTACCTTCCTGTTAGTGTCCAACCGAAGCTTCGACTTTGGCTTCGGACACCTTCGGCCAAAAAAACACGGCCCGTTTTGGCCTAAGCCGAAAGTTTTTAACAATCGCCGAAATTGAACAAATTGTTACGAATGAGCGAGAGCGCGATAGACGTGGCAATGCGCAGGGTACATACTGCGTTGTGGACTTGAGCCTGCAGGCCAAGTGTAATATAATATATTAATAATCTTACCCAATCTTGTACTGAATTTCGTTGAGTTTTTAATCCTTCGGGTTCGGTTTCGGCTTCGACCAAAGGTTGTGACGATAATCGATTAATCGGCTTTGACTTCGGCCAGAAATAAACTTTCAATCAGAAACTACTTCTTGGTACAACTCCAAATCATAAAACTGCGGTCGCCGACCCGCCTGCCAAGTGTGACTACTATAACAAAATCCCCCTTTATGAGGGAGGCCTATATTCAGCAGTGGACAAGAGTGGAAAAAAGAAAAAATGTATGGACAAACATCCAGACCCGATATAATTATATGTGTAGGCAATATAAACATATTATAATAATATTGTGTAAATTTTTTGTCAAATAGGTAACATATACTACTTATGTTTTATTACAACATCCATAAATGTGTACTAATTGAGAAGCGCCATTTAAAATTTATTTTATGACCTTATTTTACAGTTAGTGATCAAATAAATAACTTCAAAATAACTCAAAAATATGAAACACTTGTTTCGTGCAGGATTTAAACCCCGGCCCTGTAGTGTCGCAATAAAAGGATTAGCCACTCCGCTACCGAGCCGTCCCTCTATGAGTTCTAATCGGAGCCGTCGTCCTATGAGTTCTAATCGCTATGATTCCCCAGGTTCCTGTACGAGGACGAGGAGTCCATGTCGCTGGTGATAAAGAACGTGGGCCCCGAAGACGCGGGCGAGTACCACGTGACGGCCAGCAACGAGCTCGGCGAGGACACCACCACCATGCACCTCGTCGTCAAGGCCGCGCCCAAGATCAAGAAGAAGGTCGAGAACCAGTCCTGCGTGGTGAGTGGAACCTACCACCGATGAATTTTATAGAATTCGAACGACAAGCGAACACACATGATGCTTAGTGTATGCTGTGGCCTAGCATTTTTCATAATCATCTCTTATTGCAACTATGGGATGAAAAAGGATGATAAATCTCTTATGCCGCTACTAGCTATGAATACGACCAACCCAAATCCCAAAGACCGGTGATGGTAAAAAGCTTCACAAGTGCGAGGGTATCGGCTCTGAGCTCACGAACTCAGCCGAAGCATGCTGAAAATTGACCAGAGCTGAGAGCCAGTATAATTTAAAGCTGCGAGGAATTCTTTCTTAGTCCTCAGAGGTGACAACGCATCTGTAGCCTACTTCTTTGTTTGAAGTTGACTGCAGATATCCATGGACACTGCACCGCTTATAATTGGGCGGACAATTGAACTAGTCACTTCAGTTTTATATTTATAAATGAGATTTAGCGGTGAAGAAAGGGAGAGAGAGAAGAAAGATTCATTATATTCCTTGTTTCGTGTATTTTGCACAACAATATTATGTGTCTTTTATGTACGTGTGAAATTTATAACAAAAAGTATTGTTAGGTTGGTGACACACACACCGTGACCATCGAGGTGGAGGGAACCCCCGCACCAGAAGTCTCGTTCTACAAAGATGGCGTCGAAATCAAAAGTTCAGAACGCATCGTAATAGTCAAGGAGTCCGAGACGATATACAAGATCACCATCAAAGACGCCAAGCTGACCGATACCGGATCTTATTCCGTCGTAGCAAAGTAAGATTTACCATATACCTCTTTGTCATGCACGACTTTATTTTTAAGTAAACTTTTATCCTAACTCTATAACGCAAACATTCTCTTACGCCCTTTTTAAGATTAGTTGTTATTTTTAATTTGATTACATATCAGTTTCAATTCGAAATTTAGTTCAATCGTAATTATCAATAAAACAACATTATACAGGTTATTTTTCAAAGACTAGCCAAATTTAATAATTAAGTTCAAAATATAAATACAAGGTATATGTCCAGTTTTTAAAAAATACGCGTAAATATTGTTTCTACATTTATATAAATATTGGACTTAAGTTTTAAATTTGGCTACTCTTTGAAAAATAACCCTGTATAAATAATGATATATGTTTTGTTTTTGAAAATACGAGTAAATAAGGCTTCTACTTTTATTTATTCCAAATTGAATGTGATTAATGGGCAACAAACTACGCGTGCACGCGCTCCTCTGTGTGCGATTTAATTCACAACGCTTTTGCCGACCGAGCGACCCTTTCGAATGTGTGCGTGCGTAGCAAAATAGTAGGCTTTAGATATTTATAAATGACATCAGTTAAAGTGCATTAGCATTACCACGCATTCTGAATTTAAAAGATAAAAAGGACAGAATGTTTGAGATTTTTTTAATCAATTTTTCTTCTCCATTCACCTATGTTAATTATTCTGAACCTTCTCTGCAAATTTGGTGTATATTGCAAAATAACCCTGTTTACTATTAAAGAATATTTTAATTCTAATAATATAAACTATAAGAAAGCAATCATTCAGTAAAATCTAAAAAGTCATGAAGATAATATAAGCGTGAACAATTTAATTATTTTAGTAAGGTTAATTGAATTACTGTTCAAGAGAAAAAAATTGTAGGAGAATATAGTGTTGCGTCATAATCTTTATAGTCAAATCGTTATCTCATTGTTATATATTTAAAAATACTAAAACCTAAATAAACTTAAAATGGACAATCTAGTAAGCTTTAAGACAAAAGTAGCGACCTTAAATAACAAGTTAGATAATTATTAACTATGTACCTTATTATGCAAGTCCTTGAAGGAACGTAATTTTTAATATCTACCTAATAAAGTCCATTTTTCAATGTTCAGGAACGAAGTGAACCAGTGCTCGGACTTCTGGCAGTGGCACGTGTCTTCAGCGCCGAAGATCATGAAGAAGTTGGGTAGTTCCAAGGTCTGCGAGGAAAAGGAGACTGTTACATTCAAGATTGAGACAGAGTCCGACCCAGCACCTACTGTTAAATGGTAAGTTACTGTTCAGTACTGGCTAAATGTTTGTTTTATCAAAAATTATTTTCATAGGAGTGTCCGTAGAAATCAGGTATAGAGAAAAGAAAAAATATACTTTACTTACTTACTTTACTTTTGTACTTTACTCACTTACTTACTTTTGTACTTTGATTTTAAGAAAACTATTGCTCTTTTGTTTGAAGAAGGTCAATTCCAAAAAAATCCTCTCTTTCTAAAATCCACAAATAAAATTTCAAAAAACACAACTTATATACACCTAAAGCATCTGTATCGTACGGTGATGCCAACTTACGATTTTACTCTTACCCAGGTTATATAATCCTCTGAGCAATGAGAGGAAGCCTGTGAACTTTACTTTAGCTAGGTTATTCGAATTACATCAAATACACTTGCACACAAACACACAGAAACATAACCACGCGCACTTTAATAGGTGACATTAATCACTGCTGTCTGCACTCAGAGATATTATGAATTATTTTTCAGCAATGTTGTCTATTCTCACATATCGTTTAAAATTATGTAATACTAGTGATCCGCCCCGGCTTCGCACGGGTGATTTCTGGATCTTGACAACAGCGCCACCTACCGGATCCAATTGTGAATCTATACCATCCATCCCACTCAAAAACACACAAAAAATTTCATCAAAATTTGTCCAACCATTTTCGAGACTTTTCTTCAGTATTCTTATGTAACTTGCACGCACAGTTTGTAGGAGTGTCAGCATCTTTCCAGCGCTAATGGTCAGCTCAGTATTGTTACTTGCTGCATGATCTTTTATTTGTACCCAAATCAGCTCGATAGCGTTGTTTTGGCAGTGGTAGGAGGCAATAGAATAACTTCGCGTCCGGATTCTAGGGTCTTGGACGGCTAAGTTGTTTTTACTAAGTGTAATAACTCAACTCTACCGACTATAGGTTACAGTGTTGTCAGTTGTCACCCTGTTTTATATCGACCAAAAGAACAAAATTGTTGATACTATTTTCGAAAATATATACATATAATATTGATCACCAGGTTCAAGAACAAAACGGAGTTGACGGAATCCTCCGCGGTGAAGATCTCGTCGTCCGGCGAGGCGCACTCTCTGGTCATCACTTCAGCGGCCCGCGCTGATGCTGGAGAGTATTCTTGTGAGGTGAGTAGACATGGGTAACTCGGAAGTGTTTATTAAAAAGGATGTACATCCGCCAAATGGATTCATTAAATCATACGTTTTTCAAATACATCTTTAAATCATTGACTTTATTGTCCATATAATTTTAAGTAAAACGTGAAAAAGATGTAAATTAATAACTTCAATTAAAAATTTTAATAACTCCCGAAACAAAAAGAAGCTGATGATCTTCAAACGGGTGAACGGATTTTCTTGAATCATAGCTAAGAACACTCTCGATCAAGTCGCCTATCAACAAAAAAAAACTAAGTCAAAATCGGTTTATCCGTTTGGGCGCTACGATGCTACAAACAGACACACAGATTCACAGACACAAACGTTAAACATATAACACCCCTCTGTTTTCGTCGGCGGTTAAAAGCAATTGCTGCTATATTTATTATTATTACAGCCTGTCAACGCTTTAAAAGATCAGTTTTGTTTATTTTTTCATACGAAAAAAGACCACTTTAAAAAATGTTTTTTCAACATGACTTAAAAAAATATTTCGTTTTTTATCTATAGTAATATAATAAAGCGCAAGAGTTTTTTTTTTTTTATACACGCTAATCTCATGAACTACCAGTCCGATTAGAAAAATTATTTTTGTATATTATAGCCAGATTCATGAGGGATAGTATAAGTTATCTAGCATTAGGCTACACATACACTACAGTGGATAAAATGTAACTTTGCTCTATAACGTACATATGCCGATAGATAAAAGAACTCCATTAATTTTGCCAATTTTTCCCTACATTGCTATATAAAATGCTTGAACTAGGTTTCATGTCATGTCGCGCGGCTCAGACGCGTAATATACGCGGGTGAAACCGCGGGGCACAGCTGGTTTGTTATATGTGTACACGGTTTCATTATGGAATCTCTGTAAGGTATACGTTTTAAAAGTGGTTTAGGGTTGTCATTATGATGTTTTTATCGAGTCAGTTTATGATTGGTGTTTCAGTCTTCATACGATTTTTGTCCGTATGTTAATTTTTTATAAAACTGAACTGATAAACGTACTTACAGTCCAGCTGAGTGTAAATAGCTTTAGTTCATGACCAATTGCAGTTAACTTCAAAAAAAGATGCGTTGTCAATTCTGAGCATTAAGATGGAACGCTTCACACCTTGTATACAGGCTATCTATACTTTTTAGAATAGCAACGCTTTCATTGAAAGGTGAAAGGGCTGCTATTTGGCGGCAGAAATAGAATAGACTGTCTACTCAAATGGATTCCTAGGCAGATAAAGACTTCTACCAGTTAGTATAGTCTCTGGAAGATGGACTTCTAGACAGGAATAGAGTCCCATCAGTTACTATAGTTCTTTTTTATAGCATACTTAACATAATAAATGAGCACACAGTCCACCTGATGGTAAGTGGATGCTGTGGACTATAGACATCTACATCTATCCTTGATTAAGAATCAAAATACAGATGTGTTGTCACCCTTGGGGACTAATATGGAATGCCTCATTTCCAGCAAAAAGGTCTCCGGTTCTCTAACCCCACTATACGAAACACAGCAGCATCGATCTGCTATTTTACGCTGGTTTTCTGTGAGCCTGGTCTATAGAGCGTGCGATAATATAGCTGCAGCGTGGTTCTACCACGTAAAAGTAAGTAGCTTCAGTCCATTTTAATCTGCAGTTAACTTCAAAAGAGATGCTTTGTCATCTCTGAGCAGTGGCGAAGCTAGGGCTCCAAACTAGGGCAAGCCAAGATATGGTTTTGTTGTTTTAGCAGTTTTATAAAATTTACCTTTTCTCTTTTCGATTTTACCTTTTCCTCGCCGATTAGCACTTTGACACACTTCAATTTATGACAAGGAACACTATTATCCTCCATTTTCACTAAAATCTATAAAAAGCATAAATTTTCAACTCGTAATATTTATTCGCTCAAGTAAACACATAGAGTAAACATTGAAATGTGAAGTGAACTTGCAAAGGTATCGCCCGCGCTTGACTAATGACTTACTTCACACTAAAAGCCGGGCTTTTCGCTACGTACAAATCGCTATATAAACAATCGTAGTTATATTTCATTATAGAACAATTTTACCACAGGTTAGAAAGGAGCAATCGTCTTCTCGAAAGCTCGGTAAAAGCCCACGCGTGCGAGAGAGGCGACTAATTTTATGACAACCTAATCGCGCAGTTTTGCCGCGTGTTGGACGTTTTAAGGCCTGTGTATATACAGTAATCTATGGCCTGTGTAGAACAGGTCAGCAACAGCGACAGAGAAGCGCGGGAAATTTGAAATAGTTTGAAACAGTTTACGAGTTATTTTATTAGTTGGTATTATAGATTGAGCAGTTTGATAGGGCAAGCCCGGCTTCTCGGCTTCTATGGAGGTTTCGCTACCGTCTCTGAGCATTGCGTACTAGCTCTCTATGTTTTTCAGACGGGAACACATCAGTACGGGAATACAGGCAGTACTATTTTTTAGTGGTAGAGATAATTAAGAGGATGGTGCGTACCCAAATAGACTAGGTATTAAAGTGTGCGTGTGCGTGTGCGCGTGCAGGTGCGCAACGCGCTGGGCAGCGCGCGGGACGCGTGCGCGCTGCACGTGCGCGCCGCGCCGCTCTTCACGCGCCGCCTGCACGACGTCACGGCGCGAGAAGGCGACGTTGACGTCGAGTTCACCGTCGACGTAAACGCCTATCCCGAGCCCAAAGTACAATGGTAAGTGAACTTAACATAAATACATGCGTGACAACACTCGCTTGGAACGAAGTTTCTTTCGTAGTATATTATTATTGATAAAAGTATTATATTATTGATTAACAAATACAAATAAATTAATTACTGGCGTCTATTATAATGAAGCGTCATTTAAAATAATATTTCTTTCATGGCAAGATGAGAAAAAGTGCGAGGGAGATGGACATTATTCCATCTCGCTCGCACTATAGAAAGGTCGTGACGGAAAAATCTTACACTTTTTCTCTCCTAGCCCCCATCCGTCCAATTCGTACCGTGCGATAAGGAACTTCGTTCCAATATTATCTCATTTACTTGGCATTTATTTATATTAACTAGATATTCGAAAAATATATTAAATAACTAAATATTTTATTTTTATAATAGTAATTCTTAATTAACTTATTATTACATGCATGTGAATTTAATGTTTAAAAATTGAATTAAATGTACTTAATAAAGTTCCAAATCAAACTTTTTTCTTTATTTAAATTGATATGCATATTTTCAATGTAAAAATACTGTAATGTATTGCATGGGATAAAAGGTTTTTTGTTATTTAATCTACGAACTAGCGTCCTACTATTTTATGTGAGTATTTTCTTGACTAACAAGCACACAGTCCACCTGATGGTAAGTGGATGTTGTAACACATAGACATTTATCTAAATCTAAATCCAAAGTAGAAAAATTAATTCAACATCGCTAGCCTTCTTAGTCCACAACTAAAACTTGGATAGACTTTTCAAGAATGCGCTGATCGGGATATATTTTTTGAAAGTTTAAGTTAATAAAGACAAAATGTAATGAAAATGATATTATGACATAAGATATTTATTTTAAAATAAGAATTTAAAAATGTTACCCTCTACACTATGATGAATTTTCTCAGGTACTTCGGAGACGTGGAGATAACCGAAAAGAAATCTGTGTACACGCGCGTGGACAACGGCAGCACACACAAGCTGATCCTCAAGGAGGTGTCCGCGGAACTCTCTGGACAATACAGCTGCAAGGTCTCCAACGAACTAGGTGCCGACTCGTGCCAGGCCACCTTCACAGTCAACAGTACGTTCACAAATGTTTCCGTTTCGTTCTTTTTTTCGTGTGACTTTATTTTATCATATCACCGCCTCTTTGGTCTAGAAGTCGCAAAACGCGACTGCTGCTCATGTGGTCCCAGGTTCGAATCTCTCCCGTAGCTTGGAAAATACGTAAAGACGTTAGTCCTGTGGATCTCTATGTTCGTCTCGGATTGCCGTCCCATCGGACTATGAGAGTGAGGGATTAGAGAGTTCACCTGTGCTTGCGCGTACACTCGGGCACTATAATCCTGTCCTGCATAAATGGCTAGTCTCCGTTGAGACTGACCGCCGTGACCGAAATTTGGTCTGGTGGACATTATTATTACATTGTTATATGACTTAGGGGACGTGATCCCCGCCCTAGATTTACCTATAGAGCGCGGCAACGTTGCTGGCTTTATCTATCTTCGAGCAGGGAACAATTCTGGATGGATTCTTGTTTTAGTCAATAAATGCCTTTTCTGTCGAAACGTAGTGCGGATGCCGTTGCTGGAATAATTTTAAATTATTGATGGCCAAGATCATTGCGAATAAATTACGAAGTTAATTTGTATTATAATAAATGCTTATTTATTATTTACTCACAGAGAAACCCAGAATCACCAAGAGCTTGGTAGACATGACTGTGGACGCTGGCCAGACTCTGAAACTGGAGGTTGAAGTTGAAGGTTGCCCCGAACCCAAGGTCAAGTGGTACAAAGATGGTAAAGAAGTTACCACTGACGCCAGAATCAAGATAGAAAGAGATACTAAGAGGTATGATACATTTTTATCTAGTCCAAAAGACCATAATCGATATCATCATTTTTATCTACTCCAAAAAGGCTATAATATCGGCAGACATAATGCCGTGTGGTGGGGGTGTAAGGGAATCCATTACCACATTTCGTCCCGTGGGTGTCGTATAAGCCGATAGAGGGTAATAAATCAGCAGATGGGCAGCAGCGTCTTCCTGAAAATTACTAAAAATAAAATAAAAAACTGCGGTTGCCAGCCCGCTTGCTAAGCGTGGCAACTATGGCAAATATCCTCCCTATGAGGCAATCTATGGGGGAGGCCTATATTTAGCAGTGGACTTTAATTGGCTCTAACGGTACGGTAACGGTACTTCGATTTAAAAAGTTTTTATTTTATTAATTGAAAATAAACAAAACTCAGACAAACGATACATAATAATATACATTTTATTTCAGGTTAGAAAACTATAACTTAACAGTTACTCTTATAAAGGAAGAAGATGGCGGCGAATATGAAGTGAGGGCTGAAAATGAAATGGGCAGTGTAAGCTCCAAGAGTACTGTCATCGTACACAGTAAGTATTACACAACACAGTAATAGCAACACATAATAAAACGAAATAATTGTTATTGACGATAGACGTGAACGTGAAACAATCTATGAACAAAACAGAATATAACTTATATTTTTTTATCTAAAAACTTGTTTAGGATATTATTCCATATCACACAGTTCCAGCAAGTATCAGTAGCACATACACTACACACATACAACGCACACTCTGTTAAGGTACAGTAAAAACAAAAACACATCTAAAAAAAACGATAGCGAAATTGGCACCCCGCTGGAAACTATCTTAATATCTAGGTATGGTAATAATGATTTAGAGCGTAGTATTACATGGAGTAGTATACTACTGCATTGCACGTTTTAGTTTTGTTGTACTTAGTGTCCCATAATTAGTGTCCTTGGACATTTTGTTAAGTTAATTTATCATTGTTACAAAGCATTCATTCGACAAGAATGCTGATGTGTGATTTCACGAGTATGTAAGCACCATATCCTGCATTTTACCTTCACCTTTTTGTAATGTCTCTAATATTTTTTCCCGAACTCAACAAAACATTTTAATATCATCATTTTTCGTTATGTTTAATAGCTAAAGAAGTTCATTCGAGATTCAAAAAAGAAACTGTTATTGAAAATGAATTGGAAGAGGACAGCAAACTAAAAGAACAACAAGTAGTAGACGTAGTAGATGATAGAGACAAAAAATCAGCAACTAAACATAAAACACAGCCAGAAACCATTGAAGAGAAGCCTGTCGATGATACCCTAAAACAGATTGAGGTTAAAGAAATAAATCAGCCAAATGCTGAATGTGGTAAAAAATCACTGACAGAACCGGAAGAAATAGAAGAAAAATCATTTTGGGATGACGTTGAGGATGGTTTTAAAATAAAAAAATTAAAAGTTGATGACAATGAAACCATTCCCAGTAAATCAAGAAAGTCATTTTCCGAACCAGAAGTAGCCGAAGAAAAATCCTTTTGGGATGATATTCAAAAAGAGCGTAATGCCGTAGTAGATGAGATAAATGAAGTACCACAAAAAGGTAGAAAATCCTTTTCTGAGCCAGAAAAATCCCAAGAAGAATCAATGGGTGACTACGATTTAGAAAAAGTAAAAAGAGTGCGAGTCGAAGATATAAAGCGAGAACCAGAAAGATCTCGAAAATCATTTTCACAACCTGAAGCTTTAGAAGAGAAAAGTTTATGGGATGAAAATGAAAACGAACGAAATAAGAAGGCCGAAGTTAACGATGTAAAAGAAATGCTAATTAAACCCAGAAAATCATTTTCGGAGCCAGATACAATGGAAGAAAAATCTATATGGGATGATAAACAAGAAGAACAAATCCAAACGCCCATATTTGAAGATGTCGAAAACAAAATGGATCAAGCTAAAAGGAGGTAACCGAACCGGAAGTTATTACTGAAATAAAAATCGACGATGACTTGAAGACTTTAAAGTGTAAATCAGTTAAAAGACAGTCTCTTAAAGAAGAACCACTAAGTGCTGAAATTGAAGGTATAAAAAATGATCGCTTTCAGCTTCTTCATTTCTCAATAAAACAAACAGCTTATAATCAGCGAGAAATTCACGTTTTCGCCAATAATACTGCATGCTTAACTTGTGTTATTTGTAACAAACAAAGTGTGATTTGTTATGTTTAGGCCGAGTGTTCGAAACAATAACCACGTTCAAGACAGGCGACGACGGGTCTATTATTGTATCTAAAGTCAGCAGCACCTGTTCTCACGGCGTTATTATCACAGGTCTGTATCACGCTTAGCTTTTCTTCCTTCTTAACTTGTCTTCTTCGTGACGTAACTACATCATTAATTATATTTATACTTTTAAATACATAATTTATCCTCATAAAATCTACTTTCTGGTCAATTAGCGCATGATCTTATTTAAAAATGTTATAAATATCACCCATAATAATATTTTAACTGATAGGTCCAGCCGAAACACACACTTTGCATAAAATGACGTCAAAATATCACGATTATGATGATGAGTGTACCAGAAAAATTATTCTACCAAACAAGCCGCACACCACTTCATTAGAAGTGGAAGAAATAGCAAGCCACAGCTATTTCTTAACTGAACTTGGCTATTATACCGTGCCAGATCATGTAAGAAGGGGCACTTATGGAATTATTGAAGAACCACAGACTGACTCAGATGCTGATAGCATGAGATATGGAAAATGTACCGCTAATAGAACCGTCTCCATCCATTCCGTATCTGAAGATGAAAACAGCTGGCAAAATGAGCCACTATCCAGAGAAATATCAATAGAAGACTTGTCGAAATCAATTTTTGAAATTGATGAAACTCACAAAGTCTTCAGCAAAGATTCATACGTTCGCCAGTCTTCATTCAAAGAGGATTATTCTACTAATGATGGGGAAGAGGAATCGATTATACTAAAAGAAAAACGTGAAAAAATTTTCGAAAACGATATTACAGAGAAACTAATACACATTTCTAAGGAATTTGATGAAACAGATATTAAAAGTGTGGGAAACAAAATTGATGAAGTTAAAAACCGCCTTATTGAGGAACTAGTTATCGGGCATGTGGCAAGTCCTGACAATGTTACAAAGAACATAGCTGAGACGACTGTGGAAAGGAAAACGAAGCACGGTGCAAAACTGTTTATTGTGGAAGAGGAGGAGGATGGGGAAATGGAAGCGCTGCTAAGACGTAGTCAAAGACAGAGAAGCATATTAGACGATATCTTAAATCAAGAAGACGTGAAAGGTAAATTTCTAACACATACAATATTACTGAAAAGGAAATACTGGAAGGCTGATATAATTAATTATATAACGCTACGAATGTTTGTCAGGGAAATAACAACTTTGTCAATGTTGCTTTTAAATTCAAATTACAAAAATATTGCTGCTACCGTTTTCTAACTATGATCTGATACTTTCTGTTTGACTAAATTAAATTAATTCTTTATCAGTGCAATTATTGTCAACTTATTTATTAGAAATTTAGAGAAAATATCAGATCGAACACACATATTTTCTAAGCATTCAGCCATTACGATTTACTAATGTTCTACTGTATGTTTGTTTTAGCGCGCATGCGTAATAACATTCCCTTCTGGCATACTAATAATCGGATCCCGTTACGAAGGAGATGTTAATCTGTACCTCTCGACTTTGCAAAGGTAATTTTTTTTATTTTAAATTTGTGTTTTATGTTTGCATGGTGTTTCTGGTCGTTAGGTTAAGTGAATGTATAACTCAATATCAACATGACTGGTACGTACCCCACACACTGCAATACGACACAATACACCTATTACTGCCACTATACAACACAAACTGGTGAGTATTATCGCATTATTTCAAAAAATAACTGCTGTAAATATGCAAATGCAAACATATTTTTATTGTAATACACAGCGCCTTGTTTTGGAAACATAGATTTTATCAGTGTAAGTATTAAAAATATGAATTTGTAAATATTCTAAAAGTTTTATTTTATGCCTTCTTGTATATACTTACGGTATTTAGATCTTTCTACAGGTTCCTTTTGTGGTCTTTATGTGTAGGTATGTTATAAAATATTTTAGTGTTATTTTTCTTTTCTAATATTATGTGAGTTTATATTTTCATCAACTATAAATTGAATAATTTGCGAACAACGATTTTGAAAACCATTTAATTTTATACGCCGTGTAGTGGCGGCGTGATAGAATCCAATATCCCATGTTGTAAGAGGCGACAGAGGCAAATTAAATAGGAAATGGGCAGCAGCATCTTGCTGATAACGCAAAATAATAAAAACATGCGTGAGTGTCGTGGAACACTCGGTTGGAACGAAGTTCCTTTCGTAGTATATTATTATTGATAAACGTATTATATTATTGATTAACAAATACAAATAAATTAATTACTGGCGTCTATTAAAATGAAGCGCCATTTAAAATAATATTTCTTTCATGGCACGATAAGAAAAAGTGCGAGTGAGATGGATATTATTCCATCTCGCTTCCTTATAGCCGCCAAGGCCGTCTACACTACGTCAGAAGGGGTCGTGACGGAAAAATCTTACACTTTTTCTTGCCTAGCCCCCATCCGCCAAATTTGTACCGTCCGATAAGGAGCTTCGTTCCAAAAACTGCAATTGCTACCCGCTTGCCAAGTGTGGCAACTATGGCAACTGTATGGGGAAAGTACAAAGGGCTTTCTGAAGAAATTTAGCTGTGGACTTTTGTGTTGAAGTGTGTGTTTGTTGTGAAGTTGTGATGAATGAATGATTTTAGACAAACAAATTACGATCTATTGGGCTTTTCTAATTACTTGTACAGGGTACTCTATATAAATCGAAAAATTACGTTCATGTTTCAGCACCCCCTAAACTCAAAAAAAGCAGCATGAAAGACAGCAATGTGTTCGAATCTCTACCCTTGGTATTTACGGTTGAAGCTTGTGGTTCACCGAAGCCTACAATTCGCTGGCTCCACGACGGGAAGGAGGTCAAGCCTGATGCTAGGGTCCACGTGGTTAATGAAGGCGATTTGTACAAACTAGAGATTGACAAGGCGGAGATGGGAGACGCTGGCAAATGGCAGTGTGAAATCAGTAACAATCTCGGAAAGGATGTTCTTCAGGCAGAAGTTACCGTTAAACGTAAGTACATAGAATACATTTTGCCACGCGGTTGGGGTCTGGGTGTGGTGAAAGATGATTATAGGAAATGCCATTTAAATTTTATCCTTGTGGTTTGTCTTATATTAATACCTAAATTGGCAACTTCATCGGTGTGACGTCTGGCAATGTGACCACAAATCTGCCTGCCAAACGTGGCAATGAAGGCGAATCCTTCCCACAACAGATCAAACCCATGTTTAGTGAACTGTTATTAACTGATGCAGTCGTATGTACTTAATTATTTTTTAAAACAGTAATGTCCAGTCAGGTCTTTTACTAAAATGAGCAGTTTGTTCTTACTTAATCTCAGGGCTTCTGAAGCGAATTTACAATCATATGCCTAGATTAATGTTTTGGATTTTTAAACCTGGTGTATCAGACGAGAGCATATGTGATTTTTTGTGGTAAACAGTTTCAAAGGTTAGTCGTGCCAGGCTTTTTGAGATTCCTCAAAATGGCTCGGGTCCAAGTTGTGTACTTTTTAATCCACTCGTGCGAGCTTGTCGGCTTGTTCATTGCCCACAATACCCGCATGTCACGGAACCTCGTGCGCCGTAAATCCAAGCCCTATGTAGAGACCATTTTTCACCCATCGATAAACCATATAAAGCTGCCTACTTCACAGATGAGCTGGCCTCAAAATGCCTACAATATCAAACTTCCTAATGAATGTTCATGTTGTCTGATAATTTCAACATGTTTGGTGTCCCCAGCTGAAAGCGAGCTCCGCAAGCCGATCTTCAAGGTGCCTCTGGAAGCCCAGCGTGTGATGCAGAGAGAACCAGTGACCCTGAAGGCGGTGTGCACGGCGGACCCGCTGCCGCACGTGGCCTGGCTGCTCAATGGCAACGAGCTCACTCCAGATGCCACACTCCTCATGCAGGCTGACACCGAGGACATCGAGCACGGACTCAAGCAGTGCACCTTCACTCTGCAAATTCCTACCGGTAACCAGTTTTCTTGTGTTAATACGTCTGTAAAGTTGCCACTGCCACTTGCCAGCGTCTCCCATTTCTATAGTGGGCGGTAAATCAGAAAACTGATGATAACAAAATCGGGAGATACAGTTTGGTGTTGCAGCTACATATCAAATCCATCATCTACATACATCCAAAATTTAATTACACTACTTGATAGCTAAAAGATCAAAGAATTAGTTACGTTAAGTGAGGACTGTGACGCATCGTGTGCGACAGAGGGGAGCACCGCCATTTTGAGATCGTTACGTACACGTGTTCACGTGAAAGACACGGTCGTATCCACGACACAGCCACACATCAATTTTTTAAAGAATAAGGCGAAACGAGCACACAGTCCACCTTATGGTAAGTGGATGCTGTGGCCCACCACCACCTACCATCGATTAACAATCAAAATACAGATGGCCCCACCTCTGAAGACTAAGATAGAATGTCTCGTTTCCACTAAAAAGGATCTCCGGTTCTCTACACTCACCATACGAAATACAACAGCATTATTTTGCTTATAAGCAGATCTCTCTACGTGGTAGAGCCACGCTACAGCTATATTATGGTTGCAGCACGAATGGGTCGGCTCGATCGGGGTAGCACCACGCTCTCACAGAATACCAGCGTAAGATAGCAGCTTAATGTTGCTGTATTTCATATATTGGTAACGAGGCATTCCATCTTAGTCCTCAGAGGTGACAACGCATTTGCATTTTGGTTCTTAATCGAGGATAGATGTAGATAAATGCCTATGGGCTAGAGCACCACTGTTAGAATACCAGTTGGAAGCAATTGAGAATTTAGTTTTTCACTTCAGAGTATTTTTGTAGTCGAGACCATCTGTGGAGGATGCTCAAGTTTATGATTGGACTTGTAATAGGTTGTAATGACGATGATGATGATGACGGTGTTAGTAAAACATGTGCCCAAGTTTTACTAACACCGTATTTACAGAACCGGAGAACCTTTTTACTGGAAAGGAGACATTCCATCTTAGTCCTCAGAGGTGACAACGCATTTGCATTTTGGTTCTTAATCGAGGATAGATGTAGGTAGATGCCTATGGGCTATATCATCCACTTACCATCAGGTGGACTATGCATCTAGGTTTAAGAATATCCACTATCCCATATCGTCCCGTAAGTGTCGACAGAGGAGAAGAGGCGACAAAGGGAAACTGAAACAGGAGATGGACAGCAGCATATTCCTGATAACAACACAAAATATTAAAAACCTGGGGTGCTAACCCGCCCGCCAAGCGTGGCAATTATGAAAAAACTCTATAAGGCAATCTATGGGGAAAGCATATGTTCAGCAGTGGACTTTATAGACTGTAATGGATGGATGGGAAGATAGAAACATGATCAAGTTTAAATTCATTTAATCAATATTCGAAAAGAAATTATTTTTATTGTTTCATTACGTAAAGCTTAAGTTTAGCCAAACTCGTAATGATTATAGGATTTGGGTATCTTTTACGACATCAAACATTATTCGCAGGTCGTCACGCGGATACGGGCGTGTACACGATTCAAGCGAAGAATAAATACGGAGTTGGCGAGAGTTCAGCGCGCTTGGACATCCTCCTGCGACCCGAGATCGAAGGGCTGAAGGATGTCACCGCGATGCCCTATGAGGAGACCACGTTTATTGCTAAGATACAGGCCAATCCCATTGCTGAGGTGCAGTGGTAAGTTGTAATAATTATTAAAATATGTAGGACCGGAGGACAGGAGAAGGAGGAGGAATATCAAAAAGTTTAAAATTTTTATTAAGAAAAATTGCTTGAAAATTGAATGAAGTGATCACTACCATACTTTTTATAAAAGTTTTCATACATAATTGCATAAAATATTATAATATAAATTAATCCCGCTGGGTTTCTTGCTCGTTCTTTTCAGGACACAGGTTTTTTCCTAACCAGTGGTAATTCTTAAATGACTTTCAATATATATGTATTCTTGTCTATATTGAATAAAAATGATGATATTCTATTCTATTATATTCTATTGCAATGTATTGTGTAAACTTTACTAGGTGGTAGGAATCCTATTCTGTCTACGAGTCCGTCTGGGTGGGTACCATCCTCTCACCAATTTCTATCGTCAAATGGCAGTGCTTGCACAGCTGTGTTTTGTTTTAAAGGGTAAAGAGAGCCAGTATAATTATAGTCTGTGAGGCATTGCATCTCAGTCCTTAGTTTGAAGGCACTCACCATCAGATGGACTGTAAGTTCGTTCGTTTTTAATTCTACCTGGTCGTCTGGGTTAGTAGTGCATCCCACTGCTGTGTTCTGGCTTAAAGGGTAAGAGAGCCAGTATAATTACAGTCTGTGAGGCATTGCATCTCAGTCCTTAGTTTGAAGGCACTCACCATCAGATGGACTGTAAGTTCGTTCGTTTTTAATTCTACCTGGTCGTCTGGGTTAGTAGTGCATCCCACTGCTGTGTTCTGGCTTAAAGGGTAAGAGAGCCAGTATAATTACAGTCTGTGAGGCATTGCATCTCAGTCCTTAGTTTGTGGGCACTCACCATCAGATGGACTGTAAGTTCGTTCGTTTTTAATTCTACCTGGTCGTCTGGGTTAGCAGTGCATCCCACTGCTGTGTTCTGGCTTAAAGGGTAAGAGAGCCAGTATAATTATGCTGTGAGGCGTTTCGTTTGACATGCATGCACGTCGGTTAAGCGTACTCTTAATTTGGCCCATCTTCATTATATCACCAATAACAATTTATATTAACTCTTAGAAATATACATGAATAACTTTAATCTGTTTAGGAGCAAAGACGGCTACGTCATAAAACCATCGTCCCGATTCGACATAGAAGAAGACAAGGCTTCGGAGACTCACAAACTGGTGGTGAAGAAAGTGACTATCGAAGATGCGGGAGTTTACTCCGTTACCGCCAAGAATGAGCTTGGTGAAGCTTCACAACAAGCTAAACTCACTGTGCATAGTAAGTCTTTTTAATGTTTAATTAAGTAGCGAATTAGTCATGTAGTGGTAATGTCAGAGAATATGTAGGGCTATTTGACGATGATCATAAAGTGTAGAAAAGGTTATATGTGTAGGTTATTATAATATGTATTTTTTTTAAAGAATTACATATAAATATAATTTTTGTACGTGCGTTTGTGACTTAACTTGTCCTAAACGGCTGGACTGATTTTGATGAAATTTTTTGGGGTTTGAGTGGGATGGTTTAGGTTCACAATTGGACCCTGTAGTTGGCGCTGTTGGCGAGATCCAGAAATCACCCATGCAAAGCCGGGACGAATCGCTAGTAAATTACAAAATTTATAATTAGGGTTAAACGTAAATTTTTCATTTTGACCAAAAATAACACATTATTATGTGAAAGAAGTCCAAACTAATATTATACGTGTGAATATTTGGGAAGATAATTGTATGTTTATTACTCAATCACGCATATACAACTAAAGGTATTTGACACACTAATAAACCATATCCTAGGATCCAGATTAGCATATGAAATACTTTTGACAGGGCGAAAAAAAGTTTATAAGGAATATGAACATATATTTGTTTCCACATGAGTAAATCCGTGAAGATATTTTTTTTATCTGTTAAAAATATTTGAAAGTGAACGCAAGTAAGACGAAAGTTATGGTTTTTGAAAGAGAAGAAAGTAAAACGATATGTGAAATAAGAATAGAAGGGGAGTTGTTCGAGCAAGTAGATGAGTTTGTGTATTTGGGATGTGTATTTAGCAGGGATGGTAGATATGATAAGGATATAGAACGACGAGTGAACGCAGGAAATGGAGTGAATGGGGATCTACACTCTATTGTGAGAAGTCAGAATGTGTCCAAAATGGCACGTATGGCAATTCACAATGCTGTGTTAGTCCCTACTTTAATGTAAGGTAGTGAAAGTTGGGTGTGGCAGAAGAAGCACGAGAGTAGAATAAATGCTGTAGAAATGCGGTCATTAAGGAGTATGTTAGGGCTGAATCTGAATGACAGGGTGAGAAATTGTGTGAGAACGGTGTGGTTTGCAAGATGATGTTGTGACCAGTATTAAGAAAGGAATGCTTCGGTGGTTTGGTCATGTAGAAAGAATGAATGAGGAAAGAGTGACAAAGCAAATTTATGTGGCAGAGGTGAACGGCAGAGTTGGGAAGGGACGCCCTAGGCGAAAGTTGACCAAATTGGCGATATATTGAAAATGGGCCAAATTAAGAGTACCCTTAACCGACGAGCGTGTATGCGTAGGTATAGGTATATGGATGTGGAGGAGGCGAGAGAGGTGTGTCAGAATTGTGCCAAATGGAAGTCCATAGTCTCTGCCTACACCTCTGGGTGACAGGCGTGAGTGTGTCATTGTGAATGTGTTTATGTTTTATGTTATGTTTATGTAAAAATATTTGCTTTATTGCTCTCATTAGCCGCTCTAAGTAAGTTTAAAATTATTGTGTTAGGAATGCTCCACGACAATAGTCGAATGGCGCATTTGAAACCCACGACTTTCCGAGTTTGCAGTCCACATCCTTAACTATTAGGCTACTGTCGCTTCGTTAATCTATTAATAAGTAAAGAGAAAACTTTGTACCCCTGTTTTAACATATTGTGCTTACGGAGGAGTGTGTGATTTGGGAAAGTTAAAGTTTATATTGAGGAGTGCAGAAAGCTAAAATTTATTTATAATATTTGTCACAAATACATTAGGTAAAATAAAGTAAATCATTCATTGTTTATGTTCGAACTGCCAAAATTAACAGCCAAATTTTTTTTTAAATATTTCCAACAGTGTGATTGCAAATGTTCATTTTTCAATAGTCTATGGAGTGTATGTCAAGGCAAAAAAGCGTTTATTAAATGTATGCGAGATATTTGTGTTATAATGTGCAGTTGAAAGTGAAATACAACTTATATATTATACAAACCTTAAAATGTAATGAATTACAGTCGAATTTCGGCCACTAGATGACCATCATTACGTATATTCATTTCATTCATATATATACATCTAATCTTCTAAAAATAATTTGCAGCTGACAAGCCAATATTCACAAAGCCCCTCCAAAAGGAGACGGTGAAGGACTACGACGACTGCACGTTGAAAGTGCGCTGCGACGGCGTACCAAAACCCGAAGTGCACTGGTACGTGAACGACAAGGAAGTGAAGAATGATGAGCGTCACACCATCACTACTGAAATAGGCGGGCAGGTTGACAGCGAGCTTGAGATCAAGCACTTTAATTCGAATGATGCTGGAAAGGTAAAAAGAAACTTTATATTTATAATTACTTATAGGATATTATATTTAGGATATTTGCTACAGCTGCGAGCAACAACAGGTGACCGCAGTTTTTTTTAAATCATTTTGTAGCTTTTAACAGAAGGTAAGAGGTGTTAGAATATGCACTACCCCATATCGACTCGTAGGTGTCTTAAGAGGCGACGGAGGGAAGCTGAAACAGGAGATGGGCAGCAGCATCTTCCTGATAACAACTCAAAATAATAAAAAACTGCGATTGTCAACCCGTCTGCCAAGCGTGGCAACAATGGCAAAATCCAGATTTGATTAATTAATTCCACAAAACATGATCTCATCGACATGTCTAACTATCATGTCACTCTACCTAGTGAGAGTAGTATCTAGTGATCACAGTAGTGGACAGGTTGTGAGGCTTTACTTAATATTCCTCAAGGTTCTGTGCTTTTTAGGCCGCAGTAGCCACTTACCATTAGGTTAACTGTTAGCTTGTTTGACACAACTGAAACATTTATCACGTCATTGAAGTCTCCTCGTCTTTGTATATATATAACAAGCTCCGTATTACCACTCGGAGCGTTGGCCACTCTCCAGGCTAAACCCGTCGAAAGATCTTCCTTTTCCTCCACCTATAATATTAGAAATAAAAAATATCATAAATTATGTCTATTCCAATTTCAGTACAAAGTTCGCGCTGTCAATATATCTGGTGAAGCAGAATGCGAAGCGCAGATCTCCCTGGCACAAACCACGCCCGGTTTCGCTCACAAGCTGGAGCGGCAAAAGGACGTGGACGAGGGCGAGCCTTTGGAGCTCAAGGCGAAGCTTGACGGCAGCCCCATACCGACCGCGAAGTGGTAATTACTACCCTCATCTTTTTACATTCTCGTCACATCCTGTTTGAAACAGTTAAAGTATTCAGCACCGATATTCCCAAGTCCACAGACCGAGATTAAGCTAACAAGAAGCATAATGATACGAAAGAATCAGATTTTTTTTAATATGATAAGTGTGACAAGCGAGCACACAGTCCACATGATGGTAAGTGGTTGCTGTGGCCCATAGACATCTACATCTATCGTCGATTACGAATCAAAATGCAAATGCGTTGTCACCCGTGAGGGCTAAGATGGAATGTCTCCTTTCCAGTAAAAAGGTTCTCCGATTCTCTAAATACGGTGTTAGTAATACTTGGGCACATGATAAACTCACCATCATCATCATCATCGTCATTACAATCTATTACATGTCCAATCATAAACTTAAGCATCCTCCACAGATGGTCTCAACTACAAAAATACTCTGAAGTGAAAAACTAAATTCTCAATTGCTTCCAACTGGTATTCTAACACGGAATACTTAAGAAGTTTCGAACTGAGAGTTTCAAACTGAGCACGCTGGAAAGATGAGGAGGTCAGCGCACAGCCGTTACTGAGCACTAGTGATGATGCTTCCCATCACCAATCTTGAGCAATTTGGTTCGACATTTTTAGATATATTTTTTTTTCATATGAGCGCCAGAGTATCATCGATCGATTAGCACGGCACAAAGCCTGTGTGTGGTTGACACTTAAAGAAAAACTTAAAAATCTCTCTTACAATCAAAAATCATAATATTTTTTTAATTATCAGTTTTAAATTTGATAATTGAATTAATATAATGAAAGAATTTTAATATTACTATCTATACTAGGCTTTATATAGTACAATTTTAAATTTTTCTCAGGTTCAAGGACGGGGCACCTCTTCCACCAGAAGATACGCGCGTAAAACAAACCTCCCTGCCAGATGGTACTGTGAAGTTATCGATCGAACACGTCACCCCCGCCGATTGCGGTGCTTACAAACTGGTGATTAGCAACCCTAACGGCGAAAATTCTGCGTTATGCGCCGTTGCTGTCAACCGTAAGTTTGCCTTTCGGTCTAATTAATGCGCCTCTTAGCTTCCAACACTTGCAACTTAAGTTAATAATTCATTTGAAATATTATCGTTAGATTTGCGTTTTGTAAACGTAGGAAAAATAATTGACATAAGGAGCAATTAATAAATATACGTAAAATTTATTTACGTTAAAAATTAAATCTTAAATTTAATAAAAAAATAAAAAAGAACATCCCAAAAGATTATTAACTATTATCTATATGCTATTTAACTATTTCTCATCCACTCTTTTTATTAATAACCATAAATGATTGAAAACGTTTAAAAGGTGGACCTTTTAGTCGTTTTAAGTTAAAAAAAACCGAAAGGTCCAAAATAACAGTTAATTTGTTGATTATCTGTAATATTATTATTTATTATTCTATTCAATTATAGTTTTAACATAAACTAAATTAATATTGACTTTATTTCAATAATATGAAGAAATCTCAGTTACAGTCCACCTGATAGTAAGTGGATGCTATGGCCCATATACATCGACATGTCGTCTGGATTACTTGGACTGAGGTCTAAGATGGAATGCCTTGTTACCAGTAAATAGGATGTCCGGTTTTTTACACTTACCATGTGAAACATAGCAGCATTGAGCTGTTATTTCACGGTGGTGTTCTGTGAAAATGTGGTGGAACTGCCCATTCGTACTGCAAACATTATATATCTGCCGCGAGACTCTAACACTTTTCTAACACGTTTTTATTTAATTTTTATGTACACAGCAACGCCCCGTAAGCCATCATTCAGTGAGCCATTGGAGGATGTCAAGACTGTAGTTGGTCAGCCGCTCAAGTTACAGGCTCGTGTGATGGCATTCCCCGCTCCTGAAGTCAAGTGGTTCAAGGATGGTAAGTATGGAATTCCTAATTCTTCATTTTAGAAGCTAACGTCAGGCATTAACATTAAACAATTGTTTAAATGTCCACGAGTTTATTAAACGTATGAATTGTAACTTGGCTTACCCTACAAGACATGTGATGAGACAAATTTTCTGTACCGTTAGTATCAAATGTCTGGTTTAGTAGTAACAATATGTTGAAAAAAATAAAAAGTTAACACTATTTTTACGTAGTCATTTTTGGTACTACTTCAATTTAAGAAGAAACCAAACAGTTTACTTCTTCTTTCGTAATGCATACAGCAAAGGAGTGGTATAATCTGCCGGCGTCTGTCTTTACGTCTGATTGCAATCTGAACTTCATCATCACATATCACCAAGTGGAGTTAAGATTGAGAGTTAATATTGGACAGCAGGTGTTCGCTGAGTTTTATTATTTATTTATTTAAGTGTATTAATATACAATAGCGAATAAAATGGCGTACTTATGTCACAGAAAAAAATATATAGGATGAAAAGTGTAGAAGTTTTTTTTTTGTGAAAATAATTTTGAAACATTAGAGTACTATAGATATAGAAATAGAAAGTGCGCGGACACCTGCCACCAATTTCAAACAAAGACGGCTACATGTGCGTTAATACATCTGAGGACTAAGATGGAATGCCTCACAGCCTGTAATTATACGTATAACCATAAATGAGTTTTACACTAGACATGGGACGAGTACTCGGTTTGGATTCGGTACTCAGCGGATTCGCCCTTTTTTTAGGGTTCGGCCGAGCACCGAGTATTAACGACCGAGTACTCGGCCTTAATTATATTCCAGAGAAAAATAAAGACAAAAAGCCAGTTTTTATCATTATTATTATTATATTAGACACATTAAAACATCAGGAACATGAGAAACAGCAGAAATATTGAGAACGTACGTAAGAACCTATAATAGAAATTATTATTACTAATATTTAAAATTTAAGAGAGGAAGATTGTGATGCAAAAACACTAGTTTTTCGGCCCTATTTGGGTATAGTTTGCTCCTTTTTGCTTCATATACTAAGCCCGTCTCTGAAAAAAGCCGTTCACTGTAAACTGAACTGGCGGGTGTTGATAAGTATTGAGCCGCAACTTTTCCCAATATAGGGTAATGGCCTTAATTAGAAACCCACTAATAACGAAGAATAAGTTATGATCTAACTCTGCTGCAGCGGAATTCTTAGGATTATTTGGTTGATAACTGGTTGACGCATCACAGCTTCTTCAAAAACATTCCCAGAATAGATTATGAGCTTCAGAAGCAGTATAGTTTGTATCTATCATTCTAGCTCTTTTTTCTGCCGTCATTGTCAAGTTCATCATCTTCTGTGTCTAGCGATATTTTTAGAGCTTCTCCTAGGACAGCCTTGCGAGCTTAATCTACTTGATAAGCATTACAAAAGTTGATTTTGTAGCGTGGGTCTAAAAAGGTCGAAAGGAGTTACGTTCTATTTTCAAACAAACATTCAAGATTGAAACGTGTGACTTTGTTCATATTGTTTACGAGGGTATTTCTAAAATCATCAACTTGATAGGTTTTCCCGCTTAGTTCTTCTTTTCGTAAGTATCTCATCAATGTGACCGCATGCGGAATTACATTGGAAATAGGAGAATACGTGCTACTAGTTATTTTCGTCACTTCATTAAAAGGTTTCAGTAATAAGATTAATTGCAGCACTATTTCCCATTGATCGCTTGAAAAGTTTTCAAAAGTCAAATTTCGAGATTCTGCGAAGTAGACAGAAATAACTCGTCTCTGTTCAATAATTCGTTCCAGTAAGTAATAAGTTGAGTTCCATCTAGTACTAACATCTTGATGTAGTTTGGTTTTTGGAAGGCCAAGTTCCTCTTGAATCTCGTGAAGTTTGTTATAACCACTGTGATTGAAATGTTTCACGGTTCGTCGAGCAGCAGAAATTGTTTCTTTAAGAGAAGTATTAGCGTCTATAGCGTCATTAATTACTAATTGCATAGTGTGAATAAAACAACGAAAAGAAGGGAAGTTTGCACCTTTCACACCTTTTGTTATATTTGCTGCATTATCATGTACAGCGGCACTTATTTTCGTAGCTAGTATGTTCCAATCGGAAACAGAATCGAGTAAGCTTTTCTTTATGTTTTCTGCTGTATGACTCTCTGAGAAAACCTACATATCTAGCACTGCATGACCAAACATATAACTTTCTTCTAACCAATGGACAGTACAATTGAGGAAACAAGTTTTGTTAGTTTGACATGTCCACATGTCTGTAGTAAAAGAGATGTGGTTGACTGGTGCCCATCTTGACTTGATATTGTACACCACTTTGTTATATATATCTGGAATTACATTTTCGCTAAAATATTTACGGCTTGGTATCTCGTACTGCGGTAAAATATTATTGACAAACCGGCGAAACCCTTCATGACTTTCCACGATAGAAAATGGCTCGTTATCCACTGCGATCATTTCACCGATTAAATAATGGTACCTCTTTGCTCTAGAATCATTAATATCCCACAACTTTTTCTTTTCTTACATATCTTCTAAAGACGGCTGCTTCAAAACACCACTCACTTATGATTCACTGGACTGAGAGACAAATTCTTTGCATACAAAGCAATACTTGTAGTAACAAAAACCTCGTCATACTCCGACTTATGTTTAGTCTGCAAATGTCTTTTCATGGACGAAGTAGTTGCAGTTTTTCCCACACCTCCACGTGATAGTTGGACTCCACACAAATTGCACTTAGATTTGTTTTTATCAACCTCCACAAAGTATTTCCAAACACCCGACCTTTTCGCTCTATTCGACATCTTCTTGTAATAAATTACGCGTTTTCCATATAAAATAATTAATTAAGCACACGAGCGTAACCTCTTCTACGTGAATACTTGTACAAAAGTGACAAATGAGTTGACAAATTATGAAATTAGGGTTTTTCTCGCGCAAAGGGGATTCCCCGTGCAAAGATTCGTCGCGCTGCAATATCGCGCTGTTACTCTGTGTAGGTATCGGTACTTTTATTCTATACTATACCGTGTCCGTACCGTGAGAAGTGTTAGTTAATGAGGTATTCATTACATAAAATTTAAAAAACTATGAAATCAGGTCATTTTTTTATGTGTTTTGTTTCCTAAGATCAATAATTTTTCTAGATGTTTTCCGATAAAACGATTTCTATAAGCAGTCATTTTTGCGCCAGATAACGAAAACAATCTCTCGAACATGAGTTATTTGACAAGTAATAAGTAATCACTCATCAACAGTGTCCGTGGGTGTGTAACTGATCGAGTACCGATACAAGTACTTTTCTTTCGATACTACTTGGTACTGAGTTTTAAAGTATCAATACCAAAAGTACTTGGTATCGAAAGAAAAGTATCGAGTAAGTACTCGTATATACTCGTATCGTTTCATCCCTAACTCTGAGTAAGGGAAATAACCGCGCGGCAACCGCTACCGCGTTTTTTAAAGCCGAGTATTCGGCCAAGTACTCGGCCCAATCTAGGCCGAGTACTCGGCGAATCACTACTGGTTCCATATCTACTTTACACACATTTTTTTTTACTTTCATTTTTAAATCATGATCACTTTTACGCAGGTCTGCCCGTTCGTCCGTCCCAAGCAATTAACTTTATCAATCAACCCGGTGGTGTGATCGGCCTCAGTATTGACAGCTGCAAGCCAGAAGATGCCGGCTTGTACTCGTTGACCGTCGCAAGCAAATTGGGCGACGTCGAGTCTAAGGCCAAGGTTGAAGTCACCCAGAAGGAGCGTAAACCCGCGTTTATCGCCGAGCTAATGCCTATCAAGGTGATTGAAGGGTTCCCCGCTAAGTTGGAAGTCAAAGTTCTGGGTCATCCTCCGCCACTTATAAAATGGTAAGGGTTGACATATATATGAAGTCTACATATATTAAATTAGAAACTCTGCAATAATCCTAACTTTCCAGATTTATTACTTATCATGAAATATGTAATAATTTATGTATTATTGTGCTGTATATAGTCAAAAAGGAGTTAGAAAAAAACTATAGGGACATTTAAATAAGGAGTTGTGGTACGTGAATAATTTCAGTTGAATGTAATGAACGCCAATAGGGCTGAAATAGCCATAATATAAGAAAAACTCTTTACATTTTGCATTAACTTATACCAGGTGGTATAAGTTAATTATATAGGAATATCTAATTGATTTCTTTACCTAATTCAACATCGGCTTTTTAAATTTTGTAACCAATGTAAAGTAAAATTACAGCCTATAAATATCCCAGCACTTCTTTCATTTCTAAGGGCGTTTTAGGGCAAAGAAGTGTCCACTGCGCTTAGATGTAATTAAATCAAGCTATAAATCTAGTGTTATCGAGATTTCTAATCTTATACTAAATATATACGGGGCGCGAATTTAAATTGCTACATCCAAAACCATCCTCGGGTCAGGTATTGTACGCAACCCATCGTAGAGGAATGTGTGTTATAAAATGTGTAAATAAATCACTATTTTTAGGACACACAACGGCCAGGAAGTGGTTCCGGATGGAACCCGCATCCGGGTAGTGACGCAACCGGACGGTATGTTCGCGTTACTCATCTCCGATGTCCAGGGGCCGGATGCTGGACAGTACGGTGTCATTGCTGTCAATGACAAGGGCGAGACTTCCTGCTCTGCTGAACTTAGTGTTGCCAGTGAGTGATATTTTTTTATGATCACATTTCATAATATTTTTATTTTACAGAATTATTTATATATTTCATGTTCTACATTAAATAATTTGAGTAAAGTTAGTTTTTGATGTTGTAAATTCAATTTTTATAAACTTATATCACATGAGTAAAGAAACTGTACAGAGGCAAAGTTTTAAAGAAGCTGTCAAAATGTTTACCTATTTTGGTAGGGTTGGCACAGGAGGATAAAATTAAATAAACAAAACGTTTATCAGCATTTTAATAGATACTTAAGATATAATATTTTTTACAAACTACGTACATATTCTAAATATTTTACTGTTATAATTATTGTGCTTCAATAATTTGTTGTGGCTTTTAATAAAATGGTAAATTCTAAATTTAATGTAAAGTTTTTTTTAAATAATCTATTGGAAAGTACTCACATTTCATAACAAATGTAAACTCTTGCACACGTTTTAATATTTTACTATCAATATTTACAATGTTTCTTTCGACGTCGAAATATTCCCGAAATTTTTGCTCAAGCAATTCAACAAACGCGATAAAATTGTCAGGAAGTATTATAAAAAAAACCAGATTGAACACCATCTTTATTAAAATCCTTGTAATGGCTGAAAAAATAATCTTTTCCCATATTTATAGGTTTTTCAGATCTATTAACGTACAGTTTTATTTTCTCACATTTGTGGTGTTCGAGACAACATTTACTATACAAATATCCCGACACATAGACTAAACTATTTTTTTCTGGTAAATCAAATAGATAATCATTTGTTCCTACTGTTAACACAGTTGCGGTGATGTTGTATTAAAATACGACAATCGTCTAGTTTCATAAGTAACATATCGAAATCGTATTCACAATTAGTATTTTGAGGTTTCCCTAAGATATTAGTTATAAACATCTTATTGAAGGCAATACTAACTAGTCGACATGTTGGTTCTTTACATTTACATGTTGGTTTGGAAATTTTTGAGACAATCTTGATTGAGACGTCTCGTAAATATAAATTAATTTAATTTCTTCTGATTTTAATTCTTCATGAAGTTTTATTAAAGATTGTATAGACACTTGGAATCCGTGAATAAAATTCATGCTATTTGTTACGTCTTTCTGCCTATCACTACTTATTGATTTTTAAGTTCCTGAAAAATGTTAGCATTTCTTCTAAAAACTCAATTTGATAACTATCGCATCGAAAAGCTCTTTTAAGGAGATCGCAGTATACTTGAGTGTAATAAATCAAACAAATTATTAATTTTATTTACAAAATCAGCGGTATCTGTTGCGGCAACCTCGATACGATTTAAATCTATTTAGGTATTAGTAAACCATATTTACACTTTTTTATATTTCATTTGATACGAATTATTCTTTAAAAAACAAACTTTGACACTTATTATTTTATACACAAGAGAGTTTGAGCACTGGCCGAGCCGATTTAAAGCAGTTTCTCTCTGTACGTGTCGAGCCGCCAGTGCTTACGCACACACGCTCCTCAAGCTTGTAGTAGTGTACCTATCACAGCGCGGTTGTATGAAGCTTTGCCTCTGTACGGTACGGTTTCTTTACTCATGAGCTTATATGAATAGAATTTTCTTTAAAGTTAAAAAAATTAACTAGCTTTTGCCCAGATGTATAAAACATTTGCAACAAATTAAAGACATTACTCTCAAATAATCGACTCTCAGTTATCATAAAGAAAATTGAAATTATAGATAAAGCCTAACCTCGCATGTTTTTCGTTCAATTATCGACGGTTTGTTTAAAGATATAACTATGAAGGGATCAAATAATAAGCTACTATATACGGCCTATTGCTGGAAATATAATTGCTGGAAATATAAATTTTCTTTTATTTCTGAGAAGGTTATGGGGCAATTAGTTAATAGTATTGGCGGTCTTCACATTTCATTCAAATATTTAATTTCTCAGATATGAAGGTTTCTTAAGTTTCTTTCATTGCCGAGCTCATGGTTTGGTAAAATAACCCCTGGGAATGAGGTGATCACTACCATGCTGTTTTTATATGATTTTATAACTATTGTATAAAATATTATATTGTAAATTGTGCTTTTTTTTTTAAAAAAAGTCCCCCTGGGGTTCTTGCTGGTTCTTCCTAGGACAGAGGTTTTTTTGCGAACCAGTGGTAAAAGTAAAAAATGACTTTCAATAAGTATTATGTACTATAATCTATATTGAATAAAAATGATTCTATTCTATTCTATTTTATTCTTTACGCTACCACCGCTCGGAAATCACTTTAAGTTACTTTAATGTTGCCATTAAAATATGGTAGTAGTTTTTATATTTAGTATATATAGTGTATATTTAAGTAATTTTTCAAAGAGTATCCAAATTTCATTTCAGTTTCAATGATACACCGTTTATTGCAGTTTTTAAAAATACGAGTAAATAAGGCTTCTATTTTTATTTAAAATTATCCCAAATTGAATGTGATTTGAGGGCAACAACTACGCGTACGCCCACTCCTCTGTGTGCGATTCAATTCACAACGTTTTTGCCGACCGCTCTTAGAAATTTGGGCATGTATTTCGAAATAACCATGTATAGTACACCCTATTTCATCCCCGCAGGGGTTGAATTTTCCAAAATCCTCTCTTAGTAGGTATCTACGTCTCGTATACGTCGAGAAAGAAGTATATATGCCAAATTGCAAATCAATGTGGCGTATAGTTTTGGAGATCTGGTGATGAGTGAATGAGTCAGTGGTATTTCGCTTTTATATGAGAGTAGGTTTGTAATTAATATAATACCTTTGCGAAACAAGGTCGCACGGACGACTCGTCTCCGGAAGAGAGGCCCCGCTTCCTCCACGGTCTGCGGGAGACCACTGCTGATGAAGGCCAGGCGCTGGTGCTGGGTGCGCCGGTGGCCGGCAACCCGGCGCCCGACGTGCTCTGGACCAAGGATGGCCGCCCGCTGATGCCCAGCGAGCGCCTGCTGCTCTCCTGCGACGGCAAGCGGGTGAGGAAATAAATTATCATACAATGGACCAAACCAAAAGTAAAATATCAGATTAATGCTGCTGTGTTTCGTATGATGAGTGTAGAGAACCGGAGAACTTTTTTGCTGGAAACGAGGCACTCCATCTTAGTAATTAGGAGTGACAACGCATCTGTATTCCTATTCTTAAATGAGGATAAATGTAAAATTCTATGGAAAACAGCATCCACTTACCATCAGGTGGACTGTGTGCTCGCTTGTCACCCTTACTCTATAACAAAAACTCGTTACCGGTAGGAAAGACAATGATCATACATACAACATAATAGTATTTACAATTCACTTGATAGAGCCACGCTGCAGCTATATAAAACGAAAGTTGTAAGTAGAGAAGAAAATTGTAAATGAGATAGATAGAATTTCTCATTACATTCTCCATACGGAACACAGCAACATTAAGCTGCTATTGCAGTGAGAGCGTAGTGTCTTCCCCAGTCGAGTCGACTCATTCGTGCTACAACCATAATATGGCTAAAGCACCATACCATACCATATGTTCTACCACATAAAAAAATCTTATAAAACATAGACCTAATTTAATTTTTTGTATAGTTTTTGATATTAAATTCAACTTTTATTATCTTAAGCAAAATATCCCAATGAGAAAATCAATGGAAAAGACCTATGTTCAGTAGGTAGACTGTGATGAATAAATAAAAATAAAATGTTTTCGTGCAGTATACAGCCTATTAAAGTCCACTAGGCCTCCCCATAGATTGCCTCATATTGCATTTATTTGCTACACTTGACAAGCAGGTTGGCAACCGCAGTTTATTTTATTTTAAGTGGTTATTAGGAAGACGCTGCTGCCCATCTCCTGATTTGTTTCTCTGTGTCGCCTCTTACGACGCCCACAGGAATATATAGGGTAGTGGATATTCTTACACCGCCACGGTGAGGGAAGTGCCTATGCGTAAATTTTCCTGCAGTAGTGTTGCTACGTCACGATTCATATCACCATTTGTAAACTGTGTCTTTCGGGTTTATCTTTTTTTATAGAATAAAGGTGACAAACGAGCACACAGACTTTTACATCTATCCTCGATTAAGAATCAAAATGCAGATGCGTTGTCACCCGTGAGGACTAAGATGGAATGCACCGTCACCAGTAAAAAAGTCTCCGGTTCTCTATAACCACCATATGAACAGCATTATTCTGCTATTTAACGCTGATATTCTGTGAGAGCGGGGTCCTACCCAATCGAGTCGACCCATTCCAGCTATAGCCAAAATATAGCTGCAACGTGGCAATGCAATTTTTCACATACATGTTACAAATCTTTGTTATGTGAGTGATTGGCATAATACTATATTCATTTTTTCGCAGGTTGGTCTGGAAATCAATCCAGTGGAGCCAGCCGATGCAGGCGTGTATTCAGTGAAGTTGTCAAACCCACTGGGTGAGGACAGCAGTGAGGCCAAGGTGAACGTACGCAAGGTCTACCAGCCGCCCACGTTCTCCCAGAAGTTCACTGACTTGCAGCAGGTGAGACTAGCAGCATCAGCTGACTCATTTTTTACAAAAAAAACTGTCGGGCAGCGCTGTCGCATCTATTATCAATGAGGACAATCCACAACTTTTTTATATATAATAAACGTGACATAGGAGCACACAGTTCACCTGATGATAAGTAAATGCTGCGGCCCATAGACTGCATCTATCCTTGATTCAGAATGAAAATGTAAACGCGTTGTGACTCGCTCACTGTCACTCTGAGGTCTAAGATGGAATGCCTCGTTTCCAGTAAAAAGGGTCCCCGGTACTTTACACTTACCGTACAAATCACAGCAGCATAAAGATGCTATTACTGTGAGAGCGTGATCCTTTTCCCGTCGAGTCGACCTGTTCGTGCTACAACCATAATATCACCGCAGCGTGGCCCTGCCACATAATAAAACTTTCTGCCCCAAGGCGGCGCCACTTTTGAATAGGGTGAAATATTTGTCATGGCGGAGAAGGAATTACAAATGTTAATGTTTATTTCTGAAATATTAGTTACATTTTATATTAATTAGACTGAAATGGATAAACGAAACTAAAGATATTCAAAAATAAAAGAATTAAAAAACTATATAAAATTGTGCAAAAAAAATAAAGAGCAACCTCTGAGGCATTGTTTTAATAGGTATATTAATTGAAAACCGAAAAACTTTTATTTAAAACATAACTTTCCACTTATGGTGACACTGTGTAACAAATAACTTCACCTCAATCCCAACTAGCGACATCTGGTGAGCGATGAATTATTAGCCCTCTTTAATCGCTTTCGGATTTTTGGTAGCGCTCGGTTTTATATAGTCTTTGATGGGCAGTCCAATTCTGTACGGAACGCCATGAGACCACTCATTCCTTACTTAGTGCATTCTACAAGCATTACCCATGTCATGCCCTAAGGTTGACTGGCAGAGAATGCTTTTAGCATTAAGTCCATCTTTTGATCCTGTACTTATGTGAGGTTCAATATAGCTTAAATAAATAAATGTCGAATTAAAACTCTTGTTTGTATTTTTCAATTGATTTATTTCTTATTTTATAAAAAACCACCCTTATTTTACAAGCGGGCACAAGCGACCACAGCGAACAGTCCACTTGATGATAAGTGAGTGTTGTGGCCCATAGACATTTACATCTATCCTCGATTCGATTCAGAATCAAAATGCACACGCGTTTTCACCTCTGAGAGCTAAGCTTGAATGCCTCCTTTCCAGAATGTACAAAACACAGCAGTATTATTCTGCTGTTTCACGCTGGTATTCTGTGAAAGCATGGTCCTTCCCCGGTCAAGGTGACCCAATCGTGCTACAACCATAATTTAGTTGCAACGTGGCTCTACCACGTATAACGCGGTTGTTTCTTCCTCAGCTTCCGTCATTAGATGCGAAGTTCTCCGCGCGCGTTCACGGCAAGCCCACTCCGGAGGTATCTTGGTTCAAGAACGGACAGCCACTATCACCGTCCGACAAGTACGGCATCAAGAGGGACGGTGAAGCGTGCTGTCTTTACGTGAGGGACCTCAAGCCAGAAGACGCAGGCAGTTATAAATGTCTTGCAAAGAATAAAGAAGGTGAAGCAACCTGCGAAGCAAACCTTGAGGTGGTGGAGAAGATGTGAGTTTGTTTTTTTATTCACACTGACTAATTAGTAAACATTTACTAAATAGTCATAAAATACAATTAAATGATTATTATTTAAATCCATTTAAAAATAATTTATTACAATAATTATACATTAATATATACATAAACTCTCACGCCTGTTACCCAGAGGGATAGCCAGAGATTACAGACTTCTATTTAGCACCATTCTGACATACTTTTCTCGCTTCTTTCACATCAATTCCCACGTATACATGCTCGTCGGTTAAGAGTATTCTTAATTTGGCCCATCTTCAATATATCGCCAATTTGGTGGATAAATTTCCGCTTAGAGCATCCTTTGCCGATTCTGCCACTTACTTCTGCAGCTTAATTTTATTTTGTCACTCCTTCCTCATTCATTCTTTCTACGTATCAACCACCGGAGCAACGTCGTCACAATATCGTCTTGCAAACCAATACTAAGCTGTTTATCAAAGGTCCACTGGCCTGAACAATGGTCTTTGCCATAGATTGCCTCATAGGACATTGCTATAGTTAGCACGTTTGTCAGGCGGGTTGGCAACTGTAATTTTTATTTTTATTAAGACGATTATGCGGTTTGTTTTCCTCTGTTGCCTCTTACGAAACTCTACGATATGGCGTAGAGAGTATTCTAACACCGCCACTACACGGTTTATAAATAATTAGCTTATTATAATATAGAATTTCGTTATACTTGCTATCATATTTATGTTTGAAGCAATCATAAGTCGGTTTTCGTTTTAAATGTACAATAGATGTTAATTAAAACTTATAATTCAAATAACCTCACACATATGCACACGCAAATGCACACGTACACGCACATGCACATTAATAATATGTCCGCTAACCGAATTTCGGTATCAACAGCCCGCTAGAGCAGCGCGCAACGGGCAGCGCAGACGGCTAGTCTATGATAAGATATTATATGATATTTATACGTGGTAGAGCCATGCTGCAGCTATATTATTAGTATAGTTGCTGCACGAATGGGTCGGCTCGACCGAGGAAGGACCACGCTCTTGCGGAATACCAGCGTAAAATAGCAGCTTAACACTGCTGTGTTTCCTATGGTGAGTGTAGAGAACCGGAGACCCTTTTTACTGGAAAAGAGGCATTCCATCTTAGTCCTCACGGGTGACAACGCATCTGCATTTTGATTCGCAAACGAGGATAGATATAGATGTTTATGGGCCACAGCAACCACTTACCATCAGGTGCACTGTGTGCTCGTTTGTCACCCTATCCTATAAAAAAAAAACTATCATAGACTAGCCGTCTACACAGGACAGGATTATAGTGCACAAGTGTATGCGCAACTGTGCACTCTCTATTCCCTCACTCTCATAGTCCGATGGGATGGTAATCCGACGGACCAACGAGAGATCAGGAGCAGGACCAACGGATTTAGTGGTTTCCGAGGCACAGGTGTAAAATACCACCAACTTCCTGACTCTAGTCCGGCACCACACGATCAGCATTCGCACTTATGACTTAGACCTACGAGGCGATGACATATATACGCAGTAGATGAAGGTATAACGGTGACACTGCCTGCAGAGGGCGACAGCAGCGCGCGGAGGCGCCATCTTTCCTGAAGCGGATCGGCGACGCCGACGTGGTGCGGGGAATGGCCGCCAAGTTCACCGCTTGCGCCACGGGCTCCCCCGATCCCGATGTTGAGTGGTATGTATATTTACATCACTTTCTTCTGGTATTTAATATAAAAATCTGGGTGTGACTGTGTAGACACGAACGTGTATTTTACGTGAACACGTACGTAACGGAACGACCTCAAAATGGAGGCGTTCCCCTTCCGCCCCTTCTCACCTTCCGCCGCACGATGCGTCACAATCCTCACATTTTATACGTGGTAGAGCCATGCTACAGCTATATCAATAGTACAGTTGTAGCACGAATGGGTCGGCTCGACAGTGGAAGGACCACGCTCTCACAGAATACCAGCGTAAAATACCAGCTTAATGCTGCTGTGTTTCGTATGGTGAGTGTAGAGAACCGGAAACTCTTTATACTGGAAAAAAGACATTCCATCTTAGTCCTCACGGCTGACAACGCGTCTGCATTTTATTCGCAAACGAGGATAGATGTAGATGTCTATGGGCCACAAGCAACCACTTACCATCAGGTGGACTGTGTGCTCACTTGTCACCATTATCCTATAAAAAAAAACAACGTAACGAATTCTTCGATCCTTTAGCTATCGAGTGATGTAATTATATTTTGGATGTAGATGATAGATATGTTACTGGTTTTTATTGCTGCATTCCTTTTTTCTTTCAAGAAATTTGTTAAGTAGTTTTTTCTTTTTTGTAAAAGTAATGTTTTGTAAAATTTCGGCAATAAATAAATAAATAGTTCTTTCTTTCTTGCTTTCGAAGCTGACCTCAAAAAACTATAAATAATAAAATAATTTGCGCATAATAGCTTCAGAAATCGGTGCCAAGATATAGTCAAAATCAAAATCAAATATTTGACTTGACTTTTGAAGCTATTTTTTCGGAAATTATTTTTTTTAATAACCTTTCTATTAAAAGCCCAATTTTTTGACCCTTTTGAATGTACTAAAGATTTTCTCCATAAACTCAACTAGATTCATTCTTGATTGATTTGGAGCTGAATCGTTCACCCAGGTTCCGTAACGACGAGAAGTTGTTCCCTTGCGAGCGCATTCGCATGGACAAGGAGACGACCGGTCTTCTGCGGCTCAGCATCAGCGGCGTGGACCAGAGCGACGTGGGCACATACCGCTGCAGGATATTCAACCAACACGGCGAGGACTCCTGTTCCGCACAGCTTACCTACGATAGTGAGTATATAACAATATTACATACTAATGCACAAATTTAGAGGAACGTAAAAAATATGTATAAAACAAAATATGATGGATATTTGTGACAATTAAGATTAACAATTTAGATTTTATCTAATATTCTTAATTTTAAATTGCAAACGTTGAAAAAACAAACGATCAAATGACAAAGATTAACCAAATTAAGAAAATAAAGAAATATTTTAGAGGAAAGAAAATTTTTGTTCTTATATATTTATATTTTATTCATTAATGCAAAGGAAAGACTATAACGTGGGCTATAATAACTACTTAATGTTGCTCTGTCTAGCTTTTCGGACTGCTTCTAGTCTTCTTCGCATACTTCTAAGCAAGTTATCAATAAAATCTTAAGAGATTGCGTTCCATTCTTTCTGTAATATGTTTTTAAGATCTCTCAAATTAGTGCAGGTAGGATTTCTCTTCTTGATTTGTCTTCCAATCGCCTCTAATACATGGGTTTAAGTCTAATAGTCTAGTTTAAATATAATAGATTTCAACGTCTCCAAGGTATTTGACAACTAAGGCCGCAGTATGGGGTGTGCATTACCATGCATAAAAATAAATTTAGGCACTACAATTTCTTCTAAAGTCACGGTAACATATCTTAATTTATTTCTAAATTATGTATACATATATAACAAAAACATTTTCCGAATATATACAATTTTGAGAATTATCAATTCACGAGCGATAAAATCGTGTTTGAAATAGGATATTCCGTCCAACCTGGCCTCAATTGTGTAATGTTGTGTTTAGCTCTGGAGCCGCTGTGCAACAAGCGGCCGATCTCGGAGCAGTACTCGGAGTTCGACAAGATGAAGAAGACGGGCGTGCCGATGCCGCTGGGCGACAAGCCCATCATCTCGCGCATGGCCGACCGCCACCTCACGCTCTCCTGGCGGCCCTCCGTCCCCCACGGGCCCAGGTTCCCCGTCACCTACCAGGTAATTAATACAATCGGCCGTTACTTTGCGGAAATCGTTTATATTAACGACGTTGAAAATATATCAGCTAAGATCCGCGCAATTAAATAAAATAATGTGACTTACCTAGTTTCAAGATCACCTCCCGATCTTCCTCAGTTGCGTGCACTATCCCCGTTAGCACTAATCCCAGTACCACTGACAACGCATCTGTAGCCTTCTGTAGAAGATTAACGTTGTTCCTTGTCACAGATCCAGGTATTTTACACTTGGCGTAAACAAGATGGTTTATACCGCTATCTACTGAAAACCATAAGTGAAAGCCATTTTTCATAATCGCCTCTTTCTCTACACCTAAATATATACACATATAAATTGTTCCAGGTTGAGATGTGCGAGATGCCAGACGGCGACTGGTTCACAGCGCGCACTGGGCTAAGATCTTGCGTCTGCGACATCCGGAACCTGGAACCCTTCAGGGACTACAAGTTCCGCGTCCGAGTCGAGAACAAATACGGAGTGAGCGAGCCTTCGCCCTACGCCATCACACACCGCTCCCGTTTGGAGCCCGAACCGCCCAAATTCGTCCCCTATTTGGAGCCCGGCATCGATTTCCGTCCGGAGACTTCGCCCTACTTCCCGAAGGACTTCGATATCGAGCGACCCCCACACGATGGATATGCTCAAGCACCTCAATTCCTTAGGCAGGAACACGATTCCCAGTATGGAATCAAAGGCCATAATGCCAATTTGTTCTGGTTCGTCTACGGTTACCCTAAGCCGAAGATGACGTACCTCTTTAATGATGAGCCGATCGAGATCGGAGGCAGATATGATTGGAGCTACACCCGCAACGGACAAGCGACGTTGTTTATTAACAAGTGAGTATTTATTGTATATAATATTTTGTTATAGTTGTACTTTCTAATTTAATAATTTCTTTTCTGTTCCATAAATCTGTCCATAAAAAATAAATTTAATGTAGTTATTATAACTTTTATTTTCTAGATTTTATTACAATTCTTGTCTTCTACATCTCTAATACATTTAAAACATCTCACTTCTATGTGGATGGGAACACTTCAAGTCAGTTTCCCAGACTTTTTTTATATTTACAGTGTTTTCCTACTTAGGGTTACGTGGTAAACCAGTATTAAAATTAGAATTTGTAATTTTAATCGTACCACCACTAGTTTTCACACATAAAAATTAGTGTCTTATTTAGAACTAGATGATACCCGCGACTTCCTCCGCGTTGCTCACACACACGTAGTGCTTATAAAAATCGTTGTTTCTTAAAATTGTAATAACTTTATATTAAATGAAGATATCGTATTTTTTTATATAAGGGCCAAGTGCCTAAGAAATAAAACTGAGAAAACCTAATTGAAATCTATCCAGTAGTTTTTCCGTGATGCGCGCACAACTGCAAACCTCTATCATTTCATTTATATAATTATAAATTATTTCATTAGTTTTATTTATTTATTTAAATCAGAGTTCTTATATGCTTATTATAATTTATATAACAAATACTTGATTTAATTAATTACATACTTGTATGAAAATGTACAACTTTGACTGTAATAAGCGTCCTGCATCAAGAACTTTCACAATGAAACGTTTTCTTTTTTAAAAGCGAAGTTTTAAGTGCGAATTTACCACGTGCTCGGCGATAAGGGAAGACATCGTGAGAAAATTTGAATGTCTGAGGAATAAAAATATTTCAAAGACATAATTATTCGTAGTCCGCCAATACGCATTAGCGCAGCGCGACGGACTGATTGCTCCATAACCGTCTCCGAAATGAATTGTGCGTCCAGCAGTGGGACTGAATATACTGTAACGTTAGTTAACTAACTTTATGCAGGATGTTGGAACGTGACGTGGGCTGGTACGAGGCCGTGGCCACAAACGAGCACGGACAAGCTCGGCAACGAGTGAGGCTGGAGTTGGCGGAGTACCCGCGGTTCATCACCAGGCCCGAGGAGACCGTGGCGCTGCAGAGGAGGAGCGCGAGGATCGAGGCCAGGGTCACTGGAGTACCGTTCCCTGACATCAAGTGGTATAAGGACTGGCAGCCACTTGCACCCAGTAGTAGAATAAAGGTGAGTTAATTTTAATAACGTCCTTTGAAGACTTAAATAGATACCTAATAATTTTTTTACAGTCGTGTTTTAGGTAAAAAAGTTAATATTACAATTCGTTGCAGACGATCAAAAGTCCACAACAGGAATTCAGACATATACCATTGATTGTCTTATAGAGATATCGAGCCGTAGTTGCCACGATTGATAGATGGGATGGCAACTGTAGTTTTTATTATGTTTAGTGGTTAGTAGATGCTGCTGCCCATCTCCCGTTTAATTTCCCTCTGTCGCCTCTTACGAACGCTGCGCTAAATATAATCCGAAGCTCCGCTCAACCCTTCGGGGAAAAAAGCGTGATGCTATGACTATTGTACTAATTTGACCGTGAGGTGCGGGTGGTTAAGTAAGGTTATACATTGTTTTGGTTGATAAATAGATACTTAGTTGGGTTCATAATGGCTGAAATAGAATAATCTCAAGATTTTTTATCTCTAATGTACTACAGTTTTATAATGTATAAAAATCCCCACGGGACGATATGGGTAGAGATGGGTTAATATTAATATTTATCAGTATTAGCTAATATGAATATATTCGTGTAGTAATATTATAATACCTTAACTAATATTTGAGTATCAGTAATATTTAACTATGACCTAATAATATTATGTGTCACTGCCGTATTAGATTAGTGTTCAATAGACTGTATCTCGGTACTTAATGAATGATACAAAATTTAATACATCGTGTCGTGGTGTGGGATCGGAATAAATAAGAAATATCTCATAATAATTACTTTTTATTTGTGTTTAAAAAATCAATTTTTTAACTTTCTCTAATGGTAGCATAATCTTATCGTAATATTTTTCAACTTAAACTTGATAAGTACATCGAGTTATTTTCTGTACGAGTTTAAAAGGTGCTTAAAAAATATTGTGATTTTAAGTTTGTGACTTCTTATTCATTCACGTCCGTCCAATTTATCTTGTTTAAATTACTAAAAATCAGTAGCTTTGGAGAAGTTATTGCTATAATACTAATATGCTCAATATTTATATTATAATATTTTCATTGCAATTAATAAATGTTTTAAATTCAACTAGAGCGCAACGCATTTTATACCATAATAATAAGTATGCGTAATGCCGCGGCCACACACATCGCTATAACGCGAATATTCGCGTTATCGCGATGTATGTGGCCACATATTCGTGGACACTTCGTCACTTCGTGCGAAGTCGCAAGCACATCGGTTCGCTGTCGGTAAACTCTCGCACATCAAAGCGTTTTATCGCGTTGAACTTCGCTTCGTGCGTAGCGAACGTGTAGAATTAAATTAGGATTTACGACGTATTTTCGATAGTGAAATTTTTTGAAGTAATGAGAAGATAAATCATTTGATGAGGCATTTTGAATAAATAATGCAGGCGTCTAAAGCTGTCCCCTGTTGCCAAAAATGTAGTAAAAAAATATTATTCGATGCCATATAATAAAGAGCGACCGCGGTGTCCATTTTGTGTTTAGCGTGTGTTTATCGCGATAAACTATTAATAAACTTTACAACGCGCAGTGTGACTAGGAACCTTCGCTGTAGGCCGAAGGTGAAGTTTTACTGCCGGAATTCTATCGCGATGTGTGTGGCCTAGTTCGTGGAGTGAACGAATGCACAATCCTTATTTTCAGACATGCAGAGCTTAAATTTAAGTGTAATAAATCAAAAGAATATTTTCTTTCAAGTAAAATTGCCTTTTAATAGCGCCATCTACTTCATTCTATGGTTAAAGTCCTTTTATCGAACAAATATTGATTGACTCTCAAGGTGATACGTAAAATAGACGCTAGATGGCCGAAACACGACTAATTTAATATAATATTCTATCTCATTCTCTCGCGGGATAAATCCTATAAATGTATATGTTTTTATTGTCGCTCTTTCGTTTCATCGAGTTTCAAATCATAAAGATTCTAAAAAAGATATACTAATAAAAAAAGTCTTAAATACGTATAACTTCATGAATTACAGATGCAATTCATTGAGCCGGACACGGTCATCTTGGTGATACACGACGTCATATTAAAAGATGAAGGACTCTATTCGATTTCGGCGCGAAATGTCGCGGGCTCCGTGAGCTCCTCCGCCATGTTGCATGTCGAAGAGAGTGAACACGAGTACTCCACCAGGTTCGTACCATTCATTGATCTATTTGACTATTAAGTGATTATTTCTTCTCCTCCTCCTTCATCAGCCCGTAGAAGTTCACTGCTGGACATTGTAGGGCTCGGTATCTTACGTGGTAGAGCCACGCTGCAGCTATTTTGTGGTTGTAGCAGGAATGGGTCGACTCGACCGGGGAAGGGCCACGCTCTCACAGTGGTCTGTGGATCACAGCACAACACAGCTATTTACGCTGGTGCGTAAGACAGCAGCTTAATGATGTGTGTTGGTGAGTGTAGAGGCATTCCATCTTAGTCCTCAGGGGTGTCAACGCATTTTGATTCTTCGAGCCGGCCGTATTTAATTCGTGGCCGAAATGTAAAAAAAATCCTCCCCATGTCTAGAGAACGCAAGAGTTATGTCTTGAAGTTGAGTTACATCAAAATCTTTCTCTGTTTGCAGAATCCGCGAGCATCCACCGCGGGTAAAACCGAGCACGAAGCCGTTCGGAGACTTCTACGACATCGGCGACGAACTGGGCCGTGGCGTCCAGGGCGTTGTGTACCACGCAGCTGAAAGACTTACTGGTAACTTTATCTAGTAACACCAATGAAAGAATAATTACAGTCTTTATACACCCCACTGCTGGGTATAGACCATTTCTCATAACTGAGAGGAGCTCGGAGTAGGGAAGACACCGCTACGCTGTCCTTTAGCTTGTCGGTGGCCTTTACATGTCCTCAATATATATTTAATTGTATCCATCCATTATAGCCTATCAAAGTCTACTGCTATACATAGGCCTCTTCCATAGATTGCCTCATAGGAGAGATATTCGCTATAGCTACCACGCTTGGCAGGCGAATTGGCAACCGCAGTTTTCTTTATTTTCAAGTTGATATTAGGATGACCTTGCTGCCTATGATCTGGTTTGTTTCCCTCTGTCGCCTTTTCCGAGACCCACGGGACGATACCCTATGTATTGGATATTTCAATCACCGCCGCTACAAGGTAATTACAATGCTACGAAATGAGGTAATTTTCCAACTATCTATAAGATTCTTAACTGTTTTAATCGGTCATTTCACATATTTCCCAGGTCGCAACTACGCGGCGAAGATAATGCACGGACATTCCGCCTTGAAGCCGTTCATGAAGAATGAATTGGATATACTGAACCTGCTCAACGACAGGCATCTCATCCGCCTGTACGACGCGTACGAGCACGAGCACACACTCGCGCTGGTGCTCGAACTGGCTGCTGGCGGGGAGCTGGTCCGCGATCGGCTGCTTAGGTGCGTTAAACATTTATTGGGAATAATATGTCACTCAAAGGACCATATAACTTAACACTATATTAATATACGTGATATAGCCACGCTGCAGCTATATTATGGTTATAGCACGAATGGGTCAGCTTGAACGTGACCACACTCTCACAGAATACCAGAGTAAAATGACAACTTAATGCTGCTCTGTGTCGTATGGTGAGTGTAGAGAACCAGAGACCCTTTTTACTGGAAACGAGGCATTTCATCTTAGACCTCAGGGGTGACAACTCATCTGCATTTTGGTTCTTAATCGAGGATAAATGTAGATGTCTATTGGCCGCAGCATCTACTTACCATCAGGTGGACTGTGTGCTCGTTTGTCACCCTTATACTATAAAAAACAAAAAAAACTGACGTTAAGTGGTAGGACTTATTTTCTGCCTGATCGTCCGCCTAGGTATGTACTACCCTGTAATCTATTTCAGCTACCAAGCTTATGATATGTGTTCCGGTGTGAAGGGTATAGAGCCTGTATGATTTCAGGCTATGAGGCATTACATCTTAGTCCTCAGAGGTGACAACGCATATGTAGCCTTCTTTATTTGAAACCCTGCAGTAGCCACTTACCATTAGGTGGAATGTAAGTTCGTTTGTCAATTTAATTTTATTAAAAAGTCTGGCTCGAAGGACCAAGCAGTTATGACCCATATTAATAAATTCTATCTTGGAAGACCATAACTATAAACTAATTATTTTAAAATCTGAGTCATGAGAAAGTGATGGCACTCACAGCTAAGCAACTTTGCAATTTATTGCAAGTGTACAGCTTAGCGGTGAATAACAGCAATAGCGGTAACCACAGTAGACCGCAGACAGTGATAATTGTCTTAGAATACCTTGCAAGGTAAGTAACTGCTTTTTTAAAGTAATTTTAACATAAAATCTGGTTCGAAAGATCATTTAATTCTATTATCCATATAAGAAGGATATTTGCCATAGTTATCATAACACGCAGCGCGTGGTATTATTTGCTCTATTACCCTCTTAGAAATGAGAGGAAGCCTTTGCCCAGCTGTGGGACGTAAATATGCTGTATCTTTACTTTTTTTTACTAGGTCTCTATGCTCAAAACCAGTTTGCGCCCGGTAGTTGGATGTGTGTAGGTTATTACTATACTAATTCTACAATATGTTGCTTGCTTGCAGGAGCCAGGGTTACACAGAGAGGGAGATAGCAGGTTATATACGGCAGTTGCTGCGTGGACTCAAGTACATGCACGACAACAGCGTCGCACATCTTGGACTCACGGTAAGCACTAAAACAATGAACAGAAAGTTTGAAAGAGGAAAATTTGTTTATTTATCAGACTATTTATAGACTTTTAATTATAAAATTGCCAATGAGCGATCCGATTGTGAGTGGCTACTGCAGCCCATCGCCACATTTCAACTATACTAACAATATTAACGTCCCTTTCCCTTAGTAACAGTATGGTAGAGATCACCACTTTCTCAGGGTTTATTATCAATCATGTACTCTTTAGTAGTATAATAAACATTATAAAACAATTTTTGCTCAAAATATTTTCAACTTTTTGATATATAACCCTTCATATTTTCTGGGAAGGGGCCAAGAATTGAGCCCCGAGGAACCCCTATAGATACAACCGACTCGGAAGAACTATTCCCATTAATAACTTTTGTGTTCTATTATTAATTAAATTATGATGTAAAAAGTTTAAGCAAAATGTTTTTTACACCATAATGATGTAGCTTTTGATTAATGTCTCATGGTGAACACAATCGAAAGCCTTGGAAAGATCACAAAATATTCCCAAAGCATCTTCAGAAATCTCCCACGTACAAAAAATATGTTTAATCAGCACAACACCGGTGTAAGTTGTCCAGCGACCGCTTGTAAAAGCAAACAGATTTTTATAAAGCAATTTATTTACATTAAATAAAACTTAACATTTGATCTAAAATATTTTTCAAAAATTTTACTGAGCGTTGGAATTACAGAAATAATTCTAAAATTAGTGGGGTTCAATGTACTACCAAATTTAAATAATGGTATGACTTTACTATGCTTCATTAAATATATTCCAAGTGATTTGAATTTTATTAGAGCCAGTCTTAACTTTTTTTTTCTCAAATGTAAAGACTTGGCTGTGGAGCACACTTTTAAATATTTTGGAATATTGTTTTTGCATATTCCCAAAATGTAACACTATGATTATATGATCTTTCATTGTAAAGGTCATATAACCTTTGTCTACTCCTATCAATTCCTACTGTGACCTAGTTTTTAAACGATTTGTTTAAAAACTAGGTCACAGACTGTTTAAAGAGAGTGTTTTAGAAGTAAATATTATATTAAATCACTCGCTATATATGTATGTATATCTTATATTCGTATGGTTTATTTATCTTTGTTATTTTTACTCTATATTGCTACACCTACGTTAAATTCACACCACTCCATAGGTCCATTAAGTCCGCGCTTTGTATTATTTTGTAAAAGGGAATGCAATAAAAATAAATAAATAAATGACTTTCAGATCGGTGAGTTGTTGCTCTCACACGCGGGCAGCGACGAGCTGAAGCTGTGCGACTTCGGGCTCTCGCGGCGCATCTCGCAGAACAAGCTCGCGTCTCTGGACTACGGCATGCCGGAGTACGTGGCGCCCGAGCTGGCCGCGGGACACGGAGTCGGCTTCCCCGCGGACATGTGGAGCGTGGGCATCATCACCTACATCCTGCTCAGCGGACACTCCCCCTTCCGCGGCCACAACGACAGGGAGACTCTCACCAGGCAAGTCTTATTAATATTTATAAATAAACATTGTGACGTCGAACACCTCAAACTGAGAAGTCAAAAGTTCTTTTTGGATTGCTGCAGAACGTTCCACAGGGCACAATTCTCGGCCCATTCCAATTTTAGTCTATATTAGTCTTACTTTGAACAACCATGATATAATATTTTTTGCTGATGATACTTGAATGATTTTCAAATTTTGTTTAAGTTCATTCGTTTAAATACAATGCCTCAATTTGCTCGCATCGCTCGGTGCGGTATAAAGCTACTACTTAAAAAAATCCTCCCATCCGTTTCCTACTCATAAGCTTACACATCATATGACTGATTAGGTTAATTCTTTTGCAGATGCAGAAAATGATTACGTCGATATTTTGAGAAACGTATTATTCTAATGTATGGACTTTATAGATTAAGATATTATTGCTAGATTTTATACTACCTTGGAAAGTAAAGAATTTTTATAGAACAACAATAAAATTCAGTTGTAGACCACAAACTAGTGCGGTCCAAGTATGGAACCTTGGGGTACTTAGTCGAGCAGTTTTGGAATGTGCATTTTATATGATTTAAGTGTATTTTTTAATATTTTTTATGAACGCGGCTTGGATTTAAATTTGAAACAAAGTGTAGAACAAATTAAGGAAGTGGTTGTTGTTGTTAGTGTCCTATAGACTAAAAAAATCTTTAAAAATTACCTATTTTTGTCATATTTTGCAATATTTTTCTAAAACAGTACTAGTTGTCTTCGTGAAATGTGACATTTGCTGTCAAATTCCATACATAAGATTTTAGCCATAGACTTAGAATATACTAGCGTATAGACCACCTGACAGCCCGAAAAAGCGTGACCAATTTTGATTTGTCATTGTGTGCGTTAGCTAGTGATGTATATTTTACTTAAAAGGACTATCGAAAATGATTGTTAAGGAAGAAAAATTGTTTAGTGCATGAAGTTGAATAACTTCAAAAATTAACTGAATTTTACCATGATAGTTCTAAAATAATTAAAAAATATTCATATAACATGTTCCTGGGAATAAGCTGAACCTACCTGCTTTTTGTTGGATTTTAATTCAAATGTATAAAATCCCAGGTGACTTTACCGAAAACCTAAAAAAAAAACTCCCCAATAATCAGATCAGAATGTTGTATTTTCGAGCTATGATCTTTGGAGAAAAATATTTACTGCCGTGGGTAGTTTCCCCGGAAATTATTTTTTAACATATTGTTAATATAAATAGGTAGATACTTAACTAAGTATATACCTATTTATATTTTATAAAATGTTTTGATGGGAAAATAAAAAACGGGGACACGAAGTACGTAGTGACTGCTTTATTTATCACATAAGTATTACTTTTGATAATTACATATATTTAATAATTAAATACATTATAGAAGTTTATTTTAACATTCGATTTAAATATGAATGTAAAGTTATTAATTTAAGTAAGGAAACTTGTAAGAATCAGTTAAATAAGATTGCTCTGTTTAAAGGCCAATATGTTTATGAGGCTTCATCATGCTTCATGTTTATATTCTTTCATCTGTCCCTGGAAAGTATAAAGTAATAATAAATTTATTATCGTTTTAGCTGCATGAATTTTAAAAACATAATGATCTTAACAGAGTAAAGTGCACCAAGCGTCTGAGGATACAGATGCACTCTCTATTCTCTCAATCTCGGTATGTTAAGAAAATGGTCATCATTCATGGACTGACCGCGGCAAGTGCAACTTAATCTCGCAGATCTATTGATCCGCGCAGCTATTACTTAACCACGAGTTCCTCTTCTCTACGACTAACCCTGTAGGCGATGAACCACGCTATTTAAGCCCTCGGCACAATGTCGTTTGCCATCAAGCATGAATCGGGCATCGAGCGGTGTGGGTATCAAATACTATGGAATTTATTAAAGTTGGTAAAATTACCTTGCGTACATCCGCTAGATAAAATAAAATTATGTGTCTTACCTAGTTTGAAGAGACTCTTATAACTTTAATATAATGGATTTTCGCAAAGTAACGACTGATTATATTAATTATATGGAATTTATACTAGCGCGTCTCATGCGCGGGCGTCTAGTGGCGCTTCAGGAGCATTATTAAATATCTAACCTAACTACGCTAAAAGTTTTATCATTGTGACTTGGGAATATAATCTGAAGCTCCGCTCAGCCCTTTAAAAAATAGCGTGATGCTATGAATATTGTACTAGTGTGACCGTGAGGCTGTGCGGTTGGTTAAGTAAGGTTATACATTAATTTTGGTTGATAAATAGTTACTTAGTTGGGTTCATAATGGCTTAAAGAGGATAATCTCAAGATTTTTTTATCTTTAATGTACTAAAGTTTTATAATGTATAAAAATCGGTGTCTATTTTTATCTAAAGTTTTGAAAGTAAAATTTTTGAAGTCTTATTATAACAATATTATACTTACTGGTACAAATAATGTAGAAATGACTCCTTTTAATACAATTGTTTTTATTCTACTTTTTCTTTTATACTTCTCAAGAAAATGTTTGCTGCAAATTGTTGAGTTCTTCTTTGCATTCCAACCAACCCGTCCAATGAACCTTAACCACTTTTTCTAATTATAGAATCCGGAGGGAATCTGTTTGAAAAACGGCAAAATAAAATTACATTTTAGAACGCAAACCGAGGATTTATTTTCTTGTTGTGTAGGCAAGTCTATCGATTCATTATAAACATTCAAAATAAATATCGACATTAATTATGATATAGTTGAGTCAATCCCTAGCGTACATGTAAAATATTTTGTATAAAAATGTATTTACCAAATTAATGCAAATTATGAACAACGTAACTTTTTTCTTTGCAAAATATCAAAATTAACAAAATAATTGAATATATCATATATTTAAAACAGTATGTAACATAAATTTTAACCAAAAATAAACGCGTCATAACATTGACGATGTCTTGAGAATTTACCTGTGATATGTGAAATTATCAGGATTATTTCTATTATTAACAGCACACTCACTCACGGAACAATTAACCATTTTGGAAAAAAGTTACTTACTAAAAATAACCACTATTATACTTTAAAAAATTACAAAATATCTCGGAGCTATTTCTTGCGTGCCGAATTGTGCCGACCTGTCATTCAAAATCGGTTACAGAGTCATGATATTTGGTATCCTTTTCTATCTTGCATTTTTGCCATAAGGAATTTTTTTCTCCCTTGCACACTATGTTGGTCTATACGCTAGTATATCCTAAGTCTATGATTTTAGCCAAGCGTGGTAACTATCATCCCTATGGGGCAAATATGATCCCTATGAGGCAATTATTGGTTAAAAATTTTTTTATAGGAGAGGGGGCAAACGAGCATGCGATTCACTTGATGGTAAGTGACTACCGCCGCCCATGGAGAACTGTAACACCAGGAATTGCAGATGCGTTGCCGGCCTTTAATGTTTATAGTTGTACATTTGTTGGATAGTTACACACAAGTAGTGTTCCTTTATGTGGAGTTCAAATTGCTTATGATATGTTATAGAGGCTGGGAGGCATTGCATTTTAAGTTACCAAGGGTGACAATGCAATACACTTATTTACCAGTGCCCACAGGTTTGCCAGTCGGTTTGTAAGTGCCCACGGACTACAGTAACCACGTGCTTTCAGGTGGACTATTCCTTCGCTTGTTATTCTAATAAAAAATCCAGGTTTCAAATAGAGTATTATCGCGATCAGGGTGCAAGAGGGCAGGTGGGAGTGGCACGACGAGGAGTGGTGGTCGCGGATGAGCCGCGAGAGCCGCGACTTCATCTCGCGGCTGCTGGTGCTGGACTGGCGCGAGCGCATGCACGTGGAAGCTGCGCTGGCGCATCCCTGGCTCACGCTCGCCGACAAGATCTACCGCGACGAGTACATCATCAGCACCGACCGCCTCAGGAACTATTACAATCTATACCGGTAACCTTTTTTGATGTTTATTTATATTATCTTTCTAGTGCTTCGTATCCAAGTTAACAAACGGAATTCAATGTGCTACGGCGATTTTGCTGAAACTTAGGGTCACCATTATCCTAAATAATGGCGGCGAAATTACTCATTTAGTAACAATTTAAATTCAACTTAATTTGCTTCTGCATATGACTGAAATTGGTATACTTAACAAAAATTGGTAAACAATATCACATTTGGAGGCTAGTGCCGTCAACGAGTGAGGGATATGCCGTCTACTCGTTAGCAATAAATTAGCCGGCAATCTTCTATCGATTTTTTTGTTCATAATCTTCTTCCTCTTCAGCCTGCAAAGCAATAATGACTATATCTCAGTCTACCATATTTAATACGTCTGTAGAGTATATTGACAACCGACAAGGCGCATCCTTGAAAACCGTGCGTAGAGGAATTCGGAGTCGCACAGTGTCTCCAAATCGCGCATTCACTCAGAGTACTTGAGTCACATAGAGTCGCTTGAAATTGCGCAGAATATTTCGCAATCCCGCTGTCTCTCAAAGTTACACAGAGTTTCCCGGAGTTGCGCGGAGATTCCCTGCGAAGATTTTCCGATTTGCGTATGACTATACGCAAATCGGAAAATCTCCGCGAAGTCGTTAAGAAAGTCAATTTGTGTGCATAAAATGAATTATTTTAGAGCCATCTCATCCCGTGGATTGGATTAATTACGATAAGACTTTTTTCTTTTTTTCTTTTTTTTTCTTTTTTTATTTAAAGACCATTAAACAACTTCAACAGAGGATTAATAACTAATCTTAATCCTAAAATTTAAATTTAATGAAGCCAAGACCACCAGCCTCAGATAACAATTTATAGGATAAATTACAAAAGTGAGAGATGTGAAGGAGGACTTAGTACATATGCAATATTACAAAATGACATTAGTTGGAATTACTGAAACTCTAATATAAAATAAAATAAAGGAAATTTTTAACAATTTAAGTAGACAAGAGATCAGCAATATCGAACTATTTAAAAACATTACAATCTAGTTATAAACAACTAAACAAAAAATAAAACAGTTAAGATTTTAGTTTCGATTTCAAGCAATTATATAATATAATTTAATTATATTTTGATTTTGATTTTTTTTCTGTATATATCAGATTGAACACGTCCAAACGAGCTACAGTTAACAGTAACAGGGTGACGGGCTAGACTTGCAATGGAAAGCAGCGTAAAACCGCCGACCTACTCTTGACAGAGTCGATCGAATTTTATTCGTCGATCATATAACCGTACTCAGAATCGAATGGTTGTTCAAATTGGAATTATCAGCACGGATAACTTCAGCTGTCCGCCGCTAGTTGGCGCTCAAAATCTCAAGCGATGAGAATGCTTTTTCTAGGATAAATTTTAACTATTCACATAAAATAATATTTAAGAGGTATTATATAAATATAATATGCATTCTAAAATTCAAATTAATTACAGGGACTGGACCAGCAACGCACAATGCAGAACTTGGTTCAGACGTAGGCCACTGTCTGGTGCTTTCGATCATCCCTCGAAGATGGTCTACCCTCCTGGTGAAATTTACACTCCTGAAGGTATTGCTAAAGAATTTAATGTGTCCTTAAAAATCCATAGAATTAAAAGCTTTACTATGATAGTTTTAAGGTATATGATATAATAATGAATTAATCAACAGTACATAACACTTTGGGTGTCCCAAGAGGCGACAAGAGAAACAAATCACGAAATGGGCAACAGCGTCTTCCTAATAAGAACTAAAAATAAAAAACTGCGGTTGCCAACCCGCTTGTCAAGCGTGGCAAATATGGCAAATCCCCCTATGGGGCAATCTATGGGGCGTCCTATGTTCGGCAGTGGACTTTTATAGGCTGTGATCAATGAATGTATGAAAACATACTTTTCTACCGACTTCAACAGGAGGAGGTATTCAATTCGACTGTATATTTTTTATGTGTGTTACCTCATAACTTTTACTGGGTGAACCGATTTCGATAATTCTTTTTTGTTTGAAAGCTGATGCCTCACATGTGGTCCCATATGATCTGTCTAATAACTATTGGTCTGACCAATAGTTTTGAGTTCTTAATACTTTATTTTGAAGTCGGTTGTACAAATTTTTTTATTTTAAATTATTATTATTAACTTATTTTATATTCACGACCTTTCGAGCACTTTACAGTACCCATTGTCACGGGGGGTGGGGGAGGGGGTTTGAGGCGTTCGGCGTCCCAATGTTATATCGGACTAAAAAAAATAACCGTGTTTAATGTAACCACGTGCTCGTTATTGAAGGAAAACATCGTGAGAAACATGTTTTCTAAAAATATTTCGAAGAAGTGAGTTAAGCTGTAGGTATATAAGGTCACTTTAAAACTACAGTCCTAGCTACTTATATATTATGCGTTTTACTTTTATGCAAATGTATTAAGTTTTAGTAATTGCTGAGAGCCATATCTAGTAGTGAACATTTACGGGCCGATGATAAACAAGAAAATGACATTTGAAGTTAGTGCGCGATGCGATGCTAAATGTGGGTTAAACAGTTATTATAGTTCTGACGCGCATTTTTTTAACAGGACCCAGAGTCTGGCCCCTTGCCATACAAGAAGCTACGTCATAAAAGTGTTGTCGTCAGCATTTCAACCGTTCACAAATGGAATGCTACAGAACACGGTCCTGAGCCACCTGCATTCATCGATTTATTACATCTAGTGGGGGTCGTCTTACACTTTGCTTGTGAGGCTTTTTTATATAGAAAAAAACACAGCCGTGGACAAGGCTGTGGTCGGAGTTATAGCTCGCTGAGTGACCTTAAGCTTTATCATACCATAATAATGTGTAATTAAGAAGGTTAATACAATTGTAGGGTCTCCTGAACGGGAACGCTCTCCTCACGGTCGGCCCGCTCCCGATCTTAGCATACCGCATTGGGAACATCCCGACTGGGAGGTCTCCGCCAAATCCGAGAGCCAGTGAGTTCTATATATCTAGTCTTATATTTATTAAAATGTATATATTGTTAGAAATTAAAATGTAGAGCTACAAGAAAAAGCTTTAATCACACTTCTGATGTTAGTAACTATCCACAAAATTTACTATCAGAGACCATTCTGGAGAACAGCATAGAGTAATACAGTTTGACCAACCGTAACATGTTTCAGTCACAATCACACACCGGTGTAACGTGAACAACAAGACTACATACACATCTCAATGTACAAGGCAGCCCTTCAGGAACACGATCTTCCGTGCCTACACTAGTAGAATACCCCAACGGGCATAGTGACGACAGTGGGACTCGTACAAATAGCGACTGATCCCTTTTAGTCGCCAGCGCGATACTTTATACTGCTAGAACGAGTGGGAGATTATAGGTCTATTTTCAATTCTCAATTCAAATTCTCAAATCAAAATTCAATAATATTATCTCTCGATAATATTATTGATTGCTTTTGATGAAGAATACAGTTTAATTTTCTTATAATAATGGTGACAAATGAGACCTTTTTCAGTGGAAACAAAGCATTCAATTTTAGACCTCAGGGGTGGCGATGCATCTGCATTTTGATTCGTAATCGAAGATAGATGTAGATGTCTATGAGGCACAGCATCCACCTACCATCAGGTGGACTGTGTGCTCATTCGTGACTCTTATCGTATAAAATCTGGCAGTTAACAAAGAGTTTGGTGCGGTTTAGGTACCAGAACGGGCCGGACACGTACCTGCTGCAGCTGCGCGACGTGCAGTTCCCGGTGCGGCTGCGCGAGTACATGAAGGTGGCCTGCCAGCGCTCGCCCGCCTACACCGTCGGCCTGCACGACTGCTACGACCCCAGGGTCAGTCCCGCCGCTGCCCACAGCGCCCGTCTGCTACTCACCCATTCCCAATTTTTTCCGCTACTTTCCGCTAATTTAATTTTAACTTGCATTGACAACCCTAGCATCAAATATAGCATTGTGTACTAGAATTGGGAACCCTAGTATCACATATAATATTGAGTACTAGAGTTAACAACCCTAGTATCGAATATAGTATTGGGTACTAGGTTTAGAAACCCTATCATGAATATAATCTTCATCCCTATAATCTTTTTACTTATTATAAGTCAGTGCTTGACCACAATCCCACCTGGTGGTAAGTGATTATGTAAACCCTAAATGGTCCCACTATCTCATCATAACAAAAGCCTATTCATTATTGCCTTGAAGATACCTTGATTATATTCAGACGGAAAGACAGATGCTCGCAAATAAAAGTACAATTTCATACTAGGATTGAGAATTAAATGGAAGTATTACAAATTCTATCACGACTGTAAATTATTTTTTTTTGTCAAACTGAAGTAATAAAAGAATTTACAGTTCACCTGATGGTAAGTAGCTAACGCATTCCATCGACACGTTCAACCAATTTCAAACAATGAACATAGGTTGTCGTCTCTGAAGACTAAGATAGATTACCTCACAGTTTGTAATTATACTGGCTCTCTATATCATTCACATTGGAAGGCAGCAGTGCAAGCACTGATGTTTGGCGACAGAATTAGTAAAAGCGTGTGCATATGGATGGACTACTACGCAGAAAAAGAATTCACCCCTTCTATATTAATAATAAAAGTTATCATTTAAATATTAAAATTTAAATCCACTTCTTAAACATACTTTAGGTTTTGTCTGATCTACAACTATAAATATAATATATTATACATAAAATAAATTTGTAAGTTGACTCATAATAAATGGTGTGAAAATTTTTGACAACCCTAATTTTAACTTTTTAATTTTAAAAAGTTGAAACTATTATACATAATATGAGAGTTTAATAGCATTTTCAAAGTAAGAGTCATATATTCACAATAGTTCTTTTTTTCCCCTAGACTCCGATCATCCACGAACGTCGCCGCTTCACTGACATTATGGACGAGGAGATCGACGACGAGCGCCGCGAGAGGATCAACAAGTACGGCTCCGAGAGCTACACCATCCGCAGACTGAGGCACGAGCTGGGCACCAGACTCGACAGCTACGCGGAAGCCCAAGCGCTCATGGAGTCCAAAAAAGACGGCCAGTTACCCTTCTTTAGAGAGAAGCCTCAAATCCTCCCCATCAGAGAGGGCGAGCCCGCCCAACTCTCCTGCTACGCCGTCGGAGACCCCAAACCGACCATCCAGTGGTTCAAAAACGACATGGTCATCGCTGAAGGTCAACGCATCAAGATAATCGAAGACGATGATGGAAGATCGACCCTGAAACTCGACCCGGCCATGCACCACGACGTCGGTTTCTACAAAGTGGTAGCGAGAAACAAAGTCGGACAAACAGTCGCTCGAACGAGAATCGTAGAAGCGACCAACCCTGATGCTCCAGACAGTCCAACAGCAACCGATGTCTCCGACACGGAAGTACTTCTCAGGTGGAAACAGCCGAAATACGACGGCAACACCCCAGTCGTATGTTACAGCCTCCAATACAAAGAGGGCGACAGCGTCGATTGGAAAACGGTGGCCGAGAACATCGACCACGAGTTCTTCGTAGTCAGAGATTTGCAACCAGACACCAGCTACCAGTTCAGGCTGTCCTCGCGCAACAGGATCGGGTGGAGCGACAAGGGGATCCCGACCAACCTGGTGAAAACCAAACAAGCGGGTGCTCCGAAGATCGAGGTCACAAAGGCCATGAAACACTTACAACAGCTGACTGAGTCCGGACAAGAGATAGTATTAGAGGAAGAGAAGCCCAAATTGGACTACAGCACCGAGAATAACCCAGTGGACTGGTGTCCTGGCGAATCGTTCACGGAACGCTACACTTTTATTTCTGAGCTGTGGCGCGGAAAGTTCTCTATTGTCGTTAAGGGCATAGACAAGACCAACGACAGTGTAGTCGTGGCGAAGATACTGGAATGCAGGCCGGAAACGGAAGTTCAAGTGCAAAGGGAGTTCGAGTGCTTGAGGAGGCTCAGACACGAGAGGATATCCAACTTATTAGGGGCCTACCAGACCCCCGGAACCCCGTACGCGGCATTGATTTTAGAAAAGCTCCAAGGCGCCGACGTTCTGACTTACCTCTCCAGTCGTCACGACTACACGGAGCAGATGGTCGCGACCATAGTTATCCAGATATTGGACGCCCTGCAGTATTTGCACTGGCGAGGGTACTGCCACTTGGACCTGCAGCCGGATAACGTGGTGCTGTCTTCCGTCCGCGCGATCCAGGTGAAGCTGATCGACTTTGGATCCGCATACAGAGTCACCAAACTGGGCACCAGCGTTCCCCAAGTTGGAGAATTAGAATACAAAGGTATGAAATACAATCACATTTAAATTCTATACTAAGATCCCAGATGTTTCTTTTTCTTTGTTACCTCGCTGCGACGGAGTTTTAAATGAAGTCAATATTTTTGTGTGATATATTTTTATCAATAAGCTTAGCATAGCTCGAATAACCGACAACCGATGGATAAGAAAAGTTCCCGAGTGGCAGCCTCGTAGTGGCAATCGTAGTAATAGGCGTACCCTATACTAGATGTTAGTAACAACCTGATGAAACAGATGAAACACTAAGGTCGTTGATGGATGCAGGCGACTCAGCACCTTACTTTGTAGAAATCTATGGCATGTAATGATGAAGATGATGATGAAAATGATGATGTATGTGTACCTATGTCAGTTTCTTTGTCTGACCATACTTCCTAAATTAGCAACCTCCATTTAACAATCAACATCTTAATCGATCGATGACGTGATCATACACTAAATGTAGCAAACACGAACTATCAAAAACTTTTGGTCAAAACATTGGCTTAAAACATGTATCACGTATCTAACACGTATCGTTTTTGTTTGCTAAAAAGATTAAGATAAAAATATATAAACACAAAGGAAAATGTATGTATGTATGTAATGTATCCAATTTTTATAACCGAAAAAATTAACATTTAAAGAATAAATGTAAAGAATAAAGTAATTTCAAATTTAGAATTTTTAGGATTCGGGGCTTTAACTCTTTTATACACTATGCCTTAGCATCGATGTTAATTTTGTTTACCATAAGTTATGATTTTTACCCTTTTGAGTGGACTAAGGAATATGACTATCTCAACGTCGTCTAAAATCTAAATAGTTGCATTAAAAACTTCATCCCCTATTTGGCAGCCTTAAGAGTGGAATAATTTATTTCAAATGGCGAATTTATCGCGTAATATTATATTAGATTTTAAAAATAAGTAAAATCTAATGATTTCCGATTCCCTAGCACCGGAGGTGATCAACGACGAGCCAGCGTACCCGCAGACCGACATCTGGTCCTTGGGCGTGCTGACCTACATCATGCTGTCGGGCGTCTCTCCATTCCGCGGGGCGGATGATGCGGAGACCAAGCAGAACATCTCCTTCGTGCGGTACCGCTTCGAACACCTTTACAAGGAGATCACGCAGGTTTGTGATAGTTGCTCAGTGGGTATTCAATTCTGAGCATGATAAATGATAGATGCCCAAAATTAATTGTCATATTATTGAGCATGTTCATATTGTCACGATCATCACTATATTTGCTTCAAGAAACGCAGATTTGTGATACATACTCATTTAATAATAAGCTTATTATGGCCAAATACTCAAACGCCACTCAATTTTAAGATGTATTTAAGTCTCGTGGTGGCACAGTAACTTTGACCTAAATTGATAATTACAGCATGAGTCTTAACGGCATCTTAAAATTGAGCAGCGTTTGAGCATTTGGGCAGTAGTCATTTTTTACAACAAAAATAAACAAACCATTATCATTATTTTGTGATGTATTTATGTAGTGTTTTTTTTTTTTATAATATTAGAGTGACGACCAAAGCCTATATTTTGACGGTTCCGTGGCGCAGTGGCTTAGCAACGAATTGCAGAGCTTACAGGGGCCGCGGGTTCAAATCCCGCACGGAGCGAGTACTTGTATGGCCTACAAATTGTTCCGGGTCTGGATGTTTGTCCTTGTGAAATTTATGTATGTGCATGTGAAATTTATGTAAACTGCCCCCACGATACAAGGGAAAATCCTAGTGTGGAGGACTATCGGTTTTACTGCGATGTACCTAGAGGTTCCCCAAGTTGCCTATTAAATACACGTTCGCATGTTACTGTAATATCATAGAAAAAATTGTAGCCTACTGTTATGTCCCATGTCTAACAAAGCTGGTGTTCATACAGGAGGCAACCCGTTTCCTGATGTTCGTGTTCAAGAAGGTGCCCCTGAAGAGGCCGTCAGCCGAGGAGTGCCACGAGCACCGCTGGCTCGCGCAGTCCGACTTCATACACAAGAAGCGGGAGAGAGCCGTCTTCTTGGGCAACAGACTAAAGGTAGGCAATTAGATAGAACGAATGCAAGAACTTTATTTGACGGCTCCGTGGCGCAGTGGCTTAGCTTAAGTTGCAGCGTTGACGGCCGCGGGTTCAAAACCCGTACAGAATAAGTATTTGTATGGCCTACAAATAATTATTCCGTGTCTGGAAGTTTGTCCTTGTGCACTTTATGTTCGTAATCTGCCTCTACGATACACGAGAAAATCCTAGTGGGGGTAACGTTATTAAAGAAAAGAAAAATTTGATGTTACAAATTTGTATTTCAGCAACAAATAAGCATCCGAGTATGTCATGTAGTAACCACAGCGCTGATATTCTGAAAGTGTTCTTAGTAAGACTCACGAGCAGTCGCCAACATGAGTTTAGTCAATTAAACATAATAAACATTTAAAAAATATAATTAAATAAATAAGATAAAACAGTCATTAAAACTAAAATACAGTACTTATTATTTATGTAAGTCACGTTTTTTTTTTATTTAAGAGGGGGCAAACGAGCATACGGCTCACCTGAAGATAAGTGGCTACCGCCGCCTATAAAAGTTGATGAACAAAACAAAAATAATATAAATTTTTAGGAATAAATAAAACTAAATTAAATTGCAGTTTAAATTATAATTAAATTGGAATGTGGCGTTATGGCCTATAAACATGGCTGTAGTTAGATTCAAACCAAATTTTGATTTTACCAAGTTATATTTTACCAAGTTTTTTTTTTAATGTCCAAGTTTTTCAGATAAAATAATATAGTCTAGGTCACTCCTGGTATTGCTTTCCATCTGTTCGTAAAGTTTCATTACAATCGGTTCAGGCATTCCGAAGATTAGCTCGGACAGACCGACAGACAGACAGACAGAAACTGGGACAGACAGGCAAATATTTTATTATTTTTCTGTCTTCTACTTAATGGTATGCAAATAACCCCCTGAGCTGGATAAAAAACAGTTGTTTCGATATTACAGACAGACACTTCAATTTTATTTATATATATAGATGTAGATAAAATAATTCAAACCGCCGATATCACATAAATCTCGTATCTAACTCCCATTTATTCCAGGAATTCTCCGAAGAATATCATGAGAAGAAAGCCAGGGAAGCGTCACAGGCGGACACCGTAGCGACGGCTTTCGGCCAAATTGCCGCGCGGCATCTCACGCGCTCCAACAGCATCCAGGAGGAACTGCTCACCAACTTCTCCAGCCAATGACCAACTCACTCACTCACACCAACTTACCCACCCGCCTCACCACCTCACAATCACTATCAGTGATCACCAGAGTCGAAGTACGTAATGAGGGCTAATAATTTACCGTTCACCAGATGCCGCTAGTTAGGGCTGAGGTGAAGTTATTTGTTAGACAATGTCAACATAATTGAATAGTTGCTTTTCAAATAAAAGTTCGGTTTCTAGTGTCGGTTCCTAGTGTTACACCTTTATACAACAAAACAATGCCTCAGTGGTTGCTCTTTGATTTTTGGCACATTTTTTGCTCTCTTTATAATTCTTTTATACTTTAAGAATTATCCTCGGATTGGTATGTCCATTTTAATCTATTTAATATAAAATATAACATATATTTCAGAAAGAAACATCACATTTTCTATACCTTCCATGAAATCTGTCAAATGTTACACCTCATTCCAAAGTGGCAGAAATAGTTTTATTGGTGTGCCGTCATTGCCCTCATTGCCGACTAAAAATTATTCTCACTATTATAAGATAGGCTTTATGGTCACTTTTGTATAACAACAGTATGCTAGGGAATTAAAAAACAATTAATTAGTCCTTTGGAATAATTTAATATTCTAGTATTTACTTACCATTCAATTCATAATAAAACATGAACAAACAAAGTCAATGAACCAAAATCAATATGGAATGATGCTTTTGTACAGCCGTCCGTAACAACAAAATATTCATGAATGTCACAATATTCTAGTCAAGGAGGAGATTTTCAACAACTCGGTTTCTATGTTTAGGCTAATGTATTAATTGTATACAAATTTTTACTATTTATTTATTATTTACAATTGTCTATACTGATGCTTCGATATGAATGAAGTAATAAATGGCACTGATTTGATGTAATTGCAGTTTTATTTCATAATGAATCACAAAGAATATTAATAATACTATCCTGCAGATCGAATCCCAATGGCCTGTCTCAACAGTGACCAGCCATATATCTGCACAGGACAGGATTATACTGCCTGAGTGTATGTACAAGCACAGGTGCACTCTCTATTCCCTCACTCTCATAGTCCGATGGGACCGTAATCTGACACGATCAGAGAGAGAGAGAGATCAGGCGCAAGACCAACGGCTTTACGTGCTTTCAGAGGCACGGAGGTGAGACACCGCCAAATTAATGATTCCGGGCTGATACTGAGAATGTCTTTATATAAATACATACTTAATAACTAAGTTTGGTCCTATGAACCTGGATTCGAACCCGGGACCTCACGATCAGCAGCCGCGCTCACAACCACTAGACCAACGAGTCTGGCAAGAAAATAAATGTTTACATTGCCGTGTAGTTACGAACGTATGTACGGCATACGAATCATCAAGTAAGTAAGAAATAAGGTAAGAATTCATCACCCGATTCCGTCTAATGTGTGTCGTAAGAGGCGAATATGGGAAATTTCAGAAAGATTACCTTACTACAGATGTCAGTAGAAACTATTTTATTTACGTCGGGTGAAATGTCAGTTTACGCCAGTTGCAGTGTAGTGGCGGCGTAAGAATCTCCACTTCTCTATATCGTCCCGTGAGAGTCGTTAGAGACGACAGAGAAACTGAAACAGGAGATGGGTAGCAGCATCTTGCTGAATAATAAAAAAAATCCCACCAGCTTGCCAAGCGTGGCAACTATGACAAAATCCCTAAAAAGGCTTTGGATAGACTGTAATGATGATCATGTAGATGAGTCTAAAAACACCCAGATCAGTAACGGAAAGTAAAATCTTAGTTGTGTAGGAACAGTGAGAGAGGCCCATGTTCACCGTCATCGTTACAGCCTATTAAAGTCCATTGCTGAACATAGGCCTCTCCCATAGACTGCCTCATAGCGGGGATATTTGCCATAGTTGCCACGCTGGGCAAGCGGGTTAGCAACCGCAGTTTTTATTTTATTTTTAGTCGTAATTAGGAAGACGCTGCTGCCCATCCCCTGATTTGTTTCCCTCTGTCGCCTCTTACGACACCCACGGGATGATACGGGGTAGTGGATATTCTTACGCCGCCCTTACACGGTACACCAGTGGACATTTATTAGCTGTTGAAGATGAAAATTGGTAAATCCAATTGGGCATGCCCTAAGCGCATTAAAAAAATTACGTATAACATGATTATACGGAATTTTTTAAAGTAGTTCAAATACACATAAGTTTTCACTAATAACCTTATTATGCTTCCAATTTTCCGATAATTTTATGTCAAACATCAATTTAAAATAAAAGTTTAGAAAATCCAAAAGTGCACGACTCATAATGCTATTATGATCATCATATCATCATTCAGGTCACTCCATAAAGTCCAAGACGTATTTAAGTATAAATATTACATCCTACTTACTTTTAGTACGTACTACTATTATTTATTCTGCGCTTTTAAAATATTGTAATAAAAATATCTGATTATTATTATTAGGTCCTTACATATGAAATTAGCGTTTTGTCGTACTGACCACTTTGATCTGAAATATCTCCTCTTTGGTTAAGAATTTCAAATTCAAATTTATAAATTCATTTAGCTAGTACATTTAAGTTTTGAAAACAGTCATTCATATGTTTTTCCTCATTATTTTATTATTTGGCGTCGCTTATTACCGCACAATGGAAAACATGAAATATCGGTATATTTACGAGTACGAGTTCTACTGTGGCACCAGTGCTGCAGAAACAGCTCGAAGGATTAATGATGTGTATGGCGCTGGTGTCGCAAAAGAAAGCACGGTACGTTTTGGTTTCAACGTTTTCGTTCTGGAAATTTCGACTTTCAGAACCAATCCCGTGGACGGCCGGAGACCAAAGTGGAAAATGAAGAATTAAAGGCTATTATGGGCGGATCCATCACAAAGCACTTCAGCGATAGCTGCAGGCTTCGGGTAAATGATAAAACTGTATTAATCCACTTAAAGCAAATCAGGAAAGTAAAAAACTTGAACGATGGGTACTCATGAATTGAGTGAATCGAACTTGCAAACACGCGTCGACTGCTGTGTTACTTTGCTCAACCGACACAATAATGAAGGGATTTTAAATCGAATCATTACTTGTGATGAAAAGTGGATACTGTACGATAATCGGAAGCGCTCGTCGCAATGGCTGAACCCTGGAGACCCAGCCAAATCCTGCCCTAAACGAAAATTTACTCAAAAAAGTTACTTGTGAGTGTTTGGTGGACTAGCGCCGGTGTCGTTCACTACAGCTTTCTAAAATCTGGCCAAACGATTACGGCAGATATCTATTGTCAGCAACTGCAAACCATGAAGGAAGAACTAGCTGCTAAACAACCGAGATTAGTCAATCGCTCTAGGCCACTGCTGCTTCACGACAACGCAAGACCACACACTGCACAACAAACAACCACTAAGTTAGATGAGCTACAATTGGAATGTCTGCGACATCCACCGTACTACCGGACCTTGCTCAAACAGATTACCATTTTTCCGGAATTTGGACAACTTCTTACAAGGAAAAAAATTCAACTCCGATGCGGCAGTCCAAACCGCCTTCAAAGAGTTTATAGATTCTCGCCCCATGTTTTTTTTTAGTAAAGGGATCAATGAATTACCTATGAGATGGCAAAAGTGCATAGATAACAACGGTGCATACTTTGATTAATTAAATATATTTTACAAAAAATTGACTTTTATTCCTCCCGTACAAAACCCCAATTTCATATGTAAGGACCTAATATAATTAAGTATGTAAGAAATTTGGTTTTCGGATATTGTGTATTGTACAGCGATCTTTTGAGCCGCTGCAAACAACCGATACAGTGTCCACTCACGACAGCGATTGACGCCGAACCGCCGAACTAACTGAGTGGTGACGCAGTCTCTATTTAGTAAAAATAAATTCATACAAGGCCGCTAAAACACCGAAAATTTAGACATTTCGCAGCCGAAAAAATTAATTATTACTAAACTAAACAAAATCAAACTGCCATTTACATTCAATGGCTTCCCATGATAGATGAAGAGTTTTAAAATAGATTGAGTTGAACAATTGATATTTTCAAAAGTTATCGTGTTTACGAAGCCATGCGGACTTGATAAATCCACACCATAACCTTTTTATGTAAAACATTTATCTTTTTGACAATGAGCTTTTATATCACTTATATGTACAATATGATTGCTAGATACGATTTCATGCGACAAAACGTTGGAATCTTAATTTTTAGGCCCTAGTAGAACATACCTGCGCGCTAGCGCTTACGGCATGCAAAAGCGCGGACGAAAAATATAGCACTGTCAATCTGACATTTCGCTTCCCATTGCGCACTAACTTCAGGTCCGTTGTGTAGGATGTGCGAAAAAATCAAATAAAACATCCACTTAATAAATATTTCTTTATTTTTAACACGCTTTTATTAGTGATTTTCATCCCCTTCAAAACGTCTGATTGATTTGAAACTTCGCACACTTATCAAAGACCGATGACAATGCAATAATTTAAATAGTTTGTCCCATTATCCTTGCCAGGATCTTCAGGATTTGCGAATAATTCATAAAACAACTACGATATCTGCCAGTTCAATCTACTGTAAGCCGCGTAAAAAATAGAAAATAAATAATAGTTTAAAAAAAACTAAAATAACACGCTTTTGTAGATAACCGATCTAAAAAGTAGAAAAAATTTTTTTACAATATTTTTTTTTAATGTTAATCACTATTTTCTTATTTTAAACTTATTGAAAATTGTTTTCTACACACTTTTTAGTTCTGTTATCTACAAAAGCGTGTTTTTTTAGTTTTTTTAAACTATTATTTATTAAATTATCAATTTTATGTCGTAAGCCCCATTTTGTTGATAAAATTAAACCTAAAATGGCGGCGTACCACAGACTTTTACGGAGTGAAATTATCAGTAAAATCCAATCTTATTCTTATGCTGCGCGTATAGATTTAACTATTGTTATAAGACTAAGACGATATAGGGTTAATGTCACAAGCCTTAATTTACATGTAGATAGATACAAATCTATATTAAATGAAGTTCATTCAACTGTGTCCTCGTAACACCAAAACTACTGGACCGGTTTAAACAAATGAGGTGTCATGCAAATTATATCTTTGTATTCAAATACCTAAAGAGCTGCGGTGGCTCAGGAAATGGGCGCTCACCTTATTTTTACGAGAGCACACCGAGTTCATTCGCCGAACTTGAAATTTTTAAGTACTAATACTTGCTCAGCGGAACAGAAACATTGTGTTGAAACCAGCACGTCCGAGAAACTAAAATATTTTTTGATGTCAAATCTGCTTATTGAAGCGTCACTTTTAGGTTCCGTACCCAAAGGGTAACCAACGGGACCCTATTACTAAGCCTCCACTATCCGTCCGTCCGTCTATCTGTCTGTCAGCGGGCTGTATCTCATGATCCGTAATAGGTAGACAGTTGAAATTTTCATAGAATGTGTATTTCCGTTGCCACTATAACAACCAATAAATTAAAAATTAAAGTGGGCTCCCCTACTAGAAACGTGTTTTACGATGGTACGGAACCCTTCATGCGTGAGTCCGACTCGCACTTGACCGGTTTTATTCCTCTTCCATTGCCTTAGATGTAAGCTCCAAGTCTAAGAAAGGCCTGTGCTCTACTGTGGGACCTTTGCAGGTTTTTAACTTTATAACTCACTGATAGTAAGTTTTAGGCCTAATTCGCACGAGAGTTAAAAAAGCGTCGCGTTAAAACCCGGCGTTGGCACTTTTAAAACGTTCTCGATGTGATTGTTAATACGAACGCTTTAAAATCACTCTTGTCTCGTTTCTCGCTTCAGTAAGACATGGAAATGGTTTCTGCTAGATTACTAGCAATAGCAATTTGTGTTTCTAGAAGACGAAAGAGAAAACAAAAGGCATTCTGGGTACGTATCCTCTGCATGAACAGAGATACTTAAAAGGGCAGTTTGTGACACTGTACGAAGATTTGAGGCAATACCCCGGTAAATTTTTTAATCATTTTCGAATGTCTATAATAACATTTGACGAACTGTTGAAAATAGTGGGGCCTAGAATAATACTTCAAGATACTAACATGCGTTTGGCGATACTACCTGTACAACGACTGGCTGTTACATTGAGGTAAGTAAAACAATAATAACAAAATTACAAAGTAAGTTTTAATTATTAAAAACTTATTTAAATTTGACAATCATCTGGAGACAAGTAAAATTCTTCTGGTGAACTTATATTGATCGGGCTCTGAACCGTTGTTGAGCTTGATGGGTCAGTGTTCGATGGAGATGGGCAAATATTTGGGTTGAAAGTGGTAAAAAGGCTTTGTGCTGAGTGTGGCCTAACACTTTGTGTAGTTGAATTAGTGGGGCGATATTGACGATTCTCTAAAATCTTAATTACTTTCGATGGATGTACAGGATTAACGGATGAAGATTGATGCAAAGACGGTGTTGAGTGTGACTCCGAGTGCTGCTGATACATATCACGGGCTTGAGTGGATGTTGGTTGTGAGTGCTGCTGTTGTGTGAGTATAGATGGATGTTGGTTGAAGCGAAATGTTAGAATTTCGGTGACTGAAATATGATCCCATGTTTGGTGATTGGTTAGGCTGACTGATGTATGTATTATGCGACCTATTTGAGAAAGTGCGAATTACGTTTGATATTTCGATTTTGGCTAACATTTTGTTATCATCGTCCATCTTTTTAAGTGATGGAACCAGTGATAAACAGAATGTTTTATCCTCATCCATTTCAGACATTTCATTTTTGATAGCCTTTAGAACATCATCCTCAAAGGATGATGTAGTTTTATTTTTCTTCTTTGGAGTCTCTGAAACATTACGAGTGGCAATTGATGGTCCAAAGGGGTGAATTTTCAATATTCGGTGTTGACGGGATTTCAGTATTTTACTCTGATGCATTTGTTGGAGTGCTTTAGTTTCCAGAAGTTTTGGCATCTTTGACGTGTGGAACTAGAAATAGTAATTCGTAGTAATATCTATTTTTTTTGCGCCTTGTCCTGATGTAACAACGCCGGAAGTTGTCCCTTAAGTGTTTCCACTTTGCTTATATGTATTTGCCTGAAAAAGAAAATATCTGAACGTAAAATCGATAATACCTACGTGTGCCAAATCACCGAAGTTGTATAGGTTACCAAAAATACACGAGCCCAATGCTCCACTACGTCCCATAGTGAGCCAAATTGATTCACCAACTTACAGATCGGCTCAACACTTAGCGAAAATACTCTCACCGCTCAGGGGATATACAAGAGCACACACAAAGGATTCCTACCATTTTATCAGCGCGATTAAAGACCTACATCTGGCAGACAATGAAACTGCACATCAAAACTGACCATAATTTTGATGTGCAGTCTCTGTTCACATGCTTACCTGTTGAAGATTGCATCTCAATTGTAACTAGAAGGCTGGAAGAAAACAACATGCCCGTAGAATATGCAGTGAATATGTGTAATTACTCAGACACTGCCTTACATCTAGCTACCTATTGTGGATGGAAGAGTTTTACAAGCAAATACATAGTGTGGCGATGGGCTCACCTGTATCTCCCATTGTCGCCGATATATTCATGGACGACTTTGAGGAGAAAGCCCTGCTTACTTCTCTCGTAAATCCAAGACTCTACAAGCGGTACGTAGAGGACACTTTCACAATTCTACCTTTAAATAAAGTAATTGCATTTTTAGACAATCTTAACTCCAAAATTCTAAAATTCAGTTCACAATGGAGTTAGAGGCAAACAATTCTTTAGCTTTTCTAGATGTGTTAGTAATTTGGAATCCTGATAACACATTGAGCCACACTGTGTATAGAAAAAAGACCCATACAGATAGATATTTGAACGGTGATTTGCGAATCACCGTTTCAATATCTAACTGATATATAATAAAATAGCTAACTGTGAAGGATGGTGGTGCGCCACCATCCTTCACAGTTAGCTACCGTGGGTAAATATTTGTTTCAAAGAGCACAAGGGATCTGTGACAGTAAACACCTGGCCGCCGAGCTTTAACACGTCAAGCAAGTTTTGCACGACAACAAGCTTCGGGTCCCACGCCTACGTCACAGTGAACGAGTGAAGCCGGCCACAGTCGAGCGAGTGCCTGCTGTACTGCCAGTTGTCTGAGGTGTCACTGACAAGATTGGCTACATCTTGAGGCGTGCTTCCATTACAACATACTTCAAGCCGCCGAAGAAGATTAGTCAGTTTTTACCATCGGTCAAGTGTAATGTCCTCTGGAAGATGCAGGAGTGTACAAGCTTGATTGTGAATGTAGTCTCTCTTATATAGGACCACAAAACCTCGTTAAAGAATACAGATTCCTTCCAAGGATGATTCGCGAGACTATTGAAATCAAAAAACATCCTAATATCAATAGAGAAGATGGCTTTATAATTTTAATCTGGAGGTAACCTTGGTTAACTATGACATTGGGACGTCAAACATCTGAGCCCCCGTGACCATGGGTGCTGTAAAGTGCTCGAAACGTCGGGAATATTAAATAAGTTGTATATCTATTTGTATTAATTGGCGATGAAGCCTTTGCCCTATCTAAACATGTTTTACGACCATATCCGAACCGCAACTGGACTGTGCAACAACGTGTTTATAATTATCGACTAATACGAGCACGAAGAATGATTGAATTCAGTTTTGGTATTCTACCAAACAAGTGGATGATTTTAACAAGAGCTATAGATCTTCAACCCGATCGCACGATATCAGTAGTTAAAACATGTAGCGTCCTACACAATTTTGTAAGAACTAAAGATGGATTCCAACAGTCCAATACAAGGTCTACAACCGACAGGTCTAAGAAGTAACAACACGGATCTGGAAAACGTGATTATTTTGCTAAATATATTACATCGCCACAAGGTTCTATCACTTCTATCCCATGCAATACCAAGTTATCAATAGACAGAATGGTAACTAAAAAGAAATGAATATATAACTATTTGATTAAAATAAATAAAGTACATTATTTACTTACATCGACTAGTTTTTACCTCATTGGTGAGGGTTTCCCAGTCCTCTGAGAGTTTTTTGGTTATGTCCTCCCAGGCATTATTTTTTATAATTTTATTTGAATATAATTGAATAATCTGGCAATGTTTTTGCATAAAGATGTGGACGAGACTCCACCTCTATAATTAACACTTCGGGATCTACAACCTACGACGTTCTGATGACATAAACAAAAAAAAAACACGTGCGACTGCTGAGCGAGCGCACGGTGCACAAACAAAGATGTCCGACTGCTGAGCGAGAGCGCGGCGCCCTGAACGCAGCGCCGGCGCTTTTTTAGCGCTCGTGTGAATAATAATAAGAAGTTTTATATGGTCTATTCGTTTTAACACCCAACTCCCGGCGCTGAAAATACAACACTGCTCAATAAAAAAAGCGTCGCGTTTTAAAAGCGCTGACGTGTGAACATACGAGGGGAGGTCAAAAAGTTCGCGGAATGACAGGGAAAGATAATGAAATGAAACATTAAACTATTTTTCCTTTTCAATGTATTCTCCCTTAACCCTAATACATTTATTAGATCTGTCAAATAACTTATTAATACAGTCTAAAAAAAAGATTTATCCTGGGCGTCAAAATAGGCCGAATTTGCCGACTTCACTTCATCATCGTCTGGTCTGGGCTGTAAGGTGGGTGGCGCAGTTGTTCAAAACCGCACCGGTGTGAATGGCAGCCGTCGCAACATGGCTTGTGGGCACGGGCGCATTGACGTGTAAAAGGAGCACGCTTTATATAAGCTTTCTTCGCCTTTTTTCTTTAATAGCTTCTTTTAATTGATCTAGTAAAGAAGCGTAGTATTCTCCCGTTATGGAAACACCACGTTCCTTATAATCAATCAAAAGGATACATTCTGTATCCCAAAAGATCGTCGCCATGATCTTTCCGGCCGATTGAGACACCTTATACTTCTTGGAGGGGGTGTGCCTTTTTATGCCACTGCATCGACTCTTGCTTTGACTCAGGTTCATAATGGTGAACCCAAGTTTTGATTATATACCAGAACTTCCTCCCTTTGCTCTCCACAGCGGTCCAAAAACTCGCGACAACTTTCGACGCGCTCGTGTTTTTGATGCGCAGAAAGCATTCTCGGAACCCATCTTGCACAGACTTTAGTCATACCAAGGTGTTGATGTAGGATGTTTAAAATGGTTGTTTCTGATACTCCAAATAATGCTGAAAGTTGTTTTATCTTTAGCCGGGCATCTTCCGATACAAGTTTTTCAATTTTTTCTAGCGTGGTAGCCTCAACCGGCCGTCCAGGTCGGGGGTCGTCATCGATGGAGTCTCTTCCTTGTTTGAAAAGGGCGTGCCATTTATAAATCATGGTTTTCCCAGGAGCGGAGTCCGCATAAACAGCTGACATCTCTTGAAAAATGGTTTGGGGGTCTTTCTTTGTTTGGTGAGAAACTTAATGACGGCGCGATATTCAATTTTCGCCATAGTGGCTAGATTCTTCCCGATTGACTTGTTTACTCGTTGATAACTCAAAAGCTAATAACCCGATTAGGCTGAAACTTGATATATATACTAACAATGAGTCACTCAACTAGCGCCTACCTGGATGAGTAAACTCACCCTCGCCAACCCTTTTTTTACATGGGGAAATGCCTACACATACCCGCGGGGGCAAGGACGGGTTATGTCGGACTCGCACCGACTAAAACCCCATGGTGTTCCACCTTCGCCGCATATTGGCAGGGCCACTGGAACGCTTTCGCACACATCCGCGGCCCCACCTGCGCTGGCTGCCCCAGGGCGGCCCCTCCTCGGGAGAGGACTACTCCTCCCCCATCTCCTTCTCAAGTAAGGCGCACCAGAACACATGGCGCGCCCTCCTCCGCTGCCTCCAACTTCACATGCGCAACGGACAGCCCCGTGTCCACGTCCCGTGTACGATTGCCAACTTTTATCAAACAAAAACAAATAGTATAGTTAAAATTAATATTTAAGGAATATCAGTCTTAAAATATAGTAGTTACGCCTACTATATATTTTTTAGAAATATACCCTAATATAGTAGGATACCAACAGTAGAGTTTGCAACCCTAATCAAAATAGACACCCTGAACAATTTGAGTTCTTGCCGTAAATCTTCGCTCCAGGCGAGATTCAAGCTCAGGACTCACGGCTCCTGTAGCCTGATACTAAACAACGAGGTCAGAATAATAACATAATGTATAATAATTTGAAAGTAGTTGTTAACAGTGATAAAGTTGTATTTTAATGAAAGGATTTTAATATTTATAGATGTTGAGACGTTTTTAAGGCGGCGCTGTCATCGTGTCGCACAACAAAACTAACTGAAGCCTAAATAATCACGCTATCTAAGTTTCCGAACCACCGGTAAATTATAAAGGACAGTTCCGTACAAGAACAATATAATAAAATAAAGTTTTTGCCAACTGGCTCACAGCACTAACATCACACAAAATAAATCGGAGAACAGTTAATTTGTGAAACAAATACCAAACAATAGTTAGTAGAAAATAAAACAAGTTTCCAGATTAAAACACTTTGTATATTACAGAACAGAATATAACTAGTATCATATTTAAATTCATTTAAGGTTTCACCATTTTACACATTTAGCTTGTACATATGAAACACAGTCGCTAAATTTGTCTCAAGCAAAAGAACATAAAATAGTTATTTACTATTACAGTAATTATAAAGTATTAAGTATTATTAGTATTTTTTTAAAGTATTATTCTCTTTAGATTATAAAGTATTTGATTTATAATTTGTGTATATATACAAGAACTGGCAAATGCCTATATATTTTTTTAAATTCATCAATATTTTCATCACTTTTCATATATTTTTCATATAAATAAAAAATTTAGCTTCGGGAAGTTTCATATGTACTTAAATCGCTGATGTATTTTATTGTATCGCAGACCAACAATGAAAGAAAGACGGAGCGCTGCACGCATTTCTAGTGATGCAAAATCCTAGCCAAAACCTTGCTCAACTTATTGAAAGAGCACTCACTCACGTACACACATGCATCTATAACTTAAATTAAAACATTCAAAACCACCGAAACAAAAAGAGCTGATGATCTTCAAACGGCTGAACAGATTTTCTTGAATCATAGCTAAGAATACTCTCGATTCAGACACCTTTCAAACGAAAAAAACTTTATCAAAATCGGTTCATTCGTTCAGGAACTATGATGCCACAGACAGACAGACACACAGATACACATTACAAACTTATATGTTATTATAAGTTTTCCCTCTGTTGTCGTCGGGGTTAAAAATCATTTGAAACTAACATCCTGGTTTAGGTGCATATGTGTTGTGTTCAGAAGTGAACTTTTAAGCGCTGATAATGAAAGAAAGAAGAAAGATGTGTAAGTGCGTGTCAAGAAGTTGAGCATGGTTTCGCCATCACTTGAAATGCATGCTGCGCTCCATCTATCTTATTTGTTTGTCTGAGTATTGTATTAATAATGACAACTAGATTTATGTATTACTGGTCTATTTATAAAGAATATTACTATTTTGTAATCAGAATTAAATACATAATATATAATGGTAACTCTGTAAAGATATTCAAAATATGCCAAATATTATATCTGTAGGAACCAATATGATTTTACACATTATTTATTATATAATAGTGTTTCAATTTAATGAAAGAGATGAAATGCTATGGTGGACACAATTAAATTTTAAACAACAGTGAAATATTGTGCTGCTAATTTATACAGGAATCGTAAGAATACACAGTTCTTTGTGTACAAAAGAGACAAGCCTGACCGTCAACAATATGGACCGCAAAACTCACAAGTTTGGGTTTGCATCTGCTATTCGACTATTATCGTAAAAAACCCCTAGCTCAAACATTTTAAGATTATTTTGGGTAGTTAAGTGGATTATTAGTAATGATAAAAGCATTGCTAGTATTCTTTATTTAAAGAAATATGGTTGCAGCAAAAATTTTTATTTGTACTATCATGTCTGCGCATACGCCCATCACAATATTGTTCACAATATTAAATCTTTCCAAATAATTATTAAAATAGGAATTTAACCAAATATTAACTTGCAGATTATTAAAAGGCCAAATTAATAAAAGTTTTGCTTTCGCTCGCTGTAAGTTTCACAGTACGCGAGCAACCCGGGTTCGATCCCCGCCGGCACCAATGAAATTGTTACTTGCAATTTTAAGTGCTGATTTACCACGTGCTCGGCGGTGAAGGAAAACATCGTGAGGAAATCTGCATGTCTGAGAAATAAGAAAAAAAATATTTTGAAGACGTGAAGTTCGCCAACACGCATTGGGGCAGCGCGGCAGACATTTCCTTGCCCTGAAACCCTCTCAGAAATGAGAGGAGGCCTGTGCCCAGCAGTGGGACGTATATAGGCTGTAACTTTAAATTGTTAACTTTTGCTTTCAAAATATTTTATTTTCTAATAGCTATGGCCAGTATGTATTGCAATCCCTCGCCTTTGTTAGAAACCTTCGCGGACGCGTGCACAATTCATTATAAAATTGAAGTGACAAACGAATTTACAGTCCAGTCCAGTCCAGTCCAGGTACGTCGCTCCTGCAACCCATGGACACCTGCAACTGACTTAAAACAAAGGCTACAGATGCCTTGTCACCTCTTAAGACTAAGATTGAATGCCTCACAACCTGTAATTATGCTAGCTCTTCCTAACCTTTCAGAACGAAACATAGCAGTGCAGACACTGCTATTAAGAGGCAGATAAAGCAAAGAGTGACACCTATCCAGAGGGACTCTTGGGCAGAAAATTAGCCCTACCACCATGAATAAAATTTCATTGTAATGGGTTGACTCGTATACGAATTTATAGAAGACAAACAAAAAAAACAGACATTCATTTTTGAACAAACAAAAAAACACAAACAAACTCATTAAAGTTTCATTGTAATCGGATGAATTGTACAGGAATGCATAGAAGACAAGCAAATAAACAAATATTCATTGTTTGTATGTATTAGGTTATATTCATATAATTCAAGCACTATAAAAATATAAAAGCAGATATTCCACCATAACCTCTCCGACTTTCATCTTGTATAATTTTTAAGGCTTAACTTATATATTTATGCATACAAAAACACATCAGCGAGCATGAACGAAATTATATCACCATCCAAGGAGTATATTCATTACGTTTATTCTAAAAAATATATCATAATGGAAATGATAATAGTTTTAAGAATAACCCCAATATCTCTACTTACAAATTTGTTAAAAATTACTTAGATATCCACATTTCTCATCTCTTACCCTTTGACATTGCTATGTATTCCTGTACTTTAATTTGAAATTGTGTTTTATTCTGTTTGTACATTTCTGCTGCTTCAATGTTGAGAGGGTCTTCAAAATTGAGGAGATCCTGAAAATTATTTTTTTAATTAATATAAATTCAAAGTTTTAGTTACAGAGCATTGATGACAATGTATCCTAATGAAACCTCTTGTGTGAGAAATTAAAAAAATTGAGAACATTTGAAGCCCACCAACAGGCAATAAGCCCACTAACAGTCAATAGAGTAACGCTCCTGCACATAACCTTCACAATAATGAGGGGGCCTGTACCTAGGTATAAGACATGTAGTAAATTTTCATACACATTAATTAAGTCAATGGACACCATATCTCGGTGGCTGCCTACTCTTCACTTTAGTTTAAAATCTAAAATTTCCTTTTTGTCACTGAAGGGTGCAATGTACAATTTAAATATAGGTGCAATATACAATGTACAAATTAAAGCAAACCTGTACATTCAGGTATAGTAATAATATTACAAATTATATTTGTTACTAGCTGGTACCAGGCGTGTTGCTGCCGCGGAAGAAAAAATTGATAGAATTATTGTTTTAAATTTGGAAGTTATATTGTTTAATTAGGATAGAATATATTATACAGTTTAAATTGACAAAGTTTTACCGCAATATAACGAACGGTATGGCAGCGCATAAAATACGAACAAACAAACATAAACTTTTATATTTATTATGGTGATGCAGCATGTTTTATATTTACAATTTAATAAAAATAAACAAGTGAAGTAAATGTTTTGAATTATTATTGTGAAGGAAAATATATAGTTATTAGTAAATTTTAGTTAGAAGTTATTTCTTAACAAATCTGGCTTTGGGCACAATTTTTATTTAATAGTAAGTCAGTAATATGCATTTATCTATGAAAATATAGCCAATGAAACTGTAGGGATATGTTTGCATATAGCAACACCTTGAACATTAATCAGTTCAGTTTAGGCAACAGGAATTCACAATGAAACAAAACTGCAAAACATATTACTCTTCTTCAAGGGTAGTAAGATATGATGTCACTAAAAAGTAAAGTAAAGTTACAGCCTATATACGGTCCCACTGCTGGGCACAGGCCTCCTCTCATTTCTGAGAGGGTTTTAGCTCAAGGAAATATCCACCGCGCTGCCTCAATGCGTGTTGGCGAACTTCACATGTCTTCGAAATATTTTATTTTATTTCTTAAACATGCAGGTTTCCTCACGATGTTTTCCTTCACCGCCGAGCACGTGGTAAATCAGCACTTAAAATTGCAATTAACAATTTCATTGGTGCCGGCGGGGATCGAACCCGGGTTGCTCGCGTACTGTGAAACTTACAGCGAGCGCTAACCATCTGAGCTACCACGGCTGATGTCACTGGCCCACGTTAATGACAACAGCTGTAAGTCTAAATCTAATATATAAAATTTATATTTGTTTGATCATATCTTATGTCATCAGATATTATTTCATCAGATTGCGCTAAAACTTTGTCAACTTATTGCTTGCAATTGCGCACAGGTTATAGGCACTGTACAATTAACTTAGAGTAGGCGGTGCACATATTGTACCGACAAATTTATTTACAGGTTATATATCATTCAATTTCAATGAATGTATTATCATTCCTAATTAAACAATATAAATCTTCCAAATTTAAAACAATATTTCCATAATGATTTCTTCTGCGGCAGCAACGCGCCAGGTGCCAGCTAGTTTTATATAAAAATATACATAGGCTTAATCTTGTTTTATATAAAAGTGAAATTTATAAAGCTAGGGAGAAGTAAAATTCTGGAGCTTGCCTTTGCCAAATGGTAAGCTATTTAAGCTTTATGGAATACAACGAAATATGGTCATGGTCATCGATCATAGTCATAGTCATTTATTCCATAGAACAATATTACCTAGTATTTTAAATTTATTACATGGATAAAGACTAACATTTGCATGCAATTATCTTAAATAAACTTAGAATCGAATAAAATTTAAATGTCATTTAACAATCATTGTAAATTAATTAAATACTTTTCATGTCATAATAGATTATAAATTATACAGCTACAGCACATAAACAATAAAAATTAAGTTTATTTTTGTCATTTAGGTAATTGTCGTCAACTGAGTAGTAGCTTTTTTTAATTAATAATGATTTTAGTTTATTTTGAAATTTGTGGTGGCAATAAATAGTTATATATGAGGTAGGCAAAGAATTAAATAGTCCAATGGCTTGATATCTATTGCTGTGGCAAGTTTCTATTACAATGTTGGTGTAATAGAAATTTTTAAATCTTTTCGACGGGTCATTTCTCTCTTTTTCCTTTCTTCGTATGTTTCATATTTGTGAAAGTTCTTTACTAAATAAGTAAGTGAAACTAAGATATACAGAGAGGGTACCGTTAATACGCCAAGATTTCGGAAATGTCCCTTACACGACTCAATTTGTGGAATACGTAACATGGTACGGATCACTCTTTTTTGTAATACAAACGCTACCTTGATGTTATACTTATAACTGTTGCCCCAGAACATTATACTATAACGTAGTTTATATTCTACTAGAGCAAAATAAACCAATTTAAGCTGCTTTAACGTAACGTCTTCTCGTAAACTTCTTAAGGCATTGCATGCTGAACTGATAGTAGATTCTAGTGCTTTAATTTCCTTCTTCCAATTCAAATACCAGTCAATGTGGATTCCTAGAAATTTAACTGATTCAACAGAGTCAATATTTATACCGTCAATGTTAATGTTTATTGATTCTTTTTGTCTTCCTGTAGATTTGAAAAGTATTGCGTATGTTTTATTTGTATTTAATAAACTAGTGGGATACGGGAAGTAAAGACTGTGTAAGAACCTCCGAAGGAGGCGGAGTTTTAGCCGAAATAAGAATTTTAAATTTTTGGTTTTGGCCATTTGACCCCTAGGAGTGTAATGAGAACTTTTGCCCTATTCGACCATGACCCCCATGGAATCCTCTAGAAGAATTGTAAACATGGTATTGAATTAGATTAAGGTTTATAGATTAAGTAAATAAAAATTCTTTTATAAATATTCATTTAGCGTGATGAAACTTATTTCCTACTTATAGTAAAATGAAACAATTAATATACCCAAATATTGTGAAAAATTGGGATATTTTTGTTAATAACTTTTTACATTGTTAATATATTAAGAAACCTTTATGGTATGCTTATAGACAGCTAAATTACCGATATAACAATGTACAGTACATTAGCGTATAGAAAAAAATTATAATTTAAGACAATTGTATAGTGAAAATGTTAAACAATAAAGAGGCAAAACGGACAATGGCAAACGGCTCACTTTAAAGTAAAGCTCGAGTCTACCTTAGGGCCTCGTGGCCCAGTAACATTGTAGTAGCTGAAGTGACTAGTAGCAGAACCAAGTAGTAGCTGAAGTGACTAGTAGCAGAACCAAGTAGTAGCTGAACATAGAACATAATGACTAGTAGGTAGTAGCATAGTAGCTGATAATAGCAGCTAGTAACCAATGATAGTATTAGCTAGTTGTACAACATAGTAGCATTAAGCATTAGCTAGTTATACAACATAGTAGTAGTAAGTTACCACCGAACAACTTAAAGAAATAGTCAACTGAAGAATATAGTGACCAACCGATAGTTAACAACCGATATAGAACAACCGTAGTTGACCAACCGTATTCAACAACCGTGGTCGATAACCAATAGTCAGAAGATTTCCACCGAACAGTTGAGCAGTCGAACCGCTGGCCACTGCCTTGCCATTTGTATTCTACAGTTCGTGCATTTTGATTGGACGTCAGTCCACAGTACCCCAGCCGTACCCACAAAGACGGCAGAAGAAGTATCCACCGAAACCTATAGGTGTAGGACGTGAGCGACTGGCGGAGTATCTTCGACAACATTTACTCCCGAGTTTCGCCCGTCCGACACATATTTTAACATTTAATGACAGAAACCTCTTTATCTTACTTGATACCCTAATACCTTTAGTGATCCACTGTAATGTATTTTTTTTGGACCTATTTTTCTCGTTTTTTCCTTCATACTTATGTAAGTCGACAATTAACCTTATGCAATTATTGAGAAGTTAATATAATAAATTATCATAAAATAACTTACAGTGAAGAGAGAATTAAGTCCCCAAACAACATCTTTAAGTCTTCTTGTAGGTGCCCATCCATGTTCATCTACTGATGTCTGCCTAAGCAAGGACAAGCAGATGTCTCCATCAACATTTATGTTGGGATGCCAAAGCCTTGTCAGACATTTCACTTTGGGAGGCTAAAAATTTTTAACTGATATAAATAATCTTACAAAGGTATAATTTCGTAGAGCCATGCTGCTACTATCTTATGGTTGTAGCACAAATGGGTTGGCTCGACCGGGGTAGGACCATACTCTCACAGAATAACAGCATAGAATAGCAGCTTAATGATGCTGTGTTTCGTATGATGAGTGCAGAGAGCTGGAGACCCTTTATACTTGTAACAAGGCATTTTAACTTAGTCCTCAGGGGTGGCAATGCATCTACATTTTAATTCTTAATCAAGGACATATGTAGGTGCCACTTACCATCAGGTGTACTGAGTGCTCTTTAGTAATCCTTTTTTTATAAAAAGGTACCAGCTTGTAGTGGTGGAGTAAGAGAATCTACTACTTCATATCATCCGTGGGTGTAGTAAGCGGTGACAGAGGGGAACTGGAACAAGAAATGGAAAGCAGCATCTTCCTGATAACAACTATAGTTAATAATAACTGCGGTTAGCAATCCGCTTGTCAAGCATAGCAACTATGGCAAAATCTCCCTTATGAGGAAATCTATGGGTTCAGCAGTGAATTTTTAAAAGGCATTAAAAATAGCACATAAAATAAGAATTCTAAAAAAAAGGTTATAATAAATTAGACGATTATTTAAAATATAAGGATGCTCTTACAATTATTTATTGTCGGAGCATCTTTATATTTTAAATTCCTAATCCCGATCCAAACAGTTACAATTTCACCTTGTAAAATATATTATAAGTACTAAATTGTCACTGTAGGGAGAAACATAGGCTACTTATGGGTTTCAATGCATCTGTATTCTGAGTCTTAATCAAGGATAGATGTAGATATATGTTATATATATGTATATTACTGCAATCTAGGCATTCCATCTTAGGCCTCAAGTATGACAATGCATCTGCATTTTTTAAAATTCTGAATTAAATACATTTAGTAGATGTCTATCTGACCACCACCCGTGGGCTGCGTGCCTGTTTATCACCCATAAACCATTAAAAAAATTCTTGCCACTTCTTATGACAAGGTCTCCCGCAGTAGAGACTTGTCGAAGTGATGGAGTAGCTTTTTTTTTACTTATAAAAAGTGCTTTGTAAAGGCCAATTTTGAATAAAAATATGTTGACTGACTGATGACTTTCATTAAAAACTAATAATTAAAGAGTGGTATGAGATGCATTCTATAATACATTACTTAAATAAATCAAGCAATATTTACCGCCATATTATAATCTTCAGTGACGAACACACTAAATTTAAACTTGCCTCCAAGCCAGTAACCTTCATCGGGAGTGACAGTTAAAATGAACTGATTCAACGTGTTAGGGTCCTCAAAATGCACTGAACACGTTGTAGGTAGATTTTCATTCATCTCTTGTACTTCTTTTACTAATAATTTATCTCTCACTGATATCCTTTTAGGTGCATCCACAGTAACACCATTTGTAGTCTCAGAATTTTCTTTTTTTAATTTTCTATTAAGTGTTATCATTTTATCTTTAGTAACTAAATTATTAATACACAAATTTTCTCAATTTTGAGGCATCTGTCTAATAGGATAATATAATAAAAATAGTAATTGTGCGACATACAAAAAGATCGTTTTTTGGGATGGGTGCAGCCAGGTGCAGCCGTGAAGCTGAAGCGCCGTGAAGTTTTGTTTGATATGTCAAAATTGTCAATTGTCAACAGTGTTTCCACTATCAGGTTTTCATTTTGCCCTAGATTTTTTTGACAATTGCCCTAATTACTTTAAATAAGTCTCCGAAAATCCTTGATTTAGGGCGTAAAATTTAAAGAGTTAGAAATAAAACAAAAACATAATTTTTTTATTTTAATAAAGCGATTTTCTACGATCATAAATCGTTTATTACTTAGGTAGTAAGCAAAGCAATTAATCAAGAGAAGTAGACGGTACCGGAAAACCGTATATCTTTAGTTCCATTTCTAAAAGCTATTATCAATGGTAAAAGTTCTTCCGGGTCACCTGTACTAATGGGTGTCCCTCAGGGCTCAATTCTCGGCCCATTCCTATTTCTAGTATACATTAATGACTTACTTTCCCTTGTAGGGGATAATCATGATATAGTATTATTTGCTGATGATACATCCTTGATTTTTAAACTTAAACGTCAATCATTTAAATGTGACGAAGTGAATAATGCTATATTAAAATTAGTGCATTGGTTTAACGGTAATAATCTATATTTAAACGGAAATAAAACTAAATGTATTAAGTTTACAACAACGAATGTTAAAAATCTGGGTACCAATGTGTTTTTAAATGGGGAAGAACTGAGCCCTGTTGAATCCGCTGTTTTTCTTGGCATCACTCTTGACGCTTCAGTGGGGCCCCATATATCCAAACTAGCAAGCAGACTAAGTTCTGCAGCCTATGCTGTAAAAAGATTAGGGATCTCACTAGCGTCGAGCCAGCTAGATTAGTTTATTTCAGTTATTTCCATAGCATAATGTCTTATGGGATTTTGCTATGGGAAATGCAACTGATTCAGAAACTATTTTTGTTTTACAGAAGAGGCCATTAGAGCTATTTACAACCTAAAACCGAGAGAGTCTCTTAGAGATAAATTTAAAGAAATAAATATATTAACTTTGGCCTCTCGTATATTTACGAAAATTGAATGTATGTTCACAAAACAAAAGTAGATTTAGTAAAAAGTGATATACATTCTGTAAACACTAGGAACAAACACAAGCTAGTGATACCAGTTTCTCGACTCCACAGAGTCAGTAATTCATTCTTGGGGCAATATATACGCTATTACAACAAGGTCCCGGAAAGTGTACAGGCTCTCTCTATTACCAAGTTTAAATGTTTTGTTAAGCTGAAACTGTATAAAAAGGGTTATTATAGTATAAATGAATACATGGTTGATAATAACCCCTGGGAATGAGGTGGTCGCTTCCAAGCAGTTTCTAAAATAAATTTTGTACTTAAATAGTTTGTACAACCATTAATGTAAAATTTACTTTAAAAAAAAAGTCCCGCTGGGTTTCTTGCTGGTTCTTCCCAGGACAGAGGTTTTTTTTTCGAACCAGTGGTAAAGTGAAAAATAACTTTCAATAAGAAGTACACATGTATATTGCATAAAAAATGGTTATTATTATTATTATTATTATTAAAACCTTATTACTATGGTTCAGGTGTCTACTTAAGAACTATGATTTATTACCACATTTTGATATAATGGCTATCTGTTTAACGTGTTTGGCTTTTTTTTTTTGATGACATATCACAAGTAAGGTGGTAATCGCAGAGTTAACAATAGGCTTTAGTTTCACTTTTATCTGATCGTTTCAGCCAATTCTTGAAATCTAGATTCTCCAACCAAGAACTTTTAATTTTTTGCACGTATTTTTTTTCTTTACTTTATGGTACTTTGTCTGTGTGAGATGTCAGAAGAGAAGATGACAAAAGAAATCAATTAACTCATTTACTTATAGTAATTTGTCGAATAATAATGTGTTAGGAACTTCGGAATAGCGAAGTCTATGATAAAATAGTGTTACCACCTTTACATTCTTTTTATTATTCAATGTTACCCCAAATTCCCCTAAATCCCTAAAAATATAAAATAGCCCTAAACCATACTTTAAAAGAGCGGTTTCGCCCTTAAAAAGCGAAATCGCTTTTTTGTTTGTCAGATTTCAACTTTTTTTTAATTTATTACATGAGCATAGATGCAGGACCCTTTAGTCAAAACATTAAAAGTTCGGTAGTGTAGTGTGGTAGTGCAAAGTCAGGAATTTGCATTTAGAAAACCAAAATTAGGGCTTTTAGGTGCTAATTAGGTGCCAAGTTTAAAAATTAGGTGCTATAAAATTTTCACCGCAACGAACTGTTAAAATTTGCGTTGCTAGCAAAACGTATCGCTAGCAACGCCAGTGGCGGCGTAAATGGGGGGCGGTGGGGGCGGTCCGCCCCGGATGCCAAGCACCAAGGGGTGACAACGACAACTCACTCGCACAGTCAGAGAATACTTACAGAATAATTACTCTGCAAAGACATACCAATAAATAAATAGCTAACTAATATAGTATCTACCTGCATACACATATTATATCTTAATATGTATCGCAATATTATTTTTATTTACTTTCGAACATAATTTAATGTCCTAAATAAATGAGTTCACCTTAGGTCGAGTGAGTAACGCGATCCAAGAAGCAACAAACACAGTCAATCAGTGATTTGTTTTGATAACCGCCGCATATTCCCAAAGTACCTTTGAACTTCATTGGAGTTTCTCAGATTCATCGTAAGATGGGGCTATTCTGAGTCTGTTCCTGGTCTGTTCCGAATCTAGTGCTGTGTGTAAGATTTTTTTAACTATTTGTGTTTCGATAGCTTAACGTGAAAGAAGGTTTTCAAAACTCAAGTTAATAAAATCTTACTTAAGGTCCACAATGAGCCAAGCGTAACTAACCAATCTCCTCCATAAAATGGAATATCTATCAAAAAGGTCAAGAAAGTAAATTTTGATAACGTAATAGAATATTTTATCTTAAATTTTACCCCCGCGTAGTGGCGGGTAAGAATATCCACTACTCCACCTACTTCCCGTGGGTGTCGTAAGAGGCGACAGAGGGAAACTAGGCACAAGAGAGAACAATGAGCTGAAGGTAGGTAAATTCGGGATAGGGCAAGGGAACCCAAGTGGCCGACTTCATGGAGAAAGAGGGACTCTTTATGATGAAATCTTTCTTTCAGAAGCGGCCTCACAGAAAGTAGACCTGGTCGACCCCAGACGGTTCGACAAAAAATGAGATAGACTTCATTACGACGACTAGACGGCAACTGTTCAATGATGACTCAGTGATTGCGAGGGAAAAATGGCAGCGATTACCGAATGGTGAGAGGCGGCACACTACACCTAAGTAGCAGTAAGCTGGAGAGGTCACATCTAATGAAGCCAACGCTCTGTTCCCCTCGTGCTCTAATCCAAATCCCGAAAACTTTCAGCTTGAGTTACAAAATCGTTTTCAGTGCCAAGTTCGTGGAAACTGTCCATGCGGTCGGAGCTGAGTTTTGCTAGACCCGTCACAGAAGAACACAAAAACTCACCGATCACACTCTAAATCTCATGGCTGTTAGACGGGAAATCAAGCTGCAATGTTCAGTAGATTTGATAGCATACAGGCAACTGAATAGACATATTTCCAAATGCATGCGGCGGGACTTACGCAACTTCAATACAGCTCGTATTAAAGAAGCGAATAGGCGGAATCAGGGCTCCAAAGTCTTTGCCAGAGATCTGTCTGCCAGAAAGAGCCAACTGTCGAAGCTGAAGACCGAATGTGGCAGCATCGTTTCCGGGATACCTGAGATTTTGAGTGAGATTAAGAGGTTCTATGGGCAGCTGTACACGTCATCGTTGGAGACACAGGTAAGTGTGAACAGCGATCCAAGATTAAGTATTATCCGACACTATTCCGATGACATCCCCGACGTTAGTCTGAGCGAAATTAGAATGGCTCTCCAGCACCTTAAAAACGGCAAGTCCCCGGGCGAGGATGGAATTACAGCGGAGCTTCTGAAAGCGGGTAAAAAACCGGTGCTTGAAGTCCTTTAAAAGCATCTTAATTCTATCCTCCATGATGGCACTACTTCGGAGGCGTGAAACAGAAGTGCGGTGTTCTTGTTCTTCAAGAAAGGCGACAAAGTTCTCCTGACTACAGACCGATTTTCCTTTTAAGTCGCTTCTACGAGGGTGACAATGAAAGTTCTTAGAAAATAAAAAACTGAACAAACTAGCAAGTTATTAGTTTTATTATATCTTTTAAAAATAGTGTCCGTTTACATCAATACATAGCTGCCTCCGATGGAGCCACCGAGAAAAGCACTTTGCCCACTCGTCCTTAGGGGCCTCTTCGACGGCATTTTGAAACGCAGCCACTGCTTCCTCGGCGTATATAAAACGTTTTCTCGAAGTTTTTCTTTTATTTTCGGAAATAAATAAAAATCGCAAGGTCGGGGCTATAGGGTGGGTGATCCAGTAATTCCACGTCTGACGTCGCCAAGTAGTCGATTGTTTGCTTGGCGGTGTGCGACGAGGCGTTGTCGTGGTGAAGGAGGATCCTACTGTGAGGTCGTTTCTCCCGAACTTTTACTAAGACAAGTGGCAAACAATTGTTAGTGTACCACTCTGCAGGAACTGTTTTTCGATCCTCTAAAACAATTGTTACGTAATGAGCAGTCCTTCCGAAGAACGAGGCCACCATCTTTTTTCCCACGCTTCGACCTCTCTTCACTTTAGTTGGCAACTCCTCGGAAGGAAACACCCAGACAGCAGACTGTCTCTTAGTTTCAGGATCATAACAATAAATCCAGCTTTCATCACCCGTAAGTATGTCGAACACAGCATTTGAGTCACCTCCGTTAAATCTTTGAACCATTTCACGACACAAATCAACACGACGGAGTTTTTGGGCCTCTGTCAAATTATGAGGTATCCACCGGGCACAAAGCTTCCTGAACGCTAAATGTTCATGGAGCATTTTGTGCATTTGACTCATACCGATGCCTAAGCTTGTCCGAATCTGCTGATAAGTCACCCTTTTGTCAGTCTCTATCATACACCGCACAACACTGATGTCATCTTCATTCGTCGCCGCACTCACGCAGATCATCGGTGAGATTAGTGCGACCACGTTTAAACTCATTAAACCAGTTGTAAACAGTGGCACGAGATGGGGCTTCATCGTGAAAGGCCAATCGAAGGCTATCATAACTTTCTTGTTGACTTAAATGACATCGAAAGTCATAAAAATCATTGTACGAAAATTTTCTCGCGTTAAATTCATGCTGACGTGACACAAACAATTTTCAATTTGCCGCCAAATCGTAAACAAATGACAAATTAATAAAATACATACACAATAATATTGGCAAAGAGTTCCATTTTCAAAATTAGAACTTATTTTTTTATTATATCGTTTACAAGTGGCCAGTTCTAAAAACTTCCAGTGTCGCCCTCGTACTTGCTGTTTTAGAGAGTCATTACGAATCGGCTCGCACGCAGACTCGACTATCTCCAGTCTCCCAAACAAAACAGTTTCCGAAAAGGCTTTAGTACCAAAGACCACATACCCTTCGGTAAATTGGACAATCTGCCACTTTGTCTTGCATATGTGAACTATGAGAAAGCCTTTGATTCCATCGAAATTTGGACGGTGCTACAGTCACTTCAGTGGTGCCAAGTTTAGTGTCGGTATATCGAAGTGAAGTGTTTGTACAGTAGGGCTACGATGACTGGCCGAGTACAGAACCAGAGTACGAAACCTATCCAATTGCAGAGAGGTGTAAGACAGGGTGAAGTTATTACCCAGAAAATCTTCACCGCTGCATTAGAAGACGTTTCCAAGCTACTGGACTGGAAAGGATACGGTATTAATAACCATAGCGAGTACATCACTCACCTTAGATTTGCCGACGATATAGTCCTTGACAGAATCTCTAGTGATTCAATGAACTTAATAGTGCCTTCCACCGGATAAGTCTTAAGATGAACATGGACAAAACAAAAGTCATGTGTAACGTCCATGTCACACCTATGCCGGTAGTTGTTGGGAGCACTAAGCTCGAAGTTGTTGACTCTCGAGTGTTTACCTGGGATAAATATTACGACTATGTAAGTTCAACTTAGACCGAGTGGTCAATTCGAGATTCAACTCGGCTGGGCAGCATTCCGGAGATTACGACACATCTTCTCGTCAGGTATACCTCAAAACTTGAAACTTGGTCTTTAACTGCTGGCCGTATGAAGAAGTTCAAGGTCGCTCAGCGAGCTGTGAGAGGGAGATATCCGCAGTAGAACCAAAGTAACCACCAAAGCCCAACGGATTACTGAGCTGAAGTGGCAATGGGCCGGCCATATAGCTCAAAGAATCTACATCCGATTGGAAAGCAAGGTTCTCGAGTACTCGAGCCTCGTACCGGTGGGCGAAGTGTGGGGCGGCTCCCCTCAAGATGGAGTGACGACCTGGTTAGTCATGCAGGAAGTGAATGATGGCTCAGGACTGTGCTTTGTGGCATTCTTTGGGGAAGGCCTTTGTTCAGCAGTTGACTAGTGAAGGGCTGCAATGATAATGATGATGAATAGAATAATTTAGCTAAATAAAGTCTGGTAAGTATGATTAGCATTTTTTGTTTTATTTGGGGGGTGCTTGATATAAAACCGCCCCGGGTGCCAACCCACGCTACACCGCCACTGAGCAACACAATGAAGTTATTAGTGATACGATAAATATTAATAGCAAGGAATAAAGCGCTAATTAGTTGCTGCAAGTATAGGCAATGACAAGGCACCCCTAATAAAAATAAAGTCGTTATTCAGAACAAAGCAGATGCAAAATTCAGATTTTCTGAAAATCAGAATAGAATCAAAATTGATTTTAGAAAAAGTCCAAATTAGGGGCTTTTTTGGTACTAATTAGGTACCAAGATTAAAAATTAGATGCTCTAAAATTTTCACCGCAACGAACTGTTGAAATTTGCGTTGCTGGCAATATGTATCGCTAGCATACGTGCGCACACGGCGCCGCTAGGCTTAGAAGTGATATCGCTAATTTTTTTTTCTGAAAGTGTATGCTGTTGGCACTGCGGCCTTTACAGCTTCATCAAATTAGACTAGTAAGCGAGGACCTACGAGCTATTGAGAGCAACAATTCTGCTGGTGGCGAGCGCGGGACTGCAGTTTTGAGGCACCTCAACCCCTACATTTGGAGTGAGGATCCTTGAGATAGGAGGGGGGGCTCGATGTGATTCAAGGGCCCCTCAGAAGGAGAAACGAACCTCGGCTTGAACCATTATCGCAATGTGGGTGATAGCGCAAATTCAGGCGCGCCCCTTAAATACTACCTTGTTCCCAGCTTCACTACTATTTTAGCACCCAGCTTACACGCGCGACGCACATCTCTTCAAAACCTGCGTACGTCCTATTATGACATATACTGGTGTATCCTTTATATAAATTCCTCTTTTATCCGATTCACAGGAGCTCCTTACTATGTGAGGAACGCGAATCTCCATCTCCACTGCGACCTCGACATGCCCACCATCCATTCGTATCTTAAGGAATTATCCTTATGATACTTCCATTCGATAAAAGAGCACAACAATCCGTTGGTGAATGAGGCGGGCTCGTACTCCCCAGAGAGGGATGCTGCCCCCCACAGGAGACGTCCCAAGAACGTTCTTCTTGATCCCGACGACGAGATCACTTCCATGAATAGGTCGATCCCCCCCCCCCTCCACAGAAGAGGGAATCCGTTTGTATAACATTAACACACAAACACATTCAGACACTACACTAGTACAGAACACTAGGAAACACCACGTTTGCCGGCGAACGCGTGGTCACGGACACATCTCTTACACGAGGTTCAATACCCATGATACGGGACGTTTTTAGTTTTGCGACCCGTAACCCACACCGCACAATGATTTTTAGAACATCTTAATTACGTGTATAGAAAAAGACCCATACAAACCGATATTTAAACGGTGAATCCCACCATCATCCTTCACAGTTAGCTACCGTGGGCAAATATTCATTACAGAGAGCACGAGGGATCTGTGACAGCAAACACCTGGCCGCCGAGCTTCAGCAAGTCAAGCAGGTTCTGCACGACAACAAGCTTCGGGTCCCGCGCCTACGTCACAGTGACCGAGTGAAGCCGGCCACTACCATATGCCTGCGTGTGCCTGCTGTACTACCATATGTCAGAGGTGTCACAGACAAGATTGGCTACATCTTGAAGCGAGCTTCTATTAGATCATTCTTCAAGCCGCCGAAGAAGATTAGTCTGTTCTTACCATCCGTCAAGTGCAATATTCCTCTACAAAATGCAGAAGTGTACAAGATTGATTGTGAATGTGGGGCAAACAAAAAGATCAATAAAACCCGCGTAAAAGAACACATAGCTGACGTGAAGCACCAACGTTCCGGAAGTCTGCAGTTTGTGATCATATCCTAGACGGCCCCGCCATTACATTAGATTTGATAAACCACAAATTCTCGCGAAAGAACATCGATTCCTGCCAAGGATGAAACGTGAGGCTATTGAAATTAAAAACATCCTAATTTCAATAGAGAGGAGGTTGGTACTACCACCTGCTTGGGATGCTGTAATTAATAAAATTAAAACTAAACCAAGCATACCACTGCAAGACTTCAAGACACAGTAAGTTCATTCTGCGTAGATCGGACCAAAATTAATAATTAAAAAGCTGAAGGTACTCCGGTTAACTCTGACATCAGGACGTCAATCACCTCAGTCCCCGTGCACATTCCCGTCACATTTCGTGCACTAAACTATTTTTTTACCGCTTCCTTAACAATCATTTTTCGATAGTCCTTGTAAGTAAAATGTACATCACTAGTTAACGCACACAATGACAAATCAAAATTAGTCACGCGTTTTCGAGCTGTCAGGTCGTCTATACGCCAGTATATTCTAGGTCTATGCGTAACGACATGTGTTGAATATTTTTTCAACGGCACTACACGATCAAACTTTCACGACAAATGAATCGCATTCTCGCTCTTCTGATTGCTCGTGTGTTTCGTACAATTACCCACCAGCGCGAACTCGGGTTAAGCTGAACGCACATTTGTCCGCGCCGTACGCGTCGAATTTTATAAAATACGGTAGTTATCCGAATATTAAAGGAAGCATGCTGATGACGTCATATAACGCGGCGCGTTCGGCGCGTGCTGATACTCAGTGTTGTCTAATGTTGCCAACTTAGTGGATTTTCCACGTAAACTGGTGATTTCGACTTACGTGATATTTTTTGTATTTTTATAACTTTTAATTAATTCGTAATTAATTATAGATAATTTGACAAAAAAAATTTGCATCGATTATTATCAATATGAAAACTTAGTGATAAATTATTTATTTATTTATTTATTTATGCTTTATTTGCACACCAAGTACAAAAAGGCGGACTTAATGCAACGTGACATTCTCTACCAGTTTACCTCCAGGCTAAGCAGAGAAAATATTGTGGGTGAAAAGTGCAAACAGCTAAGTAAATAATATCTATGTCTACATCATATTACCATAACTACTAATACATACTAAGATACATAATATAAACATAATTACACAAATATATTATATAGATATACATTCAAACTCCAGTAAAAAATGTAAAATAAAAACAGGAAAAGGGAAAAGTTGGAATTTAAGGATATCAAAATGAAATGGAAATCCACAAACTACTCCTGCAACGTTAGATAGTGATTCCAGAGCAAGCGTTTGAACGATGCCTTGCTCGTGGCTGCGCGTACACTGCCCGGTAACTCGTTCCATAATCTTACTGCATGGGGAGTAAAAGATTTTTGTAAAAAGCTAGTGTGACAGAGGGGAACATGGAGGTTAGATTTTTCCGTAGAACGGACACAACGATTATGGGAATAACCCTGATACTGAAATTTGCATTTCAGATATTCAGGGACAAACGCATCGTGTAAAACTAAAAATAATGTGCACAGTATTCTGAAATATCTGCGATAGCGGAGAGGTAGCCATTTAAGCTGAGAACGATAAGAGGAAATGTGGCCGTATTTACGTAAACCGAAAATGAAGCGTATGCAATTATTGAGAAGTCGATCCAGTTTGTTTAGAAGTTCTAGCGAGGCATCAGCATAGCAAACATCTGCATAATCTAGAATAGGCAACACTAAAGTCTGTATTAGCATTGCCTTAGTCCCTAACGGTAAAAAATTCTTGAGACGATACAGATAACGCAGAGTGTTAGTGACCTTTTTGCTCACTTCATATATCTGCGGTCGCCAACTAAGGGTGTTGTTTATAATAATAATAATAAATCCTTTATTTCGACCAACAATAGTCATAGATTGTTAGTAAAACTTACTTAACCTAATGTTAGTATAAAATAAAATGGAAGTTAATATTAAAATGTTAGTTAAAATAGTACTTATCCTATATTAGTAGCTTAACCTACCCCCAGTCTCACATAGCGAACTCCAGGTGGAATTCTCCTGGTGCTGGTGTGTGCACCATTCCAAGCCCTCCAGAGCGGGCTATCCAGCTTCACAGCCAATGTGCTGAGAAGGGTGTTGGAGCTGCTCAATAGCCTGCTCATCATGGACGCGGCACGCTTGCGCATGATCGCGTAGAAGTCGTCCACACGAGCATCCGCAAACATAGCCGACGCACTGCAGTGTGGAGGCTTTCTCAACATCACCCTCAGCACATTGTTGTACTGAACACGCAGAGCACTGTAGGCCCGCCGCGTATAGTCTGTCCACAGACTGCACGTGTAAAAGGATTGGCAATACGCCTTGAACAAAGTTAACTTGACTTGAGTCGTACTACGTGCAAATCTGCGAGCCAACATATTGCCCCGGACCGACAGCGCTCGGCGCTCTCTTTCAATGTCACTGTCATCATCCAGGCGTTCAGTTACAATATGTCCGAGGTACTTAAACTCAGCCACTTGTCTCAGAGGAATTCCACATAGCTGGATACGTGGTGTGAAATCAAGTGGTTTGTTATTATTATTAAATATTATGGAGGTAGCACCTTCATATCACTTTTAGTCAGTCTACGACAACTACCAACCTCAATAGCCTGACATTTTGATGGATTAACCCTAATACCAAATCTGTTTGACCGATTAGAAATACAATTGAGATCACAGTTGAGCTTCTCAATCACATCATCGATACACGCCACCTCAGCCTGAGCATAAATTTGTAAATCATCAGCATACAGATGGTACGAACAACGAATGTGGGATGTAATGAGATTTTTAAAGACTGAGAACAGGAGAGGAGAGAGAATGTCGCCTTGAGGAACGCCAGCAGACAACGAGCACCAATCAGAGATAATCTGACCTACCCGAATTGCCTGCTGACGACCCCAAAGATATGAGGAGAACCAGTCCCGCGCTGACGGAGAGAAACCTAGGTGACAAAGTATAGCTAGGAGAATATCATGATCGACAGCATTAAAAGCGTTAGAGATATCTATTGGGACTAACACAGTCAATTTTGAGTTCTCCATTCCAGTACGCAAATCTTCCGTAACTTTCAAAAGAGCTGTTGTAGTTTTTTGATGATTACCAGATTGGTATTTGCTAAGAAAGTTATTTTTGAAAATGTAACTAGAAATTTGTTTGTGGACAATAGCTTTAAGAACTTTAGATAAAAAAGGGAGAATGGATATTGGGCAAAAGTGAGAGAAAGAACTGGGGTTATTTATTTTGGGCAGCGGAATGACAAATGCTTTTCGCCAAAGTGAAGGAAAATCCCCAGTCAATAGTGAATGGTTAATGTTGTGAGTAATAATAGGAGTAACATAGTCTAGAATTAAGGTGATCATAAGTCTATTCACATCATCGAAGCCAACTGCCATAGACTTAATACAATAAATGGTCTTTTTATATCCTCATCAGCAACGGGAGAAAAGTTAAATGTGCAGTTATGAGATTGTGGCATGAGATTGAAGCCTGCATTTGGGTAGTTGAAGAAAAATGTAAATTGAGATCACTTATAGAAATGATTGCAGGGTCCACGTTACACGTAGGTTTACCGACCCCGATCGTCCGGAGAAATTTCCATGTATCAGCCATAGAAGAGTTCATGATATTATCGTGAATATAGCGGCGTTTTTTTTACGTTATTTTTTTACATAGTGATTTCGAGCGATCAATGTCTTTGTACAGTTTCACACCAGTGGTTGGAAAAAACTGCAAAAGTTGTTGGCAATACAAAATATTTGCGTACGGCGCGGACGGTGCGTACGTGCAAATGTGCGAGGCGATAATACACTATATACGGACAAATGTGCGTTCAGCTTTAGAAAGATCTGACTCGAGTTACTCGAGCTCAGAGCAACTCGAGATACGAAGTCGAATTGACCCGTCGCCATATGACAGTGACAGTGACAGTGACAGTGACATGAATGTCTGAGCTCAGCTGACTCAGTCATTCATGTCACTGAGTAACTGTTTAGAAAAAAATAACAGAGCAATAAATCAATTTACACACTTAATGTTTAAAATATAAGCTTAATTATACAAACCTAATTATTACTTAGCGATGGCAGAGATTTCCTGGCCTTGGCAGTATAATTTTCCTCCATTTTTTACGTAAGTAAATTTGTTTTATTGCCAAACAAAGTTTTTTTGCATTCTTAAAATGAGTTTTCGATATCCATGGAAATACGTTAACGAAGGAAACGTTCACATTGTCCTACAAATATTGGAAAGCAACTATGTCCTTCGTCTTATTAAAGAAGACGATTATCAAATAAAAAAAGATTATGTTTGTGAATCTGTTGAATTCGTCAACTTGATTATGATACCATTGATATTTTCCGATAGAAGGTATCAGGAAGAAGTTATAGAAATTTCATCTGAAGAAGTAGTTCAATTGACTGAAAAAATGTTCGAGCTTCGTCCCAAAAACAGAATAAATAAATCAACCTTAAGTACAATAGCAATAAAAGCTCCTAATTTAACAATGATTTCTTTAAAAACCGAGAACTATTGCATAGAAATCAAACCAAAAGAAGGATTTCTTGCAAATAGTCTCAGAAAATCTTCAAAATGTTATTATTGTTTAAAACAGATATTGAAATTCAAAGAGAAACAAATTGTTCACCTAAGTAATTATTGCCCTTTAGATCTTTTTTCTGGTAATAAAGAAAGAATGAAGTTCGCATTAGGAAGCTTGATAGAGAGCCCTCAAAATAATTTTAAAGTTTTTAAGAATGGGTTACTGATTTATCAAGAAACATCACAATATAAGAGTTTTGAAGACATATTGAAACAATTAAAAATTTTTAGCGATTCTAGTAATTTTTTTCTAGATTTTATCATAGAAATATTACTGAGTGATGGTAAATCAGATATTAATCTGTTAGAAAGTGGTAAAACAGCAATCCAAATAAAAACCGAAAATTGTAATAAAGAGAGTAACTTGGAGAATAACTCATTTTTACATAATCTTCTGTACTTGCAAAAACTATCAGAGAATTTAAATTCCAATGTCAACTTACATGACAGAGATACTGATTATGTCCATTTTATTTTAAATGAAATAAAGTCACAGAAACTTGATTTAACAAATAAAAGCCACAGGGATATAGTTTTTGCTACTTGGGACCCAATGCACTTAGCACTCATATCTGCCATTGTCAAGGATTGCTCTATAATGATTAGTTTTACGAATGACACTGATAATCAGTTCCCCAAAGTATTGATTGGTGATAATAAACTATCATACAAACTGGGTGTAACTGACTTGGAACCAAAAATGGCTAAAGTGTTACTGAAGAGAAAACATACTGAGAAAAAACTGCTTGATTTATATGCTATGATTGCTAAAACACCTGAATAACCATTTTGTAAGTATTGCTTACATAATTTGACTATATTTTTGTTAGTAACAACTTTATCCTAATTATCCAATTTCAAACATCCTTGCCTTCAAAATAGTTAAAAGGAATTTTGAGTGCGGATTCATCATATGATCAGTAGTGGAAGAAAATTCATGAGAATGATTGCCTGAAAAGTAAAAATATTTTGAGAATATGTGGAGTCCTCCACACCACTCTAAAGTAGTGTGGCATGTTATTCTGTCATTTCCTTCTCAAATGAATTAATAAATGAGAAGAGCTCAGCAGTGGGAAGTTTTTTGGTTAATATTACCATGAGATAATTGTTGGCCAACTTCAAATAAGGCTATCTCCTTCCTTCACAATTTGACTGTGGGATCTATGTTAACTGTGACCAATGTTGATGATTATTTTTTTATTACTTTATACATATAATTATGGAAAAATTCCGTCTCTAAGGATGGAAAATAGGGGATGAAGTTTTTAATGTAACTTTTTAGACGACATTCTTGGTAGTTGTTACCCTTGAGATTGTGTGTTCCATAATCCACTCAAAAGAGTCCAAAAATTAGCTTTTAATAAAAACTAGAAGCCAACATTAAAAAGAATAAAATAATTTCCACTTAATGGCTTTTGAAATGAAGTGAAAAGTTTATTTTTCAACCGACTTGAAAAAAGGAGGAGGTTCTCAATTCGACTGTGTGTTACCTCAGAACTTTTTTTTTTTAACCTCTGCTTCTCATGTGGTCCCATATAAATTTGATCTTGATCTGACAAGTAGTTTTTGAGTTATCCTTAATAATGCGCATTTAATTGACTTCGACTACATTGATGATGTTCTCATTTTATTTATATTGAAGTCGTTTGTACAAAATTTTTAATTTTACCACTTGTTGTAAAGATTTTTGGCTTTACCATAATAAATTTTCCTGTTTTAGAAAGAAATAAAGAAATAGATATTTATTTCGGTCATTTCTTATAAATTATGATGCGTACTGGTACAGGTACCTCAATATAACATAATTATGAAGCACAATTTATAACCTTAAACTATATGAACAATTTTTTTATATATTATTTTCTCATAGTTTAGTTTTTAATTATTTTGTTACAGAATTCAACCTCATGGCGAAACAAGAGCAAAGCAATTAGAGGCATGGCAACACCTAATATCAGAATACCTTAAAGCAACAAAACAATCAACTATAGATATAAGAGAATCCCAAAATAGTCCATTATTTAATAACACTGCAATAAAGAGACAGCTATCTCAGGAGTCTTTACTCACTATTTTAGAAGATATGGCCAAAATTGGTCGGGCAGCACCTGTAGATAAGAGCAAAAATGTTTGGGAAGTGTACTGGCACTCCCTGGATGAATGGGGTAATATGCTGTACAATTGGGCTAGTAGTAATGGTTTAAATAATACTGTTTGCACTTTATATGAGCTGCGAGAAGGCGAGAATACTGTGGGTGAAGGTATGTGTATTTATTATTTATTATTATTTATTTATCTCTTTGCGTATTTTATCGCATCTATCACGGGGAGTGCTCTGAGGAATTGTTCGGACCAATTCCAGCCGCTCAATTTCACCATCGCACATCGCGACAGAACTCGAGATACCATCCATACCATCTGGATGATTGGCGGTCCACCACTGTGCGATTTAGAAGAAGTTTTCTTCCTCGCACAACTTCCTTGTGGAATCGATTACCACCAGCGATTTTTCCGGACCGATACGACTTAGGGACCTTCAAGAAAAGAGCCTACTCCTTAAAAGGCCGGTAATGCATCTGCAATTCCCCTGGTGTTGCAGTTGTTCATGGGCGGCGGTAGTCACTTACCATCAGGTGAGCCGCATGCTCGTTTGCCCCCTCTCCTATAAAAAAAAGGTATTTTTTGTAGTATTAAGAATGAAACACAAGTACACAATCCACCTGATGTTGAGTGATCATTACCGACAAAGTCCCAGTACAGACAGTATGTCATATATCATCTGTGGGATAACCGCACCACAACATTAATGTCTTGTGGTAGTGGCGTTTATAGGCAATGCCAGCATATATTTTTTAATTTAAAAATAATGTTATGGCGCCTAATCGTTGACATCTCGTTACATACCTGAAATACTCAGACCGGCGAGAGAAAATAGCATTGTGAGACTTCTGGTACCAGTGGCGTTACTATACTGTTAGAGGCCTGTGGCAAATTAATCGAATGGGGCCCTCTCCCACCCGATATAAAAAAGCTCAACTAAAATTATAGTTTTAGTGTATTTTATAATACATCACTATGTAAAGTAGGTACATAAAAATATTATATTTAGTTGATTTTATGGTAACTTTTAATGTAAATAGTATAATGTACTGAATTTTATGTATTTAATTATATTTAAATTTAAATAATTAATTATAATTAAGTTAACATTTATTATTACTAAATATTAAATGTTAACTGTTAATACTAAATATCAAATAATAAATATCAAATTTAATATTACTAAATATCAAATGTTAAATGTTAATATCCTTCTGTGCTCACAGCCCTCTCAGGCTGGGGGCCCCTTCCAGCTGGAGGCCCGTGGCATTTTGCCCGGCTTGCTACCCTATTGTTACACCACTGTCTGGTACTATGATTGTCAATTCGCATGTCATGTGTGGCGATTAAGGCAAATTCTTCCTACAATAGAAGATGCCCATGTCTACTAGTGTATTATAGTTGTAGCAGGAATGGGTCGGCTCGACCGGGGAAGGACCACGCTCTCACAGAATACCAGCGTAAACTAGCAGCGTAACGCTGTTGTGTTTCGTATGGTGAGTGTAGAGAACCGGAGACCCTTTTTACTGGAAACGAAGCATTCCATCTTAGTCCTCACGGGTGACAACGCATCTGCGTTTTGATTCGTTATTGAAGATAGATGTAGATGCATATGGGTCACAGCAACCACCTACCATCAGGTGGACTGTGTGCTCGTTTGTCATCATATCCTATAAAAAAAGACCCCTTTTACTGGAATCGAGGCATTTCATCTTAGTCGTCAGGAGTGACAACGCATCTGCATTTTTATTTTTAATCGAGGATAGATGTAGATGTACAGGCCACAGCATCCACTTACCATCGCGTAGACCGTGTGCTCCTTTGTCACCCAGTGGCGAAGCTAGGGCTCCAAACTAGGGCAAGCCCAAGATATGGTTTTGTTGTTTTTAGCAGTTTTATAAAAATACACCAATCTTGATTTGTCTCCACTCTTCAGTTTCGTATTCAGTGCTGTCGAGGACGTGTTTAACAAAGCACACAGAAGGCATACTACTGCTAGATAGATTGTATGACATATCAGCAATTGCATACCTTCGGTGGCTTTGAAAAAAGCCGTTTGGGTTTGCTTGAGCGAAAAAAAAAGATATCTACATACAATACATGAACAAAGAAAAGCATGAACAAAGTACAAACAAACTATGTACAAAATTAAAAACAAATTATTTATATTCTAAATCGAATCGTCTCTCTTTCCTAAGGAAAGATTTGATTACGTCCGCGTAAAACGTTGGTGAACGTTTTAATTGTACCAATAACTGTTTTCAATTGCGATAATTGATAAGTCTGAAAGACGCTCTTGACCTTGTGTATTTCTCAAATAAGTATGGATGCGCTTCAGAGATGAGAAAGCACATTTCGCGGAGTAACTTCTGGCTGGAATAGTTACGACAAGATAAGCTAACTTTAAAAGCTGGGAAAGGCCTCTTCAAGACTATTTTCGTTATAAAGTCAATGAGTTCGAAAACATTGCAGTCTTTTAATTCAGGGAGGAATACAATGAAATCAATTGGTTTTCAATGTTTGATTATCAAAATGGTTTGCGTAATTTTCAAATAATGAATCTAATACCTCTAAAGGAAAATCTGAACGATATTTTTCGAATAGTTTGTTGTTGAACAATTGGAAAAATTTTAATTTGATAATTTCAGAATATCAGCCATTCATTTCTGAAGATACGTTATCAATTATTTCAAAAAGTCGTTTGTATTCTGTCTGAGCACAGCGCACATTGCGTCTCAAACGAGGAGCAGAGTTATTTTGCAATGTGTTTTCATAAATGTGATCAAAATCTGACTGAAATTCAGTACGTAACCATGTCTGAAACTCCTTTATTTTATTACTGCAATAACCGACATCAACTTGATTTTTGTAAAATATTGTACAAGCAGTCGGTTTTTCAAATACCAGTGGAAAATTGAAAGAAAAAATTGTAATTAAATGAACGCAATGTTTTTCAAAATTCTCGGCAGCCAAGATCGTATCGCCGTCCCAGTTCTGCGGATTGTCGCACATATCCGAAAACAAATTAATCAGGTTATCTTTTGTTTGAATACTGTATTCACAATTCGTGATGTATACGTCCAACAAGTTGCGGGGCATTAGGCAATTTTTGTTGCAATGTGCATCATAAAAGACGACCGTTTTGTGCTGTTATTAAAAATTAAATAAAGCCTGAAGGGCTGAAAAAAAGTGCAGACTTCAATCCTGTTACAAGATTGAGATAAAACTAATGCCAAAATGTGTGCATTACACCAAATATACATGGCTTGGGGACAAACATCTTTAACTTTTTGTTGCACTCCATTTCTGACACCGGACATGACACTTGCACCGTCATAGCTTTGCGCAACTAGTTTTGTGGTGCAGTCATGTTTGTTTAATAATTCCAATATGATATTACAGTGTGTCTGCTGTGCGACTTTCAGACACATCTACATACTCCAAAAACGGTCATGAATATCGTTTCCATAATAATATCGGAGAATCAGACACAATTGCTCTCTGGGACTAACATCAGGAGTTTCGTCAATAATAATTGAAACAATTTTGACAATTTTACTTCGTACTCGATGCGAGTTTTCATTACATCAGCGACAGAATGAATAATATCATTTTGGATTGTACTAGATAAATAACTCGGCTGTTTGTCGCTTTGTTGATGCTGCATATGTTTTTCTAACACGAGGTCGTACTTCGAAAGAAGCGATACAAGTTCTAAAAAATTGCTTCTATTTAATGAAGTTTTCGACTCATCGTGACCTCTGAAAGGAAGTTCTTGTTGTACTAAATGGCAAACAATATCGACTAATCTTTGAAAAACACTACGGTTGTGATCAACACGCATGTTGTGTTTTGTAATTTCCTCGGATAACTGGCGCGACAAACATGTTTCAATCCGATTTTTTCCAAAATTACTAAACGGAATTACCGCATTCATGTGTCAATTCATATGCCTTTTAATTACTCCAGATAAGTTATTTAAATCATCATATCCAGTAGTATTCCAAGCTGTTTTTTCGTTGGAAAAGAATATACAGCACCAACAGTACAACTGATCGGTATGTGAGCAGCCAACAATCCAATGAGTTTTGTAAACAGATCTATTAAATTGCCGTTTGTGGGTTTACTCGTCTGAGAAATACACAGAACAGGCGTTGGTTTCGGCGTGGATATGAGCTGTTTTTTCTCAACAAAGTTTAAAGATTTTACCTTTTCCTCGCCGATTAGCACTTTAACACACTTCAATTCATCACAAGGAACACTATTATCCTCCATTTTCACTAAAATCTTTAAAAAAGCATAAATTTTCAACTCGCAATATTCATTCGCTCAAGTAAACACACAGAGTAAACATTGAAATGTGAAGTGAAGTTCCAAACGTATCGCCTGCGCGCCCCGCGCTCGACTAACTTCTCACCGAAAGCCTAGCTTATCGCTCCATACTAATTGCTTTATAAACAATCGTAGTTATATTTCATTATAGAACATTTTGCTACAGGTTAGAAAGGGCGATCATCTTCTCGAAAGCCAGTAAAAGCCCACGCGTGCGAGAGAGACGACTAATCGCTCAACTCATCTCCTTTTTATGACAGCAGTATCGCGCAGTTTTGCCGCGACCGGGGTCCATCCATATAGCTTTGCTTTCATTAATTTTGACAGTCCATTGCGTGTTCGCTTTGAGACAGTAAGAACACGAATCCGCGTTTTTTTTTATAGAATAAGGTTGAAAAACGAGCACACAGTCCACCTGATGGTAAGTGGTTGCTGTTGCCCATAGACATCTACATCTATCTTCGTTAGCGAATTTAAATGCAGATGCGTTGTCAGCCGTGAGGACTAAGATAGAATGCCTCTTTTCCAGTAAAAAGGGTCTCCGGTTCTCTACACTCACCATACGAAACACAGCAGCATTAAGCTGCTATTTTACGTTGGTATTCTGTGAGAGCGTGGTCCTTCCCCGGTCGAGCCGACCCATTCGTGCTACAACTATACTATTAATATAGCTGCAGCATGGCTCTACCACGTAGTATTTCGAATTGAAAGCAATCTGCCAAGTGTTGACGTTATATAATAAGGCTACGAGGTTATGACCTGTGTAGAACAGAGGAGCGCGCGGGAAATTTGAAATAGTTTGAAACAGTTTACGAGTTATTTTATTAGTTGATATTATTGATTGAGCAGTTTGATAGGGCAATCCCGGCTTCTCGGCTTCTATGGAGGCTTCGCTACGGTTGTCACCCTTTATAAAAAAAATACGGTTGACCCTACAAACCATCCCTGCAACTTCCTGCTAACACACACACACACATACGAAAGGACACCCTCGTAGGAATAGTCAAAATAGCTTCCTAGGACCTCAAAACGTGAAGATCTGATGAAAACTCGATTTGCGAAAACCGGGGTGAAACCAATAACTTCCGGATTTTTTTTAAATCATTAATTTTCGTAGCGGGAAGTTAAAAATTTAATTTATTTTTATATATCTTTCAGAGTTCCATGGCCTGGATCTAAATGTTTTGGTGAAAGCACTTAAATCGCTAGAAGTAAGAGGCAAGTGTGAATTGATTGAATTTGATGATAATCAAGGTGTCAAGTTCTTTTGATCAATTTTTAATTGTTATTGCTCCTTTTCACTGGTTGATGCCCAGCATTCAAGGACTTCGCGCAGGTAGTATAAGTGATATTCGACCGATATATTCTATACACAGTGGGTCTCCTCTGTATTCAAGATACGGTCAATGAAATGAGGTATTCCCAGTAGTCTAGTACCCCAATGAAATGTCCTGATCGGTGTACGGCATGCAGGGACTACTAGCCACTCAACTGGGTGCACCTATGATTTTTCGTTTCAACCTAGTCATGCGTTCCTGGTATAATGTTTTATCTATGGTCACACATGTTTTTTATAAACAATAGACGATGCCATATATTAAAAAGTTTTAGGCTTAAAAATCTCCTACGTCCAGAATGCGCTCCGATCAACCAATGAAAATGCGCCCTTAGATTGGTAACTTAATATATTTATTATTGTAAATACATTTTATTTAGATATGGAAATGTTGAATGCATTTTGTTAAGTTATAACTATTTTGTAATGTTGAAATATATTATAATATTGCTTGATATTTTTATTCTGTATGTTTGTTTATAAATTCACCATACCCTCTCAAATCTAGTCTGGTCTCAAATCTAGTGTTTTCTAACCCTAAGCTACCACGCTCAACATATCTACATCCTGAGGACCACAAAATCCGATCCAATCCGATCTAATTTAATTTAATTTTAATTTGACGCATAAGTTAGAGTGAGAAGTTTTAGAGCAACGTTTAGTCCATAAATGTATTCCTCTATTTTTTCCCAGGATAATAAGACTAGAGTAAATAATTTTAAAGTTGGTAAAAATTACTTTGCTTATATCCGCTTAATGAAATAAAATGATGTGTCTTACCTAGTTTGAAGAGCATCTCCCGTCCAATTGCGTGCTCTATCCCCGTCACCACTAATCCCAGTACCACTACTCCCAATACCACTACACTAGGAAATACTGCTAAGTGAGTAAATAATTTTAATGATACAATTGTGTATCATGTAACTTTGTTTTTTATTTCATATATTAATTATTTTAAAAACTAGGTACACCGCATAAATTTTTAAAACTGTCCATTTATAGCGCTGCACTGTTATTAGACATCCAGTAAACAAATTTAACTAATATATAATATATAAAATAAACGAAAACCACACAAACACAACCACAATCGTTTTATATCGTTTTAAAAGAAACAGTTGATTCGCTCGTTTTGGAGAAGGAAAGAAGGGAATAGGGAATGGTAATTTTGTTTGTTTTTCATTATGTTACGAGTACAGATAGAAAACTAACAAGTGTTAAAGCTCCTCCTACTCGTTAAAACAGTTTAAGGTACTGCGCAGGCAACTAGCTTAGGTCATTATATGAGTATTAATCGCTGTCGTTATTCTGTCCGTCGTGTTAATTCTTTTAGTTAAAATTACATAACTTAAAGTAAAAATTAAAAACCCCCGAAACAAAACGAGCTGATGATCTTCAAACGGCTGAATAGATTTTCTTGAAACATAGCTAAGCACACTCTCGATTAAGACACCTTTCGAACGAAAAAAACTTAATCAAAATCGGTTCATCCGTTCAGGAGCTGTGATGCCACAGACAGACACACAGAAACAGATATACAGACACACAGATACACACTGTTTTCGTCGGGGTTAATAAGTAAACAGGCTGCAGCTGCAAATCTGTTGCAGAGAGGCTGCCCTGTCGCATCGTGATAGGCGGTGATGCTGTTGGTTTGCCTACTTCATTCATTTTGGTGATATATCGTGTTTACATCTAATGCGCTCCATGGTTACTTTATACCGTGGTCTTTACTAAGAAGTGTTCATTTATTTAAATAGTTTTGAAAGTTGTATAATCAGTGCGGACTGCAGCTGTCTCTCTCGGTTGTTTCGCTCGGTCTTTCGGGCACAGCGCGACAGCAATATATCGTTAAATATGCATTGAAATAATATGTACTACGTACTAGAAGAGACGCCGAGACTGATTGTTTGCAACATGGGTAGAGCCTACGGGCTCAACTTAGTCTGTGGCTTAAAAAAGTACTCTGTGCCTGTGACCACGCGCCCCGCAGTGCCACACAGATTTTGTTCGCGGTGTCTCTTCTAGTATAGTATATATTACTTCATATGTACTATACTAGAAAATACTCATTCTTAAAATTTCTTGCAGCCTCTTAATTTTATTGAATTGTTAAACGGATGAACAACTTCTTTATTGGCTCCTTTAATGTTCTTTGATGAACATGAGCCTCTTACGTTGTAGGGAGTATTAGCCTTAGGGAGTCTCCACATTAATCGACGCGGAATCAGCTTAAGCCGAGTGCCTTTCACCACACAACTGGACTTAACGCCGATCAGCTGTTGCGACGGCTATTCACAAGCGATCGGCAGTCGACTCCTTCGAAAGGCCGTCGCGACGGCTGTACACTTACATTCGGCAGTCGATTCTTCAGAACGGCCGTCGCGATGGCTGTTTTCTTACGTACTCAGACGACTCCTCCGAATGGTCATTGCGACAGCATTCGCATTCGTTCAGAATATCCGCAATCGCTTTCATCGCATCATTGTTAGTTATCAAACTTGAGTTTTAGAAGTAAGTGTTCTGATGTGGATATACTATCAAGTCGGACAAGAATAAAAATCGCACCAACGTAATTATAGTAGCGTGCCTACTAGAAGAGCAAGAAAATAAGCAAACGCGGCGTCGACCTTGGGTCACACACTATGGCAACACAGTTGATGAGAATGGCATTAGCAACACTCGTATTTCGTATTAGGTATAAAAGTTTTTCTGACCGGCTGAAGCCGATTCAGTGTCGATAAATATGGCGACTCCCTTAAACTTCACGCTTGGAAGGCGGCTTCATAGGAGGCATTCTCACCACATTCCAGACGTCTCGAATCTTTTGAAATCCTGATTACTTTCAAATTAAAATCAGTCCCAGTTTTTTTAACAAATATATCAAATAAACAATTAATTCCCAAACTAGAACTTAAAAGTCAAGGTATAGGAATTAAAAACACACCCATTTTATTCTCAAGCGAATGATTGAATCCTTATTAACTTCTACCCCCTCTGCTATTTCCTTTGTTGTATGAATACAACAAGCGAGCTGCACGAAGACCAAAATGAATTATGTATTCTCGCAAATATTATTGGTGCTATCACAATTTTTAAGGTGTAGTAATCAAGCAAGGCGTTTAACTAAGTATTACCAAACTAGCACTACGGTACTAATACAATGCGTACTAAGTTACGGTCAATTCTTCGTAACTTCTTTAGTCGACTGTATAGGACAGTTACTATACTCTTTGGTCGACTGCGAGCGGACGAGAAAACTAGTTCTTTGTTTTGTAAATCGCGAACGCGAACGTTGTTTTAGACGTTCTAACACTGATTTTGTTTAATGTAACTAAGAAAACGCTGTCATTATTTTATGTGTGCACTTTGTCAACGTGATTTGAAGTTTATTTCAGACTTGCTGATACCCGCGACTTCGTCCGCGTTGCTTGATATATTAACAAAGTTTTCGTATGTGGGAATGAAAAAACATCAAAAAGACAAAATTTCTTTGTAAACAATGTTATTCGTTGCTCCGTTTGTAGCTAAAATATATAAATTATCTGGGTTAGTAACGCGAGAACAAGCGACGTACAGTTGACCGTGTGAAAAACCCCGTATAAAAATCGTTGTTTCTTAAAACTTTAATAACTTTATATCGCAATTTTTTTTTATACAAGGGCCAAGTGTCTTAGAAATAAAACTTAGAAAACCTAATTGAAATCTATCCTGTAGTTTTTCCGTGATGCGCGCACAACTACAAACCTCTATCATTTTATTTATATAGATAATTAAGTAACTTTATTTTGTATTTGCCTAAAAACAGTAACTGTCGTAAATTAAAATACAACTGCGTGGCATATTTACCGTGCCAGAAACCCGCCCGCGCGATTCGCAGCTGTGCATCGACCACTGATAAAAAATATATAGATACACAATCCCATGCAAAAGTTCTCTAAAAACTGTCGCCAATTGTTTTGACGTAATTCTAGTTGAAATAAATATACATTAATGGAAATTCAATCTTAATTGCATTGCCTAAAGTTGTATTCACAAAGCTACGTACAAATTAAAAGCGCACCCAAATGTTCGAGTGGGCGCTCATTCGGTAAGGGCATTTTTGGTCACTGATTGTGTATCTAGTTTTTTATTAGTGATCGATGCAGCTGTGACACAGTTTTTGTTCTGAATTTCCGGTTTAGTAGTAAGTATACATAGAATTCTTTGCTTACAACTTAGAGGAGGCTTGTGTCCAGCGCAATGACGTATTATATTAAAATTTGAATGATCCCGTATCGGAATCATTATGTACAACAACTTTCGACTGGGAAGTTAATAAAAGACATTTTAGGTACATATTTTCCTTTAATTAAATCAATAATTGTAAAAATGTACAACTTCAAAATCGTTCTCATAACTATTATTTTTAAATGTACAAATTTGCAAAATGTGTAAAAGTCTAAAAACCAAGTTAGACATTGTGTTATACTAGATTATATTATACAACTTTTTATCTGTGTTTAAAGATGACATATTTATAAATATCTATCGATATATTTTATATGTATGAATTAGGTCCAGTTAACTGAACATTAAGTTATGAGTAATCACTCCTTTTTCACAAACATACATATTTCATCTGATAAAAACTTATTATTATTTGCAATCTTCTACAAATCTTATAATTATATATCCAAGGACCAATTTTTTAATTATATAATAAAAAGTATTCATAGTATAAAAACAAAACGAACAATTTAAAATTTACAGATATATGAATTAGTTCTATTGTTTCACTCTTATCAGTCAGGTTATAATTTATTTAATGAATAATTTGTGATGATTGTAAAATCAGCCCTAAGACTAAATTATTTAAAATTTCAGAAAAGTTGTTTCCAATATATGTATTGTACAATATTTTTAAGAAAATTGTGTAAGGACCGTTTAAGCATTTTTTCACTTATTGTACAACCCTTCTTCATATATTTGTATGTGATAATCTCAACTAAAATTATTTTCATTTTCTTGACTAAGTTGGGTTATTAAAATTTATTTGATTTAAAAATTAATAATTGTGTTGTAACTCCAAAAAGGCAGGAAATGTTCCAAAAACAAAATGCTATGTAATTCTATTTCCTTAATTAATTAAACTACCAAACAATCAGTCTTTAACCGAAAATATAATAAATGTGAACTATTTACAAAAAATGTTTAAAACAATCAACAAATAAGTTATAAAAACGCTGTACACCGCTATACTTTTATACCAAACAGAAATTTCAGAAACTTCCTATGTCTATATCTACCTATATCGGTCAAAATTGTGCCTTTATGATTGTACTCTTATTATAAAAACGATCATTTTATTATATTAATACTGGTAATAATGACCGCACGTTTACACGAGCCTTAAATACGAACCTTTACCTTATAATGAATATTACATCACCTAACCTTAAAATTCTTGCTGACAGTTATAACATGTACACTAGCGCCACGGTGCGGCTTTAGTTATTTTTTTTATTTCCTTATATATCTTTCGGAATGAATGGTAGGTACATTTTAAAATTATTTTAAATGTCGTAAATGTATCTTATACGCAATAAAGATTACGATACAGAGATATTTATACGTGACAATTAACTTTTTAGGATTACAATTGACGAAGAAGGCTGAAACCAGTTTTGGTATAAGGCAAGTAGGTCTGTATTATAAATTCTATGTTCGAATTATTGTAGCAGGTGACTTAACCAGGATGTTTTATTTTATAACAAGAAATTAGCACATTTATTTACGAAAGTCCAGCCAAGAGTATCCATCAGCTGGTGGTGAATCCACCTACAAATGATCAGTACACTCCAAGGCAGCGTTACAGTATCCGTTCTCGTGGGGATGCAGGCCATTGGTTTGTGTGGCGCTGATGGTGGGCGGCTTGTCGGTGGCGCCCAGTTCTAGGGCGGGCGCCACACCGTTGCCGTTCTTACCACCGGGCGGACGGTAGCACCACCACGCCAGGAAGAAGAACACCACGGAACATAACTTACCAACTAGTGCCAGCGCTAACATGTACCTGAATGGAAAATTAATATCAATATAAAAATATATATCGTTAATACACAGGGTTATTTTGCAATAACCGGCCAAATTTGCAGAGAAGGTTCAGAATAAGCAATATAGGCAAATGGTGAATAAAAATTAATTTAAAAAATCTCAATAATTCTGTTCTTTTTATCTTTTTTTTGTAATGCATTATTTTAACAGATTTTACTGCGCACGCACACATTCGTAAGGGTCGGTCGGTAGGCAAAAACGTTGTTGCCCATAAATCACATTCAATTTAGGATAGTTTCAAATAAAAGTAGAAGCCTTATTTACTCGTATTTTCAAAAACTGCAATAACGGTATATCATTATTCATATATTTGAAGTTAAGTTTAAAACTTGGCTAGTCTTTGGAAAAAACCCTGTATATACCGGGTGTTTGTGAAACGCTCCCGAAAACGAAGACAGATGATAGTACTAAGGATACCTATGATGATGGGTCACAAAGAAATTCGATCCCGAATAATCATGAAAATACTTAAATATAAAACCAGCAGTGAAACTTAAAAAAGAAAATCAGCTGACAATAGGGTCAATATCCTCGCGGGCGCCGAACTCGTTATCTAGATCGGTACGAAACAATGCATTAGGTATACTACTCACTCTACCCTTCCCTTTCACACACACGCTGCCTCGTGTCGCCTCGCGCTGTGGAATTTACACATTCTTCAAGGACGTCACCTCCGTGCGCATTTGTTTTGGCTATAATTTTAGTTTTGAGACAGTTCCATGTTGACTATCACGAGCGACAGTTCAAGTTCAGTTGTTTTGTTTATTAAATTATTGTCGTTATTACTGTTATTTATTACTTAATGATATTGTTCTTGTTGTTACATTTGTGTTTTTGTTTTGTTTTAATAATGCCTGCCGCGTAGGTACGTTTATAGTGCTCGTGAATACGGCAACATGCTAATGTGCCTTGGAGATCTCATTAAGGCCACGGAGGATCGGTGGCTGTTTCATACCTAATTTTTTAAATAACTTAGTACTGAACTGATCTGAAAAGATACATAACTGAATACATCAGAATAATAAACATACCTACACAATGGATAAAAACATGATTCTAACCTTGTTAACATTTTATTTAAGTATTTTTTTCATTAGCGGGGAATCGAACCAGTTATTTGGTTTATTTAACCTGTGAATTCGAATTAAAGTGGCTACGTAGAGACAAGCACAGTGGCAAAAGGTTAAGTAGATAAGTTAGGTATTTAGATAAGTGTTGTAAATTATTAGGTATTGTGGTACCATCGCTAGTTGCGGGCCGCGCGAATTCGGCGTTCGCGCGTACATTGACCCCTAGTCAGCCGATTGTAATTCAGTAATTCCACTGCTGGTTTTATTTTTAAGTATTTCATGATTTTTTTAAACGAAATTAACATTTTATTTAACTATACTGACACGATGGAGCGTGAATAAAGCTAATAAAACGTTGTGAAAAGATGATTTTTTTTCATCAGGATCGATTTTATATTTCACCCATCATCAAAGATATAGTTAGTACTGTCGTCTGTCTTCGTTTTCGGGAGCGTTTCAAAAATACCCTGTATAAGCGAAATATTACTGACTAACCCACTCATCACGAGATCTCCAAAACTATACCCCCTTATTGACTTGAAATTTGGCAGATATATGTATATATATATATTATATCCTTAGAGTATTATAAGCAAACTCTTATAAATACTCTAAGTACCTACTCCTTTCTTGACGTAGACACCCACTAGGAAAGAATTTTGGTAAATTCAATCCCTGAGGGTGTGAAATAGGGTGTTACAGCTTGTAATACATGTATATTTACAATCAACGGGTGATTTCTGGACCTCGACAACAGCGCCACCTACCGCGTCCAATTGTTAATCTAAACCACCCAGGGACCCACTCAAACACACAAAAAATTTCTTATCAAGATCGGTCCAGCCGTATAAGAGTTACAAACACACGTACATACAGAAGAATTATATATTTTACTACTTATAGATAAATAATATTAAAGAATTGTTAAAATAATAAGTATTTGAAAGTCGTCGTTCCCTGGAAGAACTAGCAAGAAACCCAGCGGTTTTTAACTGTCCACCTGATAGCAGGTGAATGCTGTGGCTCATAGATACCTAAATCTAGCAGATGCGTTATCAGTCCTGTGGATTGAACGAATGATGGAATGCCTCGTTACTAGTGAAAAGACTCCGATCCTCATTCCTCACCATAAGGAACACTTCAGAACCACCATTCCCTAGTTGAACCGAACTATTCTTGCTTCAGCATGGCTGTATCACGTAATGTTTTAACAAATTATTAACATGTTTAAAAATTTGTAATCTACGTAAGCAATACTTGATGATGATCAACTCGAAGCTAGTTATAGACTGCGTGAACCGTTTAAACGCCCTGGGGTGCGCTCGTTTTAAGATGGGTTCCGGGTCATGCGGGTATTGTAGGCAATGAACTTGCCAACAAGCCCGCACGGGCGGACTCAAAGAGTACACAATTTGGATCCGAGCTATTTTGTGGAATCTTAAAAAGCCTAGCCCGATTGACCCTTGAAACTCTTTATCACAATAAATCACTTAAGATCTGGTCTGATACACCAGACTTAAAACATTCTAAAACCTTAATCCGGGCTTATGATCGTAAATTCGGTTCAAAGAAACAACAGTGTCCAATCAGGGCTCTTGCCACTGTTGTTTAAAAAAAGCACATGTCCATCCTAGGACTAAGCAATTCAAGGATGTGGCGGTTCTGTCCCTTAACGGAAAAAACGTCTCTGCACATCCTAACTGATTGTGGACCCTTAATGCGGAAACGTAACACTCATCTGGGAAACTATGTACTCCGCCCAGAAGAAGTGAAATTGCTCACAGTTAAGCAACTCCTTCAATTCATTGAAGACATAGGGCTTATTAGTGAACTATAGCCATAGCAGCGATCACAATAGATCTTATAGATCGCAGTGATACTGGTCTTTCTAGACCTGCATGGCTGCTCGCAAAAATAAAAAAGCAATACTTGGAAACAGAAACAGAAACTTTTTTATTCAATATAGATTATAAATAATACTTATTGAAAGTCACTCTTTTGTTTAATTACCACTGGTTCGAAAAAAAACCTCTGTCCTGGGAAGAACCAGCAAGAAACCCAGCGGGAATTTTTTTTAAATAACAGCTTACAATCATGTATGTTACACAATTAACCACACAAAACAAATTAGAAATAGCTTGGTAGCGATCACCTCTTTCCCAGGGGTTATTATCATCCATAAATTCCTTAATATTATAATAACCCTTTAATACAAACTTTGTTTAATAAAGTTTTTGAACTTTGAGTTACTCGAGTCGGTGGAGTCGAGTAACTGGTACTACTAGCTTGTGTCTGTTCCTAGTATTTACAGAATGAATATCACTTATTTTTGTATGACTACTTTTATTTTTGTGTACGTACATTACATTTTCATAAATGTATTGAGAGGCCAAAGTTAATATATTAATTTCCTTAAATTTTTGTCGGAGCGTCTCTTTAGGTTTTAAATCATAGATTGCTCTTATGGCCCTCTTCTGTAAAACAAATATAATTTCAGTGTCAGTCGCGTGTCCCCATAGCAAAATACCATACGACATTATGCTATGGAAATAGCTAAAGTAAACAAGTCTAGCTGCTTCCACACGGGTAAGATTTATCTTTCTTACAGCATATGCTGCAGAACTAAGTCTGCTTGCTAATTTTGATATATGGGGGCTCCATTGAAGCTTCGCGTCTAGTGTTATTACAAGAAAATGGTGATATCGACAAGACTCAGTTCCTCCCCATTTAAAATTATATTAGTATTTAATTGTTTGACATTTGGAGTCATGAATTTCATACATTTCGTTTTAGTGCTATCTAATGCAAGTTATTAACATTAAACCAATTTACTAATTTAGATATAGCATTATTTACTTCGTCATATTTTAATAATTGTCGTTTTAATTTGAAAATTAATGAAGTGTCATCAGCAAATAATACTATATTATGGTTATCCCCTACTATGTAAGGTAAGTCATTAATATATACAAGAAACAGAAAGGGGCCGAGAGTTGAGCCTTGAGGCACACCCATTTGTAGTATCGACCCGGAAGAGCTCATACTATTAATGACAACTTTTTGCGTTCTGTTACTTAAATATGAAACAATTAATTTAAGAGCATTACTTACACCGTAGTGTCGTAGTTTCCTGATTAATGTTTCATGGTGAACACAATCGAAGGCTTTGGATAGGTTACAGAATATACCCAAAGCATCCTGTGAATTCTCCCATGCATTGAAAATATATGTAATCAGCTCAACACCAGCATCAGTTGTCGAGTGACCCCTAGTGAAACCAAATTGATTTTTATGAAGTAAATTATTTACATTAAAAATTTTTTACATTTGATCAAATATAATTTTTTCAAAAATTTTACTTAGTGTTGGCAGTACAGAAATTGGTCTAAAATTGGCGGGGTCTAATGTACTACCAGATTTAAATAAAGGCATTACTTTACTATGCTTCATTAAATCAGGAAACACACCATATTCGATACTAGTATTAAAAATAATAGCTAGTTGAGGCGTGATTATATCGATTATAGACGCAATAACTTTAACGGAAATCCCCCACAGATCCGCAGTTTTCTTAATATCAATAATCTTAAAATATTTTACAATATCTTTTGATGATATTTTATGAAATGTAAAATTCTTTGTACACGCATTTACATTTTGTTTAAGTAATGATTCGGCGACGGCAGGAGAAGAATTCAGTGACTTAGGCCCGTATTAATAAACGTTACTCAACGACGAAGTCAATTGCGTAATCATTTGATACGCCCTCATTACGAAATCAGTATCTCAAGATCGTTGCTAATTAATAAAAACAGTATCTCAAAATGCTGTGCTTAGGAATACTGTTCTGTGACTTGCACTCAAGTATACACACTTGAGAGTCGAGTTTCGTTTATTAATCGGTGTGGCACTCAGCTGATATCGTAAACCTAAACCGCATCTTGAGATATGTTTATTAATAAGATCATAACCTCAAGATTGTACTCAAGTGCGTGTACTTGAGCTGAGTAACGTTTATTAATACGGGCCTTAGTGGTTAAGATCGGAATATCAGAAAAATATTTCTCAAAAAACAATTGCAACATCCTGATCTGATTCCGTTAATTTGTTGTTAAAACTTAACCGGTAGTTTGAATTGCGAGAGTTGACCTTACCAGTTTCACTATTAATTATACTCCACGTCATTTTAATTTTGTTAGAAGCCGTTTTAATTTTGTTGCTCTAATAATAATAATAATAATAATAATGTTTATTTCAGATATACATATCCATACACATTTGTTAGTAACTAACATAAACGAGGTTAGTAAAAAATATAATAATAATAATATTGTTAACTTTGCAAGACAAAATTAACAATATAGCCTTTATAATCGACATAGCAATACCAATTACGTATAATATTTAAAAAAAATACAAAATACAATAGCCGAAAAGATTAGTAAATATATTGAACTAAGCGAAGAAATTAAAAGAATATGGAAATTAAATAAAGTTTTCATCGTTCCAATTGTACTTTCAGCTACAGGATTAATACCAAAATATTTGCATCACTGTCTTAAGCTATTAGATTTACCCTCAAATTTATATATTAAAATGCAAAAAGCAGCTATTTTAAAAACATGTCGCTTAGTGAGAAAATTTTTACAAATACCAGAAAATGCTCTGGATAATACATCAATTGATACATAAAACCAGCAAATGATGACTACTTGGCTTAAAGCCCGTATCATCATAATGCCCTACATGGAGAAAAAAATAATATGAATAAATAAATTATGTCAATAGGACGAGAGCAATCAGTTAAGAAACTTGAATGTCCCACCGACATGCATTAGGATCCAATGCCTCTGAATGGGACAGTCAAGCTTATCTTGAAATATCCTCAAGACACCATTTGAGCTCTTCCGTAGTCTGCATAACATTGACGCAGTTCGCTTCCTTATGATGCTATAAAAATCATCAACACCTGCTTCAGCAAACATGCTTGAAGCACTACAGTATCTAGGAAGGCCCATTAGCATCCTGAAGGCATTATTATATTGAATTCGAAGCGCATTGTAGGTCCTCTGCGTATAGTCACACCACAGGCTGCAGGTGTAAAATGTTTGACAGTATGCCTTGAAGAGGGTAATTTTGACATCATTTGTACACCTAGAAAACCTGCGGGCAAGCATATTGCATCGAACCGCCAATGCGCGTCGCTCTCTCTCTATATCATTGTTGTCTGTCAGATATTCGTTAACAATGTGTCCCAAATATTTAAACTGACAAACTCTTCTTAATGGCACACAAGAAGCTTTACTGGCGGCACAATCAAGGGCTTCTTACTATTAACACGAAACACCACTAACTCACTTTTCTTGACGTTATAGAGTCCATGTTCAACAGCGTATGTTTCACACACAGTTAACAGTCTACAACGCACTCACCGATGGACTCAGCAACACCATGTCATCGGCATAACTTATATTATTGATCATATGACCATCAACCGAACATCCTACCCTTGTTTCACTGAGTGCACCAATGAGCCCGTTTACGTAGAGACTGAATAGCACAGGCGAAGACAACCCCTGCCTCACCCGCATTCCAACACATATTCGTCTGATAGCGCGCCAGACCATCTGACCTGGTTAACTTGATGACGATACCAATATTTTAAAGTGGTGATAAGTTCGGCTGGAACGGATATTTCACGCAGTTTTGTCCACAGTATGTCATAATTAACCAAGTCAAATGCCTTGGAGATCCAGAAATGTAGCATACACTGGCGTTTGTCTCTGGGTGTAATATTTGACAGTATGCTTCAGCGAGATTATAGCACTCTCTGTCTTCAGACCTGATCTAAAACCAAATTGAGCATCGTTTAGATGTATATAGTTATTAAGTCGTCGCTCCAGCAAACCGTCAAGAACCTTTGCCAATACAGTTGCCAAGGATATAGGTCTGTAATTAGCCTTTTCAGATATATCCCCAGTCTTGTTTTTCACTATAGGAACAACAATAGTTCTCATAAGTTTGGCAGGTAAATAGGAGTGCCTATTACAAAAAGTATACAACATTGCTAGGAGATGCGACCCTGCATTATGAAGGTGCTCGACACTGAGGCCATCATGCCCTGGTGATTTTCCTCTGGCCATCTTCTTCAGGACCAACTAAGATCCTTAGCTGCAATACGGACAGGCTCACCAGTCACAACCATCCCACCGTCGTCCGCCCCACTTCTGCTCTTCGCTGCAATATAGATTTTAAAGTGTCTTTTAAAAAGGTTCGCTATCTCCCTCTGTTCACTACTCCCGCTCACGCTTACGGAGACAGCTGACTTAGGACTCAGTATTTACGTGAGTTTCTAAAATTTTGAGATTTTTGAATTATATTGTGAAGCTATAATGTCCATTTTTATTTGGTTTTGGTTTTCTTGACATGTTTTTAATTTAGACTTGAAAAATTTTCGCGATATACACATATCCTGGTATATACATCCAACTCTTGGCCGACCATGCCACACCCAGTTGAGGAATGCTCGTCTCGCTGTCTCGTGAGCATCCTTCACAAACTTATTCCAACCCGCAATGTAACGCCCTTTCTTTTTACTTCTATATTCAACACAACTAAGCTCAGCAGCCTCCCTAAGTGTGTTTACAATTGTATTATACAGATTGTCAATAATTACTTTGTGGTCAGGGTTATTACATATTTGATCGCAACATGTACTTAGCTCCCCAGGAAAATCAATATCTCTTAATATCTCAGTACATCTCTTACGGTAATACTCAATTTGACACTGATCCCTCTCCTTATAAAACCTTATTAGTTACTTGTTTTAAGAGTGGGTACAATTGGTCTTATTGTATTAAGATTTACATTTAGCACCAACGGGTGGTGATCAGACCAATAGATGTCGTAATAAACGTCAACACTGTTCACAGACTGCCGCGAAGCCTCGGTAACTAAGCAATGATCCAGCCAGCTTATGGTTCCATGAACATCGCTAATAAAAGTGTACGTGCCAGAATCAACGCCCAGTTTATCAATATCTATACAATGCCACCTCTATTCTATACAAAAATTTGTAACTCTTTACAAATAACTCTTTTGGGTCGGAATTAAAATCACCCATTATAAATATCGACTCTAAGTTACAACTTTCTACTATCGCTGCAATTTCACTCATGCATTCACAAAATTCAGCTAAATTATCATAACTATTTGTAGGCATATAGACACAAATAACTAAAATCGATCTATCCACTAAGTCCATTCTAACAGCCACGATTCTGTCATTACTACATTCCACCACAGACACGGCATTAAAGATAGATTTTCTCCAGAGTAGAGCTACCCCTCCGTAAGGACGGCCTCGGACTAGCTCTGTTGCATCCATAGAAGACTTGCCATGATAACCAAAGTCTTTACTAATATCACCCAGTATTGGTAATTCAGTAGGTAATAACCATGTCTCTTGAGTGCTATAATATCTACTTTCTGACACAGACTTCGTACACATTCAATAGATCTATTAACATTTTTACAGTTAAAACTAACAAATTTTGTAGTTAAATTAATATTATCATTACAATTTTGACTACACATTTTTTTTTATTCAATTACTCGATTTTTTACTGAAAATTACAAACTTACGAAAAGCAACACCGCTTGCCAGAGATTCTCATCCATAAACACAGATAATTTATCGTTAGGTATTAAAATTTATAAGCTACATATTCCCTTTTAGTTTCATTTCCACTTTTGTAACAATACACTAACCCTGTTTTACTCTTAATATAGCTAGTAATATCATTAGCAGAAGAGTTCATCAATATTATAAATGTAAAAAGGTATGCTCACTTCAGCAGCCTTGAATTTACATTCTGGAATCAAATCCGCTTTTCCTTTCATACCAATAAATCTATTCCGGAGACGTTTGTGTTGCACTAAAACCCAGTCTTCCTTTGGTATCTGAGGTTTAAAGATTCCTTGCCTTGCTACATCTGACATTATTCTACTCTCGCCGTTGTAAGTAGTAGGCGCTCGCCTTGTCACTGCGTTAACCAACTCGTTCGCAACCACAGTGCTTGATGGACACGCAGACGCAGTTGTAGCGCAGGTATCCGATTCCATCGATATCGCGGTAGGAGTCTTTACGCACTGTTTACTAGTCGGGCAGGTCTCACCGTGCGTCAAAGATGTTTGCGAGAGCGAGATTACAGTGTCATTGGCGATATCAACAACTGTTTCTACAGGCGTAGTTTGTACGTTCATTACATTATTTTGTGCGATGTTGTTTTGATTTATCGACCGGTATTCCATCGTAGATCTGTGAGGTAATCCTGTTAGGCCACTCTCGTAATTAGAACTATCAATAAAAACACCTCTTTTTCTACAATTACCATTAACATTATCCTCTGTATTGAATGTATTCAACAAATCTTTAGTGACGTATGTTTCTTTTATTATAGCCATCTCATTTTGTAACATTATAATATCTTTGAGCAATCTTGATGCGTCGATATGATCGAACGTAACCGGAGGCAGTTTTTGCAAATCCCTCGCAACATAGATAGGCAGCTTTTCCGGATCAGTTTCCTTAATGACTGCAATAATGTCTTCAATATTTCTAACATTCTTGCCATCCTTTTTTCTTTTTATCAAGCGCCTGGACAGATCGGTCACTTCGAACAGTAATTTTTTTGCTTGAGCTATTTCTTCCTCGGAGAAGGTAGTAGAAATCAGACGAACAATACTTTCTTCATCCATTATATCAGCTTTATTTTGTATAAAAGCCAGAAGCTCCGAGATAACTATATTGCAATTTATACATTTCACGGTACGCGATGCCATTTTTGACGACGTCAAACGTCACACTTGGCTGTGGAGCACACCTTTAAAAAAAATTGAATATTTTTTTACATATACCATAAATTCGACGCTAGGGTTATATGACCTTTCATGGTAAAGTTCATATAACCTTTGTCTGCTCTTATGGACTCCTACTGTCACCCATTCATTGAATGCCTTCCGAACGAATTAATTCAATTAAATTTGATTAAATTAACTTTATTGAACTAATCAGTGATAAGTAAAACTCAACAAGGTCCAGAACTAAAGTAATGTAAAACATATTTCTCAACATCATCATCATGATAGCCTATCAAAAGTCCACTGCTGAACGTAGGTCTCTCCCATAGTGCGTCTCATAGGGGGGTATGCCATAGTTACCACGCTTGGCAGACGGGTTGGCAACCGCAACCTTTATTTTGAGCTGTTATAAAAACCTATTAAACCATTACCTGTTTCAGTTTCGATTCAATGCCTCGTTTCCAGTAAAAAGGGTCTCCGGTACTCTACACTCACCATAAGAAACAGCAGCATTAAGCTGCTATTTTACGCTGGTATTATGCGAGAGCTTAGTCCCCCTCCAGTCGAACCGACATTTGTGCTACAACCATCTAGTAACTGGAGCCTGGTTCTGTCGGTAGTGCACAAAACTACTCTGTGGTAGTACACTTTATAATATGTAAACCTTATATTGTGCCAGTTACTCGACTGCACAGAATCAGTAATTCATTCTTGGGGCGATATATACGCTTTTACAACAAAATCCCAGAAAATATACAAAATCTGACTTCCGCCAAGTTTAACAACTTTATTAAACAAAGACTGTTTAAAAAGGGTTCTTATAATATTAAGGAATTTATGGATGATAATAACCTCTGGCAATAAGGTGATCGGTACCATGCTACTTCTCATTTGTTCTGTGTTGTTAATTATTGTATAACTTTAACGATTGTAAACTGTTCATTTTTTCAAATTTAAAGTCCCACTGGGTTTCTTGCTGGTTCTTCGCAGGACAGTTCTTCCGAACCAGTGGTTAATTAAGCACAAGAGTGACTTTTAAGAAGTATTATTTATAATCTATATTGAACAAGTGGTAAAATTAAAAATTTTGTACCATCATCAATGTAGTCGAAGTCAATTAAATACGCATTATTAAGGATAAATCAAAAACTACTGGTCAGTTCTTAATCAAATTTATATGGGACCACATGAGAAGTACCAGCTTTCAAATGAAAAGAGAATCATCAAAATCGGTTCACCTACAAAAAAGTTCTGAGGTAACACACATAAAAAAATACAGTCGATTGAGTACCTCCTCCTTTTTTAAAGTAGGTTAAATAACTAAGTTTCTATGTCTAATATGTAATTAATGTCTTCAAGACGTTGATGCATTTTACCTGCTCATATTCAAGTTATCGTAAAGTAAACATGCGCCTGTGTTGCCACAAGTCTTCTCCCACAGGGAACACGACAGATCGATGAGGAAGCCGAACAGTAGCGGCGCGGGGATTGTACCCAAGAGTCGAACTTTGATCCACTGAATACCCAGCGCGAACGATCGCTGATCCTCTCTTACACACCTGAGGATAATATTGTATTAATTGTAAAAAAAAGTTAACGTTACAGCCTATATTATAACGTCCCACTGCTGGGCACAGACCTCTAATTTCTGAGGGTCTATTAGTTGTAGTTTTTCTCCAAATAAAATCACCACATAAATTTAAAAAAAAAGCTATTAAAGTGTAAAATCGGCTAGAAAGATTTGCTTCGTGACTTTCAATCTATTTGTAACGATATAATAATATTAATGCTTCTTTAGTTAATTCTTATTAATGTTTAAACATCCGTTGTAACTGTCATCTCCGCAGACGAATTGTGGGATTTCGTCACGTAAAAATGAGAAGAAGATATTTATTAGTTCTTGCCGGAGCCAGAGCGCTTATCCTTCGCCAATTTTAATAATAAGAATACGCGCGCGCACACGCACGCACACATACACACATACACCATATATTTTACGAATTAAATTGATCACTACCTGTAATATGACTATGTAATAGAGCGGGATAACACAACAAAATTCCAAGAAGAATATTTGTGTCATTTTTTTAAATGTACGAACATAAATATGTTATACTATCTTATACGTATTATACGTTAAATATCAAATCTTGGATTCCCTTACCTTAGCGTCGCTGAGAGCGCCGGCATCGTCGCCAGAAAGGTGAACAGCATCACACAGAAGGCGAGGAACACGAAAGACCATAAATACGGACAGTCGGAGCTGCAAACGCTGTTGATGGCGTCATACGGCAAAGTTGAGTTGGAATCTGGTCATAAAGAACTCACATACATGAAGAACTAAAATTTTAATTTTAATAAGTTTTTACGTGGTAGAGCGTGTTACAGTTATATTTTGGTTGTAACAAGGATGTGTCGGCTCAGCCGGGGATGAACCATGTTCTCACAGATTACCAGCATAAAATAGCGCGCGCGCGCGCGCGCGTGTGTGTGTGTGTGTATGTGTGTGTGTGTGTGTGTGTGCGTGCGTGCGTGCGTGCGTGCGTGCGTGCGTGCGTGCGTGCGTGCGTGCGTGCGTGCGTGCGTGTGTGTGTGTGTGTAAACCTCTTAACAAACGAATAGAACGAACTTGGTGGCGTTCGAAAGGGTTTCACCAAACTTGGCTTGTATTAATAAACATTACTCAGCTCAGGTACACACACTTGAGTACAATATTGAGGTTATGATTGTATCTATTAATAAACATATCTCAAGATGCGGCTTAGTTTTCGATATCAGCTGAGTGACGCACTGATTAATAAACGAAACTCGCCTCTCAAGTGTATGTACTTGAGATGCTAAAATCTGAGTGCGGGCAGTCCGTGACTTGAGATCGTGATTGTGATTGAAAATTGACATGGACATTGAAAATAGTTAAAGAGAAATTAATTATTACAACGAAATTGTGTACGATGACGATACGAGTATTTTACCGCCTTCGCGATATCGTTTACCAAAAATTTATATAAAGGATGCCTCCGATCCATTTAAGTTACCAAATGAAAATTTTAAAAAACGATACAGATTTGGTCAAAAGTCAATATATTGTAACATTAATAATAAAAGACTCATTGGTGAAATACATCAACAGAGGTCTTCTGATTTCCGCAGAAATAGCTGAGATATTGACATTAAGCTTTTATGCCACAGCATCATTTCAGGTATCTATGTACATATTGTATATTTATTTGAGTAAGTTTAAATTTTAAAGTAGGTAAAGTCGTGAATGCCCATCCACGACTTTTTAAACCACCAGGGCGGCGCCACTTAAAAATGAGGTGTAATATTTGACAGGTTTCATAGCGGGAAGTTAATTTGTTCAAAAAATGTAAAACTTAATGTTTCTATCTGTACTACTAGTTATATTTTATATTTATTAGATTAAATATAAATAAACCAAACCACAGATATTCATAAAAGTAGAAAAATTCAAAATGTGCAAAAAAATTGCAAACCAGTACGTCATTGTTTTGTGTATTAAATATAAATACTCTAGAAATTGATAAAATTTTATTTAAAACTAACTTCTCTATTTTTTCTCAATCGGAGTAAATGCTTCTTGCTTTCCATTTTTGTATAAATAATATTTCCCGCGAAATCAAAGATGTTTTAAGTACATAATCAAGATGTTTTCCAGTGTCAACAATGATACGTCAGTTTTATATTTGACACTGACGCTGTAGTCGCTTTAATGCGTTAGGTTATTTGTACATATTGAATTAAGTGTAGTAAACATTTAGTTCGTATTTAGAAATACATACACAACAATTTTAACAATTTAAGGTTTTTGTAAGTAGGAAACAACTTTGCAACGTGATACAGCTCTATTTATTTAAGTTTTATCAAAATAAAAGTATTCAATAAATCTCACGATATAGCAAAAACAAAACGTGATGAATGATATTCTAAACTTCGGTCTATGTGACGTTATCGTTCACGAGATCAAGCCCACAAGTCACAGAACAGTATTCCTAAGTACAGCGTCTTGAGGTGCTAATCTTGGTAACTGAGATACAGTGTTTATGTGTTTATTAATTAGCAACGATCTTGAGATGCTGATTTCGTAATGAGGGCGTATCAAATGATAACGCACTTGAGTACGTCGTTGAGTAACGTTTATTAATACGGGCGTTAGATTTCCAATACTGTTTCAATTTTTTTTTTTAATGTTTTTTTTGGAATCATTTAAACAGATGTAACGATCAATTCCAAAATATAATCAGCTCTTAAACATGGTAAACTACGTCGATTGCTGCGAAACTCTTCAAAATCGGTTAATGCGTGGTTTTTTTCCACATAACTTTCGAATTTATAGTCACATTTACATCTGTTTAAAAGAGATTCCAAAAAAAAATATTTTTTAAAAAAAATGTTTTTTTTTGGAATCACTTTTAAACAGATGTAACGAACAATTCCAAAATATAATCAGCTCTTAAACATGGAAAACTACGTCGATTGCTGCGAAACTCTTCGAAATCGGTTAATGCGTGTTTTTTTACACATAACTTTTGAATTTATAGTCTAATCGTTTTTTTATAATAGGTTTTATTATTGTTCTTAATAAACCTCGTCGATTGCCACCAATTACATCAAAATCGGTTGATCCGTTCGAAAATTATCGTTGTCAAAATATTTCAAAAAAAAATTTGGTTTATAACTTCGAAATTTCTGCTCCGATCGTTTTTGATGTAATGAGTTAACTATTAGTTCGTAAAAATATTTGTCGAACGTTTTAAGATTGAACATAGCGAGAAGTTCCCGGGCCTGCAGGGTAAACCAAATTTTTTTCTTTAGCAATTATTTATCACTGTATAAATTAAATAAAAATTCTATCCATACCATACTATGCCGCCAATTATCCAAACTTTAATGTTATATCATTCAATCATTACAGCGTATTAAAGTCCACTGCTGAACATACAGAATGCCTCATAAGGGGTTATTTGCAATAGTTACCACGCTTGGCAGGAGAATTGGTAACCGCATTTTTTTTTCTAGTTACTATTAGGAACATAGCTGCCTCCTAGTTTGTTTCCCTCTGTCGCCTCTTACCGGCGCCCACGGAACGATATAGGGTAGTGGATATTCTTACGCTGCCAGTACACAGTATTACATAGAAATGTTTTACAACATTTACTACGAGTGACTCTTTATAATATATACCAAAGACTTCTATGTAAACTATAAGATTAGGCGAGCACTGCGGACTTAATACGTTGCAAGTTACGGTCAGTTCTCCGTAACTCCTTTAGTCGACTGCGAGCGGGCGAGAAGACTACTTCTTTGTTTTGTAAAACGCGAACGTTGTTTTCGACAATCTAACACTAATTTTAATTAATGTGACTAAGAAAACGCAGTCATTATTTATGTGCAGACTTTGTTAACGTGATTTGAAGTTTATTTCACATAATTCTGGTAACTTTATTTTGTATTTGCCCAAAAACAGTAATTGTCGTAAATGAGAATACATTTGCGTAGTATATTTACCGTGCCAGCCGGGTGGCTGCACGCATGCGGGCATGAGCGCGAGCGGGTGCTCGCGCTCATGCCCGCGCGATGTGTACTGTGACACAGTCTTTCTTCTGAATTGCCTGTCTAGTAGATAGTAGTATACATAGAAGTCTTCGCGAGTGACAGTGAAAAATTGTATTGTGACCCATAATAATATACGATCTCGACCTGACTGCCTCGTTGGTTTAGTAGTCGTATACGCGATTGCTGATTATGAGGTCCCGGGTTTGAATCCCGGGTCGGGCCAAAATCAGTTTGCATCGTCAGTGGGTTTTTCTGTAAGAATTCTCAATAGCAACCTGGAGTCAGTAAGTCGGCGGTGTTTCAACCCCGTGCCCTGGAATGCACGTAAATCCGTTGGTCCTGCGCCTGATCTCACTCCGGTAGTGTCAGATTACCGACCCATCGGACTATGAGAGTCAGGGAGACAAGAGAATAGAGAGTGCATCTGTGCTTGCACATACACTTGGGCACTATAATCCTGTCCTGCGCATATGGCTAGTCTCCGTTGAGAGTGGCGGCCTTAACTGAAATTCGGTCCGGAGGAGACATTATTATTATTATTAATAGGATCCCGACCTGCGTGGTGCACACAGGCGCAGTCCCGGTACAAGTGCGCGGAGCCCTCGCGGGCGGCGGCGCGGCAGCCGGCGTGGCACGGCGAGTAGTACACGAGCCGGTCGCGCCCGCACACCGGCGCGTACGCCGCGCCCTCGCAACCGCATCCAGAGTTGCATTGCGCTGATAGTACACCACCCCTGCGGTACCAACATCACAAACAATTTAGAACACCAGCGCACAATGACTGTATATAAATTTCGTTTAATGATTGCTGATTGAATGACTGTTAGCGGTCTTGAATAATCTCGAAATATTTTAATTTTATCTATTCATATAATAAAGGTCTAGAAAAATCGTGTCTGTAATTCTAATATACTCTTGAAAAAACAAGTCCAGGGGACTAAATAAAGGTTACTGAAGCCAAAGTAGTGGTTTTTAGAATTTTTGTCTGTCTGTCTATCTGTCTGTGTATTACCGATTCACGTAAAAACTACTGGACCGATTTCCATAAAATTTTATATGTAAGTAGTTAGTAACCCGGGGCAACTTATAGGCTACTTTTTATCCGATTACGGAACTTAAAAAGGAAAGTTAAGTATTTTTGTTCCTTTAGATGTTAATTTTCTATTATATATGATTATGTTAGTTAATAGGCTGGATGACGGGTCTTTTTTTCAAATAAATATCGTATTTGTAAATAAAGTTAGTTTTAACCTTTACATAACAATTTGAAACTCCGCTGACGATATACGTTTTAATTATCAAAACAGCGCCATCTATCATCGAATAAAAATAGCCTATATTTTGCCTTTAGTAACTAATAAATTAAATAATATAAATAACTTACATTTATATGTTTAAATAATTAGATTTATAAAATAATTTAAAAATAGTAACGTTTAATTTAATTGTTATTTCATTTTAAAAGTGTAATAATTAAAATTTAAAAATAATAGATAATTGTGACATTTATCAAACGTATGAAAATTGATATTTTTTTAAAAACACATATCAATTTTCATAATTTGATACTATATCTGTATGTAAACTGATTAAAACTGGTCTGCCTGCAAAATTCTCATTAAATCATTATTTCGTGAAATGGTGTCAGTTCATAATATTTATCACTGTTTGTTGACCATGTCATGATATAGCTTAGCCAAATTAATGAATAGAGATCGTTTAACGATATTAATAACTAAACACAACATTGCTATTTCATGATAATATGGTCATATCGTCAAATAGTTTTTCACCGCTAGCGGCGCGTATTTTTTAACAGAAACAGACTTTTAACAGAATCAACATTTTTTTATATAATAAATAAATGTTCGCGGCTTTGGGTTGGCTCTTGAGCTAGTCGCACCCCAAACTTCTATGGCTGATATTACTAGATAGTATAGTTTTGACTTTCATAGTTTTAATGTAATATAGCGCCCTCTACTTTCTGCTAAATAAATTAATGATAAGTAACTGATAAAAATGAATTTTAGAATGCTACTGAATACTTATTCGTGCAGCATCAAAATTGTCACACTTAAAATATCTAGACCGGTAGCCATTAGCGGGATGATTTATCACAATTACCACGTTTGGCAAAATGGCTAACAACACTGTTATACACAACACGTGTGTTTTGTGTGCACAGTATCCAGTACTGTGTACACAAAACTGAGATTAAGAGAGAAGCTCTTTAGTTGAATATATTGGGTGTCTGTCGGCATAGGTTTCATTTTACCAACTTCATATGTTATCACGTTATCTGATGTAAATAATTGAAAGTTAAGTGCACTGTGAGATTTTTATCTCTATTTGATGGAATAGTTCGTGGCATCTTTGGGTTTCTAATTACTAGGTAGATATGGTTAACAATCGTACAAAAGCTTTGTTTCAGTTTTATGAATTTTATCTAAACAAATACGAGCCATGTAGCTCGCCGTGAGATTTTGTCACGGCAAGGGAGCAAACCGTGTACGAGTTTTGAGGACAAATGAATCTGTTATAGGAAATTGTACGTGCTGACTTACCACGTATCCGGTGAAGTGGTGAAAAATAACTTCGTGGGCAAACCTAAATGTCTGAGTAGTTAAAAAGTCGTGGAAATGTGAAAACGTTTCATTGAAGCATTGCGGCATAATTTTTTTCTGCTCACAAAACACTATAGGTAATGAGGAGCCCTGTGCACAGTAGTAAGACGTATGTAAGCTGCTACTTTAGTTTTATACCTTTAATGAGACTTATAAATCAGTTTGTCATTTAAGATTTTTGTATTTTGAGTTTTCATATTAGACAAATCTAGATTTTTGTGCCAGTCCTGGTTTCATAGCTCACATGAGATATGTAAATGACAGGCTGTTGCGAAAAATACTTTAAATATCAAAGATAGCAGATTTTACTTCAACAAAGGTTTAATTTAATTTATTTGTCAAAGGCGGTAATTAAACTGATCCAATCGTAAATTTCATAGTACATAAGCATTATTATATATTTTACATATATGTTAATTGCAATTTGAAGTGTCGATTTACCACATTCTCGTCGGTGAAAACCTGCATAACTGAGAAGTTCCCAGTTGAGTTGATCGCGCGTTAGCACTGTTTTGGCCAAAAGCTCTGTGGCCTGTGCCCAGTAGTGACATGTATGTAGGCTGCTACTTTTTTAGTTTTAATGGGGCAATTATGCTGTTTTTATTTCATTCATATTTTCGGAGATGTTACTTTTTTGTTTTCACACTACCGTAAATATTAACGGTAGCAAAGATTCGAAAGAATAGAACTCATCATCGTTATCATTACAACCTATCAAAAGTCCACTGAACTGAACATAGGCCTCCCCATAAATTGTCAAATAGGCAGGATATTTGCTATAGTTGCCACGCTTGGCAGGCGGGCTGGCAACCGCAACCTTTATTATTTTGAACTGTTGTCAGGAAGATGATGTTGCCCATCTCCTGTTTGTTTTCCTCTATCACCTCTTAGGACACACACGGAACGATATGAGGTGGCGGATTCTCTTTCGCCGCCACAACAAGGCGAACATTTTTCTGCTTCCGATCATGAGTGTAGTTCTACCCACGTTCACTGCGAATAGAACTTCATTTGCAATAAAAGTAATCTTAAGGATTTTATCGTGTTTAATTTTAACTTTTTTAATTCCTGACGTTTCGGGCACTTTAAAGAACCCTTTAAAGAGTTGTTTAACGTCCTGATGTCATAGTTTACGAAGACTACAATCAACTTTTAACTAATAATGATTGGTCCGATCTACGCAGGACGAGCTTACGGTATCTTGAAGTCTTACAGTAGTATGCTTGGGTTTGGATTTTATTTTATTAATTATGAGATCCCAAGTAGATGGTAGCACCCAGCCATCCTATCTATTGAAGTTAGGATGTTTTAATTTCAATAGCCTCGCAAATCGGTGTTCTATTTGAGGATTTGTTGTCTATCATATCTGATATAATGGTTGGGACGATACTGAACATGTTGACATACTAAGATTTCCCGGAGCTATTTCTCGGAGCTGCTTCACATCAGCAATATATTCTTTTACGCAAATTTTATGGAACTTTCTTCCAAAGGTATGTTTTGTAAAACCCGCTTAAATAAAAGTTAAAATGTAACGTGATTGTTTTGAATTTGTTTTATTACATGTGTAGTATTCATCATTATAGAATTGCATTTATGAAATTTTGAAGTCTACTCGAACGTAGAAAAATATCAGAATCTATTTTATGGTGCCAATCAATAAGTATTAAATGGGACCAATGATATAAATCAAACATCGCATATAAGACCATGAAATCATCATTATTTTGTTAAAACTAAATTAACTTTAATTATAAATGAATGTAAAGAGTAAATAGTAATAATAAATTTTGATTCCAAGAAAATTTATCTTTCTTATGGATACATATTAATGCAATTCTGAAAAACGTATTTATTCACGTGTTCCTGTAGCATATATATATATATATATATATGCAAAACATCAATCATCTAGGTCCAATAGTCAAAAAAAGTGATCGAATTTTGCTAAATTTGGCACGGAACAGCATTTAATGATGTTTCTAAATTGAAGACCACGAGAGCGAAACCGCGGGTAAAAAGCTAGTATTTAATATAACTTACCGTTACAGCCTATTAAAGTCCGCTGCTAAACATAGATATTGCCTCATAGTGGGGATATTTGCCATAATTGCCACGCTTAGCAAGCAGGTTGGCAACCGCAGTTTTTTTTATTCGTTATTAGGAAGACTATGCTGCCAATCTCCTGATTTGTTTCACTCTGTCGCCTCTTACGACACCCACGGGATGATATGGGGTAGTGTATATTTTTACACCGCCACTACACGATAAATACAATACAATACCACAGATTAAATAATGTTACTACGACAAATATTTATTTTTTATATTATTTTATATTATATTTTGTACACCAAGGAAAGATAATATAACAAAATAAAAAAATATTGAGGGTAAAACAAAAGGCGGTCTCATTGCTTGCTACAGTAATCTATCTATACTAGTAATCTCTTCTAGACAATCTCAAAAAAGATGAAATAAAAATAAGAGAAAGATTAACGGGTAGGGTGCACTAACATAAAAAAGTACGGTACAAACACAATTCAGAATACCAGCGTCAAACAGCACAATAATGCTGCTTTTAGCGCGGGAAAGAGTTAATTGTGATGCCCCAATGACTGTTAGCGATTTTGAATTATCTAGAAATATTTTAACTCTATATTTAATTTTATTTAATTTAAAATACGGGCGCCCAGCCTTCTCTTCTTCTCTTCTTCTTCTTCTTTCTATACGTAATGTACACAAACACCATGTTTAAGTTTTTGATGTGTAACATCTTTCCTCTCGCTTTCCTACAATCTGTGGGAGTGATTTCGTGAAAAGGGACGGAAATGTGTAACAGGAAGCCGGGGAAGCGCGCGCTATTTGATTTGACCAATTAGCGCGCGTGGTGGTAGAGTTGGCCGTCAGATAGCTAACTCTAAACCAAGTGTGCCAGTGTGTGCGTGTGTGTGACGAGAAAAAGAAAGGGAAATAGAAAAGGAGAACGCATCAGCTATAAAGTGTACTGTTATATAAACTAATTTATATGTGTAAACTATATTAATAAATGTATTTCCTGTTGACAATAAGTGTCTGAAAAAAAGTGCAGAGCATTGATAAAAAATGCAAGTGAGTAATATTAATGAATAATTATTATTCGAATAAATATTTCAGTTTTTACCTTTTTTAAAATTTGAGGTTAATTTCTGTGGCAGCTCAATTGATATTTTTAATTTTGATTAAAACTAAACCTTATTATTTTTATCACAATTTTGCTCATATCTTCTAAACGGGTTATTCGATTTTCATAATTCCAATTGGAATATTAATTCTAGAGCTAAACCTATCTTTTAAGACTAAATTTATTGAAATATCTCTACAAACAAAATTCTCATTTTCAACTTAGTTACGTAATTATACATAAATTCTAACAACATTCAAAATTCTCTTTAAACTTACTTTAGTCAGTCTAATTAGATTACAATAGGAAATCCAATAGCAAATTTAAGTTAAATAAACTAAATAAGAGCAAAATAAACACTATCCAATTAATCTCTTTACATCCTAATTAATAACTTATAAAACTTTCTGACTTGATACTACGGTACGGTTTCTTTGCTTACGTGTTGATAGTTTGACATTGAAAACGCGCGAGTAGCGATCCTGCTACTACTTGCGCCCTGAAGCGTAGACATAGACTTAGAATATTCTCCAGTATATTCTAAGTCTATGAGCGTAGACAGGGTCTCGCTGGCTATACTACTTTAACTTCTTATGAAGTACAACTTATTTCTATCCTATTCTAAATTGTGTAAATTTAAACAATCCTAACTATTAAATTAACTAATCTAATAATTATACCCGATTGTGGATTGGCTCCTTTTTGGGTAACTAGGTCCAATTTACCTATCACTTTATCAAATCCAATTAAATAAAATAACAATAAAAAAAAACTAAACACGTAATTATCAATAGCAGTGACGATCTTGAGAATAGTAGGTCAGATTCATGAAATTATTGTGCTGTCTTTGGTTCTTAATAAGTCCGCAAAATATCAGTTTTAATATACAGACGTCAGGAAGTCAGTGAAAACTTAATAAAAAATTCCAGTACATTGATATATACATACATATATACATTAAGGGTATAGTTAATAAAAGCATGTTATAAAATGCTAAATAAAAATAATGAATAGACTTTAATTTTATTTGGCATTTAATAAACTTTTTAATTTGGTTATAAAGTTCTTTGCTCTTTGGTACTTATAGCTATTTTCTACCTATGAATCCGTCTGGGTTTGTATACTGTGTTTTTATTTGAAGCTTAAATCAACCAGTATAATGACAGACTATTAGGCATTTTATCTTGTTCATCGGAAGTGACAAGGCATCCATGTTATGTATGAAAATATTTGAAATTTGGTTGCTCGCTTATCATCGTGTGAACGGTTAGTTCGTTTGCTGCTCTAATATTATAAAAAATCATTACAACCATCAAATCCAGACAAACAAAGACCTTTTTTATAAAACTGAAGTGACAAACGAACTTAAAGTCCATCTAATGTGTGCTAGTGTGGTAAGTGGCTACGGCAATTCATGAACACCTGCAACCAGCTTAAAATACAAATAGGCTACAGATGCGTTGGCACCTCTGAAGACTAAAATGGAGTGCCTCACAGACTGTAATACTGACTTATACTCCTTACACCGGAATACAGCCCGCAATGGCACTGCTATTTGGCGGCAGAAATATATATAAGAAGTATATATAATAAATAAGGAGATGTAGAATGTAGGACAGACGGATTCCTAGGCAGAAAGAAACCTACCGCCTAGTGTGACATGCCAAAGCAATCATGCTGAATGTTCAAAACAGTTTTATATGATACTCCAAATATTTCTGCAAGTTTATTTTTAAAGAAATCTTCCAATATTAATCGATCAATTTTCCCACATTTTCCGCAGTGGTTATTTCAACAAACCGCATCGAACTGAGATCGTCTTTAAGCGAGTCTTAGCCTTGCTTAAAAATTTCATTTTTCTTAGACCAATAGTCCCGACAGACCGAGGACATTTCTTTCAAAATGGTTTGAGAAAGTTTTCCCTGCTTAACGGCGCGAAATTCAATTTTGTCTATTGTTTGTAAAGTTGTTTTCTTGTTTTACTTGTTTAATTAACAATAGCTGAATGAATAATGATGTGTTTGTTTTAAAATTCGGTATTTATTCTATAAATGAGTATTTATTACCCGACTGCCCCAGAAGAAGGGAAATGTTTTTCGAGTGAATGTATGTATGTTTATTTCTTTGGCACGCTCTGTAGCCTAAATGGTTTGATGGATTTTAACATATGGGGTCGTTGTAATCGTCTTAGTCGTAGAATTGATATAAAAAAAACATGCGCGAGTGTCGTGGAACACTCGGTTGGAACGAAGTTCCTTTCGTAGTATATTATTATTGATAAACGTATTATGTTATTGATTAACAAATACAAATAAATGAATTACTAGCGTCTATTAAAATGAAGCATCATTTAAAATAAAATAATATTTCGTTCACGGTAAGATAAGAAAAAGTGCGAGGGAGATGGATATTATTCCATTTCGCTTCCTTAAAGCCGCGAAGGCCGTCTACACTACGTCAGAAGGGATCGTGACGGAAAAATCTTACACTTTTTCGCGCCTAGCCCCCATCCGTCAAATTCGTACCGTCCGATAAGGAACTTCGTTCCATTAAAACACTAACAAACAAAACACAAAAGACTTTTCTCATTTCCGTAAACTTTATTAAGCAGTCGTTTTTTTTAATTACTGTTTTAACCTTTGGACTTGTTTACATTCTGTACTTTGCAGGTACAAAAAGTAACCTCACTCAACATTAACTTCTTCATTTCGTGAACTTATTGACCTCCTCTTGTTCTGCTTTTCTAAAGTTTACGTGTGTCATATGAAACTAAATGAAAACCAGTAAATGAACCGAAACCTTTAAAATAAACTTTATTGTAACACTGTGACCATTGATTGGACCCAATCAGTTTGCTCGTTGACTCTCTCAACCAGAATTGTGGCACATTCAGATCTGGCGACGCGTGTCCAGCCGATCGTAATAGCGCCATTGTTAGCCAATGAATCTGTCGTTTCAACGCACTTGCCAATGATAATACATAAAACTGTGCATATCATATGCGAAGTGCCAAAATTGGGAAAGATGACACTAACAAAGTGAAGTTTAATATCATGGCATTCAGAATCCTAATACAAATACCGCGGAAGAATTAAGAGTTACAAAAAACGTGCTTGAAAAATTAAACTCTTAGAGTATACATAAGCAAGCTACTTATATATACTCTAAGATTAAAACTAAAACGAATAGCAGATAAATATGCTAAAGATGTTAAAAATTAATTGGCTACGATCCACGTAACAAAATAAATTGATGTGTCTTACCTAGTTTTAGTTGTAGTTACTTCGCGGTGGTTGACCGCTAAGCCTTAGCGGTTAGCCACCGCAGAGTCTACTTCACCTGAGGATACCTCGTATAGAGGCGAAACACGTGTCGTATTATCGACGGCGATGTGTCTTTCCTAGTGTAGTGGTGTTAGGAGTAGCGATGCTGGGATTGGTGGTGACGGGGATAGTGCACGCAATCGAGGGAGGGCGGGAGGTGAGGAGGGCTCTTCAAAGTAGGTAATACACATCATTTTAGTTTGTTACGCGGATCTTAATAAATTTTTAACATCTTTAATATAATGGATTTCCGCAAAGTAACGCCTGATTCTATTAATTAGATAAATATGCAATGAATTAAAATAATTCTATAACTTGCCTTCGACGCTAGATTCACAAAGGCGTGACTTTAGAAAGGATACTTACGGAAAGAGAAGACATAACAGTGAACTTTATTTTAAACTATAAATAAAGGTTTTTTATAACAATAACTGACTTTGTTGAATTTGTTCTGGTTAATTAACTGACCTTGACTTTTGGAAGTAGGAAGCAAAACAAATAAAAAACTAGATCTTCAAGGAAATAAACAAGAATGTTGTATTGTTTATGTAAATGTTTAATAAAAGGTAATAAATACAGTGTTTTTGGTAACAAATAGCGATATGGCAGCGAATAGTTGTGACTGTAGCTTTATGAATGTAGCAGCACGCTGGGTCAATATTAGGGGCTCAGAAGTTAATTTTATTATTCTAATCGATGATTCCATTATATCCAATATATTATGGTTGTAGCACGAATGTGTAGGCTCGTACGGGGAAGGACCACGCTCTCACAGAATACCAGCGTAAAATAGCAGCTCAATGCAGCTGTGTTACGTATGGTGAGTGTAGAGAACCGGGGACCTTTTTTACTGGAAACTAGGCATTCCATCTTAGTCCTCACGGCTGACAACGCATCTGCATTTTGATTCTTAATCGAAGATAGATGTAGATGTTTATGGGCCACAGCATCCATTTACCATCAGGTGGACTGTGCGCCCTTATTTTATAAAATAATATGTTTGAAACTAAGCAATAGTAAACTCAAATTGGCTTGCGTTGGTAATTTTAGTAAAAAGTTAGTTTTTGGCAATAAAAATTACAAGGGAAAGTAGAAGAAGCCACTATTAAAACTCACCCTGTCACGCTGGGACTGTTGTAATTTTCAGTGACCCCGGCAAAGGGGTAGTCATCGCAGGAGAGCACGAAGGAAAAGGTGAAGACAGCGGCTATCAACGTCACCGCGACGCAGAGCTTGATGATACCGCCACAGGCTAATTTCCAGCGCTTTACCAACCAACCCCAATGAACGTTCCACCGCCACCCGCTGGGACTGTGATTACACCTGCAAATAGTGAGAAAATCTTGACCATTTGTTAGAATCTACGAGATTACACAGATTACGGTTTAAATCAACGAAAAACAAGTTATACTCGTATACAGTCTTATGTTACCTCATAAAGCTTATTGATTCAAGAAAATTGAGAGTATAGATATTTAAATTAACTCAAGTTTGGATACATTTTCAGTATGAATGATATCAATAAGAACAAATGTTCGTGGTAATTCTGGGGTGGAAGGCATTCCCACTTCGCCGCCTGCTTGTCCGCAAAAGTCTGTTGGTGGACAAGAGCCCTCACAAAGTAAGGATTTGCCCTAGTCGTTATTTCTTGGTAAGCAGATTGACTATCGCAGTACCAGACGTCTCGCACCAAAAAAAAAGCCGCATGCTCGTTTGCCCTCTTGTATATAAAAAAACCTTTGACTCTGCTCCACGTCACTGGTCTGGGTACATTAACGTCTGCCCTAAATAAGGTGGTTATATCGCTATATATTAGAAGCGACAACATTTTTCTGGTATATACCGTAATTGTTATCTTAAGACATCCATGACACAAAATAGGGTGGTGGAATTCTCTTAAACCGCCGCAATACAGCACGCAACTTCCCGCCTAATATAAAGTATTTTAAAGTGTCAAACTGACTTGCACGTGGTTGCACTCTTTAGTGTCCGAGAAATGCCGGAAAATCCATCTAACTAAGCTGACCTCAAATTTGCAGACTAGTGCTGGGAACAGTACTGTTCATCGTGGTGAGAGCTTTCGAGTCACGTATGCTGGGTGTATTTGGAAAGGCCATGAAATATATCCAGCAATGAAATTATAAAATAATGCAATTGATATGAGATGGTTTAAATGTATTGTCAGTACTGTAGGGACAACACAAGGCTACTTTCAGCAATATGCACGTAAAGAAATGTGGACATCGATATTTTTTATAAAAATGTCATAAGTACATAACAATCCGTAAACTTTTTAAAGTTTGATTTTAGCTATGACATTTTAATTAGGAACAACAATTAGCCATCCGCCCAGTCACATGGGTGATTTCAGGATCTTGACAATAGCGCCACCTACCGGACCCAATTGTGAATCTAAACTATCCAGAAACCTAATCTAACAGTTTAGGAAGAGTTTAGTGACAAACACTTATACAGAGGAATTATATAATACATAAAGATAAGTACATATGTAAAGTATTTTTAAATAGTCTTGAGTTGTTAAAATTGATGATGGATAATAATTTTCCAAGTCAGAGAATAAAATACAATGCAATGCTTAAAAACTCAGCTATGATTCACCAGGGCTATAAATGTCGTAGGATAGACAACCTTAGAGACAAAATAAATTAAGAATGTTGGCAGGATGTGTGGTTCATGCCCGCGCTTTTTAATTGCTTTTTTAATGACGGCCGACGAGTAAATGTTTTTTCCTGATACAAAATAGTACAAACTTGTTAATTATTGTATTTTGTGAACTGATTGTTCTTTCATTTAGTATTTATATTATTATGTAGTTTGACATTGGTGTTTTATGCGTTATTAATTGCTTTATTTTGTATTATAATTATTAGACCACGTTTTTATTGACTCGCTTTCGTGTATGTCTGTTCGAGTCAAATTTAGTAAATGATTTTAAACTAACTTCCCGATGAGCCTATAAATTAGACTAAATTTTGATCATAGCTCAGAATCGAATGACAACGCAACGTGGTACGTAAGTTTTACGAGGATAGATGTAGATGTCTATGGGCCACAGCATCAACTTACCATCAGGTGGACTGTGTGCTCGCTTGTCACCCTTATTCTATAAAAAAAATATGAAAAAATTGTGGTATATTAAAAAACAATTGTTATTACTTGTTTGGAGCAAAGATTCCAGCTACAGTAGACCACCCTCATTATATACCTGATTCAAAGTCTAGCAAACGGTCCTTACAGTCATACAGGTGGTTGTTATTTGCTTGATAATTCACTAGGTATATATAAAGAGTGTTCAATTATAGTTTCCTTAAATTATTTCAAATAATACCTAATAACAAAGCAGCTTCCGAAGCACTGACAGCGAACTGATTTTCGATGAGTTTCGGTAGAAAGGCGGCAAATCCAGAAATCAGCATCCCTTCGCTGGCACCCGCCAGGTTCAGGAACACAAAAGTGGGGTTCCTCATCAGCGCTACGGTAGCCTGAGGAAGCTCGTGTAAAGCGCTGAATGCGGCTGATTTTGAGGCTGCTCCTTCATGTGCCTCGCATACTTTCGATGCTCGGATTTCAGCAGCACCTGAAAGTATTACATAACATAACACTATCTAAGTGGTTGCTGTAATTAAAAGTTCGATATTCATTGTTGTTTATTATGGTTATAGCCCAAGGAATCAGTAAACTGAAGTGGCAGTGAGCCGGCCATATAGCTCGACGAACCGACAACCGATGAGGATGAAAGGTTTTAGAGTTGAAGCCTCAAACCGTGGCGGAATGTAGAATGGCCAGCTGTTAGATAGAGTAACGACTCGGCAAGACACAGGAAGTCGATAGATGCAAGTGGCCCAGGGCCGTGTCCTGTGAATTTTAGGGGAGACATCTGTTCAGCGGTAGCCCTGTAATAATGATGATAAAAAATACGGCAATCGTTACAATACAGCCAGTCCTACAAACTAACAAATACACTAGCTGGTAGGATTCCTTTTCCGTTTCTACAAACACTTGTTCTTTTAGGGATTCGAAGCCGCAACTCCAAGTGCCACTGTAAAATGCTACTACAATCTACCAAGTCGTCAAATTTTAATAAACTAGAAAACTAAAAACTAAAATGAAATATTTTTAAAATATAAAACGGTAAAATATTAAAATATCACCTGGCAACTCGTAGGGAAAAGCGAGCAACGGTATCGCCACGATGAGGCACAAAATAGCGGAGAGTATGAAGCCGACCCACCACGCACCAATCCACACGGAACTCTGCGGTGTTATTCCGATCCTGTTGAGAAAAAAATTATGTATAATATTTAATTGAATATAATAGCGCCCTTTATTATCTAGTTATCAATGAAGGCATCCACTGGTTTTTCTACCACTATAGCGGTGCCACTTAACAATGGGGTGACATATTTGACAGATTTCATGGCAGGGTTTTTGTCATATTAGTTATATTTAAATTAATTAGATTAGAAGTAAAATAAACCAAACTACGGGTATTCCTACAAGTAATAGAAAATTTAAAAAGAGTATAAATGTGCACAAAAATAGAAAGCAAACCACTGAGTCATTGTTTTGTGTATTTACATACTCTAGAAACCGATAAAATGTAATTATGTGTAAAATTTAATTGAAAAAACGTAACTTCTCAATTGTTCGTTATGACAGCGATTAGAATCCGGGACTCGGGACTTTGTAGTCTGGTACTCCAACTATTAACCTACGAGATACGAAAAACAATAGCACAAACGCGAAATAACTTCTGAGATGAGAATAAACATTGAAATTTAATTAAGATGTACCAGATCGCATAATTGCAAACAATATTGTAAAGGGCAACACAAAACAATACTAAAGACGGTGTGCAGCGTTAGGAAACCATTGTAATATCGCCTCGGAATATATTAAAATCGTTTTCGTATGATAATTGGAGGGTTTGTATAGCAATCGAAACTCGCGAACACTTCCAAGTTATATCAGGAGTTCATCGAATGTTATTTGGAGAGTCCTTAGCCAAACAAATTGGGTAACTGTGGACTCCCGTAATGAAATAGAATAATAGATTCAATGAAAATTTGCGAAGCGATGTTATGAAGTGAATAATATAATTAAATTTGTTATGCCCACTTTGAATATAACGAACTTAATTATTTTATACTAAGCGTACAATATTTTTGTGGATTTATAGTATAATAACAATTTATACAAATAGTTATTGTATGCACACTCATTTAAAAATAGAAAAGTATGAGCGTGTCTCTCTATAAGGCTCGATCACCGATCTGTTCAAAAAGTATAAATTACGCGCATTGTACAATGAAGTTAAAAAGTTAAGTTACACATATATGTACGTACTACTGTGCGTGTTGGATTGTTCCAAATGCGAAATATTTTATTTTTGGGCATGCAGGTTTCCTCACGATGTTTTCCTTCGCCACCGACCACATGGTTAATCGACACTTTTGCTTTTTTTTTGATTTTCGTCATAAAATTGCAATTACAGTGGCGTGGCAGGGGGGAGGTGCATGTCCCTATGTAGATTTTAAGGGCATTGGGAATGAAAGTCAGTTCCCCGCCTTATCTTTTAAAATTATTTATTTTGATTAAAATATTAGAGAAAAATATTTAAATATTAATCTAGCATAGCAAGTTTGAAAACAGGGATAATCTACCCACACATTGTTAAGGGTAGGGATGAGTATAAATATAAAAATATATATAATTGTTTTATATATTTTTAAATAATATACAAAGACTAGGGGTGAGAGGCGGCATTTTCAGTCTCACGTGGCAGCTACTCAAGCTACGGCACTGGGCAATTAACAATTACATTTGTGCCGGCATTTTTTATGGTGAATTTTCATTGTATGTACCACTCAAAAGACATATTTGACTACTTTAGAGTAGACTATAATAGAATAGAACAATTTTTTATTCAATATAGTTTATAAGTAATTCTTATTGAAAGTCATTTTTTTACTTTTACCAATGGTTCGGGAAAAACGTACCTAAAGAATCAGACGGAAACCTCGCGGAACTTTTCTTGACATATTCACGTTTTGCATGAATAAGTCACATAATAAATATAAGAGTCGAGATCAGGTACAAGTATACCTTTGCGACTGCCGTAAACAAGTGCGTAGATTATTGAAAAGTTGTTAGACTAAATTAAAAGAGAAACCGTATCAAAGAGGTCGTTCAGAGCTCGCTGCGTTGAAAATCATATTTCGTTGCGGAAGCCATGAAAGTATAAAACGGCGGAATTAATTTGGCTGAAAAGTTTCCCGGCCCACAATGAGATGAAAGCGAGAGGGTAAGTTAGCTGGATGAAGCCGTGTCGCTGCCGAGTTGAAATATTAAAATACGTGAACAAGACACCGGTACAGATAATAGGCGGACTTTTGTGCGCGCCAACGCGTCTTTTTTATGCTGGAATAAGTATTTGACATCTAAAAGAGAATCTTACTAATCGAATTTAATATTTAGAATGTTTACGTGGTAGAGCTATGCTGCAGCTATATCAGTAGTATAGTTGTAGCACGAATGGGTCGGCTCGACCGTGGAAGGACCACACTCTCACAGAATACCAGCCTAAAGTAGCAGCTTAACGCTGCTGTGTTTCGTATGGTGAGTTTAGAGAATCGGTGACCCTTTTTACTGGAAACGAGGCATCGTATCGTAATCGAGGATTGATGTAGATGTCTATGGGCTTATGTAGATGCCAACCACTTACCATCAGGTGGACTGTGTGCACGTTTGCCACCCTTATCCTATAAAAAACAATCTAAAACAATGATACTTTTGCCGCTCGCATAAGTCCACTGGCTGGACTGGCTGAACATGGGCTACTTCCGTTAGAAGTATTTGCCTTAATCGTCACGCTTGGCAGACAGACTGGCATAGTAGTACCAGACGTCCCTCAGTTTTTAACTAGTAAGTAGGTATGTCAGAAGTACCAGTAACACATATATATATATACCAGTATATACCAGTAACATGACCCCACAGAGTCAGTAATTAATTTTAGGGGTAATGTATACGCTTTTACAACAAAATCACAAAAATATACAATATTTTTCTAATTGTTTTAATTTAATTTTTTTAGTGTATAATATATTTTATAACATGTTGGTTGGTGTTTGTTGTAATAAATATTTTTTCTTTCTTTCTTTCTTTCTATTTATAATCTATACTAAAATTTAAAAAAAAACTGTTTCTGTTTGAGGCTGCTCCTTATCGCCGGTCTGGATATTTTACGTAATGCGTAAACGAGAGTGTTATAGCGCCATCAATAGGATCAGCCATGAGCTCTTTTTTGGGTTTCCTATAATCGCTTACGACACCCACACGACGAAATGGAGTGTTAGACGCTCTTACACCACCACCAAATACCTTGAGAAGGTATTGAATAAATACTCTTATTTAAATTTTAAAACAGTGGAAAGGAATGCTTCGGTGGTTTGGTCATGTAGAAAGAATGAACGTGGAAAGAGTGACAAAGCAAATCTATATTGCAAATGTGAACAGCAGAGTCGGGAAGGGACGCACTAGACGAAGGTTTATCGACCAAATTGGAGATATACTGAAAATGGGCCAGATTAGGAGTACCCTTAACCGACGAGCGTGTATGCGTAGATATATGGATGTAAGGGAGGCGAGAGAGGTGTGTCAGGATCGTGACAAATGGAAGTCCGTAGTCTCTGCCTACCCCTCTAGATACCCTCTGGGTGACAGGCGGTGTTCATGTATGTATATGTAGGTAGTAGATCGATTTACTAGGCAGGACTTCTAGGAGTATGTCTGGGTTCTAGGCAGAAACCTAACCCAGACATGTGTATATACACACGTTTATACGTGGTAGAGAAATTCTGCAGCTATATTAGTAGTATATAGTTGTAGCACGAATGGGTCGGCTCGACCGGGGAAGGACCACGCTCTCACAGAATACCAGCGTGAAATAGCAGCTTAACACTGCTGTATTTCGTATGGTGAGTGTAGAGAACCGGAGACCCTTTTTACTGGAAAAGAGGCATTCCGTCTTAGTCCTCACGGGTGACGATGCATCTGCATTTTGATTCTTTATTGAGGATAGCTGTAGATGTCTATGGGTCACAGCAACCACTTACCATCAGGTGGACTGTGTGTTCGTTTGTCACCCTATCATACAAAAAAAAAGACAGACTCCTAAGCTTTTGAGCCCTCTTACCTATTTTTGCCGTCAAATACCAATGTGTGCACTGCCGTGTTCCGATCTGAAGGGTATAGAAGTCAGTATAATTACAGGCTACGAGGTATTCCATCTTAGTCCTGAGAGATGACAACGCATCTGTAGACTTTTTTGTTTGAGGTTGGTTGCAGGTGTCTAATGTCTATGGGCTGAACTAGCTACTTACCGTCAGGTCGACTGTAAGTTCGTTTGTCGCTTTAGTATTATAAAAAAACCGGAAAAGTGAGAGTAGGACTCTCGCCCTGAGGGTTCCTATTATCTCTATTATGTACGTGGATAGTTCATCCATCCTGGGAATTAAAGGTAAAGCTCCGCGAACATTGCTCTAACGAAAAGGTACGTTGAATTGAAAGGATATACTTAACTTTGCAGTGGAAAAATATTTTCTACCATACATTACGGTAGATGCTCCAGCTGCAAGTGTAAGTATGTAATCGCAAAAAAAATTATTTAATATTACTACTACAGATTAACGTTTTTTATATCTTATCCTTTAGTTGTGCTGCGAGACCTTGCTTCTTGCAAACTTTATGATTCTAGGTCAACAGAAAGTACCCTAGTGTGTTTGCAAGTACTAAAGTTACAGCCTATATACGTCCCACTGCTGGGCACAGGCCTCTCATTTCCGAGAGGGGGAAAATATTTTACATAACTACTTACGTTTCTGAGTCGACCGTTGGAAAGTCCGTGTAGATGTTGAGCATTTGTCCACCGAGCACGTACCCCAGCGCTGGGCCGACAACCGCCATCGTGTAATATACACCTAGGAGATTAAAAAAATATAGAGTTGTAATTTTACAAGTACCTAAAATCTTATATTACTAGAGTCACCGAAATGTTTTGCGAGGTGTATACACTGGAACAGTATACGTATGGAAAATGAAGGAAACGCTTTGAAAACGGTTTGAAATGCATAGGAGGGAGCTTCTTTGTTGACAGTGTTTCCCATGGGAGCGGCACAGGATGAGGTGTGCCCTAGTGGTCAAAGACCTAACAACATATCATTTGTGGCTCTATGATTGCTATGCCTTTATTACCGCCCGCTTTGCGTCTTTACGCATTAAAAAAAGAATACGTCGGATCACTATTCACTACGCGCGAACAGACGATACTATGATCATGTATGATTTATAGTTAGATTTTTATGTTTGTCTGAACTGAACGTCACTCGATATGTCGACGTCCAGGATTCCAATGCTGACGATGAGTAATTTTAAAAGAACCAAAGTCTGTACGTTGATAAAAAAAAATTAACAAAGCGTTACAAAAATGATGAATTATATGTGGCAATTTATCCACATATCATCGGCTATACCGCAACAAAGTGTCTATACAAATTAATTCCGTTACTTGACATTAAATTAATCAAGCCACGACCGCGGGAACGCATTTATGAATTTAGGATAGGACAACACTGTTAAATGACAGGCTCTGGAACCGTGGCGTAGCAAGGCGGGGGCGGGGAGACCATGGCAATGGCCCCAGGTGGAATATTTTAGGGTGCTAACTTTTTTCGAATTCTCTTAATAATTCCAGTAGAATCTCAAAAAATGAAAATTAGTTGTTACTGTATATTTTTAATTAAAATATGACGAACACTGTATCATTCAAAGTTCTAAAAATAGAGGTAACCTTCACGACACACGCACACACACATTTTTTTAAATAGAATTAGGATAACAAAAATAATACGAAATCCACCTGATGGTAAGTGGATGCTGTGGCCCATAGACATCTACATTTATCCTCGATTAAGAATCATAATGCAGATGCGTTGTCACCATTAGGAACTAAGATGGAATGCTTCGTTTCTAGTGAAAAGGGTGTCCGTTTCTCTACACCAGCATTTTTAGTTCTAGCGGCTCCGATGGATGCATGTGGCTTAGGACCGCGCTTTGTGGCATTTCTTGAGGGAGACCTATGTTCAGCGGTTGAATTGGGGAAGGGCTGTACTAATGATAACGATGATAACGCTATAGCCAAGTTAAATCTTTTTCATACCATGTTTTATGTAAATAAAAAAAGTATATGAAAATTATTCTCGTATATCAGCCGGCATTGATAGGGTTGTCTACAGTTGTTCTAGAGTTCTTCTCAAAATAACAGTAAGTAAAAGTTTTATTGCCTATTGCTATCCTTAGGGGTGGAATTTTTCTCCAAATTTATATGGACCGCCCCTGAATTTTAATCTATGTAACAAAAAAAGAATCTTCAAAATCGAGTTTCATATAATGAAGATATCGCGTAACATACATACAAAAAAACATACAGTCGAATTGTGAAGTTGCTGCTTTTTGTAGTGGGCTAAAAAGTGTTATTACTCTATTTAAAAGTATTTCGTTTATTTGTTGCATAAAGATGGCTACACCTCATTGCAGCAAGTATCATTCTATTCGAAAGCTTTGGGGAGACACCAAACCACTATACTTCTCCAGAGTGCATGTATGGAATAGGATACTAGTGTCCAAATATTCGGGCCATAGCGAGTATGAGACGTTTACAGCAACCGTCCGAACACGCAGAATTTATATTCTGCGGTTTATTTTGTTGTAATTGTACAGATTTGATTATTCGAATTAGCTTCCTTAAGCATCTACCATTAAGCACAGACACACGATCATTACCCGCTCTACGAGAAAGGTTAATGCTTCCCCCATAACGTTTTCAGTTAAAAATTAAGCATCAGGTGTGGTCCAGACTCGTACAAATTTCGACGCTAAATATAAAACGTCTTAAGAATTTCGTCTCTTTTCTTTTGAAGTACCATTTTCTAAATACTAGGTCGTGACCTCGTACCGCGTCATGAAAGCAAAACGAAGTGGCGCTCAAAATAACCCTCGAAAATCTGGCTGTTACGGCTTTGTTTTCAATAATTAAATTGAAAAATAAGAAAACGAAAAAATCAAAGATTTAAAAGTTGTACCAGTCTTTAAAGTAAATTAAAAAAAAGTAGAAATTAATATTTTTTATAGAATAAAGGTGACACACGAGTACACAGTCCAACTGACGGTTTCCTCGATTAAGAATCAAAATGCTGATGCGTTGTCACCCTTGACGACAAAGATGCAATGCTTTATTTTCAGTAAAAAGGGTTTCCGGTTCTCTACACCATACGAAACTCAGCAGATTTAGCTGCTACTTTACGCTGGTATGTTGTGAGAACGTGGTCCCTCCCTGAAGTGTAGGGCGTCCCCCCACTAAATGGAGTGACGATCTGGTAAGACATGCAGGAAGTCAATGGATGCAGGTGACACAGTACAGGTTTGTTTTTTGTTTGTACTTGTTACTGTTCTTGTAACGTCCCTTGTCCTTTTCAGAACAAGCTACTGTTTCTTGTACGTCAACCCTTGTTCTTTTCAGAAAAAGCCCTTGTTCTTCTCAGAACAAGGATCCCCCCCCCTATTTTTTTAGTTTAGAAAGTCGTCGTCCCCTCCCAACATGTCCACACTGGACACTAACCTACTTAGGCCTCTCACACCGCCCTACACCAATCTCTGGATCTAAGCATCAACCTAGACGAGACGGCTCTCGCCGCAATTCTCGCCTCCTTTGCCCCTCAGGCATGTCCCCCTCTGGCCCCCGTCGCGACCTGCCCGACGGCCCCTAAGTCTGCCCTGCAGACCGACTCGCCCGCGTCCCACGACTCCGACTCCATGGAGTGCTCGGACTCCGCGTCCGCAACGTCGTCCTCCCGGAAGAGGTCCGCCACCCCAACCAAAATTTCATCCAATAGCTGCTCCACGGATTCCGACGGAACAGTAACTGAAGACACCTCCTTCACGATAGTAAAGTCCAAGCGCGGCCGGAAAGGCGCTGCCAAAGATCGCACCCCTCCCGTCCCGGCAACCCCTGCCGCCATCCTCACCTCTGCAGCCCCCGCCGCTGCCTCAAACCCTGCAGCCCCCGCAGCTGCCTCTATCCCCGCAGCCTCCGCCGCTGCCACTGCCCCCTAATGTCGTTAGACATCCCCCGGCCTTCCAAGCCAGCATCTCGCTGCGCCCCTACCCTCGCCAAAATACAGGTCCCGCCCCCTGTCTTCCTTAGAGACAAGGCGCAATTTACCCGTCTCTCCAAAACCTGCTACAACCCAGGTATTAAATATGAACAAGCCACCAACCTCGGCGATTGAATTAAAATCATCCCACTATCCATCGACGACTTTCGTCGCATCACCAGGCTCTCCACAGCCGAGTGTGTGTCTTACCATACGTACGTTCTTCCGGAAGAGCGAAAAGTCAAGGCCGTCATCCAGGGAGTTCCTTTCGAACTCCTCCTGGAGGACCTTAAGTCCCAGGGATTTCCTATTGAGGCTGTGCACAAGATGCACAGCAACAATCTTGACCAACGTGCCGGAGGAAAAAGCTATCTTCCGGCAGGTACGCACTGTGTGTGGCCTGTCGAGAGTTAGGGTCGAGCCCCCGCATAGGCGAGGTCACCCGGCGCAGTACCACCGCTGCCAACTCTATGGGCATGCGGCGGCCAACTGCTCTGCCCCCCCCCCAGGTGCGTAAAGTGCCTAGACCCCCATAGCTCGAAAGAGTGTCCTCGGCCCAAGAATGCCGAATCCCTACACGCTTGTGTCCTATGCGAGCAGCCTGGCCACCTGGCCAACTACAGAGGCTGTCCTCACGCTCCTAGCCCCCGTTCTACCAGAGCTGCCATACCAGCTCCACTGCCGGTCAATGACAAATCATTCCACAACAGGCACAATTCTCATTCTCTCACCACCCTCATAAAATCCTCCCTTACGGGGAATGAAAGGGTCGTACCGGTTGCTAATAATAATAGTCTTCCCCTACATATTAGCAACTTCATGAAAGCCAAGACAGCTGCTCTCCGGAGAGCAGCACTCTATCCAACCCATGACTATAGACGTACGGCCAATCGTCTTCAACGAAGTCCGTTCACGCCTTTCCGAACTTCGAGACCTCGAAAAGAGTAATCTCATGGAGAATATCTCCCCTTCTCATACAGCGTACTACCAGATGGCGAGAGCCCTCCGCATAGACGCTATCACTCACACTCCCCCTCTCTCCCGTCCCGACGGTACTATTTTAGGACGAGGAAAAGGCTGAGTGCTTTGCAGACAGCATCGCCGCTCAATGCTCTCCTAGTTCACATCCCAATGACTCCTCCCACATCCAGCAAGTGGAGAATGAGGTCCGCCGCCGGAACTCACCCCCAACAACCTCTGACCCTATTACTGTGTCCAATGATGAGATCTCATCCATCATCAAAGGACAAAAGCCCAAAAAGGCTCTGTGCACGGATGGCATCTCCAACCAAGCCCTTAAACATTTACCTGAGCAGGTGATAACCCTATTAGCTATTATCTTCAACGCCTGTTTCAACCTCAGTCACTTTCCCACCACGTGAAAAGAGGCAACTGTCATTGGTATCCCCAAGCCAGGAAAGCCTCACCACCTCCCCTCCAGTCACCGTCCCATCAGCCTCTTCGAACGAGTCATCCTCGCTCGCATGAGGCGCCATCTGTTTCCCACAGACGGCGACCCTGTTGTCATCCCCCACCAATTTGGTTTCCGAGCGAAACACTCATGTCCCCAACAAGTTCACCGTATAGTGGAATATATCCTCAGCGGTTTTTATCCTCGCCGTCATAAGACTATCGCGGTCTTCTTTGGCATAGCGAAAGCGTTTGATAGAGTATGGCACGAAGGCCTTATCTACAAACTTTACAAAATAGGCCTCCCTGACCGTCTTGTTCGTTTCGTGACCTCCTACTTAAAGGATCGTATCTTTCGTTTCACACACCAAGGCACGCTCTCCTCTCCACGTCAAATCAAAGCCGGTGTCCCTCAGTGCTCCGTGCTTGCCCTCTTGTATATATACTGTTCACCAACGACGTTCCCATCCCGTCGAATGGTGTACAACTCTTCCTCTTCGCAGATGACACAGCCCTTTACTATAAAGGCATCTCTCTACCACTTATTCGGAACAAGATCCAACAGTCAGTGACTTAGGAACTTGGTTCCAAAAATGGCGTATCGATGTGAACCCGGAGAAGAGCTCCGCTGTTTACTTCGAACATAAACGACGCCGCCCCACTACCATTCCGCCACTCCGTATGCTAGGGACCCCTGTCCCCTGGCATACACTTAGGTGTCACCCTTGACACGAGGCTCACTTTCGAGCCCCATGTTAAGAGAGTAACTCGCAACGCGCGCTTTTATCTGGGTAGGCTCAACAGTATGCTGGGCGGACACAGTAAAATGTCCCTCCGTAACAAGCGAACCATATATAAGGTCTGTATACGATCAGTTATGACCTACGCGGCCCCCATTTTTGCTCACGCTAAACCGAAAATCCTGAACGAACTCCAAATAGTTCAAAACTACTTTTGTCGTCGGACTACGAACGCACCCTGATACGTCCGTAACGCCGACCTCCACCGAGACTTAGAGCTCCCCACAATTCAACATTTCCTAAAATCACTCTCTGAGAACTTCTTCAAAGCCTCAGAGTCTCACCCAAACCATCTCATTCGTGAGGTAGCATCCTATGCAGCCTCACTTCCTCTCGCTATCGAGTCCGCAGGCCGAAAAACTCTCTCTCGGATCCCCCCAACAAGCTTTCGTCCGACCTGGACTGCCTCTTGGCGGCTCAGGCCGAGTCTTCTCCCAATGCATAATATGCCTTAGTTAGGCGCGCCTCTCAGCGGCTACTCGCCGCCTGCACCCCCCTTCCCTGAGGGGGGTTGTTTCCGATTCGCCGGAAAGGCCATACAGGCTAAAGCCGTTCCCACAGGTGGTGTTTAGTGGGTAAGGCACTTCTTCAAAGTGAGTCCCACATAACCACGCAGCCGGCTGCGTGGTATGCTATGAGCATTCACCACCTCCCTACCCCGCTTCCGGAGGGTGTCCTTGCATTGGACGCAAAAAAAACTACCACTCAGGAGCGTTGGCCGCTCCCCGGGCTGAACACCTTGCCCTACGGGAGATCTCCCCTTTTCCTACCACGGCTACAAATACTACAGCTGCAATCTGACTGATTAATATTTGTGGTGAATAAACTTTAATAAATTTTTAAAATCACATCATGCGATTTAGCTGATTTTTTATTTAACGGTACAGTAAATTTTAGCAGTAGTCTCATACAGAAGCCGGTTAATATTTTTTTTTAAATAAAATGATATTTTTTATGTCAGATTGCCTTGAGGACATCTTGACAAACAGCTATCCTTTTACGAAAGTATATTTAACAAAAGAATCAATAGCTTAGCTTTTAGTGTACAAAAGCTTAACCCGCATCTCTCGATACCTTGAGAGGCATACACTGCGCCCTGAATGCCCGGCCCGCCCTTTACCCTCCCTTGAATACTCTCGGCCTCAATGGACGGAAGTGGCTGTGGGAACGACGGCTAATGGCATTTCGATTTGCTACTTACACCTCTGTGTTTATGTCGATGTTATTGTACATTCTTGGCAGTTAATCTATGTCTAAAAATAATGTAAATGCTTTTATGTATTGATAACATTGTAATATTTAATTGAAAAATTAAGAATTACATAAGTTAATAAGGGTGAGGCAAACAAATTGAATTTCAGTTTAATGGGAATCATTTATACTGTTTATAACTTACATAAAACTTCGTATGAAATGAATGTGTATGTATATATTATGATATATGTGTAAAGTTACAGCGTGTATAATAATAATATTAGAACTTTTTATTTGGTTCTATTCACACACAAATGTACAAAAGAAGATTATCTTAGCATAAAACATACCTTTGTGTAACAAAGGTAAGGAGGTGAGATGAGATTGTAGTGATTTGTCACCGCTGGTACTCTGTCAGAGCCGAATTTTTAATCTATATATACCAAGGACACTCTTTAAATATATGTCCCACTGTTGGGCACGGGTTGAGTTATAGTGCAGTTAGTCCGCCGCTCCAAATAATTAATTAATATTTGGAGATATTATATATTAATGACGATATATTAATTATATTAATATTTGGAGATATTTTATTATAAAATATAGGAAATATTTTATTCCTCTGACATGCAGATTTTCTCACGACGTTTTTCTTCATCGCCGAGTACGTAATAAATCATCACTTAAATGGAAATTAAAAATTTAATTGGTACCAGCGGCGATCGAACTCAGGTTGTTCACGATTTATAAAGTTTACGGCAAGCGTCTAGCCACTAAGCTCAGGATACTACAGGATACTATATTTATGTTTTTTTTTTAATAACACCGAATTCACCTACAGTTCATCACCATTTCGTGTTCGAAAGATTTATCGTAACCGCTTCCTTTAATCTAACATTTGACGATCGCATATTACCAAATTGCAACCTACTTGTTTGCTATAATACGTAACACTAGCATATTTTAATTAAAGCGCCATGATATTTCATTCATTTCCATTTTATACGTGGTAGAGCCATGCTGCAGTTATATTATGGTCGTAGCACGAACGGGTCAGCTCGGCCTGGGAGACCAAACTCTCACAGAATATCATCGTAAAATAGCGGCTCTATGCTGCTGTGTTTCGTATGGTGTGTGTAGAGAACTGGAGATCCTTTCAACTGGAAACGAGGCAACAAAATGCATTTGCGGTAAAATGACGAATGATGATGACGAATTAATAAATCTCATGTTCCGATCGAATACATTCACGGCCTATAAAGCCAAACAAATAGTATAGCTTTCACTGTGCATCGGGCTTTTAGCGTCGCACTCGTCGCCGCTTTTAGTTGAGAAAACAGTGCGCCGGTGAAGGGTTTTAAGAAATGGGATACCGCACCGTTTCACAGTCGCGATTTTTCGCTGTTTGCCGAACCTGGGACAATCTCAGGGGTGTGAAGAGCGTGCTCTCCGACCGTAATGGGCACGTTCGTCACTTGAACTCTGTTTGTCGCGCCCCTATCAAACATTCTTGCGAAAGGAAGTAATATCAGATATATAAGTGTTTTGCACTCCTTAAATTTGTCAATAAAGATTTTTTTGTTTCGTATATCAATTTATATGGCTGTCATATTTTATGCTATACTCGAAAAAATGGGTAGTACTTCAGAGAAATAATTAAAGCACTGACGGTAGTACCTTGTTGTTCATGTCATGATCGATATATCCAATTTCCAAATCCCAAAATTATTTATCAGTTTAATAAGGGACATTTCTGAGTACACTGTGAACACTACATTTTTATATAGGATAATGGTGACAAACGAGCACACAGTCCACCTGATGGTAAGTGGTTGCTGTGGCCTATAGACATCTACATCTATCCTCGATGACGAATCAAAATGCAGATGTGTTGTCACCCCTGAGGACTAAGATGGAATGCCCCGTTTCCAGTAAAACGGGTCCCCTGTTCTCTACATTCACCATACGAAACACAGCAGCGTTAAGCTGCTATTTTACGCTGGTATTCCTTCCCCGGTCGAGCCGACCCATTCATGCTACATGCTACCATGTATTTCTTCAAGCTTCAGCTGCATTTTGATCTTTATCAAACACGTAAAGCTAATAGTGTTGGATAATGGCCCTTGCTACATGACAAGTTAACCAAACGAACAATCTAATTAGGGATCAGCATCAACATTGTATTATTTATTATTGCGTAACATATATTTTTAATACATGGTATTCGGAGTTTGAGAAACACGAAACGAGTAGAATTATTGCACATGCTTAATATTAACACCCAAGGAATAACAAATAATTGACGGCTCCGTGGCGTAGCTTAGCAATTGAGTTGCAGCGCTAAGGCCCGCGGGTTCGAATCCCGCACGGAAGAAGTATTTGTATGGCCTACACATAATTGTGCCGGGTCTGGATGTTTGTCCTTGTGCAATTTATGTTTTTAAACTGCCCCCACGATACAGTAGAAAATCCTGGTGTGGCGGTTACGTTTTTTTAAGCAAAGAAAAAAGAAAAAAAGGAATGTATGAATGCGTATCGGTTTGCTTAAAGCTTCGTCTAAAATTGAGACCTAGATCTCATATTGTTACTCTCAACGTTGAGCTACTCATGGCTTTTAGGGCTTAATGACGTAATATAAGTTCAACTACGCAGTTATTATAAAAGCCTTTAATATGCTCCCGACACGTTAGGGCCACAGCTGCAGCGAGTGCTTTTTCATGTACACACCGTAACGGCTCGCATAACGCAATATTATGTTATATCATAAGCAACAAGTTTTTCTGTTATGATGTAGGTGAGTTCAGAAATAAAAAGTGCTATTTTAAGAGTTTACTACTTAAGAATCGACTTTCAAAATCTGTCTTTTTTATAGAATAATGCTGTGGCCCATAATCATCTACATCTATCCTCGATTAAGAATCAAAATGCATATGCGTTGCCACCCCTGAGGACTAAGATGAAATGCCTCGATTCCAGTAAAAAGGATCTCCGGTTCTCCACACTCACCATACGAAACACAGCAGTATTAAGCTGCTATTTTACGCTGGTATTCTGTGAGAGCGTGGTCCTTCCGAGGTCGGGCCGACCCATTCGTGCTACAACTATGCTACTAATATAGCTGCAGCATGGCTCTACGACGTAACTGCTGTCGTTATGTTGCCCCTGGATTATGTATATAATGATTATTCGCTGCTAATTGGAAGTGGGAATAAGCATATTGGTAAAATATCGCTGATGTGAAGCACCCACACTCCGGGAAGCCTGCAGTATGTCAACATGCTCAGGATCGTGCCAACCATTATATCAGATTTGGTAGACCGCAAATCCTTGCAAAAGAACATCGATTCTTACCAAGAATGATTAGCGAGAAACTAAAAACATCCTAACTTCAATGGGGAAGATGGCTCGGTATTACCATGTGCTTGAGATTGTATAATTAATAAAATTAAATCCAAACCCAAGCACATTACTGCAAGACTTCAAGATACTGTAAGCTCGTTACGTAGATACGTAGATCGGACAAAAATTAATATTTAAAATTTAAGGGTAGCTTTCGTTAATTATGACATCAGGACGTCAAACAATTTGAAATTATACGCGATAAAATCCTTTAAATTAGTTTTATTTAATGGATTGGCTCTATGTTTATGCATCTGTGACATTATTACAAAGGGCATAGGAGCCCTTCGCAGTAAATAACTTCTAAAAGTCCATTCAAACATAATTTTGCTTACCCAGATATACTGAAGACATCTTCTTGGAAACGTTTTCGTCGATGTAGGTGACGCCGAGTGTAAGAGCGGCGTGGCGCCAGCTCCATGCAGGAGTTGAGCGAACACGAACACCCCCACCGCCCACGCACCACCCTCGGATGTGGAGTCCGAATCGCAGTGGTTCATAGACTGCGGAGAAATTGCTATAGTAGTAGTACTAAGTGATGGGACTTCTTTTCTCTGCGAAGAAATTGCCATAGTAGTAATATCAAGCGATAGGAAGCCTTTACTGCCTAAGAGTCCGTCAGGGTAGGTACCACCTTAATACCTCGGATGTGGAGTCCGAATTGTAGTGGTTCATAGACTGTTGGGAAATATCTATAGGGTATACTTCTCCAATTAAATATTCGTAAAAATATCATCGTATACTAGGTGGTACGTCTCCTTTTCTGTCTTGGAGTCCGTCTGGTTAGGTATCACACAGTGCTTGCGCTGCTGTGTCCGGTCTGAAGGGTATAGAGAGCCCGTAGGCAGGCTGCGAGGCATTCCATCTTAGTCCTCAAAGTTGACAACGCAATGTATGCGCTGTCTGAGGACTAAGGAAGGCTACATAGCCTTCTTATTTGAAGTTGTCTGCAGGTGTCCATGGACTGCAGTAGCCACTTACCATTTAGTGAACTGTAATTTATTTTGTCATTTCTGTTGTATAGAAGAAAATATCAGGAGCCGTAGATTAAGGACTAGAACTCAGCGTACGTTACTATCTTCTCTTTTTCTATTTCATCAGCTCGTTAAAATGCCACAGTTAGACATGGACTCTCATTGTAGAGAGTGTTCTCTCAATCGCCATCGCCACCAGGCGGATTGGCTTACCAGACGTCTCGCGCCCTTGACGCTATTCACCGATTGGGTATTTTACGTCTGGCTACAATGTAATGGTTATACCGTAATCGGAAGCCAAGTGATCTTTTTCTATAGTGATAAGAGTGACGAATGAGCACACAGTACGCCTCGTTATCAGATAAAAGGGTCTCCGATTCTTGTCACTCATCACGCGGCTATTTCACACTTGTATTCTGTGCGAGCATGGTCATTCCTCTTTCCTAGTTGACCTTTTCCTGTTGAAGCCATACACTTTAGCGTGGCTGTACGTATATCATTCCGGTGTAGCCAACAGTCGCCTCTTACGACACCCAACGAAATGGGGCGATAGATCCTCTTAGTCCGCCACCACATGGTACGGTTGAGGCTGACTCTTTAACAGAAAAGGGGTTATTCGGTTGTCTACACACACCATACGAAACACAGCTAGGTGCTATTATTTATATATAGACCTTTTTGGATTGAACCGACCCATTTGTGCTCCAGTCATGATACAACTGCAACGTAATTCCACAAGGTATGTAAGGACCATATTGTCACTAAGTAAAGCTACATCCTATATACGTCCCACTGGGTACAGGGCTCTACTCTTTTCTGGAAGAGTTTAGGGTAAAGGAAGTGCCCACCGCGCCATTCCAATGCGTGTGGACGGAATTCACTTCTTCAAAATATTTGTTTTTAATTTCTCAGACATGCAGGTTTCCTCAGGATGTTTTCGTTAATCGGCGAACACTAGGTAAATCAGCGCTTGAAATTGCAATTAAAATTTTTATTGGTGCCGGCGGTGATCAATCTCACGTAACACCAGCGTAAAATAGCTGCTTAATGTTGCTGTGTTTCGTATGCTGAGTGTCGAGAACCGAAGACCCTTTTTACTGGAAACGAGGCATTTCAAGTCCTCAAAGATGACAATGCATCCGCATTTGGATTCTTAATCGAGGATAGATGAAGGTAGACATCTTCATCTATCCTAAGTATAGCATCCATTTACCATCAGGTGGATTGTGTGCTCATTTGTCAACCATATTCTATAAAACAAACGACAATTTAAGGAGTATAAAAGACGCGATCTCCCGTGATTAAAGCGACACAATGGAACCGGTTTAGACAAGAGATCGGCGATACCTATTTAATGTAAAGGTTTTTAACGTGTAAGAAACAATGAGTGAAATGCATTCACTTCGCAAATAATTTCGCTTTTGCCATAAAACTGGATTAATTGCGATCAAAGGGAATAATTCTCTTTAACCGCTATTAATGTCTTATAGGCTTGAATTTTCTTTTATATTTCCATCAAATTGTTCGTTTAAAAAAATCAATAATTCTGTGGTGTTAGCGTGTTCCTCATTTAACCGAAGGCAGACATTAAAAAATAATCCAGAAATTAAAAACTAGATTACAGAACATTTGCTCGCAGAACAGATACATGGCCGTTACGCCATGGTTCAAATTTAAAGACAAAAGCTCCTCTATGACAGAATTGAAGGTTTTGTGGGCACCCGGAACTTACAATTTTGCAGAACCTTTTGTGATTCTATTTGTTCTTATGTATGTGAAGCAAGAATAGTTTTATTTTTTCTATTCTTTCTAATCCTAGCTGAAATTAATATTTACGCAAGCAAGGTCTGGTCTGGACATATGGTGAATTTTGGCTACGACTCTGAAGGACCCCCACACCTCCTTTAAAGTGACTGCCTTCCAGCAATAACATATATGTTATGCTATAAATGTAAGTCTGTAAATGGTTTGGAAATGTGGCATTCTACCTTACAACTTATGTGTGATATTTCGCTGTGTGGTTGAATACGAAAACCCAATCCCGGGGCGTTTCAAAGGCCATGAGTGTTGATAGAATACAGTAGGTAACATGAGGAGCCTGTAGCCTTTGACTGTTGGGCATATTATGTAAATACCCAAATCAAAGACAGGAATCAGCGTCAAAAGCGCGAGATGTCTGGTCCTGCGATCAACAATCTTAGCGATTAAGATAAAGATTTAAAAGGGGAGGGGGAGACTAAGATTCTAACAAAAGGACTACACTGCTTAGGTAGGCAGTGTACTCGTTTGTAAATTTTAGTTAAATTTATTATTTATTATTTTTTCACGCCGTAGAGCCATGCTACAGCTATTTTGGGGTTGCAGCAATGAGTCGACTTCACCGGGGAACGACCACGATCTCACAGAATATATAATAAGCTTTAACAGAAATGAGGCATTCCATCTTAGTCCTTAGAGGTGACAACGCTTCTGCATTTTGATTCTTAATTGAGGATAGATGTAGATGTCTATGGGCCATAGCATCCACTTACCTACCATCAGGTGAACTGAGTGCTCGTTTATCACACTTATTCTATAAAATAAAAATAAAATAAAAAAATTAACAAACTCACAATAGTCCTGTTAGGTGTGCAGAGATCCTCGGGCTCGTCCCCGGCGATCCTGTACGGTGGCACGAGAAAGTGTGGCAGCGCAAAGATCAGCGAGCCTGTACCCATCAGCAGTACGCCCCAGCCCAGCCAGCGAGGCTTGGAGGAGCCCAATCTGCCGCCCAGATACGTGACTGGTGCGAGGCACGCGAATGACGCCATGTCATAGCTACAGAGGAAGAAAGCTAAGAGTTTTTAACTTGTATTTACTCCCGGGATACACAGAATATTCGTAATGGATATTTATTTGGATATTGTCCACTGCTAGACAAAGTTGTCCCTACGGAATTACACTAAGCACGGTCCTGAGCCACCTGCATCGTCTTACCAGGTCGTCATAATATCAAGTGTAGCGGACGTCCTACTCCACCGCTCTGGGACTTTTCTCTATATGTTCGGGCCATTGATACTTCAGAGTACGAGGTTACATACAATAATTTATGATTTTGCATTATCCATACGGTTCGGTGTATGGGTCACCCGACTTTGTTCAGGTACGCATGACCGCTGACCGCTTGTGAAATTAAATGGTTGGACGATCATGTACTGCCCGCATTAGTTATGCGTTCTGATACATATTACAGATATATTTGTACCGTTTGTGATGCCCTATAAGCCATAAGCCATTTAAGTAAATGTAACATACGGTTTTGCTCCTTACTCTAAGTCAGTGGTTGATGACCGGTGGTCTGTGGATCACTTGTGGTCCCAGTGGTTTTGACCGGTTGTCCATGGATCACTTGTCCATAAAGGCATCCAAAGCATACTACATTTCTCGCTAGAAGAGTGTTCAACATTCTTGGCGATGATGGTCGGTTTGCTAATAATAACTTGACTTCATTGACTTCACATTAAAACAAGGGAGCACAATGATGTCACACATTAATTTTGGGTGAGTTTTGTTTATAGAAAAAACCATGTGTGTAGTTCACACGCAGCAGAGAAAACTTTAAGAGAGTGAGACGAGAAGTTTAAATTTATTTTACATATTATTCAGACTCCAAGTTCTCAATTTTCGTTACTTAAATATTTTCCAATCAACAAATTTCATCCTTAATCTTTACTGCTCAAATATCACATGTACCTGTTTCCAATTATAATCTCCATACGTAATAGGAAACACTGTATACTGTATTCTATCTCATTATCTCGCAGGCTAAATCCTAAAGATATATATGTTTGTCTCCTTTTAGTGTCGCTTTTTCATCGACTTTGAAATCACAACGATTCTGAAAAAGTTTCCACTTCAAAAACTTACAAATCAACCTTTCCACAATTTATATTATGCGTAAAAGTTGGTGGTCTACAGCAAGCTGAAAATAAATCAATAATGTTCCCTCATCACTAAAAGGTAAAGAACCATTGCTCTAAGTGATAGACAATCAGCTGCTGCCCACCTGATTATAAGTGACTACTCTAGCACATAGACATCTGCAACCAACTTCAAACAAAGAAGGCTACAGATGCGTTGTCACCTCTGAGGCATCAGGTGGACTGTGTGCCCGTTTGTCACCAGTATTTTATAATAAAATTATCTTTGGAAAAGAAGAACTAAATTATATCGTATTAGTTGCTACAACTTACCCTCCTGCAATAACGCCCGTCTGCATTGATCGGAGACCAAATCGCTTCTCTATTGTAGTGATTACCACGTTTACGAACCCATTCACCACCATACCTGGTAACAAAAAGTTAAATTGAAGAGTAAAGTGATGATCTTGTCGAATTCTTTTGGTTAGCAGTCACTAGCAACTTTATTAAATACAAAGTCAAAAAGAACATTAAGATTTGTATTTATAATATATACAAAAATAGATGTTGGTATATTTGTTTGAAATTAATGGGCTTCGACACCGTTTGACCTATCACCATTAAATTTGACACTTTATGTATTCATGGAGAAGGTTTTTATGCTATCCACTTTGTTGTAAGCCACCACTAGAAGGCACAGCAGCACATCAACTTCTATAGCGATCAAAGGATCGCTATAAAAATAATTGGTATGACACAAGTAGGACAACGTCTACCGGGTTTTGCTAGTGTCATAACCCGGTAGACGTTGTCCTACTTGTGCAACTAACAAAAGATATATGCGAGTATCTACTAACTTTATATAATATTTTTCGATATAACGCCGATTTTGGTTGGCTTTTTATTGTTCAAATTTAAAATGAATTACAGAAGATGTGAAGCGTGGAGTGCGGGTCGGGGAGGAGGGAATAGGGGAGACAGAAAAGAGAAGGGCTCATGATACACATGAAACACTAATTTGACATGACTGATTTTATTTCAAAATAGATGGCGCTGTATCATCATTATCATCATTATTACAGCCTTTCACAAGTCCGCTGCTGAACATAAGCCTCCCCCAAGTTTTGCCACAAATCACGATCCTGAGCTACCTGCATCCATCGACGGCCTGCATGTCTTACCAGGTCGTCACTCCATCTAGTGGGGGGTCGCCCTACACTTCGCCTACCGGTACGAGGCTGCCACTCGAGAACCATTTTTGCCCATCGGTTGTCGGTTCTTCGAGCTATATGGCCGGCAATAAATCCTAAACACTCAGTACCAATACTCGTACTAAGAATCACACAAGATAATTTCATCACAAGTTAAAATATTTGACGCCCAGCAAAGTGGGCACGGGTCAGCCAGTTAGATATAATATTCTGTATAACTTAAAAAATAATACAATTAAAATTGTCATGCTTTATCCTCAGAGTAATTAAATACAATGTATAACTCCAGTATACTCTGAGGCTTTATCACAAGCCTGACAACGTCAATATAAAACATCAGGTAGCAATGCAGTCCGATTAAATGGCAAGCAGGTTTTACGTAACGAACAAAAATAACTCGTTTCTATTAAAGTTTCATGTGCAGTGACTGGACGGATGGATAGACAGACCGCTATACTGAAATAGACGAGTGCACGACGCTTTTCCATTAATCCCGATTCATTGGTTAGTCGAAATATTTGCAGGCTTATAAAAAGTTATAGCTCAGTCAAAAATACTAATTCTTTTTACGTTTCAACGTTTTTTGAGCCTGCTGTATACCTCGAGTAGAGGTTTAAATTTTTTTAAATCATTTGGTGCTCCATCAAAACTCAAATAAGAATTCGGCAGAAATTTGTTTATATAATGTTAAAAACGTGTGTATGTACTTATGTACGCACCTAGGAAGTTATACTTCTTTAGCGTAACAAAACAAAAATAACTAAAAATAACTACCTTAAATATAGTTATCAGTTCTCAAGAAAACTTGAGAGACAGTTACCCAATGAAGTTGTCGCTTTGAGATGTCAGTGTGCGCGCGCATCGTAACAACTTCATGGTGTCGTTTTTAGCTGTCTGTAAAAAATTCACTCTCATAATTTTTCCCAAACGCCCCAAAAGAAGTATAACTTCAATAATTAATGAGCTGACATACACGTGGAAAATAAATTGCGTGCACCATTAATTTTACCACCATTACCCCCAATATTCGAACTTGTTATATCCCATAGTCAGTGGAAAAAGGGTCAAAAAATTTGACTTAATAAACAGTAAAGGTAGATTATAAGTAACTAATTCGAATAAAATAATTTTCACGTAATAGCTTCTGAAGCCAGACTTTAATTCCTCCGTAACCTGTAAAGTGCGTTATCAGAATCATTATTCAAAAAAATAACTTTACTTCAGAAAACTTGACCATAAGCAAATTATATTTTTTATTTGCAAATTGTATGTGATTTTATTACCACTGTATAAGGGGACAAACGACCACACAGTCAACCTGATGGTAAGTAGATGCTGTGGCCCATAGACATCTACATTTATCCTCAATTAAGAAATAAAATGTGCCTCGTTTCCAGTAAAAAGGGTCTCCGGTTCTCTACACTCACCATACGAAACACAGCACCATTAAGATGCTATTTTACGATGGTATTCTGTGATAGCGTGGTCCTACCCCTGTCGAGCCGACCCATTCGTGCTACAACCATAATATAGCTGCGGCGTGGCTCTACCACGTATATTACTCTCTACCTCTATGTATGGAAATTATTTATTTTTATTATTTTTAGTTCTTTAAAGTCGACTTTAAATTTTTATTAAATGTTAAATTTTTAACGTGACTAGGAACTTCTAAAAACTAATAACTTAAACTATTACAAAGATAGTCTTTATTATAGGATAATAATTAAAATATATTCACTAGCAGTTTAAATTTAGAATAGAAATTACTAGACGGTTTCTTTACTCATGTGATAGTGCTAAGCATCTCAAAGTTGAATTATTAGTAGGAAAGTACCGGACCTTTTATTGCTAACTGTGGCAACCACATGTAGAGAAACTTCTTTCAAGAACTTTTCCTGTAGCATACTTCCATGCGTATTCACTGTGCTATATTAACTTTAAAATACTTTACGTGTTCATCCGCCTGATTACTTACTCTTGTGATCTTTTTTAAAGTGAAGACAATGATGAACGTTTTACACAGTAATGAATAAACTCCTTATTTACTTGGCGGTTTATTAGACTTCATAAAAGGAGAAGGATCTATATTTATCGTTATCGTTCATCATCATCATCATTACAGCCCTTCACAAGTCCACTGCTGAATATAGGCCTCCCCCAAGGAACGCCACAAAGCACGGTCCTGAGCCACCTGCATCCATCGACTTCCTGCATGTCTTACCAGGTCGTCACTCCATCAAGTGGGGGGTCGCACTACACTTCGCCTACCGGTACGAGGCTGCCACTCCAGAACCTTTTTGCCCATCGCTTATCGGTTCTTCGAGCTATATGGCTGGCCCATTGCCACTTCAGCTTACCAATCCGTTGGGCTATGTCGGTTACTCTGGTTCTGTTGTGGAAACCCCGAGCATAGCCCTCCCCATAGCTCGCTGAGCGACCTTGAGCATCCTCATACGGTCAGCAGTGAAAAACCACGTCTCAGATCCATAAGTCATGTTATCCATCGTTACCGTTACAGCCTATTGAAGTCCACTACTGAACATAGGTTTCCCATAGATTGCTTCATAGATCCTTCGAACCTTGGCAAGCGGGTTGGCAACCGCAGTTTATTTTTTTTATTTTTAAACGTTATTAGGAAGACGCTGCTGCACTTTTACATTATTTGAATCAACAAATCAACAACATAAAAAACCAACCTTACCATATTTGATATTAATTATGGTAAGGTTGATTTTTAAGTTCTTTTTATAAATAAAACTCACCCAAAATTAATGTGTGACATCATTTTAATGTAAAGTCAATGTAGTCAGGTAGTATTAGCAAATCGACCATCAACTCCAAAAATGTTGTACCCTCTTTTATACATACATACATATAATCACGCCTCTTTCCCGTAGGGGTAGGCAGAGACCACTTCTTTCCACTTGCTACGATCCTTACATACTTGTTTCGCTTCGTCCACTTTCATTATCATTTACATACCCTCTTTTATATTAGAGAGAAATGTGTGATGCTTTGGAAATCACTTTCTATGTCTTCATGGACCACCGGTTGAGAAACACTGATACAGGCTGATAGACATATTCCACGACTCTTATACTGTCTTTAAAAAAAACTCAGCGAGTCCTCATTTACATTGAAAAAAATATATATTTTCTTTTTTCTTGTTTTCCTTCTCAATGTTTACGTGCATTTGTTGGTGAATGTTATGTAAACTTGTTATTGATATACATATCAGTAAGCGTGTTAATTTTCATATAATTTAGTGTGTTGATGTTTAATGTGTATATTGTGTGCTTATGAAATAAATAAAATAAATAAATAGATGAATCTAATAAAAATATCGTTTGCTCAAAGTCCTATATAATTAATTTTCTTTTCATTTTCGTTCTATTCAAATTCCTCACAAGTAAAAGCGTCCAAAATAATCTCCGTTTAAAATGATTCGCAAAATTCGGTGAGAGTAAACACTGCGATTAAGGGACATTATCCGCTGAGATGATTAATTAGCTGTTCTTGTGTAATTTGTGTAAAATCACGCTCCCTGTGGGACTCTTTGTTAGTGTTCACCGCCTGTATACAATGGTGAAGCCACGCTCACACTCATAAACTAATACCTACCCTTACTAATCTATATAAAGAAAAATCAAACCTATCTCAAATTTATACGTGGTAGAGCCACGCTGCAGCTATATATATTATTATGGTTCGGTCGAGCCGACCCATTCGTGCTACAACCAAAATATAACTGCAGCAGGGCTGGACTGATTTTGATGAAATTTTTGTGTGCATAAGTAGGTCCCTGATGATTTAGATTCTCAATGGGACCATACTTGAAGCTGTTGTCGCGATCCAGAAACCATTCGTGCGAAGCCGGGAAGGATCTCTTGTAATACTTAAAAATTAAAATAAAATAATATGTTAACAAAAAAAAAGAGTATTTTTGTCCGTACATTTGTACGGACATACCTTAGAATAGAATAGAACAATTTTTATTCAATGTAGATTACAGGAATACATATTGAAAGTAATTTAGGTATGCATTTACCACTGGTTCGGAAATCTCTGTCCTGGGAAGATTCAGCAAGAAACCCAGCGGGACTTTTTTAAACATTAATTTAAAATAAAAACTATTGGTAAATCCAATTGTGCATGCCTTAAGCGCATTAAAAAAATTACGTATAACATGATTATACGTAAATTTTTAAAGTAGTTTAATTACACACAAGTTTTCACTAAAAACCTTATAATTATTACTATACTTCCAATTTTCCGATAATTTTATGTCAAATTTCAATAAAAAAAAGCTTGGAAAATCCAAAATGGCACGACTGATAAGATCGTGAAAAAATTAAAAAAGAAATTTAAATTTTAATTCTATTCGTCAAAGAGTTCCAGTAGCAGTCACCGAAGAACACCTTCAAGTCACTCCATCAAATCCGGAGGTAAGGTCTATTCATAACTAACAAAACGAGGCCAAACTCGGTATACCTAGTACTACTCTTCGAGGAGTTCCAGTGGCATTCACTGAAGTACACCTTCAGGTCACTCTATAAAGTCCGGAGGCAAGGTCTCATCATAACTAACAAAACGAGGCCAAACTCGGTACACCTAGTAATACTCTTCGAGTAGTTCCAGTAGCATTCACCGAAGTACACCTTCAGGTCACTCTGTCAAGTCCGGGGGTAAGGTCTCGTCATAACTAACATAACGAGCACAATCTCGGCACACCTAGTTCTACTCATCGAGGAGTTCCAGTTCCAGTAGCAGATACCGAAGTACACCTTCAGGTTTCTCCATAAAGTCCAAGACGTATTACGTATATCCATATATAAATCCTACGTATTTTCCTACGCTCGTAGTAAACATTTGTGATTATAAAAATAATAACCTTGGTCAAGTATGTATCAAATTTGGTTTCTGGAATATTTTGTATTTCTACAGCGATCGATATTTTTGCTGCCTATTACCGCAGCTGTAAGCAAACGATACAGTAATCCACTCACGACGGCGGCCGAGCCCGAGCTATGAGGCAAAGTGTATTTAGTGAAATAAATTATTACAAGGTTGCTCAAAACATCGAAAATTTCGGCATTTCTCAGCTGAAAAAAATTAATTGTAACTAAACAAAACAAAATTAAACTGCCATTTACATTCCATGGCTTCCCACGTGATAGATGAAGAGATTAAAAAATAGATTGAGTTAAACAATTGATATTTTCAAAAGTTATCGTGTTTACCCCTCTATGCGGACTTGATAAATCTACAGTTCTACACCATAAGTCACTAAAACCACTTTTTTATGGAAAAATAGCAATTAATCAATTTTAAAAAAAGTAATAAGTTCAACGATCATTTATCTTTCTGACAATGTGCTTTTTATATAATTTATGTATATGTTCAATATAATAAGTTGTACAATTAAATATAAAAACATTTATTTTAGAAACAGCATGGTAGCGATCTCCTCTTTTCCGGGGGTTATTGTCACAATGATGTACTCTTTAGTAGTATAATAACCCTTAATAATATAAAAAAAAAAAAAAAAATTTTTAAACTTTTTATCGAGGAAATTAATATAATAGTGATGTGTAAAAAAATTTATATTTAAAATTTTAAAATGTGTTATCACACATCGTCATAAAAATCATATTTGTTACGCTGTTATTTTCGGATTATACCAGCTTATACACTTATACGAGATTATACCCACTCTACGGCTCGTACACCTGTGATGGCAAATACGAGAATAACGGATAGATAAAAATAGGAGTTTTATTTCACAATTGTAATAGCTATTTTAATTAATGAAATGATTTCTATGATAATCATAAGATTATGTGCCTTGCCGTGGCGGCGTAAGAATCCAACACCCCATGTCCTCCCCTGGGCAACTTGGCAAATGCTAGGAAATGCTAGTCTGGTACTCTGCGATAGGTAAGTTTTTGAAAACAAATCGTGTGATATATTTTAGTTTTATTGTTGGTAATCTCTATATAAAAATCAATTGATGCCCGTTAGTCTCACTAACACTCAAAAACGGCTTGACCGATTTTGATGAAATTTTTTGAAAGGTTCCGTTCTATTCTATTCTAACGTATAGTTAGTTAATCGACTTAGCTTATTTTCATTTGTCAATAAAGCATACTTTATTCCTTGATGAGAATACTTCCACAGAATTTCCATATTAATTTTCATATCTGATGATGAAATATTTACCGCATTGCGTATGGACACCGTTTTAAATGCTTATAGAATTAATACTGGACGCTTTTGCAACTGTTGTTCCAAATTAAAAGAGTTCTTCTTACTTCTACTCTCCATAATTATAGAGCAACATACGTGACGATCATTTTTAATGTAATAGGTGTTATAATTTCTCTATTTTATGGCGTATTACAATGAAAAAGGTAAAAATGTCACGGTTTTTTGTTTTATGTTGTAAACACGTGAGTTTTAAAAACATTACAATCTATTTTATTATAAACATAATTGTATTTTAAAATAATTAAATCACTTATATTAAATATGAATTGTCATATCCAGAAAAATAGATAGCATTGAAAATTATTGTAATATTTATAAAATATGTATGCAAAATTTCAGTTCAATCGGTTGAAGATAACTGCTTTAAAATTCAGTTGCAAGATTTGACCCTAACAAACATACATTGCAAGTTAAATAAAAGCTTTTAAAAAGGGTGGGCGGCAAATATAATTTCGCGCCTAAAATGGCCGCGTTGTAAACCACATTGTTTACTGTAAATGCGCGAGAGTGATGCAGGGTCACGTGCCGCCAAAAATACGGATTCGGTCGGCGCCGGATTTATTTACTTTTTTTTAGGGACAGGACTAGGCATGGATTAAATATCACATAATTTCGAAATAAAAAATATATTGTATTAAACGGAGAAGCTACCGAAATAAGCATTTATGTTTTAAGTATATTGAAAAATATCTTTTTTACATTTACATACGTAAAAAAAGTTAAAATTAAACGTGATAAAATCCGTAAACTTAGTTTTATTCCATGTGTAGTATTCATCATTACTGCAGTACTGTCATCTGTGTCCAATAGTCTTTGAGAAAACAAAAAAAAAATTTCACTAACAGACACAGACACCGAGGTGACTCTAAAGTAAGTAGAAGCTGCGAGTAAAAAGCTAAAATTAATAATCAACAAGTTAACCAGTACTGTGTTGTGGTGGTGTAAGAATATCCACTACCTATATCATCCCGTGGATGTTGAAGGAGGCAACAAAAGGAAACTGAAACAGGAGATGGTTAGCAGCATCTTCCTGATTAGACTTCAATAATAATAATAATAAAACTGCGCTTGACAACCAGCCTGCTAAGCGTAGCAGCTATATATCTCATTATATCCCCAATGAATCTATTTGCTTATTAGCGTATAGAAGAATTTAAATTTTAAGCCCGTTCTTCAGAAGTTGTTTATTTCTAATTTTTTTTTTAATTCTTTGAAGTCGACTTTTACTTTTTAATAAAAGCTTATTTTTTTCACCCTTTTGAGTGGATTGAGGCATACAACAAGCTCATGGTAACAACCAGAATTTCGTTCAAAGGAGTCACAATATAATCTTCATTCCCTATAAATGACTACATACATGATCACCCCAGAAGTACAACCTATTTAATAAAAACATAAACATTAAAATCGGTTCAATCAATTGACTTTGATTATGTATTTTTTAAATTATAATGTTTTTTTCATATTATTACAATGTTATCCAATTCTGTTTATGTTCAAAATTTCAAGTCTAGTCTAGCTCATCGGGAAGTTATTTTAAAATTAATTACAAAATTCCACCCGAACAGAGACATACACGAAAGAGAGTTAATAAAAACGCGGGAAAAAGGAACAGCCTAATTTTTTAAAGTCGGCTTAAACGCCCAATTTGTAAGTATCAATTATCCTCTTTATTTCTGCTGTATTTCATCTTGCCCAGTCAGTGAGGATTACACAAGATTACAGAAAATGCATTTCGCTATTGAGTTTTGTGCTCCGAGATATGACGGGAATTGGACTTAAGCTCATACATTTCGCTTTGCGGGTTCATGTTTTAGGAACGAATCAACGAATATTTTGCTTTTCATGTTTTCTGGTATATATTTGTTTTTCTTCCTCTTAAAACAATAGCGCTACCGTTACATTTAATCAAAAGTCCACTGCTGAACATAGTTATGCCTCATAGGGAAAATACATAGTTGCCACGCTTAGCAAGTGGGTTGGCAATCGCAGTTTTTTTTTAATTTCATTTATTTTATCAATCGTTGCTGCCCATCTTCCGGTTTGTTTCCCTCTGTCGCCTCTTACGACACCCACTACACAGTACCAAAACTAAATTAGCAGGTTTTATTTCAATTTTACTTTCATATTTTATGTATCTACAGTTTCTTACTCTCATATATATATTTATTAAAGTTAAAACAAGCCTTGAGTGGTCATTCAATTTCCCTTAGTAAAGTTTTAAGGTTAATAATGTGAGGGATTTAGTCGCAACGTCTAAGACATAACTAACGTAAATCTGCAACTGTCCCAGGACCTTGTTTCCGGACTTTGCGCTGCTCCGGTAACTCCGGACATTAGTATAGATTCCGAAAGAACATTACTAAGAGTTGGAAGCTTGTCCCTATTTTATCTATAGGTACCTAACTGTTATTTTGCATATAACGTTTTTAAAATTGTATTTTCACAGAATAGCAGCATAAAATAGCATAATGCAGTTGTTTCGTATGATGGGAAACGAAAACCCGTTTAACTGCTAACAACGCATACCATCTTTATTTTCAGGGGTGAAAACGCATTTTTATTTTGGTTATTAATAGAGGATAGATTTAGCTGTCCACGGACTCCATCATCCTCTCGTTAGAGAATACTTATTATTGTTCTTCTGTGCCCATCATTCTTTTACCATCAGGTGGACGTTTGTCATTTTCTTGTACAAGATTAAGACAAAAGATTTTAGCTTGGTTTTTTAGTTAAAGCAATTAAAAGCACAAAAGTTAAATATTATTTATTTTCATAACAGCTCCTACGGAAGCTATTACATAGTCTTTTCCAAAGCACGAAATTTAAGTAATTAACTTTATTCAAACGGACGTTTCGATTTAGACGCGTAAAAAATACCTGTCCACTACATATAGAATAAAAGTATTTCGACGGATTTTATCGCATTTAATTTTACGTGAGTCCTCCCGTGACGATGGGTGTTGCAAAGCACCCGAAACGTCGGGAATAAAAAATAAGTAAAATTCATAGAATATTGTGTGTATTACAGTATTCTATGGTAAAATTAAACATGATAAAATCCATAAAAATAGTTTTATTCAAATACCTGTCCCTTCAATATACAACAGGAGCCTTTTTTAGTTATTAATATGTTATATAGTGGCTTATGAGAATAAACTATTATTTCAGAAGAGATAAACGTTCGACCTATACAGGCTGATAAAATAATCTTTAAATATTATATAGGTAATGGTTGGTGCGTCTGTTAGTGATCGTGTAACTTCTGAATGACTTGACCGCTTGAGGTCATATTCATAGAATACATCTGTTTTACTGAGGAGATCCGATAGAAATAGAAACTTTTTTATTCAATATATATTATTGAATAAAAAAGTACTATAATACTATATATATAGTACGTTAGCATATTATGGTTACTTTCTTATAACTCACAAACTACAGCCTTGTATGCATAGATGGCTCTGTGATACTATAGCTCTTCATCAGTCAAGGATAAAAGGGCGCTGCTTTATCGACGCGATTTTGGCAGTTGAAATTATAGTAAATATTTTAGTCGATTTTAGTATTGTGTGGTGTAGTTTTTTAAGTTGATTTTTCAAAGTGTTCCTAATTTATTGCCAAAGCTTGTTTGCTATTTTTTTCTTAATATATTAGGTATAGTATAAGACTTACGTACCTTATATATATAATAATAATACTTATTGAAAGTCAGTCTTATGTTTAATAGGTGGCGCTGTGGTTAAGTTATTAACAAATTCTATATTTATCGACCAAAATCTATACATATAAATAAAATTTAAGTGTCTGTCTGTAATATCGAAATATCTATCTGTTATAGATCTAAAGGAGTTATTTGCATGCCATTAATACATGATTATCCATTTGTAAACATTTTGTCTGGCCTGTCTGTTCGGGTTCATCTTCGAAATGGCTGAACCGATTGTGATGAAACTTTACGAACAGATAGAGAGCAATGCCAGGAGAGATTTAGGCTATATTTTATCCCTAAAACTTAGAGTATTTTTCTTGTGAAATCAAAAAATTATAAAATAAGTAGTCATTAATGACTATTTAAACATCTAAATAATTGCCACATTAATATATCCAACGCAGGGGCAGGCAAAGTCAGTACGGGTACTACTATCTAATATTTATAATTTTTTTTTATAGTATAAGGGTGACAAACGAGCACACAGTCCACCTGATGGTAAGTGGTTGCTGTGACCCATAGACATCTACATCTATCCACGTTTGCGAATCAAAATGCAGATGCGTTGTCACCCGTGAGGACTAAGATGGAATGCCTCGTTTCCAGTAAAAAGGGTCTCCGGTTCTCTACACTCACCATACGAAACAGCAGCTTTAAGTTGCTATTTTACGCTGGTATTCTGTGAGAGCGTGGTCCTTCCCCAGTCGAGGCGACCCATTCGTACTACAACTATACTATTAATATAGCTGCAGCATGGCTCTACCACGTATAATATGGAAGTTCAGTGCCAAAATATAAAATCACAAAAGCTGCACACGATAGGTGGCACTGTGGTCGAGTTATATGTAAATTTTATATTTACACTGTTAAAAGTCCGAAGTGAAACTCATCGCACTACCTACTGGTATGGTCAGAACCATCTGCCAAACCAACTAGTGTACGTTTAATAAAACATAATAAAAAAAGCGACCCGTCCGGCTTCACACGGAGACATTCCTGGATCTCGACAACAGCGCCACCTACCGGGTTCAACTGTAACTAAGAACCATTCAGGTGACCCCATAAGTAGCCCATAAAAATTTCATCAAAATTTAGGAGGAAAGTGAGAATCACAAACACACGCACACCGGAATTTTATACAAAAAGATTATGAACTATGATGGTATGCAGCACGTAAAATTGCAATTAACAATTTTAAAGCGACAATAATAATGTTCTCCAGGCTGATTTCGGTCACGGTGGCCAGTCTCAACGGAGACTAACCATGTGTGCAGGACAGGATTGTAGTGCCCGAAAGTATGCGCAAGCACAAGTGCACTCTCTATTCCCTCACTCTCGTAGTCCGATAGGACAGCAATCCGACAAGACCGGAGGGAGATCAGGCGCAGCACCAATGGCTTTAAGTGCTTTCCGAGCCACGGGGAGAAACACCGCCCACTTCCTGACTCCGGGATGCTACTAAGAATTTCTTATTGAATAACCCTTTAACTTATTTTGGCCCAACCCGGAATTTGAACCCGGGATCTCATGATCAGTAACCACGTGACAACTAGACCAACCGTCAAGACTCGTAAGTGGCCGGGGAGTAAGAGTTTACCGATGCGCCTGTCATTGGTAATAAAACATTTTTTGGTCGAGTTTTCTGAAGTAAAGTTGTTTCTACACGTTTGAATACTGATTCCGATAACGCACTTAAGGGGAACCACAGGGCTTTTGTTACATGTGGTATATTTAATTCATTACACTTGACAGTGCATAAATTTTAATAAACGTTAACTAAACTGTAGGTATCGATGCGTCTACGAATGTGCAAATTAACAGCAGCAGTAATCAACTGCTTGAGACATCGCTAGACGTGCGCGACCACGTCTGTAAACTCCTCAGCCGTGAGTGTTGAGATACCATTAGCACACACTGCTTACCTCGTTAATCAAGAGCCGTTTTAACTTTAACTTAATTTCTTGAACTCATTTGCCAAGTTACAATTTAGTGTTTGCGAAAAACACCAGTTAGTTAGAACTTGGTTTTATCCGTACTAACGTAATTTGTAAACAAATCTCTAAATACTTACATAAATTAACTGTTTAGTGATTTGTCTAAATAGAATTATTTTTGTCAATTCCTTGACTTTAAAAATATTTTTATATTTTTTTATTAAATTTCTAAAAAATGTTTAATATTAAAATATGTTTGTACGTATGTTAAAATACTTAAGTATTATAATATAATAAGTATTATTTGTATCATTTTTTTATATACATTTTTATCTATTCACTGAGTACAATTTAACTCTGTACTCTAATGTTTGCTGGAAGAAAACTCTGTTAGAATTAACCTAGCTTTTATACATACTTAACAAATTATTATCACAATAAATGAAAATTTTATTACTATATTAATATGTTGATAAAAACAATTTCTAATAAAAAATACGTCCTAAAAATATTTCTTAACAACCCAAAAATAATGTTTATAAGTTTGTGAAGCTAAGGAGTTTTCGCTTCTGACGTGCAGTCCCACGACTGAGAGTTTTTAAACTGAAGAGACAATTGAACTGGTAAGTGACCATTTCAGTCCATGGACACCTACAGCCAATTTCAAACAAAGAAAGCTACAAATGCGTTGTCACCTCTGAGGACTAAAATGGAATGCCAAACCCACGACACAGAATATACATATAATAGTGCAATATAACCCCCACCATGACGTTTTGAGCACTTTACAGCACCCATGGTCACGGGAGGGACTGAGGTGTTCGACGTCTAAAATAAGTTAATATACGCGATAAAATCCGTAAAAATAGTTTTATTTAAATGTGTAGTGTTCGCGTAAACTTAAGAAATCATTAAATGAAATTTAGTAAAACCTTAATCATTTTAAATGCAATAAACACTTGACTTTTATATTTTTTTAATAGCGCTGCCTAGCGCACAAAAGGTCCTTGCGTAATAATTATTGTTGCTTTAGCTTGCGAAAGAGCGGAATGACGGCATTCATAATTTTCTGTTTAATTTTATTTTATAGAATAAGGGTGACAAACGAGCACTCAGTCCATCTGATAATAAGTGGATGATGTCGCCCATAGACATCTACATCTATCCTCGATTAGGAATTAAAATGCCGAAGCGTTGTCACGCCTGAGGACTAAGGCTCGTTCCAAGGGTCTCCGAATCTCTACACTCATCATACCGAAACAAAGCAGCATTAAGCTGGTATTCTGTGAGAGCGTGGTCCTTCCCCGGTCGAGCTGACTCATTCGTGCTACAACCATAATATAGCTGAATAAATGTTTGAAATTTCATATGTAATAGTTTGACTAAAACCATGGAGTAAAACAATTTAATCTACATCTCTTGTCAATTCTGTGACACTTATGACATCCGGTGGAGTAGACGTGTTATGGAGTGGAGACCGCGCCTAGGCAAACTGTATTGTAGGACGCCCTCTGACTAGATGGAGCGACGATCTGCGCAAGGTGTCTATTAGGAATTGGATGCGTGATTGGAGAGATGCCTATGTCGTAATTAAGTCAGTAATTTTCCCGTAGGATAAAAAAATAAAAATGTTATGAGTACGTATTTACTACAGATACTGTCACTATTTTAATATGTGTGTAAATAGCTTAATACGACCTGGTAAGAGATGGAGGAAGTTGATGGATGCAGGTGACTCAGGAATGTGCTTTGTGGCATTCCTTGGGGGAGGCCTATGTTCAGCAGTGGACTTGTGAAGGGATATAATGATGATAATAATAAATAGTCTAACAATACTATCGGCTCACACACATTTTTATATTTATATGTATAACGTACGGTTAATAGTTATTAAATGTTAATATTCAGTGCTAGGTCTTCTCATTTCTGGGACGGTACGGTAATAAGAGAACTCTGCAGTACTTATCCAGTGCGGATCGGCTAAATTAATTTATATATAATAAAGCCACGCTGCTGGTATGGCAAATGGATCAGCTCGACTGGAGAAGGACAATGCTCTCACAAAATATAAGCGTAAAATAGCAACCTCATGCTTCTTGTTACGTACGGTGAGCGCCGTGAACCGGGGACCCTATTTACGCGTTTCATCTTAGTCCTCAAAAGTGACCATGCATTTGCAGCCTTCATTGTTTGAAGTTGTCCGGCAGGTGTCTACGGTCTGCAGGAAAAGTAATATCACTGATTTTATCACATTTAATTTGACTTAAGTACTTATAAAATAATTATGACGTTCAAACCACGCTCTCCCCCTCCGCCGCGGCCAATGGTAAAATTTTATTTCATGAGAAGTATTTGCGAAAATTTAAGACATTACTTAAATAAAAATATAATATCATTACTAAATAAATCTGACAGGCGTTACGCGCCAAATATATATTTTCATGTTCCTACTTACATCGTAAATGCTTCTTTAACAAAATACAGACAGCTAAAGTAAAACAGTTAACGGTTTTAATTAACATATTAATTACTTTAACGTTAATATCTTTAAATTAACGGCTGGCAGATCAATGTTGTAGTGCTCGCGATTGCCGGAGTCTCAAGCTCTCAAGTAACCAAGTAACAGTTAAGTGCTCGCTAATTCACCGATACGCAGCGCGCTCTAGCGGACCGATATGTAATTATTCTCGTACTCTTAGTTCGTCTTAACTTAGCTTCATGTTCTCGAGCACTGTTACGACTTTCATGTACGCTTTAAACGCATCTTAATTACTATACCTGAGGACTTAATTGATGATTAAGATCCTGTTAGTCTTTATTAACGACTAGCTGTTCCCCGCGACTTCGCTCGCGTGGAATTTATTACAATTGGATTTCATGGGTTTTAATTTTTTGCACGGAACCCTAATTCTTTTAATAAAATAAAAGTAGCCTAAGTTACTCCTTATAACATCAGCTATCTGCCAGTGAGTCTCGTCAAAATCGGTTCAGTCGTTTCGGAGATTAGCCGGAACAAACAGATAGACAGACAGACAAAAATTGTTTTTTGTTGTTCGTACCATAAATACTTTCATATGCATTTAGAAATAAGCTGCTATTTTGACATTACAAACACTTTAATTTCATTTATTTGTATATTTGTATAGATAGATAAAATTAGTTTCTCTTAAATGTTAAGTTCGAATATCTTTAGCATAGCTTTTTTTTACGCAAATAAAGCGACAAAGATGACGAGACGTGGTCCTTCACTGCTGGACGTATTAGGAAGCTCAAGGTCGCTCAGGGAGCTATGGAGAGAGCTATGTTTGGAGTTTCTGTACGTATTAGACTTCGAAACGAATATACATACAGTAGAACCAGAGTAACTGACATAGTGCAACAAATCAGTTACTTGAAGTGGCAATGGAGCGGCCATATAGCTCGAAGCACCGACAACCGCAGGGGAAAAAATATTCTTGAGTGGCAGCTTCGTACCGGTAAGCGAAGTGTAGGACGCCCCCCACTAGATGTAGTGACGACCTGGTAAGAGGTGCAAGAAGTCGATGGATGGAGGTGGCTCAGTACTGTGCTCTATGGCATTTTTGGCGCTCATTTGCCACCTTTACTAATGCTCCCTTCACAAGTCCACTACTGAACATAAGTCTCCTCCATAGATTGCCTCATACAAGAGATGTTTGCCATTGTTATTACACTAATGAGGCTGGTTAGTTACCGCAGTTTATTATTGTTTCGGTAGTTAATATGAAGACGCTGCTGTCCATCTCTTGTTTTGCTTCCCTTTGTCGCCTCTTACGACAACCATGGGACTATATGGAAAGGAATTTTTTCATCCTAAGCAATTCATAAATTGTTAGAAAAGCATTTTTTCTTTTATCTTATTATAATATTTTTGTACATGAAAGTTATTTTATATTTTATTTTTTATTGCATCAAAACGTGGTACAACCACGCTGCAGCTATATTATGATTGTAGCACGAATGGGTCGGCTCGACCGCGTTACCACGCTCTCACAGTATACCAGCGTAAAATCGCAGCTCAATGCTGCTGTGCTTCGTATGGTGACTGTAGAGAACTGAAGACCATTTTTACTGGAAACAAGGCATTCCATCTTAGTCTCACGGGTGACAACGCATTTGCATTTAGATTCTTAATCGACGATAGATGTCTATGGGCCACACCACAGCATCCACTCACCATCAGGTGGACTGTGTGCTCGTTTGTCACCCTTATTCTATTTTTTTTTCAAAAGGCGAGCTTAATGCTATACATCCACTACCAGCTAACCTTGGGTAGAACAGAGAGTGAGTTATGGGCCGTTAGGTTATCCTGATCAAATTCAACAATATATATGTACATATATCATTAAAAATATAATATTATTAACACATATTTTTTTACTTTTTAAAAAATTCATACTATAACCTTGTAAACAAACATTCTATACCCGCAGAATAATACGGAAATGTTTTTGTAACGTGCAACTTAGCGCGGACTGTCGTCGCAGGAAAGTTTTTTAATTTATTCGGCCAGCGACGATAAGTTAATTAATGTGTCCAAGTTTTAATAAACAACTGAATTATACAAGATTCGAGAGTTTAGCTTGTATTAACCACTGACAACTTTTGTTCAATTTTGTTTCACATTCGTTGTGGTCACAACTTGCATAAATATATTATAAATATATTAATGTTTATTTTGCACTTACTTAATAGACAAAATATAATTACACTTTAATCTTTTTACTTATTATAAGCCAGTGCTTGACCACAATCCCACCTGGTGGTATATGGTGATGAAGGCCTAGATGGAAAATCGCACTGTCTTAGCGCAACAAAAGCCTATTTACTTTTGCCTTGAAGACGCCCAGATTGTATTCGGACGGAAAGGCAGACACTGGCAAATTATTCCACTCCTTTGTTGTAAGCATTTCGAAAGACTAAGCACACCGTTTGGTTCTAATGCGTAGAATATCCACAACAAAGGGGTGAAGACACGCAGATCGCCTGGTTTTCTGACCGTTCAAATTCAAATTTCTTTATTTGCCATAAATAGGGTAAGTGATAGGTTTTTACAATAAAAATAAGTTGCTTAAAGACCTATTTAGCCATGAGTCATAATTTACAATGTCAATGTCATAATTAAAATTTAAATACATTCAATCATTAATTAAAGGTCAGATAAAATCCATCATATGTCAACATGCATATTATTATCATTTTGAAATTCCTTAATACTATAATAACATTTTTTTATTAGCCATTCACGTAACTTTTTGGTCATGAGACTCATAGGGCCGTGCTTGAACTGCTTTGGGATTTTATTAAATATTTTTACATACATGCAGTAACAGCCTTTCTGATAGACAGAAGTTTTTGGTTTATGATCTAAGACAAGCCGTCACTATCTCTAGTGCTTCGTGGATATATATCACAGGCTGACTTAAATAACTCTGTATGTTGTTTGACAAATTTATATATTTCTAATATGTACATGCCAGGGACTGTTAATATAGCCAGCTTAATGAATAGGGGCTTGCATGTATCAAATGTACCTTTACCACATTTAGCACGTATACATTTTTTTGTGCGATCAGAACTCTATTTACTTCAATGCTGTTGCCCCACAGAACCTGATCATAATTAATATTAGACGCGACGTAACCATAATAAGCAGACATGGTTACGCTGAGAGTCGTTATCTTAGTTAAACGCCTTAAGACGAAAGCAAACCTATTAATTTTACTACAAACTTTGTCAATGTGGCCAGTGAAATTTAAGTTCTCGTTAAGTACTATACCCAAAAATTAAACCATGGCAGCCCTTTCAATGGTTATATTTTTGTACAGCGCGTTAAGATTATTTACTGCTCGTCCCTTTATGTTAAAATTTATAAAATTAGTCTTATTCAGATTTACATTTAGATTAATTGATTTAAGATATTGAACTATATTATTAATTGTGTTACTAATGTCATTTTCCTAACTGTTTAAATTGTTATTATAATTCAATAACAATAATGGAAATGTCAGCAAACATTATGCATTGATGTTTAGTCAATCTCGGTAATAAAAATAATATGGGACCTAGAACGCTACCCTGTGGTACTCCGAACTTATTTATTTTTTAATTAGAACGATCGGATGTGTGTACTCCAAGTATACATTCCGTAAAGTAGGAGCCAGCGTGAGCGGGCTCCTTTTAGCGGTGAAAAGACACGCTTGTGTTTAGGAGGCGTTGAATCTCACGAGATTGGCATCGCCCCATTCGGAGACTGCCTGTAGTGTGAGATTCACACGCTCAACCTTAGCCTCTCGTTCGTACTGCAATTGATCTCGACTGGCCCAGGCACTTGGTTGGTATCTCTCCACAACTGTGATGTCGTCTGCATACCCATAGATACCGGGAATGAGCAGATCATTTATATGCAGCAGGAAGAGAGTTGTGGAGAGAACGGACCCCTGAGGAACTCCGGTGTTTGTCGCGATAGGACAGGACGAGCAGCCATCGATGATGACTCGGAGAAATCGTTCACCCAGAAAGTCCTTCACTCAGTCAATCAGGCCAGGGGATAAGCCGTACGCTGAAAGCTTGCCCAATAGACTAGCGTGCCAAACCCTGTCAAAAGCCTTCGAAACATCGAGGGAAACAGCAAGTGCTTCACCACTGTTTTCGAGGGCTTCGCCCCATATGTGAATGGCAATAGCTAGAAGAACCTCTTTGTTGGTGATACGGACCTCTGACATAAAGGTACCGCAGTGAGGTAATTGAGATGGTACGCTGTTGCTACTGTCCAGACGCGAATTGCAAGCAAAAAGAGAAGCAAATAAGTCCGCTTTCTCCTTAGACGCATGCGCTAGTGAGCCATCTGGTTTTACCAGCGGAGGCAGTGTAGATCGACAGAAGTTTGTCTCGACCGCTGGGAGAGCCCCAGCGACAAGGCAAAATTCCACGCCTCTCTCCCAGCGTGGTCGGTCTTCTGGTATGGGAACAGCCAGTCCTGATGACAGGCATTAAAGTCCCCCAGAAAAACCAGCTGAGCATTAGGGTATCGATTTAGAGCTATATCAGAGGCTTTACTGAGGTGTTCAAACAGCCTAGTTGTCTCCTGGTTACCGCTGTGCGATCGGTAGACACAAATATAAATAATTTTAGCCCTTCCTGTGTCCATCAATAACCAGATCGTAGAGAAAGTGGGGTCTTCAAGGTGACAGAAGATGTCGTTGCGGACGTAAACACAGACTTCGGTGCGCTGAAGGAAATTATGCTCCAATGTGTAACCAAGGTAGCCAAGGTACGCCGCATCTAGAGGACATCTGATCTGCGTCTCAGTCAAGAAGACTAAATGCGGCTTGTCAGTCTCAAGGTGGTAGTGGACTGCATTGAGATTACAGTGCAGGCCTCGAAAGTTTGTGAGGTGCACTTTGATGGAGAGGATTGCAACCGCTGTACAAACTTACTCTTCTTTTCTTACTACTCTTCTTCTTTGTTATAAGTACCGTATATATTTTCATATATATTTAGTAAAAAGCTGTTATTTTGAAATTACAAACAGACACTTCAATTTTATTTATTTGTATAGATACAATATGTTCTAAAAATCTCCGGTATTCATTGGAGTACAAGTAGCACAGAGTAATAAAATTAATAAAGTAGTCAACTTTTAACTGTATCTTTTGTCGCAGCTGGTCTCCGGGTATAATCACACTAGCGCCATCTCATCTACCGCGTACAACAGGTGTCTTGCGGCGAACCCATTTAACTTTGGACACTTTTATAGCTTTAGGATTTAAGAGCTCCAATAAGTGTTTATCATTTGCGGGGGCTCATTTAACTTTTCTTTAAAGAACTTTTTATCCTGTTACACGCTGAATTTTCTTAGTTTAGGCTCCCCGTTTATTTAGATATTTTTTAAGACCTTACCCCACACACTAGCATTTTCTCCTGTATCGTGGAGGCAGTTTACAAACATAAATTGCACATTGATATACATCCAGACCCAGAACAATTATTTTGCAGGCCATACAAAGACTTGTTCCGCATGGGATTAGAACCCGCTGCCCTCAACGCCGCAACACAATGCTAAGCCACTACGCAACGGAGCCGTCAAATAAAGCAATATTAAATAATACCAAACACCTATAATTGTGACAAGCATTCCATTAAAATATGTAGACGAATATATGTATCTCGGTAAACTAACATAATTCAGAAGAACGAGACATGTTGAAACCCAAAGAAGAATAATAACAAGTTGGGGCAAATTTTGGACCTACAAGGAGATCCTGAAATCGACTCTACCTATCTCTAAAAGAAGATAATAGACTCTTGTATACTGCCCTGCATCACTTATGGACGCCAAACCTGGATATTTAATAAACACAACAATGACAAGATTGCGAAATGTCAAAACGGATGGGAAGGACAATTCTTAACATAAAATTGAAAGACAGAGTAAGGAACTCGGAATTGAGGAACAAAACAGAAGTAGTAGACGTACTCCGTCACGGTCAAAGGTTGAAATGGCGATGGGCAGGACATTTGGCACGCATTCCAGACAACAAAGATGGACAAAATCGGTAACAGAGTGGGAAGGACCAGCTGAACACGTGCAAAAGGCATGCCAAAAGAAAGATGGGTCGATGAGGTGTTGACTACAGCGGAGAAAAACTGGATGTACAAGGCACAGTATAGACAGGCATGGGAAGCTCTGGGGAGCTTTTTAAATATCAGGCATAATATATTATAATTTAAAAATTATATACTTACTAATAATTACAAAAGAAAAATAATAAATGCTAACATATTTAAGTAAAATTCATTATATCTAAATTGATTACAAAATTTAAGCTTATTTTTTCATAAAAAAATTGTTAGAAAAAATACTAATAATATGAATCTGTGAAATAAAAATATCAAAATTGTTTTATAAACATTTAAATAACTAACAAAATCAAATTCAATGCTAAATGAATTTCCAATTGGATGCATACTTCTAATATAATAATGTCTTTAAAACGATTAAAATACCATTACTTAAAAATATTACTTAAAAATTGAGGAATAAAAGGCTATTTTATTTATTTTTATTATTATAAAGGAATATTGAGCTGAAGCACGGATGGGTCGACTAATATTGTGAAATATCAACATATTGGACTTTTTACTCGAAACGGCGCATTCCATCGTAGTCCTCAGGGGAGACAACGCATTGCATTTTAATCCTTAATCGAGGATAGATGTATGTCTATAGCCCACAGCATCCATTGACCATCTGGACAGAGCTTGTAAGTCACCCTTATTTCTATAAAAAATGTTATAAACTTAAGCCTGCAGAACAATAGTTATAGAGTGAAAATACGTTCATAAATTAATAATATTTGCCTATTCAACATGGTGTGGCGATAAGTCCGTACGCTCCAAGTTGATTGTGAAAACCTTGGCGTCGCTTATCTTAATCACGGTAATACTCTAAACGCAATAAAAGCGACGATTGCGCATTTGCCACTTGTTTTTGTACTGAGGAAATAAAGCAGAATACGAGAGAAAATCTATTACCATATAAATAAAATGGAAGCGTCTGTCTGTAATATTGAAATAACTGGTTTCTGTTAAATTCAGGGGCTATTTACATGCTATATAGACATAAACAACCATTTTTTTTACAAAACTCTGCCTTCTGTCTGTCTGTCCGGGATAATCTTCGGAATGGTAGAACCGATTGTGATAAAACTTCACGAATAGATAGATAGCAAAGCCAGGAAGGAGGTTATGTTTTATAAACAAAAATTTATAAAAGATATTATGGTCTTTGATTAACCTAAATTTAAAATAACGCTACATTAATAGATCCTATCCAGGTGATCCCAGGGCGGGTCACTAGTATACAACAAAAAAAAGAACATATAATCGGATCTAGAACCTTCTCCTTTTTTAAAGTCGGTTAATAATAATCATCATGATCTTTACAGTCTATCAAAGTGTCCACTTCTGAACATAAGTCCTAATAAATTGCCGCATAGGGATGGATATTTGCCATAGTTGCCACGCTTGGTAGGTTGGCAGACGAAGTTATGACGACTAAAAATAAAAAACTGCGGTTGCCAGCCCGCTTGCCAAACGTGGCAACTATGACTAATATCCCCCCTATGAGGCAATATATGGGGGGCCTATGTTCAGCAGTAGACTTTAATAGGCTAGAACAGTAAAGGTTATCAGAAAGATGTTGATGCCCATCTCCGTTTCATTTCCCTCTGTCGCCTCTTACGACACCCATGGGATATGTCTGTCAATCCATGTACCAAGCGTAACGAATTAGGCTAATTCTCTTTACAAGGGGAGAAAATAATGTCCAGCAGTGGATTTCTACGGGCGATTGAAAAAGAAGAAGAAAAGAAATATGATATCAGAGTCTAAGACAAGATCATCAAACCATTGTCTAAAATACTTGTCGATCCGGGAAGGACCACGCTCTCACAGAATACAAGTAAAAAATGGCAGCTTAATTCTGAGTCAGAGAGAGAGTTATTGTGAGTGTAGAAAACCGAAGACCCTTTTTACTGGATACGAGGCATTCCATCTTAGTCCTCAGTGGTGACAACGCATCTACATTTTGATTCTTAATTGAGAATAGGTGTGGATCTCTATGGGCTACATCAACCACTTACCATAAGGTGGACTGTGTGCTGATTCGTCACCTTTATTCAATAAAAAAAAAACTGTTTGTTCTTTATAAATGATACGAGTATAATTGACGAAGAATTTAAGTAACGCTTTTAGTTTAAGTACAGTGTGGGACATATTATCCCAAATGTATTTACAAACAAAGGTCGAAGTAAATTTGCTCCTAGCTTTAGGGCATGTTATTAGTGACATCTATTACCCCGGAAAGCCGGAAGCCGGGGCCATACTGAATCAAGATTGCACATCCGGTGTCGTATTTAACTGGTTTTGCTATTAATTGACTTGTTGATGACATGGTTAACAGTTTACTGATATAGAAACATTGCCTAATGGCCAAAGAAACTGACTTTATCATTGTCAAAAATTTGTGTAATATCTCAATTAAAATCGATCTCAATTAAAATGGTTACCTATTCGTCAACGCCGTAGTTTGCGTGCACTTACCACCCTTTATTCTATCCTGATGTCTCCAACTTCCCCTTCTTACTTATCTCCTTACTTTCAGTTGCTTAGTGCTAGTCATGAGAGAAACCTCCGCTCTACGAACAACCTTCTTCTCTGTGTCCTCCCATAAGCTTTGGACTTGTTCATTCTTCTTTCCACATTCAATCTATTCTCCTTGGAATGCACCTCTCGAAATCAGGACAGCTAGCAATCGGTACGCGTTCAAGATGAAGGTTCGGGAACACTTACCTAATAAATTGGCAGTATTATCGTATATATATATATATATATATATATATATATATATATATATATATATATATATATATATATTCTTTTTATTATATATTTTATATACATATATGTGTATAAATATTAATATATTTTTGTAAATTTATTTGATAACATGTATATTTGTATATCTTTATGAGTTTATATACATCAGACATTATAATATGTACTTATGTATTATTTTATATTTAATTTTATTATAATAAGTTTTATCTATTTATTGTGATGTACCATTTATATCTTATGTATTTTATTTCCATGTATTACAATTTTTTTTGTTATTTTAGTTTAGTATTCGCATATTAACTTTTTATTACACCTACTTCATTCTATCTCTGCATCATCCCAAGGTAGACTGGAAGAGAATGCCTTAGGCATTAAGTCCGCCTATATACCACTTGTGTATATGAAGTTTTAAATAAATAAATAAATAAATAATACATAGATCATGAGATTTTATATTATTAATAAACATATCTCAACATGCGGTTTAGGTTTACGATATCAGCTGAGTGCCACACTGATTAATAAAAGAAACTCGACTCTCAAGTGTGTATACTTGAGTGCAAGTCACAGAACAATATTCCTAAGTACAGCGTTTTGAGATAATGTTTTTATGTGTTTATTAATTAGCAACGATCTTGAGATGCTGATTTAGTAATGAGGGCGTATCAAATGATTACGCACTTGAGTTCGTCGTTGAGTAACGTTTATTAATACGGGCCTTAGAGGGTTACAAAAGTAAAACATAGTAAGTCCTACAAAGCTCGTATTTACGAATTACACTTGACATCAATACCTGTAACACATGAGTAAAAAAACCTTAAAGCCGTTCAATTTCTTAACTCCTATACCTTTAGTTTCAAACTTTACCACTTTTAATAAAATACTCGAATAATTTGTTTCATTGATACTGTCTTTGTTTCTATATGTATATATAAGCACTAATCATCCGTGTACGTCTGTAAGTAATCGTTTACATTCATCGTCCATGTTTGCTAGCTTGGCTGGCTTTTGTGCGGTGCCTATTGTCTTGAGGTAAGGTCGTGTTCCTCAGCTCGTTGGTTAGAGATCTCATTAGTAATTCCCCGGTCGTCTGGTACCAGCTGGAACAATGCTGCAACGGAGCCAGTCTCACACACCTGTTCACAACGCCTTCATATAACACTAGTTGGAAACTTGGACTGATTTATAGCGGAAATAACTTGCGGACTCGGATTAATAACGAATGGAAGTGACAAATGGGACTTGAGATTGTAACGTATTTAGAATGTTCGTGCATATAGAGACGTATAATATGTACACTGGACTCGTTTCAGAAACATAACATGATATCACAATATTTATGTGGTAATTTTTTAAATGTAGGTAGTTTTTTCATTTTAATTAATTATTAATTCTAAAGATGTTTGACATTATTTACCTATTCAATTAGACATACTACCTAATTCTTATTTTGTATACAATTGATTATTTTAATGTAAATGTATTTTAAGGTTGTGTGTTGGTGTTTTGGAATGTGTTCTTTTAGCCACATGAGTTGATTTAAATAAATAAATAATCTCTACAACAAAATGATGTACATACCAGTGGTTCTTAATCGGTGGTCCCTTAAGGTTGTAAGAGATTTCTATGGAAAATGCCAGAAATATGATGGAAATTTTTACGTGGTAAAGCCATGTCGTAGCATGAATAGGTCGGCTCGACCGGGGATGGACCACGCTCCAAATACCAGCGTAAAATAGCAGCTTAATGTTGCTGTGTTTCGTATGGCTGGTTGTGGAGAACCGGAGACCCTTTTTACTGGATACGAGGCATTCCATCTTAGTCCTCAGAGTTGAAAACGCATCTGTATTTTGATTCTTAATCGAGGATAGATGTAGATGTCTATAAGCCACAGCACTTACCATCAGGTGGACTGGGTTGCCCGTTTGTCACAGTTATTCAACATAAAAAGTTATTTTTTAAATTAAGTGTGGGCTGTCATATATACAACAATATGATGTATATCAGTGGTTCTTAACCAGTGGTCCCTGAAGGTACCCGTAGTGCTCTGCTAAGGCCAAACATACAACTTTAGGATAACAAGCTTATTCTGCGTATATCGGACGAAAAACCGCACCAAGTGCACTTAGGTATCATGCAATTATCTCACATATAAAAAAGTCTAAAACATTTTTGAAGATGTTGCTTGGTTACAAGGCGTTGTTACATTAAAATAAGGGGGTAATTAGCGATAATGTCTCACGTTAAGTTTTGTAAATGTTTTTATTACAGAACAAACTTAAAAATCATCTAAACCATAATTTATAGTATGTCTAAAAGTTGGTGGTCCATGGCAAGACAAAAATCGGTCAAATTGTTCCTCAGCACTAACAGGTTAAGAACCTCTGATGTATATTTCGTAAGTTTAAGTTAGGACAGATTTTGGCAAGTCTAATATTTCCATTAGTGACTTCCTTCACCGCAAAATCTAGCACTTTAGATTATCAGATTAGAAAGATATATATAAGTCATTAGCTAACTCAATAAAATCTTACGTAATTAGAAACGTAAACATCGTCACGATTGCCTCGTAAACACTGCATGTAATCTAGTTTAAATATGTTTCTGGAGTGATACTAAAACGCTAATTAAACATTTGCTCTGTACTTAATTTTATTCGTTCTAGACGATTCATTAATAAAATTTACTATATTTAATATACCAGACTAAATATACTGCACGTAGATAAAATACGTGTAGATTAAACTAATATATTATGTAGTTTACAAGTACCTAATATTTAAAGAGATAAGTAAGGTCCTGAAAGTTATAGTTATATGATATAGTTGTATATTTTATTTATTTATATCGTATTCTTTATGTGTGGTAGTTGGTTTTTTTAACAGCCTCTTATCAACATATTATATTTGCGTATGGCAAAAGGCATCAAGGAGAATATCGTCATATAAAACATCGTCTATGATCATGTAAGGGAATAGTTTTATTTTTTCCTCTTGTAACCAGATATTACATCTAAGTTCAACATATCTATGTTTTGATTTATATTCGATGATAGATGTCGATTTCAAGGTGTCTATGAACCACAGCATCCTCTTACCATCAGAGGAACTTTGATTGAAATCTTTGACGCTGCCCCCTGCCACCATTTCCTATACTCTAAGTGAGCAAATCTTCTAATATGTATATGAGGAAGACACTGCTGTCCATCACACATAAAAATGCATGCATATAAAAAAACAGAATTAAACTTATGAAAAATAAGTAATAATTTAAAAAAGAAACAGAATTAGAAGAACAAGTACATAAATAAACAACAGAATTAAACTTATAAAAAGTAAAACTTGGAAAGTAGACCGGCCTCAGTATGCACTGATTTTCAGTCCGGTCCAAAGCTCTATATATGATAGCAGTAGAAAACATCTCGCACTTTTGGCGCTGCTCTCCGTCGACGATCTCATACATCCATTTTTTTTTAATTATATTAATTTCTTTATTTGGGTTTTGTTTTTCTGCAATATGAATATATTTATAACTATAGAGTCTAAGAAAGTTCGTGTTATTTTTTAATATAAATTCCGACGCTGAAACAATGCGTCTCAAACGGCACACAATACCAACGACGTATACGGACCGAGCACTAATCGAACGAAGTGTGCATTGGTTCAATCGCTTTCTTCGAGGAATTACCACCACCCATCGGATCTTTCTAGCATTTCTCACCCACGGGACGAAATGAGGTGATGAAATATAGGACACGATTGGTCTATGCATAGTGTAAATTCCACGTGGTAGAGCCACTCTGCAGCTATATTATGGTTGTAGCACGTATGGGTCGGCACGACCGGGGACCACGCTCTCAAAGAATAATAATAATAAAATAAAATAAAAAGCCTTTATTCCTTGCAATATCGAGTTCTTATTAATTCTAGTAGTTTTATGGTAATGAGTTAGTGTCTTTAATTAGTTTATTAATATACTTAAATTATTTGTTAGTATTATTTATTAGTATTATTTTACTAGTATTATTTATTGCTAGGACCCCAGATTGGGTATAGGCCTCCAAAGATGCCCATTTGTCTCTGTCTTGTGCTATTTGGCTCCAGTTTGAGCCAGCGGTTCTTTTAAGATCGTCTTCCATCGTGTTATTGGTCTTCCTCTGTTTCTTTTTCCTTGTGGACCTTTCCATAGGGTTGCTCTTACGGTCCATCTCTGGTCTGTAAGCCTCGCCACATGGCCTGCCCATTTCCACTTTTGCTTTTGTGCATAGCTCAAGGCATTTGTGACTTCGTAATTGCCCTTATTTTTGTGTGTCGTATTTTGTCGATTTTCACCTTGAGCATGCTTCGCTCCATTCCTCGCTGACAGGTGGTGATTTTTGCTTGACTTTGGCCGTAAATTTCCATGTTTGTCACTATTGTTTTTACCATCTTCTTTATAAAGATATTGAGTCAAAACAATTCCTATCGCTTCAAATCTATACATATAAATAAAATTGAAGTGTGTGTCCGTTATATCGAAATAACTGCCTTTTAAGAATTGAATAGCCATTTTAAAAGTTTTGTCTGTCTGTCTGTTCGGGCTAATCTTCCGAACAGCTTTTTACGTGGTAGAGCCATGTTGCAGCTGTATTAATAGTATAGTTGTAGCACGAATGGGTCAGCTCGACCGGGGAAGGACCACGCTCTCACAGAATACCAGCGTAAAATAGCAGCTTAATGCTGCTGTGTTTCGTATGGTGAGTGTAGAGAACCGGAGACCCTTTTTACTGGAAAAGAGGCATTCTATCGTAATCCTCACGGCTGACAACGCATCTGCATTTAAATGCGCAAACGAAGATAGATGTAGATGTCTATGGGTCACAGCAACCACTTACCATCAGGTGGACTGTGTGCTCGTTTGTCACCCTTATTCTATAAAAAAAAAGCTAAATCGATTGTGATGAAACTTTACGAACAGATAGAGAGCTATGTCAGGATCTATGCTATACTATATTGGAAAACTAATAAAATAAATGACTGTTGATGATTGATTGATGACATTGATAGATACCACCTAGGCGATGCCAGGGCTAGTCACTAACTTTTTTCATAGACTGCATTGCCTTTGTTTCTTTCTATGTTTTCGTATAGAAAAAAAGAAAGGCAACTACACACAGTAATCAACCACATATGACTGTAAGTAATGAAAGTAAAGTTACAGTCTATACACTAGTTCCACGGCTGAGCACAGACTCTCCTCTCATTTTTTAGGCCCGTATTAATAAACGTTACTCAGCTCAAGTACACGCACTTGAGTACAATCTTGAGGTTATGATCTTATTAATAAACATATCTCAATATGCGGTTTAGGTTTACGATATCAGCTGAGTGCCACACTGATTAATAAAAGAAACTCGACTCTCAAGTGTGTATACTTGAGTGCAAGTCACAAAACAATATTCCTAAGTACAGCGTTTTGAGATAATGTTTTTATGTGTTTATTAATTAGCAACGATCTTGAGATGCTGATTTAGTAATGAGGGCGTATCAAATGATTACGCACTTGAGTTCGTCGTTGAGTAACGTTTATTAATACGGGCCTTAGAGGGTTACAAAAGTAAAACATAGTAAGTCCTACAAAGCTCGTATTTACGAATTACACTTGACATCAATACCTGTAACACATGAGTAAAAAAACCTTAAAGCCGTTCAATTTCTTAACTCCTATACCTTTAGTTTCAAACTTTACCACTTTTAATAAAATACTCGAATAATTTGTTTCATTGATACTGTCTTTGTTTCTATATGTATATATAAGCACTAATCATCCGTGTACGTCTGTAAGTAATCGTTTACATTCATCGTCCATGTTTGCTAGCTTGGCTGGCTTTTGTGCGGTGCCTATTGTCTTGAGGTAAGGTCGTGTTCCTCAGCTCGTTGGTTAGAGATCTCATTAGTAATTCCCCGGTCGTCTGGTACCAGCTGGAACAATGCTGCAACGGAGCCAGTCTCACACACCTGTTCACAACGCCTTCATATAACACTAGTTGGAAACTTGGACTGATTTATAGCGGAAATAACTTGCGGACTCGGATTAATAACGAATGGAAGTGACAAATGGGACTTGAGATTGTAACGTATTTAGAATGTTCGTGCATATAGGGACGTATAATATGTACACAGGACTCGTTTCAGAAACATAACATGATATCACAATATTTATGTGGTAATTTTTTTAAATGTAGGTAGATTTTTTATTTTAATTAATTATTAATTCTATAGATGTTTGACATTATTTACCTATTCTATTAGACATACTACCTTATTCTTATTTTGTATACAATTGATTATTTTAATGTAAATGTATTTTAAGGTTGTGTGTTGGTGTTTTGGAATGTGTTCTTTTAGCCACATGAGTTGATTTAAATAAATAAATAATCTCTACAACAAAATGATGTACATACCAGTGGTTCTTAATCGGTGGTCCCTTAAGGTTGTAAGAGATTTCTATGGAAAATGCCAGAAATATGATGGAAATTTTTACGTGGTAAAGCCATGTCGTAGCATGAATAGGTCGGCTCGACCGGGGATGGACCACGCTCCAAATACCAGCGTAAAATAGCAGCTTAATGTTGCTGTGTTTCGTATGGCGGGTGTAGAGAACCGGAAACCCTTTTTACTGGATACGAGGCATTCCATCTTAGTCCTCAGAGTTGAAAACGCATCTGTATTTTGATTCTTAATCGAGGATAGATGTAGATGTCTATAAGCCACAGCATTCACTTACCATCAGGTGGACTGGGTTGCTCGTTTGTCACACTTATTCAACAAAAAAAGTTATTTTTTTAAATTAAATGTGGGCTGTCATATATACAACAATATGATGTATATCAGTGGTTCTTAACCAGTGGTCCCTGAAGGTACCCGTAGTGCTCTGCTAAGGCCAAACATACAACTTTAGGATAACAAGCTTATTCTGCGTATATCGGACGAAAAACCGCACCAAGTGCACTTAGGTATCATGCAATTATCTCACATATAAAAAAGTCTAAAACATTTTTGAAGATGTTGCTTGGTTACAAGGCGTTGTTACATTAAAATAAGGAGGTAATTAGCGATAATGTCTCACGTTAAGTTTTGTAAATGTTTTTATTACAGAACAAACTTAAAAATCATCTAAACCATAATTTATAGTATGTCTAAAAGTTGGTGGTCCATGGCAAGACAAAAATCGGTCAAATTGTTCCTCAGCACTAACAGGTTAAGAACCTCTGATGTATATTTCGTAAGTTTAAGTTAGGACAAATTTTGGCAAGTCTAATATTTCCATTAGTGACTTCCTTCACCGCAAAATCTAGCACTTTAGATTATCAGATTAGAAAGATATATATAAGTCATTAGCTAACTCAATAAAATCTTACGTAATTAGAAACGTAAACATCGTCACGATTGCCTCGTAAACACTGCATGTAATCTAGTTTAAATATGTTTCTGGAGTGATACTAAAACGCTAATTAAACATTTGCTCTGTACTTAATTTTATTCGTTCTAGACGATTCATTAATATTTTTTTCTATATTTAATATAACAGACTAAATATACTGCACGTAGATAAAATACGTATAGATTAAACTAATATATTATGTAGTTTACAAGTACCTAATATTTAAAGAGATAAGTAAGGTCCTGAAAGTTATAGTTATATGGTATAGTTGAATATTTTATTTATTTATATAGTATTCTTTATGTGTGGTAGTTGGGTTTTTTAACAGCCTCTTATCTTCTATCAACATATTATATTTGCGCATGGCAAAAGGCATCAAGGAGAATATCGTCATATAAAACATCGTCCATGATCATGTAAGAGAGATATTTTATTGTTTTCCTCTTGTAACGAGATATTACATCTAAGTTCAACATATCTATGTTTTGATTTATATTCGATGATAGATGTCGATTTCAAGGTGTCTATGAACCACAGCATCCTCTTACCATCAGAGGAACTTTGATTGAAATCTTTGACGCTGCCCCCTGTCACCATTTCCTATACTCTAAGTGAGCAAATCTTGTATATAATATGTATATGAGGAAGACAGACACTGCTGTCCATCACACATAAAAATGCATGCATATAAAAAAAAAACAGAATTAAACTTATGAAAAATAAGTAATAATTTAAAAAAGAAACAGAATTAGAAGAACAAGTACATAAATAAACAACAGAATTAAACTTATAAAAAGTAAAACTTGGAAAATAGACAGGCCTCAGTATGCACTGATTTTCAGTCCGGTCCAAAGCTCTATATATGATAGCAGTAGAAAACATCTCGCACTTTTGGCGCTGCTCTCCGTCGACGATCTCATACATCCATTTTTTTTTTAATTATATTAATTTCTTTATTTGGGTTTTGTTTTTTCTGCAATATGAATATATTTATAACTATAGAGTCTAAGAAAGTTCGTGTTATTTTTTAATATAAATTCCGACGCTGAAACAATGCGTCTCAAACGGCACACAATACCAACGACGTATACGGACCGAGCACTAATCGAACGAAGTGTGCATTGGTTCAATCGCTTTCTTCGAGGAATTACCACCATCCATCGGATCTTTCTAGCATTTCTCACCCACGGTACGAAATGAGGTGATGAAATATAGGACACGATTGGTCTATGCATAGTGTAAATTCCACGTGGTAGAGCCACTCTGCAGCTATATTATGGTTGTAGCACGTATGGGTCGGCACGACCGGGGACCACGCTCTCAAAGAATACCAGCGTAAAATAGCAGCTTAATGCTGCTGTGTTTCGTACGGTGAGTGTAGAGAACCGGAGACCCTTTTTACTGGAAACGAGGCATTCCATCTTAGCCCACAGGGGTGAAAACGCATCTGCATTTTGATTCTTAATTGAGGATAAATCTAGATGTCTATGGGCCACAGCATCCACCTACCACCATGTGGATTGTGTGCTAGCTTGTCACCCTTATTCTATAAAAAAATCTCTCTTAAGGTTATACAGAAACTGTTCTAGTGGTTTTAACTCTGTGGCGCTACTCTGTTGAGACGGATAATAGCTTTCAAATGTTTGGCGCGAGGTTAACTCCGCCCGTTTAAACTAAAACACTGCTTTCTCTTGAACGCTTTGTTTTAATAACTTTTGGAGATTACAGAATTTTGTATTGTAGGTTCTCATACGTTATAATTGAACTACCACGTGGCCCAGTGGTGTCTGGTTACTACGGCGCGGGTTCATGGCTCGAATCACATTCGATATTTGTACATAAATATAAGTTGTTGGTTTTCAGGTCAGGCGGTGTCTTTTCCAAAGCATCCTACTGTGGCAGTGCTGCCATCGTGCCACAATAGCATGAGCGGACTAAACAACTAAAGTTTCCATATTATGTCAGTCTCACGAATTCATCGGTCGAAGGAAAAGGATTGATTTTCCGCCGAGCAAGCTGTTCAGCCTATTGAGCAGCCAACGCTCCGTGCAGTTTTACGGAGTTTGCCCCTATTATGTAGAGTCGTTTGAAAAATTCGATAGTGTGATTTAGAATTCGATTGCTGTTCGGTTGACAACCGTCATTGTAACAGCACCGAGGTACTGACTTCCCTGATATCTTATCACAAAGGCACGGGTAGGTTTTAACGCGTGACTGTCTACATAACTCTACCACGTAAAGTAAATAGTGATTTAAGTATATTGATATAAGATTTGTTCTACGAGTAAAGGATTTTTAATTTAAATAAGACAAATATTGGTAAATCCAATTGTGCATGCCTCAAGCGCATTAAAAAAATTACGTAAGTATAACATGATTATACCTAAAATGTTTAAAGTAGTTTAAATACACACAAGTTTTCACTAATAACCTTATAACTATACTTCTAATTTTGTCAAACTTCGATTAAAAAAAGTTTGGAAAATCCAAAAGTGCACGACTCATAATACTCATATGATAGTAAAAAAAATATAAATTGTAGTTCTATTCGTCAAAGAGTTCCAGTAGCAGTCACCGAAGTACACCTTCAAGTCACTCCGTCAAGTCGGGAGGTAAGGTCTGTTCATAACTAACAAACCGAGCCCAAACGCGGCACATCTAGTTCTCCTCGTCGAGGAGTTCCAGTAGCAGTCATCAAAGTCCACCTTCAAGTCACTCTATCAAGTTCGGAGGTAAGGTCTCATCATAACTAATAAAACGAGCCCAAAATCGGCACACTTATTACTACTCGTCGAGGAGTTCCAGTAGCAGTCATCTAAGTACACCTTCAGATCACTTTTTCAAGTCTGAACGTAAGGTCTCATCACAACTTACAAAACGAGGCCAAACTAGACACACCTAGTTCTACTCTTCGAGGAGTTCCAGTAGCATTTATCGAAGTACACTTTCAGGTCACTCTATCGAGTCCGGAGGCAGAGGCGGATTAAATGTCGACTGCACTCTAGGCTAGCCTATCACCTCAACGGCGCCCCTCTAGGAGCCATATTATATCTATTATAAATTAAATGTACTCATTTTGCAAATAAACTATATTATAATCTATGATTTAGTTTAATAATTGCAAAATAATTAGGATACGAGTACCATTAACAGGGTACCTTTTTAACCTTGCGCCCCTAGGCACGTGCCTAGTTTGCCTTAAGGATAATCCGCCACTGTTTGGAGGTAAGGTCTCATCATAACTAACAAAACGAGCCCAAACTCAGCACAACTATTACTATTACTACTCTTCGAGGAGTTCCAGTAGCATTCACCGAAGTACACCTTCAATTCTTGGTAAGGTCTCATCATAACTAACATAACGAGTACAATCTCGGCACACCTAGTTTTACTCATCGAGGAGTACTATTACTACTCTTCGAGGAGTTCCAGTAGCATTCACCGAAGTACTCCTTCAAGTCGGGGTAAGGTCTCATCATAACTAACATAATGAGCACAATCTCGGCACACCTAGTTCTACTCGTCGAGGAGTTCCAGTAGCAGATATCGAAGTACACCTTCAGGTCTCCATGAAGTCCAAGACGTATAAGTATATTTATATAAAAATCCTGCTTACTTTTAGCGAAACAAAATATTGTAATAAAAATCTGTGATTATAAAAATTTTTATAATCACAGAGAGATAATGGTCAAGTATGTATCAAATTTGCTTTTTGGAATATTGTGTATTTCTAAAGCGATCGATATTTTTCAGCACGAAGTGCTGTAAACAAACGACCACTCACGACGGCGGCTAAGTCCGGAGTAAAAAAGTACTCTGTGGCCGGGAGTGAGCCAAAGTGTATTTAGTAAAATAAATTAATACAAGGCTGCTCAAAACACCGAAAATTTCGCTATTTTTCAGCCGAAAAAAATTAATTTTAACTAAACAAAACTAAATTGAACTGCCATTTACATTCCATGGCTTCCCACATGATAGACGAAGAGTTTAAAAAATAGATTGAGTTGAACAATTGATATTTTCAAAAGTTATCGTGTTTACGCCTCCATGCGAACTTGATAAATCTACACCTTGTGCCACTAAAACCGCTGTTTTTATGTAAAAATAGCAATTGATCGATTTAAAAAAAAAACAAGTTCAACAATCATTTATCTTTCTGACACTGTGCTTTTTATATCATTTATATGTTCAATATGATTGTTAGATACGATTTCATGCGACAAAACGTTGGAATCTTGATTTTTCGGCGCTAGCAGAACATACCTACGCGTTTTGCGCTTAAGGCATGCAATACAATACATAATATATATTGCATATGCATATGCATTGCACATTATACATTCTGTATGCCGCAGTGGATTCTAGATATGAGAATTAAAACCCCATATCATCCCAAACTTCAGGTATGGCAAATCTCACACTCCCCCGTGCGCGCAAAATATTTAAAAATGTTTTCCCTTACATATTAATATAATAGATACTAGCTGTTCCCCGCGACTTCGCTCGCGTGGAATTTTTTACGATTGAATTTCGTGAGTTTTAATTTTTTTGCGCGGAACCCTAATTCTTTTCCTAAAATAAAAGTAGCCTAAATAACTCCCTATAACATCAGCTATCTGCCAGTGAATGTCACGTACAAATCGGTCCAGCCGTTTCGGAGATTAGCCGGAACAAACAGACAGATGCACAGACGGACAGACAAAAAATTTTAAAATTGTTTTTTTGTTATAAGTACTGTACATACTTTCATATACATTTAGTAAAAAGCTGTTATTTTGACAACACAAACAGACACTTCAATTTTATTTATTTGTATAGATTTTAAACAAATTTTATTTTTAATTTCAATGTATCAGGTTGCAAGTTCCTATCAATAACAGTAGTCCCGATAAACTCTAAAAGCTCTTTACCGAGATTCGCCGATCGGTTTCGTTCGAAGCATCCCGGGACAGATGTGCGCGATAAGTTGCGGGCATTTAGTTTCGGGTCCCGGCGCTGTCTCCCCCGGGAAATCATAAGGAACGCCGCGATAACTGAGGCAGGTTAATCGACCAAATGCTTCCCGCTACTGGAGTATATGTTATAATAATTTTGTAAACGTTGTCAACTATGTTTCTTTTAATAACGGGACCATAGAGTAATTACTCCAAAACCCTATCTATACTCTATACATACAAATAAATAAAATTGGAGTGTCTGTTTGTAATGTCAAAATAACAGCTTCTTACTAAACAGATATGAAAGTATAACTATACGGTACTTATAACAAAAACACAATTTTTAACATTTTGTCTGTCTCTGTTTGTTCCGGCTAATCTCCGAATCGTTTGGATTGATTTCTCTTTCTTCTTTCACTAGCAGATAGCTGATATTATAAGGAGTAACTTAGGCTACTTAAATTAAAAAAAAATAATTAGGGTTCCGCGCAACATAATTAAAACCCTAAATTACACGCGGGCGAAGTCGCGGGGAACAGCTAGTTTATAAATAAAATCTGTCGTTTTCATCTGCCTTACACTCTTGCCTCCACTAAATCAGCGTAACAAATTGATGTTTATCTTCAATTCGTGACTTAAAGCTGAGTGGAGACCAGTGCATATTAATTTTTTTTAAATATTTTTGTTGAGATAAAAGAATTTTTTCTGTCTTGTTTTTTTTTTTTGTTATAATGTATGTGAAGAATAAACATATTTCTTTCTTTCTTAGACCTGATTAGATGTACTCCTAGGTATAAAAGGAGTTCTTTAATCATGGTAGAGCCACACTGCAGCTATATTATGGTTGTAGCAGTAATGGGTCGGCTTGACCGGGATAGGACCACGCTCTCACAGTATACTAAAGTAAAATAGCAGCTTAATGCTGCTGTGTTTCGTATGGTAAGTGAACCGGATACACTTTAACTGGAAACGAGGCATTCTATTTTAGTCCTCAGGGGTGATAACGCATCTGCAGTTTCATTCTTAATTGAGGATAAATGTAAATGTCTATGAGCCACAGCATGCACTTACCATAAGGTGGACTGTGTGCTCGTTTGTCACCCTTAGTCTAAAAAAAAAGGTTCTACCATCTAGTATATTTATCTATCTAGTAACTATTAACTACAGTTCCAGATTATTTTTGAGTTTTGATGATAACTTGACAGCCAGCGGATTCCTATTCCTGTATTATTGCTGAAATAATGGCTTGCAATTTTGTATATTGAATATCTGCGCATGTGAACTATTAGTGGAAAAAATAAAACAAGCGCCCCGATGGTGATATGAACATCAAGTTATTGTGTCTGCTTTGGTACCTTGAGGTAGTGTCGTTATGTTTACTGGTACAAGCTGCTGTCAAAATCTCTCAAAAACTTTGCAAAGTTACGCATATTGTGAAGAAGTTTTTAAATAAATTATGATAAGGAATAATTTCATAATACTTGATATGAGTAAGCTGAAGTGGCAATGGGCCGGCCATATAGCTCGAAGAACCGACAACCGATGGGGAGAAAAGTTCTCGAGTGGTAGCCTCGTATCGGTAGACGAAGTGTAGGGCGGCCTTCCACTATATGGAGTGAAGACCTGGTAAGACATACAGGAAGTCGATGGATGCTGGTGGTTCAGGACCGTGCTTTTTGGTATTCCTCGGGGGAGGCCTGTGTTCAGCAGTGGACTAGTGAAAGGCTGTAATGAATGAATGACTTGACATTGGCAAAAGTACAACCATACATGTCCATTACCAAAGGAAAAAGAACACAATTATGGGTAAACTAAAAGGTTAATTAATAGTGGTATCTCTTGAACAAATTCGTTGCATAAATTATTGTGAAAATATAGTTTCGTGAAATATGCGACCGTTATTTATCGGCGGATTCGAGAAATAAGTATTGCTAATTAATAACGCTAGAGATTCGCGCTTTAAAATGAACAGTTAAAAATGGTTGGGATGCGATCCGGTCTGAGATCAATTTCAACTTTCAATTTGGTGACTAATTATTGTAAGTTAGACGGCTGTGTAGCGCAGTGGCGTGGCCTCAGCGCTGCGAGCCTCGCGTTCGAATCCCGCACCGAACAAGTGTTTGTACTTTTTTTATAGAATAATGGGAAAAGACGTGGCCACAGTCCACCTGATGGTAAGTAAATGTTGTGGCCCATAGATATCTACATCTATCCTCGATTAAGAATCAAAATACAGATGTGTTGTCATCCCTGATGCTAATAACAAGTATACAACTTATTCGAGGATATAGGTGTCTGAGGGCTGCAACATCCATTGACCATGATGTGCACTACATGCTAGTTTTTCACATTATTCTATAAAAAAAAAAACTTCAATACAAATACAACTGATTGTTAGACAGCTTAATATACTGATTGGTTCACATAATGGTTGATAAATATATATTTACGCGAATACACATTGAATAAAACTTATTTTATTTTTATTACATTTATATACATACATATTTATTTATTTTCATACTTTTAACTTTGACTTGATTTGATCTTTCGAATTGGAAGTAAATAATAATAAAGTGCTAATTAGGACTTGGAATATTATTAAAATAAAAAAAACAATATAAAATAATTCCTGGATTGTAAGATTCTTCTACTTTAGGACATAATAGTAAAGAAGAAAGAAAAAGGTTGATCCCGTAGCTCAGAGGTCAGGTTACCTACAGAGTATTGAGTGCTTTTTAAGGCACACCCAACTTACATACCTACATAACACTCACGCCTATTACCCAGAGAGGTAGACAGAGACTACGGACTTCCATTTGGCTTGATCCTGAGAAACCTCTATCGCCTCCTTTACATCAATATACCTACGCATAGATACATGTCGGTTAAGGGTAATTTGGCCCAAATTATATCGCCAATTTGGTCGATAACTTCCGTTCAGGGCCTTTCTTGCCGACTCTGCCATTTACTTCTATAACATATGCTTTGTCACTCTTTCCTCATTTATTCTTTCTACATTTTCAAACCACTGAACTATTTCTTTCTTAATCCAGGTCACAACATCATCTTGAAAACAAAATTTTTCTTTTATCACACAATTTCTCGCCCTGTCATTCAAAGTCAGCCCTAACATACTCTTTAATGACCGCATTTCACAGCATTTATTCTACTCCCATACTTCTTCTGCCACACCCAACTTTAACTACCATACATTAAGGTACTACGGTACGGGCTAACACAGTATCGTGAATTGCCATACGTAAATGTTTTACGTGGTAGAGCCACGCAGCAGCTATATTATGGTTGTAGCACGAATGGGTCGGCTCGACCGGGGTAGGACCAGGCTCTCACATAATACCAGCGTAAAATAGCAGCTTAATGCTGCTATATTTCGTATGGTAACCGGACTGTTTTTACTGGAAACGAGGCATTCCATCTTAGTGCTCAGGGGTGGCAACGCATCTGCATTTTGATTCTTATATGAGTATAAATGTACATGTAGATGTCTACGGGCCACAGCATCCACTTACCATCAAGTGGTCTGTGTGCTCGTTTGTCACCATTGTTATATTTAAAAAAAAAAACTTTTTGACATTATGCTTCGCACACCCAACTTTTTGATGTCAAGTGTGGGTGTGTTATGCTTCGCTTACACATATAAAAACTCACCCTGTATAGCACCTGCCCAGCACAACCAGAATAGCGCCCATTTTGCAGTACGGAAGCGCTGAAGCCATGTCGGTCGGAACATGCCCCAGCCGCACCGCAGCGCGTGACTCTCCTCTCCTCCATGAGGCTCCGACTCGGCCTCAGCTTCAGGCTGTGAAGTGGTAAATAATTTAAATAAAGCTAGTTTTTACGGATTTTATCGCGTCAGGTGGACTGTGTGCTCGTTTGTCATCCTATCCTATAAAAAATATATGGTCCCATTTTGGCCTGGGACTTACTCGCCTCATAGTTATTGTGTAGGCGATAGGCTAGCCACCTCTCACTTCTATCACAATTTTTTTATCTAAACCCATATTTTTGGCTTAAGGTAGTCTGAGTAGCTCGCTACTAAATAACTAAGATGATGCTAAATATGTTTGTATTTACTCAGACTTATGTATGTAATTACTCTAAGGTATTACACATAGCTGCCACGTTTGTCAAAAGGGTTGTAACCGCAGTTTATTTATTATTATCGAGTTATTATCAGAAAGACAGTATCTTACAGTATCTAACATCAGGACTCCATAAAAAACAATCTATGGATGAGGCCTATGTTCAACTGTGGCCTTTGATGGTCTATAATGAACGACTGAATAATGTGTAATAACGTTACAGCCTATATACGTGGAGAGTTTTAAGGTAAAGAAATGTCCGCGCTGCCTCAATGCGTGTTTATAATATTTTTTTCTTATTTCTCAGATATGCAGGTTTCTCCAATTAAAATTGTAATTAACAATTTCATTGGTGCCGGCGGGGATTGAACACGTGTTGCTCGCGTACTGTCGCGTACTGTGAAATTTACAGCGAGCGCTCAGCCCCTGTGCTACCACGGAATGTGGCTCAGAAATGGTTCTAACGATATGGATAAAATTTTGTATTTGATAATAATTTACTTTTCAAGGTTATTTTCTAACGCCGAGCGAAGTTCAATCGCTCAGGCATACTTTTAAAATATTCTATTTTATTTAATATAGATTATAGACTATCGGTCCGTGGGGTCCACGTGCGGTGAAGTTTCTAAAGGAGTTCTACCCGCGACTGGTCGTTGCTGCTGGTGATAAGAGGGCTGGTTCTTTTCTCGCTCAAAGCCTAAATATAGCCATTCAACTAGGAGCGTTCTTGGTACGATACCACGGGAGTAGGACTGTATGATAATTAAGTTATTAGTTTTAGTTTTTTTTTTTAATTATAGTTTTTTAATATAGATTATTACACAACAACTATTGAAAGTCACGTTTTATTTTACCACAGTTTCTAAAAATACCTCTGTCCTAGGAAGAACCAGCAAGAAATTCAGCGGGATTATTTTTTAAAGATAAGATTACATTTTGTACAATTATTTATATGAATTATAATAGAACCATCATGATAGCGATCACCTCATTCCCAGGGGTTATTTTCATTCATGTTTTCCTTAATATTATAATAATTCCTTTTTACCATTTTTCTTTAATAACATTTTTAAACTTTTTGAATGACAAACTTTGAACATATTCTAGAATTTTGTTGTATAAGCGTATACATTGCTGCGTAAATGAATTAGTAATTCTGTCGAGTCTAGTACCTGGCATTACAAGCTTGTGGTTGTTCCTAGTTTTTTTTTATAGGATAGGGTGACAAACGAGCACACAGTCCACCTGATGGTAAGCGGTTGCTGTGACCCATAGACATCTACATCTATCTTCAATAAAGAATCAAAATGCAGATGCGTTGTCACCCGTGAGGACTAAGATGGAATGCCTCTTTTCCAGTAAAAAGGGTCTACTCTACACTGACCATACGAAACACAGCACTGCTATTTCACGCTGGTATTCTGTGAGAGCGTGGTCCTTCCCCGGTCGAGCCGACCCATTCGTACTACAACTATACTACTAATATAGCTGCAGCGTGGCTCTACCAAGTATAAAAAAGTATCTAAAATATGAACATCTTTGTTTTTTTCAAAGCTATTCATGTTTTTACGTACACTCATTACATTTTCATAAATATATTGCGATGCATACGATAAAGTTATTATGTTTATTTCTTTAAAATGTTCTCTTTCTTTCTCTTTTGCTGATACAACATATTTACTACACTTAAAATGACGTGTTACATAATTAAAACGGTAAGTCAGAATTTAATTTTCTAAATTTTTTTTTTTTATTTCAAAGTTGACAGGGATCGCATTCGGTTTTTCGTCTTAATTAAATTTAAGGCATGTTTATTCTCTAAGCTACCACAGCTTACTTGTGTACGACATAACAGCAAATTCTAATTTAATTGAATTCCTCCGAGCACGTAGCAGGGTTGTTAAGAACCGGAATAGTATCGTAAACGTCAAACTGGTTTTCGTAATAAAGTGGTAACACCAGTCTACATATGTATTTTTTCACTGTCTCAAATTGCTTTTCTGCCTCAGGATCCGTCTTTGTGGATCATGACGTCCTCTTATCCTTTTCTGTCCTCAAGCAGCAGTGTCTTCACTGTTGTTTCTTTTTTATAGAATAAGGGTTACAAACGAGCACACAGTCCACATTTTGGTAAGTGGATGCTGTGGCACATAAACATCTACATTTATCTTCGATTAAGAATCAAAATGCAGATGCGTTGTCACCCCTGAGGATTAAGATAGAATGCCTCGTTTCCAGTAAAAAGGGTTGCCTGTTCTCTACACTCGCGATACGAAACACAGCAGCATTAATCTGCTATTTTACACTGGTATTTAGTGAGAGCGTGGTCCTACCCCGGTCGAGCCGACTCATATGTGCTACAACCATAATATAGCTGTTTCGGTTCCACGTAAAGTGTTTCGGTCTGAAGACCATAGAGAGCCAGCAAAATTACCTATAAAGTACCTTCTTTATTTGAAGTTAGTTGCACGTGTTGTCACTTTTTTTTTTTAAAATATGCCATCGAAAGTTATTTGGTTCGCTTTCGCTAGGCCAACTAATTTCGGCTTAATGCTTTCCTTTCATACTGTTCCAATTCCGATACGAATTGTCATAAAAACAAAATGTTTTATTCAGCAAAAATTTGTTTTAGCGTACGAAATGTGTGATAAAAGCCTTATCTACGCTGTAAAATATTAAGTCAATTATAACAAAAGCGTGTAAGAAATTATTAATACTCTTCAGTAACCAGTAAAAAGTAATGTACACAAGCGGATGTAGGTGTAACTGCAACGCGACTGACAAACTAAGAACAGTTGAAACGACAGTAACCTAGTGACAGGGTGCGGACCGCGAACTCATAGGTCGTGGGTTATGTACTTAAGCAATTTATGGTATATTTTAGCAAAGCATTAAAATTTTATAAGTTTCTAGCGATCCGCGCCCACTTCGCAGCATACGAAACAAAGCAGCATTAAGACGCTGGTATTCTGTGAGCCGTGGTATCTCAGGGGCTAAGCGTTCGCTGTAAATTTCACAGTACGTGAGCAACCCGAGTTCGATCCTCGCCAGCACCAATGTAATTGTTAATTGCAATTTTAAAAAAACATCGCGAGGAAACCTGCAAAAACTGAACTGAAGAAATGTCTGAAAAATTAGAAAAAAAATATTTCGAAGACATGTGAAGTCCGCCAACACCCATTGAGGCAGCGCAGGGGACACTTCCCTGCCTTAAAACCCTCTCAGAAATGAGAGGAAGCCTGTGCCCAGTAGTGGGACATATATAGGCTGTAACTTTAACTTTTAACCTATTATGTGAGAGCGAGTTCCTCCGTCCTCCGTCCGTCTCCAGTCGAGCCGACCCATTTGTACAACAACCATAATATAGCTACAGCTCTACCATGAAAAGAAAAAGACGTAGCCCCGTCTGAGACAAACCCAGGACTGCGTATTGGACACGGAAGCCACTTAATCGAAACCCACGAGATCTATAAATAATTTTGTAATAAGATAATAATATAAAATACTGACTTACATTGTCCGGGATGGCCCGAGACGTATATCACATTATGAATACGTAGCTTGGCCGGAACTAATAATTGTGTTGTATTGTGCTTAGATCAAGTTTAATGCCATACATACGAATCTGACGTAACGACTTAAGTATAGACCACTGTAGATGTGAAACAGCGGTAATTCTGATGAAATCTTATACTTCTAACTGCAGCTTTCAATAACTAACGCCATTTTAGTTATAAAATGGAAGCACGATCAGTTTGACTTTTAACTCGTTCGAAGTAGTCCTATAAATAAAATTAAAGTGTCTGTCTGTCAAATTATAATAACTGGCTTCTTTTAAGTACAGGGGATTTTGAATGCTATTGAGATATAAATAACCATTTAAAAAAATGTTGTCTGTCCGGGCTAATCTTTGAAACGGCTGAACCGATTGTGAAGAAATTTTACGAACAGGCAGAGAGCAATGCCAGGAGGTATCTATGCTATATTTTATCCGAAAAACTTGAAGATTTTCTTTTTGAAAAGACGAAAAATTGATAAAATAAATGGTGTTTGATAATCATTGAAAATAATAGTAATAATACAATAAAATAATAGTGTGTTATCCAGACGAAGCAGGGGCGGGTAACTAGTTTTTTTTTTATTTAATTACGTTGGCTTTGTTTCGGGGTACGACGCACTTTATACATGGTAGAGTCATGCTGCAGCTATTTTATGGTTGTAGCACGAATGGGTTGACACGACCGGGGTAGCATCACGCTCTCACAGAATACCAGCGTAAAATAGCAGCTTAATACTTCTGTGGTTTTGTGTGGTGAGTGTAGAGAACCGGAGACCCCTATTTTATGGAAACGAGGCATTCAATCTCAGTCCTCAGGGCCACAGTATCCACTTAACATCAGGCGGACTGTGTGCTAGTTTGTCACTCTTATTCTATTAAAAAAAAACACTAAGCCCTTATTTGATTAATGCTGATAAATATAGGATAATATTCGTGGTAAAACCAGAATAGCTGACATAGCCTAACGGATCAGTAAGCTGAAGTGAACCGACAACCGATGGGTAAGAAAGATTCTCGAGTGACAGCCTCATACTGCAAAATATAGGACGGTCTGCCTATAAATGGAGTGACGATCTGGTAACACAATGCAGTCGATGGATGCAGGTGTCTCAGAACTATGTTTTGTAGCAATTTATTTTATTTTAATTTTTTTATTGCATCCCTATATGAAAGGATATAAATGGTGGACTTAATGCCTGCAGACATTTTTACCATTCAACCCATGGAGTAGTAAAAAATTAAGGTATTGTAGTGTAAATGTAACAAAAAACATTCCTGGGGAGGAGGGGTATACGAATGGATAAGTGCTTAAATGCTTTCTCTTACCAATAACTTTTTACAAATAAATGTGAAGGGAATATGGGATAGGCTTGCTTTACTTCTTGCAATGGAAGAAATCTATGTCCAGCAGTGGAACTGTAACGGGCTGATGATGATGATGAAGAAGATGAAGACAATAAAACTTCATTAAGCAAATTCTTCATTATAAATAAGTATTATTATATTTATTGACTCATTAAAGTCAACCGCTATGCTACCATCACTATGGATTTAGTTTATTCCTGGACCTCCGTGTAAAGCAAAACCGGGATACGGTGGGCGTTCCTGATTGGAGGAATTAAGGAATGCAACGATTGAATCATATCACAATTGTCTGACTATTTGTGTCTGGAGATGGGTCTGTTTTTTGCCCCTCAGAATGTCCTATCAAGTTTTGCAATTAGGTCGGCCAACCCCAGGGAAAAAAGAGAAAATCCTTGGGTTATTCTGTTTATCCACCCTAAGAAATCCACCCTAGGGTGGATACTCGGAAACGTGTTTTCGTTTATCCACCCTAGACGGGGTGGATAATCGGAATTCACTTTTTGATTGTTGTTCCGCCTTTCCACTCCAAGTACAGTTCAACAGGAAATATATTCATACTTTAATATATTATTGATATTTTTTAATGACCACAAACATATTACGTATTGCATTTAAACCAAATTAAACTTCCTCGTTTTAAATAATAATAAATAATGTCCAGGAAATGACCAACACTAATTTCATTATTGAATGGACGTAATTGTACATCCTGTATAAATTCGTCTCTTTTAATGTACATCTGCAATCGTTTTCTAAATTTCTTTACAACAGATGTGTTAGCAAAAAACTGGGCGTTTTATTTTTTGCAAGCAATCCAAAAACTTTATTGAATTTGGATGCTTGTCTTTACTTTCATTTGATATTGTTTTATGCCAAGGTTCCAATGAAATTGTAGTTCTGTGCGACATTCCGAATTAATTTAATAAAACAATTTTACGTATTTTATCACGTTTAATTTTACTATTTTGATTCCCGACGTTTCCGGTGCTTTACAGCAACCCATGGTCACAGGGGGGACTGAGGTGTTTGACGTCCCGATGTCATAGTTAGCCCAGCTACCTTCTGTTTTTTAATATTAATATTTAGTTCGATCTACGCAGAATGAAATTACAGTATCTTGAAGTCTTACAGTGGTATGCTTGGGTTTGGATTTAATTTTGTTACTTATAGGATCCCAAGCAGATGGCAGCACCCATCTATCTTCTCTATTGAAATTAGGATGTTTTTTATTTCAATAGCCTCGCGTATCATCCTTGGTAGGAATGGACTCCGAATTAATTCCAAACAGCCACATAACTTTCGTCCTTGAGCCATGTCTTTTAATAGTAATTCACAAACGCCATCATATTATCCATCCATCCCTCCAATAATCATGTTGAAAGGTAATAGTCGCAATCTTACTGTAAGTAGCACTATTCTCCTCGTATCCTGGTATTTATTGATACCTAGCTAATCTGCCCGTTTTTGAATGCACTTCACATAATGAAAGTGGCATCCATGAAGCAATGCATTTGGAAATACATTTTGCAGTGCTCCCATTGTTGCTTTTTCGAAGTCGAGCGTGAATTTTACGGGATTCCATGCAGGGATTTGTGATTTTATTAAATTAAATAATATGTAATAGGTGTCTTTTTTCTATTATTCATTAACGCAAATACCAAAGGTATAATATTTCCGAAGTTATGGTACTGTTCATATCACCGTGTATAGTGAATACTTGATTAAATGGTTTAGGGCATATTCTAAAAGTTGCATTGCCAAAGAAATCTGACTCTATCTATCTGGTCCCTTGCGAAATCGTTACAGAATACCAAAATCCGAACATTATCATCCATGTAGTTCGCTAATAAAAAATTCTCGTATTTTTTGGTAATACAACTTCAGAAAGTTTTTAAAGTAATTTTTTTAAAACCTAATTCAGCATTTCTACGTTCATATAAAGTAGTTTTGATTTTCGAAAATTCAGGAATTTCGTTTAGTAAGCCGATATCATTGACAGATGCTGCCATGTTCTTATAGATTGTCGGCACCGGATCAAGTGAAGTGGTTACTTCGTTTACACATTCATTTATGCGTGCATCCATTATATTTTTAGCGTAATCTTGCAGGCATAATTGTGAGTGTGGTTTTGTTTTCGTTACAGTATTTTCCTGTAATAATAAAATTAAATAAATCTTTAAATGATACGGAAAAGAGGTAGACCATCCGCCATTTTGTAAAGCAAAATATGTATATTCATAAGTACCTAAGGGGATTTTAAAATGAGGTTGAATAAGGAATTTATATTAGGTATTATTTATAGACAATTAATTAAATGTTAAGCCGTAATAAAATTTGGTTGGCCACAAAAAACAGCATTTAAATCATTTGGTTAGCATTCAAAGATTCTGTTTGCAATTGCAACAAAAAACATTCGGCAATTCTTGTTTCGCAAATAATCTTGATAATGTTCAGTAGTTTAATCATAAATAAGCAGCTTACAATAATATTGGTTTACCTAATAAACAGTTAATCCGCAAAATACCTAATTGATCAGCAAGATTCACGATTGGTTAGCAAAGAAAATATGTCTATAAGCAGAGACCTAAATTTACTACTGCGGCCAGCAGTAGTTGGTTAAATTTAGGTGTATTGTTAAATTTGTAAAAATATGTTGCGGCTAAAAGCCGAAGTGAGGTTACACCTAGTTCTAGCCGGCTAGAATTAGGTGCGGCCAGCAGTAGTTGGTTAAATTTAGGTGTACCGTTAAATTTGTAAATACGGGAATACGGTAATACGGAAATACGGGAATACGTATCAAGTAATATCAGCGACAGTAGGTTAAGGTGCGGTACCAAAGCCGCGTACATTTTGATTAGTTGCTTACCCTCTAAGTGCTTATCAAAGTTTTATAAACATGAGTCACTCATTGCAGCTTGTATAATTAATATGCTGTACTAAAAAATTTACAGCCGTCTAGAATGTCAAAAATTGCCGATTGATTTATTAAATTAATGTTTGCTAGCCATGGTTTGCTGACCAATTATCTATTTTTGCTGCTAGATTACATTTCTCTGCTGACAAAAAAATGAATACTATGCTAACCCTTTAAATAACACACTTATTTATATGAGATTTATGAAGAGTTTATATTAGAAAATAAACCGCAACGAAACGGGTAAAACAGGAAAAAACAAAATAAATATAAAATTTGATTACTAAAACAAAAAATTAAATTTCAACTGAATTTTTAAGCAGATAATCTACAAATTGGACTGAATATTAAGAATTTGCAATACTATGTTTTTATATAATTAACAATATGTTTATTTAATTTAAATACCTACTTCAATAAAATATAATTGAAATTAATTGCAATAAAACATTTCTTTCATCTCATGATATCTCTAATACGACGTAAATTATGTCACATCGAATGATAAGTAATTGAACAATTAAAAGTATTTCAGTTTTCACCTTTAAACATGTATGTATTTTTATAAGTATGCTAACTTCTACTAAGTAATCTTGGGCCAGTTTCTATCATGTTTTTATAAACGACTGTACACAGCCAAGGGAGAAAACCGGAAGAAAAATAATATACGAATTCCGATTATCCACCCTAGGGTGGATTTCTTAGGGTGGATAAACGGAATAACCCAAATCCTTTAGAACTATAATGATAGTCACAATCGGGAGTGTCCTATTCTAAAAAGTGTGGAGAAAAATCTTTATTATTGAAAGGTACCGGTAAGCGGGTGTAAGGCGGCCCGCCCAATAGAGAGACTGAGTACCTGTTGGACATATGAAGATACAGGAAATAGATAGATGCAGGTGGTTCAGGACTATTTGGACTATGTTTTGTTGACACCGTATATCGATAATTTGTAGTTGTCAGATTTTTCCCTTTATATACGCCTAATATTCTACTTCGATGCCAAATTTTAAACTTCACCTAGAAGGAGTTACAGAGAGAAGGAATACTGGGTTTTTGAGATGTGAAACAATACGTCATATAAAGGGCACTCTTCAGACCTTAATAGCTCAATAAAATATAAGACTCTAATATTTAAGGGTTCCTTATGAGATATGCAAAATTACAAGTGTAAAGATCTAATAGCTTTAACAATTTATGAATATAAAATTCCTCTAGCAAACAAGTTCTATTTTATTCTGTTCCATGTTGATGTCATACAGTAAAAATTCTAGTGTTGTTAATTTCTAATAGTGTTTTTTTATTTTAAAAACGTAACCTCCACACTAGGATTTTCTCAACATAAATTGTACAAGGACAAACATCCAGACCCGGAACAATTATTTGCAGGCATACAAATACTTGTTCCGTGCGAGATTCGAACCCGCGGCCCTTAGCGCTGCAATTCAATTGCTAAGCCACTGCGCCACGGAGTCGTCAAAGTGGTTGTTGTCTAAGGTTCTTTTTTTAAGGAAAAAGATTATGAAATTATACGAACGCCCTTTTACTTGGTAACGAATCATTTCGGTTTTAAGGCTTTTTACAGTAACAGTTTAAATGAGAAATCGACTGTAAACAGAAAGTCGCTAGTCTCCTGTTTTCGTATAACATATGCTGTAACTTTAAATTTTCTTAACCTATAAAATAGGGCTCGGGTGAAATTTAACCCGGTCTCACTATTAGCTTTTTATTTAGTGACTAATTACACATTGATCACGAACTATGACCTAGTTTTCTCCATAAGATCTAGTGACAATCGTTTTCTTACGACCATTGTCATTTTCATCGGTTCTAAATACGTGTGCAAAATATCAGATTATATATACGTTCGATAATGGGTGAAAACTAAAATAAAATGTTCGATTCCATTAATACATACATACTAATGTCCTCCAGACCGAATTTCGGTCACGGCGGCCAGTCTCAACGGAGACTAGCCATCCGGGCAGGACAGGATTATAGTGCCCAAGTGTATGCGCAAGCACAAGTGCACTCTCTATTCCCTCACTCTCATAGTCCGATGGTATGGTAAACCGACACGACTGGTGAGAGATCAGCCGCAGGACCAACGGCTTTATGTGCTTTTCGAGGCACGGGGGTGAGACACCGCCAACTTCTTGACTCCGGGCAGCTACTGAGAATGTTTTGATGGAAAAACTCAACAACTGATTTTTTTTGGCACAACTTGGGATTCGCACCGGGACCCCATGATCAGCAGTCGGACTACTACAACCACTAGAGCAACGAGGCAGTCATACATACATACACTTAAGCTAATAAAAGAGTGATAAAAACTACACAATCGATTTTAATTAAAACTTAATCCCGTATCCGTTATGCAATTAAACATCGAATGGAATTAGTTTACAGACGATAATATCATCGTTTCTTCTCGAGATATGCGAAAGAAAAAAGTAACTAACGAACGCACGATTTTTAATAATGATAATAGTGATAATGAGCTTCCTTACACTTTACATTTTTTTACTTATATATAAATATGATATGGATAAACTGTAACTGTTGGAGGAAAAATAGTTTACTAGTGTGTTTCTTGCCGCTTCTTCTTACAAGGTCTCCTCGCAGTGGGGACTTGTAGAAGCGATGGCGTAGCATTGACTATAGAAAACTTTTTTTTATAGTAAATGGGTGAGAAAAGAGCACACAGTCCACCTAATGATAAGTGGATGATGTGGCCCATAGACATCTACAGTTAAGCTCGATTAAGAATTAAAATAAAAAATAGTCCGACTAGGTAAGTCCAACTTCGACCGAGAGGTCAATCGACGGATTCAACTCGGCTGGGCAGCGTTCGGGAAATTACGGCACATCTTCCCGTTAGGTATACCTCAAAACTTTAAAACGAGATTATACAACCAGTGCGTGTTGACAGTGATGAGCTGTGGAACTGAGACGTGGTCCTTCACTGCTGGCCGTATGAGGAAGCTCAAGGTCGCTAAGCGTGCTATGGAGAGGGCTATGCTCGAGATTTCTCTGCGTGATAAACTTGGAAATGAGGATATCCGCAGTAGAACCAGCGAGACCGACATAGCCCAACGGATTAGTAAGCTGAAGTGGTATTGCCACAATATAGCCGGCAATATAGCTCGAAGAACCAACAACCGATGGGGAAAAAAGGTTCTCGAGTGGTGGCCTCATACCGGCGGACGAAGTGTAGGGCGTCCCCCCACTAGATGGAGTGACGACGATGCAGGTGGCTCAGGACCGTGCTTTGTGGCATTTCTTGGGGAAGGCCTATGTTCAGCAGTGGAGTTGTGAAGGGCTATAATGATGATTATGATGAAGACTAAAAATGCAAATCCTAGACAGATAATTTTTTATAGGATAAGGATAACAAACGAGCACACAGTCCACCTGATGGTAAGTGGTTGCTGTGGCCCATAGACATTCATCTATGTTCGATTACACCCACGAGGACTAAGATAGGATGCCTCGTTTCCAGTAAAAAGGGTCTCCGGTTCTCTACACTCACCATACGAAACATAGCAGCATTAAGCTGCTATTTTACGCTGGTATTCTGTGAGAGCGTGGTCCTTCCCCGGTCGAGCTAAACCCATTTGTGCTACATGTACCTACATATGTTTCGTTTGGTGAGCTTAGAGAAGACCGTTTTTTAGCCGACTTCACAGAAAGGAGGTGGTCAACAATACGACTGTGTTTATTTGTATATAATGTTGTATATAATGTGAGATATATTTTTGATTTAGATCATCAAAATAAAAAAGCTTAACTAAACTAAGTGTTGGCATGACATTTGGAAATTTCATGCCAACACTTAGTTTAGTTAAACTTCACATCAAAAGCAATGCAATCAATTTAACACATCAACACATACGAACGAGGAATTATTCTCCATTAATCATCAAATCCTTAGAAAACGATCTGCCCACCCATTAAGCACGTCACGTATTTTGTAAAGTTGAATCGGTCATTTATCCGGCCCATAATGGTCGTACAATAGTGCGTATAAGAATGGTACTAAGTACACACAACGGCTGATATCCGGCTCTTTTAATTCCATTACATTATGCGACAAAGCGGGATTAAATTATATGGATAAAATTATAAAGTCCCCTTGACGCAGATTGTTTGATCGAGCGTTAGTGATATTCTTTTTGCGATCTTTAGCACGGACTGCAGTTAGATGTCAACTATGGCAATGTAGCACTGACCTCTATATATACAAGTACGCATGTAGGCTGTTAACTTTTTTTAAATACTAGCATTGCTATTAACATTACTAATATTCCCTTTACCACTCCAGATAAGCTTAAAATGCTTGTGTTAGTAGTGGTTCACTACAGTAGTCGAATGGCGGACCGGCCCATTCGTGCTACAACCATAATATACCTTCAGCGTGGCTGTATCACGTATTAAAACACCATCATAAATTATCAAAATACCATTATAAATTTAGCATTGCGAACGTTCCTCACACTGTTGTAATTTACTCGAATCAATAATAATCGGAAACATAATCTTTGTTCTTTTCTTACCAGGTTCAATGGTCATGGTACTTGACCTGTCGGCCTTGGGTGTACCTACGTAAAAACCGTGTAACTACGTAAAAACAATTTCACCGAACAATTCTATTATTATGGTAATTGGGATAGTGTTAAATTTAGTTATGAACGCCGTACATAAATATTTATTTCATGTTCTTTTTTTATTCCGTACTCAGACCAACAAAGAAAGATGGAGCGCTGCGTACATTTTAAGTGATGCAAAACCAAACCAATACCATGCTTAACTTGTTGTAAGAGCACGCACTCTCGTACACATATGCATCTAAAATCATTTGCATCAACATGGTTTTCGGTGCATATTACCGTTACAGCCTATTTAAAGTCGTTTGCTGAACAGGAGCCTCACTCATAGATTGCCTCATAGAAGGGGATATTTGCCATAGTTGCCACTCTTTGCAGGCGTGTTAGCAACCGCAGTTTTACATTTTTTAGTTGTTATTAGGAAGACACTGCTGCCTATCTCCTGGTTTGTTCTCCTCTGTAGCCTCTTACGACACCCACGCGATAATAAATGGTAGTGGACATTCTTACACCGCCACTATACGGTCAGGTCGGGTTAGACAGTTCGGTGCATCCAACAGTGAACTTTTATGGGCTGATAAAGATAGGAAGAAGAAAGATGTGTGCGTGTCAAGAAGTTGAAAATATAATTCTGGCATCACTTGCAGCACTCCGTACTTCTTTCTTTGTTGGTCCGAGATTCCGTATCAAGAAATTGTAGATACAAAGAAAAAAGTATGAAGTACTACTACTTTATATTTCTATTCGGGTATCAGGTTTTGTTGTTATTAAAGTTTAAATAAAAAGTACATTTGTAGTTCATTCATCAAAAATCAAAAAAAAAAAATTTTAGGTATAAAAATTGACAAAAATTTAAACTGGAAGCCTCACATTGACCAGGTTTGTACAAATATAACTGGTTTGTATATGCTCTAAAAAGATTGAGAAAAACAATATCACAAAAAGCAGCCCTAGCTGTTTATCACGGTTATGTGTCTTCAGTATTATTATATGGTGTGCCTTTGTGGAGGAATTCTGTTGATGTGATTAGAGCGTTTAAATTACAAAAGAAATGTGGCGAGCGGTATGTGGTGCGTGGTTTCTTGATAGCTGCAAGCCCTTGTTCAAAAGATACGCGTATTGCCTTTGCCATGCATGTATATTCGAGAAATATGTATTTTTGTAAAACGACACCCGAATTACTTCAAAACCCACGCTGAATCTCTCGAAAGGCAAACAAGGCATAAAAATAGATTATTTTACCCCAAATGTAGCTCTAGATTTTATGCAAACAGTGCTCCTATGATGGCTATTAAAATATATAATAAATTACCCAATAACTTAAAAGACATGCCTTTGAATAAATTTAAATTTGAGATTAATAAATGGCTTGACAAGTGTTATTATAGTGTTAAGGAATATTTTAATTGATTACAATATTATTTAATGTATTATGTAATTTATTCAAGCTTTTAACATTACGTACAATTTAATTTGATTATTTTAAAATATATTTGCACACCGGTACAACTCCCGGTAGAATATTATTGAGACTTACTCTAATACTAAATACCTGTATTACCTAAACATTTTATTCTGCAAATAAAGACTTTGACTTTGACTTTGTGATGAGATGTAATGATGTTGATGATGAAAGAAGAATACAGCACTGCAGTGCCAGGAACACTATTAATACTCCCGCTAATCACTTCAACTAAGCTGAACTGAAATAAAGTCGCTTACGACCAGGGTTACCATACCAGAAAATGAGTTTTCCTGGCATAATACCTGAGTTTTTTTTCATTCATTTTCATATGCGCAATATCCAGCAATAAAAAGTAGGAACCAGATCAGATGAATGAAACAATTTTACTGTTGCGATTTGATTCATTTATTATTGTTTTTGTGATTAAGCTTTATTATTATTTTAGTTTGTATTTCTTTTATTTTTCTTTTACTATTTAAAAATTCCTGACAATTGCAAATTTTCCCTGTTGCCCTAACTGAGATCTAAAATTCGGGACTTGTCAGGAAAATTAAATTCATCTGGTAACCCTACTTACGACAGCAGTCAAAAGGCGGATTCGAACCCACGACCACGACCGTACCTACTAACATAACGATGTTATCATGATTGTCATCTATTCAATCTGCCTGTACCCAATCGACTGCGGGGTAAGGATTAGCTTAAGTAATTTAAAACTCTTAAAATAATTTATTTTTCATGAAAAACAAAGGAATTTCTTCGTCGTTTTCTCATAACTTAGTGTCGGGCCCATCAAAAGTGACTTTGTAGGTCAGAGCTCTTTGATATGGTCTATTGAGAGTATGTATTCTTACTAAGCTTTTAGCTTACACTTCTTCTTAATACAAAAACAGTTTATAATTAGTATCAGGTTAAAACTAGAGTCTTGTTTCAATAAAGAATTTCAATAAAGGGACGAGCCTTAGAAAATATGCGAACTAAAAAACATTTAAGGTCGCATATTTTCCAAGTTAAGTAAAATGTATGACTGTGGCGTCGCGAATAAGGGACTTAGAGACTTTTTGTAAACCATAACATTTTTGGCGTATATTTGTCGCAGGCAACTAGCTTAATTAGCCTTTCAATTAACAGCCTAGCCTTTTACTAAACGGCGCCGTTCAACTAGCGGCCTGAATGATATTTAGCCGATGCGTCTAATACAACATGGCACCTATCTTATAATATCAGCGACAGTAGATATGGTGCGGCTAAAGCCGCGTACATATATATTATATAGCACATAGCGCATAACAGCGCACAGACCAGCGACATTACATGGCATGGTCACCTTATTAATTTAATTAAACGAGGCGGCTAAATTACGGTTATCACTGCCAGGCAGTTAACTGAAAGGGTAGTTAAGCTAGTTAGCTGCGACATATATATGTCGCAGGTTTATAATGAAACCTGGTTTTCATCAGTCAAGGTTTTTGATCAAGAACCGGAAGAAGACAAAATTATTACCTTATGTTATCATAAACCTGAGAAAATCTTGTTTCTAAATACCAAGACTAATTTAGTTTTGTGATAAAATCAACCTAACCTAACATAAGCTTAAATTTTATCATAAACCTAAACAAGTTCAGGATATTGATAAAAAAACAGGATTTTTTCAGGTTAATAATAAGATTAAGTAATAACTTTGTCTTCTTCCGGTTATTGATCAAAAGACTAGGTTTTTGATCTAAAACCTGATTTCACCATAAACCTGCGACATATACACGTAAACTCGAAAACAAGAAAATTGCGCAATTAATTATTATCGTCATTAAATTATGATTAGTTGATTTTTGTTGCATCTCCCTTAAGAGAATCATGTTCACCTGTGGTTTGGTATCAGGTAGATATGATTATGATTTTAACCGCTCCCCTGCACTTTGATATAAGTCAGGCGTAATTTCACTACTCACTACAACTTTTTTAATTAGTTTTTTTTTCATAAAACTGAAGTGACAAACGAAGGCTACTACAGCAACATCTGCAGCCTATTTCAAACAAAGAAAGCTACAGATGCGTCGTCACCTCTGAGGAGTAAGGTGAATGCCCCATAGCCTGTAATCATACTGGCTCTCTATACCCTTCAAACTGGAACCCAGCAATACAAACATTGCTATTTTGCGGCAGAAATAGGAAAGAGCAACCATCTAGCCCCTTATATAACTAGCTTTTAAAATTATGTAACCATGTACCGTATGTAAATAAAATATATTAAATAAAATACACATCTTTTCGACGTGATCGAACCATGCTGCAGCTATATTATGGTTGTAGCATGAATGGGTCGGCTCGGAAGGAAGGACCACGCTCTCATAGAATACCTGCGTAAAATAGCAGCTTAATGCTGCTGTGTTTCGTATGGTGAGTGTAGAGAACCGGAGACCCTTTTTACTGAAAACGAGGCATTCCATCTTAGTCCTCAGGGGTGACAATGGATCTGCGTTTTGGATAAATGTAGATGTCTATAGGCCACAGCATCCACTTACCATCGAGTGGACTCTGTGCTTGTTTGTCTCCGTATACCATAAAAAAAAAACATCTTCATCTACACATATAAATAAAATTGAAGTGTCTGTCTGTAATATTGAAATAACTGGTTTCTTTTAAGCTCAGGGGATTATTTGCAAGCTATTAAGACAATATATAAGCGCAGGTCGCTTTTTTTTACATTTTTGTCTGTCTGTCTTTTCGGGCTAATCTTCGGAATGGCCGAACCGATTCTCACGAAATTTGACAAACAGATAGAGAGCAATGTCAGGAGTGATCTAGGCTATTTTATCTGAAAAATATACTTTTTTGGAGACTTATTTTGGAAATCGAAAAATTGGTAAAATAAATGTTTTTTGGTGATTATCTAAAATCTAAATAACGCTACATTAATAGATCCTAACCAGGCGAAGCCAGGGTGGGTCGCTAGTACATAATAAACTTAATACAGTTCAAAAATGCACTAAGTACATTTGTTTAATTTTACTTGTATTTTAAATCATTTAAACATATTTTTTATATAATATAATATGAATTTTAATACAAAAATATTATTTTAACTATTGTGATTTGTTTACGTAGCTTAGCGTTTAGCTTAGTCGCGGATTGAAATCCCACACGAAAAAAGTGTTTGTATTGTATGTCCTTTAATTAACTGTCTATCAAACTTATTCTCGGGAAATGTTCGTCCATGAGCGATTTATGTATGTAACACTACGAAACTGACGAACTTTTTTTAAAGGAATTAGTTATTTTCATTGAGAAAAGTTTTAAAGTTTCGCTCTCTATATCTAAAACCGTACAGATATATATGATTTTATGATAAAAACTATATTATGTTAATATTAATTTAAAAAACAATTTTAAGAAATAACAAACTTTATTTAGAACATCACTCTTTACAGCCCGTTTATATAATAAAGTAATTTGGTGATAGCAATGGTAAATATGACATTTGATTTCAATAAATTTCTAATTAGACAGGGGTTCTAATTATTAGAATCCCTATGTATATTTTAAAATTTAAAATTTATTTTTAAAATTTATCAACTAAATTGTAAATTTTTTATCGACATTAAATAATTAAAATATAAATACCATTTTTAGACATCAGCAGTCCAGCTCGATGGAAATTATTCCTTTTATTACATTAATTGAAAGAAATTAAAAATCACAAATATGTACTAAACGTTTTATCGTCCATAATATCGAGAAAAGTTTGTGATCGGCAGACCGCACCAGCACGAATACAGAAAGTGCAAACCGCGCCACCCCACGCGGGATACTGAAGGTTCTGTTATCCTGCTACTGTATATAAACAAACGGGAGCACAGACCACTCACAATCAACAGACTATACAGAATTTTTTTCTTTCTTTTAATAAATAATGAACATATAAATGTTAAAAGTCTCAGTATATACAGATTGATAAAATATAAATGAAGAGGAAAAAATATTGAGAAATATTGCGCTTCGGTGAATAAAATATACACCAAATATTTAAATGTAATCTTTATATATTATTTCTGAGTTAATTCAGATAAATAATTCCGCAAAACAATAAAGAATACTTTATTTTTACTATACTCGTAGAAGCCCAAACAAATCAATAAAGAGATAAATGTAGAGCAGCTCTGTATAAAGAAAGCCTTATAAGAAACTAGTTGGATAGCCCCTAAATAATTACTCGTAATAACCATATATAGTGTCGTGGTTTAAAGAAATCAAAACAAAATAGCGTGAAGTATTTTATCTGAGTTAATTCATTATCCTTGGCACCGAATTGTACTGCGCACGTGCGTAACTTGACGTGACTTTAATTTGACTTGGCACTTCAATTAAATGGCCGCCATATTTATCGCTTTAGGAGGGAAATTGAGTACGGAACTCGTGTTTTGTTTCCCAAATTCATGAACTTAATATAACGGGCAGTATTCTGTCGTAAGACAAATAGACAATTCATCAATCCATCTCGTGTCTTAGGTAGTTAAACTTAAACCAAAAAATACCCTAAAACGAAACTAATAGAGAGAGAGAGAGAGATTTAGCATGTTCAGATATGCTTGGCATTTGGAAAACTTACTCAAATCAAATATACGTCAAGAAAAACTAACGTGGGAAGAACTTACCCGTCATCTCTGGGTAGACGAGCCAATGGGAATAATATAGTTTATATAAAGTTTATTTGTTATTGTATATTGACAACTCACTAGCGTTTGGATAAGGTACCTACTCCGGGGCCCGGGCTCGAATCACGCACATATCTAGAAAATATATACGAGTATACCTACAAGAGTTAATAAATATCATATATTATATATATTTATGTGTACAGTAAAATAGTATATTATATGTATATACATTTATTTAGAAGAATTTGAACGGCCTACGTATAGTTGTTCCGGGTCTAGATGTTTGTCCATGTGTAAGGTCTCCCGGATTAGAGACTTGTTGAAGCAATGGCGTAGCTTTTGACTTTATAAAAGCCAAATAGGTATAAAAATGTTTTGACTCTGACTTTACTTTATATATGTAAAACATGACAACGATACAGAAAAAAATACTAGTGTGGTGTAAAATATTAAAAAAGAAAAAACGAAATGAAATTTATTATATATGTATAAGCGAAATACTACTGACTGACTGACTGACTAACTCATCACGATATCTCTAAAACTATACACCCGATTGACTTGAAATTTAGCATAGTTACTCATTTCACAATATAGACGCTCAAGACAACTAAGAATGGATTTTACGATAGTCCCATAAAGAAAAAAAAAATTCTTGATATTTTATATCTACGTTTTTATTGTCTATTATCGTGCGCCCAGCGTAGCGAGCGGGTAACCAGCCAGTACATCATATAATAAATATTCATCAAAGCAAAGATAATGATTTCTTATATTTAAGCGAACACTGAACATTAAATGAAAATAGTCATTTACGGATTTTATCACGTTTAGTCAATCTTTTTTTAAATCACTGGTGGCACCCATGACTAAAAGTCAATATCTCTATATATAAAATTCAATTGCTGTCCGCTAAAACACAAAAACGACTACTCCTATTTTGATGTAATTTTTTGTGTGTGTTTGAATGGGTCTCTAGATGGTTTAAATTCACATATGGACCCTGTAGTTGGTGCTGTTGTCGAGATCCAAAAATCACCCGTGCGAAGCCGGTGCGGATCGCTAGTCACAAATAAGAGGATACCAGATGAATTTCTTCGCCGTTTTATCTTTGGTCAAAATAACCTTATTTTGAAATGGTAAAAGACTATGACTGATATTAAGAGATAACAAATTAGATTAATTTAATTTTTTTAATTTATTTTGCAACAAACACTCACAACAACAACTCACAAAAAATCCACACAATTTATTTAATAGAAATAGACCTACAGACCAACAATTTAACAAAATTTTAAAGAAAGTTACATGGTGTCACACAGTTTACATAACAAACAGACATTAACTGGAAAAAAATATAAGAATATCCTGCAAAATACATAATCCATAAATGCAGCACACTCGCAAACCGTACCATTTTTAATTTCTGTTTTAAGATATTGAGAGATGTGTTAAATAATGTCAGTATTAGTAAATCGCTAATCTTTTATGCATAATCATATATCTTTTATGTATGTTATGTTAATGTTTTTTTGTTTGCTTTTTAAGGGAAACATACAGTACAATAAAAATACATTATAAAAGATATGAAAGAAATCCTAAAACCAATGAAGTTTCCACAGATATCTAATACATACTAAAAGCTTGCCACCACAATATGTTGTATAAAATTTTAAAATATAAAAATATAAAAGAAGAAAAATAACTGAATGGTATTTATAATAAGACATTAAGTGCTTGACATCTAAAAGTAATATATATACAACCTATAGCGAAACTAGCAATTATAAATTAAATTTACAATATATTTTTTGTAACTATTACATTTAAGGTGAAAGATATCTATATAATTCACAATTTTTGTAAGTTATATTTTTACATGTACGAGATACAAAATTGTTTAATTTTGAAGCCATTTGTGATCAAATCCGGCAGAAAGATGTCTTATTAGAGCATATGAATATCTCACCGCAGGAAATCGCCGAAAATCTTCAGCAAAACTTAATCAACTGTCTTAGAAAATCAAATGTAATCTTCGATATAAATTTATCACAATTTAAAGTACTGATTTACTACGTCCGTCCCTAAGGATTTGAGTCGAATTGAGTGACTTAGAATGAAAATATTTTCATAGATATTTAAAGTCAGCTAAAATGCATTGGAGCAGCATGGCGAACTTTGCTCTACCCTTTTCAAAAAATTAGAGAAACTGAGAGATCTGCAGCGAAACATTTTAGGCTGGTGCTGTAGCTATAACATGAACAGGTATACTTTTTTATAGGCATTCTACTTTGTTCTGTAGTGAAAAGCTAGTTTTGATAAACGCTGTTAATAGACTACCGTTTCTTATAAAGTACGCTGTGGTAGGCTGTATGGGCGTTTGACATTTTTCTAAAATATTAAAAGAAAACAAATTCACAACCATCAGACTAGTCATGGGTTACTCATCTATTTTATTTGAGGGTGAGAGAGTACCTCATTTTACCTCACGAGATACTCACGAGGTACTCCTCATTTGAGGTGAGGACTCGTTTGTCGGCGTGTTCATCTGACAAGGTGAGTCACCTCCTTCCAAAAGTTACTTGAAAGCAAGACATGTTGATACCATATCGTCATTATATTATAGTCTGTGGTTGTTACAATTGGCGATATCAGTGGACGCAAATAAAGTGTAGTGGCGGTGTAAGAATATCCACTACCCCATATCATACCGTGGGTGTCGTAAAAGGCGACAGAGGGAAACAAATCAGGAGATGGGCAGCGGCGTCTTCCTAATAACGACTAAAAATAAAAAAACTGCGGTTGCCAACCCACTTGCAAAGCATGGCAACTATGGCAAATATGATGCATGATGCAATCTATGGGGAGGCCTATCTTCACCAGTGGACTTTAATCGGCTGTAACGGTAACGGTAATCTTTTTCTCAATATCGACATCTCACTCATTTAGATATTGCTGCCAAATACATAATCTCGATACCTACTTGAACTTAATCGAATCGTTCGCTCACTCGCGCGCGACACGATGCGTATTGTCAGTTATAAGCAAGGTTGTAAACGAGTGGGTGAGGTGGTTTAGTGTAAAAATTCGAATAACTCTTTCAATTTGCCGTAAAGAGGGCCTCAAATGAAGTAACTCATGAGTGTGGGACATTGTAAAATTTGTTTCCTATTAATCACTCTGCTATTAACTTTTGTTCTTTGAGATAAAATAATATAAAAGAACGAATTAATAATAATAACAATTAACTTTAAAAAAATTGCAATCTTAGTTCAAAAGGTATTTTTCACATTTTTATTTAATTCCATTTCTCATAGGGTTTACTGGTAGAGAATGCCATAAATATTATGTCAGCCCTTTGTATGCTACAAACTAATTGAAAGTGTTTGCAATAAAGGTATCTAGAATGTCTTCGGAATATTCACATTAGAATACAATAGAATAGAATCTATTATTTCTATTCAATATAGTAATCTATATTGAATAGAAATAATACAATAAAATAGAATAATTTCTATTCAGTATAGATTACATGTAATTCTTATTGAAAGTAATTTTTTAATTTTACCACTGGTTCGAAAAAAAACCTCTTAAAATCTTCATCTCCTATTTTTCCACATAATAGTGCAAAAATAAGGCAACTTTGTTTTAAATATATTTGGGACCGGTACCTGAAGTATATCTATGTATTTGATTTAAAATAATCATCTAAATTAGTTGAACCGTTCCCGAGAAATCGGTGTACATACATAAAAAAGCATACGCGTCCATTGTATAACCCTCTCGTTTCTATGACATCGGTTAAAAAAGGAGATAGAAATAGAATGGAACGAATATAAGATAAAATAATGGTATACCCGTTTCGCATCACTTCCAAGGTGGTTGCTGCGCAAATCTATTGTATGAAAGCCATCGTCAACTGCGTCGAAGGCCTTGTTCACGCAGCCACCCTCCTCTACCGCCATCACTTATCACTGCAAATAAAAAAATATACATGATTTATTACATTAGTAGCAGTGTAGTAAAATTAGCACGTTGTAGAGTCAAATTGCAGCTATATTATGGTTGTAGCACGAATGGGTCGGCTCGACCGGGGTCCACGCTGGTGACCACACTCTTTCAGAATACCAGCGTAAAACAGCAGCTTAATGCTGCTATGTTTCGTATGTTAGGTGTAAAGAACTGGAGAACTTTACACTGGACACGATACATTCCATCTTAGTCCTTAGGGGTGCCAACGCATCTGCATTTTGATTCTTAATTGAGGATAACAGAACCTAAAGTGGAGCAGCGATATAGATCAAACACGTCTAATACTGCGATCAGTTCGTCCGCCAAAAGTGACGATTGTGCCAAATCCTACCTACAACAGAAGAGGTCCATATCCAGGAGTGGACTTTACCAGCTGATAGAGAACAAAATTGACACGTGTTGACACCAGACTCTCTACTACGTGTTACCAGAGAATTCTCAGTTTCTTTGGTCACATTGCCCGACGCCCGCCTAATAACTTGGATAGACTTATAGTCGTAGGCAAGGTGGGGGCAAAAGACCACGCAGTCGATCACCTAGCCGCAGGTCGGACCAGGTCAAATCACTCACTGGCCTTCCACTTACGACCGCAATGCGAAAAGCCGAGGACCGGACAGAATGGAGAGCTATAGTGAACAGCACTACGAAGGCACTAAACTACGGACACGACCTTCAGTCATGAAGAACACGACCAAGAATAGAGAACAAAATTAAAAAGTGTTTATGGATATGTGTAATTTGGAGAGTCATAGTTTGACTCAAACACAAAATTTTTAGTTAAGTTTGTGGTGTTTAGTATTTTAGCACTAAAAATAAAACCTGTGTACAGTAAAAAGCTAACCCTTTGCAATATTTTACATACGAACGCTCGTATACTTCTTCCCCCACCTAACCTGTCCTTTTCGAACCTATTCCCCACCTATAATGACTATTTGACGAAGGATATACTGCGCACCGCGGCAGTACGTACGAAACGCCATAATTATCTACTATACACCTGTGACACATGAGTAAAGAAACCGTACCGCCTGTGATCTCGCGCCGAATGAGGGCTAATAATCTTCCAATCCGCAATATTGGTTAGCTTTTTGGAGTCAAATAATTTTATTTCACCCAATCGATTTGGTTTCCGACGCGGTAAGACTACTAATAATGCTGTTCATGAACTCATTAACTCGATAATAAATATATATAAAAAAGCTAGATAAAAAAGCGTCTAACAGTGTTCCTTGATTTGTCTAAAGCTTTTGACACAGTCTCTACCCCTCATCTGCTAAAAAAACTAGAAAGGGCCGGTATAAGCGGTATCCCACTAAAATTGATGGAAGATTATTTAACCGATAGAAGGCAGCGGTTTCTTTTAGATCATTATATATTAAGTGACGAGCTACCCCTGGTGGCAAAAAAGTCGTGGATGCCCTCATTATTAAGTTCTGGTTAAGTGCAGTTAACTGTTTGCCTGGTTCCTGTACCGATTGATAACCGTTTTGCCTACTATTATCCTTTTGTTTTTTTTTTAAATTTAATTTCTTTGCTTTCATATCTATAACAACCCGGGTAGATGAAATTTGTAGAAATGCACTATCACTAAATATAAATTAGTACAAGTGCAATAACCATGGCTTCATTTTCTTTAAACAATGCATCTCTGAACGACCACCCGGGAACCAGGTCAAACGTGTATCACAAAGATGTACTACTATTTTAGATTTCTTTTCATTGTTATCACTAATCATACCTAATTATGTTTCTCTTTTATATAAGCAGATAGGTAGATCTACATAATATCATTTTGATCTTTATTTTTTTATACAAGTGAGGGTGACAAACGAGTGCACAGTCCACCTGATGGACTCGATGGATGGATTAAGAGAAAATGCGGGCCGAGAGACTTTTGAAAATTAGGTATTTGAAGAAACTATCACTGTCCCTCTGCGAGCGCTCGACGTCCGATATGGACAACTGCAGATCCGACTGAATAGCCTAAGTAAAAAGGCATAATTCGAGGTTTGGCTCTCTACCATATTTCCTCCTCCAATATTGGACCAATTCAAAGATATTTCATAAAATGAATAAGAAGGATATACACTGTGTCTCTATGTGTTTCTTTTTTCAGTATTAGTTATCAAATTTGAACACTAGGCCTCTGTTGACAACGGTCTAAATAGGCAACTTTGAGCATTTTGTAAGGGTTCTAGTGCTTATAAAGATGTATCATTAAAAAGGAAAAGATAGGGACATAGAAGAAGTTGATATTTATTTTACTGTAAAAACTCATTGCTATAAGGTCATATACCCGAAAGAAAACAGGCGAAAGCGTTTGTATGGAGAAAAGACCACTCGCATTTCCTCTTAAGTATCTAAATGCATTGGTTTTCGTTAGGACTAATACATAAAGCCACGTTACCAGCAAAAAAGGGTATTCGGCTCTCTTCACACTCTTTACGAAACAGTAGCATTGTGCTACCATTAAACACAGAGGGCGATCTTACTAATTAACCTGCTGTTAATTGCAATTTTAAGTGCGGATTTACCACGTGCTCGGCGGTGAAGGAAAACATCGTGAGGAAACCTGCATGGCTGAGAAATCAAAAAAATATTTCGAAGACATGTGAAGTTCGCCAACACGCATTGGGGCAGCGCGGCGGACACTTCCTGCCTAAAACCCTCTCAGAAATGAGAGGCCTGTGCCAGCAGTGTGGGACGTATGCTGTAACTTTACTTTTATATATATATATATATATATATATAAGTAAAGTTACAGATATATATATATATATATATATATATATATATATATATATATATATATATATAGTTTGTTTTTATACGTATATGATGTAATTTTACACTGCATTACAAATTTCTATTATGTTATCGTTTTTTGGGATTAAGTTCAAAGAGTATATCTTTGAACTTTACTATGAATAACTTTAACCAAATTTAAAAACGGAATTTCAATCAATAAAGCAAGATTTAAGATATAATAAAAAATACTGGTCGAAAACTTAAAGGCAATGGAGTTAAGAAAAAATCCCTTTTTTCTAAATTGCTTAGTGTAAATGTAAACATTAAAGATCTATGCTACTTTTGATGGATGGATGTAAGTTCACTGAAATTTCTTATGACTTTGTAATATAAATGATATTAATGAAAAGTTGTACATTTTGCAAAACGTTAATGTAATGTATGCATAGGGCACGGATGACATGCATTTATTCATGGCGGACGAGGCGAGTTCAGGGCGAGAAGCAATTTGTGACGACCTTTGTCTACAGTTTGTTCAGGAAAATCATTCAGCAGTTATGAAACAGGACATGTAAGCGCTAGATACAACAAGCTCCCGGGTTAACACAATAAATGAAGTTATCCTATTAATTATGTATACTTATCTACTAACTGACGTCGCTATATCTGTGAAAGTCAGTAACAATCCAATGCTAAACAAAGGTCTGTCATAAATTGAGAGATATTACTGTAAACACTATCCTGGACAAGTCCTCCAGGCCGAATTTCAGTCACGGCGGCCAGTCTCAACGGAGTCTAGCCATCTGCGTAGGACAGGATTATAGTGCCCAAGTGTATGCGCAAACACAGGTGCACTCTATTCCCTCCCTCTCATAGTCCGATGGGACTGTCATTCGACACAACCGGAGAGAAATCAGACACAGGACCTGCGTCTATACATGCTTTCCGAGGCACAGAGTTGAATCACCGCTAACTTCCTGGCTTCAGGCTTCTACTGAGATTTTCCTGTCAGAAAAACCGAATAACTGATTAGCAATCGCGTTTACGACCACAAGGCCAATGGGACAGCCTGGACAAGTAAAAAGTGCTGAATCGACGTAACTAGATAGAAAGCCGCATTTTTTTTTAATATGATTTTAAGTCAGCGCTTAACTACAATCCCACCTGATGGTAAGTGGTGATGTAGCCTAAGATGGTGAAGCACACTGACTTAACAAAAGCCCATTCACTCTTGCCTTGAAGACACCCACATTGTAATCGGATGGAAACACAGATGCTAGAAACTTATTCCACTCCTTTGCTGTACGCATGATGAACGACGCAGCAAACCGTTTGGTTCGAATGCGTGGTAAGTCAACAACGAAAGGGTGGAGACTGGTCGAACGTCTGGTTGTCCGATGGTGGAAGGGAGAGGGTGGAATTAAATTATGCAATTCGTGCGCACACTCTCCGAAATACATTCTGTAGAAAACCGAAAGGCTGGCTACTTTGCGCCTGTGTTCGAGGCTGGTAAGATTAGTTTTGACCAAATTTGGGTCACCAATAAGCCTCTTAGCAAGCCTTTCCATTGAGTCCAAAGCTGCTAGGTGGCATTTTGAAGCCACAGCCCATATATGGCACCAATACTCCATGCACCGGCATGAAGTATCGCCGCACATTTGCAAGGACTCCTAGCTTCCTTGCAGCTGCTTTGGCCTTGGCCTTCTGCACCTAATAGTTTTTAGTCGACTTCGAAAAAAGAAATAAGTTCTCAATTTGACTGTATTTTCTTTTCTTTTTATTTGTATCTACGATACGCGACATATTTGCCAATTGTAAACTCATTTCAATGATTCTTTATTATTTTTTCAGCGTTCTATTAATTAGGTTTTAAGTACTTCAAAGATATTCCCATACATATTTTTAAAAAAACATAATATATAGTACACTGCTAAGGGTGGGAAATAATAAATGAAGTTTATAATGTAACTATTTAGACGTCGTTCTAATTATAATAACCTAAAGCTTGTGATATTCCTTAATTAAAATCAAACTTCAAATAACTAAAAAGATTAAAATGATATCCACATAACGCTCCTAAAGTTGGGGCTTTAAATTTAGCACCAACTACTTTTAAAGCCCCAACTTTATAACGTGAAAATCGTTCTATACTTTTTGATTCTTAGAAGTCTGCTTTTACTATTGAATAAAAATTAAATTTTCTCATTTTGATATTTCTGTTATTGCCTGCCGAATTATTCGTAATAAATATAATTAAAAATTAAAAATTTTGTACAACCGACTTCAATATAAATTATTAAGAATAACTCAAAATCTATTGGTCAGACCTTGATCATTTATATGGGACCACATGTAAAGCACCAGCTTTCAAATAAAAAAAGAATCATCGAAATCGGTTCACCCAGTAAAAAGTTATGAGGTAACACACCTAAAAAAAAACATACAGTCGAATTGAGTACCTCCTCCTGTTTGAAGTCGGTAGAAAACTGACGAGCGAAGTGCGCTCAGAATTAGCACCGTATGTTTTTATGGTTACAATTAACAGTTACTTTACCATTGATGCTCAGGCAAAGCCTCCATAAATTAATGAAAGTTCAAACGCGACGTGAATACTGAATTAAGTATACGAGTATAAGTTGTTGTTAATTTTTGGTTGTTTTATTTTTAATTTCCGAAATTTTAAGTGTTTAACAGCACCCACAGCCACGGCCTGACTAAAACTACCAAACGTCGTGATGTTACAGTTCAACTCTTTTTTGCACACATATTACAAAAACACATACAGAACTTAAATTTATAGTAAGTATGTATATTTATGTTCCAATCGTAGAGCTAGTAGTAGAGCAGTATCTTAGATGTATTCTTGGGTTTAAATTTAATTCTATTATTTAACACGATTCCAAACAAGCATAGCAATTAAATAGCTATATTGATAACATCGTGGACAAGTCATATCGTAATCTTGATTTTGTAAAACGTGAACCTATGTAAATTATTAATTATACCAGTTATATATCTATGCAATATAAATGAAATTGAAGCGTCTGTCTGTAATATCGACATAACTGCCTTTTATTGAGCATAAGGCGTTATTTGCATGCCATTAAAACATTTTTAATTTTTTGTATGTCTGTCTGTCTGTCCGAGCTTACCTTTTGAGTGACTGAACCGATTGAAAACTTCAAAACAGATAAAGAGCAATGCCAGAAGTAATATAGGCTTTATTTTATCTAAAAACATGGAGAATTTTTGTAAAAATTAAAATAAAATCTATGGTCTTTGATGATTATCTTATACCGAAGTCACGCCACATTAATAGAACCAAGCCTGGCGACGCCGAAAGGCGGTTGCTTGTAAATAAATAAAATAAAAATATTTGCGAATATATATTTTAACTAGTCGAGAACACCACAGAAACCTATACAAACAAATAAAATTTAAATGTCTCTCTGTAATATCGAAATAACTGCCTTTTATTGAGCTGAGGGGAATATTTGCAGGGGAACATTTCTCAAACCTAAATAACGCGAAGAATCCAGGTAAAGCCGGGGCACGTCGCTAGTATTTTAATAAAATAATATCCTTTTAAATTACCTACACTTGAGGTACTCGAAGCCACATACTAAATGACTAAAGATAAACAATTTTAAATAATAAAAATGCAAAGTATTAGTAGCATCGCGTTTCGCATCAGTGCTCCAAACAATCGGCGGGGTTAGGCAACGTTACGCGCCGCTAACTGTAGGATAGGATGGGTGCCTACTGTAGTACACACAGTAAACTGATTGTCATAGAAGACATTTAAAAAGAAAAAATCGAGTCATTCGTAATCGTCATCTCGATATTTCGGAGTCTTATTGGCGACTTGGTAAGGTTGACTGTAGGATAGGATGGGTGCCCAATGTAATACGCAGTAAACTGGCTGTTAGAAATTATTTCAAAAGAAAAAAATCGAGTCACTTGTAATCGTCATCTCGATATTTCTGAAGTATTATTGGTGACTTGGTAACATGATTTGTCGAAAATATTTAGGAATCACTAGAATAGGATAGAATAGAATAACATTTATTCAATATACTTAGATTACAAGAATTCTTATTAAAAGTCATTTAGGCTTTGCCACTGGTTCGGAAAAAATCTCTGTCCTGGAAAGAACCAGCAAGAAACCCAGCGGGACTTTTTTTAAACGTTAATTTTTAATACAATATTTTATACAATTAAATATGAAAACATTTAAAATTAGCATCGTAGCCATCACGTCATTCCCAGGGGTCATTATCAATCATGTACTCTTTTGTTATTTCCATTATTAAATTTGCTCAATTTAAAAAACTTTACCACTTCGACTAAAAATCGCCATCGTAGTTGAAAGCTTATGGCGTAGTGTTCCACCTATTTTGAGGATGTAATGGAACAATTATTCTGCCGCACTACTCTAATACGTGCTGGCGAATATTACATGTCTTCCAAATAGTTTATTCCTTAGGTTCTTCTCGCAGGTTTCCTTACCTATTTCCTTCACCGCCAAGTTGTGGGTATAGTGGTCGTCAACTAGACCAACGCGGTTAGACAAACGAGGTAGTCAACGAAAGCGCGTCTATTGATCATGTGTTCTCGGGTTCGAATTCGGGTCGGACCAAAATTAGTTATTGGGTTTTTCTGTCAAAAAATTCTCAAGCTGCAATAAGCAGCCCGGAGTCAGAAATTTGGCAGTATTTCACCCACGTGACGTTGAAAGCACGTAAAGCCGTTGGTCCGCAGTCTAATCTCTCTCCGGTAGTGTTGCATTGTCGTCCCATCGGGCTATAAAAGTGACGTAATAGTGAGTGCACCTGTGCTTGCGTATACACTTATAGTCATTGCGTTATAGCATGGTGCGGGTGACAGCTTACAGTTTAGCGAGTCTAGAGATGGAACAATATTAAATCGATTAAAAAAAGGCGATTAACGATACATAAAGCAATACAAAAATTATCGATTAGCTATTGATAAAAAATTATAACCTCAAACATCCAGAAAAAATCCTTGCATCGCACGCATAATGTCACTTTATATATTGAAAAGACCTTTGCATTTTACTAAATGTACTTATCTAAACCGCAGCATGTAACTTAGGTACTGTACTAATTACTACTAAACGAATTAAATAATAAATAATGGTCGAATTGACGACGTCAATGCATAGCGTGGCTGGGCGGGCGTCATCACTTGGTGAGAGTAAAAAACGAAGCAGCATGAATGATATCTATATCTCGCCAACACAATAGGTAGGCTTAAAATTTAAGGCTTTGATGTTAACCATTTAGTCCGAGTTTGGTGAGAAAATATGAAATGTCAAAATATTTAAATGTAGGAACAGTCACACTAACAGCCTACGGATGTATTCATTTTGCTGTCATAATTATCGATCGAAGTACAAAGGACTAAGGAGATTAGTAAAAAATCGGGATATTTGGCGTCCCGATCATAGGTAAATCGGGACGTGTCACCAAACCCCGGAAAATCGTGACGTCCCGCGCAAATCGGGACACCTGGCAACACTAATGTGTATAATTTATGCTAGTGCCTAGCAGTTTAATATATTGCTTTTACTTTCGATTATTTAGTTTATTGTTGTGTTTTATTAACTTAATTTTTGCAATTTGTTGAGTTTGTTTATTTGAAATGCCAAAATGAACAAAAATATTGTGAAGGTGAGTCAAGCGTGGGTGGGGATGTTTAGTCATTCGCCTTCAAGATTACTTTAAGCGAGAATTAATTAATTAATTTAATTCCTTTTTCTTAATTTTACCGCTTTCTCTATTTATTTGTTTATTGCAGTACATGAATCGTAAGAAACTTAAATTTGGTATACATGAATATGACGGTATTGCACCACACATATAAAATAGAATTATGTTACTTATTTTTAGCGATTATATTCGCTTGACAGTTTTTTACGTCCGATTATGAGGCACACCGCTAGTATACATAATATGTAACTGCGCCCACAAATCTAAACTAAACTTTTATAATTTTATTAGTAAAACAAACTTATATTAGGTGAGATTTTTGAAGTTAATGTTAATTTAATAGTCATAACAGAATAGAAAAAATAATAAAATCAAATTCAGTGTTATTTTCTTATAGTTAAAAATCTGTCGTAATCTTGCAAAGTCACGCGAGTTACGTTCTAGTGATCTGTCAATCTGTCACCCGCACCATGCTATAACGCAAAGACTATAGGCACTATAATCCTGTCCTGCGCAAATGGCTAGTCTCCATTGAGACTGGCCGCCGCGCCGTGACCGAAATAGAGAACATTGTCATTCATGTGTTCGTTTGCTTTGGCACCTTGAGATACTACTATCAAATACCTTACCTTGAGATAATACTATACATATATATCAACTGTAAGCTTACCATTAAAACCTCCTAAAACCTTCACAACATGAGGCATCAACATATTGTAAAGAATTTTTTAAACAAAATTCATGTAAATTCTAATGCATATTACAAGTCACACAATAGCTAGGCTTACGGGGTAGAGCCATGCTGCAGCTATGTTATAGTTAAATAATGTGTAAGCTTGATAATATAAAATAGCAGCTTAATTCTGCTGTGTTTCATATGGTGAGTGCTCTCTCTACGGAGACCCTTTTTACTAGAAACGAGGTATTCTATCTTAGGCTGAGATCTATAGATTGTACTTTGACTTTCCTCTGACTTTAATTACGAGAAACTTAGTTTCCTGTGTTTTCCAAGTGAAAGTCATTCAGGCAGTGGGGATGGGCCTTTTCAGCCCTGTGTGCCAACTGGATCGAGCTCCCGATGTCGCCCTGTGAGCCAACTTCGCGTCCCTATATTTCCCCGGTAATCCTAACGCCTGAAATTCCATTTGTTTTAAAGTAGGGCGTTCCCAAAGGTGCGGGCTCCATGGAGGGTGGGAAGCCGAGGGGACGAATCTTCAAACTAAATTAATAATGGACGACTTAAGGCCCAAAATAAAAGAAGGAGAGGTGTCAGAAGTGACTACCAGAGGCACCAACACTTAAGGAAAAACTGCCAGTAAAATGGCGACTCCTCAGAGCACGTCATCCAGCGTAGGTGGCCCTTTCAAGGGAACTTCCGCGCTGGAGGCTCCTAAAACCAGTTCCTCGGAGCTGGATGTAGATAGGTAACAAGGGATCGCGAGTAGAAATACTCCTAAGGAACCCCTTAGAACGGAAGACCTCTTCTCAGCTGCCTGGCAGATCTGTCGCTCCTAGAAGAACAGATAGCAGCTATTACTAAGGCCATGATGGATAGCTACCATGAATCATGTCCAGAAATCACTCCACCACGACATGCTGAGGTAAAGAACTAGATAGAAAACATAAGAAGATAAGAAAAGCCCTAAATAGGGCCATGAATACCTCAATGGATGAGGACTGGCTACTATACAAGAAAGCCAAGTCCGAATACAAAAAATGTATCAGGTATCGACGCTCGACAGGGTGGCGTAAATTCTGTGGTAACGTAGACCTAATAGTCAGACTTGTTGCTATAATGAGAGCCTGTTTAGCTCTTAAAATGTTCCTAGGGGATGGGGGGAAGTGAAAGTCTCATTTATACCCAAACCAGGTAAGAGTGACTATACAGCCCCTAAATCCTACAGACCCATTGGAATGTGTGAAAGGGAATTAAGGGGGTTGGCACTAATGAACTTACTGCTACACGACAAACAACACGTCTACAGCTTAGGTAAATCGACAGAATCGGCACTTCAGCAGGTAATAACAAAGATTGAAGAGGCCTTCCTTCATAGATATAGAAGGTGCTTTTGACATAACGAACTCCTCCAGCATAGAAGGTGCATTCAGTAGACATAAAGTTGAACCGGCACTGATTGACTGGATAGTAAACATGCTCAGTACACGAACAATAAAGATTGCTGGTGAATCTCAAACAATCCAGATTAAGAAAGGCTGCCCACAGGGTGGGGTTCTTTCACCTCTCCTGTGGAATATGGTGATAAATGAACTCATCAGCAAATTAAATGCCAATCATTTCTACATAGTAGGTTATGCTGATGACCTGACAATACTGGTCTCTGGAAAGACAGCAAGCATGGTGTGCGACCTGACCCAAGCGGCTCACCGTATAGTGGAGAAAAGGTGCAGGGAATACGACTTAACCGTCAATCCAAATAAAACGGTTCTAGTAATTTTTACACAAAAACGAATGCTGAATAACTATCATCTCCCAAGTCTTTTTAGCACAAAACTCCAGCTATCCTCCGAGGTAAAATATTTAGGTCTTACTCGTACCTTGGACAGTAAGCTCAACTGGAATAAACACATAGAAAACAAAATCAACAAAGCTAGTATAACTTTCTGGCAATGCAGAAACATGATTGGCAAAAGATGGGGTCTGACTCCAAAAATCATACCGTGGCTATACAAAACTGTAATTCCACCCATGATCACATACGGCGCTCTGGTATGGTGGACCAAAACAAATGAAGCCACCGCTATAAAGTAGCTTCAGTGTTACCAGAGACTGGCATGTATGGCTGCCACAGGCTGCATAAGAACTACGCCAACAGCAGCCTTAGAGGCGATGCTGGAGCTAACCCCGCTTCATCTACACATACAACAAGAAGCGACTTTAGCTGCCATTAGACTCAATACTCTAAATCTTTGGAGTAAGAATAGAGTCCCTAATACAGGCATAATTGATAGAATTCACTAAAAAATTCCTATGTTACAAGCCAAGTACGATAAGATCCCTAAACAATTTGTATTCGATAAGAAGTATAAGATACAATTAAATGAAACCAGCCAGCCGGAGAGATTAAGCCCAAAAGAGCTTATAGTCTTTACCGATGGTTCTAAAACAAATGAAGGTGAAGGATTTAGAACTTTTTCTGAAGACCTCAACATCCACATATGCACACCGCTGGGTACCTACAACACAGGCTTTCAGGCGGAATGTATGGGTATCATTCAAGCGGCCATAGCAATAGATGCTAGAAAGGTTAATGAATTCTCCATCAGAATACTGACCGACAGTAGGGTGGTACTACAAGCCCTGAGTTGCAATGTGGTGAGCTCAGGGCTAATATAAGAATACCATCAAAGATTAAATGAGGTATTTAAACACAACAATGTGACTCTGCAATGGATAAAGGGACACAGTGGATCCAGAAGCAACGATGCAGCAGACGAACTGGCCAGAAGAGGATCGGCTCTGGCCACTATAGGGCCGGAACCAATCATACCAATCCCCTTTGGTAACGTTCGTTCACTGGTACGTAGACACTACACTAATCAACACGCTCAACTTTGGAAAAATCAAGTAGACTGTAGACAAGCTAGGAGGCCCTGCCTGAAATAAACAGTCGTTTAATCAAAGTTCTAATGAGACTGAACAAGCCGCAGATCAGGATAGTAACAAGTGCTATCACAGGACACGGCAACTTTAACAAACATTTATATACCATAGGTGTTACGGGCAGTCCCTGTGCAGGGCATGTATGGGGGAGGAAGAAACGGCGGCCCGCGTGTTGCTGACATGTCCGGAAGTCACTGCATACAGGGCTAAACATCTCGGCACGCCGGTATTACTCCCCGAAGTTGCTTGCAACATCAAAGGACTGTTGAACTTCTTCGGGGAGATTTCATGGCTCGAATAAATGCATTATTCCTGCCCATACGCAAAATACGCGCTTAGACGTGGAGTTGGGAAAACAGCCCGTTTATTCAATTCAATTCAATAGTAATTTTTAGTTATCCTTAATAATGCGTATTTAATTGACTACGACTGTATTGATGATGTTCTCATTTCATTTATATTGAAGTCGGTTTTACATTTTTTTTAATTTTACCACTTGTTTATTAATACACATAAGTACATACTATTATATTAAAATTATATTACACTATAATAGTATTAAAACTAAATAAAATATCAAAGATAATCTGCACCATGGAACCCCCTACAGTCAGCGCCGGATTAAACTTTTTGGTGTCCTAGGTTTTAATAGGAAATGGTGGCCTAGTTTTTCATTTTAAATTGGTTTTTAATTTAAGTAAAATATTTACAATTTTTAAAGTATTCTTAAGTAGCTTAAATACCGTTTCCTTGACTTTTAATAGCGAAATCCCTATTTCATTCCTATTTTTTTATTATATGTTGAAGCACTACCATTTCCTTTTGACTATCAATTTGGAGTTATAAATGAAAATACGAGCAATACGAAATATGACAAAAAAACATTGCGAATATTGATTTCATATACAAATTCACGGATCGCTAATTTAAAAAAAATATCGTATTAATTGTTTTTCCATTTTGAATTATGTTTCACAATAAATCAATTCTAAATGTATTTAGTGCATTTGTAATAGCGAAAGATTTATTTATATTTTGATTGACTAGTAACATGCACTTTTTTCCATAATGAAACATATAGTTTTTATCATTAAGTTTAATAACCGATGCCCTCTTTGCGGTGATACCCTAGGTTAGTGCCTATGGTGCCTTATTATAAATGCATCACTGCCTACAGTACGCGTTGTTCCGACACACACTTGGCAAATTTTTATTTAGGGGTGGCAAATACATTATGCGATAAGGCCTTCCGTGTCTTAGTTACCATATTTAATAACAGAAAATAGATTTTGTTTTTAAATTTCAAACGACAAAAACCTTCACCAAACCTATTGACTTTATTATTATAGATGGGTGTTCAATTAATCTATATAGAATTCAGATTTTTCTGAAAAAAAAACCCTTTTTACCTTATAAACAATCGTCACTTCTTCATTCCAAAAGCAATCTATAGCACATAATCCAGTTTTAAAAAAATCAACACTGTCGGGCGCACATAGGCGCACATTAATAACACTGGTTTTAAAATAAAAAAACACTGTGTGGTTATAAAACTGTGTCGCGATTGTGACGTAACGAGGAATGGCAAAAGTAAAAGTATAATGCGCGGAGTTGTCCGTGGTTCGAATTTTGAATTTGAATTTTACGCGCAAAACGTGCACCTTTTCACCTGCCGCGCGGTAAACTGGCGCTCGCGCCGGCGATAGAGAGGGCAAATAGCAGCAAGGTATAATACTTGCCGATATCGATAACACTGTTACAACCCTAGCTTTCTAGGACACTTGTACACATAACAAAACAATATCATGTTGTCAAAGTTGGAACGGATAGCAGTTAGATGATTTTGATTTAATCTCGCAAAAACCTCGACGATCAGACATCAGCAAATAAAATAGTTAGTCATTCTTTTATTAGACACTAGACACATTATAATAGAGTCCAATTGATTTCACTACAGGTTATGGGGCAGCACTTGTTCCTCTGCACCGCAGCACTGAAAGCACTGGTCCTTAATGGACCCTTTCTCTTCGAGGCGTTAGAAGAGCCGCTCCAAATACACCTTAGCGCCTCAACTAACTAAGGACAGCCAATTCCTGGGTCTGGCTAAAATAAAGTCTAATCACCCCCGCCACATCTCTTCATCAACGAAGTGACTTTAGAGATCGATATAGTAATATCAAAAAATATAATGTGCAATAACATAGTAAGGTATTGTTACAGATATTAAATTCTCTTCTTTCAAGGAGTGAGTTACTCATATTAAGCATTGATTAATACTTTTTAATATTAATAAAAAATTATACATAGGTATATTATACAAGGACAATACTCTTTTATTAAACTTATTATAAGTACTCGTACGTGCATTAAGTCAATGGTAATAAGTATTAGATATCATTATATGAAATACATAATTCAAATAAATCTTAAGTCTTCATAAACAATGTACTAATTAATTAGAACTAAATCATTATTCCTTTAAAAAATTACTGCTTGTGACTTTACTCGAATAGTTTACTGATTATTATCAGTTATCAGTTAAATAACGTCATTTAAACTTAATGTTTTTTACGTAATTAATTAATTTTGAATAACCTTTATATGTCTTTTTTCTAAAGTAAGACTTATAATATTCATCATATTACCCAGCGCATTTCTAATGATATGTATATAAGTAGCAATACCGGCGATGCAAAAAAATCCTCTACCCCATTTGTTTCCGTGGGTGTCGTAAGAGGCCACAGAGGGAAATGAAACAAGAGATGGGCGACAGCATCCTCCGGGTAACAACTCATAAATCATTAAAAAACTACGCCTGCCAAGTCGCCTGCCAAGCGTGGCAGTTATACCAAATATCCCGACTATGTAATGAATGACGAATGAACTAGCAATACCAAGCGCGAAACAAACTAAGTTAACATGACTGTGATTCCAACTGAAATGTCAAAGTACAACTTAGATTTCGATTGTTATATTGTTAGCAATGTATTTTGATTGTAGAGTCACAGCGTCGACAAGCATTTGATGAACATCTCTATACACCGGTCAGGGACCGCGCTACAACCTGTTTGACCGGATATGTAGGGTGGCCTAGCGCGGTGGAAATGAAATTATTAGACTTTCACGCATCGGTGCTCAAAAAGTCGAGCTATAAAAATAAGCCGATTGTTCAAACAAGTGTAGATACATATATGTTATAATTTATTTTAATGTTATGAATTTAAATAATAACTAATGCATTTATCTTATTGCCAATAACAGTTGCTTTTATAGCTTTATTAAATTCTCATTTTATTCAGAGGGTATATAAATATGAATGAACTTATCATATTACATACAATATGATTCATGTTCCTACTTCCTAATTCTAGTGTTCAATACGAAATAAAACAAAATATAACCAAAAAAAATACTTTTTTATAAAGTATAATCCGATTTAGTGTATAGAATAATTAAATCCCCGACTTCTAAATGTGAAATGATTTTATTCTTTTTGGTTCTTTGAAGTCGATTAAACTTTTTTTATAAAAGTTATTTTTCTTACCCTTTGAGTGAATTAGGGAATATCACAATTTTTATTTATTAAAAATAAAAAATGCAGGGCAACGCGGCAGACATTTCCTTGCCCTAAAACCCTCTCAGATATGAGGGGAGGCCTGTGCCCAGCAGTGGGACGTATATAGGCTGTAACTTTACTTTATAACTTTACAAAATAAAAAATAGAAAAAAAACTGCATACATATCCGCAATCTTTTGCAGCATGGGCTCAGTATCGGATATATGCCATAGCATATCTGGCACGTGAGACACGACGTAGGCTGAGAATCGAATACGAAAACTCGTACTTTTTTTTTAAATCAGCCATTTGTGCCAGTAATAAAGACTTTAAATAAAAATTACTGTGTGATTTTTTTTATAAAGAAAGGTTATATGCTTTGCACGGCAAAACAAATGGAATATTATTTTTTTTATAGAAGTAGGGTGACAAACAAGCACACAGTGCACCTGATGGTAAGTAGATGTTGTAGTCCTTAGACATCTTCATTTATCCTCGATTATGAATCAAAATGCTAACTCGTAGTAACACTTAAAGACTAAGATTGTTGATTACCAGTAAATGGAGTCCAGCTCATAGTTGGCTCTCATCCCTCACCATAAAAAAGCAACAGCAGCATTATCCTGCCACTTGCCGTTTAATATCAGTGTTTAATACCAGGGACACAAAATTGTTTGTCACAACACACTCAAAAATGAGGGCTAATAATTTTCTGCTCACCAGATGTCGCTAGTTGACACTGAGGTAAAGTTTTATGTTACACAATATAATTTAATTGAGAAGTTGTTTTTTAACAAAAGTTTATTAGTTTCTAGAGTATTATATTAATACACAAGACAATGCGTCAGTGGTTTGCTCTTTAATTTTTTGCACATTTTTAACTTTTTTTAATTTTTCTACTTTTATGAATATTTGTGGTTTGGTTTATTTATTTTTAATGTTATTAATATAAAATATAGCTAATAGTACAGAAAGAAACAATAACTTTTACATTTTCCGAACAAATTAACTTCCCCGCTATGAAATCTGTCAAATTTTACGTGGTAGAGCCATGCTGCAGCTATATTAATAGTATAGTTGTAGCACGAATGGGTCGGCTCGACCGGGGAAGGACCACGCTCTCACAGAATACCAACGTAAAATAAACCTGAGACCCTTTTTACTGGAAAAGAGGCATTCTATCTTAGTCCTCACGGCTGACAACGCATCTGCATTTATATTCGCTAACGAAGATAGATGTAGATGTCTATGGGCAACAGCAACCACTTACCATCAGGTGGGCTGTGTGCTCGTTTGTCACCCTTATTCTATATAAAAAAAAACTCACTTTCTAGTGGCGCCGCCCTGGTGGCAGAAAAAGTCGTGGATGCCCTCATTATAATATTTAATAAAAAGTAAAAACTGACTAAAAAATCTAAAACTAATAAAATAGTTTCCACATAATAGCTTCTGAAGTCGGTGCTAACACATACTATATCGGAGAATTAAAGCCTCGACTTCAGAAGCTCATATATAGAATGGAAATTATATTCCTAATCCTTCAAAGCCGGCTGTTATCTCTTATTAAAAGTTTTTTTTTTAACTTTTGAGTGGTCTAATAAATATCACTAGTATGTCCAAATAGTTACATTAAATTTAAACCCCTATTTTTCTCCCCATAGTACAATCCTACCCCTGAAGTATAACCTATTTAATAGAATCATTGAAATCGGTTTAGCCGTTTCCGAGGAATAGATTAGAAAACATTAAAAACATACGCGTCGAATATGCTTGATTTTGAACTCGCTTAATGAATTTCGTTTTACACTAATACTAGCCGCGATCGAGATACCAACTTACGGGTAGGCACGCTGCCTTGCTGAAACAACAAACACCGACTAAGACGAACCAAAAGTCTAAAAACTAAGGTGTCATCAAATTTACTTTTCACTTACCTACTACACCGATATAGGTTATGTTGAAAGGATTTTCACTTTTCGGAGTAGCCGAGATTGGCAACATATCGTCATTATGTAGAGCAAACAACCCGGTGGCTAGAGGAACTGGGGCACGCCGCATATAGCTGGCTTTTGTCTGCCTTGCTTCAGTTTTCAAGTTTTAAATAAAGGCGTTCTATCTTCATATAAAGTAGATTTCTAAGTTCTAGTGTCGTATAGAACATTGTTAGGTGCCACTTGAATGATAGTGTTTAAAATTAAATTAAATTTCTTTATTTGTATAACGCTATCAGTTATGTAAAAACAATTGTTTAAAACGTAGTGATTATATATATTATTTGGCTATGACTACAAAAAGCAACAGGAGACACATATTGTTCGATTCTTACTAAGAGTTATTACACATATATATGTTACTAATTGTTTTCATAACAATTGTAGAAAATATTATATTGTAAATTGTGCTTTTAAAAAAATCCCGCTGGGTTTCTTGCTAGTTCTTGCCAGGACAGAGGTTTTTTTCCGAACCTGTGGTTAAAAGTAAAAATGACTTTCAATAAGTATTACTGTAATCTATATTGAATATAAATAATTATTCTATTCTATTCTATTCTAATCGTAACATTAGTTAAACATAACATTTATAATGCTATCGCCAAATGCAACAATCTTTTCTTTAACAGATAGGATGAGAAACTGCATGATAAAAGAGATAAGTGTGGTTTGCAGGACGATGTTGTGACGAGTATTAAGAAGGGAATGCTTCAGAGATGCGGTGGAACACAAAAAATGGATGATAAGATATACGGATGACGTAAGATATACGGATGTGAAAGATTCGAGAAAGGTGCGTCAGGATCGTGCCAAATGGAAGTCCGTAGTCTGTGCCTACCCCTCTGGGTAACAGGCGGCAGTGGTTTTGTTCTAAGTTATATAAACAACAATTTCGCGAATTCCTGCATTGGCAAAATAATTATATAGGAATGTTAAAAAACTTACAGGAAACCTACATATATCTATAATATATTTCTGAAACCGGAAACCATCAACACCTATTTTGGCAGCGTGGTGGACATTCCCTTTCCCTAAAACCCAGCCTAGACACCTAGTGCCCAGCAGTAGGACGTATTAAAATAGCTGTGACTTTTTTTTCTTACTTGATACCATTACCATTATAGCCTATAAAAAGTCCACTGCTGTACATAGGCCTACCCCAAAGATTGCCTCATAGGGGGGATATTTGCCGTAGTTACCATGCTTGGCAAGTGGGTTGCCAACCGCAGTTTTTATTATATTGAGTTGTTGCTGCCCATCTCCTATTTCAGTTTCCCTCTGTCGACCCCCACGGGACGATATGGGGTAGTGGATATTCTTACACCGCCACTACACGGTCACTTTCTTGAAAAGCCTACTGGCAACTGCTTTGCAACTTTAATCTTTAACAACTGACGCTGTTATTATATTTCTTCAGCTTTCACAAAAATCCACTGCTGTCACGTGGTCAACCGCTCGGTCAGCTGGCCGCGACCATTTTGAATATACTTGAACTTGGCGGTTAAAATTGCGGCTTCAAAGGTAATCCGTAGGGTTGCCAACTTTTAAAAAAATAACATAATAGGTCATCTTCGTAGCATTTACAACGTGGTAGAACCTTGCTGCAACTATATTAGCAATATAGTCGTAGCACGAATGGGTCGGCTCGACCGAGGAAGAACCACGCTCTCACAAAATAGCAGCTTAATGCTGCTGTGTTTCATATGGTGAGTGTAGAGAACCGGAGACCCTTTTTCTGGAAATTAGGCATTCCATGTTAGTCCTTACGGGTGGCAACCTATCTGCATTTTGATTCGTAGTCGAGGATAGATGTAGATGCCTATGGGCCACAGCATTTAATCACCATCAGGTGGACTATGTGCTGGTTTGTCACCCATATCCTAAAAAAAAAGAGTATAAAAAAGATTTTGCAAGAAGATAAAGTACCTATTAGTCAAAATTTAGTTAATACTTATAAACATATTTTTTTTAAATCAAAATTATAAATGTGTGGCTCATTTTTTATTAAATGTAATGTTGAACGGTTTCTCTACTTCACTACGTGATCATCACCGAGAGCTCTCCATTTTCAAACGACTTAAAAAAAGAAGGCGATTTTCAATTCGTCAGATTTTTTAATGATATAAACAAAATTCGATATTTTCACAAACGAAAATGGACAAAATGAATTTGACATTTAAATACATGACTGATTGAATTACGTTTAGAAATATCGCAAGCAACACTCTTGCTTACACCAAGCATAATATATTAGAATTTTCAATATATTTTTTATTCAAAACTAGCAATCCGCCCCGGCTTCGCACGGATGATTTCTGGGTCTCAACAACAGCGCACCTACCGGGTCAAAATATGAATCTAAACCAGCATCAACCATCCAAACACACAAAAAATATCATCAAAGTCGGTCGAGCCGTTTTTGAGTTTTAGCGAGACATTGATTTTTATATCTAGAAGAATTATAAATTATAGTGAATCAAAATAACGTAGGGTACGTAATTATACAGCTTATTGACAGCCTCGTTGCTCGTTGATCGTAAACGTGATTGCTGATCATAAGGTCCCGGGTTCGAATCCCGGGTCGGGCCAAAATTAGTTATTGGGCCGTATTATTGGCTAACCGATATTACGTATGGGCTCTTAATATTGTTGAAACTTTTTAAAAAGCACAAAAACTAATCAATATAATCACATGTAAATATTATTATTGGTGAAAGAGATGCCTCGCTTTATCTATACATATAAATAAAAGTCAATTGCTACATGTATGAAAGATCATCACTTGAGAACGGGTGGATCGAATTTGATTACATTTTTTGTGTGTTTCAGTGGGTGAATTAGATTCACAATTGGGCCCGGTAGGTGGCGCTGTTGTCGAGATCCAAAAATCACCCGTGCGAAGCCTTTTAACAAAAAGTAAAAACCGACTTCAAATTGCTAAAAAAGAAGTTATTTATTTGCTACCCTTTGGGTTGGAATTTTTTCTCCAAATTTATATGGGAGCACCCTTTAAGTATACCTTTTTGGTAAAAAAAGAATCATCAAAATCGGCTCTCAACCTACGAAAATATCACACGAAATTCCTTAAACAATAGTCCAATATGAAACTTTTTCCCTATTTTCCACCCTGGGGGGTGGATTTTTTTCTTCGTAATTTAATGTGACCACTCTAGAGGTAAATCCTATTTAATTAAAAAAGAATCATTAAAATCGGTTCACAATTTGCGAAGATATTGCGTAACATACATACAAAAAAAATCATACCTCATCCTTTTTTAAGTCGGTTAAAAATAGGTCAACAACCGACGACTGTTTGCGTGAGAGAGGTCAGCATAGGGTAGGTAACCTAATGAAAGTTGTTCTATACAAGCCCGAAGTAATTAACTAGTATAAACACTAACTTGTCGGTAGATTGCAAATGTTTAATTAATACTGCGGTAATAAAAATATTGGATATTTCTTTGATCTACCAATTTTAATTCGTCGCTAAACAACGTGCTTTTAGGGTTCCGCCGTCACACAAAGAAGTCGTTTTGATGTGGTAGAGCCATGCTGCTGCTATATTATAGTTGTAGCACGAATGGGTCAGCTCGACCGGGAAGGACCACGCTCTCACAAAATACCAGTGTAAAATAGCAGCTTAATGCTGCTGTGTTTCGTATGGTGAATGTAAAGAATCGAAGACGCCTCATTTCCAGTATACTGTAAATGAGGCAATCTTAGGCTGAGATCTATAGACCGTACTTTGACTTTGCTCAGACTTAACTTACGAAAAACTTAGCTGAGTATATGCTTAGAATAATCTTTGATTCTGAATTTATAGTTGTATCGGGCTAAGATTAAGCTAAGCTTATTCTAAGGCCCGGGCAGTCAAAAAATTAATGGTTAAGCATCCATTAATTTTTTTGACTACTTCCACGAATTATGTTCTTGATTTTACTGTATAAAGTTTAATATTTAAAAATCGAAACAGTCCAAACTGTATTTCATAAATAAGTTATTAGTACATGAAATAGAAAACGGGCGTATGAGAACGGGAACGGATGAGAAGAGTGCAAAATCAGACAAAAGGGGGATTTTAAGAAATTAGAAGTAAGTTTGAAATTACTTTAATAGAAAATGGATTAATGCTATTTAAAACTAGAGGACGGCCTAAAACTACCTATTTATTGTTATAAATAATTAGAGTAACACAAAAATAATAATTTAAAATTAATACGGTGGTTTTGGATAATATCCTGAGTTTTACGTAAGTCGTCGATTTCGTTGACTTAGGCTTTGCTAAGCGCGCACTCAGCACGACTTCGAAGTTAGCTATATAAATAGCGACATTGTCTTAGCTCGAAAGTAAAGTCTGAGCAAAGGTCGGAGCTGAGCTGAGGTACGGTCTATAGATCTCAGCCTTAGTCCTCAGAGGTGACAACACATCTGCATTTTAATACTTAATCGACGATAGATGTAGATTGTCTATGGGCCACAGCACCCACTTACCATCACGTGAATTGTGTGCTCTTTTCTCATGCCACCGGTCACCGTACACATAGTCACCGTAGGCAGTAAGCAACTTCGTAGAAGAAATTAAAAAAAACCACAAGCAATGCTATTAACATCACTAATGTTCCTGGTTACCACTCCAGGTAAGCTTAAAAAGTTTTGTTAGGAGTGATTCACGACAGTAGTCGAATGGCGGCTTCGAACCCGTGTTCTTTGAGTTCGCGATCCACATCCTACTTTAAGCCTACTGTCGTTTAAATATACATTATATTTATATATCAAGTGCTAAGTGCACGCGTGACTCTTTCTCGTTCATTTTAGGTAAAAATGCTTACATGTTTCCCCCTCGCGAATACCTGAGAGGTTATGACGGACTCGCACAGACTAAAACAACGAGGCTAGCAAAACGAACTCTTGCAAGCGGTAGCCTGACTGACCCCAGCTATAGTCTATACATGTAGCCGCCGCCAATCTTGTTTCAAAGACTTTCCAACTGTCACCTTTTAAGTCTAAAATGGAATGTCTCATTACCAGTATGAAGGGGTATTCGGTTCTTGTCACTCGCCATACAAATCACTGCAGCGCTATTCTGCTATTTTACGCCGGTATTCCTTGCGAGCTTGGTTTTTCCCTGGTAGAGACGACCCCGACGTGCTACCACGTAAAGATTGAAACTAATTTTACGAATTTTATCTGTTTTAATTTTAACTTATTTTTAATGCCCCACGTTTCAAGTGCTGTGCATCACTTAGAGTCACGGTAAGTCTTTGGGGACCCTGGGCACATGAGTAAAGAAACCGTACCGTACAGAGGCAAAGCTTCATACAACCGCGCTATGATAGGTACACTACTACAAGCTTGAGACGCGTGTGTGCGTGAGCACTGGCGGCTCGTCACGTACAGAGAGAAACTGCTTTAAACCGGCTCGGCCAGTGCTCAAACTCAGGGTTGTGTAAAAAATAATAAGTGTCAAATTTTGTTTCTTAAAGAATAATTCGTATCAAATGAAATATAAAAAAAGCGTAAATATGGTTTACTAATACCTACGTAGATTTAAATCTTATCGAGGTAGCCGCAAGAGATACCGCTGATCTACACTAATATTATAAAGAGGAAAACTTTGTTTGTTTGTTTGTTTGTTTGTTTGATTGTAATGAATAGGCTCATAAACTACTGGACCGATTTTAAAAATTCTTTCACCATTCGAAAGCTACATTATCCACGAGTAATATAGGCTATATTTAATTTTGTACAAAAATAGGTTCCGTAAGATATTAGGGTTTTTCGGACAAGGTGTAAAAATCAACCAAAAAGTTACTTATTTTGCGTACCCTGCCTAAACTATTAAAGATAGAACCATAAAATGTTCTAAGTAATTGTAGATCTTATAAATATCTACAAAAAAGTCCATGACACACTATACCTATCTATGTCGAGTGAGACACAATAACCATTTTTTATTGAAAATCTTGATTTTTTTTGGACTACATTTAAACGCGTTTATTTTACTCATGCTATTAATCCTTATCAAAATAAATTATTTCATCACTAAGTACAGTTAATGTAGATAACATTTGGTCTTTGAATGATTAAAATTGACGTTTGGTTCTGAAGTTATAGCGAAATTAAAATATTACGATTTCGCTGCACGGCCCGTTGCGAAGTAGGCGTTACCAAGGCCCGGTGAGCGTGGGAGGGGAGTTTAGATCTATGAGTAGGTACCCGCGCGGCTCAGTCGCGCGGTCGGCTCCTACGCAGCGGTCGTGCGTGAAGTCTAATAATTTTCGTGCGATTTTTTTAGGTTTCGTTCTTTAAACTACACCTACGCAAAAGTTCTTCTCAGAGCTAAACAACAGTTCTTCTTAGAGCTAAACAACAGTTCTTCTTAGAGCTAAACAACAGTTCTTTTCAGGGCTAACCAACAGTTCTTTTCAGGGCTTACCAACAGTTCTTTTCAGGGCTAACCAACAGTTCTTTTAGAGCTAGAATATTACACGCTAATAACATTATCTTAAACATTTGAAAATGCCTAAGAGAGCCAGGTCTCAACTTTCTAAACATAGTTCTCAAGCACGGGCAGCAAAAATACGTCGTATGGGAGAATCTTCACCTGAACGTTCACAACGCCTTGCTGAACAAAATCAGAGAAACTCTCAGGTACGCGCACGAGTCGAGTGTCGAACGTTCACAACGCCTTGCAAAACAAAATCTGAGAACCTCTGAGTTACGTGCACGAGAGTCGAGGCTGGAGCGTTCCCAACGTCTTCATGAACAAAATGTAAGAACTCTGACTTATGCGAACGAGAGTCGAGTGTCGAGCGTTCGCAACGCCTGCCGTACAAAGCTTGAGAACCTCTGAGCTACGCGCTCAAGAGTCGAGGCTGGAGCGTTCCCAACGTCTTCATGAACAAAATGTGGGACCTCTGACTTACGCGAACGAGAGTCGAGTGTCGAGCGTTCGCAACGCCTGCCGTACAAAGCTTGAGAACCCTGAGCTACGCGCTCAAGAGTCGAGCCTGGAGCGTTCCCAACGTCTTCATGAACAAAATATAAGGACCTCTCAGTTGCGCGAAAGAGAGTCGAGTGTCGAGCGTTTGCAGCGACTTAGAGCTCAGGCAGAGAGACAGCAGTTGTCCACAAATAGAGTTCGCAATCGAATTTTAGCTAACAGCAACAGACTGGCTTTCAGATATGATCCGCAGTTTGATTATGCACAACAAGCGTCCGTCCAAATCGGAGTCATGAATAAGATCTGCTCTAACTGCTCTGCCAAGAAATGGGCGGACGAACCTAATGGTATGTGCTGTGCTTCAGGTAAAGTTGCAAGTTGTGCAGTTGCTTCGTCAGGAATTGCTGCAACTCTCTTGAACGAAGGAAAAACTGCTCACTCTACGTTTAAACTCCCGCTATCCGTATCTTTAGATCAACGGTCTACGTGCTCTATTCGGAAAAATGGGCCTCTTGGTAAGTTGCTGCAAGACGCGTCGTTGGTAATATGGGATGAATGCACCATGAGTCATAGAGCTCATGTGGAGGCCGGACCGTACTTTAAAAGACCTCCGAAGCTCTGCTAATGTCATGGGTGGTATCACTTTTGTATTTGCTGGAGATTTGACAAACGCTTCCTGTCGTCAACAGAGGTACGCGAGCAGATATTATGAAGGCATGTTAAAATCGTCTCACCTTTGGACATCTGTTCAACATTTGAATTTGCGTACTAATATGAGAGCTCATCTACATGGAAATACGCATAGCAATTTTCCACAACAGCTGCTGAAACTGGGAGAAGGAATTTTTCCATCTTTAAATTTGGGCACCGATTATGCGGTTACTTTGGATGAGTCTCTAGGGCAAATAGTCTATAATTTAGATAGTCTGATAGATTCTATATATCCTGACATCGAAAACTTACATCAAAATGATTTTCGTTGGCTATGTTGTAGAGCAATAGTTTTCCCAGGAATGAAACAGTCAAGGAAATAAACAATTTAATTATGCAGAAAGTACCGGGTAGTTATGCTATAAATCCATAGACACCGTCACTAACATCGAGGACGCAGTGCACTACCCCCAGGAATTTTTAAATTCTCTGAACCCCGCTGGGCTTCCACCTCATGAACTGTCGTTAAAAGTTGGCACGCCGATAATGCTTCTCAGAAATTTAAGACCCCCCAACATGTGTAATGGCACGAGACTTCTTATAAAGGAGCTAAAGATAATTTAATAGTTATGAAGATTATCACGGCCCTGCAGCTGGTGAATTAGCTCATATACCAAGAATACCCATGATCCCTACTGATTTGCCTAAACCCTTCAAAAGGCTCCAATTTCCAGTAAAATTTCTTTCGCACTCACGATAAACAAATCCTAGGGCCAAACATTCAAATTAGTAGGAATTGATTTACGAAAAGAATGTTTTACGCATGGGCAACTTTACGTTGCCCTATCACGGGTCGGGGCTCCCGACCATCAGTATATTTTGTTACCAGAAAATAATATAACGTCAAATGTTGTGTATAGAGAAGCTCTACAATAATAGCTTAAGTTTTCTATCCTAAAACAACAGGTTGCACTCCGGGACTTAACAAATAACATCCACAGAAAGAAAATCTGTTCAGCCTGCGGATAGTGACTGCTTCGTCGATGTTAGTGTCGGTGTCTGTGAATTGACCTGGGAATCATTTTGTTTGCTGACCGTGTCTTTCCTGGGTAGGCTTTTTGCAGCGGTAACCGACATCCACGTGGGCGGAGCCGCGGGTGACCGCTAGTTTTTAAATAAAATTAATAATTTGTTTGATTTCTTACACTCAAGTACACTGCGATCTCTTTCAACAAAGAGCTTTTCGATGCGATAGTTATCAAATTGAGTTTTTATAAGAAATGCTAACATTGTTCAGCAAATTAAAATCAATCAGAAGTGATAGGCAGAAAGACGTTACAAATAGCATCTAGTATCTATAAAATCTATAACAAAACTTCATGAAGAATTAAAATCAGAAGAAATTAAATTAATTTATATTTACGAGACGTCTCAATCAAGATTGTCTCAAAAATTTCTTTGGAAAAGCCAAACAGGCGGGTGGTATCTGCCAGGAACCAACATATGTTTATAACCAGTATCTTAGGAAAACCTCAAAATACTAATTGTGAATACGATTTCGATATGTTACTTATGCAACCAGACGATTGTCGTATTTTAATACACCATCACTGCAACCTGACGATGTTACTGCCCCTATGTTAACAGTAGGAACAAATGGTTTAGTCTATGTGTCGGGATATTTGTATAGAAAATGTTGTCTCGAACACCACAAATGTGAAAAATAAAACTGTACGTTAATAAAACTGAACAACTATAAATATGGGAAAATATTATTTTTTCAGCCATTCCAAAGATTTTAATAAAGATAGTGTTCAATCAGGTTTTTTTAATAATACTTCCTGACACGTTTATCGCGTTTGTTGACTTGCTTGTGCAAAAATTTCGGAAATATTTTGACATCGAAAGAAACATTGTAAATATTGGTAGTAAAATATTAAAACGTGTGCAAGAATTTATATTTGTTATGAAATGCGAGTGCTTTCCAATAGATTATTTAAAAAAACTTTACATTAAATTTAGAATTTAATTAAAAGCCACAACAAATTGTTGAAGAACAATAATTATAAAAGTAAAATATTTAGAATACGTAGTTTGTAAAAATATATTATATTGAATAAAACTACTTTTATGGATTTTATCGCGTTTAATTATACTTATTATTAAATTCCCGACGTTTCGGATGCTTTCCAGCACCCATGGTCACGGGGGACTGAAGTGATTGACGTCCCGATGTCAGAGTTAACCTTGAGTACCTTCAGATTTTTAATTATTAGTTTTGGTCCGATCTACGGAGAATGAACTTACTGTGTCTTGAAGTCTTGCAGTGGTATGCTTGGGTTTAGTTTTAATTTTATTAATTACAGGATCCCAAGCAGGTGGTAGTACCCATCCTCCCTCTCTATTGAAATAAAGATGTTTTTTTTAATTTCAATAGCCTCACGTATCATCCTTGACGGAATCGATGTTCTTTCGCGAGAATTTGTGGTCTATCAAATCTAATGTAAAGGTGGGGGCCGTCTAGGATATTATCACAAACTGCAGACTTCCCGGAACGTTGGTGTTTCACGTCAGCTATGTGTTCTTTTACGCGGGTTTTAATAGATCGTTTTCTTTCCCTATATAAATTTAAAAAACATCTTCAAAAAGTATAATTAAACGCGATAAAATCTGTAAAAGTAGTTTTATTCAATGTGTAGTGTTCGCGTAAATATAAGAAATCATTATAAAATATTATATATTAGGTATCTATTAAATTGCTGATAAACGTTTTGTTTATTTAGTTTTATCCTCCTGTGCCAACCCTACCAAAATAGGTAAAAATTTTGACAGCTCCTTAGAAGCTTTGCCTCTGTACAGTTTCTTTACTCATGTGCCCTGGGTTAAAATTAAACCCGTACAAAATGTGTGAAATTAGTTTTATCCAACATACTAATCATTGACGAATTCAGCCGTGTTCTCTTGCAACATTGGCAAGTGTGTTGTAGCGCCGAGATAAAACTTGTCAGTTAATACGAGGGTGGATTGAAAAGTACTCGGCCTAACCAAGAAAATAAACACATACTAAATCAGTAATATTTTTATTTTTCTACATAATCACCATCAAGTTCAATACACTTTTGCCACCTCCCCTTCCAAGCATTTAGACCGTTGAAAAAAAATGATTCTTCCTTAGAGTCAAAATATGCGTCTACAGCTGCTTTGACCTCGTCGTTTGTCGAAAATCTTTGACCTCCCAAGTGCTTTTTTAGGTTAGGGAACAGAAAGAAGTCTGATGGTGCCAGATCAGGTGAATACGGCGGATGCGGTAACAGTTCAAAGCCACAGTTGTGAATTTCAGCCATTGACTGTACTGACGTGTGAACACGGGCGTTATCTTGATGAAACAGGACTTTTCTTCTGAGCATTCCTCGACGTTTTTCTTTATTTCCTCTCGTAAACGACGTAGTAAGGTGCAGTAGTAACAGAGTTTATAGTCTGACCGCTTTCAAGACAATCAATCGTAATCACACCTTTCGAGTCCCAGAATACTGAAGCCATCACCTTATTTGCCGACAAAATCGACTTAGCTTTTTAGGGGTGGTGAACCAGGTCTTCCACTGTTTTGATTGTTGTTTTGTTTCCGGTGTACAGTAATGAACCCATGTTTCGTCCATAGTAACAAAACGATTCAAAAATCATCTGCATCGGCTTCAAATAACTCCAAACAGTCGCGTGAAATAGTCAATCGCGTCCTTTTTTGTTCAACTGAAAGCAGTCGCGGAACCCATCTCGCAGACACCTTGTGGAAACCCAACTCGTTGACAATGATGTTTTGAGTTCGTTCATAAAAGATTCCTATAATCTCGGCTATCTCTAATTTTAATCTGCGGTCTCCCATTATTAAATCAAGTACTTTTTAATATTTTCGTCAGTAGTTGACGTCGAAGGCCTTCCAGAGCGGGGTTCATCTTTCACACTCTCTACCACGCTTAAATTCTGTTATCCATTTTTGACGGATGAATATGACAGAGCACAATCGCCTAATATACTGACCATGTCATCATGGATGGCTTTTGATGATAGCCCCTTCTTATGGAGGTACTTAATGACGGCACGCTGCTCGATTTGCTCCATTCGCGGAAATTATGTCCGATTACTTTGTTAATAAATTTATAAAATCACAACTAATTATCGCACACGTTTCGAACTTCACACAATGAACTAGTCTGAACTGAACTAAATAATGTGGGTAGATTTGATTTTTAGAATTGAATGGATCTGTGTTAGGCCGAGTACTTTTCAATCCACCCTCGTATCAAATTATCTGAACGAGTTCTCAAAGCTACTTTGATGTTTCTATGTTTTAGTTTATAGACATATGATATGTACTATAAATAATTATATATAACTAACTATATATGTATGTATGTACTAAAATAATTCCACTGCAGCCTGGCAAAGTTCACAGACGCGGCGCACAGGGTCTGTGAGAATTTTTTATAATTATTTTACTTAATTATAATAATATATATTTTTGTACGTCTATCAGTAATTATATCTATCTGTATTTTTTTGTATAACATTGTCTTGAAGTGCAATTTGTACAAAGTGTGTAGCAATTCTGTTATGATACTCGTAAGTCGATATAATAATAATAGGTCGGGTAAAAAATTTCTTCGTATTTTGTTTGTATAAAATTGAAGAAAAATCTCTTTAGTTGTACTGTTTGTATCTGCCTGGTTTTAATATCAATAAATATAGGATATTAAGAAAAAAAAATTAAGAAAAAACACTTTCCCGCCATTTTTCAATTGTTTTCTGTCTGCCAAAATTAGTGAATCTAACGAAGAAATTCGATACATTCTGAAGTTTTATTACAAAAAAGGGGAAAATGCAACTCAAGCCGCGAAAAAAAATTGTGACGTTTATGGACCTAATGCAGTGTCAGTAAGAGTAGCACAAATTTAGTTCAAGCGTTTTCATTCCGGGAATTTTGATGTCAAAGATGCAGCTCGCTCTGGTGAAATGTCATACTCATACGGATAAAGTCGATTTAATTTTTTAATTCACAAATGTTTATTATCAATCATTACAGCCATATTACAGCGTATAGTAACCACACATGGCAAGTGAGTTCTTTTATTAGTTGAAGTTGTTATCAAGAAGATACTGCTGCCCATATCTTGGTACAGTTCCTCTGTCGTCTCCTACGACACCCACGGGATGATATGAGGTATTCGATAGAGAATCCACGCCGCCACTACACAGTGTAATTAATTAATTTAAATGCCTAAAATATTTCATTGTAATGCCTGTAAAGTTTACCAACTGATAAGGAATGCAGCATACTGAGACCTTATTGTGTAAACTTACAAGCAAATAAATGCTTGAATAATATTTTATATGGCGTAGCCACGCTGCTATATATTATTGTATTGCATCTTAGTCCTCAAAGGTGACAACGCATATGCATATTGATTCCTAATTGAAGATAGATGTATATGTATATGGATCACGGCAACCACTTACCATCAGGTGGACTGTGTGCTCGTGTGTCACATATTCTATTGATAAAAGTAGCTCGAAAGGTTTATCTCGATCGGGAAGCACCACACTCACACAGAATACCAGCGTGAAATAGTAGCTTAATGCTGCTGTGTTTCTGCCACATTAGTAAAGTAAAAGTAAAAGTAAAGTTACAGCCTATATACGTCCCACTGCTGGCACAGGCCTCTCATTTCTGAGAGGGTTTTAGGCAAGGAAATGTCCGCCGCGCTGCCCCAATGCGTGTTGGTGAACTTCACATGTCTTCGAAATATTTTTTTTTGATTTCAGACATGCAGGTTTCCTCACGATGTTTTCCTTCACCGCCGAGCACGTGGTAAATCAGCACTTAAAATTGCAATGAACAATTTCATTGGTGCCGGCGGGGATCGAGCCCGGATTGCTCGCTGCATTATACAAAACACAAATTTAAAAAAATGATTTGAAGGCTCCTGATGGTAAGTGGCTACTGCAGCCTATGGACACCAGCAACTGCAACCAACTTCAAACAAAGAGGGCTACAAATGTATTTTAATCTCTGATGACTGAGATGGAATGCTTCACAGCCGGCAATTATACTCGCTCTCTGTACCCTCAGACCAAAACATTTGCCAGCAGGAATAGCTGAAAAGAGGGTGGTACCTACCCAAACAGACTTCTAGGCAGAAATGGTATTACCACTTAATTGTTCTCTGTGTCATTACATATACTGAATTTTATGTACAATCAAACAAGAGGTCAAATAAAACAAGAGGTCAACCGAAAGCTTTTACTTTCGAAAGACAGTAAAGTAACAGAGAAGGTACCTATCAGTTACATTGGCTTGATTGTCCAACGGATTACGTAGTGCCATATTAAACAGCCTTTCACTTTTATTGTTTTTGAATGACCAACACTTTTATTGAAATTACCTTCATTTACTTATACATAACATAAGAATATAAAATATTTATTATTATAATAAAAATAAACTAAAACTAAAAACTTAAGTTATTATATTATAGTGTATGTGATATGATATAGTGCCAAGAACGCTAACTGCGTTTCCTCGCTGAATGGCTATACTTACGAACTAGTCCTCTTATCACCAGCGGTGACGACAAGTCGTGGATATACTCGTAGTTTCTTTAAAATCTTTACTGCTTTAACATTGAAACATAATATTATTATATCGTTATAAATAAAATGTTCTTCATAATTTATCCACAACAGTCCATTAAAATCCACAGTTGAACATATGTCTTCTCTTAGACTGCCCCATAAGGGGGATATTTGCGATACTTAAATTAACTTTTTAAATGAGGCCAGATAAATCTCAAAAATCTGAAAATATGCTCTTATTGAATACGTTTGATTCAAATATTAAGATAGCAAAAGTTAAGAAAATTTGCACACGCACACACATCCAAGTAAAACATCCAAGTAAAACAAGATTTTTACCAATTTTACATATAATCTTAATTCAGATTCAGAGAAGTCCATAGATTATGTTATGTCAACTCAATGATGTTATTAGCTTATTAGTTCTTTATGTAAGGTTTTTTATGTTCTCAGTAAGCGAGTGTATACTCTTTTGGGAAATAAAGTTCTTAAGCCGCAAAATATTAGGTCCTTACATATGAAATTAGCGTTTTGTCGTACTGACCACTTTGATCTGAAATATCTCCTCTTTGGTTAAGAATTCCAAATTCAAATTTATAAATTCATTTAGCTGGTACATTTGAGTTTTGAAAACAGTCATTCGTTTGTTTTTTCCTCATTATTTTATTCTTTGGCGTCGCTTATTACCGCACAATGGAAATCATGAAATATCGGTATATTTACGAGTACGAGTTCTACCGTGGCACCAGTGCTGCAGAAACAGCTCGAAGGATTAATGATGTGTACGGCGCTGGTGTCGCAAAAGAAAGCACGGTACGTTTTTGGTTTCAACGTTTTCGTTCTGGAAATTTCGACCTTCAGAACCAACCCCGTGGACGGCCGGAGACCAAAGTGGAAAATGAAGAATTAAAGGCTGTTGTGGAAGCGGATCCATCACAAAGCACTTCAGAGATAGCTGCAGGTTTCGGGGTAAGTGATAAAACTGTATTAATCCACTTGAAGCAAATCGGGAAAGTAAAAAAAACTTGAATGATGGGTACCTCATGAATCGAGTGAATCGAACTTGCAAACACGCGTCGACTGCTGTGTTACTTTGCTCAACCGACACAATAATGAAGGGATTTTAAATCGAATCATTACTTGCGATGAAAAGTGGATACTGTACGATAATCGGAAGCGCTCGTCGCAATGGCTGAACCCTGGAGACCCAGCCAAATCCTGCCCTAAACGAAAATTGACTCAGAAAAAGTTACTTGTGAGTGTTTGGTGGACTAGCGCCGGTGTCGTTCACTACAGCTTTCAAAATCTGGCCAAACGATTACGGCAGATATCTATTGTCAGTAGCTGTACAAGCAGGAAAGAGCTGTATAACTGCTGTATTACAGCTGTTATTTGGTGTGCAAGAAAACTATTACACTACAGATATTGTCTAATAAGTAACTTATAAAGACAAACGTTCTAAATTGGTTTTTGAACGGAATTACAAATGAATATAAAACAAAAAGAAGTTGAATGATGGCGACATTTAATGTACATATATTTAGCATATTAATATTATATTCGAATTCGAGTTGAGTTTTGACGATGATAATTGGTGAATTGGACGTGCAAAATTAGATTTACGTTAAACTTGTATATGTTTTCTAACGAAAAATTGCCGCGCCAGCATAATAACAAAATAATACAAGGACAAAATACTAAATAAAGTAATTAAATATCGGTTGTATAGGTTAGAATAAAAAAATATATTAAATTAATGGATATGATGGCACATTGGGCACAGTGATCATTAGTCAAACTGAAATAATGGTAAAGGCTAAGACTAATGTCTAATATTCCCAAATTTATATTTTTAATTTTGTTTTTATGGGTCTTAAAATGGCGACAATTTGCTAAACAGCCTAAACGCTATTTCGAAGGTCTTATAGTCTTAGTAGCTGTACTGTGTATGTTATGGATTATATAATGCAGTCATTGGTTTTTAATCAGTTCTATAATAGGATATTTTTATTATTTATGCTGTATAGCAGTTTCTTCAACATAACATATAACTCTCTTTAGATATACGTATAAAAGATGAAAAATCTTGTCTTAGGAACAGTGTTGGATAAATTTAATTTAGATTTAACATGGTCTTTTTACTGCACCAAATCTTTTTCTTTTTTTCCACATATTGATAACAAATTAATTTTGTGCACTAGCACAATATAAACACGCAGCGCATGCAAAATGACGATATTCTGTCACTTATACAGATTTAAATTGTACTATGGCTGTTATTTATTTTTTTAGTTTTATACCACTCTCATAGACAGAAGTCATAAAACTACTGTATTTACAAAAGTGTACAATGACACCATAAGAATAAGTTTTAGAAGAGAGTTTGCATACCATTGTCCAGAAATAAGATTTTAGTGATACTATAATAACACTTAGAGTTGTGTAAGCAAGGGACAGCATGCAAAAAAACAGCTTCTATACAACTTTAATAATAAAATCAGATTGAAGTGTTACAAAATACTTAAAGTTGTATACTAGAGATTTCATATTCTGATTAAGAACCCTAAGCTTACTTAGATCCAATAATACAGACTTTATACAGCTTGAGCTGTATAATAACTCATAAACCATTCTTATAAGGATATAACCCCTTTTCAACACTCTTATACGCTTTTAAAAAAACTCGAAGTTCTATGTGGGCTGGTGTATAGATGTTCATAACGCTTGTGTGCTGCTTGGGAGGTGTAGCGTACTTGTATACTCGTATATAGAGGTGGAGTGGTGTAGCGGGTTTCCTTATTATTTACGCCAGTATATTCTATGATACTTACTATCTTACAATACTCTTTGGTAGCGTAGATAACTAAAATATCTGTTTACTTTGCCATAGCAACCGCTGTATTGACAAATCATTTTTCTGACAATTTAACCTAGATAAAAAAAATGCTCAATCACTTTTAAAAACACTATGAAACTACTAAAGTTTCACTTAAGATATCATCCACCCGGAATAATTCTGGAGTATACAAAAAAGGGTATCGTTAAGAGTAAGGATATCGACCTCTTAGAATTGAATTGCAAGTGAGTTTATAATGTATATCCTAACGTATAGTAAAATCCCCCTATCGTTGTCCTAATTTGGAGGCAAACAATTTTTTTTTTATAGGATAGGGTGACAAACGAGCACAGTCCACCTGATGGTAAGTGGTTGCTGTGACCCATAGACATCTACATCTATCTTCAATAAAGAATCAAAATGCAAATGCGTTGTCACCCGTGAGGACTAAGATGTAATGCCTCTTTTCCAGTAAAAAGGGTCTCCGGTTCTCTACACTCACCATACGAAAGACAGCAGCATTAAGCTGCTATTTTACGCTGGTATTCTGTGAGAGTGTGGTCCTTCCCCGGTCGAGCCGACCCATTCGTGCTACAACTATACTACTAATATAGCTGCAGCATGACTCTACCACGTAATTACTCTTTACTTCATAGTTAGATATATACTTTTAAAATAAGGCAGAATTCTGGAAGCCTTCTATAATATAGGAAGGGAACTGCAATATTTGTACTTACGCTCTGTATTATTCCCATTTTCGAAACTTTTTTATATAGAATAAGGGTGACAAACGGACACATAGTCCACCTGATGGTAAGTGGATGCTATGCTCCATAGACATCTATATCTATATCTATATTAAGAATCAAAATACAAAAAGTTAGTCCTCAGGGGTAACAACATATGAAGGAATGCATCGTTACCAGTAAAAAGTGCAATCTTCCACTTTTTTAAATTAAAAGTTTTAAATAAAGCATTTCTAGCCTTTGCTATGAGTATATCATTATATATATAAGGGCATACAATCCGCCTGATGATGAATGCTGTGATCCAAAGACAACTGCATCTAACTTCGAACACACATCAAAATGCAGACGCGTTGCTGCCTCTAAGAACTAGGATGTAATGTTTCGTTACTACTCGTCAATCACTATAAGAAACACAGCGGCATTATGCTGCATTTTCAAGCTGGTATGCCGTGCGAGCTTTGTGCTTCCCAGATCGAGCCGAACTATTCGTATTGCAGCTATAATTTAGCTGCAATGTGGTTCTACCACGTAACTTCTAAGCTATGACCATAGATAGTGATGGATTTATAATAAGGCACACTAAGCACTGGCCTAGGGCATCACCGTAGAGCATCTGTAATTAATTTATTATTGAAAAATTTTAAGTGATATTATGCTACACCAATATAAAATGATTTGCTATAAAAACCTAGGGCACCAAAAAGTTAATTCCGAAGCATGCCACAGATAAAGTAAAGCAATAATTATTTATCATCATCCCCAGTTCAGATGTGAAGCAAATAGCAGATAACCTCCAACAAAAGGAAGCGCTAATAACGGATGAGGTGCGTGAACAGTTGGAGCAGTGCCTGGTGACGCTGAAGAAGAGGATCGAACACGAGGGTCCCACAGGAAAGCGCTTCTACATCTATAAAACTTTAGTCACTCATCTCCTACCACTAACCAATGTGGCTTTTGATAAGGCTGGAAGCAGGTGAGTTTGTTTACTAGTTCTTTACCTTTTCACCTTGTCTCGTAGAACCATTAGATTATTTAAGTTAAGGGCTACGCTAATTCATTGCCCCATTTTGTCTCTAGGGTCTATAAAGGGATATAACATGTGATATATCAAAAACATCCTATCGCTATCTTGTAAATGCCAGTCATAAAATACCGTACCAGAAATTAATAAGAAAATGACTTTCAATAAGTATTATGTAATAATCTATATTTAAGAAAAATCATTCCATTCTATTCTACTCTATTCTATCTTATTCTACCCAGACCAAGAACAGGAGGCAGCGGCAAGAGTACAAAACGTTTGGTACATGCCAAGAGCGTCAATCTACCTCCCAAGGACGGCTGTGTCTTGCCAGTAATGCAATGTCCGGAATTTGCATTTAGAAAAAGCCAAAATTAGGGGATTTTTAGCTGCTAATTAGGTGCCAAGTTTAAAAATTAGATGCTCTAAAATTTTCACCGCAACGAACTGTTGAAATTTGCGTTGCTGGCAAAACGTCCTTAATTTTGGCTTTTTCTAAATGCAAATTCCTGACTTTGCGTTGCTTGCGGATACAACTCCCAAGGACGAGTCGGGCAAATCTTCCCTACAATGTGAGGGATCCATGTCCTTCAGTAATCTCTATAGGCTGACGAAGAATAAGAACAAGGCGATTGTTTAAATTATATCAAAAATTTCCTCCCATCTCCGCTGCATGCATATTTGTCCAGCACGGAGTAAGCCTGCGACATTCGCACATGCTTGCTATCGGGGAATAACGGATCAAAATAAAAATGTAGCCGATGAAGAATCGAATGCCTCTCATCTTATCGAAAAATATTTTAAGGTTATCGTTTAAAAACTCGCACGACAAAATCGTGTCTAAAATACGATATATTATCTAATCTAGTCTTACAAACTACGTGATCTTAGGGCAACCTGGACACGGAGTCATCAATTAACTGTGTTACTCCAAATCAAGAGTAAAGTTATTATTAGTTTGTAAGGTCCCTTTACTGTCTAGGAGTTCACCCCGGGTTGGTACCATCTTCATAACCAAGCAATTACTTCACAAAAAAGCAAACTACGCACCAAGTTTCGAGTTCCGGTGTAAAAAGTGTATAAAGTCACGTTACAGCCTATATACGTTCCCCTGCTGCGTAAATATCTCTCAATTCAAAGAGCGTTATAGAGCAATATGACCACGCTGCTCCTGTGCATGTTGGCGGACTTCATATATCTTCGACTTCGACAGACATATATATATATATATAAATATGTATTTTTTTATTTATATGTATAGATCATTATAATCTTTAAAATAAGGGAACTCAGAGTAAATCGATTTCGATAGCGATACCGTGCGCGCGATCTGTTAATAATTTGTAGCTTTCTGTCTTCCCCGTTGTCATTGTATACGATTAAACAGATTTTGTTAACAATTACGTTTTATTTTATTTCCTAAACAGCCACAAGCGTTACATCGTATGTAAAAAAATTGAAGCTTAAAATTCAAATTCAAAGTTTATTTATCTGTGAATATAGATAATGAAAAAACAGATTTTAGAAACTAATTATGTTCACTGCATTAGGTATATAAATGTTGTCATACATAAATTATAAAAAAAAAAACATTCATGCAATTATAAATGGATTAGTTTTGAATTGTACAATTTGGTCAAATAAAATAATGTCATTGTATGTTTACTGATGCGTCACTTAAATACACCGTTACAGTCTATTAAAATCCGCTGCTGAACATAGGCCTCCCTATAGATTGCCTCATAGGGACGATATTTGCCATAGCTGCCACGCTTGGCAAGCGGGTTGGCAACCGCAGTATTATTTTTATATATATATATATCTTACATATTCTTACACTGCTACTAGCGTTCTCAATTAAAAATGTCTAAATTTTTTTCTCATAAGTACTGAATATTTTCCATGTTTATCTTAAGCCGTTTAAATGGTCAAAGATTTTAATACTTACGACACTGTATTTTATTTTTTACAGAATAAGAGTGACATGCGAGCACACAGTCCACCCGATGGTAAATGGATGCTGTAGCCCATTGACATCTACATCTCTCTCCTATTAAGAATCAAAATGCAGATGCGTTGTCAACCTGAGGGCTAAGATGGAATGCCTCGTTCCCAGTAAAAGGGGTCTCCGGTTCTCTACACTCACGATACGAAACACAGCAGCATTAAGCTGCTATTTTACGCTGGCTATATTCCGTTAAAGCGTGGTCCTGCCCCGGTTGACCCGACACAATCGTGCTGCAACAATAATATAGCTGCAGCGTGGCTCTACCACGTATATATTCGACCGGTTTGCCAGAATCATCAACGTATATGACATATGTATATAATGTATATTCCAGATGCATCACGGGCAGCTACGATCGCACGTGCAAAGTGTGGGACGTGGAGACTGGCGGCGAGTTAAAAACATTATCTGGACACCAGAACGTCGTTTACTCCGTCGGATTCAATTATCCCATCTGGTAATTATTGTTATGACGTATCGTCAGCAAATTAACTAATTGTTTGACTTTTTTTATAGGGTGACAAACGAGCACACAGTCCACCTGATGGTAAATGGTTGCGGTGGCCCATAGACATCTACATCTATCCTCAATTACGAATCAAAATACAGATGCGTTGTCACCCGTGAGGACTAAGATGGAATGCCTGGTTTCTGCGAGAGCGTGGTCCTTCCCAGGTCGAGCCAACCCATTCGTGCTACAACTATACTACTAATATAGCTGCAGCATGGCTCTACCACGTACAAAAATTTATATACTAAAGTTTTTTAATTAGGTAACGTGTTTATAATTATATACGAACAGCATTCTTGTAAGAGGCAGCATAACATGAACCGTAATCCGTTTACCATCATCCGATAGATAGTAAGTGGATGCTATGTGGACTGTGTGCTCGGTTATCTTTGAAAAAAACCTAATAAAATCAAAAAAGGCTAGTGCAGCCCGTGGAAAGTTGCAAAGATTTATTGTCACCTCTAAAACATAGTATTAATAACTAATAACCTGTTCTTATAAACTCCCTATACTCTTCATACCAAAACATAGCGGCATAAATAAAATATAAGCTAACCTATATCTAACCAGAGGGATTCATAGATCAAAAAAACTAAAACAATACGAATTGATCAATGAGCTGTGAAGAGCACAATGAAAGTACAAGTTCAAGGTCACGAAATAATTGTATTACCATTGGTCCTTTTAAGCCTGCGAAATTCCAGATTATTCAAATGAAATGGAAACGAATTTAAAAAAATGGTTAAATTTATGTACACATATCATCATCATCATTATCATTACAGCATTTTGATAAAAGTCCATGCTGAACATAGGCCTCCTCCGTATCCGCCTCGGGATCGTCTTGGGATGTTTGCTTTAGTGGCCTACACCGCCCTAAGTAGATGGCTTTGCAACCGCTGTATTATATTTTCAAGTTATTATTAGTAAAACGCTAGTGCCCATCTACTGGTTTGTACATATTATAGTACGTGTGTAGATTATAGCTAATAATAATAATAATAATAAATTTATTGCCTCTAAAACACACAGTTACATTCGCGTTAAAACAAAAGAACATTATAATTATTTGAGACAAAAGGAGACGGCTCAGCTTTGTCTGTAACGAGATACAGATCTCATACAGAGCTGTTTTTCAGCCGCTCCCTCCTCCCTGAGGTGTTGTGCGGGAGTCCAAAGTAGCAGGCTCCCCATTTACCTGACTTATACTTTTAAACAACGTACAAAGTAATTAAATATGATAAAATCGCAAATGCAAAAAAAAAGATTAAAAAACGTTAAAGACAAAATAAAAACACGGGAAATAGAACATATAAAATAAACTTTCCTTTCTTTGAACTGTTATGTGTGTGTGTGTGTGTGTGTGTGTGTGTGTGTGTGTGTGTGTGTATATCCTTATTAGTTTTTGACAAAAAGTCCGTAAATGTAAAAACTTAACATAGGGATGTTTCAAATTCTCTGCAGCGAGTTGTCTTTTTAACAGAGCCAATTTATATTTGGCTTTGAAGCAATCTATTGACATTTTCTTTCTCATGGGTGGAGGGAGGTCATTCCAAATTCTCGCTGCAGTGAATTTGAAACAACTCCTATATCTTGCTGTTTTGTGTGCGGGTGTACGAAGGAGCATTTGTGTGAGAACGAATACTTCGACAGGAAATATCTTTGATCCAGGTGAGTTTTTCGAAAAGGTATTCTGGCTTTTTGTTCCAAATTACCTTTTGGACTATCGAAGCATAGTGTAATTCTCTCCTGGCGCCCATATTGAGTATGCCTTTTTTATTTAAGTATGGGGTTATAAATTGTCTTCTTGGTACATTACAACAGTATCGAACACATGCATTTTGTACTCTCTGTATTGCTCTTTCGGTATTAGCTACCAATTTAGGGCCAAAGACTGAGCTGCAGTAGCTCAATTGTGATAACACCAATGAGTCACACAAGAGAAAGCGTAGGTCCTCTTTAATATACGGTCTTATTTTGTATAAAGTTTTAAGTTTAAAGTACGAACTTCTTATCTTGTTATTGATGTGTTCTACAAATTTTGCTCTCCGTCTAGTATAAGCCCTAAATTACGAGCGGATCTTACTTGTGTCAAGGTTTCATCTTCTATTTTAATAGTATCCTCGCTGTCTAAAATAGTTTTATTTGGTTTTTGTGCCCAAAGCTAGTACTTGTGATTTAGTTGCGTTTAATACTAGAGAATTTTTTTGGGACCAGGTTTGGATATTATGGAGATCCTCATTTATTCTGTTTATTGCCTCTTTAACATCCCTGGGGTCAAAAGAATAATACAGCTGGGTGTCGTCTGCGTATAAATGGTATTTACAGTGTTTTATTTGCTTAGGCAGGTCTGCTGTGTACAGAGAGAACAAAATAGGACTGAGTAAGGAGCCTTGGGGTACTCCTCTTACAATTTTCCGTAGAGAGGAGAATTTCTTGCCACCATTGCATCCATCTGTTACCACAATTTGTTCTCTGTTGGATAGGAATAACTGAAACCATCTACATGTGTCTTTAGAAAGCCATAGTGCTCTAATTTATTTAAGAGGATTTCAGGTTGTAGACAGTCAAATGCCCGCGTGTAATCCAACAGCACCATAATACTGCTCAATCCCATATCGGAGGCCTCTGTTAGATCGTCAGTGACATTTAAGAGGGCAGTTTCCGTGCCATGCCCTTTTCTGAACCCTGATTGAAACTTTGGTAGGGGGTTATTCGTTTCTAAGTAATTTAGCAATAAAATAAAGAATGTACTGGTTTCGATCGACTTGTTTACTATAAATGTAATAATAGGGAGAGTTACAGGTAAAGTTAATTTGAGCATTTCAATATTTAAGTCATCGTGCCCTGCGGCTTATGTTTTTATTTTATTGATAATCTTACTGATTTCTATTTCATTTGTCGGGTTTAGGTCGAATAGGGTATCGTGTGAGCATTCGTTAAATACTTTATAACCTTGTTTGAGTTCTGGTTTGTCACATGGCGGCAAGTCTAGAAAATAGTCATTAATAATATTCGGGTCATTGAGATGGTGTGGAATTGTATTTAATGAGTAGAGAGAATTGTAGTTATTAATACCTGTAATCCCCGAGGGCATTCTTCAAGGAGCAGCAAGCTACTCAGACCACGTTTAGACAAAAATAAAATTGGGTTTAGAAGGGGAATTGCGAAAGAAGTAATAGGTGGCCTACACAATCACAAATCCAAAATCTCATTAGTCTCGTCTTTTGACATACTAGGCAAGTTACACAGTTGGCACATTTTTTTTCTTTATCGAAAATATTAGCAATAATATTAACATTACTAATATTCCCTTTAACCACTCCTGCCCGGCTAGCATGGGCGGGGGACAAAAATTTTGTCCCCCGATTATATCCACTGACAAGAGATAAAATTATTTTGTTATGTCAAACGGGGAGAAGTATATCCCCGTTTGAGATAACGAGTAGACATATATCCCCCGACCGTAGCATGGAGCCAAATGAAATAAAAAAATTATGCTTTTTTGACATTTGGAAGGGACAATTTTATCCTAGTTCATTGGACGTGGGTTGAAGTTTATATTCATACAAAAAAATCTATCTAAGTGTAAGTCTATCTCCCATTTTATCTACTGTGGATGTTATATCCACCGGTGTGCCCATGCTCTAAGGGTGGATAAAACTAAGCGAGGGGATAAACATTTTCACCTTTCCCCGGGGATAAAATTGTCTCCTGCCCATGCTAGCCCTACAGGTATGCTTGTGTTAGAAGTGGTTTACGACGGTAGTCGAATGGTGAACCCACGACCTTTAGAATTCACGGTCAGCACCCTACCATTAGATTACTGTCGCTTTTTTCGTTATAAGTTCCACTTAAACATGGGACCTAAAAGTCCCAGACCAATTTGGGATATACATACGTACCGGTCAAACAAATAATTAGAAGCGTGTTGAAAAGAGCTCCACCACCCAGTACGTTATTTGTAAAACATAAACATAAACATAAACAGTCACGCCTGTCACCCAGAGGGTAGGCAGAGACTACGGACTTCCACTGGCACGATCCTAGATTAATATCAAACAACGCGCATCGTGACAAAACTCACGATACAATCCACAACATCTGGACTCTTGGCGGTACACCACTTCGCGATTTACTGGGAGTTTTCTTCCTCGCACGACTTCTTTGTGGAATCGTTTACCACCGGCGATTTTTCCGGACCGTTAAGCCTTTGGGGCATTCAAGAAACAAGTGTACAACTTTTTAAAAGACTTAGACTTTTTAAAGAACTTTTTTAATGACCGTGTTTTATAGCAATTGTTTGGGGGAAGCCTATCTTCAACAGTGGACTTCTCAAGGACTGTTACGACGGTAATGATTAACTTTGATAAAATTACTTGCCAAATTTCTCCTCAGCAACCTGGTGGTTACGGGTTCGTTCGACAAGTCGGCGAGGATCTGGCGCGTGGATACGGGAGAGTGTGTTTCTACGCTTTGGGGACACAGCGCTGAGATCGTCGCCGCCCAGTTCGCCCCTAGAGGTGGTCATGTAGCCACCGCTTCCATGGACCACACGGCAAAACTCTACGATGCTCTTACAGGTAACACTGGATTTCTTTAGGTACCTGCTACCGCAGAGAAAGTTTACTTCTTCTTTATCAACCCAAGTCCACTGCTGGACATGACCCTCTACTGTTGTAGGGAGAATTTGCCTTAATTGTCACACTTGGCAGGCGGTTTGACGATAGCAGTGCCATACGTGTCACACCTTTGACCTTGTTGCCATCGCTAGTATGGATATTGGTATCTGGCGTACACTATATGGTTACACTGCCATCTTTCGAACACCTGTCGAAAGCTATAAAATTTTGCTGGCATTTCCCATAGTTACCTCTCACGTAATAAATTTTATACGTGGAAGACCCATGCTGCAACTATATAGTTGAAGCACGAATGGGAGACTCGAACAGAGAACCGGTCTCGCGGAATACCAACGTAATGCTGCTGTGTTTCGCATTGTGAGTGTAGAGAACCGGAGACCATTTTTCTGGAAACGAGGCATGCTATTCTAGTCCTCAGGGTTGACAACGCGTCTGCATTTTGATTCTTCCTCTTCACTTACCATCAGTTGGACTGTGTGCTCGCTTGTCACCCTTATTATATTTTTAAAAAAAAGTTGAAATTTGAGCTATCAAACACCCGTACCCAAGAACCAACAGGTTCCCAATAAAAAATCGTTAAAATTTTATCATTATCCGTAGGTACGGAGGTACACACGTACATTGGTCACAGCGCCGAAGTCATCGCGCTCCAGTTCGACCCCACTGAAGGCCAGCGCCTTATCACCGGATCGTTCGACTGCACGATATGTATGTGGGATACCAGGGTCAAAGAGTAAGTAACATGTTCGCTGCCATCTGCCGGAAGCCATAAGATTTCTGGCAGTTCCCATTTTCCGTTTTTTTATATGTATATTATACAAAAAATGTTTAAGCAGTTTTGCTCATATTAAAAAGCAAGGCGTTATAATAATAAATGAATACAGAAATAAATAAATAAATACAACTTTATTGCACACCTACAAAAATTACAAATTACAATTGTACAATGGGCGACCTTATTATGTGTTCCTTAGGCGCGTTGCGGTCCTGTCTGGTCACACGGCAGAAATATCTAACGCCCAGTACAACTGGGACAGCTCGCTAGTGGGTTCAGCTTCGTTAGACGGCAGCGCGAAGCTCTGGGACACGAGGGAGCGCACCTGCATCGCCACTGTAACTGCAGGCGCAGCCGAGGTCAAGCGTCATTTATTGATTTTTATAGAATAAGGGTGACAAAAGCCCATAGACATCCTCGATTAAGAGTCAAAATGCAGATGCGTTGTCAACCTTAAGGACTAAGATGGAATGTTTTCGGTGAAAAGGGTCTCCGGTTCTCTACACTCCCCATACGAAACAGCAGCTATATACTGCTATTTTTTATGGTACTCTGTGAAAACGTGTGACAATGCATCTGGAGAGTCCTATACTTAAATTAGTTGCAGGTTGCAGGTTCTTTGTGCTGTAGTAGACACTTCCCAAAGGTGAACCGGGAGTTCATTTGTCACTAAGGCTTTATATAAAAAAAAACTAATTGTACGGATTTTAATATAATCATCGTCATCATTGTAGCCCTTCACAAGTTCACTGCTGAACATAAGCTTTCGCCAAAGAATGCCACAAAACATCTGCATCTATCGACATACTGCATGTCTTACCAGGTCGTCACTCCATCTCTTGGAGGGTCACCCTACACTTCTACGTCTATCCGCCCTACGCTTATCAGTACGAGGCTGACACTCGAGAAAAATTTTTCCCCGTCGATTGTCCGTTCTTCGGGCTATATTGTCGGCCCATTGCCACTTCAGCTTAATGATCTGTTGGGCTATGTCGGTTACTCTGGTTCTACTGCGGATATCCTCATCACGAAGTCTTTCACGCAGGGAAACTTCGACCATAGCTCCGATAGGTTGCGCTATGGTCAAGCTATCAACTCATGCAATATAACAAATTTTAGGGGTTCTTTCGCGTTTAATTTTAACTTTATTAATTGCAGACGTTTCGGGCACTTTGCATTTGCAGCACCCATGGTCACAGAGGGGACTGAGTGTTTGATGCCCTGATGCCATAGTTGCTGTAAAAAAAAGTAAAATTAGTTTTATTTCATGTGTAATATTCGCGTAAATGTAATCAATCACTATCAATTCATTAATATTTAAACTGTAAAATGTCTGATCGTCGGTCTAAATCTCTCAGTAAGTGGCGCGATGAGATGTCGGTATGAATCTCATCGCGCCACTTACTGGAAAAGCCAGAACAATGTTATATATATCGGGCCAAAACTGCTTACTGGCCAATATCTCAGATGTCGGTTTTTTCCTATCCATTGGTAAACTATAGATAATAGTGACTTTCAATAAGTATTTTCTATAATCTATATTGAATAAAAAATTGTAAGTCATTTAACACTTCTTACGTTTACGCAAACTCTACACATTTAAATAAAACTAAATTTTCGCGTATATTGATTTATTTTATATTCCCGACGTTTCAAGTACTTTACAGCACCCATGGTCACGGGGGGGACTGACGTGTTCGAAGTTTCAATGACATATACATAGTTAACCACGGCTACTTTCAGATTAAAATCTTGCGTAGATCGGACCAATGACCAAAAAATTTATAATTTTAATTTGAAGGTATATCATTTTAAAATTTCAACAATATTCTTGTAATCTAAGTATATCGAATAAAAATGACTCTATTCTATTCTATTCATATAGGTGTTAGACGTGTGCTTTGACTGGGCGGGGCGACGACTTGCCACGGCTGGCAGCGATGGCACCGCACGAGTGTACGAGGCTCTCGCCGACTGCGGAGAACTGGCCACCATGCAAGGACATCGGGAAGAAGTCTCCAAGGTTGAACCAATAATATACGTGGTAGAGCCACGCTGCAGCTATATTATGGTTGCACCGGGGTAGGACCACGCGCTCACAGAATACCAGCGTAAAATATGCTTTTGCTATTGATGCTTACTGTGTTTCCTATGGTGAGTGTTGAGAACCGGAGACCCTTTTTACTGGAAATGAGACATTCCGTCTTAGTTCTGATCTTAGTCCTTAGTAACAACGCATCCGCATTTTGATTCTTAGTCGAGAATAAAAAAATGTAGATGTCTATGGGCCACAGCATCCACTTGCCATCAGGTGGACTGTGTGCTCGTTTGTCATTCTTAATATATTATTCTATAAAAAAGTACTTATCACTAAAAAATTGGTTGCCTGTAAAGTCGGTATACGGGCGAAAGTTTTACGTGACAACGCTTTTATGTCTGTCTCCCTCGCTCTTAGGCGGGCTAACCATGCCCGAGTGGAAGGGACGCGTGCCTCACTCGCTCTCATTGTGAGCGCATAACGTGAGCGGGCGTAACGCAGTTTCTTGAAGTGTCACCCGGCAAACCAATTTATAAGACGTTGTCACGTCAATAAGAAATATTATTAGGTATTGAACTACATACAAATTGCATACGAATAAATTTAAATATAATTATGTAATACAAGTGGTAAAAAAAATTGTACAAACGACTTCAATATCATTATAATTTGTTGATTTTTTTTAAAACCTCTCGACCGATTTCGATAAAATTTAAATGTAATCACCTGGGAAGTATACTCTTTGAAAAAAAAAAGAATTTTCCAAATCGGTTCAGGCGTCTCTGAGTAATCGGTGAACATACATAAAAAAGGTTCCGACGAATTGAGAGCCTCCTCCTTTTTGAAGTCGTTTGAAAATGTTTGAAAATTGTATATAGGTGTGTATGTTACACATAATATATCTACTCATGAAATCTATACAAATAAATAAAATTGAAGCGTCTGTTTGTAATAACAAAATAACAGCTTGTTACTAAATGCATATCAAAAGTATATACGGTACTTATAACAAAAACACAATTTTTTAATTTTTTCTCTGTCTGTTTGTTCCGGCTAATGTCCGAAATGGCTAGATCGATTTTAACGTTCACTGGCAGATAGCTGATGTTATAAGGAGTAACTTAGGCTACTATTATTTTAGAAAATAATTAGAATTCCGCGCAAAATAATTAAAACCCATGAAATCAATCGTAAAAATTACACGCGGGTGAAGTCGCGGGGAACAGCTAGCATAAAACAAATTAGTTAAACGCGATAAAATCCTTAAAACTAGTTTCATTAAAACAATGTCTAGTAAATCCTTTATTTAACGCGGGCAAAGTCGCGGGGGCAGCTAGTGCTTTAATAAGTCGATGTCTATATTAATACAGAAAGTGTGTACCTAAACGGGCTAAATGATTTTAGTGAAAAGATGTGAGCTACCCTCAATTACTCTTTTAAATTGACAAACGAACTTACAGTCCACCTGATGGTAAGTGGCTACTGCAGTCCATGGACACCTTCTGGCAAGTTTAAACAAGGAGGCTACAGATGCGTTGTCACCTCTGAGGACTAAGATGGAATGCCTCGCTGCCTGTAATTATATTGGTTCACAATACACTCCAGACCGGAGCACAGCAGTGCCCTGCTATTTTGCGGCAGAAACAGTTAAGGATGGTAACTACCCAGACGATATTATAGGCAGGCAAAGAGTCATCTAAAAGTCCAGCCTAAAGAAGTTTTACTTCAAAAACTAAGGCTCTAGTCTCTAGGTTGGTTACGCGGTAATGATTTTTTACTGCCGGCCGCTTCCGCTGTAGGGACGATTTGTCAAAAACGCCACGCTAGGGTTGGCGATCGCTCTACCACACTTTTTGAACCTTTAACACTGCTCTCCATCACTTTTTTTTGTGCATAACCATAATAAAATAAAACATTAAAAAATTAAGGCTAAAGCTTAGAATTAAATTGTAGGTATCAATATAAATATTTGGTACACAGTAACAAAATATTGAAAATTAAAATTAATCTCGATAAAAATGTAATTTTATGTTATTTTGATATAATCAGATTAAAAACTTTCGCAGCCGGTAGGATTCGAACCTACGCTCCCAGAGGAATCTGATTTCGAGTCAGACGCCTTAACCACTCGGCCACGACTGCCTGTAGAGGTTAAGGCTTTAATTCTTATAACAATGGCCGGGTGCAAAATATTAAGCTAATTAACCAAAATGTCAGAAATAAATTAACTTAATTTAGTAAAAGCACAGAATACAGAATAATACAGGCATTAAAAGCTATATTTTGTAAAATTTTAATTCCAAAAATATTTTTTTAGGAACGAGGCACACTAGCATGCGACTCACCTGATGGTAAGTGATCACCGCCGCCCATGAACATCTGCAATACTGGAGGAATCAAATATTCGTTGCCCATCAGCAGTTTGTTAGAATGGAGGCTATTTATTGAAGGTCCCTAAGTAGTATCAGTTCGGAAAACCGTTGTGTGCCATGTGGTAAATAATTCCTCGTAAAATGCACGGTAGTGGACTGCAAACCATCTAAATGATGTGGATAGAATTGAGAGTTCTGTCACGGTGTAATATGGTGGAAAAGTATTAATCCTAAATTTATTGGAGCTCAATGACTACTCAATGACTCAGGGTATCATACAAATTAATGTACAAGCATTTCAAATTTTTTCAAATAGATTCAGCCTTGTTGTGGAAGTGACAAATGACATATATACGTGGTAGAGCCATGCTGCAACTATATTAATAGTATAGTTGTAGCACGAATGGGTCGGCTCGACCGGGAAGGACCACGCTCTCACAGAATACCAGCGTAAAATAGCAGCAATGCTGCTGTGTTTCGTATGGTGAGTGTAGAGAACCGGAGACCCTTTTACTGGAAAAAGGCATTCCATCTTAGTCCTCACAACACAGGCTGACAACGCATCTGCATTTTAATTCGCAAACGAAGATAGATGTAGATGTCTATGGGCCACAACAACCACTTACCATCAGGTGAACTGTGTGCTCGTTTGTCACCTAATTCTATAAAAAACATAGAGTATAAAATATTTATCTTTTCAGAAAACTTTTTAAGCAGTCGGGTTTTCAATTACTGTTTTAACCATTGGACTTGTTTATGGGGAAATTTTAAAGTATTTACCAAAGTAACTCGCCTTCTTGGTTAAGGTTTTATGTAACATCATATTCCTGTTCATTATATGAGTCACACTTGTATTCGTGACATCTATGTTGAAATATCTTATTATATGTTCACGTCATCTGCGGTAATATGTTTTATATTGCATCATCGATTTTAAACGATTGATAGTTGATTCTAAGCATCGATGATTATTGTTTCATAACCATCATTACACCAATACACAAGTCCACTGTGATCCAAAGCCACTTGTATCCATCGACTTTCTGCAACTCTTACCAGATCGTCACGCCATCTAATGGCGGGCCGCAATACACTTTGCTCGCCAGTGCGTGGCTGCCGGTTATTGATTCTACCGATACGGCTGGGCCATTGTCACTTCAAATTGTCGTTCATCTAATACAAATAAATAAAATTGAAGTGTCTGTTTGTAATGTCAAAATAACAGCTTTTACTAAATGCATATGAAAGTATATACGGTACTTATAACCTGTTTGTTCCGGCTAATCTCCGAAACGGCTGGACCGATTTCGACGGGACTTTCACTGGCAGATAGCTGATGTTATAAGGAGTAACTTAGGCTACTTATATTTTTTTAATTAGGGTTCCGTGTAACATAATTAAAACCCTAAATTATACACGGGCGAAGTCGCAGGGAACAGCTAGTATGTAATATTATATTTACTGCCTCATTGATCTAGTGGTCATAAGCGCGGCTGCTGATCGTGAGCTTCCGGTTGGAATCCCGGGTCGGAAAAAATAAGTGAGTTTTCTACCTAGAAATTTACAGTATCAACCCGGAGTCAGGAAGTTGGCGGTGTCTCACCCTGTGCTTCGGAAAGCAAGTAAAGCCGTTGGTCCTGCGCCTGATCCTCTCCAGCCGTGTCGGATTGGCATCCCATCGAACTATGAGAGCGAGTGAATAAAGCGCGCATGTGCACATACACTCGTGCAATGTAATCTTGTCCTCCATCCTGGAAAATACTAGACTAATCTCATGCCTTCATATAGATAGCGTGCACATAGATCTCGTGTCATATGCTATATGAAGAATAAAAGTTTGGTGACGGGCAGCAGCGTCAATGATACGAAACAATCCGTCTGGCCAATGTGGCGATAATAACAAATCCATTCTACACCGAATGAGGTTAACGTCCAGCTTTGGACTGTTACGTGGTAAATGGTAATAAAAAATAAGGAAAGAGAAAAGAAATTGGTAATTAGCGGTGTAAGTGAATACCTTACGATATTTCATCCAGTGGGTGTCGTAAGAGAAAAGAATCAACTATGGAAAATGCCAGAAAGAAATTATAGGCTACCTAAAGATGGCGGTATAACGTTCTCTCTCTTTCTCATCTTCCGTCTCTTCTCATCTCGCTTACGTCAGACGCAAAATATCCGGCCACGTAAACAACGGGGACGGGCTCAGCAACATCAAACTGAAGAGACGGTTAGTACCTACTGCGATCGTGAAGCCAAGCATAACGAGGGGACAGTCATGTCCATCAGTGGACTTTATGAGCTGATGATGGTCATGAAAAGGAAGATTTTTATAAATACTCTATACAAATAAATAAAATTGAAGTGTCTGATTGTAATATCAAAATAACAGCTTTTATTAAATACATATGAAAATATATACGGTACTAATAAGAGCAAAACAATTTTTAACATTTTGTCTGTCTGTCTGTCTGTTTGTTCCGGCTAATCTCCAAAATGGCTGTACCGATTTTGACGGGACTTTCACTGGCCGATAGTTGATGTTATAAGGAGTAACTTATGCTACTTTATTTTAGAAAAAGGAATTAGGGTTCCGCGCATAAAAATTAAAACCCATGAAATCTAATCGCAATAAATTCCACGCGGGCGAAGTCGCGGGAACAGGTAGTAATTAATAGTATCAGGCGTTACTTCGCGGAAATCCATTATATTAAAGATGTTAAAAATTAATTAGCTAAGATCCGCGTTACCGGTACAGCCTATTAAAGTCCACTGTTAAACATAGGCCTTCCCATAGATTGCCTTATAGGGGATATTTGCCATAGTTGCCACGGCAAGCGAATTGACAACCGCAGTTTTATTTTTTATTTTAGTCATTAGGAAGACGCTGCTGCCCATCTCCTGATTTGTTTCCTTTGACACCCACTGGATGACATGGGGTAGTGGATATTCTTACAACGCTACTACTAATATCTGCGTAATAAAATAAAAAGAATGTGTCAAACTAGGTAAAGTTTGAAGAGCAACCCCGCCCTCCCTCAATTGATAGCACTATCTCCGTCACCGCTCATCCTAAAACCACTACTCGCAACACCACTATACTGTACTAGGAAAACACACCACCGGTGAGATACTCTGCGTTGGCCGACCGCTAAGTAAGTAAGTCTTAGCTCAGCCACCGCAGTTTTTATAAATATATATTCAATTATCGGAATTGTTGATATCCAGGTCTGCTTCAGTCCAGCTGGTGGGTGTCTACTACTGCTTCCGCTGACAAGACTGCGAGAATCTGGAACGCTTCTACTGGTAACTGTGTACAAGTGAGTTTTAAGGCTTTACAGTATAGCACCTTGTAAAAAGGCTTATTGTGAAATCCTAATGGTCTTCTTCAGTCTTACAGCAGCTACATGCGTACGCTGAGAGTTAAGAGAACCAAAAACCATTTTTACTTATATTTACAGACCGAATTTCGGTCACAGTGGCCAGTCTCCACGGAGGCTAGCCACCAGCGCAGGACAGGATTATAGTGCCCGTGTATGCGCAAGCACAGGTGCACTCTCTATTCCCTCACTCTCATAGTCCGATGGGACGGCAAACCGATACGACCGGAGAGAGATCAGGCGCAGGACCAACGGCTTTACGTGCTTTCCGAGGCACGGGGGTGAGACTTCGCCAACTTGCTGACTCCGGGCAGCTACTGAGAATTTCTTTATGGAAAAGCTCAATAACTGATTTTTTTGGCCCGACCTCATGATTAGCAGTCGCACTACTACAACCACTAGACCAATGAGGCAGCCATCATAAATTACATGCTTTAATTCCTCCGTCCCCTTTCCACCATCGGACAACAAGGCGGTTGTGCGATGCAACCCCTTTGTGTTCATATTCCACGCATTAAAACCAAACGGTTTGCTTCGACTTTCGTAATGCGTACAACAAAGGAGTGGAATAATTTGCCGGCGTCTGTCTTTCCGTCCGAATACAATTAATCTATGCGTCTTAGAGGCTATAGTGAATAGGCTTTTGTTACGCTAAGATAGTGCGATTTATCATCTAGGGCTTCATCACCATTTACCACCAGATGGGAATGTGGTCAAGCACCGGCTTATAATAAGTTAAAAACATGGTATTTTATTTTAGTCCTCAGGGGTAACAATGCATCAGATAGATGTAGGTGTCTATGGGCCACATCACCCACTTACCATCAGGTAGACTGTGCGCTCGCATGTCACCTCTAAAAAAGATATAACATGCGGGTCTGTTGACTGCATTCGCTGACAAGAGGGAACGACACAATATAAGGTTCTATTAAAATCTAGAACCTTATATTGTGTCGTTCCTATCATTAACAATAAATATAATTTCCATAACCCTAGGTGCTGTCCGGTCACCAGGGCGAGATATTCTCGTGCGCGTTCTCTTACGCCGGTGACACCATCGTCACCGCGTCCAAGGACAATACCTGCAGAATCTGGAGATGACTCGACTGGTGGCTACCGCTGGAGAGAGATTCCCAACTAAATTTTTAAAACTTTTAATTTGAAGATTTACTCTTTTATTTTAAAATAAAAAGTTCATATGAGTTGCAGAAGTTTATCTATAATCAAAAGTTTTTCCCTACATATTGTACTTACGCGCGTTATACGGTAATTAATTTAATAAACCAAAATTAATTCGTATAAATAAACCTTAATTATCTGACATTTTTGGCATTTTAGAACAATGTATATAGATAGCATAGGCACACAGCGACAGTAAACAAGTTCACACATTTACACTTCCTATCGTAGATATGCACAGGAAGTTATGACACAAATCAACCATATTTATTGCAAATTTACAATAAAATATATGTAGGGTAACCTACGGGACCTTATTACTAAGCCTCCGCTGTACGTCCGTCTGTCTGTCAGCGGGCTGTATCTCATGATCCGTAATAGGTAGATAGTTGAAATGTTCACAGAATGTGTATTTCTGTTGCCACTATAACAATAAATAATAAAAATAAAAATTAATTATAAATTATAGGATGCTCCCTACTAGAAACATGTGATGGTACGGAACACTTCATGCGCGAGTCCGACTCGCACTTGGCCGGTTTTTTATTATTTTGAGTTGTTATCAGGAAGATGCTGCTGCCCATCACCTGTTTCAATTTTCCTCTGTCATCTCTTACGACATCCACGGGACGACATGGGGTAGTGGATTTCTTGGTGGCATAAGAGAACCCAATATCCCAAATTATTCCGTGGGTGTCGCTAGACCTGGCACCAAAGTATAAAAACAAATTTAAGTATTTCAAAATCCGAAAACCGGAGAAGTTATGAGACTATGAAAATTTTAATTATCTGTATGATACTAGCTGACCCACAAGACTTTATCATCATCATCATCACCTTTACAGCCTATGACAAGTCCACAGCTGAAAAGGATCTCCCCAAGTAATGCCCAAGAAATGTCCTGGGCCACCATCAACTTCATGCAAGTCTTACCAGATCGTCACTCCATCTAGTGGTAAGCCACCTTACACTTCGCTTACGGTTTGAGGCTGTCACTCGACAACCTTTCTTCCCCATTGGTCGATTCTTCGAGATATATGGCCGACCCATTGTCACTTCAGCCAACTGATCCAGCTGTGCTCGCATGAAATTTTAGTAAAAGCAAACGTATTCCAATATTTTTTCAAATTTAAGTACATTTAACGAAGAAAATATATTTACAAGAAATACTCGCTTAATATTATACTAAACCACTACTAATTTAATTTTTAAGTATTATATCAAACAAAAATTTTTGAATTTTAAAAATACAATGATACAATTTAAAATATTTCACAAAATATAAATGACTTTATGGTGGGATGATGAGGTACGGATGGAAGTAGAAGCAAAGAAGAGAGCATGGCTAGATTTACTAGCAACCAAGGCTAGTTATTCTAGCGGTATGAATGATGATATTGAAAGAAAAAAGGCAGTCTTTAGACATCTAAATAAGAGAGTAAAAGAAGTAGTTGAAAGGAAAAAGCAAGAAAGAACGAAGAAGAATGATAGAAGAATATCGGATAACTTCCAGGCAAATATTAAAATGTTCTGGAAACTCGTAAGAACTGCCAGGGGACATTCAAAACAGCCTAGAATGGATGCTATACGAGACCAGAATGGCTGTATTCTGAATGACGAAGTGTCGAGTTTAAGGAGATGGAAGGAATACTTTGAAAGCGTGTTTATGAGTGAGGAGACGTTTGAATTAAATGAAATAGAAATTCTGAAAGAAGAGGAAAGAGATAGAGAGATAAGTATAGATGAAATAATGAAAGCAATGAAAAGTATGAAAGCAGGTAAGGCAGCCGGATATGATAGAGTATCACTCGAAATGCTAAGGGCTGGAGAGGAAGTGGTGGCAGACCTGCTGTACACTTTGTTTAATTTGTGTTGGGAACTTAAGCGGTACCGGAGACTGGTGCAAAGCCGTGATAGTCCCACTATATAAAGGAAAAGGATCGCAGCAGGACTGTAAAACTACCGTGGTATCAGTCTTCTTAGCATTGTGGGAAAAACTGTATGCTAAGGTACTAATTGAAAGAGTTATGAAAGATACTGATGGAAAAATTTGGGATGTGCAAGCGGATTTAGAAAGGAATGGGATGTACGGATCAGGTCTTTTCCATGCGCATGATCATGAGTAGTTTTTTGGCCAAAACCAAAAGGTTTTTGTGCGTTCGTGGACTTGGAAAAGGCTTATGACAGAGTGGACAGGGATGTGTTATGGCAAACACTGAACTCATTTGGGTTGAGCGCTGGGTTGATACAGGCATTGAAGTCTCTGTATAGGGACTCCAGTGCTTGTGTCAGGATCAACGGGGCCTACTCGGACTGGTTTGGCATCCATAAAGGGGTCAGACAGGGCTGTGTGGCTTCCCCGTGGCTGTTCAACCTATTTATGGACAGTTGTTTGGAAAATTTGAAAGTTGAAGAATGCGGGTTAAGAATGGGTGAGTTAACCGTCAAATGCCTTTTGTACGCCGATGATCAAGTCATACTCGCGTCGTCGGCGGCCGAGTTGCAAATGATGGTTACATTAATGAACAGTTCATTAAAAGAAAGGGAATGAAAGTGAACGCAAGTAAGACGAAAGTTATGGTTTTTGAAAGAGAAGAAAGTAAAACAATATGTGAAATAAGAATAGAAGGGGAATTGGTCGAGCAAGTAGATGAGTTTGTGTATTTGGGATGTGTATTTAGCAGGGATGGTAGGTATGATAAAGATATAGAACGACGAGTGAACGCAGGAAATAAAGTAAATGGGGCTCTACACTCTGTTGTGGAAAGTCAGAATGTGTCCAAAAAGGCACGTATGGCAATTCACAATGCTGTGTTAGTCCCTACTTTAATGTATGGTAGTGAAAGTTGGGTGTGGCAGAAGAAGCACGAGAGTAGAATAAATGCTGTAGAAATGCGGTCATTAAGGAGTATGTTAGGGCTGAATCTGAATGACAGAGTGAGAAATTGTGTGATAAGAGAAGAGTGTGGTTTGCAAGATGATGTTGTGACCAGGATTAAAAAGGAATGCTTCGGTGGTTTGGTCATGTAGAAAGAATGAATGAGGAAAGAGTGACAAAGCAAATTTATGTGGCAGAGGTGAACGGCAGAGTCGGGACCAAATTGGCGATATATTGAAAATGGGCCAAATTAAGAGTACCCTTAACCGACGAGCGTGTATGCGTAGGTATATGGATGTGGAGGAGGCGAGAGAGGTGTGTCAGGATCGTGCCAAATGGAAGTCCATAGTCTCTGCCTACCCCTCTGGGTGACAGGCGTGAGTGTTTATGTAAATGACACTAGTTGTTACCCGCGGCTTCGCCCGCATGGTCACTGGGAAATTAACTATCCATTGCTTTTGAATTGAAAGAAAACTGAGTTTTATAGATTTGTCAGAGATGCAGCTATTAAAAGGAAACTGAGCAAAATTGATTCGTCAGCCTATTTAAATGTTTTGAAACGCAGCGTATAGGAAAGCATGAAAATAGCCTGTTTATTGCAAATGGAAATGGGATATTTTTTAATTAAAGGAAACTGAGCATAATTAGCCGTCAGGGATGCAGACTTTGAAAAGAAACTGAGCTAAATTGATTCGTCAGAGATGCAGTTTTCTGAATTGAAAGGAAACTGAGCCAAATAAAAGATCCGTCAGAGATGCAGCCTTTTGAGTTGAAAGGAAACTGAGCTTAATAGGTCCGTCAGAGGTGCAGCATTTGGAATTGAAAAGAAACTGAGCTAAATAGGAAATTTTGAATTGAAAGGGAAGATCTGTGGGAATTCTGATTAATTGATTGTGGGAAAAAAACTAACTGAACACTATTTTAAGACGCTACTGTACACAATGTTATATGTTTTTCTATTCGGGGAAAGAATGTGGAGATTCTGGGCATTTGACACACGCGAACATGCTACATACAGCTGACCATGAGAGAAGCACGGTTTTTCTAAGTTGACCCCCGCTACCTGTAACGTTTGCCCTTGCGCTTTATTAATTGTCATTGCAAAACTGAGCTTAATAGGAACTGCAACCTTTGAATTGAAAAGGAAGATCTGTGGGAATTATAGGGATCCGTGGTATAATAACAGTTTCACCTTTTCCTACGCCTGTCAAAATTGTAGCACCGATTATGTTCCGTCCAAGATGTGTCATACGCAGCCTTGTCCCGTTACATAACCGAGGAGCATCTAAATTTCGCATTAGCATGACTGGGACGCCTAATTTTAATTGAAGCTTATGTGAGGGCACACCTGACAACTCTAGAGAATTTAGAAACTCTACGGGATATGAAGTACTCTGTTCTGTGTCCATAACTGTGTCTACTGACAAATACTCTGTTATTTCTCCTGCTACTTCGCTTAATATATCTGAATTTATTTTGTTAACGCTCTCATTTTTGGTGCAATAATCGCCCTTTCACATAACCATTTGTCTTCATGCATGTTGTTCGTTAAATCTGAATAAACGCTCGCAATTAATTCGGAATGACTCTGTACTAAATTACAAAATCTCTCGTCAATTTAACGCAGCCTTCAGCATCCGTTTCCAACCGCCCATCGCCAATTTTTAATAGTGTGTCAGCATAGTTTCCAGCATTGATATCATTATACAAATGCACTCTCATATTCGTAGTTAAACTGAACTTTGTCACCTTGTTCCATAAAATAGACGACTTGAGGCATGCTTTAATTTCATCTGCAGGTGTGCCTTTTGAATGACAGGTAAAGTTTGGCGAAAGTCACCAGTCAGTAAAACCACCATTCCTCCCATTACATCGGTATTGCTGCGCAAATCCTGGAGCGTTCGATTTAGTGCTCTACAGCTTTTTATGCGACATTGTACTTTCGTCCCACACTAAAAGTTTGCATTGTCGTAGCATTATACCTCGTGCACTATTTTGCTAAAGTTGCAGATCGGCGATTCTTCCTGGGCTAGATTTAGAGGAGTTTTAAAACAGAATGCGCAGTGCGGCCCCGCTTAGCAGCGTGGCGGCTATACGGAGGAAGCTACGGCCACAGCAATGTTTTTATCTTTCCGTACTTGCGCTAATAATAAATTTAACAAAATGTCTTACCAGTTCCTCCAGGGCATCTAAAAGAAAAGTGCACCATTTCCAGATTCAATTTGTCCTAATACTTTGTCAAAACTCGTTTTTGTTCGGGAAGCAAGGGTACAAATTCGGCTACTTGCTGCTGCAAAGCTGGTATATCTTAGTTTGTTTCACGTATAATTTCATCACTTAGTTCATTTTCGGTTGTTCGCTGAGGGCTTATCATTCCAAAGTCGCTTAATTTTTTGCCTACCATTGCCATTACTTTATCTTCAATTTTTCCAAGTGCTTCATTATAAATGTGTTCATTGTATGTCATGTTCGCGTGTGTCTGCTGTAACCTTCTTAAAATATCTTCCGCCATGTACTCTTTATATTTGTCCCACAATTTATGTGCATTAGATAGCCCGCAAGATGATATGAGAGTTGCATAAAGATCCCTAATTTTGGCTGGTGACTGGCACTGCACAGCTTCCTCCATGGTTTCATCCCAGTGATTATCGTTTTCTAAAAGATGCAGAGCTTCACATGCTTCTATAAGTTGCGCATTCCTGACCGTTGACAGTTTTAAGGTCTTTATATCCTGTAGGACCCCGAACATGGTGCAGCAGCAATCGTAAACAGAAACATTCAAAATTAGTAACATGGACGATATACACACGACCAAGGGCATCTGATGACTTTACCCCAGGCCAATTTGCAACAGGCGCGCCTTGAATACAGCGTTTCACTCCTTCCTAGATGTGTTCCAAGTATAATATGGGGACTTCAGAATATAACAACGTTTTTGCAAAGGGTCAGTTTGACAAAGTTGAAACAAGGCTGTTAGTGTAGCGGTGATGCAATTCTTTCTTGGAAATTTCTTTCGGTGAAATATACACGCTCTCCATTTTCTAAGTGCACAGCAAGGTGAGTAACTGTTGGGTGCCTTTCGTGTAAAGGGAAGCCAAGGAGACGCCACGCTGCCTCGTTACTGCTGATATAACGCCCTGCTTGAAAGGTCTGTACTTTATTAACTGGATTTGCCTCACCTTCACTCCTGAGATTAAATATTGCTTGGTCGCTTCCTTTATTTATGTACTTACAGATATACTTGATTGCGCGGACAGAGCTACATGCTTCTACATTAATGTGGGCATTAAACATTTTACATAGAATGGGCGAATACGGGACAATCCAGCTGTTACCTAAGGTTTCGAACGCTCCAGAGCGAGATTTGATTGTAACTTTCCTGTCACCATCTTCAGGAGCTCTGCGTCTGTATAAAGGGTAGCCATTGTCATTATGCACTGTTTCTTTTAATAGCTGTTTAGGGAATTTCTTTGTACATTTTCCTTCTTTCATACATGGTGATATTGAATTTCGTGCTCCACATGGACCGTGAATTATATTTCGGACGATGGTATCATACAATTCTTTATCTTGCTCAGGATCCGGAATCTCGGCGCTTATTATGTCGTCTATTTGGCTGGGCCGCAACTTCTTTGAGCCATATTAGAATGTGGGCATGCGGTAATCCTCTTTTGCCATTCAATTGAATACATGAAACACTGCACCTCTCCGAAAATTTTCCTTTGTTAATTACATACATTAATTTTTGTACTTTTAATCTAAATACTCTAGCAACTAAATCGTGTCTGTCAGTACTTTTTGGTCCGGCATTAGCTCCTCAGTTATTTCTTTCCATGTGGGATTGCAAGTAAAATTAACAAAAGATCAGGTCTTCCGTAAGTTCGTACATAGGCGAATGCGTCTTGTGTGTACTCATGTAGGTAGCAGGGACTGTTAACGAATGATGAGGGCAGAATTACCATTTTACCTAAATCTCTGGGGTTTACATTGGCGTCGCTAGAAACTGCATCTTTAAATGTATATAATTCTCAACGCGCAGCTTTTTGATTTAAAGATATATAACGGAGACGTTCACTTTCTACCTTCACATACATGTCTACCAAAATTGATGAAATAATTGTCTACACCGGGCTAAGAGGTTAAAATCCTTTTCTCGCAACATCATATGATACGCATAACAATCCATACATGATACTTTTTGTTCGGAGTAGGCTCCTTTGTGACCGGGTTAATGAGTGGAATTTGAAAATGATTACCCTCTTGTCCTTTGCAATAAATCAATGGGTATTGCAGAGCATCATAAAACTTATGTGTATTGGCTACCCGTTGCAACGTATCATCACGTGCTCGCAAGACAATGTCTCGTGAAGAAAATTGATCACCACTAATTACGGCTGCTATTTCGTTTATCAAAGGTGCATTGTAGCGCCTTTCATGCTCTCCTCGAGGGGTCCGATCTGCGTGAATGACGACTTTATAATCCTCTTCAGGTAGGTTTTCTAAAGCAGTTTTAAATATTTTGACTAAAATGTTACGTTCATGCAAGAATCTTTGAATTTTGAACACTGTGTCTCTCTCAACTCCCTGGATAAATTGGCAGCGACGGTCTACCTCAATTTCTTCGTCACCCATAAAATATACTTGTAAAAATTTATGCTGTTCGTTTTCAGCTGGAAAAGTGAACCTATTCTATGATGAATTTGCCCTTGCACCGTAAATGTAGGCGAAAATCCCGGAATTATTATTTCCCGGTCAACTCGAAGGACGTCATTTGAAAGCATGAGTTATATTTCGGATCCTGTTTAAAAGCGCCGTGACTCATTAGCATCATATAAAAGAGAGTTTTCAAGGTTCTTCTGGTTCCCCAAGTAACGGAAGAGACACTTTGCCATTGAACAGCACATGCCTGCGGTCTCATCTTTCCATTTTAAAGCGCTGCAAAATCGACACGCCTTGTCCATCAGTCCGATAACAACTAACCTGTGATTTTTATAATCAATCAACGGATCATAATTGAATGCTGCGTCATTAAAACCGACCAATTGTTTCTTTTAAAATTTTGTCGACGTTCAGCTTGAGCTGTGCATTTGCATCTCTTCGCGCCTGTGTCTGTTCTGGTGTTTCAGATGCCCTTATAGTAGATTGACGTTCAGCTTGCTCAATGAGTCTGTGTTGAGTTTCATCAGGTGTTTCCGCGGCTCTTAAGGCGGCCTGACGTTCCGCTTGTTCGAATAGTCTTTGCTGACTTTGAGCAGGTGTTTCAGTAGCTCTTAAAGTAGATTGACGCTCTGCCTGTTCAAGACGCCTTTGCTGACTTTGATCAGGTGTTTCAGTAGCTCTTAAAGTAGCTTGACGCTCTACCTGTTCAAGACGCCTTGCTGACTTTGAGCAGGTGTTTCAGTAGCTCTTAAAGTAGCTTGACGCTCTGCCTGTTCAAGACGCCTTCGCTGACTTTGAGAAGGTGTTTCAGAAGCTCTTAAAGTAGCTTGACGCTCTGCCTGTTCAAGACGCCTTCCTGACTTTGAGAAGGTGTTTCGGAAGCTCTTAAAGCAGCCTGACGCTCTGTCTATTCAAGACGCCTTTGCTGACGTTGAAAAGGTGTCTCAGATGCTCTAAAAGCAGCCTGACGCTCTGCTTGTTCTTGCCTTCTCAGTTCAACATCTTCTAAAGATTCTAGCGATCGAGCTAATCTTTTCGCTTGTCTTGAGAAGATACTTGAAAGGCTGGACTTACGTTTGCGAGGCATTATGAAGTAAGAAAAACCTATTTATAAAAAACGTTAAAATACCTAAAGGAATTAAATTTCCTTTTAAATATTTTTAAAAGCAAATTAAAATATCTAAAAGGAATAAATATTCCTTTCAAATATTTTTAAATCAAAACAACAAAACCAATTCAAGACACAACACGAATCCGAAAACGATAGCCAAAAAAATTGAATCAACTTAAACCAAATCACAAAACTAATCGCAGAAAACCGAAATCGAAAGCAGTAGTCAATATAAATATAACCAACGAAAAAGAAGTAAGTGTATAGGTACCGTATACTATCTATACTATTAATATTCCTTTGAAATATTGTTAAACAACCTAAAACAACGAAAACCAATTCACGATTCTAAATAAACAAAATCCAAAATCAAAGCTAGAGTCTAAATATGTATAAAGGAATACCAACCAAATCAACAAAACCGATCCAAGAAAATACACAAATCCGAAAATGAAAGCCAATATAAATCCATTCAACCTTAACCAAATCACAAAGCAAATAACAAACAACCGAAATCGAAAGCAGGTAGTCGAATAAGCTACGAAATAGAAACAATTTAAGCGTATACGTACCGTATGCACTATAAGTTGACGCGCGGCTCAACGGCGGGAGTTAAGTACATGTCAGGAAACATTTCGTTACCGCGTTTTAAAAACCTAGTAACGACATCTAGCGGAATCAATTTAAACTATGTATACGTTAGTTAATAAGAACTCTCAAAAAATATTTTTCTTATATTTTCTTATACAATTTTTCTTATTGTAATACCGATTCATTCATAACCACATATAAGAACTGTATTCATTTCCGTTCAATAAATATTACTAAGGCTTATTAATAAGGCTTACTAAGAACTGTTTCTACCATTGTTAAGTAATAGTTAAGGGTGAAAACGTGACAGGTGGTGATAGTATTTCTGATCCATACTTATAATCACGCCTGTAACCCTTGCGGGGCAGAGCATCAACGGATTACTTAATATCGTCTGCGAGGTTATCGCCTATTCTGTTAATTACGATGCACCAAAGTGTTTGAAGAAAATCAGCTGGTGAATTTTTGTTTTTATCGCTCTCTTCCGGTCCTGCGTGGAAAAATACAGATCCATACATTTTTTATCTTAATTTTGGTAAAAGACATAATAATCCAGATATTCTGACCTTCTGTGTTCGTCCATCGTACCGTTGTCCGTCTTGTAGAATCACGGTGGCGCCACCTAGCTGAATTTAATTTTGCAACATATTCGATTTTCCCACGGAATGATATGTTTTCCGCTGAAAAAAGTAGCCTATTGAATTAAACTACTTTTACGGATTATATCGCGTTTAATTAACTTATTTTATTAATTCCCGACGTTTCGGGTGCTTTACAGCACCCATGGTCACGGGGACTGAGGTGATTGACGTCCCAATGTCAAAGTTAATCCAGGATACCTTCAGCTTTTTTAATTATTAATTTTGGTCCGATCTACGCAGAATGAACTAACTGTGTCTTGAAGTCTTGCAGTGGTATGCTTGGGTTTAGTTTAATTTTATTAATTACAGGATCCCAAGCAGGTGGTAGTACCAGCCTCCTCTCTATTGAAATTAGGATGTTTTTAATTTCAATAGCCTCACGTATCATCCTTGGCAGGAATCGATGTTCTTTCGCGAATCTGTGGTTTATCAAATCTAATGTAATGGCGGGGCCGTCTAGGATATGATCACAAACTGCAGACTTCCGGAACGTTGGTGCTTCACGTCAGCTATGTGTTCTTTACGCGGGTTTAATAGATCGTTTGTTTGCCCTATATATGAGAGACCACATTCACAATCAAGCTTGTACACTCCTGCATCTTGTAGAGAATATTGCACTTGACGGATGGTAAGAACTGATTAATCTTCTTCGGTGGCTTGAAGAATGTTCTTATAAACTCGCTTCAAGATGTAGCCAATCTTGTCTGTGACACCTCTGACATGGTAGTACAGCAGGCACACGCTCGACTGTGGCCGGCTTCACTCGGTCACTGTGAAGCTTGTTGTCGTGCAGAACCTGCTTGACGTGCTGAAGCTCGGCGGCCAGGTGTTTGCTGTCACAGATCCCTCGTGCTCTCTGTAACAAAGATTTGCCCACGGTAGCCAACGGTGGGCAAATCCAGGCCACAGTCGAGCGTGTGCCTGCTGTACTACCATATGTCAGAGGTGTCACAGACAAGATTGGCTACATCTTGAAGCGAGCTTCTATAAGAACATTCTTCAAGCCGCCGAAGAAGATTAGTCAGTTCTTACCATCCGTCAAGTGCAATATTCCTCTACAAGATGCAGGAGTGTACAAGCTTGATTGTGAATGTGGTCTCTCATATATAGGGCAAACAAAACGATCTATTAAAACCCACGTAAAAGAACACATAGCTGACGTGAAGCACCAACGTTCCGGGAAGTCTGCAGTTTGTGATCATATCCTAGACAGCCCTCGCTATTACATTAGATTTGATAAACCACAGATTCGCGCGAAAGAACATCGATTCCTGCCAAGGATGATACGTGAGGCTATTGAAATTAAAAACATCCTAATTTCAATAGAGAGGAGGCTGGTACTACCACCTGCTTGGGATCCTGTAATTAATAAAATTAAAACTAAACCCAAGCATACCACTGCAAGACTTCAAGACACAGTTAGTTCATTCTGCGTAGATCGGACCAAAATTAATAATTAAAAAAAGCTGAAGGTATCCTGATTAACTTTGACATTGGGACGTCAATCAGTCCCCGTGACCATGGTGCTGTAAAGCACCCGAAACGTCGGGAATTAATAAAATAAGTTAATTAAACGCGATATAATCCGTTAAAGTAGTTTAATTCAATGTGTAATGTTCGCGTAAATATAAGAAATCATTAAAGTAGCCTATGTCACTCTACAGCCACCGAACTATCCCCATACAAAAATCATGCCATGCCGACGCTCTGTTGCGACGTGAAAGAAGGACAAACAAACAAACAAACACACTTTCGCATTTATAATACTCGTATTAGTATGGATTCCCGACTTTTCAAGTACTTTACAGCACCCATGGTCACGGGGGACTGAGGTGTTCGAAGTTTCAATGACATACATAGTTAACCACGGCTACTTTCAGATTAAAATCTTGCGTAGATCGGACCAATGACCAAAAATGAAGGTATATCATTTTAAAATTTCAACAATATTCTTGTAATCTAAGTATATCGAATAAAAATGATTCTATTCTATTCTATTCTTATAGGTGTTAGACGTGTGCTTTGACTGGGCGGGGCGACGACTTGCCACGGCTGGCAGCGATGGCACCGCACGAGTGTACGAGGCTCTCGCCGACTGCGGAGAACTGGCCACCATGCAAGGACATCGGGAAGAAGTCTCCAAGGTTGAACCAATAATATACGTGGTAGAGCCACGCTGCAGCTATATTATGGTTGCACCGGGTAGGACCACGCGCTCACAGAATACCAGCGTAAAATATGCTTTTGCTATTGATGCTTACTGTGTTTCCTATGGTGAGTGTTGAGAACCGGAGACCCTTTTTACTGGAAATGAGACATTCCGTCTTAGTTCTGATCTTAGTCCTTAGTAACAACGCATCCGCATTTTGATTCTTAGTCGAGAATAAAAAAATGTAGATGTCTATGGGCCACAGCATCCACTTGCCATCAGGTGGACTGTGTGCTCGTTTGTCATTCTTAATATATTATTCTATAAAAAAGTACTTATCACTAAAATAAGAAATATTATTATGTATTGAACTACATAAAAAATTGCATACGAATAAATTTTAATATAATTATGTAATACAAGTGGTAATTTTAAAATTTTGTACAAACGACTTCAATATGATTATAATTTGTTGATTTTTTTTAAAACCTCTCGACCGATTTCGATAAAATTTAAATGTAATCACCTGGGAAGTATACTCTTTGAAAAAAAAAAGAATTTTCCAAATCGGTTCAGGCGTCTCTGAGTAATCGGTGAACATACATAAAAAAAAGGTTCCGACGAATTGAGAACCTCCTCTTTTTTTGAAGTCGTTTGAGAAATGTTTGAAAATTGTATAGGTGTGTATGTTACACATAATATATCTACTCATGAAATCTATACAAATAAATAAAATTGAAGCGTCTGTTTGTAATAACAAAATAACAGCTTGTTACTAAATGCATATCAAAAGTATATACGGTACTTATAACAAAAACACAATTTTTTTAATTTTTGTTATAAGTACCGTATAACAAAAAGTTTAAACAAAGAAGGCTACAGATGCGTTGTCACCTCTGAGGACTAAGATGGAATGCCTCGCTGCCTGTAATTATATTGGTTCACAATACACTCCAGACCGGAGCACAGCAGTGCCCTGCTATTTGGCGGCAGAAACAGTTAAGGATGGCAACTACCCAGACGATATTATAGGCGGGAAAAGATTCATCTAAAAGTCCAGCCTAAAGAAGTTTTACTTCAAAAACTAAGGCTCTAGTCTGTAGATTGGTTACGCGGTAATGATTTTTTACTGCCGCTGTAGGGACGATTTATCAAAAACGCCACGCTAGGGTTGGCGATCGCTCTACCACACTTTTTGAACCTTTAACACTGCTCTAAATCACTTTTTTTTGTGCATAACCATAATAAAATAAAACATTAAAAAATTAAGGCTAAAGCTTAGAATTAAATTGTAGGTATCAATATAAATATTTGGTACACAGTAACAAAATATTGAAAATTAAAATTAATCTCGATAAAAATGTAATTTTATGTTATTTTGATATAATCAGATTAAAAAAGTTTCGCAGCCGGTAGGATTCGAACCTACGCTCCCAGAGGGAATCTGATTTCGAGTCAGACGCCTTAACCACTCGGCCACGACTGCCTGTAGTGTTCAAGGCTTTAATTGCTTATAACAATGGCCCGGGTGAAAAATATTAAGCTTATTAACCAAAAATATCAGAAATAAATTAACTTAATTTAGTAAAAGCACAGCATACAGAATAGTAGAGACATTAAAAGCTATATTTTGTAAAATTTTAATTCCAAAAATGTTTTTTTAGGGACGGGGCACACTAGCATGCGACTCACCTGATGGTAAGTGATCACCGCCGCCCATGAACATCTGCAACACCGGAGGAAACACATATTCGTTGCCCATCACAGTTTGTTAGAATGGAGGCTATTTATTGAAGGTCCCTAACTAGTATCAGTTCGGAAAAACCGTTGTGTGCCATGTGGCAAATAATTCCTCGTAAAATGCACGGTAGTGGACTGCAAACCATCTAAATGATGTGGATAGTATTGAGAGTTCTGTCACGGTGTAATATGGTGGAAAAGCATTAATCCTAAATTTATTGGAGCTCTACAAATGTACAAGCATTTAAACATTTTTTCAAATAGATTCAGCCTTGTTGTGGAAGTGACATATGACATAGAGTATAAAATATTTATCTTTTCAGAAAACCTTTTAAGCAGTCGGGTTTTTCAATTACTGTTTTAACAATTGGACTTGTTTATGGGGAAATTTTAAAAGTATTTACCAAAGTAACTCGCCTTCTTGGTTAAGGTTTTATGTAACATCATATTCCTGTTCATTATATGAGTCACACTTGTATTCGTGACATCTATGTTGAAATATCTTATTATATGTTCACGTCATCTGCGGTAATATGTTTTACATATTGCATCGTCGATTTAAATGATATTTGATTCTAAGCATCGATGATTATCGTTTCATAACCATCGTTCACCCATTCACAAGTCCACTGTGATCCAAAGCCACTTGTATCCATCGACTTTCTGCAACTCTTACGTTGATCGTCACGCCATCTAATGGCAGGCCGCAATACACTTTGCTCGCCAGTGCGTGGCTGCCGGTTATCGATTCTACCGATACGGCTGGGCCATTGTCACTTCAAATTGTCGTTTGAATAAATAAAATTGAAGTGTCTGTTTCTAATGTCAAAGTAACAGCTTTTTACTAAATGCATATGAAAGTATATACGGTACTTATAACAAAAACCTGTTTGTTCCGGCTAATCTCCCAAACGGCTGGACCGATTTCGACGGGACTTTCACTGGCAGATAGCTGATGTTATAAGGAGTAACTTAGGCTACTTATATATTTTTTTAAACTAAGGTTCCGCGTAACATAATTAAAACCCTAAATTACACGCGGGCGAAGTCGCGGGGAACAGCTAGTATGTAATATTATATTTACTGCCTCATTGATCTAGTGGTCATAAGCGCGGCTGCTGATCGTGAGCTTCCGGTGTCGAATCCCGGGCCGGGAAAAAAATCAGTGAGTTTTTCTACCTAGAAATTAACAGTATCAATCCGGAGTCAGGAAGTTGGCGCTGTTTCACCCTCTTGTCTCGGAAAGCACGTATAGCCGTTGGTCCTACGGCTAATCTCTCTCCAGTCGTATCGGATCGGCGTCCCATTGAACTATGAGAGCGAGTGAATAAAGCGCGCATGTGCACATACACTCGTGCAATGTAATCTTGTCCTCCATCCTGGAAAATACTAGACTAATCTCATGCCTTCATTTAGATAGCATACACATAGATCTCGTGTCATATGCTATATGAAGAATAAAAGTTTGGTGACGGGCAGCAGCGTCAATGATACGAAACAATCCGTCTGGCCAATGTGGCGATAATAACAAATCCATTCTACACCGGATGAGGTTAACGTCCAGCTTTGGACTGTTACGTGGTAAATGGTAATAAAAAAATAAGGAAAGAGAAAAAGAAATTGGTAATTAGAGGTGTAAGTGAATACCTTACGACATTTCATCCCGTGGGTGTCGTAAGAGAAAAGAATCAACTATGGAAAATGCCAGCAAGAAATTATAGGCTACCTAAAGATGGCGGTATAACGTTCTCTCTCTTTCTCATCTTCCGTCTCTTCTCATCTCGCTTACGTCAGACGCAAAATATCCGGCCACGTAAACACCGGGGACGGAATCAGCAGCATCAAACTTAAGAGACGGTTAGTACCTACTGCGATCGTGAAGCCAAGCGTAACGAGGGGACAGTCATGTCCATCAGTGGACTTTATGAGCTGATGATGGTCTTGAAGAGGAACATTTTTTATAAATACTCTATACAAATAAATAAAATAGAAGTGTCTGTTTGTAATGTCAAAATAACAGCTTTTTATTAAATGCATATGAAAATATATACGGTACTAATAAGAGCAAAACAATTTTTAACATTTTTGTCTGTCTGTCGGTCTGTTTGTTCCGGCTAATCTCCAAAATGGCAGGAACGATTTTGACGGGACTTTCACTGGCAGATAGCTGATGTTATAAGCAGTAACTTATGCTACTTTTATTTTAGAAAAAGGAATTAGGGTTCCGCGCATAAAAATTAAAACCCATGAAATCTAATCGCGATAAATTCCACGCGGGTAGTATCAGGCGTTACTTCGCGGAAATCCATTATATTAAAGATGTTAAAAATTAATTAGCTAAGATCTGCGTTACCGGTACAGCCTATTAAAGTCCACTGTTAAACATAGGCCTTCCCCATAGATTGCCTTATAGGGGGGATATTTGCCATAGTTGCCACGGCAAGCGAATTGACAACCGCGGTTTTATTTTTTTATTTTAGTCATTAGGAAGACGCTGCTGCCCATCTCCTGATTTTTTTCCCTTTGTCACCTCTTATGACACCCACTGGATGACATGGGGTAGTGGATATTCTTACAACGCTACTACTAATATCAGCGTAATAAAATAAAAAAAGAATGTGTCAAACTAGGTAAAGTTTGAAGAGCAACCCCCGCCCTCCCTCAATTGATAGCACTATCTCCGCCACCGCTCATCCCAAAACCACTACTCGCAACACCACTATACTCGTACTAGGAAAAACACACCACCGGTGAAGTATACTCTGCGTTGGCCGACCGCTAAGTAAGTAAGTCTTAGCGCTCAGCCACCGCAGTCTTTTTTTATAAATATATATTCAATTATCGGAATTGTTGATATCCAGGTCTGCTTCAGTCCAGCTGGTGGGTGTCTACTTACTGCTTCCGCTGACAAGACTGCGAGAATCTGGAACGCTTCTACTGGTAACTGTGTACAAGTGAGTTTTAAGGCTTTACAGTATAGCACCTTGTAAAAAGGCTTATTGTGAAATCCTAATGGTCTTCTTCAGTCTTACAGCAGCTACATGCGTACGCTGAGAGTTAAGAGAACCAAAAACCATTTTTACTTATATTTACAGACCGAATTTCGGTCACAGCGGCCAGCCTCAACGGAGGCTAGCCATCAGCGCAGGACAGGATTATAGTGCCCAAGTGTATGCGCAAGCACAGGTGCACTCTCTATTCCCTCACTCTCATAGTCCGATGGGACGGCAAACCGATACGACCGGAGAGAGATCAGGCGCAGGACCAACGGCTTTACGTGCTTTCCGAGGCACGGGGGTGAGACTTCGCCAACTTGCTGACTCCGGGCAGCTACTGAGAATTTCTTTATGGAAAAGCTCAATAACTGATTTTTTTGGCCCGACCTCATGATTAGCAGTCGCACTACTACAACCACTAGACCAATGAGGCAGCCATCATAAATTACATGCTTTAATTCCTCCGTCCCCTTTCCACCATCGGACAACAAGGCGGTTGTGCGATGCAACCCCTTTGTGTTCATATTCCACGCATTAAAACCAAACGGTTTGCTTCGACTTTCGTAATGCGTACAACAAAGGAGTGGAATAATTTGCCGGCGTCTGTCTTTCCGTCCGAATACAATTAATCTATGCGTCTTAGAGGCTATAGTGAATAGGCTTTTGTTACGCTAAGATAGTGCGATTTATCATCTAGGGCTTCATCACCATTTACCACCAGATGGGAATGTGGTCAAGCACCGGCTTATTAAAAGTAAAAAAAATATGGTATTTTATTTTAGTCCTCAGGGGTAACAATGCATCAGATAGATGTAGGTGTCTATGGGCCACATCACCCACTTACCATCAGGTAGACTGTGCGCTCGCATGTCACCTCTAAAAAAAATATAACATGCGGGTCTGTTGACTGCATTCGCTGACAAGAGGGAACGACACAATATAAGGTTCTATTAAAATCTAGAATCTTATATTGTGTCGTTCCCTCTATCATAAACAATAAATATAATTTCCATAATCCCTAGGTGCTGTCCGGTCACCAGGGCGAGATATTCTCGTGCGCGTTCTCTTACGCCGGTGACACCATCGTCACCGCGTCCAAGGACAACACCTGCAGAATCTGGAGATGACTCGACTGGTGGCTACCGCTGGAGAGAGATTCCCAATTGAATTTTTAAGACTTTTTAATTTGAAGATTTACTCTTTTTTATTTTAAAATAAAAAGTTCATATGAGTTGTGCAGAAGTTTATCTACAATCAAAAGTTTTTCCCCTGCATATTGTACTTACGCGTATACGGTAATTAACTTAATAAACCAAAATTAATTCGTTTAAATAAACCTTAATTATCTGACATTTTTGGCATTTTAGAACAATGTATATAGATAGCATAGGCACACAGCGACAGTAAACAAGTTCACACATTTACACTTCCTATCGTAGGTATGCACAGGAAGTTATGACACAAATCAACCATATTTATTGCAAGTTTACAATAAAATATATGTAGGGTAACCTACGGGACCCTATTACTAAGCCTCCGCTGTACGTCCGTCTGTCTGTCAGCGGGCTGTATCTCATGATCCGTAATAGGTAGATAGTTGAAATGTTCATATTGTCACTATAACAATAAATAATAAAAATAAAAATAAATTAAAAATTAAAGGATGCTCCCCTACTAGAAACATGTGATGGTACGGAACACTTCATGCGCGAGTCCGACTCGCACTTGGCCGGTTTTTTATTATTTTGAGTTGTTATCAGGAACATGCTTCTGTCCATCACCTGTTTCAATTTTCCTCTGTCGCCTCTTACGACACCCACGGGACGATATGGGGTAGTGGATTTCTTGGCGGCATAAGAGAACCCAATATCTCAAATTATTCCGTGGGTGTCGCTAGACCTGGCACCAAAGCATTAAGTATTTTAAAATCCGAAAACCGGAGAAGCTATGAGACTATGAAAATTTTTAATTATCTGTATGATACTAGCTGACCCACAAGACTTCATCATCATCATCATCTTTACAGCCTATGACAAGTCCACAGCTGAAAAAAGATCTCCCCCAAGTAATGCCCAAGAAATGTCCTGGGCCACCATCAACTTCATGCACGTCTTACCAGATCGTCACTCCATCTAGTGGTAAACCACCTTACACTTCGCTTACCGGTTTGAGGCTGTCACTCGAGAACCTTTCTTCCCCATTGGTCGATTCTTCGAGATATATGGCCGACCCATTGCCACTTCAGCCAACTGATCCAGCTGTGCTCGCATGAAATTTTAGTAAAAGCAAACGTATTCCAATATTTTTTTCCAATTAAAGTACATTTAACGAAGAAAATATATTTACAAGAAATACTCGCTTAATATTATTCTAAACCACTACTAATTTAATTTTTAAGTATTATATAAAACAAAAAATTTTTGCATTTTAAAAATACAATGATACAATATATTTCACAAAATATAAATGACATTGTTCTGCGTCCATACAATGTTCGCCTAAGAACCAACAGTGAAAAAAAATACCTTTTTAAGTCCGAAATTACACATAATTGTATGTAAGAACAATAACTCCTGACGGACACTTCTGAAAACATATATATTAGCAGTCATCATAGAGATTTTGAGGTTATGTTTTATTTTTATTTATTGCTAATGTAAGCAGTTCAGTCTTAGCCTAGCATTTATACGGTAAATAAAACTCAGGTTGTGATTAGGTATTTATTTTATTCATACCATATAAATACAACTTATATACTCTCATTTATTTTTGTTACTCCGTGAGTAATGAAAAGTTAAAGTCCGTGATTCAAGCAAGGTAGGTCGCTAAAGAAGGGTATCGATATAGGTAATAGGGTATATATCGTTGTTCAAGCCGAGTCGTAATTTATAAAAACTTATCGCATAACAAACTAACTGCACAGTGCACTTAGATTTCGAAAACATTTGCAGAAATGTATTTTTTCAAACGAAACGAAAACGAAAACGATCGCACGTCTGACGTCAGTGTTGCCAACTGCTAGCTTTACCCAGTTGCTAGATTTTTTTTTTTGGAGTTTATGGCCTGGTATCTAGACCTTTAGGCCAAGTCTTAGGTATTTTTATTCGGTTTATTATAATTTCCCAAATGTTTATTTATCCTTCATAGCTTCTATCCTACAATGCTTCACAATAAGTAGATGCGTCACATTGTGCAGCCCTTGGGAGATTTTGACGGCAGCTTGAGTCAGCAAACAGCTGACAGTTGGCGACGGTATCTCAAGGCGCCTAAGCAGATAGACACCTTATCTTGAGAATCACATCACCATCAGAGCACTTGTTTCACCGTTTCCACTAATAGTTCACATGCGCAAACACTTAATACACAAAATCACACCACTTTTACATATCAAAATCCACTTCAAACCATTATTCAAACAATAATACAGGAGCAGCAAACCGCCGCCGATCAAGTTCCCGCCAAAACTCCCACCCAGTTGCTAGACATTTTTCAAAATGTTGCTAGATTGCCAGTTTTTTTACCCCAAAAAGTTGCTAGAAGTAGCTAAATGTTACAGTAGGTAGCTAGATTACAATAAAATGTAATCTAGCTACCTACTAATGTCAATTTGTGACAATCATTTTTAATTTCTAACAAGAGAGTTAAAAATGTCTTGTGTACTGTCACGAGCAATAATATGTAAACAACATAGGACTATATTATATAATATTTATTGTCGACTTTTGTGGCACAGATAGTTTTATTTTGGAACGCTTAATGTGACAAAGTTCTATGTTGTTTACATATTTATTGCTTAAATTAATATTGAATAAAAAAATAAGTTTAAAATTAATCAATCAAAGAAGATGTCGATGGTTGTGGTTCAGTGTATTTCGTCGTTAATTCCGAATATTTTTCAGCGGTGCCCATTTTATGCAGTACATCTTTAAGCAAAACACAGTTATAGCAGCATTTACCACTTTTCCTGAAGGAGTCTCCGAGTTATCAAACTCAACCAACCTTTAAATTCGTCCATATTTTCCCCCTCCGGTCTATATTTCTGTGTGTATGCTTTTTTTCGAAGATAAATAAATTTTCAAATAAAATTAAAACAGCGAGCATTAGCTTTATATGGATAAAACAAAACAACACAAGGTAGAATAGGAGTAGCGCGTACTATTTTGGTTTAGTAAGTAATCTGTCGTAGCGCGGCAGGAAACGGGGAATTCCCGGCCAACGCCGACCTGTACCTGCCATAGCATCAATGACCATAGATTCGCGTTAATTTTTATTTTTTCTTTCGAGAGTCGGTACCCTACTCTACGAATCTCGATAGCCTCACGTCTCATGATGAAATGAAAAGTTGATAGAAAAAGTAGCTAAAAAATTTAGCTACAAATTACATTAAATTGTAGCTGTCTGTCACCAAATAATAGCTAGATCTAGCTATAAAGTTGCTAAGTTGGCATCACTATCTGACGTCTATCTATTTTAACGTCTTGTCATCTGTCAACTTTATTGAGGTTTTTTTTTTGCGTGGCACAATGCTGATTTGGCCAATGAGAGTACAATAGTATTGTTATTTTAAATAAAATGGTATATTTTAAAATATTAACGTTTTCATAATATATTTTAATTTATGACAACTTTTGAAATATGTGAGTGAAAGTATTGTGCGATTGGCCAAATCACAGGAGTCCATAAACGCAGCACATTAGTATTAAAGTTCAAAATCTAAAAAGTCCTTTTTATTTTGATTTCACAATTCAAAAGTGTCCGTTACTATCTAATGAATGTTATTTAATGCATAATTAAGGATAAGAATTTTGGTAATTGACAAATATATGTTGGTTCTTAGGCGAGTTTTTACAATGTCCTTTCATATTTTTTTATATAAGAGGAGGCAAGCGAGCATGCGGCTCACCTGATGATAAGTGACTACCGCTGCGCCGCCCATGAACAACTGCAACACCAGCGGAATGAGGGCTAATAATTTTCTTCTCACCAGAGGTCGCTAGTTGACAGTGAGGTAAAGTTTTTTGTTACAGAATGTCATTTAATTGAGAAGTTGGTTTTTTAATAAAAGTTTATCAGTTTCTAGAGTATTATATTAATACACAAAACAATGCGTCAGTGGTTTGCTCTTTAATTTTTTGCACATTATAACATTTTTTTTAATTTTTCTACTTTTATGAATATCTGTGGTTTGGTTTATTTATTTTTAATCTTATTGATATAAAATATAACTAATAGTAAAGAAAGAAACAATAACCTTTACATTTTCCGAACAAGTTAACTTCCCCGCTATGAAATCTGTCAAATATTATGCCTCACTTTCTAGTGGCGCCGCCCTGGTGGCAGAAAAAGTCGTGGATGCGTTCATTGCAGGTGCGTTACCGGCCTTTTAGAAAAGAGTAGGATTTTTTTTTTTTATTTTTTTTATTTAGTTTATATACATATCAACAGATATATTATGCCTAGTCAACCACATATTACTTTTTTTATGTTTCTCAGTAATTGAGTGTATACTCTTTTTTGAAATAAATTTCTTAAACCACAAAAACCGCTTAGGCAACATTCTACGTTCTATACCACATTTAAAGCTGCGGTTACTAACCTGTTAAGCGTGGCAACCATGGCAAATTTACCCCTATGAGGCAATCTATTCGGGAGGCATATGTTCAGCAGTGGACTTTTAAATGCTATAATGGATGAAATTAATGGTTGTAATAGTGCGACTGCTGATCATGAGATCCTGGGTTCGAATCCCGGATCGGGCCAAAAAATCAGTTATTGAGTTTTTCCGTCAAGAAATTCTCAGTAGCTGCCCGGAGTCAGGAAGTTGGCGGTGTTTCATCCTCCGTGCCTCGGAAAGCACGTAAAGCCGTTGGTGCTGCGCCTGTACTCGGATCGTGATGGTGGTGATATCGTGGATGTATCGGATTATGAGAGTGAGGAAATAAAGAGTGCACCTGTGATTGCGCATACACTTGGGCACTATAATCCTGTCCTGCGCCGATGGGTAGTCTCTGTTGAGGCTGGCCGCCGTGACTAAAATTCGGTCTGGAGGACATTATTAATGTATCCGAAAAAGAGCTCCAAAATATACACTACCTATTAGCAAAAAAGGGGAAAAGTATAAAATAAGTTAGGCTATGAGGTTGGGATGCTCGATGGGTTGGGATAAAGAGCTATTGTGGAGAGATTTAGACACCTGCCATTATCATGTCGCAATGGATAAAAGGTAACCTAAATTTTAGATTATCCATTACTAACGTGGTAGAGCCATGCTGCAGCTATATTATGGATATATCACAAATGGGTCGGATCGAAGAAGGACAACTATCTCACAGAATACCAGCGTAAAATAGCAGCTTAATGCTGCTGTGTTTCGTATGGTGAGTGTAGAGAACCGGAGACCCTTTTTACTGGAAAAGAGGCATTCTATCTTAGTCCTCACGGCTGACAACGCATCTGCATTTAAATTCGCAAACGAAACTAGTCTATGGGCCACAGCAACCACTTACCATCAGGTGGACTGTGTGCTCGTTTGTCACCCTTATTCTATAAAAAAAAAGATTCATATGCTTCCTTGTCGTACACTTTTCGAGTGTCGAAACAACTGATCGGCAGAATAGTACCAGAGGTTTGAGTGAGGCTTGAAGTAACACACTACTCACATCATGTTGCAAGGCAAGTTGCGCACACGACTACACCCGCTAATGTTCCGCATCATGTTGCGGGACAAAATGTCCTCTAGTGTATCCGGGGCTTAATGCTCTCATTAAAAAATACTATATTCTAGATTATTATTAAGTTAAAACAATCATCTACCATGTTAAAAATAATTTATATTTTTTAGTATCAGCAATGAAGGCTTAATAAAAAAAATGCTCTCATTGAATAATATATTTTACAATATTGTGAACACAATAAAATATGTTCTCAATTAGCGAGTAACTTTTTATGGGTAGATATTTTCGTAATTTTAAGTAAGTGTTGATATTTTCTTACAAAATTTACTTAAAGAAGTATTTCTTAACTTTAAATTGTTGAATTTTTACTTTAAAATAAATAAATATATTGCTACATGACTATTACAATTACTGTTTTTCATTAACATACATTACCTATCTGTTTATGTATAAAAAATATACCAGATTTCAGTATACAATAAAAAAATAACATGTCTAAATGAGTTTTGGTTTCGGTTTCGGTTTCGGCCGAAACTGACACCCAGACCGAAGGTTCGTTTTCGGCAAAGACATTTAAGTAGTATACCTATATATTTAAACCTCTTTGGTTTTCGGTTTCGGTTTCGGTTGAAAATCCTGTTTCGGTCGGACACTAATATAAATGTAATCTCAAACGCTACTCAATTTTAAGATGCCATTAAGTCTCGTGCTGTGCACTTTAAGTCAAAATGACTGTGACACGACGAGACTTAACGACATTTTAAAATTGAGTAGCGTTTGAATATATGGCCATATGGGCTACAGTATCCACCTACCATTAGGTGGTCTGTGTGGTCGTTTGTCACCCTTATTCTTTTTTAAAAAAAAGTAGAAACTCTGTTGACCGCAGGCTACACTTATCATCTTATCGTACGTTCGTTAGAAACAATGATTAAAAAATGCAAACGCTGCATATCACACTTCGGATACCGTATATCATAAAAAGTTACCCGACAACGGTGTTGCCAGTGCCAGATTTTAAGAATTTGCTGAATTTAAAGCAAATGTAAGTAGTAAGAAAAATTTAAATGGAACAATAACATTTTTATATTTATTAGTATTATAAAATTTTAAAATTTTTGTTACGCCATTGCGATAACTACGTGCTCCTTTCGGATCAGACAAGGTATTTTTTTACATATTATTGTATATTATAATATCTCATTACTCTTATATTGTTCATATACTTACCGTAGAACATTACTGTAGTAGTATTGTAATTTACTATCTTTCTATAATCCAGTTGCGTTGTTGATTAAAAGTAAATAAATTTCGGAAAAATTTCGTATACTTAAATAATAATTGTGTACTGAGTATGCGCCGGAGTCGCGGGCACATCCTGGTGGGGGACGGGAACTGAGGTCAAAATCAAATGTACTCCGATAACCGATCCACGTAACATCGCGTAGACAAGTGTTAAGGAACAAATACAAATTTTATTAAATTTATTTTAATTCATTATTTATTAAAACGGTTACACGATATTTCAGTCTTTGAGTTCTAGGTTGCGGTCGAATACCACTTGCCACATGTTTATGTACGTGTGCTGAGTACTGAGGGACCACGCTAGTAAATCTCGAAATGAGAATTTTTCGTTTCCGTTCCCAAAGCGTGCTTTATGAGCGTACGTTTTTTGTAAAACGTATTAGGAATTGTATCTTGGAAGGGAGGGGGGGGGAGGTATGGTAATAAACTATTTACTATAAGCCGGTATAACTATGTAAAAAATAAAAGTTAGGGAAAAATAAAAAAAATTCGTTAAGTGGTCACACTAACCGGTATATTTCCATAGAATTAATATAATGTGATTATTACTACTAATAGGTAAGAACACTACACCTACTTATATTCCTTCATTCAAAGTTACCACACGATATATGTCTGAAGACGTTAAAATTGCGCCAATAATTAGCCCTATTTCTTTTTTTACAAAATCCTTTAAGAGTTGTGCTAAAACCTTAACTGGAAAAGGTACGAGAAAAATAATTTCACTAAAAAATTTTCACAAATGTGTAAAAAAATATGTGGTTTGAGGGACCACAGTTTAGATATTTGTATCTTTATTCTTTAACACTTTATGTCTAGTTACTTAGTAAAATAAGTTTTACAAATTCTTTACTAAATATCTGTCATCACATTAACTTCATTTTGAAGATACTTTCTGAGATCTGACTGATAGACTGTGTGAACTAAGGGACCACACTTTAAGGCTTTTTATATATTCTTTTACAATTTCCAGGATTCGTTCTACAATTATTTTAGGCCTACTACTAAATCCTTAGCAATTCATTTCGCGAATTCCCGGCACGGTCCCTCAGTGCTAACATACACAGTTATCGGGCTTCACATTTAATCGAGTTGATGAGTGCAAGTGATTCAGGACCGTGTTTTGTGGCGTTTGTGGAGGAGATCTTTGTTCAGCAGTGAAATTGTAAAGGGCTGTAATGATGATAATGACGGGGGAATCTCTTCCGAATCTCATGCCGTATGCTATCACCGCCGTCAATATCAGCAAGGCAAAAGTTATCAATCACGTTTGTCTGCTTTATAAATAAGTAATAGCCATATATACATAAATACATATAAATAAAACGGAAGCAGACGGGTTGGCAACGGCAGTTTTTAATGATTCTGAGTTGTTATCAGGAAGATGCTGCTGCCCATCTCCTGTTTTGTTTCCCTCTGTCGCTTCTTACGGCACCCATGAGATAATATGAAGTAATAGATTCTCTTACGCCGCCACTATACTTTGCGTTTGAATAGCCTCCAAATAATTTTTACCGATCTGGTTGTTTGTTCTTGTTCAATATATGTATGTAAACTCCTCCACGATGGTTGAGTCATGCTGCAGCTATATTAATTGTATAGTTGTAGCACGATTGGGTCGGCTCAACCGGGGAAGGACCACGCTCTCACAGAATACCAGCGTGAAATAGCAGCTTAATGCTGCTGTGTTTCGTATGGTGAGTGTAGAGAACCGGAGACCCTTTTTACTGGAAAAGAGGCATTCCGTCTTAGTCCTCACGGCTGACAGCGCATCTGTATTTTGATTCGCAAACGACGATAGACGTAGATGTCTATGGGCCACAGCAGCCACTTACCATCAGGTGGACTGTGTGCTCGTTTGTCATCCTTATCCTATAAAAAAATACAGGCAATTATTCCTTGTTTGAGAAAAAAGTTTTAAAATAATTTTGTGCACGATTATCCTCATTATTTAAACGAGTAGGAACATTGCCGGCTTCGTCGCATTGCTCATTATCACCCGACGCGCCGACGCGAACGGACGTCAGTGATGGTCAATGTAACTGTGACAACAATGTTACAATACGCCCATATATACTCCTGCGTATTAGTGCTACTACTAGGTAACGCTGTGGCCGACTACGAATACGAAACAAAGTTGTTTAATGTGCCATTGGATCATTTTGGTTATCAGCGCAATGAAACTTTTAATATTAAATATCTTGTGAACGAATATCACTGGGACAGAGGAGATGGGCCGATCTTTTTCTACACCGGTAATGAGGTAAGAACTTCCTATTTAAAAACGCTAGAAGCCCTTTTCAGATTTCCTTCCTTCCTTTCGGTGTAACTATGATTGGTGCGGTCCAAGAAGTCATTACCTTTTTTATAAAACTGAAGTGACAAACAAACTTACAGTCTACCTGATGGTAAATGCCTACTGCCGATCATGAACGCCTACATTCAACTTCATGTAAAGTAGACTTCACAGCACAGCTTGCAATTATACTGGCTCTCTGTACCCTTCAGACCAGAACACAGCAGTGCTAGCACACATATTTGACGGCAAGTTTTTTTTTTTAAAAACGTTACCCCCTCACTAGGATTTTCTCCTGTATCGTGGAGGCAGTTTAAAAACATAAATTGCACAAGGACAAACATCCAGACCCGGAACAATTATTTGCAGACAATACAAATACTTGTTCCGTGCGGGATTCGAACCCGCGGCCCCCAGCGCAGCAACTCATTGCTAAGCCACTGCTCCACAAGTAAGAGGGTGGTACCTACCCAGACAATCTCCGTGGCAAAAAAAGGGTTCTAACAACTGGTAAAGTAGCATTCGTCCTATTTAATACAATCTATATACGTGGTAGAGCCATGCTGCAGCTATATTAGTAGTATAGTTGTAGCACGAATGGGTCCGCTCGACCGGGGAAGGACCACGCTCTCACAGAATACCAGCGTAAAATAGCAGCTCAATGCTGAGCTGTGTTTCGTATGGTGAGTGTAGAGAACCGGAGACCCTTTTCACTGGAAAAGAGGCATTCCATCTTAGTCCTCACGGGTGACAACGCATCTGCATTTGATTCTTTATTGAGGATAGATGTAGATGTCTATGGGTCACAGCAACGACTTACCATCAGGTGGACTGTGTGCTCGTTTGCCACCCTATCCTATAAAAAAAAATCTAAGAAAACAAGCCCATATAGTTCGAAGAACCAAGAACCGAACAAAAGATTTTAAGTGGCAGCCTCGTACCGGTAAGCTAAGTTTAGGTGGGGACCCCACTATATGGAGTGATGACCTGGTAAGAGATGCAGGATGTCGATGGATGTAGGTGGCTCAGGGTGGTGTTTTGTGGCATACCTTGGGGAAGGTCTATGTTTAGCTGTAGACTCGTGAAGGATCTGTAATGATAATATGGTGAATAGCGATTAGTGTGGCTCAGTAACAGAGATGGCTCAGTAGCGTACCTAGTGGCTAAGCTTTTGGTTGTGGCGCTGCGAGCCGCGGGTTCGAATCTCGCAAGGAACAAGTGTTTGTATGTCCTATAAATAATTGTTCCGTGTCTGGATGTAGGTCCTTGTGCTGTTTATTTAGGTATGTAAATAGCCTCAACGATACAGGTGCGATTTGTTTTAAAAACACTAGAATTATCTCTTGTATCGTGGAGGCAGTTTACATACATAAATTGCACAAGGGCAAACATTCAGACTTCGAAAAATTATTTGTAGTCACGGAACAAGCGGAGATGCGGGATTGGAGCAGTTTTTAGAGCCGCAACTTAATACTAAGCCTTACTAGATCTGTGGTACATGCGATAGTAGCTGCTCTTATAGAAGATATCTCTCTAGATACAATATCTCTTCGCAAGGCCAATGAATCAAGCCGATTGGAAAGAACTTATTCGTCGACGATTCGAGCCGGCCTCCGTTGAATGCTGTCAAGTGGAAGGAGTTGGGATGCCCCGGCCCACAGTTGAGAACAGTATTCCATGTAAGGCTGGACCTGCTTTATAAAGCTGTAAGCGGTAGGCGAGCATGAATACCGTCTTACTCTATTTAGTACACCAAAACTTTTTAAGGGCCAATTTAGCCTTCCCTTCCAAGTGACTGTGGACCGAGTCTGATACGACACAGGCTAAAGCAATAAGGAATGTACTTTGAAATTGAGGAGATACGATAATGGGATTCCTTTTAGCAGTGTCTTCTAAGGGTTAAACTAGACTAGACCTGACCACCTCCGGTCTAAGACTCCAAAAACTCCCAGCCCTCTCTGTTTACGTAAGTAATAATAATGTACTCCAGACTGAATTTCGGTCGCGGCGCGGCGGCCAGTCTCAACAGAGACTAGCCATCTGCACAAGACAAGATTATTGTGCCCGAATGCATGCGCAAGCACAGGTGCACTGTCTTATTTCCCTTACTCTCACAATCCGATGGCACAGTAATCCGACACAATCGGATTGCGATGAGGCGCAGGTCCAACGGCTTTACGTGCTTTCCGACCTTATTGACTACGGGCTGCTTCTTAGAATTTTTGACAAGAAAACCCAATTATGAACTGACCCGCGGTCTAACCCGGGACCTCATGATCAGCAATCGCTAAACCAACGAGGCAATCCTTTACACAAATACTTACTTATATAGTGAACATGGAAAAGCAACTAATAAACGTTACGTTTACGATAATACTAGGCTAACAGACATTTTAAGAAGCTTATGGAATGGAAATAATCCCCTTCTCTACGCCAGCGCATTGACGGGTTTTACATCATGTCCTCGAAATATAATTTGTAAGACATTCATATTCATTTATTTATTTAAACTTTATACACGCATAGTATATAGGCGTACTCAATGCCTGGGGCATTCTCTAACAGTCTACTATAAAGTGATTATCATCATCATCACCGTTACAGCTCTAGCAAGTCTACAGCTCAACATAGGCCTTCCCAAGGAATACCACAAAACACGTTCCTCAGCCACCTGTATCCATCGACATATCTTATCAAACACTGCATGTCTTACCAATTCGTTTCACCATCTAATGGAGAGCCTACTAAAATAAAAAAATAAACGAAAAATTTATAAAAATGGTCTTTGATTATCTTAAAATTAATTAACGCTAAATTAATAGATCCTCTCCAGGCAAAGCCGGGGAAAAAATATAAACTTTCCTATTATATACATATAAGCCAAATAGTAGGACAGTTTAAAAAACGAAAAACTTAACGTGGAAATGTGTAGAAAGTTTGTTTTAATTTTTTTTATAGGATAAGGGTGACAAACGAGCACACAGTCCACCTGGTGGTAAGTGGTTGCTGCGGCCCGTAGACATCTACATGTATCCTCGATTACGAATCAAAATTCAGATGCGTTGTCACCCGTGAGGACTAAGATGAAATACCTCGTTTCCATTAAAAAGAGTCTCCGGTTCTCTACACTCACCATACAAAACACAGCAGCGTTAAGCTGCTATTTTACGCTGGTATTATGTGAGAGCGTGGTCCTTCCCCGGTCGAGTCGACCCATTCGTGCTACAAGCATAATTTCTACTTAGATCAATTAACTATAATCAATTTTGTTCCTACTCCACTACTTAATGTTAAAGAAATATGAAGATGGATAAGAACGATGGAACAAGTCTGAAAAGTGAAATAATTGCAGCAAGGCTATTGTGGTTGACTTTGGTAAAAGCTTTAGAGGAATCTGCAAACGCAGCTGTGCATGAATATGCATATGAATATGCATATTTTTCTAAAATCAGAAATGGTTTTCGTTGCGTAACCTGGCCTGATATACAGGCAATATTTTATATTTTCTTGTCGTGTATAAGCTCAAGAGAACCCATCATCTATATAATCCCGAGGATGCTGTAAGATGCAACTGAGGAAAATGAAAAGGATTTTCCTGAAAGCTAATATAGATAATTCTAAATAATCATTAAAACTGCGGTTGGCAACTCGCCTGCCAAGAATGCAACTATGGAAAATATCTCCACTTTGAGGCACTCGATGGGGGACGACTTTTAATAGGCTGTAATGGATGATGAATGAACTTGAATTGTGTTTACAAACAGGCTTCCAAAATATTCGAAAGATAAAGTGGAAATTATACAAAAATTATTAGGAGACGTTTTGGAGAACTCCTACTCCCACCCTTTATTTGACTGAGTAGTCTGAGTAAGATATAATCAAGAGGTAAATAACTGGCTAAGAAATGATTCTTTGATATTTTTTTTGTGACATCGAAAAACTGATATAATAAATGAACCGGTCATTCACATATAAACGAGGTTTAAAGGACTTTTTTGGGCTCAATATAGAATTTGAGTTTTAAAAGACAGAAATGTCGAATATATCTTCACAATTTATCAAAATTAATGATGATTAATGATAAATAATAATGATGGTGCGGTTCGTATGGTGAGTGTAGAGAACCGGAGACACTTTTTAATGGAAACGAGGCATTCCATCTTAATCCTCAGGAGTGACAACGCATCTGCATTTTTATTTATTAATTGAGGATAAAAGTAGATTTTTATGGGCCACAGCATCCACTTACCATCAGGTGCACTGTGTGCTCGTTTGTCACCCTTATTCTATAAAAAAAACAAGTGGCGTGCCGTAAGGTGATTCTCTTTTTTTACGCCAATTATATTCAAAGTTTTAATAAATTCTATTATTGTCGATATGGATTGCTAGCACTATTTGTATGCAGATGACCTACAAATAAATGTTCATCGACGACCTCCATAGTGCCACAACATTATCTAATTAAATGCAAACATTAAATCGGTTTATGCGGATGGTCATCGCGTTTAAGAGTAAACTGTAAACTCTACAAAATGCCAAGTGATGCGTTAAAAGGTCGAGAATGCTCAATTTAATTGTGTTTGCGTTTGCTTTCCGTCGATGATAATAACAGTTTCTCGATCCGAACTTAGGTAGCGAACCTTTGACTGTTTTGATAACTTATTGAACTGAATGCAGGAATTATTCGAAGTTAGTCAAAAAGCATTTACAACTACGCCTTTGCTTCCTTCGAATAAGGATATTAGATCTAGAGTGGTTAGAGTTAGGCTTGTCTCGATCCTAACGAAGATCTCTGGAAGGTGAAAATAGAATCCAAAAAGATTTTTAACTATTATCAAATAACCTATAACCAACATTGCCTCCAAACTATTTAATAGTTACTATTAGTTCCATTATACAATCAAGACCGGATACCTCTATATCTCTAATAACAATTAATGTTTGATTTAAGTACTGTATACAACACATGTACCATCATCATCATTATAGCTTTACAATTCGACTGCTGAAGATAGGCTTCCCCCAAGGAATGCCACAAAGCACTGTCCTGATCCACCTGCATCCATCGGCTTTCCCATGTAAAAGAGGGCCGTCTTATATATCGCTTACCAGCATGAGGCTACCACTCGAGAACCTTTCTTCTCCAATGTTTGTCGGTTTTTCGAACTATTTGGACAGCCCACTGGCGTTTGAGTAACTCATCCGATATAGTCGCGTCGGGTTCCTACATGCACTTTGCTATTGTACGTTGAGCTGATGATTGAATCTGATGTGAAAGAGTATCCTTTTCTTTTGGAAATAATCAAAAGAAAATTCGGAAAATCCAAAAGTGCACAACTCGAACGCGCATGTAATGTTTTGAATAATCAATTTACGTATATTAATTACCGAAACAATTATTTCGTTTAAAGCTATAAAAAAAATGTTTCTATTTAATAAACACGAAATTTTTTTTGACTGCTTGATACCGGTGATTCGTATTTTGTTAGTTGTGGAATTGATTTAAGTTAAGTGGACCGCAATTTTTTGATTTGGTGATAGTAGCGCAATACATCTCCACTTAGCGTTCGATGTATGCAATTGATCCCATTTTTTCTACTGAATTTCTATCGATGCTTTGTTCACGTAGATAAGTGCTCGAGGTACTGGCGTACTATCATTATTAATTTGACGTTTAACCCCAAAGCTTATCGCCATTGGCGCGCGATTAACCAACACACGATGAAAGAAGAGACCTCTTTCAGTCAATTTCCTTGTACTCATAAAATTCTCAAAGCTTCCACCAATACAATATTCTCTTGTACCGTGGCACATAAATTATGATAATTAATAGAATCTGGCGTTACTTTGCGGAAATCCATCATATTAAAGTTTTACTTTGCCAATATCCGCTTAATAAAATAAAATGATGTGTCTTACCTAGTTTGAAGAGCACCTCCCGCCCTCCCTCAATTGCGTGCACTATTCCCGTCACCACTAATCCCAGCATCACTACTCCCACCACCACTACACTAGGAAAGACACACCACTGATGACAATACGTCACGTGTTTCGCCTCTACACGAGGCATCTTCAGGTGTAGTAGACTCTACGGTGGCTGACAGCTAAGTGAGCGGCGAGCCAAAAACAGCTGCTATTTATAAGACTCGCCGACGCAACCGCTCCCCACTTAAGTAGCAAGCGACCACGTCATGCGATAAAACATGCGACCAATCACCACCTGACGTACGCAGCCGCCTGCTATTAAATTAATAACAAACCACTGCAAAACGCCCGCCTACCCATCCAACCACGCAACCAATCACCGTGAAGGTGACGAACGACCATATTGCGAGGCTGTCCGTTATTAGCGAGCAGGTTTAAAGATGTTTAAGAGAAGGTGAGTTAGAAACATTTGTTTGTTCATTCAGCAGTGCAACATTACTATTTTTATTTTTTAATATCTCCAACTGTTCCAGCACACACAGTCGCAGCCCTTTATTACAAGTATGTAAGACTTTAAAGGAGTGGTCGTTGGTTAGGTTGTGTCCAGTGTCCAAGAGATGTTTAGCGAAATGGGATTTATCGGGATTGCAATTCCTGTACGCGGCTAAATGCTCTTTGTAACGTGTCTCGAAGTTGCGACCAGTCTGACTCACGTAAACGGCGTGGCATTCGTCACAAACAAGTTTATAAACACCCGACTTTTGACGAATATCTAACTTATCTTTATTATTACAGATATTTCTAAGAGAATTGTTTGTTTTGAACGCAACGTAAACGCCGCTCTGTCGAAGAGTATTAGCTATTTTTTCAGATATGGAGCCTAAGTAGGTCAAACTGCTCACATATCGACGATCACTTTGAGGTTGAACCGCGTACAGAGAATTGCGAACGGCATGCTTTTCTTGCTTTTTAATTAAATTGTTAATGAGATTTTTTGAAAAACCATTAGAGACCGCAATTTGATAAATTACGTTAAGCTCTTTTAAATAATTTTCTTTACTTAATGGTACAGTAAACAAACGATTAATATAACAATAAAAAGCGGCTAATTTATGTTGCCAGGGATGACACGATGACGCGGGGATGACCGTGTCGGTATGAGTTAGCTTTCGGTAAATTTGGAAAACATGCAACGACTCTTTTCTTGTTATTGTTAAGTCGAGGAAATTAAGGGAACAATCTTGTTCCAATTCAAGCTTAAATTTAATTTTATCGTGGACTCTATTTATTTTATTAAGGAAAATATCCAGTTGTCTCCTTGTGCCAGTCCAGCAAATAATTATGTGGTCTACATATCTATAATAGTACAAGAAATTTTGATTGACAACTATATATGTTCTTTTTCGAAATTATCCATGAAAATGTCAGCCATAAGAGGACTTAGAGGGGACCCCATAACTAACCCTTCTTTTTGTAGATAGAAACGGTTATTAAACCGGAAATAGTTTTGTTTCATACAGAGAGAGAGGTTAAGTTAAGAAGATCATTTGTTTCCCCGGGATGTAGACGACGTTTATTAAAGAGATCTGCGAGTATACGCAAACAGTCAGGGGATGGGACATTTGTGAAAAGACTATCAACGTCTAAAGATAACAACATGGATTTAGGAGGAATATGAATATCTTTAATTTTGGAAACGAGATCTAAACTATTTTTAAGGCTGTAAGTTGGGTTGAAACCAGATTTCTCCCGAAGGAGGAAGTTTAATTTTTTAGCAAGAAAATAAGCTGGTGCACCTATATATGAGACAACTGGACGAATAGGAACATGTTCTTTATGTATTTTAGGTAACCCATATAAAATGGGTGCTTGAGCATTCATTGGAACAAGATTGCTCCTAGACAAGTTGTGATCGGGAAAAACATATGATACATACTTTAATATCCGAAGTAAACGTTTTGGTTGGGTCAGACTCCAATAACTCAAAGTCATCTCCTTGAATAACATCGTTAACCTTCTGGCTGTACCCGCTATTCTCCATAATGACAACAGTATTGCCTTTGAAGAGCACCTCCTGCCCTCCCTCAATTGCTTGCACTGTCCCGGTCACCAATAATCCCAGCACCACTACCCCCACCACCACTACACTAGGAAAGACACACCACCGATGACAATACGACACGTGTTTCGCCTCTACACGAGGCATCTTCAGGTGTAGTAGCCTCTACGGTGGCTGACCGCTAAGTGAGCGGCGAGCCAAAAAGAGCTGCTATTTATAAGACCCGCCGACGCAACCGCTCCCCACTTAAGTAGCGAGCGACCACGTCATGCGATAAAACATGCACCAATCACCACCTGACGTACGCAGCCGCCTGCTATTAAATTAATAACAAACCGCTGCAAAACGCCCGCCTACCCATCCAACCACGCAAACAATCGCTGATCACCGTGAAAGTGACGAACGACCATATTGCGAGGCTGTTCGTTATTAGCGAGCAGGTTTAAAGATGTTTAAGAGAAGGTGAGTTAGAAACATTTGTTTGTTCATTCAGCAGTGCAACATTACTATTTTTATTTTTTAATATCTCCAACTGTTCCAGCACACACAGTCGCAGCCCTTTATTACAAGTATGTAAGACTTTAAAGGAGTGGTCGTTTGTTAGGTTGTGTCCAGTATCCAAGAGATGTTTAACGAAATGGGATTTATCGGGATTGCCATTCCTGTACGCGGCTAAATGCTCTTTGTAACGTGTATCGAAGTTGCGACCAGTCTGACTCACGTAATCGGCGTGGCATTCGTCACAAAGAAGTTTATAAACACCCGACTTTTGACGAATATCTAACTTATCTTTATTATTACAGATATTTCTAAGAGAATTGTTTGTTTTGAACGCAACGTAAACGCCGCTCTGTCGAAGAGTATTAGCAATTTTTTCAGATATGGAGCCTAAGTAGGTCAAACTGCTCACATATCGACGATCACTTTGAGGTTGAACCGCGTACAGAGAATTGCGAACGGCATGCTTTTCTTGCTTTTTAATTAAATTGTTAATGAGATTTTTTGAAACGATTTAACCGTGGTAGAGCCATGCTGCAGTCATATTAATAATATAGTTGTAGCACGAATGGGTCGGCTCGACCGGGGAAGGACCACGCTCTCACAGAATACCAGCGTAAAATAGCAGCTTAATGCTGCTGTGTTTCGTATGGTGAGTGTAGAGAACCGGAGACCCTTTTGTTTTCTTATATTTACTGAAACAAAGATTTTCCCAGAGAGCACGAGGGATCTGTGACAGAAAACATCTGGCCGCCGAGCTTCAGCACGTCGAGCAAGTACTGCAAGACAACAAGCTTCGGGTCCCGCGCCTACGTCACAGTGACCGAGTGAAGCCAGCCACAGTCGAGCGTGTGCCTGCTTTACTACTCTATGTCAGAGGAGTCACAGACAAGGTTGGCTACATCTTGAAGCGAGCTTCCATTAAAACATACTTCAAGCCGCCGAAGAAGATTAGTCAATTTTTACCATCCGTCAAGTGTCATATCCCTCTACAAGATGCAGGAGTGTACAAGTTGGATTGTGAATGTGGTCTCTCTTACATAGGACAAGCAAAAAGATCTATAAAAACCCGCGTAAAAAACATATAGCTGACTTGAAGCACCGACGTATCGGGAAGTCTGCAGTTTGTGAACATATTCAAGATCGTCCCCGCCATTACATTAGATTTGATAGACCACAAATCCTCGCAAAAGAACACCGATTCCTACCTAGGATGATTCACGAGGCTATTGAAATTAAAAAACATCCTAATTTCAATAGAGAAGATGGATGGGTGCTGCCATCTGCTTGGGATCCTATAATTAATAAAATTAAATCCAAACCCAAGTATACCACTGCTAGACTTCAAGATACTGTAAGCTCATTCTGCGTAGATCGAACCAAAAATTAATATTAAAAAAACTGAAGGTAGCCGGGCTAACTATGACATTGGGACGTCAAACACCTCAGTCCCCCCGTGGCCATGGGTGCTGTAAAGCACCCGAAACGTCGGGAATTAAAAAATAAAAATAAACGCGATATAATCCGTAAAAATTAGTTTCATTCAATCGGAGACCCTTTTTACTGGAAAAGAGGCATTCTATCTTAGTCCTCACGGCTGACAACGCATCTGCATTTAAATTCGCAAACGAAGATAGATGTAGATGTCTATGGGCCACAGCAACACTCACCATCAGGTGGACTGTGTGCTCGTTTGTCACCCTTATTCTATAAAAAAAAACCATTAGAGACCGCAATTTGATAAATTACGTTAAGCTCTTTTAAATAATTTTCTTTACTTAATGGGACAGTAAACAAACGATTACAATAAATGATAACAATAAAAAGCGGCTAATTTATGTTGCCAAGGATGACACGATGACGCGGGGATGACCGTGTCGGTATGAGTTGGCTTTCGGTAAATTTGGAAAACATGCAACGACTCTTTTCTTTATGTAGTAAAAATATTTAATAATGCAATTTAATATTTTATAATTGCTACGCCCAAATCGGGTTCAAATGCGGACTATTTTAAACCATCACATCTATTGTTACCATTTGATTGCAATAAAGATTATGATTATGATTATGCGTTTAAGGTAACCCATATAAAATGGGTGCTTGAGGATTCATTGGAACAAGATTGCTCCGAGACAAGTTGTGATCGGGAAAAACATATGATGACTGTTGTATACATACTTTAATATCCGAAGTAAACGTTTTGGTTAGGTCAGACTCCAATAACTCAAATTCATCTCCTTGAATGACATCGTTAACCTTCTGGCTGTACCCACTATTCTCCATAATGAGAACAGTATTGCCTTTGTCGGTTTTAGCAACAATAAGTTCATTGTCCTTTATTCTCTGCTTTAGTGACTTATAAATAGGGAACTCAAGATTGTAATGGGAAGATGCGGGCACAGCCCGAATTTCTTTACCTACCAAACTTTTAACGATGTTTTCTTTCTTCCCGATCACAACGGCCATCTCCGCGTCAACGGCCACAGTCTCTAACGATTTTTGGGAGACCGAAGGTGTTAAATTATACTTTAGGCCCTTATGTAAAAGGGACAACTCATCCCTTGGAAACTGGACATCGGAAAGATTTTTAACGCGGGGATAAAATTGGTGATATTCAGTATGTACGTCGTTATTACGTTTACGGGATGAAGTGGATACAAGTCGTTATAACTTACGGGACTGAATTTAATATTTTTCATAAACAGCCATTGAAGCAAGTTCTCTGGCTTTCCCATCCAAAATATCAAATTCTATTTTGGATGGGAAATATTTATATGAAAGTTCACAATATAATACTTTAAGGTGGATTTTTAAATTATCTCCATTGGAAAACCAACGACGACACTCCTCATTTAGCCAGACGTTCTGAGCTTTAGAAATAGCAATATTGGCCGCTCGACTATTCGTGCCAGAACGTATTTGGATATAATTGGGAATAACATGAAGTTGTTTGCACTGCTGATTGAACCAAACATTTTGGGCAGCAATACGATAGTGTTTTGTTAATTTGACATAGAGTCTTGCCTGGTCGGCCGTGCTAGCCTTAATAAGATAATTAATAGAATCAGACGTTACTTTGCGGAAATCCATCATATTAAAGTTGTAAATATTTACTTTGCCAATATCCGCTTAATAAAATAAAATGATGTGTCTTACCTAGTTTGAATTCTATATTTATGGACCTGTACGACTCATAAACTCATATTCACAATATCGAATGTGAATTTTGAAAATCTCAAAATCTGGCTCAAAAGGTGGCGAAATATTAATAAATTTTATATTAAAACCGTAAAAAATCCGGAGTGAAAGTCATCGTGCCACTTGCCGGAAAGGTCAGAACAACATCTGCTTAGCCAGCTATTCATTATTACATTAAAATCCTCCCTACAACAGAGGAGGCCCACGTTCAACACTAGACGTTTACGAGCTGACGAAGATGCTAAATAATTTTTTATAGACTATAAAAAATACTTTTAATAAGAAGTTTTAATTTTGTACCTTTTTCAGTGAACCTAGGAATATCACAACCGCAATATCGTCAAAAGAGTAACAAAACTTTATCTCCAATTTTGAAACCTTTAGGTGTGGACTGTTTTGAAAATTCTCCTAGTAAAAGTATTTCAGAGTAAAGTTTTAAATACCTACCTTTTAAATTCACGCCAGAAATTTCAATTGCAGGGTCAAATCGAGCTGTTCGCAAAGCACACAGGCTTCATGTGGGATATAGCTGAGGAGTTTCGAGCTAAAATCGTCTTTGCCGAACACAGGTAATTCCGCACCTGTCTCAGGGCGCACTATATAAGAAGAGCACTCATACCTCAGGCTTTTTACTTTTTTTATTTACTTTATTCCGCGTTTTACATATATAAATTGCACAAAGGCAAACATCCAGACCTGGCACAATTATTTGTAGGACATACAAATACACAGGGAAGCTATTGGTAAGAGATGGAGATGGATACACATTCGAACCAGTAAAAATATTCATAGGCCATACCAATACCTGTTCTGTGTAGGTAAATGAACCTGCGGCTCGTATACCCGCAGCCAGTAAAACTAAGACTTAGAACTCACGGAGCGATATTTACCCACGCCCGCAACGATATGGGACCGCAATAGACATAGAAGATAAGACTATAGTAAATTTCAAGACGCGATTTATGCCCAAGGCGTGTGCGGTTGCTTGCTGCTTCCACTACCGCCTACTACTGCAGATTTGCCAGCTGGCAACTAGCAGAACTGTATGGTGGCGGTGTAAGAATATCCACTAACCCATGTCATCCCGTGGGTGTCGTAAGAGGCGACAGGGGGAAACAAATCAGGAGATTAGCAGCAGCGTCTTCCTAATTACAACTAAAATTAAAAAACTGCGGTTGCCAACCCGCTTGCCAAGTGTGGCAACTATGGCAAATACCCCCCCACGAGACAATATATGGGGGAGGCCTATGTTCAGCAGTGAACCTTAATAGTCTGTAACGGTAACGGTTACAGAATCACGCAGGCCGCGGCTGCCCTTGCATTTTGCGGCCGTAAGCCTCGGGAGTGCGGGCTCTTCACCTGGCACTTTACTGATAATCGATCTGTCAATAGTCTGCAAATAATCCGTGTAGTGCCTGGCCCGACTTGCGTTCATCTTACGCCAAAATTGTGGGCATTACTTCTTGTACTATTATTTATTGTGGCATTACTACCTCCGCGGCGGGCAGGAATCCGCACACAACTGCAGTCTCGTGAGTTTTGAATTTTAGCAGTTACACCTGTTATACAGGTTTAGACTAGTTCAGTTACCTGTTATTGTAGACTATGTTTAGATTAAGGCGTTGTTTGAATTAATTGTACATTTTATTGAAATAAAAAATTTTAAAAATTAAAAATTCTCTACGGCTGCAGGTTTGGGTTAATATAGCTCCATGAGTTCTTAGCCCACTCACACCAACGACTTGTAACGCAGTAGCTAAGCGTTTTTATTTTCTTAATTAACGGTACAAGATTTTGAGTTCATTCGAGGTGATAATTCTTTCTTAATTATTTATAAAAAATATTTTTCAAGTGCGGCAACATGCATTGGAGAGTTTCTTGCCCTAAAAACCTTCTCAGAAATGAGAGGAGGCCAGAGTCCAGCAGTGGGACGGATTTAGGGTGTATCTATAGCTAACTTTAAGTTAACACTTTCATAGATTTACGCTAACACTACACATTGAATGAAACTACTTATTTACGGATTTTATCAAGGTTAAATGACCTTATGTCCAAATACTGAAACGATACTAAATTTTTAGATGCCATTAAGTATCGTGCTGTCTCTATCGCTTTAAATCAAAGTGACTGTGACACCACGAGACTTAACAACATCTCAAAATTAAGTAGGGTTTGAGTATTTGGCCATTAATTTTATAAATTCCCGACATTTTTGAGTGATTTACAGCACTCATGTTCACGGGGATCTGAAGTGTTCGATTACCCATTGTCATAGTTAACCCCGGCAACCTTCAGCTTAAAATTAAATTAATTCATAAAATTATAAGTTGATTAAGGTCCCGAATGAAAGTCAATGCAGTGGTAGTCCACATATAATCACTGAGGCAGGATTCTCTTCGACATCACACACCTGCTTATTTACCTGCTTATTTCATACGTGGTAGAGCCACGCTGCAGCTATATTATTGTTGTATCACAAATGGGTTGGCTCAACTGGGGTAGGACCATGCTCTGACGGAATACCAGCGTAAAATAGCAGGTTAATGCTGCTGTATTTCGTATGGTGAGCGTAGACCTGGAGACCCTTTTTACTGGAAGTGAGGCATTCCATCTTGGCCCTCGGCCTATAACGCATCTAAATTTTGATTCTTAATCGAGGATAGATGTAGATGTCTATGGGCTACACCTACAGTATCCACTCACCATCAGGTGGACTGTGTGCTCGTTGGTCACTCTTATTCTATAAGTTTCTCAATGTTGTGTGTAGGTCATACCATTGTGTTTCTTTCTTTCTTTCTTAAAATTAGTTTCATTCAATGTGTAGTATTCGCGTAGAAAACAAATCATTATGAGATTAAAGTTGTAAATATTTACTTTGCCAATATCCGCTTAATAAAATAAAATAAAATGATGTGTCTTACCTAGTTTGAAGAGCACCTCCCGCCCTCCCTCAATTGCTAAAAATTAGCGGTTAGCCACCGTAAAGTCTACTACACCTGAAGATGCCTCGTGTAGAGGCGAAACACGTGTCGTATTGTCTTCGGTGGTGTGTCTTTCCTAGTGTAGTGGTGGTGGGAGTAGTGGTGCTGGGATTAGTGGTGACGGGGATAGTGTACGCAATTGAGGGAGGCCGGAGGTGCTCTTCAAACTAGGTAAGACATATCATTTTATTTTATTTTATTAAGCGGATATTGGCAAAGTAAATATTTACAACTTTAATATAATGGATTTCCGCAAAGTAACGCCTGATTCTATTACATTATGAGATTGATAATATATAATTACATTATGAGATTGATTCTCAAGCCAACACAGCGGTCCTAAAAACTATAACTTAACGCACAACTTTGTAGTGTATTTTAATACAAGAATACCTGTTATGTCCACTATTTAGATACTACGGCGCGTCCATGCCATTCGGGAACAAGTCCCTCGACAATGACCACATCGGCTACCTGACCGCGGCACAAGCCCTCGCTGATTACGCGGATCTAGTCAACTTCCTTCAAGACAATAGATTGCAACCGAGATACCCAGTTATTGCTTTTGGCGGTGAGTAACTATTTACAGTGACGTCAGCATTGGCTTTCAAGGCAGTTTTGTTTCTGAAACAATATTCCAGCTTCTCTCCGTAATATTCAAGCTAAACTTAATTAAACTGCACACAATTGCGAACCAAAGAATAAGTGTAATTGTTTTTAAACGTTTCCTTTTTAAAACGTTAGCGGCGGAAACGGCACACAAGGATTTTCTCCAGTATCGTGGAGGCAGTTTACATACATAAATTGCATAAGGACTAAGGATCCAGACGCGGAAAAATTATTTACAGAGCATACACATTGTAGGGCATATTTTATACGTGGTAGAGCCACGCTGCAGCTATATTATGGTTGTAGCACGAATGGGTCGGCTCGACCGCGGTAGGACCACGCTCTCACAGAATACCAGCCTCAAATAGCAGCTTAATGTTGCTGTGTTTCGTATGGTGAGTGCAGAGAACCGGAGACCCTTTTTACTGGAAACGAGGCATTCCATCTTAGTCTTCAGGGGTGACAACGCATCTGCATTTTGATTCTTAATTGAGAATAAATGTAGATGTCTATGGGTCACAGCATCCACTTTCCATCAGGTGGACTGTGTGCTCGTTTGTGACCCATTTTCTATAAAATTAAAAAATTAAAAGAATACAGATACTTGTTCCATGCGGGATTCGAGCCCAAGGCCCTTAGCGACGCAACTGATTGCTAAGCCGCTGCTGTCAAAACCACTACGTTAAGCGAATACATTTGAAAAGCAAATGGTATGACCATACATTACTAACTTATACTAGACAAGTATGGCTATAATAACATATAACATTTACACATTCGTCGTTATCCGTAAAATATACTAGATATAAAAAGAAATTAAAAAAGCCTTTGCTGCTTTGAGTCCAATATCGGTCACGGTGGCTGGTATCAACGGAGACTACCCATTTTTCTTTCTTTCGTAGGACAAGATTATAGTGCACGAGTGTATGCACAAGCACATGTGCATTCTCTATTACCTCACTCTTATAGTCCGATGGGACGGTAATCCGACACGACCGGAGAGAGATCAGGCACAGGACCCAACGGCTTTACGTGCTTTACGAGGCACGGGGGTAAACGTCGCCATCTATCCGACCCTGGGCTGACACTGAGGATTTCTTGACAGAGAAACTTTATAACTGATTTTGGCCTGACCCGGGATTCGAACCTTATTATCAGCATCCGCGCTTTCGGCCACTAGATCAGCACTAAAAATATAATTAATTACAGTCGAATTTTGACCATTAGGCGACTACTAGTATGTATATACAGGGTTATTTTGCAATAACCGACAAAAATTGCAGAGAAGGTTCAGAACAAGTAATATAGGCAAATGGTGAAGAAATATTAATAAAAAAAAACCTCAAACATTCTGTCCTTTTTATCTTTTTAATTCAAAATGCGTGGTGATGCATTATTTTAACTGGTTTTACTACGGTACGGTTTCTTTACTCATGTGTTTTTACTGCGCACGCACACATTCGTGAGGGTCGATCAATAGGCAAAAACGTTGTTGCCCATAAATCGCATTCTATTTGGGATAATTTCAATTAAAAGTAGAAGCCTTATTTACTCGTATTTTCAAAAACTGCAATAACGGTATATCATTATTTATATATTTTAACTTAAGTTTAAAATTTAACTACTCTTTGAAAAAGAACCCTGTTTATTATAGTCCTAAATAAGAAATATACTAAATAGGAAACGCAACAATTTATTCATACACACATATGCATACATTATTAGGTTCTTACGGCGGGATGCTTGCGGCCTACTTCCGCATGAAGTATCCGCACCTGGTTGCCGGGGCCATTGCCGCTTCAGCGCCCGTCCACATGTTCCCTGGCATGCTGCCCTGTAATGTCTACCACCGGATCGTGACGTCCAGCTTTGTGGTAGCCAACATCACTTGCAAGGAAAACATAAGACAATCTTGGAGCGTCATTAGGTATACTTCGGAGGGTTAATTATTTTTAAATATAAGCGCTCATCGTAAATTTCACAGTACCCGAGCACCCGGGTTTGAAATTACTTTTAGTGTTAATTTACCACATCCGCGGCGGTGAAGGAAACGTCATGAGGAAACCGGCATGTCTGAGGAATAAAAATATTTCGAAAGCATGTGTAGTCCGTCAACACGTACTGCAGCAGCGCGACAGACTATAAGTAATAAATAATTTCTCTCCATAGCTCTCCCAGAAATAAGAGGAGGCCGATGCCCAGGAGAGGGACGTATACTTTTGAACATTGAATGAAACTAACTTTTCCGTTTAATTTACTTCATGAAACAAGAAAATGGCCTAGCCAAGCAAAATTAGAGAGGAAAGACAAAGGAGAGATGAGTAGATGAAATTATAGATATAGCAGGTAAAAACTAGATGAGCTTTGCTACTAATAAAAACCAAACGAAGAACCAAGAACAAATGAAGCAAGAAGTAAGCTATTTGGTAAAAAAAATGTGTGGGAATTCAAAGCTATAATATTAATGATAATAATTTACTTCACACATTATCATGACCAATGCTGAATTTGTTAATCCCAAAGATATTCGTATTATTAACTCTTTATTATATAGTGCATTTTATTGTGACTTATAACTTTATTACTTATTAATTTCATGAAGTAAAACCCTCTCAGAAATGAGGGGAGGCCTGTGCCCAGCAGTGGGACGTATACCTATAGACTGTAACTTTAACTTTTTTAACTTTTACATGAAATAAATTGTTTACACCTGTCACAGTTTCTCAAATCATCCAGGGTTGACTGGTAGAGAATGCTATAAGGCATTAAGTCCGCCCTTTATATCCCTTATTGTAAGGTGTATAATAAGATAAAATAAAATAAATAAATATTTAAATATACGCAAAGACATTTAATTATAAAATTAAACCTTTAAATCTCTTTGGTTGATCCTAAAACAATCCATCATATAACATATATCCATCCATCCATTGCCTATAAAAGCCCACTGCTGAACATACGCCTCCCCCATAGATTTTTTTTATTTTATAATTAAAAGTTGTTCTTAATTCTCTAGAAACTTCGTTACAACAAAAAACAACACAGATTGGCTGCAGACACAATGGAAATTATGTGATCCGATCAAAAACGCGACCGACGTTCAAACTCTGATAGACTTTCTGCAGTCAATGTACGAAACCCTGGCCATGGTGAACTATCCATTTGCTACGGACTTCCTGCTGCCATTGCCGGCCTACCCCGTGCGGACCGTGTGCCAGTATTTGAACCAGAAACTGACTGGACAGAAGCTTTTAGTGGTGAGTTGATTTTTTATTATTTATTTTAATAAATAATCAATATTTCGATAGGTGTACGATATAGTGTTACGAAAATATATAGTACGCAAAGATACTATATTTGAAGTCTGATAAAAAAAATTAAAAATACAATATACTTTTTTGCACATGCAGATTTACAATAAAAATATGAATAATTGCGGTATTCCATTATAATTTCATAGAATATCTTTACTTTCTTATAAATCTATTTATTTTTACTCATCTGGTCATGAAATATTTCTCCAAATAATAGTTGGCAACCCTATTTTAGAGCATGCGCAACCCGCGTGGAATCAGTCTTCATGACAATTTTCGCGGTAATTTTTATTATACTGTGTAAATAGTGTTTTTGTGTTAAGATTAATATTAATGTAAAAAAAAACTTAAAAAAGTAATGGTGACAAGCGTACACACAGTCCACCTAATGGTAAGTGGGTGCTGCGGCCCATACACATTAGGTGCCCTTGATCGAGATCTATCCTCGATGAAGAGTCGAAATAAAGATGTGTTTTCACCCCTGAACACTAATATGATGTTATAATGTTGGTTCTCATCGCTTATCATACAATAGTAGAACTCATTCACACTGCAGTTTTATGCGATTTTTCCCCGGTCTAGGAGACCTGTTTATGCTAGTCATAATACAAATGCAATGTGGCTCTACTACATACATATAAACATTAGTTTCTTTGCTTTTCTTGTGCTTAAATCTGATATTTCGCAGGCTATTGGAAATGTGCTGGAAGTGTTTACAAATTACACTGGTAAAAGTCCATGTGTCGACTACAAAAAAGGCAACGACTATGGCAACCTCGACGCGAGTGGCTGGGATTACCAGGTAATATAAAAAAATATTTTAATTTATAATTTGTACATCTCTATTGGAGCCGTGGTAGCTCAAGGCTTAGCGCTCGCTTATAGGTCATCAAAAATAATTCCGCTGAATTTCTCCCAGGACAGAGGTATTTTCTGAAACAGTGGTAAAATAAAATATGACTTTCAATAATTATTATGTAATAATCTATATTAGATAAAAAAATATATTTTAAAAGTATGCCTGAGTGATTGAACTTCGCTCGGCTCGGCTCGCTCGAATTACACATTCCGTGGTAGCTGAGGGGCTGAGTGCTCGTTGTAAATTTCACAGTACGCGAGCAACAAGAGTTTGATCCCCGCCGGCTTCAATGACATTGTTCATTGCAGTTTTAAGTGCTAATTTACCACGTGCTCGACGGTGAAGGAAAACATTGTGAGGAAACCTGTCATCTAACAGGTCTGAGAAATAAAAAAAATATTTCGAACACATGTGACACGCTTTGTGGCAGCGCGGCGAACATTTCCTTTTCAGAAGTGAGAGAGGGCCTGTGCCCAGCAGTGGGATGTATATAGGCTGTAACTTTACTTTTACTTTACATCTTTATTTGTGCGTCTGTTAGGCCGTATTCAGTGCTCTCCTGACGGTCGGGACTGACGGTCAGTGCGTACGCACGCACTGACCGTCAGTCGGCTTTATGCATTCAGTGCTCCACTGACCACCGTACGGAACAGCAGGGTATAGTCGTGATGTATCCGTTTATAAATTGTTTAATTACTCTTTACTATTTGAGGCGATTACGAATGAAAAACGAAGAAGATATCACGTACATCCAGTTATTGCTAACAGGCTACTTGAAGGAGAATTCAGTACTCTGTTTTCAAAACTTAGAAATTATAATGAAAAATTCTCTGATTATTTTGGGATGTCAGTAAAAAGTTTTGATGAACTGCTGGCAAGAATTCAGGATCATATTAAACATCATAACATGTTTAGGATTCCAGTACGACCCGTTGAAAGACTTGCTGTGACATTGAGGTAAGATAAAATCGAAAATATTTTCGTAGTCGGGTGCTATTCCACTCATCAAATTTCTTTGATCAAAATATCAGTGCATTTTCTAATAATATCAACATAAAAGTCAGCTTTCTCTTTTGTTGGATAAAATTGATGGGTAGAATGGCTGGCACCCTTACATAAAGTACTTTTAAATATGAAATTAGAGACCTTTAAATATGAAATAGGCAAATTAAACATGTTTATGTGCTAAGTTTAATAAGTTTAATAAGTAATTTAGGTAATACAATCAGTTAAGTAATTTAGGAATGCAATCAGTATTATCAGTATCATGTGATTGTCAGTCATTGCTTAAAATTAATATACTGAGACAAATCAGATGATGGGTTTTCCAAATTTTGTGATGTGCTCGTATAAGCGAAATTACGATTAGTTGTCACTACGTTTTGAAACGAAGGTTCTTCAACTGAATACAAAACTATGTCTTGAGATCCTGATGGTAGAGATTCTGGTGATGCTATATTCATGCTGGAAGTAGAAGATTCAGGGCGAGAGGTAGATGCATACATTGGTGAAGCAAGAGGAGTGATAGACGAAGGGCAGTTACAAATTTCAGGGCTTTATTCATTACTGCAGTACGGAACATAACTTTTGACGATTGTCGAATGTCCGTGTTAAAGGTAAAGAGAATAAAAAATGCCATATCGTCATTTTGAATAATTTCGCTGTTTTTGTTAAAACTCCAAGATGTTTTATCGAAGTAGCTGTCTTCATTAGTGTTTGCGTTTTACGCTTCCTTGATGGGTTTGTGTTAGGAGTAGAGCTAGATTGTTTAGTTATGTTTGAAGAATCTTGTCTAACTTGGCTGGAACACTGTGGTTGGGTTTCTGGATTGGTGGATACTGTTTCAGTAGAACGTGGATTGATTGGAGACTCTAAATTTGAATCTTGTTGTGTATCTTCTCTTGTTTCATTTTCTTCAATAGAATCTTCGGTGTCGGCAACATGTTTTTGTCAAGAAACTGTAAATGTTTGAAAATACGTATTTGGTTCTCTTTCCGCCTTCCGATCGATTTCACAGATTTCATAGAATTTTGCATCTCATGTAAGCATCTCTCGCAGTTCTCCATCTTTGTTGTACACTTTTTTCTGTAAATAATAAATAAAAAAAATTGTGTTTTTTGTTCCAGGTACTTAAGAACTGGACAAACGTTTTCGGACTTACATTTCAGTTATCAACTTGGCAAATCAACTATTTGTCTCATTGTTCGAGAAGTTTGCCTGACTATTTGGAATGTGCTTCACAGTGAATGTCTTTCGCTCCCTAGGTTCCCTGAAGATTGGCTTAAAATTGCTTCAGGATTTGAGCAGGTTGCCAACTTTCCAGGTGTGTAGGATGCCTAGATGGCAAACACGTGAGAATTGTTTGTCCCGAAAAGAGCGGTAGCTTATTTTTAAATTACAAGAAGCATTTTTCCATCAATCTACTAGCAATGTGTGATTCAGAGTATCGTTTTACATATATACATGTTGGTTCGTGGGTCAGACTCTGATTCAACAATTTTCAAGAATACTAGTTTGTACACAAAATTACATAATGGAGAACTAAATTTACCAAGTGCTAAGCCATTACCTAATACCACTGAACCAATGCCATATGTGCTAATAGGCGATGGAGCGTTTGGAATATCGAATAAAGTCTTAAGACCTTATGTTCGCAGCAATATGACACATAAAAAGAAAATATTTAATTATAGATTAAGTCGGGCGAGAAGGTACATTGAATCGACGTTTGGAATAATGTCCAATAAATTTAAAATATTCCAACGCTCAATAAATCACTCACTGCCGAATGCTATTAAACTTATTAAAACCTGTTGTATTTTGCACAACTACATTAGAAAAGAGATGGCTATAAATTTGAGGATACGCTAACTATTGAAGGATTTCAAAATAATACCAACACTAACAACATCTCGGTTGTCAGATCCGGTGATGTTTTGAGAGATAAATTGCTAATTACTTTGTTTCTGAAGTTGGCGCAATTCCGTGGCAAGATGATTCTATATTTTGATTGTTATTATTTAGATACTTGTATATTCAATAAAAAATATTTTTAATAAACACATTTTTTTACTTACCAAAGTCTTTTTTATCATTCTCAGACAAATCATTAAAATCGGGCAAAAGAGCTTTATACACTCCAAACCATGCTTGAAGCTTGGCATCTTTATCTTTGAATAAATCGTGAGATAGATCCCACAAAGGTGGTCTTATTCGAACTTCTGTTATCACACGTTCAGTGTCGATGTTATGTTTCGACATGATTGTACACGCTAACGTCCGTTCGAGTCCCTTCCGCAACGCACTAAATGCTCTGAAGCATTGCATAGCGCGTCAGTCACCTGACGTACGCAGCACCGACGCGCTCGACTGACCGTCTCTGTCAGTATTGCGTATGCGGACGCGGTCAGTGCTGCTCTGAATGCGCATGGTTTCTATGGCGATAGCTACGGCAGACTGACGTCAGTCCCGACCGTCAGGAGAGCACTGAATACGGCCTTAGTGATCGTGTAACTTCTGAAGGACTAGATTAAGTCAGCTAATCAAGTTATTAACAAATTCTATGTTATGGACCGACGAAATGGCTCATATTTACAAATAAATATGTTGGTTCATTCAATGGTAAAAGTAGGCTTGTGTCTTAATGACTTTCAACAAGAATCTTTTATTGTCTATAATGAATAAAAATTATTATTATCTATTCTGACCGATTAGTAAGAGTAGCACAAAGTTGGTTCAAAAGTTTTCAGTCCAGGAATTTTGATGTCAAAAATTCAGTACGCTCTGGTTGTCCTCATACGGATAAAGTCGATGCCATTTTTGAAAAAGTGGAACAAGATCGGCATATTATAGTTACGACATAGCCGAGAAATTGAGGATTGACCACAAAACAGTTTTGACCCATTTGAAATAGTTTGGCTATACAAAAAAGCGATATTTGGGTAAGAGAGTAATAATGTTCTGTGATTCCGATTAATAAAAGAAGTAAAAGTAAAAAATGTTTTATTCTTAAGACGTCTCCAACAAAATTTTACTTGAGTTGAAGATGTCTCGTTCTTACCTTTTGCTTACAATGAAAATAAAATTAAATGAAGTCTAGTAGCAAATTGTTTTAAAATAACGACTCGTCCTGGTTTCGTCTGGGTACGTCGTTCGTTTAATGTGGTGTTCTTTAGATTTTATAAATTTTTCGTTTTTTGGAATGAAGTTTCTTATCGGACGGTACGAATTTGGCGGATGAGGGCTAGGCGAGAAAAAGTGTAAGATTTTTCCGGTACGACCCCTTCTGACGTAGTGTAGATGGCCTTGGCGGCTTTAAGGAAGCGAGATGGAATAATATCCATCTCCCTCGCACTTTTTCTTATCTTGACATGAAAGAAATATTATTATATTTTAAATGACGCTTCATTTTAATAGACGCTAGTAATTCATTTATTTGTATTTGTTAATCAATAGTAATATACTACGAAAGGAACTTCGTTCCAACCGAGTGTTCCACGACACTCACGCGTGTTTTTTTGAAATTATACTTCTTTTGGCGCGTTTGAGAAAATGATGAGAGTGAATTTTTTACGATGCGCGCGCACACCTACACCTAAAAACGACACCCAAAGAGAATATAATCACTACGACACCATGACCTTGTTACGATGCGCGCGCACACCGAAACCTAAAAGCGACAACTTCAGTTGGTAATTGTCTGTCAACTGTCAAGTTTTCATGAGAACTGAATATATATGACACATATATATGAATCTATAAAACGTGTTTTATTTTAGTTATTTTTGTTTTGTTACGCTAAAGAAGTATAACTTCTTACGTGCGTACATAAGTACACACACACGCTTTTTTTAATTTATATGATTTTCGGATAAAAAATAGCCTAGATAACTCCTGGCATTGATCTCTTTCTGTTCGTGAAGTTTTATTACAATCAGTTCTGCCATTCCGAAGATTAGCCCCAATTAGCCCGGACAGATGGATAGACAGACAGACAGAGAGATAAAATTTGTAAAAATGTTTATTCATGACTTAATGGCAAACAAATAGCCCCCGTAGCTCAATATAAGTCAGCTATTTCGATATTACAGACTGATACTTCAATTTTATTCATATGTATAGATTAATTTACAATCAAATTATTATGTTTTATTTTCTATTGAAATTGACAGGCCTGTACTGAAATGGTGATGCCGATGTGCACGACTGGTGAGAGCGACATGTTCGAGCCGAGCCCCTGGAACATCACCAAGGTCTCTGAGGACTGCCACAAGAAGTACAACGTGTACCCACGACCGGATGCCGCGAGACTTGAGTATGGCGGCGATCGGCTATTTGCAGCTTCTAATATCGTATTCAGCAACGGTCTCCTGGACCCTTGGGCTGGAGGTAACTATTTTTACGTGGTAGAGCCACGCAGCAGCTATATAATGCTTGTAGCACGAATCGATCGGCTCGACCTGGGTAGGACCACGCTCCCAAAATACCAACGTAATATAGCAGCTTAATGCTGCTGTGTTTCGTATGGTGAGTGTAGAGAACCGGAGACCCTTTTTACTGGAAACGAGGCATTCCATCTTAATCCTCAGGGGTGACTGTGTGCTCGTTTGTGACCCTTATTCTATAAAAAATACTTTAAATTTTAACAGTAAATTCTTTACAGCCTATCAATGTCCACTGCTTGAACATGGATCATCATACCCATATAGCACAGTCTTACTATGGTAGCATGGGCCGCAGCATCCACTTACCATCAGGTTTGTAGTGTGCTCGCTTGTCATCCTTATTCTATAAAAAAAAAGTTTAAACGAAATACGTTAATCATATTTTAAGGGCCTTATTTTTATAGTGACGTAATTTAAAATGATTCAACGGATAAAAAATATAGTGATAGTGCCAGCACAATTATCAAACTTAATATATTTCAGGCGGCCTTCTAAGCAGTATCAGTGACACAGTGAAGGCGGTTGTAATGATCGATACTGCGCATCACCTCGACCTGATGCCCGAAAACCCTAACGATCCAGAGTCTGTTAAAATTGCGCGCGGCGAACACAAAAGAAACATACAGCAGTGGATACGGGAATTCCAGCAACAAAGAGAAAATGAAAAGAAACTTTAATTGAATAAGTACATTTTTGTAATAAATATATTAACGTCTTATCCTGATAGTTTTATTTCCCTAGGAGTTTTTCTGGGTAGGTACCACCCTCGTTCCCCCGGAACGGGTTCCCGTCTTTTCGTGGCGGGGGAGCTTAGTAGCCGTGACTTGGTCACCCGCGGTGAACAAAGAGGAACCCACTTGGCTGGCCCGAGGTGTAGGGCCGGTCCAAGGTGGCCGTTCCGAGTAGGCTTGTTTGGCCCACTCAGGATGCGCGTTGATAGACTGTGGCGAGAGGGGTGCCCACATTCCCGTCGCAGCCGAGGAGGAGTCGCGAGAGAAGAGGAGTGTTCGTATGGCAATGCGCCACTCGCTCTATCCTCCGCGACTCTGGCGGGGCAACTGATGTGGAAGTGGTAAGGCCGCGGAAGCAGAGGAGTGTCGGTATTGCGAGGCGCCGTTCTCCCTACTCTCTGCGGCCTAACTTAGTTGGCGGTAGAGCCACAGACCAGATCCGCCGCTGGGGTCAGGGAAGCTGGTGCTTCCGAGTGCTCGTTTTTTTCTGGCACCATGGCCTCGGCGTATCGGGCTCGGGGTCCGTTGCGCAGGTGGAGTTGGAAGCTACGAAGGAAGGCGTGCCTTGTGTTCCTGGTGCGCCTTACCTGAGAAGGAAAAGGGGGAGGAGAAGTCCTCTCCCGAGGAGAGGCTGTCATTGGGTGGCCGGGGCCGGTGGGGCTGCGGATGTGTGCGAAAGCTATCCCGTGACCCTGCCAATATGCAGCGAAAGTTTAACACAATAGGGTTTAGGTCGGTGCGAGCCCGACATGACTTGCGAGGCGAGTATGCGTAGGCATTTCCCAATGTAAAAAAATATATAAGTACTCAAGTTAAGTATGTTTACCTAGGATTTAAACTTAGTTTGTTGAGAGAGAACTTCGAGCACTAAGCTCGAAGTTGTCGATAAGTACTAGGACAAATAGTCTGACTAGGTAATTTCAACCTCGACCGAGTGGCCAAACGACGGATTCAACTTCCCTGGGCAGCGTTTGGGAAATTGAATTGAAAACGGGATTATACAACCAGTGCATGTTGCCAGTGATGGCTTATGGATCTGAGACGTGATCTTTCACTGCTGGATGAGGAAGCTCAAGGGCGCTCAGCGAGTTATAGACAGGGCTATGCTCTGGGTTTCACTGCGTGATAGACCTAAAAATGAAGATATCCGCAGTAGGACCAGAGTAACTGACATAGCCCAACGGATTAGTAAGCTGAACTAGCAATGGGCTGCCATATAGCTTGAAGAATTAACAACCGATATAAAAATAACCCCTGTGAATAGGGTGATCGCCACCATGCTGGTTCTATGAAAATTCATTTAAAAATTGTATAAACAAAATTATTGTTAAGTGAAATATGTTTAAAAAAAAATCCCGCTGGGTTTCTTGCTGGTTCTTCCCAGGACAGAGGTATTTTTCGAACCAGTGGTAAATAAAAAATGACTTTCAATAAGTATTATTATGTTATCAATATTGAATAAAAATTCATTCATTCATTCATTCATTCATTAGATTTTTGTCTTTATTTAATAATCATCATTTATAAATTCATTCCTGTTTTTTATTGACTTGCGAAAACCTACCATATATTTACTTGCATACCCAATATTTACTAAATAGTTTGGAAAACTCAAAAGTGCACGCCTCATGAGCGTTTCATATAATTTTGATTAAAAAATAAATAACCAAAATAAATCGATTACACAAAGTATAAAATCGATATAGGCTGTATGGTACATTTGTCCTTTGTCTATCAAGGGCTAAAGAAGAAAATGAAAAAGCGCCTTTAAATTTTTCATAGCAATAAAATTTATAAAACTTGAAAACCATTTTGTTAACAAACGTCGCGTACACTAGGCTATTGATATGAAATAGGGAACAAGTTGACGTAATTGTGAAGCTAATAAAAAAAGCCAGTCTCGATACGTCAATTTTTTCGGGAGTTATCGTGACCACATACAAAATCAACATCCGGACGTCCGCGTAAAAATTTTTTCAAACCGTTTTTTATCAAAGTAGCAATATAAAATGATTTTTTAGAAAATATAAGATAGATTAATTAGTGTTTACTTAATATACGGCTACTCATATTATCGTTTAAGTGCAATATGGTATGATAGAGGCATTTTTAGACCACAAAATTGCTTGACCTTGACATGTCGAAAGTAATACACTACCTAATAACACTTCGCGTTATGAGGTATGCGATACTTACGTATTAGTTTAACTAATTGAAATTTAAAATTTAATTAAATTAACACATAAGCGTCAGCCATGGCACATCACTATTTAACCGCTTCATATATGTATCAGTATCTAAAGAACACCAGACCTGTTTATACTTGGCATAATAGGCAATGAGCGCTACGCGCGCTCTATAGCTAGCTTATAAATTTTAAAGCCTTATACGGACTAAGCGTTCCAATGTACGCGTATTCACCATACCTAGATTACGCGTACATTGGAACGCTTAGTCCGTGCAAGGCTTTATGCATTGCGGGATTATGAACGAAGGGTGATAAGTCGCCAGCCATTATCCGCCATGTCTCGAAACACAGCTGTCGTGTGCACCACCACTGCGTCACTTCGCATTGTGCAACCAAAAGCAGACTGACGACGACTCGCCGCGAGTCGATACGCGTGCTCAAATTGTATGCGCGTTGCTGCAGGTACGGACTAGCGTTCCTGTGTACGCGTACATTGCAACGCTTGTCCGTACAAGCTGAGTCTATCTGACCAACGAGTATAGTAATTATTAACTTTAAATAAAACTATTTTTACGGATTTTGTCGCGTTTAATTTACTATTTTAATTCCCGACGTTTCGGATGATTTACTGCAAGCCATGGTCACGGGGGAGACTGAGATGTTTGACGCCCCGATGTCACTATTAGCCCGGCTACCTTCAGTTTTTTAATATTAATTTTTGGTTCGATCTACGCATCATGAGCTTACAGTATCTTGAAGTCTTGCAGTGGTATGCTTGGGTTTGGATTTAATTTTGTTAATTATAGGATCCCCAGCAGATGGAAGCACCCATCCATTTTCTCTATTGAAATTAGGATGTATTTTAATTTCAATAGCCTCGCGTATCATCCATGGTGGGAATCGGTGTTCTTTTGCGAGGATTTGTGGTCTATCAAATCTGATGTAATAGCGGGAACGATCTTGAACATGTTCATAAACTGCAGACTTCCCAGAGCGTCGGTGCCTCACGTCAGCTACGAGGGGTGATCCAAAAGTAATGATAATGAAAATAAAACACGGTAATTAAAGTTAAAATAATAATTTATTTTTCTACATAGTCTCCTAACAAATCAATACATTTAGTCCATCTTTTTTCTAAACCCAGGATTCCCTTTGAAAAAAGTTCTTTGTCTTGACCCTCCCAAAACGCTTCAACAGCGGCCATTACTTCGCTATCGTCTTCGAATTTCTTGCCTCGGAGGCGTTCCTTGAGCCGAGGAAAGAGGTAGAAATCACTAGGAGCTAGATCTGGCGAATAGGGAGGGTGTTCGAGCAGTTCGAATCCCGTTTCTTGAATGGCAGCCATCGCAACTGCGGCTTTGTGAGCCGGTGCGTTGTCTTGGTGAAACAGCACTCCAGCTCGCAGTTTGCCGCGTCTTTTTCCTAATGGCTTCCCGTAATCTTCTTATTTGGTCTGCGTAGTAAGAGCCCGTAATAGTGGCTCCCTTTCCAAATATTCCACCATAATTATGCCTTGAGCGTCCCAAAAAACAGATGCCATAACCTTTCCCGCCGAACTTGAAACTTTGAATTTCTTTGGCGTCGGTGAGGAGGCTCGCTTCAAGTCATCAATTGTTGTTTCGTTTCAGGATCAAAATGGTGGATTCAGGTCTCGTCCATAGTCACAAAACGGAACAAAAAATTTTCTTGATCTGCTTGGAACTTTTCGAGATTGACCCTCGAAATGTCAACTCGATTTTTCTTTTGCTCGTCGGTTAACATTCTGGGTACCCAACGCGCAGAGACCTTTTCATATGCAACTCGTTCGCAAGGATTCTTTGAACGCTGCCATATGAGATCCCTGTGACCTCAGCTACATGCCTGATGGTCACTCTTCGATCTGCCAACACAACATCTTCGACTTTTTTCACGTTGTCTTCAGTGAGGGACGTGGATGGGCATCCTTCGCGATGTTCATCTTCAGTGGATGTTCTGCCCAGTTTAAACTCCTTGGCCCAGCGTGCAACTGTAGAATATGGAGGAGCAGAGTCCCCCAATGTTTCCACTAAGTCACTGTGTATGTCTTTTGAAGACATTTTTTTCAAACAGAGGTACTTGATGACAGCTCTAATTTCGTTTTTTCTCCATGTTGATGTTATCTCTTTGACAGTTCGTATTCAAATGAATGTATCTCCCGGAAATCGTGATCTATTTATATGATTTTTTTAGGCTGACGTAGTGAGTATATAAGCAAGCAAAAAATATTTTTTTTTGATTTTTATGCGGACCTGAAGTAACCGATTATCATTACTTTTGGATCACCCCTCGTATATGTTCTTTCACGCGGGTTTTAATAGATATTTTTATTTTTCCTATATAAGAGAGACCACATTCACAATCAAGCTTGTACACTCCTGCATCTTGTAGTGGGATATTACACATGACGGATGGTAAAATTTGACTGATCTTCTTCGGCGACTTGAAGTATGTTCTAATAGAAGCTCGCTTCAAGATGTAGCTAACCTTGTCTGTGACTCCTCTGACATAGAGTAGTACAGCAGGCACACGCTCGACTGTGGCCGGCTTCACTCGGTCACTGTGACGTAGGCGCGGGACCCGAATATTGTTGTCTTGCAATACTTGCTTGACGTGCTGAAGCTTGGCGGCCAGATGTTTTCTGTCACAGATCCCTCATGCTCTCTGAAACAAACATTTTCCCACGGTAGCTAACTGTAATGGTTGATGGTGCGATTCACCATTTAAATATCGGTAGGTATGGGTCTTTTTCCTATAGACAGTGACCAATAGGATGACTAAAATATCTAGGAAACTCAACCTCTAACTCCATTGTGAATTGTATTTTAGAGTTTATGGAATTAAGGTGGTCTAAAAATGCAGTTACTTTGTCAGATGGTAAAAGTGCGAAAGTGTCGTCTACGTACCGCTTGTAGAATCTTGGATTTACAGCATACACTATGCTCGAATTATGCTATGGACTGGCTATACACCGTGACATATTGAGGCAATTTGATTTTCGCCATTTTGGCGCTGACGGCAGAAGTGAACGTCCACGGAACTAATAATAGAGATAAGACAGTGTGACAAAATATATCGATAAAAATTCTATACCCAGGCCTACCCGTAACATCCATTCTATTTATGTATCATATTAATATAATGCTATATAATAAATAAATGTGTCAATTAATACCAGGCCTTAGACGCAAGCTTTATATCTCATATAAAACCAATATCGACGCCATCGTCTATCTATGTTTTTATTCGTAACTACAGAACGGATTTTGTTCCGGGTTTCAAATGAGGAAATGCCTACGCATACCAGCTTCGCGGGGGCAAGAACGGATTATGTTGGACTCGCACCTACTAATACCCCATGGTGTTCCACCTTCGCCACAAATTGGCAGGGCCACGGAAACGCTTTCAAACACATCCGCGGTCCCACCAGCAAGGACTCCTCCTAAGTTGAGGACTTGTCTTCGCCCTTTTCCTTCTCAAATAAGGCACACCAGGAACACAAGGCGCACTGCCCTTCGCGGCCTCTTACTCCACCTGTACAACGGACTCGCCGAGCCCGATATGTGGAGGCCATGGAGCCAGGAAAAAATGAGCACTCGGAAGCACCCAGTGGTACAGCCCCGCCAAAGTAGCGGAGGATAGTCGAGTGGCACATCGCCATACCAACAATCCTCTTCCCTTGCGACTCCAACTCGGCTGCAGCGATATAGAGAGAGGACTCGGACTTCGGGCCAGTCATGTGAGTCGCCCTACGTTTACCATGAGTTACCAAGCCACGGCTACTAACCGCGCCCCCCCTACCTCTAAACTCACGCAAACTCACTAAGGACATTAATAATTTTGCAGTCCCAATATAAATTAACACAAAGTACAAAGTCATCATCAAGCAACCTTTCTACACTTGGCTACGGCCCTTGAGTCTGGGGGAAAACAAAGAGAGAAGAAATAAAAAACATTCGAAATAATAATCTAATACTTTTATTATACAATATTTTCTGGTAGTACCAATACTTACTGGTATTGGTACTACCAGAAAATATTGTGGGGTATACTGCACTTTTTGAAACGGGTGCCTTTCTCATGTTCAACAAAATAGTCGTATGTGAAGTGTTTAGAACAAAGATAATCATTTTGTTTCGGACGCCAATTCACAATTTTGTGCTTTTAGCCATAATTTTAGTCTAGGTTAAGTTGGAAACCTGTTAATTAATAAACATTTGATAATTATCTGTTGACGGCGACTTTGGTTGTTAACAGATATGGGTAGAAAAGAACATCGATAAGTATTATAGACAAGGAACTCGACAACCCTATTCAATTTTATTGTTTATCAAAACTCAGAAATATAAAGCCAAACATGTTTATAATTACGATATTAAAATTAGTAACAAAGTTTTAAGTACCTATATTATCAAATAGTTTTAATTTGTTGAATATTAGCTGTAAATAAACTTACTTGTGGAATGTTATCCCACTTTCCTTTTGATAACGAGTTTTACATATTAATCACACTCATTATTACTAAAAATAATTCTTACTATGTAACTAAAATCAAACATAATATGTAATGGTGTTATAGCCAGTACATATATAGAGGTCAGTGTGTTCGCGTAAATATAAGAAATTATTAACTTACCTGACCAAAGAGTAAAATATCTGTTTGTGGTCCAGAGTTGCCAACTCTACAGATTTTTCCGTTGATTTACGGAATTTTGTCATCATCTACGGAACTACGGAATTTGAGGTTGAAATCTACGGAATTTTTAAAAACTTGACAAGAAAAACATTTTTTATCATAAGTGTGAACTTAGCCTACAATGTCATTCTCTCTCTCGTCTTCTATGCGGTCTGTATTAAAAAAACATTTTTGCTTATAAATATCCAATTTTTTGGTGAAGTTAATCGATTTCAAGTTTTAAGAGCGTAGATATTTTGCATTAAATTACGTTTATTTCGAATTTCGAACACTTCTTGGAAAATAGTCAGTTAATATAAACGCTTATAAAATTTTCATAGGTGATTGAATTGTCACTTATGTCTCAAATTTTTCTAATCCAGGCTGTCCAAATTGTTTTTACAATTATTTAGTAGTAGTCTTCGCTTTCCCTTGATCTTTTTTTTCGAATTTCTCAAAAGTTGTGAGTTGTATAGTTTTTCACTGTTACATAAATTACCTAGTCTGAAACACCGTATTTTATCAAATAAACTAACAGAAACCAGAAAAAAATTATCTATGTTCATTTTAGTAAAGATGGTCCGTTGTTTTTCATTCGTCTAATTATTGCACAGATTACTGTATAACAGTCTAAATTATTGCTTCAAAATTTTCCAGCATCAAGTTTGTAACGAATTTTTTTAACTACCCACAAATATTTCAATGTTAATTATTTTATTTTTTTATAAAAAATAATTTAATTAAAAGGAAGCAATTAGGTTTTATTAAATTTTTATGGTACTTTTATCATATAATATGTGCAGCTAGATTCGATGTTATACTACAATTGAACTTACAACAAGAATTTTACATGACAGAAAGAATTTCTCCAAAAAATTTATCTATTCTTTCACAAAAACTAAAAATTTTGATCCCCTTTAGAAGTCTGCGGATATTTTGACATAGCATCTACGGAATTCTATGGAATTTTTTATACCAATCTACGGATTTGGAAAAATTCTAGTTGGCAGCACTGCTGTGGTCCGATACATAGACTTAGAATATACTGGCGTATAGACCACCTCACAGCCCGAAAACGCGTGACCAATTTTGATTTGTCATTGTGTGCGTTAGCTAGTGATGTACATTTTACTTACAAGGACTATCGAAAAATGATTATTAAAGAACCGGTAAAAAGATTTAAAAAAATTGTTTAGTGCATGAAGTTGAGTAACTTCAAAAATTAACTGAATTGTTACCATGATAGTTCTAAATAATTAAAAAATATTCATATAACATGTTCCTGGGAATAAGCTGAACCTACCTGACTTTTGTTGGATTTTAATTCAAATGTATAAAATCCCAGGTGACTTTACCGATAAACTTAAAAAACTCCCCAATAATCAGATCGGAAAGTTGTATTTTCGAGCTATGATCTTTGGAGAAAAATATTTACTGCCGTGGGCAGATTCAGCAGTTTCCCGGAATTTATTTCTTAACATATTGTTAATATAAATAGGTAGATACTTAACTAATCATATACCTATATATATTTTATAAAATGTTTTGATGGGGAAATAAAAAACGGGGAGACGGAATACTTAATGACTGCTTCATTTTTCATATAAGTATTACTTTTGATAATTACAAACATTTAATAATTAATAATTAAACGAATTATAGAAGTTTATATTAACATTCGACTTAAGTATGAATGTAAACTTAATAATTTAGGGAAGGAAACTTGTAGGAAATAGTTAAATAAGATTGCTCTGTTTAAAGGCCAATATGTTTATGAGGCTTCATCATGCTTCATGTTTATATTCTTTCATCTGTGCCTGAAAAGTATAAAGTAATAATAAACTTACTATCATTTTAGCTGCATGAATTTTAAAAACATAATGATGATCTTAACATAGTAAAGTGCACCAAGTGTCTGAGGATACAGATGCTCTATTTTCACAATTTAGGTACGTTAAGAAAATGGTCCCTCATTCCTGGACTGACCGCGGCAAGAGCAACTTAATCTCGCAGATCTATTGGTACAAGCAGCTATTACTTAACCACGAGTTCCTCTTCTCTACGACTAACGCTGTAGGGGATGAACCACGCAATTTAAGCCCTCGGCACAATGTCGTCGGCCATCAAGCATGAATCGGGCATCGACCGTTGTATGTATCAAATACTATGGAATTTATACTTTATCGTTTCAAGCGCGGTCGTCTAGTAGCGCTTCAGGAGCATTTCTAAATATCTATACCTAACTACGCTAAAAGTTTTATCATTGTGACTTGGGAATATAATCCGAAGTTCCGAAGCTCCGCTCAACCCTTGGGGAAAATAGCGTGATGCTATGAATATTGTACTAGTGTGACCGTGAGGCTGTGCGGTTGGTTAAGTTAGGTTATACATTTATTTTGGTTGATAAATAGATACTGTTCATAATGGCTAAAAGAGGATAATCTCAAGATTTTTTTGTCTTTAATGTACTAGTTTTATAATGTATGAAAATCAATCTCTATATTTATCTAAAGTTTTGAAAGTTAAATTTTTGAAGTCTTATTATAACAATATTTTATTTACTGGTACAAATAATGTACAAATGACTCCTTTTAATAAAATTGTTTTTATTCTACTTTTTTTTTAAATATTTCTTAAGAAAATGTTTGCTGCAAATTGATGAGTTCTTCTTTACATTCCAACCAACTTATCCAATTAACCTTAACCATTTTTTCTAATTATAGAATCCGGAAGGAATCTGTTTGACAAACGGCAAAATAAAATTACATTTTAGAACGCAAACCGACGATTTATTTTCTTGTTGTGTGGGCAAGTCTATCGATTCATTATAAACATTCAAGATAAATATCGACATTAATTTTGATATAGTTGAGTCAATCCCTAGCCTACATGTAAAATATTTTGTATAAAAATGTATTCAGCAAATTCATGCAAATTATCAACAACGTGACTTTTTTCTTTTCAAAATATCAAAATCAACAGAATAATTGAAAACGTTCTATATTGTAAACATTATATAACATAAATTTTAAACAAAAATAAATGCTTCATAACATTGACGACGTCTTGAGAATTTACCTGTGAAATGTGCAATTATCAGGATTATTTCTATTATTAACACCACAATCACTCACAGAACAAGTAAGCATTTTGGAAAAAAGTTACTTACTAAAAATAACCACTATTACACTTTAAAAAATTACAAAATATCTAGGAGCTATTTCTTGCGTGCCGAATTGTGCCGACCTGTCATTCAAGAGACATCATTGATTTTTTTCAGAATCATGAGATTTGGTATCCTTTTCTATCTTGCATTTTTGCCATAAGGGATTTTCTTCTCCCTTGCACACTATGTTGGTCTATACGCTAGTATATTCTAAGTCTATGGTCCGATACGATACGATAGTGGATTCCCTATATAACATTGTAGTCTTTGATAGTGGATACGATACCTTGAAGATGCCTGACCCACTGACTTAGAAGTATATGGACTGGGTATACCTACAGAATTAGCGTGACTACCTACAATACACTGGCGCATAAAATGGCCGCCTTTTATAGGGTTGTAACTCAGCAATATGGGCAGCTGATATCGATATTTTTACTAATATGAATTTGTTCTCATTTCATATAATTGAATTTGTGGCTTTATTTATTTTATTCCGTAGATATTTATATAGGTACAGGGCTATATTTTCAATCAAATCAAGTGAAAAGTTATAACGCACACAATAAAAATGAATATTGACAGAGTAGTAGGAAGATTCTTGAGAAGATTTTTTGCTTGTATACCAAATTTGTTTACTGTACAATATTACTGGGATGGAGATCCCTGATCCCATATTATAATCACATATTATAGTATTTTTAATATAAAATAATATATATATTCAGATTTTAAATGAAAAATATTATTTTTCACAGGTAGGTACATTAATTTTGTTTATTTGAAATTCGAAAATCTGGCATGATCATGAAACATGATATCCGGGAATTATAAACTATTAATATTATTTATTTATTTCTGAACAAAATTAATCTATAAAAATAATTTCTAGTACAACACTTTGTCACTGATTTTTGACAGTTTGACAGCAGATCTACCACAAAACTTGGCGCTTAACATGGCGGCGCAGTCACGCATGGATGAGCTAATGACGTCACACGAAAGTGTTACGAAAATAAGCACTTGACAAAGTGTAGTTGTCTCTCTTTTCTATTACAGCTACTGCTTTGTTAAAAAGAGACAAAACTGTTTTTGACAAGTGTGTGTCGATATTATAGATATTTGTATAACTATTATTTCTATAGTAGAATATGCCGCCTCCATAGGTATATCTCTATGGCCTGACCCTAAGGGTATTAGTGTTCTGTGGACCTGACACTCTGCACATCACTAGTGTATGTCAAATGGTAAACATTTAAAAAAAAATTAAAAACATTTAGATGCCAAGAGCAAGGAATTTATTAATTAGGGCGGAATTCAAATAATACTCATATAATTTATTGCAGTTTTTATCTGGTTAGTCTTAAAAACAGCGCATGCCGGCATCCCTTGTAATCGATGTCGTAGTATTTCTCGTAGAAGTCTTGTATCAACTCTTCGACCTGCAGGTGAACATGTCAATTGATGTATTACAAGTAAAGTGCGATGGATGCAGTGAGGTTGCGCACGAACCTTTTATAGAATGCTGTGAATGTGAAACGAATTTGTGTACAACATGTTTTGCTGCCGGCCGGGAGTTCGGCGACCACAAAAATAACCACAAGTACGCTGTACGTAGGAACGATTTCCCTCTTTTCGAAAACTGTAATTGGTCAGCTAAAGAGGAGTGTAAGTTACTGTCAGCAATATCTACATATGGATTTGGAAACTGGGAAGAAGTATCCAAAGTAGTGCACACACGATCAAAACTCGAATGTCAAGAACATTATAAGAAGTATTACATTGAAAATGTACAATATAATGAGCTAAAGATACTACCAGAAACAGAACAATCCTTATTCCCCAAGCCAATCATACCTTACTTGTACAATTTGCAGACAAGTATTAATCCCCCCAGGAACAATCAGTCTGAACAGCAGTTGGCAGGTTACAATGCCTACAGATCTGAATTTGAACTCAGCTATGATCATAATGCAGAAAATATTTTCAACATGGAGGACAGTTACTCTGAAGATGAAGATGATGAAGAGTGCATGGATGCATTGAAAGTCAGTTTAGTAAGTGCTCTGAACACAAGGCTGAAGGAAAGGCAGCGACGGTACAATATTATCAAAAACCATGGTTTAATAATGCCAAATAAACTGCTTTCATGGTTAAAAAGGTTTGATACCACATTGACGAGATGTAAAACCGAAAGATTAGTTGCATTTATGCAATTCATGACTGGAATGCAGTTTGATGCATTCATAGAGGCACTGAGCCTAGAAGAAGAAATAATGCAAAGAATATTCAGACTGATTGAGTACAGAAAGAATGGTATAAAGACATTGTATTCTGCGAGACTCTACAAACAGCTGAAAAGAGAAAATGCCTTAGCCTTCAAGGAACAGAAATATGCTACATCTATTATGCAAAATACTTATGAGAGACAGTCCCCTGTTAAAACAAAGCAATTTATCCTAAAAGATGGTCTGAATAAGAAGTTTAAAAGAACTTCAATGCCTTTGGATATTGTAGATCTGCCAGGTTTCAATCTTTTACTGGATAGTGAGAAAAATCTCTGTTCAAATTTAAGGTTGTTACCTCAGAGTTATATGGAAATAAAAAAACAATTAGTAGCAGAGAATAATAAATTAGGATGCCTGCGGCTGCTGGATGCACGAAGGGTGCTCAAGATAGATGTCAACAAAACTAGAAAAATATATGACTATCTTCTAGAAGAGGGCTTTGTAAATAAACCACCAGCCTATAAAAATGGTGCTTCATAGTTAAATAGTTTTATTTTATCAAGTGTAATCCCTGACAAGACTTTTAACAATCCACTGAATAGGTATTATTTGGGAAGACTAGTTTTTTCAGCTTATGTTTTATGTATAAAATTTAGTGAGAAAACATAGTCAAAATTTTTCTTATGAGAAGTATTACAACTACACTACAGGCCATCACAAATCTACTGCTGAACATAGGCCTCTAACGGTTGCCACTCGAGAAACTTTTTTTCCCGTGAGTTGTTGGTTATATGAGTTATATGACCAGCCCATGGCGACTAGCACACTGATCCTCTGGGCTATGTCAGTTACTCTTGTTCTTCTGCAGATGTCCTCATTACATTAGAAACGTATACATGATTATTTTTTACTTTTTTTATACTGTTTGCCTGTATTGAATTTAACCTTGGCATTTGCAATTGCAAATTGCAGAACCAAATGTCTTGCCCTTTTATCGCTGCTGAAAACATGTGAATGGTCGGCTCAACTCGGAAGGGACCTCACTTCCAGAATTCAAACATAAAATAGTAGCATAATTCTACAGTGTTTTGTTTGGTGAGTGTAAAGAACCCAAGAAAACTTACTAAAGATGTTAGAAATTAGTTAGCTAAGATCCGCATAATATTTTTAATAAATATATTTTAGCTAATAAATTTTTAACGTGTTTAATATAATGGATTTCTGTAAAATCTGCATTTTGATTCTGATAATTGTGTCTATTGGCCACACTTACCATCAGGTGAACTGTGTGCTCATTAGTCACCTTTAAATGTTTTAATATGTATAATTATATTATATTGTCTGCCATCGAGTAGTATCACAGTATAGACAACTTTTTTCTCTCTGAAACCCAATCAGTAATGGGAGGTAGATGACCAGCAGTGAAGTGTAAGTTTACTTTTTAACGATTTTAGTTAGACATCAAATAGACAGTTTTTTGTATGTAAATAAAAAGGCATATTGAACTGATTATAATATGGTAAATTATTCTATTACGGAACTTACCTTAAAACCAAACTTCTGGTAAAGAAATATGGCTGGATTTGTCGGTGAGACATGTAGAGTTACATCTTTGCCTGTGCAAGTCTAAAATTAACAAAAAAGTTAAAAAAACTTCATGAACTGATACATGCAAAATTAGCTCCTAGAAAATACACACATACACTATATAAAATAAACATGTTTGTATGGATTTGATTCATTCAATTTAGTATGCAATTTACAGCTAGTATCCTTTTAGTACTTTACTTATTATAGTAAGTAGTTTTTAGAAGTACAGCCTATATACGTCCCACTGCTGGGCACACGCCTCCACTCTTTTCTGAGAGCGATTTAGGACAAGGAAATGTCCGCCGCGCCCCAATGCGTGTTGGGGAACTTCACACCTTCGAATAGTATTCTCATCTGGTAGGGCTTTATAAATAAATATATAAAATTTATTTTTATATATTTATTTATACGTTTAAGGTATATGTTGAACATAATACCATAAATAAAATATTATAAAATAAATAAATAATAAGATTGGGGTATTTATATAGTTTTCTCATCTGGTTGGGCTGTATAAACACATACAATAAAATGATAAATATAAATTAAATATAGTAGAATATATAAATAAAAATACATAAATAAATAATGACCAAACCAGTAGGAAGCCCTGGGAAAGGAAAGAACCAGAAAAATTATAATAAGATTATTATTATTAGATCCTTTTCGGTTTATCGGATCCTTACGTTTTAGATGCGGCATCGGCTGATCGCAAGATCCCGCTCTTTTTTAAATTGAGATGTGGCGACGTACGATCACTGTCGTATTCAAGATGAAGGCTTTCTATATTTTGTTCCTCACCCTCGCTGAGATACCCAGCTCCGCCAAATTCTCAGTAAGGGGTCTACGAACAATTCCCGTGGTAGAGAGAATCAGCAGGACGATAAGTACCTGCAGCTGCCGCCTCAACTGTCGGATTTAGTGAGCTAACCGCTGGTACTTAACCATCTTTTCAGTGCTGTACTTCTGCACATTGTGCTAGTTTGGAATGCCAATATCCAACAACCACGTCCGCTTCTCCTCCTCTCCATAAGGTTATTATTATTATTTAACATTACCTGCAATAAATGATAGAGCATGAAGGTGGCGATCTTGGCGTTTCTCCACTCGGGCCTGGTGAGTATGAAGGATATGTAGGCCTCGTTTGGACCCACGTCGGGCACCAGGAAAGCACACGCTACCACCAGCTTCTTATACGTCACAATGCAACTGAACTCTGGGTGTTGCAGGGATTCCGACACTAAGGGAAACGAATATAATAATTTATTTATTCCATCGGACAACTAAACTCCATTGTTTGTTAATTAATAAAATTTAACCAAAGTTAGTAACACAATTTTATATAGAAAAAGTGGTCTCACCATCGATGCCGGGCCAGAAGAACTGCGCCAGCAAACTGTTGACGGGTGCGATGTGCTGAGGACGTACGTACGAGTAATCCAGGCTGGCGTTCGGTGGGGGCTCGTAGCCTTCTATGTGCCTGTGTGGGTTCGGTTCCAGTTAGTGTGCGCGAATATTTAGTAAAAGTCTTTAAGTCCGGACTGAACCCAGGACTTAGTAAACAGGATTGATTTTACTACAACCCGCACGAATAAGGTTTGCCGGTAGAGTCATGACGTTAAACGTGGTCAGTATGGGAAAGGTTTCTATACTAATGTTAAACACTCGCTGCCCGTGGTGCAATAAAATGGGGAAACAGGACGCCCCCTGTTGCGCTTTGCGCTCTCTGTCGCACTTACGGCATGTCTGAAGGCCCGTAAGTGCAAGAGCAGTAGTAAGGAGATTAGCGGAGGACGCGGTTTGCGGAAATGGGAGGGGTGATAACCGACAAACCTTCTACGAGTGACTTATAGAAATAATGCTCCCTTACCGATGTAAGTTTTTATTTATGGGCGTGTCGATTTTTTTTTACCGCGGACCAATTTTTATCTGCTCTAGTGCGTGGTAGTGGACTTCACATGCGTTGAAAATATTTTATTTCTCATACGTGCAGAGCTCGACAATTGATACTTCTTAAAAAGTATATGCTCGGAAAAAATATGCGCATACATGAAATACTCAATAAATTTTTTAATCGAATGGATTTTTAAAATATTAAACGAATCAAATAAAATTAATAAAAAATGACGAATTAATAAAAAAGTTAATTAAACGCGATATAATCCGTAAAAGTAGTTTTATTCAATGTGTAGTGTTCGCGTAAATATAAGAAATCATTATGAATCAAATAAAAATTTATCGCCGGAAGAAAAATATGACGGTCGCGTTCTTTTAAGCGATAACCACATTATATTATGAAAGGCATGTTATTAGGTCCTTACATATGAAATTATGTTTAGCAGTCGACTTTTATAGGCTGTAATGGATGAATGGATGGATAGATGTTTCACTGTAGCAGCCTATTAGATCGATTTTACAAAACACGGGTTACAACTCAGCGAAATTTCTTGCGTTAACTCAGTAACTCAAGCGCAGTTTACTGCGCGGGCTCATAGTGTTAACTCAAAATTGCACCATAGCAGAGTGAGCAGCGAAACGCGCGCCATCTGTACGCCGTGCTCACAGGTTCATAGCACATACAGCGCACAGCGCGCGAACTGCGTTGGCTCATTGTTCATGCTGCAGGCAACTCAACATCTTAACACCTTTCGAATTTCTCAAATTCAACATCTTAACACATTTATAAAAAGTGAGTTAACACATCTGGCGCAGTGTACTGAGTTGGCACAATTACGCGGCTCAGCGCAGTGTTACATATTTCTATTTACGCCACAGACGCCCAGTCTGAGAGTACCTTTTTTGTTAGAAAATTGGTCATAGATTTTTAAGTTTTTCCAAAAATGGCATAGCGGCGAGGCGACGGGGTCGCACCGGATGTACTGCTTCAGCGGCAGCCGGAGTGCGGCGAGCGAACACTTACCGGTGCGTGGCGGCGAGCAGTTCACGCGTGAGGCGCAGCCAGGGCGGCGCGGCGGCGGGGTCGCGCCGGATGTACTGCTTCAGCGGCAGCCGGAGTGCGGCGAGCGAACACTTACCGGTGCGTGGCGGCGAGCAGTTCACGCGTGAGGCGCAGCCAGGGCGGCGCGGCGGCGGGGTCGCGCCGGATGTACTGCTTCAGCGGCAGCCGGAGTGCGGCGAGCGAACACTTACCGGTGCGTGGCGAGCAGTTCACGCGTGAGGCGCAGCCAGGGCGGCGCGGCGGCGGGGTCGCGCCGGATGTACTGCTTCAGCGGCAGCCGGAGTGCGGCGAGCGAACACTCACCGGTGCGTGGCGGCAAGCAGTTCACGCGTGAGGCGCAGCCAGGGCGGCGCGGCGGCGGGGTCGCGCCGGATGTACTGCTTCAGCTGTAGCCCGGAGTGCGGAGAGCGCAGGGACCCCCCGCAGCGCGACACCAGCACCACGCCGCGTCGACCTACGCGCACTGCACCGCTCAGGTTCTCCAGCAGGTACTGCACCAACACGTACACACTCATAGTTTCAAGAGGGTACAAAAATTGAAAAATAGTTTTAACAAAAAAAAATAGGTTAAAAATAAAATAATTTATTTAAAGAATTTAATAGGATTCCCAATCAGGACTTGCATATTTGATATTTTTTTGCTAGTTGCCCGTTAACCCTAAACCCAAATAAAACTGTGCATAGGCGGTTTTGTAGATATGGCAAACGCTTTTGACACTGTCTCTGTTTCTAATTTATTTAATAAACTCGAAATTATGGGAGTTCGGAGGTTGCCGCTCCAATTATTAACTGATTATTTATCTAATAGGAGTCAGGCGGTAAAAATCAATGATTTAATAAGCGATAGTGCATCAATACACTAAGGTGTTCTACAGGGCTCTGTATTGGACCCAACACTATTTATTTCTTATTTACATAAATGATTTTTGTAATCAAAACCTTATAAATGCGGAAGTTGAGCTTTTAGTCTAAATGCCAGTGGGCGGCAGATTTACGGTATTTCAATAAGCTTCACTTTTTTTCAGTTAATCCCCCATACCTGAGGTACATGAAATGGGGACTCTTTAGTTTGACCGGCGGTTGATATAGAGACGCTGAGGTGTGAAAGGTGTAAAAAAAATGACCGGAAAAAACGTGAAATTCATATTAAAGAATATACATCGAAAAGGGCAGTTTATTTTGCTTTATGTCAGTCCATTACTACCTATGGTATAACTGCATGGGGAGCTGCTTCTAAAACTAATCAAATTAATGTTGAGAGAGCTCAGCGAGCAATTATAAAAATAATTAACTTTAGAAACTTCCGATATCCAACTTCAGATCTATATAAAGATTACTTCGTGCTTACTTTAAGGCAATTGTATATTAAAATCACAGTCTTAAAACAACACACCAAACCTTTAGAATTATCTAATACAAGTAGGCCCTTTGTTGGCTATAATATTCTTCTCTGTAGAACAAGTTTTGCGCAGAATTTTTTTCCGTATCTAGGACCTTTATTATATAACCGTATAAATAGGATCTTATCTATATCCAAATGCAACAAATTCGTTTGTAAAAAATATATAGATAAATATCTCAAAACTATTGACTATAAATTAACTGCAAAGTTATTTAGAAGTGTTGAATGATTTTTTTTGCGTAATTCTTTACTATTTTAAGATATTTTTGTCCCTTTATTTTAAGTTGCTCGTTTATATGTGTGGGGTGGCCATCATTGATGAACCTTATTTCGTAAGTTAGATAATATTAGAGTACAAAATGATACGAATAAGAAATTTAATGTCATCATTGTCTAAAAATTATATTAAAATGATAATGCTCTAATAATTTAAGAATCTGAGATTAATCATTACATTTTGAAAACTGAAAACACAAGATTTTAGTCATGTGATTGTTTCGGTAATACTACGTACAACAGATAATTAATTACTGCATCGGATTCAATGAACTACCCACCTTATTCTGCCGTCATACAGTTTATAACTAGTACGGGGGTGTAATTCTAATTTGTTGTTGCAAAACTAGCCAATATGTTACAAATACCTGCACAAATCTCGAATACGAATTCACGCATATTACGAGGGCGACACTGAAAGTTTTTAGAACTGGCCACTTGTAAACGATATAATAAAAAAATAAGTTAAAATTTTGAAAATGGAACTCTTTGCTAATATTATTGTGTATGTATTTTATTAATTTGTCATTTGTTTACGATTTTGCGGCAAATTGTAAATTGTCTGTGTCACGTCAGCATGAATTTAACGCGAGAAAATTTTCGTACAATGATTTTTTATGACTTTCGATGTCATTTAAGTCAACAAGAAAGTTATGATAGACTTCTATTGGCCTTTCACGATGAAGCCCCATCTCGTGCCACTGTTTACAACTGGTTTAATGAGTTTAAACGTAGTCGCACTAATCTCACCGATGATCTGCGTGAGGGACGGCCTTGTATGGCGACGACTGAAGATAACATCAGTGTTGTGCGGCGTATAATAGAGACTGACAAAAGAGTGACTTATCAGCAGATTCGGACAAGCTTAGGCATCGGTATGAGTCAAGTGCACAAAATCCTCCATGAACATTTAGCGGTCAGGAAGCTTTGTGCCCGGTGGATACCTCAATTTGACAGAGGCCCAAAAACTCCGTCGTGTTGATTGGTGTCGTGAAATGGTTCAAAGATTTAACGGAGGCGACTCAAATGCTGTGTTCGACATACTTACGGGTGACGAAAGCTGGATTTATTATTATGATCCTGAAACTAAAAGACAGTCTGCTGTCTGGGTGTTTCCTTCCGAGGAGTTGCCAACTAAAGTGAAGAAAGGTCGAAGCGTGGGAAAAAAGATGGTGGCCTCGTTCTTCGGAAGGACAGGTCATTACGCAACAATTGTTTTAGAGGATCGAGAAACAGTTACTGCAGAGTGGTACACTAACAATTGTTTGCCACTTGTCTTGGAAAAAGTTCGGGAGAAACGACCTCGCAGTAGGATCCTCCTTCACCACGACAACGCCTCGTCGCACACCGCCAAGCAAACAATCGACTCCTTGGCGACGTCAGACGTGGAATTACTGGGTCACCCGTAACCGTTAATATGTAAATGGAAAAGTAATTGGGCCTTTGAGTTACAAGGAAACTTACATGGAAATAGTTATTTGAACTTTTACAAAACGACTTGCCAGAATTATTAGAAGACGTGCCTTTGCGTGACTTACAAAACATGTGGTTTCAAATGATGGTTGCCCAGCTCACTATGCCCGTCTTGTGCGAGAATATTTGAACCAAGAGTACCCAGGGCGTTGATCGGGCGACTTGGTCCTATCTTATGGCCACCCTGTTCACCTGACCTAAACCCCTGGACTTCTTCTACTGGGGTTGTCTCAAAGACAGGGTTTACTCAAACCCATTTCAACATTGGATGAGCTTCGCCAAAATATCACTCAGGCTACGGATCATATCAATGGTAGAAGATATGCACGACGAATAAAAGATCTTTTTAAGGCGATGCCATGCCTGTATCAATGCCGGTGGCCAACAATTCGAACATTTACTGTAATATTAATAATGCAAAAATGAAATAAATGTAAATATTTGTACCCTTTGTTTTGATTCATGCAACATTTTTCAGCAAAAATCCTGTGCCCCACAGAAGTTTTCTAGCCCGTCGCCCTATAGCCCTGACCTTGCGATTTTTATTTATTTCCGAAAATAAAAGAAAAACTTGAGAAAACGTTTTATGGACGCCGAGGAAGCAGTGGCTGCGTTTCAAAATGCCGTCGAAGAGACCCCTAAGGACGAGTGGGCAAAGTGCTTTTCTCAGTGGTTCCATCGGATGCAGCGATGTATTGATGTAAATGGACACTATTTTGAAAAGATATAATAAAACTAATAACTTGCTAGTTTGTTCAGTTTTTGATTTTCTAAGAACTTTCAGTGTCACCCTCGTATTATAATTGTAGGCTGTTATGAATAAAGAATTATTTATTAATTTGCTATGAATCTCTCTATAGTTATTTAGCCGATAACAGATGTCATAATGTATCAACTCTGTAAGAATAAAGCAATTATTGAATAAAGAAAGATTGATTTTACTATTTTCACCTGCAAGCAAAAGTGCACCGTATTACCAAGTGTACACAGCTTGTGTTGTGATCAAATCAAGGCTTTGTAAAGGAATAAGTATGTCGAAATATATTTGAAATTGTTTGATTTTCTCATTACGAACCCTGAGCTTTATCTCTAATATTCTGTATATACATATATAAAAGCGAAATACCATTGACTGACTCAAACTAACTCAACTCTAAGGCTGGGCTCACACATCCGGAATGCCTCTCTGAATTCATAATCTGAATTCATATTATTAATTAAGAAAGCCCAGAATTGCATACAATTTAATTATGCTCCATACACATTCTGATTTTTTTAGATTATGATTTTCTCATATCTATCTGTAAGAATGACTGACGAGCGTTCTGAATTCCGGATCAGAATATTTATTAAGATTATGATTTTATAACACGCGTTTTTCTATACATTTAAGCACGCGAGCACACACACACACCGGAATCAGATTATGAATTATTTCATTTGACACTGCGAGCGGTAACGCCTAGACGTGTTACGACTTGTGAAGTTGTAATGTGATACTGACTTTCTCTTACTCTGTTCACATTAAGAGGATGAATCCAGTGTATTTGTTTGCGTCTCTTTTTTTAGGGTTCCGTACCCGAAAGGTAACCAACGGGACCCTATTACTAAGCCTCCGCTGTCCGTCCGTCTGTTTGTCAGCGGGCTGTATCTTATGATCCGTAATAGGTAGACAGATGAAACTTTTCACAGAATGTTTATTTCTGTTGCCGCTATAACAAAATAAATTTAAAATTAAAGGGGGCTCTCCTACTAGGAACGTGTAAGTACATTACGATGGTACGGAACCCTTCATGCGCGAGTTCGACTCGCACTTGGCCGGTTATTTAATTATTTAAAGCTAAAAGTAGTGTGATGAGTATTATTATATATTCCTCTTCCATATCCAAGACGTGCCTGAGCCGAGAAACCCGTAAAATCTTTAAACTTTGTTGAGAAAACAGCTCATATCCACGCCGAAACCAACGCCTGATCTGTGTATTTCTCAGACGAGTAAACCCACAAACGGCTGTTTACAAAACTCATTGGGTTGTTGGGTGCTCTCATACCAATAAGTTGTACTGTTGGTGCTGTATATTCTTTTCCAACGACAAAACAGCTTGGAATACTACTGGATATGATGATTTAAATAACTTATCTGGAGCCATTAAAAGGCATATGAATTCTCAAAACACATGAATGCGGTAATTTCGTTTAGTAATTTTAGAAAAATCGGATTGAAACATCTTTGTCGCGCCTGTTATCCGAGGAAATTACAAAACACAACATGCGTGTTGATCACAACCGTAGTGTTTTCAAAGATTAGTCGATATTGTTTTCCATTTAGCACAACAAGAACTTCCTTTCAGAGGTCACGATGAGTCGAAAATTCATTAAATAGAGGCAATTTTTTAGAATTTGTATCGCTTCTTTCAGTACGATCTCGTGTTAGAAAAACATATGCAGCATCAACAAAGCGTCAAACAGCCGAGTTATTTATCTAGTACAATCCAAAATGACATTATTCATTCTGTCGCTGATGTAATGAAAACTCGCATCGAGTACGAAGTAAAGTTGTCAAAATTCGTTTCAATTATTATTGATGAAACTCCCGATGTTAGTCACAGAGCAATTGTGTCTGATTCTCCGATATTATTATGGAAACGATATTCATGACCGTTTTTGGGGCATGTAGATGTGTCTGAAAGTCGCACAGCAGACACACTTTGTAATATCATATTGGAATTATTAAACAAACATGACTGCACCACAAAAGTAGTTGTGCAAAGATATGACGGTGCAAGTGTCATGTCCGGTGTCAGAAATGAGTGCAACAAAAGTTAAAGATGTTTGTCCCCAAGCCATGTATTATATTTGGTGTAATGCACACATTTTGGCATTAGTTTTATCTAAATCTTATAACAGGATTGGGAAGTCTGCACTTTTTTTCAGCCGTTCAGGCTTTATTTAATTTTTAATAACAGCACAAAACGGTCGTCTTTTATGATGCACATTGCAGCAAAAATTGCCTAATGCCCCGCAACTCGTTGGACGTATACGTCACGAATTGTGAATACAGTATTCGAACAAAAGATAATTTCATTAATTTGTTTTCGTATATGTGCGACAATCCGCAGAACTGGGACGGCGATACGATCTTGGCCGCCGAGAATTTTGAAAACACATTGCGTTCATTTAATTTAAATTTTTTTCTTTCAATTTTCACCGGGTATTTGAAAAAACCGACTGCTTGTACAATATTTTACAAAAATCACAAGTTGATGTCGATTATTGCAGTAATAAAATAAAGGAGTTTCAGACATGGTTACGTACTGAATTTCAGTCAGATTTTGATCACATTTATAAAAACACATTGCAAAATAACTCTGCTCCTCGTTTGAGACGCAATGTGCGCTGTGCTCAGACAGAATACAAACGACTTTTTGTTGAAATAATTGATAACATATCTTCAGAAATTAATGGCCGATATTCTGAAATTTTCAAATTAAAAATTTTCCAATTGTTCAACAAAAAACTATTCGAAAAATATCGTTCAGATTTTCCTTTAGAGGCATTAGATTCATTATTTGAAAATTACGCAAACCATTTTGATAATCAAACATTGAAAACCAATTGATTTCATTGTATTCCTTCCTCCCTGAATTAAAAGACCGCAATGTTTTCGAACTCATTGACTTTATAAACGAAAATAGTCTTGAAGAGGCCTTTCCCCAGCTTTTAAAGTTAGCTTATCTTGTCGTAACCATTCCAGCCAGAAGTTCCTCCGCGGAATGTGCTTTCTCATCTCTGAAGCGCATCCATACTTATTTGAGAAATACACAAGGTCAAGATCGTCTTTCAGACTTATCAATTATCGCAATTGAAAAACAGTTATTAGTACAATTAAAACGTTCACCAACATTTTACGCGGACGTAATCAAATCTTTCCTTAAGAAAGAGAGACGATTCGATTTAGAATATAAATAATTTGTTTTTTTAAATTTTGTACATAGTTTGTTTGTACTTAGATCATGCTTTTCTTTTGTTCATGTATTGTATTGTATGTAAATAACTTTTTCTTTCGCCCAAGCAAACCCAAACGGCTTTTTTCAAAAACACCGAAGGTATGCAATTGCTGATATGTCATACAATCTATCTAGCAGTAGTATGCCTTCTGTGTGCTTTGTTAAACACGTCCTCGACAGCACTGAATATGAAACTGAATAGTGGAGACAGATCGAGATTGGTGTATTTTTATAAAACTGCTAAAAACAACAAAACCATATCTTGGGCTTGTCCTAGTTTGGAGCCCTAGCTTCGCCACTGATTTCAATACTTTAAGATAGAAATAACAACTCACCGATCTTTGGAACCTATCCAAAATTCTCTCGGCATTCATTACCACTTTGGGGTCCTCGGCCGCGTATCCACTGAGCAGTTTCACGGCCCTAATAAACAAAAGAGCGTTTTCATTGTCCACGTCATTAAGTTTCTTATATTTTTATACCAGAATAATTTTTATTAAATATAGGTTATAAATGATCCTGAAAGTCATCTTTTTTTTTGATCACTGGGTCGGAAAAAACCTCTATCCTAGGAAGAACCAGCAAGATAACCAGCGGGACTTTTATTACTGACTACCTAATAGTGAGTGGATACGATGGTTCATAGACACATCTACCCTCGATTAAGAAAGAAAAGGAATGAAAAAAAGAAGAAATATTTATTACCTAGGTAAGCCACACAGTAAATACACGATTTTATGGTTTTATGCCTAGGTAGAATTACCTCTGAAAATACAATAAAATAACAAATAATAGAAAAGACACTGAACATTCCACTTAACAATATATCTCATAAAATATTTTCAATCCATCCATCTACTACAGCTTATAAAAGTGCACTGCTGAACACAGGCCTCCCCCATGGACGGCCTAATACCGGCGATTTCGACATAGCGTAACAACGCTTAACGAGCAAGCTGGTAACCGCAGTTTTTTTATTATTTTCAGTGATTATCAGAATGATGCTACTGCCTCCTGTTACAGTTCCCATCTGTCGTCTCTTACGACACCCACGCGACGAAATGAGGTAGTGGATATTCTTACACCGACCACTACATGGTAACTTATAGTTACTACTACATAGTATTTATGCTAATAACATTAGTGCTACAGTTAATTACTGCACTCAGCTACACTCAGTTTAATGCTGCAGTAAAAACTATAGGCATTGATTTTTCAGTGGGCCCGAGACAATGTACGGACGTCTGAACAGCAAAGATTAAGATTCAAAATTAATGTCTTCCCTGAAGACTGAGAATGATTGCCTCCGTACCAGTAAAATGGTCTCCGGTTTTCTACACTCACCATACAAAACACAGCAGCATTCAGCTGCTATTTTACGCTTTAATCTGTGCAGCTATATTAAGGTTGTAAGCACGAATTTGTCGGCTTGACCGGCAAAGGATCACGCTCTCACACTTTTAACTGGTAACGTGGCATTTCATGTTAGTCCTCAGGGGCGACAACGCATCTGCATTTTGATTCGCAAACGAGGATAGTATATGGGCCACAGCAACCACTTACCATCAGGCGGACTGTGTGCTCGCTTGTCACCCTTATCCTATAAAAAAAAAACATCAGTAGTATTACTACGATAAAATCGTGTATCTACTGTGTGGCTTACCTAGGTAATAAATATTTCTTTTTTCATTTCTTTTATTTCTTAATCGCGAGCAGATGTGTCTATAAACCATCGAATCCACTCAGTATTCTTAACCTTTCAGCTGCGGAGACTCTAACCCTCCTACTCCGTTGACTGCGGAGCTGTTTAATAAAATGGACGGCTGATTGGGCGCAGTCAGTCTTAACGCAAATTTCTTGATCCTGGTATATCCAATATTTATAACATGTATATATTTCTGAATTATCTATGAAATTTCATATAAATGGGTACATAAATTTAATAGAGTCCCAAAGTAATTAGTGTAATCAAATGTTGAGTAAAGTCAAAATTGTCATATTTCTCAATGAAACAAAGTTTTTTAATAGTTCAATTTTGTTTTATTTTAGCCTTAAATCTATTATTTACAATATTTTATGTGCAAAGTCATAGGCTACAATACAATTTTGGAACGAAGTTCCTTATCGCACGGTACGAATTTGACGGATGGAGGCTAGGCGAGAAAAAGTGTAAGATTTTTCCGTCACGACCCCCTTTCTATAGTGCGAGCGAGATGGAACAATATCCATCTCCCTCGCATTTTTTCTTATCTTGCCATGAAAGAAATATTATTTTAAATGACACTTCATTTTAATAGACGCTAGAAATTCATTTATTTGTATTTGTTAATCAATCAATTTATTACGTTTATCAATAATAATATACTACGAAAGGAACTTCGTTCCAACCGAGTGTTCCACGATACTCAGGCATGTTTTTTTATCATAAAACGCATTAAAAATAAGCTTACAAGTAATAATAATAATGATAATGTCCTCCATGCCGAATTTCGGCCACGGCGGCCAGTCTCAACGGAGATTAGCAATCGGTGCAGGACAGGATTATAGTGCCCAAGTGTATGCGCAAGCACAGGCGCACTCTCTATTCCCTCACTCTCATAGTCCGATGGGACGGTAAACCGACACGACCGGAGAGAGATCAGGCGCAGGACCAACGGCTTTACGTACTTTCCGAGGCACGGGGTTGAAACACCGCTCACTTTCTGACTCCGGGCAGCTACTGAGAATTTCTTGACGGAAAAACTCAATAACTGATTTCTTTTTGGTCCGACCCGGGATTCGAACCCAGGACCTCATGATCAGCAGTCGCACTACTACAACCACTAGACCAACGAGGCAGTCAAACTTACAAGAATGTAGTTCGGACTGGATGCGGCATTAATGCATTAGTCAATAAAACATGGAGGGTTTTGCATTTTTTAAATGACTTAGATATACAGAAATAAATTTTGAAATTAAATTTACTTTTTTTTGCCCAAGCGTCGAGTCCAAAACCAAAATAATCGTGAATTTATAGAGATATTTTTTTAATATCAACTTTAGACAAATTATCCTAGAAGGCTGTGAGAGCTAGTTTATTTTTTTGGTATGTCAAACCAACAGCAACCATAAACATTTGTATAGAGTTTATATTACATTTCCAATAACCAAAATAATCGTGCAACAATAGGTGATTCATTTAAACGATGATAGTTTGAAATAATTAGCTGAACAAATTATAGCAAGGCAACAATAAAAACTATAATGGATGGATAAAATTAAACAAATATATAACAAGGATACTCATTTCTTTAAAAGGCTCCTGGTAGTTGTTGGACTTACTGTATCTACAGTACTATTCATTTACGAATGGTACTGTATGTAGCAGCAATCTCGCTCTGGGTCAAAACATAACGCCACGTCACACGGTTTGCAAAACTGAAACGTACGCTTTTTGCAAACAGTGCAATTGCGTTTATTTTTATTTTTTATTTTATAGGATAGGGTGACAAACGAGCACATAGTCCACCTGATGGTAAGTGGTTGCTGTGGCCCATAGACATCTACTTCTATCCTCGTTTGCGAATCAAAATGCAGATGCGTTATCACCCGTGAGGACTAAGATGGAACGCCTCTTTTCCAGTAAAAGGGTCTCCGGTTCTCTGCACTCACCATACGAAACACAGCAGTGTTAAGCTGCTATTTTACGCTGGTATTCTGTGAGGCGTGGTCCTTCCCAGTCGAGCCGACCCATTCGTGCTACAACTATACTACTAATATAGCTGCAGCATGGCTCTACCACGTATAAAACGTTTTTGTCTGCCCACTCCGCCAGGTAGAATTGGGAGCACTGACGGGAAGTGGGCTAATACATCAGGTGTCAGTTTTGGCCCAGCGAGAGATTGCTGCGAAAGTCTAGGTTCAGCGACGGGTTTGTGAGGTGGACTATGTTTTTGCAATATATTAAGAATTCATTCCGTCCTAAAACCCCTATGGTCGACCTTTTCATCAAAGGACTTACAGATGATGTAAGTATTTAAAACACTTACATTCAGAAGACTTTTAAAGAATTTTTTATACCACACTTGTGTCCGTTTTCTTTCAATAGGATACGTAGATAACATTTGGTCTTTGCGATCTACGCCACCCATGTAAACGTTATAATCTTTGACGACCGTGGGCTTACCATCGGCGACGGCGACCCCATGGTATGTCGAAATCATAGCCACCCGGTTCTGATCTCGCCACACCATCAGGTCGACGTCTCCGGATGTGCAGCCACACACCTGTCCAACTCTCATGTCCCCCTTCTTTAAAGCGGCAATTTCATTTGGTACAAATTGCCGGTTGGTCCGCAAAGTCCCGACGCAGTCGAGACCAAGCGTTTTTAAGACGCGGGCTAAACAAGGGAGTTATAATAATTATCCATCCATATGGTACGGCCACTGTGTTCGAGGCCGCCCAACAATCGTAATACTAAATTGGGGATACCCCCTACAATTATCCCTTCGCTATCCGAAGATTGAACTTCAGCACCCGTATGTACCTCAAACCTCCACAAATATCCTGTGCGGTAGTCACACACCTCATAGGTCTTAATCCCTACCGCCGACTTTTTGTTTGATATATATTGTTTAATATTAAGCCATCCCTTCCATTGAGTAAGCGACTCATCTAGCGCGACGTTTTGGTGGAGGTTAAATAAAGTTGAAAATTTGAAATTCAAATGAGTACAAGCGGTGCTATTTTGAATAATTTAGCCTCTTTGGGTGATAGATCCGGCTTTAGAAGTGTATTATCGTTGAAATGAATACACCTATTTAATAACTGAAATCTTCCAAGCGACATGTAGCAAGAGAAATACGGTGTTGTGAAAATGTTGCCCTCCTGACACCAATATTCCTTCATTTTGGATTTAAAGAGAACCCCCATTGCCAATATAATTGCGAAATAGACATACATTTCATCTATATTTGTCTCAACCCATTCAGAGATACGGCTGCGCGGTCCCATTAGCCCTAAATTTAATAAATTGGCCGCGTCCTCCTGGGCGTACAAATTAGTTTGGGTAACAATGTGCCCCATGATTGAACTATTCCAAATCCTTGTGAATATATCATAAGGATTTGTTCTACGTTCAATCGTGGGGCCACTGTCACCCACAAATAGTTCCCGACGCTCAGCGGGCGAAACTGGATCGCTGGGGTAACTCCTCCAGCTAAAATCATAAAAACTAGAGGGACCATAAGGTTCACCAGGGGCGACCTGTGATTCAGGGCGGGGAGGGAACTGAGGTACATCAATGTACCCAGCCGCTTCTGCCTCCTCGAGCGTGTCATCTTCCGGCTCAAAGAACATTCGCAATGCGCGGGTAAGCGTGAGCTCACTGCTGTCGTCACCTTCGCGCTCCTCTAAATCGTCTTCGTCTTCGCTCCCTATGGAGAAACAAACAATTGTCGGCTACAAACTATACATTAAAAATATGAATACCTGGTGTGTGATAAAATTACCAACCATAATTGAGGAAGTCGCCGATTTCACTATCGAGAAGCCGACGATGGTGACCATGCAACACCCGCGCACGTGGCGTGAACGCTGACAAACATCCAACATAACTGAAATAATAGAAATATATCTATTACCTGAAAAATACTTTTGCTTTGAATTTAATCTTTTTATTTTACTTACACGCTCGCTGATGGTGGATTATCCACGCCCAGAGTAGTGCTTCTGCTATAACAAAGACATACAATTGAGCATAACAATATACGAACACTCACTTTATAACACAGTACCTATAACAAGTGGCTACTTACTGAGCCCCCTGAATAACAGCGTCATCGCCTCCCGCGTCATCGCCTCCCATGTCCGAAGCAGTCGGTTGCCAAATACTGTTATAACAATAAAATACATTTAAGGTCACATGAATAATACAAACTTGAAACAGGCAAGAGTTTTACTTACCCTGAGGTACTAGCTCCAGCAGTATGTGGCAGATATCTTCGCCGCTTAGGCGGGTGCAGAGGCACCTCGAGAGGGCTGCCAGTTATCAGCTCCTCAATCAAACCGAGGTGAATGCTGCCATAAAATAAACAGAATATTATTAAAAATATAAATAATAAAAATAGATTAAATAATAAAAATAAAAATAAAGAACGGGTGCGAACCCTTTCCCCTGGGTCCTACTCTACCACCTTGCGTACGCACACCTCTAAAGCAAAAAAATGTGCAAAAGTAAGCAAAAGCATGTGCGAAAGAAAATCATACGACAAAAAGCAGGTTTTCGTATTAAAAAAGTAGATTCACACAAAGTAAAAAAATTTTGAATGCTTTTTGATTTACGAATTTTGCAAAGTACATACAAATAAAATGTACATTAAAAAACCGCAATTAAAAAATATGTTTCTGAGGTGACCTTAAAATACCACAAACTGTTTAAATTAAAATAAAAATAAATAAAAAATTTAAATATTAAAATAAAAATATTAAAAAATATGTAAATACTTTCTACTTTTCTCTTTTAATATTGTTTAAAAAATCCGAAGTCTTGTGTTAACACATATGGCACATCCAAATGCCACATTTAGTTTTCCTAAAACATCGAGTGATCGTGGAGTCAAACAAAGCTCCGTTTGTCTGCTCGAGTGCGCTAGTTTCTTTACCAATCTAACAATTCAACCGAATGCAGTATGGCAAACTTTAGTTCCTTTTTTCGCCACCGGCAAAACAGAGAATTAGAATCCACTACTGCGGGCGTCTCAGAAATGGACACCATTGCACCTATTGCGTATTTACATTGAAATATTGAAAATATTGCACTTTATCCTCATTTTGATGTATTAAAACTGTGAACGATGAACAATTACACATATTTTAACACAAAACTGACAGTAAACACTAAAATTTTACATACATTTCAAGTCAACTTTCCGCAACCTGCATGTTAGTTCTAAGGTAGCGGTTTGCTTCAAACAAATTAAAAAACCATTTCACACGTACTAAATGAGATAAAACACAAAATGAGATTACAAATAGGAAGGTTACTTACCCAGGCATTGTTTTAACACTACTATTCACCACACAATCAATCAAAATGTGTACGAAATAATTGCAAACAACTCCGATGTTAGCGCGCGTCAATCACTCTGATGGCTGACTCAAGGGACAGACGAAATCAACAGATGATATAGATAAAAATCCTACTAAAGCGTGTAAGCTGTGGGGTTTTTATGCTATCCTTTTATCCTGTACACACGACATATGGTAGAATGAGTTAGACATAGTACATAATGCTTTGTTTCTTCATTAAAAAGCGGATAAAAAATTCTAACACTTGGACACCCGCAGTCAACGGAGATATTTTCGTGTTAGACATCCGCAGTTGAAAGGTTAATCGAGGATATATGTCTATGGACCACAGCATTTACTTACCATCATTTGGACTGTGTGCTCGTTTGTCACCTTTAAAAAAAAAGGGAGAACAAAACAATGAGGGAGCGTTACAACTTCTCTCGTTCCCGTTGTTCTTTTTTGGTTTGTTATTACAATAAAAAAGTGTAAATACAAGATAGTTATACCACCATCTCTATTGAATATTAGGCCAGTTCATAAAGTCTTAATGGTATTTGCCAGAATCACCTATTACAGCACCGAAAGGGACATACGATTCTCTTTCGCCACCACTAGACAGGGATAGAAATATTGGTTACTTACTTATCTAAATTGAAGATTGGTAAATGCTTATGTCTCTTCAACCTCCGCAATGCCAGCTTTGCTCTGAACCTGTGGAGATGTGCCTTCTTATTCGAGTCCTTAACCTTCGCGATCATGCTCTCAACACGTTTCAGCAGCTGTATCTCTTCGTACTCTGTCATCTCCACAAGATCACTGCGAGCTTCTGGAACTCTCTCGATCCAGGGTAAATCGACGGAGTTCGGTTCTGTCGAGAAGAAAGATTCCCGTCTTACGAGAGGTTTCTCGTCGGGTTTCTTCCCTCTGACATCGGAAGGTAATTTTCTGGTTTCAGCTCGCCATCTGTCGTCGATGTCGTCGGTGGGGTGTGGAGAGCTTCTCGAATCCGAGTCGTAAAAATGGGGCGATTGCTGTTGAAAGCGAAGAATTGAGGAATCAAAATTTTCATCATTTATTTCATAGATCATAGGTATAACATAGATGTCAGCTACATATGTAACACCCTATCTTACCCCCTCAGGAGTTGAATTTTCCAAAATCCTTTCTTAATGGGTGTCTACGTCAAGAAAGGAGTATACATGCTAAATTTCAAGTCAATTGGAAGTATAGTTTTGGAGATCTAGTGATGAGTGAGTGAGTCAGTGATATTTTGCTTATAACAAACACATCGACACGGTATAGAGATATTTTTAATAACATTAAACAACTAAAAAAAATACTGGCCAGTTTAAATGTTTTTAATATTAAATTGTTCGTCATTTATTGCAAATTAATTCCAAATTCAAATAAAAGAAAAAATAAAATATGTTGGCGGTAAAAATTGAGTTAAACTAGAAGGATCGAATTTTGTACTCCGAGTAATTGTTTTTTTTTTTTTGTTGAAAACCGCTATTTAAACACCTTTATGATTCAACTTGTTGATTGTCATGATTATCACATTTTATTGCAATGCAACGTCAACATTTAACTGGAGAAGAGATGTTAAGAGCAGTGGGAATGCTGCAGGCTTAGATTATTTACTCTCTAGATAACGCGTCACGCAATGAGCGATGCAACAAAACTGGCCAATTTTACAAGCGTGTGTGCGTGAGGCACGCCCACACGCTTAGCGGTTGCTATGACGACAGAATAAATAACTATGGCTTACACCAGCGTCATTTGTATCTGGAGATACCAGCTAACGAATCTATCCTGATAAAATGGGAAAAACTGTAAAATTATGTCATGTTAATAAAATCATAAATTATAATATTTTAATACGGTGCTTTCAATTGTATGTTTAGTTGTCTGTTGAGTTAGAATCAAATTTTTTTTGTAAAGAAAATATAATGAAATAAAATCAATTACGCATTTACAAAATATGTTTTATTATTTAATGTATGGTGTCGACTTATAAAATACTAAGGTTGGCCGGCGGCTTCGCCTGCGTCATAGTTAAATAATTTATCCTGCAGGTACCCTTTACCGTAATATTTTATCCCATAGCGTTTCTACAGTTTAATAGATCCTTTTAAGAAGAATTATTCCGTCCTACATAGTTGTGCCAGCAAGAGTTGATATATGGGTGCCCCATTGAAGCTTTGCATCTAAGGTTACCCCAGGAACACAGTAGTCTCTTCTATTTTGAACCTATCATTATTTACCATTAAATGTTTGTAACTACTAATTTAATGGCCCTCTTTGAATTTGTTTTTAAATAATTTGCGTTTTGAGGTTGCATCACTTTTACATTATCTAATTTAGCTATATGATAACAGCGTATGGTCAAATATTTTCGGAGACCAGTCTTATTAGGTTCACTTGGTGAAGAGAACCACACGCGTGTTCAGTTTCAACTTTAAAATAAGTATTTATATCACCAATAAATTGTTTTAATATACAAGATAAAATTTTTGTAAGTTGGCCTAGTCATTATAAAATTTTGTCTAAGAAACTTTCTGATTACTTTTCCGAAGTCTTACATATAGAATATACATCCCTTGAAGCATAAATCAATCCGCCTTCATCCGTGCGCTAATAGAACAATGAACATACACCAGCTTTTAAGACAACTATACGGGGAAATTCGCAATCCAAGACTGGCAACACCAAAAAACGACGCGTTGATTTTGTAAATAAAATTATAAATTTATTAGTTTTGTTTTCGTAAATTACTATTAGTTTTGAGTTACTTAGCGATGGTAGGAGATTTTGTTAGTTGTTTGTAAACGTCCTTTGTAATTTCTGCAGATTTTAATCGCGCAACTTGTCATTTTCACCAAAATAATCTAACACAAAAAATGAGCCGTGCGTGCGTATCTCTTGGCGTTACAATTGACACTGAGGAGCGGGGAGCGCATTAGAGGCTAACAGTTAGCTGATATTTTTTTCGACGCTTTTGAGCCGCCGTTACTCTATCTAGAGAGTAAATAATCTAAGGCTGCAGGCTGGTGTTTTTCAACCTAACGTCGTTGCGGCAATAGGCACCAGGAAAAATGTGGTTTCGAGATTGTGGTCACGCTATCGTGCCACGGGGGAGGTGGCGGAAAGACATACAGGACCCATTACTACACCCAGACATCAGACCGTTTTTTGTAATTGCGAGAAGGCCACCAAATGTTACGGCGATGCAATTGGTCCAAAGGCTACAGTCTGAACACCAGGTGCTTGTGAGTGACCAAACTGTGAGGAGGAAACTGCACAAAGCCAACCTTCATGCTCGTAGACCACTTCGGGTTCTAGCTCTAAGAAGAGGAAATCGTGGTCAAAGACTGCAATGGGCTAGAGAACATGTGAACTTTGAACCTCATCAATGGTCGTTAGTGCTTTTCACCAATGAATGCCGATTTCGCTTTCATCCTGATTCGAGGAGTGTACGCCTTTGGAGAGTTCTAAACACTCTCAAGAACTTCATCCATACGGACGTACGAAGAACGGACCTCGGACGAAAATTATGTCACGGCCCTAGATTTTGATCCCATTGTTGGGATGCATGGTTGGGATATGCTCCAAAGAACAGCTCCGAGAGATTTTCCTGAAAATCTAGTTACAGAAGAACAACTTTTTATGCATCTCAGTAGGACCTGGGACAATATTCCTCAACAGGATATTGACAACCTCATTCTGAGTATGCCCAACCGATACAGATGCGTAATGAATGTCATGGGTGTTTTTACTGTTAATTAATAGCCGCTTTATTTTATTTTTTAAATTAAAAATTTTAACTTTCAAGATGTACAGTTTTAACACTTGCATTTTTCTTTCTCTGCACAAAAATCTATAATCTCATTTAAAGTCAACGTTTATATAACAAAACTTGGTAGATTATTAAATAAAGTTTTCTTGGGTACACATGTCTTAAGAAAATATTGACGTACTTTATACGTCAATATTACGTACGTTTATACGTGGTAGAGCCATGCTGCAGCTATATTAGTAGTATAGTTGTAGCACGAAAAGGACCACGCTCTCACAGAATACCAGCGTAAAATAGCAGCTTAACACTGCTGTGTTTCGTATGGTGAGTGTAGAGAACCGGAAACCCTTTTTACTGGAAAAGAGGCATTCCATCTTAGTCCTCACGGGTGACAACGCATCTACATTTTGATTATTTATTGAGGATAGATGTAGATGTCTATCTACCATAAGTGGTTGCTGTGACATGGGTCACAACAACCACTGGACTGTGTGCTCGTTTGTCACCCTATCCTATAAAAAAAACTCTTTGGAAACAGAAACAGGAACTTTTTTATTCAATATAGATTATAAATAATACTTATTGAAAGTCACTCTTTTGTTTAATTACCACTGGTTCGAAACAAAAACCTCTGTCCTGGGAAGAACGAGCAAGAAACCCAGCGGGACTTTTTTTTAAAATAACATCTTACAATCATGTATGTTACACAATTAACAACACAAAACAAATTAGAAATAGCTTGGTAGCGATCACCTCATTCCCAGGGGTTATTATCATCCATAAATTCCTTAATATTATAATAACCCTTTTTATACAAACTTAGTTTGGAATTTATGTGTTGTTAAAATATCCTATACTGTGTTAATGTGTTTATATAGATAAAGTTCAACTATGTCCTATCCTTTGGGCAATCGCTTTGGGTTCAAATAATTACAGTATCTTCCATTTATTACTAGCCCGTAATAAACCAATTCTGGACATGGACCTTTCCCATAAAATACACAAGCCGGCGACGGACAGGCCTGAACTCCTCCTACGCTGACGTCGGTTGCGTACGGTCGGTCGCGTACGTCAGCGAGAAATAAAATACCTATACGGTACAGTCGTCTGCTAAGTGGATTTCGGAAAGGAGATCGGTAAGTAAAATACAATGTTAATAATTATGATTATTAACATTGTCTTTTAATTACCGATTTCCATTTTTTTACTATCGTCCTCATTATTGTAAGCCGGAAATAAAGCCTCGAAAACTTCTACCCAGTATTTTGCTCTCGCATCTTTGCACAAATCATTAGATAAATAAGACGTTTTGTATCGATATTCATTGCAACTGTACGTGCACGCGTGGATCGGCGGTAATCTATTTTACGCTGGTATTCTGCGAGAGCGTGGTCCTTCCCCGGTCGAGCCGACCCATTCGTGCTACAACTATACTATTAATATAGCTGCAGCATGGCTCTACCACGTATCAGGGCGCTCGTACTATTCCACGGTCGTCAGTCGACCGACGTACGCGACGCTGACAAGCGAGACCGACAACCTACGCGCCGCTGTCGTCAGCGTCGTAGTGTGGGGCTATATAGAACACAATGTACATTAGTACGCGCGACCGACGTACGCGACCGACGTCAGCGTAGGAGGAATTCAGGCCACAATATTGTTGAAGATCACGTCTGGTAAATCTTACGTGATAGGGCAACGATGCATTCTTAATATGACAGTAGCACGAACGTACCGCATCGAACGAGAAAGGACTCACAATAACCCAGAATACCAGCATGAAATAGCAGCGTAATGCTGCTGTGTTTCGTATGGTGAGTGTAGAGAACCCGAGACCCTTTTCGCTGGAATCGGGGCATTCTATCTTAGTCTATAGGGTAACAACTCTACTCTATCTACATTTCGATTCTTAATCGAGGATGGAATAGATGTCTATGGACCACAGCATCCACTTACCATCAGGTGAACACTGTGGTCGTTTGTTACCCTTATTATATAAAAATCAATCTGCATGCCAAACGTGGTGATATAGTAAGCCTTCCTTGCAAACCGAAACAGATAATAAAAGAAGAAAAAACAAAAAATCTAACATCCAATAAAACATATTAATATAATTTTTTGTGTCGAAAATTTAAGGGTATTTTAAATTTATTATTTGTATAAATATTTTACCTGATTCATTGCTGGCTTGTATCCAGTCGTATCGTGCCCAAAACTTTGGAACATACTCGTGAGATCAGAGTCTTTGGAATGGAAGTCCAACTGATGCTCCTCTATCGTTATGTCTTGGTCAAATTCCTGCCTGATAGTGAAATTATTGTTACTTTTCATTATTTCTATCAAAACGGGAAATATTCCTTAGCATATAGAATCACGCACATTCAATATTTAAGAAACATTATTAACTAGCTTATGCCCGCGACTTCACTCGCTGTGAAGTTTATTTCAATTCAACATATGCCGGCTACTTCGCTTACATATTGTTTCTATAATACATTAAAATATACAGTTTTCCCATCATTGGGCTGTATGAATATATAAAAGAAAATGTTATAATGTCCTCCAGACCAAATGTCGGTCACGGCAGCCAGCCTCACCGGAGACTAGCCATCGGCGCAGGACAGGATTATAGTGACCAAGTGTATGCGCAAGCACAGGTGCACTCTCTATTCCCTCACTCTCATAGTCCGATAGGACGGTAAACCGATACGACCGGAGAGAGGTCAGACGCAGGACTAACACCACCAACTTCCTGAAACACCACCAACTTCCTGACTCCGGGCAGCTACAGTTAATTTCTTGACGAAAAAACTCAATAAGTGATATATTTCTGGCCCGACCCGGAATTCGAACCCGGGACCTCATGATCAGCAGTCCCGTTTACAACCACTAGACCAACGGGGCAGTCAAATCAGAAAATGTTATAATACACTATTGTACATTATAATACTATTATTCGTGGTCCCCGCTAAAGGTTAGTCTAATAGCTAATTCACTACTATTGCCTATTATAATAACTGAGTTTTGTGACATGTTCGTCCATGAATTTAGTATTTCTGTTCTCTTTTTTTTAAACGGTATGAACCCCACACTAGAATTTTCTCTTGTATCGTTTAGACAGTTTACATACTATAAGAACAAATATCCAGACCTGGAACAATTCGTCGCTAACGCCGCAAAGGGCGAACCTCAATTTTAAAAATTACAGGAGAGCAAGAGATCATTTATTATTCCCCGATTACTAGATTTTTTCATCAGAAAATTAAGTATATTAGACTTAATGGAAAACTACAAATAAGATTCGCCCATTTCGCCCCTTTGCGGCGTCAACGACGAATTATTTGTAGGCAATACAAATACTTTTTCCGTGCGAGATTCGAACCGCGGCCCTCGGCGCCTCAATTCAAAGCTAAGCCACTGCGCCACGGAGCCGTCGTATTACTGTAACTGTTTTCATTATCTAATGTCTCGTGGATGTCGTAAGAGACAGAGGGAAACAAATCAGGATATGGGCAACCGCCTAATCTCTATATATAAAAATCAATTGCTTTCCGTTAGTCTCGCTAAATTTTAAAAAAGGCTCGACCGATTTTGATGTTTTTTTTTATGTGTGTTTGAATGGGTCCCTAGATGGTTTAGATTTACATTTCGATCCGGTAGCTGGAGCTGTTGTCAAGATCCAGAAATCTCCCGTGCGAAGCCGGGGCGGATCGCTAGTAACAACTAAAAAATTAAAAACTGCGGTTGCTAACCAGCCTGCCAAGCGTGGCAACTATGTCAAATATCTAATATGAGGCAATCTGTAGGGGAGGCCTATGTTCAGCAGTGCAAATATCCACCCTATGAGGCCAATGTATGAGGGAGGCCTATGTTCAGCAGTGGACTTTAATAGGCTATAATAGTACCTGTACCTGAGAAAAGGAACCTTGACAGACAGACAGAAAGGACGAACAACAAAAGTGATCCTAAAAGGGTTCCGTTTTTCCATAGTGAGTTACGGAACCCTAAAAATCAACTCACTTGATAACAACGTTGGAACATGAAGCTTCGCTTTGCTCAATATCGAAGCGTCTCTTCTTGAACGGTATCGCATCGTTGGAAGCCGGCTGAGGGTTTGTCTCGTCGTGTACCAAGTGCTTGTAACCTAGAAGTAGATAACGTAAAAGTTACAGTCTATATACGTCTCACTACTGGACACAGCATGTAGTGGCGGTGTAACAATATCCACTAACCCATAGCGTCTCGTGGGTGTCGTAAGAGGCGACAGAGGGAAACAAACCGGGAGATAACCCGAAAATAAAATTCTGCGGTCGCCAACCCACCCGCGTGGCAACTATTGCAAAATCCCTATCAGACAATCTATGGGAAGGTGGGGAATGTTCATACGTAGTCATTGAATTCTATGTACTACGTACTAGAGAAGCTATTCCAAACAAAAATGTGCACTACTCTGTTTTCGCGCATGCGCGGAGATAGTAGATTTTAGTCTATGATTGTAGATAGTGGCATATAAATGAAGAAATTTATTTTTCTATTGTAATATTATTACCTATTTATTCACTTGAACAACAAATATGTTTACTTATTTGACTACTGAATTATTAATTACGTTCAGGTTTAAATTTTAATTAGAAATCTCGTATTATTAGCGCAGCTCCACACTCTATGAATATTGAAGCCACACTAAATAACACTAAAGGTGTACGGATTGCAGTACAGTTCATTTGAACATAGTGAATGTTCGGAATGCCAAATCTAGTACGTTATACATATATATCGATGTACGTAGTAAAGCCAGGCTGTAGCTATATTATAGTTGTAGCACGAATAGGTCGGCTCGACCGGGGAAGAGGACGCTCTCACAGAATACCATCGTAAAATAGCGGAGACCCTTTTTACTGGATACGAGACATTCCATCTTAATCCTCAAGGGCGACAACGCATTTTTTATAGAATGGGGGTGACAAACAAGCACACAGTCCACCTGATGACAAGTGGATGCTGTGGCCTATAGACATCTACATTTATCCTCGATTAAGAAGGACTAAGATGGAATGCCTCGTTTCCAGTAAGAAGGGTCTCCGGTTCTCTACACTCACCATACGAAACACAGCAGCGTTAAGCTGCTATTTTACGCTGGTGTGAGATCATCCTCTTCCCCAGTCGAGCCGACCCATTCGTGCTACAACTACAATAAAGCATCAGTGTGACTCTACCACGTAAAAACGCATCTGCATATTGATTCTTAATCGAAGATAAATGTAGATGTCTATGGCCCACAGTATCCACTTACCATCAGGTGGAATGTATGCTTGTTTATCACCCTTATTCTATAAAAAAGAAGCGTCCACACTCACTCGGTTTGCATTTGTTTGCTCGCCTTCGCTCACTTTCTTTCGGTCGGCCTGTACCCAGGGTAACAACACGCGCAAAAGGTTTGCGGATAGCGACAGGGTTGATCATCGGTAAATCTCCAACGCGTGAATTTTGCGTTAGATGGTTTTTCGACGTTTTTACTGCCTTTTATTGAGCTGAGGGAGTTATTTTCACATCATTAAGATATGAGTAACCGTATTTTTTTAATTCTGTCTGTTTGTCCGGGCTAATCTTCGGAATGGCTGAACCGATGGTAATGAAACTTCACGAAGAGATAAAGAGCAATATAAGGAGTCATCTAGGCTACAAATTTATCCAAAAACATTGGATATTTTTTAACAAAAATCTAAACATTTATAAAATTAATGGTCTATGATGGTTATCTTAAATCTAAATTCCACCCAAGCGAAGCCAGGACGGGTCGCAGTATTTAATAAACGCAATACAAACCTAATTCAGAGACTTTGGCAAAAAATAGTGATTTGTCTATGCTCATGTGACCTCGCGGTCGCCCTTTAACCTTTTCCTTGGACAGCTCTTGATCTAGAAACAAAAAAAAATTATATTATTAGTTGGTTTCCTGAAAACAAATAAATTGTTCCGTGAGGAAAGTTATATCAAGATTTTTTCCATCATACAGATCGCAAAGATTAAACACTTCACCTAACAGTAAGTGGCTACTGTAGCTCGTCAGTATACTGATTCGTCTCATAAGTAGCGGCACGGAAGTCTAGCGGTGACCGTTATTGCGCATAAGTCGTGCTGATTGGCTTATTGCGCATAAGTCGCGCTGATTGGCTCGTGCGTATCGTTCGCACGCGCTGATTGGCTCTCCAGTCGCATTCGTGCAATTCAATTCGTGCGCGTCCCCTCCACGTCTCGTTCAGCGCTAGACTTACGTGCCGCGACTTGTTGACCTTCAAACCGAAACACAGTGTAGCGACACTAATGTTAGGCAGCAGAAATAGGTAAGAAGGTGGTACCAACGACTCTAAACAATTGAACTCCTGGACAAAAAATGAACCCTACCATCCCATAATTTCTTATCATTTATGCGTCATATACGCATCTGTTCCTCTGAACAATGAAGATACAACAAAGTAATGATTTGTCATACGCAAACACTTTTGTTTTTCACATGATAGTGCCACACTGCAGCTAATTAGGGAAGACCGGGGATGGTTGACCAAATTTCAGTAAAGACGCTTGTATTTTCAATGTTTTGGAGTATATTATTGTAAAAATCAATACATCTGATAGGTAAACTATTAAGCTTCTGAAAAAAATAACAAAAAGTTCGCAATCAATTATGATATAGTGCACAAGCTTAATTTTGTAGAACACGAAATATGAGTCAACCTACCCCATGCCCGGGGTTGGATGACTTGTCACTAGGGGTAAGTTGACCTATGGAATAATTAGTACACATTATAGGAATAAATATGATAAAAAATATAAAAGTATTTGTAATTTTATTACAACGAAATTTTTAATCGTGACAATTTAAATATACATCATAAATTATTATAAATTAGAATAAACAATCATACATTTAAACATTTGTCAACTAAATACTGAATACATAATACGTTTACTATCTGAAAATCGAAAACTTTTTATTAACTTAATAATACACAACAGTAAAAAACAGTCTGGACTAATTCAACTAATATATAACTATAATTATATATTTTAACGAAATAGATCACATTTTTGGAATTATCAAATCAGTCTTCTAAATCAGAGGTGCAATTTTTGCATTCATGGAGCAAAGTGTTATGCATGGGCATGGCATGGCAAAAAGCTGTTATTTTGACATTACAAACAGACACTTCAATTTTATTTATTTGTATAGATTATTTTTGTGACGTAATTGACAGTGAATGTTGCGAGATTCAATAATTGCCTGCCATTATGGAAGCAAATTTAAAATTTTGGTAGCGGAAGAATATCCAATACCCCATATCATACCGTGGGTGTCGTAAGAGGTGACAGAGACAACAGAGTCTTCCTAATAACGACTAAAATTAAAAAAACTGCGGTAGGCAACCTGCTTGCCAAGCGTGGCAACTATGGGAAATATCCCCCCTATGAGGCAATATATGATCAGTAGTGGACTTTAATAGCATGTAACGGTAACAGTATGAAAGTAAATGTAAAGACGTATTCACATCAAAAAATGTATTAAAATAAATTTGTTACTAATGTGTGCGGCGACTGCAGGTGAGAAGGAATGGAACAGCCGCCACCAGCCGGTCTCGCCTAGCGCGACGGAGCCCGACATGAAGAATGTGCCGTTGTACACCGACAGGGCGCCTGCGATCGTGCCCACCCAGTTCTTTTTCTGCTTGCTGATAAATTTAACTTTTTAAACGCGGTAGAGCCACGCTGCAGCTATTTTATGGTTGTAGCACGAATGGGTCGGCTCGAACGGGGTAGGACCACGCTCTCACAAAATCATCATCATCATCATTACAGCCCTTCACAATTCCACTGCTGAACATAGGCCTCCTCCAAGGAATGCCACAAAGCACGATCCCGAGCCACCTGCATCCATTGACTTCCTGCATGTCTTACCAGGTCGTCACTCCATCTAGTGCGGGGGGGGACGCCTTACACTTCGCCTGCCGGTACGAAGCTGCCACTCGAGAAACTTTCTTCCCCATCGGTTGTCGGTTCTTCGAGCTATATGGCCGGCCCATTGCCACGTCAGCTTACTAATCCGTTGGGCTATGTCGGTTACTCTGGTTCTACTGCGGATATCCTCGTTTTTAAATTTATCACGCAGAGAAACCCCGAGCTTAGCCAGCTTAGCTTAAAGTCGCTCAGCAAGCTATGGAGAGCCATAGCTTGCTGAGCGACTTTAAGCTTCCTCATACGGCCAGCAGTGAAGGACCACGTCTGAGATCCATAGGTCATCACTGGCAACACGCGGTTGATGTGCAATCTAGTTTTGAGGTTTTGAGGTATGCCTGACGAGAAGATGTGTCGTAATCTCCCGAACGCTGCCCAGCCGAGTTGAATCCGTCAATTGACCTCTCGGTCGAAGTTAGACTTACCTAGTCGGACTATTTGTCCCAGGTAAACATACTCGCCTACAACTTCGAGCTTAGTGCTCCCAACAACTACCGGCATAGGTGTGACATGGACGTTACACAACATGACTTTTGTTTTGTCCATGATCACCTTAAAACCTATCCGTTGGGAGACACTATTGAGGTCATTGAGGTCCTCCATCGATTCTGCCATAAGAACTATATCGTCGGCAAATCGAAGGTGAGTGATGTACTCGCCATTGTTGTTAATTCCGTATCCTTTCCAGTCCAGTAGCTTGAAAACGTCTTCCAATGCAGCGGTGAAGTTTCAGGGATATTACGTCACCCTGTCTTACACCTCTCTGCAATTGGATAGGTTTAGTACTCTGGTTCTGTACTTGGATAGCCATCGTAGCCGTACTGTACTACCTATTGTACTCTTCGGTCTTCTGTACAATTTGCCGAAGGGTATGTATGCGGTCTATGGTACTAAAGCCTTTTCGGAAACCGACTTGTTCGGGACGCTGGAAGTCGTCGAGTCTGCGTGCGAGACGATTCGTAATGACTCTCGAAAACAGCACGTAGACGCGGCTCAGAAGGGAAATCGATCTGTGGTTCTTCAAGAGGGCGTTGTCGCCTTTCTTGAAGAACAAGACTACCGCACTTCTGCTCCATGCCTCCGGAGTAGTGCCACCATAGAGGACGGAATTAAAGAGCTTCTGGAGGACTTTAAGTACCGGTTTTCCATCCGCTTTTAGAAGCTCCGCTGTAATTCCATCCTCGCCCGGGGACTTGCCGTTTTTAAGGTGCTGGAGCCATTCTAATCTCGCTCAGACTGACGTCCGGGATATCATCGGAATAGTGTCGTACTGTCGGATAAGACTTGCTGTTGGATCGTTACTCACATTTGCGTGTGGCTTCAACGATGACGTGTACAGCTGTCCATAGAACCTCTCAATCTCACTCAAAATCTCAGATGTCCCGTAAACGATGCTGCCACATTCGGTCTTCAGCTTCGACAGTTGGCTTTTTCTGGCAGACAGATCTCTGACAAAGACTTTGGAGTCCTGGTTCCGCTCGATCGCTTCTTCAATACGCGAAGTATTAAAGTTGCGTAAGTCCCGCCGCATGCATTTGGAGATCTGTCTGTTCAGTATGCTATCAAATCTGCTAAAGACTGCAGCTTCATTTCCCGTCTAACAGCCATGAGATTAAGAGTGTGATCGGAGAGTTTTTGTATTCTTCTGCGGCAGGTCTTGCAAAACTTAGCTCCTACCGCATGGACAGTTTCCACGAGCTTGTCATTCATATCGACCACTGCATTGCAATCTTCTAGGCACTGAAAACGATTTTTAACTCGAGCTGAAAGGTTTCGGGACTTTGGATTAAAGCACGAGGGGGACGGAGCGTTGACTTCATTAGACGACACCTCTCTAACTTAACGTGTAGGTTCAGTGTGCCTCTAACCATGCGGTGATTGCTACCAGTTTTTACCCTCGTGATCATTGAGACATCACTGAACAGTTGCCGTCTAGTCGTCATAATGAAGTCAATCTCATTTTTTGTCGAAGTCGGCCAGCTACTGGCCCCTTGGGTTCCGTTGCCCTATTTCGAATTTCCCTACTTTCAGCTCACCGTTCTCTCTTGTGCCTAGTTTTGCGTTGAAGTCTCCCATTAACACCGTATAGTGTGTTTTGGAGGAATGCATGACTCTAGATATATCCTCATACATTTTCTCCACCTCCTCATCGGGATGTGCCGAGGTTGGTGCGTAAACCTGTATGACTTTCAGCGAATACCGTTTGGTGATTCTGAGTATAAGGTACGCAACCCTCGTCGACACAATCCCAATCTTTACTACGTTGTTAACGAGGGACTTGTGGACGCTAAATCCGACACCTCCTTGGGACAGATGGTCGCCCTCCCGGTCATAGAACAAGTTGCCGGATTCGAGGATTACCGTGTCCTCCCCCTCTCTTCGGACTTCGGATAATCCTAAAATATTCCAGCGCAACTTGTCTATCTCTTCTTCCAGCTCCAGGATCTTCCTGTCAGTCCTCAGGGTGCGTGCGTTATAAGTTGCCAGGTCGAGTCGTCGTATGTGGCAACCGAACCTCCACCAGAGATTCTTAGCACTCCCTGCCCCGCCGTTACCATGGTCGCCACCGTAGCCAGGAATAGCGGGGCCGCCGGGGACTGGGGGCCGTTTATTAGTGTCGTTGCTCATGGGGGGTATATTGCCATAGTTGCCACGCTTGACGAGCGGATTGGCAACCGCAGTTTTTTATTGCTTTTTGCTTTTATCAGAAAGATGCTGTTGCCCATCTTCTGCCTCAGTTTCTTTCTGTCGCCTCTTGCGACACCAACGGGAAGATATGGGGTAGTGGGTATTCTTACCCGCCACTACAGGGAATCAATCCCACAAAATACCAGCGTAAAATAGCAGCTTAATGCTGCTATGTTTCGTATGGTGAGTGTAGAGAACCGGAGACCCTTTTCACTGGAAATGAGGCATTCCATCTTAGTCCTCAGGGTTGATAACGTATCTGCATTTGGATTCTTAATCGAGTATAAATGTAGATGTCTATGAGCCACAGCATCCACTTATCATCAGGTTGACGGTGTGCTCGTTTGTCATCCATATTCTATAAAAAAAAATACTTAATATTTGCAAGCGTTATGTTCTTGTTGAATTACAAAATACATTTTTATGGCAAAATGGCCATTAAAATAATGAGCTTACTACTACCACTCACAGATCAAAACAGCTTTTTCGGCTGTGGCTTTACATAAGTGAGTTCGAAGAGTGAAGAGCAACTTGTGTGTAGCAGGGGTGTGCAGAATCGTTTTTGCTAAATTGAGAGGAGGGTCTTTGAGAAAATTTGTCTTTCAATCAAAGTAATTTCGGAAACTTCTACAGCAATTAATATCAACCTAATCAATGTTTTGAATTATTTCTGCAGGACTAAAAAATTAGATGAGACAAATCTCTTATCCTTGAAAGGGTTGGGAGTTCAATCACTGCCCCAATGAAAGTTTGAGGACTTCACATGTTCTCATCAAAATTATGTCAATTTTTCAGACATGCAAGTCCTCATGATGTCTTCCTTCACTAACAAGCATTCTTTCTATTAATAACTAACACTAATAATAAAAAATTCTTCTTCATCATCCTTCACCTTTACAGCCTATTAAAGTCCTCTGCTGAATATAGACCTCCCCCATAGATTGCCTCATAGGGGATATTTGCCACAGTTTATTTTTATTTTTAGTCGTTATTAGGGAGACGCTGCTGTCCATCTCCTGATTTTTATCCCTCTATTGCCTCTTACGACACCCACGGGATGATACGGGGTAGCAGATATTCTTACACCGCCACTATACGGTAATTCTTCTTCTTCATCATTATCATCAGCCTATAAAAGTCCACTGCTAAATATGACCTTCTCCTATAATGTAGAGAGGATTTTCCTTAATTGTCATGCTTAGCTGGTGATGATTTGATGATTGGAGACATCTCACACCTTTGATGGTGCTTCTGGTTGCTGGTCTGGGTATTTTATCCTTGGCATAAATTATATGGTGTACTGCCATTGATTGAAGATCTTTTTTGCATATCCCATAATCCATTCTTACAACACCAAAGCTACGAAAAAGGATGATGAATCCTTTTACGCGCCACACACAGCATATTTTATAATTAGTAGTAATAAAATGACATAATCCTGTAATGATAATTAGTAAAATATAATTATTTATAATAGGTTCTTACGTTTGTGTTCCAAATAATAGCACCCAGTTTCGGTCAATAAAAGAGCAAATGTGCGTTTTGTAGTGAAAAAATCCATTGTTGCTGATGCCATATGACTGAACATTTAAATGATGAAGAGTAAGTAGCAAAACATTCACCCTGAAACAAAAAGGCAATCATAATATAATCATCATGATCATCATCATTACAGCCCATGAAGTCCACTGCTGGCAAATATTCCCGTATTTACCATATTTACCATAGTTGGCAACTGAAGTTTTTTATATTTTAGGCTATGCAGTTAGTTGTTGTTAGGAAGACGCTGCTGTCCATCTCCTGATTTATTTCCCTTTGTCACCTCTTACTACACCCACAGGATGATATGGAATAGTGTATATTCTTACACAACTACTATATGTTTCAAAAACGGGCAAAACAAAGGTAAGTTGTTTTTAATAGAATCAGGCGTTACTTTGCGGAAATCCATTATATTAAAGTTGGAAAAATTTTACTTTGCCAATATCCGCTCAATAAAATAAAATGATGTGTCTTACCTAGTTTGAAGAGCACCTCCCGCCCTCCCTCAATTGCGTGCACTATCCCCGTCACCACTAATCCCAGCACCATTATTCCCACCACCACTACACTAGGAAAGACACACCACTGACGACAATACGACACGTGTTTCGCCTCTACGCGAGGCATCTTCAGGTGTAGTAGACTCTACGGTGGCTGACCGCTAAGTGAGCGGCGAGCCAAAAACAGGTGCTATTTATAAGACTCGCTGATGCAACCGCTCCCCACTTAAGTAGCGAGCTACTGCATCATGCGATAAAACATGCGACCAATCACCACCCGACGTATACAGCCGCCTGCTATTAAATTAATAACATACCGCTGCGAAACGCCCGCCTACCCTCCAACCACGCAACCAATCGCTGATCACCGTGAAGGTGACGAACGACCATATTGCGAGGCTGTCCATTATTAGAGAGCAAGTTTAAAGATGTTTAAGAGAGGTGAGTTAGAAACATTTGTTTGTTCATTCAGCAGTGCAACATTACTATTTTTATTTTTTAATATCTCCAACTGCTCCAGCACACACAGTCGCAGCCCTTTATTACAAGTATGTAAGACTTTAAAGGAGTGGTCGTTGATTAGGTTGTGTCCAGTGTCCAAGAGAATCCCATTTCGCTAAACATCTGAACATTGTAGCTTCTTATTATTTTGAGCTCTTATCAGGGAGATGCAGCTGCCCATCTCCAGTTTGAGTTTTCCTATGTCGCCTCTTACTACACCCACATGACAATATAGGGTCGTGGATATTCTTACTCTGCCACTACACAGTTTACACCACCAATACACAGCTCTCACAGAATACCAGCGTAAAATAGCAGCTTAATGCTACTGTTTCGTATGGTGAGTGTAGAGAACTAGAGACCCTATTTACTGGAAACGAGGCATCCTATCTTAATCCTCACAGGTGACAATGCATCTGCATTTTGATTCGTAATTTAGGATACATGTATGTGTCTATAGGCCACAGCAACTACTTACCATCAGGTGCACTGTGCGCTCATTTGTCACCCTTATCACAGTATTATGGTGGCAGATTAATGAGTAAGTGCTTAACATTTGTTAACCAACTATATTACTTGCTTAGCAAGTTGTAAAAGGCAGCGGATATAGGATTTGTGATTGTAAAGGCGACGGCCTACCCACCAATCACATATTTCAAACCAAACATAGCCAAAAAATTTTTGGCTAAACGTGACTCAAGTAAGTTGGTGTTTTTGGACTCTATCTAACTTCTCGGGGATTACAGGCGGAACGCTATGTACATATATGCCCCTTAGTGGCTCCTCATAGGAAGAAGACTCCCAATTCGTACCGATAAATCACGCCTTGTCTAATACAAGGATTATCAACACATCATTAATATCCACTTTGGTTGTTAGTGTACCCTACCTGAGATTTATTCACGTAAAAATCTTACCAAGGAAACTTTTTCCTATCAAATACTTCTTCATCATTATCTGAACATTCTGAACACGTAAATTCAAAGAAAACATCACACGAAAAGTCGCCCGGTGTGCCGGGCCGTTTCAAACAGGTTAGATGAATAAATCTATTACAGTTTAAACAAGTGAGTCCTGGTTTGTCTTGTTTGTTTTCAGGTTTAACACAATATTTACACATCACACAAGGGGTTATTTCAAGGTTTGAGACATCATAGGAATTATTTTCTTCCGTTTCCATTGTTTTTGTTTTGATAAATGATATTGATGTTGTTGTTGTTTTTATTATTCGCTCGAGAGAGCAGGCAAAGGAACTAAGCCATACAGCCTTGTCTTTTTTATTTTGAATATATAGAATTTTAAGGTGTAAAGGCCGGAACCAAGTCTTATTTTCTTTTTTCCGTCTCTTCAAAATCCATAAAGGCCGAAGCCAAGTCTTATTTTCTTTAATTCTTCATATTTTCAAAAACCGTAAAGGCTAAAGCCAAGTCTTCTTTATATTAAGTTGAGTGATAAGTGACAGTCTGACAGGTAAACAAAACAAAATATTTTTTATAACTGGCTTTACGGCTTTGGGTTCTGAGCCTGAAGTTCAATGTATGGTCATAGACTTGGAATATACTTACGCTAGTATATTCTAAGTCTATGTGTAATATAATAATATAATAATTCTTTATTGAACACAGATATAACATACAATTCATTGGTGCCTGACTCTAAACTAGGTTAACCTGTATGTTAGGAGGCAGTTTCCCTCAATAAGTGATCTTATTTTCCGTGTACAATACAGACTTTAAAATATAAAACAAACAAAAGTGTGTGTGTGTGTGTGTGTGTGTTGTGTGTGTGTGTGTGTGTGTGTGTGTGTGTGTGTGTGTATGCGCGTCTGTTTTATTAAAATATGTGTACATGACTTAAAGTAGGTTTTCACAATTTTCATAGTCAATTCTTTTAACCAATTTAAAATAATTTCTTTAACTTGGTGACTTTTAAGTTATTTAACTTTATTTTTATTAATTATATTATATAAATGTGGTGCTTGGTAGTCATATTGCCTTTTCATAAATGCACTTTTCACAAATGGTACTGGAAATTTTTGTGTTCTTTTGTTTTAGCTACATATACTGAGGAAAATTATGATATCGTTTTATGCATTTGTATATATACGATTTTCGTACACTGAGGACATTTGACAATTCGTAAACTTTAAATGTTGGGTATGTATAAGGAAGATGTAATATTAGTTTTAGTATAGATCTTTGAGCTCGCTCGGCCTCAATAAGATATGTTTTGGGAGCTCCATGAGCAGATGCAATAATTTATGAGACAATGACAAAGAGCGTTATATGTTTGAATTAGTTTTTTAGTCGCTACCGTTCTTAGGTTCTTAAATACTATAGTGAGTCTCGAATTCGTTTAGATATATTTGATATATGAGGTTGCCAATTTAATCTTTCGTCGAGGATTATCCCAAGGTATTTTATCGTCGATGTTCGTTCTAATATTGTACATTTACATCTCCTTTTTGGGACGTATTACAAGGTACGTATGCATGGTGACAGAGAAGCTGTGTGGTGGTTTTGAGATTATTGTTTTGTAAAACATATATATTTTGTTTTGAACAATTGACGGTTAAAAGATTATTTTCCAGCCATTTTGTAACCGTACGTAATCCATTTTCAGCACATTGCTGCACAGTATCCCAGTCTGTACCATGAAAGAGGATTACAGTATCGTCAGCAAACATAAAAAGGTCCGCACTACGGATATTAATTTTACATAATTCATTTATGTACGTCAAAAAGTGTTGGTCCAAGAATGCTACCCTGTGAAATGCCATAGGTACATTCGGCTTTATCGCTTAGCTCGTCGTCAACACGTAATACGTGTTGACGTAATGTAAGTATGGGTTCTCTTGTTAAGGTAGTTACAAAACCATGCATATGGCATACCTCTTATATCCAGATTTTCGAGACGTCAGCGAAGTATAGAAATAGATACAGTATCGAACGCTTTTTGCAAGTCTATGAAAACACATAAACATTTATCACCTTTGTCTACATAAGATGTTTTTTTTTTAAATCAGTTGTAAAACAGCATCTTCTGTTGAACGATGTGCCCTAAAACCAAATTGATTCGCAGCTGGATATCCATAACGCTCTACATATTTTGTAAGTCTGTTGTTCACAATCTTCTCAATTGTTTTTGGAAAATTAGGCAACAAAGAAATTGGCCTGTAATTCGAAGGAGCGGACTTATCACCATATTTGAATATTGGTGTTACTAAGGCCTTCTTGAATGGTGATGGAAATTGCCCTGTCTGAAAACTACTATTACATAGATGTGCTATAGGTGCAAAATTTGACTATACCTTTTAACGAAATTAGCAGTGATTTTGTCCCAGCCAGAACTATTTGATTTAAGTTCGTTAATAGTAGTTTTACTTCCTCAGGATCTGTTAAGAAAAAGCCATCGAATGTGTTGGACCCGTCTGTTTGACATTATCAGCAAGTTCTGAGACTGATTTGCCTATGGTTTTCAGAGTATAATTTGCAAGCTGTGAACCAATCGTTGTGAAATAGGTGTTTACTAGATTAAGTGAAGCTTTTGGCGTATCTTTAATTTTAATAATTCTGTTGTCGGTTGTTTTGATTGGCTTAGATTACAAACTTCTTTAACTATCTTCCATGTCTTTCTAACGTTTCCAGTATTGGTAATAAGTTCTCGTTCGTAATACTGTCTTTTTAATTTTTTATTATGTCGTTACATGTGTTTCTGTATTTTCTATAGTGCGATGCTAAATCTTCATTATTATTTTCCTTTTTAATTGTTTATGTAATTTGTCCTTTTCTTATCGATCTTACAACTCCTGGTGTTATCCAGGGTTTTAATAGCCTATTTCTTTTAGATATAGTTATTCTGGTTGTATTAGCTTATTAAATCTTTTATAATATTTACAATATACTCTGCAGCATCATTGACATTATCGATTCCATAATATTCTTTCAGTTAAGCTCATTCATACCTACAGTTATTTTGTCATAGTCAATTTTACTTTATAAAATTTTGATTTATTTTACTAATTTTACTCTGTCAATAAGTAATAAAATAGGGTGATGGTCAGTTAATTCATCAAAAACAATAGATGTAATCCTATGTTGGGATCGTACCATAAAATGATCTAAGCATGCTTTCTTCCTTGTCGGAAGATAAACGCATTGTTTTAAGCCATGCATAGAGAGCATATTGAGATAATCGGCAGAATATCCTTTTATAGTACAAGGCATAACATCTAAGTTTAGATCTCCGGTTAAGACTACGATACTTGTATTTATGCTATGGAGTATTTTATCAGTGATGTGATATACTGCGTTGGATTGCGAAAACTTGGTGGTCTATATGTACAGATAACCGTGGTATCTGTATCGACAGTGAGTATTAGCACATTGCCATCATCGACTAATGGTTCATATGATGTGACGTTTATGTTTTTTTTAACGTATGCTACCACACCGTCATTCTGGTTAAATAAACGTTTAGTATAGTATGATGTGTAGGTGTCTATTTCCGGTATTATGGAATCATCTTTAACCAACATTCAGTAAAAACTACAATGTCTATATTAATATTCAATTGCGACATAAAAACTAGAAAAGCGTCTAAATTAGTTACAATTGAGACTTCTTATATTAACACATAATACACAAAAGGAAGACAAGTTTTATCATTAAAGTTTTTACATCTCTACAAAGGAAGGACTTGACAAGCTCATACACCTTACCTCGTTTGAGGTCAATCTCATCAATGATAGTTTCACTAGGAAGATTGAATTTTAAAAGTATTTATTTTTATGACTTATTTTCAGTGAGTTTGGAAATTCTTGAATATATGGCATATATTGACATATTATTTTAATTGCGTTGTTATAAGTTATAATTTTTATAACAGACGTATATATGTGAATAAAATAACGTGTATTTGTGTTGGTTTTAGGAGTGATATTGTTATGTGTAAGTGTTGCTTTTGTGATATTTAATGTATGAATTATGTGTGTGTACATGTTTTTTATTGTGTTGTATGTGTTACTTATGACTAACAGGAAAATTATATAATAAGAATAATTATAAAAGTAAGTTCGGTAAAAATAATAAAATAGAAAGTTAATTATATTCAAGTTACTTCGATAGTGAAAATCTAGTCATTTTGAGTTTTTAATTTTAAAAAATCCGATTCCGATTCTATACGTATTGTTGGCGAGCCTTCTTCTCTGCGTAGAAATACCCTTCCATATGTTGTCCAGCAGAATTTAATTTTTTCTTGAGTAGCAAATTCTCTAGCCAAGTAGAATAATCTTCTGGTTTTAGTGTTGAGATTTTTCGAAATGTAAATTGAGTCTTGGGCCTCAATTTCCAGATGTTCAGTGCTCAGTTTGTTGTACTTATTTTCTTTATTGAAGGTTTTAACTGATTTGAGTATACTCTCTTTGACTATAATTGATGTAAATTCAACAATTACAGGCTTATTCGTGGTCTTAGAATTTGAACGAAAGACGTCTTTGATATCAGATGGTTGGATTGGGGTCTTAATAACTGTACCTGTTTTAAGAATTAGATTTATCAAGTCTTTTTTGGTTTCAACATTATTTTTGGGTACATTTCGAATTTCCAGGCTACTGTTGCGGGTTTGGCGTTCTAGCTGATCTATTTTAGCTTCCAATAAGCGAATATAATTCTTATCTTCTTTTATATTTTCTTCCATCTTTAGCATCTTATCTGTAATTTCATCATATTTCTTTGACGTAAAGTCCACCGATTCTTGCAGTCTAATGTTCTGTTCTTTTATTTCCTTCATTGTCAATTTTAAATCCATAAACATGCTCAGTATTTCATTTTTGAAAGTCATCATATCAGAATTTTCATCTACTTCCTCTCTTCTCCTTTTATTACGCTGGGCAACGTAAGTCATTTCGAGTTCTGTGTTATCTGTTGTATTTAAGTTTGGTTCTGATTGACAAAGGGATTGAGAGGTGTTCACATTAAAAATGAGATCTTTTCAGAGGCATTTTGAATATACAAAAGGGCAATACTTCAATCCTTACGTAATAAAACAGGTAAAAGTCGCAATGGTACTATTGCAGCAATAATCAACTAGGCGCTTAATATTTATGATTCGTATTGCTATTTTATTTTTACAGGCGATGTAAAAAACAATATTAATGTGGGTAAGTCAAAGTCAAATAAGTTGATAACACTGTGGCTAGTTCCAAATTCCACACACTATATTTTAGTTATTAATGATACGAAAAGTTGGTACAAGCAACTTTTAATGCACTTTTTAGTTCACTTTTCACTTATATATATAGCACCGTTCACTTTTACGTTAAAATGTGCACTTTAGACCGTTTTTCGTAATTTTTAAGAGGAGTGATATGAACTGCGTCTGCACAACTTGACGGCGCGGGGGTGTATAGTTATCCTTCATAGTACACTGCTTCACAATATGTTGATGCGTCACATTGTGCAGCCCTTAGGAGATTTTGACGGCAACTTGAGCCAGCAGACAGCTGACAGTTGGCGATGGTATCTCAAGGCGCCTAAGCAGACAGACACATTATCTTGAGAATCACATCACCATCAGAGCACTTGTTTCACCGTTTCCACTAAGTTCACATGCGCAGACATTTAATACACAAAATCGCACCACTTTTACATAAATGATATCATGGAAATACATGTACTTCGTACAAACTGGAACCCGCCCTCTCTAATGACATAAAAATACAAGAAAATGACCTTGAAATTTTTCTGTACCCCTCCGTCTCTTTCTCATTAGGGTGAACACAAAATACAAGAATTTGGGATATTATAAAAAAAAGTTTATTTTTATTATATTCATTTATAAAATTTTAATTTAATTGAAAATATTAGCGTTCCATTGAAAAGCATGATATTAGAAAGATTCACAAGGACGAATCTGCGGGCGAAAGTTATACACAAATCTTTAATCATGAATTCAGACCATCATCCTGAGCAAAAATATAAAATAACTTTTGTCCGGAAATGAAATAAAAATTTTGACTTCCCATACAAAATGTATCGGTCACGTGACCAATTTTGTATGGGAAGTCAAAAAAAATTTAATATCCGCAAAGAAATTCCTTCAGTACCTTGCTTAGGATGATGGTCATGATGAGTTCATGATTCAAGTTTTCGGTAGGCTGTCTTTACATCCCTTATAAAGAAACATTAGGAAATATTAAAATAAAATATTAATCGTTTTATTTACATTTATCATTACAATAGCAATAGTATCCACAAATTTGAAGGATACAATAATAATAATTAGAGGCGAAGGTTTTTACAACACAATTTTTTATACATGTCTGAATAAAATAGTTTTGTGAAGTTTTTGGCGCTTGGTACGAACAGCACTCAACTTTTGATCCATACAATTTTTTAGATGCGTTCTGAGACGCATGGTCAAAAAAGAGTTTGAAATTAAAATTCTGGATTCATGAAATTTAGAGCAATTTATACTGTCATCCATAGGATGATAAAACATTTATTTAGTCGGCAACTGTGGTGTAAAGTGTTGAATAATAATATTGATTAATACATTTTTAATATTAGGTTGACTCAGACTATTCATATTTGATGCCCTTTTAAATATTTTATCCGCAAAAGGGACAATTTTGTACACCTCTGCAGATGGAAAATGCAATTTACCTCTATTTAAAAATGTAAAAATTCAAAACGTGTAAATGATCGATTTGTGAATGATCTACAGCAATTAGCAAATTTTTACAATCGTTACATTTCAGCCGTTTGACAATATTTTTTATTATATAACCGGTAATATAATAAAGAATATTTTTCTGCTAATTCGTATGGGTGTTTTGTGATTCTAAGGCCTGCAAGTGGTTTTCAATTTCATCATCAGTATTTGAGATCTCTATGATGTGGTCCCACTTAGGGTTACCATATGACAGGCGTTTGCCGCATTTGACAGGCATTTAATGGTTTAGACAGGCGTGCGGCCGGCATTGGTCTGAGACAGGCATTTCTAAATTTCGCGCCCACGCGCGCATCGCGCTTGCATACATGATTTGAATGACACCGACGGGCGGCGCGGCGCTCGCGGGGTCGCGGGTAGCGCATGCGTAGTAGTCGAGGCGGCGCGAGAATGAGAGGGAGGATAAGCTACGGTGCCTGGGCGAGAGCGGGACGGGCGTCGCTGTTTCCTATCACTTCACCAATGAGAACGTTCTATTATTTGTTTACTTCATGAACTAAAAACAATATTTAGTCTGCATGATTAGTTCAATTATGTAGTTAGCTTCTAAGCTAAGGTGTGTTAGATTGTTGTGATTTTCAAGTTGTTTTATTGTTTTACAATGGATAATAAAAAGAGAAAGCTTTGTAAGTTTTCGGAGATTATAGCAAGTAAATTTCCTTGTCTCGTGGAAGGCCGCAATGAGTCGGAAGCTAAGTGTAAGGTATGCGACTGTTATTTTAGTTTTGGTTCTAGAGGTATCAAGGATGTGCAAAGACACATGGAATCTGAAAAACATAAGAAAATGTCTAAAGCAGTGTCTTCCAATAGTAAGATGAATACATTTTTCAAACCAACCCTAAATATTATTTCGGAAAGAAAAGCCGCTGCAGAAGCTACATTAGCTTACCATACTGTAAGACATCACCAGTCGTATAAGTCTATGGATTGCACAGGAGGATTATTGAGGAAATTATTTTCTGACTCAGAGGTGGGAAAGACGATAACCTGCGCCCGTACAAAAACCGAAGCAATTGTTAACAATGTTATTTCCCCCCATGTAATGGAAGGTCTTGTGGAAACATTGAAATCTGATTCAGTATTATATTTTGGTCTATCAACTGATGCCAGCAATCACGGAGCTCAAAAAATGTTTCCAGTAGTAATACAATATTTTGATTATCGCGATGGCGGAATAAAGACTAAAATTTTAGAACTCGATGTATTGCCAAACGAAACTGCCGAAACAATCTCGCAATATATTGTCAACACCTTGAAAAAACACGGGATTGAACAAAAATTAGTTTCTTTTACTGCTGATAATGCCAACGTCAATTTTGGTGGCATTAGTAGGCCAACAGGCGGACAAAACGTTTTTGTATTATTGAAACAAGAATTCCAAAAGCAAATTGTAGGCGTTGGATGTCCTGCCCATATACTGCATAATTGTATTAGACACGGTGCAGATAAATTGAAATAGACATCGAGTCCACTGTGATGAAAATTTATAATTATTTCTCAGTCTACACAGTTCGCACAGAAGTTAAAATCATTTTGTGATGCTGTTGAAATACAATATCAGCAACTGCTATACCACAGCAAAACACGATGGCTGAGTTTATTTCCAGCAATAGAAAGGATCCTGAAATTAATCAGCATTAAAAGAGTATTTTTTTCTGTCGAAGGAACTCCAACAGTGATCAAACGATTTTTGAGAACCCATTCTCAGAGATTTATTTATGGCATATTCACTCGTTAATGCCCTGTTTCAATCTAAAATTCAAGCTATTGAGAAAGAAGATGTTACTGTTGTGAAATTAACTGTATATTAAACGCAACTTTAAATGCACTCAAATCTCGTAAAGATGAAAATTTTAAATCATTGACGGTTATTCGACTACTGAACACTTTGGAAAACAATGGAATAAGTACCGATAATTTTAAAACCGAGATTATGGGCCTGTATGTAGATTTAACAGCTTATTTGGAAAAATGGATGAAAAATATAGAAGAATTCTCTTCCTTCCGGTGGATGATTTTACAAAAAGAAATGAAAAGTTTCTCAAACTCTGATTTAGCTTCATCTGTAGAATTTCTCTCGAAGCTGAATATCAGTGTTGACGACGTGAAACTGTTTGACGAATACGAAGTTCTAAAAGAATATTGTAGAAATTCAGATAACATTTTTTTTTCTGAAAGCTTAACTACACAGTGGTGCAATTTTCTCAAAAGTAGGGAAGTGAATGGTGACATTACAGAATTCATGAAAATCTGCCAGTTTGTGTTCTCTATTATGGCACACAATGCGAACGTAGAACGTACGTTTTCTCTCGTCAACGCCCAGTGGAGTAAAGAAAGAAATCGGCTGACAATTGAATCGGTAAAAGCAATATTGATTACTCAGGAAAATTACAAAACTGTATCTTGTGAAGATTTTTACGTTTACGTATTAGAAAAGAAAGAACTGTTAAAAAAAAATAATGTCCTCTGACAAATATCAGTAATAAATATCCTTCTTCATTATTATCTGTTGGCTTTTACTTATTACCTACAGCATTTTGCTTTAGACAGGCATTTTTCTGAAAATTCAGGCATTTTATGTACCATAGACAGGCATCCCTCTATTTACATATGGTAACCCTAGTCCCACTTGACGATATTAAAATGTCATTACTATTTTGGATGTTATAATATCGATGTTCATATTTTCCTTTTCCGATTCAAAAATGTCTCGAAGTGAAGACCGTGTTTTTTTACAAACAGGAACATTTACATTTTCTTTTGTAGCATCACGCAGCGGCCAAGATTCCTGAAAAGACACGAATATCTGATTTTCCAACACTGAATAACAATATATTTATTACGCATTAAGGTAGCAATTTAATAATAATAATTTATTTCAGGCAATATTTACATAACTTGATGTTAATGAATGTAAACAGAGGCCTATAGATAAATACCTTATTGACTAACATACATATTTATTATAAAAATTTAAAAACACGTTAATGGCTAATTGGGTAAATTAAAAGAACACACATGACTGCAAGATGGCACATAGTTTCCCAGGTTCGTTTAGAAGCTGCGCTAGTTGCATGTTCTTCATTTGACTGCAAATATAATTAAGTAAGTATTAAATTAAACCTGCGACAGTGTCTTCTCATCGTCACTTAAAAAATATACATACTTTTATTAAAATATTCGACTCTTCATCACCCTGAACCGTATCAGGTAAATCTGACGGTTGATCTTCTTTGTTTACTTGTGTCTGAAATGAACAATATAACTTTGGTAAACAAAAATATAAAAATCATAGGAAGTAAATTAGAAATACATTTAAAAACATTGAAAAAAAAATTGTAGGAGACATTATATCTGAACATTTATTTATAACGATAGCACTTATATAGAGGTGTAATAAAATTATCAACAAAATGAATTTCCCGAGACCGCAATTTTGATTAAATATGTGTAAATTTTCATTTAAAAAATTAAATACAATTAAAAAAATTGAAAAATGTTGTGCAAAAATAGCTTGTAAATATTTAAAAAAATTATAGCCTAGTGGCATAACATAAGCTGTTCCAATTTTCTAGGTAACAGAATGCACTTTTCTTTCTTTCTCAAAAAAAATATCAAGAGAAAAATGTTGTAATTTCAAATTACTTTTCTTCCCTTGCAAACAAAACATCTCATTGAAATAAGAAATAACAAGTACCTAATAAAAGTTCATACCTGTACCAGAGAACAATCTGCTATTTCATTTAAAAATGGTGTGACTCTTTGTCTCAGTCGTTTTCCCATAATGATGTAATCGGTTGATTTGAAATGGAGGTTACAAATCTTTGCTTTTTCAAAAAGGGTCTTTTTAGTTCCACATTATTTAACCATTTATTACCTTCTGTTAGTTTGGAAGGAAACCTGCAAAAAAAAAAAAATATAAATTTATTTTAATTTTGATGTTTGAATGTAACATCATTCGTGAAAACGTTTCGAAATTTTACGCAAATCAAGCAGAATACCATTCGAGAAAACCTTTTCCGTTTCTAATTAAAATACATTCACAATGTATGGTCACCCTAGTCGTAGTTATAATACAAACATGAAACGTTATTTATTAAGCAAATAACGAAGTAAAATTGAAAATACCGAACTAAAATTAACATCTAAACCAAAATACCCATTTGTCTATCCAGAAATAACAGCAATTAAAGTCGAAATATCACTAAACAATTTCACATGACGCGCAGTATTTGCATGGTGTTTTATACTTACGAATGAAATATAATATTACATCCTGGATGCCACTCACTTTTGCAACCGCGCGCTATACATTTAATGACCATTTAACTAGTTTTGCCGCTGAATTATTCCAAAATTCAAAAACAAACTTGCGAAATGAACCTAAACATCTGCCATTTGCAGTTAAAATTATTTGACATATAGATTTTGGGTTGCCATATAACGGTTTTTAAGAATAATTCTAAAATAGGGGAAATATGTAGGATGCTAGGCAAATAGTTCATCGTAAATCTTTATTAACTGTTTAAAAGAAAAAGCAAACACTTGCGTGAAAATCGTTTATGTTAAGTTCTTTTATCATTTTTTACCTATAATTCTTGTCATACAAACAATTAAACTTATACTGAAATTCATAATGGCTGTCAATGGGGTAATATCAGTCGCCACGTTGGCTATCCTGTAGGGAAAACAGGGGTTACTTGAGGTCATTTGATTATTCCTAATGTTGATATTAGGAGTGTGGGTTCCAGTTTGTCTATACTTCCATGAATGATATTGATATTTGATTTTTTTTTTATTATTTATTTTAATATATGTATTTAATTGTTATTTAAAAAAATTAAAGACATATATTATTCGATCAAGTTCAATTTAAAATTAGATCGTCTTCTTCAAATGAATCATTTTTGTCGGCAACATTATCATCGGTTTCCATCATCATCCTTATAATTGTACCGCAAAATTTGCATTTCGCTACTTGACCAGTAGTACTGCCAATCACTTGAGCCAATCCTTTAAATGTGGGTCTTGAAGCCAAGAATTCAGAAACTTTTACATGTACTGTGGTTTCGGAATAGTGACGTATGTATTATTATTTGTTTATTTAAATTTTATTTTTAGAATTGCTTAAATTATTGAATCATGAATAAAACAAGTTTATTTATTTTATAATTTCCTACTTTGTCAATGTAAATTTTTGTAGGCAAAGAAATTTATATCCAAAGCCGCGCTGAAAGAAACACTTAGCTAGAGCTTACTGTGCGTACTTTGTGATTTTGTGTTTGTCTTATTTTGTGACTCGGCTATAAATTTTCGGACTGATTCTATTACATTCGTTGACCTTGACAAGTTATATACATAGGAATATCATAAACAATAATGTCTCATATTTTTATTTATGATATTATCTAAATAAGAATATCCTACTGCGGCTTAGTTGCAAGAAAGTTTAGTAGATGGCAGTTTATACAATGGTAGTCTTTGAGAACCATTTTAAAACGGATGCGCTTCCGATACAAACAAAATGGTAAACGCAAAATAATTATGGAGAGGCATGACTAAGCCTTGCAAAGAATAACATTTTTAAGAGAAATGAAAAATATAACCAATTGGGACAACGTCATATTCGTTGATGAAACGATGACACTGCAGCATTTTGCTCAAAGGTACCCGTGGGAAAAGGTGATGCGGGATCCGCTGGAGGAGGATTTGTATAAAAATTGTTTATTAGCTTTCCAATCAAAGAGTACAAGAGAATACGATGAGGAAATGGATGCAGAATAATAATAATTTAAAATTAAAAAATTTGTACAACCGACTTCAATATAAATAATTAAGAATAATTCAAAAACTATTAGTCAGACCTTGATCATATTTTATGGAACTACATAAGAAACACCAGCTTTCAAATAAAAAAAGAATCATCAAAATCGGTTCACCCAGAAAAAAGTTATGAGGCAACACATATGAAAAAAAGAAAAAAATAGAACATACAGTCGAATTGAGTACCGTTTCCTTTTTGAAATCGGTAGAAAAGAGTAGTTTATGACCCTTTTACAAAATATTCCTGCAAATATCACAAGACTACCACCATACCACTGCCATTATAATGCTATTGAATTGATTTTGGCCCAAATGAAACACACACGAGATGAAAATATCTTATGCTTTGTAAAGAAAATGGAAGGTTTGCTGAATGAAGCATGTACCCATTTCACAAAGGACAATTGGGCAAAAGTGGTGGAGAAAACAAAGAATTAATTATTATGGATGACTTTGAAAGAGACATTCATTTTGACTACATTATTGAAAATCCAATAATAATTAATCTAAATAACGACAGCTCAACTTTGTAGTTAAAGTGACTGAATATATTTATTTTTAATCTAATTTCAAATTTTAAATTTATACAACTTTGCCTCTAGAAATAAGCAGTAATAATAAATACGAAGAAACTGATAAATCTTGTGTTTTAAATTATCCGTTTCTAATTTATTCCGGTATTAATCGAAACAAAACTATAAATGATTACCAACTCTAAAGAATCGATATCGAATTTTCTAAAGAATCAAATATTGTACGTACCGATTTTTTGGTTGGCATGCCTAGGCCAATAAGTCTAACAGCTGTCAAAAGGTATTTCTTAGATTTGGTTGAGTATAGAACGTAACTTGCCTGCGTTTGCAAGATTACGACAGCATTTTTAACTATGAGAAAATAACATTTTTTTTTCTATTCTGTTATGACTATTATATTAACATTAACTTCAAAAATCTCACCTGATATAGGTTTTTTTTATTAATAAAATTATAAAAGTTTAAGTTATTTCATTTGTGTACGCAGTTACATAGTATGCATACTAGCAGTAATTTTTTTTTTAATTACCAGAGATGTGCCTCATAAACGGACGTAAAAAACTGTCAACCGAAAATAATCGTTAAAAATAAGTAAGGTAATTCTATTATATATGTGTGGTGCAATACCGCCATAAAATAAATAGAGAAAGTGGTAAAGTTAAGAAAAAGGTAATAAATAATATTATATTTATTCCACTATTTTGTGGATCTCGCTTGGCTTGTAATGTAATCTCGAAGGCTAACGACTAACCCTCCCGCTTGACTCGCCTTAACACTATTTTCCTTCGTTTTGGCATTTTAAATAAACAAACTCATCAAATACCAAAAATTAACTTAACAAAACACAAAAATAAACTTAATAATCGTAAGTAAAAGCAATATAAGCTCAACTGGAAATTACAAAACAGCCGATAGGTACTTCATACAAAGTGCTAAGCGCTAGCATAGATTTACACATTTGTGTTGCCAGGTGTCCCGATTTGCGCGGACGTCCCGATTTGCGCGGGACGTCCCGATTTTCTGGGGTTTGGTGACACGTCCATTCACCTCTGATCGGGACGCCAAATGTCCCGACTTTTTACTAATTTGTACTTCGATCGATAATTATGACAGCAAAATGAATACATCTGTAGGCTGTTACTGTGTTACTACATTTAAATATGTTAGCTTTGACATTTCATATTTTTCAATTTTTTAAATTTTAAGCGTATTGTGTCAGCGAGATACAGATATTATCATTCATGCTGTTGCATTTTTTCTCTCACCGAGTGATGCCACCCGCCTAGCCACGCTTTGCATCAACGTCATCAATTCGACCATTATTTATTTTTAATTCTTTTAGTAGTAATTAGTACAGTACCTACCTAACTTAGATGCTGCGGTTTAGATAAGTACATTTAGTAAGATGCACAGGTCTTGTGGGTTAGTTCTTCCACTAGTCAATTACTTCAAGCAGTTGTAGGTATTGTTGTTTTCAATAAATAAAGTAACATTACTATGCGTGCGATGTATAATATGTGCGATGATTATGAATGAATGTATGCTTTTCTATTGTATGATGCCATTTTTGAGGGTTTTTTGAGGTGCATACTCTGAATTTTCTGAATGACTCATTTTAATGTTATTCTGAAAAAGTAATAAATCTTATGAACTCGGAACGCATGCACCTCAAAAAACCTTCAATAACGGCAATTTCTGAGAATATCGATACAATTATTATATATATTTCTTTTCTTTATGAAATTTCAAGTGATTCTATGTCCTTGTTTCTTTCTACATAGTAGTTATTTGATTTTAACATATAGATATTGGATTTTAACATAAGTATGGAGTGTCGTTAGATTTGCGTCTTTTCAGTAAACTTGTTTGGTTTTGTTATTTATTACTGGTTTAACCATTGAATTTGTTTATGCAACTTTTGTGTATTAAATTGTTTGATGTTGATGTTTGATGACTTTTTTTACACAAAAAATATTATAATATAGAATAAGAAAGTCGCACAGAGACAAAGCTTCATAAGAACGTGCAAAATTGTTACCTATTTTGGTAGTCCTGTCACAATAGGTGAAAACAAATTAAACGAAACATTTGTTAAATAGTTCAGTATGATAGAATACTTTACAAATCACTTACTCTAATAATTTTCTTTTTATAATTTTTGTTTTTTAATAATTTATTTTTTCTTTTAAAGGTGTGGTAAATTCTGAATCTAAGATAAAATTTTTCAAGTAATCTAACGGGAAACACTCACATGGCATATCAAATTTACAATCTTTATACGTTTAAGTTCCCTCGTGAGGAGACTATCCTGTCTGCAGCAGCAGTTTATGGTGAACATCATGTTTAGCAAACAAAATTAAATTTAAATATAAAGTTTCGAGTCCATGCTACTAACCGTTAAAGAGATCTCTCGTAAGGATACAATGCTGGCTGCAGCAGTAGTTCATAAAAATCGTGTTAAACTATCAAAATTCAGCTAACATACAAATTTTCGTGACCCTGCTACTACCCGTTGAAGAGTTCCCTAGTGAGGAGACAATCCTGAATGCAGTATCAGGTTATATCTATCATATTATTGCATTGTTACTGAAGTTACGGTAGGTATACAAAATTTCAACTCAATCTGACATCGGGAAGTGGTTCAAATCAAGTTACCCCCTCCTTCTCTTTACAGTTTCCTTCCTATGCTGGCCATGGACTATGGAAATAAAGGGAGAGCAAAATTTTACTGCTGCAAATATCGCCCACTTCGGCAACGCTGCCCTAAACATCGCACGGAGCATCGCGTGCAAAGACGAAATTTCGTCTTTTTCCTCCCACATTTTTTCTTATCACTATTACAACAAACACTTACCTTTACAGCCTATTAAAGTCCACTGCTGGCCATAGGCCTCCCCCATAATTATATTGCTTCATGGGGGGTATATTTGTCATAGTTGCCACAATTGGCAAGCGGGTTGGCAACAGCAGTTTTTTTTTTTTTTTTAGTATTAGGAAGACACTACTGCACATCTCCTGATTTGTTTCCCTCTGTCGCCTCTAGACATGAATGATAAATAACATCACGGTGAAAAAGTCACCGTGATTATCTTAAAGGTCACGATGACTAACTACTAGGAGAGCATATCAGGCTCTCCTACACCCACCATAATTGAGGCTTAGGTGGCGGACACTGGGACTGTCCATCGTCTTTTAAGGCCTCGAGGTGGCGCGTACGGTGTGTTTCCCGTACGCCCCTACATGAAGAAGGAGTGGACAACTCCAGCTCCACTCCGTCATCGAGACGGACCCTGTAAGAGCTATCGGCGTCGGGGCTGCGGTAGTGTGCGAAAGCGTTCCCGTAGCCCCAACCAAGGGCGAAGAGATGAACACCGTGGGGTTTTAGCCGGTAGGAGTCCGGCATAACCTGTCTGTGGCCTTTGCGACAGGCCGGTATCCATGAGGATTTCCCCATGTTTAAAAAAAAACAATCGAAAAAAATCAAAATCAAAATCGGGGCCTGAGAGGTTAAAAAAAGGTTTAAATAATGAATCTTAGACTATGCAGGTTTAATTTTAATTCAAAGTGGCCACTCCATTAAAATGGCAACTTCATATTTCCCACTTTACCATTAATTTTAAAAACAAAATCAATTGAACTTACAGCCCAGCTAAAAACACAGCATAAATCATACTACGTACTAACTGCTAATTAATAAAATAAAAAAACAGTTTTACTTAAATTTGTTTTACCTACTTTATTTTGCTAACTTGGTTGTTTAATGCTTGCTGGCATTATCTTTGCTATCAAAAATGGGCAGGCGTAATGTAGAAATTTATTAATAGTAGTCATAATTCATGTTGCAATGTTAGCCTTGCTCTTTCCTAACATGAATTATTAACAATACAGTAAAACAATAATACAATTTTATATTCTTTTGAAGTTATACTTCTTTTGGGGCGTTTGGGAAAAATTATGAGAGTGAATTTTTTACGATGTGCGCGCACACCGACAGCTAAAAACGACACCATGAACTTGTTACGATGCGCGCGCACACTGACACCTCAAAGCTACAGCCTAATAATTCTATTGCTACAACTTCCTTGGGTAACTGTCTCTCAAGTTTTCGTGGGAACTGATAACTATATTTAAGGTAGTTATTTTTAGTTATTTTTGTTTTGTTACGCTAAAAAAGTATAACTCCCTACGTGCGTACACATAAGTACACACACAAGTTTTTTTTTATCTTTTCTTACGTGAAAGTAGGACAACGTACTAGATGAGATATTAAAATAAAAATCGGATAGTTAAGTCAAGTTAGGTATCTTTATCTTTATTTTTTTTAATGAGCATATTTCCTAATAAAAAATACTGTTTATATAAAAGAAAAACTAGCACATGAACTATTTTTAAAACATTAATAGGATATGCACTTATATTTTATACGCTACGCCTACGCCACATTTTTATAAAGCCTTATTAGCTGCAGCATGAAAGGGTCGACTCGACCGGGAAAGGACGACGCTGACTCTTGTTACTAGCGTAAAATTGCAGCATAATTCTGCTCTTTCATATGGTGATTTCAGAAAACGCGAACCCTTTACTGATAAGGAAGCATTTCATCATAGTCAAAGATAGATGTTGTGTCTGAGGGCCACAGCATCCATTTACCACCTTGTGTTCGTATGTCGCCCATACTTCCATTAAAAAAAATAGATACGATTTTTGGTTACTGATTTTACTCCATGGATTTGTGATAACAATCTCTGAATAAACACTGCTTTACATTCGAGTTCATTTTTATTAGGTACCTTTGATTATATACTTGTCTATATAATCAAAGCTCGGTACCTCGTACAAAACATTCAATGATTCAATTCTTGGACATATTATATTACTATACTCTTTGGCTTGGACTCTGTCCAAGTCATTTTGTATTAGCCGTGAAGCACAGACGTAAAATCTAAACGTAGTGATTTATATATTTTTTATGTAAAATCTAACGGAGAGAAACCATCGGCATATTACCGCTACTATTTATTCTGTGATATTACTATAATTTCGTAGACATCCAATCCAATCCAATTGGATTCTCTGTCTACGTATAATTTAGAAAAAGAATCACTCAAAAGTCAAAACTAAAAGGAAAAAAGGTTTCGAAATGTAATAAAAGGTTTCGAAAATTTTGTAAATTAATTGGAAGCAGGCTTACTATCTTAAATATTGCATATTATTTCAGTCGGCCGCTCCTTTTGATTCGAGCAGATTCGAGCTCGAAGAACTTGATCTTTTTGCAATAGAACCACTGTCTACAATAAAAACACGTGAACGCGGCGCTATAGTGCCTGACCCACATCCCATTTTATCGCACTCACGTGTCTGAAGTTTATTATCAAATTCACTTATTTCATTTAAACTTTTGAAGGGTTTTAAAAACAACTTTTATAGTTTTGTGTACGTTTATTTAGGTATTACATTCTGTAAATCTATGGTGGTATATAATATGTTGTGGTATAAAAATGCGATATCATATTCCGTAAACGTCATAAATGAAATAAAGCATGTTTTAATTTTACAATGGGTCATTTTCTTTTTATTAAAACTAGTGTAATTAATTTAAATAGAATAAATCAGTAATAAAAAGGGATACATAACTTAAAAAGTTACTTTTGTTATAAATAACTAAGTTTTATGGTTTTAGCTATTATCAATAATACTGCCCATTGCATAATTTGTGTGTATAAATAAATAAAATTTAATTAGTATTAAATTTAAAACTGATGTAGGTATCTAACTGATATAATTTTTTGGGCAGAATTAAAAAGTCCGTAAAATTAGTTTCATTTATAATCATAATATCAAAATTCCATTGAAAGTTTGTTATTATGATTTTTCAACATTAATTTTAAATAATATAGTATAAATATTATACGTATTGGGTTTAATAAAATTTCCAGCTGTTTAGTAATGAAAACGGAATAATATTAAACATTAGATATCGAGGAGCATCTGTTCAAAATTAGTAATAAATTACTAATTTCATATTAAATTATATTAAGAAATAAGTTATTACAAAACTGTAATTAAGCATGGAAATACATATTACTTTACACTGAGTAATAAAACTTAAAAGTAAAAAGTACAATATTTAACGACTGATTTTATTCAATTGAATATTATATTCAATATATTCCATTTGCTCTACATAATATTATTCATATAAAATGATAATGATAATCGTTGGGAAAGGGGAACACGCTGTGTTTACTCACGACGTAAGCTGAAGTCATGAACCCATTAATTTCTAAGTTTGAACAGTCAAATTTATATGCATCTCTGTCTATCTCAGTAATTTTCCTATGGAATGCTCAATATTTTATCTCGCTTACACACCAAGTGAAGGCCCCAGAATGTTCTAGACGTTTTAATGTATATATTTTGGCGCGACGACAGCGCTGCGTTCCATTCATTTGTGAAGTAGAAAGTGTGAAGTTGTGAGTTGTGTTGTGTGTGAGAAATTTTTTATAAGTATTTTATTCTAGTTTCTTCTGGATTTTCATTGAACGTGTAATTGTAAGTATTCCATATATATCTTTATATTCTATTTCCACGTCAATTTTATAAGTCCTGAGGTCTAAATTATTAAAAAAATAAACTAGTAGAATAGAATTGCGATTGCGTGGCTCATCGCTTTACGTCTCCTAAAATGGTGTCAGTATACGGAAGCTAACAGGAGTGCTTTCTTTGTTATAGGTTGAATCAACATAATGGGTAAAGATTACTACAAAATACTGGGCCTGTCGAAAGGCGCTTCAGACGACGAAATAAAAAAGGCGTACCGTAAGTTAGCGCTGAAGTACCATCCAGATAAGAACAAAGCGGCAGGCGCAGAAGAAAGGTTTAAAGAAGTTGCGGAAGCGTATGAAGTATTATCAGATAAGAAAAAGAGGGAAATCTATGATGCGCACGGCGAGGAAGGTCTAAAAGGAGGAATGGGCGGTCAAAATGGACCGGGTGGTGGACAGTCCTACTCATACACGTTCCACGGAGACCCACGGGCCACCTTTGCACAGTTCTTCGGTTCTGCCAGCCCCTTCCAGGCTTTCTTCGATATCAATGGTAGCAGTGGTGGCACTACGATGTTCTTCGATCGTGATATGGATGTCGATATGGATCCATTTGCAAACATGGGAATGGGACAAGCGCGACAAGGCCCAGGTGGCGCGTTCCGTAGCCACAGTTTCAACGTCCATGGCTCACCAAACAGAAAAGATAAGACCCAGGATCCACCGATTGAACATGACCTCTACGTATCCCTAGAAGACATTGCGCGCGGTTGCGTGAAGAAGATGAAGATATCCCGTCGTGTCATGCAGCCAGATGGTACATCTAAAAAAGAAGATAAGGTCCTGACGATCCATGTCAAACCCGGATGGAAGGCTGGCACCAAGATCACATTCCAAAAGGAAGGCGACCAGAGCAGGAATAAGATCCCTGCCGACATTGTGTTCATTATTAGAGACAAACCTAATCCACTATTTAAAAGAGAAGGCAGTGACATCAGATATACAGCTAAAATCTCACTCAAACAAGTAAGCAATTTATATATATATTTAAACATTTTATTATTTTAAATTCTTTGCTCAAAATATCAATAGATTGTTAAACTTTCAGTAATTTAACACAATAAAATAACTTAATATTTTAGTACTGTAATGAATTTTAAGAACGTATTATCACCATCATTACAGCCTATCTAAGTCCACTGCTGAACATGGGCCTCCATCATGGGGGATAGTTGTCATAGTTGCCATATGTAGTAGTATGTTATTTGCATTTACCATTATGAATGTAATGTGGTAGAGATTGTTTTCTAATCGATGTTTATTTCTTTGTTCGCAGGCTCTTTGTGGCACAATAATTGAAGTACCAACTATGTCTGGTGAGAAGTTGACAGTGAACCTCCAAGGTGAAATAGTCAAACCACATACAGTAAAACGATTCCCGGGATACGGCCTACCATTCCCAAAGGAGCCGACAAGGAAAGGCGACTTGCTTGTTGCGTTTGACATCAAATTCCCCGACCGTTTAAGTACAGGTGTAAAGGAAATACTCATGGACACATTACCAAACTAAAGTTGCAGTTTAGAACTGTTGGATATCTCATTAGGACAACATGTTTTGTATATAGTGGGTTCTGTTAGCTCCATACATTTGTTGCGGAGTAATGATGTAACTACACTTGTTTATATGCTCAAATGTTATGATGGGCCATTCCTACTAAAATTTCAATTTTGTAGGAACATTACTCGTTTTGCCAATGTAAGTTTAAGTTCCAGTCAGGGTTAATTGGCATGGTGAGAGAAATGATTCATTTTGCCCCTTTTTGATTATGAAATATCAAAGCAGGACACCATGTTAATGTGTACCTAACCCTGATTAGTATTTTTGCTTGACTTTGATGTATGAGTAGGAAATGGATTGTGGTTGTGTACATCATGCCTGGTGTTAGTGATACAGGTGTGTTAAGCATTTTTGTGTCTGGGTGGTCTTCGTGCGTTTTAGTACGGGGGAACCATGAGAGTTTGTGACTTTGATGCTTATGTATTTAATTTAATGAGTTGTAAATATTTTTACTTATGTACATATTAATATCATGATTGTAGAACAGTGATTGTAAGTTTTAGGTTTCACGACAAAATATTAAATAGCTAGCTGAAAGAAAACCTATGTGCTAATGTAAAATCTAGTAGCCTTAGATAACTGTACTTTCTACAATAATTAAGCTAATGGGAAACTATATAAATTATTCTATTAGTGTTATTGACTAGAAAGACAACTTTGCTAAACCTGTTCTACTGCTTAGAAAGAAATTTGTCAAGAAACTGAGAACTGACAATTGCATTTAATTTGTTTTTGAAATAGAATTTTACTGAAAATTACATTTCAAATACTGTTTTCACATTATTAATAATAATTATAATACCCATGTAGTGACAATTCAGACATTATACATTAATAAAAAAACTTATTACTTATAATTACTGTTAAATATCTAATAAAATAATTCAAAATGATATAAATTCTTTCACTTCAAACCCTACTACAGCTAATGATTTATGTTATAATCAGTTAAAATTTTCTCTAAAGGTAGGATTTCTTTTCTGCCTAGGAGTCTTGTCTGGTTAGGTCCAGCCTTACCTATTTCTGCTTCTAAATAATGGTGCCTGCACAGCAGTGTTTGGTCTGAAGGGGTATGCGGTGATTATATAATATATTTTCTTGGGTGAGATATTACAAGTGTTAATGTATAGTTATCTATAGTTCTTTATTTGAAGATTGTTTTTATAGTATAAGGGTGAGAAACGAGCACACCACACATTCCACCTGATGGTAAGAGGATGCTTTGTGGCCCATAGACATTTACATGTATCCTCGAGGAGCAAGAGGGCTAAGATGGCATGCCTTGTTTTCAGTAAAAAAGTGCCATCGGTTTTCTACAATCACGATACGAAACAGCAGCATTGAGCTGGTATTTCATGCTGGTTATTCAGTGAGAATGTGGTCCTTCTCCGGTCGAGCCGACCCATTTGTGCACAACTATATAGCTGCAGTGTGGCTCTACCTCGTGAACACGAGCCATACTGTAATATGTAGGTGTCCATGGCCTGTAGTAGCCACTTACCGTCAGGTGGTCTCGAGTGCCATTTTATAAAAACAAATGTAGAATTAAAAGTTAGTGATGATTACTTGTAGGTACTAAAAAATATTGAAGTTACCTAACTAGGAACAGACCCTTATGGGCTTTTTATGATTTGGACATACCTATCTATATTTTTGTGGTTTTTTTTGTACACCTCTATTTTAAAAAATGCTTACATACATTAATCTTATACGTAAAGGTTGTCTGGAAGAGATCACTTAAAATTGTCCTCTAATCTTTTCTGTATTTTGGTGCACAATAAAAAATAAATAAGAGCTTTTATTTCTGGCGCGGTTAACTAAGTTGACTTTCTGTAATCGTTATCGCTTATAGAAAACTATAAAAATGAACTAACGTTTTCGTAACGTATTTTGTTTAGAAAAAGTCGGCTAACTCTGCAGCCCCGCTAGTCGATTGGTCGATTTGGGATATGTTACAAAGCGCAAATTCGGCCTCACATGGAATACTGTTTTCATCTCTTGGCCGGGGCACCCCAGTGCAAGCTCCTTCCATTTGACCGCCTCCAGGGCAGAGATTGACGGCTCGAATCGTCGACGACAGAGTTCTTTCTGTTCCGCTTGACTCACTGGCACTGCGAAGAGATGTTGCATCCCTTTGTATATTCTATCGCAACATTTCATTTTTTAATAAGGCTGGAAACGCACCTGCGATTCCCCTGGCGTTGCAGTTGTTCATGGGCGACGGTAGTCACTTACCATCAGGTGAGCCGCATGCTCGTTTGCCCCCTTTTATATAAATAAAGTGTAGGCTCCACACTGTAGAGCGACCTTTGTCTTTGCTAGGATTTTCGATCTTTTCATCTTCACCAGCTTGAAAAGTCCGTTTCTGGACGTAAGCTTCTGCCATTGAAGGATGGCTTTGCCTTAATCATCACGCATGGCAGACGGCTTAACGATCACAGTACTGGTCTGACAACCGACTAGTGTGAACAGAGGCGCCGACACCCGATTAAAATACGGCGCCCGACACCCGACAAGTGGGAACTCTTATTTACCCGTCGCCGATCTGGGTAATTTAATTTGGGTATAAACGATATGTCCCATACATATCGTTTATACCGCCATATAGTAACAGTGTTCTGTGTATCCCATATTAGTCATCTTTTACGACACTCACGGGACGGAACAAATGTCAAGGATGGCAATAGTAAGGATTTTCTATAGTTCCTTTTAACAGCTCTTGATTATCGTTTATATAAAAAACAACATTAAACAAATTAATATCTAAAGACAATTTCTCTCCCCGAGATCATTGACCGAGAAAGACATAGGTTACTCTGTGACTTGAGAACCGAGGTGAAATTAGGTAAAATTTGTTTTATTTTTGTTATTTATTTTAGTAGGGTAGCAAGTTTCTATTTCTCGATGTAATATAACAGACAAGTCGTAGACTCACAAAGATTGGCGGGTGGGGTGATCTGTCTGTCATTCGGGGCATCCTAGTATAGATAGATTGGCTGGTGATATGTCATACAGGACATCCTAGTATAGACATCAGTCTCTCACAAATTAAACTTTGCAACGTGTAGGTAACTTTTTTTTATAGAATAAAGGTGACAAGCGAGCACACAGCTGATGGTAAATGGAAAATCAAAATGTAGATATCAGTAAAAAGGATCTCCGGTTCCCCACACTCACCATACGAAACAGCAGCATTAAGCTGCTATTTTACGCTGGTATTCTGTGAGAGCGTGGTCTTTTCCCGGTCGGGCCGACTCATTCGTGCTACAACTAAGATATAGCTGAAGCTGAATAAATCAAAATAATACACGTAACTGTATCATTTTGATTGATGTGTCTACAAATATTTGAATTTAAGTGTCTAATAATTATGTGTGTGGCTTGTTGCAATAAATGTTTCTTTATTTCTTTCTCTCTTTCATGCATATATAAATATTATCATTACTGTTATTATTATTTCATCATATTATTTAACCACCGTGCATTTTTCTAGGAATTTCCGACACCGTACGACAACATTGTGGAATTTGCTGTCACCTACAGTTTCTCCGTACCAATACAACTTAGGCTGGGCTTAGTAGGGTCCTACAGAAAAGGAGTTTTTTTTAATGGCCGACAGCGTACTTTTAATTTCTCTGGTATTGCGGATGATCTTCGGCGGCGATAATCACCAGGTGAACCGCATACTTGTTTGCCTTTTCTATAAAGATTTTTTTTTATAGAATTTGATTTTTGATAAGGTAAACGTAATAAATTAAAAAAACGAAGTAAATTCAACTTTTTTTTACAGAGTAAGGGTGACAAACGAGCACACAGTCCATCTGATGGTAAGTGTACAGTAGTAACATCTACATCTATCCTCGATTATGAATCAAAATGCAGATGCGTCGTCACTCCTGAGGACTAAGATGGAATGCCTCGTTTCCAGTAAAGTGTCTCCGGTTCTCTACACTCACCATATGAAACACAGCAGCATTAAGCTGCATTTTAATCTGCTATTCTGTGAGAGCGTGGCCCTACTTAGAGACATGTAATTGGAAACCCTTATTTTAATCTTTGTATTTTAATATACAAATATTTTTTGAGTTTCTTATTTTACGACAACATTTGCTCCACGGCACGTTTTACACCATTATTTGCTGAATTTTCCGAAATAAGAAAATAGAAGTATAAATTGAAGATTATAAAAAAAAAACAAGAGTATCAACAGCTGTAGAGGAATGATCACTTCGCAAATTGGCACGGCAGCTCGTCGGACCTTGGCGAACTACTGGAAATATGTGGCCGCGAAAACTGCTGGTTGGTTACACCAAATGTCTACGCAACATTTTGCATTTAATGTTTAGGGTGAGGCCAGCAATGTAAAGAATAGAATAGAATAGAATAATTTTTTATTCAATATAGATTACATGTGTAATTCTTGTTGAAAGTCATTTTTTACTTTACCACACACTCATAGCCTGGCCAAATAGGGTAGGTACTTACCCTAATAAAGATAGAAGTGAGTCGTCAAGCCAAACAGTATTCCGACTGGTGATATTCCTTCTTTTCCCGTGACTTAGCCTCGGTAACGAAGGACAGAGCGAGAGGGCACCCTTTCCATCACAACCCGTCAACTTCCATCCAGAGTGGACTCGCCATACCCGGTCACCGAGTTTTCTGGTGACTCCTCGAGACTGTCCTTAACTTCAGGCCAACCTTCTACAGTATTGTACTTCATATGTGTTTGTCCAATTTCTACATAATATAGTAAATCTCCAAATCTATATATTATCTAATAAATCCCCAAATTTATTATATTATGTGGAAGAAAACTTGTGCCAGCAATTCTAATATTTATTGGATAAAGTAGTAGGATCTAAGTAGTACCAGGGGATAAGGGATTCTTAAGCAAAATCAGTGATTTTTACAATTTTTGTCTGTCTGTCTGTGCTCATGATTCACGCAAAAACGATTGCCCGGATTTCAAATTTGGATACGAGGCATTCCATCTTAGTCCTTAAGGGTGACAACGCATCTGCGTTTAAAATTATAATAGAGGATAAATGTAGATGTCATGTGCCACAGTATCCACTTACCATCAGGTGGACTGTGTGCTCGTTTGTCACCCGTATTCTATAAAAAAGAAGTTTGTACGGAACCTTCAGGGCACAATTCCTACTCACACCTGTCTGTTTTTTTAACTTTTTAGTAATGTTGACTGTTTTATGAACCACAAAAATGCTCAGATCCTAAGGGCACCCGACGTATTTGATCCAGAAAAAGCTGATTACAAAAATAATACGTGGTAGGACTCCTTTTCTGCCTAAGAGTCCGTCCGGGTAATGACCATCTTACATATTTCTGCCACCAAACAGCACAGTGCCTGTACTGCGGCACTTCGGTCTGAAGAGTACCTATAGAAAGATCAGTATAAGTACAGAGCTGTGGCGCATTTCAATTCATCTTAACCATTTTGCTTTTCACCCGTCGATTTGTGATCCGCTGAAGACTAGCTTCCCGCTTTATTCCTAGCCCAATTTTGACGAGCTCGCACATTGGAGGCGTGCGCAGTAGGTACCCACGTCATGAGTAAAAATATCCGAGGCGCCCGCCCCCGCGTCTCAATAGAAAATTATACAACGCCAATCTTCTACGATTATTACCTACCTGTAACGCATATTGCACTTCCTATTTTAATAGACAAACTTGAAATAAAACGTTATAATAGAACAAGACTGTGCACAGCGATAGCAAAAACGGAAAAATGAGAAACATAAGAGAATAGGGTTAGTAGGCATCGAGCGTTATAAATATAAGGGTGGAGGGATATCAACCGGGATGTCAACGGGAGGGGAGTGACCCCTCTCTACTCCCTTCCCATACACCACCCTCCCTTTTGTGAGCAAATGCATAGATTATTTTATGGAGAGCTATAGCCATATTATAAAAAGAAGAAACCCTGCTTTGAGTATTAACAATTAAAAATATCGTGCCGTACGACAGTAAAGCCAACCGAACTGCTATTATTTTAATTTTATTTATTTATTAATAATATAGATCTATTATTATAGGGTAACCTTTTTCGATGTTGTAAATTAGGGCGTAAAGCAATATAGGTACTAAGATATGGAATCAAAAATAATTCCAAACTTATGGTACCTATATAAGCACTGTGTTAACTTATTGAATCTCCAAAAGGTCTTATCGTTAGTATGTTTTCTACTTAAAAAATATTCTAACTTCAGACACAGACATTGCACAAATTGATCACCGGTGCACGACCCTAGCCTCTTACAAATTTAAAATATTTAGTGCGAATAAAAATTACCGTTAAAGCACAGACCGTTTCATAAACATTAACCTAATTTAGTAATAGACAAGATGGTCATTGAACCGCTCTGCGCTATTTCCTATTTTAGAACTCTACCAACTCTACGCTGAATCTATTATTATTAGTGGTTGAATCAATATTTTTTTTAATGATTAACCCTAGGTCAAAGCTTTACAATTGTTTTGCAACTAAATTTAAAAACATTAATTTAAAACACAACTAACAAATTAGTTGTGTTTTAAAGTAATATTGTTAAATTTACGATTTTCTAATAGTCATTATATAAATAATTCATCTTTTAATGATAATCGTAATGTATATTAAGTATATATTTATTACTTTATTAGGTACTATACTGCATGCGCTAGGATTTATATCATCATCATTACAGCCCTTCACAAGTCCACTGCTGAACATAGGCCTCCCCCAAGGATTGCCACAAAGCACGGTCCTGAGCCACCTGCATCCACCGACTTCCTGCATGTCTTACCAGGTCGTCACTCCAACTAGTGGGTCGCCTTACACTTCGCCTACCGGTACTTCTTTCCCCATCGGATTTCTATACCTAGCAAAAATTCAACAGTGCTTAAAATTAGTTCAATACATTATGAAATTTTCAGTTCAAGCAAAGGAGAATGAGATGTAATAATATAATAATGTAACTTTTACTAAAAAGTACAAACCGACTGAAACTTCATTCGTCATTCGTCCATTAATTACGTGAGAGGATTTTGGCGATTTTGGTGATTTTGCTACCCTCTTCCTCCTCCTGGTGAGATGTCGTGTGATATGGCTCGATGCCCTCCCCTTCCCCCCCAAACTCACGTGAGATTTTTCAAAATGCTTATTTTTAGTGTAAATACGTTAATCTGTGCTCGATTGTGTTGGGTTTATTTACACAGATAAAAAACACATAATTGGCTTAGTTATTTTTATATAATTTCTAAATTTGGCATAACCGCGATAAATATTATTGTGTAGGATTTAGCCATATTTTACTTAATTTAACCCAAATTTCTCGAACCTACCTTTAGGGATGGAATTTTTGCTTTAAAATTATTTGGAACCATTTATTTAATAAAAAAGAAACATATTAATAAGTTCAGTCGTTTCCAAGAAATTGGTGAAACATAAAAAAACATACGCGTCGAATAAGTAACCTCCTCGTTTATTTGAACTCGGTTAATAAACGTTTGAACTGTGTCATCTTCAAATAGTATCGCGTTAATCGTACGCCTTTTGACGTGTTTTGTTTTGCGCTTGCGTTATTGTTTCAACCTCAATGCTGACATCGATTGCCGTTCCGTTTCCGCATTGGTGTAAGGAACGTGCCTGCAAACTTGCGACCTCTCCTATCCTACGGCGTTGTGTACATTCTAGCTTCGCGGTAAAATAACGGACCTTTTCACATGCACGTATGGCGCCGCGCCGTGTCGTGCAACCGTGCTTGAAGAGGTAACACGTATAGTGTTTATTTTTTTTAAACAGAAGTAACAAACGAATTTACAGTCCACCCGATGAATGGTTACTGTAGTTCAAGAACAACTGCTGCCAACTTCAAACAAATAAGGCGTTGGTCACCTCTGAGGACTAAGATAGAACGCCTCGCAGTCTGTTATGTTACTGGCGCTTTATACTCTTATTTACGTGGTAAAGCCACGCTGCAGCTATATTATGGTTGTAGCACGAATGAGTCGGCTTGACCGGGAAAGGACCACGCTCTTAGTGTGAACGACCGGTGAGTGTAGAGAACAGGAGACCCTTTTGACTGGAAACGAGGTATTCCATCTTAGTACTCAGGGGTGACAACGGATCTGCATTTTGACTCTTAATCGAGAATAAATGTAGATATTTATGAACCACAGCATCCGTTTACCACTAGGTGCTAAGTGGACTGTCTGCTCCTTTGTCACCCTTATTCTATAAGAAAGCTCTTAAGACCGGAACAGCAGTGTACGCACTGCTATTTGGCGACAGTGATAGATAAGAAGGTGATACTTACTCAGACAAACTCCTAGTTATACCAGTGAAGTTGGTTAACGGCTAGTATTGGCTTGGCGCATTCGCAAGTCACAAGATTCACGGTCGAAATACGGTGGTACGTCGGGACAGTTTGTTGACAAGTTAGCATTTACAGGAATATCACCTTTATAGCTCGAATTTTTGATTGAAAGCAAAATTTGGCAATGCCTGTACATTGAAATAATATAATGTACCGCTAGTACATTATAGTTCAATGGTTACAGCCTATATGGATCCCACTGCTGGCCACCGGGCTTTTCTCATTGCTAAGAGGGTTAAGGAGCAATTAGTCAGCTGCATTGCTACAATTTCAGTTGGCGAACTTCACATATCTATTTAACGTTTTGATTCCTCAGACGTGCATGTTTCCGCACGATGTTTTCCTTCACCAATGAGCACTTGGAAAATAAACATTTTACGTGGTAGAGCCATGCTGCAGCTATATTAATAGTATAGTTGTAGCACGAATGGGTCGGCTCGACCGGGGAAGGACCACGCTCTCACAGAATACCAACGTAAAATAGCAGCTTAATGCAGCTGTGTTTCGTATGGTGAGTGTAGAGAACCGGAGACCCTTTTTACTGGAAAAGAGGCATTATATCTTAGTCCTCACGGCTGACAACGCATCTGCATTTAAATTCGCTAACGAAGATAGATGTAGATGTCTATGGGCAACAGCAGCCACTTACCATCAGGTGGACTGTATGCTCGTTTGTCACCCTTATTCTATAAAAAAAAAACAATTGGCGGCCGGCAGATTACATTAGCCCGTTTTGCACGTGTGCCTATTGTGAAATTAGAAAGGAAGAAAGATAACATGTTTTTTTTTTGACATTTATTTGACAAACACAACATTGCCAATCGTATAACTAATAAGTAAAGTAGTTGTGTGATGTCAAAAAATATTAGGACGAGCGCCCAGACCCAGAAACCTGGGCTCTTTAGAGTGGTACGAAGATCTATAAATTAATGTAAATAAAATTACAGTGTCTGTCTGTTTAACTACCTTTTATCGAACTCAGTGGGTTATTTGAATGCCATTAAAACTTGAATAGCCGTTTGTAAAATTTTTGGCCGTCTGTCAGTCCGGGTAATCTTCTGGCTGAACCGATTGTGATGAATCTTCATGAATAGATAGAGAGCAATGCCAGGAGTGATCTAGGTTGGATCTAGACTATATGTCACCAGAAAGACATGGAGTATTTTTTTAAATTGAAAATTGATAAAATAAATGGTCATTGAAGTTTATTTTAAAAAATCTAATAATGTGGCGTACATTATTAGATTACACGCATGCGAAGCCAGGGCGGGCGCTAGTGTGATAATAAGATGATGTCGTCTTCTTCTCTTTCTTTATAAATTAATTTTTCGTTTGTTTGTCCTATATACGTTCCTATACCTTCATCCGATACGATAAAGCTTTGGTGAGTTGTTTTGCCAGTGTTGTTTTCTGACAAAAAAAGGCATTGTGTGCAACGCATATATCGGACACAGCACAGCTAGTTACACAATACAAAACAGAAATCAGAAAATTTAAGCGTGCAAACATTAATAAAGGGCACTAAAACGTTTTAAAGAATAGGTGTGTGATTTCAAAGGTGCATTTTAATAACAAAAACATTCGATTTATCGATTCTTGCGAGTGTTAACGTTTGCAATACACGGCATCACCTCGCCATGTCCATGTGAATACGCCTTAACCCTGTATTGGGATCAATCTTATGCTGTCTCGCTCCTAACTTGTAACATTTTAGAATGATTAATGTACTCTCTTTCCGGCATATCATAAGTTTAGTGCAAGCTAATTGAAAAGTTGTCACCTGTCAGTTCATTAGTGATAAAATGAACCACTTATGGTATGCATTTTAAATCTATAGATATTACATATACCACAAAAGGCAATTGCCAGAGGTTGATAAAAATGTACGTTGACAGCCATCACTCCCTTGATTGACGTGATATTGGGAGAATTCTTGTAAAAATACACGGTAAAGTTTTTATAGAAGGTAATGCGGGAACTCTTTATTTAAAGAAATAAAAAATACAAAACAGTCATTTGCTTAATGACTGTTTTGTGTGTTTATTTGTTGTTATTTAATACTCTTTTATGTGTACTTTATTATTTTTTTCCATATAGAATAAGAGTGACAAACGAGCACACAGTCCACCTGATGGTAAGTGGATGCTGTGGTCAATAGACATCTACATTTATCCTCAAATAATAAATCAAAATGCAAATTAATGCTTTATCACCCCTGAGAACCAAGATGGAATACCTCCGTACTTAAAGAGGGTCTCCGGTTCTTTGCCGTTACCATACGAAACACAGCAAAATTGTTTATTATTGTGGGGCATGGCATGGCATCCAACCCCGGTGGAGCCGACCCATTCGTGCTGCAGTCATAATATAGTTGCGTCATGGCTCTACCACATTAAAAAAAACTCATGAAATATAATATTTTATTTTATTTATGTATTTATTTATTTTAAAATATGGTTATTATACGTTTCTACCATCTCGAGGGAAGATCATGCCTTTGCGTTAGAAATCTGGAGATCTGGACTCTACATAGTCTATGAATACATTTTGTTTCGCTTCCTGAGAACATTTTTTTCTCGCATTAATTTGACCAAATTGCAGGAAAATTAGTAATCGGTTGGTGTTTGTCGAGTAGTGTGAGAACTTACGTTATCATGGAAGAATAATGACGAAGATCGATTAACGAGTCAAAGTTGTTCCTATGAGAGTTTAGCCATCATTCAATTTGAAAAAATTTGTATCCTCTCCAAACGCAGTATTGATATTGCGAGCTGTCTCCGCTGCGTTGGAACTTGGAACCACGTTGGAACCCTTGGATCTCGTATTCGAAAATTATTCTTTTTCTGTAATCTCAATGTTTAACTCAAATACTGAATGTGAAAACAATTGAAAGTCAAACAATAGACTGACATAAAATATTTGAATTTAGAATGTTATATTTTCTGAATAAAAAGAGTTAAAATCACGAATCTTGGGTCATGCAGGTTTACATAATTTTAATTCAAAGTGGCCACTCCATTTTACATAATAGATGTATTTAATTTTTTATTTATTAAAATGGAGTGGCCACTTTTAATTAAAATTAAACCTGCATGGTCCAAGATAATTTAATAAAATATCGATGAATCTTTATCTCGGACCTTTATTAAAACGGTAATTGTATACCCATATTATGAATACTTATTACCTACGCTCAGATGAAGTAAAAAAAATCATTTGAGTTATTTACTATAAAAGGAAAAAATGTGACGTTCCGGATTATAATAATTTAAAACTAAACCAACTACACTCTGTAAGATCCACAAAATTTGATTTAAATGTGATAATAGGGTACCTAAGTTTGTAGGTATCAAAATTGGCTGCTTTGTACCTAGGTATACAGAATAAAAATAATAGTACTAACGTGTTATGGTTGGGGGTCACTCAATTTAAACGAGCTGTATGAGCTATGAGTAGACCGATGCGATGGCTGCATATTTTACACATTATGCTAGAAGTTACAATGAAGAACAAGTTTTAGTTTTGCGTGCAGGTTTCAGCAAATTGATAGTATACAAACATAAGCAAGGTTTAAGTATTCTACTCATTTTTTTTTTTTTGCTAACCTAAATATTTTTTATAAATTAATTAAATAATTATCTTGCCCATTAAGTACAAAAGAAAAATTAAGAAATCGGTTACCTAGAAAACACAGACGTAATTTTTTTTTAATGAAACGTATTTAATATTTATATAAACAAAGGCACCAACAATCTTAGTAAGAGGTGTGCACAAAAATAAAATAAGTAAGCAATAAGTATAATTTAGGTAGGTACTTAGTGGCCTGTTTCAACCACGACAATATTTTTCATAATACCATCTAGGGCCAGAGTAATTTCTGGGTTTTAATACGAGACATAACCAACTTTCAGCTAAAACTAAATAGTCTGTACGGTTGTGTTGCTAGGGTTACTAGGTAGCTTTTAACTTGCTGCATAAACGTTATATTGACATTATAACAAAGTGGACAATGGCAGACAAAGGCAAGCAAGTGCGTCCGCTACCCTACCCTACCTAGTAGGTACCTACTTTATAAATGTGTGAACATTGAAATATAATATTAATTTATTCTATGGTATAATGTGCTGTGTGAAATAGATATATTCCACAGACGTATAGCAGAGAACCATCTCGAAAGTACGAGTAAAATGATACAAAACGGTTCTGCATAAATTTAACTGTTAAAAAAAAACCTTAAGCTAATTCCATAAAGTCTACATTTAATTAAACGAACAAGCCTTTACTGCAAAAGAAATTATGTACGTCCCAAGCGCAGCGGTCGAATCGATAAGTCGAAAACTACCGAAGCGGGCCGAACGCGTTCCAGCACTTTCGAGAAAGAGTAATGCCGTCCTTGTCCTGTAACACTGGTATTTGATATTTGCATTTCGACACCATAGCAGCTGCTAAGCTGCATAATATAAAGAAACGAATAAACCGGAATAAACGTACCTATTCAGGGTTCACGCTTCGCGTTATATCAACAGAACACAACAATTACTCTCTACCGAGAGCGCTATACGGTACGGCTATATTCATTCCATGGCGCTAGGCTACGGTACGGTTTCTTTACTCATGTGTATCTCATGTGGCTAGGCGTCAACATTGTTAGGGTTGCAAGTTTATTATTAATTTTTGCTGAAATTTTTGAAGTATATTGGAGAAAAACTTTAGTCAATTTTAAAGTTGAAAAATTATAATAACGTAATTATAGGCATAAATTACTGTACTTATATTTATTGAGTCAAAAGTACTATAACTAGGTAGTGTAAAATATGGAGTGAAAAAATATGATTAATAATGACTACACATAGATATACGAGTAATAGTAAAAGAGAAAGTACCTACCTATATATCATTATTTTTAAAGTGTGTTGGCCGGACTTTACATTCAGACATGCACGCATTGAAAACCTGTTTTCGTTCAACGCCGAGCTCGTGGTAAATCAGCACTTAAAATTGTAATTAAGAATTTCATTAGTACCGGTGGCGGCGGGGATCAAACCCGGGTTACACGCGTAGGTGATATTTACGGCGGGCGCTTAGTCCCTGAGCACAGAATAAATAATAGCACTACGCACCCTGAGTTATTTATTATTTTATTATTATATTTTACTCTTATTTAGGCGAAGTCTCGATAGCGCGATGGCTAAGCGTCTCATTGGGGCACTGCATGTTGCTGGTTCGTTTCCTACACGGAATATATTCTGAATTTTTCTATTCTTATAATTCTAAATGAAAATAAAATAAAGTATTAAATATTTTAATAATTTATAATATCTACGTCGGGTGCAAACTTGAATATTGTGTATCTACATCGGGAGTAACTTGAATTTTGTGTGACGGCTCCGTAGCGCGTAGGCTATGCCATAGATAATTATACTAGGCTATGACTTTGGTCGCGGTGCTGCAGGGTCTACAAACAATTGTTTCGGGTCGGGATGTATGTCCTTGATCCTTGTGCAATTTATGTACGCAAACCATCTAAAAGATACAGGAGAAAATCCTACGGTGTGGGTTAAGTACTTTTTTTAAATAAATGCGTAGTAGGAAGTCCTGAAAATAATTGCGCGTAACCATTGAAGTAAGCGTGTAACTAGGTGTATTAAAAAGACAGTACCCGCGCGTGCTTCAGATTCAGAGGCGTCACGTGTATAGAACACGTAATGCGTGACCGCATTAAAGATAATTAATTTTTGTAAAATCTTTCGGCTATTGTATTGCATAATATGCATAGTGACTTTTACCTTTATTGTAAGTGTCTATAAACTTGAATTTACATTGTGCTACTTTTCGCAAAACTTTTTTTTAACTGAGTGACAAACGAACTTACAGTCTACCTGATTCTGGCCGATTACATATCCAGACGAGCTCCTAGCAGAAAAATAATCCTACCACAGCCTAGTACTACTATTTAGTATTGTTTTAGTTTTATTTTTGCTCTGTGATTTTGTTGTCTTTATTATTGAAGTTATACTTCTTTTGGGACGTTTGGGAAAAATAATGAGAGTGAATTTTTACGATGCGCGCGCACAACGACACCTAAAAACGACAACATGAAGTTGTTAAGATAAAAGCGCCAACTTCAGTGGGTAATTGTCTCTCAAGTTTTTTTAGTTTTGTTACGCTAAAGAAGTATAACTTCCTACGTGCGTACATAAGTACACACAAACTTTTGAAGTTAAACTTCTTTTGACGCGTTTGAGAAAAATGATGAGAGTGATTTTTTTACGATGCGCGCGCACACCGACACCTAAAAACTACACCATTAGTTGTTACGATGCGTGTGCACACTGACACCTAAAAGCGACAACTTCAGTTGGTAATTGTCTGTCACCTGTCAAGTTTTCATGAGAACTGATAACTATATTCAAGGTAGTTATTCAAATATATATGAATCTATAAAACGTGTTTTATTTTTGTTTTGTTAGGCTAAAGAAATATAACTTCTTACGTGCGTACATAAGTACACATACACTTTTTAAAGTACAGACATAAGTTGAGTATAATAATATATGTATAGTATAGTGCATTGTATAAACATATGTAGGCCTGGCGATTGGAGAATTGTTGGTACAAACCACATACCCCATTCACTTTGCTACAAAAATTCTATATATAGGTATAATATAATATGCATAGATAATATGTATTATACACATTATAATATAAACGGCTCCGTGGCGATGTGGCTTAGAATTGAGTTCCGGCGCTAAGAGCCGCGGGTTCGAATCTCGCACGGAACAAGTATTTGTATGGCCTACAAGTAATTGTTCCGGGTCTGGCTGTTTGTCCTTGTGCAATTTATGTATGTAAACTGCCTCTACGATACGGGAGTAGATCCTAGTGTGGGGATTACGTTTTTTTAAAGAAAAAAAAATAATATTAGCGAACCGTCCGGTTTCGCTTGGATAGGATTTATTAACGTGGCGTTACTTAGATTTAGGATAATCAAAGACCATACTTTAACGGTTTTTCGTTTCATCACAATTGGACAGACAGACAGACATACACAATTTTTAAAACTGGTTATTTATTTCTTAATAGCATGCAAATAGCCTGAGCTTAATAGAAGCCTGTTATTTCAATATTACAGACTATAATTAAATTTTATTTCTATGTACATACTACATAAATCTGTACAAAATGTCCTCGTAGTGTAGTTTTTGATAATTTTGTACAAATTTAATGTAACTGTGTAAGCATTGGCCCTGCCTCAGATTCAAAATCATCACACATCACACAACCAGGACTCGCAACTTTGTTGCATATTTACAATGAAATGTTTTTTTTTCAAAAGCAGTCGTAAGTTGTAAGAGCATAATATTTAAAAGGTCTACGAAGATGTCCGTCAAAGTTATTTATTTTTGCGGTCAAGGCAAATTAATTTTATCGAGTGATATATATCGAGAGTCATTACGAATCGTCTCGCACGCAGACTCGACGACTTCCAGCCTCCCGAACAAGCCAGTTTCCGAAAAGGCTTTAGCACCATAGACCATATACATACCCTTCGGCAAATTGTACAGAAGTCCGAGGAGTACAATTTGCCACTATGTCTGGCGTATGTGGACTATGAGAAAGCCTTGATTCCGTCGAAATTTGGGCGGTTATGCAGTACCTTCAGCGGTGCCAAGTTGACTGTCGGTATATCGAAGTGCTGAAGTGCTTGTAAAGTAGGGCTACGATGGCTATCCGAGTACAGAAACAGAGTACGAAACCCATCCAACTGCAGAGAGGTGTAAGACAGGGTGACGTTATATCCCCGAAACTCTTCACCGCTGCATTGGAAGACGTTTTCAAGCTTCTGGACTGGAAAGGACACGGCATTAACATCAATGGCGAGTACATCACTCACCTTCGATTTGCCGATGATATAGTCCTTATGGCAGAATCGCTGGAGGACCTAAGCACTATGCTCAATGACCTCAATAGTGCCTCCCAACGGATAGGTCTTAAGATGAACATGGACAAAACAAAGATCATGTTTAATGTCCATGTCACACCTATGCCGGTAGTTGTTGGGAGCACTAAGCTCGAAGTTGTTGACGAATATGTTTACCTGGGACAAATAGTCCGACTAGGTAAGTCCAACTTCGACCGAGAGGTCAATCGACGGATTCAACTCGGCTGGGCAGCGTTCGGAAATTACGGCACATCTTCTCGTCATGTATACCTCAAAACTTGAAAACGAGGCTGTACAACCAGTGCGTGTTGCCAGTGATGACCTACGGAACTGAGACGTGGTCCTTCACTGCTGGCCGGATGAGGAAGCTCAAGGTCGCTCAGCGAGCTATGGAGAGGGCTATGCTCGAGTCTCACTGCGTGATAAACTTAGAAATGAGGATATCCGCAGTAGAACCAGAGTGACCGACATAGCCCAACAGATTAGTAAGCTGAAGTGGCAATGGGCTGGCCATATAGCTCGAAGAACCGACAACCGATGGGGAAAAGGTTCTCGAGTGGCGGCCTGTACCGGCGGATTTAGTGTAGGGCGTCCCCCACTAGATGGAGTGACGACCTGGTAAGACATGCAGGAAGTCGATGGATGCGGGTGGCTCAGGACCGTGCTTTGTGGCATTCCTTGGGAGGCCTATGTTCAGCAGTGGACTTGTGAAGGGCTGTAATGATGATGATGATGATATTTTGATAAGTACTGGTTTTATATGTTAAACATTTTAGCTTTGATATGTAGTTTTTAAAATCGAATCCTGAAGTAGTTGATTTAATTTGGTTTTTAAAAAATATTTTTTTTGTATAAAATTAAAAAATATAAAGCATAGGGGAGGTAGGGAGGGATGGGCACTTTTTCACATAAGAGGTAATAAAAAATCACATTTTTAATATATCCAATATTTATTGCCCAGTTCAATTGCACCATACATTTGGCAAGATGTTTTACAAAGAACAGTCTACAAATTATAATCAGTCTCAAAGTTACAAAAGGATTTCAGAAATATGTCAATTGTGCCCAAAGCTCCCCATGGTAGGGAGGTTAAGGCACCCCCTATGGGAGGTTTGGGCATGATGTTTAAAACGCCCAATATCCATAACATAAACCAAAAATAACAAGTTATATAATCATAAACAGTATATAAATCACAAGATTAATCAACAAAGAGTAAATATTTTAACATGTTTAACATTTTTACCTATCTAAGATTCGGTAAAAATGTTAAACATGTCCATAAGGGTTTATCGAATGTATATTTAGAACTACCACGTTTGGAATTATTAATGTTTTTGGTTCTGGCAATTTAGTTTTGATGTCATCTACTGGGACGCTGGCTACGTCGTCTATTTCAGGATACAGAAAAGTATTTCGTATCTTGCTCAGTCTCATAAACTTGATTGTAGCCATGGTGTGAGTAATTTCTTCAATTCGGCCGACATAATGCACAACAGTCTTTTTTGTGTCAAATTTAACGAAAACAAAATCGTTAACTTGAAAGTTTCTATCTAACATAATCACATCATCTTCATCAAACTCTTCTTCTAATGTTTCTGCAACAAATGGACTTTCAGAACTGTTTGCAAGGGAAATATTTTCTATCTCACTATCACTACTGTTTATTTGCCTTTTTTTCATTCTATCCGATGACCATTCTAGTGGAAGTTTAGGAATTTTTTCTTTTGTATATTTCTAAGGACCTTTTTTACCTGTCCGTCTTTTTAAGCCTTATTTTTGCTTTGTTTTTCTTGTTCTGCTAGTTCTATCACTCTTTTCTCGGGTGTATCTATTAATATTCTTGTTTTTCCTTTTTTCTTTACATTACTGGTACGTTTTCCAGGGCCAGTCTTTGGATACGGTCTCACTGATTCAGGAGTAACAGCTTCAGTGACCTCTACTATTTGGTCTCTAGCAAATGATTTGGAAGAACCAGCGACATCTGTGTCATTTGAATTAATAGGACTTGCTCCACTTTGATCATCTCTTTTAAGCAGTTCTGAGAAAATTGACTTGAAGTTGGCTGATTTGTAGAGTCAGTTTCTGACAATGTCTCTCCATCAGCATTAGGCAAATAGCGATCAGTGACAGAAGAACAGAGGAAATCTTCATCTGAGAATATATTTGAGTTAAAAGGCCATATGCCAGATTTTTCAAATCCTTTTTGAATATTTTGTTGCTTGAAAGCTTGAGGTATGGCAAGAGCTGCTAGCTTAGGGATATTGTAAATCGTTACAGTTTTGCTGGATTGCTCACCATCCAATCTGTTAAGGCTTTGTTATAGTAATTTTTCAGTGGTCCATATACAGTTAAGTCCAGCGGCTGTAATTTATGGCAGCAGTGTGGTAGAAAGGTCAATAAAACAATGCCACCTTCTTTGCAGAAATCTAGGACTTCCACAGAAATATGGCTCTTGTGATTATCAAGAAGCAGAAACACTGGAGTATCAGGTGTCAGTTTGGAGTGTTTCGCAAAATGGTGCATATATTTTAAGAAATTTGAAGATGTCATTCAACCAGAAGGATGTGATTATTCATCTGAGCCAATAGGAGCATCATGAAGCATGTAGGGTTTAAAATTTACTCTGGGAGATATGAGATAAGGAGGTATTGAATTTCCAATGGCATTGATTCCGCAGCACACTGTGACGAGTGAGCCTCTTTCTGCAAAAGTTGCTTGTTTAATGCCTTTAGGAGCAATCACTCTTTGTGTGTGCTGAACAGTTGTCAATCCTATTTCGTCTATATTATAAATTGCTTCAGGACCCAAATGATAACGCTCATAGACCGATCTTAGATTTTTGAAAAAATCCCCTACATTTGTTTTATTAAAACTTGTTGCGCGTGATAAACTAGTAGCTTCTGGTGTCCGGATTGATAAATGAGATTGGCTATTGAGAAATCCTCGTATCCAGTCTTTAGATGCAAATTGGTTCTGGATCCAATTATCTGGTATGTTAGTTTTCTTTATTGCTAAAGAAAAATATTGATATTGAAAAAGTTTGAGCACCTCATTGTTGTGAGCGTCTACAGACCCCCATGTTCTATATACAATACTTTTGAAAAAATTATGGAGGAAGTTTTTGTTAAGCTTAATAAACAGAATAAATCTGTTGTAATATGTGGAGACTTTAATATCAATCTCCTAGAAGCTTCCTCCACCAATATTAAATTTAGATCATTGTTTAAATCATATGGTCTTTTTAATTTATTTTAGAGCCAACGCGTATTACTGAATGTAGTGCAACATGTATAGATAACATTTTTACAAATGTTAAGCCGTTGCATAAATGTATAATTCAAAAATTGAGTTCTGATCACTGTGGACAGTTAGTTTCGTTACCATATGTTCACAAAAAGCAAGTAGATGAGAAAATTGTGTTTGTTCCTGTAAATGCACGTCGCTTGGAGAAGTTTAGAAGTAACATAGTGAAGAAACTTCCATCACTTTCATACCAAAATGATCCAAATTTTTTGTATGGAACAGTGTTTAAACATATTTGCAATGAATTTGATAATATTTTTACTTCTAAAACGTTCTCCTTGAACAGTCGGAAGGCTTTCAATGAATGGGCGACAGTAGGAGTCCATAAGAGCAGACAAAGGTTATATGAACTTTACCATGAAAGGTCATATAGCTATTATTTTTAATACTAGTATCGAATATGGTGTATTTCCTGATTTGATGAAGCATAGTAAAGTAATACCTTTATTTAAATCTGGTAGTAAATTAGACCCCGCCAATTTTAGACCCATTTCTGTACTGCCAACACTAAGTAAAATTTTGGAAAAAATTATTCTTGATCAAATGTTAAATTTTTTAATGTAAATAATTTACTTCATAAAAATCAATTCGGTTTCACAAGGGTCGCTCGACAACTGATGCTGGTGTTGAGCTGATTAAATATATTTTCAATGCATGGGAGAATTCACAGGATGCTTTGGGTATATTCTGTGACCTATCCAAAGCCTTCGATTGTGTTGACCATGAAACATTAATCAGAAACTACAACACTACGGTGTAAGAAGTAATGCTCTTAAATTAATTGTTTCATATTTAAGTAACAGAACGCAAAAGTTGTCATTAATAGTATGAGCTCTTCCGGGTCGATAGTACAAATGGGCGTGCCTCAAGGCTCAATTCTCGGCCCCTTTCTGTTTCTTGTATATATTAATGACTTACCTTACTTAGTAGGGATAACCATAATATAGTATTATTTGCTGATGACACTTCATTAATTTTCAAATTAACGCGCCGAATTTTAGAATTCGTTGTATGAAATCATATGAAACCTCGCACATTACACCCGCACCGTACGTGCCGAATTTTATAAAATGCGGTAGGTATCCGAATATTGAAGGACACATGCTGACGACGTCATATAACGCGGCGCGTTCGGCGCGTGCTGATACTCAGTGTTGTCTAATGTTGCCAACTTAGTGTATTTTCCACTAAAAGTGGTGCTTTCGACTTACGTGATAATTTTTGTATTTTTATAACTTTTATTAATTTGTAAATAATTATACATAATTGGAAAATTTTTTTTTGCATCGATTATCAATATGAATACTTAGTGATAAATTTTTTAAATACTGAACTAAAAAAAAATAGTTAATTTTAATTCAAAAACCCAATTATACCTGATTACTTAATTATCAATAAAAATACTTACCTCAAATATACAACAAGTCTTTTCTCTGGTTCAATTGGCCTTCTAAATCTTAAGTTTTCCTTAGAAAGATATGGTTTTAGTATAGGTAGCAATTCTTGAAATTCCTTGTATGTTAAATGAAAATATCTAAAAAATCGTTTATCATCATCTAATAAGTCTTTAAATAAAGTATAATATTCTCCATACAATTGGCTTTTTAAATTAATATTATGAATCCAGAATCTTCTTTTTCTTCGAATTTTATTTTCTTCTTCCTCTGCCAATAAGCAGGCTATTACTATATTTTTTTCCATAGTAATTTCGAGTGATCAATGTCACTGTACCGTTTCACACCAGTGGTTGGAAAAAACTGCAAAAGTTGTTGGCAATACAAAAGATTTGCGTATGGAGCGGACGGTGCGTACATGCAAATGTGCGAGGCCATCAGTAAAATTCGGCGCGTACGACGCGTACGGCGCGTACGGTGCGGACAATTGTGCGTTCAGCTTTAATCACGCACTCACGGATGTATGTACGCACGCACGCTTCAGTCCAGACACAAACGTATACGTACGCACGCGTACTAACGCACACATAAACAGGGTGTGTATGTTTGTACTTATACTTTTACTTTTTCCTACCATATCACGCTGCAAGCTGCAACGGCATGATTTAGGTGCATTAGTAGCGTCATAGGGGCGAGACTTCTACTACTGTATCGTCAATCCGTCTTCCATTTTCGTTGTGAATTGTATGCAAGTAAGAAAAAAACATACTTAGACTGTTTTCTAATAATCGCTTATCTAGACTAAAAATACTCGCTTCCTGTTTATGCATCGCACGCATTACGCAACTACGTGCAAATTGTTATTACATCAAGAGCCAACACCAAGTAGTAGGAAATATTCATTGTCTTATTTTATAAATAGTCGTCTTGATGCAAATATGATCGCCCTGCCAAAGTAACAATATTAAAAGCGAAATAGGTTTTCGAGACTTACTCGTATACACTCGAGAATTTTATAAAGTTATGTTGCATAGTATATTTAAATTGAAATTTAATTAAATCTTGTGTTTTTGTAATTATGGCATCTGAGTAACGGGTAATGAAAGCAGTATATTATTATAAGTTAGTAGTAATAATTAAAGACGTGGATAATGTAATTGATTGTACAATTATCCATTCAATTACTAATTTTAACTTTTATTTTTTGTAATACTCATTGTACTATTGTTTGTTGTCCAAATACACACACGGTTTATTTTATATTTGTGTATGATTCGATAATGTAATAAAGTTTATTCACGAGTTTTTAACCTTATTATATAACTTATCAAAACAGCGTCGTAGAAAAGATATAGGAAATAAATATTTTAAACTTAACTAAAAATTATTAAATGAAAGTTTTTTTAGTGTTTGTTAGATAATAATATACAAAAGGTGCAAAAATAGCACCCCAGATAATAATAATAATATTTTTATTGACGTATATACTATTTAACAAATATGTACAAGAACAGAGCTAAACAATGTTAAAGAGAATATAAACGATTATTTACCATTGGGCTTCAAACTAACACAAACCTGTATATTGGGGTCCAAGAAAAGGAAAGTTTTGTTATATAACAAAGAGGATACAAAGAACACATCATAATAAGACACTTAGGTTTATAAATTTAATACATACGTAATGATGATCGTCTAGCCAAATCAGAGAAATCTCACTTTACCCAACCCAGTTACTACGGCTTAACTAATAGTTAATTTGTGCTACAGTATGGCGTGGTGGTGGGTTTGAGTTTAAATGACAGTCCAACATTTGCCCACAAACCCAAATAGTTGGCTTTCGAAGTTGCCAGGAAGATATATTGCGCAGTTGATAGTAGAAGCTTGTACTATTATTTATTCCGTGGTAGAAGCAAGTTGACGCCATGTTAAGAATTGGCCTGGAGTACGTGTTTTAATTTTAACAACGGAATTTTGCATGCATTAAGCGCGAAGCGCGTAGGTATGTATGTATGTTCTACTAGCGCCTAAAAACTAAGTTTCCAACGTTTTGTCGCATGAAATCGTATATAACAATCATATTCTACATATAAATGATATAAAAAGCACATTTTCAGAACGATAAAGGATTGTTATACTTATTTTTTTTTTCAAATCCATTAATTGCTATTTATACATAAAAAAGTGGTTTTAGTGGCTTATGTTGTGGATTCATCAAGTCCGCATGGAGGGCTAAACACGATAACTTTTGAAAATATCAATTTTTCAACTCAATTTATTTTTTAATCTCTTCATCTATCATGTGGGAAGCCATGGAATGTAAATGGCAGTTTAATTTTGTTTTGTTTAGTTATAATTAATTTTTTTCGGCTGAGAAATCCCGAAATTTTCTGTGTTTTGAGCAGCCTTGTAATAATTTATTTTACTAAATACATTTTGCCTCACTCCGTCACTCCGGGCCATAGATTACTGCCGGGCCCGACCGCCGTCGTGAGTGAATACTGTATCGCTTGTTTGCAGCGAAAATAGATCGCTGTAGAAATACAAAAAAAAAAACGAAAAATCAAATTTGATACATACTTGACAAGGTAAAATATTATTATTTTTATAATCACAGATTTTTATTACAATATTTTGTTTCGCTAAAATTAAATAGGATTTATATATAAATATACTTAAATACGTCTTGGACTTTATGGAGTGACTACTGGAACTCCTCGACGAAATAGAACTAGGTCTGCCAAATTTGGACTCGTTATGTTAGTTATGATGAGACCTTACTTCCAGACTTGATAGAGTGACTTGAAGATGTACTTGGGTGACTGCTACTGGAACACTTTGACGAATAGAACTATAATTTACAATTTTCTTTAAATATTTTTTCACGATCATATGAGGATTATGAGTCGTGCACTTTTGGATTTTCCAAACTTTTTTATATGGCCGTTTGACATAAAATTATCAGAAAATCGGAAGTATAGTAATAAGGTTATTAGTGAAAACTTGTGTGTATTTAAACTCCTTTAAAAAATTACGTATAACATGAGTGCTTAGGGCATGCACATTTGGATTTACCGAGTTTTTTTTTAATTATTTACTCATGTGATAAAGATACGTATTCCGACTTATCGTTTTTTATAGAATAGGGTGACAAACGAGTACACAGTCCACCTGATGGAAAGTGAATGCTGTGGCCCATAGACATCTACATTTATTCTCAATTAAGAATCAAAATGCAGATGCGTTGTCGGTAAGAAGGTATTAAACCGAAAACAAATATGCCAACTGTTTTTAACGGCGCCTGTGTCGCATAAATCCCTGGGGAAGATTCTTTTGCACTAATTTGTTGTTTTAGTTTTACAAAGGTTAATATTTATTTTATGTGGTAGAGCCACGCTGCAGCTATATTATGCTTGTAGCAGAAATGGGCCGGCTTGACCGGAGAAGGACCACGCATCACAGAATACCAGCGTAAAATTGCAGCTTAATGCTGCGGTGTTTCGTATGGTGAGTGTAGAGAATCGGAGACCGTCAGGTGTGACAACGCATCTGCATTTTGATTCTTAATCGAGGATAAATGTAGATAGTCTATGGGCCAAAGCGTCCACTTACCATCAGGTGGACTGTGTGCTCGTTTGTCACCCTTATTCTACAAAAAATATAATTAAAACTTCAAATACGTTTAATCTAAATTAACTCTACATAAAAATATTTTAAAAGTAAATTCAAATTTAGAGTAAAACATCCCTTATCGGAGAATGGAAAAAGGGACAGGTATTTAAGAATAGTATTACCTAGGGACCTTGATTTGGCTTAATCTGAAGGAAGAGTTGTGAGTATCATTCTTTATCATTCCTATTGTGTAAGAAGAAGTAGGAGGGTGGTATTATTCCAAAAGCGAAACATACATATATTTTAGAGTCTGTAATAAAGTGACTATCAAGAAAGTGTAACGTATACTGTGATGATTGGTGGCTCTCGGTGAGAATTAAACAAAATGAATCAGGCTACAAATACAATCCGAAACAAAATTTCCGAGCTTTGAGTGGTCTAAACTTAACATCATGACAACTCCGATTGGAAATAGGTTTGGTTTTGTTTATGGAATACATAAATGAACAACGAGGTGGGCATGACCCTGAGAAGGTGTGCCACTCAAAGACCGTCTGTCCCTTTCTGAAAAGAAAGGTTAGACGACAAAGATTACGGGTCCCTATGGAATGGTCCCGGTTTTGACGTCCATCGTAGTGGACTGTAATTTGCCTGAGGTGGAGTTGGAAATAAAACATCGATTTATCTTCGTAATTTCCCTTAAGAGTGCGACATTGAAACTTTCACTACTTTTTCCTATCACTTTCCCTACTATCTTCTATCTTGATTTAAACTGGAAAACTGGTAGCTGGTCCCGAACGAATTTCCACGTTGTCATCTGCAGGTGCTAGCACCTGTCAGGTTTCGGGCCTCGGGGCATCTCCCCCATTGCCCGGGTGTTCCTCACGGCCCACTACTATGGGCCGGTCCTGGGAGCCGATTTCTTCGGCATTGTCAGTGTAGGCAGCGATCCGGGGTTCGGTTCCCCGGTCGCTGCAAGTCAATTTCAGTGGGCGGCTAATTTGGCCTATGGATGTCTAATATGGCCTATATAGGCGTCTAATTTGGCCTATATAGGCGGGTAAGTTGGCCTGTTTGGGTGTCTAAGTTGGCCTATCTGCGGCATTGCGGGTTATTACTCGACTCTCTAATCGCTATAGAGAGGAGTTCTCTTGGTAGAGGTCGCCCGTCCGGGGGGCGGGTATGTAGCGGCGCAAAGTTGTTAAGGTGTAGATGTGGTCCGTTGTCGGCACGGTCGAACATACCGCGCGACAACCGGACCACAAATTCCTCAATTGTCTCCATTTTGAGGTTGGCCGCTATGACATCATTCCGGACGTAGCGACCTGCACCGACAATGGTTCGTAGGGTTAAATTTTATAATAGCCGCTGCCTCTGTCTGTTGCGCGTCAAGTCAAGAGCGCGTACCAGGCCGGAGCGGCGTATGTGATTTTCGTCTTATATATAGTTTGTAGATTTTAATTTTTGTTTTTCTCGGTAGTCTGGATGCCAGGACTGGACGGAGCATCGCCCGCGCACATCTGGCACTGCGGACGAGGATGTGGACGTGCGCGGTCATGCGCAACATCCTGTCAATCCGGCACCCAAGGTAGGTTACGGCCTTCTGACAATAATTTTCATCATCGCACCCTTGTATTTTACCCCATATCTTCTTTATTTCTTAAAAACATATGGTTACATAACTTAACTTATAAAAACACATACAAAGTCTTATTATTATAATATACATTACAACGCTTTCACATAAAGACATATATTAAGGTATTCAACAAAATACACTGATTTTACAGAACATTTTTAAAGTTATAAATACTAAATATCTATCACACATGTTCAAAACAATAATCTTTATTAATAAACATGAATATCTTAACTAATGCAATAGTTTAATTCACAAATGAAAACCTTTTTATCACAAAATTAGACACTTTTAACACATCACTTATCTTATTATTATACACAACAATACTGCAACACTTATTGCCTATTTTTATTTATTTATTTATTTCATTTCATCTTACAAGCTAACAGATGACACATCCAAAACGCTTATAAGATTAATTCGGTATTACACATCCTCGTCATTATATAGCAAAATTATTTTACAATATCCTAATTAACAATACATCAATAATATCATAGAAAAAAATATCATAAAAAATACAATCTGAGTCCATAAATAACATTAATATTAAAATAAAATAGCAATAATAATAATAAAAAATAAGAAAACAATACGCAACTAGCAATTATAATAATTAATTATGAAAACAATATATGTAAGTTTGATGGCTAGAATTTATTTAAAATTATTTGAATTTCTTTATACAAATGTCTAATCCATCGGCAAATAAGTCTAGCTCGTGGTGCTGTGCAAGTATGTCCCCAATAATGCGGAGTGCGCGGCTGGTGGGCGTTGACGAGCGCGCTCGGTACGTGCGCGGGCTCCAGCAGTCGCGGGCCTGTCCTGTCCCTGCGAGATTGCTGACACGTTCCCAGGGACCAAGATGCGGACACGCTCTAGTATTTGGGGACTATCAATCCTATTGTGAATTATGGACAGATATTGCATAACTTGAGACATTGCCCTTCTAAATTTCAACGTTTCAATGTCCACCATACCAGACACGAATAAGGAAGGGTATAAGTAGGGATAGTATCCGTACTGTTTCTTATATATCCATCGAGCAAATTTACGTTGTATTTTTCAATCATTAGAACGTATTTCTCGTAAGGATTCCAGATAACAGCACCGTACTCGAGTTTACTGCGCACATAAGCATTGTATAATACTTTGCGACCGTGTATTATCAAACTGTGACGCAGTCCTTATGACAAACCCTAACATTTTGTGCGCTGACTTACAAATTTTGTTGATGTGCGTGTGAAAATCTAATTTGCAATCTAATAGTAATCCTAAGTCCCTAACCTCTTTAACTCTTCCAAAGGAGCGTCAGTCAACTTATAATTAACAATAATGGGCTGTGATTTTCGCGTGAAAGTTATTATTTTACATTTGAGATTATTGAACGGAAGGTGGTTTTCTTGACTCCATATAGACACAGCATCAATATCTCTGTAATGTCATGGCATCAGCCTCAGTTTCAATACCCAGAGTTAGTTTCAGGTCATCCGCAAATAGGAGACACTCTGAAGTCAAACAACATCTGGCAAATCGTTGATAAATATCACGAATAGCAAAGGTCCTAACGTACTACCTTGACTCACTCCTGACCTAGTAAAGTAGTCTCCAGAGTTATATCCACTGAGCCTCACATATTGACGTCGATTATTAAGGTAACAAGAAAAAATTGAGGAGCTTTGGTACGAATCCAACAATCGCCAACTTTTCAATAGTATATCGTTATCCACTAGGTCGAAGGCTTTCTGGAAGTCAAAGTAAGCCGCATCAACTTGCCTTCGCTTATCCATTTGTGCAGATATAGTCTACATGCGCGACTGTTGGTGGTGGTGGAGCGAGCTGTACGAAACCCATGTTGAACATTATGCAGCTGGTGACCGATTTGGCATTTGATGGAATCACTTAGAATTGCTTCAAAGATCTTACCAAAAACGGATAGGACAGCTATAGGTCTGAAAGAAGTAACATTTGTGCCTCCGTCTCCTTTAGGAACAGGAGTGACTCGAGATAGCTTCCAGCTCTCAGGATATCTTGACTGGGTCAATGAAAGATTATACAAATACAGAAGAGGCCGCCCAAGAACTGATATACAGTCCTTAACTAAGAAGACAGGAATGCCATCCGGCCCACCAGCCGATCGTGGCTTAAGGCGTCTCACTGCCTTCTTCAGATCCTTCTCATCAACTGTCGTGATGGAAACTGAGGTCACATCTCGATGTATATGTGCATATGCAGCTTTTGCAGCAGTATCCGGGCTTAGCACGGGTTTCTCTACATGAAAAACGGACGCAAAATATTTAGCAAAGGCATCGGCTGCGGCTTGATCTGTCACTGCAGTATTTTCATATATATATGTATCTATGTACCTTCTATTGTTTTTCTTCTCCTTTACATATTTCCAGAATTGCACAGGATCGTCAATGATATTTTTTTGTAGTACAGTCATATATTTCCGGTATTCGCAGTCAATCAATTTCTTAACTTTTTCTCTATAATATATAAACATAGCCTTATTAAATTCTTTGCCCTCTTTTTTGAATTGCTTATGACTTTTACACACATTACTGAAATTTTCACAAATCGATTAAGTATACTAAACAATTTTATTTTAATTTTTTCTACATTATTTAGACACTGTTCGAGTCCCATACAAAATCAACAACTAATTTCTGCACGACCCTTATCATCTCAGTAAGAGGCCAGTGCTTTCTTTGTCTAAATTACAACTATCTCTGTTCATTATAAAACATTATTTATTTACTTATGCTATTCTTATCTAGCCATTATGCAACTTATCTCTTATCACAAGAACAAAACATATTTTTAACTAAAATAAGTATCTAATTTAATATAAGACTTTTATTCGTATTACATAGCCGATTACTATTTAACACATGACTCTAAGTTAATCTATAAACAAACTTTTGTGGAATTAACTCTCGACCGGGGAATCGAACCCCGAATTTTTGCTCGACAATCAAATGTTCTTATCATTAATGAATCTTCTTACTTTTAACATACGAGTAGATTGCTTTATCATTTAGAATGTTTTTTGAACGAAGTTCCTTATCGCATGGTACGAATTTGGCGGATGGGGGCGAGAAATAGTGTAAGATTTTGCCGTCACGACGCACTTCTTATTAGTTTGTGGTCACGACCCTTTCTATAGTGCGAGCGAGATGGAATAATATCCATCTCCCTCGCACTTTTTCTTATCTTGCCATTTCTTATTCATTTTAATAGACGCCAGTAATTCATTTATTTGTATTTGTTAATCTATAACATAATACGTTTATCAATAATAATATACTACGAAAGGAACTTCGTTTCAACCGAATGTTCCACGACACTCATTTACGTACTTTTAATAGTAAATAATATTAATAATATATTTTAAGTTTATAAGTGTAAATTTACTTATTTTTTTATGAAAGGGAAATTTATAAAAATAATGATTTTTTAAGCGCGTCACCAACAATAGAGGATACAAATGTTCACACAATCAACATCACAATCTGATTTTTTTTGTCCAAGTATATAGTCAGGCACCCAAGCCATGATCAAGAATCAAAGCAGTAACAGCTACAAGTCTAGAAAGTAGTGGAACACGTTCGGATACTCGTTATCTAATTACTGCGGCTATCTATTTCTGCTAGTTGCGAGCTACGAGCTTGTATTTAAATTATCTCACGTGTACGAAGAAGTTTCTCGAAGGTGTGTTATTGTTGTTATCAGGCGACGTTATTGAGTTGGAACTTGATAACAGATTATTATAAATAATTTTATTTGCATAAAAACTACTACAATTGCACTAATTTCGAAAAAGTCAGTTGTTATTATTATTATTCTAAGGTTGCAGAGTAGTTAATACGCAGTGTATAAAAGTCTAAGGTACTTAGAGATTAATTTTTAAAATAGCATTCAATGAGCTTCACCAGTAGGTAAAAATATGGCATTCAAATATACTTATTATAAGGGCTTACGTTTGACGTCATCCCTTGCGTACCTATCTCATTTTCAACCATTCTCCTACGTACGCGACAGTTGAACATCCTTGTTTTTGCACGATTTTTTTCATATCTAATGTAAAAAGTTTGTAAGAGGGAGTGATTTTTCATGGAAGTCGGTTATGAAAAAAGTCAATCTGACAATTTACCTAAAGTAAATGGTTTTTGGTAGCACAATTCTTCTTAAAAATAGTGACTTTAAGCAGCCGAAATGCGTGGAATAAAAATGCAAAGGTAAGCATTAACTTATCTATGAAGTAATAGTAGTAGGTTAGTCACGTCATGTCGTACCTAAATCAGGGCTGTTGCAACAGACCTAACTATAGGCTGCGTTAGTCGAAAAATTTAGTAGGAACTAAAACTGGATTGTAAGTTGCAAATTGCAGTTCTACTTAGTAATTTTAGATAGGTATTTATGTTGTGATTATAGTTGTAGTTACCTTATGGCCAGGTTTATGCTCATAACAATTTTGTTTTATCATAAAGTTTTGCAGTCGAAATATCTAATATATTGTACTTAGCAGTTTTTTTCAAATAATCTGAACCGAGGCTATTCACCTGTGAGCCTCTTGATTGGATTTAGTGGATAATCCATGATTTGACATGTCCATAAAATCCACTATATTTGACTTTTATGTACATATCAGTAATACGTAATAGTATTCATTTCATGTCTTTTAAATCAGGACGAGAAAACTATGGCGATGAGGCTATTGGATATGTACAGCTAAAAAGAAATGGCGACATATGCACCGTAAAATGTAGAATAACGCCAGAACACAAAGTACGCACAAAACGATATCACTCACTACACTTTGCAATGTGACGAAAAAGAAGAAGATATATTAAATGTTTCATGTGAAGATTGTGCAGCAAGCAATGGTGGGTGCAATTATGCCGTGGCATTCTTATTGTGGCTCTATCGTAGAACGGAAGAACCTGCAACGACATCAGTCAAATGTTATTGGAAAAAGTCTACTCTCTCAGGTAAGGCTAGCAACAGATAATTCAGATTTAAATGTGATGTACGACATTACTAATACATTTATATCTTTAATTTGATTTGTTTTTATTTATTTTGTAGGTGTTGGAACATCACAGATGTTTATTAAAGCTGACGATATTAGTTCTAACTACTTTGTAGTGACGGTGAAAAAATGTCCACTACCCCATATCGTCCCGTGGGTGTCGTAAGAGGCGGCAGAGGGAAATAAACCAGGAGATGAGCAGCAGCGTCTTCTTAATAACGGCTAAAAAAACTGCGGTTGCTAACCCGCCTGCCAAGTGTGGTAACTATGGCAAATATCCTCCTTATGAGACATTATATGGGGAGGCCTATGGTCAGCGGTGGACTTTGATAGACTGTTATGAATGAATGAATAAATATTGGTTCTAAAACAATTACAGTAGTAACAAATAAAAATATAAAATGACGATTTTCTGAATAAAGTAGCGGAGAAAATACGCCATCTTAGTGTTGAATGTCTCAGCTTTCTGTTTATTTTAAGGATAAATCAGACACTGAAAAACTGTCCATGCATTATCTAATATGTACCTTTAAAAGAAAATCGACAAGCTTTTAATTCCAAAAGTTTTTGACTTTTGTAAAAGCGAGATTATAGAAACTTATATCAAAATTAGTAACAAACACTACTGTACTGCAAGCAGACTCAAATCTATAGTTTCAAATGCGTTATAGACGTGTACCAGCGTCAATAGCTTATGAAGCAGCGCATTATCATACGAAGAATGAGTACCTAGTGGAAGCACTGACATCTATATATAGGTCAGTGGGTGGAAGCAATATTTGGAGCGTAAACACTCCTAGAAACAGACTCTATGAAAAGATATAAACTTTAAGAAGAAATAGTGAGAAACGAAGTAGTACTTTAAAAAAAATAACGATAAAACGGTTTGGACTTGTCCTAAGTGCGTAACCATTTTAGGAGCTTCACCAGATGAAATGACCAAAACTCACGTTATTGAGATTTAATGCTCATCAAAACTTGGGGCATATGGGAAAGAAATATTATGCACAAATTCAAACCCAGATTGCATCTGGAACTGCATTCTGGAAAAAAAGGCCAAATCATCATAACATATAATAGATTATATGTCTGTGGTACATACTGATTTTGAGAATAAGATTAATTACGATGAAAAGTACTGTCTGGATTTATTTGTAAAAATAAGCAAGTTTTGGCAGGAGAGTGTTTATGAGAAGCTTATCAAAATAGGAGAGCCAAGGAGTGAATTATAACTATGAATAAACAATAACTTTGCATCATTAATCTTTTATTTAAAAAAAATAACTTGTTAAAACAAACAGTACATTCTGCAAGTTAACTATGCCGTAAACCACAGAACACCTAATATATTTCCGCTATATTAGGTGTTCTGTGCCGTAAACAGTTGCAACGATGCCGTCTAATAAATTAACTAGTTTAAGGTCAACAGTAGCGTAACATGCCAATAATGCAAAGTTTCTTAACCTTCCAATAGATCTCTCCACATGTATGCGTAAAGCTGCAACTTTTTTGTTTCAAGCACCTCGCTTATAGTGGGAGTTACTTTAGCACTGACACTAGGTGGTGTGGTGTTAAGGTGCATTCATATTGCTGCAAAAGATGAGAAACATTTTTGAAGCTTCGACCAGCCATTACAGCTGTATTTCTTTGTAGCTTGTAAAGAATGCCACAGTCCTTAAAGATTTCCGAGACTGATGTTCTACATCTATAACCTTCGGATATAAAATTTATGAGACCGTCCGGATGATATTTGGTGGTATTACACGACTTGTACTCGGAACATGTTAAAGCTTGATGTACAACACTAGCCAGCTTTTCATTTTGTATTTCTAGACAATCTATGATGACGTTTATAACTTTGCTGTATCTTTTTCTAAAAGGCATTGGTAAATTAGTCAGTATTTTAGATAATTTCGCAAAAAATACAAGGGATAAGATGCATTTAGCGAATTTTTTTCTGAAAATCTTCCCGACATAGCTGCTTGAAATGCCAAAATCTAGCGCAAGAATGACATTAGAATGGTATAAACGAATATTTTTTGCAAAAGTAACATTGTTAAGGGAGACCTAGAAGTAACTGAGGTTCCCAAAATAAACATAAAAGAGAAGCTTGTTTTTGTGCATTTTAAATGAGATCTTTTCAATTTCCACTTGTCGGTAACATCTGACCTGTATCGCATTCATTATATGACACAGATGTTAGTGAGGATGTTCCTTCAAAACTTGTATTTATCTATTGTACTTCTTATTCTTTGACTACTTTATATCATTATTTTTGTTTGCTGGCACATAAAAAACTTATCATCAGTTGTAGTACCTTTGTGATGAAATTTCTTTTTTATGTCTACCTGAATTTGTTTATGCTGTTTCTTAACAGATTTGTCCCTGGTACAGTCTAAATTATCATTAACTGTCGCATCTTGTAAAGGATCCTCTTCAAATTCTGTAGAATTTACAATGTGGATATCAATTGTGTGTTCAATATTGTGTGAAGTAGACGCAACATCTCCTCTTACATCTTCACTCCGATTTTTCTTAATAATTTCATGTTTTTTATGTTTTTCTATAGCGGACCGTACAGGTGTTTCATCTAATTGCTTTTGACATGCAAACTTGTGAGGTACTACGCCTTTTTTAAGTTTCAGCTGTCCTCCTACTAGTTTATATTTGACATAGCTGTCCATGTCATTTTCAACCTGGAAACAAAAATAAATTTACTTTAAGACGACCTCTGTGGTGTATCTCACCATTAGGGCTCCGAGTTCGATTTCTGAGCGGGAACGGGGCAGAGATGGGCGAGTGGATTGCAGGTAGATTTGTAATTGTAAGAAAGATTTATTTTAAGAGCCATGTTTGTTCAAAATCACTAAATTAATTAGTTCAGGTTCTAAGCATAGTTAGAAATATTTCACACATATTCCTTAAACGTGGGCTTCAAATTTCATAGTCTTGCCTGTGCTATGATATGATTACAACATTTTTTATTGCCATTTTTATGAATATGTTATAAATAATGCAGCCCTCTAGGTGCAGGGTGAACAGTCCTGGTGAACTGCACTTTAAGTAAAAAAATCGATTATATTTATACTTATACTGTGATATAATAAAGCGGAAGAGTTTTTTTTGTTTGTTTAAACACGCCCATCTCTGGAGCTACCAGTATTTGAAAAATTATTTTTGTATATGATATCCAGATTAATGAGAAATAGTATAGGCTAATTAGCATTAGCCTGCACTTCTCAGTTAACCTTAAATATTCAGTTTTGTTAAGTAAGGCGGAAGTAAAAGCGCTCCCGATCTGCTTTATCCGCGTGCGCTGGCGTAATGGTTAGTGACTTAGTGATACGTAAATACAATGTACGACAGTTATATTGATCTTTACTCCATCTACAAAAATATGCGATACCATATGTCCATTTCTTATACATAAGCTACAATAAAGCATTTTGTGACAAAAAAAAATTAAAATTAAAAAGTGATTTATGTTTATGACCGTTATTATTAGGCATGGTATCCTTAGGAACGAAAGTTATTTCATCATCAAGACAATTTTATGAAGATAAACTTTGCTCTTTATAGCATATTATTTGGACATATACATAGTTTAGAGATAATGAAAAATTAAAATAATTCAACACTCGTCTCAGCGCGAGAACGACGCATAATCCTAGCCGCCCGATGATAATCGAGAGAAACCAGCAGTGAATGCCCCCACTCGCGAGGTGTCATATACGCGGTTAGACGTGTGATATACGCGGGTGAAACCGCGGGGCACAGCTAGTCGTAAATAAAATAAACAAAATTTCGATAGGCAAGCCATAATAGTTACCAATTTATATTATTTTTGAATGCACTCTTATGTATGTTTACACTAGGGTAGTCACCCGTACTATAATAGTATCGTACTATATTACAGTCAATGGGTCACACCAACATGTGATAATTTGACAATAAAACCTATAACTATATAGCTTTAAATTTATGTTTATGAAAATAACAATAGTTTTTGTTTCATGCAAATTGGTGCAGGAATACGAAATTTTAACGTTTTATTTTTTACCCGCTCGTTCACTGTGACGTGACGTCACAATTCGACAGAGCGAGCGCGCAGTAGGTACTTGCTTAAGTTCAGTGTTAACCGCGCGCTTGGAAGTATACGGTCATTTACCTACATATTATAAACTAACGTATTGAACATTTAGTTTTTATATGATTATATTTGTATTTATATGTATAGTCACGGTGTGTAGTGCTGTAAAAAAAGAAAATGGAAGCGGGCTTTGATAAAGTACAGTCAGATAATCTGCCAAAAGTGGATATTTTTATGGTTGCGCAGTATTTTTCTGAAAATAATGATTTTTTATCATCAGAAATGCGTGGAATAAAGCTCCAAAGGTAAGTTACTAATAAAAGATTACGAAAAGTATACAGCTTTACCATTGATTAGTAGATTTACGCAGTAAAACATAGGTATGTATTAACTGACCGAACTACGAAGTTGCACACATGATTTACAACGACATAACATGAAAAAACTTACTTAAACTTACTAATGCAATGAGTATTAATCAACTCGTAAGCTCGCAGGCACGCTACGCTGTGTGGTGCATTGCATATCGATCTTGACCTTGCAAATAGCGATACGAACGTATTATGCTTTAAGCTTACACGGCACACGCATCTATTAGCATACCTTTACGTACCTTTACATACCTTTACGTACCTTTACATACCTTTACGTACCTTTACATAACTTTACGTACCTTTACATACCTTTACGCACGCATCTATTAGCAATGCTAAAGGTATGTTACGATACTTTACACACACATACCAAGATAAGTAGGTAAATTTGTAGGTATAGGTTGTGCCACGAGAGTTATGTATAAGTTATGAGCGCTGACCTTGACTTGAATACGCAGAGTAACAATTTAGGTAATTTTGTGCCTTATACAAACGACGCAAGATGGGCAGACACCTCGACCATTTAGCCGAGCGCTCCTATTTCATGAACAGGTAAGTAGGCATATAAAACCCAAATAGTTATTAACACGGGTGTGTTGTATGGTGTGTGGCTGGTAAACATTTTGTAGGTAACAATAGGTATATATGTAAACAAACAATAATGAAACTTACATCAAAATGATCTTCACAACAATAAATACTACTGGTGGCTTTGAGAGGATCTGCTCTTCTTATCGCCTTCAACCACCTTTTTCTTATTTCATCTTTTTTCGGGACATTAAAAAACAGCTTGTCAGGTGTTTTTTCACTTGAATTTGTACACAGAGGTACAATGCAATACTTTCTGACCATTTTTAATGTCTAGAAAATGCACGCGCCTCGAAACGAAACGAGTAGCGGACTGGCGGGAAGGCGACCGACTGAGCGAGTTTGTCGAATTGTGACGTCACATCGCGATGCGGAGCAAAGCGGTAGCCCGTACCATAAAACACCACTTTACTCATCAATATTTTAGTCATTTTTAAAGGTAGAAAAATATATAAAAATACGGTTAAATTCGTAATTTTTCATAAATTTTTTTGATACCCTTAACAAAATTGGGTGGTCAGACCCATTGTACTATATATTATAGATAAATAATATACCTGCCGCACTTTTTTATATTAACTGTGACTGGAAGTCTGGAACAAGTAAGTTTTACGGAAAGAACTTTTTCCGTCATGAATGTAAAATGGAAAGAAGAAAGAAATAGAGCATGTATTAATTTAAATAAAAATGAATTGTAATTTATTTTAATATAAGTCTAAATTGCTCAGATTTCTCTAATTATTTTAAAGGTGGCCAAAGCGAAGAGCAATAACAAATATATGTATATGGAAAAATACAAATAGATTAAAAATAAATGTGTATTTTTTTCCTGAATTTCTCAAAAGTACTATATTTTTGCGGAAATTATATACTTTTTGTGGGAAAAATACTATATTTGTTTAAAAAACAGTTAGTAATCCTAGTTTACACATCGATGTCAGTGTGATACTACACGTGAAATCTAATCTCGACACAAGTAGGTACCCATAGAATTATTAGGCTTAGAACCGCAGCACCGGCAGGCGCACGCAAAGTGAAGCCATTTCAAGTTAGCCTTTTAAGGCTACGTACGACTTTTGGCGCGTTAGTACTCGAGACTCGAGTCCACGTAGTCGTGTAAAGAGCTCGAGCAATTTTGCAAAAAAATGACGTACTGTACTGTGAAAGGGTGTCACAACTCATCACATAATCACGAAAAAGAATTAAAAATCTCATTTCACGGGTAAGTACTGCCTGGCATTTTATATTTTTGTAAAAAACATTCATCAAAACAAAATAATAAATAATAGATTTGACAGACGCCAATATAATGAAAATGTTGCTAGGCATAGTAAAATATTTTACCCCATTTTTTCCTATTATTATAATTATAAAAAAATGCATACTGATAAAAATACATACTGCTAATAGTCTCATTCACATATAAGTAGGTATTTTTATTTGCCAAATATTATTAGGGTTCCCATTTGCCACGAAAAAAAATGTGTTGATTTTATTTTGTTTTGATAATGTGCAGTTGTTTTTAACTTTTTTATGGTATGTGTTTTAGGATAAATGACATACCCTATGATTGTTTTTTTTAATTCTAATTTACATATATTTAACATTTTCTAAAAAAAACGATACGTTTTGCCACTAGCCTACAGTGGTGTATTAAATTAAGTTAAGGATAATAGTTAACGTTTAGCCAAAATAGCATAAAAATATTTATTTTGTTTTAATGAAGACTATAATCATAAAAAAAACTAAAACTAGTAACTTAATAATTATCATACAATCCTACTCCCCGCGGTATCGTGCCAAGAACGCTGGCTGCGTTTCTCCGCTGAATGGCTATACTTAGCCTTTGAGCGAGAAAAGAACCAGCCCTCAAATGAAGTGAAGTTAATATAATAACATGAATGTTTATTGCCAATTTAAATGTATTCGTTTTTAGATTTCCATCTGAACCGACTATTGCTGCTCGATGGATTGAAAAAATCAGACTTAATCGAAAAGAAAACTATTGGAAGCCAACTAAACACACAAAGATATGTTCGATACATTTCGATGAAAAAGAAAAGTATATGACTAAAGGTGGTTTATGTAAATTACGTCAGGGTGCTATACCAACAAAGGTATGAGGATATTTTAACGATAATATTAGTAACTAACTTATTAAATAAATAAATAAAACATTATTCATTATCATAAGTTTTTTCCTAAGTACATACTTATCATGTTTACTGTTGCTATGTTTTTAGGGTCTGCACATTTTTTGTACAGAAGATAGTAGTGACATATGTAATGACATTTATGATCCTCATAAACTGCATGAACAACAACTGGTTAGCTTTTGTGATATTTACACGTAAAATCGGTAAGTTCATTAATAATGTTTACGCATGTCTGGTCTATAATCTTGTGATCGTTTTTCAGGGCGCGTCTTCCAATAAAGACGATGAGAATTTTACAACTCCAACTATATCTCCATCCCGACAGCAACAAACAATAAATGGCAACGAAGCACATGCATCTAACAAACCTGTGCGTAATAATGACTAGATTTTAAGTAATTTTTATCTAATTAATTGACACACAGCTGCTTCCTATTGTATCAAAAACGTGCATAATAAAAATAAAACTTGTTTACAGGTATATCAAGAGAGCGACATAGACTTAGAATCCATTTTTGATACGAGTCGAAAGTCTGCACTACGGGAACAACTAGCCAAAAAGATCTCTCTTCAACGCAAACATACTAAAAAAATTAAGATATTGCAACAAAAAGCACGTCGCTTAAAGAAAAAAAATGTATGTTTGCAAAAAATTTTAGAAAACTTGCAAAAGAAAAGGTATATTGATAATGAGTAATGACGTCTCAAATATTTTGTCAGAAAACGTATTTGCATTTGTGTAATTACTCTAAGTAGATACCTATAATAATATAAAGTTTACTTACATTAAAATGATCCTCACAACAGAATGCGGTAGTTTTTGGCCCAATAGGATCTGCTCTTTTCATAACGGTCATCCACCTTTTTCTGAACTTTGGTTCGTATGGAACCATAAAAAATAGTTTATCTGGTTTTTTTTTGGTGGTATTGTAGCACCCGGGGACGACACAATACTTATATGACATATTTAGTTATAAATAATAATTGCAGTGATGATTTACCCGCTCGAAATTGCAAGCGAAATAGTAAGTACCTATACAGTGCGCGGCGAGACGCGAGTGATGACGTCACCCCGCTTCGTCTGGCCGGTCGAATTTTGACGAGAACATCGCGCGGGAAAGCGCATTTTAGTCTTCATTATCTCAGCCATTTTTATTGATAGGAAAAAATAAAAGTACTGTATTTTTCTTGGAATTTTCTCTAGTTTTGTAACATACACATAACATAAATCGTTGGTCTTGTCAATTGCTCATTGGTGCCTCAGTTATTTCATACTTAAGTAGGAAATAAATAAGAAGAGTTACAGAGGCGATGTATTTCTACCCACGTAGGGTTACTAGACGTCAAAATTTGTCCTGACATGTCAGGATTTTTAGGCATTGGTCAGGATTCCGGAGGTTTTTTGGAAATGTCAGGATTTTTGGTGAGTTAATGAAATACTAAATAAGTTAGTATTGTGTTATCTGTAGGAAGACTAAATCAGATCAATACAATTAACATAAAAATAATTGTAATTCTTTTAATCTAACTACATAGAAATGGACTTAATTTGCAGTGTGTAACTAACTAATGTACAAAATTGAATCGAATATTGTGTACTTAACTTAAAGTTACACATAATATTCGATTCTATCCCTTTTAATAAAATATTTGTTATTTCGTTTAGCATCAATTTAAGATGCACATAACTAACTTTGCATCCTCATTTTAAAAGATTTTTAGGGTAAAAATGGATATGTAAATGAAATAAATACGTATTATTTTATTTACAGAACATTCTGTACTTTAAGTAAGTTTCGAGTCAATCGCTCTGTAGCATAAACAGGTTCGTACAAACTATGACACCCTATTTCCCCTCTTAGTTTGAATTTTCAAAAAATCGTTCTTATTGCATGCCTACGTAATAAAAAGAACCTATGGTTCCAATTTCACACTCCTACGTACAGCTGTTTGGGCTGTGATTCGTATAAAACAAAATTTTTATACAAGCTCTTGCACTCTTGCACTCTTGTTTTAAAACATATGGGTGAAATGAAAAAAAAAAATACATGTTTTATTATTTTATTTCAAGAGTATTTGCACCAGTTTTCAAGATAAGAAAACCATAAATAATTTTTTCAATTTAAATTTGAATACCCTAAAAAGGAAGAGGTGGCTTGAAAAATCGCTACATACGTGTTCATTTATTTTATTTACATATCATTTTTATATATATGTATATATTAAATCGCGCCCCCTCGCGGCAATAATCTCAGGACATTTTTATAGAAATCAGGCGTTTTGTCAGGATTTTCCAACGAGACACCTGGTAACGCTATACTCACGTAGCATCGTATTTGTTGACTGACGTCGAGCATGGCGCCATCTTTTGGTTAACTGCCAAAAATGTATAATCAAAGCATTTTTTAACTTTAATTAAAGTTAAAAGTATTTTACGGTTAAGTGCAGTAAGTAGTTACAAATACTAACTCAGATGGTCCTTGGATTTATTCTATTCTGAATTTTCTATTGAAGACAGAGCGTTCATAATTCTGTTTTTTACTTTCGCTGAAAATAATTAGATTTTGCATAAAATTTTTGATGTTGTGGATATTGATATATATGTATTAATAATTATTAATTATCATCAACTATTCGTAATAAAAATATCACATGATTTGTTGTGTGCCTTAATTGTTAGATTTCTATGGTGAGATTCTAAGTTTGGATAAAATAATTTAAAAGTGACATCTTTGGACAGGGTTATACAACTTACGTGGATTCACCACATAACATTGTATTGTATTTTGTATTGTACGATTTTACGTCATAGAGCCACGCTGCTGCGACGCTGCAGTCTGCACTTACAGCTCTGCAGCCTGCACAGCTGTAAGTATTTATGACTGTAGGTTAGCACCTTAGCACAAATGTGTCGGCTCGACAAGAGAAGAACCACGCTCTGACAGAACGCTGGTAGCGTATAATAACAGAATAATGCTCATAGTTTATTCCGAAGCCAAATTTTAGCCGAATATTTGTTGCAAGTCTAAAAAACGTAAAGTAACAGCTAACATACGTCCCACTGCTGGGCACTGATCCCACGGAGCCGCCGCGTTGATGGAAAGAATCCGCCGCATGGCCCCGAGTGCTTTCATTTTTTAAATTGCTTACAAGTGATAATTATTGGAAGTTAATTTATGCTGTTACCACTGGTTCGAAAAATACTCTGCCCTGGGAAGAATCACCTTGAAAACTTAAACTGTGTCTATAATTCCGCAGAAATGCAGGTTTCCTTACGATGTTTTGTTGTAAATAAAAAAATACATTCGTGTGATATGAAGTTCAAGGCGAGTGCTTATCTCTCTCTTGTTTTAAACAAAGAAGGGTATACAGAATGATTCACAGCCTTTAATTATACTGTCTCTCTTTATCCTTTTGATCTTTATTCTGTGATGTTAGTGCTGTTAGCCTTTTTGGCTTCTACAGCTTCATCTGATACAGGGCTGTTTAAAAGAAGGGAAAGGCGATGATGATGACGGTTTATGTTTTGGTTTTGTTACCAATCAGCTCAAAAAACCATCATGGGGTCATGTCCCCTCTGTGGGTTTTTTTTTGAGCTATCTAACAGCCGTCCGAATGGGGAAGTGCGGACCCCCACCTGCTGACTGCTTAGCTCGTGTCGGTCGATGTGCTGCGCCGTGAGAAGTGAGAACCGCCTAGGTGCGCGGGTGTACGGTGTGTACATGTGCGCGTTGTGTCCAGCACGGCTAGCATGAGCTGGGGACAAAAAAATTATCCCCTGATTATATCCACTGACAACAGATAAAATTATCTTGTTATGTCAAACGGGTATACATATATCCCCCGTCCGTAGCATGGAGCGAAATGAAAGATAAAAAATTATGCTTTTTTGACATTTGAAAGGAACGATTTTATCCTAGTTCATTGGACGTGGGTTTAAGTTTATATTCATACAAAAAATCTATCTAAGTCTAAATCTATCTCCCGTTTTATCTACAGTGGATATTATATCCACCGGTATGCCCATGCTCGAAGGGTGGATAAAACTAAACGAGGGGATAAACATTTTCTCCTTTCCCCGGGGATAAAATTGTCTCCTGCCCATGCTAGCCCCTCTGGCACGCGTCGTACCCTCGTGCTCTTCGACGCGCCCTATCCGGTATCCTAATGGTATCCTTTTGACGCATTTCTGCTTGGTGGTAAAAATAGGTATGGATGTGGTTATCCAGACGGAAACGCTACACACCACATTATATGGACAATTCCATTACAATATGGACAATACCGAACACGACTCTTTACCCCAACACGAGTATATTAAATTACTCTCCGGGGTTGTTTCTCCACTAATTTATGAAAAAGTGTTATTGGGAAATAAACGTATGTTTATTTTTTTATTAATTGCATTACCACATTGTAATGAAATTGTCTACTTGCTATCAAACCTCTAAATCAATGTAGAGCGTGGTGATTATATCGGGTGTACCTTTGACCTTAGGCAGTCTAACTATCTAGGGTATTTTATCTTAAGTAGGCGAGGCCCGTCAACGTCTCCTACAAACAAACAAGATAGCGACATAATGTCCTGGGGGACAGTCAGTCTCGCAACAGTACCCTGGTATCTGTAACTACACTAAACTAAACCCAATTTTCAAACATCTAATCATTTTACTATTTACTCGGCGGGGAAGGAACACATCGTGAGTAAGCCTGCACTTCAGAGAATAAAAATATTTCGGAGATATGTGAAGTAGACCAATGCACTGCAGCACGGCAGACTATAGTTTCTCCATAATCCTGTCATAAATAAGTAGGTCTGTATACTATAGACCCAATACCCACTGTAATTCTACTCTATGCTCAATGGGCTATTGACGCTCATTAATAATAATAATAAGTGCTCGAAAATGACCGCGCACGACCTTACTGGGACGGGGCCATCATCACAGACAGGACTATTCTTGCGAATAAGCCTGAAATTATTCCTGTAGTCGTCTCCACGAACGGGCTAACCCCGGGTCATCTGAGGTGACTGGGACTCCGTGACGGACCGCTCCGAGCTCAAATGCAGAAGGCGGTGCTCCTCGATACCGTACGCATTGTCCGCCGGTTTCTTTCCCTTTCCCCCTAAGCCTCGGCCGTTTGGTCAACCCTGCCGAGGGCTTCCATCTGGTTGGATTTTTATTTATTAATGTATTATTTGTTTATGTTACTATATTTAATGTATATTTATAATTTTTTTAGATATTTATTCAGCCCAACCAGATGAGATTACTCTATAAATACCCCAAGATAATAATAATAAAGGCGGCGGCCAGTCTCAATGGAGACTAGCCTTCTGCGTAGGACAGTATTATAGTGCCCAAGTGTATGCGCAGGCACAGGTGCACTCTATTCCTTCACTCTCATAGTCCGATGGGACGGTAATCCGACACCACCGGAGAGAGATCAGGCGCAGGCCCACCGGCTTTACGTGATTTCCGAGGCACGGGGTGAGACACCTCCAACTTTCTGACTCCGGGCTGCTACTGAGAATTTCTTTACAGAAGAAACCAATAAATGATTTTTGGTCCGACCGGGTTCGACCACTAGACCAACGAGGCAGTCATACGCTCATTAATACGCTGTATATTAATATAAGTATAGATAGCAAAGGGGCACAGGCAGTGCAAATCAGCAAATCCGGTAGAAATATACCAGATACGTTTACGCTCTACAAAGTAGAAAGATAAAATATCATGTACTTATATTTGTAATAAAAGGGTCAAGGCGCTATCTAACTAAAATCAGCACATAACATAGGTATGTGAGATAACGATGAACGATGTAAATTAGAATATAAGCATAATTATATAGACTTGGTACGTCACGCTGCAGCTATTTTAGTGGTATAGTTGTAGCACGAATGGGTCGGCTCGATCGGGGAAGGACCACATTCTCACAGAATACTAGCGTAAAATTGCAGCTTAACACTGCTGTGTTTCGTATGGTGAGTGTAGAGAACCAGAGACCATTTTCACTGGAAACGAGGCATTCCATCTTAGTCCTCACGGCTGACAACGCATCTGCATTTTGATTCTTAATTGAGGATAGATGAAGATGTCTATGGACCACGTGCTCGTTTGTCACCCTTTTCGTACAAAAAAAACTGGGGTGGGTTCTCTTATACCACCACCACCACACGTCTTCATTTTTGTTTCTAATTGCTTTCCATTATTTATAACGGCTGAAAACTTAAAGTCTAAAGTAATAAAAAATGGAGCTTCAGAATGTAAGTGAAATTTTTTTGAGAGCTTTAAAGCGTCTGCAAAGCGATACTGCCGACGGAAAGTGTCTGGGAGTATTGATGACTGATTTTTACGATATTATTTATGTATACGTAAAAATCAGCTGAGTGTAATGTTTTTACGTACCTACCTTGATTACCTTATACCTGGAAAATGGCCGTCAGGCCAAGCCAGCAGGTAGGCATGCGATCATAGTACATACTAACACTACTCACTCTTACACATTTCGTTCGTCAGAAAATAAGTGACGTCTGGTGGCCCAGGGATCTCGGACTATATAAAATGAGATGCATTTAATGTCAATGATATTATATATAAACAAGAGGTCCTTTATAATATCATTGTTTAATGCGATTATGTCTGTATGTACGTAGCGTTGGCGTTATGACATAATTCACTCGAAACACTTTAATATGCCACGTGTCAATCACGTTGCCAATTGCTTTTTATGCGACAGGAACCATGCCAATATGGCTTAATTACGTCATTGTTCCAATTGCGTTCGCACTTCGCAGTTTTACAGCACATAAGAAATTATTTCAAGCACAATTTTGTTATTGCGACGTTTATTGTTCATGTGACGACATTGCTCAGTAGAGAGAACATGTATGAAAGAATACGAAACTACTACTAATAATAATAAATAAGTAATAAATATCTATTATGAAGCGCTGCGAACTGATTTTACGTACCTATTTTAAAACCTCTTAGAAACGTGAATAGGACTTTAAAAAGAAAGAAAGAAAAACAGAAAATAATTTTATTTAATGTATAAATTAGTATATAATTAAACTAAAAATACATACATATTATACAAAATAAAAAATACACTTAAAATTATTTTGATATTGTCTGCAAAAATCCAAGTAGGTAGGTACTATAATAAAGTCCTGAAAAAAAAAAGTAAAGTAACTTTATTTATTAATTTTCAGGCGTTTTATATTTTTCTAAAATTATCCCATTATTTTTTAGTGATTTTGTCGTTTCTGCTACGATGATAAAATAATTGAGGTTATTTTAAATAAATTTTTACAAACGCCTCATAAAAAGTAGACTGAGATATGTATAATTTGTTGTAAAATATTTTTCTAGTTTAATTGTCTTTTTATTTTATTCTTCACAAATGATAATGTACATACATACAATATTCACGTGTCCTTTGATTTAAAAATAGAACTTTTATGCATTCTGGCATGAATCCAAAGAAAAAAAAAACACAAAACATTAAAGTATTTACATTGCTAACATAATATTACAAGAATATCGATGCAAACGGCGTTTACAGAATTAGTGACATCGGTATGCAGTGGCAGCGTTGTGATGCTTGTGATTCTTTTGGATAAATTGTTTATTACTTGTTTTTTTGCGAGTGTTGTTGCGTATGATAAGACGTAGCACATATTACTTTAATGTATTTTCGCCTTAGCAAAATGAATAGTCCTAAATTTATAGGTTCGTTCACCTCTCATTGGCATTCTGACTCTACGATGAAATATATGTTTCAGCTCCAATTACTTACATGGGTATAATTCAAAACTGAACGAAAAATACGGACTTTGTACATCTGTAAACTAGACTTAAATTTCAGTGATTGTATTCAGGCTGTTTTTCATTCTTTATCTTTACAAGAAGCTCAGCAGTTTTACCTCAGGGGCTAAACGTCACAGTACGCAAGTAACCCTACCGGCACCCGGCACGAAATAAAATTATCAATTGCAATTTATACTACTAATTTATATGTGTTCGGCGGTAAAGGAAACGTTAGGAAACCTGCGAGAATGTAACGTTACATGGAAATGAAGCTTGCGGTGTAAAAGCTTGCAGTGTTCGTAAACATTGTCGGTAGGTACTGCTGGGCATGTTTCAACGCTATTTCCCGTCACCGGGCTGGGAATTTTAATTAGACATTTGATAAAAACTAAATGGATCTTTCGGAGATCAAGAGACCTTTTTGACATTTTCTCTAGCTTCACTTCTTAGGGGCCATCCATTCTTAGATTTTAACATGTGACATCACATAGCTTTTAACCCCCCCCCCCCTCCCCCCCCTCCCCCCTGTCCCTTGTCACACAATGTCCCATTTTATTGCCCATTATTTTGTACAGGTAATATGCATAAAAGGATGGTTTAAGACAGGAAATAAATATGGCATAATGAAAAATAAAATATTAAGAATTTTATCAAGAAAAAAGCGCACTGTTTATTTAATAAACATTTATATTCATTAAATACTAAAATTACATACATACTACATACATACATTACTATCATAATATGCCGTGCCGTGGCGACGCGTCGTCACGCCAACAGTCGCTCTGACCCGCCGCTATAGATAAAATATTAAGAATATTTTCAAGAAAAAGAGGACTTTTTTTATAGGATAGGACGACAAACGAGCACACAGTCCACCTGATGGTAAATGATTGCTGTGACCCATAGACATCTACATCTATTCTCAATAAAGAATCAAAATGCAGATGCGTTGTCACCCGCGAGGACTAAGATGAAATGCCTCTTTTCCAGTAAAAGGGTCTCCAGTTCTCTACACTCATCATACGAAACACAGCAGTGTGAAGCTACTATTTTACGCTGGTATTCTGTGAGAGCGTGGTCCTTCCCCGGTCGAGCCGACCAATTCGTACTACAACTATACTACTAATATAGCTGCAGCATGGCTCTACCACGTATAAAAAATGGACTGTTTATTTAATAAACGTTTATATTCATTAAACACTAAAATTAAATATATATAATAAAATTACATACATGCTATAAACATACATACTATCATATTGCGTCGCCACGCGGGTTTTTGAGACTGTAACAAATCAAACCAACAAAATACGCCTTGAAGTCACGTCTGCCAATTCGATATATAGATGCAACCCATGAACACTAATTTTGAAAGTAATTTTATAAGCAGCCGGTTCGGGTTGGCTTAACTGTTTACCATTTTTCATATAAACATCGAGGCTTGAAGTATTTCCAGATGTTTACCACGTTTTATATTTACTACAGTTTATCAAAAGTCTACATCTGAACATAGGCCTCCCACATAGATTGCCTCATAGGGGGATATTTGCCATACTTGCTACGCTTGGCAGGCAGGTTGCCAAAAGCAGTTTTTTTAACTGTTATCAGCAAGATGATGCGCCCACCTCCTGTTTCATTTCCCTCTGTCGCCTTTTACGACACCCACGGGATTTTATGGGGTAGTGAGTTTTCTTATGCCGCCAGCCGTCACTACACAATGTTTTACACGTTGGTTTTACGCAATGTATTGTTCGTTTTACACGTTTGTTACAAATATTATATAAAGCTCCATTTTCTACTTTTTTATTTTAAGAATAGTTCCACAATTTGAATTTTGAATTACTCTTCATAATGTAGCCCAAGCGTTGATAAATCCGAAAGAATACAGTTTTATTTTCATAATCAAAAGCAGACCAGAAATTAATCAAGGAGCTGAATTAGATGAATGAACCATAGACATAGGAATTAGGAACAAATTAATGAACAAATTGAACAAATGGTTTTTTTATTGTTATCGGCCGCCTGGTCCTGGAATAGCCATAAACTCAAACAAACAGTAAACGAAATAGGTATTTTTATGTTCTTTTTTAATTTGAGTGCAATGAATTATAAATAAAATATGTTCTGTGTACATAAACATACCTACTTTACTTAAAATTTGTTTATTACAATACCTCCGCTATATCTTAAAAATCTATACAAATAAGTGGATTCGAATAAAAAAACACAAATGCAAATAAATTGTTAAAAGGCTCAATTAAATCAAATCAAAGGCAAATAAGTTGCAAAATGAAGTCACAAAATAAAATATGTAAATAAACCACGAGTTAATATACAGGTTCTACTGTACGAACTTGCAGCATTATGTCACACAAGACCTAAGAGGACTCTACTCAAGATTTAGGATACGCCAATAAATGACGTCAGACTCCTTAACAATCGGGTCATGTTAATTTTATAGCTGCATCTCGCAAACTCCGTATAGTTCTTATTACCAGTACTTACAGTAGATAATTGCGTGATTAATTCGAAAATTATATTTGTCAACAGTAGGACTCGTTTCAGAGCAAGGTCAACACCTTCCTACGGATAGTCAAATAACAATGCTAAAACTTTATAATGAGTCATATACATACATATTGTTGTCCATAATATATCAAACTGTAATTATTGTAAATAAGAAGTAAAGAAATGTTTTCATTTAATTCAAAAGTGCCCGCCACGTCAACAGCGTGAATACCACTTATTTGTAAAGGGATTTTGTCTATTTAAATCTTAGAGTATACATGAGCAAGCTACTTATGTGTGCTCTAAGATTTAAACGTATCAACCCCATACTATCTAAGGCGCTGCGCAAACGTGGACACTTCTTGTTACCGACACGGCACACCACTGGAAACCGTAGTTGCTGTGTCCGGCAGCGGCAATCGGACACAGTCGCCGGTTGCTACTTCTAGTCACTGGTAACAATTCGTTGCTTGTTTTCCGTCAGTTTCACGATGGATGTCGTTGAAGAAACATTACCTTGTTGTGTTGATTACACGTTAACGTAGACGTCGTCGCCGTAAATATGTGTGCTGTGCGATTTAGAAGAAGTTTTCTTCCTCGCACAACTTCCTTGTGGAATCGATTACCACCAGCGATTTTTCCGGACCGATACGACTTAGGGATCTTCAAGAAAAGAGCCTACTCCTTTCTAAAAGGCCGGCAACGCATCTGCAATTCCCCCTGGTGTTGCGGTTGTTCATGGGCGGCGGTAGTCACTTACCATCAGGTGAGCCGCATGCTCGTTTGCCCCTCTCCTATAAAAAAAAATATTTACAGGCAAATGAACCACGTCAATGTCATCGCCGTACAATTGTAAGAAAATTTGCTTTGTGTTGCTTGTGTCTTCAACTGACGACTTTAAGTTTCCAGTTACCTAAACCGAACACTTTTTGATTGGCGGTCGGTATGTGTCAAGTGGAAGCATCTGGACACAAAAATTGTCTGCGTCTGCGCAAGGAATGGCTGATTTCATATTGATTACATGAAAATAAAACATTCACTACCAGTGATCTTGTATCCCACAAGACACAAAAGTGTCTACGTTTGCACAGCACCTTAAATAAAAATCAATTGCTGTTCGTTAGTCTCGCAAAAACTCGAAAATGCCTGGACCGATTTTAATGAAATTTTTTGTGTGTGTTTGAGTGGATCCCTGAATGATTTAGATTCACAATTGGACCCGGTAGGTGGTGCTGTTGTCGAGATACAGAAATGACCCGTGCGAAGCCGGGGCGGATCGCTAGTCCTAAACAAAAAAAAACCATTGACGAAAATACAAAATGAAATTACTAAACAACGATACCTAACCATAATATTATATTGATAATTCAGTATATCTACACGTAATGAAGATGAATCTGCTTGTTCTACCGTTTGTCCGCTTTAATTTCGTATTAATATACTTTTCCGGTCACCCTTGGGGCTCATGGTTGAGGTCGGAATTATTTCAATCAAAGATCGTACTGTTTCCCAGCATTAGTGCAACAATCAAGTTTATATTAAGAAATGATGCGATTTTTTATTTATAGCACACAACACACATCGATATTTTTTATGTGATAAGGGTGGTAAACGAGCAAACAGTCCATCGGATGGTAAGTGGATGCTGTGGCCCATAGATATTGACATCTATCCTCACTAAAGTATCAGAATTGCGTTGCCACCCTGAGGACTAAGGATGGGATGCCTCGTTTCCTGTAAAAGCGGTCTTCGGTTCTCTACACTCACCTTACGAAACGCAGTACCTAGACATTTTAGGCTGGTATCCTGTGAGCATCCATTCGTGCTAGAACCATAATATACCTATAGCATGGCTCAACCACGTATAAAAGAAAAAAAATACTTTAATTTGTCGGCGCGTCTATAAAATACCGGATGGATGGAGAGAGAGGTTGCAGTTGCATCACTCTAGTGGAGTGTCATATCGATGGCGGCGGGTAGAATTGAGGGTATATGGTATATAAGCCCACACTCGTTTGTGCAGTATAAAGTTCACTGTAGGCGCCGTGCGCAAGAGATTCCGTCTAAGTCATTCTACGAGTGCTAAGACTCGTAGAATGACAGTATCGTGGTTCTGTCCGTTGTAGTAATTATTCAAGGAGATGGTATTTCTGAGTGGCTGCTCTGTGTTACAATGAGATGAGTAGTATAGCTGTTGGTTGGCATACTTAGGTGTTATCATGTAATTACGTCCTTCATGTTAAACCTAATTGTGACGGGGACATATTACGGTATGGTCGAACTGTAATTGTTCTGTACTGAATGTATAGTGCAGTACGCTGTTTTATTGCTGATAATGGTTAATTAAGTAAACAGGAGAGCATATTGAACATCCGCTCTCACACTATTATTATTTTTACTGATGTTTTCCGAGATATTCATAAAAAATTTCACGTGAATTTTTATTGAAAATTTCTTATTGGGGTCTAGATTCATAGCGGAAGATAGAATTCATAGCGGAATAACACACAATATATCACTTCAAGATCAAGATAGTCAAAAGAAGGAAACTAGAAAGCGAATATTCCATAGGAAGGTATCTTATAGCTATACTTTCTAGTCGACGGAGCATTAGTTTTCATGTCATCAATCCGTACAATTTGTAGACAACCCACCTATTTTCATAGTTACCGGTACCGTTACAGCCTATCTAAAGTCCACTGAACATAGACCTCCCCCATAGATTGACTCATAGTGGGGATATGTGCCATATTTGACACGCTTAGCCGGCGGGTTGGCAACGGCAATTTTTATTTTTAATTGTTATTAGGAAGACGAAGTTGGTCTGTTTCCCTTTGTCGCTTCTTAAGACACCCAAGGGACGATATAGATTAGTAGTAGTATTTTTAGGGTTCCGTACCCAAAGGGTAACCAACGGGACCCTATTACTAAAGCTACGCTGTCCGTCCGTCCATCCATCCATTCGACCGTCCGTCCGTCATCCGTCCGTCATCCGTCCGTCCGTCCGTCTGTCTGTCAGCTGGCTGTATCTCATGATCCGTAATAGGTAGACTGTTGAAATTTTCACAGAATGTGTATTTCTGTTGCCGCTATAACAAGAAAAAAATAATAAAAATTAAAATAAATTAAAAATTAAAAAGAAACTCTACCTAACCTCTACTAGAAACGTTGTATTACGATGGTACGGAACCCTTCATGCGCGAGTTCGACTCGCACTTGGCCGGTTATTCTTAGTAGTTAAATGTAAAAAAGTTTTAAAATAAAAGAGATGAAATATGAAAACGAATTTATTCAAATAAAGTTTACAGTAATTGTCACTTAATTAAACTATTATAAATTAAGAATTTAATGTAAATAATTATTTACATACAAAATCTGTGAGGTAACCAACTATTACAAAAAAAAAACAAAAGGAATTCACTTGCGAGTTTATATATATAGAATCAAATATAAAGCCTAAAAAATTATCACAAAATTTAAAACAAATAAAATATCAACACCAATTTAAAAATTTAAAAGAAAGGAACAATTTTTTCTCTTTCTAGGCAGAATTTATACAAAAAAAATATAACTAAAATGTGGGAAATAAATAAAAATCGTTTAAGTAAGTAGCTTGAATCATTATTTAACAAATGAGAGAGTAAATAACAAAAAGGGGGTTTTGAAGTGAAGTTTGATCCAAAAAAGTGATGCAATTTTGTGTGTTACTGGGAACGACAAAACAAGTGCTTCGATGTTCATATAATAATATAACCTCAAGTAATTTTGTCTAAGGTGCCAACGATAAACGATTTCACTCCAGCTGTTTTATACACGTTGTTGTAAAAATAACACAGGCAATGGTAACAGTTTTTTTATTAAATGATTTCATTCGTCCATTTAGTAAGAGCAAAACGAATAACGAAATATTGGAACTACAACCATCAGAAAGTTTAATATATTGTTGTCATAAATTAAAAATAATATTTCTTGAGTATTGATATCTGTTGTGATTGCGAATGCGCTTGTTTCTTTGAACTTTAAATACCTAGGTAGGTACTTAGGCTATGAATTTATGGAGCGTTATTAAGCCGCTGCCGTATCAGCAGGGGAACTGCTATTTTATTTTAAAGCTCATGAGACCGCAGCTTCGTGTGGATTCGTGCCCACCACGGAGACGGTAAGGCCCGCAATTTTTTTTTTATAGAATATGGGTGAAAAACGAGCACACAGTCCACCTAATGGTAAGTGGATGCTGTGGCCATAGACATCTACATCTATCCTCGATTAAGAATCAAAATGCAGATGCGTTGTCAGTTGTCACCCCTGAGGACTAAGATGGAATGCCTCGTTGCCAGTAAATATGGTCTCCGGTTCTTAACACTAACGATACGAAACACAGCAGCATTTGGCTGCTATTTTACGCTGGTATTCTGTGAGAGCGTAGTCTACCCCGGTCGAGCCGACCCGTTTGTGCTACAACCATCATATAGGTGCAGCGTGGATCTACCACGTAAAATGATTGGTGAAAAATGATTGCAAGTCGGGCGGGCACAAGCACAAGGCGAGTTATTTGCGATGGATTCGATTGCCAGAAAAGTTCCCAGACTCGCAGATCGCCTAACCGCGGCCTACGCTATACAGATTTTATCGCGTTTATTTTGTAACTTTTTTTCAGTCCCTCCGTGACCATGGGTGCTGCTGTAAAGCACACAAAACGTCGGGAATTAAAAAGGTCAAAATTAAACGCGATAAAATCCGCAAAATAAGCTTCATATGATCTTTATGCTCTTTGTTACTGGTCGGTGCGGAGGCGGAGGCAACAGCAAACAAACGCACGCGCCGCGGTAAATTTACTATTGTGTTTTACCCACGGAAGTTTTACCAACTTTTACGTGTGTTGCGGTCCGGCTACCGCTGCGGCCGCGGGCAAATATCGCTCCATGAATTCTTAACCTAAACTCTCCCCAGCGCGTTTGATAAATGCATTCAAACATTAATAAATTATGCACTTAAACATTTTTTTTGCATTTTTACCTAAAAATTTACTTTTGGTTTCTTAGTTGCTTTGCTTTTTCGTGGCGGTACGCCCGCCGGCCCAGGAACCTTCCAAGCTTCGAAGTTCGGTTGTCGTAGTTCTTTGCAGTCCACGAGTGGGTTGACGTCACTCGGGATCTCCATAACTCTTGGCTGGACTTCGCTCAACATGTTCTCATTGACACAAATCACGTTACTCAGTGTGGTTTTCCTGATTTCAGCCAATTGTTCTATAGAATAAAAATTCTGATGTAAAAAAAACTTTAAGAAAAGGCGAATATAGTTTTCTTTTGGTGACGTATGACGGGTATACCCGTCTGGTTGTAGGAAGTATTTGTTTTGTGTCAGACGTACGCGAGATGGTTACAGCGCCATCTGTCGGAAGTCATGTGATGTTTCAGGCATATCCCATAGTTGACGCTTACTGCAATCACACGAGGGGGGTAATGGATATTCTAACAACATCACCACAGGCTAAGAGGGTGAGGACAATAGCCGTAACACCGATTGCCAAGCGCTCAGAGGCTAAGCGCTCGCTATAAATTTCACATTACGTGAAAATCCCGATTTCGATCTCCGTCGGCACTAAAAACATTGTTAATTTTAACTGTTAATTAAAATCGCTGATTTACCACATGTTTGGGGATGGCGTAGTGTGAGAGGCCCTTGACTAGATTTAGCGACGATCTGCGCAAGGTGACTGGTAGAAACTTTAGGCATGGAGCCGAAGGTCGGTCAAAGTGGCCGCAGGCTGACACTGATGATGATGATGGCGGTAAAAGGAAACATTGTATGGAAACTTGCACGTCTGAGAAACAAAATGTTTCCAGAACATGCGATTTTTCTCCAACACTTAATCTCGATCAGCTTGGTAGATTTATTGTTACATAATCTTCTCATGAATAAAATGGCCTGTGACCAGTTGTGAGATGTTATCAGTTGTTACTTTACATTTAAGTCCGAGTTAACGATTAACATCTTACTTCCCCTGTGACTTAAGTGATGTGAAGCACTCGAAATATCTCTATCTCTAATAAGTATTGCGATAATGCTATTGGATACGGCAACCTAAGCTAAGTTAGGTGGAAAAAAATTGTCAGTTATGACTATGATTATGGATGTACCTATATAAACTTGGAATATAAATCATTATAATCATCCATCTATCCATTTTATCCTATTAAAGTCCACTGCTGAACATAGGCCTTCCCCATCGATTGTCTCATCCCCTGTGAAACAAGCTATGGGCAAGTCAACATGTTTGAATCGAAGGGCTGATGTATGCCCTTGTGCAATTTATGTATGTAAATTGCCCTCACAATACAGGATTTTATCCTGTTATAACGTTTTAAAATAATAATAATAATGTCACCTACACCGAATTTCTAAAGAAAAAAAAGTGTATCGTGCGGGTGCGACTAACCTGGCGTGAACGCGAGGTCCGGGTCCCCGGTCTCGTACCAGTAGCGGTCGGCGCGCTTGAGGCGCAGGAACTGGTCGGCCAGCAGGCACGTGAGCGTGGCGCCCAGCAGCCGCCCGCCCGGCGCCTCCGCCAGCGCGCCCGTGTACAGGTCGATGTCGTCCACGCTCCTGCGAAAGGTTACCAGATGAAAAATCAAGTCCTGACAAATAACCTGATTTCCATAGAAAAGCCCTGACATTTTGTCGAGATCGTCAAAAAAAAAAACAAACCAATTATTGGTTTTGAATCATTGAATAACCGTTGCTGTATTACATTGATAAATTGAAAAAACTTGAAGTTGCGTAAGTCCCGCCGCATGTATTTGGAGATCTGCCTGTTCAGTTGCCTGTATGCTGTCAAATGTGCTGTCTGCAGCTTCATTTCCCGTCTAACAGCCATAATTTTCGATCGGAGAGTTTTTGTGTCCTTCTGCGACGTGTCTTACAGAACTTAGCTCCGACCGTACGGACAGTTACCACGTGCTTATCATACATATCGTACACTGCGTTGCAGTCTTCTAGGCACTGAAAACGATTTTGTAATTTGAGCTGAAAGTTTTCAGGGCTTTGGATTAGAGCACGAAGGGGACGGAGCGTTGACTTCATCAAACGTGACCTCTCCAACTTAACGTTTAGGTTCACTGCCGCCTCTATCAGTTTTCACCCTCGCGATCACTGAGACGTCACTGATCAGTTGCCGTCTGGTCATCATTATGCGAACCGTCGGGGCTCGACCAAGTCCACTTTCTGTCGGGCCGGTTCTGTAAGAAAGTTCATCTTAAAAATTCCCTCTTTCTCCATGAAGTCGGCCAGCTGGCCGTAGTTTTGCGTTGAAGGCTCCCATTAAGACCGTATAGTGGGTTTTGGAGGAATGCATGGCTCTAGAGATATCCTCATACATTTCCTCCACCTCCTCATCGGGATGTGCCGAGGTTGGAGCGTAAAACTGCATGACCTTCAACAAATACCATTTGGTGATTCTGAGTATAAGGTACGCAAATCTCGTCGACACACTCCCAATCTTTACAACGTTGTTAACGAGAGACTTGTGGACGATAAAATCCGACACCTCCTTGGGACAGATGGTCGCCCTCCCGGTGATAGAACAAGTTGCCGGATTCGAGAATTATCGTGTCCTCCCCCTCTCTTCGGACCTTAGATAATCACCTAACCAGCAACTTTTCTATCTCTTCTTTCAGCTCCAAGATACTCAGGGTGCGTGCGTGATATGTTGCCAGGACGAGTCATATTAGGTGGCAACCGAACCTCCACCGGAGATTCTTAGCACCTCCTGCCCCGCCGTTACCATGGTCGACATCGTAGCCAGGAATAGCGGGGCCTCCGGGGACTGGGAGTCGTCTCTTTGTTACTCTCGCCATAAGGGGTATATTTCCATAGTTGCCAGGGTTATATTAACACAGTTTTTTTTTATGGTTAGTTTCCCCCTGTCGCCTCTGACGAGTTCGTACTTAATCCATAATTTACTGAAATATCTTACAGTAGACCAAAGGATAAAGGATAATATCGTCGCTCGCATGAATAAGCGTCGTATCTAATTTTTAGCTCATTTGAGATAGGACCACTACGTTTTTCTGCACGTTATTATCTATGTTTCCCACTAATCGTCATTTCTCTACTATATTTGGATCACGAGATATTGATATACATTTTGAAAGCGTATTTAATAATTACACAAAAATAAATATTACTAAGTAGCGTAACTCATTTAGGACTCTTATTAAAAATCAAATTCAAGAACTTGACTTGTAAACGATATCCTATCTCATATAGGACTTTTAGTGGAATTTTATATTATGATTTACTCGCCATAACATTCGAGATGGGATGGGATACTTACTTACCTATGCTTTGACAATAAAATACGACTTTATTACGTTAGCTATAAAACATAGTATCAGTGTGGTAGTTTCATTATGTGAGACGGGGTTGCGCGGTACATAATTACGCCACGTTTTCGTTTTCACTGCCCTCCGCTGCTCCCGCGCTATTTCCAATACCAGATTGATGTCAGAAGATTTTATGGATGATGGTTCTCCAAGAGAAAACGTTATCCAAAAGAAAGAACAGATATCGAAGAAAGAAAGTAGCAAAAGAAAAAAAGAATATACTACGCAAGTTTCAAATAAATTGATAGCTGAAAGAAAACTGGGACCAGTGTGTAACATAGTAAATTGTAACAGAATTAAGCGCGATTGTTATATATTTGATGATGATTCTCGTCAAAAATTGTTTGAATCATTCTGGACTCTAGGAAGTCTCCACGCCATGTTGAAAAGGTGAACACTAAGCAAAAGACAGTTGGACCTGAATCCAGAAGACAGAATACTATATTATATTATTTACATCACAATGTCCCCCACTAGATGGAGGAAGTCGATGGATGCAGGTGGCTCAGGACCGTGCTTTGTAGCATTCCTTGGGGGAGGCCTATGTTCAGCAGTGGACTTGTGAAGGGCTGTAATGATGATGATGATGATGATGACATCACAATGGCGAGAAGAAGAAGGTTTGTAGAATTTTTTTTAAATACTTTGGGTAGAGAACAGTTAAAACAGCCATAGAAAAGTTGTTGCCAACCGGGGTACAGGAGAAAGATAAACGTGGAGGACGCAAACCAGCAAATATTGAAAAAGATGAACGTGTCAAAATATTGGATGAAGAACATCTAAAGCGCTGTCCAAGAGTAGAGTCTCATTACTGTCGAGCTTCTACTACTCGCGAATATTTGCATTTAGACTTGACTATAAGGAAAATGCACCAAATGCTAGTTCAAGATTTGCAAGACGAACCAAAACCCAGTCTTTCTCTGCACAGAAGAATATTTAAATCAAATAATTTATCTTTCCATCGACCTAAGAGGGACCAGTGCAGCGTATGCTCATCATATCGCGAGGGATCTGATGTCATCAAAGCCAATTTACAGGAAAAGTATACAAATCATATCCAACAAAAGCAGTCATTTCGAGTAAAAAGATCAGAGAGAAAAGAAGAAGCTCTAAAAAATCCATCAACAATTGCTTGTGCTACTTTTGACTTGCAGCAAGTTATAACTTTACCTTTAAGTAATGAGAGTGCTCTGTTTTACAAGAGACGGTTATCAGTATACAATTTTACTATATACGAGATGGTTACCCATGACTGTTTTTGCTACACGTGGCATGAAGGACAAAGTAAGAGAGGGGCATCGGTAGCGAAGCCTCCATAGAAGCCGAGAAGCTGGGTTTGCCCTATCAAACTGCTCAATCAATAATATCAACTAATAAAATAACTCGTAAACTATTTCAAACTATTTCAAATTTCCCGCGCGCTTCTCTGCCGCTGTCGCTGACCTGTTCTACACAGGCCATAGATTACTGTATATACACAGGCCTTATAACGTCAACACGCGGCAAAACTGCGCGATTAGGTTGTCATAAAAATTAGTCGTCTCTCTCGCACGCGTGCGCTTTTACCGGGCTTTCGAGAAGACGTTCGCTCCCTTTCTAACCTGTGGTAAAATGTTCTACAATGAAATATAACTACGATTGTTTATATAGCAATTTGTACGTAGCGAAAAGCCCGGCTTTTAGTGTGAAGTTAGTCATTAGTCAAGCGCGGGCGATACCTTTGCAAGTTCACTTCACATTTCAATGTTTACTCTGTGTTGACTTGACTTGACTTGAGCGAATAAATATTGCGAGTTGAAAATTTATGCTTTTTTAAAGATTTTTAGTGAAAATGGAGGATAATAGAGTTCCTTGTGATAAATTGAAGTGTGTTAAAGTGCTAATCGGCGAGGAAAAGGTAAAATCGAAAAAGAGAAAAGGTAAATTTTTATAAAACTGCTAAAACAACAAAACCATATCTTGTGCTTGCCCTAGGTTGGAGCCCTAGCTACGCCACTGAGGGGCATCCGAAATCTCTACTGCTTTGTATCTTTTCTTAAAAAGTTTAGATGAAAAAGGAGTTAAGAAATTTTATTTATTTGCAGATGGCTGATCTACCCTTCTTTACGTCGTAAACAATGCCGTTTCTATTGAAGAAATTATATTAAGTATCTGTGTGCCATGCCATGGCCAAAATGAAGGCGACTCTGCCCACAGCGCTATAGGCTATGCAATTAAAAAAGGTGGTGACATTTTTGTCCCTTCTCAATTAATTCCCATTATAAAATTGGCACGTAGACGACAACCGTATAAAGCACATGCTCTAAGCTATTCAGACTTTCTAGATTTCAAGACATTATCACAAAATTTGCGCCTTCTTTCTGTTCGAAAAGATGATGCTGGTGAAATGGTAGACTGGAGAAAAATTATGGAATTCTCTTTTTATAAGACTGATGGCAATAAAATATTTTTAAAAAACGACCACACTGCTGTGACTTTTCGTTCGTTAACAAAAAGGCAAGTGTCTGAACAATTATTGCACTCAGAGATTTCACCACTTAATCCAACGCCAGGAAAAATTTATAAAGAGAAATATAACGATTTAATGGCACTGACTGTTGGTGACACACCAGTGATTAGAGTTGTGTATCGCCAACAATGCAAAGTCAGGAATTTGCAAATGGAAGTTAAAAATTAGGTGCTCTAAAATTTTCACCGCAACGAACTGTTAAAATTTGCCTTGCTAGCAAAACGTATCGCTAGCAACGCAATTAAGTTATTAGCTATACGATAAATATTAATAGCAAGGAATTAAGTGCTAATTAGGTGCTGCAAGTATAGGCGATGACAAGGCGCCTCTAATAAAAATAAAGTAGTTACTCAGAACAAAGCAGATGCAAAATTCAGGTTTTCTGAAAATCTGAATAGAATCAAAATTGATTTTAGAAAAATCCCAAATTAGGGGCTTTAAAGGTGCTAATTAGGTACCAAGTTTAAAAATTAGTTGCTCTAAAATTTTCACCGCAACGAACTGTTGAAATTTGCGTTGCAGGAATATTGACATAGTTACTTCTGCAACGGCTTCGGTGCTGCGGGCTGTGCAGCCCCTTCGCATTTGCGTAGCAAATCACAAGCACCCATGCTCACCTCCGCAGCTTCGACTTATTGGTCGCCTTCGGCGACCAGCCTCAGCCTCTACGGCTCGCACAGATGCCTGCGATTTGCCACAGCGGGCGGGGGCTGCTCACCCTCCGCGCCTACGGCTTTACATAAACACTCTAGGGTTAGGGCAGACACGACTACGTGGAGTCGGGGAGTTCTGATTCGGTTTTAGTACAGATTCGACCTATCTTATCTATAATGTAACTGATAAAGAACAAAAAATGGCGTTCATAACTTATAGTAAGGTAATGGTGGTCCTGGACCCGATAATTCCCAGAATATTACCGTCATCTCTTACCTTCGTCAACACCCCGTGTAGTGGCGGGTAAGAATACCCACTACCCCATATCTTCCCGTGGGTGTCGTAAGAGGCGACAAAGGGAAACTGATACAGAAGATGGGCAGCAGCATCTTTCTGATAAAAGCCAAAAAAACAATAAAAAACTGCGGTTGCCAACCCGCTCGCCAAGCGTGGCAACTATGGCAATATACCCCCCATGAGCGACGACAATGAACGGCCCCCAGTCCCCGGCGGCCCCGCTATTCCTGGCTACGGTGGCGACCATGGTAACGGCGGGGCAGGGGGTGCTAAGAATCTCCGGTGGAGGTTCGGTTGCCACCTACGACGACTCGACCTGGCAACATATAACGCACGCACCCTGAGGACTGACGAGAAGATCCTGGAGCTGGAAGAAGAGATAGATAAGCTACGCTGGAATATAATAGGACTATCCGAGGTCCGAAGAGAGGGGGAGGACACGGTAATCCTCGAATCCGGCAACTTATTCTATCACCGGGAGGGCGAACATCTGTCCCAAGGAGGTGTCGGATTTATCGTCCACAAGTCTCTCGTTAACAACGTTGTAAAGATCGGGAGTGTGTCGACGAGGGTTGTGTACCTTATACTCAGAATCACTAAACGGTATTCGCTGAAGGTCATACAGGTTTACGCACCAACCTCGGCACACCCCGATGAGGAGGTGGAGGAAATGTATGAGGATATCTCTAGAGCCATGCATTCCTCTAAAACCCACTATACGGTGTTAATGGGAGACTTCAACGCAAAACTAAATAAAGGTAGGGAAATTCGGAATAGGGCAACGGAACCCAAAGGGCCAGCAGCTGGCCGACTTTATGGAGAAAGAGAGACTCTTTATGATGAACTCTTTCTTCCAAAAGCGGCCCCACAGAAAGTGGACCTGGTCGAGCCCCGACGGTTCGACAAAAAATGAGATTGACTTCATTATGACGACCAGACGACAACTGTTCAGTGATGTCTCAGTGATCGCGAGGGTGAAAACTGGCAGCGATCACCGAATGGTGAGAGGCACATTGAACCTAAACGTTAAGTTGGAGAGGTCACGTCTAATGAAGTCAACGCTCCGTCCCCCTCGTGCTCTAATCCAAAGTCCCGAAAACTTTCAGCTCGAGTTACAAAATCGTTTTCAGTGCCTAGAAGATTGCAATGAAGTGGACGATATGAATGACAAGCTTGTGGAAACTGTCCATGCGGTCGGAGCTAAATTCTGTAAGACCCGTCGCAGAAGAACACAAAAAATCTCCGATCACACTCTTAATCTTATGGCTGTTAGACAGGAAATGAAGCTGCAGTCTTCAGCAGATTTGACAGCATACAGGCAACTGAACAGACAGATCTCCAAATGCATGCGGCGGGACTTGCACAACTTCAATACAGCTCGTATTGAAGAAGCGATCGAGCGGAACCAGGACTCCAAAGTCTTTGCCAGAGATCTGTCTGCCAGAAAGAGCCAACTGTCGAAGCTGAAGACCGATTGTGGCAGCATCGTTTCCGGGACACCTGAGATTTTGAGTGAGATTGAGAGGTTCTATGGGCAGCTGTACACGTCATCGTTGGAGCCACACGCAAGTGTGAGTAACGATCAAGAGCAAGTCTTATCCGACACTATTCCGATGATATCCCGGACGTCAGTCTGAGCGAGATTAGAATGGCTCTCCAGCACCTTAAAAACGGCAAGGCCCCAGGCGAGGATGGAATTACAGCGGAGCTTCTGAAAGCGGGTGGAAAACCGGTACTTGAAGTCCTTCAGAAGCTCTTTAATTCCGTCCTCCATGGTGGCATTACACCGGAGGCGTGGAGCAGAGGTGCGGTGGTCTTGTTCTTCAAGAAAGGCGACAACGCTCTCTTGAAGAACTACAGACCGATTTCCCTTCTGAGCCGCGTCTACGTGCTGTTTTCGAGAGTCATTACGAATCGTCTCGCATGCAGACTCGACGACTTCCAGCCTCCCGAACAAGCCGGTTTCCGAAAAGGCTTTAGCACCATAGACCACATACATACCCTTCGGCAAATTGTACAGAAGACCGACGAGTACAATCTGCCACTTTGCCTTGGGTATGTGGACTATGAAAGCCTTTGATTCCGTCGAAATTTGGGCGGTGCTGCAGTCCCTTCAGCGGTGCCAAGTGGACTGTCGGTATATCGAGGTGCTGAAGTGTTTGTACAGTAGGGCTACGATGGCTATCCGAGTACATAACCAGAGTACGAAACCTATCCAACTGCAGAGAGGTGTAAGACAGGGTGACGTAATATCCCCGAAACTCTTCACCGCTGCATTGGAAGACGTTTTCAAGCTACTGGACTGGAAAGGATACGGTATTAACATCAATGGCGAGTACATCACTCACCTTCGATTTGCCGACGATATAGTCCTTATGGCAGAATCGCTGGAGGACCTAAGCACTATGCTCAATGACCTCAATAGTGTCTCCCAACGGATAGGTCTCAAGATGAATATGGACAAAACAAAAATCATGTTTAATGTCCATGTCACACCTATGCCGGTAGTTGTTGGGAGCACTAAGCTCGAAGTTGTTGACGAATATGTTTACCTGGGACAAATAGTCCGACTAGGTAAGTCCAACTTCGACCGAGAGGTCAATCGACGGATTCAACTCGGCTGGGCAGCGTTCGGGAGATTACGACCCATCTTCTCGTCAGGCATACCTCAAACTCTCAAAACTAAATTGTTTAACCAGTGCGTGTTGCCAGTGATGACATACGGAACTGAGACGTGGTCCTTCACTGCTGGCCGTATGAGGAAGCTCAAGGTCGCTCAGCGAGCTATGGAGAGGGCTATGCTCGGGGTTTCTCTGCGTGATAAACTTAGAAATGAGGATATCCGCAGTAGAACCAGAGTAACCGACATAGCCCAAAGGATTAGTAAGCTGAAGTGGCAATGGGCCGGCCATATAGCTCGAAGAACCGACAACCGATGGGGAAGAAAGGTTCTCGAGTGGCAGCCTCGTACCGGCAGGTGAAGTGTAGGGCGTCCCCCCACTAGATGGAGTGACGACCTGGTAAGACATGCAGGAAGTCAATGGATGCAGGTGGCTCGGGACCGTGCTTTGTGGCATTCCGTGGGGGAGGCCTATGTTCAGCAGTGGACTTGTGAAGGGCTGTAATGATGATGATGATACCGTCATCTACATCCGACCTCAATTATCTTTCAGCACTTAATTAGCACTTAATTCCTTGCTATTAATATTTATCGTATATCTATTATCGTCACTGCGTTGCTAGCGATACGTTTTGCCAGCAACGCAAATTTCAACAGTTCGTTGCTGTGAAAATTTTAGAGCAACTAATTTTTAAGCTTGGTATCTAATTAGCACCTAAAAAGCCCCTAATTTTGGGTTTTTCTAAATGCAAATTCCTGACTTTGCGTTGCTGGCGAGACACAGCTAGTGATTAGGTTACCAGAATTCATTGAATTTTATCGTTCTCTGTCGCATTAAAAATATACCTAACTTTAATAAACATTATCTTTTCTAGTTGATCTATGTATCTTCTAACTATTGTGATTTTGAAATTAATATTAGACATTATATAAAGATAAGACTTTTCATAATGATATTCAATTACCTATAGCGATCTAAAAGTAAGACTGTGATAATTATTAGAATTTTAAAATTGTTATTAAAGTTTAAGTTTTAAGTATAAATAAGCCCTAGTCGGCGGCACGAACTAAGTGGTGGGCGGGGTTAAAATGCATGCTATTTCAGCCGACTTCACGTGCGAAAGGGATAGACGCTGTGATGAGCAGTAAGAAGCTAATGCGCACACATACGCGCTCTACGCTAAATGACGCATTTGCGCGATTTCCTTGGACCAGCGCTCGACGTGTGTAGCGCGACGGCACAGTATAATAAAAACATAGACGGCGTCATCGCGTACCTACCTATCTGTAGCGCCTACTATGCGAGTTTGAATGACAACATAAACAAATTGATATTATTAGAACTTAGGATCTGCTGTGTGAAACGTAATTATTACTAACCCAATTTAGTTTTATCATGAAAGTTCTTATGTGAATTTACGTAGATGTTGTTATTATCAACAAATAATCTGGGGCAAGGCAGTGCCCCCACCAATTCAAAGCAAAAATATATTTCAAATGTCATTCAATTTGAACCAGTGAATTATAACTAAAGTCAAAGTTTTTGTCATTTACTGACTGACTGACCGATCATCAAAACTAAGGCACTTCTAGCAGACATAGAAGCTTTTAGAATACAATTAGTTTTAGTATATAAATCAAGGAAAAACTAAAATATTTTCAATTACCGTCCAGTTTTCTAGATACACCAACTGCATAGATAACTTTGTAATCCCATAAAATATATAGGATTACAAAGTTACATATGCAGTGAAGGAATCAGTGTGAAGGAATCGGTGTATATGTGTAAGTAATAGGTGTAGGTACGTTTTGGTATACAAAAGTGGAAGGTACCGGAAAAAGTAGAACTATCTACAAAAATAAATGAAATGCCATTCAAAACATAATTTGTAAAAGACCCAAGTTTCGCAACTCAGTTTTTCTACTGTAAATAGTTATGAGATCCATCCACTAAACAATCTAATTACTTGTGAGATGTATTATGTTTTCATGCGATGACCAAGTCTATCTATTTATTTAAAACATAAAAGATGTTTATTGATATGGTCACCATAAGATGTTGTTAGGTTAGCTAATTACTATTACGACCCTAAGTAGGACCTGAATAAATTCACCGACTTGGTATTTATTACATGGATCTCACAACTTTTACGGTAGAAGAACTGAGTTATGAGACTTGGTTCTTTTACAAGTTTGTTTTGATGGCATTTCAATGATTTGTTTTTATTTTTTAACCGACTTTGAAATGAGAAGGCGGTTCTCAATTTGTTGGTTTTTTATGTATGTTCTAAATAGGTATTTACTTACCATAGCTAGTTAGCTATAATAACCCACAGGCAACTCCCCGAAGTAGGTATATGCCAGCCAGTGTCAGGATAACTACTTTTCGACAGCGCGATTTTGATGTTAGTGAGTCTTTTATGTAGGTTAATTAAATAAAAAAAATGTTAGTTTGTAAATTGTTTATTGATTGTTTGTGTAAATAACAAAATAGCGGTTTGTAATATTCTCTTAGTACTTACAAATTATCAACAATAGGCATTGTGTCTCTACGGGGACAAACACAAACGTCTTTCAAAATGGTACGAGGGCGGCACTGAAATTTTCAGCAATCAGGAAGTGACACAACATTACTATTTAAAAATGTATTTATTGCTTTTCGAAGTATTCTCCGCGAAAATTGACACATTTTTCCATACGATTAAACCAATCATTGAAGCAACCATTCCATTCGGAAGTTGGGGTCTCCAAAATGGCCGTTTTGTAGGCGTTCACAGCTTCTTCAGGTGATGAAAATCTCTGTCCACGCAATTTATTCTTTATTTTAGGAAAGTATAGAAATCATTAGGCTTAGGTCGGAGCTGTACGGCGAATGGTCTAATAATTCTATGTTTTCTTGCTCTAAAACTCTTTTGTTCTGTGTGCGGTGTGAGAACTGGCATTGTCGTGATGGAGGATGATGCGGCGGTTGCAGTTCTCTTTACGGAGTTCAGAAACGACCTGTGGCAAACAAATGCTAGGATACCACTTTGCAACCGTTCTTTGTCCCTCAAGAGGAATAGTCGTGACATGCCCGTTTTGGAGACAAACGTGGCCACCATTTTTTGCAACAATCCGTGAAAGAACAATTTTGTTGGCTTTAACTCATTTTCGAACACCCAAACTCGTGACTGGTTTTGGTGTTTCGTTCAATTCCATTTTCTCAACGACTAAACAAGTTTGACAAAGCTTTGTAACAAGACCGAGAATCTTTTAAATAAATAAATGGTATTCGATTTTAAAACCAAGGAGTTTTCGATTAAAAGATTTTAATATGACAGAAACAGTGGAAATATTCCATTCCCGATACTTTTAGTGCAGCCTGGTAACGTACCTAAACGGAATACTAACAGCACAGACTTCCGTACAGAAGTCCAAAGAACACGTCTAGACAAGGAAGTATTTAGAAGAAAACTACAATTCAGAGATCGATTGTAAATCAAATTCATGTAAGTACGGACACGGTTAGCGATATAAAATAAAATTTAGATCTTTTACGATCTTTAAATTTGTTCCTCGCAAATGTGTTGAAAAATGTTTGTCTGTCACACGTGCGTAAATTGAGCTTACAATCGTCGTCTACTCGTTTGTAAAGAAAAAACAATTTCCAAACTAGCATCATAAATACCTAACTATTTTTCTGTGCATTAGGAATTATTTATTTTGAGCTGTAGTGGCGGTACCACGGCTCAGCCGTGGTAGCTCGGATGAATTAACGCTCGCTATAAATATAACAGAACGCGAGTAACCTGGTTCGATCTCGCCGGCGCCAATGAAATTGTTAATTGCAATTTTCTCATTTACCACGTGCTCGGCGGTGAAGGAAAACATCGTGAGGAAACCTGCATGTCTGAGGAATAAGGAAAAAATATTTCGAAGACCTGTGAAGTTCGCAAACGTTCACAACGCATTGGGGCAGCGTGGCGGACACTTCCTTGCTCTAAAACCCCCTCAGAAATGACGGGAGGCCTGTGGCCAGCAGTGGAATGTATATAGGCTGTAACTTAACTTTTTTTTAGTGGCGGTAATAACAAACCGCTGACGTAAAATTAAAATCGATCTCTGAAAGGCAGTTTCTAGGAAACGAGGATCTATCAGTTCAGGTAGCACACATTTATAATAAAACTTTTCTAATTTATTTATTTTTTCTTGTGTCCAAAATGTTGGATCAAATTCAATTTTTTCTATTTCGATGCCCTTTGGTGTCCATACTACGAAATAGCAGTATTTTCTTTGTGTTATTTTGAGTTGGCCTTGTACCTGGTAATAGTAATTATGGGTATGTTTTAATTTTATACCGTATTCGGTCTCCGTACAAAATGTTATTTTTTTTAAATGGATTGCCTCCATTGGTGTATAAGCTGCTGCTGACGCTGGACATTTCACCTCAACAATACTGTCGGTCTCTAGTAAACCGTCAGGAGACGCACCAAGATACGGGTTCTCTATGTCTATAAATAAACCGCATGGTGTAACCGTTTGATCAATTTTTTTTTCTAAATCTGCTATTGCATTCGCTTCATGAGTTTTGCCATATCTTGTTGCGTCGTTACCTGTAAAGGTTGAATATAAAATGGTTTTTACTAAAGATGTACAAGGCGTTGAGTCCTTCATTTTGCAAACTTGGCCAAAAATGGAAGCTGTTAATCTTTTTTTGCGCTCAACAATCCATAAATCAGAATTACCCTGGGCGATTGTTCTTTTTTCTAACACACAAATTTCTTCAGCAGTCAGTTTAAGGGCATGGATAAATTCCGTTCTCCTTTTTTCGAATTCTTCCTGAGGCATATCAGGAACCTTGATTACATCACCGTAATGTTTGTCTGCCATTTTAAAGCGCTTAGCTCTTTTATTACCTTGCGCTTTATCTGCAGCGGTTCTTTTTCGTTGTTTTGTTAGTATTTTAGTTTTTTGTACAAATTTATCGGTGTATGTATACGTATTATCAGGCGCCTCTGGACATACAGCATTTTGCACTTTACGCATAAAAGTATAATCTTTTGAATTATAATGTCCTGCTGCTGCAAAACATCTTGCTTCGTAGGTGCCTCTGAGTGTAAAATTTACTCTTTTTCCTGCAAGAAATTTGGCAACAATTGCATTAAATTGTTCCGCAGGATTATTTGTTTCCTTCAACAGTAAACTTTCAGCATTTTGAAGCAGCCACCCAAGATTATCATAAATATCGTGCCACATCCCGCTGGATTTCAGTTGCGGAACAAGATTTTCTTCCATTTTTTTGCTGCAGTAATATGGTTTGCAAATATCATGCCAACCAAATACGTGGCATGGACCATTTCGTAAGTCTTCTTTGAGAACTAAAAGCTTCTCTGCTGTCGGGATCTCAAGTTGCCTTGCGTGTGCAACAGCGCCAGTTACAGCATTATACAAGCGCCGTAGTCTATCTAAAAGTACTTTCCTATTACTTACAGGTACAAAACCAACTTTATTTTCAGTTTTTTTTCCGATGTTTCTAAGTTTTTTCGAATAATTCCGAAGTAAATGGTTGCTGCACTCTATTTTCCTAATGTGAACATCGGGACCATATATCAACGAATCTCTGAGAGCGTTCGTTACGCTACTATCTCCGTCTCCTATTACTTTTGTGTACTTTACCCCATGCATTTCCATGCTGGCTTTAAAACCGTCGACAATGGCCGATGTCTCCATTTCGGTAGATGGACCAGACCAATTTTAAAACATTCATGTTCGTATTGGCCTTTTTTATTATTACCTAACGCGCAAATGCAACAGTAAGAATTTTGACTCAATAAATAAAACTTTTTCGTCCGATGCCTATAATGCAACCCACACCAGACAAAGAGTTAAAATTTGTTCCATAGCTCCGCTTAGCCCACGAGCCATCCGTTACGACGGTTATACAGGTACACCTTGACTATCGACTTCATGATTTTCAAAAGCAAGACGCCTTTCTTCCGCACCTGCTTCTAACATAAACTGCAATGCTATATCTTTTGAATTGTATAAAGCTTTTTTTTTTTTTTTATATAATATGTTTCACTCATGTTGGGCATGTTTATACTTGCATATTTCGTCAAGCTGAGCCCATCCATTACCAGTTTGTGAAACGCCTTCTATTATATTTAAATTTATTGGGTTTTCTTTAGATCCTTGATAGCATGTTTGAGATCTAATTTTTCCATTTTATTGCACAACCGGCATTTAAAATAAAATTCTGAATAAAATCCAGTTCTTAGCTCTTTTACAAAATCTAAATGTTGAAAATTACATTGAAAGGATGGTGCGATATATTTTAATTTGCTCGAAGAGATATGCTATATTAACTATCCTATTACCTTCCAAACTTGTATTTCCGTTGCTAATATAATTACTAAATCACTAAAACTATTAAATCGGAATCCAAAGTCCAATGCCAGGGTCAGTAAAATTTAAGACAAATCAAAATAATACAAAATATCTATCAATAAGGAATATCAGAATCAAAGTTCAAGCCAGGGTCAATGTTATAAAATATATTTTACGAATACGTTAGCACACTATCAGTTACATACACAGTACGCGCGTAATTACGATTACGTATGCAGCAGCCGACTGAGCATGTGGGTGCGCGCTGCGACCCTCCGTCCGTCCCACTGATCGGGGAAACAATTTGTAGCGAAAGGCAAGATGTTTTATAACAAAAACGGGCGCGAAATTTTATAAACAGACCTTTGGTAGTCTGGGTGTCATGAAAATCTATTGAATGTATCTGTTTAAAATAAAATTATTTGCATTCTTGAACAACTAATCTATCCCTGTATGGTAACTGTTTTGCAATTTTCGTTCTTCTTATGGTATTTATTTCCGCCCAAAGATGTGTTAAAATAGTGTTGAAATTCGGAATTTTCGACGCTTATAACTTTTAAACATCATCTTTTTACTTTTTGTTTCCATACAGGGCTAGATAATGATAAGACAAATTGAAATCATTTTTTATTTTGTACGTACACCGTTAAACAGTGGAGTTGTCGCCAGACTACGTTTGTATGGAAGAACGAGCGACTAGTGTACCCTTAAGTCTTATAAAGTTGCTGCGATTGTAAATTTAAAATACTTACCTGTTATAATGTTATTTTTTAATAAGAAATTTGATTTTATTTTGATAATTACTAAAATAGAAGGGTTGATTATCTTGTTTATTTCTTTTTAAAAATATTTTGCTTATATAATAACATAAACACAATTATCTTGCGTTTTTATTTTAACAATTATTCAATCTATAAAGTCGTAAGTGGACACAAGCTGTAAATATAGAAAAAAAACAAAGTTATCACAAAGTGTCGTATCTGTTTTTATTAAGATATATAGGTATTTATAATGCAAATAGGTAAATAGTAATAACATCAAATTAAAGTACACACAGTACATTATAAGAACCAATGTCGATAAAAATTTAGAATTTACGAGGCACGAAGATTTAATCCAAGATAGAAATGTCAGAACTGAAAAACGCTTGTAGTGAATAAGTAACAATACTAAGATAGGACTGTTAGTAATGTGAGCGACGATATATTGAAAAGGCAAACTTCTTTTTTCTGTATCAGCGTGATAAAATCCGTACAAATAGTTTCACTTACTTGTAAATCTTGTAGATCCTCTGCCGCGAGAGCTCGTCGAAGATGTCGTCGAGGTCGGTGAAGTTCTTTGGCCTGGAGAAGCCGCAGTACTCGCGCCAGGCCGGGTAGGCGGGCAGGCCGTGGTCGCGGCCGCGCTGGATGTTCAGCGAGATGAGGTCCAGCCCGCACGGGCCCGAGCTCTGCGGCTGCCACGACGTGTTGACTGCTACTGGACGCTCGAACAGGTGGTTGCTTAGCTGGGACAACAAGTGTAGAACTAAAGCAACGTCCTACGAACGTGTTTCTGGTATGTCGGTTTACTTGCTTGTCTTCGGACCCGTATATAGCGTCTCACTTCATCGTTTTTGCGAGGTTGAGCGCGGTAAAAGTCAATGTAAAATATTTTATTCAACAAGCAATAAGATATAATTTTTTGAAAAGAAAAGTTTTCTCAGAAAACTTCTTTAGAATCGTTTTGAATTGAAACTTGATGAAACGGAAACGCGACACTAAAAAGAAACTAACATATGCAACTTTAGCCAGCGAGAGAACGAGATAGAATACAGTATACAGTGTTTCCTATTATATATCGGTCTCCTCTTTATGCGGTGCTTTATAGGTTAATATATCTTTTAACTGTTAAAATAAAAAATTAAAAATAAAACATGTGTGCAGTTCACACTCACACAGGTAAAATTGCGTTTTTACTTTTAAATAAATAAAATTAGCCACATTGAATAAAATTATCATATCCAATCGACGATTTCATAACTTACCAATTTATATTAAATTAGTCGTGTTTAGGTCATCTAGCGTCTGTTTTACGTACCACCTTAAGAGTCAATCAATTTTTGCTCGATAAAATGACTTTATCTGCAGAATGGACTAGATGGCGCTATTGAAAAGCAATTTTACTCGCAATTTTCTGAAGGTTTCACTTCTACCGCGTGTGAACTGCACACATGTTTGTCTTTTTTATTTTTTTAGACCATGGATGCTTTATAGCAGCCATAGTCACGGGGAACTGAGGTGTCTGACTTCCCGATGTCAGGCCCGGCCACCTTCAGCTTTGAATAGGTATAAATTTTTGGTCCTATCCGTTATTATAGTTTTGACGAGGTTTAGCGAGCGGCAAATATTTTTATTTAACAGAAAGTACCGAACTAAAGCAACGTCCCACGAACGTCTTTGCGGGTTTTCGGCCCGTATAAAGCGTTTCACCTCATCGTTTTTGCGAGGATTTAGCAAGCGTTAAATATTTCGATTGGCTTTTACAAAGTGTTTTTTGAAAGTTTGTGGGTAGTAATTGAAATCCTTATCAAAGCTAACTTACGTCAATTTGTGGGTGAGGCGTATGTCCAGCTGTGGGCTTGGGATAGGATCGTGTGCGTGTGTGGGTGCGTGTGCGTGCGTGCGTGCGTGCGTGTGTGTGTCCGCTGCACCTAGGTACCAGGAGAGTATAGATGTAGCTTAGCTAGTACCTCTGCGGTGACGTGCGGGTCGGCGGCGTGCGCGGGCGTGGCGAGCGCGGAGGCGACGGCGGCGGCGGGCCCGCGCTCGCGGTACAGCGCGTACGGGTTGAACAGCATCTCGTGCAGGTGCACGTAGTTGAAGCTGCCGTTGCTCGCCTCCACGTTGCGGATCAGACCCTGAAACGTCAGTGATGCGACAGTTAGTTACGACATCCCGCCCATTTTTTTTATAGGATAACGGTGACAAACGAGCACACAGTCCACTTGATAGTAAGTGGATGCTATGACCCATAGATATCTCTACATTTATCCTCGATTAAGAATCACACCATACGAAACACATCAGCATTAAGCTGCTATTTTTATACTGCGAATAATATAGCAACATTAAGCTGCTATATCATTCACAGTACAGAAAAACCCTTTCGCTTTCCGAGCTGAGAGTGTGAAAGTAATTAATGAATCCCGGTGGCTTTGTCGAAATCTATCGCGGCGGTAATGTATAAAGATTGTAAATGTATAAATTGTAATGTAATAAAAATATTCATTTATTTACATAACATTGAAATATATACAATATTTCATTCAATATTAATATATTTTTTATGTGGCAGAGCCACGCTGCAGCTATATTATGGTTGTAGCACGATTGGGTCAGCTCGACCGGGGAAGGACCACGCCTCTCACAGAATACCAGCGTAAAATGCAGCTTAATGCTGCTGTGTTTCGTATGGTGAGTGTAGAGAACCGGATACCCTTTTTACTAGAAAAGAGGCATTCTATCTTAGTCCTCACGACTGACAACGCATCTGCGTTTTGATTCGTAGTTGAGGATAGATGTAAATGTCTATGGGCCATAGCAACCACTTGCCATCAGGTGGACTGTTTGCTCGCTTGTCACCTTTATCCCATTAAAAAAAAACTATTAAAACCCTATAATGAATGTAAACTAAAACTAAAAACTTAAATTATCATACCGCCCTACTCCCCGTGGTATCGTGCCAAAAACGCTGGCTGCGTATCCTCGCTGAATGTCTATACTTTGGGTTTGAACGAGAAAAGAACCAGCGCTCTTATCACCAGCAGCGACGACCAGTCGCGGATACATTCCTTTAGGAACTTCACCGCACGTGGACCCCACGGACCGATAATGCAAATGGCTCTACAGCAAAGGGCGCAATTGTGTAGTCATCTCTCAGATAATCATATCTGCGCCACTTAAAAACATAAAACAACACAATAAAAACCAACTGACCGGAAGTAGTGTGTGTGCGAAACGGAATGCGGCGGCGGAGAAGTGGTTGGCGATGGACGGGTCGAGGTCCGGGTCGTACATGTTAGAGTAACCTTCCGTTTGCACCGTCAGATTCAGTGCCCACATGACGTCACTACGTGGTGAGATGCAGATTCTCGTTCGCACGCTCATCGCCTGAAAAAAAAATTATTATCAGAAATATATAATAGACGGCTGGCGCAGTGGTTAATAGCAACGATTTGTGGCGCTGTGGGCCGCGGCTTCGAATCCCGCACAGAACAAGTGGTATTAGTATTGCCTTCAAATAATTTCTCCGGGTCTGGATGTTTGTTCTTGTCCAATTTATGTATGTATGTTTGCCTCCACGATACAGGGGAAAACTCTAGTGTGGTGGTTATGTCTTTAAGAAGAACAAGAAGAATCAAAAATAAATATTTAAGGCGACACAAATATTGCCGTTTGGTGGATTTTATAACAACGAAGGCAACATCTAAAAAATCTATAAATTTCCCTAGATGGCGGAATATCACCAACGCTACGTGTCTTGGCTCCAATTCTGCCTAGAAGTTGTACGTTCTACCACAGAATAAATAGTACAAGAAGTTCTACGTAACTCAGTAGGCAGTTCAAAACGCCTAACAGCAGTGCACTCACTGCTCCAGTGGCGTAGCTAGGCGTGGGCGAAGTGGGCCCTCGCCCACGGCCTCTACCACAGATGTCTAATTAATTTGATCATTTTTACGATTTTAAAAAATTTAAAAGCGTGTTTGTTTGGGGCCTCGCAAGAAGCCCCTCTTAAGTGCGACTTTTTTGGTTAAAAAAGTAAGTGCGACTGCGAGGCCGTTTTAACTACCCTCAAAGACCGCGACCGTTAAATTGACAGAATACGAGACTTGTCAGGAATTAATAGCTATGAGTAGGTATGTCGTGTCAAAGCATGTTTGGTAGGATAGATCTATTGGATAGATTTTGGGAACGAAAGAAAGGGAGTCTCGCTGATGTGACTTCGCTCATGTCTATATTAATCCACGCTACGCCTCTGCACTGCTCTGTTCAAGTTTGGACGTTGATTATGTCAATATATGTAGTAATTATTGGGGATGAGTCGGAGGATGAGTCGCTCTACCCTACACGTGTCCCCCGGGTGGTGCTAAACAAGCGACAAAGCCGAAAGAACAGACTTGGCTCCTCGCCGTGTGGTAGCGGCGTAAAAAATACCACCAACTACTTTCGCACCATAAGGCATAAAAGAAAAGAAATGGCCCCGAGTTCCCGGCGCCCCTTTAATGGGGTGCGAAGAATCCTCCGGGAGGAAAACCGGCGACGAAGTTCGCCACCCCGTCACGTTCTGTCTCCCGGAGGGGCGAAAAGTGGATTGCGGAGGCCCGTCTGGCTACACTGAATGTATGTGGAGCAATGAATGATAAGATGAATGAAGTATGCGAAATGATGTATGATAGAGGAATAGATGTGTTATGTGTAAATGAGACGAAACGGAAGGGAAAGGATGCCACTACACATGGCATGTATACCGCGTACTGGTTTGGTGCAGACGAGACAGAGCGGGCATGCCAGGGAGTCGGTATCATCCTTTCAGAAAGAATGGGTCATTGTGTGAAAGAGTATGAATGTGTAAGCCCGAGACTGCTATGGATACGAATGAAAGTGGGCTTAAAGAAGTTGTTTGTTCTAGGGGTCTACGCCCTAGACATGTCTAAGCCCACTTATATCCGAGAGCAGTTTTGGGAGATGGTAAGGATGGTGCTAATGAAATGCAAGGGTAATGAAAATATTGTTATATTAGGAGATTTTAATGGAAGGGTTGGTGTGAAGAGGCTTGGTTATGAAAGGATATTAGGAACGTTTGGTGATGAAAGCATAAATAAGAATGGTGAAAGCCTCCTCACCGCATGTGTGGAAAAGAATATTTTTGTGACGAACATTTTCTTCGTCATAAGAAGATTCACATGTATACATGGGAAAGAGGTGGTGATAGAAGCATGATAGATTTCATAATTGTGGATGAAAGAATGAGAAGCGCAGTGGTAGATACAAGGGTTTACCGGGGGTCCAACGTAGGGACGGATCATTACTTGGTCTTATGCCGAATTAATGGTCTATTCAGACGTTGGCGGCATCGGACATCTGTGTCTACAGCATACAGCGTATAAGAACAGAGAGGTTACGAGATGAAGGTGTGGAAGAAGTTCAAATGTCCACTGAGAGAAAATATAAGTGGTATGGATTAATTGTGTATGAATGATTTAGACTTGGAGACTGTGTGGTATAATGTCAAGAAAGGTTTGGTGGATGCAGCTACCGAAGTATGTGGTGTAACTAAGAGAACGAATGAAAGGAAAAATAACACTTTATGGTGGGATGATGAGGTACGGATGGAAGTTGAAGCAAAGAAGAGAGCATGGCTAGATTTACTAGCAACCAAGGCTAGTCATTCTAGCGGTATGAATGATGATATTGAAAAAAAAAGACCTTAGGTCTTTAGACATCTAAAGAAGTAGTTGAAAGGAAAAAGCACGAAAGAACGGATAAGAATGATAGAAGAATATCGGATAACTTCCAGGCAAATATAAAAATGTTCTGGTAACTCGTAAGAACTGCCAGGGGACATTCAAAACAGCCTAGAATGAATGCTATACGAGACCAGAATGGCTGTGTTCTGAATGACGAAGTTTCGAGTTTAAGGATATGGAAGGAATACTTTGAAAGCGTGTTTATGAGTGATGAGACGTTTGAATTAAATGAAATAGAAATTCCGAAAGAAGAGGAAAGAGATAGAGAGCTAGGTATAGATGAAATAATGAAAGCAATGAAAAGTATAAAAGCAGGTAAGGCAGCCGGATATGATAGAGTATCACTCGAAATGCTAAGGGCTGGAGAGGGAGTGGTGGCAGACCTGCTGTACGCCTTGTTTAATTTGTGTTGGGAACTTAAGCGGGTACCGGGAGACTGGTGCAAAGCCGTGATAGTCCCAATATATAAGGGAAAAGGATCGCAGCAGGACTGCAAAACCTACGTGGTATCAGCCTTCTTAGCATTGTGGGAAAACTGTATGCTAAGGTGCTAATTGAAAGAGTTATGAAAGATACTGATGGAAAAATTTGGTATGTGCAAGCGGGATTTAGAAAGGGAATGGGATGTACGGATCAGGTCTTTTCCATGCGCATGATCGTGGATAAGTTTTTGGCCAAACACCAAAAGGTTTTTTGTGCGTTCGTGGACTTGGAAAAGACTTACGACAGAGTGGACAGGGATGTGTTATGGCAAACACTGAACTCATTTGGGTTGAGCGCTGGCATTGGAGTCTCTGTATAGGGACTCCAGTGCTTGTGTCAGAATCAACGGGGCCTACTCGGACTGGTTTGGCATCCATAAAGGTATCAGACAGGGCTGTGTGGCTTCCCCGTGGCTGTTCAACCTATTTATTGACAGTTGTTTGGAAAATTTGAAAGTTGAAGAATGCGGGTTAAGAATGGGTGAGTTAACCGTCAAATGCCTTTTGTACGCCGATGATCAAGTCATACTTGCGTTGTCGGCGGTCGAGTTGCAAATGATGGTTACATAAAAGTGGTCATTAAAAGAAAGGGGAATGAAAGTAAACGCAAGTAAGACGAAAGTTATGGTTTTTGAAAGAGAAGAAAGTAAAACGATATGTGAAATAAGAATAGAAGGGGAATTGGTCGAACAAGTAGATGAGTTTGTGTATTTGTGATGTGTATTTAGCAGGGATGGTAGATATGATAAGGATATAGAACGACGAGTGAACGCAGGAAATAGAGTAAATGGGGCTCTACACTCTATTCTGGAAAGTCAGAATGTGTCCAATATGGCAATTCACAATGCTGTGTTAGTCCCTACTTTAATGTATGGTAGTGAAAGTTGGGTGTGACAGAAGAAGCACGAGAGTAGAATAAATGCTGTAGAAATGCGGTCATTAAGGAGTATGTTAGGGCTGAATCTAAATAACAGAGTGAGAAATTGTGTGATAAGAGAAGAGTGTGGTTTGCAAGATGATATTGTGACCAGGATTAAGAAAGGAATGCTTCGGTGGTTTGGTCATGTAGAAAGAATGAATTAGGAAAGAGTGACAAAGCAAATTTATGTGGCAGAGGTGAACGGCAGAGTCTGGAAGGGACGCCCTAGGCGAAAATTTATCGACCAAATTGGCGATATATTGAAAATGGGCCGAATTAAGAGTACCCTTAACCGACGAGCGTGTATGCGTAGGTATATGGATGTAGGGGAGGTGAGAGAGGTGTGTCAGGATCGCGCCAAATGGAAGCCCATAGTCTCTGCCTACCCCTCTGGGTGACAGGCACGAGTGTTTATGTATTATGTATGTATGTAGCAATTACGGTCTGTGGGGCATTTTATCTCAGACTTCAGGGTTGTGATAACGCATGATGATTGTCTGAAGTTGATTGCAGGTGTCTATGGTATTCAAAACCTTTTAGAAAGGCGCCTGGTTTTCATGTCGGTATCCATTTCAGCGACCAGTAATTTATTAATTTTTTAACTAATTAAAAAAATGTTACGCCACACACTAGAATTTTCTCCTGTATCGTGGAGACGATTTACCATTCCGAAGATTAGCCCAGATAGACAGACAGCCAGACAAATTGTTATTCATGTGTTAATACTATACCAGTATTACCAGTTATTTTGATATAACGGACAGACATTTTAATTTTATTTATATGTTGTATAGTTTAGAGTAGAGTAGAGTAGAGTTTAGGGTATTTCGAGTACCCTTAACCGACGAGCATATATGCGTATTTATATGAATGTAAAGGAGGCGAGAGAGGTGTCTCAGGATCGTGCCAAATGGCAGTTCGTAGTCTCTGCCTATCCCTCTTGGTGACAGGCGTGAGAGTTTGTGTGTGTGTATCATGTTGTATAGTGAAGAAATATTGATCCTTGATCCACGCCCATAATCAAGGGTAAATATTGATCCTTGTGGCCCAGCACTCGTCATAATTGGTGCTTCGGAGGACTCAGTTTCATAACAACTATTTGGTAACCAACCGGACAGCTATAATTTAATATGGTTTGTCGAGTTTATCGGGACATCGTAATGCCTTAAATTGTTTAATAGTGCATTATGATTTATGCAATCCTGCGCCTTTGACACTCGTAAGTTACAAAAACTCCTATGATATCCTGTTTACCCTCCCAGGCACAAGCACAGATACAAACATCCAGACCCGGAACAATATCTTGTTGGCCATACAAACCTTGAAAGGTGTGGGATTCGAACCCACGGCCAATGGCCATGAGACCAAACATTTAGTCACTGCGCTATGAAGCTGTCATGTGTAGTTGTACATTTTAAAACGCCAGAGCAGAGAAAGAAACTTACCAGACTCAAAGCAGTAACGACCCACAGCGTTCATCTCAACGGTGTTGCATCCGTCATTGGGGTCCGTGGACTGCGGCAGCAGCTCATATGGTCCAATCTTCAACATCTTCAGCTTCCCTTCGGTCCCGAGCCGCAGGTGCGAGGCTTTGCTCTCCGCGAAGCCGTACACTGTGGACGCGTCTATGAACGCTGTCGCTTGGTTCAGCTGCTCTCTTACTCCTGAAATTGTGTGTAAGGATTTACATTAACGCGGACACTAGACATTGTTTGAATGAAATTTATTTTTACGGATTTTATCGCGTTTAACTAACTTATTTTATATTCCCGACGTTTCGAGTACTTTGCAGCACCCACAGTCTCAGGTATATTGGGTGTCTGGCCAGTCTCGTAACGACAAGAGAAGTGTAATATCACTATAATATGGTGTGACGACCTGGTAAGAAACGTAGGAAGTCGGTGGATGCAGGTGGCTAAGGACCATGCTTTGTAGCTAAGACATTCCTTGGGGGAGCCTAAATTCAACAGTGGACTTTTGAAGGGCAATAATGATCGTGATGATGATAATAATAATATCATGTATATCCGTTGTCATGTCCGTCTGCAATGCTTAAGCAGATAACTTTTAAAAGTTATAATATTATCTCAATTTATTTGTCATAATTGCGTTGGTAATATACAACATCATCATCGTTAGTATAATGATTTAAATAAATATGCTGATGCTGATGGATACTTTGTTCTTTTTCTTAATTATAATATATTTTTAAAAATTCATTCAGGAGGTTTTGCGGGAACTTGTTCCCGGCGAATTGTTGCTCTTGTATTAAATAATGTTTTGAAGTGGATTTACACAGGAGCTGTTGTTGTAAGATGAACAACAGATTAAATACCTATTGGTTTGAAGTGGATTTTAATAGGTATATAAAAGTGGTGCAATTTTGTGTATGAAATGTCTGCGCATGTGAACTATTAGTGGAAAAGATGAAGCTAGTGCTCCGATGGTGATGTGAACCTCAAGTTATTGTGCTAGCTAAGGTGTCGTGAGATGCTATCGTCATCGACTGCCTGCTGGTTCAAGCTGCTGTCAAAATCTTCCTTAAACTTCGCAATGTGATGCATCAACATATTGTAAAGAAGTTTTCAAACAAATTATTAATATCAAATAAAGATAATTTCATATTAGGTACTTGAAACTGGCAAAAGTACAACCATACGAGTCTACTACTACAGAAAGAAAGAAAATTCGTTTAAATATAAATAATAAAATGTTAACGTCATACCAAAATGGCATGTCGGCGCGGGCGCTGATCTGACGAACTCCATGCAGGTGAGGTTGTAGTCCTGGTAGTAGGGATCCTCCACGTCCAGCTGCACGGGGAAGCACTCGGGGTGCGTCTGGTTAGAGTTGCAGCAAGACAGGGAAGTGCTGTTTTCACCTGGAATCAATTTAACATTAGGTCAATTAATTTCAAATCGTATGTACTCCAGTTTCCAGCAAAATACAAAGAGACATTCCTCGCTTCCGATTTCTGGCCCTCTAGGGTAGTATATCGCCGATACACGGACGCGCTAAAGAAGAAAGTTCTATAAATAGTGTTAGGTTATGTTTATGTTTTATATATATTTTTAGGTTAAGGTATATATTGCAATGGGTCAATGTTCTTAATTTTTTTTGTACTTGATGCCTGAAATGAAGATATTGTATTGTGTTGTATTAGAAATACAGCACAATACAATATCTTCATTTCAGACTGTTTTTGTTATATACATAACAGAAACAGTCAAGTTTTTGAATTTACATGGCCCTCAAAACACTTTTTCTGGTAACAAGGAATACCATCTTAATCCTTGGGGATGTAATGCATCTGCATTTTGATACTTAATCATGAATAGATGTAGATGTCTATGGGGTGGTGTTTGTCACTCTTATTTCTATAAAAAACAAGTAGAAGAGTAGTGCTAAATTTTAAATTATATCCCGTGAGCCCTGCGGTCCGTGCTGTAGACCTTGCAGAATTTGTTGCGGTCCTTATGGTTAGTACTGTGGACCTTGTTTCCAGTGCTGTGGCCCGTGCGGGACCTTATGGACCCTGTAAACCTTGCTTTGGCTCTTGTTGGGATCCATGTGGCCCCCTGTTCACAGTATGGTCGCCTGCTAAATAAGATGATGTGTACGAACTAGTGCTCTAAGCGTAATATTTCAATGTGTATCGCGAATCTAATCGTGTTTATCAATGTATTTTCTTAGAATAAAGTTTAGAAAAAGGTTTGAAGTCATTGAATGCTTAATCTTATACTCGTATGTATAAAAATCAATTGCCGTGCGTTAGTCTCGCAAAAACTCGAAAATCGCGGATCGACCGATTTAGATGAAGTTTTTAGTGTGTGTTTGAGTGTGTCCCTGAATGGTTTAGATTCACAATTGCACCCGGTAGGTGGCACTGTTGTCGATATCCAGAAATCACCCGTGCGAAGCCGTAAAAATACTTAAAAATTATGATGTTAGTTGTTTCGTTCAATCAGTGATAATGGCAAATCATAATATCAGGAATCTCGGGACCATAATTACTAATACCCGTGTGTGTGGTGGTGTAAAAGAATCTATCTCTGACTTTTCCCCGTCCCGTGGGTGTCATAAGAGGCGTCTATGCAAAATGCCAGTGCCAGTGTAATAACAGGCCTGTGAAGCATTCCATCTCAGTCGGTTTTGAAATTGGTACCAAGTGTTTACGGAATGCAGTAGCCACTTACCATCAGGTGAACTGGAAAAATCGTTTGTTACAGTTTTATGAAATACAAGTAGCGATATAAGTACTGACGGTTTTATTATTTAACTAGCTTTTTACCCGCGGCTTCGCTCGCGTGAGCTTGAATTTAGGAACATCATTAAATGCTGTTCCGTGCCAAATTTAGCGAAATTCGATCATTTAGAGTCACCTCGGTGTCTGTGTCTCTATGTCTTTCAAATATTTTTTTTGAATTCTAAAAGACTATTAGACGTAGATGATTGGTTTTTAGCAAAGATATAATATGCTACAGGAACACGTGAATATATATGTCTAGAAACACCTACTATTTTTTATATCGGGCGTGTCAACCGATGTATCCATAAGAAAAGTAAATTGTCTTGGAATCAAAATGTATTATTATTCTTTACATTCATTCATAATTAAAATTAATTTAGTTTTAGTTGTTTGAATTTCATGGTCTTCTATCAATTTATAGTATAATGTTTATTTGAGATATTTTATTTATATCAATGGTCCTACTTAATATTGATTGGCACCATAAAACAGATGTAGATATTTTTTTAAGTTCGAGTAGACTTCAAAATTCATAAATGCAGGTCTATAATTATATATACTACACATGGAATAAAACTAATGTTACGGATTTTATCACGTTTAATTTTAACTTTTTTTAGGTGGGGTTTTTCTACGCATCTTTGGATGAAAGTTCCACAAAAACCCGCGTAAAAGAACATATCGAGCACCGACGCTCCGGGAAGTCTAAAGTATGTCAACATATTTAGTATCGTCCCAACCATTAAATCGGATCTGATAGACAACAAATCCTTGCAATAGAACACCGATTTCTACCAATGATGATTCGCGAGGCTATTGAAATAAAAATAAAAACGTCCTAATTTTAATACGAAAGATGGCTGAGAGCTACCATCTGCTAAAGACAAGCATACTACTGCATTTATTCTATTCTATTCTATTCTATTCTTATTCTATTCTATTCTAACTATGACATCAGGTCGTCAAACACCTCAGTACTCCCGTGAGCATGGGTGCTGTATCAGCGATAGAAGCGAACATTTATTTATTATATCAATAAGGCATAAAATAATGTCAATTCTGATGTCTGTTTCTGTTAAAAAATACACTATCAGCGCCGCTAGCGGTGAAAAACGATTTAATGATATCGTCACATGACCTTATCATGAAATAGCAACGTTGTGTTTAGTTAATAATATCTTCAAACGATTTATATTCATTGATTTGGTCAAGCTATATCATGACATGGTCAACAAACAGTGTTAAATATCATGAAATGACCACACCATTTCACGAAATGATAGACTACTTTATGGTATAAAAATCTCTTTAATAAAACTTTGCAATAATTGCAGACAGACCAGTTTTAATCAGTTTACGTATAGATTAGTAATTGAAATAAAAACCTTATCAATCTTCATATTTTTGATAGACGTCACTATTATCTATTGAAATTATTACGCTTTTAAAATACAATAACAAAAATACTAAAAAACTAAACGTTAGAATTTTTAAATAATATTAAAAATCTAATTATTTAAACATATAAATGTAAGTTATTTATATTATTTAATTTATTTGGCTTCAGAACCCTTTATTTAGTCCCCTGGACTTGTTTTTTCAAGAATATATTAGAATTACAGACACGACTTTTCTACTGATTTATTATATGTATAGATACTAGCGATCCACCCTGGCTTCGTTCGTGGGTAGGATCTAATGGCGTTAGATAATCAACGACGATTTATTTTCATATATTATTGTTATAGATCTCTCCTGGTATTGCTAGCTATCTGCTCGTCAAGTTTCATTAAAATCGGTTCAGCAATTCCGAAGATTAGCTCGGCTCGGACAGACAACAGACAAATTTTTTTAAAATGGTTATTCATGTTTTAATGGCATGCCAGTTGCCTTCAGCTCGGCATACGGCAATTATTTCGATATTACAGTCAGACACTTAAATTTTATGTATGTGTGTACACTTTTAGACTAGGAAATAAAATTAGTGCCTCATTAAAAATCTATGCATGTATGTCACACAGTATAGATTTAAATAATAAGCTTAATAAATAAAATAACCATAATATTCTTTACTCTGTATTTTCTCGTAATGTTGCTATAAGCGTTATCTTTTTACCTTATTAAATAAGAGTTTAAATTATTACCATCATGAATTTGTTTTATTTAAAAAAAACATCGGCCAAATCATGAAATAGCGGCGTATCAAGAAATTAGGTATGCACCTGTGTGTGTGTGTGTGTGTGTGTACGTGTGTGTGGTTGTCAGACTAACCCTTGCTAAGCGCGGTAGCGGTGATGTCGTGGTCCACGAACTGCCCCCAGACGGCCAGCATGACGGTGAAGGCGGAGTCGTGCGCGTAGCTGGGCCGATGCACGGTCACGCTGACGTCACGCGCGCTGGGCAGCGCTGAGCCGTTCACGCCCACGCGTGGGGAGCTGATGCCTGCAACATTCCATTATGAAGAGTAGAGAAGAGCAGCGTAATATACAATATTCATCTTAGACAGAGATGATGGTGTTCGTGCCTATGCGGATCATGCTGCCTATGGGGATCATGCTACAAGAGGGAGCAAACGAGAATGCGGTGCAACTGATTCCTGTAAGAGTCGACCGCCGCCCAGTTATTCATAACTGCAACACCAGGGGAATTGCATTTCAAAAATAAGCTGGTTTCTTGAAGGTCCCTAGGTCGTGAAAGTCGGAAAAATCGCCGGTTTTATCGTCTACTACTAGTGATTATTCCACAAAGAAGCTGTGCGAGGGAGAAAACTCCTAGTAAATCGCACAGTGGTGGACCACCAAGCATCCAGATTCTAGATTGTTTGGATGGTACCTATCGTGAGTTTTGTCGCGATTTGCGATGAGATATAAAAAGGCGAATTCGTCATTGGTTCGAATCGCCATTGATCATTATCATCAGACTGCATCACCACAAATTACAGTTCACTCTTGGAGGTGGGTTTCTCCTAACCCAATTAGTTGTAATAGTCGTCGAAAGTTTGGCAATCGCAGCAGCAAATGCTGCTTTGCACCTTATATTACTTTACCTACCTTAGACTTAAGATTAGATTTAGATTAGACTTGCAACGAATAGTATATTCGGCCATACGCCGAATACCGAATATGCTGCGGACTTCCTGGCCAAATATTAGCCAGAAGTATTTGGCCGTGAATGAAGTAGTGTTTATTCTACGGATCGTCTATTCTCTGAAGCTGAGATTGTCTACGAGAAGAAGAGGCGTAAACTACGTAACTGCCTGAAAATGAAGAAAAATTTGTCTTTCTACACCATTATCTTCCACTTTAATTACGATAATTCGAGTGCATAGATGTTTATCTGACAGTTCTTTTTTAATTTTCATAATATAAAAGTTGATTATGTACATATGACTACTTTAATGATTACAACAATTTTTTTTTATAAAATAAATAAATATTTTCATATTACCAATTATCTGACTACAATAAAACCTTTTACTTAAGTATTTGGTTTTCGGCCGAATAGTACCTAGATATTCGGTATTCGACCGAATAGGATAAAAGTAGCCAAATATGCCGACTACCGAATAATAGCCGAATATTCGTTGCAAGTCCAATTTAGATGCATTATTTTAAAACACCTGATGGAATTAAATATCAAAATAAATATATTAATTTTGTTTTCTCATAGGTAAAGATTATTTTTATTGGATACCATACTCAAAAATAGTAATAATTGGACATTACGCAAAAGTTAATAAGTATATTTTAATTAGAGTATTAAAATAAACGATTTTTTAGCAAGCTTAGCAATCGCAGCAACAAACGCACTTACCTATCTCAGACTTTAGATTAGGTTTAGAATTCAGGTGTTTTAAAATAATGCATCTAGCATTATTTTAAAACACCTGATGGAATTAAATAGCAATATATGTATGAATTTGTTTTGATTTTTTTTATTAGATGCTAAAATTTTAATTAAAAAGTAAAGTAGTACTCAGAATAGGTTTACAGTATAGTACGTACACACATTGACAATTGACATCATATTTATATTTATATTAAAGAACAAATTCGATGTTATAATTTTAGATGTTTTATTTAAGTAGTATTATTACAGTCTAGTAAACCATTTAAATGTCTCTGCCATTACTATGAAATTATTTTAATTGTAATATATTATAATAATAAAATTAAAATAATAACATAATACCGAAGTAATATATTTCTAAGCTTTATTAACCTAAATATATCCATAAAATATGTTTACCATCTCCATAATCCGGTGGCAGCACCCTCCGGAATGGCGTATTTGAGACACCCCATCGCAAGGGGTTGTTTAGATTGTTGCATGTGCCGTCCTGTGTACGATACTTGGAGATCACGCAGGGTGTTGTGGGCGGCCTGCAGTATGCTGGCTCAGTAAAGGAACCGTTGGTGGAGGGCCCGACGCCTACGCCTCCGGGGCGGAGGGAAGGATTCGAACTGCAAAAGAAATAAATTAAAAAAGCTATTGGGTTTGTAGTTTTAGCAATTTGTATCGTGTATTTTAGTAGGTATTATTATGATAGGTAACTAACTTAATTCAAACAACATGAAATTACATTTCATGGCCGCCGCCGAAGTTCTATTGAGGGACTAATTATTATAATATGAATGATACACTAATTTATAACATATTTATGCTTTTTTTATGTTATGGTATAATATATTATTATATTTATAATATTTCTGAGAGGGTTTTAGGGCAAGGAATTGTCCGCCGCGCTGCCCCAATGCGTGTTGGCGAACTTCACGTTTTCGAAATATATTTTATTTTCTTATTTCTTAGACATGCAGGTTTCCTTACGATGTTTTCCTTCACCGCCGAGCACGTGGTAAATCAGCAATTAAACGTGCAATTAACAATTTCATTAGTGCCGGCGGGAATCAACCCCGCCTTGCTCGCACACTGTGAAATTTACAGCGAGCGCTAACCATCTGAGCTACCACGGCTCAAAACCCTCTCAAAAATGAGGAGGAAGGGAGAAAGTTAAAGTTACAGCCTAGATACGTCCCAGAAGTGGGACGTGTATAGGCTGTAACTTACACTTTATACATTGTAAATAAAATATTATGAATATGAATTTAATATGGGGAACAGCGCGTACGCAGTTCCCACTATCAAAAATTACGCGTCCGAGTTATCCACATTAGGGATAATCGCAGGGGTCAACCTAACCGCAGTGCAATGGAAAGGCCTCGCCCTGGGGGAACCGCCTTCTTGATCACGGTATCCCCTACGCCAGGTAAGTATGATTTCGTTAGCACGCTGGGCTGTAGTCATTCATTTCCAAAAAATCTCAACACCGCGAGTTACGAAACAACTCTTGCCATCTAGTGGATAACACTTGAACCACGTACGTATACCTGGTTTGTGCAAATATGTAGTCTCGCCGTGTTTTATATAGATGCTCATAGATGGCGCTCTTCTTTATACTGACCAATAGAACGCCTCATTTTTTTGTTATTTTTCAGACTCGATGACTTTTAATGAATTAATCGTTAACGTACATATACATACTTACCTATATTAATACAAAAAAAATATTTTAACCCGCCCATGTGTCTCCGTCACACCCATAGCAAATTGATTCAATTGTTGTTATTTGAGAAATTTTTATGAACTCAAATTCCTCTGATTTATATCGTGGGTTTGCACATATTTTCATAGATTTATTTATTTATTTAACAATTTATGTACACAGAAAGTAATGTTACAATGAACAATAAAAAAGATATTATGTACAAAGGCACTGCTTAATTCATATTGAAATTTCTTCCAGCAGGCCCGATACTGGACAGATTCAAAGTGCAGCAGATTTAGTGCGCAATCTCATAATAAATATTATAATATTAATATACATAATATGAAATAAAGATAATAAATACATATACATACATCTATACATAATACATATACTTAAATACATATAGATACACATATATATATAAGTCTTAAGTCATGGTTTAGATCATTGGGACGACAAAGAAAGATAGTGCTTTTAACTCTTTAACTATCACGGTATCCCTACGCCAGGTAAGTGTGATTGCTGATTGCGTTCGCTCGCTGTCGCTGGAATGTACTCATTCATTTACCGAAAATGTCAACACCGCGAGTAACGAAATAATTCGTGCCATCTATTGGGTAACATTTAAACCAAGTACGTACAACTGGTTTGTACATATATATGTAGCCTAGCTGTATTTTATATAGTTATTCATAGATGACGCTTTTCCTTATACTGAGTAAGAGGACGTCTATTATTATTTTAATATGTGACTTTTGATGAATATATCGCTAACGTATGCCTATTTTAACGCTAAGAAATATTTTAACCCGCCCATGTGTTAACGCAGGCTCTTTGTAGAACTACACCAATGGACGTTATCCTTTTAGTGTACCTTTTTTTTTACATGGGGAAATGACTACGCATACCCGCCTCGCCACGACAAGGACGGGTTATGTCGGACTCGCACCGACTAAAATCCCATAGTGTTCCACCTTCGCCGCATATTGGCAGGGCCACGGGAACGCTTTCGCACACATCCGCGGCCCCACCAGCGCTGGCCGCCCCATGGCAGCCCCTTCTCTGGGGAGGACTTCTCCTCCCCATTCTCCTTCTCAGGCAAGGCGCATCAGGAACACAAGAAACGCCTTCCTCCACGGCCTACAACTCGAACTGCGTAACAGGATCCCCCGAGTCTAGGGCCATGGGCTAGAAAAATCGAGCGCTCGGTAGCACCCGCTTTACCGACGACAGCGGCGGATCTGGTCTTTGGCTCCGCCGCCAACCAAGTTTCGGCCGCGGAGGGTAGAGAGAGTGGCGTCTCGCAATACCGACACTCCTCTCCCCCCGCGGCCCCACCACCACCGCATCAACGGTGTGGCCCCGTTAGAGTCGCGGAGGATAGGGCGAGTGACGCATCGCCATACCAACTCTCCTCTTCCCCCGCGACTCAACCTCGGCTGCAGCGGTAGGGGAAGGGGGCACCCCTCTCGCGGCAGCACACCGACACACATGCGAAGTGAGCTCGCCAAGCCCACTCGGAGTGGCCACCTCGGGCCGGCCCTACACCACGGCCAGCCAAGGGTTCCTCTTTGTTCACCGCGGGTGACCAAGCCACGGCTACTAAGCCCCCTCGCCACGACAAGGCGGGAACCCGTTCGGGGGGATGCTTTTAGTGTACCTGTTTCAACAAGACATAGACCTGTCTAAAAATGCGCGACCGTTTTGTTAGGTTGGTGAGCCCAAGAGCGCTATTCTTGCACCAGTAATATTGCTTCGTATCACCAGCATGTGGGATTTGGGTATGGCATCTTTGGAGTCCCAATCTATCTTTATAGCTTCATCCGTTATTAGATGTCAACCTTGGGTTTATATTTGAAGAAAAAGTCCACATGTCCACATCATATTCTTCCTCACACCCATAAGAATTTGATTCACTTAATTTGTGGAATTTTCATGAACCAAAATTCCTGTGGTTAATATTATAATATTAATATACATAATATGAAATAAAGATAATAAATACATATACATACATCTATACATAATACATATACTTAAATACATATAGATACACATATATATATAAGTCTTAAGTCATGGTTTAGATCATTGGGACGACAAAGAAAGATAGTGCTCTTTAACTTGCCTTTTAAACACTGAAACTGTTTGAGCCTCACGAATTGCCGCAGGAAGAGAATTCCATAACCTAATTGCAATGTAGTGTAAAAGAGTGAGAATAGAACTTAGTTCTGGAGGAAGGGAAATTTAGGAGGGTTTTTAAATGTGATTTGCAAACTGCATCACGTTACGTATATATATATGCTTATATATATATATAAGCATCAGATCACGTAGATATGGCGGTGATGTTGGATTGTATAGTATGTTAAAGAGGAGGCAAAGGATTCGGGTATTCCTGCGAAGTCGGATTGGGAGCCACTTGAGCTGTTTGCGATAGGAGGAGACGTGGTCATACTTTTTTAGCCAAAAAATATAACGAATACATAAGTTTTGCAAGCGCTTAGTTTGTTTAATTATTCCTCAGTCGCATCCGAATAACAGACATCAGCATAATCAAGAATCGGGAAAGTAAGTGTTTGGACAAGCTAAATCTTCGTTGATAAAGGCAGAAAATTTGAAGGCGTTTTAAGGAATGAAAAATATAATTCCATGTCAACATGGGATCCATGATGATGCCCAGATTCTTAACAGTTTTCTGAAATGCTTAGTGGCGTGCCATTAATTTGCAGTGTTGGGAGTGAAATAAAATCAAGTAAGCTACGAGTAAACCTGGTGCATGCAATCATTGTTTGTGATTTTTTAGGGTTTATAACCAGTCCATATGATCTAGACCACTCATAGATTTTATATAGATCTTAATTCATTTGTTTTGCTTCAGTAGCTAGAAAATTACGATACAGCTGCAAATCGTCTGCATAGAGATGGAAGTTTGAAGATATCACCTTAGTGACACAGTTAATAAAGACAGAAAAGAGTAAAGCACAAACGACGCCACCTTGATGTACACCCGTAGCACCACATAGATAAAGTTTTATTTGAACGTATACACTGAGAACGGCCACGAGGTAGGTATCAAACCATTGAATAGTTAAAGGAGACACATTAATAGAATGAAGAATGCTAAGAAATATATAAAAATCAATAGAATTTTTTTTATAGGATAGGTGACAAACGAGCACACAGTCCACCTGATGGTAGTGGTTGTTGTGGCTCATAGACATCTACATCTATCCTCCTTGCGAATCAAATGCAGATGCGTTGTCACCCGTGAGGACTAAGATGGAATGCCCTTTTCCAGCAAAAAGGGTCTCCGGTTCTCTACACTCACCATATACGAAACACAGCAGCATTGCCGCTATTTTACGTTGGTATTCTGTGAGAGCGTGGTCCTTTCCCGGTCGAGCGGATCCATTCGTGCTGCAACTATACTACTAATATAGCTGCAGCATGGCTCTACCACGTATAAAAGAATTGAACGCTCTACTAAAGTCTAGCAGCACAAGTACCGTTAAGTATCTTTGGTTAAATGTGTGGACAATATGTTCAAGCTGAAACTTTGGGTATAGCAATAATATGAGCTAATTTCCATGACGACGGAAAACAACAACAAGATATAGAGAAATTATATTAATTTTTACTAAAATAAAATAATGTAAATAATTCTATTAAATCTTAACTATGTTTTTAGATGTAAGACTCACCTAAGTCAAAATAATCATCATAGATTGCGCTGATTCATAACTTTAATTTTTTCCATTGAGGCAATTTGTACTACCACAGAAGAGAATATATAATAGTACTATAGGTACGTAGTATAACGTACAATTTTTCTATTTCATAATTTTGTTACAATCGGAAACTGTTAGATGTAAATGTTTTTGGGCCACAGCCACAGCATCCATTTACGACCAAGGAGACTGTGTGTTCGTTTGTCATCTTTTAAAAACTGTTCAGGGTGCTGTAAATACCTAATTAAACATTATTTTCGTAAAAATGAATATACTTAATCTATGACTACAATACATGTATTAACTCTACAATATAAACCACAGGAATTTTGGTTCATGAAAATTCCACAAATTAAGTGAATCAAATTCTTATGGGTGTGAGGAAGAATATGATGTGGACATGTGGACTTTTTCTTCAAATATAAACCCAAGGTTGACATCTAATAACGGATGAAGCTATAAAGATAGATTGGGACTCCAAAGATGCCATACCTACCCAAATCCCACATGCTGGTGATACGAAGCAATATTACTGGTGCAAGAATAGCGCTCTTGGGCTCACCAACCTAACAAAACGGTCGCGCATTTTTAGACAGGTCTATGTCTTGTTGAAACAGGTACACTAAAAGCATCCCCCCGAACGGGTTCCCGCCTTGTCGTGGCGAGGGGGCTTAGTAGCCGTGGCTTGGTCACCCGCGGTGAACAAAGAGGAACCCCTTGGCTGGCCCGTGGTGTAGGGCCGGCCCGAGGTGGCCACTCCGAGTGGGCTTGGCGAGCTCACTTCGCATGTGTGTCGGTGTGCTGCCGCGAGAGGGGTGCCCCCTTCCCCTACCGCTGCAGCCGAGGTTGAGTCGCGGGGGAAGAGGAGAGTTGGTATGGCGATGCGTCACTCGCCCTATCCTCCGCGACTCTAACGGGGCCACACCGTTGATGCGGTGGTGGTGGGGCCGCGGGGGGAGAGGAGTGTCGGTATTGCGAGACGCCACTCTCTCTACCCTCCGCGGCCGAAACTTGGTTGGCGGCGGAGCCAAAGACCAGATCCGCCGCTGTCGTCGGTAAAGCGGGTGCTACCGAGCGCTCGATTTTTCTAGCCCCATGGCCTAGACTCGGGGGATCCTGTTACGCAGTTCGAGTTGTAGGCCGTGGAGGAAGGCGTTTCTTGTGTTCCTGATGCGCCTTGCCTGAGAAGGAGAATGGGGAGGAGAAGTCCTCCCCAGAGAAGGGGCTGCCATGGGGCGGCCAGCGCTGGTGGGGCCGCGGATGTGTGCGAAAGCGTTCCCGTGGCCCTGCCAATATGCGGCGAAGGTGGAACACTATGGGATTTTAGTCGGTGCGAGTCCGACATAACCCGTCCTTGTCGTGGCGAGGCGGGTATGCGTAGTCATTTCCCCATGTAAAAAAAAAGGTACACTAAAAGGATAACGTCCATTGGTGTAGTTCTACAAAGAGCCTGCGTTAACACATGGGCGGGTTAAAATATTTCTTAGCGTTAAAATAGGCATACGTTAGCGATATATTCATCAAAAGTCATTAAGTATTAAAAATAATAATAGACGTCCTCTTACTCAGTATAAGGAAAAGCGTCATCTATGAATAACTATATAAAATACAGCTAGGCTACATATATATGTACAAACCAGTTGTACGTACTTGGTTTAAATATTATCCAATAGATGGCACGAATTATTTCGTTACTAGCGGTGTTGACATTTTCGGTAAATGAATGAGTACATTCCAGCGACAGCGAGCGAACGCAATCAGCAATCACACTAACCTGGCGTAGGGGATACCGTGATAGTTAAAGAGTTAAAAGCACTATCTTTCTTTGTCGTCCCAATGATCTAAACCATGACTTAAGACTTATATTTATATGTGTATCTATATGTATTTAAGTATATGTATTATGTATAGATGTATGTATATGTATTTATTATCTTTATTTCATATTATGTATATTAATATTATAATATTTATTATGAGATTGCGCACTAAATCTGCTGCACTTTGAATCTGTCCAGTATCGGGCCCTGGAAGAAATTTCAATATGAATTAAGCAGTGCCTTTGTACATAATATCTTTTTTATTGTTCATTGTAACATTACTTTCTGTGTACATAAATTGTTAAATAAATAAATAAATCTATGAAAATATGTGCAAACCCACGATATAAATCAGAGGAATTTGAGTTCATAAAAATTTCTCAAATAACAACAATTGAATCAATTTGCTATGGGTGTGACGGAGACACATGGGCGGGTTAAAATATTTTTTTTGTATTAATATAGGTAAGTATGTATATGTACGTTAACGATTAATTCATTAAAAGTCATCGAGTCTGAAAAATAACAAAAAAATGAGGCGTTCTATTGGTCAGTATAAAGAAGAGCGCCATCTATGAGCATCTATATAAAACACGGCGAGACTACATATTTGCACAAACCAGGTATACGTACGTGGTTCAAGTGTTATCCACTAGATGGCAAGAGTTGTTTCGTAACTCGCGGTGTTGAGATTTTTTGGAAATGAATGACTACAGCCCAGCGTGCTAACGAAATCATACTTACCTGGCGTAGGGGATACCGTGATCAAGAAGGCGGTTCCCCCAGGGCGAGGCCTTTCCATTGCACTGCGGTTAGGTTGACCCCTGCGATTATCCCTAATGTGGATAACTCGGACGCGTAATTTTTGATAGTGGGAACTGCGTACGCGCTGTTCCCCCGTATTGCTATTGATGATATTCACGTTTGTGTTAGAGAACCGTATATAATTATAGGCCAGTTACGATTATTATACATTTAATCTATTTCGTTGAGTTTTATTTAGTTTGTACTCAGCTATTTATATTTGCACTGTATCTGTCACTCTTGCTACCTGCGTGAAATAATTATCTACAATCGCGAGGCACGCCAGGGGTAGATCTCAGTCGGGGCTAGCGCGTTCTAGGCGATTGAAAGTTAAAGTTTTTTTAACGCTGTTTACGTAAAGTTTTTTGTAAATAATTGTTGAAATACTCGTCGAAATAGTTTTTGTTTAGTGTTTAGTATATTTTTGTAGGATAAATAGTTGAAAAAGTTTTAATGTAATTTAAGAATAATATATATGTATATTACCTATCTATGTGATAAATTATAATGGCAAAACGTCTTTCCTACTATAATTGTTGCGGGGATGGATGCATAATGAGCAATTAAAAGGATTCAGATATATAATTTTTTGAGTTACCGAAGGATAAGGCAAGGTGAATTTCATAGAATTACGTAATAATTCTATGGGTGAATTTATTTCATTTTTTTGTTAGATAGGTACTTATAGCGAAAAAATAATTAAGTAATAATTTAACTACAGAAGTAATACCTAAGTACTCTATTACAAAACTTAGTTGAAATTTACTTTACTACCCAAGTAGGTACCTACTTACATACCTATGCGCGTCTTTGTAATTAAAATATTTTAATTTATATTAGCACAAAATACTGACATTAAAACTTTGTTTACAAGATTTTTAACTAAGTAGATTACGATCATATTTCTGTTAGGAATCGTATTTCGGGTTTATTTGTTGTTTAAGCTATCTACCTATACGAACCAAGCATCGCGATTCCCGACGAATGGCCTTGCAAGTTGCATGCGTTGGGCTTGGGCATCACATAATTCACATAGTCGGTAGATAATATGGTCGATTATAGTCAGCATAGGTACTTTATCTAAGTAACTTACCATTTCACAATGTATTTTTTTACTCTTTATTAACAGCCCTTAGTAAGCACGGCACGGAAAGTCCGTCGTGACATAGGAAGAGGAAAAGATGCAAATTAATACGGACACTCGCGCGCAGTGATAAAGTTTTATTTCATAGAATTATTATTTATTTATTTTGCGTGCGCGATTTATCTGATTAATAATAACTATGTAGGCTATTAAAACGTCGGCAAGCAGTCAACATCAAAGGAGTGCAACTTTTTTGTTTTGTCATACAAAGTTACAAAGATATTCGATGGCGATACGAATTCGATACGATAGAAAAATCATGGGCTGTACTATCAAGTGACCATTCTGCTCCATTTATGTTGCGGAGTGCGTGGTCAAACGATAGGTGTTAAAGATAGAACACTAATGCCTTGAGAATTGAGATTAGATTGGAAACCTACTAGTGTTTCGGTGACGTGTCGCGACCGCTTGAGCTGAGACGAAGCCAAGCTAGGGCGGTGTCGGGTTTCGCGGTTTACTAACACTATTGGGTTTCAAAAACAATTCGGACAATGGGCTACAAAGCTACAATTATAGTTATGTTTTAATCATATATTCTAATACGAAGGTCCTATACGGAATAAAGAATTGCTAGATTGCCACAATTCTTTGACCAACTTGTGTACTATTTTTTTTATTATTATTGCTTGAATTCCCAATCAGCAAGTATTATCTGTCCGTGTGTGTTATGGAGTGGAGACCGCGTCTAGGCAAACGTAGTGTTAGACGTCCCCTAACATTAACTAGATAGAGCGACGAGCGACGATCTGCGGAAGGTGGCTGGTAGAAACTGGGCAAAGTGGCACGCCTTGGGAGACGCCTATGTCCAGGAGTGGACTGTCGCAGGCTGATGATGATGAAGTATTATCTGATAGTTTCCCCTATTAGGGTTCGCCCGTTGAAAAATATATATTTTATTGTAGCCACTTTCTTTAATATTCCGTGTCCCTTTTGATATGTACACGGTTGTCAGCATGACACTATAAAATATTGTGTGAGCTAATCCAAAGGCGCAGCGTGTCACTTCGGGTATTATGAGTCTCATATGCAGTTGATAATTTTCGAACGTTTTTAAAAGTTTTCGTAACTATTCGTCGTGGTCGAAATTGCCCTGGATAACATTGTCAGTAGGGATGTAACGATTGCAATACCGATACCTATATCGGCCGATATAATCGGCAAGCCAATATATCGATAAATAAAGAAGCGGACGTATAAATAAACTTCATTATTTATTTGATTTTTTATCTACTAATATTAAGCCATCGATATCGGTATTGGTATATCCGATTATTTACTACAATAATCTATATCGATTTCGTATCAACATTATGCATCGTTACATCTCTAATTATTAGTTTTTAATAAAAAAACTTTCAACATTATTTATTTTATCATTCATTAGATTGTCCTTAATCATAATATTATGTATGATAATTTATTAAAGTTAAAACACTCGGAGACTTGATTAATGATTATTTATTTATGTCCGCGGTGTACACCGCGGACATAAATAAATAATCATTGTTAATCATGGTAAATTATTGTTTCTTATTAAAACACGTAAGGTGCAAGCGATGCTGCATACCGCCTTATAACTTAATCTTATTAGTTAACTAAGGCTAAAGGCAGTTAACAAATCCATTAATTGTCTTATAGCTTTTTCTTGAAAGAAAGTTTCTTGAGTTAAAGCCGCGGAAAACAAACGAAGTGTTGGGCATCTCCACTATATTACGTATCTTTATATAATAAATATAATATAATTCTTCTCTTCGTGTGTAATATGTGAATGAACTTTTAAACGGTTGGACCGATTTTGATGAAAAATCGATTATTAAGTTGATTCAAGAATGGTTTAGATTCACAATTGAACCTGGTAGGTGGCGCTGTTGTCGAGATCCAGAAATCACCCGTGCGAAGCCGGATTAATTAATTAATGCTAGTAGCTCAGGACTGTGCTCTGTAGACTATGGTATCTCTATATGGCTATAGTTTTAATGATTTCTTTGGCTCTATATAGAGGTAGCACACATGTATTTTCGTATTTTTTGTTTGCATTATGTTTAAAATGTTAGCATTTGTCGATAGAAAATGAGAACTTCCATTTGAAGGTTAAGTAACTTAACTAAGTTGATAAGCCAAATTAAGTGTACTCGTAACCGACGAGCATGTATGCGTAGGTATATGGATGTAGGTAAAGGAGGTGAGAGGTGTGTCAGGATCGCGCCAAGTGGAAGTTCGTAGTCTCTGCCTACCCTCTGGGTGATAGGCGTGAGTATTTTGTTATGTTTTATGTTTACTAAGTCGAATGAATGAAACCAATTTTACGTATTTTTTAACGCTTAATTACTTAATTAGTTTGAACTCGATGTTTCGAGTGCTGCATCCATGGTATGGTTATATGATAAAGTAAATATGCGAAATCATCACTGGCAAACATGGGCAAAATACAAAAATGAGCTAGGTCTTCTATCATAGGTCAAAAGTTCAGTCGTTCGTTGCCTCCCAATCTAGTTTACCGACTCTTTTAGTTCGACACTTGTTCGTTTGCTCTTTGTTGCTCATCGCTTCGGAAAACTTCCGTAAATAAGAAAAGTAGTCAAGGTTCACAGTCAAATATGTGGGTAAATCGTGGCTATGAACTATAAAACAATAAAAATACAAAACTAAACCTTTCAACTTTCAACCGCGCATGAACAAATACTAATACATCATTAGATCCGCGAACTGTACGGAACTAACTACGAACTACGCAGCTTGGGATCATTAGCCGGTGAACTAGACTGACTCGTGAACTAGATATGCAAACTAGTTTGAGGCCTTTAAATATTCTGATCGATCGATCCGCTCTTTTTTAATCGTTTCTCTTAACGCCTGGATAAATTATTATGCTAAAAGTAAACTGAGAGAAATATAAGAAGTTTCATTATTTCTCATAGATGGCGGTAACCGAAACAAGGCGCCTACGCCTGTACAATTCAATCGATTGCAATTGCTATTTTTTAACCGACTTCAAAAAAGGAGGAGGTACTCAATTCGACTGTATTTTTTTATGTGTGTTACTTCGAAACTTTTTTCTAGGTGAACTAATTTTGATGATTCTTTTTTTTTATTTGATAATTGGCGCTTATCATATGGTCCCATATTTTGAATAAGATCTGACCAGTAGTTTTTGAGTTATCTTTAATAATGCGTATTTAATTGACTTCGACTACCTACATTTATTATGTTTTTATTTTATTTATATTGAAGTCGACTGTACAACAATTTTACCACTTGTATTTTATTGAATTAGGTTAAACTCGCAGTGTATAAATGAAGATAGAAGAATTTTTTGCACTGACTATGGAGTGAGAGAATTCACCTTTCTGTAGTCGCTCACTTTTCTCAAATTTTTTATAAAAAAAATTGATTTTATTTCTGTTAGAAAAATCTTTAAAATAAATATACGTAACTTCAACGAGAACGTTGCAGCTACTTGATATTAGAGAAGGAAAAAAAAGATCGTCGCAACCGGCGGAAGACCAGCTTTCACAGACTTATCAGATTTGTGTGAGTAAGAATATGTTACCAATGTTGATTTTTTTATAAACTGAAGTAACAAACGAACTTCACGAGCAGTCCACCTGATGGTAAGTGGCTACTGGAGCCCATGGACATCTGCAGCCAAGTTTAAACAAAGAAGGCTACAGATGCGTTGTTACCTCTGGAGACTAAGATGGAATGCCTCACAGTCTGTAATTATACCCGCTCTCTGTACCCTCAGAACGAAACAGCAGTGCACGCGCTGCTATTTTGCGATATAATTAGAGAAGAAAGTGGTATCTACCCAGACGGACTCCTAGTTCTAGGCAGAAAAGGATTCCTATCACTTATTGATATTGGACATATAAAAAATTAGTACCTACGAAGGAAGGTGCGGGTTTTTTGTGTGTGTCTCGACTGTGCACGGATACTTAGAGAGTACGTATCATAGCAAGTACCGTACCTCGGCGGGAGTCCCTACCACCTGGATTAGAAACCATGAAACCATGAATTACTTAGGTACTATTTACTTCCAACGTTAACGGTGAACGCTGCACAGAGTACCTTAATAGAACGCTATTAGTGTATATTTTAGACAAATAACCGTTGTCATCAAACGTAATATAATTTTAAATAGTTGATCCATTACGGAAGAACGAAGACCACAATCGGTTATTAAAGTAACTAGTTACGATTTAGGTTGTAATATGATCGCTTTGTCATCGATACGCTTAGAATATTAGATCGCTACAATGATTGACAGGGTTGCGTAATACGTCTATGTACATAACATGTCTTAGTCCAATCGTAGAATTTAGGGCTACTAATTTTCACTCACCAGATGTCGCTTGTTGTGATTGAGGTGAAGTTTTTAGTTACACAATTTTATCAATTTCTAGAGTAATAAATTAATACACAGTGGTTTGCTCCTTAATTTTTGCACATTTTAACTTTTATTTAATTTTTCTACATTTAGGAATAGTTTGGTTTATTCATTTCGAATCTAATTTATATAAAATATAACTAATAGTACAGAAAGAAACATTAACCTTTACATTTTCTTAACAAATTAACTTCCCCGCTATGAAATCTATGAATTATTACATCTCATTTCAACGTGGTGCCAAGAAAAAGTCGTGGATGCTTAGCCCTCATTGGGCAGATTGTAATCAGCCTAGGCATTTCTTTTTTTTTGATATGTCGCCATTTCATGATTTGGCCGATGATTTAAATATTTGTTTAAATAAAACAAATTCATCGAAGGTAGGAATTAAGACTCTTATTTAATTACGTAACTTTATAACACAGCAACATTACAAGAAAATACAGAGTACTTAAGAAGCTTGTAAGAATACGTAAGCGCTAACTTTACTAAGCTTATAAAGCTATGGTTACTTTATCTCCTAAGCTTATTATTTAAATCTATACTGTACAACATACTTGCATAGATTTTTAATGAGGAACTTATTTTATTTTCTAGTTATTGGGATGCCATTAAAACATGAATAACCATTTAAAAAATTGTCTGTGTGTCAATCTGTCCTGGCTAATCTTTGGAATAGCTGAACAGATTGTGATGAAACTTAGGCCTGTATTAATAAACGTTACTCAGCTCGAGTACACGCACTTGAGTACAATCTTGAGGTTATGATCTTATTAATAAACATATCTCAAGATGCGGTTTAGGTTTACGATATCAGCTGAGTGCCACACTGATTAATAAACGAATCTTGACTCTCAAGTGTATACTTGAGTGCCAAGTCACAGAACAGTATTCCTAAGTACAGCGTTTTGAGATACTGTTTTTATGTGTTTATTAATTAGCAACGATCTTCAGATGCTGATTTCGTAATGAGGGCGTATCAAATGATTACGCACTTGAGTTCGTCGTTGAGTAACGTTTATTAATACGGGCCTTAACGAACAGATAGAGAACAATGCAACGAGTGATATAATTATGCGAAAAGCTTAATAAAGATTTTTGTGAATTCAAAAAGTTTATAAAATAAACGGTCGTTAATGATTATCTTAAATCTAAATGATAACATCCATAACATTTATAGATATCACGCAAAAAAAGCCGGAGCGGGTCGCTATTTGGAAGTAAAGACTAGAAATGAGTTGGGGGGTGGCTCGAACTTTAGGCCTAGTCAGTTTGAATAGCCTATCATGTAGAAGATGTCATGCGGGTCATGGTTGAATAGGGACAAAAAGTTCTCATTACACTCCTAGAGGGTCAAAATGGCCATATACCAAAAAATTAGGGAATGGCTCGAACTTTAAGCATAGTCAGTTTAAATAGCCTACCATGTTGAGGATGTCCTGCGGGTCATGGTTGAATACGGGCAAAAAGTTCTCATTACACTCTTAGGGTGTAAAAACGGCCAAAAACCAAAAAAATTTAAATTCTTAATTCGGCTATCACTCCGCCTCCTTCGGAGGTTCTTACATAGTCTTTACTTCCCGCATCCCACTAATACAAATATTATATAATAATATGTAGTACTAATACAATATGTAAATTTTAAATCGTAGGGATCATTTTAATTCAAATTCAAATTCAAATTCAAAATAATTTATTTGTTAAACATAGGTAAAAAGTTACAAGCTTGATGGAAAAGGTATGATAAGTAACACTATGTTTCACCTTAGAAGGCATACAAATATTTGGTTAACATCCTCACCTTGCATTACTAATATTAATACAATTCAAACATTACAATTTCAATAATAATTAGTATGTCTACGAAAAAAATGCATAAATTACTGTTTTTATTAGCCATTACATAATTTTTAGTAACACAATGATAAAAATATAACAAATAAAAATATAATAAATAAATCGGACATTAATTGTAGGTACCTATTAAAACCCATTCATTTTATCATCAAAATATTCGTTGATAGAATAGTATGCTTTTTTTATTAAAAAACCCGAAAGCAATTTCTTAAATTTGTCCATATTATCAGTCTCTTTGATGGTTTTTGGAAGTTTATTAAAAATTTTAGGAGCCATACCCAGGAAACTTTTTGAATATAGGGCTGTTTTGTGAGGTTTTATACGCAGTGTGTTCCTATTACGTTTACTATTAGTGGTTTCAAATATGCTAAAATGTTTCCTAACAAACATGGCTACTTCGAATATATATAAAGATGGCAGGGTTAGTATGTTAAGCTCAATGAAATGCGGTTTGCACCTATCGGCAACCTTCACTGACATACTGCTCGAAAACATTTCTTTTGTGCTTTAAAGACTAATTCACGTCCTGGGAGTTTCAAAATTTATCATTTCGATTTCACTTATTTATCAAAATTATATTATATTTATTAAAATATTAATAACTAAGCTTGTAATTAAATTGTTAAAGTATAGATTATTCGTTTTCTACAATATATAATAAGTTATAATTAAATATCTTAGTCATTACTTACTTTTATCACTATAAGAAACTAAAATATTTTAAAAACTCTATCCAACGAAATTGTTTGTAGTAGATGCAAAAAATGAAAATTAACTTAAGTTTTTTAATTAAATTTTATTTTATGATATAAATTAAATTCGATATTATTGTCGATATTCATTGTTTTTTCTAAATATTATCGCATAGTATCAAAGACTTCTTTATATACTAGAAGTTTTCATATTAAACACTATATACTATGCTACAAAGAGCCTAAATACCATAAACAACTGGTGCAGGATAACAGTTTATCAGTTAATGCTGATAAAACTGTTATAATACCCTTACCAAAAGAGACGGTTGGACAAATTAGTCACACCAAAAACCTTAATGGTAAAAAGTACCATTCTCCACTGAAGTTAAGTACTTAGGCGTAACAATCGACCAAAAACTAACGTGGAACTCTCACCTTAGCATCGTATGTCATAAGGCTAAAATTGCTTTAGGTACGTGCAGTCATGGTCAGGAACAACTGTGGCTTGCGTCCCAGTATGATCCTATGGCTATACAGCAGTATAGTGAGGCCGATTCTTACCTACGCCTCCACTGTCTGGTGTAATGAGGCCAACCAAAAGACGACTGCGGACAGACCAAATAGTCTACATAGGACTGCCTGCTTAATGGTAACTGGAGCGATGCGATCATCGCCTGGAGCGGCTCTTAATGCACTCCTAGGCCTAACGCCCCTTGATCTTTACTTAGACAAAGATGCGAGGGCTAGTTTGTATGGGATTAACGCTCAGGGCGGTTTGAGCTTGCTTTCCTATAGATTGAGATCCATGCTCGACTCAATTAAGGAAAAACCGGTCTTATGCATGATCTCAGATATCATGCGTACACTATATACTTTTAATAAAAAGTATACAGTGGAACTACCCTCTAGAGAAGACTGGCTGAATGAACAGGTCATTTTTGACCCAACATACCGATGGGTCAAAAATGGGCCTCGACGTAGGCTTTGAAATTTATGGGGAACGCCCCAAATTTAAACTTAGTATGAATTTGGGTAGATTCACCTCTATCTTCCAGGCAAAAATTTTCGCCATACTTCAGTGTCCGGAAGTCAATCTGCAAAAACACTACGTTAACCATATAATCTATATTAACTCTGATATGAGATCAAACTTGGTGAACTCTAAGCTAGTTGGAGACTGCGTGAACCGTCTAAACGCCCTGGGAGGTAACAATAGGGTCGTTTTATGATGGGTTCCGGTCACGCGGTATTGTAGGCAATGAAATTGCCGACCAGCCTGCACGGGAGGGCTCAAAGAGTACACAATTTGGACGCGAGCCATTTTGTGGAATCCCAAAAAGCCTCGCCTGATTGACCCTGGAAACTCTTACCATAATAAATCACTTAAGATCTGGTCTGATACACCAGGCTTAAAACATTCTAAAACCTTAATCCGGGCTTTCGATCGTAAATTCGCTTCGGAAGCTCTGGGATTAGGTAAAAATAATATGCGCATTCTGGTAAGAGCCCTGACTGGACACTGTTGTCTTAAAAGCACATGTCCATCAAGGACTAAGCAACTCAAGGATGTGCTGGTTTTGCTCCCTAGAGGAGGGAACGCTTTACACATCCTGACTTTCGCTCAGAAGAAGTGAAATTGCTCACAGCTAAGCATCTCCTTCTATTCATTGAGGACGTAGGGCTTAGCTGTGAACTATAGACATAACAGCGATCACAATAGATGTTTTAGGTATATATATACCTATAAGATCTATATATATAATATGATAGAAGTCTTTGTATTTCATTTTGTTTCGGTTTCGGTTTCGGGTTTCTAGGAGATGGGCCAAACGAGCATACGGCTCACCTGATGGTAGTGACTACCGCCGCCCATGAACAACTGCAACACCAGGGGAATTGCAGGTGCGTTGCCGGCCTTTTAGAATGGAGTACGCTCTTTTCTTGAAGGTCTCTAAGTCGTATCGGTCCGGAAAATTGCCGGTGGTAAACTATTCCACAGAGAGGTCGTACGAGGAAGAAAACTCCTAGTAAAACGTACAGTGGTGGACCGCCAAGCATCCTTCCATTAAAAATATCTTAAAAAACTGTTTAATTAGGACTTAAATCGGTATATTTGATTACATTGTGTTACAAAATTATTAGTTTGTGTACGTAAACGTACGTACGTCTAAGTCATTACTTGCTCAACAAACAAGTTGTTTTTAGGTTCCATCATTAATTAAATGAAACTTAATACGAATAAACCGATTTTCCGACGATAATCCGCTTAGGTATCAAGCGTGGCAAACGAAGCCTCAGACTAGCAAAGAAAGGTAGACGGAGCCCTGTGAACATTTGAAATTAGCCGAAACCATGTTCAACTTCTTGACACTCTCCACACACATCTTTTTTCTTTCTTTCTTTAAAACCTCGCAAAAGTTCATTCCGGGACGCACACATATTTATGCTTTTTAAACCATGTTGTGCTTGCAAATGATTTTAGATACCTAAGTGTGCGTGCGTACGTGTTCTTACAATTATTCTGGCATGGTTTTGAATTGGTTTCCGTGTTACTTTGTCTTTGTTAAGCACTGTCTGATTACAGGCTGATGAGAATGTTTGTATTTACTTTTAATAATGTTATTATGTAATGGAATTTAAATTCGATTACTCTATAGCTCTATACTATTCGGTCACGCAGTTATCCTTAGTGGAAAGAAGCGTTGACCCCATTCTTGTTATGGGCGCATAATCAATCGACTGAACTTCCTTTAGTTTATCTCAATTGGATGCTTGGCATGTGTATTGTTAATGTTCATCTTTGTATTACAGAGTACGCACGGTTCTTAGATCTGTGAATTGTATCAGTTGAATCACCTCTCTCAACATTTATACATCTATCTATCTATTACCGTTAATTACACAGCCACAACTATATTACAAGTCCACTGCTGGTATTCTGTGAGAGCGTGATCCTTCCCCGGTCGAGCCGACCCATTCGTGCTACAACTATATGGCTCTACCACATATAAAAATAAATAAAATAAAATAATATATAATAATTTTCAAAAAATAAAAACCAAAAAAACAAAAATTAAAAATATTTTCCAGCGCATCGCTCGAAAATAATCGGGAAGTTCCAGGGATGGCCTGCAGGGTCAACCGTAATTTTTTAGTTGTTATCAGAAAGACGTTGCTGCCCAGTGCCCGTCTCCTGTTTTAGTTATCCTCTTTCGTCTCTTACGACAACCACTGTCTCTGTTACAGACTATAACAATCCACTGCTGAACATAGGCCTCCCATAGCCCCATACATTGACTCATAGGAGGGATTTTGCCATAATTGTCACGCTTGGCAGGCGGGTTGGCGATTGAATTAACACATAGTATTATTTAATGGTACCGAAGTATTTTTTACTTTCATTGACTTATTTAAATATTTTATCCTTTTTTAAGAGTTGGTAAGAAGAGATGTTTGTCCCTCCAACTCATTCTAGGTGTATGGTTGCAGGTAAAAATGTATACCGGACGCAAGATCAGTTTCTATGAGTAATTTTCCTTTAAAACCGGAGTATCACCGGTGAAAAACCAGTTTCGGTGAGACTGATAAGACAGGTAAGTAATAATATGGCGATTTAAAAAAAATATAATCTAGAAAATTTTAAAACGTTTATTCAAGATAAATTTATTTAGGGTATGAATTCATTAACTTAATAATTTATTATTCATGTAGACACAGATTGAAGATTTTTTTTAAATAATCTGAGCATGTACAGATAAAGACCTGATTTTAATAGACATTGGCCTATTCAATAATTTAAAAATAAAAATTTTGTACAACCAACTTCAATATCTATTATTAAGGATAACTCAAAAACTATTGGTCAGACCTTGATCAAATTTATATGGGACCACATGAGATGCACCAGCTTTCAAATAAAAAAAGAATCATCGAAATCGGTTCACGTAGAACAAGGTTATGAGATAACACACATAAAAAAACATACAGTCGAATTGAGTACCTCCTCCTTTTTGAAGTCGGTAGAAAATGCGTCAAATTGTCATGCATTTCTTATCGGTGCTATCCGTGTTACCCGTATCCGCTCATCGCGCTCGGAATGTGGTTTGATGCGAGTAGATCTGACCTTCGGTTTTTTTATAGAATAAGGGTGACAAACGAACACACAGTCCACCTGATGGTAAGTGGTAAGTACATTTATCCTCAATAAAGAATCAAAATGCAGATGCGTTGTCACCCCTGAGGACTAACATGGAATGCGTTGTTACCAGTAAAAGAGTCTCCGGTTCTCTACACTCACCATACGAAACACAGCAGCATTGAGCTGCCATTTTACGCTGGTATTCTGTGAGAGGGTGGTCCAACCCCGGTTGAGCCGACCCATTCGTGCTACAAACATAATATAGCTGTAGCGTGGCTCTACCACGTAGTAAGTTGCTACTGCAGCCCATGGTCCAGCAATCAACTTCCAACTAAGAATGCAAGAGAAGCATTGTGATCTCACAGCCTGTAATAATACTGGTTTTCTATACACTTCAGACAGAAACCTCCTACTCCACTTCCAGGCAGAAGCTACTTAGAGAATTATTGAACACTTACCCATTAGCTAAAACCCTGGTTGCGTGCTCGACGGCAAAGGCCGTGTCTGCTAGAGGCTTGACTGCAGCGCCGGTGGCTGCAGCCCGCTGGGCCCTGGCGGCTGGCGTGTCCAGTGCTAAGGTGAACTATTTTGGTGGATAAGTGGTCACACAGTGTGATTATCATTGAACAGTTCCGTTTTAAATAAAAGTTTTTCGGTTTTTAGTGACACAGTGACATAGTGCCCCAGTGCTGTATTCTTTAATTATTTACACTTTTTTCTACTTTTAGAAATGTATGTAGTTTGGTTTATACATCTATACAAATAAATAAAATTGAAGTGTCTGTTTGTAATGTCAAAATAACAGCTTTTTACTTAATGCATATAAAAGTATATAAGGTATTTATAACAAAAGCACAACTTTTAAATTTTTGTCTGTCTATGTGTCTGTCTGTCTGTCTGTCTGTTTGTTCCGGCTAATCTCCGAAATGGCTGGATCGATTTTGACGGGACTTTTATTGGCAGATAGCTGATGTTATAAGGAGTAACTTAGGCTACTTTTATTTTAGAAAAAGAGTTAGGGTTCTGCGGAAAAAAATTAAAACCCTAAATTATAAGCGGGCGAAGTCGCGGGGAACAGCTAGTTTTTAATATAATTAAAATAAAATATAACTAATATTTCTTTATTATATTTCTACACTTTTCTAACAAATTAAATTCCTCCGCTACGAAATCTGTCAAATATTTCACCTTATTCCTAAGTGGCGCCGCCCTAGTGGCAGAAAAAGTCGTGGAAGCCCTCATTAAAATAAATGCTGTATTGTTTTTTCTTGTTCTGAGGTTAGACATACGAAAAATTTATTCAGCCATGAAAATTAATCCGTTGGTGATTGTGATAATAAATTCTATTTTAAAAAAATTGCATGACAAGGGACTTACTTTTCAGCGGCCAAGACATATTTAGCATAGGCAGTAGATTTTCAGGCAAGGTCGAATTGACCCCGTCGGATTTGGCGTCGTTACTGCTGTCCTGTAGGCCCAGGTTGTATCCAACGGTCACAAGTAGTGCCACGGACAGCAAAACTCTGTTAAAGATAAAAAATGTTGTATAGTTTTGATGTGGAGGAACGTGCAATATAAGAAAGCCTTATATGCTCTACTACCTATAAATAGCCTATACGTTGTAGAGCCACGCCGCAGCTATATTATGGTTGTAGCACGAATGGACCGGCTCGCCCGGGGACGGACCACGCTCTCACAGAATACCAGCGTAAAATAGCAACTTAACGCTGCTGTGTTTCGTATGTGAGTGTAGAGAACCGGAGACCCTTTTTACTGGAAATGAGGCATTCCATCTTAGTCCTCACGGGTGACAACGCATGTGCATTTTGATTCGTAATCGTGGATAGATGTTGATGTCTATGGGCCACAGCAACCACTTACCATCAGGTGGACTGTGTGCTCGTTTGTCAACCTTATCCTATAAAAAAAAATCCAGGTTGGGCCTTCTCCTTAGGTCACTTATGATATAAGTTGAACGCGTCGCATCATTTCACGCTTTCCACTTAGGGAGTAAGTGGAAATTACGGCGTGCCTTACCTAAGAAAATATGGGGAGGAGTTGTCCTTCTTAGGAAGAGAGGCCGTTAGCCCTGAGGCTTTCACAACTTCACAACTGTACCATAACACCCCAACCCTTCTATTAGAATGAGGCTCCTCTAGTGGATCGTGTTACCTCCCCGAAAGTGGGGGTGGGGGGTTGGGATTAGCTTATTTTTAACTGTTATATTATCGTCGGGATCAAGGGGGGGTTCAGCTTCCCTCTCTGGGGAATATGTACCTACCCGCCTCTACCGCGATTTGGGTGTTCATTATTTAACTGAAGTATCTTACCGATAATACTTTAAGATACGACTACTTACTACTTACTACTTACTACGAGATTTCATTACGAGGACATTTCGAGGTCGTGGTGGAAATCCGCGTTCCTCACATTAAACGTAGCTCCTGTGATGCGACGCAGGGATTTATTTCGGACTAGCATTTTACCCGCGGCTTCGCTCGCGTGAACTTGATCATTAAATGCTATTCCGTGCCAAATTTAGCAAAATTCGATTACTTTTAGAGTCACCTCGGTGTCTGTGTTTCTATGTCTGTCAAAGATTATTTTTTGAATTCTAAAAGACTATTACACGTAGATGATTTGTATTTGGCACAGATATAATAGCTACAGGAACACGTGCATATATATGTCTAGAAACACCTACTATTTTTTATATCGGGCGTGTCTTCCGATGTATCCAAAAGAAAGGTAAATTGTCTTGGAATCAAATGTATTATTATTATTTACATTTTACTCTTAACATTCATTCATAATTAAAGTCAATTTAGTTTTAACAAAATAATGATGAATTTCATGGTCTTCTATCAATTTACGGTATAATGTTTATTTGAAATATTTTATTCATATCATTAGTCCTATTTAATATAGATTAGTACCATAAAATAGATATAGATATTTTTTTTACGTTCGAGTAGACTTCAAAATTTCATAAATGCAGTTCAATAATAATGTATACTACACATGGAATAAAACTAATGTCACGGATTTTATCACGTTTAATTTTAACTTTTTTACGAGGGGGTTTTTACGCATCTTTGGTTGAAAGTTCTATAAAAACTCGCGTAAAGAAACATATCGTTGATGTGAAGCACCGACGCTCCGGGAAGTCTAAAGAATGTCATGTCATAATGTCAGTGATAGTATGTTTAGTATCGTTCCAACCATTATATCGGATCTGATAGACAACAAATCTTTGCATTGGAACACCGATTCCTATCAATGATGATTCGCGAAGCGATTGAAATTCAAAAATATCCTAATTTTAATAGGGAAGATGGCTGAGTGCTATCATCTGCTAAGGACCCCATAATTAATAAAATTAAATTCAAACCCAAGCATACTACTGCAGTAATTTTTACCAACTTTAATACTACCTACTGCATCTATTCTATTATGTTCTTTCTATGACATCAGGTAGTCAAACCCCTCAGTCCTCCCGTTGCCATGGATGCTGTAAAGTGCCCAAAACATCGGAAATTAAAAAAGTTAAATATAACGCAAAAAAATCCTTAAAATTTGTTTTATTCCTTATAAATTTTATTCACAGTGAACGTGGGAAGCACTAAACTCATGAACGGGAGTAGAAATATGTTCGCCTTGTTGTGGCGGTGAAAGAGAATCTGCCACTTGATACCGTCCCATCGTAAGAGGCGACATAGGAAAATAAACAGGAGATGGGCAGCATAATATCTTGACGACAGATCAAAATAATAATAGCTGCGGTGGCCAACCCGCCTATCAAGCGTGGCAACTATAGCAAATATCCAGCCACTTGACTATTAGAATGAGGCTCCTCTAGTGGATCGTGTTACCTCCCCGAAAGTGGAGGTGGGGGGTTGGGATTAGCTAATTTTGAACTGTTATATTATCATCGGGATCAAGGGGTGATCAGCTTCCCTCTCTGGGGAGTATGTACCTACCCGCCTCTACCGCTCTTAATCGATTTAGGTGTTCATTATTTAACTGAAGTATCTTACCGATAATACTTTAAGATACGACTACTTACTACTTACTACGAGATTTCATTACGAGGACATTTCGAGGTCGTGGTGGAAATCCGCGTTCCTCACATAAAAAGTAGCTCCTGTGATGCGACGCAGGGATTTATTTCGGACTAGCTTTTTACCCGCGGCTTCGCTCGCGTGAACTTGATCATTAAATGCTATTCCGTGCCAAATTTAGCAAAATTCGATTACTTTTAGAGTCACCTCGGTGTCTGTGTCTCTATGTCTGTCAAAGATTTTTTGAATTCTAAAAGATTATTAGACGTAGATGATTTGTATTTGGCACAGATATAATAGCTACAGGAACACGTGAATATATATGTCTAGAAACACCTACTATTTTTTATATCGGGCGTGTCAACCGATGTATCCATAAGAAAGGTAAATTGTCTTGGAATCAAAACGTATTATTATTATTTACATTTTACTCTTAACATACATTCATAATTAAAGTCAATTTAGTTTTAACAAAATAATGATGAATTTCATGGTCTTCTATCAATTTACGGTATAATGTTTATTTGAAATATTTTATTCATATCATTAGTCCTATTTAATATAGATTAGTACTATAAAATAGATGTAGATATTTTTTTACGTTCGAGTAGACTTCAAAATTTCATAAATGCAGTTCAATAATAATGTATACTACACATGGAATAAAACTAATGTCACGGATTTTATCACGTTTAATTTTAACTTTTTTACGAGGGGGTTTTTACGCATCTTTGGTTGAAAGTTCTATAAAAACTCGCGTAAAGAAACATATCGTTGATGTGAAGCACCGACGCTCCGGGAAGTCTAAAGAATGTCATGTCATAATGTCAGTGATAGTATGTTTAGTATCGTTCCAACCATTATATCGGATCTGATAGACAACAAATCTTTGCATTGGAACACCGATTCCTATCAATGATGATTCGCGAAGCGATTGAAATTCAAAAATATCCTAATTTTAATAGGGAAGATGGCTGAGTGCTACCATCTGCTAAGGACCCTATAATTATAAAATTAAATTCAAACCCAAGCATACTACTGCAGTAATTTTACCAACTTTAATACTACCTACTGCATCTATTCTATTATGTTCTTTCTATGACATCAGGTAGTCAAACCCTCAGTCCTCCCGTTGCCATGGATGCTGTAAAGTGCCCAAAACATCGGAAATTAAAAAGTTAAATATAACGCAAAAAATCCTTAAAATTTGTTTTATTCTTATAAATTTTATTCACAGTGAACGTGGGAAGCACTAAACTCATGAACGGGAGTAGAAATATGTTCGCCTTGTTGTGGCGGTGAAAGAGAATCTGCCACCTCATACCGTCCCATCGTAAGAGGCGACATAGGAAAATAAATAGGAGATGGGCAGCATAATATCTTCCTGACAACAGATCAAAATAATAATAGCTGCGGTGGCCAACCCTCCTACCAAGCGTGGCAACTATAGCAAATATCCAGCCACTTGACAATTTATGGGGGAGGCCTACGTTAATTTCAGTGGACATTTGATAGGCTGACGATAATGAGTTCTACTCATCTTTGTAACCGTTAAAATTTACGGTAGAAAAGAACATACCCGAAAATATGAATGAAATAAAAACTGCATATATTGCCCCATGAAAAGTAAAAAAGTAGCAGCTTAGGTACATACAAGTTACATCAATCAACAGATTCATCCTGGAGGGAATCGTGCACGTTTTGCTCCCGTGCCATGATGAAATCTCATGGCGAACTACACGGCCCTCGTATTTGTTTAAATACAATTCATAAAAACTGAAACTAAGCTTTTGCATGATTGTTGACCACATCTACCTACCTAGTAATTACACATCCAACGATGCCAAGAACGAATTTTCAATTATTTACATCGTATATTCAGTAGCATTCTATTATTTAATTTTATCATGACTAACCATATTAGTTTATTTAGAAGTAAGTAGATGGCGCTATTGTTAAAGCCAAAACTATACTATCTAGTAGATAATATCAGCGATAGAAGCGAACAATATAAAAATCTCTTAGAGTGTTTATAAGCAAGCTATTATAAATACTCTAAGAAAAACCTTATCAATTTTCATATTTTTGATATAAGTCATTTTTAATTGGCCAAATTAAGAGTACCCTTAACCGACGAGCGTGTATGCGTAGGTATATGGATGTGGAGGAGTTGAGAGAGGTGTGTCAGGATCGTGCCAAATGTAAGTCCATAGTCTCTGCCTACCCCTCTGGGTGACAGGCTTGAGTGTTTATGTTATGTTATGTCATTTTTATCTATTGAAATTATTACACTTTTAAAATAAAATAACAACAATATTAAAAAACTAAACGTTAGAATTTTTAAATAATTTTTAAAATCTAATTATTTAAATTTTTGTAAGTTATTTATATTATTTAATTTATAACTATGTAACTGAAGACAAAATATACTACTTTTTCTATTTGATGACAGGTGGCGCTGTTTTGATAACTAAATCAGTGTTGTTTCAAATTATTTTACCAAGGCTATAACTATATTTTAATCTTTATTTATAAATATGGTATTTATTTGAAAAACACCTGTCATACCGCCTATAACTAAGATATAATAGAAAATTAACGTCTAATGTAAGGAAAATACTTAACCTTCTTTTTTAGAAGTTCCATAATCGGGTAAAAAGTAGCCTATACGTTGCCCCGGGTTACTAACTACCTACATACAAAATTTCATGTAAATCGGTCTAGTAGTTTTTGCGTGAATCCGGAATACACAGACAGACAGACAAACAGACAGACAGACAGACAGAAAGACAGACAGACAGACAGACAGACAGACAGAAAGACAGACAGACAGACAGACAGACAAAAATTCTAAAAACCACTAATTTGGCTTCAGGAGCCTTTAATTAGTCCCCTGGACTTGTTTTTCAAAAATATATTAGAATTACAGACACGACTTTTCTACAGATTTATTATACTCGTATGTATAGATAACTTGAAGCATCCAAAGGCGTTTAGGAGAAATATGAGCAAAGGACACACCCGCATATGTCATAACAGGACGTATGCAGGTTTTGTAGATGTGCAAGGAGTAAGTGTTCTGTGGGCTGGGCTTTATAGTCGACTTGTCAAGATGTAGCGTGACCGTGACCCGTTCATATTAAATCGGGCTTATTATTTTTATGTCTCACTAACACGTGCGCAAACCTAATATTTATTCATTAGTGTTTAATCTTTTAATTAAGTTTTGCAATAAACGTATATAGAAAAACGTATTATTATAAAAAAAGTCCAACGATTTTTTTTTATCGTTGCCGTCCATTAGTCATTAGTATATAAATATGTAGTAAGTATGTAGGTACCTATTTTATTATAATATCTCGATAACGACTTGATGAAAGGACTTATTTTTTTGCTATCTTCTAAATCGTGCAGAGAGTTAGCTCCTTCCCAAAATTATCTCAGTATTCCTTCTCGTTTTTAATAAAATAATTATGTACTGCTAAAACCGGCAGTTTTACACGTAAACAAGCACATTATCTCAAATAGTATAGTAATCAGTTCAGTGTTGCTAGTGGACCAAAGAGTACCTATTTCCCTTTCGGATTATTTTTCTTTTATAATTCTTCATTTATGCTTAGATTGAGTGACTATTATGTAAATAAAAACGTGGTGAATTATTTACTTATTTGCGATTTACAATTTTAGTCATGTAATGATGATTAAATGTAATTCTTATCTAACAAAAAGGTTACACACATTAAAAAAAAAAACTATAATAAAAAAAAAAACTAACACTAAAAATTTTAATTGTCATTAAATTAAAAACATTACATCCCTTTTTATATCAGTCTATGGATATTATATTATATTAACTGTTATACTACTGTCATATAAAAAAAATAGTCTTGTCTAGTGAAGATCACTCCCGATTACGATGAATAAATCGGGAAGCGCTAATAGATCTTCTATGGACACCATTTCATCATTAATCCATTAGCGAGAAAGAATGTTGTTTTTATAACCCGGTATGACAAGTGGTTATTAACTATTGGTTAGGCTGAGTTTATGAATCCACAGTCCATTCGAAATAAAAAAAAAACATGTTCGAGATTGGACCTTGGCGGAGATTTTACATTTAGTTTTTTAACATCATTTGTGTCTTATCTTATCTTAATAATGACAGTATTCTTTAAAACATCTAAATATTTGTATACTTAATTTAAAATTACATGATATTAGAGGAATTGGATTCAGAAAATTTGAATTTTTTATCATACCATAAAATAACGAGCTAAAAAGAGCCTTGGTAACTCACAGACTTTACGTCTATTCAAACAAATAAAAGTGAGATGTCTGTCTGTAATGTCAAAAAACAGCTTTTTACTAAATGCATATGAAAGCAATGATATTATAAGTACTTATAATATCATTGTATGAAAGTATGTACGGTATGGCCCGAGGCAAGTGTGACAGTGGGGGTGGGGCAAGTGTAACAAATGCAAATTATACGGCATAAACACGTTTTTTTGGTTAAATTCCATCTATTGAACAACGCAGGAACTTTTACGCTATTGACGTATTGATGTGTGGAAAAACTGACTGTTACACAAAAATGGACGTTCAAATCGTCTATAGATCTTAATTTTATTTTGACATTAGTATCATCTCTTCAATTTTGTGGAAAACCACAAATAATAATAAAGTAACTACAAAAAGAAGCGTACTGTCACACTTGTCTCATTGATGGGGTAAGTCTGACAGTCTTCCATCTCAATTAGTTTGAATTACCTTAAATTACAAAATGCTACTTGTAGATACTAAAATGTTTGATCAAACACACAAGCAAGATGTTATGAAACTGAATTCTCTATGTTAAATTCTTACAGAGTAGAAGTATTTAAATGTCCATTATAGTTTTAATTAATTTATGTCACACTTGCCTCGGGTGGCCATACTTATAACAATTTTTTTTAAATTTTTGTCTCTCTGTCTGTCAGTTTGTTCCGGCTAATCTCCGAAATGGCTGGACCGATTTTGACGGGACTTTCACTGGCAGATAGCTGATGTTATAAGGAGTAACTTAGGTTTTAATCTTAAATTTTATTTTCAGAAAGGAATTAGGGTTACGCGCAAAAAAAAAACATTAAAACCCATGAAATCCATCGTAATAAATCTCACGCGGACGAAATCGCTGGGAACAGCTAGTCTTCAAATAAAACCAGTGAATTTTGTAACTAAACTATAACAGTACTGCGTAGCCACAAGAGTAAGAGCACAGATTATCCATCGTAGATATTTGTATCGTAGGTATTGTCGTGTTTATAAACACTATAATGCTCTCCCAGGAATATAAAGGAACTAAAACTAATAATAGCATTAGCAATAATAAACATTAAGAAAACATTTCAGTTACATAGTAAAACATGTTTTGTCACAGACTAGCAATCCGCCCCGGCTTCGCACGGGTGATTTTGAACAGTGCCACCTACTGGGTCCAAATGTAAGTCTAAACCATCTTGGGACCAGTCGTAAGTCTAAGCCATCTTGGGAAATATCGGTCGAGCTGTTTGTTTTGAGTTTTAGCGAGACTAACGGACAGCAATTAATTTTAAATATAGAGATTATCCATCGTAGATATTATTTTGTTGTGTTCATGTGAAAGACATATTACTATAAATTAGAGATGGGCCGAATATTCGTTTCATATTCGGTATTCGGCATATTCGGCACCTTTACGGAATATTCGTATTCGGCCGAATATTCGGATAAATCACCGAACATTCGTTAAAGTGGTATTCAAAGTGTCCACTGTATTGAAATGTACGAACATATTTGTCCACATGTCAGATGTAGTGATAGACATTTGGCCAGACATTTGGACATTTGGCATTTTGAGCTATCTAGCTCACCTTGAACAGTGCTTTTCAATTTTTCATACAGTTGTGGAATCACTGTTTCACCTATATATTTTCGGCTCGGTATTTGGTATTTGGGCTTTACCAACTGCATGAGCCGATTAAAGCCTTTATCTTCGACTAAAGAAATTGGCTGGTTATCTATTGCTATCATTTCAGCAATTGAATTCGTAATTGGAAGTGATCTGGGGTCGTCGATTCGCCATTTGGAAATAATTTAAAATTTTAAACTTTTGAACAACCGACTTCAGTATAAATTATTAAGGATAACTCAAAAACTATTGGTCAGATCTTGATCAAATTTATACGAGAGCACCAGCTTTCAAATAAAAAAAGAAATCGGTTCACCTAGAAAAAAGTTATGAGGTAACGCACATAAAAAAAGAACATACAGTCGAATTGAATACCTCCTCCTTTTTGAAGTCAGTAGATAAATTAATCTTCTAGTGTAGTTTGAGTGGTTGGACAGGTTTTAGTATTTGTAGATTGAGCACCTCTGGTAGAGGGTTGGGTGAACTGTGCAACTTCAGATTCATGCTGTGTCGTTTCAATATTTTGTATATTTGAGCCTATTTGATGCACAGGTTTTTCCTGACCAGAAAATTCCGCAGTGTGTTTCAATTTTAAATGATTGCTCAAAGCCGAGGATGAAACTTTCTTACCGCTGCCATCCCGCAAAAGTATTTTTTCGCAAATCGTACGTTTCACTTTACTTTGGTCGTCAGTTTCTCTAAAATAAATCCAATTAGTAGATCTCCTCCTGCCACTCATTTTTTTTAAGAATAAAATTTTCACTAAGAATAACACAACGAAAACACTTTTTTTCTCACAAAAACAGTCAAAACATAAGCATGTGCCGGCAATTAGCTCAGTACAAGATGATGCAATAACATGTCAGGTGTGGCGGGGGAGCGAGGGGCAGGATAAACTAGTTTCGACATGAATTGTTTAGGTACCGAGGTGATCCTGCCGAATATTCGGTTCGGTATAAGTTTTACCGAACTTTCGGCCGAATATTCGTATTCGATGATATCCATATTCGGCCCATCTTTACTATAAATGCCATACTTATTATATTCCTTATACAACGTATTATGTGAGCAACTAGAGTTCGTTCACCGATGGTTTACGTTTTCAGCGTCGAAAATAAACATCGTGAAAAAACCTAGCAAGCAAAAGCGTGTGCTATAGCAAAGAGAACACTTTCAGAAACACTAATTAGTGTTTCATATAGACATGTGTCATTCATTCATTTTCAGTGACCCGATCATCCAAGAATTGATTCGTCTTACGAATCGGGTCATTCGGGTCGATCATTCAAAGTGATCATTTCGAGTTTCAGTACTCTGTGATCTGTGAGACCCGCTCGATAATGTTGGTCGTTGGACGTTACTAGGTATACTCTTTGATGTAGGTCCTATCAATCGTTTGATGCGGAACGTTCAAAAAATGTAATTGCAATCATCAATACTTTTATGCGACTCGGGTCAAATTAACGAATCATTTACTATTGACATATGTCTAGTTTCATACAAGTCCTATAATAATGATGTAAACGTTTACTACGTACTTATTAAGTTACTTACATTAATAAAACGCACACGACGCACTGGAAGGTGCGAAGTCTCTTCTGATAGCTCCTGGAGAGACTGGACTCGAACACGTAGGTGGGCTGCACTAGCGGCGTGCGCTCCGTGCTGGTGGGCGTGCGCTGCATCTTCACAGTTGGTTCTTCTGGTGGCAAAGATATAAAAGTACATTTAAAAATTTCAATGTTCTCCAGATCGAATTTCGGTCACGGCGGGCAGTCTCAACGGAGACTAGCCATCTGCGCAAGACAAGATTATAGTGTACAAGTGTATGCACAAGCACAGGTGCACTCTCTATTCCTTCACGTTAATCCGACACGATCGGAGAGAGATCAGGCGCAGAACTAACGTCTTTACGTGCTTTTCGAGGCACGGGGGCGAAACATCGTTAACTTCCTGACTCCAGGCTGCTACTGAGAATTTAACATAACATATAAACACTCACGCTTGTCACCCTGAGGGGTAGGTAGTCAGAGACTACGGACTTCCATTTGGCACGATCCTGACACACCTCTCTCGCCTCCTTTACCTACTCATACATGCTACGGGATATAGTCGCTCGGGGGATGAGTCGCTCGCATCCTTAGGCTCGACCACCTAACCCTAGGCCCACCCTACACGTGTCTGCCGGGTGGTGCTAAACGAGCGACAAAGCCGAAAGAACTGAGTCGGCCCCTCGCCGTGTAGTAGCGGCGTCAAATCTACCACCCCCTAGTTCGCACCATGCGGCAGGAAAATACTGAGAATTTCCTGACAGAAAAACTCAATAACCGAGCCCGACCTGGACCTCATAATCAGCAATCTCGTTCACGACTACTAGACCAAGGAGGCAGTAAAAGTAGTTTTTATAGGATAAGGGTGACAAACGAGCACATAGTCCACCTGATGGTAAGCGGTTGCTGTGGCTCATAGACATCTACATCTATCCTCGATTACGAAGGACCCGTGAGGACCAAGATTGAATGCCTCTTCGGTATTCTGCGAGAGCGTGGTCCTTCCCCGATCGAGCCGACCTATTCGTGCTACAACTATACTATAAGCTGCTATAAGCTGCAGCTTGGCTCTACCACGTATAAAATAATAAAATAACTCTTTTATTCCATTTCATTTAAGGTGAGGGTCTTTCAATTTCTTTCTAGACAGATAATGTTCTTTAAAATACAGTCAAGTTAATGTCATTAATTTGTTTTTTATATGTTTTAACCATGTTTTAGCATATGTAAGCTTATTAAATGTAAACGTTTATTAAGAAACAGACTGACTCCCCGTGGCCGTGGGACACGGTAGATAGCTCAGTTGGTTAGAGCATTGGCACGGATCGCTTAGGTCGTGGATTCAAACCCCACCCGGTGTCTGTTGATTTTTTGAAATTCTCATTAAATGTTTAGACATTTATTAATTTGGTTGGTCTTTACTATGGCTATGTTAATTCAAGCTCAAAATGTACCTACTCTGTTAAGTTGTTCTAAGATGTAAAGTAACGTTTAATAAATAGCAATAGGCTAATAGGTAATTGCGAGACTTGCGAGACTCTTGCTGCAAGACCAAGACCAATACCAAGACTGGGAGCGCAATACCAAGACCAAGACCAAGACTGGCTAAGTCTCGTCTTGTTCTTGCATTTGGGCAACACTAGATGCAGAGGCCGTTTATTGAACTTTAGCTAAGAATATATTATGATCATAGGGACTGTAGGATAAACTGAACGATGGTGTGGCAAAGTTCTTACACGACTTTTCCAACTGAGTACGGCTACTTCTGTGCGTCTGTCCTATTGGATTATGCATCATAACTTTTAAAATTTTGGATCGGAGAACGAAGGTTTATACATATTTTATAAGAGAAAATATTACAAGTAAATATTTTTTATGTAATTTTCGAGTAGAGGTAGCGTAAGAGATTCCACTACTCCATATCATCCCATAGAAACGAGTTATTCCATCTTAGTCTTGAGGGGTTACAACGCATCAGCATTAGATGTCTACGGGCTACAGCGTCCACTTATAATCAGGTGGACTGTGTGCTCGTTTGTCACCCTTATTCTATTCTATATCCCGTGGGTGTTGAAAGAGGCGACAGGGGTAAATGAAACAGAAGATGCTTATCTTCTGCAGCACCATCCTGACTGTAACTCAAAAAAAAAAACTGCAATTGACAACCCGCCTGCCAAGTGTGCAACTATACCAAAAATCCTCCTATGAGACGATCTACATATAAGGAATCTATGTTTAACAGTGGACTTTTGATGTAATGTATGATATTGTGGTAAATTAAAAAGTGACTTTCAGTTGAATAAAAAAAAATCTGTTTCTATTATGTAATGATGACGATGATGAAGATGATGCTGTGAGAGCGTGATCCTTTTCCATTCGAGCCGACTGTGCTTAAATATGGCTGCGGTATGGTTTTAACACGTACAACATTTATAAAAATAAACATATCCATTACAGGCCTAATAGTGAAAAGGTTATTGTTCTAAAGTAAGAACTTCCAAACTTCACGGTGTAGTTTGTTTTATGGTAGTCGACACCTATTAAAAAGTACTGCTTGTATACGTCCTACTGTTTATTAGAAAAACGTCAAGTATAGCTAGTATAAAAGGCTTCATGAGCCTCATATAAAGGAGAAGAGACCTATACTGTCTATATATAATAATGTCCTCCAGGTACACTCTCTATTCCATCACTCTCATAGTACGATTCCGATACGACCGGAGAGAGATCAGGCGCAGGACCAACGGCTTTACGTGCTTTCCGAGGCACGGTAGTGAATCACTGTCTACTTCCTGACTCCGGACTGCTACTGAGAATTTCTGGACAGAAAAACCCAATAACTTTTGGCCCGACCTGGGATTCGAATCCGGGACGAGGACGGGACTAGACCAATGAGGTAGTCAGGCAGTTTTGTGCCTACATAATATATAGGCCTCCTGAAAGGTTTATGTAGCGATTATTTTAAATTTTAATCCTTAGCCATACAGGTTTCCTCACAATGTTTTCCTTCACTGTCGAGCACGTGGTTGCTAACCCTGATTATTACTCTTTAGACAACTTAGAAAATGAGGTTCACAATTCGACTGAATGTTTTTGTCGTCATGAATTATTGTGAACCAATTTGATAATTCTTTTTTAGGGTTCCGTACCCGCAGGGTAACCAACGGGACCCTATTACTAAGCCCCTGCTGTTCGTCCGTCTGTCTGTCAGCGGGCTGTTTCTCATGATCCGTAAATGGAAGACAGTTCAAATTTTCACAGAATGTGTATTTCTGTTGCTGCTATAGCAACAAATAATAAAAATAAAAAATAAATTTAAAATTAAACTGGGCTCCCCTACCAGAAACGTAATTTTTACCTACATAGTATTAAATGTTGTACGATGGTACGGAACCCTTCATGGGTGAGTCCGATTTGCACTTTGGCCGGAGTTTTTTATTAAACAGGTATATTTCAGGAGAGGTTCCATATAAATTTGGAGGAAAATTCGATCCTAGCGGTGGCAAAATAGGGAATGAAGTTTTTAATGTAACCACTTAGACGACATTTAAGATTGCGATAATTCTTAAAAAATCTCAAATCTAAGAGTAATGTATATTTAAAACTATTATTCTGTGAAAGCGAAAACATGGTTATTTCCCGGTTGAGCCGACCCATTCGTACTGCAGCCATAATACAGCTGTACTCTATACTACTAACAAAATGATTAAATGACTTTTTATATTTCTATTCCTCACATTGTTGCTCCATCGGCGGTGGAGCCCTGGTGACCTATAATACAGTTTTTTATACCTACATCAGGCACCAGTCTCTCACAAGTTAGGTACCAGTCTGGCACTTTGTAATACTTAGCATTAAGATTAGCTATTGTGAAAAGAGAATAAATGGAATCATTCATTCATTTATTCATTCCCGATTCGTTCTCCGTTGCTCTTCGGTTTATCAGAAGTAAGTTAAGTTTTTTACGTGGTAGAGCCATAGCCTATATTAGTAGTATAGTTGTAGCACGAATGGGTCGGTTCGACCGGGGAAGGACCACACTCTCACAGAATACCAACGTAAAATAGCAGCTCAACGCTGCTGTGTTTCGTATGGTGAGTGTAGAGTACCGGAGACCCATTTTACTGGAAACGAGGCATTCCATCTTAGTCCTCACGGGTGACAACGCATCTGCATTTTGATTCGTAATCGAGGATAGATGTTGATGTCTAATATCATTTTTATTCAACAAGAATATTTATTGAAAGTTAAATAACTTTCAATAAATATTCTTTACCACAAACTATATTATTATTATATATTATTAACAAAAAAAACTAGGTCCTGGGAAGAACCAGCAAGAAACCCAGCGGTACTTTTTTTTAAAATAATTATGTTTTTTTTAATGTTTTGTTTTTTTTTTAATTAATTTACAATTTATGGTACGTGAGGGTAATATGGTCACCTTAAGCTTTGCCGCCCTATACAACCAAAACTAGGAGGAGGACAGAGACAAAAACACAAAGTCGTATCCTATATACGTATTATTAAGAAAACAAAAGACAAACAAGTTTGGCAATAATTAGGAATACTTCGAAAAATTAACTTAAAAAAACAGTAAATTACCATATACGAGTTTACTGTTGACTGTCAAAATGGCGTCGATAAAGCAGCGCCCTTTTGACCTTTTGTTATTTGATTGCCATTTATGCAAACAAGGCGGCAGTTTTTGAGTTATAAAAAATTGACCATATTAAAGGGATGACCATATTAACCCTCACGTAAGCTAATATTTGATACATAAGTATGAAAATATTTAGAAACAGCATGGTTGCGATCACCTTATTCCCAGGGGTTATTATCAATCATGTACTCTTTACTAGTATAATAGCCCATAGTAATAATTTAAAATTTAAACTTTTTGATAGATAGGTCCTGCATATTTTCTGGGACTTTGTTGTAAAAGTGTTGAGCGCTGCGGGCCGCGGGTTCTAATCCAGCAAGAAACAACTATTTAGATGTTTGTCCATGTTTTCCTTCACCGTCAAGCACGTGGAAAATTGTTTTTAATTTAATTTATATAAAAAAATATAACAAACAAGTAATTTGTATTTGTATAAATGTATATCGTTCCAGTTTGAATCTTATTCCCTATGTAAAGTCTATTAAAGTCCACTGTTAAACATAAGTCTCCCCTTAGATGGCTTCATAGGGGATACTTGGCATAGTTGCCACGCTTGGCAAGCAGGTTGGCAACCGCAGGTTTTCATTTTTATTCGTTATAAGGAAGTTGCTGCTGCCCATCTCCTGATTTGTTTTTTTCCGTTGCCTCTTACGACGTCATATAACATACGATATGTATGTTTTGTAGAGTTCAATTTAGCACTATATCAATTACATTTTTATTTTTTTAAAACTTCTTTTTCTCTTATAAGTGGTGGTGCGGTGTTGTTATATTAAACTATCCTAAAAATATTAATAAAAAAATACGTCGTAAAAATACTTACGTTTTAACTAACAATTTAATTTTCTTTAATGATTAAATTTCTTGTACCATAATTATTAATAAATTAACTATAGATTAACACTGTACATATAATATTACAAGTTTAATTTTTTAATTGTTCTATTTAAATTTTAATAATGTTCTTTCAACACTGAACCAATCGAGTGTAGCACGTGCCTAGTAACACAACTAGTGGCCAACCGGCAAACTCGCGCGTCACTTAACAACTAAGATTATTCTACTCTTACTCTATGAACTAAGGTTCCATTTACAGTATATTAAAATGTACTCTGTAAACTCAGGTCCAAGCCAAAGCCACAGATTATCTAATAGATAAGCACAATTATTTATTGCAACCCCAAAGGCATAAGTAGAGAAATCATGTTTGAGTAATTAAAAATATTTCAAATGTATGTGAAGTCCGTTAACAGCGGCAGCACGACTGCTTGTGACAGTATTTTTTATTAATTGGGTGTTACGGTATTTGCCCTTATGTGATTAAATCGGAGGTAGGTTACAAGTTAATACCATAATACGTTTGTCAGAGACATGGAGGTAATCACAGCAATGAGGCATAGCTAACCAACATTTTTTTCCACGAATATTGGCCTGTTTGAGATTTGAAACAAATACCTCCTCTGACTAATGTGTTTTTTTATACAAAAAAGGCTGACAAATGAACCCACAGTCTATCCAATGGTATGTGGATGCTCTGGTCCAGAGATAACTACATCTCTCTTTGATTAAATCGTAGTCGTCGTCACGCCTGAGGACTGAGATAAAATTGATTGACCAATAAAAAGGGTCCCGGATATCGTCACTCACTATACGAAAACAGCAGCATTATGGTGTATTTTAGGCTGATGTTCTGTGAGAGCGTGGCTGTTACCCAGTCGAGCCGACTCATTCCAGCTGCAGACATAATACAACTCTACCATTTCGTGAATTTACGTAATATATGAAAACCTCCCAAAACAGTTTGAATTTTGACTTTTCACGTCCTCAGTGGAGAAGATAACTCTTTTCTGATTGGAAGTTGTTCTGGGTATAGATCTAGTTCCACAATTTTACACTGGTACTACGTGAGAGCAGAGGCAGATTAAAAATCGACAGCGCCCTAGGCTACCGCATCGGCGCCCCTCTAGCGGCCGTGTAAGTCGTGTCCGTAATTCTAATATACTCCTGAAAAAACAAGTTCAGGGGACTAAATAAAGGGTACTGAAGCGAAATTAGTGGTTGCTGTCTGTCTGTCTGTGTATTACCGAATCTTGCAAAAACTACGGGACCGATTTCCATTAAATTTTATATGTAGGTAGTGACATCGTTTGGTTTCTAATTACTAGGTAGATATGGTCAACAATCGTACAATAGCTTTGTTTCAGTTTTTATGAATTTTATTTAAACAAATACGAGAGCCGTGTAGCTCGCCGTGTGGTTTCATCATGGCACGGGAGCAAACCGTGTACGAGTCCTTTGAGGACAAATGGATCTGTTATGGGAAATTTTAAGTGCTGACTTACCACGTATCCGGTGAAGTGGTGAAGAATAACTTCGTGGGCAAACCTAAATGCCTGAGTAGTTAAAAAAGTCGCGAAAATGTGAAAATCGTTAATACGCATTGAAGCATAGTGACACACTCTTTTCTGCCCATAAAACACTATAGGTAATGAGGATCCCTGTGCACAGTAGTGAGACGTATGTAAGCTGCTATATGTTTTTATACCTTTAACGAGACTTATAAATCAGTTTGTCATTTAAGATTTTTGTGTTTTTATATTATCAGACAAATCAAGATTTTTGTGACAGTCCTGGTTTCATAGCTCCCACGAGATATTAAAACGTTGTCAGGCTGTTGCCAAAAAATACTTTAAATATCAAAGATAGCAGATTTTACTTAAACAAAGGTTTATTTTAATTTACTTGTCAAAGGCGGTAGTCAAACTGATCCAAACGAAAATTTCATAGTACATAAGCATTATTATATATTTTTACATATATGTTAATTGCAATTTGAAGTGTCGATTTACCACGTTCTCGGCGGTGAAAGAATTGCATAGTTGCATGCAGGTTGCATATCTGAGAAGTTCCCCACTGCAACTTTTTTAGTTTTAATGGGGCAATTATGTTTATATTTTATTTTATTCATATTTTCGGAGATGTTACTTTTTGTTTTCACACTACCGTAAATATTAACGGTAGCAAAGATTCGAAAGAATAGAACTCACCATCGTTATCATTACAACATACCAAAAGTCCACTGGACTGAACATAGGTCTCCCACATAAATTGTCAAATAGGCTGGATATTTGCTATAGTTGCCACGCTTGGCAGGCGGGTTGGCAACCGCAGCCTTTATTATTTTTAAATTTTTCTGCTTCCGATCATGAGTGTAGTTCTACCCACGTTCACTGCGAATAGAACTTCATTTGCAATAAAAGTAATCTTAAGGATTTTATCGTGTTTAATTTTAACTTTTTTTTAAAGAACCCATGGAGAGGGGGTTGCTGAGGTGTTTGACGTCCTGATGTCATAGTTTACGAATACTACAATCAACTTTTAACTATGGTCCGATCTACGCAGGACAAGCTTACAGTATCTTGAAGTCTTGCAGTAGTGTGCTTGGTTTTGGGTTTGGATCCCAAGTAGATGGTAGCACCCAGTCATCTTCTCTATTGAGTTAGGATGTTTTCAATTTCAATAGCATCGTGAATCATCCTTGGTACCTAGGTATCGGTGTTCTATTGCGAGGATTTGTTGTCTATCAGATCTGATATAATGGTTGGTACGATACTGAACATGTTGACATACTTCAGACTTTCCGGAGAGTCGGTGCTTCACATCAGCAATATTATGTTCTTTTACGCAAATTTTTATGGAACTTTCTTCCAAAGATGTGTTTTGTACAACTCGCTTAAATAAAAGTTAAAATGTAACGTGATTTATTAAAATTTGTTTTATTACATGAGTAGTATTCATCATTATAGAACTGCATTTTTGAAATTTTGAAGTCTACTCGTAGAAAATATATCATAATCTTTTTTATGGTGCCAATTAACATTAAATGGGAGCAATGATATGAATCAAATATCGCATATAAGACTATGAAATCATCATTATTTTGTTAAAACTAAATTAACTTTAATTATGAATCAATGTAAAGAGTAAATAATAATAATAAATTTTGATTCCAAGGCAATTTATCTTATGGATACATCGGAAGACACGTCCAATATAAAAAAAATGTAGATGTTTCTAGACATATGATATTAATGCAATTCTGAAAAACTTATTTATTCACGTGTTCCTGTAGCATATTATATATATATGCCAAATATCAATCATCTAGGTCCAATAGTCTTTGGGATTTCAAGAAAATTCTTTGACAAACTGACATAGAGACACTGACACCGAAGAGACTTTAAAGTGATCGAATTTTGCTAAATTTGGCACGGAATAGCCATTTTTATACGTCCATGGGAATAGCATTTAATGATGTTTCTAAATTGAAGACCACGCGAGCGAAGCCGCGGGTAAAAAGCTAGTATATTATAAATTATAACTACCCATTTTGCAAATAAACTATATTATAATTTATAATACAGTTTATAGTTGCAAAATAATTAGGACACGAGTACCCTCAACAGGTGGGCGTGAATGAAAAATGCGATAAAGGAGTAATCAAAAGACAATTTTTTTCGTTTTAATACTTCTGCGCGCCCCTTTTTAACCTTGCGCCCCTAGGCACGTGCCTTAATTCGCCACTGTGTGAGAGTATTGTCGTTCTTTGGAGGAGTATTTTAGCTGCAGAACACATAGCTATGGCACGACTTGTGCTATACTATAACCACAGTATAATAAAAACATATATATATGGATTTATTAGCACTATGCTATAACATAGCTATAGCTTGTCTCTACCACATGTAACATCATATTTAGAAGTTAACCTTGATCGAAGCTGGTCGGGTAAATATAATAAACATATTGCTCAATATGGTATTATTATTTCAGAATGTTACGTAAGATTAGCGCGTTACTTCAAGTTTTTAAATGATTTGTAAATTATTTAAATGAATTTAAACGACAATAAACCGCATAATATGTAAATCAAGTCATTCATAAATTTTTAATTGACTATCATTAATTAAATTAGTTTAAATGATAGTTCGGGTAATAGTGATAGAATTCGATAACAAATTATTAAAAAAATTAAACGTAATCTTTATTATCTATATTTTTTACTTTCACTCATATTTTTAACTTCTCTAAACAACATGCTGATATTTTTTAAATAAACAATACAATACAATACTGTTTTTGTGCACCAAGGAAAGATTAAAATAACAAAAATAAACAAATATTGAGTGAAAAATAAAAGGCTTTACTACATAACAATGTCTTTCAGACAACCCAGATTTTTTTTTAACCTGACCTATATGCGGTACATCATGGGTACATCCCGCTAATTAACGAAACAGCGCTGACAACTGGCTAATAGCGGAACTAATAATTCAAAACCAAATCCCTCTCTAGAAGTGGGAGCTCTAATCTATGCGAACTCTATACTTTTACATTTTTTTAAAGGTCCCAGCCAAGCCATGACTTTATCCTGTACCGTGGGGGCAGTTTGCATACATAAATTTCACAAGGACCAACATCCAGACCCGGAACAATTATTTTTAGGCCATACAAATACTTGTTACGTGCAAAATTCGAACCCGCGGCCTTTAGCGTGGCAACAAAAGTTAAGAGCTTTAAGTGTGCCGTGTAGTGGAGAATCCACTACTTCATTTATAATCTAGTGGGTGTCGTGAGAGGGAAACTGAAACAGGAGACAGATTTATACGTGGTAGAGCCACGCTGCAGCTATATTGTCGTAGCACGAATGGGTCGGCTCGACCGGGACCACGCGCTCGTATAGTGAGTGTAGAGAACCGGAGACCCTTCTTACTGGATACGAGGCATTCCATCTCACTCCTCAGGGGTGACAACGCATCTGCATTTTGATTCTCAATTGAGAATAAATGCAGATGTGCATGGACCACAGCATATTCTTACCATCAGGTGGACTCTGTGCTCGTTTGTTACTCTTATTCTATAAAAAAATGGAGATGGACAGCAGTATCTTCTTGATAAGAACAACATAATTATTATATTTTGCTTAAGACATATTTTGGTCCATTAATATTAAATATTATGTTAATAACTTGACTACAGCGTCATCTATCGGATGTTAGAATACATTTAAACCATCGTCTCGACAAAACAAATCTATTGTGTAAATATGATCTCAATCGGTCAAGTCGTTCAAAAGTTACACGGCTACAAATTGAAATTAATTTTATTTTTATGAATACTTTAACACGCACCAACCACTATACGTAGGCCAGTCATAAAGTTTTGCAAAACTAAAAAATATCTAGTGATTAAAGATTTTATTACTATCATTAATAAATAATAATGTAATTTAATGAATTTTTGCAAAATAAAGAATTGGGCGTTAAAATTGCAAAAATTAATTAAATTACAGATGTTAAAAATTAATCCTATTTTCGAAACTCATTTGTAGTACACCTCGGAAACCTCTTTTACGGCCTACTCAAACGCTGTTGGTCTTCCGGCGATGAAAACTGTATACTATACAGCAGATTTTTCCTTTTAGGGAAAAAAGAAACTACACAGTACTGAGGCTGTAATGAGGGCGACTCAAAGTTAAACCTGTGTGCTCTCCAGGAAGTCACTTGTTGCGCACAACAATGACACTTCTGGTAAGCATAAGATAGTGTTTGGCATTGATGCTACTTCGATTTCGTAAAGGAATTGACAAAAGACCGCGTCAAAGTGAAAAAAACTAGAGATCGAAATCCCTCCCTGCGCTTGTCGATCACTTTGGTAGGTTCATTTTAAATCAGCCAAACCGTCGATTAATGCTTCGTTTCTGGAGCGTATTCATATCATCATTACTCGTACATTTACAAGTTCACTGCTGAACTTAGTCCCTTAAGGAATGCCGCAAAGTACGGTCCTGGGCCACCTGCATTCATCCGTTCATCGACCTCCCGCATGTCGTCACTCCATCTAGTGAAGGGCCGCCTTACACTTTGCTTACTGGTACGAGGTTGTCACCCAAGAACCCTTATTTCCCGTCGGTTGTCGGTTCTTTGAGCTATATGGCCGATCCTTTGCCACTTCAGCCTAATAATCCGTTGGGCTAAGTCGGTTACTCGTATTCAATTTACATACTTAAGGTCGACCGTGAAGTTTGTTTTACCAATGGTGCTCAGTGAGTCTTTATATATAAATGCCATTTGAATTCTATTAAACGATTCATCCGGTTTTAGACGATATTAATTAGTAATTAAATATCATCGCGCGACAATGTTCCAGACCCAATGCATATCCATTATTCAACGAAATACGATATTTCAATTTAATTCGTAAAAAATATGGTAGGAAATTTATATTTTCAAAATAAATGATAACTGGCTAGTGTCTCGTACAAAAAAAAATACGCAAATCTTTCTGCGTGGCCTGTCGTATGTATTATAAAAATATTTTGAATAATGTAAACAGAAAAAAATTACTTCAATACACTTCAGCAGGGCTAGCATGGGCAGGAGACAATTTTATCCCCGGGGAAAGGAGAAAATGTTTATCCCCTCGCTTAGTTTTATCAACCCTTAGAGCATGGGCACACCGGTGGATATAATATCCGCAGTAGATAAAATGGGAGATAGACTTAGACAGATTTTTCTGTATGAATATAAACTTCAACCCACGTCCAATGAACTAGGATAAAATTGTCCCTTTCAAATGTCAAAAAAGCATAATTTTTTATCTTTCATTTGGCTCCATGCTACGGACGGGGGATATATGTCTACTCGTTATGTCAAACGGGGATATACTTCTCCCAGTTTGACATAACAAGATAATTTTATCTCTTGTCAGTGGATATAATCGGGGGATAAAATTTTTGTCCCCCGTCCATGCTAGCCGGGCAGTATGATCTACTTTATATATAATTGTCTACACCTAGTAATACACCTAATTTTTTTCTTAAAATTATGTTTGTAAATTTATAACCTTAAATTAACAGTAAATATACTTAGCGCCACCATACTAATGCCAAGTACTGTGGTACTCAGTGCCACTCAGTACCACTGAATCAAAATCGTATTTCTGGTTTCGGCGGCTATTAGAAACCTACCGTATAATTTTCTTGTAAGGATTCCTCAGCTAAGTCACGTAGGTAGCTTGTACGTTCAATAACTTTACAGATTAAAGATTAAGTGAGTAACTGATAGGTTTAGTGTATAGCGTAAGCTTTTTTTAGTTAATTAGGGTAATAGGTGCATTAATATTTTTTTAATATTATCATACAGATCTATACCTACGATTAAATTTAAGCGTACCTATATGTAACAATTAACAAGGTTTACAACGTTACATAACAACATATTTATTTCAAAATAAAATTACAAGTAGTTTACAACGGAAACTTTAATCATATTTTATTTAGGAATGCATCGATACACCTTTTTGCCGATACGATACCGATTCCGATACTCCCATAAAAATATCAGCGTTACCCATACGCTTAGTGAATTCAAATGAAGGTAAAATAACCTAAATTAAAAAGTTTAAAAACCGCCGAAACATAAAGAGCTTATGGTCTCCAAACGGCTGAACCGATTTTCTTGAAACAAAGCTTAGAACATTCTCGATTAAGACACCTTTTAAACGAAAAAAAAACTTAATCAAAATCACACAGATACACACTACAAGCTTATAACATCCATCTGTATTAGTCGGGGTTAATAAAACTCACGATGGATTAATTATTTATTTTTCAATTAATTTAAACAATTACAGTCATAGAACGAGATTATTAGTTCATAAAAATAACAATTTAGTATAAAACATCATTGTACCTTGAATTTGAAAGGTATCGTTGTATCGCAAACCCAAAGTATCGCCGATATATTGGTATCGGTACCGGATGCATCCCTAATTTTATTTATTACTATGAGAATCCTAATAGCAAGGGGTTAAGCGTTCGCTGTAAATTTCACAGTACGCGAGCAACCCGGGTTCGATCTCTGCCGGACCCAATGAAAATGTCAAGTACAATTTGAGTGCTGTTTAAGTTGAGAAATAAAAAAAAACGAAGATGAACCTGCCAAAATACAGTGAGGCAGTAGGTAAATTGCTACAATAACCCTCTCAGAATTCAGAGGAGGCCATTGCCAAACATGGCAGGCTTTTGAAAAGTAGTAAGCCGTATCGGCCCGGAAAAATCGCCGGTGGTAGACGTAGATGATTCCACAAAGAAGTCTTGCGAGGAAGAAAATTCCTAGTAAATCGCACAGATGATACCGTGTGTTTTGTCCCAATGTACGTTGGTGGAATTAATCCACAATTTATCTAAATACTATCCGTGAAAAATACAATGGGCTGCAACATCTCTTCGCAGCGCTAGTGAATCGAGCCGATCACAAAGAACTCGGTCGTCGACAATTCGAGCCACTCTTCGCTGGATGCGGTCAAGTGGAAGGAGCTGGCGCTGGAGTGCCCCAGTCCAGAGATGAGAATGAAAGCCAAAACTATACTATCTAGTAATATCAGCGATAGAAGCGAACAATATAAAAATCTCTTAGAGTGTTGAATAAGCAAGCTGTTATAAATACTCTAAGAAAAACCTTATCAATTTTCATATTTTTGATATGTACGTCATTTTTATCTATTGAAATTATTACACTTTTAAAATAAAATAAAAAAACCACTAATTTGGCTTCAGAACCCTTTAATTAGTCGCCTGGACTTGTTTTTTCAAGAATATATTAGAATTACAGACAGGACTGTTCTACAGATGTATTATATGTATAGATATGTGTGTATGTTATGTGTATATTAAGTATGAGTATGTATAAATATATATTTTTTTCACGGTTTCATAGATACATAATATAGAACATAGAATAAGTATATAATATAGAACACACAAAAACGAGAATTGTAGCACAGAATAGATAATAGTACTAGTAGTTACATAAGCATAGCTTCTCTTAATATGAATAAATATTAAGTTTACATTTCTTTGGACTGTTTCTCGGTGATCAATGATTGCTTATATTCATATATTTTTTTCGGGATAGACTAATCAATGAAACTTCACGAAAATATGCGAACATAACTTTAGAAATGATAAATATTTTTCTCTCTATGTACGAAACTTGTCAGCGTAAAAAGAGTATGAAGAAAAAAGGACTTGTTTCAAAACCTATACTATATTCTGAAATGAACAGCCGTTGCCAAGTCGATCTTATCGACATACAAACTCAAGAAGATCGGGGATTTAAGTTTATAATGGTGTATCAGGACCATTTGACAAAATTTGTTTTGTTACGTGCACTGAAAAGTAAGAGAGCCGTGGAGGTGGCGTATCAGTGGACTGATATTTTTTGACATTTGGTGCCCCTTGCATCTTACACTCCGATAACGGCAGAGAATTTGTAAATTCTGTCATAAATGAGCGCGTTTCATTTTAGCCCGAGTGTAAACTGGTCCATGGAAAGCCAAGACACAGTCAAAGCCAAGGATCTGTTGAAAGGGCTAACCAAGACATAGAGAAAATGTTGGTTTTATGGATTCAAGACAACGATACTACAAATTGGTCAAATGGTATTCGGTTTGTATAGTTTATGAAAATCGGGCACTTCATTACGGTATTAAACAGTCACCATACAAAGCAATGTTTGGTATAGAACCGCGAGTAGAGCTTATAAATTCGACTTTGCCTCGAGATGTTATTGAGGATATACGAGATGAAGATGATCTCGAAAATTAGTTAAATTAAATAAATATGACGGATAGTACAGATAATGCAGAAACTGAGTCTGTAGCTAGTTGCAGTGGACAGCATCAGATTATAACCGGAGCCAAACAAAAAGACGCAGAAAGTTCATCCAAAACAAGTGGAGAATCGCCAATCGCAGCAGAAGCTAGTGAATATGACATTTAAGCTGAAGCATCTACGGCTGTAGACCCTCTTATAATACCACCAAATGACAAAGACCTCGAAGTTGTAACAAATGTGAATCGACAAATAGTGGCATCCAGAGAAACAGCACATCAAAATTTTAAATAACAGGCCCAGACATTGGCTTCAGATGCAATACACGTTCCAGTAGAAATCGGTGATAATGTAATTATACAAATCCCTGATGTCGACAGAGCAAAAGCAGATCTACGTAATATAGTCGGAGTGGTTCTTCAAAAGGATGATCAGGGTTCTCACAAGATTGGAACGAAAATATGGAATGCTCGACAAATTATAGTGCAGGTATGTATTGCTTAATTGTTTTATCATATAACGATATCTCTATTAGGTAAAAGCTAACTATTTCAATGTGCTTTTCAGGTCAGAATTCGACAAGTGCAAAGAAAAAATTTTGCATGAAGAAGATGTTCCGAATACAAATTTACCTTTGAGAACTGTTGCTAAAGAAGCAGCCATAGGTTCAGGCCAAGGATTTATGCGCTGCGTATGCAAGAAAGGATGTATGACAAAAATGTGTCTCTGCATGAAAAATTACCTTTGTAACTCAAAATGCCACGATTGTCTGTCTTGCAATAACAAGTAGATCCTCATCCTTTTGAATTTTAAGGTTGTTTGATTATTTTTTATTGTATGTTAACAAATGTTCCTTAACAATCAATGTTCATTTTTAAATTTTATGGTTGTGTTCTGTTGACTTGTTCGATTATTTTATTTACTTTTAATTAATATTGACACCTTAGCAACTACTTTATGTCGATGTTCCCTAAAATGTTCCCTTACTGTAAGATTATTATTTTTACTAGGAACATGACTCTGTGTCCTAGATCTTTTAAATAAATATTTGGTAAATATATCTTGTTTTCAATCCCAAATTAGTTTCTCTATTGCTAGTTTTAACTAAAGCTCGGAGTGACAACTAGTTTTATCTGGAAATCAAATATATCAGTGGTAAATTCTAGTTTTGACTAGGTATTTCTAGTTTTCACAAAGGCATTTAGTAAAAACTAGTTTTAACTAGGGAAAACGTGTTCTATCTAAAAACGGATTTTAACTAACATAATCATATAAATCTAATTGAAGTGTATGTGTGTAATATTGAAATAAATAACTTCAATTAATCTCAGCGGATTATTTGCGTACTCGTACTATTAAGACACAACCATTTTTAAAGTTTTTGTCTATTGTGACTAAACTTTACGAATAGATAGAGAACAATGCCAGGAGGGATCTAGGCTATACTTTATTTGACAAACTTGAAGATTATTTAAAATAAAAACGAATAAGTAACTGATAAAATAAACGGTCTTAAATCTAAATAACGCCACATTAATAGATCCTATCTAAGCGAAGCCGGGGAGGGAGGGGGTGGAGGGGTTAGAATTGCATAAAAATCAAAATGATTGCTATAATCGCTTTTCCTTCTGCCTCCTGTTTTCGACCACGGTAACTGATCATAGAATACTATACACCCTTGTTTTTACGTGGTAGAGCCACGCTGCAGCTATATTGTGTTTGTAGCACGAATAGATCGGCTCGACCGGGGAAGGACCACGCTCTCACAGAATACCAGCGTAAAATAGCAGCTTAATGCTGCTGTGTTTCGTATGTGGGTGTAGAGATCCGGAGACCCTTTTTACTGGAAACGAGGCATTCAATCTTAGTCCTCAGGGGTGACAACGCATCTACATTTTGATTCTTAATCGAAGATAAATGTAGATGTCTATGTATTACAGCATCCACTTACCATCAGGTGGTCTGCTGTGGTGCTCGTTTGTCACCCATATTCTATAAAAAAAAACCTGTATAACATGTCTAACAAGTTTATATAGAGACATTTACTTGTTACCCATCCGTGACACAATAATACCGAAGCTAGGCAAAAACTGATGGGTTTGGATTAGAAACCCTACAGATTTTATAATTATTCAAATCTTGGCTAAAGCTCGGATTCGAACCCATGACAAGATCCGTAACACATCGTCTTGAGAATAACACAGAATAAATTATAGTACTACGTAACAATCTATATAAATAAAATGACAGAGGTTTGCAGTTGTGCGCGCATCACGGAAAAACTACTGGATAGATTTCAATTAGGTTTTCTAAGTTTTATTTCTTAGGCACTTGGCCCTTATCTAAAAAAAAAATATTGCGATATCTTCATTTAATAAAAAGTTATTAAAGTTTTAAGAAACAACGATTTTTATAAGCACTACGTGTTCAGTGACGTGTGTAAGCAACGCGGACGAAGTCGCGGGTATCAGCTAGTAATAAAATAACGTTAGTCCTCTCGAACCGAATTTTTGATGAATTCCGAAGGCAGAAAAGGAGCACTTTATTGGTTAGTAATAAACCCATACACCTTGGCCTTGCTTCTATAGCATTGAAGTGATAAACAAGATTACAGGCCAACTTATGGTCAGTGACCACTGCATTCCTTGAATACCTGCAGTCAACAGTGAACAAATTTGTTTAACAAAGGCCAGCGTCGGGTTTTACTTTTAGGTACCCCAGGTTTTTATAGCAAACTAGCTGTTCCCCGCGACTTCGTTCGGGTGCAATTTATTACGATTGGGATTTATGGATTTTGATTTTTTTTTTGCGCGGAACCCCAATTCTTTTTCGAAAATACAAGTAGCCTAAGTTACTCCTTATAACATTAGTTATCTGCCAGTGAAAGTCCCGTCAAAATAGGTTCAGCTGTTTCGGAGATTAGCCGGAACAAACAGACAGATAGACAGACATAAATTTTAAAAATTGTTTTTTTGTTATAAGTACCGTACCGTATATACTTTCATATGCATTTAGTAAAAAGCTATTATTTTAACATTAGAAACAGACACTTTAATTTTATTTATTTGTATAGATGGTCGTTTTCATTTTATATTGGTTTCCTTTTGACTATCAATTTGCAGTTACAAATGAAGATACGTGCAATATGCAATATGAGAAAAAGCATAGCGAATATTGATATTATATCTATACAAATTTACCTTTTTTTGCATTTTGAATTATGTTTCACAATAAATCAAATGCATTTAGTGCATTTGTGGTAGCGCTGTCGTCGCGCCGCAAGCGAATCGCATCGAAGCCTAAATCGCGCTATCAAAGTTCTTAAGTATAAAACAGCTCCGAAATTTCACATCGAGTGTTGGCTGCTCCCCGGGCTGGACATCTTGCCCGGCGGGAGAACTCCTCTTTTCCTTCTACGGTCAAACGTTTGTAATAGCGAGAGATTCATTTCTATTTCTAGTAACATAACATGCATTTTATTCCCATAATAAAACATATAACTTTTTATCAGAATTCAGAAGACTAATAACATAACCGATGCCCTCTCTGCGATGATTGTGTGTGTGCCTTATTATAAATCCATCACTGGCAATGGCGGATAATTGTGATATTATTATATACTAGCTGTTCCCCGCGACTTCGTCCGCGTGATTTCGTCGAGGAATTTATTACGGTTGGATGTTGTTTTTCTAAAATAAAAGGAGCCTAAGTTACTCCTTATAACATCAGCTTAAAATCGGTTCAGCCATTTCGGAGATTAGCCGGAACAAACAGACAGACAGACCGACTTACATGCAGACAGATAAAATTTTTAAAAATTGTTTTTTTTTTGTTATAAGTAATGTATATACTTTCATTTGCATTTAGTTAAAACACGTTATAAGTAACTAAAGACATTTCTAGGAAATAAGAATATTGAAGGTTTTCTACATAGATTGAATACACAAAGACAAACATCCAAACCCGCAGTGTCGCTGCAGAGTCGTCAGTGTAATATTAATTTCTTCCTATAATGTCCACTAGTTCTATATAAACCTGTTTGGAATGAAAAAAATTATATCGTGTATTAAGTTAATAGACGATATTGAAAAAAATATCACAACCAGAAAAACATAATTAAAATTCAAATCCAAACGTAGGAGGTACCTCTGAGAGCCTGTTCAAGGTCTACCTTTAATTTTAATTATTCTAACCAAATTTTAGGAGGCTCGGCTCAAAGCCTTGTATCAAAAATTCAAGTGTTATTTTTGTAAATAATACTACAAGCGACCTTATCAAAACATAATAGGAAATTATTTGGGAACTTCAAATAATCAAAGTACCTACATCTGTATAAATAAAATGATAGAGGTTTGCAGTTGTGCGCGCATCACTGAAAAACTACTGGATAGATTTCAATTAGGTTTTCTAAGTTTTTTTTCCTAGACACTTGGCCTTTATCTAAAAAAATATTGCGATATCTTAATTTAATTATTAAAGTTTTAAGAAACAACGATTTTTATATGGGGTTTTTCACACGGTCTACTGTACGTCGCTTGCTCTCGCGTTACTAATCCAGATAATTTATATAGGTATTTTAGCTACAAACGAAGCAACGAATAACATTGTTTACAAAGAAATTTTGTCTTTTTGATGTTTTTCCTGCGCACATACGAAAACTTTGTTAATATTATTATTATATTTAATACTAACCGCAGATAAACGATAGTTTTACTTGGTATATATATATATATACTATATAATCACTTTACAAACTGACAGAGTTACCCTTCTTTACTTAGTGCCGGTTGCAAAACAACTAACTGATCTATTTTTTTTTTGCGCCCAATGCAACGACACCCTTCGGAAGCGGGGTGAGGGAGGTGATGAATGCTTATAGCATACCACGCAGCCGGCTGCGTGGTTATGTGGGACTGACTTTGAAGAAGTGCCTTACCACTAAACACCACCTGTGAGTTCGGCTTTGGCCTGTATGGCCTTTCCGCCGAATCGAATGCGACCCCCTTTGGGGCAAGGGGGCGCAGAACTGATCTATCCGTCACAGCGGCCTTTTATACAATTTAAATAGTAACCTAATACATTAATATTCTTATTATTATAAATATTGCATCATAAATCATAAAATAACCGTCAATCAATATTTCAACGAATAATCACTAATAATAATTGTTTATACACATTTAATAACATTAATCTTAGGTTCGCCGGAAGCTGACAAGCGGAAGGCGTCAGTTATTATTTAATCATCATTTATTATTATAAAAATTATGTTATTAATCTAATAAAGGTTTGGTAATTCTTTGGGAAATTAAAATAAACTTAATTATACGACGAGCTCGTGAACCCAGGACCGGAAGACGACAACAATATATCAAGCAACGCGGACGAAGTCGCGGTTATCAGCTAGTAATTGATATTTGTTGAGAACTAGTGATAATTGACAATTGACTGGCAACTATACTAAGTTATAATAATGATTTTCATTTATTCCTTTCTTAATCGCTAAACCTATTCCGAAGCTTAATCTGGTACGGAAATCGAAATTTTTCCATTATCGGCATAGAATAGAAAATAATATTTTGTATTCATTAAACATTAACACGTTCAGTGCGAAACAGGGTCTGAAACACCTTGTACATGTCTCGCCTGTGGTGCGGCAAGGAAAAACATAAACTTCTCTGTGGTGCGGAAGGTGTAACTTCTAGTTGGATCAGTGTAGTAAAGAGATAAATACTCGTATATATCTGAGATGTGCTATTGATCCCGAAATCTGTAGTATACTTACTTTAATACCGGGTTTTTTAAACCTTGTGCCGCACTGATAAATAAAATTTTATGTACAGTGCGGAACAAGGTTGGAAACACCTCGTATCCCCGCGTACCTCGTACCGCACCCTGCGCTAGCTTCACGCGGCCAGTGTTGTGCATTGCATTCGAGACTGCGCACGCGACGACATGTCTACGACATGTTTACGTTGCCGTAAAAAGTTAGATTTAAAAAACAGTGATGAAGAAAATAAGGGTAGTAAATGAGGGCATAGGTTCTGTATGATTTCACTGAGGCGGGTACTGTATATCGTCCCTGTAGAACCATATTTTTGCAATTTATTCTTCTGCTCCAGCACCAGCTATTACTTATAAAAGTTACAATATAAACACGCTTTTATCTCCTAGTAGTAGGCTGAGCAGAAAGAACTTTTCAACATATACGCTCGAAAAATACACACACAAACACAACATATTCATTTTATCTTTTCAGAACCCACAACAAACAAAACACATCATCTCGAAAAGGGTTCAAAGAAGAGGAGATGTGTCGGATGTTATATTAAAACTCCGTACCTTCTTGCCAAGTCGTCAGGCTGACAAAAAAGTGAAGAAAATTCCCGCAGAATGCACTAGGTGCAAAAAATATTATTGTTTAAACTGTTTTAATGAAAAACACCCATATGTTTGACAAAATAAACTTTACTAACAGGAAATATGCAAGTCATAACTTCTCTGTTATTAAGAACTTAAGTCTAAATATTAAGATATTTTTAAACATACATACCTTTTTTTCTCTTATAAGCCAAAGTCTCACTTGAAAAGTGGGTACTATTTCTCTTTTTTTTTAATAAATACAATTAAAATAAAGTTTATCGATATTTTTAGTTCCCATCACTAAACTATATGAAAAACTGCCCTTATTCAGTGCGGTACGGGGCGTATCACATTTTATTTTACCTACAGATTTTAAACTAATTAAGCCAACCACAGGCGGCGGCAGATTTAGGTATCAATTCATTGTTAATAATGATAATAACAAATATCCATGTTTTTATTTGACTTCACGCCAAAAAAACGATTTTAGTCTCATAAGGGCGGCGGCGTTTAACAAGCCCAGTGCCGCCACAATGTCTGGTTTAGGACTAGGTTCAAAACGCCCCGAAGCGCAGTAATGGCAAGTATAGATAAATCAGTGCCGCAGTGAACGTGTTAAAAGAATACTTATTGAAAGTCATTTGTGCTTTTAAAACTAGTTCGGAAAAAAACGTCTGTGCTATAGGCAGAAACCTAGCAGGGCTATTTTATTATACAACTAGCTGTCCCTCGCGACTTCGCCCGCGTGGAATTTACTACGATTTCATGGGTTTTAATTTATTTGCGCGGTACCCTAATTCTTTTTCTAAAATAAAATCCTAAGTTACTCCATATAACATCAGATATATCTGCCAGTGAAAGTCCCGTCAAAATCGGTCCAGCCGTTTCGGAGATTAGCCGGAACAAACAGACAGACAGACTGACAAAAATTTAAAAAATTGTTTTTTTTGTTATTAGTACCATATATAGGCTTTCATATGCATTTAGTAAAAAGCTGTTATTTTAACATTACAAACGGACACTTTAACTTTATTTATTTGTATAGACAATTTACACTCAGCGATCATCTCATTTCCAGAGGTTAATATTAATCATGTACCTACTCTTTAGTAATATAATAAACTTTAAAAACAATTAAGAAGAAAAGGAAATTAGCCAGAGTACCTTACCAAATAATGAGGGCTAATAATTTCCGCTCACCAGATGTCGCTAGTTGACACTGAGGTAAAGTTTTTTGTTACACAATGTAATTTAATTGAGAGGTTGTTTTTTAATAAAAGTTTATCAGTTTCTAGAGTATTATATTAATACACAAAACAATGCGTCAGTGGTTTGCTGTTTAATTTTTTGCACATTATTAACTTTTTAATATTTTTCTACTTTTATGAATATCTGTGGTTTGGTTTATTTATTTTTAATGTTATTCATATAAAATATAGCTAATAGTACAAAAATAAACAATAATGTTTACATTTTCCGAACAAATTAACTTCCCCGCTATGAAATCTGTCAAATATTATACCTCACTTTCTAGTGGCGCCGCCCTGGTGGCAGAAAAAGTCGTGGATGCCCTCATTGACGTGATTCATGAGCAACGAACTCAGAGTTGCACACAAACCCGAAAGAGATTATGTAACTTTCTTTTTGGAAAAAAATATGTAAGAAAATATTAAAATAAACAGTTATGTAAAAAAAAAATTTTTTTGCGTAACCTTTCATTATCCGTCATGATCCATATTGTATGTATATGGCGTACATGTACAAAACGATAATGCCTTCGGCAACTTATAGCGGACCATGGCATGGCATAGCAGTCTTTGTAAAGTCGAACCAGAACCGTTTTTTTTTTATAGGATAGGGTGACAAACGAGCACACAGTCCACCTGATGGTAAGTGGTTGCTGGGTCCCGTAGACATCTACATCTATCTTCAATAAAGAATCAAAATGCAGATGCGTTGTCACCCGTGAGGACTAAGATGGAATGCCTTTTTTCCAGTAAAAAGGGTCTCCGGTTCTCTACACTCACCATACGAAACACAGCAGTGTTGAGCTGCTATTTTACGCTGGTATTCTGTGAGAGCGTGGTCCTTTCCCGGTCGAGCCGACCCATTCGTACTACAACTATACTACTAATATAGCTGCAGCATGGCTCTACCACGTAAAAAAAGTAAGTGCCTAGCAGACCTTATCCCAAGAAACAGACGCGACAATAGTAAAGTTCACATTCCTAAGGGAAAAACAGCACTACTACGGTAATACCGTAGATAAATAAGTATGTAGCAAGCTAGGTAATACGCAACAGTGCCTGCTGTATGAGGCAGACTATATACAACAAATTACCCAAGTGTTGGAGGGATCTCAACACATCATTATTTAAGACAATACTACGAAATTTTTTAGCAGAAAAAGTGCTATAATATAAATGATTTTTTAATGGACAAAATCTTGTAAAAAAAAAAATTGTACGTTTATCGCATAGATATGTGGCAGCTATAGTAAATTGTATTTTTTTTATTTTTTTTTTATTAATAATGTAATTAATTTGAGGACGGCTTATAATAATTAAATAATACTTATTAATGTACCAATTGACTTATTAGACTTACATGTAATGTAATTTGAATAGACATAATTGTTAATTATTTTTTTTTACATAATATTATTTACGTTAATTGATAAAAAAATATATATATATTTTTGCATGCCTCCTGGTAAAATATGGCGGAATCTGTACTATATATTTGTCACCACATTCTGTATTAATCATATTTGAAAAATAAAGAAAAATAAAAAATAAAATAAAAAAATGGCAAAAACGAGTTTAATTCACCGTTAGTTTAAATGTGTGGTGGCTTGGCCTTGAGTTACTGCGCTGAGGGCCGCGGTTTCGAATCCCGCACGGATTAAATCAAATTTTAAAGTTTTTGATCTTTGGTCTATCAAACCTGCGTGCCATCTGGGCTTTATTGTAAAATCGTATACATTGCCACAATTTAAAGAAGTATTTAAACTGTGACATTGCCAAGAATAAATTAATTAATTAATGACTCTGTCGATTTTTGAGAGTTGAAAAGAAAATCCGTCATGAATGTAAAATGGAAAAAAGAAAGAAATAGAGCATGTGTATTAATTTAATTAACAATGAATTGTTAGTTTATTTTAATATGAATCTAAATTGCTCAGATTCCTATAATTATTTTTAAGGGATTATTAGTTTTTAAGGGATCATTGATTGCCAAAGCGAAGAGCAATAACAAATATACGTAAAATATACATAAAAATTAAAAATAAATTTGTACTTTTTACCTGAATTTCCCAAAAGTACTATATTTTTGCATCTTTTTTGGGAAAAATACTATATTTGTTCAAAAAAAGGTGGCAACCCTACATAGGGGGTCATCCTTTAATTACGAGAGGTTTTTAGGCCACTTTTAAACTCTTGGTAATACGTCGTAAGGTCTTAGGCAACCCCTTCACTCCCCTCTCTCACTCTCTCGGTCAAAGTTGGACTTATCTAATGTACTCATGAATAATTTCGAGCGTAGTGCTCCCAACAACTACCAGCATGGGTGGATATAATAATAATTATTGTTCATTGATATATTTTTATGAAATAAGAGTGACAAACAGGCACACAGACCACCCGATGGTAAATAGATGCCGTGGCCCATAGACATCTACATCTATCCTCGATTAAAAATTTAAATGCAGATAGACTCCAACTCTGAGGACTAAGATGGAATGCCTCTTTCCAGTAAAAAGGGTCTCCGGTTCTTAACACTCATATTTTACGCTGGTATTCTGTGAGAGATCCGACCAATCCCTGCTACAACCATAATATAGGTGCAGCGTGGCCCTACCACGTAAAACATATTATAGTTTATTAGCGTACTGTTAATTACATATAAAGAACATGATGTGACAACGAATTTTGATTCCGGTTCTATTTTTGTGGGTACTACCACAAGTTATTTCTATATGATAACCACACTACATGATAACATAACACACATAAATAACGCGATGTATATGATCGACCAAATTGGCGATATATTGAAAATGGACCAGATTAGCAGTACCCTTAACAGACGAGCATGATGCGTAGGTATATGTATGTAAAGGAGGCGAGAGAGGTGTGTCGTGCCAAATGGAAGTTCGTAGTCTCTGCCTACCCCTCTGGGCGTCAGGCGTGAGTTTTTTTGTATGTATATGTAGACAGCCGCGCTGCTCCAGGTATAGTGCGTATTGGCGGATTTCACATATAAGAATTGTTTTTATCCTCGGATATACTGGTTTCCTCACGATGTTTTCCTTCACCGCCGAGCACGTTAAAATCAGTGCTTAAAATTTCAATTAACAATTCCATGGTACCGACAGGAATTGAACCTGGGTTGCTCACCTGAGTTGAAATTTACAGCTAGTTAGACCCTAGAGCTAGATATTTTTATAAAAGAAGTTGCTATAGAAACGCAGTTCTATACGCGGTTGAATGTAGTTTTTTTTTTTATTTGGGACTCCTTTTAATGACTGATCATTTAAATAATTGAAAGTGAGCATTACTATTTTGTACTAGTATGTATTTATTCTGTGGCATTACAGTTTTTTATATTCCGTGGTTGCAGCCATAGAGTAGGTACCTAAATTGAACGAAGTATAGAACAATACGTGCCGAGTTGATTACCGTTCACACCACGTGCACCACCTGGTTGTTTTTTCCCCCCGAATAATTAGGTGTTACGTTACAAAAGTACCAGTGACTTCATAATGAAGAGAAATCTACGCTGCTGACTGGTTCGAGTGGACTCTGCGAGATCATTACGGTTATGAGTCGAGGTGGAACAAAAATTGAAATTGTGTGTTCATTTCATTATTGTGGCTTGGACGAGCAGTTTGTTCAAAGTAATTTTAAATAATAATAATAATAATGTAATATTTAAGTTGCACACAGACTAATTGGATGCTAGCGCATTCTTTGTAAAACTACAGTAATATTATCCACACATCTATAGAGCTATACCATATCATTGACATGATATTACTGTCAATATAACCTTACCCCGCCTATACACCATTGGCCATGATTGACAACCACAGAATGGGGCATGATTGTATGTGTCACAATCAATGCGCGGCAGCCCACACGATCGTGCATCCTACATATTTGTATTGTATCTGTCCGAGATGGGCGTTGAAACAGTAGCAGCTGCCGCTATTTATTTCATTAGTTTATAATATAACTATTATTTAAATGTACACCATAAAAGAGTGGTGAAAAAAGGAAGCAAAGAAGGTGGATGTTAACTATACACCGAAATAGAACAAGGTAAGTTTATAGAGCATCGGCGTTCGGCGATCATGTAGACGCGCGCACGATCATGGCCGAACTTCCTTTGATGTTTGTCCGAAAAACCGACACAGCGGCCATTACGCTCGATCATTACCGATCATGGGCAGTTATAGGCGATTATGCCCTCTACACGGTCGTGATCGCTAGAATTCGTCCATCATGGTCGATGGTGTATAGGCCCCAATACAATACCTAGAACTTTAAAAAAGTATTAAACATAAACGGCCTTAATAATAATAATCGACGTCAATTTAGGAAACGTTTAAAGTTTCTCTCTCTCTTTTCACCAAATGATAATAGAAAGAGAGAGCTATAAAGATAATTAATACTTGTTTAATTTAATTTAGCGATAATTAACGCTTATATATAAGAACGTCTCTCTGTTTTAACCAAGTCATAATTAGTTGTTGTTTGTAAGATTAAAAGGAATGCGTTTTACATGAGTATTAATTAATTTGTTTTAAATTTTATTCCATGGCTGACGTATAAATAAACATCACCCTCAAAAATAGGAGTTAGCTAAAAAAAAACAACTATACTATTTCAGATTGTACTTTTGCCAATGTAAACTGAAAGTAATTTGTAATAATTCCTTTAAAAACTTCCTCACACTATGTTGATGCGTCACATTGCGGAGTTTTCGGGTGATTTCGAGGCATTTTTGTCGAGACAATAGTGTTGAATTTTGTTGTGAACTCGATTGAATTTTCTATGTTGTAAAGTCATTAAAATGAGAGATAATATGTTAAACCTGAAAAATATGGGGAGGCATGTATCGTCCAGTAGATTATTATCGATCAATTAAATATGAAGCCATATGACGTCATTTTCCATAGAGAGTGGCGTGGAAAAAACGCTATCCATATCATACTCCTATAGTTTTTGAATAATAATTAAAATTGATTACATAAATATAGCTTGCTACATATTTATTTATCTATGCATAAATATAATGAGTTTTTATACCTATCTCCACCCTTAGCAAGTGCGTGTGTGAAGATTAGTTCTATTTTAAGAAGTTGTAAAGTATTCAGTAACAGCAAATTTTTAGATTATTTGAGATAAATCATTGCATCTGTGTATACTAAAAAACTTACACCTGTACTTAGGTACCATCTTTACGAGCTTGTAATGTCAAAAAATACAAATATCTGTTATGTGTGTGTATATGTACTTATGATGGGCTGTAGCGATAGTGATAGTATGATACATTTTAAATATCAATAAATTTATTTAATTTATTTTAATTAATTTATTGTAGTAAAATATACAGTGCCGGATTACAACCGCGGGGCCTGTAGCAAATTTTATCCAGGGGCCCTTGATCTGTGATGGGTTCTATGTCCAATAAAGTGGTAAAATACATTTCAATACTTAATACGTTTATTTGCCATCTATAAGTTATAATTTGTTGGTGTATAATGGTAAAGTAGATTACTATAGGCCCTGTTGGACGATTCTACACAAATAATTGTAAATCTTTTTAGTGCATAATTTAAAATTTTATGTTTATTACAAAATATATTATATTATGTACTTTAAATTATGTAGGTATATTTTATATTTTTATATCTGTTTCTTTTATTAATTTTACAAAGTATTTTTATAAACTATATTTTTATAAACTGTATTTTATAAACTTTTACAAAGTAACTTTTCTAGATTTCATCTGGGTAAATTTAGAAATAATATTATCCGTATCGATTTCTCTAAGCAAATCATATTCTATATTCATCAAAAAGATAATTACTCCGTTCTTGACTCAAAGTGTTCCTTAATTTATTTTTTAAACGGCTTAATGTCGAAAATGAACGTTCACCACTGCAGTTATTGATCATGAGAGACAATAAATGCGCAAAGCAGTTTCTAAATTGGGGAAACATAATTCTAATCAATTATCTATTAGGAATTTATAATATTGAAATTTCCAGAGATTCGTTTTTCGTATTGTCAATCGCACCAGCCACAACCGTTTTGAGCAGCTCGGCAAACTGCACTAATTTGCCGTCTATGCTGTCTTTCAAACCATTTGCATAAGCAGTGACCACAATTGGAGTTTCTTTCAAAATCTCTTCTGCTGTCGAAATATTCAAAAAACACTAGTTAGATTTTGGTAAGCTTTCATGCATTTATCTAAAGCAGATAGTAATTTATCACTATCATTATTGATAACTTACTATGGTGAACAGTTTGATAATTGAGGTCTTTGTTGTCATAACAAACACCTCAACTTTTAAACTGTTCACCAGGTGTTTATTTTTCAACAAATTCGTCAAGTGTACTAGAACCGATAAAATGGTCGTACTTTGTGTTTCGCTTGCGTCGTCTTGAAGTCTGTTGCTGATATTCATGACAGCCCGTCAGATCTTTAGCTTTGCTTCAAAATCTGAAAATGTGGATCGCATTGATTGAACATATCGCACTGTAGTGGCCAGCAGCCATCGTGATGATGAGGATGGAATTTCGAGTTCTGTCGCAGTGTACGATGGTGAAATTCAGCAGCTGAAATTAATCCGAACAATTCCTCTGAGCACTCCCGTGGTGTATGCGGTAGATGCAGAAATGCGTCTCTTCGCAAGGCCAGTGGATCAAGCCGATCGGGTCGGGCCGCTTTCCGTTGAATACGGTCAACTGGATGGAACTGATACTGAGGCCGGGCACCTCCTCACGCCCAGAGATGAAAACAGTATTCGATATGAGGCCGAACCTACTCTTTGTAAAGCTGCAAGCGGTGGTCTGCCATGAAATACCGTCTGTAATCCACTGAGCACACCAAGCTTTTGATGCCAGTTTAGCCTTCCTTCCAAGTGAATACGGAACTATACGTCTCGAAATGTCGACGCCAGGTTTCCTATGGTGGCTGAGTTTGTCTCGACTCCCTCCGCTCATCGGTGAGTCAGGCAGACAAGAAGAACACCAGCTGAGCGACCTCGACGGGAACCATATTGACGATCACTAATCAGCTGATGCTCTTCAAGGTACCACATAAGCTGGCAGTTAATAATAGATTCCATTATTTTGGAGAACGAGGAAGTGATAGCGATAGGCCTGTAGTTGGACGGGTCCGGGTGGTCACATTTTTTAGGGATCGGGTGCACTAAGGCTGTCTTCCATGAGCCGGGAACGACGCTTAAAGAGTAAGAGCTGGAAAAGACGAGAACCGGCGCCATCCCAGATTCCATCAGGCCCACTCGACTTGTCGACGTCCAGGGACAGGAGTGCTTTGCGCACCGAGTGCTGTGTAAACAGCACATCCGGCATGGAGCACTCACACCGCGGGATAGTCGGCGGTATGTTATCCCCGTCTTCGAGAGTCGAGTTGGACGCAAAAAGAGAACCTAAAAGATCGGCTTTCTCCTTTGCGGCGCTGGCCAGCGAGTCATCCTCCTGCCCATGGATGGTAATGATTGCTTACAGAAATTCCCTTGGACAGCCTTGGCGAGAGATCAGAACGTACGAGTTCCAGAAGGAAGGCAAACTACTACAATGTGCTCCAACTTTGTCCTAGCGATAACTCTTTTGAAAGACCTGGAGGCAGAGTTGTACTTCTTTTTAAGTGCGGTAGTGCTTACATTCCGGGACACCGATGTGTCAGCCCAGGCCTTGTAACACTCCTGCATTTGCCGCGACGTAATTTTGCAGAGCGTCCAAACCAAGACTGGGATCTGCCACCGATAGGCACTCCAGATGACGGGATGAAAAGTTCCATCCCCGAAGCACTATATCGGCGACAGACTCAGCAATAATTTTTTTGGGATCATCCAACATAAAGTCAATCCGCCACCATGGACAGGATGCAAAAAGCCCGCATCCAATCCCAATCCGCTGACTTATAGTGCCACACATGGCGGCAGCCTCATGCCTGCAATGTGTAAGTGATGGGCACTGTACTTCGGATCAGGCAGTGATCCGAAGTGCCAAGAGGAGCATCGACGGAGACCTGATAGCCGTCCAGATGAGAGGTCAGCAGAAGGTTCAACAAAGAAGGTGTATGAACCTCCAAATCTGGAATCCGCGTGGGCGAAGTGACCAGTTGTGTCAGATTATATGCCAAGGCGTAAACAGATCTTCCCGGTCGGATCGGTAGTACGAGAACCGAACCATTCGGCATGGTGGGCGATGGAACTTGTGCGTTTACCGTATGAAATTGTTTTATTTTCGGCAACGAAATAATCGGTTACCGATTGTCTGATGTGATTCACTTAGTCGAAAAAGGTGTAACGTTTTACGTTTTTGTGACAGCAAGAAAAATTAAATATACCATGTCTTAGTAAGTTATACGCGGGGCCCCCTTTTGCGCGGGGCCCGTAGCAATTGCTACTCTTGCTATGTGATTAATCCGGCACTGAAAATATACTATATTACTCACTTGTTTTTTTTATTAAATTTTTCACTCTTCTTGTTTAAATATTATTTTATCTTTATTAGCTTTGTCTTGGCACTGGCAATAATAAAACACGTCCTTCATCCGTGGCAGTGTGTCAAGTTGACATTTCATTTTTAAAAGGGAAACTTCCGAATTCTGAAAGCTCAAGTTTTCTTTCATTCGTGTTTATAGTTTCAGATTTTCTGAAAATGTCTACTGTTGAAGAATTGCAAAAGAAAGTTCGAGAATTAGAGGCAAAGTTAGCAGCTGCACAGGGAAATGTGGCACCCGTTAGGCAGAAAATTGATGTTATGTCTGCGGAGGTTGTTGATTCCAATCCCTACAGGTATTTTCAGCAATTTTTCTATAAAATTCAAACCCAAACGTTCTTAAAACGTCTTATATCCGTGCATTCATTTATATAAGTTTGAATTTCTAACATTATGTGAGAAGTTTATGTTAAAATGATACAATATGTTCACCTGTTTACTCTTATGATTTCAATTATTTTAAATTACAATTAAATATTATCTTATTTCATTTTAGGCTTTTTGTTAGGCCCGTATTACTTATATATTAATATTGATTACATTTATCATTTTTTCTGGCTTTAAGTAGGTAACTTGACAGTATTATTATATTTAAAAATGTTTTGAAATGTAACTTGCAAAACTTAAACACACATGTACAACAAATTAAACAGACGTACACTTTATAGTTGTATTCAATGTTATATTTAGGTGGTAGGGCCTTCTAGCTGTGTAGATTACCAACTCTCACATATATTTCTCAGTAAGCAACAGTGTATCAAATGTTGTATTCCCTAATAACTCAATAGAATAGAATAGAATCATTTTTATTCAATATAGATTACATGTAATTCTTATTGAAAGTCATTTTTACTTTTACCACTGGTTCAAAAAAAACCTCTGTCCTGGGAAGAACCAGCAAGAAAACCAGAGGGATATATATTTTTACAATTGTTATGAAAACATTTAGAAACAGCATGGTAGCGATCACATCTTTCCCAGGGGTTATTATCAATCACGTACATTTTAGTAGTATAATAACTATTATTACACAATTTTTGCTTAATAAATATTTTAAACCTTTTGATTAGTCTGCATTTCTTTTTTGGGACTTTGTTGTTAAAGCATATATATTGCCTCATAAAGGAATTACTGACTCTTTGGAGTCGAGTAACTGGTATAACTAACTTATACTTGTTCCTAGTATTTTCAGAATGTACATCACTATTTTTAATAAAACTATTTTTTTTGTACATACATTAATTTTTCGTAAATAGACCAAAGTTAATATATTTATTTATTTAAATTTTTCTCTAAGAGATTCCTTCAGACCTAGGATATAAATTGCTCATATGGCTCATGCATGATTCCATATGACATTATGCTATGGAAATAACTAAAATAAACTAATGTAGCTGTTCCAACACATGTAAGGCCTCTAATCTTTTTTACAGCATATGCTGCAGAACTAAGTTTGCCAGCTAGTTTAGGAGGGCCCAATTGAAGCTTTGCGTCAACTGTAATTCCGAGAAAAACAATGGTTTCAACAAGGCTCAGCTCCTACCCATTTAAAAGCACACTGGTATTCCCCTGTTAAACATTAGGTGTGGTGAATTTAATACATTTCGTTTTATTACCGTTTTAAAGTAAATTATTGACATTAAGCCAGTGTACTAATTTTGATATTGCATTATTCACTTTGACAATTTGAAAATCAACGAAGTATCATCAGCAAATAAAACTAAATCATGGTTATTCTCTGCCAAGTAAGTCATTAATATAAACTAAGAAAAGGAAGGGGCCAAGAATTCAGCTCTGCGGGACACCAATGGATACTACAGATTCAGAAGAACTAACCACTCCCATTATCACAACTGTTTGTGTTCTTTTATTTAAATATGATGTAATAAGTTTGAGTGTTATGTTTTTTACACCATAATGATGTAGCTTCCTAAATAATTCTTCTCTCATGGTGAACACAGTCGAAAGCTTTGAAAATTCACATAATGTACCCAAAGCATCCTCTGAATTTTCCCATGCACAGCTTGACACTGGCGTTAGTTGTCGAGCGACCCCTTGTAAAACCAAACTGATTTTTATTATTTGATAATATATTACTCAGCAACAGTGTATCACATCTTGTATTCCCTAATAAGAGATAGAGCTAGTATGATTATAGACTGTGAGGTATTCCATTTTAGTTCTGAGGGCTGACAATGCAACCTTCATTTAAATTGGTTACTCAACCAATTTAAATGAAGGTTGCAATTAAAATCTGATCTAAGCCTGATTGAAATCTCACTTCAACTGTTTTTTGTAACAAGGCTCATTTTCTGTATTTCAGTCGGCTGATGGCTTTAAAACGGATGGGCATTGTGGACAACTATGAGAAGATACGTGAGCTGTCTGTGGCTGTAGTAGGTGTAGGTGGTGTGGGCAGTGTCACTGCTGAAATGTTGACGCGCTGTGGAATTGGCAAGGTATCATATATCCATTCACTCAACCACGCTGCAGCTATGCTAGCTATACATAGCTGCAGCATGAAAGCGTCAGCACGACCTTGGTATGATCACACTGTCACAGAATAGCAGCATGAACACCAGAATAATGCTGCTGTATCTGGTATAGAGATTGGAGAAAACCGGAGACCTTTTTACTGGTAATGATGCATTCCATTTAAGTCTTTAGGGGTTACAACGCATCTGCATTTTGATTCTTAATCAACAATAGATGTAAATGTCAATGGGCCTCAGCATCCACTTACCATCAGGTGGACTGTGTGCTTGTTTGAAAATATGTTTAAGTAATGGTGAATGATATTAAAAATCATCAAAATTAGATTAACAACCTATATCTTTATCATCAAAAATCCTTACTCTTTTATAAAAATAAAGTTAAAGTGGTAAATATTTACTTTGCCAATATCTACTTAATAAAATAAAATGATGTGTCTTACCTAGTTTGAAGAGCACCTCCCGCCCTCCCTTAATTGCGTGCACTATCCCCGTCACCACTAATCCCAGCACCACTACTCCCACCACCTCTACACTAGGAAAGACACACCACCGATGACAATATGACACGTGTTTCGCCTCTACACGAGGCATCTTCAGGTGTAGTAGACTCTACGGTGGCAGACCGCTAAGATATTAATTATCTAAAAATAAAGTGGCAAACAAACTTAGTATTAGTACGTAACGTAATAGTCAACCTGATGGCAAGTGGCTACTGCAGTCCGTGGACACCTGCAGCGAACTTCATACAAAGAAGGCTACAGATACGTTGTCACCTCTGGGGACTAAAATCAAATGCTTCACAGCCTGTAGTTACACTGGCTCTCTGTACCCTTCAGACCAGAATATAGCAGTGCATGTACTGCTGTTTGGCGGTAGAAATATGTAAGAGGGTAGTACTTACCCGGACGGACTCCTAGTACTAGGTATTTCTCTTGTATTCTGTTGATGTTTTTAACAGACGCAAAACAATTATTTGTGAGCCGTTGAAATAGTTACTTCAAGCCGGTTTGGAAACCATGGTCCATAGTGCTGCAGCTAAACTTTTAGCCAATGTACCACTCAAATGTATATATACCAGTACTAGGCACAGACCTTCATTTATGCTTTAGGGGGCATTTTAATATTACATAAACAGGCTTAGGAGGTGGAGAGTACAATTTTTACTTTTGCTGACAAAGGGAGTGTGGGGGAAATTATAAATCTTATGTTAAATGAAAGCAATGAAAATTCTTTAAAATAAGATTGAAAATTTATTTAATATTCTCATATTTTATCAAATGCAGGGAGGTACATGGTTTGAAATCACTGGAAGATTTCTTACATAATAATTGAACACCCCCTAGAGTTATAAAGAATTAAGAGGAGTGCATGACTTATCAAGCTTCTATTGAAGACCAAACAAGTGTTTACTTATAAATCTTTCAATATAAAGCAAAAAAAAAAAACACCTGACATTATTACTGTCTTATTTTAATATCTAACAATATCTCCCCCCTTAACCTTAGGAGTTGCTCCATCTCGCTAGGGAGCATCCCTCATTACATTGGTTTGAGCGCAGTCTCTACTCCATAATACTTCTACTGTGACGTCATGATACCTTGTAACTTTAGTTCTGCAGCTGAATTCTTCCAGAATGAATTTGAGCTAGAAAAGTTGATAATCCATTATTTTTATTTTATAATTCATTCATCATATCAAAAGTCTATTGCTGAACATAGGCCTCTCGAATAGGGGGGATATTTGCCATAATTGCCACACTTTGCAGGAGGATTGGATACCGCAGTTTTTCAGAAAGATGCTTTTGCCCATCTTCTGTTTCATTCTCTCTGTCGCCTCTTACGAAACCCAAGAGATGAAATGGGGTAGGGAATTCTCTTACGCCGCTGATAAATACTGATTTTAATTATCATTGAATCTAGTATGGTTGAACTTTATATGAGACTATTGTGAAAGTTAGACTATAATGATATTATATTATTTTTAGTATATATAAAATATCAAAAATAATTGATTTCTTTTTAATATACCACAATTTATCATGTATTCGTTTTCTTACATTGTCATCCGATTCTGAGCTATGTTCAAAATTTCAAGTCTCTAGCTCATCGGGAAGGTAGTCTAAAATCAAATACTAAATTTAATATTTAATATACATATATATAAAGTTTCTTTTCAAAGGCAAAGTTCATGAACACTTTAGAAAAGCATTGCAAGTGTAAATTATCGCTTTTTCCTAAAGAATGATTCTATCGTCACATATTATTCTTATATATAATATTATGTATATTTATATATTGTATGTATTTAAGTAGATTTATGTATTTGTGTACGTCTGTTTTAATATATTTATATTATATGTACATTTGTATGATATATGTATGTATAAAATACCTTATAAACGAGTATATATTATATATTGTGGTTTACCCGAACTTAGTAATTTTTTTTTCATTATTAGTTTATTTGCTATACTACCACCTCCCATAAGTTTATCTCTGCTTAGCCTAATGGTTGACTGGTGAAGAATGCCTTAAGGCATTAAGTCCGCCATATGTACGATTTAATTTTTTGGGCATAAAAGCTTAAATAAATCAATAAATTCGACCCGAACAGAAAAATGTAGTAATATATACGATCAAATTGACTACCTATTTCTTTTTTGAAGCCTTCTCTTTTTCGACTAAAAACAGCAATAATTTGCTGTTTTTTATTATATTGTTAAATTCAATTGTAAACAATATATTGTATTGTTAAATAAATTATAAGTCAAAGAAAACCTATAATAATTGAGCAATTGTTCCTTTTCAGTTGATACTATTCGACTATGATAAAGTGGAGCTGGCAAACATGAATCGTCTGTTCTTCCAACCTCATCAGGCAGGACTTAGCAAGGTGGATGCGGCCGCTGCCACTCTGCAAGCCATCAACCCTGATGTAACTATAGATGCCCACAATTACAACATCACGACTGTGGATAACTTTCAGAAGTTTTGTGACACTATTAGGTAAATATCTTTTTAGCTTAGATTGCTTATATTTTTAAACAATTACGCAAGAGCACAACCCGACACGATGGTGTGCAAATTATCTCTAATATTCTCTATAGTTGAAATGCTACAGTGTTTGTCATAATTTGATTTGAAACAAGCTGTGCTGTGAAAAAAACACACGCATAATCGTATTCTAATGTAACATTGTGTCGAAATTTCAAAACAATCAGTGATCCTTTAGAGATTTATAACATTTAAGCAATTGAATATTTTTTTTATATATCATTTAGTTACAGTTATGTTTTGGAATTACACTTCAAAAAAGCTTAATTGCGTAAAGTGGCTATGGAACCACATCATTGTCATCATCATCATTACAGCCTGACCTGTCCACTGCTGAACATAGGCCTCTCCCAAAGAATGTCACAAATCACAGTCCTGAGCCACCTGCATTTCTTACCAGGTTGGCACTCCATCTAATGGGGGTCGTCATACACTTTACTTACCGGTACCAGACTGCCACTCAGGCTATGATGCTTATGGTGCTTATGCTTGGATCCGCTTGGCTGTCACTCTTGTTCTTCTGCGGATATCCGTGTTACGGATTTTATCCCACCGAGGAATCGGTCCATAGTCCTTTCCATCGCAAGCTGAGTGACTTTGAATATAATATAATATACTAAATATATATAATATAATTATAATTTAATATTAATGTAATGTAAATTACTCGGTCCAAAATATATCATTCACTTCATTAATATGTTAAACTAGCTGATACCCGCGACTTCGTTCGCGTTGTAACTTTGGCACTAACTTTATCATGAGGCAGAGGTAGAAGAGACTTCCCACTCCTACGCATGCGCGCTACAACCCTTGCCCCAATTCTCCGCGGCAAGAAAACACACATCACTGAACACATAGTACTTATAAAAATCGTTGTTTCTTAAAACTTTAATAACTTTGTATTAAATGAAGATATCGCAATATTTTTTTTTAGATAAGGGCCAAGTGTCTAAGAAATAAAACTTAGAAAACCTAATCGAAATCTATCCAGTAGTTTTTCCGTGATGCGCGCACAACTGCAAACCTCTATCATTTTATTTATATAGATAGAAAAACTAGCATGTACATAATAATGTATGGTCCTTTTATACCTGGTAGAGCCATACTGCAGCTATATGGTATGGATATTCCTATCCTAAATAATCTTTGGTTGGAATTGAAAGCTAATATTGATTTTAAATATGGAAGAACATTGTTGAGGAATATTTTAAAGTCTATGGGCAACAAATACAAAAAAATGCAAGGCTAAAGGAAAAGTACCAACAGAATGCAGCAATGTTGCCGCTTTGAGAACAAAATATATTCAGAGGTTACGCAAGCATTTTCACGAAGAAAATCGACCTGTCATTTATCTTTTTAGTGCGATGTGTAGCGCGATTAGGTCGGCTAGACTGGGGTAGGACAACGCTCTCACGTAATACCAGCATAAACAAGCAGCTCAATGCTGTTGTGTTTCATATGGTGAGTGTGAATCGAGGCATTCTATCTTAGTTCTCTGGAGTTACAACTTACAACGCATCTACATTTTGATTCCTTACTTTGGATAGATTTAGATGTCTATGTGCCACAACATTTACCATCAGTTGGACTATGGGCTCGTTCGTCACCCTTATTCTATGTAAAAAATGCTACTATTACACCAATAATTATAAACAATACTCAAGCATAATAGCAAACCATCATATCATTATTGATAGTGAACTGTTTTGGCACGTCAACACTTCAGTAGTCTCAATAGCGTAACGACTATTAAATTACTGCTAAATTCGCAGAATACTAATACATTATTTTAAGAATTTTGCATGGAATATTAATTTTTAACTTCCTGCTACGAAAATCAATGATTTTTAAAAATTCAGGAAGTTATTGGGTTTCACCCCGGTTTTCGAAAATCGAGTTCTCATCAGATCTTCACGTTTTGAGGTCCTAGGAAACTACTCTGGCTATTTTTGCGATGATGTCCGTGTGTGTGTGTGCGTGTGTGCGTGCGTGTGTGTGTGCACGTGCGCGTGTGCGCGTGGAGTAAGCTCTTTTCTTGAAGGTCCCTAAGTCGTATCGGTCCGGAAAAATCTCCGGTGGTAAACAATTACACAGAGAAGTTGTACGAGGAAGAAAACTCCTAGTACAACGCACAGTGGTGGACCGCCAAGCATCCAGATGATGAGGATGGTATCGTGAATGCCACACAGCCTGTAATTATTCTAGCTCTCTATACCCGACCTATATTAGACTCGAACACAGCAGTACAAGCATTATTATTTAGCGGCAGAAACAGGTCAGAAGGTGGTACCTACCCATACAGACTCCTAGGCAAAAAAGAGTCCCATTACTTAGTAATTATATATCATCAACTTATTGTATATGTTTATAATATTCCAGCACTGGAAGCCTGACTGGTGGGCCAGTGAACCTGGTGCTGAGCTGTGTGGACAACTTCGAGGCTCGCATGGCCATCAACACAGCATGCAATGAACTCTCACAGAACTGGTTCGAGTCCGGAGTCAGTGAGAATGCCGTCTCTGGTCACATACAGTTCATTGCGCCTGGAGAGACTGCTTGCTTTGCGGTTAGTTATTTTTAATTATATATTACAATTAATGATATGACTCACTGCAGTATAAAAATTGTATATAATAAATTCACATTCACACAAAAATTCACATAGAAGTTGAATAGGGCAGTCCAAATGAAGTTGTATGTATAAGCTCTGCGTAGCAAATTATAGTTTTTTTTAAATTTATTTTTAATTTATTTAAAATCAGACTTATGTGATAACTATACATGAGGCTTTATATAAATTATAATTTAAATTATAATAAGTTTCAAGACATAATTCCTCCCCTAAGGGTGGAAAAATAGAGGATGAAGTTTCTAATGTAACGATTTAGATGATATTCTGGTGTTATCTTGACCTTGTGATATACCTTAGTCCACTCAAAACGGTGAAAAATTAAACTTTTAATATAAAATAAATGCCGACATTAAAGAGGCACAAAGAATAAAATAATTCCCACATAATAGCTTCGGAAGTCGAGGGTTTAATTCTTCTATACACTATATCCTAGCACCGACTTCTGCACATACATTCTGTACATTCATGCTTTAAAATAAATAATGTTCACTTACAAAAAACACACTAATGCTAATAATATACTAAAAGGTATATAATAGTACACAAGAAGTACACCACAAGGTACCATGCCATTCGACTACATTTATTGATAATTGCGCTCGGGGCGCACTATTTTTCATCCCTATTTATTACATAATTTGCACAAATACTCAAACCCTGCTCAATTTTAAGATGCCGTTAAGTCTCGTGCTGTCTCTAATTTGGCGAATAGTTGAATTGTACGTGCGTAGTAGGCGACCTGTGCGATATGCGCACTCTATATCTAAGGATTATATTATTATTATATAGAATATATTGGTCCTTCACTACTGGCCTGATGAGGAAGCTCAAGGTCGCTCAGCGAGCTATGGAGAGGGCTATGCTCGGAGTTTCTCTGCGTGATAAACTTAGAAATGAGGATATCCGCAGTAGAACCAGAGTGACCGACATAGCCCAACGGATTAGTAAGCTGAAGTGGCAATGGGCCGGCCATATAGCTCGAAGAACCGACAACCGATGGGGAAGAAAGGTTCTCGAGTGGCGGCCTCGTACCGGCGGACGAAGTGTAGGGCGTCCCCCCACTAGATGGAGTGACGACCTGATAAGACATGCAGGAAGTCGATGGATGCAGGTGGCTCAGGACCGTGCTTTGTGGCATTCCTTGGGGGAGGCCTATGTTCAGCAGTGGACTTGTGAAGGGCTGTAATGATGATGATGATGAAGGTAGTAAGTAGAACGTAGATATTATATTATACAAGTAAAATCAAGCACTGAAAAGATATTAAAACATTTTACTTACATAACATAAATATATATAACATTGTTTTGTGTATTAATATCTAGAAACTGATAAACTTTTATTTAAAACTTCTCAACATGACATTGCGTAACAAAAACTTCACCTTAGGGTCAACTAGCGACCTCTGGTGAGCGGAAGATTATTAGCCCTCATTGCGCGCTATGTCACAGTCTTACAGTACAGAATATTTAAAAAATATTATATATATATATACATTAAATAATATTACACAAATATATATAATATGACTGCTTAAAATGTATATACCAAATAATTGGTAGGTGTCATTTTTCTAAATAGCGCCATCTATTACGGAATCCAAAAAACACATTGTGAATTATGTGTGTTTTACATCTATAAGCTGATAGATGGCAGTTTATGATTTTTACTTAATAAGGTTTAAGAAAACGTCGACAGATGGTGCTGTGAAAATTATAACTCGCGGTGTTGAGATTTTTTGGAAATGAATGACTACAGCCCAGCGTGCTAAGGAAATCATACTTACCTGGCGTAGGGGATACCGTGATCAAGAAGGCGGTTCCCCCAGGGCGAGGCCTTTCCATTGCACTGCGGTTAGGTTGACCCCTGCGATTATCCCTAATGTGGATAACTCGGACGCGTAATTTTTGGTAGTGGGAACTGCGTACGCGCTGTTCCCCATATTCTAGTGTAGGATTAGGAATGAGATACATATTCATTTTATTACAAATGAGTGTTACACATGTAGGAGTTTATTTTCTGTTACTGGCCGCTTGGACGCCTTATTTATAAACATTTAAAAAGTATCCATAGCTCGTTCTTTTTTGAAATTGGAGAATAACATTTCTTTCTTGGCTTTTTCTATTATTTTGGCGGCAATTCAAAATTTTATCTGAATTTAAAAAAATAAAAGTTGTGACGCGTCAACTAGGCAAATAAATTGTTAATTTACCATTGAGTTCTATGTACTACGTACTAGAGAAGCTATTCAAACAAAAATGTGAACTACTCTGTTTTCGCGCATGCGCAGGAGATAGTAGATTTTAGTCTACGATTGTAGATAGCGTGGCATATAAATGAAGAAATTTATTTTTCTATTGTAATATTATTACCTATTTATTCACTTGAACAACAAATAATTTTACTTATTTGACTACTGAACTATTATTTACGTTCAGGTTTAAACTTTAATTTGAAATCTCGTATTATTAGCGCAGCTCCACACTGTATGAATATTGAAGCCACACTAAATGACACTAAAGGTGTACGGATTGCAGTACAGTTCATTTGAACATAGTGAATGTTCGGAATGCCAAATCTAGTACGTAGTACATATATATCGATGTAATTTACATATAGATCTTATGTAGGCATACAGAAGAATAGCTGAGCATTTAAATTGTTCTGTTAAGAAAGTTTTTAATGCAATTGATCATTATAAAACACATGGAACTGTTGAAAATGTTCTTAGAAAGGCTCGTCCAAGAAAAACCTCTCCTAGAGAAGATACGCTAATCGTTCGTGTTGCTAAAAAAGACCCAAGTAAAGGCTCCAACCAGATTAAAAATGAAGTTTTTTCGCCTGATGACCCGAGAAACATCTCGTCAAGACTGATACGCTGAAGATTAGTGGAAGCTAAATTGTTTGGAAGAATCTCTCGAAAGGTACCGCTTCTTACCAAGCAACACCGAAAGAATGATTATTATTCGCTAAAAAATATGTTAATTGGACGGTACGAGAATGGAAAAAAGTGTTATTTTCAGATGAAACAAAAATAAATATGGTAAATTCCGATGGAAAGCGCTATGTTAGACGTCCTGTAAACAATGCTCTTAATTATAAATACACAAGGAGTATAGTCAAGCACGGTGGCGGTAACATTAAAGTTTGGGGGTGTTTTTCCGGATGTGGAGTTGGACCCGTTCGGAAGATTGAAGGTACAATGGATCAATGGCAATACAAAAATATCTTAGAGCACACAATTATTCCCCACTCGGATGATCATTTGCCTGTAACCTGGATCTTTCAGCATGACAATGACCCTAAACACACGACCAATAGCGTCAAATGTTTCCTTAGCGAATAGCGTATATCCTTTTTAGACTGGCCAGCAAATAGTCCGGATTTAAACCCGATAGAAAATCTCTGGTATATTGTTAAAAGAAAGTCTCAAACAAACGTAACACCAGTCAAAACGAACTATATGAAGCATTTGTTGAAGCATGGAATTCAATCCCCCTAGAAAAATGTATGAAATTGATTGAATCAGTGCCACGTCGTTGCAGTGCTGTTATTGAAAATAAGGGATACGCCACTAAATATTAATTATAACTATTGGTAGGCTGTGGATAGTAGCTATTTCGTAAATAACAATACTAATTACTAATACTTAAAAAATATTGTTTTCTATGTTTTTTTGTTGTTGTTTCTAATTAGTTGACCACTTCATATTTAAGTTGTTAATACCTTAAAACTGATTTAAATGTTTGTCCGTAATGTAATATTGAAACTGCACATGTGTAATTGGATTTATATTGTTTTTCTAATAAATGATAAATCGTTGAACATATTGTTGTCCTATTTATCGTTTAATTTCAAAATAAAAACGATTGCGGTGCAAGGACCGTTGGTAGTGTTTCTAATTATACGACCACCACTGTATGTCCGGCCATGATAAAACGGAATATGCCAACTGTGGCCGACGAGATCCGCCTTGAAAGCATCGGCCAGAGCGAAGCACATCAAGGAGATGCGCGAAATGTAGTATAAGTAAAACTCCAGTACGTACTGTTTGGAAATGCATAAGCTTTAATTTTCCACTATATTTGCGTAAAGGAAAGTCCTGCTTCGTATATTTTCATAAGAAGTAAGACAAAAAAGTATTTTGATATATTTTTTAGTCTGTATTCATGATTAAAAATTGTATATGATTTTTCATACTATTTTTTTGTTCTACAGCGGCGGTGGTTACCGTAGCTAACCATGTGATTCCTCAAAAGCCTTCGCTCTCATATTTTTTTCAACCATGTTTTTAGTATTGTTTACCCTAAATATAACTAGAAAAAACGTAAAAACACGTATATTGTAATTTATATAAAAGTGCCTCTGAAAGAGTTAAAATATGACCTAATTTCTATTTTTAGGAATATACTGTTTTAAGTTCTCCGAGGTGACAACGCACCTGTAGTATTTTACGTCTACTTTATAAAATATTACGTATTTGAGTAAAGTTCTAGAAATTGCCATATATGTATTTAAAAAAGTGAACTGACAAACGAACTTAAAATCCACGCAGTAGTAAATATTTACTGCAGTTTATGAACACCAGCAGCCAACTTCTAACAAAGAAGGCTACAGATGCGTTGTTAAATCTGAGAACTAAGATGGAAAGCCTCACATCTGTAATTATACTGTTTATTTATACCGTTCAGACCTGAACACAGATGTGCAAGCACTACTATTTTTTCTGGAATTATATTAAGTATTTATGTTATTTAATTTTTAATAATAATTAAAAATTATATATTTTTAATTATTATTTTTATTATAATTAATATAATTATTTTAAAAAATATTTAAAATTATTTTAAAAATTTAATTTTGGCTGCAGAAATAGTTGAGAGGGTGGTACCTACCCACACGGACGTCTAGACTCTAGACAGAAATTGAGTCCCTACCACCTGGATTAGAAACCATGAGTTAGGTACTGCACATACCTTAATAGAACGCTATTAGTGTATATTTAAGACAGAGATTACAAATAACCGTTATCATCAAACGGTCCATTTAACATATCCATTACGTAAGAAGACGGGGACCACAATCGGTACCACCTAGTGTTTTTGTGTTTTAATTAACTTGCATTGTATTATAAAGTTTATCAAAGTTCACAAGGCAAAATGCCGTTTTGAAAATTGATATATTTTAATATAGTATTAACCCCCGACGCAAACAGAGGGTTTGTTATATGTTTAAAGTGTGTATCTGTGTATCTTTGTATTTGTGTATCTGTGTCTAATGGATGAACCGACTTACATTTTTTTTATGTTTGAAAGTTAACTTGATCGAGATTGTTCTTAGCTATGATTCAAGAAAATCTTTTCAGTCATTTGAAGATCATCAGTTCTATTTGTTTCGTTTTTTTTTTAAATTTTAAATTTAATATTATTATCATTCTTTCATTACAGCCTATAAAAGTATATTGCTGAACATAGGCTTTCCCCTACATTGCCTCATAGGGAGGATTTTGCCATAGTTGCCACGCTTGGCAAGCGGGTTGGCAACCGCAGATTTCTATAATTTTGCGTTGTGATCAGAAAGATGCTGCTGCCCATCTCCTGATTTGTTTCCTTCTGTCGCCTCTTTCGTCACCTACGGGATGATATGGGGTAGTGGATATTCTTACACCGCCACTTCACCGAAAGTTTACATATTATTAATTAGTATATAATAACTATATATTTTGCAGTGTGCTCCACCACTAGTGGTCGCTTCAAACATCGACGAGAAAACTTTGAAGGGACGGAGTGTGCGCGGCCAGTCTCCCCACCACTATGGGCATTGTTGCCGGCTTCTTGGGTAGGTTTTGTACATAATATATGTAACTAGCTGTTCCTCGCAATTTCGCCCGCGTGGAATTTTTTTTGCGCGGAACCCTAAAATAAAAGTAGCCTAAGTTACTCTTTATACCATCTGCTACCTGCCAGTGAAAGTCCCATCCAAATCGGTTTTTGCGTGATGCGTGTTCACGCCAAAATAGCTCGCAGATGACAGTTTTTCTTCAGACTTACTTAACATTTATATTTTGGCCAATTTACACAATATTTTTATGAATTATAGCTTATGTGTTATTCTGATGTATGAGCTATATTATTGTAAAGTTTCATTAAAATCCATTCAGTAGTTTTTGCGTGAAGAAACATCCATACATCCTCACAAACTTTCACATTTATAATATTAGTAGGATTAGCAGAATATTAGTAGAATAGTTGGATTATTACTTACAAATGCACAGCACAGGTGGCGGGATACCTTTTCTGTGTAAGACTCCGTCTGGGTAAGTATCACCCTCTCACCTATTTCTACCGCCAAACAGCAGCGCTTCTTGCACTGCTGTGTACCAGTGTGAAGGGTAAAGATAGCCAGTATGACTACAGGCTGTGAAGTGTGATGGTCATCTTAGTCCTCAGAAGTGACAAAACATGTGTAGCCCTCCTTTATTTGAAGTTGGCTGCAGGGGTCCATAGCATCAATGAAGGTGCAGAGGTCACTTACCATCAGATGGAATGTAATTCCATTTATCACTACAGTTTAAACAAAGCCAATAATACTTCAATGTATCTATAAGTAGATATTTTTATAAAATAAATTAAAATTATGTGCTATTCTCAAGTAGTCCCAACTAATTATATTTTTAAAAATACATCATATTTATTTTAATTTAAATTACCGTTACTGTTACCATCCTATCAAAGCCTATCAACAGTCCACTGCTGAATATAGGCCTCCCCGTAAAATACACTTCGAAACTTTAATTTTGGAATCAAAGTAGATCATTAGGCGTATTCATTCCATCCATCACAACCCGCCAAACTCCACTATGTCTCCCCTTAGACTGTGTCATAAGGGGGATATTTGCGATAGTTGCCACACTTGGCAGGCGGTTGGCCTGCCAAGTGTGGCAACTTGGAAATTTAAAATAAACATTAGTATAATTTTATTCTCTTTAGTTCCTGAAGCCTTTCTGTTATAATATTTATACATATTATAATAATAAGAATTTCTAAAATAAATTTGCGTGTCGTAACTATAACGGTGTGTAAGAATATCCACTAGCCCATATCGTTCCGTGAGTGTCGTAAGAGGCAACAGTGGGAAACAAACCAGGAGATGGGCAGCGGCGTTTTTCTAATAACAATACAAAAACAAAATGCGGTGCCAACCAACCCGCCAAGCGTGGCAACTAGTAAACATCCCCTCTCTGAAGCAATCGATGGGGGATGTCAATGTTCAGCGGTGGACTTTTGACAGGCTATAACGGACACCCACGGAACAAAACGGGGTAATGAATTCTCTTCCACTAACACACGGCTTACCAAATAAAACAAATTTATCCTTGAACTTATTGTAATATAAATTAAGAAACGAGAGCAGCCGCAGTGTTGTATTTTGTACTCGTTAAGAAGATGCTGCTGCCTATCTCCTGGTTTAGTTTCCTTTGTGTTTGTAAGAAGCGTCTTACGACACCCACGGGTCGATATGGGGTAGACTACACGGTCAATTAAATTGTTAGTGTCATTAGTAACTTTGGCAGTCATTATACAAGACTATACAGCATTTTCAGCTTACGAGTAGTATCCATTAAAAAAACTGCAATAAAAGAAGAGGCCCATGTCTCTTACGGGCTGTTGTTGATGTTTTTTTTTTTTTATAGGATAGGGTGACAAACGAGCACACAGTCCACCTGATGGTAAGTGGTTGCTGTGACCCATAGACATCTACATTTATCCTCAATAAAGAATCAAAATGCAGATGCGTCGTCACCCGTGAGGACTAAGATGGAATGCCTCTTTTCCAGTAAAATGGGTCTCCGGGTCTCTACACTCACCATACGAAACACAGCAGTGTCAAGCTGTCATTTTACGCTGGTATTCAAAATGATGATATGCAATAAATTGTGACCACAACCTACCACAAGTGTACAGTTATAACGGTTTATTAAAAACCTTTAAAAGAGAATTTTAACAAGAACAATTTTGTTTTTCAGTTCAAAACGCCCTGAAGTACCTGCTTGGTTTCGGCACAGTCACCCATTACTTGGGGTACAGCGCGCTGACTGACTTCTTTCCGACCATGTGTTTGAAGGTATTTCTTCTTCATCTTTATAAGGCCGTACATAGTTCAGTGTTCGACAGTCTCTGTATTACCAAGTTTTTATTAACTGGCTTCCTAGTCGAATTTAATAATTTATTTTAGACTTGAAAATTTTGAATATGGCTTATAATCGTATGACAATGTAAGAATATGAAAAAAAAACGTGATATATAAAAAAAGTTTTCCCATAAGTCTCAAAATTTTAAGCTGCTCCACTGTTTCGTATTTTCGTATTTATATCGTCAACCAAATGTTACTAACACTAGGTCAAAGTTCATTTACTAACCACTATGGACACTTCTTGTCCGAAATAATTGAATTATTATATTATCATATTGTAGATACTAAAGTTCTGGTATGAGTAAGATATTCAACCGACTGCAAAAAAAGGAGGAGTTTCTCAATTCGAATGTATTTTTTACGTGTGTTACCTCAACTTTTTTTCTAGGTGAACCGATTTTGATGATTCTTTTTTTTATTTGAAAGCTGGTGCTTCTCATTTGGTCCCATATAAATTTGATCAAGATCTGACCAGTAGTTTTTGCGTTATCCTTAATAATGCGTATTTAATTGACTTCTACTACATTGATGATGTTCTCATTTTATTTATAGTCGGTTGTACAAAACTTTTAATTTTATTTATAACTTGTATTTTTATGTTGCCTATTAGTATTAGTACGTTGCGAGACGCTCAAAGTCTGCTTTTTTTTCTTTCAGCAGCTTATAAAGTCCATTGTTGGACATGTCTCTCCCATTGTAGAGACGATTTTCTTAAATCGTCAAGCAGGCGTGTCAAATCAAATCAATTTATTCAGAACAATATACATTGTGTAGAGTACATCAAGAATTATAATCAATTAATACATAAGCAAAACAAAATATTTTTTTTTAACAATGGTAATGTCATACAATACAAATGAAGCAATGTCAAGTAATGAAATTATTACTGTCAAAACCGTAATAATAAATCTGAGATTATGTTACAATAATATTAATATGATCGAATACTATCATTAACAAAGCCATCAACACTATAAAAGCATTTTTCCAACAAATAATTTTTCAATTTAGTTTTGAAACCACTCTTGTATAGATTACTTTTTAGATCGACTGGTAATCTATTAAATAAATGAACAGACTGATATTGTGAGCAGTGCTTGGATATAACTAGACGAGGAATAACTTTATTCTTAAAGTCTTGTCTTCTTGTGTTTTCCCTAATATTTCTTTCGTCGACGATCGAAGTATCGGACTTCTCGAGTTTTTGACGCTGTTTCCCATCGCCGGTCTAGGTATTTTACGCTTGGCGTAAACTAGATGGTATTATCGCTATCTGTCTGTGTTTATTAGATTTTCGTAGCATTTCTCACAGTCCTATAAAAAAAAAGTCGCCCATTGCGTCTTAGAACGTGATGGGTGTTGTAATTATTACTTGGAATTGTGATATTCTCTACATCATTCAAAATGTAAAATTAATCCTAAAATTAAAGTTTTAAGATATAGTATAATGATTAATTACGTGTAAAGCCTCGATTTCAGAAATAATTTTCTTTTATTTTTTAATTTTTGAAGTCGGTGTTAGGTACCTACCTTTTATTGAAAGTTTAAATATTAAAACAGTAGATAATAAAATTCTCTACAACTTTCGTTCTAAACACTTCACCATTTTTGAGATATAGCGCGGGAGTGCGCAGCGCTTAGCCATTCACGGCATAATGCAAGATCAACCGTAAGTCTCGGTAAATAAAACGCGTTTAAAGTCTATGAATCATTATTTATTTATTTATATAATTTGCATGCCACAAGAAATACATCATACATCAAGTGACACCCCGTAGGGGCATAGCACTTTATAAGAGGGTAGTTTTTTTTATAATACTAAATATTAACTACTGCATACTAAATTCTTATCATTTACTAGTCTAACATATTTTTTTTTTATAATTATATGTTTATTCGCATCTATAAAAAATTCACTTAAATTATAATAACTTTTATCAGTTAAGAATGACTTTAATTTTTTTATAAAAGACTTAGTGTTGTCTATATTTTTGAGGTTATTTGGAACATTATTATATATTTTAATTACCATCGTATGGGGACCTGTTGTAAATAATTTCAATTTTGAGAATTGAATATTCAATTTATTTTGAGTTCGATTATTTCTTTTGACAGTGTTTACAGGATCATATAGATGTGGATGTTTTCTAACGAACTTACAACATTCAATAATGTAAATAGATGTAAGTGTTAGTATACCAAGTTTTCTAAAATGTGGTCTGCATGAGTCCGTTTTTCTATATTTGTCAAGATTCTGATACATTTTTTTTGCAATTTGAAAATATTATCTATGTCAGTACAGTTGCCCCAGATGACTATTCCATAAGTTAGTATAGACTGAGCATACGCATAATACGCCGAAAGAGCTGTTTTTAAGTCGGTAACTTTTTTCAAATGTATGAGTGCAAATATAAATGAGGACAATTTACTCGTTAATTTTTGAATGTGGGTTTCCAATTTAGATTTGTGTCTATTTCAATACCGAGTAGTGTTGTAGAGTTGACCGTATCGATCGTAAAGTTTTTATAGTTAAAGTTTATTTGTAGATGTCGTTTTTGATAAGTTTTAAACAGGATTAATTTAGTTTTGTTAAAGTTTAGTTCTAAATTATGTAATTCTAACCAGTCGTGTATTTTAGTGAGTGATGTATTCAATTTTTCGTTTAATTCACAACTGTAGATGAAAGCAAGATAGACACATCGTCTGCAAAAATAATACATTCTTCTTGTAATTGTTGTGGGAGGTTGTTTATATATATCAGAAACAGAATACAACCTAAGACACTACCTTGAGGAATCGATCCTATAATCGGGATTTTGTCTGATTTGACTTTTTGGATTTTTTCTGTTTTGAAGTTTGTATTATTAGACTGCTTGTTACCTGTATCTGTAACAATGATGTCCTCCAGACTGATTTTGACTTCAACGGAGACTGTCTGTGAGTCTTAGACCATCTGCGCACGACAGGATGTAGTGCACGAGTGTATGCGCAAGCACAGGTGCACTCTCTATTGATTCACTCTCATAGTCCTATGAGAAGGTAATTTGACATGACCGTAGAGAGATCAGACGTGCGACTAAAGGCTTTACGTGTTTTCTGAGGCACGGGAGTGAAACATCGCCAATTTTCTGACTCCGAGCTGCTATTGACAATTTCTTAACAGAAAAATCCATTAATTGATTATGGTCGGATCTGGAAATCGATTCCGGGACCAGTCAATAAGTATTTGCTACATGATTATAATAAAGGTTTTTAGTATGAAAGTAACGTTAATTAACGTTATTTTTTAATTATATTAGGTCCTTACATATGAAATTGGCGTTTTGTACGGGAGGAATATAAAGTCATTTTTTTTTGTAAAATATATTTAATTAATCAAAGTATGCACCGTTGTTATCTATGCACTTTTGCCATCTCATAGGTAGTTAATTGATCCCTTTACTAAAAAAAACCATGGGGGCGAGAATCAATAAACTCTTTGAAGGCGGTTTGGACTGCCGCATCGGAGTTGAATTTTTTTCCTTGTAAGAAGTTGTCCAAATTCCGGAAAAAATGGTAATCTGTTGGAGCAAGGTCCGGGGAGTACGGTGGATGTCGCAGACATTCCAATTGTAGCTCATCTAACTTAGTGGTTGTTTGTTGTGCAGTGTGTGGTCTTGCGTTGTCGTGAAGCAGCAGTGGCCTAGAGCGATTGACCAATCTCGGTTGTGTAGCAGCTAGTTCTTTCTTCATGGTTTGCAGTTGCTGACAATAGATATCTGCCGTAATCGTTTGGCCAGATTTTAGAAAGCTGTAGTGAACGACACCGGCGCTAGTCCACCAAACACTCACAAGTAAATTTTTCTGAGTCAATTTTCGTTTAGGGCAGGATTTGGCTGGGTCTCCAGGATTCAGCCATTGCGACGAGCGCTTCCGATTATTTTTCAGTATCCACTTTTCATCACAAGTAATGAATCGATTTAAAGTCCCTTCATTATTGTGTCGGTTGAGCAAAGTAACACAGCAGTTTTTTTACTTTCCCGATTTGCTTCAAGTGGATTAATATAGTTTTATCACTTACCCCGAAGCCTGCAGCTATCTCTGAAGTGCTTTGTGATGGATCCGCTTCCACAATAGCCTTTAATTCTTCATTTTCCACTTTGGTCTCCGGCCGTCCACGGGGTTTCCAGAACGAAAACGTTGAAACCATAAACGTACCGTGCTTTCTTTTGCGACACCAGCGCCGTACACATCATTAATCCTTCGAGCTGTTTCTGCAGTACTGGTGCAACGGTAGAACTCGTACTCGTAAATATACCGATATTTCATGTTTTCCATTGTGCGGTAATAAGCGACGCCAAAGAAAAAAATAATGAGGGAAAAACAAATGAATGACTGTTTTCAAAACTCAAATGTACCAGCTAAATGAATTTATAAGTTTGAATTTGGAATTCTTAACCAAAGAGGAGATATTTCAGATCAAAGTGGCCAGTACGACAAAACGCTAATTTCATATGTAAGGACCTAATACTTGGTAACGTTATTGAGTCCCAGTGCGTACAACAGTGTGCATAGCGTGTGTTTGTGGCCTGCGGCCACTGTTACCTGTACCTATAGCTGTACCTGTAGCTGTGTGGCGCACCGAAGCCTAAACCACGCTATCAAAGTTCAGAAGTAGATCTTCCTTTTTTCCTTTTCCCGTCAAATTGGATATCTCCCGCCGGCATCGATCACTAATAAAAAACTAGATGCACAATCCCATACAAAAGTTCTCCAAAAACTGTCGCCAAATGTTTTGACGTAATTCTAGTTGAAATAAATATACATTAATGTAAATTCAACCTTAAATGCATTGCTTAAAGTTGTATTGACAAAGCTACGTACAAAAAGCAATAAATTTTTATGACCGATGCTCGCTGGTCAACCTATAATAAAACAAATTCAACCTTACGCGCATGGTTTAAAGTCAGAATTACAAAGTGCCAATAAAAAGCAATAAAACTTTACGACCGAGGCTCGTCGCTGGACAAGGAGAGTGGAGTCGAACTGCACAATATTTTTTGTTACTGTAATTTTAATTTTATAATTTTGTTAAACTTGTTTTAAATAATTGGTCTACTTAATAAAGCATATTCTGTTCTATTCTATGGTGTATATGTGTAACGGTTATATTATTACCTTAATGTAAATATGCTTTTGGATAGGGCACCACATACATTTAGTAATGAAAGTAATTGAAACAGTAATAATTATTTATTTATTCTTTATCTTGTGTGAAAAATTTAAAGATATTGCTTGACAAACAACTTAAATCTAAATTTAATAGTTACTAAATATGAAAAATAAGTACAGAAAGTTCTTTCAAAATCTAAGAATATTATTGTCCAAATTTTTGACGTAATGTTCATATTTACAGATGTTAAAAAAAACGGATAAGAGTGAATAATTATAATGATTTCTTATATTTACGCGAACACTACTTTATTTAAAATTAAATTTATAAAATGTTACTATAATATTTAGAGAAACAGTAAAGAAGTCTCATCACTTTTACGATGATTTCTTGACAAAATATCAGTATTTACAATACAGTGATAACAATTAAATAATGTTAATATTAATACTTACCGAAAATATGAAATTCCATCCTTTTTTAGCGTCCTGGATGTGTGATTTTTACACTTTTTAATCGAGCACTGAGGCATGTTTACCGTCGGAGCATTCGAATGCTACTGGATTAAAAGTGCACCCATATGTTCGAGTTGGTGCACATTCGGTTAGGCCATTTTTGTCACTGATTGTGTATCTAGTTTTTTATTAGTGATCGATGCCCGCCGGGCAAGATATTCAGCCCGGGGAGCGGTCAACGATCCGTGTGTTAGTTTGGAGCTATTCTATTTAAAGCGCAGTACCGCGGGACACTTTGATAGCGTGATTTAGGCTTCGGTGCGTTTCGCTTGTGGTGCGACGACAGCGCCGTCACAGCTGTTGCCTGTAGCTGTAACTGTAGCTGCAGTGTGTGCACTGTTGCAGCCGAACCCGCAGTGCTCGGACTCGCAGTGTGTCGTGCGGCAGAAGGAAGCTCGCGCGCGCCCGCCGCCCGTCGAGCTGGCCGCCGAGGTGTGCGAGGACGCGCGCCCGCTGCACGCCGACAACAGCTGGGGTGAGCACGCACGCACACACACGCGCACGCATGCATACAGTACGCATGCACACACACACACACACGCCGCCCGTCGAGCTGGCCGAGGTGTGCGAGACGCGCCCGCTGCACGCCGACAACAGCTGGGGTGAGCACGCACGCACACACGCGCACGCATGCATACAGTACGCACACACACACACACACACACACACGCCGCCCGTCGAGCTGGCCGCCGAGGTGCGGAGGACGCGCCCGCTGCACGCCGACAACAGCTGGGGTGAGCACGCACGCACACGCGCACGCATGCAGTACGCACGCACACACACACACACACACACACGCCGCCCGTCGAGCTGCCGCCGAGGTGTGTGCGAGGACGCGCCCGCTGCACGCCGACAACAGCTGGGTGAGCACGCACGCACACACACGCACACGCGCACGCGCACGCACGCACACGCACACACACACACACACGCCGCCCGTCGAGCTGGCCGCCGAGGTGTGCGAGGACGCGCGCCCGCTGCACGCCGACAACAGCTGGGGTGAGCACGCACGCACACACACGCGCACGCATGCATACAGTACGCATGCACACACACACACACGCCGCCCGTCGAGCTGGCCGGTGGAAGGAGACGCCCGCTGCACGCCGACAACAGCTGGGGTGAGCACGCACGCACACACACGCGCACGCATGCATACAGTACGCATGCACACACACACACACACACGCCGCCCGTCGAGCTGGCCGCCGAGGTGTGCGAGGACGCGCGCCCGCTGCACGCCGACAACAGCTGGGGTGAGCACGCACGCACACACACGCGCACGCATGCATACAGTACGCATGCACACACACACACACACACGCCGCCCGTCGAGCTGGCCGCCGAGGTGTGCGAGGACGCGCGCCCGCTGCACGCCGACAACAGCTGGGGTGAGCACGCACGCACACACACGCGCACGCATGCATACAGAAGCACGCACGCACACACACACACACACACGCCGCCCGTCGAGCTGGCCGCCGAGGTGTGCGAGGACGCGCGCCCGCTGCACGCCGACAACAGCTGGGGTGAGCACGCACGCACACACACGCGCACGCATGCATACAGAACGCACGCACGCACACACACACACACACACGCCGCCCGTCGAGCTGGCCGCCGAGGTGTGCGAGGACGCGCGCCCGCTGCACGCCGACAACAGCTGGGGTGAGCACGCACGCACACACACGCGCACGCATGCATACAGTACGCATGCACACACACACACACACGCCGCCCGTCGAGCTGGCCGCCGAGGTGTGAGGACGCGCCCGCCGCACGCACGCACACGCACGCACACACACGCGCACGCATGCAGCAGTACGCACGCACGCACACACACACACACACACACGCCGCCCGTCGAGCTGGCCGCCGAGGTGTGCGAGGACGCGCGCCCGCTGCACGCACGCACACACGCACGCATGCATACAGTACGCACGCACACACACACACACACACACACACGCCGCCCGTCGAGCTGGCCGCCGAGGTGTGCGAGGACGCGCGCCCGCTGCACGCCGACAACAGCTGGGGTGAGCACGCACGCACACACGCGCACGCATGCACAGTACGCACGCACAAACACACACACACACACACGCCGCCTCGAGCTGGCCGCCGAGGTGCGAGGACGCGCCGCTGCGCGCCGACAACAGCTGGGGTGAGCGCACGCACACACGCACGCATGCATGCACGCACACACACACACACACACACACACACACACACGCCGCCCGTCGAGCTGGCCGCCGAGGTGTGCGAGGACGCGCCCGCTGCACGACAACAGCTGGGGTGAGCACGCACGCACACGCGCACGCGCACGCATGCATACAGTGCACGCACGCACACACACACACACACACACACGCCGCGTCGAGCTGGCCGCCGAGGTGTGCGAGGACGCGCGCCCGCTGCACGCCGACAACAGCTGGGGTGAGCACACGCACACACACGCGCACGCATGCATACAGTACGCACGCACACACACACACACACACACACACACACGCCGCCCGTCGAGCTGGCCGCCGAGGTGTGCGAGGACGCGCCCGCTGCACGCCGACAGCTGGGTGAGCACGCACACACACGCGCACACGCATGCATACAGCACGCACACACACACACACACACACACACACACACACACACACACACGCCGCCCGTCGAGCTGGCCGCCGAGGTGTGCGAGGACGCGCGCCCGCTGCACGCCGACAACAGCTGGGGTGAGCACGCACACACACACACACACGCGCACGCATACGCCACAGCACACACACACACACACACACACACACACACACACACACACACACACACACACACACACGCCGCCGTCGAGCTGGCCGCCGAGGTGTGCGAGACGCGCGCCCGCTGCACGCCGACAACAGCTGGGGTGAGCACGCACGCGCACGCATGCGCATACGCCGCACGCACACACACACACACACACACACACACACACGCCGCCGTCGAGCTGGCCGCCGAGGTGTGCGAGGACGCGCGCCCGCTGCACGACAACAGCTGGGGTGAGCACACGCACACACGCGCGCATGCATGCAGTACGCACACACACACACACACACACACGCCGCCCGTCGAGCTGGCCGCCGAGGTGTGCGAGGACGCGCGCCCGCTGCACGCCGACAACAGCTGGGGTGAGCACGCACGCACACACGCGCACGCATGCAGTACGCACGCACACACACACACACACACACGCCGCCCGTCGAGCTGGCCGCCGAGGTGTGCGAGGACGCGCGCCCGCTGCACGCCGACAACAGCTGGGGTGAGTACGCACACACACGCGCACGCATGCATACAATACGCGCACACACACACACACACACACACACACACACACACACACACACACACACACACACACACACACACACACACACACACACACACACACACACACACACACACACACACACGCCGCCCGTCAGGCTGGCCGCCGGGTGTGCGAGGACGCGCCCGCTGCACGCCGACAACAGCTGGGGTGAGCACGCACGCACACGCACGCATGCGCCACAGTACGCGCACACACACACACACACGCCGCGTCGAGGCTGGCCGCCGAGGTGTGCGAGGACGCGCGCCCGCTGCACGCCGACAACAGCTGGGGTGAGCACGCACGCACACACACGCGCACGCATGCAGTACGCACGCACACACACACACACACCGCCCGTCAGGCTGGCCGCCGAGGTGTGCGAGACGCGCGCCCGCTGCACGCCGACAACAGCTGGTGAGCACGCACGCACACACACGCGCACGCGCATACAGTACACACACACACACACACACACACACACACACACACACACACGCCGCCCGTCGAGCTGTGCCGAGTGTGCGAGGACGCGCCCGCTGCACGCCGACAACAGCTGGGGTGAGCACGCACACACACGCACACGCGCGCACGCGCACACACACACACACACACACACACACACACACACACACACACACACACACACACACACACACGCCGGGCTGGCGCCGAGGTGTGCGAGACGCGCGCCGCTGCACGCCGACAACAGCTGGGGTGAGCACGCACGCACACGCGCACAGTACGCACACACACACACACACACGCCGCCCGTCGAGGCTGGCCGCCGAGTGTGCGAGGACGCGCCCGCTGCACGCCGACAACAGCTGGGGTGAGCACGCACGCACACACGCGCACGCATGCGCCAGTACGCACACACACACACACACACACACGCCGCCGTCGAGCTGGCCGCCGAGGTGTGCGAGACGCGCGCGCCGCTGCACGCCGACAACAGCTGGGGTGAGCACACGCACACACACGCGCACGCATGCGCATGTACGCACGCACACACACACACACACACGCCGCCCGTCGAGCTGGCCGCCGAGGTGTGCGAGGACGCGCGCCCGCTGCACGCCGACAACAGCTGGGGTGACACGCACACACACACACACACACATGCACACACACACACACACACACACACACACACACACACACACACACACACACACACACACACACACACTGGCCGCCGAGTGTGCGAGGACGCCGCGCCCGCTGCACGCCGACAACAGCTGGGGTGAGCACGCGCACGCACGCACACACACGCGCGCACGCATGCATACAATACGCACGCACACACACACACACACACGCCGCCCGTCGAGCTGGCTGCCGAGGTGTGCGAGGACGCGCGCCGCTGCACGCCGACAACAGCTGGGGTGCACGCACACACACGCGCACGCATGCACAGTACGCGCACACACACACACACACACACACACGCCGCCCGTCGAGCTGGCCGCCGAGGTGAGGACGCGCGCCCGCCACGCCGACAACAGCTGGGGTGAGCACGCACGCACACACGCGCATGCATACAGTGCACGCACACACACACACACACACACACACACACGCCGCCCGTCGAGCTGGCCGCCGAGGTGTGCGAGACGCGCCCGCTGCACGCCGACAACAGCTGGGGTGAGCACGCACACGCGCACGCATGCATACAGTACGCACACACACACACACACACACACACACACACACACACACACGCCGCCCGTCGAGCTGGCCGCCGAGGTGTGCGAGGACGCGCGCCGCTGCACGCCGACAACAGCTGGGTGAGCACGCACGCGCGCACGCATGCATACAGTACGCACGCACACACACACACACACACACACACACACACACACACACACACACACACACACACACACGCCCGTCAGGCTGGCCGCCGAGGTGTGCGAGGACGCGCGCCCGCTGCGCCGACAACAGCTGGGGTGAGCACGCACGCACACACACGCGCGCACGCATGCGCAGTACGCACGCACACACACACACACACACGCCGCCCGTCGAGCTGTGCCGAGGTGTGCGAGGACGCGCCGCTGCGCCGACAACAGCTGGGGTGAGCACGCGCGCACACACGCGCACGCATGCATACAGTACGCACGCACACACACACACACACACACACACGCCGCCCGTCGAGCTGGCCGCCGAGGTGTGCGAGGACGCGCCCTGCACGCCGACAACAGCTGGGTGAGCACGCACGCACACACACGCGCACGCATGCATACAGTACGCACACACACACACACACACACACACACACACACACACACACACACACACACACACACACACACACACGCCGCCCGTCGAGCTGGCCGCCGAGGTGTGCGAGGACGCGCGCCCGCTGCACGCCGACAACAGCTGGGGTGAGCACGCACGCACACACACGCGCACGCATGCATACAGAAGCACGCACGCACACACACACACACACACACGCCGCCCGTCGAGCTGGCCGCCGAGGTGTGCGAGGACGCGCCGCTGCACGCCGACAACAGCTGGGGTGAGCACGCACGCACACACACGCGCACGCATGCATGCAGTACGCACGCACGCACACACACACACACACACACACACACACACACACACACACACACACACACACACACACACACACACACACACACGCCGCCCGTCGAGCTGGCCGCCGAGGTGTGCGAGGACGCGCGCCCGCTGCACGCCGACAACAGCTGGGGTGAGCACGCACGCACACACACGCGCACGCATGCATACAGTACGCATGCACACACACACACACACACGCCGCCCGTCGAGCTGGCCGCCGAGGTGTGCGAGGACGCGCGCCCGCTGCACGCCGACAACAGCTGGGGTGAGCACGCACGCACACACACGCGCACGCATGCATACAGTACGCACACACACACACACACACACACACACACACACACACACACACACACACACACACCGCCCGTCGAGCTGGCCGCCGAGGTGCGGAGGACGCGCGCCCGCTGCACGCCGACAACAGCTGGGGTGAGCACGCACACACACGCGCACGCATGCATACAGTACGCACGCACACACACACACACACACACACACACACACACGCCGCCCGTCGAGCTGGCCGCCGAGGTGCGAGGACGCGCCCGCTGCACGCCGACAACAGCTGGGGTGAGCACGCACACACACGCGCACGCATGCATACAATACGCGCACACACACACACACACACACACGCCGCCCGTCGAGCTGGCTGCCGAGTGTGCGAGGACGCCCGCCCGCTGCACGCCTACAACAGCTGGGGTGAGCACGCACACACGCGCACGCATGCATACAGTACGCACACACACACACACACACACACACACCGCCGTCGAGCTGGCCGCCGAGGTGTGCGAGGACGCGCACCCGCTGCACGCCGACAACAGCTGGGGTGAGCACGCACCACACACGCGCACGCGCATACAGTACGCACGCACACACACACGCCGCCCGTCGAGCTGGCCGCCGAGGTGTGCGAGGACGCGCGCCCGCTGCACGCCGACAACAGCTGGGGTGAGCACGCACGCACACACACGCACGCATGCGCCAGTACGCACGCACACACACACACGCCGCCCGTCGAGTTGGCCGCCGAGGTGTGCGAGGACGCGCGCCCTGCACGCCGACAACATCTGGGGTGAGCACGCACACACGCGCACGCACGCATGCATACAGTACGCACGCACGCACACGCACACACACACACACACACGCCGCCCGTCAGGCTGGCCGCCGAGGTGTGCGAGGACGCGCGCCGCTGCACGCCGACAACAGCTGGGGTGAGTACACACGCACACACGCGCACGCATGCGCACAGTACGCACGCGCACACACACACACACACACACACACACACACACACACACACACACACACACACACACACACACACACACACAGCTGGCCGCCGAGGTGTGTGCGAGGACGCGCCCGCTGCACGCCGACAACAGCTGGGGTGAGCACGCACGCACACACACGCGCACGCATGCATACAGTACGCATGCACACACACACACACACGCCGCCCGTCGAGCTGGCCGCCGAGGAGTGCGAGGACGCGCGCCTGCTGCAGGCCAACAACAGCTGGGGTAAATAAAAATTATTTATTAAGGGTTATTATACTAATAAAGAGTACATGAGTGATTATAACCCCTGGGAATGAGGTGATCGCTACCATGCTTTTTCTAAATGTTTTCATACTTAATTGTATAAAATATAATGTTGTAAGTTATCTTTGTTAAAAAAGTCCCGCTGGGTTTCTTGCTGGTTCTTCCCAGGACAGAATTTTTTTCCGAACCAGCAGTGGTAACGCTTAAATGACTTCCATTAGTACGAGTATACTTATCATCAGGTGAGCCGCAAGCTCGTTTGCCCCCCTCTTATATAAAAACGAATTCTTGTATTGAAATAAATACTTTTTATACATATGTATATATAACTTTAAAAATAAATGAAATAAAAATGATTTTATTCTATTTTATTAATTACAGGAATTTGCCTCATCGATGAAAATGCGCCTGAGGAGGAGGACTCGTCCAATTTAAGGCTAGCCGAAGGTGTTCAGGTAATTAAATAAATGTATAAACCACACATTACCTTTTCCCAACTATTTTGATTAAAGTTATGAATTAAATCATGATTATCGGAGTGAAATTGCAGTCGGTACAGTTATTTTAATGTGCCATTGTGAAATAAAACATATTTAAAAATAATCAACACCCTAGTATAGCAAATAGAGCACATCATGAAAATCAATAATGCAGGCACAGATTAGATAGTTATGTAGGTAAAGAGTGAAGGATTCCACGGAGGCCTATGTTCACCATGTAATGATGATGATGATGATTAATTATAAGATAGTTTATACCAGAGGTTGGCTTCTGGCGGCTCCACTAAAATTGTTAATTGCAATTGTATTAGTGCTGATTCACCAAGTACTCACAGGTGAAGAAAACATCGAGAGGATACTTGCATGGTTAGGTATTTAAATATCTGGAGGACTTGTGGAATTCCCATTTTAGCTACGGATAGGAAACTTATATCTTTTTTTTGTATAATCATGGCGACCGACTGTTAGCTAGAAATTCATAAAAAGTACACAAAATCTACTGATTGTTGGCTCTATGTTAACCAAACTGCCCTCCTAGCGTGGTGACAACCCTGTGGTATTTAGCGTATGCCTAGCTGTGTGCTCAAAAAATACTGAAGGTGTGGGGTTGGTGCAGGTGGCGTACAGCGTGGCGCTGGACAGCAGCACGGAGTCCAGCACGGGCGGCGCCGTGGCCGCCTCCGAGCTCTCGCTCGAGGACCTCATGGCGCAGATGAAAGCCATGTAGGCTGCCTCTGCTACTGGTGTACTTATCCTATGTATATATACTATGAAAAACTTCTGGCCTATATACATTTAATAAAATAGAAATAAAACTATTTACCATTCTCACTCATAGAGCAGCATCGACCACCGGCGGATAGGAGGAGAGTAGACATACGCGTGCATTACCCTCTGTCAAACTATAAGCACATGAGTAAAGAAACCGTACCGTACAGAGGCAAAGCTTCATAAAACCGCGTTAAGATAGGTACATTAATACAAACTAAACGCGCGTGTGAGCGTGAGCACTGGCGGCTCGTCACGTACAGAGAGAAACTGCTTTAAACCGGCTCGGCCAGTGCTCAAACTCAGGGTTGTGTAAAAAATAATAAGTGTAATAATTTTTGTTTTTATAGAATAATTCGTATCAAATGAATTATACTATAAAGAAACATTGTAAATATTAGTAGTGAAATATTAAAACCTGCGCAAGATTGTATATTTGTTATGGATGTGTGCTTTCCAATAGATTATTTAAAAAAAATACATTTGTTCAAGAACAATAATTATAAAAGTAAAATATTTAGAATACGTAGTATGTAAAAAATATTCTATCTATTTCGTTTATATTTGTATCTTAAGTATGTATCTATTAAAAAGCTGATAAACGTTTTGTTTATTTCATATTATCCTCCTGTGCCAACCCTACCAAAACAGGTAAAAATTTTGACAGCTCCTTAGAAGCTTTGCCTCTGTACAGTTTCTTTATTCATGTGCTATAATTCCACGCGGTCTTATGTGTACGATAGAATACGTTGCAGCCGCACTGCTCACTAGACTAAATCTAGTTGCGCGGCTGAATCGACGTCCTAAAAAAAATGGCGAGTTGTTTAGTTTTTTGCTGCAAATAGAGATCTGTCACGTCAAATTTACAAAAAGATGGCGTCACCTTTCATAAATAAGTAATTTTTAATCACTTTATTGGTTTTTACTTCTTTTTAAACTTTAAAAATTACAATAATAACGGTCGTGTTTCAACACAGGCCGTTCACCCTGTGACAGTATGTATATCGGTCAGGCGATTGATCCGAGTGTTTATCAATCTGTTGCTGTTACCGAGTGATACTGTTATTATATATCTATGTGTGTGTGAAATTTTTGTAGTTATGTGTGAGTGTCGTAGTGACAGACGATTGTTTTTGTGTGCGCAGATGTCCCCCCGCAAAAATGACAGACAGTTCTGTATCGGCAAAGAATACTATGGCTACTCCCCTCCGGCCGCCGGTAGCCCGCGTTGCTCTATGTTCTCATTCCTTTATATGTTGTATGACAAAGTAAATGAAGTATATATATGTGTATGAATTTTTGTCCGGAAGTTAGAAGAAATATATCAGTTTACATAATTAATATTACTTGATAAGCAAATTTAAATAAAGCATAGTATATTATGTGTAAATGTCTATATTAATATTTAAATTGCTTCAGGCATTTCCAAGGCCTAATATTTGTCCATGATTAGAAGAAAGAATTCGGTTTACATAACATTTGTAGCAAACTTTGCCTTCTTTGTAAAATTACTATACGTTAGTGTATATTTTCGAACTTCAGTGAACAAAGCTTTTTGTGAAACGCAAGTTTTCCAGGTGGTAGCACCTCCTTTTCTGCCTTGGAGTCCGTCTAAGTAGGTACAACCCCTGAATAGAGGACCAGTATTATTACAGGTTGTGAAGCATTCCGTCTTAGTCCCCAGAGGTGACAACGTATCTGTAGCCTTCTTTGTATGAGGTTGGCTGCAGGTGTCCATGGACTGCAGTAATCATTTACCATTAGAACGACTAAGGTCGTTTGTCACTTCTGTTTTTTTTTTTAAATACGCATCCAACAGTCACTGCCTCCAGCTAAAGGTTACGTTATTCTTGAATAATAATATACAGACAAATGCGAGTAATTCTGGTGGCCAATAATATATTTACATACTATAGGTAACGAAGAAGTTTAGTTCTAACAAATTTTTAAAGTTATTAGAACATTATTTTTGGTTTGAAAGCGTTTCATATCGTATTGATGGAACTAAACCGTGTAGTGGCGGTGTAAGAATATCCACTACCACATATCGCCCGTGGAAGTCGTAAGAGGCGATAGAGGGAAACTAAACCAGGAGATGGGCAGCATCTTCTTGATTACAACTCAAAATAATAAACAACTGCCAAACGTAGCAACTATGGCAAAATCCTATGAGGCAATCTATGGGGGAGGCCTATGTTCAGCAGTGGACTTTTATAGACTGTAATGGAAGGAATCGATTGATAGAGCTGTAGAGACCACAATCTTTATCTTCATCAGCCCGTAGATGACCACTACTGGACATGCCTTCCCTATAGTAGGGAGGGTTTGCCTTCGTCATCTCGCTTGCCAGGCGTATTCACTATCGCAGTGCTAGACGTGATTACCATTGAGGCTTCTGCCCGTCACTAGTCTGGTTAATTTACGCTTTGAACATCATAGCAGCCCTTCACAAGTCCACTGCTGAACATAGGTCTCCCCCAAGGAATGCCACAAAGCACGGTCCTGAGCCACCTACATCCATCGACTTCCTGCATGTCTTACCAGGTCGTCACTCAATCTAGTGGGGGGACGCCCTACACTTCGTCCGCCGGTACGAGGCCGCTTACTAAATATTGTTAAAGCTTATCAGAAGTCCACTGCTGAACATAGATCTTCTCATACATTGCTTCATATTTGCATTTGCAGCAGGCGTGATGGCAACCGCAGTTTTTTTTAGTTGTTATCAGTAAAACACTGCTGCACATCTCCTGGTTTGCTTCCCAAAATACAATGCTATTTATCTTGTTTAAAATTAAATACCATTTGTCTTATTGAAAGTGTTCACCGAAAATAAATTTAATATATTAGAAAAAATGAATTTCTGAAATTGATAACGTAGCAGTTACCAACTTAAACATAAGTATTAAAATAACATATCTATAAAATATGTATATGTATAGTTTTGAGTTATTGCGTAATGCAGGGCTCCCAAAGTTTTCCAGTTCGCGCACTCGGAGGTATATTATATAGTATTTTGTCACGGCGCCCTTATCAAAATATGTGAAATGACACGTGAATGACACCACATCCACTTTTGAGTGATATTTGCTCTTTATTATGGCCACTGCTGAAATTCCAGCTTCGCATAAATAGGAAGTTGCAAAGGGATTGATAATTCTGAAAGCTTTTGAATTCAGAGTTTGATATTCATTTTTGACCGTCAAACTGCACCAAAGCAGAATAAGTTTTTGACCGTCATCTAACTGCACCAAAGCAGAACAAGTGATTTTTAAGACTATTGTCGCAAAAGAGTGTCTGGAGCGGTGCCCCTATCTACTCTCTACGTTGCACCCACACTTTGGGAACCCTGGGCTTAATGTATTGTGATGCTAATAATGTTTACAGTCATTTTAGAATACATAAAAGCTATTGAAATTAATATTTTGATGCCTAAATACACAAACGCTACTCAATTTTAAGACGCCGTTAAGTCTCGTACTGTCTTCTATTATTTATTCTGTGCTTTCAGTTAAAGTAACTGTGACACTGGAGTTTTGGCGGGAACTTGTTCGGCGGCGGTTTGCTGCTCCTGTATTATTGTTTGAATAATGGTTTGAAGTGGATTTTGATATGTAAAAGTGGTGCGATTTTGTGTATTAAGTGTCTGCGCATGTGAACTATTAGTGGAAACGGTGAAACAAGTGCTCTGATGGTGATGTGATTCTCAAGATAAGGTGTCTATCTGCTTAGGCGCCTTGAGATACCATCGCCAACTGTCAGCTGTCTGCTGACTCAAGTTGCCGTCAAAATCTCCCAAGGGCTGCACAATGTGACGCATCAACATATTGTGAAGCATTGTAGGATAGAAGCTATGAAGGATGAATAAACATTTGGGAAATTATAATAAACCGAATAAAAATACCTAAGACTTGGCCTAAAGGTCTAGATACCAGGCCATAAACTCCAAAAAAAAAACTGTGACACTACGAGACCTAACGGCGTCTTAATATTGAGTAGCGTTTGAGTATTTGGGAAAATGTTTGAAATAGTGTATGGACATGTTTAATAGGCGTTGCTATGGCTCTCTGTCTGTGAAGGCCAATTTTATGTGAATACGATATTATGTTTGTCTTATGAATTTTGACACAGAATGATATATTTTTAAATATGTGAACGTCCGTTTAAATGAAACGAGCATTCCATTTTACTGATGTCATTTATTTGAATCGTTACAAATGCAAAAAAATTAGCATGTAAGGTTTGTTTTTGATATTTTTAAATTTTATATAATGTAAGTTGTTCTAAGCATTAAAGCAAGCTAAATAATTTAATGTAAAATGAATTAAATTTCTTCCGCTATAAGGTTGTTTTTAATTTTTCTATGGCACATTTTATTTTGGTTTGTATTTTCTTCTCTGGAGGTGGTAAAGTATTGTTCTGTAAACAAATGATTAATGGATGTTCATTTAAATAACATTAGAATTTCTCTCAACAGTGGGGAAACCCATGTCCCAATGGTGGATTTATATAGCCACGTCCAGCATTGGAATGATAGAGGCTAATAACAGCAAATAATTTTAACGGAATGAGGGTGACAAGCGAGCACAATCCACCTGATGGTTGTTACCGCCTGAGAACTAAGATGGAATGCCTCGTTACCAGTAAAAGCTGTGGACTTTTATGGCCTAATGAAGATTTTATAAATTCTGTAATTCTCTGAAAATATAAATTAATGTTGGTCTGGGATTTATAGGTGTTTATGTGGGACTTTCAACGAAAAAGAATATGCCAAGTGTATTACTCAAAACTATTGGTCAGACCTTGATCAAATTTATATGGGACCACATGAGAAGCACCAGCTTCAAATCGGTTCACGTAGAACAAGGTTATGAGGTAACACACATTAAAAAAAACACAGTCGAATTGAGTACCTCCTGCTCTTTGAAGTCGATAGAAAACTGAAAGGGGCTAGAAGTCGATGGACATCACTGAGGACTAAAGGAAATTCCTCTCAGCCTGTAATTAAACTGTATCTCTTTACCCTTGAGAAATAGCTAAGAAAGTGGTACCTATCTATTCATATCATTCAGGATATCACTGGGTACTAAGAGTAAATGCAGCTCAGCCTGTAATTATACTGGTTCATGTATTTAGACAGGAACACAGCAGTGTGTGCGGCAGAAATGGAAAGAGAGTGGTACTTTAGACGGATATGAGGAAAAGGAGACCTACCAGGTAGCAAATGTGACAAATCTCCCCGAAATATAAGAGACTGGTGGTATAGATAGGTAAGAACCACTTTCTACCTACTCAGACGGACTCCTAGACAGAAAAGAAGACCTACCATCTGGTTAATGTGACAAATCTGTTCAAAATACACGGGAAGCGGGTGCAGTTTTTAACCCCCGACGAAAACAGAGGGTTGTTATAAGTTTAACGTGTGTAATCTGTATATTTGTGTGTCTGTGGCATCATAGCTTCTGAACGAATGAACCGATTTTGATTAAGTATATTTACGTTTGAAAGTGTGTTCTTAGCTATGTTTCAAGAAAATCTGTTAAGCCGTTTGAAGATCATCAGCTCTTTTTGTTTCGGGGTTTTTAATTTTTTTTATTTAAGTTATAAATTAAGCGTAAGTTTTGTTTACCTGCACGGCATGAGTTATAGCCATAGCGCGTGTGCGCATGCGCTCTAGACCCGGCGCGCAACCGTACCCGCCACCGTCCCTGCTACCGTTCCCGCTACCGTCCCCGCTACTGTCTCCGCTACCGTCCCCGCTACCGGCTATGACCCGGAACAAGAACACCGGCTCGCCGCCACGAATCACGTATTCCAACGTCTACGCATCGAAAGTTAAAAACACGTATTGTAACAAATATGTAAAGAAACGAGTTAATCAGCCTATGCACTGTTTAAAAAAAAAAAAAAGTCAATAAAAGCTTTTAATAAAAAGTGGAAGCCTAAATCGGATATATACGTGTTTAAATCCAGTGTATTGTGCAACGCATGAATACTGAGCTGCGTTCAAACAAGAAATATCGAATTTGATAATTAAATTGATACTCAAAAATCGATTTATGATATATCGAGATTAAAAATAACGACGATAAATAATCGATTACTTTATGAAAAATCAATAATCGAAAATATCGATATAAATAATGATATGTGGATATATTTTACGCAAGCCTAAACCAGATGGACAACGGGGAGCAGCGATATAGATGCGAAACGGTGACACCGTAATCACAAGTCCATCCCATGCATGAATTCTTAATGTTAAATGGGACGTTCAATTACACTAATGAAACCTCTTTTTGTTAAAAAATTAAAAAAAACTATTTTTTTTTGCAAAATATATACCTACTATTATATATATATATATATATATATATATATATATATATATATATATATATATGTCTATATAGGTAGGCAGTTTTCTCCTTCAATTTATTCGAACCCGGGACCTCATGATCAGCAGTCGCACTACTACAACCACTAGACCAACGAGGCAGTCTATTAACACGTGTTGCAAACCACCAAATTTCTGTGTTTCTTCTTTTAATACATATAACAATGTTTTTATACAATGTTGTGGCAGGTAAGAAATCTCTAAATATCAGTTGAAAGCAATATTTAAACTTACAAGAAACTTCACAATAGGCGTATCAAGAACGAACTCCTTGATATTGAGAAAGTGCGTGGACAGAAACACGTGAGGACATTGCTCCCCGCGGAATAGCAGAGTGTTGAGACAGGCGGAGAGCAGCGCCAGCCCGTCTATCTCCGAGGTGCCTTTGCCGAACTCGTCGACTATGATCAGCGAGTTGCTTGTGGACTCCTGGAGAGCTAGGGCCATCTAAACGGGGCATCATATAAACAACCTTTTCAAGTCTGTGGCTGGACATATGACTTCCCCATAATGTGCCAGTTGAGAAGTATTGCTTATGACATATCATACTAACGTCATAACGTTAGTTGAATTGAATTTATGGAATGTTCAATAATTTATCTAATATTGTATACCTAATTTAAAAATGTAACTTAATAATGAAATCTAATAATGTAATTTAGTAATAATATTTAATAATGTAATTTAGTAATAATATTTAATAATTTAAATAATATTTTATAATATTTTATAATTACGCCCAAACCGGGTTCAAATGCGGACTATTTTTAAAACATCACATATTATTATTTATTTCCAAACCTTATTTTTACTTGCATGCATAACATGGACTCCTGCTACCAACTTTTAACAGGCTACAGATGCGTTGTTACCTCTAAAAATGAAGTAGTACCTACATATTGAATAAAACTTATTGAGTAAAATTAAACGTGATAAAATCATCAAAATTAGTTTTATTTAATGTCAAGTATTCGTGTACATATAACAAATTATTATGGTACCCATATACTTCAATGCCTGTAATTATAACTGTCTCTATACCTTTCAGACTTATTTTGTGCTAGAAATAGGTAAGATAGTGGTACCTACCCAGTACCACTCGTATTTTCTCAGACGGATTCATAGACAGAAAACTACCTAACTAGTAAACTGATAAAATAATTTTGAACTGTTGAATTGCGAATGCTTTAAATAAATTGTGCCGACGTGTAATGCTGTCGTAAGAGACGACAGAGGGAAATGAAACAGGAGATGGGCAGGAACATCTTCCTAACAACGGGTAAAATGCGTTTTTATATAGGTGAGGGAGCACACGAGCATGCGGCTCACCTGATGGTAAGTGACTACCGCCGCCCATGAACAACTGCAACACCAGGGGAATTGCAGATGCGTTGCCGGCCTTTTAAAAAGGAGTAGGCTCTTTTCTTGCGGTTGCTAAAGGTTGGCAAACATTCCTCCTATGAAGCAATTTATGGGCATGCCTGTTCAGCAATAGACCTTAGATAGGCTATAATGCATGAATAAATAAGTAAATAAATTAACCTAACTAACTTAAATTAAATAAATGTATTTGACAATAACGTTTATTTACTTATTTTAAGACAGTACCTGACTGCAATACTACTTTTGACGTGTAACCGAGGATGGTAAAGGGCAACCTTAGCCAAACACTGATTAAACAAAAAGCCTATTCCACTCGATTACTGTACGCATTAGGAATAAAGAAGCAAACCGTTTGTTTCGAATAAATTTAAAATACAATGAACTAAATAACACGATCCTAAAACAATGTCTTAACTGTTAAATCGAAGGTGCAAAACGAAACTGAATTTCTTAAACTGTGGCGTGCACAGCTGTGGAATACTTAGGATTTTTAAAATACAAAGTGACTGTCTCGTTGTTCCAGTGGTCTTAAGCGCGACTGCTGATTATGTGGTCACGAGTCAGGCCAAAATCAGTTTTCTGGTTTTTCTGTCAAGATATTCTCATTAGTAGCCTCGAGTCGCCTAGTTGGCTGTGTTTCACCTCCGTGCCTTAGAAAGCCGTTGGTTCTATGCCTTATCTCTCTCTGGTCCTTTCGGTTTACTATCCCATTGGACTATGTGAGGGAATAGGGAGTGCACCTGTGATTGCGCATATACTCATGCACTATAATCCTCTCCTGCGCATGTAGTATAGCCCCACGACGATATATATATTAGTGTTAAGGTAGAATAAGTATTAGTCTAATTAAAGTTATAGAAGCATCAATACGTCTCTCCTTTTCATATAACACCTTTTCAATATTGCACGCAGATGGCTAGTCTCCGATGAGACTCACCGCCGTTATCGAAATTCGGCTACTGCGGCCTATTGACAACAACACACCTAAACAAAGAAGGTCACAGATGCGTTGTTACTTCTGTTGACTAAGAAGAAATGCCCTATAGCCAGCTCATAACTATATTCACTCTTTTGACTCCCTCCAAACCGGCAAAGGACAGTTGGTGCAATGCTAGTTGGTGGTAGTACATAACAGGGTAGTACAACCCTTCTTCTATCTACGGATCTTTCTGGAATGCGAGTTCCCCCCGGCAGCTCACCTTCCCCCTGTTAACATATTAGTACCAGACTCAGATAGACTCTATTGGCATGACGTCATTTGACAAGTACACGAATATGTCCTACCTACTTATATGGACTAGGCAAAAAGCCCTACTACCAGTAAAAAGGCTGAAAAACTAAGTATTAATCTAGTCTTTGAACAAGAGGTAGTTTATTGAGTAACATAAAAATGTAAAAATAGTATGTTTGAAATAAAAAATGCCACGTACTTGTCTCAAATCTATGAGAAATGCTGACATATGCGCGGCTACGCATTCGGTGGACTGTATCCTGGAGTAAATGTGGCTCACTGTACCGATCTCTGCTGACTCTGCCGGTACGAAGCTGCCAATGTGAGCCAGGTATACGATCAGACCTGTAGATTTTATACACTACATGAACGTGTCTGTGCCCAGTAAGGCTTTCCTATAAATCTATCTTTTATGAAAAAAATAACCTTACTAAGAAATATAAAGGTATTCTCTTTCGAGATCCATATCTTGCAGTAGCCTGTTTACGGGCGAAAGAAGATGGAAATATAAAATATTTATCAAGTTGGTCCTTCAAACCGGATAAATATGTTTTTATACATTACAATGGCGACAAATTTCCAATTTAATATTACCACTATTACCTACACTAATTTAAGAAAAAGAAAACAAAAGCACAAATGCCGGATTCTATATTTGAAAAAGTTTTCGTGTATGAAAAAATGATTTATAAAACTACACTGGCTTAACTTACGACACTCTTGCATTTGTTATATGGCCTCGTAAGTTGTTGGATGAATTATGCCAGGTTTCTATATTTGAAAACGCTCCGTTTTCTATTACGAGCCATTTTGCAGTAAATAAAGTGCATGAAAATTCCTTTTTTAAAACTAAATACCAGTTCAACTATTTATCATTTCAAGACATCCTAAGTTGCTGAATGAACTGTTTTTACATGCACCTCGTATGTAATAAAACGGATCGTTACGAACAACGAAACGTTTTTTGAATACAGAAATCGGGCATTAGTTGTTATAAATCGGTACATGTACTTGATACATAAAAAAGAGATGTTAACAAAGTTTCTTAAATATAGGAATCTGGTATTAAAGACTCATTACCTGTTTGTTTCAAATAAACTGATTTCCCCGCAGAGTTAGGCGCCGTCAAGATCTTGACGAAGCCTGCATCACGGCTGCTCTCCGCGTCGTTGGGTACAAAGTTGTCGCAGGTCGTTATATACAGAGGATGCTTGCCCTGTTTCACTTTGATCACTTTCTCAGTTGTGAGGGTAGGTCGAACAAAGTTTAATTCTTTGCACACTTTTGCAATTGCTATAAGGCTGCGGATGGGGTTTCATTTTAAATATTTTAATCATAATTATTGTTAGATAATTATTACAAATGACGCTCATAAGAATATAAAAGGCGAAGAAACAAAAATCTTGTATATGTGTACCGTAGAGCCGTAAGAAAATGTACCATCCCATATCATCCTGCGGTTGTCGTAAGACTATATAGAGGATAACTGAAACAGGAGATTGACAGCAACGTCTTCCTTATAACAACTTAACTAATAATAATTATAAATTTTAACAAAAAGTAAAAACCTTCAAATTGCTAAAAATAATGGTTGTTCCATATAAATATCTCCAAATTTATATGGAAAAACCCTTGAAGTATAACCCATTTAATAAAAAAAGAATCATTAAAATCGGTTCACCATTAGCCAAGGTTTCGTGTACATACAAAAAAAAACATACACTCGAATACAGAACAAGAGAAGAGTCGATTAAAAACAAACATTCAAATTTAATTGAAAGTAATTGGATTAAGTATAAGAAATTATTATAGGATCTGGACGAAATTTATATGCTACCACTGTGGATATATACTTTTAGTAAACAAAGACTTCTATGTATACTACTAGACGGGCTCCGCGTCTTTAATACATTGCACACTAAAATACGATGAACACTCCGTAACTCCTTTAGTCGACTGTCTCTAGTATATATACAGTAATCTATGGTCGACTGTGCCCTATATAGTATATTATCTATGGTCGACTGGGAGCAACCGAGAGCACTAGTTCTTCCTGTATAGGACAGTTATTATACTCTTTGACTAGTTCTTTGTTTTTTAAACCGCGAACGTCCCTGGTATATAGTGTATTATCTATGGCGAACGTTGTTTTCGACAATCTAACGCTGATTTTATTTAATGTGACTAGGAAAACGCTGTCATTGTTTATATGCGCACTTTGTCAACGTGATTTGATGTTTATTTCTGATAAGTATATTATGTAACTTTATTTCGTATTTGCCTAAAAACAGTAACTGTCCTAATTGAAAATACAACCGCGTGGCATATTTACCGTACTAGCTACCTAGTAGTATACAAAGAAGTCTTTCTTAGTAAAACATAATATATTCTCTAATGATTCACTATTATTAAACTGTCTTAAATACGCGTACCGTATTATATCAATATATCATATTTCACCCATACCAATCGAGCTCGGCGCACTTGTCTATCACAGAAGCGAGTGTGTACAGATTCTCCAACACTACAGCCGTCAACCGCATCATGATCCTGGTCTCATGAGCGACTATCTCAGGGTAGGTGTCGCCTATCATCATATCCAGTTCTGGGTTTGCAAAGATATCAAGAATTTATTTGGCACTTTGTTTATTACAAATAGGATATAGAAACAAGTGATTTTTTAAAAGTATGTGTCTTTTTAACATACCACTATTTTTTCGATTCGATTCTGAGCTATGTTCAAAATTTCAAGTCTCTAGCTCATCGGAAGTAAGTTTAAAATCAATTACTAAATTAGACTCGAACAGACTTACACGAAAGCGAGTTAATACAAACATGGTAATACAATTTAAATAGGTTATATTATATGCGTCAAGCCTACTATGGAACAGTACCATCAGCGGTCGGATGCAGAAAGAACGATGATAAATACTGTTGCGCGCCACTATTAATGGTTTATACATGGCAACACTAGTTACCACTAGCGCCCTCTAGTATCGAGTAGCAGAACTAGGAGAGTCAAGATCCTTCTAGAAATTTCGGGACCGATATGTACTGAACATTCTAGATGTTTCTACAGTAGAAGGTTCTGGAAACTATCTGAGGCCCTATATAAGGCCGGTATAGACCGCGACCGAGTCAGTATTGAATTGGCGATACAAGCGAATACTTCGAAGCGATACAACTGCGAATTAAAGTGATCTGTAGTACAATTGTATTTTGTTATTAGTGTGGTTTTAGTTGTAATTAGTGTTCTGTAATTAAAGTGTCAATTTTGGTAATTCACTGGCAGTTTTTAATTGTCTCGAACCTCAAGCTCGTAACAATTGGTGTCAGAAGGGATTTAATCATGCCGATTTTACCTAAAGATGACACGGAGGGTATCCGTACCGAAGTCAACGCCAACAGGAGACGGACCAGAGACGATTTGGTGATACAACATCGCAAGCGTCGGAGGGCCAGCTACCGACCACGGAGGTCGGCCCGTCAGCAGCTCCTGCATTTGCAGCACCTGACTTAGGTGCTCTGATGATGATGCTGCAGGAGCAGGCTCGCCGACAGGAGGAACAGGCCCGCCGACAGGAGGAACAGGCCCGCCGACAGGAGGAACAGGCCCGGCAGTTGGAAGAGCAGCTGCAGCGCGGACAGGAGGAACAGGCGCGTCGGTTGGAAAGCAGCTGCAGCGGGGACAGGAGGAGCAGATGCTTCTCATGAAGGACCTTCACGCTACCTTCGGGAAAGAGATAAGGAGGTGAAGGATAGGTTGCTCAACATGACAACCGCCTGTCGGAAGCTGAAACCCGAATCAACCAAGTGAACAATCGGGTTAACAACGTGATGGCTGACGTGAAGAAAACGCTGGACGAACTAAAATTGGGGATGGAATTACAGCTCCGTGGTAGCTACAACACCTTCGCTACGTGGATTCAAAGTGCCGCCGTTCGACGGGACTTCTTCCTGGTCGGCCTACAAAATCCAGTTCGAGGCTGTCATGAAGGCGAACGGCTGGAATAAAAGTCAGGCCATGACTGTTTCACCCTAGGCCTGCGCGACCAGGCCTTAACTGTTCTGGAAGCTCTCGGTAAGGAAGTGACTTACGAGCAGCTCCTTGAGGCATTGGAGGCGAGATATGGCGACGCTCACCTGGAACACGTCTTTCGTGCGCAGCTCAAAGATCGCGTGCAACGCAGCAACGAAAACCTGCAGCAGTGGGCCCTTGAGGTGGAAAAGCTGGTTCGAAAAGCATACCAGTCTGTACCTGCGCTCATTGTAGGGAACCTGGTGCAGACATTCATCGACGGCATCCGCGACCTTGAAGTCAGAGCTGCTGTGAGGCTCGGGCACCACGAGACGCTTAAGGACGCGTTAGCCCATGCACTGGAGGTGGAAGCCGTACGGCAGGATCATCGATCCCATCGCGTCAGGGAGGTTGCAGCAGCTGCAGTTCGCGACTACAATAAAGGATACAGCCCTAGGTGCTACGGCTGTGGGAAAAGGGGCCATCTTCGATCCAGCTGCCCTAAGCGAACTGTAGAAAGGGGAGGTGATCGATCTCGAGAGGGTAGTGCGGCTAACAGCACCGCCCAGCAGCAGCAGGGAACGAGTAAAAGCCAGGACTGCGGGCGGGTGCTGGCTGATGTTAAAGAGCCCCAAGGATTTCGATCTCACAAACCCATGATGGGAACAGCCTAATCATCAAGGGCGAGGTCAACGGAACGCCGTGAAAACTGACTATAGACACTGGAGCCTCTCGCACGGTTGTCAGTTCCCAACTTATAAGTCAGTTCCTTGGGGACTCTGCATATAACCGAGAGCGCATTAATTTGGTAACAGCCACCGGTCAGCGCATACCCGTCCGTGGAGAGAAGGAGATGGAGTTGAAGCTAGCAACATGATCTACCTGCATAATGTCATCGTGGCTGATATAATGGACGACTGCATCCTGGGCCTAGACTTCATGAGGAAGAATTGTTGTGAGATCGATGTTAAGCAAGGTGTTTTGAAATGTGGACATGAGGAACTTTTCGTGGAAGGAGCGATACCGGGAATGTACAGCCTTAAGAAGATTGTTCTGCCGCCGAGATCGGAAACGATTGTGCCGGTTAGTCTTCCTCGGAATCCTGGGCAAGCTCATCGTTGTGTACTCGTGGAAAGGGTGGACAATGACCTTCCGTGGAAAGTGGCTCGAACTTTGGTCAGAACCACCGACATCTCAGGAGTACGTGTGCTGAACCTTTGTGATCAGGAACAGATTATGGAAAAAGGCACACTGGTTGGTACTTGTGAGGAAGTGGATTGGTTGCGTAGGTGCCAATACCCATCGACTGGGACCCCCAGCAAGGATGCACAAACGAGGGTGACCACACTTTTAGAAGACTGTCGCAGCGTTCTCTCCCGAATGAAGTGGTCAAGGCGAAGAAGTTGTTACTCAAGTACGCCGATGTTTTCTCGTCAAACGATGCTGACATAGGAAAGACTGGCTTAGTTCAACACAAAATAAACACAGGAGAAGAATTGCCATCCGTCAGCGCCCAAGAAGATTGCCGGTAGCACGTGAAAAGGAAGTGGAAACCATGATTGAGGGAATGGTGAAGGATGGTGTTATTGAACCTTCATCTAGTCCATGGTGTTCACCTGTGGTGCTGGTAAAGAAGAAGGACGGTAGCATGCGGTTTTGTGTTGACTACCGCCGTCTGAACGACGTTACGAAGAAGGACAGCTATCCTTGCCAAGAATTGATGACACGCTGGACATGCTTACAGGCGTAAAGTGGTTTAGTACGCTGGACCTGAAAAGTGGCTACTGGCAGGTTGAAATAGACCCTAAGGACAAGGAGAAACTGCATTCTCCACAGGAAAGGGTCTGTGGCAATTTAAAGTCATGCCGTTTGATTGTGCAATGCTCCAGCAACGTTTGAAAGGTTGATGGAGCTTGTACTACCGGCTAATTGGCGACGCCTGTCTGGTCTACTTGGATGACATCATCATCGTAGGCCGTACGTTTGAGGAACACCTTCAAAACCTGGAACGCGTGCTCATGAAGATCCAGAGTGCCAACCTCAAGTTGAGTCCGAAGAAATGCTCACTATTCAAACGGCAAGTTAGCTTTTGGGGTATGTAGTGTCGGAAGAAGGTATCCGCACGGATCCAGAGAAAATTGCCGCTGTCAAGATTGGCTGGTTCCAAAAGACAAGACACAGGTTAGAGCATTTTTGGGTTTGTGCTCCTATTATCGGCGATTTGTAAAGAACTTTGCAGATATAGCCAAACCTCTGCACAAGCTAACTGAGGAGAAGCGACATTTGCTGGGATGAAAGTTGCGATATCGCATTCCAGGAGCTCAAGGACCGTCTGTGCAAAACACCTATTTTGGGGTACCCTGATGCGAGCAAGGAATTTATAGTTGACACAGACGCAAGTGATATAGGACTTGGCGGTGTGTTGTCTCAAAGGAATGGTGATCAAGAGGTTGTGATAGCGTACTTCAGCAAGTCTTTGTCAAAGCCGGAAAGGAACTATTGTGTCACAAGACGGGAATTGCTTGCTGTGGTAAAGTCCTGCAGCATTTTAGCAAATATCTTCTGGGGCGGAAATTTCTCTTACGAACTGACCATGCTGCACTGAAATGGCTATTGCAGTTCAAAAATCCAGAAGGACAAGTTGCGAGATGGATTGAGCTACTACAGGAATACGACTTTGTGATCGAACATCGCAGCGGAAATCTCATGGCAACGCAGATGCATTGTCAAGAAGACCTTGTCCTGAAGATTGCAAGCATTGTACTAGGCAAGAGGGTAAAGAAGTGGTATCTGTGAGGATGCTTATGACAGACCAGCTCAACAATGAGTGGAAAGACAGCCAACGACATGCACAGCAGGAAGATTCGGACATCAAGCCGATTCTAGAATGGATGAAGGCCAGTGCTCCTAAGCCCAAGTGGAGTGACGTTTCAGCGATGAGTTCGACCACGAAAGCTATTGGGCCCAATGGGACAGCTTGCTGATTCAGGATGGAGTCTTGTGCCGTAAATGGGAAAATGGTCAGGGAGACAGTTGTCATTTGCAAATGGTTGTCCCTAAAGCTAAAGTACCGGATGTTCTACAGCTGTACCATAATGGTTGTTCAGGAGGCCACCTGGGAGTTAAACGAACTCTACTGAAGATCCGAGAACGGTTTTACTGGGTCCACTGTCGTGACGATGTCGAGGACTGGTGTCGCAAATGTACAAGTTGTGCGGCTGTAAAGGGACCTCAAACTCGTAGTAGAGGTGCATTGAAATTGTACAATGTTGGTGCACCATGGAGAGGATAGCCATTGACGTTGCGGGGCCGTTTCCGGAAAGTGAAAGTGGTAACAAGTATTTCATGGTTGTGATGGATTACTTCACTAAGTGGCCAGAAGTCTTCGCCATTCCAAATCAAGAAGCTTCAACAGTTGCAGATAAACTAGTTCATGAAGTCTTCTGTCGTTTTGGAGTACCTTTAGAGATTCACAGCGATCAAGGAAGGAATTTTGAGTCTCAAATATTCCAGGAAACTTGCCGAGTTATGGGTACTCATAAACAAGAACAACTTCTTACCACCCACAATCTGATGGAATGGTAGAAAGATTTAATCAGACATTGAGAGGTACCTAGCAAAGTTGTGGAAAAACGGCAACGAGACTGGGACAGCACATACAACCGTTTTTGTTGTCATATCGAAGCGCTGTTCACGAAAGTACATCAGTGACACCAGCTTTAGCAAATTTTGGGAGAGAATTACGGCTGCCTGCAGACCTGATCACCGGAATACCACCTGATGCCCCACGCAGTATAACCGATTATGCAAATGACTTGCGGGACAAAATGAATGACATTTATGAGCACGTCAGACAGTCGGGCCAGCAAACGTCTGAGAAAATGAAAACACGGTATGACCGCAAAATGAACAACAAAGGGTTTGACGAAGGTTCACTAGTGTGGTTACACAATCCAGTTCGCAGCAAAGGAAATCTCCTAAGCTTCAAGCTAAATGGGACGGACCGTACCGGATTGTGACAAGGATCAATGACGTAACCTACCGGATACAGAAAGGTGCAAGAGGTACCCTAAGATCGTCCATGTGGATCGACTGGCGCGTTATTATGGGGCAATAATGCTCGGGACGAGCATGTCTTAGGAGGGGGCAGTGTTGCGCGCCACTATTAATGGTTTATACATGGCAACACTAGTTACCACTAGCGCCCTCTAGTATCGAGTAGCAGAACTAGGAGAGTCAAGATCCTTCTAGAAATTTCGGGACCGATATGTACTGAACATTCTAGATGTTTCTACAGTAGAAGGTTCTGGAAACTATCTGAGGCCCTATATAAGGCCGGTATAGACCGCGACCGAGTCAGTATTGAATTGGCGATACAAGCGAATACTTCGAAGCGATACAACTGCGAATTAAAGTGATCTGTAGTACAATTGTATTTTGTTATTAGTGTGGTTTTAGTTGTAATTAGTGTTCTGTAATTAAAGTGTCAATTTTGTAATTCACTCGGCAGTTTTAATTGTCTCGAACCTCAAGCTCGTAACAATACATTTAACTTGCGTCTTTAAACAGTAAACCTACGACTAGGAGCTGTATCAGCCGCTACTCAACTTTACCGGTTTTTTAACGTTACCCCACACTAGTATCTTTTCCTACATCGTGGGGGTAGTTTACATACATAAATTTCACAACGACAAACATCCTAACCCGTAACAGTTATTTGTACGGCCTACAAATACTTGTTCCGTGCGGGACAGCGGGATTCCAACCCACGGCCTCCAGCGCCTCCACTTATTGTTAAGCCATTTCTCTACGGAGCCGTCTAAAATAAATAGTGATCCGTCCCGACTTCGCCTGGGTAGGATTTATAGATATGGCGTTATTTACATTTAAGATAATCATCTAAGACCATTTATTTTAACAATTTGATTTCTCAAAAAGAATTTCAAGCTTTTCGGAAAATATATAGCCTAATTCATTCTATCTGTTCATCAAGTTTCATTACAATCGGTTTAGCCATTCTGAAGATAAGCCCAGACAGACAGACAGATAGACGGACAGACAAAACTTTAAAAATGGTTATTCATGGCTTAACACATATTAATATATTTTTTAAACAGTTAACTCACCTTCGCATCCTTTGCTCTTATAGTGTATGTAGTCATTATTTTGGAACTGAAAATAATAATTTTAGATATAATTTTTAAATGTATAAGTACGATTTTTTATTCCAACATCTAGAACGAAACAAAAATAAAAAAATCATGCAACAACTCTGTGGTGGTGTGAACAAGTGAAAGATTGTGTAGAAAACTCATCGCAATGTTGAATTGATTTTATCGCATTTAATTTTATTTATTTTTAACTAGCATTTTACCCGCGACTTCGCTCGTGTGAACTTGAATTTAGAAACATCATTAAATGCTATTCCGTGTCAAATTTAGCAAAATTCGATTACTTTTAGACGTCCATTACACAGTAGGTTTTGCTGTCAGTTTTACAACAATCACGGTTGTGATTGACGAATGACATACCGTGTAATGCGGTGATTGACGGTTGCATGAAATTTATTGACAAATATCTGGATATTTTGATTTTTACGTCAATCAACTATCACTCACGAATTTTGATTGAACGTGTAATGGCATTTCGTCAATCACGCATCAGTCAACGCTTAGACAGCAAAGAAGGCGGACGCAGAATATATTGAAGAGGCGGCTTCCACGCGCTCGCGCAGCCCGTCGCCACTCCCGCCAAACGTGCATCAGCCAGAAAAAGATTTCATTTTAAATTTTGAGGCTCTCCCCGAGTTGTGGGACACGAAAAACCCAGGGTATACGAATAAATATAAAAGGTAAGCTTTTTTTCGTCCTAAAGCTATTTAAATAAATAAATGCGTTTCAAATAAGAAGCACATCGCGTTGATATTTTAAATTACGTAAAAGTAGCGTTAGCAACGTAAAATTTTTCATAAATTAAAATAGGTAAAATGATATTAAATATTACAATTTTTCCCATTGTTTTTTTTTTTTTTCAAGATATTAAATTACAGTTAAATAGCGAATCGAAAATGAACTTAGTTTAATATGTATTATTTACCAAACATCGCTACCAAAATTAAAGGTAAGTAACAATAACGCGATGTGCTTCTTATTTGAAACGCATAGTAGGTATGTTGTCGTTTATTTGATGTTTATTTGATTGCAGAAATGAAAAATTGACCAAGTTGCTGCCAACTTTGAGAAAAACGCTACCATAGATGATGAGAAGAAAAACATTATTTAATTAAATCCAACTACCGCCGAGAAATAAAAAAAATTATAACATCTAAGCTTCATGTCTTCAATACTTCTACCAGTAGCGAGATATCGCAACGCTGCTCCTAGTTTTTCTTCGGGAGTTATAGCTTTTCGCATACATGTACCTTGTTTTTTTAGATATGGTGTTACCTAGACCAGTAACTTATCAAAACAAGCCTCTTTCATGCGAAAATAATTTGCATAGTCTTTATCCTCTTTTGAAACCCGTATGTCAGTCAATAAGTTAATATGGGTATAGAAATCCCTTTTAAAAAGCCAGTTTTTTACCGAGCGCCTTCTTTTTATACGTTTTTTACACAAAATTACAATCAAAATTGCAATCAAAATTGCAATCAAAATTCACAGGCCTTTTTTTAGGAATATCCATCCTTTCCTCTGAAATTTTGGGTTTGACTGACGATTTTGATTGCAATTTTGTGTAAAAAACGTATAAGAAGGCGCTGGGTAAAAGACTAGCTTTTAAAAAGGGATCTCTATACCCATATTAACTTATTGACTGACATACGGGTTTCAAAAGAGGATAAAGACTATGCAAATTATTACTAAGCTTAGATGTTATAATTTTTTTAATTCTCGGCGGTAGTTGGATCTGATTGAATTAATTTTTTTCTTCACATCATCTATGGTAGCGTTTTTCTCAATTTTTCTCAATATGGGCAGCAACTTGGCCAAGTTTTCATTTCTGCAATCAAATCTTACCTTTAATTTTGGTAGCGATGTTTGGTAAATAATACACATACTTACCTATTAAACTAAGTTCATTTTTGATTCACCATTTAACTATCATTTGATATCTTGAAAAGAAAAGGAAAAAAAACGAATAGGAAATATTGTAACATTTAATATCATTTTACCTATTTTAATTTATGAAAAAAAAAATTGAACGTTGCTAACGCTACTTTTACGTAATTTCAAATATCAAAGCGATGTGCTTTAAAAGCTGCGTATCGATTACGCACTCTGGCGCGCGCGCCAAAACTTAAATACGCGGTAAAAACCGACTCCAGATAGAGCGGCCTGCTCCACGTTTGCGCGTTCCAAACGAACAATTGGCGCATACCAAAGCGGTGTCCAGTTCGCGCGGCTGGTACGCGCGCCAATGTTAGACCTCTTGGAGCGCATAATCGATAGATACGCGGTTTTAGCAGTTTTGGCGGGAACTTGACCGGCGGCGGTTTGCTGCTCCTGTATTATTGTTTAAATAATGGTTTGTAGTGGACTTTGATATGTAAAAGTGGTGCGAATTTGTGTATTAACGCAGTAATTGTTCACAAGCGCAGACAGCGCATGTGAACTATTAGTGGAAACGGTGAAACAAATGCTCTGATGGTGATGTGATTCTCAAGATAAGGTGTCTGTCTGTTTAGGCGCCTTGAGATACCATCGCCAACTGTCAGCTGTCTGCTGGCTCAAGTTGCCGTCAAAATCTCCCAAGGGCTGCACAATGTGACGCATCAACATATTGTGAAGCAGAGTACTATGAGGATAATTAATACATTGTAACTTCAGGCTCAGAAGGGCTAGAACCCAGTGCCAAAGCCAGATATAAAAAAAATACGCGGCTTTATTTGAAACGCATTTATTTATTTAAATAGCTTTGGGACGAAAAAGAAGTTTACCTTTATATTTATTTGTATACCCTGGGTTTATTTGTGTCCCACAACTCGGGGAGAGCCTCAAAATTTAAAATAAAATCTTTACTGGCTGAAGCACATTTGGCGGGAGTGGCGACAGGCTGCGCGAGCGCGTGGAAGCCGCCTCTTCAATATATTCTGCGTCCGCCTCCATTGCTGTCCAAGCATTGACTGACGCGTGATTGACGAAATGCCATACACGTTCAATCAAAATTGTGACTGATAGTTGATTGACGTAAAATCAAAATATCCAAATATTTGTCAATCAATTTCATGCAACCGTCAATCACCGCATTACACGGTAGGTTATTCGTCAATCACAACCATGATTGTTGTAAATCTGACAGCAAAACCTACTGTGTAATGGGCGTCTTAGAGTCACCTCGGTGTCTGTGTTTCTATGTCTGTCAAAGATTTTTGAATTCTAAAAGACTATTAGATGATTTGTATTTGGCACAGATATAATAGCTACAGGAACACGTGAATATATAAGTCTAGAAACACCTACTATTTTTTATATCGGGCGTGTCTTCCGATGTATTCATAAGAAAGGTAAATTGTCTTGGAATCAAAATGTATTATAATTATTTACATTTTACTCTTTACATTCATTCATAATTAAAGTCAATTTAGATTTAACAAAATAATGATGAATTTCATGGTCTTCTATCAATTTACGGTATAATGTTTATTTGAAATATTTTATTCATATCATTGGTCCTATTTAATATAGATTAGTACCAGAAAATAGATGTAGATATTTTTTTTACGTTCGAGTATACTTCAAAATTTCATAAATGCAGTTCAATAATAATGTATACTACATGGAATAAAACTAATGTCACGGATTTTATCACGTTTAATTTTAACTTTTTTACGAGGTGGTTTTTACGCATCTTTGGATGAAATTTCCATAAAACCCGCGCAAAGGAACATATCGTTAATGTGAAGCACCGACGCTCCGGGAAGTCTAAAGTATGTCATGTCATATGTCAGTGATATGTTTAGTATCGTCCCAACCATTATATCGGATCTGATAGACAACAAATCTTTGCATTAGAACACCGATTCCTACCAATGATGATTCGCGAGGCTATTGAAATTCAAAAACATCCTAATTTTAATAGGGAAGATGGCTGAGTGCTACCATCTGCTAAGGACCCCATAATTAATAAAATAAAATTCAAACCCAAGCATACTACTGCAGTAATTTTTACCAACTTTAATACTACTGCATCTATTCTATTCTATTCTATTATATTCTTACCATGACATCAGGTGGGCAAACACCTCAGTCCTCCTGTAACCATGGGTGCTGTACAGTGCCCAAAGCATCGGAAATTAAAAAGTTAAAATTAAACGCAAAAAATCCTTAAAATTTGATTTATTCCTTATAAATTTTATTCACAGTGAACGTGGGAAGTACTAAACTCATGAACGGGAGTAGAAAATGTTCGCCTTGTTGTGGCGGTGAAAGAGAATCTGCCACCTCATACCGTCCCATCGTAAGAGGCGACATAGGAAAATAAACAGGAGATTGGCAGCATAATATCTTCCTGACAACAGATCAAAATAATAATAGCTGCGTGGCCAACCCGCCTACCAAGCGTGGCAATTATAGCAAATATCCAGCCACTTGACAATTTATGGGGAGGCCTATGTTAATTTTAGTGGACTTTGAATAGGCTGACGATAATGAGTTCTACTCATCTTTGCAACCCTTAATATTTACGGTAGAGTAAAACAAAAAGAACATACCCGAAAATATGAATGAAATAAAACTGCATGTATTGCACCATGAAAAGCAAAAGTAGCAGCTTACATACATGTTACATCAATCAACAGATTCATCCTCGAGGGAATCGTACAGGTTTTGCTCCCGCGCCATGATGAAATCTCATGGCGAACTACACGGCCCTCGTATTTGTTTAAATACAATTCATAAAAACTGAAACTAAGCTTTTGCATGATTGTTCACCACATATATATATATACACAGGTAGGTAGTACCTAATAATTACAGATCCAACGATGCCACGAACGATTTTTCAATTATTTACATCGTAAAGTAGCATTCTATTATTTAATTTTATCATGACTAACCATTTTAGTTTATTTAGAAGTAAGTAGATGGCGCTATTGTTAGATAAAATAATGAAAGCCAAAACTTTACTATCTAGTAATATCAGCGGTAGAAGCGAACAATATAAAAATCTCTTAGAGTGTTTATAAGCAAGCTACTATAAATACTCCAAGAAAAACCTTATCAATTTTCATATTTTTGATATACGTCATTTTTATCTCTTGAAATTATTACACTTTAAAAAAATAAAATAACAAAAATACTAAAAAACTAAACGTTAGAATTTTTAAATAATGTTAAAAATCTAATTATTTAAATTTTTGTAAGTTATTTATATTATTTAATTTATAACTATGTAACTGAATGCAAAATATACTGCTTTTTTCATTTGATGACAGATGGCGCTGTTTTGATAATAAATCAGTGTAGTTTCAAATTATTTTACCAAGGCTATAACTATATTTTAATCTTTATTTATAAATATGGTATTTATGTGAAAAACACCAGTCATACCGCCTATAACTAAGATATAATAGAAAATTAACATCTAATGTAAGGAAAATACTTAACTTTCTTTTTTAGAAGTTCCGTAATCGGATAAAAAGTAGCCTATAAGTTGGCCCGAGTTACTAACTACCTACATACAAAATTTCATGTAAATCGGTCCAGTAGTTTTTGCGTGAATCCGGAATACACAGACAGACAGACAGACAGACAGAAAGACAGACAGACAGACAAAAATTCTAAAAACCACTAATTTGGCTTCAGAACCCTTTAATTAGTCCCCAGGACTTGTTTTTTCAAGAATATATTAGAATTACAGACATGACTTTTCTACAGATTTATTATATGTAGAGATTCCCAACCGGAAACGTTGGGAATTAAAAATAAGTAATAAAATAAAATAGGTAGTTTTATTCAATGTGTAGTGTTCGCGTAAATACAAGAAATCATTATCACAATGTGTCAAAATTACGTGGATAGCAGATATCTGAAACTTTATATAAATTCAAACTAGGTCTAATAAAAGCCATTATTATCTTCCTTTTCAATAACATAATTGTCTACTTGCTGGTGAGCTTAAATTTATAAATAATAAGCTCCTAGTGCTTAGTACTTTAATAACAAGTAAATTTTATTTTCATTAAAAGCTAGTATCCTCATAAAAGCTCCGGAATTATACAATTTAGATTAAAATATAGGTACGATAGAACGAGATGCCTACATAAAAGCAACAAGTTTAGATTACAAAAAAAATTGATTCACTTCTCTCTGCTAACCATAAATTTCATATTTGGCAGTTCCTTCTGTTGCATGGTCAAGTTATCAGCCCAGGCCTTCACACCGAGTAAGTAGCCGAGGTGCGGCATATACAGCATGGTACACTCCTCTATGAAGGCCGGCAGTCGATCCAACTCTACTTTAGCGGTTTCCGACATAAGCCCGTGAAGGCTTGCCATCGTTTGTTTCTCTTTAATACAAATGAACAAAGAAAGAAAGAAAGAGAACTTTATTTGACATCACAAAGAAAAAATATAAACACGATATAAAAATAAAAAAAAAAGAAAATTTGTGTTAAGTCAAATTAGGTCCCTATTTCAGCTAACAGCTGCTGTACTAAATGACAGCAGTGCTGATTTTGAAATAGAGCCCAATGTTGATTTCACGGACGAACATACTTTACTTAAACCTAAAAAAAACATGTGTGAAGGCAGGTCACACGCGGTACAAGTGAAACCTTCAGAAAACTAAACTTCGAGAGAATGAGACGGATACAGAGTATGAGGAGTAGGATAATTGCAGGGTTTATTTATTATAATAATAATATTGTTACTAAGTTTAAAAATTAATTTTAATTTTATTCTACGTAAACCTTTTAAATTACATATTAAACATTCTCCAAGTTTTCAAGTAACTAAAGTATGAGTATTATTTTAATATTGATTTATTTAATATGATAATTTTCAACCACAAGTGCGGCATACAAAGTTTAATTTTATAGCAAATAAATATTACAACCCTTATTTTTAGACATGCCTAAATTTTAGTGTTAATCAAAAGAGTATTTTCTTTCGAGTAAAATTGCTTTGTAATAGCGCCATCTACTACATTCTATAGATAAAGTCATTTTATCGAACAAAAATTGATTGACTCTCAAGGTGGTACGTAAAATAGACGTTAGATGGCCTGAAGTTGTGAAATCGTGGATTGTTATGAATGGATTATGATAATTTTATACATTATGGTTAATTTTATACATATAAACATACATACATATAAATATTTCGAAGACATGTGAAGTTCGCCAACACGCATTGGGGCAGCGGGGCGGACACTTCCTTGCCCTAAATGAGAGGAGGCCTGTGCCCAGCAGTAAGACGTATATAAGATGTAAATTTAACATTTTAACTTTAAACATACATACATAAACACTAAAGCCTGTCATCCAGAGGGGTAGGCAGAGACTACTGACTTTCATTTGGCACGATACTGACACACCTCTCTCGCCTCCTTATCCATATATCTACGCATACATGCTCGTCGGTTAAGGGTACTCCTAATCTGGCCCATTTTCGCCAATTGGTCGATAAACTTTCGTCAAGGGCGCCCCTACCCGACTCTGCCGTTAATTTTATTTATTAATTTTAAGAATATTTATACTGTTTATTTTAACACCAAAAATGTATATTAACCATCTTTAAAGCACCGCACAAAGAGAACACCGAGATAAATAGGAACACTGTACTTAAAAAAAACTAGCAATGCTATTAACATTAACAATATTCTATTTAACCACAAATGGTAAGCAGAAAATGCTTGTGTTAGGAGTTCACGACAGTAGTCGAATGAACCATAAAACCTTTTGAGTTCGCGGTCCGCATCCTACCATTAGGCTACTCTCGCTTACCATATTGTGTTCTATCTCATTCTCTCGCAGGCTAAATATATGTTTGTCTCTTTTTAGTGTCGCTTTTTCGTTTCATCGAGTTTTAAATCACAACGATTCTAAAGAAGTTTCACTTCTCAAAACAAAATTTTATAATTTGACCGGAGTTTTAAAATTCGTAATATAAGTTGTTCAGGTCTATATATTCTTACTTCAAACAATTTATACAACGGAATTCATAATAATATCCTTTTCTCACAAGTAAAGTAATCCCGATTCCCAAATAAATAACAATTTATTTTTACCTATGTTAAATTTGTTTAAAGTTTGTTTGTACTCACTCAGGTCCAGGTCAGGATCGACTCCCGCTTTCACGGTAAACTTTCCTTCAGACTTGGAGAGATCGAAGTCAATAATTCTATTCATACATAATGCCATCTGACAGACAACAAATAAACTTAATAAAAATATTAATAATAATATAACTTAATAAAAATAATTTTAACTAAATAACTTCTAATGTTAGTACTGTTTGTTAGATGGCAAATACTGTAAACCCTTATACATTATATTTATTATCTATACAAATAAAAAATAAAAATAAAATTGATGTGTTCAACTTTTTACTAAAAACATATGAAAGTATATACGGTACTAATAACAAAAAAACAAGTTTAAACATTTTTGTCTGTCTGTCTGTCTGTCTGTTGGTCTGTCGGTCAGTCTGTCTGTTTGTTCCGTCTAATATCCGAAATGGCTGGACCGATTTTGACGGGATTTCCACTGACAGATAGCTGTTGTTATAAAGAGTAATTATGGCTACTTTTATTTTAGAAAAACATTTAGGATTCCGTAGAAAAAAATTAAAACCCATGAAATCCAACCGTAATAAATTTCACGCGCACGAAATCGCGGAACAGTTAGTACATAATTAAAAATTAAAAATTTTGTACAATCGACTTCAATATAAATTATTAAGAATAACTCAAAAACTATTCTAACTGGTCAGACCCTGATCAAATTTATATGGGACCACATGAGAAGCACCAGCTTTCAAATAAAAAAAGAATCATCGAAATCGGTTCACCCAGAAAAAAGTGAAGAGGTAACACACATAAAAAAAACTTCTTTCTTTTTTTCTTTCTTTCTTTTTTTTGAAGTCGTTAGAAAATAGAACGAGGAACGCGGGAGGGCTTCTTTTGCCTAGGAGTCTGTCTTGGTTAGTACTACTACAGTTTTAAAGATGTTAAAAATTAATTAATTAAGATCTGCGTAATAAAATAAAATGATTTGTTTTATCTAGTTTCAAGAGCACCTCTGGCCTTCCCTCAATTGCGTGCACTATCCCCGTCGCCACTAATCCCAGCACCAGTAATCCCAACAACACTACACTAGGAAAGGCACAGCACCGTCGATAATAAGACACGTGTTTCGCTTTTAAACAAGGCATCATCAGGTAAAGTATAGTCTGTTTGCTTAGATACGGTCGCCTTTGTGTCGCGCCGCTTTGGCACGTGCCATATCTTGTCAAAGGCGCCGCCGCGACACCCGCAGTAAAATTTGGCACTTTAAAACGAAGCGCCGTAGTGAAAGGGTCTTTGTTACCTACTTTGTGTTTATTATTTATATTCGTATTTTATTACGAGTATAATAACCATAAGAATAAAATAATATTCTATTTTGTTCATAGATTAGAAAAACATTTATTTAACAAACACAGTAAATAATAATAAAATAAAAGCAAAATAATAAGTGCGCCTCCATGCGTACCGACACTATCTTAGCGAACAGACTATAGACTCTGCAGTGCCTGACCGCTAAGACTACCACAGTTTTTACTTGTTTCTGCCACCAAGTAGCAGTATACAATGCTCCGTTATGAAAGATAAGAGAGGCTGTGAGGCATATTATCTTAGTCTTCATGGGCGACAATGAATCTGTGGATTTATTTGTTTGAAGTTGGTTGAAGGTGTACGGTCGTAAATTAAAAAATAATGTCTCAACCGAGACTAGCACTCTCTATTCCTTCACTCTCATAGTTCGAAGGGACGGTAATCCGACACAATCGGAAATTAGGGATTCCTTATCGGTGCGTCTCTTTATACTCGATAAAATTATTATAGTTTAAAACGTGTTTTCGTTATACGTATAGGTCGTCGTAAACTTAAATCATCTACGGAAGCGAATAGAGGTTTATAGGTAGTAAGACTCCATTTCTGTATGGAGTCCGTCTGTGTAGGTACCACCCTGTTACCTATTTCTGCCACCATGATTGACTGGAACACACCAGTGTTTGCACTGCTGTGTTCCAGTCTGAAGGGTTTAGAGAGTTAGTATAGTTACAGTCTCTAAGATATTCCATATTTGTCCTCAGAGGTGGCAACGCATCTGTAGTTCTTTGTTTGAAGTTGGCTGAAGGTGTCCATGGACTGCTATAGCCACTTACCAAGGTGGACAGTAAATTCGTTTTTCAATTCAGTTTAATAAATAATGTGTAATCTGTGAAATCTCTATAATATAAATAGTTGTCGGTTCTTTACCTCATATAAGTTATGGTTGTCGCAAGAGGCGAGCTGCAGGAGAATCTCGCTAGAGCTGCCCGCGTTCTCACACAGTTCACATATGAGCACAGCGTTGTACAACGTCTGTGGGTATTTTAATATGTCCTTATATTTTTTTAGACCCGTTTTATTAAATAATTTAATATCTGGAAGGGGGACTTCCTTTCATGCAGGCGGAAGAGAGCGATCGATGTTTTTAGATGCAACACATGGCACATGGATAGGGGTTTGCAGTTTTTTTTGTTTAGAGCTATCAACAACAAGAGCAAGCGTGCCGTCTGATAGCAGCGTAAGATAATCCACCATTTAATCATATCCCGTGAGGGGACGTCTATGAGAAAAGCCAGAAAGAAAGGTCTAACCTCCGGTGATGTTGTTTCAAAGTTTACTTTACATCTTCGTTTATCCTAGATTAAGAATCAAAATGCAGATGCGTTGTCACCCGTGAGGACTAAAGATGGAATGCACTGTCACCAGTAAAAAGGGTCTCTGGTTCTCTACACTCACCATACAAAACACACCAGCATTGAGCTGCTATTTTACGCTGGTATTCTGCGGGAGCGTGGCCTTCCCGGTCGAGTCGACCCATTCGTGCTACACCATAATATAGCTGCAGCATCGCTCTACCACGTGTGCTGCAATTATGGGAAAGGTTAAAAAGAAAGGCCTAGGCTATAGTCATTTTTTCCAGAGTACATGAATAATGTTTGTCTTTATAATATTGTTTTCCGTTCATTTTTTCGGAGACCTGGCATGATAAATGGCTCAATAAAATGGACCGTTTTTCACGCTAAATCTGACTGTACACGATGAAGAATTGGAATTCTTTATTGTTCTTTTTAAAACACTACAATATTGTCCGTTTCGGAGTAAAGACCCGTTCCCACTTATCAGATGGCAGATCCTTTTTGTAATCGGATTACGGAAACCTCTGTTTTACGCTCGGATGTCAGGTTTAATTAAAACTTATGTTCGTTAGACTTTAATTACTGATTTATACTATGTTGTGATTTAATTAAGGAGGGAAGAACATAAGTTTCCCAAAAACTTGAAGAGATACGGCTGCGGGATATAGAAGATAGTAGTAATCAATTATTACTTACGTTATATAGCGACTTCCACTGATAGGATTTAGCTGATAGTGCCTTGATTTTTGCAAGAATACCCTGAAAATTAAAAAGTCAAGAATATCTAGCAATAAAAAAATCATTTCGATTAAAATTATATTAATTGCACATGATTCATAAATAAACTGAAGACAATTATAAAGTTATTGCAAGTGACTTGCGCCGTTTTTTGGCATCACAGTAGTAAGAAAGAAGAAAGACAAATCTATTAGCTTCATGCTAGCGTACAATTTTTAACCTAAAATAAGTGAATTATGCTCAGCAGCTTACTTTTTATAGAATATGATGACAAACAAGCACACAGACCACAACATGATGGTAAGTAGATACTGTGGCCCATAGACATCTACATTTATCCTTGATTAAGAATCAAAATGCAGATGCGTTGTCCCCTTGAGGATTAAGATGGAATGCTCCTTCCAGTAAAAAGGGTCCTCCGGTCCTCCACACTCACCATACGAAACACAGCAGCATTACGCTGCTATTTTACGCTGGTATTCTGTAAGAGCGAGGTCCTACCCCGGTCGAGCCGACCCATTTGTGCTACAACCATAATATATCTGCAGCTTGACTTTACCACATAAATGTACGTACCTCCGGTTATTCGCACTAAACATACGAAACAAAGAAGCATTATGCTGTTATTTGATGCTGGTATTCTGTGCGATCATTGTCGTTCCCCGGTCGAGCCGACTCATTCGCGCTGCATCAGTAATTCTCCTACACGGTGGCTCTACCGCGTAAATATATAACCAATTGCGTTCTTACGTTTACATTCCTAATAAATCTCAGCGATGCGCAAATGTTCCTCATGAGTGAATCGCTCTGAGACCTCGTGAAGAACTCCACGACGTCGAGACGTCGATGCAAAGTTGCTATGTCGGAGCTCGGGTGCCGAAGCAGCACTCTGTCATTACGCAATTTTGTGTAAATTGATTTTTGTGTGTGATAAATAGGAGAACAGGACAAACAAAAAGATCTAGAAAAACCCACGTAAAAGAACATATAGCTGACGTGAAGCGCCGACGCCCCGGAATTCTGTAGTCTGTGAACATGTTCAAGATCGTCCCCGCCATTACATCAGATTTGATAGACCACAAATCCTCGCTTAAGAACACCGATTCCTACCAAGGATCATTCAGGAGGCTATTGAAATAAAAAAAAAACATCTAAATTTCAATTGAGAAGATGGATGCTACCATCTGCTTGGGATCCTATAATTAATAAAATAAAATTCAAACCTAAGCATACCTACGTTAAATAATTTGAATTCAAAGTAACAAAATCCGTAAAATCACTGTCCTTCTGAGTACGTGTCATTTGTTTTATTCAATATCAAGTATTCGTGTAAATACAAGAAATCATTGTGTGATGAATAGTCTATTCTATTTTTTTTGGATTTCGATGATAACGATGTTCTTTAGTTCAATCTTGATTACGGCGATACCTTCCAAACTTACTGATCGTAAAAATAAGTTAAATAAGTACGTACGTTAAGTTAGATTAAGTTTTTTTTTAATATAAAATTGAAATGACAAACTTACAGTTCACCTGGTAAGTGAGTACTGCAGTGAGTGGGCGAAGTCGCATCAGCGAGGCCCCTTTTCTTTCGTTCCCAAGATCTACCCAATAGATCTATCCTACCATAGATGCTTTAACACGACATACCTACCCATAGCTATTAATTCCTGACAAGTCTCGTATTCCGTCAATCTAACTTTGAAGGTAGTTACAATGTCCTCTCAGTCGCACTTAAGAGAGGCTTCTTGCGAGGCCCCCCAAAATATCACGCTTTTAAATTTGTGATGTTTTTTTTTCGAGCGTAAAAGTTATCAAATTAATTAGTCATCTGTGGTAAAGTCTGGGGGCATCGCATTTAAGGGGCCTCGCGAGGCCGCTTTAAGTGCGATGCCGTGGACGAGCGCCCACGCCTAGCGACGCCACTGAGCCTATGGACACCTCCAACTGAATTCAAACAAAGACGGCTACAGATGAGTTGTCAACTGTCAAGAATAATATGGAATGCTTCACAGCCTGTAATTGTACTGGCTCTCTATTCCCTTTAGATCGGATTATAGCAGTACAGATCTGCTGCTTGGCGGCATAAATAAATGAGAGGAGGGTCAACCTACCAAGTGGGCAAAAAAGTAGTTCTATTACCTAGTGAAATGTAGTACAAGTGGTATTCGCTTAACCTCGGATTTTACTGTCAATCGGTTAATGTATTATAGAATTAAAGATGTTAAAATTAATTACCTAAGATCCGCGTAATAAAATAAAATAACGTTTAAATAAATAAATAACTAAATAAATAGTACGTCTAAAGTTCTCAATTTAAAAAAATCATTCTTTGTCTCACCTCAGACGCGAATGACCAACCCTCGAGGAACATTTGCTGAACAGCTGGAATAAACTGAGGCCTTCCTTGTTGCTGCCCTGAACGCCTTTCTTGAAGCTACTGGGATGTGCGAGCGAACTAAACACCTGGAGTCCGCGGTACGTATCCTCGTCTATAGTCACAATGTCCGATCTACGAGTTCAATTATACAAACAAAGGTATAATGTAGAGTAACTGTGTCATGACACATTAATCTCACCAAAACTTAAGTGAAAAAATTTCAGCTCAATCGGTTAAGGATAACTGCTTTAAAATTTAGTTGCAAGATTTGAGCCTAACAATCATACAAATATTGTAAATGAAATACAAGCTTTTAAAAAGGAAGCCAAGTTCGCTACGAACAACATTCGGGGTTGTCGGCCTTGCCAATAAAAGAGTTGAGATTTGAACGGGTGCAGAGATTCATAGGAGTTCCAAGAACGTTGTACATTCCTATAGAATAGATACTATGATTTAAGCAACTGCCCCCCTCTCCCTAAACGTCGTTTGTACCGGACTTGGTTTCCTTTGCATATTTATGTTTTGGTGATAATTTTGTTATCACTTGGCGACATCAAATAACGATAATTACTAGTTATAAGATTTTATACTTTGTATACACCTTATGGTCTACCTTCATGCAAACATTTTTAAACAAGTTTTTAGGTGGCCTAGAAGTAGCCTAGGGAATAACCTAGGCACTACTCATCCTCATCAATAAATAAAATGGTACTTTTCAGATTACTCAAGAAATACAGATTTATTCATGAAAGGTTTTCAAGTGGTCGAAAAGGCTCGATAATGCAAATTCACAAGATATCTAATCGTTTTTGAGTTATGGGGGATTCAAAAGTGGCTCGAAAAGTCCAAACTTGGCTGACACACTGCAGAGTCTAGTTAAAAGTTTTATGTCTTACTGATGCATGCAAAACTAATTGTCAAGAAAGTTATGTATTAAGAGAATCTACTGCGCTGAATCTATTGGCGGATTTCCTTGGAAAATTTTTAATTCTTCATACCTACAGATTTCCTCATGTTTTGCTTCACCACCGAGCATGTTTTGAACCAGCACTTAAAATTGCGCCACACAACTTCAATACACGTAGCTTCAACAAGTTGTTAATTAATTTTTAATTGACTTCAAAAAAAGGAGAAGGTTCTCAATGCGACTCTATTTTTTTTAATGTGTGTTACCTCAGAACTTTTTTCTAGGTGAACCGATGTTGATGATTCTTTTATTTGAAAGCTGGTGCTTCTCATGTCGTCCCATATAAATTTGATCAAGATCTGACCAGTAGTTTTTGATTTATCCTTAATAGTGCGTATTTAATTGACTTCGATTACATGATAATGTTCTCATTTTATTTATATTGAAGTCGGTTGTACAAAATTTTTAATTTTACCACTTGTTTGGGATGTAAGTTTTTGCTTTCAAAATCGACCTAGGATGCGTTTAGTTACAAAAGTGAAACTTCTTTATCGACGTAGTGGAGAAATTAAGAAAGGTATTTAAAAAAACGTTACGTTTTCTTGTGACGTTTGTATGAGTATACTATTAATTAACCTAGTTATATAAAATATAAAATAAAAGAAGAATGATATGTCGTAAAGTTTCATTTCATACGTGTGTACACAATTACATGCACAATTTTTTTTTGTTTATTTCTAACGTTCTTTACACAATATATTATTTAGCTGATTAACGGCTTGTTGATAATTGTTTTTAAACATAAGACCTTTTTAATTTCTTATTTTGGGAAATACAATTTCTATTTCTTAAAATCCTTCATAATATTACGTTATTCAAGGACCTTTTTAAAAAGAAATTAAGTATATGATCCCAACAGTCCGCCTGTCAAGCGCGACGATTAAGTCAAATCCTCCCAACAACAGGAGGCACCTATATCCAGCAGTGGACCTTTGCGGGTTGATCAAGAAGAAGGAGAAGAAATGTAGAAAGTGACATAGCCAACACCGCTATTTGCTGTTTCAGTTCATCATGATTATCACTTCCCAGCAATGAATTATAAAATACGGTTGAATGAAAAAACAAACACATATAGAAGCTGACTTACAAAGAAATTCTCTTCAAGCTGAGGAATTGTGGTTTGCTTTGCATATTCAAAGTCAGATTGGACCAGTTCATGTCTAGGTATCGGAGTAATGCGCCCAGTGCATGCACGCTCTGGACCTGACTGAAGTCCACTACCGTCCGGAGGAACATCGTGCGCTCTTCCTCTGTGCAATTGGGGGGTTCGTGGGGTAAGGACAGTGTGAGTATGCGCCTTTTGCAAGCTTCGTAGTCTGTTGCATCATACATAAATATTTCAGAAAGACTTGAGAAAGATGTGATTCATAGGCGTTAGTATTCTTTTTTTGAATTTGAGTCCGTCTCGGTAGGTACCACCCTTTTAACTATCTCTGCCGCAAAATAGCAGCGCGTGCACTGCGGTTTCGTCCTAGGGTACAGAGAGCTGGTATAATTACAGGCTGTGAGGGATTCCATTTTACTCCTACGAGGTGACAACGAATCTGTAATCTCTTTAGTTTAAGTTTTGAAATTGGATGCAGGTGTCCATGGGCTGCATTAGCCGTTTACCTCAGTTGGACAATTAGTTTGCTGGTCACTTCAATTTTATAAAAAAAAACTTTAGAATAGAATAGCAATTTTTTATTAAATATGTAATTCACCCCCCGTGTAGTGTGGTGTAGTGTAGCGGGTAAGAATACCCACTACCCCATATCTTCCCGTGGGTGTCGTAAGTGGCGACAGAGGGAAACTGAGGCAGAAGATGGGCAGCAGCATCTTTCTGATAAAAGCAAAAAGCAATGAAAAAACTGCGGTTGCTAACCCGCTCGCTAAGCGTGGCAACTATGGCGATATACCCCTCATGAGCAACGACACTAATAAACGGTCCCCAGTCCCCGGCGGCCGCGCTATTCCTGGCTACGGTGGCGACCATGGTAACGGCGGGGCAGGGGGTGCCAAGAATCTCCGGTGGAGGTTCGGTTGCCACCTACGACGACTCGACCTGGCAACTTATAACGCACGAACCCTGAGGACTGACGAGAAGATCCTGGAGCAGGAAGAAGAGATAGACAAGTTGCGCTGGCATATTATAGGATTATCCGAGGTCCGAAGAGAGAGGGAGGACACGGTAATCCTCGAATCCAGCAACTTGTTCTATCACCGCCCTCGGTGATAGACCATCTGTCCCAAGGAGGTGTCGGATTTATCGTCCACAAGTCTCTCGTTAACAACGTTGTAAACATTGTGAGTGTGTCGACAAGGGTTGCGTACCTTATACTCAGAATCACCAAACGGTATTCGCTGAAGGTCATACAGGTTTACGCACCAACCTCGGCACATCTCGATGAGGAGGTGGAGAAATGTGAGGATATCTCTAGAGCCATGCATTCCTTTAAAACCCACTATACGGTATTAATGGGAGACTTCAACGCAAAACTAGGCACAAGAGAGAACGGTGAGCTAAAAGTAGGAAATTCGGATTAGGGCTACGGAACCCAAGGGCCAGCAGCTGTACGACTTCATGGAGAAAGAGGGACTATTTATGATGAACTCTTTCTTCCAGAAGCGGCTCCACAGGAAGTGGACCTGGTCGATCCCCGATGGTGTGACAAAAATGAGATTGACTTCATTATGACGACTAGACGGCAACTGTTCAGTGATGTCTCAGTGATCGCGAGGGTGAAAACTGGTAGCGATCACCGAATGGTTAGAGGCACACTGAACCTAAACGTTAAGTTGGAGAGGTCACGTCTAATGAAGTCAACGCTCCGTCCCCCTCGTGCTCTAATCCAAAGTCCCGAAACCTTTCAGCTCGAGTTACAAAACCGTTTTCAGTGCCTAGAAGATTGCAATGCAGTGGACGATATGAATGACAAGCTCGTGGAAACTGTCCATGCGGTCGGAGCTAAGTTTTGCAAGACCCGCCGCAGAAGAACACAAAACTCTCCGATCACACTCTTAATCTCATGGCTGTTAGACGGGAAATGAAGCTGCAGTCTTCAGTAGATTTGATAGCATACAGGCAACTGAACAGACAGATCTCCAAATGCATGCGGCGGGACTTACGCAGCTTTAATACTGCTCGTATTGAAGAAGCGATCGAACGGAACCAGGGCTCCAAAGTCTTTGCCACAGATCTGTTTGCCAGAAAGAGCCAACTGTCGAAGCTGAAGACCGAATGTGGCAGCATCGTTTCCGGGACACCTGAGATTTTGAGTGAGATTGAAAGGTTCTATGGGCAGCTGTACACGTCATCGTTGGAGCTACACGCAAGTGTGAGTAACGATCCAAGAGCAATCTTATCCGACACTATTCCGATGATATCCCGGACGTCAATCTCAGCGAGGTTAGAATGGTTCTCCAGCACCTTAAAAACGGCAAGTTCCCTGGGCGAGTATGGAATTACAGCGGAGCTTCTGAAATCGGGTGGAAATCCATTCCATATAAATATATTATATATGGAATACATTATACCATTCGAATGATTTCATTTCTTTGTTTTTTTTTTAATAAACACTATAATAACGTACTTTAATTTATGGCGTTCACGTATTATAGATGTATAGGAACGTATGACCTTAGGTTATGCTAGGATAAGTTTACGTACTGTACTCTTTAGCTGAGATGAAGATGAGCTTGCATCGGCCATCGTCGTTAGTTTCGTTGTTGAAAACTATAGCTTTCATAGCGCTGACGAAGGTACCTTGAGTCTTGCCGTCCAGCAGGACTTTGATCGGTTCCACTTGACGGAAGAGGCTAATGAAAATCTGGTGCTCCGGTGGACGATCTACTATCTCGTCTAGTACATAAAGCTAGGTGGAAGTATGGAAAGAATGTTAGTTGAATGTCTACAGTTAGGCCTTTCCCGTGTTGGGAAAATTTGCCGAAATATCTTCGATTTACAGTTTCTGTTGCAATCGCAGAATGTGTCAGTTAACTATGAGATAGATGCCAGACCTAGCATTTCGACGTTACTTGTCAGATTTCTGGAGGTATAACGGGGGTAAACCCCGTAAGGGGTAAAACTACCCCATATCGTCCCGTGGGTGTCGTTAAGGGGCAACAGAAGGAACTGAAACAGGCGATGGGCAGCAGTATCTTCGTGATAACAACTGGAAATTATAAAAACTGCCGCCTGCCAAGCGTGGCAACAAAGGCAAAATCCTCCTTATGAAGCAGTCTACGAGGGAGGCCTATGTTCAGTCTGCAGTAGACTTTTATAGGCTGTAATGGAATGGGGTAAAACGATCTCATCTCCAAATCATCATCACCCTTACAGCCCTTCACAGTTTCAATGATGGACATGCGGACACTCAATCCAGTAGAAGAGGGGCTACACAGTGCTTACTGATACTAGGCTTTTTTCTCCAAATACAAACCAACACATATTGACAGACCGTGAGACATTGGTCTTTGGAGGTGACAACCCATCTGTAGCTTTCTTTGTTTCAACTTTGTTGAAGTGTCCGTGAGCTGCAGTAGCCACATACTATCAAGTGAATTATTTCTTTTTTTCGTTCTTTTAAAAAAAAACGTTACCCTCACACTAGTATTTTCTCCTGTATCATGGAGGCAGCTAACATACATAAATTACACAAGGACAGGCATCCAGACCTGGAACAATTATTTTTAGGGCTAAACAAATACTTGTTCTGAGCCGCATTCGAACCCGCGGCCGTCAGCGCCTAAACTCATTGCTAAGCCACTGCGCCCCCGTCATTGTTCGTTTGTCACGAATCCGTCAATCGATTAAAGGATCGCCCCCTTTAAGACCTAATACAAATATATATTTTTTTATTATAATTTAAATAACAATTTTTACAAACCTCGCCAGTCTGAAGCGTATAGTACGCTGCTCCTAATCTCCCAGTTCGACAGTACACCACAAGAAGACGCTGAATAAAACAAATATTTCAACTTAGGAATTTGTTCCACACTAGCTACCGGGTGCGATTCCCTAGTGTGGTAATAACTAATAACACACTAGTGAACTCTTTTGACAACTCGATCAAGAAATGGCAACATGTCCTTACTATTCTTACATAAAATTCATTCATTCATTATTATTTACATAAGTCTACTAATGAACATAGGCCTTCCCCATAGATCGCCTAAAAGGGGAAACATTTGTCACGCTTTTCATTCAGGTTGTTAACCGCAGTTTTTTAATTATTGTTAAGTTATTATCACGAAGATGCCGCTGCCCCTCCTCTTTAAGTTGCCCTTTGTCGCCTCTTACGACATCCATGAAATGATTGCCCTTTATTTTTATAGCTGTTCTGCAGTCGTCCTACCACCGAACACCGTCTAAGTCATAGTTCACCTTATTAGTCATAATATCACCGTTAATAATACTTACGTCCTGTGTTAATAATGACCTTAATTAATTAAACGAGTTTTAGTACTAAATGATGATTTGATTCTTCATTCTGCGCATTAGTCAAATACGATATTTTCTGTTTGCATAAGGCATCAAGGAAAATATACTGAATGTCCTCATTGAGATAATGCTTGTATAAAGTTAAAGTTACAGCCTATATACGTCCCAATGGTGGGCACAGGCCTCCCCTCATTTCTGAGAGGGTAGTGCAAGGAAGTGACCGCCGCGCTGCCCCAATGCGTGTTGCCGAACTTCACATGCAGGTTTCCTCACGATGTTTTTCTTCACTGCCGATCACGTAGTAAATTAGCACTTAAAATTGCAATTAACAATTTCATTGGTGCCGGCGGGGATCGAACCCGGTTTGCTCGCATACTGTGAAATTTACTGCGAGCGCTGAGCTACCACGCTATCGCTGAGCTGCCATCTGAGCTACCACGGCTATAATGTTTGTATAACTTCAACAAAAATAAGCAACGGTCGACTCCGACTAACTTTAAACGCTTCCACGAAGTTTATAAGGTTCACATAGTAGTCAGGAATCCATCCATTCCATAGATTGCCTCATGGGGATTTTGCGTCAGTTGACGCGCTTGCCGAGCGAGTTGTGAACCGCTGTTTTTTATTATTTTGAATTGTTATCAGGAAGATGCTGCTGCCAATCACCTGTTTCAATTTCTCTCTGTCGCCTCTTACGACACCCACGGGACGATATGGGGTAGTGGATATTCTTACACCGCCACTACACGGTACAGTAGTCAGGAATGTATTGAAGTAATATGTTATGTACTAGAAAAGACGCACAGACTTGGTTGTTTGCAAATTTGCAACACGTCGCTCCCGGGCTGAAACTTACTTAGTCTGTGACGTCAAAAGGTACATCGTCGCATCGATTTTGTTCTTCGATGTTACTGAATGTTGTGCTTATAAATTTTAGATGGATTTGCGGAACATACTATCAAAGGTTCACGGTCATACCTACATCTTCACGTTTATATCTATTCATAAGTGTTTTTTTTTTATAGAAGTAAGGGAGACATACTAACTAGCATACAGTGGAACACTAACAATGTGTTACACAATTCAAAAACTGCGAAACACGTGCACTTTTTTTATAGAAGTGGTGCAAACGAGCATGCGGCTCACCCGATGGAAAGTGTCAACCGCCGCCCATGAACAACTGCAACACCAGGGAAAGTGCAGGTCCGTTGCCTGTTATTTAAAAAAACCGGCCAAGTGCGAGCCGGACTCGCGCATGAAGGGTACCGTACCATCGTAAAACACGTTTCTAGTAGGGGAGCCCCCTTTAATTTTTAATTTATTTTTATTTTATTTGTTTAGCGGCAACAGAAATACACATCAACCGGTGGTAAAGGATTCTATAAAGAAGTCGTACGAAGAAGAAAACTCCTAGTAAATCCCACAGATGTGACCGCCAAGCATCCAAATGCCACACCATTTGGTACGTGGTAGAGCCATGCTGCAGCTGTATTATGGTTGTAGCACGAATAGGTCGGCTCCACCGGGGAAGGACCACGCTCTCACAGAATACCTAACAGCAATTAAAATAGCAGCTCAATGTTGCTGTGTTTCGTATGATGAGTGTAGAGAACCGGAGACCCCTTTTTACTGGAAACGAGGCATTCCATCTAAGTCCTCAGGGGTAGCAGCGCATCTGCGTTTTGATTCTTAGTCGAGGATTGATGTAGATTTGTTGATTTGTATGAGCCTGAATTGCGCTACGCCCTTTACAAACTGAAAAACAATCGTGTATTTATTCTTAGTGTACAATTTAATCCCTATTTAAATTTAAAAACGCTTAATGATCCAGCCTTTTACTCAAAACTATACTCATTGTTCCTTTGTAAACTTAAATAATTTTTTGACTTATTTTTAATACTTATTTAGAATTATACCCAATTTAGGCACAAAGGTAATACATTTTTACGAATTAAAAATATCTCATTTAAAATCAATATAGAAATTGACTACTTAAACTACAATTTAGAATATATAAAAAACCTAATATATAATATATGTAGATGCCATACAAATGTTAAAAATACCAATACTTCATTTTATTTTAATAACGGTGATATACGGGATGGATCTAAAATGTCTTTATCCTGCAGTTACAAGCCTAAGAACACAAAAATTTTTTCGTGAATAATTTACGTACACAATATACAATTTAACTACTACATCAAAATATTGCAGGTTTATTAAAAAAACTGGACATATTGGAACTAGCCCTAAACGAACTGAATTCACAAAATTAGGACATTGATATCATATGTATTACAGAGACATTTGTAAGGAATGGCTCCGAGTCAAATGTAAAATTAAAAAATTACAATCTCTTATCATATTTTTCCAGAAGTAATGAACGCAAAGGAGGTTCGTGTATTTTGGTCAAAAAACATTTACAATACGAGTTACTACATAACCTTATACCACCAATGCCTCATTTTTTTGAATACTGCGCCGTGAAAATACTGTCAGTGGATATAATCATAATGTGCATATACAGAACACCAAAATCAAACGTAGATCAGTTTTTCAGTAATTTATCATTATTAAATGAAACTAAATTTTACGGATTATATCGCGTTTAATTTTAACTTTAATTCCCGACGTTTCGGGTGCTTTACAGCACCCATGGTCACTGAACATGTTCAAGGTCGTCACAGTTTGTGAACATGTTCAAGATCGCCCCTGCCATTACATTAGATTTGATAGACCACAAATCCTCGCAAAAGAACACCGATTCCTACCAAGGATGATTCGCGAGGCTATTGAAATTAAAAAACATCCTAATTTCAATAGAGAAGATGGATGGGTGCTACCATCTGCTTGGGATCCTATAATTAATAAAATTAAATCCAAACCCAAGTACACCACTGCTAGACTTCAAGATACTATAAGCTCATTCTGCGTAGATCGAAACAAAAATTAATATTAAAAAACTGAAGGTAGCCGGGCTAACTATGACATCGGGACGTCAAACACCTCAGTCCCCCCCGAGAAAAACGTCGGGAATTAAAAAGTTAAAATTAAACGTGATATAATCCGTAAAATTTAGTTTCATTTAATGTGTAGTCTTCGCGTAAATATAAAAAAAACATTATCATTATTACTTCATAAACTTAAAAACAAGAAAATTTTGCTGTGCGGTGATTGGAATATAGACATCCTTAAAAACACTAAAAACGCAAGAACTAATCTAAGAACTAAAATAAGAAATTCATCATGTATAGACTTAATTGTTAGCAAGATAGAAAATGTAAAACCTCAGATACACTGTTTAGCTTTATCGGATCATGAAACAGCTCAAAGTGTTTCGTTTGATATCTGTTATAAACCAGAGAAGATGGCTCCATTGCATTGGTTTGAAACACGACGTGACTTAAATATTAATAATATTAATAAATTTCGAGAATGTATTTCGTCCTTGTCGTTTAGTGAAGTTTTTTCTGAAACTGATACCAATGCTGCATTTGAACAATTTCATGACATGTTAGTACTTTTTTATAAACTTACTAACATGTCATGAAATTGTTCAAATGCAGTAACAAAAAATAAGTGGATAACTAAAGGACTCAAAAGATGCTGCATAGTAAAAAGATGTCTCTATCTTAAATATAGACTATCTACTCACAACAAGAAAAATAAAAGACGTCAATACATACAATATAGTAAAATACTAAAGAGATGTATTCCGAAAGCGCAAGAAAATTTTAACACTAAATATATTTATCGGTCTAAAAACAGATGTAAGGCAACTTGAGATCTGATTAAAAACAAAACCACTAACAAGAAAGATGTTGGTCATATTAAAAAAATTGAGATAATAACAACAAACCAGAGGAAATTGCTGAAATATTCAATAAATACTTTATTAACCTTACAAATAGGCATAATACCAATAAATATTTAAACTATAAAATAACAGTAGTATGTATCTCACGCCAACTCATCCTAGGGACATCTATAAAACACATATCTTTAAATAATACAAATTCAACAGGTTATGACGAATTAATTGTAAAAGTTTTAAAACAATGCGCTGAATACGTTTCAGAACTACTATTTTATATTATAAATCTGTCTCTAAAACAGGGTATATTTCCAACGCGTATGAAATTCGCCATTATTAAACCTATGTATAAAAAGGGAGAACTGATTAAAACTATAACTGAAAGTTTAAATTCACGAACTCCACTTTTAACTATATTTCTTGATATGAGCAAAGCTTTTGACTTCGTTTCACGCAGTCTTCTACTAGATAAATTAGAAAAGTATGGAATAAAAGGAACAGCCCAAGACTGGATTGAGAGTTATCTTAAAAATCGCAAGCAGTGTGTTGAAATTAGTCATAAAGAACACAAAGATATCAAAACACTCCCTATATCTTACAAACAGTTTTGGTGTTCCACAAGGCAGTGTACTGGGACCTTTGCTATTCTTAACATACCTTAACGATCTTCCTGACTTTACTACAAGCAAATGCATTTTATTCGCTGATGACACTACTCTTATAGTTAAAGGTAATAACAGATCTGCACTTGAAATCGCAGCTAATGGTGCTCTAAATGATACAATGGATGTATATAAATAATTTAGATATAAATATAAGTAAGACTAAATTTATTGAATATAAAACCCTCAAAAACATTTCAAATGACATTAAACTCACATATAACAACTCGATAATTGAAGAAGTCGTTTCCACAACATTTATAGGAATAATATTTGATAAATTTTTTAGTTGGAAGTCTCATATAGAAAGCTTATGTACTAAAATAGATCGTTTCGTTTTTGCATTGCATAGACTGAGAGATATTGTATCAGAAAAAGCTGCACTGATGGCATATCATGGATACATCTCATCCATACTACGATATGGTGTTATACTCTGGGGGTATTTGGTGGATTCGGATAAAGCATTTTAAGCACAAAAACGCTGCATAAGAGCTGTTTGTGGTGTTGGTCCTTTAGTGAGTTGCAAACCTTTATTCAAAACTAAAAGATCCTGCCTTTTCTTTCATTATACATATTGGAAATATGCATGCTTGTTCATAAGCATCCACATTTATTTCAACGTAAGTATGAAGTGAGTGAAAGTAAGGGTAGATACAAGAATAGGTTATATGCACCAGCAAATTGTCTGAAAGTTACTAAAAGTAATGTATCTGCAATGTCAATAAAAATTTATAATAAATTACCTGATAATTTAAAACGTAAAAGTTTATTGTCATTTAAGAAATCTGTTTTGCCATTGTTACTCACTAAATGTTATTATTCTGTAGAAGAGTTCTTAAACGACAACGACCTATATACGAGTAATAATGAATGATATTTTTAGAATATAATTAATTAAACGTCAGATTCCAATGTTTAAAGAAATAATGTTTTTGATATTATTTTATATAAAATTTGACTTATTTAATTAATAAATTTGATGTAAAATAGAAAGAAATTAATGACAATTGGATATGTCACATTTATAATTGACATTATATAATTATTGACATAAGAATATTAATATTTTTTTTTTATGTTTATTAAAAACTATAATTAAAAAAAAAAAAACTAAAACTAGTAATTTAATTATCAAACAGTCCTACTCCACGCGGTATCGTGCCAAGAACGCTGGCTGCGTTTCCCCGCTGAAATGGCTATACTTAGCCTTTGAGCGAGAAAAGAGCCGGCCTCTTATCACCAGCAGCAACAACCAGCCGCGGATGGAGTTCCTTTAAGAACTTCATCGCACGTGGACCCCACGGACCGATAGTCTCTACAGCAAATGGCACAAACATGTAGTCATCTCAGAGACTCATATTTGCGCCACTTACTCAGTTCAGCTGCCTCTGATGCCGCTTCGGCTCTGAACGAGTACCCTGGATGAGGCCTTAAAGTGTCCGTGGCATCCAGGAACACCTCTCAAGGGACCAATGTCATACCGTCGGGTCTCCTGCCATCGTCTCTAAATATTCCACAAGGCTCTAAAACCGAGGGAACATTTATAGAGACAAGAGTCCTTCGGATGACATCGTTCAAGAACCGTGCCGTGAAACCTGTGGCGGCTGTCGTCGCGCCACAAGCGAAATACATCGAAGCCTAAATCGCGCTATCAGGTTCGAATTAAAACAGTATATACAATAGCTCCGAACTACTACTCGGGCGTTGGCGCTCCAGGCAGAACACCTTGCCCGGCGGGAGATCTCCCTTTCCTTCCACCCGCCACAGTGGTGACCCCGACGTGATCTGTGAACACGCAACCAACAACCTTCGGAAAACTACAACTTCTCAAGCCTTCGTCATTATCCTCAAGAACCCCTACCATTCACTCCTTCTGCAGTCTTCAGCTCCTGCGAGCCAGTCCAACTTGTCTTCATCTCGACTCAACGCAGATTTATAAGGCAGACTTCTGGCACTTGCTCCGGTACATCGTTCTCACCGGCATCACTTGCCAGTGCGTAGTATGGCATGCATTATACACCGGCATATCGTTCGCACCGGCGTCACTTGCCCTTACGCACACAGCATGCATTCCCCACCGGTATTAAGGACACACCGGCAATCGGACTGCACTATCGACCTCCGGTCTGAGCAAGGGGGTGATGTGGCGGCGCTGTCGTCGCGCCACAAGCGAAATACATCGAAGCCTAAATCGCGCTATCAGAGTTCCGAATTAAAAACAGTATATATACAATAGCTCCGAACTACCACTCGGAGCGTTGGCCGCTCCCCGGGCAGAACACCTTGCCCGGCGGGAGATCTCCCCTTTTCCTTCCACCCGCCACAAACCTACCAGCACTTTTCTTACAAGAAAGTCCGTGGAGCCCAAACTTGTCGACGCTGCTGCCACAAGGGCACTGATGGGGTTGACAAATCGCCACTCCTAGTCGGATTCCTACAGCGATGCGCAAGCTTTCCCCATCAAGTAATGTGCCGAGATTACTTGATGGTAAAGCGTTAATTAATGATTAATTAATATTTGACATTGAACTATAATAATAATCTTACTTGATATAATAATACTTACTTATATATCTTATTGGCATTTTTCTGATACTATAGCATAATAAATTAATTATCAAATCAACTGAATAATATTAAATAATTTATATGTTGTTAAATTCGATAAGTATTGTTGTTTAGGTTACTTGACCATTAATATTTGCACACCACTAAGGTAGAATATGTAGAACGAATTATACTCAAACACCATTGTACAACGATATTCTTGCAAATAAAGATTATTATTATTATTATTACCATCGGGTGGACTGTGTGCTCGGTAGTCACCCTTAACCTTTAAACAAAATTGGATGCTTGGCGGTCCACAAGATGATATAGTGAATTTTGTCACGATGTGCGTTGCTGGAGTTAGCCGAACAATTCCTCTGAGCACTCCCCGTGGTAAATGCCATAGAAAATGTAAAGGGATGCAACGTTCCTTCACAGCCCCAGTGAATCGAGCCGATTAGAAAGAACTTGGTCATCGATGCTGAGAGCCGCTCTGCGCTGGAAGCGGTCACCTATTGATTTTATAAATTTTTGCCTACCTCTTCGACGTCCGAGTCTTCGGTAGATTCCTGGTTGTTACTTGTACTTGTGTTTTGATTAGTAATAAACTCTTTGTTTCTGAAAATAACACAAAATATTTTATTGTAATAAAATTAAATGAGGGAAGTTAAGGCCTTACATTTAATTGTTGACTATCGCTTACTTAAATTAAGTTTTAATATCTCTTTATCTATTTACCCTTTTCTATTGTCATAGTCAGTGTAAAGAAGTGTAAAAAAACCTCTTTTAGTATTTCCTAAATTAAATAATTCTACGTAGTAATCATATCCACTTCCATCACATTTATTTATTCAAAAATTCCATTAATTAATTTAAATTTATATAGTGTTTTCTTCGCAAAAGGTATGTATAGTTTACAAGAAAATAATCCACACTAAAAAATTAGTAATTTAATTTAATTACGCCAAAAAGGCTGCCTAAATAATTTTAAAACCTTACCTTTGACATCTAGCAATAACGAATAAATTATCGCTAGAACTGCTCTCTTTATTTCTTGAAACAGAATCTGTTGTCTGTTTTACAGAATATCTTGTTTCTCGAACCATTTTCTAAATTTTCTTCCATCTTTTATTTTTTAGGATTTATTTTTTGTCACTTTGTTTTTACCTTAAACTAAAATTTTGGCGCCAATTTGTTTTTTTTTTAAATTTACTTCAAAGAATAATGAACACCTAAATCATACAGGTTTATTTTTGTGAAAAAAGTTTAAATTAACAAATTTTAAATATTTCATCACCTACATACGATTTTAAAATCACGCACATATATAAGGTTTTATTTAAGGTTACACAATATTATTAGAAGATAAAACACGACAACGATAGACAAATTTTCACAATGGTCCCATAGGAAATTCAAGCAGGCGCGTTTTTAATAAGTAGTATTTATATTTTCTAAAAAAATTCAATTAATGAAATTTAAAAAAATTGGTTGCAGTAATTACACACATATCAGATCAGGGGTTACATTGATAGAGGACAGAAATATTCTCTACGTTAGTTAGGTAATTTGCCTTATTATGACCAAATTAAATTTTAATAAACGGTAGCAAACATTAATTAATAGGTATGTTATATTAAAACTTTAAGTCTCATTATTAAAGGTATTTCTTACATAATTATAACAAAACTTAGATTCATTTGACATAAAATAATTTTTATGTTAGGTAATAATATTATTGTTAGATTCAAATTCAAATTCATTTGTCAAATTTATTTGTGAATACAGTGAGTTAGGTGTTAGTAAAATTTACAGTAGGTTTCGTGTATTCTACCACAGTGTGCTGTACAAATATATTTATTTTCGTTCTAGCCAATAAAAGTAAAATAGATAACATTAAAAAATACATTAGTAAAATAGATAATATTAAAATGCTAGCTTTAATCGGTGAAAAAAATCGTGCCATGATACCCATGACACATAATACATATACAAATACATTTCGTATGGAGCCTTTACGTCTATATTGAAAAAAAAAGTCAAATAAATAAAAATGTCATCTATTCAAATTATTATTACTATTATTAAATACAACAATAAATACTGTATCTTAGGCTAATGTCACATATTTTGACATAAAAACATGTAACCCACCTATATTTTTATTTTTGGAAGGCGTAGGTACTTGTGAAACGCTAAATAATTTGGTTGTTATTCTCTTGGCTAATCTAATATTGGAAGAATTCTATAACAGAGTAACAATAAAAATAAAGAACTAGAAAAGACACTACACAATTAACAGGTCTGAATCATCAGGCGCATCTTGACGGTAGTTGACGCGGACGTGTCGGCAAACATAGCCAACTGCCTCCATCACGGGTGCTACAGTGGCCGCCATGCAGGACTGCACGAATGTGCGGAGCGATGCGAAGTATATCTTCAAGCACCTCAAACATGGCGTCGAGCACCATATTTGCTGTAATGTTAACAAGAGTTTTATAATATGTTTAGATTACTAGGTTTAACCCGTGCCTTCGTCTGCAGAGATCTTGGTAGCAAAATAGTTCCCGATGTTGAACTACTTGCCTAAAAACTAATTTTTCCTTATATCAAAAACTATTGGCGAGAAAATATCAAAATAGTTTGCAAAATCCAAATGTGCACGCCTCATGAGCGTTTCATTTAATTTTGATGAAAAAATAAATTACCAAAATAAATCGATTACATAAAACAAAGTATAAAATCGATATAGGTTGTGTGGTACATTTGTCCTCTATCTATCAAGGGCAAAAGAAGATAATGAAAGTGCCTTTAAATGTTTAATACTAGCAATAAAATTTATAATACTTGAAAATCATTTTATTAACAAACGACGCGTGCCCACTAGGCTATTGATATGAAATAGGAATCAGTTGACGTAATTCTGAAGCTAATAAAAATCCGGTCTCAATACGTCAATTTTTCAGGAGTTATCGTGACCATAATCAACATCCGGACGTCCATGTAAAAATTTTTCAAACCGTTTTTATCAAAGTAGCAATATAAAATGATTTTTAGAAAGTATAAGATGGATTAATTAGAGTGTTTTCTTGATATACGGCTACTCGTATTATCGTGTAAGTGCCATATGGTTATGATAGAGGCATTTTAATCTAAGACCACAAAATTGCTTGACTTTGACGTGTCGACAGTAATACACTACCTAATAATGCTTTGCGTTATGAGGCGTGCAATTTAAAGTGAAGATCTATTAATTTTACGTTTAAAATGTCATATCACCATATTGTGCCTTTATCAGTCATTATTTGTTGTAAAATGGATTGAAGTACCTAAATTAAATGTTTAAAATCGATGGTGCTTCAAAATTTAAAACGATAGAAGATAAAGTGTTTGTTGTTGTTTGCTTTTTGAAAATCATTTTTATATAAAATTATCTTATAGACTTATAATTTTTCCGATTTCACAAAATTATTATTATTACTATTTGACGGATAAAATGTAGCTTAAATCATTACTGGTATTGCTCTCTACGAGTATCTGTTCGTGAAGTTTCGTCACTATCACAAAAACAAAAAGGACAAAAATTTAAAAAATGGTTATTTCATGTCTTACTAGCACGAAAATAACCCCAGAACTTAATAAAATTCAGTTATTATATATTACAGACAGGCACTTTAATTTTATATGCATAGATTATTTTTATGTATAGATTAATAAATATAACATATCATGTCATGGGTATCGTAAGAGACGACAAAGGAAACAAACCACAATATGCAGCTTCTTTCGTAACAACTAAAAATAAAAATAAAATCTGCGGTTGCCAACCCGCTTGCCAAGTGTGGCATCTATGGCAAATGTCCTATGAGGCAATCTATGGGGGAGGCCTATGTTCAGCAGCAGACTTTATAGGCTGTAACGATAACGGTAATGAAAGTTGGTACAGGACGTTAAATAACATTCGTCCATTGTATTTAGTTGTAAAATGTACTTAAAAACTTATTTTATCGCACTAATTTTGTCAAGGTTTATGTTAATGTATTCTCAGTTTTTTTTCGAACATACCGAGAATAAAATGTATAGACATGCAATGTTGTGGCTATTAAATAACGGCAAAAAGTATGAGTGAAATATTAGCATTCCAATGTCAACGGAAAATCTATGCAAGAATAAAAAAATTCAATTTTACTAAGCACCGTATGAAAATTTAAATGGTATGTTTTCTTGAGAAAACCACCCACTTGCAGTATAGTACGTGCAAACCGACTTCTACCACTTTTTACCATCACCACATTTTCTCCACCAAATTTCTCATGCTATAGCTGTAGTAATCCCTGTAAGTACCAACTGATCCTATTCAATCTTAGAAAGATATGTATTATCTCGGCTCCTTCCCTGTGGTATGCGGCAGAAGTCTTGGAAACATTTGTCAGTTCTTATAAAATTAGAGTTCAACAAAAGTTCGCAGTCCACAAATGTTAGGGTAAATTTGTATTGGATAGAAGGATTATGTACGCTCTTATACCTGATGGCGAAAAATGGTGGTATACATAGGAAAATTGTAAATTCAAACACCTAGGAATGGGTAAGTAAAAAAATATATCGATATATATATCGTATCGATATTTTTAAACAGCATCGTTATAATATAAATATAGATATATCGATATATCGTCATGTTTTGCATGATGTAGTAGGATAAGGCCCAACATTTTATTACTGGACGGTTGGACGAAGAAAAAAACAGCACATGGATGCTTTGTAGCTGCTTTTGTTGCTTAATGTTTTGTCGATTAATATCGAAATTGATACGAATTCGATACTCTAAAATAAATACCGAATATCGATATATCGCGATTAAAAATATCGACGATGTATATGAGATATGTATATGTTTATGAGAAAATCAATATTTCTTACCCAAGCCTACAAACCCCACATACTGTTCAAGGGGAACAGCATTGTTAGAGCGAGACTCTCATGTTTTTGCTCACCAATCTACCTTCTTGGTTATGAGTATGGACAAATTATTGCGACCCTATTAAGGGATTCCAAAACTAAAGGAGAACAATAAAATAATTTTTGAGATCAAGGCAGCAATTTGGTATTTGGTTGAGGTATGTAACAGTTGTGTACCGTGTAGTGGCGGTGTAAGAATATTCACTACTCCATATCGTCCCGTGGGTGTCGTAAGAGGTTACGGAGGGAAACTAAACCAGGAGATGAGCAGCAGCATCTTCCTGATAACACCTCAAAAAAAACTGCGGTTACCAACGCGTCTGCTAAGTGTGGCCACTATGGCTTATCCCTCCTATGAGACAATCTATGGGGTTTTGAAACAGAAACAGAAACAGAAACTTTTTATTCAATATAGATTATAAATAATACCTATTGAAAGTCACTCTTTTGTCTAATTACCACTGGTTCGAAAAAAACCTCTGTCCTGGGAAGAACCAGCAAGAAACCCAGCGGGACTTTTTTAAATAACAGCTTACAATCATGTATATTACACAATTAACCACACAAAACAAATTAGAAACAGCCTGGCAGCGAACACCTCATTCCCAGGGTTATTATCATCCATAAATTCCTTAACATTATAATAACCCTTTTATACAAACTATGTTTAATAAAGTTTTGAATTTTGAGCAGGTCGAATTTTGTATATTTCTTATCAAAGTCAACTGCTGAACATAAGCCTTCCATAGATTGCAATTTAAGAGATATTTGTCATAGTTGAAACGACTGGAAGGCGGGTTGGCACTTGGCAACCACAGTTTCTTGTTTTGTAGTTGTTTTAATATAGACGCTGCTGCCCATCTAGTTTTTATGTGTCACCTCTTATGGCACCTTAATTTTCTTAATAAATTTTATATTTTAAAATAAAGATTATACGATACTTTTCTTTTTAAGTTACTTAGTTATTTTTATACCTACTATTTAGGTCTACCTGTGTTGAGCAGTGGCCTGTTGGCATATACAAAAATAGGTACTAGTCACCATGTAGTCTCTTTAATAACGGATGTGGTCAAAACAAGTACAATAATTCTTTCTTTGTAAAACGACAAACCATTTGTTGCCATTCTAATATACAGGATTATTTTGCAATAACCAGCCAAAATTGCAGAGAAGGTTCAGAATAAGTAATATAGTCAACCGGTGAAGAAAAATTAATTAAAAAAAACTCATACATTCTGCCCTTTTTATCTTTTAAATTCAAAATGTGTGGTAATGCATTATTTTAACTGATTTTACTGCGTACGCAAACATTCGTAAGGGTCGATCGGTAGGTAAAAACGTTGTTGCCCATAAATCACATTCAATTTGGGATAATTTCAAATAAATGTAGAAGCTTTATTTACTCGTATTTTCAAAAACTGCAATAACTGTATATCATTAATTATATATTTGAACTTAAGTTTAAAATTTGGCTACTCTTTAAAAAATAACCCTGTAGATTTTCGTACAGTACACACCGACTTTCTTTTCTAATTTTTTTGACTGTATCCGCGATTGATAGTCGCTGCTGGTGTTAAGAGAGCTCTTTTCTCGCTCAAAGGCTAAGTATAGCCATTCAGCGAGAAAACACAGACAATGTTCTTGGCACGTTACCACTGGAAGTAGGGCTGTATGATAATTTAAGTTTTTAGTGTTTGTTTTTTATTATATCCTTTTAGTATTTTATATATTTCAATGTTATGTAAATAAACGTATTATACTTTCTTTTGCCCCATATCCCAACAGTACTCACTTCGAAAGCAAGGCAAGCGAAGCCGCAGCCTAGGACCAGTGCGCAGGGCGGTGCTACCAGTACGGCCAGAAGCGTGTAGCAGACGTTGCGCGAGTGCCGGAAACACACGTGGCTCAGACGCCAAGCACACTCCGGGCTTCGAGCACCTTCCGGCTCGCCGATTACGTCGTCCCACACTATCTGCCCGATCCAACAACATTAGACAAGATATAATATATACGTGGTAGAGCCAAGCTGCAGCGATATTATGGTTGTAGCACGAATGGGTCGGCTAGACTGGGGTAGGACCACGCTCTCACAGAATATAAGTAAATAGCAGTCTAATGCAGCTGTGTTTCGTATGGTGAGTGTAGAGAACCGAAAACTCTTTTTACTAGAAAAGAGGCATTCCATCTTAGTGCTCAGGAGTGACAACGCATCTGCATTTTGATTCTTAATTGAGGATAAATGTAGATGTCTATGAGCCACAGCATCCACTTACCATCAGGTGGACTGTGTGCTCGTTTGTCACCCACATTCTATAAAAAAAGTCAAAGCTTGGGCGGGAAATTGACCGTTAGCAGATTGCTGCTCCTTTGTTATCGTTTAAATGACGTTCTGATACTTTAGTAATGATGTGATGGGACAGTGTGTTCTAAGTGAACACCGATGCCGATTATGCACCACCATTTATAACATAGAAGCGTCGTGTATTATGTGTAGAAACATGTTCGTATTTACTCTATAATAAATAAGGAATAAACGTAAACTACTGTGATATCCTGACTAATTTCTACCAATTATATCTAATAGATGTCACCAGTCGTTGTCACTGATAATAGTCGGAAACTGTCAACTGTTCAGGAGATGTTGTAGTACCACAAGTATTGCGATGATGCTGATTAGCTCTAGTGCGATAACATTGGCGACAGTTTGATAGAGAGCCAGTGTTTATGGAAAGAGGTTCACATATTGTCTCTGTACGAAATTAACCGTGTAGTGGCGGTGTAAGAATATCCACTATGCCATATCGTCCCGTGGGGGTCGTAAAATACGACAGATGAAACTGAAACAGGAGATGGGCAGTAACATCTTTCTAATAACAACTCGAAATAATAAAAAACAGCGGTTGCCAATCCGCCTGCCAAGCTTGACAACTATGCCAAAACTCTCCCTATGAGGCAATCTACGGCGGAGGTCTTTGTTAAACAATGAACTTTTATAGGCTGTAATGACATTCATAATACAAGATACTGAGAACTGTTTGATATACGTTGTACGGAAGAGGAATTCGACATCAGATAGGTTCTCTTTGGTACATAGTCCTCACTGGGTTCTCTACCTTTCTCGTGCTTGACTGTTCGTGGGCGGCAGTCGGCACTTTTCATCAGGTGAGCCACATGCCCGTTTGCCCCCAATTCTATAAAAAATATTGACTTAGATATATGGTAGAGCCATGCTGCAGCTATATTAGTAGTATAGTTGTAGCACGAATGGGTCGGCTCGACCGGGGAAGGACCACGCTCTCACAGAATACCAGCGTAAAATAGCAGCTTAACACTGCTGTGTTTCGTATGGTGTGTGTAGAGAACCGGAGACCCTTTTTACTGGAAAAGAGGCATTCCATCTTAGTCCTCACGGGTGACAACGCTTCTGCATTTTGATTCTTTATTGAAGATAGATGTAGATGTCTATGGGTCACAGCAACCACTTACCATCAGATGGACTGTGTGCTCGATTATCACCCTATCCTATAAAAAAAAATCATAATACAAGATACTGAGAACTGTTTGATATATTCGGTGTTGTACGGAAGAGAAATTCAACATCACATAGGTTCTCTTTGGTACATAGTCCTCACTGGGTTCTCTACCTTTCACGTGCTTGACTGTTCGTGGGCGGCAGTCGGCACTTTCCATCAGGTGAGCCACATGCCCGTTTGCCCCCAATTCTATAAAAAAATATTGACTTAGACATATCACGACCTCCGAAGCATGGCGGAATTATTACACTAAACCCGCCGGTACCCGGCAGAGAAATCGGGTGTTACACTCGTGTGTGTCGTTTTATCTATGTATTTTTAGCAATTTTCAATCTGCTTGACACGATTAAAGATTACGAGAATCCAGATTAACTACAGAACCAAGCTTCAGCAGAAAACTACGCACGAAACTAGGTAAACATAAAATTAAAGTGATATTAAGTATATCTGCTTAATATGCTTGGACAGTATTTTGTTTTTAACTCCCGGATCGATTTTCGCAAGTTCTTTGTACAAACTACGATCAAAAATTTGTTAGTTTTCGAATTCAAGACTCACAACTCTTTGTTTGTGTATGATTGTTATAAATACATCTTTTGTCAAAGGCATTGTATTCTAAGGAAACAGATCTAAAGATAAATAGTTCAGGTCGAATATTCAATTTGACCAGCGTCAAGTAATTTAGCGGGGTTAATTTAGCGGGCGCAGTACGTACCCCGGTCACCGGTCACGCAAATAAACACTCCTTTGTTATTTGTGTTTCCTTGGGTAATGGTCTAGCGACTTTTCTTTGCTGTTTCATGAAAGGTTATTTGTAGTTATAATAAGTTTTCTACGTGGTAGAGCTACACTCTAACTATTTTTTGGCTGCAGCACGAATGAGTCGGCTCGACTAGGAAAGCTCCACGCTCTTTTAGAATACCCACGTAAAATAGCAGCATTAAGCTGATGTGTTTCGTATAATTAGTACCGGAGACCTTTTATACTGGTTACGAGGCATTCCGTTTCAGTCCTCAGGGGTGACAACGCATCTACATTTTGATTTTTAATCGAGGATAGATGTAGATCTATGGGCCACAGCATCCACTTACCATCAGGTAGACTGTGTGTTTGATAGTCACCCCTACTATATAAAAAGCCGACCGTAGTGGGATTTGTATAATCTAATAGTTGTCTCATTATTATTCTTAACATCTCACAAATTTAAAACAATTTAAAAAAATATTCAAAAGTCTATTATATCTACCCTTGATACAGCTAAGAAAATTATTTTTTTCTTTTGCTATTGAATTCCTGGCGATTAAAATCTATGAATTCTGTATAAAGGCGTTTCTCTCCGAAATAAAACTTTCCTGCAAAAACTGTCTTGCGAGTACAGTGAATGACAGAGAATTTCCAGTTAAGGCTCATGTAAATTTAAAACAATAATATATTAGAGCATATATATATATATATATATAGATATATAGCCCATAGAGTTTTCATATACAGCTTCTTTTAAATTTGAGTTTAGGGCATATTTAAGCTGCCTTCATGGGTCTAAAGAAATATATTATATGTGAATCCAACTTAAGTTTCCACATGAATTTGCTATAATTTTTAATTTCTTAACCCACTTTCATAACTATGGGGTTTTGGGGTTAACTTTTCTTTCTTTTTTTCTTTATTTGTCGCAATATGATTTGCCCCAGTGTGAAGTGCCATTGTTTCTATGTAACATTAGTATAGTATATAGCACTATAAGAAAGAGTGCTTAAAGTTTGGTTTTAGTAAGAGGTGAGCAGAGACAGCGTGCGTTTGTGCTCATACAATATAGGTACAGTTGCATGGTTGATCAAATCTCACACTCTCACAGGATACCTACTTAAAATAGCAGCATAATGCAACTGCATTTCGTAAGTGTTTCGAGTATCAAATACTAGTATCGTATGTGGTCGAAATTCTACCAATTGTGTGGTAACAACCCGAGTGTATAGTGTTTTGTGGTAACAATGCTAAGTATTTTTTTGTTTCTTTGGTAATGGATTCGTACGGTTGAACTTTTGCCAATGTCAATAAGAAATTATCCTTTATAATAATTTGTTTAAAAAACTTTTTGGAGATTTTGACAACAGCTTAGCCTAGCGGACAGTCGCCGACTGCAGTATATCAAGAGCCTAAGCGAAAAAATAACTTGAAGTTATATTATCAATATCGGAACACTTGTTTCGGCGTTTCCACTGATAGTTCACATGTACACAAAATCGCATCACTTTTACGTATCAAAACCCTCTTCAAATTAAAAAAAAACGATAGAAAAGGAGCAGCAATTCACCGACGGTCAAGTTTTCGCCAACACTCCAAGTATTTTTTGCAGTTTGCACTTCGACTAACTTTTTTTGTATTATTTTCAGCAGCGCAGGGAAGGCAAAGGGATCTTAAATAGCAGCTTAATGATGCTGTGTTTCGTATGGTGAGTGTAGAGAACCGGAGACCCTTTTTACTGGAAAAGATGCATTCCACCTTAGTCCTCACTCACGGTGACAACGCATCTGCATTTTGATTCTTTATTGAGGATAGATGTAGCTGTCTATGGGTCACAGCAACCACTTAACATCAGGTGGACTGTGCAACTTATGGGTTAAACCGTTTTGTATGGAATTATCAGGTGTATTTTAAGTGAATAAGGGTGACAAACAAGCACACAGTCCACCTGATGGTAAGTGGATGCTGTGGCCCATAGATCTACATCTAGATATCCTCGATTAAGAATCAAAATGGAGATGCGTTGTCACCCCTGAGGACTAAAATGGAATGCCTCGTTCCCAGTAAAAAGGGTCTACGATTCTCTACCCTCACGATACGAAACACAGCAGCATTAGGCTGCTATTTTAACCCTTTTCTTTTTGAAATCTTCAAAAGAGAAAAAAAATCTTGGAGAGGATAAAGCAATATCGCGCGTATTTGACATTCCCGTTGCTAGGTGACACGCGATGTTAGAGAGACGAACTACGTTACGTTCCGTATTTTTTTATATAGAATAAAGGTGACAAACGATCACACAGTCCACCTGATGGTAAGTGGATGCTGTGGCCCATAGACATCTACATCTATCCTCAATAAAGAATCAAAATGCAGATGCGTTGTCACCCGTGAGGACTAAGATGGAATGCCTCGTTTCCAGTAAAATGGGTCTCCGGTTCTCTACACTCACCATACGAAACACTTTGAGCTGCGCTTTCAACACAGCGTTGAGCTGCTATTTTACGCTAGTATTCTGTGAGAGCGTGGTCCTTCCCCGGTCGGACCGACCCATTCGTGCTGCAACTATAATATACCTGCAGCATGACTCTACCAGGTAAAATGCTCTCTTATATGAGAAATTCACTAAAGATCCGCTGTACTTGAAATCAACCTTAAAACATGATGTCCTACCGCACGATAATGCAGATGCTGAATATGGATGCGATAACTAAAATCCATTATATTATCTCTCCTAGTTTTGATGTTCAAATATAAAATACAAGTGGTTAAATTAAAAATTTTGGACAACCGACTTCAATATAAATTAAATAATTTATTGTTGATTTTTTAAAACCGCTCGACCGATTTCGATTAAATTTAAATGGGACCACTTGGGAAGTATACCTTTTGAAACAAAAAAAGAATTTTCCAAATCGGTTCAGGCGTCTTCGAGTAACGACGAATTAAGAACCTCCTCCTCCTTTTTTGAATTCAGTTAAAAAAGCAGATTGGCAGAACTATCGCTAAACATTTGACTGCGGCGCTGCAGGGCCGCAGGTTCGAATCCCGTACGGAACAAATGTTTGCCTATTTGAAATTTATTATATAACGCCTCATGATACACGAGAAAATCATAATTTGGGGGAAACCATTCTTTAAAAAAAGGAATGAATACACTTAATAATAATACCTGTATATGCTGGTTCAAGCTGTGAGGATCCCTATCCTCCAAGGCTTCCCGCACGCCGCTGTCCGGTTTCCCTTCAGCCATGGTGATCCTTCTTGCAGGAGACACCACTATACGAGGAGGTTGCGTCCTCTGTACAGTCGGTTCCAGGACCGGCGGCGCAGAAGATGGCTCTAACACTTCGGGTAGCAGATTGCTCCTGAACGTATATGGCGGGTATTGCCGCGGTGGATAGCGAGGTGGTATGTAGAATACGTCCCCTTTAAGTGGAGAGTCTTCTAGCGCCAGGGTTATTGGAATATTATCGGTATCAAAATCACTACTGTTAAGTTTCTTTTGTTTAAATTAAACTCTAATTCTCTTGTATATTTCCGTCGTATTTTTGAAGTGCAATCTATAACGTAGAGTTTGATGTACTGTTAAGGTCTTGGAGTTTCGATCGTTGCCTAGTTTCTGTTACTATTTATTTAAAATATTCTTTATTAATATGTCTTTTAAATACATTATACTGATTTATAATATAGTAATGCTTATTAATTTTAGATATAAAGTTACATTAATAAATACGAAGTCACGATAAAACTTGTCGACACTAAAATATGTCAGTTGACAACACCAGCGCTATATAAGCCCACAACAATACTGAATATTTCCCTCCAAAACCTTTTAGCTACTTTTTAATAAAAAAAGTTTCTTATGCGCATGCCTATAGTCTAGGAAATTACCAGGATTAATCCATTGCTGCCTTCCGCTATCCTCATGTAAAAACCACAGCGGGAATGCAGCAATGTATTTCGTAGCATTTTAAATAATTTCTTTTTATTATTTTATCAGATTCAGGCCGTTGGCCTGCTGTTTCTACCGTCTAATACGGGTGAGTTATGGTGGCAATTTTACTCGTTATTAAAGGGCTTGCATACGCCTTTGTTTGTTCCGGATAGACTGGGGCGTGGTTGGGTTACTTTTTTCACAATTTTCTATTAGAAGTGTTCTATGTAAAATGTGACATGGATCCAAATTAAAACTACCACTTACACACACGCACGCATGTACGCACGCAAGCACGTACGCACGCAAGCACGTACGCACGCAAGCACGTACGCACGCAAGCACGTACGCACGCAAGCACGTACGCACGCACACATATATTCACATCTCACACTGTCACTGATATAAGATTGCAAAAAATAATAAATAAGAATGCTAGCTAATTAATAGTGCCGTATCACGTACCGTGTGGTGGCGATGTAAGAATACCCATTACCCCATATCGTCCCGTTGGTGTCGAAAGACAAAGGGAAACTAAAACAGAAGATGGGTAGCAGCATATTCCTGATAACTGCCAAGCGTGGCAGCTATAGCAAAATCCATAATATGAGGCAATCTATAGGGGAGAATTATCTTCAGCAGTGGAATTTTTAAGGCAGTATAGGATTGGATATCACGTTTTAGTAAAAATCCAAAATAATAAAGTCAAGAAGTTTTAAAATAGCGGATGAGTTTATAATTTGGTGATTAGCGGACGTAGAAATAATGCAACAGTTCCTTAAAAAATATTTTATTGCATCCTCTTTTAATTCTTACATTATTATATACACTTATCATCGGCTTATTTCTATTTATGTACATATCTTAATATCAATTTTGCAAAGATAGAAATTAAAAAAAAAGATAGTTACACAATAATCATTCTCTTGTAAGTAGAGTAAATTTATTTTAATATAAATTATGTATGCGATGAATTATTAACAAAGATATGCCTTATACATTGAGCGGCTAACTATAAAAGTACATACATTTTTTATGTATTGCACCATAATATTTTAGTATTCAATTAATATTAAATTTATTGAGTATGGACTATGCTTGCAGTTTCTCAGCGCGATAAAATTCGCAATGAGAATGAGAATATCCACATTCCACAACTGTTACCTATGTTGTTAAATAAATTATAATATGACAAACAAAAGTGAATTTGCAATAATAGCTAGTTAGAATCTAGCTCGCAAAATAATCTCTCAATTATGTTAGTTAGACATGTGTCATTCATTCATTTTTAGTGACCCGATCATTCAAGTATAAATTCGTCTTACGAACCGCGTCATTAGGGTCGATAATTCAAAAGGATCATTTCAAAATGTAATTGCAATCATCAATACTTTGATGCGACCTGGGTCAAATGAACGAATTATTCACGATTGACACAACATGCTTAATGGTAGTAGACACGGACTGTAAATTGCTTAACACTATTTAGATTATAGCAGTTTCATATTTGAAGTAAAACGTATACGTTGAATGAATTCTATACGAACAAACTTAAATGTAGTTTGTCAAAAACAGTAACTTTGAAATCACAAAAGCAATTTCAAAATTATTCATCATTTTGAAATTCGTAATATTTTAGCGTGATTTACTTTAATACAAATTCAGTTCGAAATCACAAGTTTTCTTTTCTTCGAAATGTGTGCAGGATAGGAGTGTTATGAGACGCGTACTGCGTGAAGGTCGGTCAACGAATGGCAATAGCTGGCCGCGCGGGACCGGCGGGCCGCAGTGTGGGCACGATGGCGGGCTCCTCTGCTTCTAAGCCATCCCCTGCCGTCTCGTCGCACTCTCTGTTGAAAGTCGCCAAACCATATAATACTATACTAGCTGGTAGTGTCCTTTCTTATAGAATAAAGGTGACAAACGAGCACACAGTCCACCTGACGTTAAGGGGATACTGTGGCCCATAGACACCTACATTGATCCTCGATAAAGAATTAAAATGCAGATGCGTTGCCACCTCTGAGGAATAAGATGGAATGCCTCATTTCCATTAAATAGGGTCTCCGGTTGTCTACACCATACAAAACACAGCAGCATTAAGCTGCTATTTTACACTGTTATTCTGTGAGAGTGCTCCTTCCCCGGTCGAACCGACCCATTCGTCATGCAACCATAAAACCTGCAGCGTGGCTTTACACACGTGGTTTAGTACCACCGCCCCGGCGCTTCACCTCATTGAAGATCAATTTCAAGATTCGTGTTAACAGTTAAGTATACACAAACATTTTTAAAAGCAAATTCAGCTAAAACAGTTGATGTATAGAAGCGACCAAATTATCGTTTTAAAAGCAATATATGTTTTTTTTAATTAACTCTTTTTCTCCTTAGTATTCCAGTAAGTATCACCCTCTTACCTACTTCTGCCGCCGCTGCACTGCTGTGTTCAAGTGTAAAGAGTACAGCGAGCCAGTATAGTTACAGGTCTAATTAGTTTGAAGTTGGCTGCAGGTGTCTATGGACTATAGTAGCCACTTACTGTTTTATCTTTAGAGGATAAACTGGTGCAAATCAAATGCTCTTACGTCGTGAATTTGCTTTGAAAAGCACATGAGCGCCTGCTGACAAGCTGAAGGCAATCACTCATTCGCGCATTTCACACTAAAATCACTTCAGGCATTAAGCCTGAACACTTACCGTCAGCTGGACGGTAAGTTCGTTTGTTACTGTATTTTGATACTAAATATAACAGGAATAAAGAATAGAATTATAAGTAAACGTTAATAAAGTCATAGTATGCAAGCAAAATAAAGGTATTATCAAAATACAATTTTAATTCTCTTTTAAACAGTAGTTTAACAATACAAGGCCTTTGACAAAAAGAGAACTCTCAAAGATGTGTTCTTTTACCTGCTTGGCGACGGAGTTATACATAGAATACTATATTGTGTATGTATTATAGTATTCTATGGAGTTATAGTTTTTCTACTCTCAAAACTTTACAATTTACGTCAATGTATTTTATGAAAATCGCACTAGACAGTTGATTTTATATAATAATAGATATTTAGGAGCAAAAAATGGTGTAAAGAAAACTTTACTCCATGTCTCTAGCTCTCAACGCACATATTCTTAAACCACTATTTATAAATAAGCAACTAAGTTTTATTGCTATTTTTTAATACAAGCAGATATAAAGCACTCACCTTGTTGCCAGTCGTATGCAGTTAGTGGTTATAAAGGCACTACAACTCGATATCACATCACCACCTTGGGAACATAGGAATACCACGTTAGCCTCATTTACCACGTACTGTCTAAATAACTTATTACTAGGTTTAGTGCAAGCATTTTGTATTCGTGCATTTAGTGCCTAAATTAAGAAGCGTATACAAGTTTTAAGAATATTATTCAAAATTTTCAAATATAAGGACAAAACAAACAAAAGCTTAGCTTTAAAAGAGCCCCTTTGGTCAGGTGTCACAATGGGCGATCATGGAAAGTGGCATTTGGATATCATGGACAGCTCTATGACAGGTAATCGCTGGCGCGGCGGCAAGAAGCAATTAACCAAGTCAACCATCAAGAGTGTGGAACTTAGGAACACAAAGAGATGTTCGACATGCAACAAGCATATACACACAACTAGGTGACAGGTCACAAAACAACATACAAACATTCACACATAAATATGCACATACGAGTACATACATATGTACACCCGAAATCATAACCTTTTTTCTGAGCCACTTTACTCGACTGTCTAAATATACAAAAAAATGTTGTAATCAGTTCATGCGCAGTAAGGTTTGCCGATGACCGCCCCTTCTACTTCCGCGGGCCAAGTTCTTACGCTCAGTACCACTAGCAACGCTTCTCCTTCTGGCCTTCAAGCAGAAGGCTTGCTTGTAGTATTGGTTTCTGATGATTTTTTTTATATGAGAGTAGGCAAACGAGCATACGGCTCACCAAATGGTAAGTGACTACCGCCGCCCATGAACAACTGCAACACCAGGGAATTGCAGATGCGTTGCCGGCCTTTTAAAAAAGAGTAGGCTTTTTTCTTGAAGGTCCCCAAGTCGAATCGGTTGGGAAAAATTGCTGGTGGTATTCGATTCTACAAGGAAGTTGTGTTAGGAAGAAAACTTCTTCTAAATCGCACAGTAGTGGACCGCCAATCATCCAGATGGTACGGATGGTATTTCGAGTTCTGTCGCGATGTACGATGGTGAAATTGAGCGGCTGGAATTAGTCCGAATAATTCCTCTGAGCACTCCCCGTGGTAGTGGTCCCAGTAGAATACACAAAAAGGATGCAACATCTCTTCGCAGTGCCAGTGAGTCAAGCCGATCAGAAAGAGCTCGGTCGCAGACCATTCGAACCGCTCTGCGCTGGATGCGATCAAATAGAAGGAGCTGGCACTGAGGAGCCCCGGCCCAGAGATGGGAACAGTATTCCATGTGCGGCCGAACCCGCGCCTTGTAAAGTTGCAGGCAGTGTGCCGCAGTGAAATACTGTCCCGCTCTTCTGAGCATGCCAAGCTTTTTAGAGGCCAATTTGGCCTTGTCTTCCAAGTGACCACGAAACTGCACGTCATTCAATATGTCAACGCTGAGGAATCCGATACTGGCTGAGGTAACAAGAGGAGTGCCATGAAACTGAAGAGACCCGACAAAGGGGTTCTTTTTAGCGGTAAACGCGCAAATTTGTGTCTTCTGGGGATTGAACTGGACTAGATTTAGTCGGCCCCAATCCTAGACTTTGTTCAACAAAGTCTCGACTTCAGACACAAGTATGTTTCGGTACTCGGCGACGTTTCCCCGAGAAATATTGCACGGCTGGTGTATAAAGCATCACCAGTGTTGTTGTCCGCATAGCAATGAATGTTACCGGTTTGCTACATATCATTGATATACAGAAGAAACAGCGTTGGTGATAGCACGCAGCCTTGTAGAACACCAGTGTTAATAGGCTTGTAATCGGAGCATGCACCGTCTACTACCACCTTGATGCTTCGATCAGTCAGAAAACTGTTGATCCAATTGCACAATTTCTCGGGAAGCCCCAAGAAGAAGAAGAAGGAAGGAAGCTTCAAAATAAGCGCTTTGTGCCAAACCCGATCGAAGGTCTTCGCTATGTCCAAACTAACCGCCAAAGCCTCCCCATTGAACTAGATCGCCTGCGCCCATCTGTGTGTTAGGTAAACAAGAAGGTCACCAGATGAGTGACCCCGATGGAAACCGTACTGACCGTACCGTGGCCGTAGCCGTACCGTATGTTTGTGCTGTTAGCCTTTTGGCTTTTACAGCATCATCGGTCTCAGGGCTCGCGGCCTTGCAGGCTAAAAAGGGGTGAATTTTTATTACACCGCATCATTACTTGCGTAACGATGATTCCTAGGACAGTTTACTCGTAATCTCTAACTAACTCGTATCGTCCGTGGACTCATTGCGTCCCATCCGTTGTTGTCCTAACAGTGTTTGTGGCACTAGATGAGTGAGTAGTGTTTATGTGTGAATGGCCGGCGACATTTCGGTCGTCGCCATCTAGCGGAAAGCGGGTTCGATTAGAACGTTATGGGGCCTCCGAGGCTTTCCGTAACGTTGGAAGTCGGAGCGTAGGTGGCTGCGTTTACCACTAGCGGATTGGGATGTGTCTCGGCACTCTCGAAAAAGCACCGAGACATTTCCTTGAAATACTCAGAGATCGTCGGAGGTTGACAGTCTCTGTGTAAGTCGGAGTTGCACTGGTACCACCAAGCTCCGGTGCCTATGCGAATGAATCTATTTTGGACGACTTCGTACAAATGTCTACGGGCTGCGTGCGCGAAAACTACGCTTGCATAAGACATGATAAGTCTTACGCACGCTTTGTAAAGATGGAGCTTGTGTCTTAAGGACAGCTTGCTCTTTCTGTTAACTAGCGCGTGGAGGCTACTAGTGACGATTTTGGCACGGTTGCGGACATTGCGAATGTGTTTCGCGAATATCATACCGTGGTCAAATGTGACCGTACCTATCGTTTTCTTGGGATTTTGTTTTGACGATTGAGAGTGGGGGGTGGTTTAAAAGTGTATTGCTACACTTTTTTCAGGATTCACTTCGATTCTCCATAAGCGGAACCAATCTCTTAAGCGGTTGACGGCTGTTTGGAGTATCTCGGTGAGAATTCTATTATTATGATGGGCGACGTAAAGTGCCGTGTCATCGGCGAAAAGAGTGGTATTCACTACTGTGTCCTTCAGGATGTTACTCGTGAAGAGTGTGAAGAGAAGTGGGGAGAGGACGGAGCCCTGTGGGAATCCAGCCTTGAGGGGATGCTTTGTAGAGCGAGTACCCTCTGCTCGATAGCGAAAGTAGCGATTGGCAAGAAAGGCTCTGATGATATGGGTGAGCCTGTCAGGCACGTTGAGTTTATACAGCTTGTAAAGCAAGCCGTCGTGCCAGACTTTGTCAAACGCTTTTGCGACATCGAAGAAGAGGGCATCAGTTGAACTTGCATGTAGTACAAAGTCGAAGTCTTACCTGATGCGTACGGGGCGCAGTGACATGTCGGAGCCGGAGGAGGAGGGGGAGCCGGGCGCGGGCAACAGGCGCGGCGCGCGCGGCGTGCGGGGGGCGGGGCGAGCGCCCGCGCGCAAACTCCAGCCGGTAGTTGTCGGAGCGCGGGCTGCCGCTGAACGCCTCGCCTTCTACCCCTGGGAACAACAGTACAATACAATAGAATATAATCATTTTTATTCAATATAGGTTACAAGATTTACCACTGACTCAGAAAAAACTCTGTTTTGAGAAGAAACCTGGAGTACCTGGTAAAGCAACGCTGCAGCTATATCGAAAACAAAACAATACGCGGTAGAGCCACGCTGCAGCTATACGTGGTAGAACCACGGTACAGCTATACTGAAAATAATATAATACGTTGTAGAACCACGCTGTAGCTATATGGAAAACAATACAATACGTGTAGAGCCACGCCGCAACCACATCGAAAACACTAAAATGAAAATGCGTGGTGGAGCCACGCTGCAACTATATGGAAAATAATACAATACTGGTAGAGCCACGCCGCAGCTATATCAAAACATTAAATACGTTGTAGAACCACGCTGTAGCTATATGGAAAACAATACAATACGTGTAGAGCCACGCCGCAGCCATATCGAAAACATTAAAATACGTGGTAGAGTCACGCCGCAACCATATCGAAAACATTAAAATACGTGGTGGAGTCACGCCGCAGCTATATCGAAAACATTAAAATACGTGGTGGAGCCACGCTGCAGCTAAATCGAAAACATTAAAATACGTGGTGGAGCCACGCTGCAGCTATATCGAAAACATTAAAATACGTGGTGGAGCCACGCTGCAGCTATATCGAAAACATTAAAATACGTGGTGGAGCCACGCTGCAGCTATATCGAAAACAAAATACAATACGTGGTGGAGCCACGCAGCTATATCGAAAACATTAAAATACGTGGTGGAGCCACGCTGCAGCTATATCGAAAACATTAAAATACGTGGTGGAGCCACGCTGCAGCTATATCGAAAACATTAAATGCGTGGTAGAGCCACGCCGCAGCTATATCGAAAACATTAAAATACGTGGTGGAGCCACGCTGCAGCTATATCGAAAACATTAAATGCGTGGTAGAGCCACGCCGCAGCTATATCGAAAACATTAAAATACGTGGTGGAGCCACGCAGCAGCTATATCGAAAACATTAAAATACGTGGTGGAGCCACGCTGCAGCTATATCGAAAACATTAAAATACGTGGTGGAGCCACGCCGCAGCTATATCGAAAACATTAAAATACGTGGTGGAGCCACGCTGCAGCTATATCGAAAACAAAATACAATACGTGGTGGAGCCACGCCGCAGCTATATCGAAAACATTAAAATACGTGGTGGAGCCACGCTGCAGCTATATCGAAAACAAAATACAATACGTGGTGGAGCCACGCCGCAGCTATATCGAAAACATTAAAATACGTGGTGGAGCCACGTTGCGGCTATATCGAAAACAAAATACAATACTGGTAGAGCCACGCCGCAGCTATATCGAAAACATTAAAATACGTGGTGGAGCCACGTTGCAGCTATATCGAAAACAAAATACAATACGTGGTGGAGCCACGCCGCAGCTATATCGAAAACATTAAAATACGTGGTGGAGCCACGCTGCAGCTATATCGAAAACATTAAAATACGTGGTGGAGCCACGCTGCAGCTATATCGAAAACAAAATACAATACTGGTAGAGCCACGCAGCAGATATATCGAAAACAATACAATATGCGTTAGAGTCTTGCTGCAGCTATATAATGGTTGTAGCACGGACGGGAATTTGTCTATGAAAATCGACGTTGGCAAATTATTCCCCTAACTTGATATACATATTACGAAAATATGAAGAAAACAGTTAAGCTATTTATTAAATAATAAGAGTGACTAACGAGAACACAGACCACCTGATGGTAAGTAAATGCTGTGGTGAGGCCAAAGACATCTACATCTATCCTCGATCAAGAATAAAAATGCGTTATCGCCCCAGAAGACTAAGATAGAACGCCTCGTTTCCAGTATGAGGAGTCTCTGGTACTCTACATTATGGCTGCAGCACGAACAGGTCGAGTCGACCGAGAAAGGACTAAGCTTTCACAGAATACCAGCGTGAAATAGCAGCTTAATACTACTGTGTTTTCGTATGGTGAAAGTTGAGAACCGGAGATCCTTTTTACTGAAAAAGAGGCATTCCATCTTAATCCTCAAGAGTGATAACACATCTGCATTTTATTTTCTTAATCGAGGATAGATGTAGATGTCTATGGGCAAGCATACACTTACCATCAGGTGGCTTTGTCACCATTATTCTTCAAAAAATCCGCCATTCTGTGGGAGCGTGATCCGTCTCCGGTAGAGCTTATCTTTTTAACTGCAGCTATCATACGCTCCAGCGTGGCTCTACTACTGACAAAACGTATAAAAATGGTTTTGTTTTACATTTCTATTGCATTATAGTTTTATTTCTTTTATTATAAGTTTATAAAAAACTGAACAAAAGAAATACAACCATAAATTAAAATGACACAAAGGGTACCTATAATATTGATTATTTATGTAAAGCGTAACTGAATACTTTTAACTGTACAAGGTTGTCTCACCGATGAAGGTGCGGCGTGCTAATGGACGTCCGGCCTGTTTTCATTTTATGTATTTGTGTGCTACCGTCCAAAAGCTTTGCTGTTACATAAAGTCGAGCATGTTATGGCATAGTAAATACAATGCTAGTTTTTACTATTGCTGTGACTAAACAATGTAAATAACGTGAACATTTCTGGTATACATATCGATTGGAAATAAATACATGGTGCCGAAAAATGGACTTGGACAGATCGCAAATCTTCAATTTAAAAAAAAACAAAAACAGCGTTATCTCTTGAAACTACTAGCAATTGCTAATCTAAATAAATTAAAAAACAAAATGTAAGAAAGTACTATCCATAGATTAAAAAAAACGAAAAAACGATCTAATTTTAACACTCGAGCCACATACCATGTTAGCTATGATATTATGTTATTTAAAATGGTTTCATCAAGATGCGTTAAAACCCCTAAGATGATTACACCCCTAAAGAGATAGAAGACCGCGTTTCGAGAAAAAAGGGTATTGGATCTCTACTATGAGTGTTGCTGTGTTGCGTATGAGTACCATACGCAACACAGCAGCCTTAGGATGATAGTTTAGGCTGTTATTGAGATATGTACTTGCTGTATGAGCTTTTTAGTCTTTTTGTTTGTTTTTTTCGGCCGAGCTGACCTATTCGTGTTGCAGCCATAATATAGAGTACCAGAGACCCTTTTAACTGGAAATGAGGCCATCCATCTTAGCCCTCTGGGGTTATTACAACGCATCTACATTTTGATTCTTAATTGAGAATAGATTTAGATGTCTATTGTGGCCTACATCAGGCAGCATTCACGTACCATCAGGTGAACAGTGTGCTCGTTCGTCATCCTAATTATATAAAAAAAAACGTGTGTGTGTACTTATGTACGCACGTAGGAAGTTATACTTCTTTAGCGTAACAAAAAAAATATAACTAAAAGTAACTACCTTAAATATAGTTATCAGTTCCCACGAAAACTTGAGAGACAGTTACCCAATGAAGTTGTCGCTTTGAAGTGTCAGTGTGCGCGCGCATCGTAACAACTTCAAGGTGTCGTTTTTAGCTGTCGGTGTGCGCGTGCATCGTAAAAAATTCACTCACACATTCACACATTTTTCTTAAATGTTTTAAAAGAAGTATAACTTGGGGGCAATGATTTATGTTTATAATACTAAACTGGCAATTCAGAACATAAACTGAGTCACAGATGTAATTGTAAAGATGCCACGCAGCTATATTTTTATTTATAACAGTTAATGTTTTATATATTTATCTGAAATAAACTTTCAATAAGAAAACGCTGTCATTATTTATGTGTGCACATAAATAATGACAGCGTTTTCTTAGTCACATTAAACTAAATCAGTGGTAGATTAGATTGTCGAAAACAACGTTACAAATTTATGTTTGTTCCTAGTGTTTAAAGTATTCTTTATTCTTATCAAAGCTTTCATCAACAATCTTTCATCACAAAGTTAATAATATTATGTTTGTTTCTTTTAATTTTCTCTGAGAATCATTACAATTTAAGTTATAAATTGCCCGTACGGCCTCTATATATAAGTACCGTAGTGGCCGTCTAGTAATGCCACTATGTCTAGCAATACTTCTATGTATACACAGGGAAGTGTTTGGTGATGGTGGAGTGGTGTGATGAGTTACCGTGCGCGGCGGCGTGCGCGTGCGTGATGGTGGCGCAGGCGGGCGGGTGCGCGTGCGCCGCGGCCCAGTCGCGGTACACGCGCGCCGCGGGGCCCGTGCGCCACTCCGACAGCTCCACGCACCGGATCTGCGGGGAACTGTGCATGTAGTGCAACTGGACTACACCGGAAACTCTTACCCTATACACCTTTATACGTGGTAGAGCCATGCTGTAGCTATATTTTACGTGGTAGAGATATGCTGCAGCTATATTCACGTGGTAGAGTGGCGACTTGTAATGCTCGTAGCGTGCGCATGAAATGCACAGTTCACGCGCGCAAGGCGTCCAGACTACGAAATTTTGTTACTAAGTGTGTTACATTGCATGATACATTACACTAATGTGGATGGCAAATTCTTTTATTTCATGTTACATTGCATGTTACGTTGCGTAAGTCTGTACGCAGCATTACAGTTTTTATTTGCTTTATTGTAACCCTGTAGCGGCGGTGTAAGAATGTCCAATATCCCATATCGTCCCGTGGGAGTCATGAGGCGATGGAGGGAAGCTGAACCAGAAGATGGGCAGCGGCATCTTCTCAATAACAGCTGAATAAAAATAAAAACTACGATTTCCAAGCGTGGCTACTATGATAAATATCTCTATGGGGCTATCTATGACTTTTGATAGGTTGTTATGGCATGGTAATTTTTTTATTTCGTATTCTAAGTACATACATTCAATCACAATCTTTTCTTTAGCAAGAAAGTTTGTTGTGCGCAGATGTCGTGGATACAATATTTATGTACTTAATCTTTACTAGATCAATCAACAAAAATTACAGCCTAAGTATATACGTCCCATTCCTGTGTACAGGGATCGTCTCATTTCTCATAGGGATTAAGGCAAGGAAATGTCCCCGAATATGCCCTACAGCTCATCACTAATCCAAAAAGGGTTAAAAGTGTAAATATTTATTTTCAAAGTCCACCGCTGAACATTGTTCTCCCCCAAGGAATGTCACAAAACACCGTTCTAATCTAATCCACCTGCACGTATCGATTTGCTTACATAACTTACCTACACTCCATATAGTGGGGGGTCGCCCTACAGTCGCGAAGCCTATGTTCAAAAGTCCACTTCTGAACATAGGCTTCGCCTTCTTAAATTGCTTCATAGGAGGGAAATGTCAAGGACCGATGACAATACAATAATTTAATAACTTTATCCCGGTATCCTTATAGGATCACCAGGATAATTCTCTCTAGAACCATCACAGCTAATGATAAATGCGTGTTTTTTAAGTATTCTTAAATTTTAATGTTATTATTATTTGTGCTTACAGGCGTGGTGCTTTTACTGCGTGCGCTCGTTTCTGAGGAGGTGTTGCTGTGCCGCGTGCGAGTGTCGCGAGCTCCAGGCGACGCGCGGCACGAGCCGTCCGGTTCGTCCCTCGCCTGTATGGGAATACAATAGACTTTTTAGGTACGAGGTGCCTAATACTGCGCTCGTCAATCCAATATGCGTGGTAGAGCCACGCTGCAGCTATATTATGGTTGTAGCACGAATAAAGTAAAATAGCAGCTTAGAGTATACTCGTATACTCGTAACATCTCGTTTACGCTAAACGTCATAGGTATTTTCTTCAATTAGAGCCGGGGCGGCATCAGAGGCAGCTGAACTGAGTAAGTGGCGCAAATATGAGTCTCTGAGAGATGACTACATATTTGTGCAATTTGCTGTAGAGACTATCGGTCCGTGGGGTCCACGTGCGGTGAAGTTCTTAAAGGAACTCCTTCCGCGGCTGGTCGTTGCTGCTGGTGATAAGAGGGCTGGCTCTTTTCTCGCTCAAAAGCTAAGTATAGCCATTCACCGGGGAAACGCAGCCAGCGTTCTTGGCACGATACCGCGTGGAGTAGGACTGTTTGATAATTAAATTACTAGTTTTAGTTTTTTTTATTATAGTTTTTAATATTGTATATAATAAAATATTGTATATTATATTAATTTACTTCTATATATTTAAATGAAAATGATCTCCTTCGCCAAGGTTTGCCTGGAAGAGATCGCTGTTTAGCGGTAAGGCCACCTAATTGTGCATAAATTTATAAATTTAAGTTTGTTGTGTTGTGTGATATTTTGTGTGTATAAATAAATAAAAAATAGTATTTTACAACAGGCGACGAGTAGCAGCGAGAATTGTGTGAAACTTCTTTTTTTTAATAAAGAGGGAATAAGAGGCCACTGCACTGCAGTCCATGAACACCTGCAGACAACTTCAAACAAAGAATGCTCTGATGTGTTGGCATTCCTGGGAACAACGATGGAATACCTCACAGTCTGTAACTAGAGTTACAGCTCTCTATATCCTTCGGACCGGAACGCAGCAGTGAGGGAGCTGTCATTTGGCGGCAGAAATAGGTAAGAGAGTGACATCTATCCAGACAGACTCCTAGACAGAAATGAAGTCCTACTTTCTGTCTACCAAGCGTCGGAAAATCCTCCCTACAAAGGAAAAGGTACGGGCTAATGAAGAAGAACCATCGTAATACACATTTTTATTAAAAAAGAAACGTTACTTCTTACATTAGTATTTTTTCCTGTATAGTGGAGGCAATCTACATACATTAATTGTTTAAGGAATCAAATCCAGACCCGGTGCAATTATTTGTAGGCCATACAAATACTTGTTCCGTGCGGGATCGAGTTCATCTAAGCTACTGCGCCGCGGGGCGGTCTATCTACACACGTTATTATTACTTTTGATCACCCCTGTACATGGGCCACGGTGGTTGCTTGCTATCGGACAGGCTGCGTACTCGTTGTTTCTATTATCATAATTATATCTTTTAACAAAAAGTAAAAACCAACTTCAAATCGCTAAAAAGGAAGTTATTTATTTGCTACCCTTAGGGATGGAATTTTTTCTCCAAATTTATATGGAACCATCCTTGAAGTATAACCTATTTAATAAAAAAAAGAATCATTATGTATATACAAAAAAGATACAAAAAAAAACATACACTCGAATTGAGAACCTCCTCTTTTTTGAAGTCGGTTAAAAAGCCTGAAACAATATTGGTGTCGCATTACCTTACTGTTGTTAGTGGTGGGTAGGCTGGAGGCACCGCTGCTGACTAGCCGTAGCTGCTGCCTAATGTTAGCTTTCTCACGCGCCCGCTTGCGCTGGAACTCTTCCTCAACTCTGCAATTGTTAAATATACATATAAGTTAACATGATGATGATTAAGAATAAAGTGATGATTATATAATGATACAGTCGCCTTAAACGATCTCAACAGCCTTTAAGTCTACTACTTTTATTATAAATTGTGTGTATGCGAGCATGTATACTTAGATATATGTTAAAGAAGCGAGAGTTGTCAGGACCGTGCCAAATGGAGGTCTGTAGTCTCTCCTATACCTCTGGGTGACAGGCCTGAGAGTTTGTTTATGTGTATGTAAATTGTCTGTGTATTGTAAACTATAACGCGGTTTTACAAAAAAATATTTGAGTTTTCATAATATTCTATATTCATCGAATGCCGTGTGGTGGCGGCGTTAAGGAATTCACTACCCATTAACAACCCGTGGGTATTGTTCCTCCGATGTTGTTAAATGAAACAGGAGATGGGCAGTAGCAAATTCCTGATAACAGCTCACAGCTCAATAAAGAACTTTAACAGTGTAGCTATTTTAGAGAAAAAAAAGTACTTTTTTATTTAAGAGGGTCAAACGACCATTTGGTGAGCCACCAAATGGTGAGTGACTACCGCAGCCCATAGACAACTGCAACACCAGGCGTTGCCGGCCTTTTAAAAAGAGTAGGCTCTTTTAATGAAGGTCCCTATTTAAGGCCCATATTTGCGATGCATAATGGGAATTAGAGCAAGACTGATATTTCAATTTAAATTCTTGTTATAACTCCTCCACCCCCGAGGGTGGAGGAGTTATAACAAGAATTTATATATAATCCTTATCTTAACCTTACTAACATAGACTTAATTACTTTAACACTTAACGTAGAATGGTGGGTGCTCGATGCACGACTAAATGCTAATATATTTTCTATCCTATTAAGCTCATTGAGCATATCATCGATATTTTCTGTTAAAATTGTTAGGAGTTGGGCAAACTTAGCATACTTGATGAGGCTACTATCTCTATAAGCGGCTCTATCTAATAGTTGGATAAGCGTTGAGTTAATTTTGTTTTCATTTTCAATTATCTGGGATATTACACTATTATGTTGCAACATCCATTCCTTACTAATGCTAATGTGACTATTGAATTCTGATTCGATCCTATCTTGGTTATCCTTCAAAACTTTTATGGCATTATTATATTTCGCGGCATCTAAATAATCTAGATTACCGGTTACGCTTTTGATCACTGAGCCTAATCCGTCTACTAGACCTCTCTTAGTGCGACTAGGCTCTAAGCTATTTAGTTGTATTAATACTTTATCTAATTTGCTAGAAAGATAGTCCATTTGCAGTTCGTACAGTAAGTTGGTGTCGTTATCAAGTCTGTTTTTGTAGTTCTGTAGCTGTACCTGCAATAGGGTTACTTTGCCTCTGATGTCGTCAAGTTTTACATATTGAAGAAATGTATGATAGTTAGTTATGAGAGTCGTTGGTCCAAGTCTAAATGGTAGTAGGCCTGATCCGTCTTCAAGATATTCAAGTTTTATCTCCTGGGCTTCGATCGTCAGCACGGTCAGTACAGTCAGTAATTTTGGAGTCCCGTAACAATTCGACAGTTTTAGGTACACGTTTAAGTCTAGACTTCCCTATCGGACCGCGTTTCCTAGACGTGTAAATGTGTATTGGTAAATCAGCTAGAACATGGTCATGGGTGTAACGTGGGGCCAATTTTTTTCGGATAGCTAGGGGGTTGGAAATGAAAACTTGGTGGTTTGTTTGGTATTCAACCTCTGGTTCCCGCGATTTATTCCGATTATTTATTAATGCTGAAAGTTCGGATAAAGAATGTTCGTTACTTATTTCATACACTGTTTTCATTTGATCTCGGTGTGTTAGTATGTATTGCTGCAGTAAATCTCTTGGGTTGAAATGTCTATTGACAATATCGTAAGGCCTACATTTAGTGAAACTGTGTACAGAACTATTGTATCCTAAGATAGCATAGGGCATTAGGTTTACTACATGCTCGTCTTCTTTTGTAGTTTTAGGATTCGCAGATGTTCCAGTATAGTCGAGTGGAACCGTTCTATGTTACCGTTGTCATTAGGACAGTGGGCTAACGTTTTATGATGGTTAATTTTGTGTTGTAATGTGTGTTATAACTCCTGTATAAATTCACACCTGCCGAAATATACCAGGTAAAAAATTTTTCAATCGTAAAATTTAGAAAATTTTACGAGGTACTTATCTAAATATGTTTAACAAATATAACAACAAAAAAAAATTGTTATATTTTTTTAACAACAAAAATATTCTGTATCTCTAAAATTAAAAATTTGATTTTTTATGCAATAAATAAAATCGCTTATTTTTCTACTACCTACGATTTTTTTAAATTTACGTTCATCCCTTAAACTTAAACCTCCCTAACTCAGTTAATTTTGACCGGAGGAAAAAATATCATAAAACGTTTTTTATGTCAAATTTTAAGCTCTACACATTTTTATTAGAACTTTTTTTTTCTAATTTTATACCGTTTTCGAGTAATTGCGAAAAAACACTTTTGACATTTTTTTTCAACCGATGCCGGGGGTTGCAGACACGAAAACCTTTACACATTGTTTTTGTATCATTAAAATTACATTATATTAAAGATGCAAAGTTGAGTGCCTAATTTTGATTTCAGACCTTATATGACTGTACTAATAGCACAGAATAAATAATAGTACAAGCTAATAGGTAAGTAGTAAATTTATGGCGGTTCATATTATAGTTGTATAATTTTTTCTAATAAGCGCCATCTATGTTTAAAATAAAAAATAATAATTATGTCACGTTCTTCTATCTAATGAATAAGTTTCAACAAAATGCCGACAGTTGGCAAGGAGAATAATAAATAAAATATTTTATAAAATGTTCGCCCACGCTATTTTGCTACAAGGCTACCTATTTGGAATTAAATTAATATTATGGTAAGTTTAACTCGAGATTTCTTTGCATTGATAACAAACACATAGTGGCACATTCTGTTGAGATAATACGTACAAATTAGTAAGAATATGTTATATATTTCTAATGTAACCACGGACCTAAAAGAAATAGATCTGTGAATGTAACACTATTGTATCAGTTTATACTCAAGCGCCATCTATTATTGTGTACATTACGACTTTTACGTACAATGAATGAGATGAAATAAAACGTCGATAGAGGGCAGTAACAAATTAATAGTAACAATAACTCGCGGTGTTGAGATTTTCTGTAAATGAATGAGTATAACTTGGCTGTATATAATAATTCGAGTGTCTCCAATCATACATCATGCATGGAGATCTTAACTCTAAGAATACTAAATGGACTTGTCTTACTTATACTGATAGTCCCAAGAAACTGCTTGACATCACGCAGTCTCTCGACTTTACTGTTCTCAGTCCCCTCGGTGTCACTCAGTATCCCGACAACACCGACCACGCTCCTGACTTACTACTTTGCAATAGCAAAAGAAGTCTCTCTCAACCTCAGGTCAATCGAGACCCTTGAAGATCTTGGATCCGACCACCGCCCTGTCTCCCTCATACTTAGCCATCTGCCACCTCTCCAACCCTCCATATACCTTTATGTCTCTACTCCAGCAAGTTGTCGCACGGATTATCACTTTGTTATATAAACAATTATTGTTAATCTGAGAAAACCGCGCGCGACTCCTACGTGCAATTAACAAATAAATTTAGGAAAGCACCTCCGCATAGCCTCCAGTTCGGTTTTTCGCTGTTGCTCCTTCAGATCTGCCTCTTTGGACAGCTTCTCGGCGAGCCTCCGCCTCTCCAATTGACGCACTGTCGACTGGAACGTGAATCTCTTGCCCCGGCCGTTTGCGTTTGTTTGATTGCGCTGGAACAAACAATAACAAAATTATATGCTTTGTTTAGTTGTGCTTTAAAACTTAATATTTAACAATTAAACGTTTAATTAATTTAACGTTTAATGTTAAACATTAAGTTTATCAAATTGATTGTTTAATATCTGTGGATATGGAACAAAAGAGAAAATATCATTATATAGTTAACGTTAAGAAATCACTCTATCATTTTCAGCGGCTTAATGATCACAGTGTATCAGAACTAATCGCAGATCCTGGATTGAAGTCCCAGCACGAAATATTTGTGCCAAAACAGAATTTTATGTTTAAAAAAACTAGTATAACATACAATTTAAAAACAACTTAGCGAGTGTTTGCATTTATATTGTAAAAATGTTATTGAAAATTTAAGGGGGGAGGAGAATAAACATTTACATCCCACCTTAACCTTAAAGAAATCCTATTTAAGGCGTAGTGTTACTTCAAAACTATTCAGTACTATAAAATATCTGTATAGTAGAGTAAAAAAAGTAATGTACCCTTATTTTAGACTCGATCACAGCAACAACTTCCGGTTATTAACAAAATTACTGCTAGCATTGAGCCAAACACAAAAGATGTGTGTGATGACAATATCACGTCGGTATTATTCATATTGTTTTCGACTACGAAGTTAAAAAAAAACTTTCCATTTATTGATAATATTATTTCACAAAAAACATGTCTATTTCAAGTGTTGAATAAGATTGTATTGTATAAATAAAAGTATGTTGTGTATGAAAAGGGAATGAAAATGAACGCAAGTAAAAAAAGTGATGGTTTTTGAAAGAGAAGGAAGTTAAACGACATGTAAAATATTATTTTTGTAAAAGGGGGGTTGGTTGAGCAAGTGGATGAGTTTGTGTATTTAGAAATACTCAACACTCAAAAATACTATATATTACAGTTACTCTTGAAAATAGACAGATTAGACTAGATACCACACATTAATATTTATAAATTGAATTCACCGAAGAGCGAATCGTTTTGAACACTAAATGGCGATGGAAATTAGAGACGCCTGCTCACAAAACCATCACTGACCTATTCGTCGTGATGCATTACTAGACCTAAATGCGTAGCCAAAATGATTGTTCTGACGCGAATAAAAGCCACCGGTCGGAACGTCTCCTTTGTTAGAAACCGCGTATTTGAAAACAACGGATTCAGAGCGTGTGAACGCGGCGATGCCTTGATAAATCGCGCGCGCTTAATATTCCGAGATATATTCGGATGGCTTCAAATAAAATTAAGCAATTAAGGCGAGGATTTCCACTCTTCTTCCCTGCATAATTTTTTTTTATAGAATAAGGGTGACAAACGAGTACACGATCCACCTAATGGTAAGTGGATGCTGTGGCCAAACAAATCTACATTTATCCTCGATTAGGAATCAAAATGTAGATGCGTTGTCACGTAATAAGATGTAATGCAACGTTTCCAGTACAAAGGGTCTTCCGATTCTCTACACTTACCATACGAAACACAGCGTGGCTCTACCACTATTTGGCGAGCATAAAGTAAGAGTGCGACATTCGGCGGACAAAAAAGTACTTTTTTAACATTTTTGCTTATTATCAGGAAAATAGAAATGTAGTCGATGAAAAATCTAATTCAATAACATGCCTTTCATATTGTCACAATAGATTATTCTATAAAAAAAAAACAATTTAAGGGTCTTTCCGTATTATAAAAATTACTGCTTTTTATTCAGTTGAGAGGGTTATTTGCATAAAAGTCCTGCTGGGTTTCTTGCTGGTTCTTCCTAGGGCAGAGGTTTCCAAACATAGTAAAGCAGTGATAAAATTACTTTCAATAAGTACTTTTGTAATCTATATTGAATTAAAAGATCCTATTCTATTATAGGATCAGTTTTTTCAAGAGAACTTCTGTTACCTAAAGTAACTAACCAAAAGTCAGGAACGAGTGAGGCTTGCCAAAGAATTTTCGACTCCTTATTATTCATCTATGCTATGGCCTGAACAGCAGTTCCCAACGATAAGAGGATGGAGGGGGGCGGCAGGGTTCATTGCACACAGTCCACCTAAGTGATCACACATCCACAGTCCACTAAGATACGATGCCTCGTTACCAGTAATTCTCTTTTTTTTTATCAAGTATTTTCTCATCAGGAGTAACCAGAATGATTTAAATTAGAGTACACGTGTTCGTTTATACGACGTTTATTAATATTATAATAATATCTACTAATAACTGTGCAGGTAGGATGCTAATTGCTAAAATATTATATTGTAAATTAATGTTTTAAAAAAGTCCCGCTAGATTTCTTGAAATGAAGGGAGGCCTGTGCCCAGCAGTGGGACGTATATAGGCTGTAACTTTACTTTTAGATTTCTTGCTGTTTCATCCCAGGACAGGGGTTTTTTTCCGAACCAGTGGCAAAATTTAAATGACTTTTAATAAGTATTCTTGTCATCGATATTAAATAAAAATGATTCTATTTTATTATATTCATTTATAGATTGTGATCGCGAGTATTCGATTTGCGCAATTCAACCTCACGAGTATTTTCTAAATATATTTCTTTTGAATCACATTCTTGGGCAACGCTTTTAATGGTTCTTGGTTTAAAGATGTGCAATTAACACCATCAAGCGTAAAGTGTAGGAAATTACATGCTTATGCAACTTGGATTTTTATGACTTTTTGCTTTAATTTAAAAATTTCTTGTAACAAATTTCAATGAATTTATTATTTACAAATATTTGATGCAATCCAATCTATATATTTATATCTATACATATAAATAAAATTGAAGTGTCTGTCTGTAATATCGAAAAAAAAAACTGGCTTCTATTAAGCTCAGGGGGTTATTTGCATAAATACATTACATAAATAACCATTAATAAAATTTTATCTGTCTGTCTGTCCGGGCCCTGCGATCTAATCTTTGAAATCGCTGAACTGCTATGTGCCTAGCTCACGAACGACAATGCTCACGTATAGATAGAGAGCACTCACAGGAGTGATCTAGGCTATATTTTATTCAAAAAACTTGGAGAATTAATAAAAACGCATATTTGATAAAATAAATGGGTTCTGACTATCTTAAGTCTAAATAACGCACATGAGATACCATCCAAAAGAAGCCGAGGCAAGTCGCTAGTTACAAATAAAACCAAGCTAAGATTGTTTATTGAGATTTACAAATTAATGGTAAAAGTCCTCGGCTGGTCAAGAGCCTCTCCTTTGTAAGATAGCATATTTGGCTTAATCGTTTTGCTTTTCTGGCGGATTGACGTTTGCAGTATTTTTGTTATGGAATAAAGGTGACAAACGTGCACGTGGTCCATCTGATAGTGACATCTATCCTCGGTTAAGCACAAGATGCAGGTCGTTGTCACCCCTGAGGACTAAAATGGAATGGAATGATGATGATTTGACAAAGAATAAAAAGGGTCTCCGATTCTCTACACTCACCATGCGAAACACAGCAGTGTTAAGCTGCTATTTTACGCGAGTATTCTGTGAGAGCGTGGTCCTTCCCCTGTTGAGGCGACCCATTCTTGCTGCACCCATAACATAGCTACCGCTTGGCTCTACCACGTAAAATAACGATATAAGACGTAAGCTACCGGTACTAGACGTCTCGCACTTTTGACGTTGCTTCCCGTTGCCGATTTAGATATTTTACGCCTGGCGTAAATGAGATAGTTACATCGTCATCTATAGGCAGCAATGGGATTCGTGATAGCCGCGTCTTACAACACCCACGGGATAAATCGCGGTGATGGATTCTTATAAGTCGCCACTACACGGCAAAAATGTTCCTTAACTCTTCTCTTCCGATTCTTGCTAAAGTTCGTTATGTTTTGAAAAAGTTGTTGATAAGGTAATACAAACATTTACTCGAGCCAGATAAAGGTTTAACGGCACATAAATCTATCTGGTCATATTTTATAACATGCTGAATAATTATAGTAAAACTAGTTTGTTAGCTACAATAACTATTACGCATATCGGACCCGCATTTTTTTTAATGTATAAAAATGTATGGAATATGTTTTAATGAATAATAATTATGTAAAACAAAATTACATTTTTATGGATACGTAACTATTCTCTAGATCTGATATCTACTATTCTGTTGTAAACAAATAAATTACAAAATATCATATTATTAGCCGTGCTAAGTTTAGATTTGCCATAAATTAAATTTTTTATTACATTGAACAAGCTTTTAAAATAAAAATAGCGATATTTTAATGGCTTATTTTGCACTATATTTAACAGATTTAAAAAAAGAAGAGGTTCTCAATTGGAATATAGGTCTTTTTGTATGTGTGTTACGCGATTTCTTCGTCAATTGTGAACTGATTTTGATGAGTCTTTACTATTAAATTCAATTAAATTGGTTAAACTTCAAGGGTGGTACCAAAAGGTAGATAGCAAAATGAGATGAAATTTTTAACCTAACTATTAAGATAACATTAAGATTGTGATATTTCTTAGTCCGTTCAAAAGGGTAAAAAATATAAAATCGAATCGTCACTAAAAATAATAAAATAATTTCACATTCTATCAAGTCTGTCAAGTTTTATTTCCTGTGTGTCAAAAAAACAGTCCATGTCTTCAAGTCTGGTTTCTGTGGCCCATAGACACCTACATCCACCCTCGATTTAGAATTAAAATGCTGATGTGTTGTCACTCCTGAGAAATAAGATAGAATGCCATAAAACCAATTTTATCTGTAAAAAGGTTTCGCTTCATTCCCGCCACTCACCATTCGAAACACAGCAGTATTATGCTGCTATTTTACACTGGTGTTTTTTTATAAGGACGCGGTACTTCCCGATCGAGCCAACCTAATCGTGTAGGAACTGTACTATTGATATAGCTGTAGCATGGTTCGTTGCGGTACCTTAGTGGTATAAAACAGGTAAGGAGGTAGTGTCTACTTCAACGGACTTCTAAACAGAAAAATCCTACCATCGAATAAAAATTCAAAACAATCTGTGTACGTTTTAGTGCCGGCTCCACATAATTCTAGTAACGATTAACATTACCAGCGTACTTGAAATAATGATGTAAGCATCTGCCTCTTAGCGATTACATCGACGCTAGAGTAACGTGAGCAGAGGCGACACGTGCATCAAGATTGGGCACGCAAAAGTATAGCACCGGCTGCATGACGTCCATCATGAGCACGATTAAACAATGTGAAGGTTGAACGACTCCGTGAAGGGCGCGAACGTTCGCTTGTACTAATTCAGCAATGGATCGCCTTTGTCCGCCGTATAAGTCACGAAAACTGCGATTGTTCTATCAAGCTACACGCATTTTGTGCGATTGTTAATTTTAGCCCACCTCAAGATGGAGGATGTTCTGAATTTGAATATATTATAATCTTTTTTTTTGGATATATATTACGCGTATCTTCGCCAATTGACAACCGACTGTAATGGTTATTTTTTAATTAAATGCGTTATACTTCAGGGTTGGACCTATATAAATTTGGGGGAAAAATGATCACTCCTAAGGTTGGAAAAGGACCATGCTCGCACTACTATCAGGCTAGTCTGTTCCGTATAGTGTTTATAATATTATTAAAGATAAGAAGTAAATAGTATGAAGGGTTTATCATAGGTGTCACTCGTGGTGACGGTTTGATCGCCGAACCAGACACTTTGCACCTTGCACGCTGCACCCCCACCCCTCCATTATGCTCAGAGTATTTTGTATCTGGCATCTATAAGTAAAGTCTCGGCTAAAACTATTTAGACAACATTGGATAGTCTTGAGCTCAAGCTCAAGTCTATGCATTATAATTATAAGTGAAGTAAGGAATATCGCAAGCTTGAGCTTTTTTCCTTACTTCACTTAAAATGGTCAAAAAATTAAACTTTTAACAACAAGTAAAAACCAACTTTTTATACGTGGTAGAGCCATGCTGCAGCTATATTAGTAGTATAGTTGTAGTACGAATGGGTCGGCTCGACCGGGGAAGGACCACGCTCTCACAGAATACCAGCGTAAAATAGCAGCTTAACACTGCTGTGTTTCGTATGGTGAGTATAGAGAACCGGAGACCCTTTTTACTGGAAATGAGGCATTCCATCTTAGTCCTCACGGGTGACAACGCATCTGCATTTTGATTCTTTATTGAAGATGGATGTAGATGTCTATGGGTCACAGCAACCACTTACCATCAGGTGGACTGTGTACTCGTTTGTCACCCTATCCTATAAAAAAAAAAAAAACTTCAAATAACTAAAAAAAAGAAATTTCCACAAATAACGCTTTAACAAAGCCATATGGTGTAGAGTTGGTTAAAAACGTCCTGATAGCGTTAGAAAAGTCATATATTTGGTGGCTTCCAAAAGATGGAGGGATATGCGTGGAGGAACACACTTTCACAGAATATCAGCATACTCGTAAATAGCAACATTAGTAATGTTGCTGTTACGCACGGTGAGAGCACTGTAGACCTTTTCTACCAACTTCAAAAAGGAAGAGGTACTCAATTCGACTGTATGTTCGTTTTTTTATTGCCAATTTCGATGATTCTTTTTTTATTTTAAATTGATCCTTGATCAAATTTATTTGTCCCATATAAATTTGATCAAGGTTTGACTAACAGTTTTTGAGTTATCCTTAATACTTAATTTATATTGAAGTCGGTTGTACAAATTTTTTTTGGAATTTGGCGGATGGAGGCTAGGCGAGAAAAAGTGTAAGATTTTTCCGTCACGACCCCTTCTGACGTAGTGTAGACGGCATTGGCGGCTATAAAGAAGCGAGATGGAATAATATCCATCTCCCTCGCACTTTTTCTTATCTTGCCATGAAAGAAATATAATTTTATTTTAAATTACGCTTCATTTTAATAGACGCTAGTAATTCATTTATTTGTATTTATTAATCAATAATATAATACGTTTATCAATAATAATATACGACGAAAGGAACTTCGTTCTAACCGAGTGTTCCACGGCACTCACGCATGTTTTTTTATTTTACCACTTGTTACATGGAGGTATTTCATCTTAGTCCAAAGGGATAACAACGCATGTGCATTTTTATTTTTAATCGAGAATAGATGTAGGAGCCTATAAGCACAGAATTCACTTACCATCAGGTGGACCGTCTGCTCGTTTGTATCTTTACTTGCATAAGGAAAAGCCAATTCAAAACCAAGGAAATTATTTTAAATTCACAACACTATATGCAAATAATAGTTATATAAGTAAAATAATCTAAGATTCAAATCGATAATTACAGCACGACTTCATCGAGTCAGTGCGTATTTTAACTATAACGTGTAAGTAAGTCACACGTTATGCAAGTCGACGCGTCAGCTACTATGACCAATGTGCTGTGAGTAGTTTGACAGAGAAGAACCAGCCAGCCCAATTAATTAAGACCTCCGGATAATTTTGACATTTTTTTTAACAGACTTTTCCCCATTTAAATAAATCTAGTTTTACGGATTCTATCGGGAATATTAACTTATTTTATATTCCCGACGTTTTTGACGTGACAACGTCTTATAAATTGGTTTGCCGGGTGACACTTCAAGAAACTGCGTTACGCTCCGCTCACGTTATGCGCTCACAATGAGAGCGAGTGAGAGGCACGCGTCCCTTCCACTCGGGCATGGTTAGCCCGCCTAAGAGCGAGAGAGACAGACATAATAAAATTATTTTACCACTCAAAGTCGTTGTCACGTAAAACTTTCGCCCGTATACCGACTTTACAGGCAACCAATTTTTTTATTTCAGAGAGCACGAGGGATCTGTGACAGTAAACACCTGGCCGCCGAGCTTCAACACGTCAAGCAAGTCTTGCACGACAATAAGCTTCGGGTCCCGCGCTTACGTCACAGTGAACGAGTGAAGCCGGCCACAGTCGAGCGAGTGCCTGCTGTACTGCCATATGTCAGAGGTGTCACTGACAAGATTGGCCACATCTTGAAGCGTGCTTCCATTAAAACATACTTCAAGCTGCCGAAGAAAAGTGCAGTTTTTACCATCAGTGAAGTGTAATGTCCCTCTGCAAGATGCAGGAGTGTACAAGCTTGATTGTGAATGTGGTCTCTCTTATATAAGACAAACTAAAAGAGCCATAAAAACCCGCGTTAAAGAACACATAGCTGATGTGAAGAATCTCCGGGAAGTCTGCAGTCTGTGAGTCAGTCAGTCAATCTGTACTGTGTAGATCGGAACAAAAATTAATAATAATTTTTAATCTGCAGGTAGCCGTGGTTAAATATGACATTGGGACGTCATACACCTCAATACCCCCCGTGACCATGGGTGCTGTAAAGTACTCGAAACGTCGGGAATATAAAATAAGTTATTATACGCTATAGAATCCTTAAATTTTCCTTTATTTCACTGGGAGTCTAAATTTTGAGAGAAAAAAAAGCACTGTATATTGTCATGTTGGTCTAAATGTTTTTTTTATATATATTTTTTTCAAACTTTGATATTTTTCATCATTTTGAACTGGGCACCAAACCGAAATCGATTGTATACTGTATAATTTGTGACGAGCGACCCACCTTTTGGAAAAAAACACTGCTTTCAGGTTATGCTGACGGACTTAAAATTTATTTATTTATTTAAATTAAATAAAGTTTATTTCTCCAACCTCGATATTTTTCATAGTTTTATACTGGGCACTAAGCCGAAATCGATTGCATACTGTAAAATTTATGGCGAACGACACGCCTTTTAGATATTTTAATGACTTCGATCTCGGGTGTACTGAGATTGAGATTAATGAATGTATTTGTTAAAGGTTGTGAGGACCTGTGGTATTTCATATTACACGAGAGTATAGATACAGTTGTCTGAACTACAGATATTGTTAATTGAAATTTTAAGTGCTGGTTGACTACGTGCATGGCGATGAGGAAAAACATCGTGTGGACATTTTTGGGACAAGTGTGGTTCACCCACTCAAACTCTTTTAGATATAAAAGACCTGTGCACAGCAGTGAGATGTATTTTTTTTATTTTTTTATGGGATAAGGTGACAAACGAGCACACAGTCCACCTGATGGTAAGTGGTTGCTGTGGCCCATAGACATCTTCATCTATCAACAATAAAGAATCAAAATGCTGATGCGTTGTCACCCGTGAGGACAAAGATGGAATGCCTCTTTTCCAGTAAAAAGGGTCTCCAGTTCTCTACACTCACCATACGAAACACAGCAGTGTAAAGCTGCTATTTTACGCTGGTATTCTGTGAGAGCGTGGTCCTTCCCCGGTCGAGATGACCCATTCATGCTTCAACTATACTACTAATAAAGCTGCAGCATGGCTCTACCACGTATAAATTTTTATATAATTATTTTTATATAATATGGGTGACAAACGAGCACACAGTCCACCTGATGGTAAGTGGATGCTGTGGCCCATAGAGATGTACATTTATCCTCGTTTAAGAATCAGAATGCACCGATGTTTTTTATTATAATGAACCGATGACAATACAATAATTTCATGGCTATGACCTAGTAGACTCATCACATAGACATGTGTTAATCGTGAATGATCCGTTCATTTGACCTGGTTCGTATCAAAGTATTGATGATTGCAATTACAATTTTGAATGTTCCGGATCAAGCGATTGACAGGACCTACAACCAAAGAGTATAGTAATGTCCGACGATCGACATTATCGCGCGGTTCTCACATATCACAGAGTACTGAAATCGTTTGTAAGACGAATCAACACTTGAATGATCGGATCACTAGAAATGAATGAATGACACATGTCTATATCACGGCTCATGATCAATAAGTGTTGTTTTAGTTTTATACACGCAGGTGTCAGCTAAAATTGGACGTGTGTGCGTACATTGTAGAGGACATTTGTCTACGCCGGTTTAGCAATGGTGTTATTTACACAATATTAGGTTCACGTGTACGGACATGAGCTTGCGACAAGCAGACGAGATCATCTCTTACTTGTTTTTTGTGTTTCGTAAGCGAAACTAAAACGCTAATTCGTACCGTCTGTTTGTACAGATGTTTATGTACATAACTATAACTAAACTTGTTGCCTTGAATTTATTCGAGTTTACGCTTATTACGTGCTGCAAAGAAAAGTTGAAATTTTATCAACACGATATATGATAAATCTTTATCTATACATAAAATAAAATTGAATGATCTGTCTGTAATAAAAAAAAAAACTGGCCTCTATTAAGCTCGGGGTGTTATTCTTTCTATCTAGGTTATTTTATCCGAAATAATTGAAGACTTTTCCTGGGTTTCTTGCTGGTTCTTCCCAGGACAGAGGTTTTTTTTCGAACCAGTGGTAATTAGACAAAAGAGTGACTTTCAATAAGTATTATTTATAATCTATATTGAATAAAAAAGTTTCTGTTTCTGTTTCTGTTTCTGTAAGAAAATGAAAAATTGATTAAATAAACGGCCTTTGATTATCTCAAATCTAAATGACGCTACATTGATAGATACTATTCAGGCGAAGCCGGGGCGGATCGTTAGTGCAAAATAAACATTTATTTTAAAACGTGTAAAAAGGTGAAGGTGTTTGTTTAATTTATTTATTTTGTTTATGTTTTTCAATTTTATTGTATCAACCTTAGGAATTGCCAGTCGGAATTTCCTATAGCGTAGTGAAAACGTTTTTATTGTTTTTGTGTAAAGCATAGAGATTTTAACTTGTTTGACGTCATTTGAATTTAAGTTACTAATATAAAAAAAAACAAATAAGTTATTAGTCTATTAAATATATTGAGATAAAATAATATATAAGTACATTGATATATTGAAAATATTTATCGACATTAGACATTAATATTATAAGTTGTAATTATTGTAAATTAAATTATAAAAAAAGACCGCAGAGTTTCTTGCCGGTTCTTCTTTGAGTAGGTCTTGTTTTCCGAACCGGTGTAGATTTCGACATTTATACAAGCTATGAACAAGCCCAAGTTGAATAAATAATTTTGATTTCACTTGACAACATAATATGTAACTAGTTTTTAATTATTTTGAGCTGTTATTAGGAAGATGCTGTTGCATATCTTCTGTATTATTTCCCTATGTCGCCTATAACGACATCCACTCCGTCGCCTTTAACAGGATGATGACTGGCTAGTGGATTTTCTTAATGCTGAAAGGTGATCGCTACCATACTTGCTTTATCTCTACATAGTATAAAACAAAGTCGCTTCCCGCCGTCTGTACCCTTAGATCTTTTAAACTACGCAACGGATTTTGATGCGGTTTTCATCAATAGACAGACTGATTTAAGTGGAAGTTTATATGTATATGTATATATAATTCTTCTGTTCGTGTGTATGTAACTGATCTCCACCTAAACGGCTGGACCGATTTTTGTGTGTGTGATTAAGTTGATTCGACAAACGGTTTAGATTCACAATTGGACCCGGTAAGTGGCGCTGTTGACGAGATCCAGAAATCACCCATGCGAAGCCGGGGCGGATCGATAGTTATAATTTATATAAAAATTGTACAAAATTATTGTAAAGTTATATTTATGTCTAAAAGAAATGGTTCTTCCCAGGACAGAGATATTTAAGTGGTAGCATACAGTGATAAATAAAAAAGTGACTTTCAATAAGTATTATGTAATAATCTATATATATATATTAGATAAATATATATTATACTATTATACTATTATTTATCTAATATTCTAGAATATTCTATTCTATTCTATTCTATTCTTACGCCGCCACTACACGAGTACACTGCGTAAGTAAATATCATAAATATTAATTATTTTGCCTATTGTAATCCATTTCTCAACAAACCAATCAATTATTTTTGATTTAAAAGTATAAGGCTATTTCAAATATTTTTTTAAATTTAGTTAGCTCGTTCGTCGTATTTAGTTAGCTCGTTATTTAGTTATATTTTAAAACTAGCGGCACGCCCCGCCTCGCATGGATAGGATCTATTAATGTGTTATTAATGCGTTATTCAGACCATTATTCATAGAAGACCATTTATTTCATCAAGTTTCATTCTATAAAAAAAATCTAAGTTTTTCAGATAATATATAGCCTAGATCACTCCTGGCATTGTTTTCTATATTTTCGTAAAGTTTCATCACAATCGGTCCAGCCATTCTGAAAATTAGCCCCGACAGACAGACATAATTATAGACAATTATAAAAAAATGGTTATTAATGTCTTAACAACTTCCCTGTCCGAGAAAACGACACAATAGTTAAACAATCAAAATGTTCGTATATGACTCACGGGACGTTGAAATGGTTAATAGCATGCAAATATCCCCTGAGCTTAAGAGAAGCCAGTTATTTTAATATTACAGACATACACTTTAATTTTAACTGTTAATGTGATTAGAATAGAATAAAAACTTTTTTATTAAATATAGATAATAAATAATACTTATTGAATTTTCATTCTTACAATTAATTTACCACTGGTTCGGAGAATACCTCTGTCCTGTTAAGAATCACCATGAAACCCAGCGGGACATTTTAAAATAAAATATATATTATGTTACACAGTTAACTACACAAAAAAAATTAGAAATAGCTTGGTGGTGATCACCTCATTCTCAGGGTTTATAATCATCCATAAATTCCTTAATATTATAGTAACCCTTTTTATACAAACTTTGTTTATTTAATATAGTTTTCAACCGACTCCAAAACAACGAGGAGGTTCTCAATTCGACTGTATGTTTTTTTATGTGTGTTACCCCAGAATTATTTTCTATGTAATTTTTAGGATTCTTTTTTTATTTAAAAGCTGGTGCTTCTCATATGGTCCCATATAAATGAATCGATCAAGGTCTGACCAGTAGTTTTTGAGTTATCCTTAATAATTTATTTTGAAGTCGGTTGTACAAAATTTAAATTTTACCAATAGTGTACCACTTCTTAAACTTGGCGGAGGACAAATTTTGTATATTTTCTTTTTGTTTATATAACTGTGTAATAAAAGACATGAAGGTTCTTCCTAATTATTCCATAATTAACTTGGCGAAATACTTTAACGCTGTTTGAGGCAGTTAAACTGTTAAGTACACTGCTTAATGTTTATATAGGTGTTAGAATTCAGGTTAATCAAACATTGGTATGGCTTTCGTAACATGCAGTAAAGTACTATAGCGTCGAGTTTGTGAATCTCGATTAGAATAAAAGATTTTTTATATGGAATAAGCTATAGTGATATTGTTCGCGTAAAAATATTAATTTCACTAGTTGTTAGGGTGTCCAATCTCAATAGTGACGATGACAGACTGGCTGACGCGACTTATATATGATTTGACTTGGATTTGATTTGGACTGCCTCGTTGGTCTAGTGGTTGTAGTAGTGCCACTGTTGATCACGAGGTCACGGGTTCAAATTCCGGGTCGGGCCAAAATGATCAATTACTTATTGAGTTTTTCCATCAAAATATTCTCAGTAGCCGCCCGGAGTCAGGACGTTGACGGTGTCTCACTCCTGTGCCTCGGAACTCCCATCGGACTATGAGAGTGAGGGAATACAGAGCGCACTTGTGCTTGCGCGTACACTTGGCCACTATAATCCTGTCCTGCGCCGATGGCTAGTCTCCGTTGAGGCCGCCGTGGCCGAAATTCGGTCTGGAGGGCATTATTATTATGATTTGACAGAGAATGAAAAGCAAGTAACGGACGGACAAGGAAAAATTAATATTAGAAACTTTGTGACATTAAAAAGAATTAAAATTCAAAGAAAAAAAACTAAATATTTTTTTTCCTTTGAAGACGACTATACTAGACGCTTCACTAGTAGTACACTGTTGAACATAGGCCTCCCTAAGGAATGTCACAAAACACGGTCCTAAGCCACCTGCATCAGAACTAATAAATTTCTTAGCATCTACACATGTAAATATAAGTGAAGTGTCTGTATAAAATATAGAAATAATTAATTGCCTTTTATTGAGCTGAAGCGGTTTTTTGCATGTCATTAAGTTAATTCAAAATGTTTGTCTGTCTGTCCGGGTTAATCTTCGGATTGGCTGAACCGATTGTCAATAGAATTATTGACGGGGATAGTGCACGAAATTGAGGGAGGGCGGGAGGTGCTCTTCAAACTAGGTAAGACACATTATTTTATTTCATTGAGCGGATATAGGCAAAGTAATTATTTTTTTATTGGAGTGACAAACGAGAACACAGTCCACCTGATGGTAAGTGGTTGCTGTGACCCATAGACATTTACATCTATCCTCAATAAAGAATCAAAATGCAGATGCGTTGTCACCCGTGAGGACTAAGATGGAATGCCTTTTTTCCAGTAAAAAGGGTCTCCGGTACTCTACACTCACCATACGAAACACAGCAGTGTTAAGTTGCTATTTTACGTTGGTATTCTGTGAGAGCGCGGTCCTTCCCCGGTCGAGCCGACCCATTCGTGCTACAAATATACTACTACTATAGCAGCAGCGTGGCTCTACCACGTATAAAAACTACCACGTATATTACTAACTTTAATGAACCGATTATAATTAAACTTGACGAACAGACAGAGAGTTATGTCAGGAATGATCTAGGCTATATTTTATCCAAAAAATTTAAAGACTTTTTTGAGGAATCGAAAAATGACAAAAAAATGATCAATAGTTTTTGATAATTTTTTTGTCAATTTGATCTAAACAACACCACATTAATACGTCCTACCCAGCGAAAGCCGGGTCGGTCGCTAGCCTTAAATTAAAAAAAACTTAAATAACATAAGAGACAATTTATCAGTTTACAGTTACATTGCGTGCTATGTAAGAATACGACTGTCTGCGTGTAACTACCGCAGTAAACGCTCGGTAAGCTCGTTAATTGTCGCTAACGGTGAGTCGCACGTGATGTTTCACAAATTAACTAATACGCGAGTATTGTGTGCGATGTGACAATTCGTGACAACCTAACGGAGTCCCGGGAGCACGCTCGACCCTTCGCTGTTTTTGTTTTAAGCACTTATTAAATGATCTCTTATATTACGTTACGTTAGCCCAGCTACCTTAAGTTTTGAACATTAATTTTTTGTCCGATCTACGCAGAACTTCATTTATAGATATTGTTTATAGATAAGAGTTAAGATAAACAACACGCATTGATCATTGGTTTTGTTGGTTCTAGTAGACAATACTAGATCATAGTCATGAAATTATTATATTGTCATTTGCTCTTAATATGTCTGCAAAATTTAAGATTATTCAGATGTAAGGAAGTGGGCAAAACTGAGTAAAACCGTTATAACATTACACATAAGTACGGCTCCGTGGCGCAGTGGCTTAGCAATGAGTTACAGCGGTAAGGGCCGCGGGTTCGAATCACGCACGAAACAAGTATTTGTATGGCCTACAAAAAAAAATCCAGGTTTAGATAGTTTTCCTTGTGAAATATATGTATGTAAACTGCCCCCACGATACAGGAGAAAATCCTAGTGTGGAGGTAACGTTTTTTAAAACAAACAAACAGTCAAACATAAACATAGACATATACATACAGATAAAGCTAATAATAAAAGCGTGTTAATTAATATTTATTTATTTATTTCCAACAATTTGATTGTACACAGCTTAAAGAAATATACAAATGTTGTGCGGGGGACTGGTGTCCAAACAAGGTACAAACCTGCGTGCGAGCGTGCGTGCGGGCGGGCTTGCGTGCGTGCGTGCGTGCGTGCGTGCATGTGTGCGTGCGTACGTTCGTGTGTGTGTGTGTGTGTGTTCTGTTTGCCCTACGCCAAAGACTTGGGATCAGTTATCAGATTTTAAGGATTTTAAACCACAAACCAAAACACTTATGTTATTAAACGCTATATGAATTAGCAATTTACACTTAGCAAGTTTTCTGTCATATCATAATCCAACGTCTCCAACCATTTGGGAACATTTCTTTTACAGGAGTTCTTTGTTTGTGGGAAGAGATTTACAATTTTATTAAGATTATTATATAAATAATCTCCCAAGAAAGTAAAACATTTTTTGCGAAGCTCGAATGAGGTTTTATTTCTTAAAGCATCCTTACGTCTTTTTCGTTTTAGTATTGATGGATCATAAGGTAATAGAGAACGTTGCCTATTTACGGTGTATAAAATATATAGCTGTCGAATCGTGAGGACTTGACATTTTTAGAGTTGAGTATAATAGATCGCGCGTTGGAAATGTGTACGGAAGGGAACGTGATATTTTGAGTATATCGCGTTGAGCTCTTTCCAGTTTTATGAGAATAGATTTGGATGTACCTCCCCAAACTGTAATTCCGTAAATTAATATGGACTGACATAGTGTTAGATATAACATTCTAATAATGGTCGAATCAGCTATATTACTTAACCTCTTAAATATATACATTGGTGTACGAGTTCTATTTGCAAGCATATCTATGTGGCTGTTAAAACTCATATTAATAATAAAAAGCGTATGAAAATGCGTCTTAAAAAGTGCGATAGTAAAAGCGTTTGTAGACTATATTCTGTACAGGAAATATTGAATACACATAAGTATCCAATATTTTTATTTTATAGTATTTCATTTTTATTTATCATATTTTGTCAATAGATTGTATTATATTTAATATGTATTAAATACCCTAACCCAAAGAGAACACTATATTAATAATTAAATATACGTATTCCATAACTTAACTAAACGAATTGAATTTGTGTTTCCACTCTAATGTGGTTTTCTTCATATATTAGTGCGGTATAAAAATACCGGATTTAATAAAAGCGCGTAGCGTGACCTTGACAAGTCGTAACGCCCAAAATCTCCATTTTGCGTTAAGATGTACAATGTAAAATTGATAAGAGGGTGGTGCCAACTCGTACAATTTCCTCGGCGGAAAAACAGGTCTGCCATGAGCATACACTTCGGTAGTAATATGATAGAATTTTTAGGATTGTATATTAAATAAGCTGCATTAATATACAGATATCCAATATACAAAATACAAAACAAACACTTTTTTGCATTTTTTGCCTAAAACGTAGTGATTATATACGACATAATCTGTCCAAGCGACATTTATGTGTTTGACATTGACAGTATGAACGTAAACAATATGTGTTTTATTTTATTTTATATATTTGTAACACATAGTTTGAATACATTTCAGCTTTCTGAATTCCTTCTTCATATAAACTTCAACCATGCCCAATCGTACACTCAAGGGGACAAAGTTTTCTCTTCAGTAAAGATGCCTAATGTGAGATAGGTTCCTAAAATGAGATAGTTTAGTATCTGAAAGTCCATTTACTTGTTGTGAGCGACAGTTTGGTCAGTCATTTGTTCGCGTTCAAAGGTGCACCATTTAGGCACCGGCAAACAGGCGAAAAAATACTAAATAATAATAAATTTTTTCGTTCTCCATTGCAAGGTATATTTAATCATTAAAAATAAGTACAGGGTAAGGTTTGAAAGTAAGTCGCCTGAATTGGGGGGTGAGGGGTAGTGGGGGGGGGGAGGTGGGAGGTGTTGTAGAGTCGCCCCTACTTTCCCCCCCTGCCGGACGTGCTTAGCTTTTATTTATAAATATTTAAAAATTTCATTTTAAGGTTATGTTTTCGTAATGTTTTTGACAATATAAACCTGATTTATGGGGGGAGAGAGTTGTGGAAGGGAAGCCCCACGCCACTCAACGTGGCGCAGGCGAGGGTAGCCCGATCAATGGAGCCCCGCTTGGCGGCTCCTACTTCTAAGTGATTTATAAAAAAATAACCACGAAGGGGATGGCCCTTCTAACCTAACCTGTCCGAGTCGGGGTGCCTCAAGTCCCGAGCTCGCTTCCCTCGCTCTTGCACTCAATAAAACACCAAAATATTAACTTTTATAATTACTTTAATTTATAAACGTAATTTATAGCTGCCACCATTTGTGAAAAAGGATCTTTGCGAAATTTTGCAGTGTTCCGCCGTCACAAATACTCCACTATGGCATCACCAAAATTCTCTGCATGATTATAATTGTCTTTTAAAAAAAAACGTTTCACGGCTCTCCATTGTGACTCTATTCTCTGTGTATGAGTCCCGTCTGGAGCCATGAATGGATTGTCAGGGTCCGAGTGGTTCACTTTTTTGTGGGTGTACCCATGTTCCTCTAGGCAGTCGTATGCTCTAAAAAAATCTGTATGAATCGTGGTGCCTATCTCTATATGTTTTTTAATAAAGAACACCAAAACCTCAGCGGAACGTATGTTGTCAGGGCACACCTCTAATCGCAGATCCTCAGAATTGTAGATTCATTTTACGCATTTTGAGATGACTTTGACAGATGCAACGTCAAAAACGTTAGAATTTAGTTAAATCTATGTTCTATTTTACGTTTAGTTAGTGATTTAGCAATATTTAAAAAAAAATTAAAAATACTTCGACGCTGCTCCAGCATCAAAAATCGCATGGGGGTGCTTCAGATAAACCCCCTTGACCCTCCCACAGTGACAGAATCCTCAAATTCAGGCGACTTACTTTCAAACCCAACCCTAAGTACATTTAGATTATAATATAGATTTGTGATATCTATTAAAGAGTGAATTTTAATATTCCAATTTATTTTATTGTGTTTATTAAATATAACAATCATGACATTTGATTATGTTTGGTTTATAGTGAGTTCCTTATATGAAATACCAGTGGGCTCTCTATATACCAGGTTACACGATAGTACCGGACATGTTTTGAACAACAAAACATAAGATTTTCCAAACAGCATTCATCTGTGTGCATGCAAAAGCCAATAGTTTGGAAAATCCAAAAGTGCACGCCTCATGAACGTTTTTGCTCTAAAAAATTCAATAAAGAAATGAATTAAGTATATGAATTATTTTTTTTTCTTTTAAATAAGCTCAAAAGTGGAGTTGCCTAAAATGAGACATAACTTAAATTAGGAATCCTAAGTAATATTAGGATACCTTCATGCTTGCAAAGAAAAAGTGTATTATTTTGTTATATCCATAGACTTAAAATATACTGGCGTAAGTATAAGTCTATGTATAAGTCTATGGTTATATCATTTATATTACAGAATCGGTAAGCACTATTGCTAAAATATTTATAGTTTTGAAATATACATTAAATCTAATTTATTATCACGTAAAATTACCTCCTTACTTGTGATATTTTATGAGAAATACGCAAAAATGAAAATGGTATCTCATATTTGGCACCTTTACCCTATAATAGGCGAAATACCACTGACTTACTCACTGATCACGAGATCTCCAGAACTATACGCCCGATTGACTTGAAATTTGGCACATGTACTCCTTTCTCGACGTAGACATCCACTAAGAAGGATTTTGGGAAATTCAATCCCTAAGGGGGTGAAACAGGGTTACAGCTTGTATTAATATATAGATGTTATTCGTGATAGCGCAGCCCTATTAAAAGATATCAATTCTTACAATCGCTAGTACGTTATAAAAGACTATCCATCCGCCAATCTATCTTACATTGTTACGTGTTTAGCATCCGAAATAGCAATTAGAAATCGTCCTTGAATAAAATGGCGATAATAATTCATTGGTTTCCTATAGAATGTAGGTAACAGGTGTCTAGCTATTATCTTAACACATTGCACGTTTTTACTACCGAATTTAATATAATATTGTCTTTTTTTTTTGAAAAATGTTACCTCCACACTAGGATTTTCTCTTGTATCGTGAGGGCAGTTTAAACATCCAGACTGGGAACAATTATTTGTAGGCCATACAGATACATCCGTGCGGGGTTCAAGTCCGCGGCTCTTAGCGCTGCAACTCATTGCTTAGCCACTGCGCCACGGAACCGTCAATATATAATATCATTATATTTTGTTATGCGTAATATTTTCAGTTATATTTTTTATGTGTGACTGATGAACACAGTCCGCCTGTTCGTAAGTGGATGCTATGGCCCATAGACATCTACATCTATAATAAAAATAATTTCTTTATTGAGATTTCTACAGTTAAGGTACTTGTTATAAAGATATACAATACATCATGTGGACTATTAATATGTAGATTTTTTTTAAAACTTATTAAATGTAATTATAACTTTTAACAAAAAGTCAAAACCAACATCAAATTGCTAAAAAATAAGTTATTTATTTGCTACCTTAGGGGTAAAAAATTTTTCTCCAAATTCATACAAAAAAATATACACTCGAATTGAGAACCTCCTCCTTTTTGAAGTCGCTTAATTATTTGAAATTGGTCTCCTAGCTAGGTTACTTAGTAACCTGCATTTAGCAGATTCATGCCCAAATACTCAAACGCTCTATTTTAAGATGCCGTTAAGTCTCGTACTGTCTCTATCACTTTAAGTCAAAGTGACTGTGACACCACAAAATCTATTGACGTCTTAAAATTGAGTAGTGTTTAAGTATGAGGCCAACAGTCCTCTATCCCCCTTTAGATTTGGAATAAAAAGTTGTATTGTTTAAAGTAAATTTCAATTTCGACAGGAAAACTACATCTATTTTCGAAAAAAAAATGCAAATGTGTGTGTATAGAGCCGGAAGCTGTTTTTACTGGCAAAGAAGCATCTTAGTCGTAGATGACAACGCATCTGCATTTTGATTCTTGATCAATGACAAATGTAGGTGTCTATAGGTCGCTATACAGTATCCATTTATTATCTGGTGGAATCTGTGTTATTTCGCCCAGATAACTTAAATAAAGAATAAGTTATACTATGTTTGATGGATGAAGGAAGAGTGCAAATGCAAAATTATGCAGAGTTAGAAAGTGTCACCCTAGACGGAAATTTATCGACCAAATTTGCGATATATTGAAGACGAGCGATCCGCCCCGGCTTCGCACGGTTGATTTCTGGATCTCAACAACAACGCCACCTACCGGGTCCAATTGTGAATCTAAACCATTCTATAATCAACTTAATGACACGCATAAAATTTCGTTAAAATCGGTCCTGCCGTTTAGGAGTTTAGACAGAAGAATTATATAATATATAATATGCATCTAGTTCACATATAAACCTTTCTCTTAAATTATTCTGCCTATTGATGAAAACCGTATCAAAATCCGGTGCGCAGTTTAAAAGATCTAAGCGTACAGACGGTGGGAAGCCTTTTTTTATACTACCTATGTAAACGTGTGTTTTCCTAAGAGATTGGCCTTAAACCGATGAACATGTCTTACGTAGATATGTTATGAACCAAGTGATTAATAGGGCATTATTCATAATGTCTACACAGTTTGAAAAATGCGCAATATGATAAAATCTATTAAAATAATTAAATTGAACGGGCTCTATGAATAAATTCCGTTACTTATTGGGCAGATTACTAAAAAGATAGGTTAGGTTAGGTTATGACCAGACATATATAAATAATGAAGCTTAAATCAGTTGCCCGGGCATTATAAATAGTGCCCTGATTAATAACTTGATCCATCAGATATATGGATATGAAAGAAATGTGTGTCAGGATCGTGCCAAATGGAAGCCCGTAGTCACTGCCTACCCCTCTGGATGTCGGACGTGAGACTTTTTAAGCCATGAGTATTTTCAAGATACTCGTATTCTATGGAATTTCATAATGTCGGTCAACGAGGCAATTTATAACGAAGCTGTATTTCTCGATGCAATGTCTCGAATACATTAGTTTTTGTATTTACTGCAGTGATGCAAAGTCAACATCATTTAGAAACCTAACGAAATCTGATGATACAAACCATTAATAAAATATAAGTTCTACGCTAATTTTATGGGTCAAACTGAGAATTGGAATGGATATAGAAAATAAGCATACATGATGTCCTGTAAATAGCAGTCCAACCGAAATGTGGCGAGAGATGAAATCGTGCCCTAAGAGAACAGCCAAAAAAATTTTAATAAAACTGTAACAGTTTTCAAGATTTTTTGATTTTCATGATTTTATCGAAAATTTATCACCTTGATACGTATAATTTATGTCATTCTATTGAAATAGCGAAAACTTTTTTTTTTTATTGAATATTATTTCCGACTAGATGTGTAACTGCATGTTTATTGCAGTTTCCCAACAACGTGAACAGTTTCTTTAGAAAAAAATATTAAAGATACAAATTTCTACGAGACAAGATTTTTCATCCAAGTTTAAGATACTGTGGTGTTAAAAAAGTACTACATCCTTGATGCCCATTGGCTTGAAAAATAATGCAATTAATGAAGATTTAAAAACAATAAAACATTTTTTTTTAAATATTTTTAAATAGTGGCGACATTTCGTTTGGACTACTATTTATAGGACATTCTGTATAATATATCATAAACTGTGTTAAAATCCACTACCGCATTATATCCTGTGGGTGTCGTAAGAGGCAACACAAGGAAATGAAACGAGATATGAGCCGCAGCAACTTCCCGATACCAACTCAAAATAATAAAAAACTGCAGTTGAATACCAGCGTAAAATAGCAGGTTATTGCTGCTGTGTTTCGTATGGTGAGTGTAGAGAACCGGAGACCCTTTTTACTGGAAACGAGGCATTCCATCTTAGTCCTCAGGGGTGACAACGCATCTGCATTTTGATACTTAATCGAGGATAGATGTAGATGTCTATGGGCCACAGCAACCACTTACCATCATCTGTGTGCTCGTTTATCAAGCCCATACTATAAAAAAACAAAAAAAAGTTGCCAACCCGCCCGCCAAGCGAACTAAGGCGAATATCTCCCTTATGAGGCAATCTATGGTGAGGTCTAAATTCAGAATTGGATTTTGATAGGCTGTAATGACGATGAAAATTAATTACTATAATAATAATGTGTACTTTAATGGCTCTCACAAATTTACATTACCTTATAATATATAATACAATCTGAGGTATAACCATTTTCGCTTGTGAGAGCCTGGTGTTAGCACTAGGAAAGACCTATATGACTAATGACGAGATTCTTGTCCCTTTTAATTAATTATTACGCAAAAGATTTACGATAGTGGAAGCTATGAACACGTAACCAAATCTGTATTCACTTGACGTAACCGTCCGTGTAATATTAGACGTTGTAAAAGCCCTTTTATGAATATTAAATAACGCATTTCCATAATTTATCTACGGATTTGTCAACTTTCGACCACGTAAGTCGGTTTAAGGGAGTCTTTAAAAAAGTTTCACGTATTATTTCATAACTTAAACCACAAGGTTATGTCTACGTTATTAAATTTAAAAACGCTTTCATAATTACCCTGACATGCGTGGAAAGGGCCAATGTAAATGCTCGTGCGTGTTGAATTTTAAAACGCGTCACACCGTCTTGATGCGTTCTGTTAACGACTTCAATAGATATTAAGTTTTTATGGACAAAATAATTTTAGAAATTTTAAATATAATAGAAATTTTCCCGTATTTATTTGGGTCTTCAATAATACTTTTTAATATCGCACATGTGTGAAGCCCTATTTTCTTCCATGGGTGTCGTAGAAAGCTATAAAAACACAGGGATATACTATCTCCGCAGAATTTACCCAAACCAATACCAAGTATTGCAATTATTGTAAAATAGGAAAGGTATATCATTTATGAGGTTAAGTTAAGTAGGAATAGGCTTAACCTCATAAATTATATACCTTTCCTGTAGGGAGTATTTTACGATAATCGCAACTTATATATTATGGTGATAGTAGTACCTGATATATCCTACCTACAACACAGCTCACCGTTGTAGGTATTGGTTTGGGTATCTTACATCTGGCGAAGACCATGATGTCTTTTTATAGCTTTCTGCGACATCCATGGAAGAAAATAAGGATAAAGATTCTCTAAAGTCGCCAGCACACGGTTAATACTGATGTATGTATGTACATTGTACATACATAAAACATTTATATCACCACAAGATCTTTTGTCAATTTATGAGCATTTTGGTTTAATTTTATCATTTTTATTATGAAAGGAGTGTGATGAACGAGCACACAGAAAAATATGTTATTAATTCGAATCAGTGGACTACTGTCTCATGTACCGCTTATGTATATCACATAAGCGGGTACATGAGACAGTAGTTGACTCGACAAAGATTAAGGCTTTCAGTACATAGCCGACTCTATGCCGTGCTGGCACCGCAAAAATCGCGTATGGGCCGTACCGCTACCATACCGTAGCCACGTTAGCGTCGCACTTCCACCGCACCGATATTTTGTGACATATAGATACTTAATATCACATCATAGGCACTAGCACAAAGCACATGCACAAAATATCGTCATTTTGTTATACTAAAATGGAGAACACCGTGTTTTTTCGTTTGTTATTTTGTTCCCGCCACTGTTTTTTGAGGTATGTATTTATGCAACTCTTTCTTCTTTTACTCAATGTTTACAGGGACATTGTTGAAATGAATAAAATATAATATAAAAATATTTTACAACTGCAATTAAACAGTCTACTTGAAGCGTAATTTGTTTCCGTCAAATCATCGATAATATATTTATGATAATAGACACAATATAGTAAATATAAAACATGACATCATTATAGAACAAATATTGTAAGGTGAAGGTCACCGTCACCGATCCGGAACGTTCGAAAACGAGGAAAAAAAAGTTAAAATTATTTATTGATGAATGTATTTTTTTGACGTAAGAAATTAAAATTTCATTTGTAAAAACGTCAACATGTCTTATAATCTACTATCTGGTTTAAGAACTTATATTTTTTAAATCGAACACCTTCTACATTTTGTTTCTAATATTTTTTTCTGTAATCACACGGTAACTAGAGATGCAACAGTACCACTGCTTCTGCTTCCAGAACTACGGAAGTTCTGCATGCATTTTGACATCCGTTTCTGCTTCTTTTTCCGCAACTTTTAGAGCAGAATTTGATCGGAGCTTTGATGACGGTATACCTTCCTCCAAAATGTGTCGAACTCAAATTGAGAATGAAGTTCAATCAACGTTATCGTCTGCAAATAACGAGAGTGATAATCTACTAAGAGATACAGTAATACCTTGATCAGGAGTACAAAAAAGAAAAACGATCTACACGAGGACTCTACATGAGGATCTCCTTATGTAGGGAAAATTAAATATAATCCCCCCCCGCAGCGTCACCAGTGAGCAATTATCTAGCAAAGCTGGTCTTATATGAAGAGCACCAAGATCGTTAGGTGTAAAAGCGGCCAAACTACATTGTATAAAAATAACTTACCGCTACTTAATTTTGAATATAATATAATGTTATAAAAAATTGTACTTCTTTTCATAGTATTTACATCCGTTTCCGTTTTCGTTTCCGCTAAAATTTACTTTTGACATCTGTTTCTGTTTCTACACGTATGACATACGCCGCATCACTAGTTGTAACTACTTACCGCCTTATGATCGCCTGGTCATTATTTTTTTTATCGTAAAATCAAAGTTAAGAACATTTTTCGTGGTAGTCATGCTGCAGCTATATTACTGGTATAGTTGTAGCACGAATGGGTCGGCTCGACTGGGGAAGGACCACGCTCTCACAGAATACCTGCGTAAAATAGCAACTTAACACTGCTGTGTTTCGAATGGTGAGTGTAGAGAACCGGAGACCCTTTTTACTGTAAACGAGGCATTCCATCTTAGTCCTCGCGGGTATAATCGAGCATAGATGAATGTCTATGGGCCAAAGCAACCACATACCATCAGGTGGACTGTGTGCTCGTTTATTATCCTTATCCTATAAAAAAATTATCTGTCTAGGATTTCAAATATAGCCATATTTTAAGAACCATGGTAGTTCAGGGGCTAATTGTTCTTAACCTTTACCCCTTAACCCGTACCCCGACGGCACCAATGATTTTTTTAAAATATATGATTGCAATTTTAAGTACTGATTTTCTACGCCCTTGGCGGTGATGGCAAACATGGTGAAGACAACTGCGTGTCTGAGGAGTTTAAAAACGATATGTGACGTTCGCCTACAAGCATTGGAGCAGCACAACTTATTGACCCTTAATCCTTTCAGAAATGAGGGGACGCCTGTGACCAGCTGTATTATCTATCTCTCTCATTCTTATGACGAAGACTTGACATCTCTATGTATAGAAGTAAAAGTGACAAACGATCTGTATCTACATCCATTCTCGACTAAGAATGCAGATGCGTTGTCACCCCTAAGGACTAAGAAGGAGCTAAGAACGGAACTAAGATGGAATGCATCAATTTTTTTTCTTCCTTTTTAAAAAGAAATAAAGTTCACATGTGGCGAGGATATCCGTAACATACGAGTACATACAAAAAATACAGTCAAATTGAGAGGTTCTCAATTTGACTGTATTTTTGTAGTCGACCTTCTTTTTTTAAATCGATTTATAACTGCAAACAATTCATTGAAATATTGTGATTATAAATTACTTTTAACACTGATCATTTATACACAATAATTTATATAATAATTTCCGAACGCAACAAAAGATTGATCAAAACGTTTCTCTATTTTTAAGGCGTCATTCCTACAAGTTCAGGAAATATACAATTTATTGTGCGTAGACGTCGTCAATGTTCTTGTCTCTAAGAGTAATTGCTAGTAATCAAACATTATAACTGCGAAGAGAACAATTTATAAAGTTGATTATACACAGGATAATATATTAAATATTCATTCGATTATTCGTAAACGATTGAAACAACAGTAATGCATCGAATATGCTAATTTATTCTGACAAGATGATCCTACATGCAACCTGTAAGAAATATAGTCTTGTCTCATCTCAAAAAATTCAAGGACTATTACGTTTCGAAAACTTAGTCACTGGAATAATGTTATGTAACAGTTTATATACTTCCCACAGGACGCACACTTCTTTTCTCATTTTTGAGAGGAATATGAAACAATTTTTTTTATAGAATAAGGGTGACAAACGAGCACGCAGTCCACCTGATGTTAAGTGTCATAGACTTTTATCCTCAATTAAGAATCAAAATGCAGATCAGTTGTCACCACTGAGAACTAAGATGGAATGCCTCTTTTCCAGTAAAAAGGGTCTCCGGTTCTCTACACTCACCACATCCGAAACACGGCAGTATTAAGCTGCTATTTTAGGCTGGTACTCTGCGAGAGCGTGGTTCTACCCCGGTCGAGCCGACCCATTCGTGCTACAACCGTCATATAGCTGCAGCGTGGCTCTACTATAGTGGTTGACGCGTGGCGTTAGTGCGTGTTGAGGGACTTCACGCGTCTTCTTAGAAATGTAGGTTTCCTCACGATGTTTCCCTTCAACAACGAGCACGTGGTAACTCGTAATAAACGTTGTAATTAGGCGTTAAAAGCGATATTGATTTATCATGCCTCAAAAGACTGCATTAGTCGAACTGTAATTATTCCAAAATCATAATTATTGTGATTCATTGACTTATTTGTACTTCTTAATAAGGAAATTTCAGCACTCCTTGACTGATATCTACAACGCACCGCTGAATCTTTAAGAATTCCAGTCCTAAGATGTCTCCGTTGATACATGCAATCAGTACACGGTTAAAGTATGTCCGTTCCCCAATCTTAATTTCAACGTCCGTATCATTAAAGTAATATGTACTATACTAGAACAGACACCGCGAACAAAATCAGTGTCGACAGTGCGTGACGCGTGGTAGAAGGCACAGATTATCTTCTTATGGCACATACTAAGTAAGTTTGTGCCCGTAGGATCTAACGCGTGTTGCAAACAACTAAGTCTCGGCGTCTCTTCTGGTACGTAGTACATATTACTTAAATGGTCCGTATCAACTAATACTACCAACATTTAGTAAAATTTTTGAAAAAATAATTTTAGATCAGATGTTAAGTTTCTTTAATATTAATAAATTGCTACATAAAAATCAATTCGGTTTTACAAGGGGTCGCTCGACAACTGACGCTGGAGTTGAGCTTATTAAATTCAGAGGATGCTTTGGGTATATTTTGTGACCTTTCCAAGGCTTTCAACTGTGTTCACCATGAGACATTAATCAGGAAGTTACAGTACTATGGTGTCAACAACACAACGCTTAAACTTATTAATTCATATTTAAGTAATAGAATGCAGAAAGTTATTATCAATGGTAAAAGTTCTTCCGGTTCACCTGTACTAATGGGTGTCCCTCAGGGCTTGATTCTCGGCCCATTCCTATTTCTAGTGTTAATTAATGACTTACCTTCCCTTGTAGAGGATAATCATGATATAGTATTATTTGCTGATGATACTTCCTTGATTTTTAAACTTAAACTTCAATCATTTAAATGTGTCGAAGTGAATAATGCTATATCAAAATTAGTGCATTGGTTTAACGTTAATAATCTACATTTAAACGGAAATAAAACTAAATGTATTAAATTTACAACATCGAATGTTATAAATCTGAATACCAATGTGTATTTAAATAGGGAAGAACTGAGCCCTGTTGAATCCACTGTTTTTCTTGGCATCACTCTCGACGCAAAGCATCAGTGGGGCCCCCATATATCCAAACTAGCAAGTAGACTAAGTTCTGCAGCCTATACTGTAAAAAAGATTAGAGGTCTCACTAGTGTCGAGACAGCTACATTAGTTTATTTCAGTTATTTCCATAGCATAATGTCTTATGGGATTTTGCTATGGGGAAATGCGGCTGATTCAGAAACTATTTTTGTTTTACAGAAACAACCTAAAACCGAGAGAGTCTCTTAGAGATAAATTTAAATAAATAAATATATTAACTTTGGCCTCTCAGTATATTTACGAAAATTTGATGTATGTTCACAAAAACAAAGGTAGTTTTAGTAAAAACAGTGATATACATTCTGTAAACACTAGGAACAAATACAAGCTAGTGATACCAGTTTTCGACTCCACAAAGTCAGTAATTCATTCTTGGGGCAATGTATACGCCATTACAACCAGGTCCCGGAAAGTGTACAGGCTCTCTCTATTTCCAAGTTTAAATGTTTTGTTAAGCTGAAACTGAAGCTGTTTCTTGCAGGTTCTCCCCAGGACAGAGGGTCTTTTTCGAACCAGTGGTAAAGTAAAAAATGACTTACAACAAGAATCACACATGTGATCTATATTGAATAAAAATATTCTACTCTATTCTATTCTAAGTATTCTACTGGCACCGGTTGGCCAGTTACTGTTCTAAAATATTTTTTCTAAATAAAATATTAGCTTCAATCACTCATAAGAACACGGAACGCTGAAAAGGCCAAGTGTCAATCTATGATATTTACATACCTACGTTAATGTTGAAGAAAAACACCAATATCTTTCGCCAGTAGACCAGGCCTATTAAAATAAAAAATCTAATGTGATACGCAATTATAATTTATTTATGTTCTCTTCAACTGGTTCAACCACTAAATGTTTTAAATTTAAATAGTTGTTTGTTTAATAATTTTGTACATAATATAATGATCAACGACATTATCTGCCATCAGGGCGGCGCCACTTTGGAATGAGGTGAACTATTTGACAGATTTCCACCTGATGGTAAGTAAATGGAGATGCATTGTCACCCCTGAGGACTGAGATGGATTGCCTCGTTTCCAGTAAAAAGGGTCTCCAGTTCTTTACACTCACCACACGAATCATTAAGCTGCTATTTTACGTTGGTATTCTGGGGGAGCTTGGTCCTTCCCCGGTCGAGCCAACCTATTCGTGCTACAACCATAGTATAGCTGCAGCGTGGCTCTACCACGTTAAGATTAAAGCGTGTCAATCAAACCAAATATTCCCTACAACGTGAGATGGCCAGCTGTGGGTTTTAACGGGTCGATGGTATCATAATTTAAGGTTCAATCACAGATAAGAAGATGGAATCCTATAACTTAATCCTATAATCCTAAAACTAAGATAGATACCTATGACTTATGTATACATTAAAGTTGTTAAAGAAAAAACACATTACCATATCTTATGCCAGAAAACCTAATTAAAATAAAAACATGCGTGAGTGTCGTGAAACACTCGGTTGGAACGAAGTTCCTTTCGTCGTATATTATTATTGATAAACGTATTATATTATTGATTAATAAATACAAATAAATGAATTACTAGCGTCTATTAAATGTTATTAATGAAGCGTCATTTAAAATAATATTTCTTTCATGGCAAAATAAGAAAAGTGCGAGGGAGATGGATATTATTCTATCTCGCTCGCACTATAGAAAGGGGGTCGTGACGGAAAAATCTTACACTTTTTCTCGCCTAGCCCCAATCCGTCAAATTCGTACCGTGCGATAAAGAACTTCATTCCAATAAATGTGATAAAAAATAATAGTTTATTAATGTTAAAATATTTTCCAACTGGTTTATCCAGTGAGTGTTTTAAATAGGTTTTGTTTTTAATTTTTTTATGGAAGAGAAGGCAAACGAGCATACGGCTCACCTGATTGTAAGTGATTACCGTCGCCCATGAACATCTGCACCACCAGGAAAATTGCAGATTGCTTTTAGAAAGGTGTATGTTCTTTTCTTATAGGTCCCAAAGTAGTATCGAGTCGAAATTATATGCATATCAGTATAATTTTATACGTAATAGAGCCGTGCTGCAGGTATATTATAGTTGTAGTACGAATGGGTCGATTCGACCGGGAAGGATCACGCTCTCTCACAATACCACCGTAAAATAGCAGCTTAATGCTGCTGTGTTTTTTATGGTGAGTGTAGAGAACCGGAGAACCTTTTAACTGGAAACGATGCATTCCATCTTAGTCCACTTAGATGTAGATGTCCAAAGGCCACGGAATCCACCAACCATCAGGTGGACTGTGTGCTCGTTTGTCACCCTAACCTATAAAATAGATATATACACTCTTATAAATATAAGAGCAGTGGCACTGCGCTAAATTTTTGATGGTTGTACTGTTCTTCAAGTGTTTTCCCACTTCTAAATAATATCAATTTATAATCGAAGTGGTAAAAACCGGTATTTCCAGTGATGCCACTGATAAAACCGGGTAACAAATAAACATTTGTACCTTTATACACATCAATGGCTTACTTATGTAGTACCTATGACATTGATGTGACAATCACACAAGGTCGCCCGGTGGTGACCCCATATAAACAATAATCCTTATGGCTTGTGAGGACTTATTAGTAAACTAATTATGTTCTAGACTTTAGACTGTAGTTATTACATTCAACGATTACTTCAGACATATGATGATCATTATTTATTTACTAGCGATCCGCCCCGACTTCGCCTGAGATGAATCTATTACTGTGGCGTTATTTAGATTTAAGATAATCAAAGATCAATTTTTCTTTAAAAAAAAAAGGTTCAAGATTGACATTGCTCTTAATCTGTTCGGTAAGTTTCATTACTATCGGTTCAGCCAATTCGAAAATTTGCCCGGACAGACAGACAGACAAATTTGTTAAATAGTCATAGTGTTTCACCTCCGTGCCTCGGAAAGCGTAAAAACTCTGTGCTTTGATCTTTTACTCTTGGCTATTACAGTGAGGGAATATAGAGTTTACTTGTGCTTGCGCATGCACTCGTGCACTATAATCCTGTCCTGCGCAGATGGCTAGTTTCCGTTGAGATTGTTTACCTTGGCCGAATTTCGGTCGGGTGGACATTATTATTAATATAGTACACTATATAATCAATTAGTGGAATAATTACACAACAAATTACAATTTGGAAGCAGGCATTGCTTAATAGTAGGACGTAAAGTCATACATAATATCACGTATCACTTTATTTATCTTATATATTTTGAAGACGGCTATATTACGACGGCATTTACGAAATGACCTGAAGTATTTACATGACACAATAAATGTGGAACAAAATGTATTAGTAAATTATATTTCAGATAACCGCTCATAAAATTGTAATCATAAGTTCGTCTCATTTTGCAATTATCTTCAAAGTTTAATATTTTACCAAAAAATCCTTTATGGGCGACAGGTTTTTACGTAATTACCTAGACAATAATACAAAATACGCAGTTACCTCTCGCTACTGCGGTTACGGTGAAGTGGTATGTAGTGTCCGTTTAGTTCGCTCATGCATAATTTATATCGTAACAAACATTTTTGCGGAAGCACTTTTACTTGCGCATCTCATTTATATCGCAATGCACTCTCTCATGCTGCTTTCCTGGTAAGGTGTGGTAAATCGACGTTGTTTTATTTGGCAAAAGTACCTTATACACCTGGTAAAGGGCTGATACACCCTCTACAAGTCTGAACATAGGCAAGCAACAAGTGTTTGTATTGCCTACAAATATTTTTCCGACCGGCTTCACATTACGGCATCATCTTAATCAATAAAAATTATGTGAAATAACCTACATAATAAATAAATTAAGGTGGGGTTTCACCAATTGGCAAAAATCACAACAATAACATTAATCTGGTTTAGATGTTTGTCCATTTGCGAATTTTGTATCTAAAATGCCTCAACGATACAGGAGACCATCTTTTTTATATATTTTTTATAGAATATGGGAGACCAACGGGCACACAGTCCACCTGATGGTAAATCGATGCTGCGGCCCATAGACATCTAAATTTATCCTCGATTAAGAATCAAAATGCAGATGCGTTGAGGACTAAGATGGAAGTAAAAAGGGTCTCAGGTTCTCTGTACTCGCCATATGAAACACATCTGCATTAAGCTGCTAATTTTACGCTGGTATTCTGTGAAAGCGTGGTCTTACCTGATTGAGCCGACTCATTCGCGATAAAACCATAATATAGCTGCAGCGTATATAAAAACAATTAAAAAAAAAGTGTTGTAGATAAAAGGTTATTACATAAATATAATTAATATATAAAAGGATAAGGGATTGATTTTATACATTTGGAAAGGTTTTTAATATTTATAATATTACGTATGGCGCATCAACAAGTCTTGTTAACAATACTAAAGTTAATGGCTTTTTCTATTATATAAACTGCAACTTATAACACTAATCAGAGTGTGATTTCGGCAGTCTGTGTGCATGTATGTGTGCGAACTGCGTATTTCTCATTAACTACATGTGCGGGTTCAGATCTCAAATTTTACGTTACAGTGTTTGTGACATTGCATTTGAGCCTCCTAACGATTGTTGTAACCGATTGTTCATTAGAATGAATGAATAGATTTTGTCGTACATAAGAGCATTGAATAAGCATGAACTGAATAAAATATTTTTTACAATATCTTTGAATATATCTAGCTAATCATGGAATGAAACGAAATGCGTTTGTGGTTGCGAATATTAATAATACTATTGTTATTTTCTAAATATCCAATAATATTTTTAATCATTTACATACTTAATAATTTACATAAATTATTAAGGTTACAAAAATATTATTATTGGAATGTAAAAAAAATAATAGATAAGTGCCACAGATATTTAGAAAAAAAATTGTGTTTGCGCTTTTCCAAAATAGCACAACTAATTAAAATATATAATCAATTAACTTAAATATGCTTAATATGTGAAGACAATTATGTGTTAAAATATTTCTCGACGCATAATTTATTAATATACCTACCTGATTTATGAATTATTAATTTATCCCAATTGCAGTCAATATTAAATTTAGGATAAATAATCTCTATAATAGTTGCTAAACAACTTTTTCGCGTACATAAAGGGAATCTAATATACAAAATAATATATTATGCGATAAAGTAAGGTAAATTATAAAATCAAAACAAACCTGGTACCGCTTATGAACACACACTATACTAACGAAATGGGCACATCAACTGAACAGGAGGGCGCCGGGTAGGTCACGTGCAGAGACGACGCGGCGCCTCCCACCATCCGCACATCCCACTAAACATCACTTCACACACGCATTTTTTACTACGGCTTAAAATATCACAACGCTGTACGCTCGCAATATCTTTGCTTGACATAATAAGAAATAAAACCGGCCAAGTTCGGGTCGGACTCGCGCATGAAGGGTTCCGCACTATTGTAATGCAGGTTTCTAGTATGGGAGCCCCCTTCAACTTTTAATTTATTTTCTATTTTATTATTTGCTGTTATAGCGGCAACAGAAATACATATTCTGTGAAAATTTCAACAATCTATCTATTACAGATCATGATAGCCCGCTGACAGACAGACGGACGGACGGACGGGCGGGCAGACGGCGGAGGCTTAGTAATAGTCCCGTTGGTTACCCTTCTGATACCGAACCCTAAAAACAAAAGTAATTGACATGACATGAACATAGAATAACAAGTCTCAAATGGGCTTGGATGCATTTCTGTCGCAGAGAGGATGAAAAACGGAACGTAATGACTTGGAGATGTCGTTTGGCAAAAAGAAGTATGGGGAGACCTCCAAAACGATGGTGTGATAACATTAGAGCAATCGCAGGCCCGTTCTGGATTAGAAAAGTAGGAAACGGAGTAGAATGGAGAAAAATGGGAGAGGCATAAGTTCAGAGTATTATCATGTTAAGATAAATTTACAGAATTGTCACAATTGGTATATACCTACTAAATACATTAAAAGCGTGAAGGCGTAGGCACCTAAGATTTTTCTTTTGTCAAAGGTCAGTAAATTTTCGAGATATTTTCTTTATCCGTCTTTTTCCGATAATTATTTTTGGGAAAGTTTGTTTTTATATGTGATATATTATATAATAATTGAAAGAAAACTTCTATTTTGTGTGTTTATTTTCTACAGTGTGAATTAAGCTTTAGTGTCATGTTATGTACAAAGATTCTTTATTGAAATGTAAATGATGTTATTACGTATTAGTAAATTATATTATACATTTCTTTGTTAGTAATTAACATTGATGTAAGTTTTTAAGGTACAAAATTTTTGTAATAAATCATAAGATCAATCTATCTACATCTTGCTGCGTAGCAGAGAAAAAATATCGCTCTCCATTTAAGTTTCTCTTTAAAAAAATGTTACTCACACTACTAGAATTTACTCCTAAGTAGTTGGGCCGTTTTACATATCTACATAAATTGTATATGGACAAACATCCCGAGAAAAAGGAAGGTTCTCGAGTGGAAACCCCGTAGCGTTAATCAGGGTGCTGTATGAGGAAACTCAAGGTTGCTCAGCGAGCTATGGAGAGGGCTATATACTCAGAGTTTCCCTGCGTGAATGACATCATAATGAGGATACCCACAGTAAAACCACCACCATAAGAGTAACCCACATAGCCCAACGGATCAGTAAGCTGAAGTGGCAATGGGCTGGCCACATAGCTTGAAAAACCGATGGAGAAAAAAGGTTCTCGTGCATTCAGCAGTAGGCTGAGAACCATGTTTTGCGGCATTCCTTGGGGGAGGCTATTTTCAGCAGTGGACTTGTTAAGAGCTGTAATAATGACGAAGATAAATAATCCAGATACGGTATAATTATTTATAGGCCATACAAATATTTGTTCCGTGCGGGATCCGAACCCCGGCGCCGAAGCGCCACAGCTTAATGTTTAGTCACTGAGCTACTGAGTGGTCATCAATTTTTATGGTTTGTCTTTTATACAATGTGTGATTACAATTTCATGTTTACTCTACTAATTAGTGTAATATAAATTAAATATAAACATGAAATCTCAGGCCTGTCGCCCTGAGGGCATGGACTACGGACTTCCATTTGGCACGATCCTAACCACTGACACGCCCTCTCGCTTCTTCCACATCCATCAACCCCAGCATACATGCTCGTCGGTTAAGGGTACTTTTAATTTGGCCCATTTTAAATATTATATTGTAATCGAAATTAGTATAATAAATTAAACTTTTCTTTTAATTTGTTTAGTATATTATATAAGAAAAATTAAGCTATGTTTTTAAATAAATAATAGTAATTTTTATGTAATCTATATAAATAAAATGATAGAAGTTTGCAGTTGTGCGCGCATCACGGAAAAACTACTGGATAGATTTCAATTAGGTTTTCTAAGTTTTATTTCTTAGACACTTGGCCCTTATCTAAAAAAAATATATTGCGATATCTTCATTTAATATAAAGTTATTAAAGTTTTAAGAAACAACGATTTTTATACGGGGTTTTTCACACGGTCAACTGTACGTCGCTTGCTCTCGCGTTACTAACCCAGATAATTTATATATTTTATCTACAAAGGGAGCAACGAATAACATTGTTTACAAAGAAATTTTGTAAGCAAAGTATATTTTTGCTTGCGATCTTTTTGATGTTTTTTCCTTCGCACATACGAAAACTTTGTTAATATGTTAAGCAACGCGGACAAAGTCGCGGGTATCAGCTAGTAGTTGCTAAAGCTATTTTAGTTCTTTTTTTAAAATCCCTTCAAATCTATACAAATACATTAAATTGAAGTGCCTGTTTGTAATGTTAAAATAACAGCTTTTTACTAAATGCATATGAAAGTATATACGGTACAAATAACATTGTCTGTCTGTCTGTTTGTTCCGCCTAATCTCCGAAACGACTGGACCGATTTTGATGAGACTTTCTTTAGCAGATAGCTGATGTTATAAGGAGTAACTTAGAATACTTTTATTTTAAAAAAATAATTAGGGTTCCGCGCAAACAAATTAAAACCCATGAAATCGTAGTAAATTCCACGCGGGCGAAGTCCCGGGGGACAGCTAGTACTAAATAATATAAGTAAACAAAATACAATTTAAATTTAATTTCCTTGTATTTGATATTAGTATTCAGTCTGCTTCGTCATGATTAACTGCAGTGGTTAGTAGTTGATAAGGATGGCTGTGAGTTCGAATACTAATAACTGATAATTAATGTTTTTTTCAGTTGTTATTATTAGTAACAGCTTTGTTTGTAGAACTAACATAAAAAATAATACGTTTATTAAATCTTTTAAAACGTTGCTAGGGCCAGCAACAGGGTACGTCACCAGATGAGCTCCAGGGTACCATATTATTGCATTTTCATTAAAGTTACATAAGTATGCTAAATTTCAGCTCAATCGGATGTCCGGGCGGGGATCGAAACCGGGTTGCTCGCGTACTGTGAAATTTACCCCTTGAGCTACTACGGCTCCATATGTTATATGTTAGGAGTATGAATAATGTAGTAGGTACAACATTTTGTAAAGGGAATAATTTCTAAGTTTCATTTTGTGAAGAAAAACATGCGTGGCTTTAACTAATTATACGGTACGGTCAGGCCATTGGCATAAATAGAACACGAAAAATATCATGTATATCTCGTGTACCCTTGAAATGGGCATGTTAGTGTCCTCAGCCGCACGACAGCGGACTATTAATCGTGGGTAAATTGATTGAACGCATTCGTTCTATTGATGCTTTGAATCTGGTTAGTTTGTGTAACATGGACTGTACATAAATCGTGAAAGGTGTGCGATGTTTGCATTTTGTAATTTTTAATTCGCTCTTTTTTATAGAATTAGGGTGACAAACGATACCGAGAACTGGAAAGAATTTTAGAGAACCGGAGACCCTTTTTACTGGTAACGAGGAATTCCATCTTAGTTCTCAGGGGTCACAATGCATATTCACACAGTCACATATCTACATTTTGATTCTTAATCGAGGATAGATGTAGATGTCTGTGGGCTACAGCAACCACTTACCATCAGGTGGACTGGGGGTGTTCGTTTGTCACCCTTATTCTATAAAAAAACGAACAGACAGTCCACGTAATGGTGATAGGATGCTGTGGCCTATAGACATTGATATCTATCCTCGATTAATAATCAAAATGCAGATGCGTTGTTACCCCTGAGGGCTAAGATGGAATGCTTTATTTGCAGTAAAAAGGGGTCTCCGGTGCTTCACACAAAACAGCGGAATTAAGCTGCTGTTTTACGCTAGTATTCTGTGAGAGCGTGGTTGGTCCCCGGTCGAGCAGACCCATTCGTTCTTCATCTATAATATAGCTGCAGCGTGGCTCTGCCACGTTTGAAGTTTACCGCCTTTAAACATCGTACTAAAAAGACTGTGATTTATTTATAATCGTGATATAAACTGTATAGGCGAAAATAGCCTAATTGCAGGTTGCTATTGCTATTGTAAATTAGAAGGAATCGATTCGAATCTGACTTTTGACTATAGCATTATAGCAACTTAATGCTGCTGTGTTTCGTATGGTAAGTGTAGAGAACCGGAGACTCTTTTTACTGGTAACGGAGGCATTACATTTTTGTCCTCAGTGGTGACAACGCATTCTGCATTTTGATTCTTAATAGAGGATAGATGTAGATGTCAAAGGGCCACAGAATCCACTTACCATCAGGTAAACTGTGTGCTCATTTGACAGCCTTATTCTATAATTCTTTACTTGCTTTTATTGCCATTTAGTGAAGAGAGAGAGAGAGAGAGAGCGTAACTTTAAGCATTTTTTAATTGACATCGATTGTATGAGTAAGGACGTAATATTAGTTCAAACTCATCATTTAAATGTCGGTTAAATAGCGCTTCGTAATTAGCGCCCCTAATTCAATTGCAGCAAGGATTTATTACTATATGAATAGCGAATGTCATGGCAGGACATTAACAAATTGAAGTCCTTTGTGTGTTAAAGTTTGAACAATCTCACGACCCAAAACTAAAGGCCCGGAAGCGCAGACATGTCTGTGCTAATTGAAGTTGGTAAGTCGTGGGAAATGTGTGCTTACGTGTCTCGTCAAGGTGAGGAAATTAAGATCGTGTGTTGTAACTATTTAACAGACAGTTGGAGATGAGTTTTAGACGTAACGCTTAGTTGCTTTCTATTGGAATAGGATATAGTGAGGTGAATGGAATAGGGAATGAAATGGGAGATGGGCAGTCATATTCCTGATTAACAACTGAAAATAATAAAAACTGCGTTTTTTTTCATAGTCTAAAGGTGACAAATGAGCACACAGTCCACCTGATAGTAAGTGGATGCTGTGGCCCATAGACTTCTACATTTATCCTCGATTAACAATCAAAATGCAGATGCGTTGTTACCCTTGAGAACTAATGTGGAATGCTTCGTTTCCAGTTAAAAGGGTCTCCGGTTCTCTACATTCACAATACGAAACACAACAGCATTAAGACAACCCGCTTGCCAAGCGTGGTAACTGTAGCTATATATTCTCCCTTGAGGTAATGTATGGTCGAGGCCTATGTATAAAGGTGAAGTAGGTATTTAAAAAGTTGACATGTGTGCTCTTCTTTTTCTATTTCATCACCCTGTCAAAGTCCACGGCTGAATATGGCTCTCCCGTTGAAAAGGGATCTTCGATTTGTTCTTAATCGTTACGCACGTCTTGCAACTTTGACGACATTGCCCGTCGCCAGTCTGGGTATTTACGGCTGGTGTAAACTAGATGTTTACACCATCTATCGGATTATACGTGGTAGAGCCATGCTGCAGCTATATTATGTATATCATGTAGCACGAATGGGTCGGCTTGACCACGCTCTCATAGAATACCAGCGTAAAATAGCAGCTTAATGCTGCTGTGTTTCATATGGTAAGTGAAGAGAACCGGAGAGCCTTTTTACTGGAAAGAGGCATACCGTCTTAGTACTCAAGGGTGAAATTGCATCTGCATTTATCTTAACGTAGATGTTTATGGACCACGGCATTCACTTACCATTACGTGGAATGTGTGCTCGTTTATCACTCTTATTCTATAAAAAAATCTTCTAGTTCTCCACCGCTTAGTACCTGCTCAAATCAGCTGCAGCGTGGCTCTACCACGTACAAAAGATACCAAGATATCTGCATGTATATCTTGAGTAATGAGAGCGTGTGAAGTCATCAACTCACACAAAAGGCGGTGGCAAAATCTGCTTCATTACGTTCTCAGAGTTAAGTAAACGAGTGTGACTTGCAGTGGGAAGTCTTGATTACTTAATATAATGATAGAAATGTTATAATTTGGAAACTACGCGTACGCTTTAATTTGTATAATAGTTGCATAAATTAGATCAAGCCGGCTTTGCTAAAATTACGTCAAGCAATTATTATTTTTGACACTAATGTGAAGAGTAATTTTGTGAGGAAACTTGTGTAACTCTTCTTTATTTAAAAAATCTAAGTCCCTTAGGAATTTCCTGTGTCGGTCCAAAGTTTATACGTTGACACTTAAAAATTAATTATCCCTTTTAATAGCATTTTTTTTGTGTTGTAGCATTGCCTCTATCATTATCTTAATACATGGCGCATCATTCTACTTAAAGGGGTAACGTCATGCTGCAGCGTATCATGATTGCTGCAAGAGTGACGCGATGAATGAATGAGATCACAATCGCCCAGAATACTAGCGTGAAATAGTAGCATATTGCTGCTGTGTTTCGTGTGGTGAGTGATGAAAACTAGAGATGTATTGGTAAATGGGAAAAATAATGAACATCTTAGTACACAGTAGTTACAACGCACTTGCATTTTGATTCATAATCAAGTATAAGTAGATACCTATTGGCCGTAGCATCCATTTACCACTTGGTTGCGTGTGTGCTCGTTTTCCACCCTTAATTATTTCTATTTTTTATTTGTTTATATAGTTATACGTGAAGAGAAAACTTTGTACCCCTTTTTAAGCATATTGCGCGCACGGAGGAGAGTGAGATTTGATATAGTTAAAGTTCATATGGAGAAGGGGTGCAGAAACCTAAAATTTATATATAATGTGTGTTGCAAATACATTTAATAAAATAAAATGAAACATAGTACATTGTAGTTTTTTCAAATGTTATCTTCTCATTAGTATTATTAGTATTTCAGTTCAAGAACCCGAAATTATCAGCAGATCATACAAACACCTGTTCCGTGCGGGAATGTCTATAAAACCATTGCTGTGCTGTAAATAAGCGGTGTAGGTACTTACGTTGGCTGGTCGCGTAGCTGGTCGCACGGCGGCTGGCATAGCGCGGGCCACGTCGGGGGAGGCTGAGCGCTCTCGTTCGCGCATCTCGCCCGCCAGTGCTGCCCGTGCAGCCCTCGCCGCAGCCTCCAGGCACCCGCTTGACTTGCTCCTGTTCAATCACATGTTAATGTTCGGTAGAACTCTATGTTCACATAGTAACGCTGGGGCTACATGTTTTCAAATTTGAATAACTTTACGTAGAAGGATTTCAATTCGGAGAAAAATTCCCATAAAACGAATATTTCAATTTCGCCTGCTCACACATCCTCATAACTGATTTATGTGAACTATAAAAAGTTAATTATAGTGCCGCTCGGGTGCGTGCAAGGAGTGCATATTTATAGTGAGTGTGTGTAATGTCTGAGTGGAGTGATGCGAGAGAGTGAGTGTGTGAACTGTACGTACCTGATGGGCCGCTCGAGAGCGGGCATGGAGTGCGTAGTTATAGTGAGAGTGTGTGATGTGAGTGAGTGTGTGAACAGTACGTACCTGATGGACCGGTCAAGAGCGGGCATGGATTGCGTAGTTATAATGAGTGTGGGTGATGTTGTATGTGTGTGTGTGAGTGTGAGGAGTGATGTGAGTGAGTGAGTGTGTGAGCTGTACGTACCTGACGGGCCGGTCGAGCGCGGGCATGGAGTGCGGCTGCGCGGCGGGGGGCAGGTACATGACGTGGCCCCCCCACGACACGTACGAGCTGCCAGCTCGCCACCCACTTGCAGCCTCCTATAAGCACGCATCTCACGTAAATCTTTTATTTTAATTAAATTAAATGTTTGGTTTTTATTACGTATAGGATAGGATATTTATATTGGATAGGATATTTTAAAAATAAAATCAATGACCATTTATTTTATAAATTTTTCGTTTTAAAAGAAATCTACAAGCTTTTCAATAATAATAGAGCCTAGATCCCTCCTTGCGTTGCTGTCTAGCTGTTAGTAAAGTTTCATCACAATAGGTTCAGCCGTTCCGAAGAGTCCCAACCGGCCGTCCGTCCCAGATAGACAGACAGACAGTCAAAAATATTAAAAATGTTTATTTATGTCTCAATAGAATTCAAATTACCCCCTGAGCTTAATAGAAGCCAGTTATTTCAATATTAAAGACAGACCGAAACAAATGATAAAACGACCTACAAATAATTTTTCTGGGTCTGGATGTTAATCCTTGTGCAATTTATGCGAGTATGTTAACTTCCTCCACGATACAGGAGAAAAACCTAGTGTGTTTAACGTTTTATTTAATTAATTAAAAATAACACCAAATGTCAGAAACATTAATATAGTAAGTTCGTACAAACGCACTACTTAATCCATAACATATTGAAATATCTTTCAAAACACCTATAAAAAAAATAAGAAGAGGCCTGTGCCCAGCAGAGACGTAATAGTACAGTACAAGATCATTATTAGAGACCAGCAGTGAGACGTAACGTAACATTTTACTTGTATGCTCACACAATAAACAGACCCACAATAAATTATAAACGGAGCGCTGCGTACATTTCAGATGAAGCGAACACCATGCTCAACTTCTTAACACGCACTCACGTATATACGAGTATCTTCCTTACATTAACAGCCACAGTCACTGATGGACGTACACATATGCACCTAAACCAAGGCATTGGATGCAAATGATTTTACATGTGCGTGTTCTCACAATAAGTTCAGAAAGGTTTTGGCTCATTTCGATGTAACTTGAAATGTACGCAGCGCTCCGTATATTTTTATTAGTTGCTCTGGGCTTCTTTGTATGCAAAAACGATAGATACCTTTTCCGTAGGATCTCGCTGTTCTTTAATATCATCGTCGAGAGATCCTTTCGACCTCGGTTGTTGGAAGAGCAGTGGATTGCTCAACGAGTTAGGTGCGGATTTCGTTAAGAACCAGTTCTGTTCAGGCTCCTCGGGCATTGGCTCGTGTTCCAGATCGAATCTTCTGGAACCCAAAGCAGCGCCCAACGCCCCAGACACCGACTTCCTCAGCTTCTGCAGACTGTTGAAACCTTGCTGCAGTTGCTTGCCCTGAAAGCAGTCATAAAAACACGACATGCCTTTACACTACGCAAAGTTGAGATAGTTCTTGGTACTTGCTAGCTGATGAGGAATAATGATAAAATTATATTTTTTGGTTGCATCATCAGTGATAAATACCCTCATAGTTTTTTTTTGCATTGTAAGATTATAGAAAAGCGGAATGATAAAAAGTTTAACGCTAGAAATAATAAAACTATTGAAAATTATTTTAGAAAAAAACCACAAATGCAGCAGGAAATTGAATCTCAAGAAATGAATAAAAAATCTAGTTAAAACCTTTTTGTGTAGTCATAAAGTTATAGTTATGAAATCTGTAAATACATAAAAAGTAACGAAAAATAATACAACTTAATTTTTAATTTTTACTTAACAAATGAAATTTCAATAATTTAACACCTAAACATACAAAAAGTAAGTTTTACTTCATTGTCAAGAGAAATGACTGTACATATTTCTAGTTGTTTAATACAAAATATTACAAGAGACAAGCAGTACCAGTTCATTATTACAGACTAAAAGCACAAATTCATTATTAGGGACAAGCAGTACAAGTTCATTATTAGAGACACGCAGTACAAGATCATTATTAGAGACAAGCAGTATAAGATCATTATTAGAGACAAGCAGTACAAGATCATTATTAGAGACAAGCAGTACAAGTTCGTTATTAGAGAGAAGCAGTACAAGTTCAATATTAACGACAAGCAGTACTAGTTAATTATTAGAGACGAACAGCACAAGTTAATTATTAGAGACAAGCAGTACAAGTTAATTGTTAGAGACGAACAGTACAAGTTAGTTATTAGAGATGAACAGTACAAGTTAATTATTAGAGACGAACAGTACAAGTTAATTATTAGAGACGAACAGTACAAGTTAATTATTAGAGAAGAACAGTACAAGTTCATTATCAGAGACAAGCAATACAAGTTCATTACTATGCGTGCAATTTTACCCTTTACTCCTCCTCAGCGCGCGCGGGAGGTTAGGCGGGATTAGTTTGTTAGTCACAATTATTCTTAGTTAGGTAAACCCTTTGATATCACTCTATTCATATTATTTTAGTTTTTTTAATTAACGTATCTGAGATGGTTTAGCACTTTGTTAAAATTTAAAAAAAATCAATGTCATACATATTTTATTTATTTCTTAAAATCTTAGGGGCAGGCTCTTTGAAGATTAGTGAGTAGTTAGTTGATTAGTTACTAAGGTATTAGAATGATATTGGTATATTTGGTAATTTACACATTATTTGAAATTTATTGATTAACACTAAAAAAAGACTAGCAGATTACCATATTCTTTTAATGCTAAGTGCGTGGAAGATTAGGATTCAATAAAGCCATCACAGTGGTATACCGTCATCTATTGAGATGACGGAACTACTTTACTGGAACATTGTTCCAAGTTGCTTCTTACGACACCCACGTTAGGAAATGGGGAGATAGATTCGTTTACGCTAGATCGGTGACGGGCAGTAGCGTCACAGCTGCTAAAGGTCTGGACTGCGATTGCCTGTCAAGCGTGACGATTAAGGCAAATCTACCCTAAGATGGGAAAGGTCCATGTTCAGCAATCAACTTTTACGGGTGAAGATAACTATAATAATAGTCTATAATAATAGGTGCCTAAACTAGGATAAACCTGATCATTACATTCGAGAAGAAAATGAAGACATCGCTGTGGATCAAAGTCGAATACCTTGCTCGCTTCTCCGAGGTACCACAGCTTGACGTGAATATATTTTTAATATTTATGACATCTGCATCTGCATTTTGATTCTCAATAGAGGACAGATTTAGGCATCTATGGGCCACAGCATATTTTACCATCAGGCGGACGGTGCGCTCATTTTTCACTTAACTAGTATAAAAAGGCGGTTTGTTATTTGTTTTATATAACTTTTGTTTTACATTATTTATATATATTATATGTATTATATATAATTATATTATTTATTTAGAGAAGTATTTGTAAAAAGTTAGTCGGTCAGTCAAATTTGTAGGTTTGATAATAATAACGCATATTATGTTTATTTATAAATTGATAGTTTTTTTTATTAATAATGTATGTATAATAATGTATATATGTAATTTGACGAAGATTTAGAATAATTTTATGATAGTTATAATTATGTACCAATTGACTTATTAGACTTATATGTTATTTGAATAGACATAATTGTTAATCTACTGTATTGTGTTGTGAATGACATACTCGTATTTGTATAAATTGATAAAAATAATGTAATTAATGATATTGAATCTGTGCTATTAAATAATTTGTCATTACATTCTATATTACCCATATTTGCAAAATATAGAAACTTATTTGTTTATTCAGAATATTAAGTGTTATTTTATACTGTTTATTTATAGTCGATAGTGTTAAATGGCATCTCAGATCGCTAAAGGCCGTAACATCCCGCGCACTTTCACTATCCGTTTGCCAACCTTTTCCTGGTGTTCCCTGGGCAGCGAGAGGCTGAAGGGCTGAGCGCCAGGGCTATAGGTAGCGACGCCGAGCCCGGCGGGCAGCGGCGCCCCCCCCGCACCTCCCGCACCGTCCGAGCTGCTGTCGCCCAGGTCTTGCTGCGGAGTCCACGTCGCACCAACGGCGTCTCCTATCTGAATTACATCAGTTACGTTAGGATTGAATAGAATAGAATAGAATAGAATAATTTTTATTCAATGTAGATTACATATAATTCATAATTAAACTCATTTTTAACTTTACCACTGGTTCGGAAAAAAACCTCTGCCAGAAAAAAAACCAGCAGGATTTAAAAAGTAAATTATACAATATGAAAGGTTGTACAAACTACGAGGGTGATCCAAAAGTAATGATAATCGGTTACTTCAGGTCCGCATAAAAATCCAAAAAATATTTTTGCTTGCTTATATACTCACTACGTCAGCCTAAAAATCATATAAATAGATCACGATTTCCGGAGATACATTCATTTGAATACGAACTGTCAAAGAGATAACATCAACATGGAGAAAAACGAAATTAGAGCTGTCATCAAGTACCTCTGTTTGAAAAAATGTCTTCAAAAGACATACACAGTGACTTAGTGGAAACATTGGGGACTCTGCTCCTCCATATTCTACAGTTGCATGCTGGGCCAAGGAGTTTAAACTGGGCAGAACATCCACTGAAGATGAACATCGCGAAGGACGCCCATCCACGTCCTCACTGAAGACAACGTGAAAAAGTCGAAGATTTTGTGTTGGCAGATCGAAGAGTGACCATCAGGCATGTAGCTGAGGTCACAGGGATCTCATATGGCAGCGTTCAAAGAATCCTTGCGAACGAGTTGCATATGAAAAGGTCTCTGCGCGTTGGGTACCCAGAATGTTAACCGACGAGCAAAAGAAAATCGAGTTGACATTTCGAGGATCAATCTCGAAAGTTCCAAGCAGATCAAGAAAATTTTTGTTCCGTTTTGTGACTATGGACGAGACCTGGATCCACCATTTTGATCCTGAAACGAAACAACAATCGATGACTTGGAAGCGAGCTTCCTCACCGACGCCAAAGAAATTCAAAGTTTCAAGTTCGGCGGGAAAGGTTATGGCATCTGTTTTTTGGGACGCTCAAGGCATAATTATGGTGGAATATTTGGAAAAGGGAGCCACTATTACGGGCTCTTACTACGCAGACCAAATAAAAAGATTACGGGAGGCCATTAAGGAAAAAAGACGCGGCAAACCGCGAGCTGGTGTGCTGTTTCACCAAGACAACGCACCGGCCCACAAAGCCGCAGTTGCGATGGCTGCCATTCAAGAAACGGGATTCGAACTGCTCGAACACCCTCCCTATTCGCCAGATCTAGCTCCTAGTGATTTCTACCTCTTTCCTCGGCTCAAGGAACGCCTCCGAGGCAAGAAATTCGAAGACGATAGCAAGTAATGGCCGCTGTTGAAGCGTTTTGGGAGGGTCAAGACAAAGAATTTTATTCAAAGGAATCCTGGGTTTAGAAAAAGATGGACTAAATGTATTGATTTGTTAGAGACTATGTAGAAAAATAAATTATTATTTTAACTTTAATTACCGTGTTTTATTTTCATTATCATTACTTTTGGATCACCCTCGTATTTACAAAATTTATTTTAGACACAGCTTGGAAGCGATCAACTCATTCTCAGGGTTATTATCAACTATGTATTATAATAACTCTCTTTATACAGTTTTTGTTTAATAAAATATTAAAACTTGGTGGTAGAGACCTTATTTATATTTTCTGGGACTTTGTTGTAATAGCGTGTTTACATTGCCCCAAGAATGAATTACTGACTCTGTGGAGTCGAGAAACTGGTATCACCACTGGCTTGTATTTGTTTCTAGTATTTACAGTGTATATCACTTTTTACTAAAACTACTTTTGTTTTTGTGAACATACATTAAATTTTCGTAAATATACAGAGATTTTTTAAATTCTCTCAGAGACTCGGTATAAGCATAGATTAAATAATGTTTCTACGTAAGTTTAATGGTTGTAGATAGCTCTTGTGGCCCTATTTTGCAAAACTAAATTAGTTTCTAAATTAGCCGCGTTTTCCCATAGCAAAATTCCATGAGACATTATGCTATGGAAATAACCGAAATAAACTAATCTGGCTGTCTCGACACTAGTGAGACCTCTAATCTTTTTTACACCATAAGCTGAAGATCTTAGTCTGTTTGCTAGTTTAGATATAGGAGGCCCCATCGGAGCTTTGCATCGAGAGTGATGTTAAGAAAAATAGTGGATTACAAGAGCTCTTGGAGAACTATAAGGATTTAAATACAAAAATAAATGTTTAATGATGATTTGAATACAATGTAAATTATAAAATTAAAAAGATTAATGAATTGTACTTTTCCTCCAAGTAACAACTTAATTTACATACGCTTTAGCCTGCTTAATAGACAAAACTCTGATGCAAATTTACCTATCACCAACTTAACCTAACCCCAATTTCACGGTCTGGTGATGATAAACTGCATTACTATTGTGAAGTGTTCTAACTCATCAACCATCACTTATCAGCCGCTGGCAGGTTGATTAGTAATAGTTTATGTTCACGTTGCTCAGTGTGGTGAGTATAGGATATAGGTATTTCCTTGAAGAAATGCTGATGCATTCTTAAAAACTTGTCCTGCAGCAGACTCAGAAAGGCCGACGACGATGATTCTGTAAATATTTTTTTTCCTCATGACTTTATCCCAGCCTTAAAATTACAGTGCCAGTAAAGAAGTTAATTTTATATAATTTTACCACAAGGTGTCATGTTAAAGTGCATTTCATTCAATTTGCATAGAAATGATTTCTTAAAGGAAAGACAAAGCAATTAGTAAAGGCTACGGATAACGTTATCATTTTGAAACTGATGAAAATGTAAATGTTTCAATTCTAAATTATCTGAAATCAAATAAACTGCCGAGTCCGTAGTAAATCAACACTTAAATTTAGAATTAACAGTTTCAATAGTGCCGGCGGGGATCGAAAATGTGCTGCGCGCGAACTGTGCTGTCCTTGTTGTTTCTGGTTGTCCCAGATCTACCGCGGCTCTTTTTTACCCATCATAATAAAATCTGCATACCAGAGGAATAAAATATTTCGAGAATGTGTGAAGAATTCACAAATTCTGCCATCACGATTACGTGTTGGCAGAATTCACAAAAACGGCGGATTAAAAAAACTATATTTGCAATTCCTCACATGATGCCTGGACGGAGAATCAATCCTGTGGTCACTATGAGCATGATCGCCGGATATCCCAGAGTCGCCTGACTTGTCTGCTGATGGATCGGAGCGCGGAGATGACTCCGCCGATATGTCACCTGACATCTTTGTTTCCACTGCTAGCGGCTGGGTTTCTGTTTATTAAAAAAATAAAAAATTACAAGTATTTAATATAAGTCAATGCAGAGAGATTAGTATCAATACTAAAAGTTTTTCAATAACATGAGGCAGTACTAACAATTTAATTAAACGTTACCAAAGAAATTTAGTGTTGGTTGGACTGCAGTATGCACATAAATGTGGGCCACACAATATACTTCTCTATTCTAACTACATAATAAGTACGAGTGTGATTGTATTTAAATATGCTTCCCTGATTTTAATCAAAAATATTCAAAGCGCTTGGAATTGGTAAGAGTATGCAAATGGAATAGTCAGTATTCTCAATTGTCATTTATTTTCTTTGGCGATAGTTTTTGATATTTTATAATTGTCGTTTTAGTAGAAGGGAAGTAAAAAAAATATCTTTGATAATGTTTAATACTTACCAGACGCAAGATGCGCATCTAAACTGGCAAGCTGCCGCCATGCAGCTGATGGTGAGAAATGAGATATTGACGTTTGTTTCTTAGGCAACGTAGGCCTTAGCCTTAGCGCAATACCCAGCGATCCATCAGAACCTTCGCCTTCAGATCCTTCCGATGAAAGTGCAGACTCTGATGATACTAGAAGCAGAAGGTATTGAAGAATTACATTTATATTTATATGATGCGCTAAGTGAGGAATTTTGTTAATAATAATCAAAATTAATTTATATGCTTGAAGATCTAAAATAGAAGTAAGATGTTGAGAGAAATTGCAATACGCAAAAAATGGCTGTCATACATTTTATTTTCGACATTTAAAATAAATACTTACTATTTCTTATTTTACAATCTTCTTTAAACTTCTCGTTGAACTTCTCTAGCTCTGCGTCATCATCATGGTAACTGAGCAACTTCTGTTCTATCAAATGGAAGTTATTTAGTTCTTCGATTATTGGACTGCCTAATCCTGGGAAGTCTTTGAGATGGTCCTTGGGTTCTATTTGTTTGCTCTCAATCATTCCAAAATAGAACTGTTTTGACGGTGCTGTTTTTTGCCTGAAATATGTTTCATTTATAAATACGAGTATATTATTTAATTATTTTTCGTAAAAAAGCAAGATGAAATAAAACTGTATTGTGTAAAAATCTTGTGAATAAACGTATTCACCATCATCATTATAGGCTGTCAAAGTCCACTGTTGAACATAGGCCTCTCCCATAGATCGCCTCCTTAGGCCCACCCAAATTGGCATTTATTTTTTATTTGGAATATTTGCCAAAGTAGCCACGCTTTGCAGGCGGGTTGGAAACCGCAGTTTTTTAATTATTTTAAGTTATAATCAGCAAGATGCTGCTATTTAAGTAATGCTATTGAAATATAATATACATTAAAAATAGCAAACTATTTACGTTTGTTGTGAGGTATCAGTTGTAAATTCCCTTTTCCTAGTCGGAGAATGTTCTGGTGTAGATTCCTTCCCAGAAGCTTGACCTCTATCTGGCATTGGTCGATTATTTTCCTTAGTATTAAATTTGAAGTTGTTTGTGTCGTTGTTTTTAGCAGTTTTGCTTTGTGTTATCGGCAAATTGGACTTAACTTCATGCGTCCTAGATAAGGGCCTTCGAACATTTGTAATTTTTGAGTCTTGTTTTGTGTGCACAATGTCTATTTTAAGACTAGATTCTTTGACTTTTGTCTGGACTGGAGTTTTCGTTGGGTTTGGTTTTTCTACGCTGAATTTATTAAGTTGACTAGTTTTGTTTTCACTTATATTAAGTTTATGCCCTAATTCATTTCTTATTCTACTTGTAGCCTTTTTGAGCTCCGCTTGAAATTCATCTTTTTCTTCATTTCTCGGCAATAATGAAGGAAGAGATTTTCTCAGTGGTTTGTTAATCTCAGCAAGTGGACTGAGTTTCTTTTGTTCTCCTAAGGTCTTTAACCCTTTTTCGAATATGTTTTTAGATGAACCGTTTTCTCGATTCCTTTCGAGCAAAGAATTATCAAACGTTTTTTCTCTCCTTAATGTTGAATGATCGCTGTCATCCTTTTTAAATCTTTCAGAGTATCTGAAGTTTCTGTCTAGAAGAGGTGTTTTCCATGCTTCGCTTTGTTCATTACTCTTCGACGTTTTTGCTTTACATCCACTGACTACATCTGTTCTCGTTTTCTTCGAATCGTTTCTACTTTGTAATAATCGTTCTTCCCTTTTTAATGATACTGAACTTTGTACCATGTCCCTGTTGTCGGGGTATTTCAAATGCTGATCCTTATCTTTACATGGAGATTTGTATCTTCTTTCGAATGACTGATCATTAATATCTAGCGACTTAAAATCAGTGTAGCTGTTTCTAATAGTAGGAATTTTCGAGTCTGGATGTCCATTTATTTTTTTAGTTTCATTACGTGTTTTAAATAGCCTGAGTTTTCTTTGGGGTTCTGGTCTCGCATTCCCGACGCTGGAATCTGGCGACGAACCCCCTCGACGCTGAAAATATAAGGTATACGTTAAAATATAAGTTTAAAAAACTAAGGAAAAATATTAATAACCTTGATTATAATGATAATATACTTACATCGTTGCTAGGCGGTGGGGGTGCACGATATTTTTTACGAAAGTGCTTGTTATTGTTTCTTTGAATTTGTTGTTCCTCTTCTATTCTCAAATCAGGTTCAGAATCGAACCTTTTGCCTATACTACCATCTGAAATTTCAACATCTGATCAAAAACAATATTCTTAATATGTAACATAAAATAATAATTAAGTTATTCTTCAATGGACAGAAATTCTAGCTACGTTAGCATTAATGCGCAACCAGAATACGTTGCATTTAAAAAAAATCATCGTATCACTTTCAGACACAACATGGAAAGCGTGTTTGCATTTGTAACGATTAATTGAATACGTTGAATTTGTTTTTATTCTCTTTTCATTCTCTTTTTTTAAAACCAGCCAAGTGCGAGTTGCACTCGCGCATGAAGGGTTCCGTACCATCGTACAAGACTTAATACTATGTAGGTAAAAACACGTTTCTAGTAGGGGGTAAAAACACGTTTCTAGTAGGGGAGCCTCCCTTTAATTTTTAATTTATTTTTATTTTTATTATTTGTTGTTATAGCGGCAACAGTAATTTCAACTGTCATGAGATACAGCATGCTGACAGACAGACGTACGGACGGACGGACAGCGGAGGCTTAGTAATAGGGTCCCGTTGGTTACCCTTTGGGTACGGAACCCTAAAAACGTTACCTCTTCTCTAGGATTTTCTTCTGTATCGTCGCGGTAGTTTACATACATTAATTTCACTAGGACAAACATCTAGACCCGGAACAATTATTTGTAGGCCATACAAAGTCTTGTTCCGTGCGGGATTCAAGCCCGCGGTTCTCATCGCTGCAACTCATTACTAAGCCACTGCGCCACGGAGCCGTTTTTATATACCTGATTAAGCAAGTAATAAAGTGACACAAACGATTTATGATGATAATTCTCCGTATTCGTCGAATAAAATAAAATAAAATACTCATCCTATCCTACTAATATCCTACTAATATTATAAATGTGAAAGTTTGTGAGGATGTAGGGATGTTTGTTACTCTTTCACGCATAAACTACTGAATTTTATGAAATTTTAATCAAACTTTACAATAATATAGCTTATACATCAAAATAACACATAAGTTGTAATTCATAAAAATATTGTGTAAATTGGCCAAAATATAATGATAAATGTTATGTAAGTCTGAAAAAAATCTGTCATCTGCGAGCTATTTTGGTGTGAACACGCATCACGCAAAAACCTGTGAACCGATTTGGATGGGACTTTCACTAGCAGATAGCTGATGTTATAAGGAGTAACTTAGGCTACTTTCATTTTAGGGTTCCGCGCAAAAAAATTCCACGCGGGTGAAGTCGCGGGGATCAGCTAGTCGTAAATAAAAGAGTCTACGCTAAAATTGAGAAGGTCACGTCAATTTCTTACAACATTAAAACTATAATGCGGACGTAGGCAGTGCAGTTTGATGGACTGGATAAAATAATTATATTAATAAACGAAGTTAATAGATAAGTAACTTTTCTATATTCTCACAGAATTTTTCAATTATTGATGTTTCAAGCGTATTCCTAACGGAGTTATCAATACTATACTACAACTGCTGAACAAAGGCCTCCTCCATAGATTGCCTTATAGGGGGGATACTTGCCATAGTTGCTACGCTTGGTTATTAGGAAGTTGTTATTAGGAAGACGCTGCTGCCCATCTCCTGTTTCTTTACCTCCGTCGCATTCTACGACACCCACGGGACGATATGGTGTAGTGAATATTCTTACACCGCCACTTCACGGTCAATATTCTATTACAGCGTTATTAATGTCTCAGTAAGGCTATATCAAGGCATTGCAATAAATAAGAATTAATTTTGAAATTTTCATTCGAATATAAACTTACTTTCGTTTTGTCTTATGTCGAGATTGGTATGAGACCGATGCAAGGGATCCCGTTCTCTTAACCGCAGATCCCCGGATTCCCCTGACATGCCAGCAGAGCGCGATCTAAACACGTTTGAGTGCTGAAAGCATACATTTTTAAATTAATCCTAAAGTTAAAAAAAAGAATATTAACAGATTGCTACCGAGATGTTAAAACTGAGAGATTCGAAACATAATAGACGTAAAACTAGCTACGGTGTCGATGTGATGCATGATGATGACGAAATTATGCACTCTAATGCAAAAAAAGGTTATTATGTTTCTCGGAAATACATCAGGAGGTTAATTGTTAAAAATAATAACAGTATGAGAGCGGATGCTCAACTTGCTCGCCTGCTTACGCAAATTATCATTATCAGCTATAAAACAGCGTTTTGCACTATACATTCACTATAGAACAATTATAGTTCGACCATACCGTAATATGTCCCAGTCACAATCACACAGTAGTGTAACATGGGGGATGTAATTACATGATAACAAAGTATGCAAACCAATGGTGACACTACCCATTTCATTGTAACACAGAGCAGCCTCAGCAATACGATCTCCCTACCTTCACTTGCCTGCACTAGAAGAATTACTAACGGACAGAACCACGATACTGTCATTAGCACTAGTAGAATGATTTAGGCGGAATCTTTCGCGCACGGCGCCTACAGTGAAGTTTATACTGCACAAACGAGTGGGGGTTTCTTGATATACCACGCCAGCATCGATATGACACTGCGCTAGATTGATGCAACTTCTCGCTCACTCGATCCATCCGGTATTTTATAGATGCGCCGACATATTTAACAAGCTGTAAAACCTATTCCACCCCCTCAGAGGTTGAACTTTTCAAAATCCTTTCTCAGTGGATGTCTACGTCAAGAAAGGAGTACATATGTCGAATTTCAAGTCAATCGGGCGTAGTGTTGGAGATCTCGTGATGAGTAAGTGAATCTGAGAGATATTTTTCTTATATATATGTCGTAAGTTTAGGGTAAAATCAGGATTTTGATCAAAAACCTAGGCTTATTATTACTTAATCTTATCATTTACCTGAAATACCTGGTACACAACATAAAGTAGTAATTTTGTCTTCTTCCGGTTCTTGATTAAAAGCCTAGGTTTTTGATCAAAAATCACATTTTATCATAAACCTGTGACTTATACATATAGATTAGATGATTATTTAAAAGATAAGAATGCTTGGACTTAATGAACTTTATTAAATTTTCTTGATTTGTTTTATATATATTTTAGGAGTTAAGTGTTAAGTAGGTCAACTGTTAGGAGAAAAAGAGTCCACTTGTAAGTTTCTTGTCGCCTCTTCTCACATACTCACCGCACTAGGGACTTGTTTAAGCAATGCGATGGCGTAACTATTGTTACTTTCAAAAGTAAAATATATTTGGAATTTGACTTAGACTTGATAAGGTGAGATGGATAGCACGTGCTTGACATACTGGCATACCTTCCGACCTTGACATACGAGAAGCTCACTTCCAGCACAATTTTGATTATTATTAATAAAATCGGGCATTACTCTAAGAAAATTTATTATTATTTGCTATTATTATAAACTGGGCCAGATTAGGAGTACCCTTAACCGACGAGCGTGTATGCGTAGATATATGGATGTAAAGGAGGCGAGAGAGGTGTGCCAGGATCGTGCCAAGTGGAAGTCCGTAGTCTCTGCCTACCTCTGGGTGACAGGCGTGAGTGTTTATGTTTATGTTTATGTTTTATTATAAACTTTACGAATGGAGTTTTTTCTTTATCGTGGAGGCATTTTACATACATTATAAGTTGTTTGTATAGCCTTCATATAACAATTATTATAAGCAGGCCATACAAACATCTTGTTCCTGGGTCCTGCAGTTCAATTAATTTCAATTGTTTTTATTCATTTTTCCCCTTTCACCTTTATCTGCTTGTCGATAGTATGAGTTCAAATTACTAATAGATATGTTTTATCTTTGAGGCAAATAGTATAAATAACTACAAACCCCAAGTCCATGTGTTGACCTGGAGCTCTCTTGATGAATGGGCCCAGGCCTCCGTCCGCTAATGGTTCCGCCAGACTGAAGAATCGCGCCATTGTCTGTACTCCGCAAGCACGGCGACTCCGGCAGTGATGGCAGCACCTGAAAAATAAATTACAGGTTTAATTCAAAAGTTATTGTGTTTAAAATTATATTATAAAGTGTTAAAGTATAGTGTCGATGTTTTAAAATTTATTTATAAGTCGATTTAAAAAAGTAATTGTAAGATGTGGATTATTTCTTTGATTTATTGAGATAATTGTTTAAAGAAATTAATATAAGCTTTTTTTTTATAGAATAAGGGTGACCAACGAGCACACAGTCCACCTGATGGTAAGTGGTTGCTGTTCCCCATAGACATCTACATCTATCTTCGTTAGCGAATTTAAATGCAGATGCGTTGTCAGCCGTGAGGACTAAGATAGAATGCCTCTTTTCCAGTAAAAAGGGTGTCCGGTTCTCTACACTCACCATACAAAACACAGTAGCATTAAGCTGCTATTTTACGCTGGTATTCTGTGAGAGCGTGGTCCTTCCCCGGTCGAGCCGACACATTCCTGCTACAACTATACTATTAATATAGCTGCAACATGGCTCTACCACGTAAATAGCTTCACAATATATCTGTTAGAACATTATTTATGTATAAAATGTTTAAATCATCACTAGAAATAAACATAAATTAGTGGTTCCTTCCTTAAGACTGAAGAGAGTAAGTAACTCCTTTGCAAGACAATGTGTACGCTTCTTCAATAAGATACCCAAAGGGTAAGAAAACTTACCTTTAAATATATTTAAAAAATATCACAATTGTCGGGTCAATTATAAAGAAAGTATTACACAGTCAAAGACTACCTCGTGGATAATGATGCTTGGTCTTAATGTCTATCAGTTTAACACATATACAGTCTTGATTTGATTCGACTATATGTTTTTTTTATGTATGTAACGCGATATTTCGTCGATTAAGAACCGGTTTTGATGATTATTTTTTTATATAGGTTATACTTCAGGGATGATCTCATATAAAATTAGAAAAAAAAATCTACGAGTGGAAAAATAGGGGACGAAGTTTTTAATGTATAACTATTTAGACGACGTTGAGATATGTTATATTCCTTAGTCTACTCAAAAGGGTAAAAAATGTTATTTTAGCCTTTGTCTCTGTCTCTTGGACTCTTTTTTTACTTCTTTGAAGTTTGCTTTTTACTTTTTACAACTTCTTTTTACCAGCTATTTTGTATAACCAACATAGCGGACCCTGACAGCATGCATATAAACATATACACCTCATAATTAATTATAATAATGCCTTCCAGACCGAATTTCGGTCACGGCGGCCAGCCTAAACGGAGACAGGCAGGACAGGATTACAGTGCTACTGCTACTGAGAATTTCTTGACAGAAAAACCCAATAACTTATTTTGGCCTGGCCTGAATTTGAACCAGGCCCTCAGCGCTGCAACTCATTGCTAAGCCACTGCGCCACGGAGCCGTCAGACACTGCATTCTTAATCGAAGATTAAGAATTAAAATGCAGATGCATTGTCACCATGAGGACTAATAATGTCCTCAAGATCGAATTTCGGCGACGGCGGTCTGTCTTAACGGTGGACAGGATTATAGTGCTCGAGTATACATGCAAGCAAAGTTGCACTCTCTATTCTCTCACTCTCATAGTCCGATGAAACAGCAATGTGACACGACCGCCACTGCGCATATAAATAATGTGCTCTGTGCACTGTGCTAACCGCCAAATCGTCAATAATTTTTTTTATATAATAAGGGTGACAAACTAGCACACAGTCCACCTGATGGTAAGTGGATGCTGTCGTCCATAAACATGTACATCTATCCTCAATAAAGATTCAAAATGCAGATGCGTTGTCACCCCTAAGGACTTAGATGGAATGCCTCGTTTCGAGTAAAAGGGATCTCCGGTTCTCTACTCTCACCATACGAAAGCAGCATTAAGCTGCTATTTTACGCTGTTATTTTGTGAGAGCGTAGTACCTAACCCGGTCCAGCAGTCCTATTCGCGCTACAACCATAATATAGCTGCAGCAGGACAGGATTATAGTGCATAAGTGTACGTAGAAGCACAATTGCGCTTTCTATTACTCATTGTCCGATGGGACGGCAATATGTGGTGCCACCGATGTTTCCGTGAGTTAATTAATCAAAGAGAGCCGTCACAAGCTCAGAAGTAATATCTTCATACCTTCGGTGCGTGTCGGAGTGGTTCGTGAGTCAACGTGTTGGAGCGGCGGGCCCGGTGCGGGACCGCGCCGGCCGGGTGGCTGCCCGCTTGGCCCATGCCGCACGGTTACACCAGCTGCTTCATCTGTAACAATGTTTTATCTTAATTTTAAAAATACTTCCTAAACATACACGATTATTAAATGTTTTATGTAGTTAATGAAAGCAAGAAAGAAATAACACATTTATTTATGTCGATTATATATTATATTAAGAAACAAAATCACGAAATAAAAAAAATAAAAAAATGGATTGCATTCCATTTAGTGAAGGGCCGCCCCACACTTTGCCTACCGGTACGAGGCTGCTACTCAAAAAGCTTCCCCCCACCCCCATCGGTTATATCGGTTCTTTGAGCTATATGGCCGTCCCATTGCCACTTCAGCATACTAATCCGTTGGGCTATGTCGGTCACTCTGGTTCTACTGCGGATATCCTCATTTCTAAGTTTATCACGCAGAGAAACCCCGAGCATAGACCTCTCCATAGCTCACTGAGCGACCTTGAGCTTCCACATACGGCCAACAGTGAAGGACCACGTGTCAGATCCTCCAGATCATAAGTCATCACTCGCAACATGCACTGGTAGTACAATCTTGTTTTCAAGTTTGAGGTATACCTGACGAGAAGATATGTCGTAATCTCCCGAACACTGCCCAGCCAAATTGAATCTGTCGATTGACCTCTCGGTCGAAGTACGAGTTATCTAGTCGGATTATTTGTCCCAGGTAAACCTACTCGTCATCAACTTCGAGATTAGTGCTCCCAACAACTACCGGCATAGGTGTGACATGGACGTTACTCATGTGATATTTGTTTTGTCCATGTTCATCTGAAGATGTATCCATTGGGAGGCACTATTGAGATGACTGAGCATAGTGCTTAAGTCCTCCAGCGATTCTGAATCGGTCCAGTGCTTCAAGAGAGCGTTGTCGCCTTTCTTGAAGAACAAGACCACTGCACTTCTGCTCCATGCCACCTGAGTAGTGCTACCATGGAGGAAGGAATTAAAGAGCTTCTGAAGGACTTCGAGTACTGTTTTCGACCCGCTTTCAGAAGCTCTGCTGTAATTCCATCCTCGCCCGGGGCCTCGCCGTTTTTAAGGTGCTGAAGAGCCATTGTCCGGGATGTCATCGAAATATTATTAATACGCAATATAAAATAAAACATAGGTACTTTATTATTATATAATATTCAGTTAGAAAACCAATGATTGTAGAAAAAAAACTAATTTTATGGGTTTTATCGCTTTTATTTAAACTTATATTTAACTAGCGATCCGCCCTGGCTTCGCACGGGTGATTTCTGGATCTCGACAACAGCGCCGACCCATTCGTGCTATAACCATAAAATAGCTGCAGAATGGCTCTACCACGTACACGAAGTCTGAGAAGTCTTATTCTAGTAACAGATCAGTAAACATCGGTAAATGTTTGCGACGCACTGCAAAAGTGCGACAGCCCCATCAAAACCCAGAGCGCGTGGCTATATTTCATTCGCAGGGTTCTAAAATATATTAAGGTAAGTTTCGATTAAACCGGCAGTTAAGAATTTTAAATGTCGCGTGGGCGCCTGTTTCAAATTTCTTACAATCTAAAAACTTTGATTTATAGTCTAAGTCTCTAATATTTAATCCGCTCTCATAGCTTAAATATTAGAGACTTAAGCCCGTGATATCTAAACGCTTCCTAGTGTAGGAAAGGTCATTAAAATATTAAAGCCTGTGGAATGTTGAGAAAATCTGACAACTATATAAATGTATATCTAGCATGATCCCAATAAATTTTTGTCTACGTATTAACTTTCATAATAGACGACACCGTGATAATTCATTGGCGGGATAAACGTTGTCTTAATAGCAACTTACGTAATCTTTGAAACAGAAACAGAAACTTTTTTATTCAATATAGATTATAAATAATACTTATTGAAAGTCACTCTTTATATATAAAATCAATTGCTGTCCGTAGTCTCGCTAAACCTCGAAAACGACTCGAACAATTTTGATGAATATTCTTGTGTGCGTTTGTGTGGGTCCCTGGATGGTTTAGATTTACAATTGGACCCGGTGGGTGGCGCTGTTGTCGAAATCCAGAAATCACCCGTGCGAAGCCAGGGCGGATCGCTAGTATTAATAAAAGTTGGTTTGTTTCAATCATATTTTTTACGTGATAAAGCCTTTCTGCAACTATATTACGATTGTACCGCAAATGGGTCGACTTAACCGGGGAAAGACTTCGCTCTCACGAAATATAAGTCTAAAATAGCAGCTTTATGTTTATGCTATGTTTCGTATGGATCTTATCCAGTGAAAAGAATCTCTGGTTCTCTACACTCAGAGAACCGGATCCTTTTCACTGGATACGAGGCATTCCATCTTAGTCCTCAGGGGTGACACGCAACTGTATTTTGATTTAAATCGAGGATAGATGTAGGTGTCTATGCCCCACGGCATCGACTTACCACCAGGTGAACTGTAGGCTTGTTTGTCGCCCTTATTCTATAAAAGAAATATATTAAAAATCGTTATGAATAAAAGTTGATAATAAGTCCACTTACTATCAGGTGGGATAGTAGTCAAACACTGGTTTAGTAGAGTAAAAGAAAGGAAAAAAATTTGTAAATCCAAAAGTGAGCTCGAAACTCGAACGGTGATTCGTATTTTGTTACGGCAAAAGATTGTCAAATAATTAATAAAATAAAAATTAAATATTAATGAACCGTCCCGGTTTATAATAGTGAAATTCAAAAGGCTTCCTAACGATTAAAATTTAAAGCTAATAAAAAAAATCAAAGTAATAAGTTCAGTTTTTCGAAACATATCTTGTTCACATCCATACCGACCAACTGACGTCCAAGTGAAATTATTTTTAATTAACTTTTTTTTTAATAATAACCGAAATTAATAATGTTATAACTACATACGTCAGAAGTGTTAATTCTCCTCTTGCTATTAGTGTACTTTTTTATTATATAAGTGCAAATTAAACCAGGTGGAAATTATTTGAGTGGATCGCGATTTTTGGTTTGGTGACAATAGAACACTACATCTCGTCTCCCGTTTCGAGTTCGATGTGTGCAAAAGCCGTGGTAGCTTAAGGGCTAAGCGCTCGTCGTAAATTTCACAGCATGCGAGCAACCCGGGTTCGATCCCCGCCGACACCTATGAAATTTTTAACTGCAACTTTAAGTGCTGATTCGACCTCGTGCTCGATGGTGAAGGAAAACATCGTAAGGAAACCTGAATGTGTGTAAAGTTAAAAAAAATAACTTAAAGATTTTTTTTTAATTTTACACACATTCACAAATAAGAGGAGGTCTGTGCCCACCTGTGGGACGTATATATAAAGGCCGGCAACGCATCTGCAATTCGGTTCATGGTCGGTGACAGTCACTTACCATCAGGTGAGTTGCATGCTCGTTTGCCCCTTTTATATAAAAAAAAATGCTTTAACATTACTTAGTGAATAAAGGTTATTTAGAGTTTTAATTCACTTTGATATATAGGAGCGTGCGATAGAGGCTTTATATATAGAGATAGAGGTTGTGGCGCCGACACCACGTGATCGCAAGGTCAAGGTCACTGCGGCGCATGCGCGGCGCATGCGCGACGCTTGTAAAGTGTAAACAACTCGTAAAACAAATTTATTTGTGCTCATTTGTTTTCACCACGCGCATGTCCTGCGCGTATTTTTAAATGCTCGCATTGCGTTATTTTGTGTATTTTATACATGCAAAAAGAAGAAATCGTACGTTCTCCCCACAGTTGCAAATCCAGTGGGTAGTCATAGGCGAGACGAGACTACCCTTGAACTGATGCCCTCGACCATGACCCGATGAACCGTGCCTTATTTAAAAAAAAACTGTCAGTCGTTAGGACTGCACGTCAGCAGTGAAAACTTCTTAGCTTCTAGAGGGTGAGCGGTGCTCTTAAAACTAGGTAAGGCGTCATTTTATTTTTTATCACACGGATATGGGGTAGTAGATATTCTAACACCGCCACTACACGGCACGTCTTGTTTTTTAATCTGTGCTAATATGCTTTCACTTTGCAGGTCGGTGTGCGCATCTTGAACATTTGTAAATTTAATTCGCAGACGTGTGCTTAATGCATTCATTATTATACCCTACACGTTTTTAAAGTATAATTTTTGCTTAAAGAATCTCCAGGTGTTTTGTAGTTACGTTTTAAAAAAAAAATTACCGACTTCAAAAAAGGAGGAGGTTCTCAAGTCGAAATATTTCTTTGGCAAGTGAAGACGAGGTTGTTATTATTTAACTTCGTTTGTAGCAATGAAAAAAGAAAGGATTGTGGATGGCAATAACTGTGGATGTAGCACTGTGTTAAAGTTGAAGTTAAACTCAGCTTTATATACGTCGAACAGGATTCCTCTAATTTCTGAGAGGGTTTTAGGGCAAAGAACTGCGTTAGGACTTCACATGTCTACGAAATATTTTTCTTATTCCTCAGACATAACGGTTTCCTAACGACATTTTCAATCAACCCCGTGCACGTGGTAAGTCAGCACTTAAAACTGCACTTAATATTTTTATAGTTGTGCCAGCTGGGATCGAACCTTGCTCGCATACTGTGTGTGATATTTACAGCAAGCGCGTTACTAATTCTTAGAAGCACTGTGTATCGAAGGCAAAAGTGAACATTATTTTCTCGCTTGTTAGAGAAATGGACGACGCAGGACCACTTTCTTTATGATAATTATTGTGTCCAAGCCGTCGCGTCGTCAGACGTACATGCCACTGCATACGCATGTGTAGATAGGTGGGCACAAAGTGTACGCGAAGTTAGAAGTTTATCTTTATTTTTTTCTCGATTAAGAATCAAAATGGGTCAGTGTCAAATAATAAGAAATTATCCTTTATAATAATTTGTTTAAAAAATTCTTCACAATAAATAAATGCGTCACATTTTTTGGGAGATTTTACGTGGTAGAGCCACGCTGCAACTATATTATGGTTGTAGCGCGATGGGTCGGCTCGACCGGGGTAGGACCACGCTCTCACAGAAAACCAGCGTAAAATAGCAGCGTAATGCTGCTGTGTTTCGTATGGTGAGTGTAGAGAACCGGAGACCCTTTTTACTGGAAACGAGGCATTCCATCTAAGTCCTCACGGGTGACAACGCATCTGCATTTTGATTCCTAATTGAGGATAAATGTAGATGTCTATGGGCCACAGTATCCACTTACCATCAGGTGGACTGTGTGCTCGTTTGTCACCCTATACTATAAAAAAAAAAAAAAAAGATTTTGACGGCAGCTTGAACCAGCAAAGTTGTCGGCGATAATATCTCAAGGAGCCGTAACAGACAGAATAACTTTTCATCACCATCGGAGCACTTGTATCATTGTTTTCACTGATAATTCACGTGCGCAGACATTTAATACACAAAATCGCACCACTTTTACGTATCAAAATCTATATTAAACCATTATTTACACAATAATACAGGAGCGCTGGCGGAAAAGTTCCCGCCAACCCCCCTTTTGTTTAGTGATTGAAAATCCAAAAAATATTGTTTTAAGAATATGAAGTCCTAGTACACCCATTTCTTATACTAGCAATAAATAGAGAGAGGATTGCTTACTTGGCCGTTATCTTACATCTTACATAATATCTCTATATATAAAAATTAATTGCTGTCCGTTAGTCTCGCTAAAACTTGAAAACGGCTCTAACGGTTTTGATATTTTTTTTTGTGTGCGTTTGAGTGAGTCTCTGGATGGTTTAGATTCACAATTGGATCCGGTAGGTGGCACTGTTGTCAACATCAAGAAATCAGCCGTGCGAAGCCGGGGCGGATCGCTAGTTAAACAAAATAACTCTTCCAAATTTAAAACGATATTTCCACAATTATTCCTTCTGCGGTTGCAACGCGCCGGGTAGTCTAATATATAAAAAATAATGTTTGTTTGTTCGTATTTTATGCGTTGCCATACCGTTCATCGAATTGCGGTAAAACTTTGTCAACTTATTGCTGCCGCTTGCGCGAAGATTATAGGCATAGTACAATAAACTTACACTAGGTGGCATGCGTATCGCCCCGACGAAGTTATTTGAAAACCAGCTGATACCCGCGATTTCGTCCGCGTTGCTTACACACATCACAGAACACGTAGTGCTTATAAAAATCGTTGTTTCTTAAATCTTTAATAAATTTATATTAAATGAAGATATCGCAATAATTTTTATTTTAGATAAAGGCCTAGGTGTCTAAGAAATAAAACTTAGAAAACCTAATTGAAATCTATCCAGTAGTTTTTCCGTGATGCGCGCACAACTGAAAACCTCTAACGCCATCATTGTTATAATTCCTAATGAAACAATATAACTCTTCTGAATTTTAAATAACATTTTCACAATTAGTTCTTCTGCGGCAGCAACGCGTCGGGTTCAGGTAGTTCTTATTAAAATATAATTTAAAACAACCGTTGTAATAATAGCCAAACGTACAATTGATATTAAATATCGGTATAGTACTTCCTCGTAGCAATTTACTGAGGCAGTTTCAGCCAAGCATCGGCTAATCATTGATAAAACCAGTTCTATTAACAGCAGTGATCTACCGCTCCCGAAGGCGAGCCGCGATGTTGGAAAATTATTTTAAATCACGTAATTGGACGGAAGAGAGCATTGCTCATTATTGTAAAGTATTTAGTAACTGTTACTCGCTAGTAGGGTTACTACGAGTACTTTCGATGGTACTCGTCTTTAAATTTCAAAATGTTCTATTTGCCTGTCTCTATAGCTCAACACGCTAAGGGTTGACTAGCATGCTTACCGGCTTTGAATAAAATTAATTTTAAGGATTTTAATAGCTTTTAATTTTAACTTTCGACGTTGTGAGCTCTTTATAGCACCCGTGGTCACAATGGAGACTGAGGTGTTTGACGATTTTATGTCAAGTTCCTTCAACTTTTGAATTCTAATTTTTGGTCCGATTTACGCAGAACAAGCTTACAGTATCTTAAAATCTTGCAGTAGTATGCTTGGGTTTGGATATAATTTTATTAACTATGGACTTCTAAGCAAATGGTAGCACCCAGCCATCTTTTCTATTGAAATTAGGATGTTTTTAAGGACTCGCGAATCATCCTCGGTGTTCTTTTGCGAGAATTTGTGGTCTATCAAACCTAATGTAATGGTTAGGACGGTCTTTAAGATTGTCCCAACCATTACATCATATTGATATACTGTAGACTTCCTAGAGCGTTTATCCTATGTAAGAGAGAACACTTTCACAATCAAGCCTGTACACTCTTGCATCTTGTAGAAGGATGTGTAAAATTTGTTTTATTTAATGTGCATTATTCGTGTAAATTTAAGAGATCATTATATCTACAAGTATTAAGTTCGCCTATTGTTATCTTAGAAGGTATTTAAAGGCTTGGTCCATTTTTTAAAATGGTTACCCTACTATCAGCGCTTCAACTAAATGCTGAGCCACTACACCACGCAGCCGAAAAAGGAGTTACTTAAAGGATATACTCGTATATATAAAGAATAAATGAATTGTACTGTTATACGCGACCTCGTGAACTAGGTTAAAAAAAATTATTACACAACGGAAATAGTATTATTTAGAAATGGAATTGGTTACAAATTTTAATTGGCCCGGAGTCGAAACTGGCAGACACGCGATGATACAGAGGTGTTAGAGATTCAGCGGTCGGGGCAGAGACTGGCTCGTTACCGGGAGCGGGAAGCAGAAATGCCTTTAAATGATGACAAGACTATTTAGAGGAAATCTATGTAATCAGTTATTATCCATGATTAAGGGTTTTCCCTAGCATTGGGAAACCGTAACAGTACGCAAGTACCGGGCTCGTGTACCGGCAAGGCTGAAATTATTAATTGTTTTTTTAAATTTTGATTTACCAAGTGCTAGGTGGTGACGGAACACTCTGGGAACCTGTTTATCTAGGAAATGTAAAATTTCGAGGACAAATAAGAAGAGGAGACATGCTGTGATGCTCTCGATCGCACTCGAGCAGCACGCTTGACTCTTTGTTATTTATATTATAATAGAAGATTATCTCTCGTGTGAGGGGTTATCAACCGTCTAGTAGTGATGTAAGATTATCCACTACCCCGCATAGTCTCATGCGTGTTTAATAGGCGACAGAGGGAAACAAACCAGGAGATGGACAGCAGCGTCTTCATAATAACAACTAAATGACTATAAATATTTAAAAAAAAACTAAGACAAATTTCCCCTTACGAGGCAATCTATAGGGGAGGCCTACGTTCATATGACCAACCCTTTCGACAACAACAGAAATCATGACCAGTCCCGATTTCTGGACTAATGAAAAAGAAAAAGCAGTATAATATAAATTATCAGAAAATATTATATTCACACTACTCTCATGCAACTGTTTATGTTTTATATCTTAATCTTTCTCTTTATCATAATTAGACATTGGCCTGGGAATACGTCTTATAACGTACATTTAATTGCATATGTTTAGCGAAATATTTTTTAATAAAATAAATGTAACAAACGAGCACACCGTCTATATATAGGTAAGTGGATGCTGTGCCCATAGATAGACACCTACATCGATTCTCGATTAGGAATCAAAATGCAGATGCGTACCCACCCCTGAGCACTAAGATGGAATGCTTCGTTTCCATTAAAAAAGGGTCGCCGGTTGTACACTCACCATACGAAACACAGCAGCATTAAGCTAGTATTTTACGCTTATACTCTGTGAGAGCGTGTTCCTTCCCCGGTCACCAATATAGCTGCAGTGTGGCTCTACTACGTATAATTCCTATCAAAGATCCTCTTCAATACGTAACACTCGATCATTAGGTAATATTTAAACGATTAGCAAATACACTAATAACTCAAAGCGTGAACACTAAAACCTTTGCTGGAACTGTTGTATCTATATCAGCAAACTTCCCGTCACCGCATCCAGCAGCATTCGCTGGCGGGCATCATTAAAACATTAACAGTTATCTGCCGGCACGGCCACGGACGCGGAAAATTATTCGCTGTGCCCGCGCTTCCGTGCCGATACGCCATCTTGAGAGCGTCTTTCAAAACAAGATGGCGGCTCTGTTTTCGCATTATTTGTATTTTCTACAAGTTGATGACAGCGCGCCGCTGATTACACACGTGTGAACGTAAGTTTAATGATATTGTTTTATAACTATGTAGGTGTTCTAAATTGTTAGTTCACGTTTATTATAATGTCCAAGTGATGAGAACTTTCTGATGAAAGGAACAATTGCGAGGAAATTTGACATAGGGATTTATATTAGGTCAGTATTAGATTTCATTATTTTTTATTTCTATCATTCAAAGTAACCACCCATGTAATCGATCAATCGATGCATCTTTGCCAACGCAGTGGCAGTTTATTGATGCCCTTCTTGAAGAAATCAGCTCAGGACGAGAGGCAACAAATTCTTCAAAGGCATTTTGTACTGCCTCTCGGGTATGAAAAAGTAGAAGTCTGTAAGCGCAAGGTCTGGTGAGCAAGGCGGATGACGGAGAGCTTAAAACCCCAGCTCTTGTAACTTCAAGACCGTCTGTTGTGCAGTATGAGGTTGCGCGTTGTCGTGCAGGAGCAGCGGGGACGACCGATTGACCAAAGCTGGTTGGAGAGGTGGGAGCTTCTCCATCATTGTGTTCAGTTCTTCACAGTACACAACTGCAGTAACGCTCCTCTCGTTTGGTAAGAAGCTGTGATGAATCACACCGGCGCTAGACCATCAAACAGTGACCTACAACTTTCTAGGGGTAAGTTTTCGTTTAGGGCATTGTTTAGGTGCTGAACCAGGATCCAAGCAACTTGCTGGGCGCTTGCGATTCTTAAACAGAATCCATTTTTTGTCGCAGGTAACAATGCGGTTCAAAATTTATTCGTTTGTGTGTCTGTTAAGCAGTGCAAGGCACGTCTCGACGCGTACTTCGCGCTGGCGATCATTGAGTGCGTGGGGCACCAATTTGTCAAGCTTTTTTACCTTGACAATTTGACGCAATCTCGATAGCTGATGCTTATAGATTGAGTATCATCAGCTTCCACAATCGCTTTTAATTCGTCATTGTCGACCATTGTCGTTCATTTATCAGGTCGAAATTTCCAGAACGGAAGCGGGCAAACCAATAACAGGTGGTGCGTTCGTTTGTATTATCCGCTCTGTAAACGTCGTTGATGTCGCGTGCCGCTTGTGTTGCGTTGCTGCCACGACGGTACTCATATTCCATAATTACTCGAATTTTTAACGTATCCATGATGACGAAAAATATTCAAATGCGATGAAAACATAACGCTAATCAATAAAAAAATTACTAATGTTGAAAAAAGAATTCCATGTTTTTAAAATAAAATTACCTTGAAATTAGAATTCTGAGCTAAACAAAAATTATTTTGATTTGAAATGGCCAGTACTGCAGAGCGGTAATTTCATAGTATACCTATTATGTGTATGAATATTTTATTGTTGGTTATTGTGAGTGTTCTGATCGGTTAAAATTCATAAAGTCGTATTAAATAGTTATTGAATTAAAGTAGGATAAAGTTGTAGAAGCAACAACATTATTTAAAATACTTATATTATTCTAAACCACCAACTCTGCTCTAGCTTCTCTGGATTGAATGTAATAATGTGGCGTTATTAAGACTTAAGGTAATCAATGACTATCAATTTTATTAATATTTCTTTTTTTTAAAGTTTTTCGGATAAAATATATCCTAGATCATTCAAGCATTCTTAACTATTTGTACGTGATGTTTCATTAAAATCATTTCAACCATTCTGAAGATTAGCCCGTTTGAAAGACGACAAAAAAATTTAAAAATGTTATTTTATATAGAATTACAGACAGACACATCAATTTTATTTATATGTATAGATGTATAGATTATGCGTTATTCAATTGTAATTATTTGCAACAAAGCCTCTTACAAAAACCCAATGGTCGCGGCTTAAGATTATCAATATTGTAAAAGACCGAATGAAAAATGTAAAAGAAAATGTAAAACGTAAAAGATGACATGGCTGCCGACAGATGGCGGTGATGAAGAGTAGCGTCAAAGGTAAGAGACGTTTGGCAATCCGCTTGTCAAGCGTAGCGGTTAAGACAATTATCCCTAAAATGAGAGGAGCCCATGATCAGTGGTATTTCACGGTCTGATGAAGAACAAAAAGCTTTGCAACAAAATTCATCATTATATTTATTACGGTAGCTCATTGTAACATTTTTTTTTTAATATGACAGAGCCTCGCTGCACCAATACAATGATTGCAGCACGTATGGTTCGGCTCGACCGGGGAAGAATCACACTCTCACAGAAAAACAGCGTAAAATAATAGATTAACGCTGTTGTGTTTCGTGTGGTGAGAGTAGAAAACCGGATACCCTTTTTACTGATAACGAGCCGTCCCAACTTAGTCCTCAGGGATGACAACATATCTACATTTTGATTGTTAATCGAGGATAGATGAAGGTGTCTTTGGGACATCCACTTACTATCAGGCGGACTGTAGTTTTTCATCCTTATTCTATAAAATATATCAAAGTATAATTGTCAATGGATTTATCTTAGAAGTAATATAATCAGACAATGTCATCAATTTGCCTCATGAATGGTTCAATAAAGAGTTCAGAGACATCTTTTGAATGAACATAGATTAGTTACACTGTAGACTTGATGCGAAATAATATTAATAATAATAATAATAATAATTGGTCGACATCACCATTCCGTATGACGAGAACCTCGTGAAAGCCGAAACAGATAAGCGAACAAAATATCTGGACCTGGCTCACGAGGTGACCGACATGTGGGTGGACTGCCGACCGAAATTATACCTGTAGTCGTCTCTGCGAACGGGTTAATCCCAGTCAGCCTCTCAGGTCATCTGAGGCGACTGGGACTCCGTGACGGACCGCTCCAAGCTCAAATGCAGAAGGCGGTGCTCCTCGATACCGCCCGCATCGTCCGCCGGTTTCTCTCCCTTTCCCCCTAACCCTCGGCCGTTTGGTCTCCCCTGCCGAGGGTTTCCATCTGGTTGGGTTTTTATTTATTTATGTATTATTTATTTATTTATGTATTATTTATTTATTTATGTATTATTTATTTATTTATGTTAGTATATTAAATATATATTTATGTTTATTTATTATTTCCTTTAAAATATTTATTCAGCCCAACCAGATGAGAATACTATATAAATACCCCATAATAATAATAATAATAAGCCCCCTAAACAACCACACGTCCTGATTGACCATATAATCACATGGATTATATGGTCAATCCACGTGATTATATGGAATAGTTGATAATAAAATATTTCAACAGGAATTACTTACATGCTACCTAAAACAAAAATTCACCTGAGCCTTCCCAATACCGACCAATTACATGTCTACCCACAATTTAAAAATATTGACATCTGCAATTACAAAGAAAATTCGACATCGAACACCACAATATAATAGCAGAGGAACAGAAAGGATGTAGGCAGGGCCACATGGGATGCAAAGAACAGCGGATTATTGACTCCACTATTCATAAACATGCCACCTCTAAAACAGAAATTTGCATTGCACTTATATTGATTATAAAAGCTTTTCACAGTGTTCCTCATTCTTGGTTGTTACAAATATTAGAGATTTATAGAATAAACCCGAAAATAATAGATTTCTTACGCCGTATAATGTTACAATGGAAAACAACACTACAAATAAATTGTGACCAAAATACTGTCACAACGCGACATATTTCCATCAAAAAAGGCATCTACCAAGGTGACTCCCTAAGCCCGCTATGGTTCTGTCTCGCCCTAAATCCTCTGTCTCATTTGCTGCAAAGCTGTGGGGCCGGATATTGCTTCAAACACAATACAGACGAAACAACAATATCGCATCTTATATACATGGACGACATCAAATTATACGCAAAAACAGAAAAAGATATGAAGAAATTAGTAAATATTACAGCAGAATTTAGTAACAATATCAATATGCAATTTGGTTTGGATAAATGTAAAACATTTCACATTGTAAGAGGCAAAGTAAGGCCCGGCGACTATGTAGTGAATAACACGGATGCCATTACAGCAATGGAACCGACTGACTTGTATAAATATTTAGGGTACTTAACTTAAAGGTCTTGATCACGTACGAATAAAAGTTCACTAACTACGGAATACAAGAGAAGACTTAACGCCGTTTGTAAAACGCAACTTTCAGGTAAACATCTCACCAAAGCCATAAACACCTTTGCCATCCCCGTATTAACGTACTCATTCGGAGTTATAAAATGGTAGAAAACTGACACAGAACAATTAGAGCGTAATACACGAACAACACTTATGAAACATAACAACATTCACACTAAATCCGCCATAGAGAGATTAACCATGAAACGGGAAAATGGAGGAGGCCTAATAGATATCCAGCACCTAAGGCGGAAACAAGTTGATCGACTAAAATCATTCTTCTACACAAAGTCCCACTAGTAATATACATAAAGCCATAGTAACAAATGACATTAACTACACTCCACTTAACCTAAGCAATCAAATAGAAACCCAAAACACCACCAATGATAACCAGCAGATACAAAAATTTAAGATTGGAAGAGAAAGTACTCCACGGTCGTCACCATCATGACTTGGAGCAATCTCACATAAATAAGTTAGCCTCAAATAAATGGCTGAAAATAGGCAACTTGTTTCCGGAAACCGAAGGATTCATAATAGCTATTCAAGACCAAATCATAAACACAAAAACTACAAATACCACACATAAGCTTTTTTACGACCGCGCCATTCTTACTGATAGGACAATCCATTATAACAGACCAGATATAATCCTACAAGACAAAATAAATAAAATTACTTATCTGATACACATTGCAGTCCCTAACACACACAACATACAGAAGACAATCACAGAAAAAAATTATAAGTACGCGGAGCTCAAAGATGAAGTGACTAGAATCTGGCGACAAGAAAAAGTATATGTAGTTCCTATAGTCCTCTACACAACATGCGTAATCCCTAATCATCTCCTCCATAGCTTAAAATTATTAGACCTAAAAGAAACCCTCTATATTATACTGCAAAAACCGCTATATAAAATACATGCAGAATTGTCAGGAAATTCATGCAAATAGAAGAAAACGATATAGGACCTCATGAAAATACATAAAAATACATACATACACCACACGCTGCATTTGCTTTGGTTTCGGCCCGTAAATGTAGTTGAATTTCAGTCTAAGGACTGAGCAGTGAAAAGCACTTTCCGAAAATAATAATAATAATAATAGTCATTTATTTCAGGCTTTTTTACACCCATTTCAAATATCACTAAATGTTAAAAACAAAATGAAAACATAATTTTAAGGATACAATAAATAAGATAAATAAATAAAAGACAATTCAACTCAAATCACAAGCTAATACTAAAATTGCCCCCAAAATGGGAGTTCGTACCTATTTACAGTTATTGTCAATATTCCCACCTACTTTAAGATTATAATTACAAATTAGTTTTATTTATAATACATACATTATCCGTGTTACTATTAGATGTATTATATATTAGGTATTATTTGCGTTAACATTTGCAAAGTTTGCTTCACATTTGCGGCTAATGATATAATGTTTAGTTTGGAAGTTAATACCTGATAGCTTACCATTAACAATTAATCACTCTTAAATGAATCAATTCCAATAATAGGTTATTCATTTCTACAACAGAATCACTTAAGTAAACTATACGAAGACAAGTAAAAAGTTAAGTAAGAAGTTAAGTAAGCAATCTACTGCTGGACATATGCTACTCTCACAGTAAAAATAATTCCCACTTAACGACAAGCCTGGTTTTCGCCTTGGAGATCGCAGCACCAGACGTCTCGCAACTTTCTTTCTACTTCTTGTCACCAATCTGGCTTTTTACATTTAGCGTAAGTATGTGAAGGTCATACCGTTACCTCTTTCGGACATGTCTCCGTATTTCCGGATGTTTAAAAAGAAATTGATGAGAAAATAAATAAATACATGTTCTCTTTTTTATTGTGATAATTTTTTTAAGGATGAATTTTAAGAATTAACTATTTTAAGTGGCTGTCATTTTTTATTCAGTCAACTTTATAAAAGTACTGTACAGGTCTGTAACGTGCTACTCTGTGGTAGAGCATGCCATTCGCTCGACGCGACGCCGAAGCGTCTGCTTCCTACCGTGGTATATAGGGTATCAGGGTTTTTGTGATTTTGTTTTTCAGCTTCGTGTGTGTAATTTATTTAGCATAGTGTTATTTGTTATGCGAAAAACGTAAGTCAGTCGTTTTTGAATCGAGTGCAAGTTCATTTTAATACGTTCATTTCATTATTATATTGTTTATATGTATCACGGTGAATATTTAAATAATCGAAAGAATGTAAAATGGTACTTGAAAAAAACAACTTTTTTTAATGGAATAAGCGTAACAAATGAGCACACAGTTTACACGATGGCAAGTGGATACTAAGGCCCACAGATATCCACATATATCCTCAATTAAAAATCAAAATATAGGTGCGCTGTCACTCCTGATGGTCAAGGTGGAATGCCTCGTATTCAGTAAATGATCTTCCGGTCTTCTACACTCACCATACGAAAAACAGTAGCTTTAGCTATTTTACGCTGGTATTCTGTGAGAGCATGGTCCTTTCCCTGTAGAGTCGACCCATTCGTGTTACATTCATGATATAGCTGCAATATGAGTCTACCACGTACTCAAACATAAAGAGGTTAAAATCTAATAGCGCCAATAACATTTTTTCAGCAACGCAAGTAACCCATTTGGTCCCGTCTCCGGTGCTCTAAACTTAGGATACAAAACACAGCAGCATTAAGCTGCCGTTTTAATTTAAAAAAAAACTTGTCTGCTTGGGATACGAGAAGAAAATAAATGGAGATAGATTTTTTTTTAAATTCAATATAGATTATAAATAATACTTATTGAAAGTCACTCCTATGTTTAATTTGCCACTGGTTCGAAAAATACCTCTGTCGTGGGAAGAACCAGCAAGAAACCCAGCGGGACATTTTTTGGTAATACCAGTTTACAATCATTAATTAAGTTACATAATAATTAACAACACAAAACAAATTAGAAATAGTTTGTTTAGAAATATTTCATTTCATTAGAAATATTTCAAGATATGCATACCAGCATTGCGCAATCTTGTAGGAGTCCGATATATATATATAGAAGGATATGCAGTGTTAATCTATTGGAAACATTTTATAACCGTCTCTATGTTAATATAAGACAATACACATAGAATTATACATTAGTGCCTTAAACACCTGTTTTAGCTAACCGCAGTCACGCTTTACCGTAATTTACATACATATCTAATCATCTGGTCTCGTTCGCACTACGGGAATCAGAGCGTGTGCCGTTCTAAAACTGTGCTTATTTAGAACTTATTTAATTTCGTATATAAGCTCTTTACACACATTCCAAAACAATAGGGCTATTGTGAGCGTTAGGAAGTAGATAGGAATATAGTTGTTTTAGTACAAAACGACAAACTAAATCCACTAGTAACTTAATTAACTTCTTTCATAAATATTTTATAACTCTTGCGATGTTTATTTTAAAGCTATTCTTTAGCTGTATGTAGTTGTAGTGCGAAAGTGCTCGACCGGGGAAGAACAACGCTATGGGAATACCAGCGTAAGGGACCCTTTTTATTGGTAACTTTTTATTGGTGCCTTTTTAATACAAGTCAATGATAGATCTAGATGTCAATTGGCCACAGCAACCACTTACCAAGTTCAAGTGGACTGAGTTCTGGATTGTTTTTCTTGCTTTTATTAAAAAAATCTTAGGATTGTATAAAACCGAAACTATGGCGCAGTGGCTTAGCAATGAGTTCAGCGCTCAGGGCCGCTGTTTCGAATTCCGCACGGAACTGTATGTCCTTGTGAAATTTATGTGTGTAAACTGCCCCCACGATACAGGAGAAAATCCTAGTGTGGAGGTAACTTTTTTAAAATAGAAATAGAATATAAACCAAGATATCATATTATTTATAACTAACTTTTACCCCCCACTTCGCTTGCTCATAAAAGCCAACGAATTTTTATCACCGATATTATTTTAATTAAGAGTTGCGGAACAATCTACTGCAATATACTTCAATAGAAAACATTAAAAGATCTTGGGCCCTAGAGACACATTAGGATGCAACGTATTATAGAGCTGACCATGGGAAAAATATGCCGTACACAAAAGTAATCTCAATACTTTGAAAGTTTGACCGTTGGTTAATCGTATTGAAAATATTCCTTTTAATGGGAATTGTAGTTGTTAAAATTAAATGGTAGGTTGTATGGCTTTGGTATATTAGGCATGCGTGGTTTGAGATCAGGTTCTCACTCGACTTCTCTTAATAAAGTTATGGCCTTTTCTGTAACGCATCTAAATTGCGAGTTATTGAGCTATTTATTGAATGGTGAAATTTTATTGATGAATTTTTAGCTATGGTAGATTCAAGATCTGTAATTTATTTATTAAGGATTTTTGAATACTCCACCCCTAACGTAAAATAGGGGATGAAAGCTATTATAAAATGATGATGCGGTTTTCAATTTATATACATATATTCTCTATTGTACACTAATACATATTAAAACAAAAACTATATTAAATAAATAAAAAGGGTACAATAGGCAGTCTTATCGCTCTGGAAGCATTTTTTTCCAATCAACCTTATTACGCAAAGAATTGTTAACTACGAATGGCTAGGAGGGAGATACATACATACATATATTATACAATTAAGTTGAAAACGAAGTATGATGGGAATTATAAGAGTTTCAAGTGACAAGCTTTGAGTAGATTTTTGAATGAAAAAAAGGATTGAGCACGGCGAATATGTAGAGGGAAGGAGTTCCACACGCGCCCAGCTTTAATAGAAAATAATTCATTGAAGAAGGAGGATGAATCTATGGGAGTACTACGGGCAGATTTCGAGAGCGATTTTCATCATTCGAAAAGGTTAACTAACTTAAAATCTGTGATCATTATCATTCCGAAATATGAGAAAGTTTCCATGCGATAGTTTGAGCTCTTCGTATTATTTGATTTCATAATAAGTATGGGTCATGACTGTTTGGACATCTTAATGTGGACACGAGTAACACCGCGGGACGAAAAGCTAGTATTAGTGATAAAGATAACATAAAAATAACATATACATGATTTTTATCAAGGCATTATTTATGAATGCTTAGCTTTTTAATATAGTCGTAAGAGTAATTCTTAGAATTTCTAATATATGTATATTTGAATGTTTTCAATAAAAAACTTCAAAAGTACATAAGATAAAATAAGACTCCCTTTAGCTAAACATCGATGGGCGAAACGCGACCGTTACTGTCTAATCAAATGGTCAACCTGTCGGTTTGTATGTCACAGGGTCGCACTAATAGGACCGGTCTTATTCCCAAATGTTTACTCACGTCTACTTCGAAGGGCCGTTCGATATCTTATTACTTATGAATATGTATGAGGCCTGTTTTATTTAATATTATACCGAAGATATTGCGATAACGGATTTAAATATTTTATTACCTTAGTTTCCGACGTTGTAAATCTAAACTGACAGTCCCTAAATGCCTATAATTTCGTGCTTAGAATCAAGCGAATTCATTTAAACAAGGTTACACTTATTATATCTTAAGTAAACTGACGCTTGATCTCCGGTACAACACTGTGGCTTGTAGTGGCGGTTGCGGAAGAGTCCAGCACCCCATATCCTCCCATGGATGTCGCAGGAGGCGACAGAGGGAAACTAAAACCGGAGACGGGCAGCAGAATCTTCTTGATAACAGTTCAAAACAGTAACAAACTATGGCAAATATCCTTTCTTTAAGGCAATGGCGAAAGGCAATATTTGAATGTATGTACATGTATATATATATGTATATCAAAGTGAAATGGGAAACTATGCAAAATTATTTTCCTAATGTGAGCTTCTCGGCATGCGGTAAAACCACGCCGCAACTTATGTAGCAGAAAACGAAGTCCTTTCCCGTTTGAGCTGATCCTCGCACATAATACCAGCGTAAAATAGCAACATGGTGCTGCTGTTTTGTGTGGTGAGTGCCGAGAACTGGATACCTTTTTTACTGGTAGCAAGACATTTCGTCCTAGTCCAACTACTACTAGAGGTGAAAACGCATCTGCAGCTTCGTTTGTTGGAAGCAAGTGTCCACAGCTTGCAGCAGTCACTTACCATCAGGTGGATCTCTATATCCCCCTTAGATCGAAATACAGCAGTACAGGCATTGCTATTTAGCGACAGAAATAGGTGAGAGGATGGTACCACCTAGATGTACTCTCTTAAATATTTTTTACCCGACTGGCCCAGGAGGGTAATGTTTTACGAGAGTGTGTATGTATGTTTATCTCTTTGACATACTTTGTAACCTAAACGGTTTGATGGATTTTTACATAATATGAGAGCTATGCTTGAGATTTCTTTGCATGATAAACTTAGAAATGAGGATATCCGCATTAGAACCAAAGTGACCGACATAGCCCAACGGATTAGTAAGCTGAAGCAATGGGCCGGCCATATAGCTCGAAGAACCGACAACCGATGGGGAAAAAACGTTTTCTAGTGGCAGCCTCGTATAGGCGAAGTGTAGAGCGACCCCCCAATAGATGGAGTGACGACCTGGTACGAGGGTGACACTTAAATTTCTTAGAAAATCAAAAACAACTGCCCCAAGTTTTCTAGAATTAAGACTATTTGTTAAACTATGAATCTAAAATTTTCAAAATTTGTCGACTTTGAAAGGCCCTCCTTTAAAAAAAATTTACTAAAGTGCCTTGGCAAGTGCCATTAAAAGTTCGCGCATTTAATCAGAATTATAAAATTTTACGGCAAAATGATGAGATAGATGGATAGTGGAAATAATTAAGAACCTACCAAGAGCTTGTGCGAATAAAAAACATTTGAACTGAGTAAAATGGGTTAGCAAAAATCGGGTTACTCGAGGTTTTTATTTTTTACTAGTTAGTTTTACCCTTTTACAATTCTAATTAAATGCGCAAACTTTTAATGGCACTTGCCAAGGCACTTTAGTACATTTTTTTTAAAGGAGGGCCTTTCAAAGTCGACAAGTTTTGAAAATTTTAGATTCATAGTTTAACAAATAGTCTTAATTCTAGAAAACTTGGGGCATTTGTGTCATTATTTTTGACTGTGGTTCTAGAAATGTTATTAAGGGTTACGGTTCCAAAGTTTAAATGAACAAAAATGATAAAAATTAACCACAATAACCGAAAAATGGTTACAGTTTGACCAAATTTCTAGGTTTTTCTTAAATGCCCATAATTTCCAAACTGCATGGGATAGATTTTTTTTCTGATTTTTCTCATGATGGTTAAATCAATCCTGTCACCCCGTTTCGGCTTGACGTTGAGTTCTGGGAGACCCTGTATATTGCGAAGATATATACTGCGAGGTAATTTCTCCCGAACTTTTTCCAAGACAAGTGGCAAACAAATGTTAGTGTACCACTCTGCAGTAACTGTTTTTCGATCCTCTAAAACAATTGTTGCGTAATGAACTGTCCTTCCGAAGAACGAGGCCACCATCTTTTTTCCCACGCTTCGACCTCTCTGCACTTTAGTTGGCAACTCCTCGGAAGAACACCCAGACAGCAGACTGTCTCTTAGTTTCAGGATCATAACAATAAATCCAGCTTTCATCACCCGTAAGTATGTCAAACACAGCATTTGAGTCACCTCCGTTAAATCTTTGAACCATTTCACGACACCAATCAACACGACGGAGTTTTTGGGCCTCTGTCAAATTATGAGGTACCCACCGGGCACAAAGCTTCCTCACAGCTAAATGTTCACGGAGGACTTTGTGCACTTGACTCATACCGATTCCTAAGCTTGCCAAATCTGCTGATAAGTCACTCTTTTGTCAGTCTCTATCATACGCCGCACAACACTGATGTTATCGTCAGTCGTCGCCTTAGAAGGCCGTCCCTCAGGCAGATCATTAGTGAGATTAGTGACGTTTAAACTCATTAAACCAGTTGTAAACAGTGGCAGGAGATGGGGCTTCATCGTCAAAGGCCAATCGAAGTCTATCATAACTTTCTTGTTGACTTAAATGACATCGAAAGTTATAAAAAATCTTTGTACGAAAATTTTCTCGCGTTAAATTCATGCTGACGTGACACAGACAATTTTCAATTTGCCGCCAAATTGTAAACAAATGACAAATTAATAAAATACATACATAATAATATTGGCAAAGAGTTCCATTTTCAAAATTTGAACTTATTTTTTTATTATATCCTTTACAAGTGGCCAGTTCTAAAACTTTCAGTCTAGCCCTCGTAAGACATGCAGGAAGTCGATGGATGCAGGTGGCTCGGGACCATGCTTTGAGGCATTCCTTGGTTGAGGCCTATGTTCAGGAGTGGACTTGTGAAGGACTGTAATGATGATGATGATGATGATGAGGTGTCGTTAGATTCGTCTTAATTGTGGCAGTGACATAAGCTACAAATGTTTCTTTTCAGTAAACATTTTTACGCAGTCGGGTTTTTTTAATTACTCTTTTAACGACGGGCTTGATTTATATTGATACTTGAAAGATTAATATATACATAAACACTTACGCCTGTCACCCAGAAAGGTTGGAGACTACGGACTTCCATTTCGCATGATCCTGATACATTCCTTCATATACCTACACACTTGAACGAAAGTAAAACGTATTCAAATCAACATATTTACAAGTAATCAATACATCGTCGATACTCGACCGGCTTCTATTACTGTATAGATAATGTGTTAATCCCATGGTAAAGCCGCGGACCCAGCATCCGACCTTGTGACACACTAACACGTTCCGAAGCTTGTTTAACTATATACGTGATGTTTATTCATGTCCGTCCGTCACTCCTCTATTTGTACAATAAATATAGATTTGCCACGGCTCGCATCTACCAGGGTCGGTTTGTTTTACGATTTACGTGTTAAAATATCTGTCGAAAGCATTCGAAGCCCATTATAATTATGTATTTATTTATGATAATCTGTGGTTTCAATGTTGTTGAAGAATGTTTTGTTATGTTGACAATAGTTGTTGTGTAAACTTACACCGGATCGAAGCATATCCGTACATAATGTTTGTAGTGTAATTTTAAATGATCCCATTGACGGCTCCGTGGCGGAGTGGCTAAGGGCCGCGGGTTCGAATCCCGCACGGAACAAGTGTTTTTATGGGCTACAAAAATGTAACGGGTCTGGATGTTTGTCTTTGTACAATTTATGTATGTGAGCTGCCTCCACGATACAGGAGAAAATCCTATAGTGTGAGTAACGTTCTCAAAAAGAAAAAAGAAAAGAATGGAGGATTTGACTTTGAGCCAATGCTGGTTCACAATGTGGTAATGCGATGCTTGAATAGTATAGTACGACCGAAGAATCCAGTTCACGGGAATAGCCATAAAAAAGAAAACTGATGGTTGTTTAGTACGGTAAGTGATCAAATAACAGAATTATTGGAAATTATTGGATATCGAAAGATTGTGTTTTATATATAGAATAAGGATGCACGAGCACATAGTCCAGGTCGACTGTGTGCTTGTTTGTTATGATGGTGCTATGGCCCATAGAAATCTAAATCTATCGTCGATTAAGAATCAAAATGCAGAAGCGTTTTCATCCCTGAGGACTAAGATGGATTGCCTCGTAATCAGTAAAATGGGTCACTGGTTCTCTACACTCACCATCACCATACAAAACACACCAGTATTAAGCTGCTATTTTACGCTGGTATTCCATGAGAGCTTGGTCCTACCCCGGTCGAGCAGATCCATTCTTGTTACAACCATAGCATAGCTGCAGCATGGCTCTACAACGTACAAAGTACATATTATGTTAAATGTAAATATTACCATAAGGGAGAAGGAAATAACTTTCTTTAATCTATCAAACCATATGCTCGGCGGTGAATGAAAACATGGTGAGTTCGTGACCTATTCCATAAAGAAATGTTATGTCTTCAAAAGTTTTAAGTAGACAACATTAAATAATTTGAAAGCAACCATTCGTTTAATCTATTAGCATAATTATCTACATACGGATGGACAAAGTTTCGCTTTTTTATATGTAATGACGGATTTCGAAACTGAACCTCTCTAGATGGAGTGAAGGCATCTCATAATGAGCGTTCATTAGAAATCAAAGCCACATCGGACGGTGCGGTGCCGTTCTGGAGTTTCACGTTGTTTGCTTTCTTAAAACAAGTTGGAATACATATTTACAATTATTCACATATTTATAGATACAAGTGGTCGCCTAGTGGTCGACATTCGACCATGATTTATTAAACTTTTAGGTTTGTATATTGAGTAAGCTGTATTTCACTTTCATCTGAACATTAATATACAGTACACAGATATCTAATAAACAAAATATAAAATAAACATTTGAAATTACACAAAATTCACAGTTTACCCCTTGGATAAATCGTTTGATACTTTATCCAAGGTTTATTCAGTCAAAATCTGTCAGTAATCATTTGATAGCAATTTTCTAAGTTATATAAGATATAATCTGTGCGACTGTTTGATCATAGACTGTTAAGTTTTTGACAATGGCCTTAGACTTAGACTAATAACATACCTATATTATGCTTGTACTTATTGTGCGATATTGGGAATATGAACGTCAACGAGCGACAATTATGGGTTTGAAATCTGTAGTATGAACGTGAATAATGTATGTTATATTTTATTTTATTTAATGTGATTGTAACAAACATTATATATTAATTTTAGCTTTCTGCACTCCTTGTCTATATAAATCTTAACTATGCCAAATCTCAAACTCCTCCTTAAAAAGGGGAACAAAGTTTTTTCTTCACGTGTTAATCAATACACAATCTATATAAGTTTTTTCTTCACGTGTTAAATAATACTAATATCGCCTATGAGAGAAATTCTACTATTGGCGTAAAAACAACCCTAAATATTTGTTCTAAATAAATCGGTCAATATGGGAAAGTATAGAATTTTTTCTAGTCGCAAGGGTAAAGGAAATATACATATAGGATGAGATACGTTATCTTTTTTGTTGATGGTTGGTTGGTAGGTTGATCCAACATTTGTACTTATTCTGGTCATAGGTAAATTGATGATTAAATTAAAAGTGAGCATGTGAAATGGAGTTCAGCTGAAAACAGTAGATCCTTTCTAAGACTACATATTATAGCAAAGTGACAACCCAAGCAGCATGCAAGCTATATACGAGCTGTATTGAAGATCGTTTTTATACTAGAGGCTGTATTTTTTGGCCGTATAAAAGCTGTATAAGGGCTTATACAGTTCTTATTAGTAAAAAATTGGCACAAATTATGCAGCTTTATCGTTAGTAGCGCTGTACAGTAGCTGTACAAGCGTAAAAGAGGCTGTATAACTGCTGTATTACAGCTGTTACTTGGTGTGCAACGAAACTATTACACTACAGATATTGTCTTATAAGTAACTTATAAAGACAAACGTTCTAAATTGATTTTTGAATGGGATTACAAATGAATATAAAACAAAAAGAAATTGAATGATGGCAACATTTAATGTACATATATTTAACATATTAATATTATATTCGGATTCGAGTTGCGTTTTGACGATGATGATTGGTGAATTGGACGTGCAAAATTAGATTTACGGTAAACTTGTATATGTTTTCTAACGAAAAATTGCCGCGCCACCATAATAATAAAATAATACAAGGACAAAATAACTACACTAATAATACAAGGACTAAATACGGTAACTAAATATCGGTTGTATAGGTTAGAATAAAAAAATATATTAAATTAATGGATATGATGGCGCAATGGGGCACAGTGATCATTAGTCAAACTGAAATAATGCTATTGGCTAAGACTAATGTCTAATATTCCCAAATTTATATTTTTAATTTTGTTTTTATGGGTCTTAAAATGGCGACAATTTGCTAAACAGCCTAAACGCTATTTCGAGGGTCTTATAGTCTTATTAGCTGTACTATGTATGTTATGGAATATATTAGGTCCTTACATATGAAATTAGCGTTTTGTACGGGAGGAATATAAAGTCAATTTTTTTTTGTAAAATATATTTAATTAATCAAACTATGCACCGTTGTTATCTATGTACTTTTACCATCTCATAGATAGTTCAGTTTAGCTTGGACTGCCGCATCGCAGTTGAATTTTTTTCCTTGTAAGAAGTTGTCCGAATTCCGGAAAAAATGGTAATCTGTTGGAGCAAGGTCCGGGGAGTACGGTGGATGTCGCAGACATTCCAATTGTAGCTCATCTAACTTAGTGGTTGTTTGTTGTGCAGTGTGTGGTCTTGCGTTGTCCTGAAGCAGCAGTGGCCTAGAGCCATTGACCAATCTCGGTTGTTTAGCAGCTAGTTCTTCCTTCATGGATTGCAGTTGCTGACAATAGATATCTGCCGTAATCGTTTGACCAGATTTTAAAAAGCTGTAGTGAACGACACTGGCGCTAGTCCACCAAACACTCACAAGTATTTTTCTGGGTCTCCAGGGTTCAGCCATTGCGACGAGCGCTTCCGATTATCGTACAGTATCCACTTTTCATCACAAGTAATGATTCGATTTAAAATCCCTTCATTATTGTGTCGATTGAGCAAAATAACACAGCAGTCGACGCGTGTTTGCAAGTTCGATTCGCTCAATTCATGAGGTACCCATAGTTCAAGTTTTTTTACTTTCCCGATTTGCTTCAAGTGGAATAATACAGTTTTATCACTTACCCCAAAGCCTGCAGCTATCTCTGAAGTGCTTTGCGATGGATCCGCTTCCAGAATAGCCTTTAATTCTTCATTTTCCACTTTGGTCTCCGGCCGTCCACGGGGTTGGTTCTGAAGGTCTAAATTTCCAGAACGAAAACGTTGAAACCAAAAACATACCGTGCTTTGTTTTGCGACACCAGCGCCATACACATAATTAATCCTTTGAGCTGTTTCTGCAGCACTGGTGCCACGGTAGAACTCGTACTCGTAAATATACCGATATTTCATGTTTTCCATTGTGCGGTAATAAGCGACGGCAAAGAAAAAAATAATGAGGAAAAAACAAATGAATGACTGTTTTCAAAACTCAAATGTATCAGCTAAATGAATTTATAAATTTGAATCTGGAATTCTTAACCAAAGAGGAGATATTTCAGATCAAATTGGTCAGTACGACAAAACGCTAATTTCATATGTAAGGACCTAATATAATACAGTCATTGGCTTTTAATCAGTTCTATAATAGGATATTTTCATTATTTACGCTGTATAGCAGTTTTTTTCAACATAACATATAACTTTCTTTAGATATACGTATAAAAGATGAAAAATCTTGTCTTAGGAACAGTGTTGGATACGTTTAATTAAGATTTAACATGGTCTCTTTACTGCACCAATTCTTTTTCTTTTTTTCCACATATTGATGACAAATTAATTTTGTTCACTAGCTCAATATAAACACGCAGCGCATGCAAAATGGCGATATTCTGTCACTTATACAGATTTAATTCGTACTATGGCTGTTATTTATTTTTTAGTTTTATATCACTCTCATAGACAGAAGTCATAAAACTACTGTATTTACAAAAGTGTACAATGACACCATAAGAATAAGTTTTAGAAGAAAGTTTGCATACACCATTGTCTAGAAATAAGATTTTAGTGATACTATTATAACACTGATATTTAGGAAACGTTGTGATTTGAAAGAAGATGTAGTGGCAAAAATTGAGAAAGGTATGCTGAGATGGTTTGGCCATGTCGAGAGAATGAATGAAGAACGATTGACGAAAAAAGTGTATAAGGCGAGTGTGAATGAAAGTGTTGGAAGGGGTAGACCTAGGAGGACGTTTCTCGACCAAATCAGGGACGTCTTGAAAAAAGACCAGGTCAAGAGTACCCTAAACCGAAGAGCATGTATGAAGGGAATAATGAAAGTGGACGAAGCCGAAACAAGTATGTAAGGATCGTAGCAAGTGGAAAGAAGTGGTCTCTGCCTACCTCTACGGGAAAGAGGCGTGATTATATGTATGTATGTATGTATTATAACACTCAGAGTTGTATAAGCAAGGGACAGCATGCAAAAAAACAGCTTCTATACAACTTTAATGATAAAATCAGATTGAAGTGTTACAAAATAATTAAAGTTAAATAACTTGTATTAAAGTTGTATACTACAGATTTCATATTCTGCTTAAGAACCCTAAGCTTACTTAGATCCCATAATACAGACTTTATACAGCTTGAGCTGTATATATAATAACTTATAAACCACTCTTATAAGGATACAACCCCTTTCAACACTCTTATACGCTTTTAAAAGAGCTCTAAGTTCTATGTGGGCTGGTGTATTGATATTCATAACGCTTGTGTGCTGCTTGGAAAGTCATTAAGAATGGGGCTTCGCTTAATATCTATTAACTGGAAAAGAGTTGTGCGCAACTGTCTCATATTACAGTTAAGGAGTCGGGTAGATTTTACTATTTCACGACGGATAGCGGAATCACAAGTTATAGAAATTATCATAAGTCTACTGCTGAATATAAGCCTTTTGTAAAGACTGATACAAAACACGGTCCTAAATTCCCAGCACCCTGCCCAATAGAACGTACTTAAGTAACAGCTAGGAAATTTTTGAGTTTATTTAAAAAATTCAACGCACGAATATAACTTTAAAATTACAGATAAATATTACAATTGTAATTCAATATTTCAAAACTAGATTATAAATTGTATCTCAATAATGTTAATGAGTTTGGTTGATACAACCTGATAAAATTACAACAAATGACAGACCGCACGTAACCGTAACAAATAATCGCGGCGGTACAAACGCACGTGCCCGCGGCCACGGTTGATGGACAGACAGACAGTCCGACAGGCGCTGAGACAAAGAGCAGAGCAATCGGCCTCCATGATGTATCGGCAGCCCGTAATTACAGTTATAAAATAACGACGTTGAGAAATGGAGTAACGAAGTAAATCTCAGTAATAATATCAGTATGAGTATATTCTGCTCATTCATTCATTGACTGCTTCATTGGTCTAGTCGTAGTGATCATGAGGTGCCGGGTTCTAATCCTTGGTCGGGCCAAAATTAGTAATTGGGTTTTTCTATCAAGAAATTCTCAGTAGCAACCGGGAGTCAAGAAGTAAGCGGTGTTTCACCATCGTGCCTCGGAAAGCACTTAAAGCCGTTGGTCCTGCGCCTGATCTCTCTCCAATCGTGTCGAATTACCATTCCATCGGAATATGAGAGTGAGGTAATTGAGAGTGCACTTGTGCTTGCGCATACTGGGCACTACAATCCAGTCCTGCGCAGATGGCTAATCTCGGTCTGGAGGACATTATTACAACCCATCAAAAGTCCACTGCTGAACACAGGCCTGCTCCACGTATTGTCTCATAGGGGATATTTGCCATAGTTGCTACGTTTGGCAGGCGAGTTGGCGACCCAGTTTTTTATTACATTGAGTTAACAAGTATGACACATGTGGTAGCCATCGCCCTCCTCGATCATATTAAAGGGAAGTGGACGAGCCGCCACACGACATGATTTTAATTGTAATACTTTTATTCCTTGGGAGAGGCCTATGTTTGGGCAGCGATGATTTTGATGAGTTGTGAGTAATACAAATTTTAGTGACAGTTTAAAATATACCAAATTCACAAATATGAAATGTAACGTATGTAAGCTTACTCACAATAAACTAGATTCGAAGCTCAACTTACCTGTAACAAGAAAGTTTTATTATATATAAGTATCTTTAAAAAAATATGCTAATCAGAAAATAATAAAAAACTGTACTGTGAAAGCGCGATCATTCCCTGGTCAAGCCGGCCTATTCGTTGTTTTTTTTTTATAGAATAGGATGACAAACGAGCACACAGTCCACCTGATGGTAAGTGGATGATGTGGCTTATAGACATCTACATTTATCCTCAATTAAGAATCAAAAAGTAGATGCGTTGTCACCCTTGAGGACTAAGATGAAATGCCTCTTTTCCAGTAAAAAGAGTCTCCGGTTCTCTACACTCACCATACGAAACACAGCAGTGTTAAGCTGCTGTTTTACGCTGGTATTCTGTGAGAGCGTGGTCCTACCCCGGTCGAGCCGACCCATTCGTGCTACACCCATAATATAGCTGCAGCGTGGCTCTACCACATAAAAAATGATGCAGCTACGTATAGCTCTACCACATATAGATTACATACATATATTTTTATATAATTGTATTTCATCATCATTACATCATATCACAAGTCCGCTGCGAACACACACACGAAGCATGCTCCCGTGCCACTTGTATCCATCGACTTTCTGCATGTGCTATCAGGTCGTCACTCCATCTAGTAGGGGCCGCCCTATACTTTGCTTGCCGATATGACTCTGACACTCGAGAACCTTGTTTTGTATATATAATAAGGTAATTAATTTAAATACTTTACAATTGTATGTACATACAAGTGTTTTTCTATAGAATAAGGGTGACAAACGGGCACACAGTCGATCTGATTTTTAACCTGCATTGTCACTCCTAAAGACTAAGATGGAATGCCTTCTTTCTAATAAAAAAGGTCTACATTCACCATACTAAGCTCAGCAATTTTTTACACTGGTATTATGTGAGAGGGTGGACCTTCCCCGGTTAAGGCGATATATTCGCGCTACAATCATATAGCTGCAGTATGGCTCTACCACGTAGACGTGTAATTATAACGTAGATGGTAAACTTTATATAGATACGAACGTACGCACACATACATACACACAAATAGAGATCATTTTAAATCAGTAGTTTGGATTTTATGGTACTCAATACATAGAGATTCAAAAACGAGACCTATTAGAACAACTTTCCTATTAGGAAGTTAATAAGATCATAATAATTAATAATATTTGATTTGAACTGCCTCGTTGGTCTAATGGTCGTAAACACGATCGTTCATTATGAGGTATGAATCAGTTACTGGGGCTTTTCTGTCGAGGATATCTCAGTAGCAGCCTGGAGTCAAGAAGTGGACGGTGTTTCACCCCCGTGCATCGAAAAGCACGTAAAGCCGTTGGTCTTGCGCCTGATTTCTCTCCGGTCGTGTCGGATTACCGTCCCATCGGACTATGAGAGTGATTGAATAAATAGAGAGTGCACCTGTTATTATTTACAATCTATATTGAATAAAAAATCTACTTCTATCTCTAAACAAAGGCTTGTTTATTTAAAACGAATGTATAATACAAAAAATTTAAACCTCACACCTAAGCTAATCTAGTGCAAGCATTATACACTACGAGTATACTTATTTATTACCTATAAATAGGTATAGTGCTCGCCCTAGATCGATCATGGTGTAACTACGGAATGAGTTAGTCCATTAAAGGCGGACTCGCTACTTTTTGACCAGCAAGTAGTTAACAAGTATTTGAAGGTGCGCCGCGGACCTGCGCCTGCGCAGGCGGCATAGCGCAAGGTCGCCCGACTCACGAGCCCAAGCGCGTTACAATTTTCCCACAGGTGGTTCCGCGGTCAGTGAGCGGTGGACATAACGTGAATTTGGTGGACTGAGTTGCAATTAGAATGTAAATAAGGGAAGGGAGTTATTATAGAATGTAAATAAGAAATAACTTGTTTTTGGCGCGGAATCTAATTAAAGAATGCCTTGTTTAGTCGTCTTTGGCCGTATGTTTTTTCAAATTTGTTATTCTGTATTTAAGTATTTGTTAAGCAGTTGAATACTAGTGTTAAATAGCAGCTCAATGCTGTTGTGTTTCGCATGGTGAGTGTATAGAACCGGAGACCCTTTTTACTGGAAACGAGGCATTTCATCTTAGTCCTCAGAGGTGACAATGCATTTTTATTCTTAATCGAGGATAGATGTGAATGTCTATGGGCACACAGCATCCGTTTACCATCAGTTAAACTGTGTGCTCGTTAGTATAGAGCATACGAATGTAATAAGAGGGCTATTTAGTGTTTTTTTTTATAAACCTACAATTATGTTATATAAAAATGACGGCTCTGTGGCACAGTGGGTTAGCAATGAGAGATGCGCTCAGGGCTGCGGGTTCGAATCCCCCACAAAACAAGTATTTTATGGCGTATAAATAATTGTTTGTTTACGTGGTAGAGCCATGCTACATTATTATATTAGTAGTATAGTTGTAGCACGAATGGGTCGGCTCGACCGGGGAAGGACCACGCTCTCACAGAATACCAGCGTAAAATAGCAGCTCAACACTACTGTGTTTCGTATGGTGAGTGTAGAGAACCGGAGACCCTTTTTACTGGAAAAGAGGCATTCCATATTAGTCCTCACGGGTGACAACGCATCTGCATTTTGATTCTTTATTGAGGATAGATGTAAATGTCTATAGGTCACAGCAACCACTTACCATCAGGTGGACTGTGTGCTCGTTTGTCACCTTATCCTATAAAAAAAAGTCTGGATGTTACAATATCGGTTGGCCGCATACAATAAGCAGATCCGCGTCTGTATCCGAGTTGTTGCTGTCGCCGGACGATACTGTTATGATGTATCAATGTGAGTGTGAAATTTTTAGTTCATTGTTTCAATTGTAACGTGTGAGTTTCATAGTGACAGACGATTGTTTCTGTGTGCGCAGATTTCCCCCCGCAAAAAATGACAGATGGATATGTATCGGGAAATTTAATTTTAATATTTATTTTATAAATTTTTATAAGATCAAATCTGACGTATCCGTGGTTATCATAGTATTTCACTTATCCGCGCGGGGAGTCATTAGCTCTGGTCTGTTGCGTAAGTTGTTCAATGTTATAAATTAATCTTTGATGGATTCGCTCTCTTTCATGGGGCAAACTAGAAAATCAATAAAAACCCTCGTAAATGAACACATAACTGAAGTGAAGAATCGACGCTCCAGAAAGTCTCCAGTCTGTGAACACGTGAAATTCAAACCAACGTTCACCAACCCGAATAACGTAATTCATTCACAAAATAATAAGTATATAGAATTTTTAGGTTATTAATAGAATCAGGCGTTACTTTGCCGAAATCCATTAAAATAAAGATATTAAAATTAATTAGCTGATATCCGCGTAAAAATAAAGACAAATATTTTTAGTATATTCAGTACATTTTGTACGCAGACCTTAGCTAATTAACTTTAAAATCATTAATATAAAATTTTGAAACAATTTACTGAACACCTTTTGGATATTACGGCGTTGATATTGAATGATATTCCAATAAACTGTCACCCAATCGTGGATAAATCAATGCAATTATATCTATGTTATTCATATTCAACGAGTATTTATACATTGTTTAAGAGAGTTTAGTTTATTTTACTGTTCGTTCTTTGAATACTAAATTATTTAAAGTTGTTAGCATTATTGGCAATTTTCGTATAGTTTCCTATAAAAATTTATTTATTTAAAGGTACATAAAACAAATTACAATCACTAGTATGAAATAATTTTTTACGTTTACATTAATAAAAAACTAGATTAAAAACATAACTATTTGTACACAGCTTGGTAGAAAGAAGTAATGGCTCGATAACCGACAACTTAATATTTTAAATTAACTAATAACAATCGATAAGCGATTATCATGTTTCTAAGAAGGTGGTTTACTTATACCTACTTATTTTACTTCAAAACTCTAAATAACAGAATATAACTGTAAATATTTTAATTTAAGTTTAAAGGTTAAATTTAAGTCACTCGATTTTTAATAAGTATTATTTATAATCTATATTGAATTTAAAAAAAATATGTATCTGTGGCTGTTTTTATTGGAAGGAATATAAAGCGGATGATTAACGTTTTATTAGTAATTGATAATGCTTACGAGAATTATTATGAAGTAATGAAATTTATTAAAACCTCTGTGGAAAGTACAACAATGAATGCTTAAAATTAAAAACAAATCAATTCAACGTGAATTAGAATAAAATAAAATTGAACTGCAAAACATGCAGGTGGGTGAGGTATCGACCTTTGCCGTGAACCCGGCTGTGAGTTAAGGCAAAACACCTTGGCTTAATAAGGAATTATTTAAATTGTCTAATATTTATAATAAAAATCCATTAATCCATCCATTACGGCCTGTAGAAGTCCATTGCTGAACATAGGCCACCTCCATAGAGTGCCTCATAAGGGGTCCAATAGTCGCCATTCTATAGCCAAATGCTTAGACATTCCGTTACCGAGCTGTCATTACTTAATAAAATGTCCTAGGCAATACACACTTCATAACCAATAATCATATTCAAAATATATTGATGAGGAAATTATCTAAACAAATATTGTCATCCATCCATTCATTATAATATAAGTCCACAGCTGAATACAGGTCTCCCCATAGATTTTCTCATAGGGGAGGATTTCACTATAGTTGCCAAGTTTGGCCGGTGGGTTCGCAAACAGAGCTTTTTTAATATCTTGATTTGGTAACAAGATGTTGATGCCCATTTCCTGGTTCAGTTTCCGTCTGTCGCCTCTTATCACACCCACGGGCCATGGATATTCTTACACCGCCACTGCACTTGCCACTATCATGTTAATTTGACAGCATGGAAGTGTAGTGTCTAAGTATTAAACTGCGACGTTGCAGGATTAAGAGTTTGAATCCCTCACAGAACAAATGTGGTGTATTTTTTTTAAAGAATAAGGGTGACAAATGAGCACACAGTCCACTGGATGGTAAATGGATGTTGTGGCCCATAGACATTTAGTTTATCCTCGATTAAGAATCAAAATGCAGATGCGTTGTCACCCCTGAAGACTAAGATGGAATACCTCGTTTCCAGTAAAAAATATCTACGGTTTTCAAGACTCACCATACGATACACAGAATTTACTGCAGAATTATGCTGCTATTTCACGCTGGTATTCTTTGAGAGCGTGGTCCTTCCCCGGTCGAGCCAACCCATTCGTGTTACAATTATAACATAGCTGCAGCGTTGTCACCCCTGAAGACTAGGATGGAATACCTCGTTTCCAGTAAAAAATATCTACGGTTTTCAAGACTCACCATACGATACACTGCAGAATTATGCTGCTATTTCACGCTGGTATTCTTTGAGAGCGTGGTCCTTCCCCGGTCGAGCCAACCCATTCGTGTTACAATTATAACATAGCTGCAGCGTGGCGGTAACAGAAAACGCAGACGTGTGTGTGGCCTACAAATAATTGTTCCATGTCGGGATGTTCTTTCTTGTGCAATTTATAGTTTATATAAATTTAGTTTTTTTTAGTAGAAAGAAAAAACTTGTCATTGTGCCGTGAGTTGGTGGCGTTTTCGGAAAACCCATCACCCCTTTTCATTCTGTGGGTAAGTGTGGCTTCTATGGATAAAAAAGGCAAGAACGATCATATGTCCTCGATAAATGGCAGTATACAGTCTAGCATATACCAGATAAAATATCCAGACCGGCGAACGGAAACAACGTCAAAGAAGAGATCTACAACCGCTGATCTGGCTCCTAAGTGTGGCGATTAAGGCAAATGTTTCCTACATAAGGAAGGTATATGTACAGTACCAGCGGGTTGTTAAAGAAGAAGGCCTTTAAGTTTTTGGACTTAAAAATATTCCGGTACTACACTGGATGTAGCCTTAAAGTTGATTGTGTTGTGACATCATCAATCAGTAGAGGTCAGTGTAAAAGCCGATATAAATTCAATTTGCAGTGATGCAAATAAGCTACTCGTAATTTTTTGATGGCGTTGTGGCGCAGTGGCATAGCAATGAGCTATGGTACTGAGGGCCGCAGGTTCGAATCCCGCACGGAACAAATATTTGTATGAAAACTTTAACTCTTAGTTTATTAGATACGAGATCAAAGCCGGCGTCCGGTTCTTCAACAACTATGTATGTATCACTTTATATTTTGTGATATGCAGTAAGTAACCCTTCTTCTAAATCAACTTTTGTAAAATACTGTTGGATATAGTTTTTCGAAATGATAAGCTTACTTATATGTTTTAAATGTTTTATTTATGATTTAGTGCGTCCAATTTAAAATATGTAATTAATTATTTAATTGTAATTTCTCTAACACAATAAATTTGACAGGAAAAAAAATGACTCTGATTGCCCACTTAAGGTTTTTTGAGTGCAAGAATTAACCTTGAGAAAAATTGCATTCTTATCTTGTAGAATAGCTCACGGTAGTGATTATAGTGAGGTGACGCGTTGAACTCGTTTGTATGAAGGCGGTGGATCAAACAAATGTCAAGTGCTAACGAGCTCTTTGCAGCTTATGAAATGAGTAATTTAAAAAAACAATTATAAAATTTATATATGTACGTAAATTATTTTATATTAATATGTATGACTAAATGAATAAAACACTCGCTTTTATCTCGTTTATATGCAAGAATAAATATGAACTCTTTATACAAAATATCAGTGTATTTTGTACGTGATGTTGACTCGGGAACTAAGTTCTAGTGACCCATTTTTTATACCGTGTAGTGGCGGTGTAAGAATATCTTCTACCCCATATCATCCATTGTGTACCGTGAAAGGCGGCAGAGGGAAACTGAAACAGGAGATGAGCAGCAGAGTCTTCCTGATAACAACTTGAAATAATAAAAAACTGCGATTGCCAACCCGCCTGTCAAGCGTGGCAACTGTGGCAAAATACCCCCTATGACGCAAATGTATGGGGGAGGCCTATGTCAAGCAGTGAATTTTTATAAACTATAATTAATGAATGGATGGATCCATTCCTTTGCTTGATCATTTTTGTCATAAAATAATAATCCAACTTAATACAATCATTTTCCGGTTTTACCACTCTTTTAAGAACACCAGCAAAAAATAGCAGCTTACTGTATTTACTTACAGCTTACGTATTGGAACGAAGTTCCTTATCGCATGGGGAATAGGCGAGAAAAAGTGTAAGATTTTTCCGTCACGACACCCTTTCTATAGTGCGAGCGAGATGGAATAATATCCATCTCCCTCGCACTTTTTCTTATCTAGCCATGAAAGGAATATTTTATTTTAAATGACGCTTCATTTTAATATACGCTAGTAATTCATTTATTTGTATTTGTTAATCAATAATATAATACGTTTATCAATAATAGTATACTACGAAAGGAACTTCGTTCCAACCGAGTGTTCCACGACACTCACGCATGTTTTATTTCGTATCGCGAGTGTCGAGAACCGGAGACCCTTTTTACTGGAAATGAGGCATTCCATCATAGTCCTAAGGGTTTACAACGCATCTGCGTTTTGATTCTTAATCGAGGGTAGATGTAGATTACTATGAGTCACAGCAACCACTTCCATCAGGTGGACTGTGTGCTCGTTTGCCATCCTTATTCTATAAAATATAAATAATTAAATAAATAATTTACTGTGTGTACCCAACAACACATGCGTTGAGCTCTGAGTACTAAGATGAAACATCTCACCGGATTAATTACACCAGCGTTGTACTCTTTAAACCTGAACGCAGCGATGGATGGTAACAACCCAGACGGATTCTCAGGAATAAAAGAAACCCCATTACCAAATTAAAATGGTCGTTGAATTCACTATAAACTGTGTCATTATAAACTACTGCAACAATTTGTTCGTAACTAGCGACCCGACCCGGCTTCGCACGGGTGATATCTAGATCTCGACAACAGCACCACTTACCAGGTTCAATTGTGAATATAAACCACCCAAAATCGGTACAGCCGTTTAGGCGGAGTTCAGTGACAAACACACGTACAGAAGAATTATATATTTAAACTAGCAAGCTGCCCCGGCTTCGTACGGTTAGTTTCTGGATCTCAATAACAGCGCCACCTACCGGGTCTAATTGCGAATCTAAATCATTCTTGAATCAACTTAGTCACACACACAAAATTTCATCAAAATTGGGCCAGCCGTTTAGGAGAAGTTCAGTCACATACAGACGGACAGAAGAATTATATGTATATGTATGTATATTATAAAGATAAATGTACAAAAGAAAACATATTTTTTTTATTTGCTTCCAGTTCTAAGTACTATTTTATATAGAGCACAAAAAGGAAAAATTAAAATAAAACACAATAAACAAAACTTATTAACTACCTAAAAGTAAAATATAAATAAATAATGTAACAAGAAATTAAACAAACGATATTGAAGTTCCTAACCGGCATACGAACATGGGCATAAAGATAAGTAATGCTTTCTCAGCGTATTTTTAAATTATTTTACTTTTTATATTCCTTATTAAATCATGAGGTAGCTGATTAATAATTACGGGCGTTATCCATCGTTTTTCACGTTTTCCATAATAATTTTTGACATTTGGGACATACAGCTTAGGTGTTCTAGCTAGTCGTGTTGGGTACGCATACTCTCTTTCCTGTTTATATTCAATATTGTTATATTGTTCAATTAAGATAGACATTTTGACTTTTAATTCTATAGGCAGTATACCACATATTTTAAAGAGTTTATAAAATAAATAAGAGAATAATCTTTATTAATTGAGTTTATGTTTTTTATCTACTAACAATTTTAGAATTCTCATTTGCAAGTATTTAATTTTATTTAGGTGAACAGGAAAAGTGAGACCATACGCGCTCAACCCGTAAGAAATTACTGCATCAACTAATGCGTAGTAAAGTACGTACATAATACTTCTGGGTATTATAAACGTTAAAGTTTGTAATTTACAGTAAATTGATCTTAATTTGTTACATACTGAATCTACATGAATGTTCCATCCAAAATGACTATCTAAATTTACTCCTAATTTATAGGAAGACACAGTTTGGAGGTTAGGACATTTACAATTAATTTTATTTTGATGCAGGCAGGTATGTGTGTCCTATTATTTTTATGGATATAACTTTATTTTTAATGTAGGGAGATAGAATAGACATACAGTTTGTTTTATCTATATTGATTACTATCCCATTGTCATGGGCCCAACAAACTACATTGTCGAAGTCGTTTTGCATTACATCCTCTATCTTCTTCGTTCTGGTTCGTATCGCTATATAAAATGCATGTATCGTCAGCATACATATACGAGCTACATTTTTTATAACACTAGACATACTATTTACATGCATAATATATCCAACCGGACCATAGACCGAGCCAGTCGGAACACCAAATTTAATATATCCAGTCTTGCTCTCAGTTCCACATATACGTACTTTCAGCTGTCTATTATTTAAACTATTATTCCCTAAACCATGCGTTCATTGGCCCTCGTATGCCGCACTCCTGCATGGACTGCAGTAAGCCATCGTGATCAAGAGTATCGAAAGCTTTTTTAAAGTCGATGAATAAAGCAAATACAATTTTTTGTTTATTTAACGAGCTATTTATATCATCAGTATATTTTGACAGAACTGTAGCTGTACTTCTATTCGGGCGAAAACCGGTATGCACGTTATTTTTGTCTTAAAGTGTGAGATCATTAAAACTCCTTAAATAAAAAACAGGTTTACAGTATTTAAGTACCTTAAAAGATATGGGCCGTAACATTTTGAACAATTTTTATGCACGGGCGGGGCAACTGTGATGGGAACGAACGCGTGGCCTTTCGCTGCCTTATCTGTAAAGGCGACCTTCGTCGCTGCAACAACCACTCGTTGGCTAGGTTAATCGATTTAATTCATGTATTAAAATGCTTTATTGCGTCTCGCCTGCGTAAATTGCTCGAGTGAATTGCTGTCAACATATTACATGCGATAACGGAGAACTGATATCAAAGTGCATTTGCAATTAAAAACATAGTGTAGAGAATAAACAGAGCATCAGGAACATCCCAAAAAAACAACATTTATACATTTACATTAGACAGGAAAAAAGGTTATTGCTTCTATGTTTTTTTTTATAGAAGAGGGGCAAACGAGCATGCGGATCACCTAATGGTAAGTGATTACTGCCGCCCATGAACAATTGCAAATGAATTGCAGGTACGTTTCCGGCCTTAAGGAGTAAGCTCTTTTCTTGAAGGTCCCTAAGTCGTATGAGTCCGCAATAATCGCCGGTGGTAAACAATTCCACAGAGAGGTCATACGAGGAAGAAAACTCCTAGTAAAACACACAGTGGTGGACCGCCAAACATCCAGATGGTGTGGTGGTATCGTAAGTTTTGTCACGATGTGCGTTCGTAAAATTTGGCGTTTGAGATTAATCCGAACAATTCCTCAGAGCATTCCCTGTGGTAAATGTGATAGAAAATGCGAAGGGATGTTGCATTTCTTTGTGCCATGTGCAATATTTATTTCCCAAACATGTGCCAAACAAATGTTTGGCAAATAAATATTGGACAGTTTTATCTATATACATATAAATAAAATTTAAATGTTTATCTGTAATATTGAAATAATTAGCTTCTATTAAGCTCAGGGGATTTTTTGCATGCTATTAAGACATACTCGTAAATAATTTTCTTTAATTTTTTGTCAGTCTGTCTGTCCCGAATAATCTTCGGAACGGCTGAACTGATTGTGATGAAACTTTACGAACAGATGGATGCAATGCCAGTAGGGATAGGCTATATTCTATCCGAAAAAATTACATTAATAGATCTTATCCAAAAGCCGGGGCGAATCGCTAGTATGTAAATATAATACGTAAAAGAGTATTATTAGTGACAAAATAAAACATAGTCATAAAACAAATGCGAAACAAAACAAAAGTAACCTCATTATCATATTGGACAAAAACAAAGCGAAGGATAATGCCCATCTCCCGTTTCAATTTCCCACTGTGGCCTCTCACGACATCCATGGGGTAGTCATATACCTAGGTCGATTCCATTCATCCATTACAGTCTATGAAAGTCCTTTGGCGGTTTAATAGAACCCACAACCCTATATCATTCCATGTCGTAAGAGACGACAGTGGGAAACTGAAACAGGAGATACTTAAAATAATAAGAATAGAATAGAATAGAATAGAATAGAATAGAATAGAATAGAATAGAATAGAATAGAATAATTTTTATTCAATATAGATTACATGTGTAATTCTTATTGAAAGTCATTTTACTTTACCACTGGTTCGAAAAAACCTCTGTCCTGGGAAGAACCAGCAAGAAACCCAGGGACATTTTTTTAAAAGTAAATTTTACATTAATGGTTGTACAAACTATTTAAGTACAAAATTTATTTTAGAAACTGCTTGGTAGCGACCACCTCATTCCCAGGGTTATTATCAATCATATATTCATTTGTACTATAATAACCCTTTTATACAGTTTCAGCTTAATAAAACATTTAAACTTGGTAATAGAGAGAGCCTGTACACTTTCCGGGACCTTGTTGTAATAGCGTATACATTGCCCCAAGAATGAATTACTGACTCTGTGGAGTCGAGAAACTGGTATCACTAGCTTGTGTTTGTTCCTAGTGTTTACAGAATGTATATTACTTTTTTTACTAAAACTACCTTTGTTTTTGTGAACATACATTAAATTTTCGTAAATATACTGAGAGGCCAAAGTTAATATATTTATTTCTTTAAATTTATCTCTAAGAGACTCTCTCGGTTTTAGGTTGTAAATAGCTCTAATGGCCTCTTCTGTAAAACAAAAATAGTTTCTGAATCAGTTGCATTTCCCCATAGCAAAATCCCATAAGACATTATGCTATGGAAATAACTGAAATAAACTAGTCTAGCTGTCTCGACACTAGTGAGACCTCTAATCTTTTTACAGCATAGGCTGCAGAACTTAGTCTGCTTGCTAGTTTGGATATATGGGGCCCCACTGAAGCTTTGCGTCGAGAGTGATGCCAAGAAAAACAGTGGATTCAACAGGGCTCAGTTCTTCCCATTTAAAACACATTGGTACCCAGATTTTTAACATTCGTTGTTGTAAATTTAATACATTTAGTTTTATTTCCGTTTAAATGTAGATTATTAACGTTAAACCAATGCACTAATTTTGATATAGCATTATTCACTTCGTCACATTTAAATGATTGACGTTTAAGTTTAAAAATCAAGGAAGTATCATCAGCAAATAATACTATATCATGATTATCCCTACAAGGAAGGTAAGTCATTAATATACACCAGAAATAGGAATGGGCCGAGAATCGAGCCCTGAGGGACACCATTAGTACAGGTGGCCCGGAAGAACTTTTACCATTGATAATAACTTTTTGCATTCTATTACTTAAATTTGAAATAATAAGTTTAAGCGCTGTGTTCTTGACACCATAGTACTGTAGCTTCCTGATTAATGTCTCATGGTGAACACAGTCGAAGGCCTTGGAAAGGTCACAAAATATACCAAAGCATCCTCCGAATTCTCCCATGCACAAAAATATGTTTAATAAGCTCAACTCCAGCGTCAGTTGTCGAGCGACCCCTTGTAAAACCGAATTGATTTTTATGAAGCAATTTATTAATATTAAAGAAACTTAACATCTGATCTAAAATTATTTTTCAAAAATTTTACTAAATGTTGGTAGTACAGAAATTGGTCTAAAATTGGCGGGGTCTAATGTACTACCAGATTTAAATAAAGGTATGACTTTACTATGTTTCATTAAATCAGGAAACACACCAGATTCGACGCTTGTATTAAATATAGTGGCTAGATAAGGTGCTATTATATCTATTATAGATAAAATAACTTTAACGGAAATCCCCCATAAGTCTGCCGTTTTCTTAACATCAATTGTTTTAAAATATTTAACGATATCTTTTGGCAATACTCTATGGAATTTAAAAGTATTTGAACAAGCCTTTACATTTTGTTTAAGCAATGATTCGGCGACAGTAGGAGAAGAATTTAATGATTTTGTTGTCAAAAAAGGAACATCAGTAAAATGTTTCTCAAAAGCCATAGCAACTTCTTGATCAGATCTAGTCAATCTTATAATTTATTGACACTCGAAAACAGGCGTAAATTAATGGACGTATGTTTTTTGTATGATATTGTCCGTGGACACGTAGACTGCCCTGAGTTGGTGGCGAGCATAACATACAACGTACCGTCGCGTCGTGTCCGCCGTCGGCCGCCCCCTTTATTGCATGTGCCGTTTGCTGTCACCAATTATGCACGTAATGCGCCCATAAACCGATTGCTCAGGACGTACAATGAGATCTTTAGTGATATAGACCTCTTTGTTTTTAGTAAACCAGCCTTTAAAGCTAAAGCTATTAAGATTCTAAATGAGGTGCAAAATGAGTAAATCATTTTGATTTACAAAATCATGATGATCATCATCACAAGTCCACTGCTGAACATGGACCTCCCCCAGGGAATGCCACGGGGCATGGTCCTGAGCCGCATGCGTCCATCGACTTCCTACATGTCTTATCAGGTCGTCACTCCATCTAGTGTGACTCCCTACACAAAAATAAATAAATAGTAAATCGACATAAATCAACTCAATTATAATATGAAAATGAATTTATACTTTGAATCATTTAGTATAATCATTTCTTAATTTGATTGTTTATCGTTTATGGCATTAGTGGTGAAAAATTGACATAAGTGTAACAGTATAGAAAAATAAATAAATAAACAGGTGTGATATTTCATTAAATTAAATTACATAAAAGAATATAAGTTGATATTTAGCTAAATTTAAATATTTTGCAGAGAAATAAATAATACTAATATTACTTCTATATACACATATACAAAAGTGTAATTAATATAAATATTTAGTGACATATCTGTGAACATATATATAATTAGATTACTACATACATATAATAATAAATCCAAAGAATAGTTAAATTGTACCGTCCATAATATATTTTATTTATATACCTAAAAAAAACCTTTAATAGGCCTTACATTTAAGCTGTATACTTTAAGTCCTTAAAATTGTTAAATCGCTGTTGGTTTTTAAATAAAATAAGAAAAACCTACACCCTAGACCTATAAAATATAATAAATATTGTAATACCCGTAAAGGACGGTTAAGTTGTATGATATATCATATTTTAAATTATCCAAATGTAACACTTAACTTACCATAAATATTTTGAACTAGCTGTTCCCCGCGAATTCGTCCGCGTGGAATTTATTACGGTTGAATTTCATGGGCTCTGATTTAAAGTAGAAGAGTAAGAAAAGTTGCCTTATTTACTCCTTATAACATCAGTTATCTGCCAGTGAAAGTCCCGTCAAAATTGGTCCAGCCGTTTCGGAGATTAGCCAGAACCAATTGACAGACTTTTTTAAATTGTTTTTCTTATAAGTACTGTATATACTTTCATATGCATTTAGTGAAAAGCTGTTATTTTGACTTTACAAACAGACACTTCAATTTTACTTATTTGTATACATTTGAGTTACAATTTTAAGTACCTATCAGTGTTTAACATTCTTCATCAAATGCACATGCACAAAGAGTTTTTAAGTCTGTTACGTATTTTTATGCAGTGTTCACGCCGTTCACACATCTGAACTTTATTATAAATATAAGTTTGGTTTATATAATAATTATATTCTAAGCCATACGTGCAAATAAGTGTTAGTAAGATTTATAGCTGTTAAAGATAATTTCACCTTATTAATATCATACTTAAAGATCAATTTAGATTGCATAAACATTGTTAATTATTCTACCAATAGCTATCCATTACGTTTTCATATGTCGTCATTGTGACAGCCAACGGACATACAATTTGTACTTTTACCCTTCGACCCTCAAACTGTTAGCACGCCCTAAAATATAATATTAAATATTGTAAATTGTAACAAATATATTAAATCTAGTTTGTGATACTCTAATCTATCATTTCTTTGTACAATATCGTACATGCAGAATGAAACGTCATCAAACAAATCAGTATCCGCATGATATTTGACACCTCCTATTGTAATATATAGTTTGTACATGGTGGAGCCACACTGTAGTTATATTATGGTTGTAGCACGAACGGAGTGGAGTAAGGCCACCCTCGCACAAGCGTAAATTGGCAGATTAATGCTGCAGTGTTTCATATGGTGAGTGTAAAAAAATCGGAGACCCTTCTTAACTATTGGGAGCGAGGCATTCCATCTTAGTCCTCAGGGGTGACAACGCATGTGCATTTTGATACTTAATTGAGGATAAATGTAATGATTTCTTATATTTACGCGAACACTACACATTGAATAAAACTACTTTTACGGATTATATTGCGTTTAATAACTTATTTTTATTAATTCCCGACGTTTCGGGTGCTTCGTTCGGGTGATTAGTCAGTTCTTACCATCCGTCAAGTGCAATATTCTTCTACAAGATGCAGGAGTGTACAAGCTTGATTGTGAATGTGGTCTCTCATATATAGGGCAAACAAAACGATCAATAAAAACCCGCGTAAAAGAACACATAGCTGACGTGAAGCACCAACGCTCCGGGAAGTCTGCAGTTTGTGATCATATCTTAGACGGCCCCCGCCATTACATTAGAATTGATAAACCACGAATTCTCGCGAAAGAACATCGATTCCTGCCAAAGATGATACGTGAGGCTATTAAAATTAAAAAAAACATCCTAATTTCAATAGAGAAGGAGGCTGGGTACTACCACGTGCTTGGGATCCTGTAATTAATAAAATTAAAACTAAACCCAAGCATACCACTACAAGACTTCAAGACACAGTAAGTTCATTCTGCGTAGATCGGACCAAAATTAATAATTAAAAAAGCTGAAGGTACTCCGGGTTAACTCTGACATCGGGACGTCAATCACCTCAGTCCCCCGTGACCATGGGTGCTGTAAAGCACCCGAAACGTCGGGAATTAATAAAAATAAGTTATTAAACGCGATATAATCCGTAAAAGTAGTTTTATTCAATGTGAGGATAAATGTAGAAATATATGGGCCACAGTATGCACTTATCATCAGGTGGACTGTGTGCTCGTTTGTCAACCTTATTCTAAAAAAAGATATAAAACTAAAATAAAATGTACGAGTCGGACATATCGTGAGGTGTTTAAGAGTCGCTCCGCAAATTCCGACCGCGGCCGTGTAAGTAGAGCATGTACTAATGGTAGTTAAATGAGACGGGATTTAGTATTTTATTGTTTCTAGATACGATCCAACAGTGATAAAGGGCATTTCACACGCATGGCACGTTCTGTAATAAATTACCTTTGCCGCTCTTTATTTTAAGACTGTTACTATCTAAGGACGTGGAAGAATAAAAATACTTTTTTTAATTTTGATTTTAACAAGCTTAAAGGTATTAAAAACCCGACTGAAAAGAGAAAATTTTTATACTCTATGTCACTTCCACAACTAAGACGAATAATCCAACGACATCTCATAATATGTTAAAATCCACCAAGCCGTTTAGGCTGCAGAGCGTGCCAAAGAAATAGACATACATACATACACACATACACACATACATACACACATATATACATACATACACTCGATAAACATTACCCTCCTTCTGAGGCTGTCGGTGAAAAGGTAATTCAATCTGTCATATTATGCGTAATTCAATTTATTCATTAATTTCATAACCTCCGTTATTACGTAATGACAAAGAATTGCATTAATACTGGGACAGCGACGAGATTTTCTTTTGAATTAAAAACAAACTGTTTTTATATTAAAATCTTCCATATAAATAAATTATAAATAAAAGTTTGAAGTTGAAAATGTTTAAAAAAAGAATGCTTCAAAAATTACATGTTATAAATAAAACTAGTAGTCGAAATTCGACCGTAAATCATTAAATTTTTAAGTTTGTATATTAAGTAAGTTGTATTTAACGTTCAACTCTCAGTATACAGGTTTATTTTGCAATAACCGGCCAAATTTTCAGAGAAGGTTCAGAATATAGGCGAATGGTGAAGAAAAATTAATTTAAAAAAATCTCAAACATTCTGTCCTTTTTATCTTTTAAATTCAAAATGCGTGGTAATGCATTAATTTTAACTGATTTTACTGCGCACGCACACATTCGTAAGGGTCGATCGATAGACGAAAACGTTGTTGCCCATAAATCACATTCAATTTGGGATAAATTCAAATAAAAGTAGAAGCCTTATTTACTCGTATTTTCAAAAACTGCAATAACGGTATATCATTATTTATATATTTGAACTTAAGTTTAAAATTAACTCTTTGAAAAATAACCCTATATAGGTATTATATGTATTATCTATGCTTTCAATACACATTAATATATAAAATAAATGCTTTTTTGCCTTGACATACACACCACAGACTATTTTTGAAAAAGGTATTCTGTGAGAGCTTGATCTTTCACTGTTCGAGCCGACCCATTCGTGTTACAATCATGATATAGCTGCAGCATAGCTTTACCACTTAAATAACATTTTGTGACATTCTTGTTAATTTTTATTAAAAAAGTAAAAATTTTAGTGCAATTGTTTCAAACAAAAAAAAGGAAACCTCTTAACGTTTCTTAAACTTGAATTAAAATAGCATACAGAAGTTTAAATGTTAAAATCATTAAATATATTTTTAATAACTGCAACTGCACAGAGTTGTTGACTGCATACAATTAGTTGTTGAAAAAAAATAAACGCAACTGACAATAAAAAGTGAAGTGTGGAAGGGCTCTAAAGAAAAAAAAATTACGCGCCGCGAGACATGTTGATGCCGCTAAAAAGTGGAGTCAAAGGCGCATTATGGTATCATTTTATGTGACAATTTGTGAGATTTCATTGCGATGATAGCCGGCCGCGTTATTAGCTCGCTTTTCCATTATAAGATACGATCCCAGCAAAAAACGCGGCTCGGTGTTTACGGATTATGTTTCTTACATATTTCATGTAGTTTATGCGATATCCGAATGCCAGCGTAGTGATGTGACACCCGGCCTTTGTGTTTCAAAGATTTTTTTAGTTTGTATGGCGTGGTCCTTCACTGCTGGCCGTATGAAGAAGCTCAAAGTCACTCAGCGAGCTACGAAGAGAGCTATTCTCGAGGTTTCTCTGCGTAACGATGTAATGAGGTGATGGGGATATCCGCTGTCGAGCTATAAGCTGTAGTGGTAATGGACCGGCCATATACTCGTAGCTCTTAGAATCTACAACCAATGGGGAAGAAAGGTTCTCGAGTGACAACCTCAAACCGGTAAGCGAAGAATAGAATAGATTTTTTTTATTCAATATAGATTACAAATAATTCCTATTGAAAGCAATTATTTTAAATTTTACCACTTTCTCGAGTGGTGAAGTGTAGGGCGGCCCCCCACTAGATGAATTGACGACCTGGCAAGATATGCAGGGAGTAGGCATTCCTTAGGGGAGGCTTATGTTCAGCAGTAGACTTGTGAAGGACTGTAATAAATGATGATGATGAAAAGTACAAGCAACTAAAGAGCATGAAATAATTTCATATTCTGAAGTCGGGGCTTTAATTCTTATAAATAATATATATATTACCTTAGAATGTAAAATTATTTTATACTTTTTAGATGTTTGAAGTGAGCCTTTTCTTTAAATTTTATTTTTATAATTAATTATATATATATATACGGCGCGTCTATAAAATACCGGTTGAATCGAGAGTGAGCGAGATATCATATTGATGGTAGCGAGGTGGAATTGATGGTACATATATCGAGAAACCCCCCACTTGTTTGTGCAGTATAAAGTTCACTGAAGTCGCCATGCGCGAAGGATTCCACTTAAGTCATTCTATGAGTGCTATGAAAGTGTCGTGGTTCTGTCCCTTGTGGTGTAGGCAAGGAAGATGGTGTTGCTGAGAGGATGCCCCGTGTTACGTTGAGATCCTGTTAACTATCCAGAATTTCCGATATATATATATATATATATATATATATATATATATATATATATATATTGCTTGACTACTATCTCACCGAATAGTAAAATGTTGATGTAGATGAAGTTGATAAAGCGCTCTGTTACGGTTTGATGGTTGAGAGGCAGTATGACGGGCTGAAGCACTTTATTTTATGAATTTTCATTCTTAATCGAGGTTAGATGTAGATAGATTTCTATAGCCCGTATCATCCACTTATCATTAGGTGAACTGTGTGTTCTAGTTTGTTCATACTGTAATAATAATAATAATGGCCTCCAGATCGAATTTCGGTCCCGGCGGCCAGTCTCCACGGAGACAGGATTATAGTGCCCAAGTATTTTTGAAAGCACAGGTGTACTCTCTATTCCCTCACTTACAAATTCAGATGGGGCGGTACACCCGACACGACCAGAGAGAGATCAGGCGCAAGACCAATGGCTTTACGTGCTTCTCGAGGCACGGGGGTGAAACACCGCCAGCTTCCTGACTCCGGGCTGCTACAGAGAATTTCTTGTCAGAAAAACCCAATAACTGATTTTGACCCGACCCGGTATACGAAACCGGGATCTCAAGATCATCAGTCGCGTTTACGACCACTACATCAACGAGGCAGTCTGTCCTTACTACATAGATAAATCAACGCACTCGCCATCGGTATGCGGTGGGATCAAGATGTAAATTATGAGTATATTACGTGCCATTACGTAATGCACATTATTCACTTTCGGAATTTTACGTCTTTGACGAGGTGTGGGGAGAGATTACGTTGTGCTCTTTCTATTTACTTTTGCTAGCAACCTAACAGTGTTTAGCTTGTAGATAATACAACCTGTTTGCTTATACATTATAGCTTTCGATATATTATTCAATAAAAATTATATGCTCAGTGGTAATGTGATTAAATGTAAGAAAACTTTCATAGTAAAGAATGTTTGAAAATTAAAAAAAATTATGGCCAAATAAATAGTCCGGATGCCCAAATTGGAACTGTATTGTGAAATTGTTGTTTCTGTTATGTTTTATGTGACGTTTTCTATATGGTAGGAACTCTTTTCTGCCCAGGAGACCGGTATCACCCCTTACCTATTTCTGCTGCCAAACAGCTGCCAGTATAATTACAGGTTGTGAGGCATCCTATCTTAGCCCTCAAAGGTGACAAGACTACGCGTCTGTAGCCTTCTATACATCCATTATCTATATTTTCTATACCTTCTCACAGAATACCAGAGTAAAATAGCAGCTTAATGCTGCTGTATTTCGTGAGTGTAGAGAACCGGAGACACTTTTTAATTGAAACAAGGCATTCCACTTTAGTCCTTAGAGGTAATGACGTAACTGCATTTTAATACTTAATCGAGGATAAATGTATATAAATGTATATGTAAATTGCCACAGTTTTCACTTATGAATGATTTGTGTGCTCGTGTGTCGTTTTTATCCTATGAAAATAAATAAAAATAAACGTGGCCTTTCCTCATTAAACTCATTGAGAAGTTTTCAAAATAAATATGACAAAATCTTTGTAATACACGCAGTGTTTGCTGTTTAATATGTCAAAGCAAACGTTCGAAATGACATACATTTCACATACGAGTGTGCTTTGAAAGCGTCCAAAAATTGGCCAAGGTGAACTGCCCAACATCTGCTCACTCAATGAACATTTCATTCAGCTTAAAGTCGACTTGGAATCGTTTCGAACGATTAACAGGTCTTGCTTATACGAAATGTCAATGTTATGGAATACCTTAACGTGTCTACTGGCATAAATGCCAAATGTTGCCTTCAAATAAGATTAGAAAAATGCCATAAGATTTTTTTCGTTTATAAAAATTTCAGCTATTGATGTTTTTCATTCATTCATATTTCACCTTTACGATCTACACAGACACAACGATATCCATCAAGCCAATTTACGAGTAAGCATGGCGAAAACTTGTTACTCTTCAGAATTTAATTGAAGGTAAATTATTTTTGATAAAGATAATTTTTAGTTCTTGGAAATTTGCAAAAGAAATTATTTTAAACTACTACTGTTTTAAAATGGGGTGCTTCTTATCAGCATGTAAAGATCAAAGTTAGATAGACCGGATTAGAAATATAAACTTTTATTCGATATAGAATATAAATAATACTTATTCAAAGACACTCTAATGCTGCGTGCTACTGGTGCGGAAAATACATCTGTCCTGAGAAGAACTAGCAAGAATCCAAGCGGCGCTTTGTTTTTTTTTTAAAAGAATAGTTTACACTCATTAAAGTTACACAATAATTAACTTAGGAGAGGGTGTCAAAAGGCATTAAGTACGCTCTTCATTACCATTTCAATTTGCCTAATAACAGTAAAGCGTAAACAAATAGAGAAATATTTCGAAACTAGAACACTGCAGTTAAGTACTTAGTAAAAAGTTCTAAGTGGTAGGACTCCTTTAAAGCATCCTTAGAGGCCTGAAACTTAGTTATTTATATGTATTCAAATATATGTAACTAAGTTTTATCGTGAAGTGGCGGTGTAAGAATATCCACTACCCCATATCATCCCGTGGGTGTCGTAAGAGGCCACAGAGGGAAACAAATTAGGAGATGGACAGCAGCGTCTTCCTAATAATGACTAAATATAAAAAACTGCGGTTGCCATCGTGGCAACCATGGCAAATCCCCCTATGAGCCAATCTTTGAGGGAGACCTATGTTCAGCAGTGAACTTTAATAAGCTGTAATTGTAAGTTTTTTTTTGATTTATTTATGTATACACAACAGAACACGAAAACAATCATACAGTGAGTTCGTACAAAGGTTCTACTTATTCTACTATACTTATTAAATTTACTGAAATATCTTCCAGACTTATAAAGGAAAACATATTAATAAGGCAAACTGAGTGCATACATTATTAATGAAAAAATATCCATAAAATTAAGTTAATTATCATAAATAATAATAATATATACAATAAGAACATATATAATTTAAATAAACTAATACTAATATTAATATAGTACATTAATATATATTAATTAACAAGATGCAAAGTAGTTATCTTTTGCACGTTTCTTAAATACCATCTCTTTTTTAAATTAAGCCTTTTTATGGGTTGTCTGGAAGAGATTCCTATGTAGCAATATTATTTTAATATAATTCTTTAAGACCACCTTTCGTTTTTCCCTCAATTGTATTTTTATTTTTGTTATGTTAACCTTTCCTTGATGTACAATAAAGAGTATTGGGTTGTATTGTATACCAATAAAGTTTCAGAATCTCTTATGTTAGGCGGTAGAGAGTTCCATAATCTAACCGCACGGTTAGAAAAATTTTTGGAACGCTAATAATGTTTACCTGAGAACAACGCGCGACAATGCTAGGAAGCGACCGTTAAAACCGCGAGAGAGTTGCAACTAGAGAGCCCGAGATGGTCTCGGTCAAGACATGGCACATCGTAAAACTGCATTGTTACTATATCGTAAAGTGTACGAGTTGCAAGCGATAGCGGGATAATATATGTTTATTTCTATTATATAAAAACAATTGCTGTCCGTTAGTCTCGCTAAAACTCGAAAACGGCTCGACCGATTTTGATGAATTTTTTTTTGTGTGTATTTGAATAGGTCCCTGGATGATCTAAACTAATTGGACCCGGTAGGTGGCGCTGTTGTCAAGATCCAGAATTACCCATACAAAGCTTGGGCGGATCGATAGTTTTAAATAAAAGAAAGAAACAAACATCTTTATCTGACATAATTACGCCACATAAATATATTATGTTACATTATCATTAATGCTGCTGTATTAATGATAATGTAACTGTTGCTACAAAGTTGTTGTAATGTAATTGTTGCTACAAAGGGCGTTTTATACGTGGTAGAGCCAAGTTGCAGCTATATTATGGTTGTAGCACAAATGGGTCGGCTCGACCGGGGAAAGACCACGCTCTCACAGAATACCAGCGTAAAATAGCAGCGTAATGCTGCTGTGTTTCGTATGGTGAGTGTAGAGCACCGGAAACCCTTTTTACAGGATACGAGGCTTAAATCTTATCTTGGTCTTCAGGGGTGATAACGCATCTGCATCTTGATTCTTAATCGAGGATAAATGTAGACGTCAATGGGCCACAGTTTCCACTTACCATCAGGTGGGCTGTGTGCTCGTTTGCCACTCTTATTATATATAAAAGGCATCCGACTCAGCATTGTGTTGCGGTGTAACAACCACGGCGCAGATTTTCTGCCAGTGCCCTTATCAAGAACTTACGAGCACTCGCAAAACATGTTTTGTCTATTATGAATGCAGTAAAATTGAGAAAATATCGACTAGAATAAAATAGATAATAATAATAAAACTAAATACAGTGCATAAACTAAACACTTAAAAAAAAACAATAAAAAATGCAAATTCTGAATTGTGCAATTCACAAAAGTTTAGTTTAAAAAAGAAATATTTTCATCAAGGATACAAAATGTCATAAACTACAAAGATATTGACAGCTACAGTTAAATCGGTATGTCATTTAATATACTAAGCAACAGTGATCTAGTGTAGACGTAGTGGCGGCACAGCCAGCCGGTCTGCTACGCTTTTTAACCCTAAAACGTTGGAATCATAGAGCAACACGGGTCACTGGCGGACCAGAGGGGAGTAGCCATAGAGTTTGTAAATTTGACGTGCCAGATCTCTTTTGCAGCATAAAAACTGAACAATTCGGCATTTTTATAGGACGTCGATTCAGCCGCGCAACTAAATTTAGTCTAGTAAGCAATGCGTCTGCAACTAGTTTTATTGTACGCATAGGACCGCGTGGTTATACTTTGACAGAGGGAAACGCCTGCGCATACTACTCCCCTCCGGTCCGCCGGTGGTCCATGTTGCTCTATGGTCGGAATCCTAGTATGTCACAACGTTCTATTTACGCCGAATTTATATTTTACAAAACTGTACGCACATAAAAGTCTTTTTTTTATATAACTGAAGTGACAAATGAACTTACAGTCCACCTGATGGTAGGCAGAGCTAATGCAATCATGGACAACTGCAGCCAAATTCAACCAAAGGAGGCTACGGATGCGTTGTCACCTCTGAAGACTAAAATGTATATATATTTATATATATTTACGCCGAATTTATATTTTACAAAATTGTACGCACATAAAATTCTTTTTTTTTATATAACTGAAGTGACAAACGAACTTACAGTCCACCTGATGGTAGGCAGAGCTAATGCAATCATGGACAACTGCAGCCAAATTCAAACAAAGGAGGCTACGGATGCGTTGTCACCTCTGAAGACTAAAATGGAATGCCTCACAGTTTGCCTTACATTTCGTTACATACTTACCTACAAAAATCTTTCCGTGTAGTGGCAGTGCAAAAGAAGCAATAGAGAGTAAGAGGCAACAGAGGGATATGATATAGGAGATAGTTAAAATTAATCAAGTCAAGTATGTAATTAAAACATAAAGACGTTAATTCTCATGTCTGCCATCAAGGTTACCTCCTTGATGACAGACGTGGCAGAAACTACGGACTTCCATTTGGCACAATACTGACACACCTCTCCCGTTTCCTTCACATCCGTAATATATCTAAGCATATATATATTCGTTGGTTAAGGGTTCTCTTAATTTGGCCCGTCTTCAAGTTTCCAGTAAAAAGGGTTATGCTGGTATTCTGTAAGAGCGCGGTCCTTCCCCGGTCGGTCCACCCATTCGTTCTACAACCATAATAGTATAGCTACAGCGTGGCTCTACCACGTATTTGTAGTTAAGGACAAAAGTATTTTTATTTCTAATACAAAATAGTACTGTAAATAATCGCTGTATCTATTGAATTACACATCGACACACTCGTAGCCACTTCATTCATCCTTTTGTTTGTGCATTTCTACTCTACGAGCTTTATGTTATTTTCACCTACAACCGGAACATTAGTGTACTAAAAATATGTTAAATTATAAGTGCTTCGTGCTTTTAGCCTGCACTCGAAATTAAGCATAACAATTGTTCGCTAAATTTATTAATTTTCTTTAATTTATTTGATGTTCACGACTTTCTTTACATTTTTCTGAACGATCTATATAATGATGAAGATGTGGTACAGCAGATTTAAATGATTTTTCTAAATCATTTAATAGACAATATCATAGTAACAATTATACAGTGAGTTCGACGAAGGGTACTACTCATTTTATAATATATTTTAAAATATTTACAGTAGATACTTATGGGAATGTATTATATTAAGTAAGAAACATTTTTGATTTTTAGAATTTTAAATTTTAAGATTTCTAGATAAGAAAAAAAAAAACACGTAACCACTTAGCGTCTATAATTGAGCTATCACACTCGTATATTTGCGCTGAATTTAAAATTATTACATCAAATATTGTACTCCGCGCAGCAAAGGACTGGAATAATTTACCAACGTCTTTTTTCCTTCCAGTTATAATGTCTTCAAGGCAAGAGTTAATAAGCTTTCGTCTCGCTAGGCCAGTGAGCTTCACCATCTTCGAATATACATATACTTACTATTATTTGGAATAGTAAACAAGCACTAGCAATAATAAGTAAGAATTGTTATAGAAAAACGTCGCCGGACGGAAAGACAGATACCGAAGTATTTTTTAATCTATAGGTAAACAAACTTACAATCCACCTGATGGTAAGAAGCTACTGCAGCCTATGAACATCTGCAACCGACTTCAAACAAAGAAGGTTCCAAATGCATTGTCACCCCGGAGGACTAAGATAAAATGCCTGTGAAACTTTATGAACAGAAAGGAAGCAATGCCTTTCAGGAGTGATATAGGTCATATTTTATCCCAAACACTGGAAGTCTTTTTTTTGAATAAACGAAACGCATGATTACTAGATCCTATTCACTTCAGGCAAAGCCGGGTTGCTAGTTCGTAATATGATATTCGTCTGTAATATTAAAGATGCTAGCATAAGTTCTCAAGTACTCAAGCACGTAATGATTGCCTGCCTCACAAGTTTTAGTGCGATCTTGATGTGGCCAAGTTCGAGTTTCAATTATTGTCCAAAATGAAAATAATTCAAAATATAATTGAGCTAATTCCATTTCAGTCAATCACAACGCTAAACATATCCGAAGTGCCGGTGCGTCGGTGCGTTTGATCCGCCCGTGGGAACTTGCGCCGTCTTAAGGCGACGCTTCCTGGTACGCATAATTTCAAATTTACTACGTGTGCGATTTGATGGCACCGACTCGGCAGAGGAATGATTTCGTATCCGTTAATGCCGACCGCGCTGTGGGATTCTGCGAATGAAGGAGAAGGCAATTTGTTATTCTAGCTGTAATCCTTAATATGCATGCGGTCCTGTACGTGACGCGATATAAAAAGTGCATTACCATTAAACTGTGTCTTGTTCTTCCTTATTAAGGTTTATTTTAATTTAGTCGTCATCAATTGTTTCTACAATATTAGACTGATAAAAGACCAAAATTACACCAGATGTCAAGTGGGTATTGTAGCCCATTCCCAGCACAGACACCAGCAATTAACTTTATACAAAGCCATAGATCTATAGCCGCTACCCAATAAAAAACCGAGGAAGAATCACCTGAATTTATTATTTATATACCTAGCTAAATATTTTAAATCAATCAGCGTATATAAGAATAAGATTCTTATATACCTAGAATCTTATCCCTGATGATGCAGTGAGACGGAATTAGTCAGTTTTTTTATAATTAACAATTAAATAATTTAAAATAAATACTGTGAAACAAGTACAAGTGTTTATTCAAATAACAAAAGTGAAGCTGGAGTTTCGCCAAGTGACAATAATCGCAAGCATAAATTATATTTTAAATTAACTTCGTGGAAGTTATTGGTAAACTCCTATCATCTATCAAGTTTATGTATATTGCATTTATACACCAAAACTCCACAGTTAAACATAGGCCTCACTCATAGATCGCCTCATATGGGTGCCAATTTACCATGAGGTGAATGTCTGGTCACACTTGCTTGAATAAAAAAAACATGCGTGAGTGTTGTGGAACACTCGATTGGAACAAAGTTCCTTTCGTAGTATTTTTTAATACTAGTAATGCTATTAAACATTACTGATTTTCCCTTAAACCACTTCTGGTAAGTCTTAAAATGCTTGTGTTAGAAGTGGTTCACGACAGTATTCGAATGGCGGATTCGAACCCACGACCTTTCGAGTTCGCGGTTCGCGCCCTGCCATTAGGCTACTGACGGTTCTAATATATTATTATTGATAAACGTATTATATTATTGATTAACAAATGCAAGTAAATGAATTACTAGCATCTATTAAAACGAAGCGTCATTTAAAATAAAATAATATTTCTTTCATGGCAAGATAAGAAAAAGTGCGAGGGAGATGGATCTTATTCCATCTCGCTTTCTTATAGCCCCCAAGGCCGTCCACACTACGTCAGAAGAGATCGAGAGGGAAAAATCTTACACTTTTTCTCGCTTAGCCCCCATCTGCCAAATTCGTACCGTCCGATAAAGAACTTCGAATAATCCAACTTAATACAATCATTTTCTGGTTTTACCACTCTTTTAAGAACACCAGCAAAAAATAGCAGCTTTCTGCTTTTGTATTGGAACGAAGTTCCTTATCGCACGGTACGAATTTGGCGGATGAGGGCTAGGCGACAAAAAGTGTAAGATTTTTCCGTCACGACCCCCTTCCGACGTAGTGTAGACGGCCTTGGGCCCTGGGGCCCTGGGCGGCTATAAGGAAGCGAGATGGAATAATATCCATCTCTCTCGCACTTTTTCTTATCTTGCCATGAAAGAAATATTATTTTATTTTAAATGACGCTTCATTTTAATAGACGCTAGTAATTCATTTATTTGTATTTGTTAATAAATAATATAATACCTCTATCAATAATAATATACTACGAAAGGAACTTCGTTCCGACCGAGTGTTCCACGACACTCACGCATGTTTTTTTAATATTATAGACTTGGTTTATTCTATCATGGAAAAATAAAAGATTTAAATATTTTAAAAATAATAATTTTGTATTGAAAATACTATGATATCCAAAATAATAATACATTTGTGGCATTCTTACAACTTATAAGCATTCTGATCTTTATAGAGGACTAGCTATCCGCCCAGTTTCGCACGGGTGATTTCTGCATCTTTACAACAGCGCCACCTACCGGATCTAATTGTAAATCTAAAACATTCTGGGACCCACTCAAGTACACACAAAAAATGATCGTAATGGGTCTAGTCATTTAGTAAGAGTTCAGTGACAAACACACGGACAGAAGAATTATATATAGAAAGATGTATATACTCGTAGGTGTCGATAATTGTATTAACACTTGTTTCACCATAAATTTGATTTATTAAACATCAATATAGATGGAGTTTTACCGACTGAAATTTAAAAATAGTCAAAAATATAAATTAGTTGAAAGTATTTGGAATTAAAATTGGTAAGAGCTCCTGAAATCTGTACGTTTTTATTTAATATATTAATTAATTAAGACAGGCTTCGCCTTAATTCATGAAACCAGCGTTAAAACGCTCCTCCATATCGCGGCTAAAAATAATTGTAGTTATCAAAAGAGCGAGCATTCACTTACCATTCCTCTCGAATTGTTCACTTTGGATTGCTATTTTTCGGTGGGATGACTTTGATATATAATTTTAAACTTGGTAGAGCAACGCAGCGCATTATGTAGCACAAATAGGTTGCTTCGGCCAGGGAAGACTCGCACTGAATACCAGCGTGAAACAGCAGAATAATGCTGTGTTTCGTATGGCGAGTGACGAAGAGATCAGGTTTTCAAGGACTCTTTTTCTGCCTAATAGTTCATCTGGGTAGGTTTAATTATATAGAATGAGGGTGACAAACGGGCACACAGCCCACCTGATGGTAAGTGTGATGATGTGATGATGGTGTCGCCCATAGACATCTACATAGGTGGACTGTGTGCTCGTTTGTCACCCTTATCCTATAAAAAAATGACTTTGGCCCGACCCGGTAGTCGAACCCGGGACCTCATGCGCAGCAATCGCGTTTACGACCACTAGACCAACGAGACAGTAGAATATAGATTTACGAAGAGAACATACATACAAAAACATACAATCGAATTTGGAACGTGCTCATTTTTTAAAGTCAGAAAAATATGCTTTACAATCTTTTCCTGGCTCCCGTACCCTTTAAAACGCATTACAACATTAGCTACACAGTTCAAAGCAGCTGAAGCTGAAGCCACAAATAAGTAATCTATCATCAAGTAAAACGCCAAATACCTTGCACAATTGAAAGTTCCTTACAGTTTTTAGCAATTGCCACTGTATCTGAAATCGTCATGGTAAACATCATAATATTATAATGAATACACAGCCAGTTAAGCATCTAGACCTTCTTTATAACCCACTCTGCGATCTGTCCACGCTTAACCAGCCCACCGGTCTGGAGAGATAACAAGTAAATGGGAATATATTATATCGAGGAATTTATGAGCCATCGAAATGCACTTCATGGTATTGTCGACCAACGATGTGTGCGGGACATTTCCATTTTGTTTTAACGTGAGACAAATATAATGAACCAATGCGATTTTCTTCTCAGTTAGACTTTATTGCATCCATCTACTCTATGCATTACTTTGTAAGTGCTCAATACAATTAAGGTTAACAAACCGGATACTGTGGTCATAGAAGTAAACAGCCAAGACGATGGGAAAGTAAAATGTTTTTTTAAATCTATTTTTTTCTAACTAGCAGCGTGCATAGGACCTGTTATTGTGGCGTTATTTAGATTTAAGATAATCTAAGATCATTTATTTTCTAATTTTGTTTTTAATAAAAAAAAACCTTACAATTTTTCAGATAAAATATTCTTTCTGGCATCGCTCTTTATCTGTTCGTGAAGTTTCATCACAATCGGTTCAGCCATTCCAAAGATTCTCCAGACAGACAGACAGACAAAATTTAAAAAAAATGGTTGTATATACCTTAACTTAATAGCATGCAAATATCGCTTGAGCTTAATAGGAGCCAGTTATTTCAATATTACAGACAGACACTTCAATTTTATTTATGTGTATAGATGTACAAACTAAACATTACTGAGCTAATACGTCTTGACAGAAGTCGATGTCAATATGACCACTGCAATGTTTTCTGCGTGATCCCTCATACAACCAAAACCGCTGATACTAAAGTAAATCGTTACTGTTTATGCTTCTACGAGTACGAGTTTTTAGAGGTACAAACCCTAACAACCCTAAGGTCTTGTGTTCGCATAACTCGTTTGTTTATTCTGTATTCATTTACGGTATACAATAATATTGTATGAAAAGAAATACTAGCAAAACTACTATCGCTACTGATTTCCTTTTTACTGGTAACGAGGCGTTCTATCTTAGTTCTCAAGGGTGACAACGCCATGTTAATGCAACGTCTGTGGACCTCTTTCGGTACAGTATCTTCTTACCGTCAGGTGAACTGTGTGCCCGTTTATCACCCTGTGATGAAAAACAACTCCAGTTAATTTTACAAGTACGCTAAAAAGCCTGTGCTAGAAGTGGATTATTGCAATAATCCGAATAGCGCATTCGAACCCAAGACCCTTGAGTTTTGCAGTTTGTATACTTGTCTATTAGGCTATTTTCGTCTTTAAAATTGAACATGCAATGAAGAATGATTGATTAAATGTATAACATATTTTCATCTATTTATTTATTTGCTCTTTTGTTGAAGTTATTATTCACAAAAGATAAATGCATTTTAAACTTTATTTTTTAAACTGTATAAAGTCGCAAACAATAAATTCATAAAATAGGTTCAAATCAACATTCAGTCATAAAATAATCTCGCATCGAGGTGTTAATTAAAATGCAAGCGATCGTAATTTTTTTATAAAAGATGTGAAATCGATTACTCATCCCGATCAACTTGCAATAATTCAGCCTCACTACGAAATTACAAAAGGCAAAGAAATGTCTACTTTAACTGCATTAATATAAAGTTTAATATATCTTGTAAAACAGCGGCTTGTAAAATGACGCGGCATATGTTAGCGATTAAAAATTATACAAAAGGGTTAAAGATAGCAAGTGGCCAAGGTTACTTGACCCTTTCGGAGTGGCTCTACTGTGTCTAGGAGTTCTAATTTGTGTGGGCTTCGGCAAGAGGCAAGCTTATATTGGACGATGCTCGTGACGACAGATAATAGGCAATGAGAATGCTAAAGAAAGTGTGAGAGAGTTATTAAGATGGTGTAACGCAATCGAGTGCGAGTGTATTTGCGACCATTTGCTGTGGTTTATTATAGACAACCAAGACAAACAAATTGAGGTGTGTTATTCATAATGATACACAAAAAACACTTAAATAAAAAAATTAAATAAAAATTATATAAAATAAAATTATATATAATAAAATTAAATAAAATTAGATAAAAAAAGTTAACAATCAATCAATATATTCTTTATTAGACACTAATTCACATTAAAACAAAACAAAATGAAAAAAAATTGAAGATACAATAGGCGGTCTTATCGCTCTGGAAGCGATTTTTTTCCAACCTTTTTACGCAAAGAACTCTTGTTTGCAACAATTAACGAATAGGGGAGGTGTAAATTAATTAAGCAATTAAATTTAAAAAAAAACACAAGATGATGACAGCTCAAGGTAAGTATAATAGATACAAAAGAGGACGAGAAGTAAGATGGGAAGTAAGATGGTAATATTAGAGTTCCAAGTATACAAAATCTTTTTTTTGTAATAACTACAATATTACAAAATATAAATACTTCAAAACTAAAACTGTTTTATTAAATTTAGGCTTGTTTAAAGTGCTTATGAATGTCAAAATTTTAACGAGTTCCGTCAAAAACTCTAGAAGGTATGATGTTGTGACTGACACAGATGGGCAAACGGGCAGAAATTGTAAGAGGTTAAGAGGTCGCAAACACTAAAATAATCAAATTAACTCCTTCTGTTTTTACATTACCGACGACGGGACCTGAACCCGACAATTTCCTTACGTCTGTAAAGCATTGTTCCGTCGAAATAAAGCAATGGTAATACTGGCTTTAGTATCCGGGTGTGGTCCGAGCGGTCCAGCTCGTTCTTTTTGCCCCTGTCAGCGGCCGGCAGGGCTGTCGGAAACAATGGCGCCAATCTAGCATCTCGCATATTGTCTACCAAACGCTCTAATAGCTAGACCACGAGCTAGGCTAGCACAATGGATATGGAGGTGATATCGTAGGTCACATCAAACGAAATATAAACGATAATCTTGCCAGAACGAAAGACAATAGATTTGGGTTTAGAAAAAAATATTCGTGAACACAATGCAGAATTAAGAAGGCCTTAAGTGACTAATATTTTTAAGGAACTTAAATGTATATTTTAGAAAAGGACATTATTATTTTGAAGGATTGTTGTTAACGTATTAGAAAAGAAGTTGGACATGGCATATATTATACGAAACTTAGTTTGTGCTAATGCTTCTACCGGATTCTAACATCATAATAGTTTTAAAAGTAAAAGCCGATTTCAAAGAACTAAAAAATCTAAGAAGTAGCTAGTGAAGTAAGACACTAAGATATAGTGTATGGAAACATTCAAAGTTAAATCTTTTGACGTTTTTCAGTGGACTTAAGAATTTAATAAGCTCAACTAAAATGTCGTCACAGTAATATTTAAAACTTCATCCTCCAATTTTCAAAATCGGTTCGCAATTGGCGAATATATCGTATAACATACAAACAAACAAAAACATGTGTATTCGGATTATGAGCCGCTTTCTTTTTGAATTGGCTAAATAGACAAGGAAACATAACTGAAATTTTACAAGCTACCAAGTTTTTGAAAACAAGGTGCAAACATTAAAGTGATTATGAGAAACTTATCAATAATTTCAACAAGTACAGTTCAACTTCAACTGACTTTTGTGACAAAGCTAACATTAAAGTTAAGTTTAACAAGGATTAAGAACTTTTATATTGTTTCGGGATTCATTTCTTATTTCTTTTCGGAAAAACACATTCAATAAATTTCCTGACAAACATTGGACATACTATTATTGGATATTCTTTATACTGTTTCCTAAAAATTACAAATTAGCCTCCTCCAATGCTCGACATATCTCCACGGCGTTTGCAACATTGTCCGAGGCCGCGAGCCCGCGGGGAGGGCTTATTGTTCGCGCGCCCTGCTCTCCCCCATTGTTCACTGGCTTACCACCTCGCCAGCACGTTCAAAGTGCGCGTGTTATGTAACTTCAATAGCAATTTGCACGACGGCCCGAGGACACCACAAGAAGTTGGTGGTGAAATAATGAATAGGAATCCTAAACATGTTTATAGAAAAAAGGAGACAAACGAGTACTCAGCCCACCTGATGGTAAGTGGATGCTGTGGCTCATAGACATCTACTCGTACATACCTCGATTAAGAATCAAAGGCAGATTGCGTTGTTGCCCATGAGGACTAAGATGAAATGCCTCGTATTCACTAAAAAGGGTCTCCGGTTCTCTACACTAACCTTCGTAAGGTTAGTGTAGAGCATTGAGCATTCTATGAGAGCTTGGTCTTTCGCTATAGAGTTGGTTATAGAACCGTGTTAGCTCAGGAACTAAGCGCATGCTGTAAATTTCGCAGTAGGAACGCCGATTCTATCCCCGCCGGCACCAATGAAATTGTTAATTGCAATTTTAAGTGCGGCGGTGAAGGAAAACATGGTGGGGAAACGTGCATGTCTGAGAAATAAGAAAAAAATATTTCGAAGACAGTGAAGTTCGCCAACATGCATTGGGGCAGCGTGACGGACATTTCCTTGCCCTAAAACCCTCTCAGTAATGAGTTGAGATCTGTGCCCAGCAGTGGGAAATATATGGGCTGTAACTTTAACTTTTGGTCCTTCGTCGGTCGAGCCGACCCATTCGAGCTACAACCATATAACTGCAACACGGCTCCGCCACGTATGGTGGAGAAATAATAACTAGGAATCCTGAACATTTTTAAAGAAGGGTGACAAACAAACACACTGACGTGTCAGTAAGAGGACACTGTGGGACATAGATACTAGATGGGTAGGATTCCTTTTATGCCTATCTGTTACTTATTTCTGCCGCCATCTTAGTCCTCATGGGTGACAACGTATCTGTAGCCTTTTTTGTATGAAGCTGGCTGCAGGTGTACATGGACTGCAGCAGCCGTTTAATATCGGATGAGCTGGTTCGTAAGTTCGTTGTCACTTACGTTTTATTAAAAAAATACTCCTACATCTCGGCTTCAATAACTCAAATAAGATCCCGAAAATCCTTGATTTGGGACATAAAATTTTATGACTAAAATGCATTTAAATAATACTCAATTCAACATACTACAACTGTATGTGTTTGTATATATTTTTCAATTTTAATATGGAATGGAATAGACATTTTTATTTGCAATTAATGTAGGTACTAAAAATCATTTTTTTTTTGAAGTTATACTTCTTTTGGGGCGTTTGGGAAAAATTATGAGAGTGATTTTTTTACGATGCGCGCACACACCGACAGCTAAAAACGACACCATGAAGTTGTTAATATGCGCGTGCACACTGACACCTCAAAGCGACAACTTCATTGGGTAACTGCATCTCAAGTTTTCGTGGGAACTGATAACTATATTTAAGGTAGTTATTTTTAGTTAGTTTTGTTTTGTTACGCTAAAGAAGTATAACTTCCTACGTGCGTACATAAGTACACACACACGTTTTTTTTAATGAGGGTAACAAACGTGCACACATTCCACCTGATGGTAAGTGGATGTGTGACATCTACATTTATCTTCGATTAAGAATCAAAATGCAGATGCATTGTCACCCCTGAGGACTACGATAGAATGCCTCGTTTCCAGTAAAAAGGGTCTCCGGTTCTCTGCACTCACCATACGAAACACAACAGTATTAAGCTGCTATTTTACGCTGGTATTCTGTGAGAGCGTGCTCCTTCTCCGGTTGAGCCGACTCTTTCGTGCTACAACCATAATATAGCTGCAGCGTGGCTCTACCACGTAAGACACATTTACATTTTGTTTATCAATTCTTGTACTTTTTGGCATAATATATCATATAATTTTTGAAGTGAAACTTCTTTTTCAACATAGTGGGGGAAATTTAGTACGGCATTTAAAAAAACGTCACATTTTCTTGTAACGTTTCACCGCCGGGGTTGCATGAGTATACTATTATTTAACCTACTTATGTAAAATATAAAATAAAACAAGAATGTCGTGAAGAAGTTTCACTTCGTACGTGTGTACACAATTAAACACACAATTTTTTAATACCATAAGTTATTTATATTACATATGTTGCTCTCATATGTTTGTCTGTTACTTTCGTGATAAATTTTCAGGAAGAAGAAAATTATACTATCTCTTTGTTTAGTGGTAGAGCCATGCTCCAACTATATTATGGTTGCAGCATGAATGTGTAGTCTCGACCGGGGAGGAATTACACTCACATGTAATATCCTCAAGTTCCTAGGGTTGACTGGTAGAGACTACCACAACGTAATAAGTCCGGCCCATTACCGCACATTGTAAATCTTATATTTAAGTGGCTTTGCAATTATGACCTGCAACATTAATGACACTTCCCGAGTCACGTTATATTACATTTTGCGAACATGAATTCAAAAAAATCACTTAAAATAATATCTCTGAACACGCAGAAAGGTCCTGTAATAAACAAAACTCGTGTATGACAGCGTACAATCATTCATAATGACAAGCTGCCGCGGCCGCTGAGCTAATTAAGGGGTTGCGTGATTTGTGTCAACTTAAGAGGAAAATGAGCGGCGTGAACCCTACATTGGGAAAGTTTGAAATACTTATTTGCTTTCTTATTAACTTCGTGGAATTCGCTGTGAGCTCGCGATAGGGTTGTCACTTGCGTGGTTTTTAGACTGGTCATTATGTAAGGGATAAGTAAAGATAATAAAGTTCAGGTACAGGTCTCCTCTCATTTCTGAGAAGGTGTCCTCAAACCCTCAAATGTACTGGAAATATACAGTACATATGATGTATAGTAACATTCTTTGTATATGTTAGTGTATTATTTTGTTATTTTAATATTATATAGGGTTATTTTTATTTGAAATTATCCAAATTGAATGTGATTTATGGGTAACAACGTTTTTGCCTACCGATCGACCCTTACGAATGTGTGCGTGCGCAGTAAAATCAGTTAAAATAATGCATTACCACGCATTTTGAATTGAAAAGATAAAAAGGACAGAATGTTTGAGATGTTTTTTTAGTTAATTTTTTTTCACCATTTGCCTATATTACTTATTGTGAACCTTTATTGCAAAAGTACCCTATATATTGGTGTATTTAGGTATGGACATGTAAGTTTATTTTAATATACATCACCTCACTCTTTACTCATTCTTTTTTTCATAATTTAACGTCGGAAACGTTAAGTTATGAAATAAAGAAAGAATGAGTCCTCCTCCTCTTTACTCCTCACTAAAACAGATCGCTCTTTAGTGATAGCTTTTCTCTCAAGCTTTTCTTCCTGTAATATTTTTTTTGGTGCTTTGTGCTGTACAATAAGTATCAGTCTTTAGAATCAACTACTGTATATAGGCCTCTTAAAGAATGGAAATGCAAAAGGCGTGGTTTATGACAGTATTCGTATGAGGATTCGAATCTACGACTTTATGTATACTATTGACGCTGCGTAGAATATTATGCGAGCATGTATGCGTAGATATATGGATGTAAAAGAGGCGAGAGACGTGTGTCAGGATTGAGAGAGGTGCCAAATGGAAGTCCGTCGTCTCTGCCTACCATTCAGGGTGATAGGCGTGAGTGTTTATGTTATGTTTATGTAAAAAAATATATGAAATTGGTTTTATAGAGGTTTTCCAGGACACAAGTCAAGTTAATAAAACTAATTGATCATTTTTTATAGCCTATCACAATACACTGTGGAACATAGGCCTCCCGCATAGATTACCTCATATTGATATTTGGCATAGTTGTTACGTTTGGCAAGCGGGTTGGCAACAGTAGTTTATATTATTTTTAATTATTATTAGGAAGATACTAGATCAGGAACTTAATGAAACTATCAAAAATTTTAAACCACTATCAAGTATAAACCCTATTAATATATTATCTTCAGTTCTCGACATAAAGAGCACCGAATTCGTCGAACGTTTGGCGTCCCGTAAGTTCGTATCGACGGTTACGTGTAGTTACGATAATGCAAGGCTATAACTGATGCGGTAACTCGGGCGACCCGTCGCCCTACTAACGCCGGACGTGCGCCGCGTTCCTCCGCATGTACTTTGTATCCTAGAGCGAACTGTATCTGGACCTAATATCTAACTGCTTTAACAACCGCTGTGTAATTTGTTGGGATATTTCATACGTGTAACAAAATAATAGGTTATGTACTGTAAGCTCGTTCTGCGTATATCGGACCAAAAATTAATATTCAAAACTGAAGGCTATGATATCGGAACGTCAAATATCTCATTCCCCCCTCCCTTCCGTGAGCATGAGGGGAATTAGAAAGTTAAAATGAAACGCGATAAAATCCCTAAATTTTTTTTTAAAACGTTACCCCCACACTAGAATTTTCTCCTGTATCGTGGAGGCAGTTTACAAACACAAATTCCATAAGGACAAACATCCAGACCCGGAACAATTATTTGTAGGCCATACAAATGCTTGTTCCGTGCGGGATTCGAACCCGCGGCCCTCAGCGCAGCAACTCATTGCTAAGCCACTGCGCCACGGAGCCGTCAAATTAGTTTCATTTAATGTGTAGTATTCTCGTAAATATAAGAAATCATTAGAAAGTTTATTTTTCGGACGGTTCAATATACCAATAACCAACATCAGCTGCTGCGCTGGGTTGCCGTTTTTTTATATAAAAGGGGGGAAACGAAAAACGAAACAAGAGAAAAAAAAATAAAAGAAAAAATAGTTTTTTTAGGTATAATACAGATATTTGATAATTTTACGGATGAAAAATCAATTTACTCGTAGATCAGTAATTTGTGTTTCCTTTGAAGTTAGTGATTAGTGTTAAAACCTGTTCTTCTGATTTCAACTATAATGACGTCTTGATATGTCGTTAGAGGAGAATACAGTATGTTACAGCACTAATCGTTCACATATGACGGGAACTTTATACTTTTCACATTTGAGAATCAGATTCCTAATTTGAAGGACCTAATTTCAATACTACAATATAGATATGAATTTTGTCCTATGCCATCGGTTTCGTAACAGGTGCCTTTGGGATTCACCAGAAAGTGGGTTTCGATAGATAACGGTATAACTCTCTACCATTTAAGTGTAAAATGTCCAGACCGGCCTCGAAGCCCAGCGTTAAAAGTGTGAGTCGTCTAGTAGGTAATGAAATGCTAATCATAGTGACGAAAACAAATCCTAAAACGTGGGAGGCCTATGTCTCGCAGTGGCATTTTGCGGACTGAAGCTGGACATACTCGTACAAAGCGGCAGTCTTTTGAAATTTGGGAGAAATCGATTGACTCACCGCAAATTATATCTTAAGTTTCTCCACTGGTTTGCCACAATTCAAATTATATTTAAAACTGCCAGTTGCCACATTAATGAGGGCGAAATAATCTTACGCTCACCAGATGTCGCTAGTTGGGAATGAGGTGGACTAATTTATTACACAAATGGTCACACAGTGTCGTCATCATTAAAATTTTGTGATTTAAATAAAGTGTTTCAGTATCTAGTGTATGTATTACTGAAAAACTGTGTGGTATTCTTTATTTTTAGACATTTTTATCTTTTTTTATTTTTCTACTTTTAGGAATACCTGTAGTTTGGTTTACCTATTTTTAATCTAATTAATATAAAATACAACTAATATTTCATAAAGAAACATTAATCTCTACAGTTTTCTAACAAACTAACTCCTGAAACTAAAATCTGCCAAATTTTTCACCTGCCCTGGTGGCAGAATAGGTCGTGGATGCCCTCATTAGTCGACAGAAGCGCGTAAACGTACAGCAAGTTTCAATTTTTTTTAATTTAGAATTTTTATTAAAATAAAATAAAAGTGTAGCCTCTACGAGTCTCCGCCGATATCAATGGGCGATCGTATTCCTAGAAATGAAAATGGTTAAGCGCATGTCTAAATGCTAGGAGTAAAGCGAGACGTCAAACATGTCGCGACATCGGGAGCAAAACAAACTGGACGTTATTGAGCGGACAGTGTTCGAGATTACTTAAGCCCGTCGTCCATAACAAGCTATGTATATATATATATCAGATATTTAAAAATATCTAATAACTTGAATATGAAAATCACCATTACTAAGCTATTGGATATGGACCTCTTTCACAGCTGTAAGGATTTGAGAAGAGCTGAAATTCCATCTAAGAATTTTAGGTTATAAGTTAGAGTTAGGGTACAATATCCTAATTCTGCCGTCTTGCGGCTACGAGATCTCGTTTTTACCCGACTGCCCCAGAAGAAGGTAATGTATTTCGTGAGTATATAAAATGTATTATACGTATGTCTATTTTTTTGGTAAACTCTGTCACGGCTTGATGGATTTTAACATGTGAATTGTCGTTAGATTCGTCTTAATTATGGGAGTGACATAGGCTACATGATATTCATATATTGCATCTGCAAAATACATAACAATACTAAATTACAAAACAAAGAGGGGAAGGATTTTTTTCGGTAAACTAATTAACGTGATTGATTTATTTAATTGCTGTTTTAACCATTAAACTTGTAATGTCATAAATTTTTTGCTACTTGGACATTCAAGCTTTAATTTTTATTTAGTAAAAAAAGTTTGCCGTATGGTGGCAGCGTAAAAGAATCCATCAATTCAATGTTAAGGATCGTATACTAAAATATTTGTGTGTATCCGAATGTTAAGACAGTTATTTTACGAGAACAGGGGTTACAGGTTCCATCGCTTTTCATCTTAGGTAACCTCCCTAAGCAAGAATATAGAAGAGTTTGTTCCAAGCTATTGGACAACATTGGTCGCTTGTGGAACAGGAACAGTTTTATACACCAAAGTTCCTGTCAGTTATTTTTGTAAACCTGTTGTTTTATTCCTGTTACGATAAATACGCCTGACTCCTAATGCCTGACAGACATTTTATTAATTAATTGAAATGAAGTAATATATGTTTCCAATTTTCTCTATACCTGTATCTTTCTTTTGTCATTCGGTAAAGAAAGAAGGAGCAACTTTGAGCATTTCTTAAATAGTACAAGTAAGGGGTTAATGTATAAATAATTTTAACAGATAAAACTATAAATCCAAAACAACTGTAACTTATTTGTTTAACTTTTGTTACATCACCGTTCAGTCCGCCATTAAAAGCCGCAGTAGAAATACTTCTTTTACACAATTAAAAAGTTATACGTGTTACGATGCATAGCCTGTAGTGGATAGTTTGCCTCACGGGCGGGCCCAGATGCGCTCGCGCCGGACAGGTGCGAGCGATCAATTAACAACGAGCGATTGTGGAGATTACGCCGCGCGTGCCCGCTCGCGCTTGCGCTCCCGACGAGCCGTAACATATAAGCGGAAGCGGATAAGCCTACAAATCATATTGGCTTCTGAATTCATCAGTTTTAACACGCTCGTTATGTGGTAGAGCCATGCTGCAGCTATATTATGGTTGTAGCACGAATGGGTCGGCTCGACCGGGGAAGGACCACGCTCTTACAGAATACCAGTGTAAAATAGCAGCTCAATGCTTCTTGTGTCTCGTACGGTGAATGTAGAGAACCAGACACCTTTTTTTACTGGAAACGAAGCATTAATTCTTAATCGAGTATAGATGTAGATGTCAATGGGGCACAGCATCCATTTACGATCAGGTGGACTGTGTGCTCCTTTGTCCCTTTTGGCCCTCGTTTGTTTATTGTATAAAAAACGCTTTTATTATTGGCGAGTATCTGTTTATCTATCTATGTAATTTTCACGAACTCGTAGACGACCGATTGACTTGAAAATTTGCACTCGTATCAAGGAACAATGACAATACAATAATTTAATAACTTTATCCTAGTATCCTGATCAGGATCACCAGGATAAAATAAACGCTTTATATTAGCTTGACCTGTATGGATTATTAATGTAATGGAATTTTTTAATTCAGTTTTCCCCCATTTCTTGAAGTCTCATTGATTTGAAATTTTTCAGACGTATTGAGAGCCGGTGACAATACAATAATTTCTATGACCTATTCTCACAAGGATCATCACAGCTCATGATCAATGCGTTTTATTTAAGTTTTTTACACTCTAATATTATTTATGTGAAACATCTATTGGCGCGTAGAAACGACTGCTACGCCGTGACGGCAAACGGGAAGACGCGCTCTTAAGCCGTCTTGCCCCCTCTACGCAACCGCTCTCGACTCTTGTGTGTTCGTGCACGTATACTATACGTGGTAGAGCCATGTTGCTGCTATATTAATTGTATAGTTGTAGTACAAATGGGTCGGCTCGACCGGGGAAAGACCACGCTCTCATAGAATACCTGTGTAAAATAGCAGCTTAATGCTGCTGTGTTTCGTATGGTGAGTGTAGAGAACCGGGGACCCTTTTTACTGGAAAGAGGCATTCCATTTTAGTCCTCACGGCTGACAACGCATCTGCATTTTGATTCGCAAACGAGGAAAGATGTAGATGTCTATGGGCCACGGCAACCACTTACCATCAGGTGGACTGTGTGCTCGCTTGTCACCCTTATCCTATATAAAAAAACTTCGTGGCTTCTTTGTGTGAATCGTGTACTGCGTGTAACTTTCTCACCGCTTGTATACACTTTTTCTTTCTTTTTAATATTATTTTATTTCTATTACTCCATATTTCTTAATTGGTTTTCATTAACTATAATTGCGACCAACAACTGTGATGTTTCACATCTGCCGGACGTCCCGTGACGACCAACTTTTTGAAAAACAGATTTAGCATTGATTTTCATCGATAGAAGTAAAGAAGAGAGGTGGGTCAGGAACATGCCAAATGGAAGTCTGTAGTCTCTCCCTATCCCTTTGAACAACAGGCGTGAGAGTTTATGTATGTATACGCAAGTAAAGCATATTTCTTTCAGAAATATGCTTTACTTGCGAAATATTTTAAGAAACACATTTTTAAGAAACAAGCATGTATGCGTAGGTATATGGATGTATAGGAGGCGAGAGAGGTGTGTCAGGATCGTGCCAAATGGAAGTCCGTAGTCTCTGATACCCCTCTGGGAGACAGGCGTGGATGTATATGAAAAAATTAAATATCCTTCCACCATGGTAATACCGTATAATGTAATTATTTATAGTATCCTAATCATTAATAGATCGCGTGGCTTAGTCAGAGTATATGGCTAGGTATGTCACAGGTTCTGGTTTGTAATCCCATCATATGTTGCAATATTAATTTATTTTCCTTATGTAACAACTTAACTTTGTCCTTTAATATTATATTATTCCTTATTAAGCAATTACTGGTAGGTAAAAAACCTACCCTTAATTTCTGTGTATATGTGGAATATATGTCTATATAATAATTGATCGATAACCTATCATCCACTTGCACCACACGTTAAGTTAAAGATATTCACAGCCCTTCCAATCACTCCGTACTTGAGTGGTTTCGATCTCTCGCACAGATAACTGTGCAGAATCTGCAACAGCCATGAATATTAAAAGTGCCGTCTCCGCGCACTTGCTCGGATGTTTGTGTGTTTTCTTTATGTTAGCATCGAGATTATTGATTAATAACAGGTTGAAAGAGTTAGCATGGGTCAACTAGCCAGCAATAAATTTAACTGCATTGAAATAAATAATCTATCTGCCTACATAGTTTCACTGTTGGTCACAGAACTGCCCACAAATTTTAGAGGATTATAGAGAGCACTACAAGACACCAACTTTTGAGTTCGCGGTACGCACCCTGGCATTAGGTTACTTTCGCTTATATCTTTAAATCATCAATTTACCTTCATCAAAAATTATGACCATCCCTTAGTACTTGAGCTACTACAACTTTATACTTCATCATCATCACTACAACCTTCCCCAAGGATCGCCACAAAGGATAGCCCTGAGCCACTTGTTTTTATTGACTTCTTGCATCTCTTATCAGGCCGTTACTACATCTAATGGAGGGTCGCCATACACTTTGCTTATCGGAACGAGGCTGCTAATTGAGAACCTTTCTTCCTCAACGGTTGACATTTGATAGTCAAATAAAATTAACTTAAATTTCTGATTTCGTATAATATGTAATACGTAATAGGTACTTATCCCTTAATTTTATTTGCGGTAGTTTTAATGATGATGATAATCTAACGAGTTTATTCGGAGGGAGAGGTTTTCGACTTTATGTTTTTGTGTATGTATCTTACGCGATATCTTCACTATTTTGAACCGATTTTGATAATTCACTCTTCATAAAACAATAGTTCAGGAGTGGTCCCATAAAAATTTGGAGAAAATATTCTATGTAAAATATGTCAGACAGACGACTCCGTGGCGTAGTGGCTTAGTAATAAGTTGCAGCGCTGAGAGCCGCGGGTTCGAATCCCGGACGGAACAAGTATTCGTATGGCCTACAAACAATAACAATTATTGTTTGGATTGGTCTGGATGTTTCTCCTTGTGGATTTTATGTATGTAATCTGCCCCTAGGAATTTCTCCTGTTTCGTGATACAGGAGAAATTCCTAGTGAGGCGGTAACGTTTTTTAAAAATAGAAAAACCTAAAAGACCTAAACTTAAATCCGTTACTTATAACATATGCCAATAAACATTTTCTTATAATAAAAAAATCTTGTGTATAAATAAATATAGTTTAAAATTGTTCAAACCCTATTTTTTAAATAATAATAAAATTAATCACCATATCCACTATCACTATTTTAGACGACCTCGAGCTAAATAAACAATAAGTCAGACAACCATACATACGCAACAACAATACAAACAGATATTTTAAGAACAATAAGACAATACCGTTCCCAGTGTCTCTATAACTTCAGCGGGTCGAGTCTCCCACGAACTAAGACGGATTACTGTACTATTAAAGCAAATTTAATTTCTATTTTTGTAAAACCTATAATTACGTGGTAGAGCAATGCTGCAGCTATATTATGGTTGTAGCACGAATATGTCGGCTCGACCGGGGAAGGACCACTCTCACAGAATACCTGCGCAAAATAGCAGCTTAAGTCTGCTGTCTTTCGTATGATGAGTGTAGAGAACCGGAAAACCTTTTTCATGGAAACGAGACATTCCATCTTAGTCCTCAGGGGTGACAACGCATCTGCATTTTGAATCTTAATTAAGGATAAATGTAAATAGCTATGTGCCACGGCATCCACTTACCATCAGGTGGGCTGTGTGCGCCTTTGTCATCCTTATTCTATAAAAACAAACTATTTACTTTTATTTATAAAACTGAACTGAACTGTACTGGTTGATCAATAAGTTTTTGGAAACGCAATGAAAAAGATAATTGGGTATAGTTTTTAATTTAGTTTTTTTGGCCTTGTTAATGTTAAAATAACGGACTATAATATATGTCCCATTGTTGGGCACAAGCCTCCTCTCACTTCTGAGAGGGTTTTAGGGCAAGGATTTCAATTTGAACCATATTGTTATTGTTTTTTAATCCTCACTAATTTCTGAGAGAATTCTAGAGCAGGAAAGAGATCCACGTCATCAATTTTAAATTTAATGAAACGTAATATTTCCAACATATATTTACCTTAGAATAAAGGGAAGGGCGTCGCATTAGTACACCACGGCTTACGGTCAAATTTCACCTGTGAACAAAAAAACAGTTCTATTATATTATGCTACGAATTTGTAATTGAAATTTGTCTCAGGAACCAATAAAGTATAACCAGAGTAACCGACATAGTACAACGGATTAGTAAGCTGAAGTGACAATGGGACGGCCATATAGCTCGAAGAACCGACAACCGATGGGACAGAAAAGGTTCTCGAGTGGCAGCCTTGCATTAAGCGAAGTGTAGGGCGGCCCCCAACTAGATCGAGTGAACCTGGTAAGATATGCAGGAAGTCGTTGGATGCAGGTGGCTCAGGACCATGTTTTGTGGCATTTCTAGGGAGAGGTCTATGTTCACCAGTGGATTTGTGAAGGGCTCTAATGATGATAATTATAAACCAATAAAGTTGCCGTGTGGTAATTCCATGAGTCAGCAGTTATTGGGATGGCGATATTGATTTGAAGAAAAGTGAACAAAACATTCTTATTATTTTCTCAATTCAAAATGTTCGTTGTAATCTCTAGCAAAGTAATTATTTATTTATATCACACATAATTGGGAAACGAACTTACAGTTCACCTGATAGTAATTGACTAATACAGTCCATGGACACCTGCGGCCAACTTCAAACAAAGAAGTCTACGAATGAGTTGTCAACTTTGGGGATTAAGATAGAATGCCTCACCGCCTGTTACAAACTGGTTCTCTAAAACCTCAAGAACGAAACACAGCAGAATATAGCGCAGCATATAACACGGTAGAAAAAGGTAAGAGAGTTGTATCATCCCAAATGGACTCCTAGACAGAAAAAGTCCTGCCAACTAGTAAATCACAAATTACTAAAATTTTTAATAGGATAAGGGTGACAAATAAGGACACAGTCCACCTGATGGAAAGTGGTTGCTGTGGCCAATAGACATCTACATCTATCCTCGATTACGAATCAAAATGCAGATGCGTTGTCACCCGTGAGGACTAAGATGGAATGACTCGTTTTCAGTAAAAAGGGTCCCCGGTTCTCTACACTCACCATACGAAATACAGCAGCATTAAACTGCTATTTTACGTTGGTATTCTGTGAGAGCGTGGTCCTACCCTGGTCAAGTCGACCCATTCGTGCTACAACCATAATATTGCTGCAGCGTGGCTCTACCACGTAAAAGAAGTGCTTACTGCACTATGACTGATCCTCGTTTATTAGTTTTTCAAGGATATGTTTTGTGCAATGCCACTTGATCTCACTAATCCATTTGGTTATGTCCGTAATATCTTCGTTACGAATGTCAGCACGCAGCGGAACCTTCAGCTTAACTACCCATAGCTCGCTTAGTGAAGTTGAGTATCCTCATACCAGCCAGCCAGCAAAGTATCTACACACATTTTTTTATTTCTTTAAAAAAAATGATAAAATTAAAAGTAATAAGCTGACAAGTGGCACCTCACCATCAGGTGACTTGTCAGCTTATTACTTTTAATTTTATCATTTTTTTCGGCTACTGCAGACACCCGCTATCGATTGTTACCTCTGAGGTTTATAAGATAGAATCCCTCATTGTCTGGACAGTTCTATGACCCTTCAAATCGAAACTTAATTCTGTGTAAATTGCTGCTTGGCGAAAGAAATAGTTTAAAGTCTAGTTCCAACCCAGGCTAAATTCTATTCAGCAAAAGTTAGTGCCGAATCCCCTAATGACACAAATTATAGGGTCCAAAGTTTGATAATTACAAGTTGGTCACCCTAACCCCGAACTGGCAGTGGTTGAGCCGGTGCTTTGCGAAATCGTTTCACTTTCAACGCCCACCTGTCCAGCGGCATTTTTCACCCGATGGAACTGCACCCATAATCAATTTTATGGAGAAATTATCGATACAGGTGTTCCAATGATACTCACAACACTGCGAACGTCGATTTGATTCATAAGTAACTGCTTGGTTTGAATGTCTATTCAAATTGTTAATTAGTAACATATTATATATAATTGAAATTAAAAAACTTATCAATAAAAAAGAACATTCCTAGCAAGGATGATTCGCGAGGCTATTGAAATTAAAATCACCCTAATATCAATAGAGAAGATCTTTATATAGAACGAGGCTGCTTGGGATCCCATAATTTAAAAATAAATTATACCCAAACACACCTGCAAGACTTCAAGGTACTGTAAACTCGTTCTGCTAAGATCATACCAAAAATGAAATATTTAAAAGTTGAGGGTAGCCTTCGTTAACTATGACATCAGGAGGTCAAGCACCTCAGTCCCCCCGTGACCATGGGTGTCCATCTTAGTGCTCAGGGGTGACAACGCATCTGCATTTTGATTCTTAATCGAGGATAAATGTAGATGTCTATGGGCCACTTACCATCAGGTGGACTGTATGCTCGTTTGTCACCCATATTCTATAAAAAAAAGCTTATCACAGAACCAAAAGGCCATAAACACATCTACTACAACAAATCAAGAAACATATATTTCAAAAACGATGTCTAACAAAAAAACTTTCTTCAAAATTGGAAAGCTTAGCATATAAAAGCCAATTAGCAGCATTAGCCAGCTGAAAGCGAAATGAGACGCACGCAACAGATCGGTCGATGAACCTGTTGACGTAGCTAGAGGTCACTGCTAATTCGGACATTCGCATGGGTGGACGAGAAATGTGATAATGAAATTCCCATTTCAAACGACGTGGGTGTCATGACATACTCCCGCGTTTACAACTTTACAATTATTATATTATAAAGTCATAATTTATAAAAATCAATAATTACACACCTCGATCGCTCATGTTAACAAAAAAGAATGTTATCTCTGCTTCCATTTTTAAGATTTCATTACCATTTCAGTCTCTAAAAGTTCACTGCTGAACATAGGTCTCCCTCATAGATAGCCCCATAGGGGGGATTTTGCTATAGTTCCCACGCTTGGCAGGCGGGTTGTCAAGCGCAGTTTTTTAGTTGAGTTGTTATCAGGAAGATGCTGCTGTCCATCTCCTGTCTTTTTTCCTCTGTTGACTCTTACGACACCCACGGGACGATATGGGGCAGAGGATGTTCTTACGCCGCCACTACACGGTTGCCACACTTTTAAGATAAATCCTACCTTATATATATAATATTATAAACGTGAAAGTTTGCGAGGATGTATGGATGTATGGATGTTTGTTACTCTTCCACGCAAAAACTACTAAATGTATTTTAATGAAACTTTACAATAATATATGTAGCTCATACATCAGAACAACACATAGGCTATAATTAATAAAGATATGGTGTAAGTTGGTCAAAATATAACGATAAGTGTTAAGTAAGTCGGAAAAAATCTGTCATCTGCGAGCATAATATCTGCATAAATATAATGTATGGTGGAATTGTTTCCCCTAAATATTTCCACAAAAAAGTCCGCGACAGTATATATCTACCTTTTATGTGTAAGCCAACTCTCGCAATTCAAACTACCGGTTAAATCTTAACTACAAATTAACGGAATCAGATCAGGATGTTGCAATGGTTTTGAGAAATATTTTACGGATATTCCGATCTTAACCACTAAGTCACTGAATTCTTCTCCTGATGTCGCCGAATCGTTACTTAAACAAAATGTAAATGCGTGTACAAAGAATTTTACATTTCATAAAATATCATCAAAAGATATTTTAAAACTATTGATATTAAGAAAACTGCGGATCTGTGGGGGATTTTCGTTAAAGTTATTGCGTCTATAATCGATATAATCGCGCCTCAACTAGCTATTATTTTTAATACTAGTATCGAATATGATGTGTTTCCTGATTTGATGAAGCATAGTAAAGTAATTAATACCTTTATTTAAATCTGGTAGTACATTAGACCCCGCCAATTTTAGACCCATTTCTGTACTGCCAACACTAAGTAAAATTTTTGAAAAAATTATTCTTTATCAATTGTTAATTTTTTTTAATGTTAATAATTTACTTCATAAAAATCAATTCGGTTTCACAAGGGGTCGCTCGACAACTGATGCTGGTGTTGAGCTGATTAAATATATTTTCGACGCATGGGAGAATTCACAGGATGCTTTGGGTATATTCTGTGACCTTCGATTGTGTTCACCATGAAACATTCATCAGGAAACTACAACACTACGATGTAAGAAGTAATGCTCTTAAATTAATTGTTTCATATTTAACTAACAGAACGCAAAAAGTTGTCAATAATAGTATGAGCTCTTCCGGGTCGATAGTATAAATGGGCGTGCTTCAAGGCTCAATTCTCGGCCACTTTCTGTTTCTTGTATATATTAATGACTTACCTTACATAGTAGGGGATAACCATAATATAGTATTATTTGCTGATGACACTTCATTAATTTTCAAATTAAAACGACAATTATTAAAATATCACGAAGTAAATAATGCTATATCTAAATTAGTAAATTGGTTTATTGTTAATAACTTGCATTTAAACAGCACTAAAACGAAATGTATGAAATTCATGACTCCAAATGTCAGACAATTAAATACTAATATAATTTTAAATGGGGAGGAACTGAGTCTTGTTAATACCACCATTTTTCTTGGAATAACACTAGACGCAAAGCTTCAATGGAGCCCCCATATATCAAAGTTAGCAAGCAGACTTAGTTCTGCAGCAGATGCTGTAAAAAAGATTAGAAATCTTACCAGTGTGGAAACAACTAGACTTGTTTACTTTAGCTATTTCCATAGCATAATGTCGTATGGTATTTTGATATGGGGACACGCGACTGACACTGAAATTATATTTGTTTTACAGAAGAGGGCCATATGAGCAATCTATGATTTAAAACCTAAAGAGTCGTTCCGACAAAAATTTAAAGAAATTAATATATTAACTTTGGCTTCTCAATACATTTATGAAAATGTAATGTACGTACACAAAAATAAAAGTAGTTATACAAAAGTAAGTGATATTCATTCTGTAAATACTAGGAACAAACACAAGCTAGTAGTACCAGTTACTCGACTCCACCGAGTCAGTAATTCATTCTTGGGGCGATGTATACGCTTTTACAACAAAATCCCAGAAAATATACAAAATTCGACCTGCTCAAAATTCAAAAACTTTATTAAACATAGTTTGTATAAAAAGGGTTATTATAATATTAAGGAATTTATGGATGATAATAACCCTGGGAATAGTGTTCGCTACCAAGCTATTTTTAATTTGTTTTGTGTGGTTAATTGTGTAACATACATGATTGTAAGCTGTTATTTAAAAAAAAGTCCCACTGGGTTTCTTGCTGGTTCTTCCCAGGACAAATTTAGTATCGAGATAGTTTAAGTCCCGGTAAAGGAAATAGGATAGCTTTGATCACGGAAATCATCCCTAAAGAGGGTAATGGAATTTATTATGAAAGTGTGATTATTGATGGATCACCTATGGTTTTAATTATAATATCTACGCGCACGAAGTCGCGGGCAAAAGCTAGTATTAACATAAATGTTTGATTTACAGAATATTATGCTCAACCAGTTCATCCATTTTCGTAAACATCTCGTAAAAATTAAATATTTCTCTAATGAATTTATGCAATACGGTCATCCAAAAGGTAAGCGAAGCGAAGCTTTTGGTAAGATAGCTTTTTTGATTTCATGCTTCAGTTTTTGTAGTTTCAGTTTCAGAATATATGTTTATTTGTAATCACATACCGATAGACCATCTGACGGAATATTAAGTAATAATTTAAGATCGCATTTTCTTACACTTGCATAATAGTCACTCAATCTAAGAATAAATGAAGACTTATAAAAGAAAAGCAAGTAATCAGAAAACTCTCTGCTCCACAAGCAACACTGATTACTATTTAAGAATGAGTGTTTGTTTACATGTAAACTGCAGGTTTTAGCAGTAATGGTTTCCATTCATTCATTCTCTACAGCCTATCAAAATCCCAAATTTGTCATAGTTGCCACGCTTGGCAGGAGGGTATTATGTTGGTATCACGTAGATGCTGCTGCCTCCGTCATGTTTTATTTCCTTCTGTCGCCTTTTACAACACCCACGGGATGATATGGGCTAGTGGATTATAATGAGGTTGTTATAACCTAATTTGCTTAATTCCAGGTAAAGAAAGAAAATTATGCGTGCTGCCTTATGGTGGACTGTGTGCTCGTTTGTCATCCTTATTATATATATATGATGAAAGGTAAAGGCCGACTTCAAAGGTGAGGCGCCAAGACAGTGTATAGAAGAATTACAGTTCTGATTTCAGACTGACAAATTCTTTTATTCTTTTTAGTTCTTTGAATTAATTTTTACTTTTATGTTTTTAGCCTTTTGAGTAGGCTAAGGATTGTATCTAAAGTTATGTTTTTAACCTTTTGAGTAGGCTAAGGATTGTATCTAAAGTTATCTTTTTAGCCTTTTGAGTAGGCTAAGGATTGTATCTAAAGTTATGTTTTTAACCTTTTGAGTAGGCTAAGGATTGTATCTAAAGTTATGTTTTTAGCCTTTTGAGTAGGCAAAGGATTGTATCTAAAGTTATGTTTTTAGCCTTTTGAGTAGGCAAAGGATTGTATCTAAAGTTATGTTTTTAACCTTTTGAGTAGGCTAAGGATTGTATCTAAAGTTATGTTTTTAACCTTTTGAGTAGGCTAAGGATTGTATCTAAAGTTATGTTTTTAGCCTTTTGAGTAGGCTAAGGATTGTATCTAAAGTTATGTTTTTAGCCTTTTGACTAGGCTAAGGATTGTATCTAAAGTTATGTTTTTAGCCTTTTGAGTAGGCAAAGGATTGTATCTAAAGTAAGTTCTACTCGTCCAAGAGTTATAGAAGTAGCCACCGAAGTACACCATCAGGTCTGTCCATCAAGCCCGGAGGTTAGGTCTCATCATAACTAACAAAACGAGCTCAAACTTGGCACACCTAGTTCTACTCGTCCAGGAATTCTAGTAGTAGTCACCGAAGTACACCATCAGGTCACTCCATCAAATCCGGGGGTAAGGTCTAATCATAACTAACAAAACGAGCCCAAACTCGGCACACCTAGTTCTACTCGCCTAGGAGTTCCAGTAGTAGTCACCGAAGTACACCATCAGGTCTGTCCATCAAGCCCAGAGGTTAGGACTCATCATAACTAACAAAACGAGCCCAAACTTGGCACACCTAGTTCTACTCATCCAGGAGTTCCAGTAATAGTCACCGAAGTACATCATCAGGTCTCTCCATCAAATCCGGAGGTAAGGTCTCATCATAACTAACAAAACGAGCAAAACTCGGCACATCTAGTTCTGCTCGTCTAGGAGTTCCAGTAGCAGTCACCGATGTACACTTTCAGATCACTCCATAAAGTCCAAGACGAATAGGCATTTATATATATATATATATATAAGTGGGATTTATATTTATATATAAATCCCACTTACTTTTATAAAATAATATTATTATATAAAAATAATAATATTATTTTACCTTATCAAGTACCTATGTATCAAATTCGAATATTTTGTGTACGTACAGCGATCTTTTTCAGCTGCTGCAATCAGGCAGGCGATACAGTATCCACTCACGACGGCGGCCGAGCGCAGACTGTGGTTTCATCGAAATTTTTGTACAACAAATCAAAACAGGCACCAAAAATAAAATAACCCTTATTGCAATCCATTATGTTTCATCCGTATTAGCAAAATATGTGAAAAAATAAGCATCAGTTTTTTTTTTACGACTATTTGTGACATTTTGATAAAAAGTAAACACCACTATTTTTTATTGAATATGTCTGCCTACTTATAGTATTTTTAGAAATTTAATATTTGTTGATAATAGGACAAAAATGTAACCTAAACATTAGCCGGTATCGTTAATTTTGTAGAAAATGGCTAGGGAAGATCGTTTTTACAATATAAAAAACTATTATTTTAAACAAAAAAGTTACTACCATTTGAAGATGAAGAACCATTCTATACGTGGTAGTTATTAGCTATGTTTGATTTGGTTTAGTTTTGTCACAAAATGTACCGAAAAACAGCATAATTATGCCCGATTTGCAAACGCACCCTAAAAGATGGATTGTTTCAAATTTATATGCGATAACCACTGGAGTATGACCTATGAAATAAAAAAAACCTTACAATCAGTTCATAATTGACGAAGGTATCGAGTAACACATGTACATACAAAAACATACATTATAAGCCTCCCCCTTTTCTTTAAGTCGGCCATAAAGTTTAATAACACTTGAACAAAATCGAATAAAAACCGTGTTATGTTTTCTTCGCACATTTACAAGGTGCATACATCTTTACAAGGTGTTAACTTTTTAATTTTTTATCGGTTTAAACAAGCAAAAGGCCATCGCGAATGTTCAATAAATTTTAGTTGGCAAATATTTAGTTTTTGTAACAGCTCGTTCATAAACACGTTACAGATGCTACTTGCTTACGAGTTAAGCGAAATAAACTGTATTTCTTCAAATATAAGATACTTTTTGGTTTAAATGCCTCGCTTTTCAAAATGTTGACACAAACGTCGCAATGTTAATTAGCGAAACACTTTAATGATTTTTCCATAATCGTCAGTAATGATCTTAAAAATTAATAAATAGTCGTTAATAATGATAGCATTAGCAATAATTTCGCATAAAGTAATTTATTAGTAAGAAGCGATTATGTGAAATGCCAAAAAAGTCTTATGACTTTCGATAGATGGCGGTATACCATCGCGATTACAGCAAACGTAAAATACTCAGACCGACGACGAGATGCAAGACGTATATTCTTGTCTTTCTTCCTTACCAGCTTGTAAAAATCAACAGGCAGGCTCATTGACGACCGCAGTACCAGGCGTTTCGCACCTTGACGCTGCTTCTCGTCATTAGTATTTTTAGCATATCCCAAAGTCGACCTTAAGTCACCCACGGGACGAAATTAGGTGATAAATTATTTTAACACTCTATCGAATAAACAAACGAGCACGCAATCCACCTGATGGTATGTGGTTGCTGTGGCCCATTGACTTATACGTCTATCCTCGATTAAGAATCAGAATGCATATGCGTTGTTAGTTGTCACCAATGAGGACTAACCCAGTGAAAAGTGTTTCTGGTTCTCTACACTAACCATACTAAACACAGCAGCATTGAGCTGCTATTTTACGCCGATATGTGAGAGCGTGGTCCTTTCCTGATCGAGCCCACCCATTCATGTTTCAACCATAATATATCTGCAGTGTGGCTCTACCACAGTTGAAACCTTCTAAGATAGCTATAATAATGACGTCATTAACGTTGTGTTTCCTGTAATTTATCTAGTTAACAATAATCTACTTTTTACGCGCACTAGCCCGTAGCGTATCAACTCAAAATGTTATTTCTAATGAGCATTGTTCCGTCACTTTCTCTTTTCTATGTTTCATATGCTTGTACTAGAAGTGCAGATGTAAATTTATAACAGGTTCTGTGACTCGTCATCGTCGTAATTATGTCTAAAAAAGGAAGAGACATTTTAAATTAAATTACAAGATCAGTTTTGACAATGGCGACGTAATCTTTCAATTATAATGATCGTTAGAATGTTGATAATGTGTTTGTTTTGATAATACGCAAATTTTTATGGAAGAGGATACCCAGGTATAGATAAAGGTACTTAAAATAAATAAATCATACCTATATTTAAAAGGAGTGAATTTAAGATAATAAATAAAGAATTTCGAATTTCGAATTTTCGAATTATCTTGATAATATTCATATTATAATATTGACGAGCAATACATCTCTTTTATACAATTAGGGTGACAAACGACCACACATTACGATGGTTAGAGGATGCTGCAGCCCGTAGACACCTGCAGTCATCCTCCATTATGAATCAAAATGTACATGCGTTGTCACCCCTGATAACTAAGATGGAACGCCTCGTTACAGTAGTAAAATGTACGAAAGTCACGAAAGCTCTTTTCGTCATCAATCAAGACTTTTTTTTTAAAATAGGGTCACAAACAAACTAACAGTACACCTGATGGTAAGTGGCTACTGTAGTCCATGGACACCTGCAACGAACTTTATGCAAAGAAATCACAGATGCATTGTTACCACTGAGGACTGTTAGAAGATGGTCGATGATTTTTCAGCCTGTAATAATACTGGCTCTCTACCCTTCTGACTAGAACAAGATAGGTAAGAGAATAACGGCCCAGACAGGCTCGTAGACAGAAAAAAAGTTCTACCATCTAATAGAAATTTATTAGTAAGAGGCGATTATGTGAAATGCCAAAAAAGTCTTATGACTTCCGATAGATGGCGGTATACCATCGCGATTACAGCAAAAGTAAAATACTCAGACCGACGACGAGATGCAAGACGTATATTCTTCTCTTTCTTCCTCACCAGCCAGAAATAGTCGTAAATGTGAATAATCGTTAGTAAAATTGCCCTGGTAACATATTTATTTCATACCTATCGGAATTGAAGTTGTGATGTACGTAACAAGAAGCGAATGGAAACACTCTGCGTCGACATTATGATATATACTTGTTAAAATAATAGAAAATATGGAACTTTCAATAGATTATGTGCATGCCAATGCGATACTTATAACCATAGTAATAAAGCACAGCACGGCTTAAATTATTCTTTCAGTTACGACTGTCTGTGTGATCGAGTGTTAAGGAAAATTGGAGCAAAAAGCACGGCGCTACAAATATTTCAATATCTTTACAACCCATTAGGCCCTAGCCCGCGGACAACATAAAGCTGACAATACACCATAGTTGCGATAGCTTCGAGCGGTAAATTTGCCTTGTTAAAATGAAGCAAGTCTTAAACAGATGCCTTTGAAATGTTTTAAACCACAGTACAATGGTAATGATTTCCTAACCTAGTCTTATAAAATATAAGATAAAATATGCCTCCGTTCACAAGTTCATATTTTTTGACAATTCAAAAAAGGAGGAAGTCCTCAATTTATTTTATAGATAAGGGTGAAAAACGAGCACACAGTCCACCTGATGGTAAGTGGATGCTGTGGCATATAGACTACCTACGTCTATCCTTGATAAATAATCAATATACAGATTATTTATCAAGGATAGACTATAGCCTTGATGGCTAAGATGGAATGCCTTGTTTCCGGTAAAAAGGGTCTCCGGTTCCCTGCACTCATCATACGAAACACAGCACAGCAGTATTAAGCTGCCATTCCACCCTGGTATTCTATAAGAACGTGCTTTTCCTGGTCGAGCCGACCCATTCGCGCAACAGCCATAATACTAGATTATCTAATTCGACTGTATGTTCTTTTTTTGTGTTTGTTACGCGAAATCTTTGTTAGTTGTGAACCGATTTTAATGATCCTTTTTTCATTAAATAGGTCATACTTCAGAGATGGTCCCATATAAATTTGGAGCAAAAATTTACCCCACAACGAGAAAGGCCCAATCCCAGCAGGAGACATTTATGGACTGATGAAGAGAGGAAGCAGAAGATCTAAGGTAGACTCCAGTGTAGTGTTAGAGACCTGCAATGTATCCAGATACAAAAACCGACTGGTTATATATTTGAAACAAATATTAACCATCTATTTACAAACTCCTAGGGGGTAAAACGTTAAGTCTAAATAATAAAAAATAATAAATTTTGTACAACCGACTTCAACATAAATTATTAAGAATAACTCAAAACTATTGGTCAGACCTTGATCAAATTTATATGGGACCACATGTGAAGCACCAGCTTTCAAATAAAAAAGAGAATAATCGAAATCGGTTCACCCAGAAAAAATTATGAGGTAACAAACATTAAAATAAAACATACAGTCGAATTGAGTACCTCCTCCTGTTTGAAGTCGGTAGAAAAATGGGGCCGTGTTTCACGTGAATACGTGTACGTAACGTCAAAATATTTACAAAACAGAAAATATGCGACTCACCTCCCTCACTCAACTTAACGAAGTCTTTGATCCTTTAGTTATCGAGTGGCGTAATTAAATTTTGGATGTAGATGATAGATATGTAGCTGCAACATAAAACTGTAACCCCCGATTTAATTATCATCAGTTTTCTAAATTGCCTCCCACTATGGAAGTAAAATGAAAAGCGTATGCATGTCAAAAATTGGATTCATAAAAATATAATAAAAATGACCAAGGCTATTCAAAAATATACTCTAGCAACGTCTTTCACGCCAGTGTTACAACGTACTTCTTATTAGTTTGTGGCTACACTTGAAATTAAATGACAACGCGTAACGCCTGGAGCGCTAATATGAGTGAAATTTTAAATTATTTTTGTACACGCAGCAACGTCAACGTTAAACAGTTATTGTGTCCGCTTTTTGTTTCGTTATGAAACAAAGAATAACGATAGTATAGTTAGGAAATAAATTAAAATTAAGCGACGACAATTAGAGAGTAGGTAATTCAAATTAAGAGACAGAAACCCTCTTAGAAGAGAGAGGAGACCTGTGCCTAGTAGTTGGACGTATATAGGCTGTAACTCTGCCTCGTTGGTCCAGTGGTCGCAAAAGTGGTTGCTGATCATGAGGTCTCGGGATTGATTCCCGGTTCGGGCCAAAAGTCAGGAAGTTGGCGCTGTTTCACACCCGTGGCTCGGAAAGCACGTAAAGCCATGTTCTTGCGCTCATCTCTCTCCGATCTTATCTTATAACCGTCCCATCGGACTATGAGAGTGAGGCATTATTGAGTGCATTTGTGCTTGCGTCTACACTCGGGCACTACAATCTTGTCCTGCGCAGATGGCTTGCTTGTCTCCGTTGAGACTGGCCGCCGCGACCGAAATTTTGTCTGGAAAACATTATTACTACTTTACTTTGCTAATGTGAAGCGATGGAGAAGAAAGGACACGTCTTCTTGTCAGGTATAACTCAAAATCTGAAAACAAGATTGTTCATCCATTGCGTGTTGCCAGTGATGACTTATGGATCTGAGACGTGTTCCTTCACTGCTGGCCGTATGGGGAAACTCAAGGTCGCTTAGCGAGCTATGGAGAGAACTATGCTCGGGGTTTTTCTGCGTGATGGACTTGAAAATGAGGAAATCCAAAGTAGAACCAGAGTAACAGATTAGTAAGCTGAAGTGGTAATGGGCCGACCATAAAGCTCGAAGAACCGACAAATGATGGTGAAGAAAGGTTCTCAAGTGGTAACCTCGTACTGGTAAACGAAGTGTAGGGCTGCCCCCCACTAGATGAAGTCACGAACTGGTAAGATATGTACGAAGTCGATGGATGGTGGTGGCTCTGGACCGTGCTTTGTGGTGTTCCTTGTGGAAGGCCTATGCTCAGCAGTGGACTTGTTAAGGGATGTTATGATAATGAAGATGTTGACATTGCTATGCGACAGCAGCCTATTGGTACGGTGAACGAATTCTAACAAAAGCATTTCAAGCTTACTAGGAGTGATTAATAGGAGTATTAGTAATGTTAATAGCATTTTTTTTATAGGATAGGGTGACAAAAGAGCACACAGTCCACCTGATGGTAAGTGGTTGCTGTGACCCATAGACATCTACATCTATCCTCAATAAAGACTCAAATTGCAGATGCGTTGTCACCCGTGAGGACTGAGATGGAATGCCTCTTTTCCAGTAAAAAGGGTCTCCGGTTCTCTACACTCACCATACAAAACACAGCAGCGTTAAGCTGCTATTTTACGCTGGTATTCTGTGAGAGCGTGGTCCTTCCCCGGTCGAGCCGACCCATTCGTGCTACAACTATACTACTAATATAGCTGCAGCATGGCTCTACCACGTACACAGTTGCTAGTATGTTATGTAAAAGAATGTATACGCATATATATATATATATATATATATATATATATATATATATATATATATATATATATATATATATATATATATATGAATGTGAAAAAAGCGAGAGAGGTGTCCCAGGATGGTGGCAATGGAAGTCCGGGGTGGGCACACTACTGGGTAACAAGTGTAAGAGTTTACGTATTCGAAGTTTGTATATAATATTTATATGTTTTATGTATATATTATGTACTGTATGCATGTATATGTGTATGTATATATTTATATATGTATATATCGTGTGTACTTAAGTATATATGTGTATGTATGTGTATGTATATATATATAATATATATTTCTTTTTAACCTTTTCTATTTTGATTACTGTTGCATCGGCTCTTGTTCTTCTATCTCTGTTTAGCCTAATGGTTGACAGGGAGAGAATGCCCTATGCTCTATGGCATTAAGTCCGCCATATGTACAACTTTGTGCATGAAAGTTTAAATAAATAAATAAATATAATTCAGAGTAAAGCGATTTACCAAGTGGTAGGATTCCCTTTCTACCTCGGAGTCCGTCTGGGTAGATACGACATTCTAACCCATTTCTGTCGCCAAATAGCAGTACTTGCACTGCTATGTTAGTCGTCTAAGGGTATAGAGAGCCAGTTTAATTACAGGTTGTGAGGCATTCCATTTTACCTCACCTCTTTTAGACCTCAGAGATGACAATTCATGTGTAGTCTTTTGTGTTTGAAGTTGGTTACACATGTCCAAGTGCAGTAGTCACTTTGCAGTAGGCTTTAAGTTCGTTTGTCATTTCAGTATTATAAAATAAAATAAAAATAAAATTGTTAATTGCAACTGCGTGGGCTACTTTACCACTTGCTCGGCAGAAAGAAATTATCTTGAAGCCTGCATTTGAAATTAATCATATCTTAAGGTTTACCAATAACGCTTGCACTATTGTGTTCCTTAGACGTGTCGAAATTTCATATTTTAACACGCTTTAAATAGGTTCATCTGTATCTATCTATCTATCTATTTATTTCTCTATCTATGTAACGGAATCTTTTAATGTAATTTTCACCAACTTGATTGACTTGAAAATTCGCACTCGTATCAAGGACAGAGGACAATACAATATTTTAATAATTTTATCCTAGTATCCTGATCAGGATTACCAGGATAATTCTCTGTAGAATCATCACAGCTCATGATCAATGCGTGTTTTTAAGTTTCCTAAATTTAAATATTAGTTAAAGTACGGCTTGCAGATATCACAAGATTAATGTCAAGTCTTTTCTACAAGTTTTATAATAATGTCTAATACAATGTTTGCACGGCCGCGTGCGTATTCAATGGCGTCATCGCCTAATAAAGATAAAGACTATAGACTATATACAAATATTGTTTCAAAATTAGACACAGATTAAGAAACCTTCAGAAAATCCTAATATTAATATTTTGTGTCCATGAGTTCTACAGCAATATGAAATTTAGTTTTTAATCTTGCTTGCTTGTCGCGTGTACTATGAACTTGGAGATATAAGATAACATTCCGGAACAAGTGAATCATATAATGACAATCCTTCCCCTTCCCCTTGGTGATACGTCGTGAGGTTTCAGGCTACCCCTCCTCACCTCTCTCAGATATATTTTTATTCTTGAAAAGATCAGATATTTTTAGAATCTGTTTTAATAAAAAAACTATCGTATAATTAGATTCTGAATAACTATAAATATTAATAAAATTGAGAATTTAGTTGGTAATGATAAAGTATTTTACACGTCACACGTTAAATCAAATTTTTCGTGACACGAAAAAATACACGTGATTATTTGCACTATACCATTCCTCCCAACGTGATTAATCATGATTTTTCCTGACACCTTACGGATATTCCCTATATTCGGAATATATTCGGACCTCACGTGATAAAAGGACGACTCCTAAGAGCTCTGTAGAAGTAACACAGTTGAAAAACAACTACATAAGTTTTGTTATTAAATCCGTATTGTAAAATTTTTAGCAATAAGTTTATATTATAACATACAGTAAAGCTATATATTAAAAATTTCCGAAATCAATCGATTATGTGCAACATTAGAAACGATTGCAACCGATATTCGTGGCCTTGAATCGTAACAGAACCAATTGAGGTTGTTAGCGGCAGTAATGGCTACGAGCACAACCTACGCCTGCACCTATGGTGCCGCAAACATCTGATACTTTGATACCTTTCACTGCCAATAACGACTGCCGCTTTGCTTGCATACCGCGAACCTCAACAAGACCGGCTCAAGTCATAAGCAAAACCCAACTAAAGAAACTAAGAGAGTTATTTAATATAATAAGTTCAAAACAAAACATTTTCTTTTAAATTTTAAAAGTCGTGTTTGAGGTATTAAATCATTGCATATTGAAGATTGAATAGTTTCGGTTTCCTAACCGTTAACGTTACCGTTAGAGCCTTTCAAAAGTCGACTGCTGAACATAGACCTCCCCCATAAATAGCCTCACAGGGCGGATATTTGCATAGTTGCCACGCTTGGCAGGTAGGTTGGCAACCGCAGTTATTATTTTTTTAGTTATTATAAGGAAGACGCTGCTGCCCATCTCTTGGCTTGTTTTCCACTGTCGCCTCTTACGACACCCTCGGACGAAATGGGGTTGTGAAAATTCTTGCGATGCCACTACACGGTCCCGGTTTTTTCAACATTTTAATTAATTTAAAAAATTAAATAATATTAAGTTAGAAATTAACAATTTAATGATATTTACATTACACAATTTATAAAATAAAATATATACTAGAACTATGAACCTAAAACTAAAAACCTTAAAAAATATATTGTAATAACTAAAATATATTATTAAAAAGGAGTCCCTTTAGGCAAGGTTCCGACGATACTGGCAGCGTTCCCCCTTTGAATAGCTAAACTAATTCTTTGTCCGAGGTAGCTGCCAGCTCTTCGGTCTCCGTTAGTTATAAGAAATAAGTTTACACATTTACATGTGATATATAATAGCTGTAAAATCAAAGGTAAATAAAAGGTATCCCAGATTTGGATTAATTTCTTTTGAAACAAGAACTTGTGTCAATAACTAGCGAGCCACTAACATATTAATCTAAAACTATAATGACCTATTAAAATCAGGGTGGCTCGTTTGTTTCTCTTAGGGCTGATATTTCAGTCAGAAAATAAAAGCTATCCATAGGTTAAAATACAACACAATCTAATTAAAAATGTGTATGATAAAAATATTTTAATAGTATATCTATATACAATTCACTTTATTTTCAGTCAAGTTATATTTTAATTGATTTATCAAAAATCGAATAGAATAGAATAGAAGAGAAGAAAAATAGCATCTTTTATCAGTTTATATTATCGATATCGGTCATCGCTTCGTCTTATAACTTGTTCCGCTATGTTGTAATATTAACATTGCGTAAACTCACGCGAGTTTAGAGGCCTCGCATGAACCAAGTTTTTCGCGCGGCGTATCATTTTATTATTTTCTCATTTAACTTGTTGAGGTTAAATTAATGAATAACTATTCGGTGGTGGTTAACCTTTGTTAAAAATTATTAAAAACTAATTATTAAATTAGTTCTAGAAGTAGTTACAGAACTTCATAATTTTCTACATTGCGACGATTTCTAAAATTTATCTCGTCCGTTGTTCGTCAAGGCCATTTTGGTTTATTGCGAATTCCTAACACAGAACACTCAATTACCCAGGCAGGTGGTTTTACTGATAAATATTCGGTTACTGATAAATTAATAAATAGGTATGCTAATTTTCTTTCTTGTTATTTTTCGGCCCGGAAAAGTCTACTGCTGGAATAAGGTTGACTTGACCAAAAAAGTTTTACAGAGTGACAAACGAGCACACATCGTTGATAAAGAATCAAAACACAAATGCGTTGACTCCCTTAACAAATAAGACATAATGCCAGTTACCAGTAAAAAGAGTTTACGGAGCTCTACAACTATTTAACAGCGCCTATGTAAGCGATTCATCATGCAATAGATTCTACAAGCGACTTTGAATAGTCCATTAAGGTAGGTATTTAACCCTCTTATCTATTCCTAAGCTACCCACATTCGAGTTCCGATTTATTGTATAGAAATAGCCAACATACAAGATACAAGGCAAGAGACATAACATCTACCTTGAAGCGAGCTTCTATTAGAACATACTTCAAGCCGCCGAAGAAGATTAGTAAATTTTTACCATCCGTCAAGTGTCATATCCCTCTACAAGATGCAGGCGTGCACAAGCTGGATTGTGAATGTGGTCTCTTACATAGGACAAACAAAAGATCTATAAAACCCGCATAAAAGAACGTATAGCTGACTTGAAGCACCGACATATCGGGAATTTTGCAGTTTGTGAACAAGTTCAAGATCGTCCCCACCATTACATTAGATTTGATAGACCACAAATCCTCGCAAAAGACACCGATTCCTACCAAGGATGATTCGCGAGGCTATTGAAATTAAAAACATCCTAATTTCAATAGAGAAGATGGATGGGTGCTGCCATCCGATTCCTCTGATCTTGTGAACTGCATGCTCGTTTGCCCCCTCTTAAAAAAAAAAACTTATATTCTGTAAGTGGAAAACCCGTTTATCATAATATTGCCATGAAATAGCGTTCACGCTTCTGAATAACATGCGATAGAATAGTCATAAAAACCTCAACCGCGACAATAAAACGACCTTAAGTTCATTATCAAAGCAGCGAGGTGACAGCCTCCTTAGTGGCGTGTCGAGCGCACGTGGTTCCAAATAACTCTGAAAACGAGTCAATGCCAGCGATTATCAAGGCCATTGCAGGTGACCTGCGGATTCTTCACGGCCACGTACGAATCCGCGCTTCATCATGGCTGATTAAAACATTTGTTACAAAGTCAAACGCCGTTCAACAGAAATGTAATTTCGTTAAATCAGATTGACGGAAAACTAAACAAATAAAATAAGTTGCTGTTTACAGTATACAGCGGTGTAAGAATATCCATTACCCCATATCATCACGTGGGTGTCGTAAGAAGCGACAAAGGGAAAAAAAACAGGAGATGGACAGCAGCGTCTTCCTAATAACGAGTAAAAAAAACTGCGGTTGCTAACCGCTTGCCAAGCGTGACAGCTATGTCAAATATACCCCTAAGAAGCAATCTATGGGGGAGGCCTATGCTCAGCAGTGGACTTTAATAGCCAGTAACGGTAACGGTTAATAAATATGGGTTTAAAGACATGTAGCGCAACTTCACGCGTTAGAGAATACATCACCGCATTTTGTCCCGTGGTTGTTCTAAGAGGCGACTATGGGAAACTACAGAGAAAGCTTATGGTGTCCGATAGATAATTTTCTATAAAACTGAAGTGACAAACGAACTCACAGTTCACTTGATGGTTAGTGGCTACTGTAGTTATAGACACCTGCAGCCAATTTCAAACGAAGAAGGCTACGGATGCGTTGTCAGATCTGAGGACTAAGATGGAATGTCTCACAGCATTTGTAATGGCTCGGTATACCCCTTTAGACCGTACACAACAGTGCCAGCATTGCTATTTGGCGGCATTAACGGGTAAGAGGGTGGAACTACCCAGACGAACTCCTAGGCAAACAAGGAGCCCTACCGCCTGATGTAGATAGCGGTATAATGTTCTCCAGACCGAAATTAACCATCTCTCTCATAGTCCGATGAGACGGTAATCCGACACTACCGGAGAGAGATTAGGCGCAAAATCTAAGGCTTTACGTGCTTTCTGAGGCAGGCAGTTAATGAAGAAGAAGAAGGATATGTAATGTGCAGAAGCAAGAAATTTAAACTTCATCAAAAATACTATCGCTTCAAAAATGAGATTTAAATAATTTTTTCACAAAGAAAGTTACACACATCTATTTTTGAAGCGAAAACTTCTTTAGGCATGTTGGGCACTTTTGGGATGAGGAAAAAGCACTGAACTCGTGTGACTGTCACGCTCAGGTAAATAAAATTGATGAAAGTAATGTTGAAAATCCAATTGATTAAATTTTATAAAATTGATATATAGATAATAGCCGTGGTAGCTCAGATGGTTAGCGCTCGCTGTAAATTTCACAGTACGCGAGCAACCCGGATTCGTACCCCGCCGGCACCAATGAAATTGTTAATTGCAATTTTAAGTGCTGATTTACCACGTGCTCGGCGGTGAAGGAAAACATCGAAACCTGCATGTCTGAGAAATGAGAAAAAAAAATTTCGAAGACTTGACTTAATTGCCCTAAAAACCTCTCAGAAATGAGGGGAGGCCTTTGCCCAGCAGTAGGACGTATATAGGCTGTAACTTTTATATAGATAATAATCATTATTTTTCATGTAAAACAGCGCAATAATTTTTTTTTTACTAATATACGTTGATAAAAATAATTTGTAATAAACATACTTCCTAAAAAATTTTTTAACAACCCAAAAATAATGTTTACAAGTTCGTGGAGCTAAGAAGTTTTCACTTGTGACGTGCAGTCCCACAACTGACGGTTATTTTTTTAATGATTTGTTAAATGCTAATTATAGCACAGTAAGTAGTTAAATAGTTTTAAACAATAGACCATAATAACTCCAAACATAAATTTTAAAATTGTGTGGTCTATACAAATCCAAACGGACAAGCGTCGAACAAGTGTTTTACCACATACTGGAATGTTACCACAGAGTAGTGAGAGCTAAGAGTATATAAACAACCTGATAACATACTTACATAGACGGAGTTTCATATAACTTCATCACGTCATAATTAAACCTTTCAACCACGGCTTTCAACGATCTCCAATACGACGTACAAAATATGTTTAGTTATAACGTAAGTTATACGTAACGTAAGTAAGGTGACCCCTTAAGCCTTTTAAGTTTATTAGATGGAGTGACGACCTGCTAAAGCAGCTTAAAAAATGACGCTATAGCTGATATTATACTCCAAATAAGTTATTCCTCAGATATTTTTTCTTCCATTGCAGCCCATTCACGCTATAATCTACAAAGTCATAAAAAATCTGAAGAAATGCAAGTTGGTGTAGTATTTACCGGATCCAGTCAACCGTTGTGTCCGCCATCCCGCCGATTGGGCACGGTCGATTAGTATTATGTTTTTTTGGCCAGTCATGTTTCGATTTTTTTAATCGTAATCGATCGGGCACTGACAATTTAATGTGTCAACATCAACACCGTTTATAAATATGATGAATAAATAAATAAAAGAATAACTAACGAAAATATTTTTTTTTAATAAACGAAACATAATGACTTTTTTGGTTGTACGAGCTGCTATGCAGGTGTAATAAAACCAATATCACTACGACCAATAAGATTTATTTTGATCAATGCTATGGCTATAGTTTACTGCTAAGCCGTATTATTTTCAATAAATTGAAGTTGCTTAGCTGTGAGCAATTTCACTTCTTCTGGGCTAAGTACGTAATTTCCCAGATGAGGGTTACGTTTGAGCGTTAAGGCACAGAATAAATAATAGTAATACGTAGTTAAGGGCCCACAATCAGTTAGGGTGTGCGGAGATGTTTCTCTCGTTAAGGAACAGAATCGGCACATCCTTGAATTGCTTAGTACCAAGATGGACATGTGTTGTTTAAACAACTATGTCCAGTCAGGACTAGCCAATATACGCAGGTTATGCTTACTTAATCCCAATGCTTCTGAAAGACGGGTTTATGTTATTATTATATTACTAATTGCACCGTAATTCTCTCAGAATTAGAATGAGGTGCCTGTGCCCAACTGTGGAGCATGTATAGGCTGTAACTTTACTTCAAGTAGATACTGCCCTCTATTCGTGCCGCAGTTCCAGCCTCGTGGAGAAAGAAACGAAAGTTTTCTACAGTAATTTTTATTTGTAAAAAGTATCTATGAGATAAGGTACAGAAAGTAAATGGTATTATGGGACCGATGGAATAACAAACATCCCCATATCTCTACAAGTTTTCACATATTTAATGATAATGGCCGCCTAGTGGTCCAAATTCGACAGGAATACATTAAATTTGTAGGTTTGTTTATTAAGCAAGCTACATTTCATTTGCAACAGTAGGTTAATATATAAAACACAGTTATATAGTATATGAATTACGAAATAAACACCTTTTTGCCTTGACATATACATAACAGGCTATTGAAAAAGAAACATAAAATCACACGAAATTCAGAGCTTATTTAGTCAATCTGTCAGTAATTATTTGTTGGCAACATTTTAAAATAAATTCTCTGCTACTCCGTGCGGCTATTGACCACAGACTATTAAGTGTTTGACATTGGACTTAGTATAACATACATAATGTGCTGGTACTTACTTTTAGACATTGGCAGTAAGAACGTCAGCAAATGACTTAATTTGTAAAAACGAAAATAATCTAAACCGTATAACACAGTATAACAAATATTATAAAGTAAATTATAGCTTTCTAGCTGCATCCTAGAACATGCCTTGGACCGGCAATGAACACTTAGAATTTCTAAGTTTCTGTTTAACTATATTTTTCTTTTAACTTTTCTGTTTTAAAGTTGGAAAAATTTACCATGCCAACATCCACTCAATAAAATTGGCAAAGTAAATTTTTCCAACTTTAATATAATGGTTTTCCGCAAAGTAACGCCCGATTCTATTAATTAACTTTTCTGTTGCAATAAGTGAAAATGTAAAAAGATTAGTAATTTATCACATTCCCCTATCCTATTTTATGCACAAAGTTATTAGACAACACTAAATCGCATTTTAGTCTTTCTTAGTTTTTCCCGCAATAAATTTCAGTAATTTACAACACACGTAATAACTTACGAAAAAGCACGAGACAGGATAAACGGACGGACGAACCGGTCGAGTTGCGTTCGAGATTTATTAAAAACAAGATGCAAATCACTTTCTCCCGGGTAATTTGTTTAAAGTGGTTGTGGGTTAAACAAGCTTTCACACTAATTCGTCATTAAGTTTACGTAAGAGTTCATAATTTAAAGGAAAAAAAAAAAGAAATACTGATAAAAGAAATAGTCTATGATTATCTCACTACTAATAATCGAGGTTATGACCGCTTGATTCCGGTCCGGAGGTCAAGGGAGCAGTATGTGACTTACGACTATTGGGTTTGAAACCAAACGGGCAAAAGTAGTTTATTATTAAAAAGTAAAAGCTGACTTCAAAGAACTAATTAAACAATTTCCGCATAAACTCCTAATAATTTCAGAAGTCTGGGCTTCATTTCTACACACTGTCTTAGCACCGACTTCTGTATCCATATGTGGAAATAATTTTATTCAGAAACAGAAACTTTTTATTCAATACAGATTACAAATAATACTTATTGAAAGTCACTCTTTTGTTTAATTTACCAATGGTTCGGAAAAAACCTCTGTCTTAGGAAGAACTAGCAAGAAACTCAGCGGGACTTTTTTTGTAAAAAAAATCAGCGTACAATCATATATGTTACACAACATATTAGAAATAGCTTAGTTGTAATCACCTCATTCCCAGGGGTTATTATCATCCATAAATTCCTTAATTTTATACTAACCCTTTTTATATAAACTTTGTTTAATAAGGTTTTTGAACTTCGAGCAGGTCAAATGTTGTATCGAGTAACTGGTACTCCTAGCTTGTGTCTGTTCCTAGTATTGACGGAATAAGTTTTTTTTTATTTCTTTGAAGTCGGCTTTTACTTTGAAGTCGGCTTTAGTTAAAAGTCTAATTTTGAGAGGATTTAGGAACATTACAAGCTCGAAGGACGTCTAAATAGGTCGATTTAGAACTTCACCCCCTATTTTTTCACTCATAATGATGGAATGTTTTCTTCAAATTTATATGGGACCACCCTTGAAGTATGGCTATTCTGGTTAATAAAAAACGAACTCTAAGAGTTTTTTCAGTATAACCTATTTAATTAAAAAAAAAAACATGTGTGCAGTTCACACGCGGTAGAAGTGAAATCTTCAGAAAAGGAGACTGAGATAATAGGAAATATCACCGGAGATTTTGCGGACCGATACGACTTAGGGAGCTTCAAGAAAAGAGCCTACTCCTTTTTAAAAGGCCGGCAACGCGTCTGCAATTTCCCTGGTGTTGCAGTTGTTCATGGGCGGCGGTAGTCACTTACCATCAGATGAGCCGTATGCTCGCTAGCCCACTCTCATATAAAAAAAAGAAAACACTGTACTGTATTCTATGTCATTCTCTCACAGGCTAAATGCTATAGATGTATATAGTTTTTTTTTTAGTGTCGCGTTTTCGTTTAATCGAGTTTCAAATCAACGATTCTAAAGAAGTATTCATTTCAAAAAGAATCATTACAATCGGTTCGCAATGGACGAAGATATCGAGTAACATACATACAGAAACAAACATACAGTCGAATGAGGGCTAATAATCTTCCGCTCAACAGATGTCGCTAGTTGACAATGAGGAAAAGTATTTTGTTACACAATATTAAATGACATTGTGTAACAAAATACTTTTGAGATTGAGAAGTTATTTTTAAATAAAAGTTTATCAGTTTCTAGAATATTATCTAATACACACTCTTCAATTTTTTGCACATTTTAAACTCTTTTTTAATTTTTCTAGTTTTATGAATATCTGTGGTTTGGTTTATTTATTTTTAATCGAATTAATATAAAATACAATAATATTACAGAAAGAAACATAAACTTTACATTTTTCGAACAAATTAACTTCCCCGCTATGAAATCTGTCAAATATTACACCTCATTTTTAGTGGCGCCGCCCTGGTGACAGAAAAAGTAATGGATGCCCATTGATAATTGAAAACCTCACAGGAAAGATGTATCTAATATCAGTGAATATACAAATTACATGAAACTGTCTTACCTGTAAAGGCAAGGTTTAGTTCAAGAACAAGTCCACCGCGTGCCCCTACGAGAGTTAGCATGCTTCAGATGTTCTCGAAAGGTTTCTTGGATGTGTAGGTATAAACTAAGTTAAAATTAAACGCGATAAAACCGTAAAATTAGTTTCACTTAATGTGTAGCGTTCGCGTAAATATAAGAAATCATTAATGTTTTGAAATTCTAAATGTTTCATAACAATGTTTTTTTTAAATATCTGCGATTTGATACAAACACGATTATTGCATTTCTCACAAAATAAAATTATCTGTAGTGTTATTTCAGAAATGATTTAATATTATAATAACATTTTATTCCTTTTTACTTTGCTTTTCTAATGTCTTAATCAGCACTTAAAATTGCAATTAACAATTTCATTGGTGCAGGCGGAGATTGAACGCGGTTGCATCCTAGGAAATAAGATGGTTACGATCATTAAAATTCTAACCTTTAAGTTTATTGCTTTCTGATATTCTTTGGGGAAAGCCTGTGGCCAGCAGTGGACTTGTGAAAGTCTGTAATGAAAATTCTAAGCCTACCAGTTCTTTTTTTATTCATCATTAATTCCTTGTAGCCTCTCAAAGTTCCACTGCTTAACATAGGCCACCCACATAGATTGTCTTATCGCGGGTATTTGCTATAGTTGCCAGCTTTAGCAGGCGGGTTGTCAACCGAAGTTTTTATTACTTTGAATTTTTATTAGCAAGATGTTGCTGGCTATCTCCTGTTTTATTTCCCTCTGTTACTTACGACACCCACGGGATGATATTGGGTAGTAGATTCCCCATGAGCACACAGTACACCTGATGGTACGTGGATGCTGTGACCTATAGATATCTACATTAATGCTCAATTAAGAATCAAAAAGCAGAAGCGTTGTCACCCCTGAGGACTAAGATGGAATGCCTCATTTCGAGTAAAAAGGGAGACCCTTTCGGAGGTTCGGTACACTCACCATACGAAACACAGCAGCAATAAGCTGCTATTTTACGCTGGTATTCTGTGAGAGCGTGGTTCTGCCCCGGTCGAGCCATTCATGCTGCAACCATAATATAGCTGCAGCGTGGCTCTACACGTATAAAACGCTACACGGAAGTTTTGTCATAAAGGTCAATTATAACACAATATATAATGTAAATTTAAGACATAGTTACCAAGCTTAAACACACTCCGGTTATCAAAGGTAAACATAATGAGTAAACATTTAAAAATATGTAAATTTTCCGTTAAGAGATAATTCTATTTCGGTCCGATAGCGATGTACGGAAAATTCTCGAAAAGTGATCCTAAAGCAACATTACTAACAGGTTTAGAGTTTACTTGTCGATTATTACAATCGGAACTTCAAAAGGACGAATAAAGAGCAATGGACGTTTGTCGTACTTATCGAGGATCAACAAATATTGGTCAAAGGCTATTGATTGTAAATCTTTTACCCATTCTCCCAATCCTTTCTAAAAGGCTGGCAAAGCACCTACAATTCCCCTGGTGTTGCAATGTTCACGGGCGACGGTTCATATATACGGACTATTTATACCATGTCGATGACAAGCGGTCCACCACTGTGCAATTTACCAGAAGTTTTCTTCCACGCACAACTTCCTTGTGGAAACGGCTACCACCAACGATTTTACAGGACTGATACGATTTAGGGACGTGTTCTTTAAAGACTGGCAACGCACGTGCAATTCCTCTAGTGTTGCAGTTGTTCATGGGCATCGGTAGTCACTTACCATCAGGAAAGCCGTACGCTCGTTTACTCCTCTTGTATTTCGAGATTTCGAGTATTGGGTCTTTTGTTTTCATACCTAAACAAGCCTCGTGACACACATTGCCACATATATTATACGCAATGTCATCTATCGCATTTGGGCCCAAAAACTCCTTCTTCTACTCGTCGACATGCACTGACTTCATGTTGTAATTGTTGTTTTATAGATGTCGTACGTCGATGTGGCTGTTATTTTATAGATGTCGTTACTCTTAATAAGTGATGTTATATTGACTTTCGCTAATATAAATAAAAAATATTTATAAAAGGTACGTTTTCACCGTTTTAATATAGCTATAAATATCTGTGGTTAGGATATCAGACGCAAACTTAGTTTCTGAATGCTTACGTAGTAGAGCAATGCTGCAGGTGTATTATGGTTCTAGTAAGAATGGGCCGGCTCGACCGGGGAAGGACCACACTCTCACAGAATACATTGGTGAGTGTAGAAAACAGAAGACCCTTTTTACTGGATACGAGACACATCTTAGTCCTCAGGGGTGACAATGTATCTGCATTTTGATTCTTAATCGAGTATAAATGTAGATGTCACACAGTATCCACTTACCATCAAGTAGACTATGTGCTCGTTTGTCACTCATATTCTATAAAAAAACAACTTCGTAGTGACTGCTTTCATTAAATGGCTTTACTAAAATAATTTAAAATTAAGAGTGGACAAAGCACGGGACACACCTGCAGGCCGTCACGCGGCGGCATTTGACCACGGCGGCCTGCTAGCACACCCTCAAGCGCGGGCGAGGCATGAAACACGCTATCGTGATATGTTGCAGCCTTGAACTTTATCCTTACAACTACATTATTTAATTCACCGATACAATGAGGGCATCCACGACACTTTTTCTGCCACCAGGGCGGCGCCACTTTACAATGAGGTAAAATATTTGACAGATTTCATAGCGGGGACGATAATTTCTTAGGAAAATGTAAACTTTAATGTTTCTTTCCGTATTATTAGTTATATTTTATATTAATTAGATTAAAAATGAATAAACCAAACTATAAATATAACCAAAAGCAGAAAAATTATAAAAAAAACAGTTATAAAGTGCAAAAAATTAAAAATCAAACCACTCACGCATTGTGTTGTGTATTAATATAATACTCTGGATAATGATAAACTATTATTTAAAACTAATTTCTCAATTAACTGACATTGTGTAACAAAAAACTTTACCTCAGTCACAACTAGCGACATCTGATGAGTGATAGAATATTAGCACTCATTGACAGATCATTGCTATATTAAAGTTTAAAAAAAAAGTTCAAACTTCTAAATAATTTTATCGATGTTTCATGGATATACTTTGCGGTATATAATTATTTATAATTACTAGTGGTCGTCTAGTGGTCGAAAAAAGTTAAAGTTATTTAAAGTTACAGCTTACGATTAAGCGTGGTAGAGCCACGCTGCAGTTAAATTATAGTCGAACGAATGGGTCGGTCGGTCGACCGAAGTAAGACCACGCTCTCACAGAATACCAGCATAAAATAGCAGCTTAGTGCTGCTGTGTTTCGTATGGTGAGTGTAGAGAACCGAAAACCCTTTTTACTGGAAACGAAGCATTCCATCTTAGCCCTCAGGGGTGAAATCTGCATTTTGATACTTAATTGAGGATAAATGTATATGTCTATGGGTCACCGCATCCACTTAACATCAGGTGGACTGTGTGCTCGTTTGTCACCCTTATTTTATAAAAAAAACCTACGTCTCGCTGCTGGGCACAGGCCTCCTCTCATTTCTGAGAGGGTAGTGGTAATTTATTAGATTTTTAGATTCATTAGCAAACTGTTTTTCACTATCTACTGCACATATATATAAAACAGATATCTAATACACTAAATATAAAATATAAAAGAAACGTTTTTTCTAAATAACGATCATATAAGTATGTAATAAGTTATTACTCTAAGCAAGAAACATTTCATTTTATATTTTACTAAGTACAAATACATTTTCTAAGATTGTAACACATATTAGAAATCAATTTCAGATTTCTGCACTCCTTCTCCATATGAACTTTAACTATATCAAATCTCACACTCCTCCGTGCACACAATATACTTAAAACGGGGTATAAAATTTTCTCTTGACGTATTACACGTATCACGTCTACATAGAACGTGAGACGTGCGAGATTCTCCATCATTGTGTTCAGTTCTTCACAGTGCACATTTGCAGTAATGCTCATCCCGTTTGGTAAGAAGCTATGATGAATCACACAGGCGCTAGACCACCAAACAGTGACCATCACATTTCTAGAGGTAAGTTTTCGTTTAGGGCATTGTTTAGGTGCTGCACCAGGATCCAACAAACTTGTTGAGCGCTTGCGATTGTCATACAGAATCCATTTTTCGTCGCAGGTAACAATGCGGTTCAAAATTCCGTCGTTTGTGTGTCTGCTAAGTAGTGCAAGCCACGCCTCGACGCGTACTTCACGCTGGTGATCATTGAGTTCGTGGGACATCAATATGTAAAGCTTTTTACCTTGCCAATTCGACGCACATGGACCAATATTGTTCTGATGCTAACCTCGAAAGCTGCTGCTAATTCAGCCGTAGATTGAGTATCATCACCTTCCACAATCGGTTTTAATTCGTCATTGTCGACCAAAGTTTACGGACGATCACGGGGTTAATTTTTCAGGTCGAAATTCCCAAACGAATAACAGGTGGTGCGTTCGTTTGTAGTATTGTGTTATAGTATGTTGTGTGTCGCTTGTGCCGCGTTACTGTCACGACGGTACTCATATTCAATAATTACTCGAATTTTCATCCACTAATTTTTATTCAACGTATCCATGATGTCGATCCACGATTCAAATGCGATGCAAACATAACGCTAATCAATAAACAAAACAAATGACTAATTTTGAAATAAGAATTCCATGTTTTTAAAATAAAATTAATTTGAAATTAGAATTCTTAGCCAAACATAAAATATTTTGATTTGAATTGGCCAGTTTTGCAGAACGGCAATTTCATAGGTAAAAATCTATAATTTTTCGAGTGTAAAATGGTTTACACTTATGGGTTAAATGCCCCTTTGCCTGTGGCGCTTTTACGGGCCGCGGGCTCAATTACTGCACGTAAAAAGTATTCGTAAAGGTACCGAACGACGGCCGTACCATAAGCATACAGAACGATTACGGTGGTTTTATTCGCGGCTCGTCGTTCCTCATACACTGATGAGTCAAACATTCAACCTGGTAGAGCCACGCTATTGACGTGGTAGAGCCACGCTCTTGACGTCGTAGAACCACGCTCTTGACGTGGTAGAGCCACGCTCTTAGTATAGTAGAGCCCCGCTGCAGTTATGTTATGGTTGTAGCACGAATGGCGGTCGGCTCGACCGGTGAAGGACTACGCTCTCGCAGAATCCTAACGTGAAATAGCAGCATTATCTGCCATATTTAATATACGGTAACGGTAACACAGTAACTTTAAAAATTTAAATCTTTTAATAAAATCTTTAATGCCCATCATAATACACTGTATTAAAACGACATGTTGCATTTACACACCAATGATAAAAGGAGTAATGTAATTAACTATAAGAAACATAAAATGAAATCGAATCATAATTTACAATAAAGATAATCGAGTATTTACGTAATGGTAACCGCGAAATAGAAAGAAAGAAAGAAAGAAAGAAACATTTATTGCAACAAGCCACAAACATCATTAGGTACTTAAATTTTAACATTTGCAGACACATCAATTAAAAATAGTATAACAAAATTAAATAAAAAGAACAATTTGACGGATATAACAATTTAAAAGTATGTATACTCATAGATTATAAAGTACTCATAGATTATATAGTAAAAAGAAGAAAACATGCGTGAGTGTCATGGAACACTCGGTTGGAACGAAGTTCCTTTCGTAGTATATTATTATTAATAAACGTATTATATTATTGATTAACAAATACAAATAAATGAATTACTAGCGTCTATTAAAATGAAGCGTCATTTAAAATAAAATAATATTTCTTTCATGTCAAGATAAGAAAAAGTGCGAAGACTACAAGTTTATTATACATATATAATAAGTACATTTTTTATAGGATAAGGGTGACAAGCGAGCACACATTCCACCTGATGGTAAGTGATTGCTGTGGCCGATAGACATCTACATCTATCCTCGTTTGCTATTCAAAATGCAGATGCGTTTTCAGCCGTGAGGACTAAGATGGAATGCCTCTTTTCCAGGAAAAAGGGTCTCCGGTTCTCTACACTCACCATACGAAACACAGCAGTGTTAAGCTGCTATTTTACGCTAGTATTCTGTGAGAGCGTGGTCCTTCCCCGGTCGAGCCGACCCATTCGCGCTACAACTATACTACTAATATAGCTGCAGCATGGCTCTACCACGTACATATAAATAACTATGAATATATACGACGAATCTATGAGGGGAATCGAAATGATGAACGGGAGTGGAAATATATTAGCCATATAGAGGCGGCGAAAAAGAAACCACTATCCCATTTTGTCTCGTGGGTGTCGTAGGCGGTGACGGAGGAAAACTGAAATAGGAGATGGGTGGTAGCATCTTCCTGATAACAGCGCAATGTAATTAAAAGCTGCGGTTGCCAACCCGCTTGCAAAGCGTGGACACTACTGCAAATTTAAACTACTGCAAAATTAAAACGGCTCCGTGCCGCAGTGGCTTAGCAATGAGTTGTTGCGCTCGGGGCCGCGGGTTCGAATCCGCACGGAACAAGTATTTGTATGGCCTACAAATAATTGTTCCGGGTCTGATGTTTGTCCTCGTGCAATTTATGTTTGTAAACTGCCTCCACGATACAGGAGAAAATCCTAGTGTGGGGTAACGTTTTAAAAAAATCCGGCTTATTTGACAAACAATGGGGGAAGCCTATGATCAACAGTGAATAGGCTTATTAAAAGTAAAAACATAGCAGCCTACATACATCCCACTACTGAGAACAGGCCGCAGCGAGTTTTAAGACAAAAAGGAGTTGATTGAGTTGACTCCAACGCGGGATGACCGACTTAACATATACCTAAAAATAAATATTTTTTTAACTTCACAGATATGCCGGTTTCCTCGCGATATTTTCCTTCACCACCGAGAACGTGGTAAATCTAAACTTCAAATTGCAATTAAAATATGAGTGATGTACATTTCGCACCCATTATTAACATCTTTACGTATTACATTATTAACATTATTACCATTATTAACATCTTTACCATTATTAACATCTTTACCATTATTAACATCTTTACGTTGCTTACTTACTATGAAATTTACGTTTGGACCGGTTCGATTACCGCCTTTTATAGATGACTTTCAAGATTCTATCAATACAGTTCTACTCATAGTTAAAATAAAAATAAAACTGTGTTTAAAATTTGCTTCCTTTGATATTTATGTACTTTTTCGCAAAAGCCTGTGTTCATTTACTCATGTGAGCTATGAAACCCGGACTGTCACAAAATTTTTAATAGGTATGTCTGAAAATATGAAAGCTATCTTAATATGTGACAAACTGTTATAAAAGTCTCATTAAAAGTAAAAAAGTAAAAAAGCAGCTTACATACGTCTTACTACTCTACACAGGGCTCCTAATTACCCCTAGTGCGAAATAGCGTTTTTCACATGTCCAAGAAATTTTAAATTTCACGTATTTTAAAACTACTCAGACATCAAAGTTTCCCGCGAAGTTATTCTTCACCACTTCTTTGAGCACGTGGAACATAAGCAAATAAAATTTCCTCACAAGTTTCATTGGGCCTGGCGGGAATCGTTCACTTTTGTTCCTGTGCTATGAAATCTTACGGCGAACTACACGGCTCTCGTATTTGCGCGAGCAACCGGTTCGATCCCGCCGGTGCCGATTTACCACGTGCTCGGCGGTGAAGGAAAACATCGTGGGGAAACTTGCATGTCTGAGAAATTTAAAAAAATACTTTGAAACCGTGAAGTCCGCCAACACGCATTGGGGTAGCGCGGTGAAAACTTCCTTGCCCTAAAACCCTTACAGAAGTGAGAGTTCTTTTTATCCGGACGGTGGCCACCGGTCTGGATATTTTAAATCTGACATTTTTTGATGCTACAACAATAAGTATTTAATAGAATTGTCTTTTATTTGATCAGTTACTTATTATTAGTTTATTTAGCAGTAAGTAGATGGCATTATTATTAGATTAGAAACCATCACTGTACCCTCTAGTACTCAGACAATAAGTTGAGGTGGAACTGGGGTGGCTCAATCGCACAACAAAGCCGCGAACATTTAAATTATAATACGTAAATTAGGCATAAAGTGATGTAGATTCTATTAAAAATTCTGCTTCTGTCAAAAATATGCTATCAGCGGGTGTAATGAAATAGTTTTACGATATAACAATATCTAGAAATAGCAATGTTGTGTTTAGTTGTTAATATTGCCAAACGATCATAGCTATATCATGATATAGTCAACAAACACTGTTAAATTTTATGAAAGCCACCATTTCACGCAATGATCGACTAATTCATCTTAGAATTAATAATATCATATATTATTAATTCTAAGATCTGACCAATACATAATATATATAAATCTCTTTATTTAAACTATAAGGATAATAAAAGTTTTGTAATAATTGCAGTTTTATCGGTTTATTTATAGATTATAAAAACGAATACGTACTAATAACTCTTTTATAGATTAGAAACAATTATAAATTAAACTTAGAAACATTTCGGATTTTATGATTTTCGATAGATGTCACTATTATCTATTTAAGTAGTAATTAGTTAGGTACTACTTATAAAATTCATTTATTCCTACCAAAATGAAATAACGAAAGAACTAAAAATTGAACGTTAGAATTTTCAAATTATTATGTACTAAATTATATTAAATTTATTATGTATTAAATTATATTAATTATATTAAATTATATTAGGTATTAAATTATTTAAACATATAAATGTGTTTATTTATATTATTCAATTTATTAGTGACTGGAGGTAAAATGTTTCAACTTTTGTATTTTACGTTGGCCCTGTTTTAAAAAGTGCAACGTTGATTGTCGGCGTATTTCAATTTATTACGCAACGGTTAAAATTAATTTTAGGCCTTATTTATAAATATTTTATATATTTAAAAAAACAATCAATCATATAAAATAGAAATCAACATCTAAAGGAAGGAAAATACTTAACCCTCCTTTTTCAAAGTTCCGTAATCGGATAAAAAGTAGCCTATAAGTTGCCCCGAGTCCCTAACTACCTACACATAAAATTCCATGCAAATCTGTTTAGTAGTTTTTGAGTGAATCGGGAATACACAGACTGAACCACTAATTTGACTTCAGTGTCCTTTATTTAGTCCCGTGGACTTGTTTTTTCCAGAAAATATTAGAATTACAGACACGACTTTTCTACAAATTTATTATATGTATGTATAGATATAAATACGCTTTATATTTATTTCCATAACATTGTGTGTTAACAGTGTGTTCCTTAATTTTATTAATTAATTAATTAATATATTATATTATCTCAAAAAGTTATTGTAACGTTGTTTTCGTTTACTAATGTGAATATATTTACATATTTAAAGCTTATAGCTAAAACTTTATACATAAATTACATCAATTATTAATTGACGACACTAAATTACAATTTTTTAGCCTTCAGTCAATGGACCTATCTGAACAATATCCGAACGTTAACCATAAATAGGATTTAAGGTTATGTCATCACTTTATTTTATTTGTTGCGACCTTGACCGCCAGTGCCGAGTGCCAGTACCCATTTTGGTGAGTAGTACGCTTCAGCCTGTGTTCTTCTGAGCTAGTATTAGATAGTGTTTATATTTTTCTTTAAATATTTTAATTGTTTTCAGACTACGAAGCGGTAGCGGCAGGTCGTTCCAACATTGAGGCGGCGTGCCTAAAACTCCCAAGGAAAGCGGCGGCGACACGATGGAATGACACGGCGAGAAAATAACTTGACGCACGTGCTATTTTTGAGTTATATGAGTATTCGCATCTCTAGTCTTAGTTACTCCCGCACTTCCCGCTTCTTGTCACCATTTTGTTCCTTAAAACTATATCTGCGCAGCCACTCGCGACTAACTTCAGCCCCGTCAAAATAGAACGCGCGGACTTTACTCAAACTATTTAATTTTTAACCTAAATAGTTATTTTATTATGTTCCGGCACTAATTATCTCGTGAACAAAAGAAACGGCTTCACGCATTACGTCTAAATGTTTCTCGAATGGGTGCGAAATTTGCATTTCACACGTCCATAATAGAAAGGAAAGTAAGTAATATTAATTGAAATATTTATTTATTTAATCTTTATTGAGCCTACAGAATAAAAAGGCGGATTTAATGCTAAAAGCATTATATGCCAGTCAACCTCAGGGCAGTGATGGCACAACGAAGACGGTTACAGAGTGTATTAAAAAAATATAGCGTATTTGTTCATATCAATGTGTTTACATTGACCGTGTACTGACGGTGTAAGAATATCCACTACACCATATCCTCCTGTTTGTGTCGTAAGAGGCGACAGATTGAAAAATTCCAGACGATGGACAGCAGTGTCTTCCGAATAACAACTAAAAATAAAAATCTATGGTTGCCAACCCACCTGCCAAGCGTGGCAACTATGACAAAAATCCTCCTATGAGACAATCCATAGGGGAGGCCTATGTTCTGCAGTGGACTTTATTGATAGGCTGTAATCATTACATCCATCCATTCATTACAGTGTAATGAATGGATGGATGTACTTACTACAATACGGTTCCCAGTACTATAATTCTAAAAAAAAATATTATGTAGTAGCCGAAACTACCATATTTTAAAGTGAGACTGTTAATAAAAGCAAAAAAAACAGCAAACCTTTTTCTTTTTCAAAAAATTAAGTAAAGTCACAGCCGTCCCGCTGCTGGACACAGGCCACTTCTCATCACTGAGAGGGTTTTCAATGATCAATCATTACAGCCCTTCACAAGTCCACCGCTGTACATAGGCCTCCCCCAAGGAATGCCACAAAGTACGGTCCTGAGCCACCTACATAAATCGACTTCCTGCATGTCTTACCAGGTCGTCAACGGATTAGTAAGCTGAAGTGGCAATGGGCTGGCCATATAGCTCGAAGAGCTGACAACCGATGGGGAAAAAAGGTTCTCGAGTGGCAGCCTCGTACCGGTAGGCGAAGTGTAGGGTGACCCCCCACTAGATGGAGAGGGTTTTAGTTCAAGTAAATGTGCTACCCAATGCTTGTTGGCGGACTTCATTTGCCTTGGAAATCATATTTTTTAATTTCTCAGACATGAGGAAAACATCGTTAGGAGTAGTTAAAGTTAAAGTTAAAGTTACAGCCTATATACGTCCCACTGCTGGGCATAGGCCTCTCGTTTATGAGAGGGTTTTAGGAAGTGACCGCCGCGCTGCCCCAATGCGTGTTGGGGCTTCGAAATATTTTTTTTTCTTATTTCTCAGACATGCAGGTTTCCTCACGATGTTTTCCTTCACCGCCGAGCATATGGTAAATCAGCACTTAAAATCGCACTTAACAATTTTATTGGTGCTGGCGGGTATCGAACCCGGGTTGCTCGCGTACTGTGAAATTTACAGCGAGCGCTAACCATCTGAGCTATCACGGCTCTTATCATGGCTTCCACGGTGTGAGAACCCTACTATATTTTATAGTAAGGTTTATAACCCTAATGTTTTCCTTAGAAAAACAACGTTAGGTAGGACCCTACTACATTTTATAGAAATGTTTATAAACTTAATGTTTTCTTGAGAAAAGCAACGTAAGGAGTACTATATTTTATAGTAGGGTTGATAACCGTCATACAATTGTCAATCCTTAAACTAACAATAATGCATTTTCATAATCCTAAAACATGCGCAAATTAAATAAAAAAAATTTAAAAAATTAGGAACAGTGTATAAGTTTTGCAGCATTTCACTGTAATAGATTATGTGAAACGCGCATGCGTAACAGCCAGCCTCGCCAGTCAACGTTTCACCTCACGAGAATCTCAAACACCTTGCACTATTCAGTTAGAAGAACTCATTTCTCCGGACGTAAAATAAGCCCATTAAAGCCATCGTTAAATCGAGAGTAAACGAAAGGCGAGGCATAACTACGAAACTCTCGTTGTGACTATGCGGTTTCTTCAACGGATCTTGCACACTTCGCACTCGCCACTAAGTAATATTCCTTTAAATCTTGATTTGCCAGATTATTTTATACTTAAACGGTTTAAGACTAATGATATAAGCTATGCATTTAAATAGAACTAGTTTTTACGGATTATATCGCTGTTATTAACTTATTCTATATTCTCGACGTTTCGAGTACTTTACAGCGCCCATGGTCACGGGGAGACTGAGGTGTTCAACATCCCGATGTTTTCCAAATTGTTAATTTTTCGTCCGATCTACGCAGAAATAACTTACAGTATCTTGAAGTCTTGCAGGAGTATGCTTGGGTTGGGATTTACTTTTATTAATTATGGCATCCCAAGTAGATGGTAGCAACCAGCCATCTTGTCTATTGAAGTTAGGATGTTTTTAATTTCAATAGCCTCGTGAATCATCCTTGGTAGGAATCGGTGTTCTATTGCGAGGATTTGTTGTTTATCAGATCTGACATAATGGTTGGGACGATACTAAATATGTTGACATTCTTCAGACTTCAGGAATATGTTCTTTTACGCAAATTTTTATGGAACTTCCTTCCAAAGATGTGTTTTGTACAGCCCTTTAATAAAAGTTAAAATGTAACGTGATTTATTAGGATCCCAAGCAGATGGTAGCACCAAGCCATTTCTCTATTGAAATTAAGATGTTTTTTGATTGCAATAGCCTCGCGAATTATCCATGGTAGGAATCGATGTTCGTATGTGAGAATTTGTGGTCTATCAAATCCAGTGTATTGATCCTGTACGTGTTCGCAGAGTGGAGACTTGCCTGAGCGTCTAATCTTCACATCAGCTATAGTTAGCGGCACGAAAGTCTAGCGGTGACCGTTATTGCGCATAAGTCGCGCTGATTGGCTTATTGTGCATAAGTCGCGCTGATTGGCTCGTGCGTATCGTTTGCACGCGCTGATTGGCTCTCCAGTCCCATTCGTGCAATTTTCGTTCAGCGCTAAACTTACGTGCCGTGACTTGTATGTGTTCTTTTGCGCGGGATTTTCTTTATATTTTAGTTTGTCTATTTATTGTACTCGTTTGTATATTTACTACTTAAAACATAGATGCTGAATGTATAACTTTATGGGCTGCAATATCTGTGAGAAAGTAATATAAGGATAGTTCTTGTAATTCACAAAGTCGCGCGGGCTTTACTTGTGGTAAACACGTATCTGTATCTGTGTGTGTCAAGTGTGCTTGAGAAGTGTTGGGCGGCCACCCACTGGATGAAGTGACGACCTGGTAAGACATGCAGGAAGTCGATAGATGCAGGTGGCTTAATACCGTGCTTTGTGGCATTCCTTGGGGGAGACCTATGTTCAGCAGTGGACTTGTGAAGGGCTGTAATGGTGATGATGATGATAGAGTAAAGTAAGAGCCTATATACGTCCTACAGCTCGGCACAGCCTCCACTCAATACTGGTATGGTTATGGAGCGATTAGCCCCTCCAGTGCGAGTTGGCGGATTTCACATCCATCCATCTATTACAGATTCCTCATAGATTACCTCATGGGGATTTTGCCAGAGTTGCTACGCTTGGCATTCGGGTTGGCAACCGCAACTTTATTATTTTTAGTTGTTATCAGGAAGATGCTGCTGCCCATCTCATGTCTCATTTCCCTCTTCGTCTCTTAAGACATCCACGGGATGATATGGGATAGTGGATATTCTTACGCCGCCACTTCACGGATTTCACATAACCTCTAAATATTTTATTCCTCAGATATACACTAAAATAATGAAAATATTTATGTTCAACATAGACTATTATCATAATGCACATATTTTTTTTAATTACAAACATATTTTAAATTTTCCTAATGTAAGCTCAATTTCCAAATATGTTTACAAAAAAAGTAGAGATACATGCAAGGTACAATATCTAAAGAAATCATGTTAACGATAAGTTGAAATTACGAGAGCAGCTCCATTCCAACACTAGGAGCTCATAAACATTCAAGCGGTTATGAAGCAGAAAAGTAGCAAGTTTATAGCTAGAAATTATACACTAGCTTTAATTTATGTGCTTTTAGAATCATAATAACGAAGCAGATATTCAACAACGTCTAATGTTTCGCATAGAACATGGGTAATTCTATTTTTTTAAATTTGAACCGACTTAAAAAAGGAGGAAGTTTTTTAATCTTAGGGGCTATGATTTTTTATGTATTATCGCCTATTTCCGAACCTATTATATAATTATTTTTATTATTAATTAAATATTGCTTAGCTCTCTCATAAGGGTAAAAATTAATCTTTAATTTTAAAGTGAAATTCGACTTAAAAACTTAACGACTTAGAAAATATAATGGTTTCAACAGGCCACTCTAGTGTTCATTAAATATTTATTTATTAATTATTATTATAATAATACATCATAATATGCCACTCTAGGATTTTTATATAATCAAAGATACCGTCCAAGGTAATTGGTTACAAATACTAAATTGAATTATTAATAGTTTTCATTATGTTTGGGGCTGAAGAGTGGTTCTGTTTTCGAAATATTATCTATAATCTGTAGGTAAATTAAAATGTTTTATGTTCTCTCCTTGGGTTCTCTCTTTATAATTTTGACATACCAATATCGCCAAGATGCCAAGCTAAAAAAATTAATTCAAAAATGTTTTATTTTTAAATATAAAATAGCACGAGCCTCACGAGCTCAACTCGACTGCGCGTTCATTTTTCAACTCGTGACAAACGAGTTCACAGTCCAGCCCCTAATGGTAAGTGAATGCTGTGGCCCATAGACACCTTTATCCATCTTCGATTAAGAATCAAAATGTAGATGCTTTGTCACCGCTGAGGACTAGGATTGAATGCCTCGATACCAGCAAAACTGCCATTTCAGGCTGGTATACTGTGTCGAGCCGACCCGTTCGTGCTACAACCATAATATAACTACAGCCTGGCTTCCCTACCTTTTTTTTTATCTTATTGGTCGTTGACTACAATCCCACGTGGTGAGGTGGTAGTAATGGTGATGAAGCCTTGGAACCATCTAGGTCTGACTGCTAATTGCGTTTTCTTAGTGCAGCAAATACTTATTTACTATAATTTTATTAGTCGTTACTTTATTTTATTTTATCTTTATATAAATTATGAAAACGAAGCAACGTGATAAGTGGCGATGACGCCTAGATGGTAAATCGCACTGTCTTAGCGTTACAAAAGCCTATTCATTATTGCCTTGAAGACGTTAATAAAACCGAGTTTTTTGTCGTAGTTGGGTTTTAGTTTTCAATTTTGATCTTGTTCCTAGAGTAACGCCTGATAATGCAAAATAAAAAAGTAATATAAACATTAAAATTTGAACCATTGATAAAATGAAACCAGAAATCATCATCATCATCATCATCATTACAGCCCTTCACAAGTCCACTGCTGAACATAGACCTCACCCAAGGAATGCCACAAATGCCGGCCATATAGTTCGAAGAACCGATGTGGAAACCAAAAACGATAAAATATAATGGAATGTTAATATATTATTAACAGCTTTTGTTCCATATTTAACAAAAAATCTAATGCTATTCTGTTCTAAAAATAAACCATTATTTAAAAATAAAGCTTTTGACGGATTAACATCCAGATTTTTGTCAAATGTTTAAGCACTGACCTAGTTAAACATAACATGTAAAAAAAAGTTTTTTTCATATAATTATACCATAATTTACTATTTTTGTTCGACCCACAATACCATATACAGCAAATTCTTACGCAAATGGCGTACTTGTAGGCAGGATTCAGATATAAAATGTAAAGCCGTTTCTGCATTTGGCGCTTAATGAATTAAGAACCATACTAACGCCCATACTCATGGTTTATAGATCCGATTCGTATACTTTTCGTTCCTTATAATCACGTAGCTCTTCGAATTTGGTTAAGCTATGCGTATGCACCGGCCTACATCGATGGGCCGTTAAAGTAAATCTATTTAGACGATATTTTGCTACTGAATTAAAACTTTAAATTTACAATTTTTAAGATAACACTTTAGAAAAAATAGTTAACGTTACACGTTCTGAAATAAATGAAATTATTTTGCATATTTTCTTTTTCTACACTCTCAATAAGACAGACAAAGAGCGGTCGACTTTACAGACCCTATAAACCCTAAATGTTGGCTACACCATTGGACTGAGATCTTAAATACCCTTGACAAATTTTTTCATGAAAGATCGTCAAAAAACGTCAAATCAAATGATTTCAAATACTATAACATTACATTATTTTTTATTATCATAGCTCAAGGTTTAACCGCTTTTAGTGAAAAAAAAGAAAACCTGTTTACCTTTAATTTTAATATAAAAATAAAGAATAATGAATTATAAAAAGAGAGGACAACTGAATTGAGAGAACTGAATGTTTGTATGATCTATAGTAAATTAATAAAAGGCACGTTGTAGCTTCTACGATTAATAACAATGGTATCAACTTTGTGGAATCGTTTACCACCGGCGATTTTTCCGGACCGATACGACTTAGGGTACTACAAGAAACGAGCACACTTCATTTTATAAAATGCCCGCAAAGCATTCCCCTGGTGTTGCAGTTGTTCATGGACGGCGGTCGACACTTACCATCAGGTGAGCCGCATGTTCGTTTGCCCCCTTTTCAATAACAACAAAAAAAAACTTACATGGAGGGGTGTTGAAAATGATGCTTTACAGTTTCACACATTCACAAAAATTCGTCATTAACTTAAATAGTTATATTATTTACACGACAGATGGCAAACGTAAGCGCGTACGCAATGTCTAGGAACTGTAAATAATATCGAACAACGTTACTGCAGTCTGTAGCGGATTGCGAATTCCCGTAGAGTTGTATAGTTGACACGAAGATTAATAAAAAATATACAATCATTTCTTATATTTACAACATTGATTAAAAATATTTTTTCGGAAACACGATTATTATCGCGTTTAATACAATATTACTTATTTTTAATTCCCGAGGTGTCGGGTGCTTTGCAGTACCCATGGTCACAGGTGGACTGAGGCTAGCTTTTCACTATGGGATATAATATATATTATATCCCGAAATATAAATTATATCCCGCGATTGGCTTTCACACTGTGAGATATATCTTTTAACCAGTGTGTGTTCGTCATTGGATTACCTACCCCGTGTATCCCACACACGGTTCTGCGGCGGTGCGGAACGGTGTGCGGGGTACAGGGGGCGAAATATAATATGAAAATATCGCTCGGTCGATCGAAAAAATATTTATAGTTTGAGATGTAATATATATTATAGCTAAGTGTGAACGGTTCCATGTAAAAGTATGGTGAGCGATATTAATTTATATCTCGAGATGTAATATATATTATATTATATCCCATAGTGAAAAGCGGGCTTTAGGTGATTGACGTCCCGATGTCAAACTTGACCCGGAATACCTTCAGCTTTTTTATTATTACTTTTGGTCCGATTATTACTGTAGGTACTTTGTACTTTGACATCGGGATATCCATAAAATCCGTAAAAATAATATTATTCAAAATAAATTTATCATATAATTTTAATATGCTATTAAGTTACATTATATTTTACTTATTATAAGCTAGCACTTGACTACAATCCCACCTGGTGTAAGTGTTAATGAAGCCCTAGATGGTAAATCGCACTGTCTTAGCGTAACACAAGCCTATTTACTTTTGCCTTGAAGACGCCTAGATTGTATTCGGACGGAAAGACAGACGCCGGCAAATTATTCCACTCATTTGCTGTAAGTATTACTAAAGACGAAGCAAATCGTTTGGTTCAGATGCGTGGAACATTGACAGCAAAGGGGTGAAGACCGGACGACCGCCTGATTGTCTGTTGGTAGAAAAAGGAGGGAGGAATTCAATCATGTAATTTCTACCCACACTCTCCGAAAAGCATCCTATAGAATACTGAAAAACTGGCTACTCTGCACCTGTGCTCGAAGCTGACAAGATTGGTTTCAACCTAATCAAGGTTACCAATAAGCCTCTTAGTACGTCTCTCCACTAAGTCCAACGCTTCTGGATGGTATTTTGCAGCACCAGCCCATATGTGACAGCAGTACACCATGCACGACCGGACTTGCGCTTTATATAAGGTAAGAAGAGAGAGGAAGAAACGGAGGCCCGCGTACTACTGGGCTAAACATCTCGACACGCCTCCTCGAGGTTGTTGGCAACATGAAAGGACTGCTGAACTTCTTCGAGATTACATGGTTCGAATAATTACAATATTCCTGCCCACATGGTAAATATGCGCAATAGACGGGAGTCGTGGAAAATAGCCTGACGTAAACTAAACCAAATGAACTATCGTGTCAGCGTAGTGGCATAATATTCTGTGTATGAGGATTGAGGACGCTCCCATTCCAGTTCTTTTTAATAATTTTAACTCTCATAATTTAATTACCTAAGAACAATAATAATAATAATGTCCTCATAACCGAATTTCGGTCACAGCGGTCACTCTTCAACGGAGACTAGGCGTCTGCGCAGGACAGGGCAATAGTTATAGAGTCCAAGTGTATGCGCAAGCACAGATGCACTCTCTATTCTTTCACTCTCATAGTCCGATCGGACGGTAATTCAACGACCGGAAAGAGATCAGGCTCAGGACCAACGACTAAACGTTCTTTCCGAGGCACTGAGGTGAATGAAACACCGCGAAATTCTTGACTCCGGGCTGCTACTGAAAATTTCTTGACAGTTAAACCTAATAACTGATTTTGGGGATTCGAATCCAGGACCCCATGATCAGCGATCGCGTTTACAACCCCTAGACCAACTAGGCAGTCACCACAATGCCACTTAAGTACACTTAATACACCAAGAACCGTTGTAGCCCATGGGCTAATCTCTGGCCGTAAATTTTAAAAAACGCGATCAGCCCGGATGTGTAATTGATAATTACAATTTGCTAACGCGCTCGGCAGTGAAGGAAAACATAGTTAGTATGTAGTGGACCATAGACATTTATCCTCGATTAGGAATCAAAATGCAGATACGTTGCCACCTTTGAGGATTAAGATGAAATGCCTCGTTTCCAGTTAGAAGGGTCTCCGATTCTCTACACTCACCATACGAAACACAGCAGCATTAAGCTGCTATTTACGCTGGTATCCTGTGAGAGCGTGGTCCTTCCCCGGTCGAGCCGACCTATTCGTGCTACAACTATAATATAGCTGCAGCATGGCTCTACCAAGTATATAAAATCTATCGAAAGACATAAGACTTCACTGGCTTTCATCATCATCGTAATCATCACATACTTATTAAGTTTTCTTACTGTGAACACGTATGCACGTAATTAAGCCCTCATTGTTAATGATTTCGTCAGCGATTCCAACTCAACTGATAAACCGTCAGACCTCGACGATATCTGGCTACATCTGCTCCCGAGGTTTATAGACCCATTGTTACTCTTATATTATTTATTGCGTAGGGACACCATGCTGCAAACCACAAAGGGAGGACAAAGTAAAATATTAAATTCGGTATTTGACACTTTAGTCAATTGAAATATGTACTTTTAAGAGTTGTCAAAACAAACGTTTCTATAGATATTGTATGAGAACATAGTGTAATGACGTCATAGATTTTATAGTCGAATTATCTTATGTGTTGTTCTGCCTTTTCCGGTAGGTTGCGCGATAAATTTCACTCTGGTTTTTTTAATGTACAGTCTAAATATCTAAATACTAATACATGAAGGAAAAACTTTGCACCCTTTTTAAGCATATTGCGCGCATGAAGGAATGTGAGATTTGGCATAGTTAAAGTTTAGAGGGAAAGGAGTGCACAAAAAATATATATATACATATAATAGGTGTTGTAAATATAATAAATTAAATTATATAATAAAACGTTCATTGTAATATACATAATAGCAATACATAATAATAAAAACTTAATCGTGATGTCAATTGTCAAACATATAATAGTCTATGGTCAAACAGTCGCACAGAATAGAGATGAAGCCATAGAATTTTAAAATGTTGCCAACTAAATAATTACTGACTAAGTGAGCTGTGAATTCTATGTGATTTCTAATGTTTCTTTTTCCAATAGTCTGCGTGTCAAGGCAAAAAGCGTTTATTTTATATTATTTATATTAGATATCTGTGTTTTATAATACACGGTATATAGAATTTCGAATAATTTTATGAATTAAAGTCGAATTTCGACAACTGGACAACCATTCGTAATTTTTTATTAACTTAACCATAGCACATCGGAAGCAGATTTTGTGATTTTCTTTTTTGGCACTAATTTAACATTATATTATGAATACCATACATTTTGGTCCATAAATATAGAAGATCGTATTGGATCCTTGTATAACTATGAACTATTGTTTTGACAAAACAAATACATTGTGTGAATATGACGTCAATTGCCAAGTCGTTCAGAAGTTACACGATCTCAAAGAGACACTCCAACGATCACATATTATGTAAAGATTTTAATACTAAAATCTAATTTAAATTAAAAATGAATAACGACTAAGTTTTTGGACACGTCTAAAAGTAGAAAATTCAATTATTTCATGATATTTAATTATTATGTAGTAATTCATTTCATTAATTATATGAAATGGAATGAAATATGTTTAAAAAAAGGACCTTAAAAGTTTGGAGGTTTGGAGCTCATTAGTGCATAGCGAACCACAGCGGTTACCGTATAGTGGCGGCTTATGAATTTCAAGTGGAATCAGTCAACGGACCAGCTTCCACATGCAGCTGACGCAAGTTGCAGACAATGTCAACCACCTAATTTTACAAGAATATGTGATCTGCACTACACATTATTATACTTGCAATGTTAATTAACTTTTCTTTTTACATGCGGCTCACCTAAAGTTGAATACCCTCTATTAACAACAACATCGTCAGACGAGGCTCATTTTTGGGAGGTCCCTTAGACATCGGTCCGGAAAAATCGCTGGTGGTAACCGATTCCACAAAGGAGTCAAGCGAGGTAGAAAACTTTTGGTAACTCGCACAATAGTAGACAGCCAAGTATCGAGATATTGTAGATGGTATCGCGAATTTTGTCGCTATGTGCGTTGCACTTCAATAAAAAATTCAATTCAATCTAAACAGATTTTTTTTGTCGACAAAATGGGTCACGAGAAGGTTAAACTGCTTTTTTTTAAAGAATAAAGTTAACAAACGAGCACACAGTCAACTAGATGAAAAGTGAATGCTGTGGCCCATCGACATCTACATCCTCGATTAAGAATCAAAACGAAGGCGCACTTTCATCGCTAAGGACTAAGATAGAATGCCACGTTTCCGGTAAAAATGGTCTCGTCTATAAATCAAACAAGTCCTGGATTTTTCTGGACGGAGGATAGACAACGTGCGTGCAATGGAGAGCGTATTGGAAATGGAGCGAGACGTAACATCGGTACTGTTCCGTCTCGCTTCGCCGCTCGGCGCGGTGTTCGCGAATACGTACCATTTTTTCGCGAGTCTGTCTCAGAATATGTCTGTATAACAGTCCTGTTTTTTTACTAGATCAAAGCAAAGTTCAACTGCAAATATTTCAGATTGAGAAAAAACATTGCATTACAATCTATACAAATAAATAAAATTGAAGTGTCTGTTTTTGAACAGCTTTTTACTAAATGCATATGAAAGTATGTACGGTACTTATAACAAAAACACAATTTTTTTAAATTTGTCTGTCTCTCTGTCTGTTTGTTCCGGCTAATCTCCGAAATGTCTGGACCGATTTTAACGGGACTTTCACTGGCAGATAGCTGATGTTATAAGGAGTAAATAAGGCTACTTTTGTTGTAGAAAAAGAATTAGGGTTCCGCGCAAAAAAAATTAAAACCCTAAATTACACGCGGGCGAAGTCGCGGGGAACAGATATACAGTTATTTCCGAGATAACAATACACTTACTATTTTTTTTTTAAATAATTTAACTCTCACACTAGAAATGATTCCTGTATCGTAAAAGCGTTTTACGTACATAAATTACATAAGGGCAAACATCCAGACCAGGGACAAATAGGGTCATACAAGTACTTGTTCCGTCCGGGATTCGAACCCGTGGCACGCAGTACCGCAGTCAATAGCCACTGCACAAGTTAAGTTAATTACAGCCTATATACGTCAAACTGCTGGGCACAGGCCTCCTCTCATTTCTGAGAGGGTTTTAGGCAAGGAAATGTCCGCCGCGCTGCCCCAATGCGTGTTGGCGAACTTCACATGTCTTCGAAATATTTCAACGCAGTCAATAGCCTCTGCACAAACAAGCCGTCAATTGATTTCAGTGGTAACTTACATCAGTCGTTTTGTAATACATAAAACAATATCCTCCAGATTGAATTACGGTCACGGCGGCCTGTCTCAATGGAGACTCGCCATCAGTGTAGGACAGATTATAGTGCCCAAGTGCACGCACAATCACAGGTGCACTCTTTATTTCCTCACTCCCATAGTCCGATGGGACGACAAACCGCCACGACCGGAGAGCGATCAGGCGCAAAACCAACGGCTTTACGTGCTTTCCAAGGCTCGGGGGTGCAAAACAGTCAATTTCTTGACTCCAAGCTGTCACTGACCATTTCTTGACAGAAAAACCCAATAACTAGTTTTGGCCCGACCTGGGATTCGAATTCGGGACCTCATGCTCATCAACCGCGTTTACGACCAGTAGACCAATGTGGCAGTCAACTTATATTAAACTATTAAAATTAGTTAAATAAAATAACAAGTTTAACAGTATGCAACAACACTGTTCGTAGACACCATAAACACAAGAGGGTGGCGTTTATTTTAGGGATGTCGTTCACAATGAACCAGTTTGAATGAAACAGTAGTGTGATCTCTTTGATTAATCAACACGAGGTAACGGCCCACTAAGTGGCTATTGCAAGCCTGTGAAGAAAAGTTAAAGTTACAGCCTATCTATTTCTCACAGCTAGGCACAGGCCGCCCCTCAATTCTGAGAGGGTTTTATAGCAAAGAACTGTCCGCCGCGTTGCCCCAATGCGTGTTGGCGAACTTCACATGTCTTCGAAATTTTTTTTCTTATTTCTCAGACATGCATGTTTCTTCACTATATTTTCCTTCACCGCTGAGCACGTGGTAAATCAGCACTTAAAATTACAATTAACAATTTCATTGGTGCCGGCGGGAATTGAATCCGGGTTGCTCGCGTACTGTACAATTTACAGCGAGCGCTAACCATCTGAGCTATAAAATTCTAAAAAATATAATTCATGAAATAAATAGTTCTAATTACACTAAAATCTTGTCTCAACAAGACAGAATCGTTTTAAATTTTTTTCGTGGGAATCGATACGGGACGAGTCTGGAATGCGTACGTGCAATAATCCTGCAGACGGCGCCTAACGATTTGCTGATCTTTAGTCTGGACCGGGCTAATCATTCCGCTACTAGTCTACTATTGTAACCCAATACCTTAGTTGTACACTTTATAGAAAAATAAAATTTATATTTACGCAATAAAGTTTAATTTCCATCGTTGCGTCAACGCACGACGCATCAAAATAAGGTGTTCAAATTACAAAATGATTTAGAAGCATTCGTCGAAACATGCATTAACATTCTAGGGATTATAAGAAATTCGCAACAGTTATGAATTAAAACTCCAGGGATTGCAAAAAGCAAACTTGGGGCGGAAAAAACATTATGACGTGGCGTTTAAGGAATAAAAACATAAGACCTACCAATTTTTTGAAGCAGGGAAGGGACAGCCGCGCAAGTGTGTGTTGCGGACTTCACATGTCTTCAAAGTATTTATTTTTGAAAGATGCAGGTCACCACGCAATGTAACACTTTACTGCCAAAAACGAGGAAATCAATCTGTGACTCTTGTACACAAAAAAGAAGTCGTGTGTATGTTGCCGTTAAGGCAGGTATAATAAAATAAACATGCAACATGATCTGTCCATTCGAAATGCTCTAACTAATTAAATAAAAGGATTTAGATCACGTTCAAGGCTGTATGAGCTAAAATCCCTTTGCCTTCCCTGCACGAGAAAATATTATTGAATAAAATCATGCAAACAAAATAAATACTTAACTTATACCACAGGTAACACTAGTGCTATTAATTCTAAAAATATTATAAGCTATATTTTCGAGAACACACACAAGTCATTGCCAGAAAAGATACAGATGTACATTTTTTCACTTATGAAGACAGTATAGCTTTTACAAAGCAAGACCATAGTAATTGTGAACATCCCATAACAGGTCACTGCTAGACATGGGCATGTTCCACTGTAGAAAGGATTTCGATACGACTTGCAGCTGTTCATGGGCTGTGGTCGAAACTTATAATCAGGTGGGACTCATGATCATTTATAATACATTTGTATGACTAAAATCGTTATAAAAAAATTAAATTTCGTTTGTCAAGCGTCATTATTTTCCAAATATACTTAACGTTTTAAAATGAGGTTCCTCTGGTTGGAGAAAAATTGGCAAAAGAAAATAGTTTTATTACTTTTTTTGACATAATATGATGGATTATGTTGCACCAAGAAAGAAAAAGAATAAAATAAAACTTTTTTGACATCTCAAAAAACACGAGATAAAAAAATACCAGAGAATTTGTGTAAAGTCAAATTAGGTCCCTATTTCAGCTTACTGCTGCTATATTAAATAACAACAGCGGTGATTGAGCGCTTCGAGCCCAATATTGCCTTCACGGACTGACATACATTACCTAAAGCTAAAAAAAATAAAAAAAACACGTCACGGCAGTAGGCCACTAAAACATTTGTTATACATGCGGCATGCATCTTTATAAGCTGTTCTTGTCTATATTATTCTAAATAACATGAGTTTACAACAAATGTAACAAGCACATGGTCATATATGCCAGTGAATCATGCAACTGGTTCACACAGACGTAAAAACAGTTTTATACTGATCTAATCAACCCGTCTCATGATCTGTATAATCATTGACACAGATACCTCCTGACTGCGTCAACAATTACCATATTCATAGAAAAGAAGAAGCTAAGTGAAAGCACGAATTGTTAAAAATAACATATAAAAAATGGCCAACTGCGTGTTGGGGCGCGCATAAGATAGGGTTCCGCTGAATAGATCAACTCAATATTTTTTTGAGGAAAATATCATGCTGTATGTTTTCCTTAAATATTAATATAAATATTAGTACATAGGTATAGGCAGTGGAAAACTGAATCAATACCGACTAAAAACATTAAATGAAACTAATTTTTACGGATTCTATAGCGTTTAATTTAATATTTTAATTCCCGACATTTCGGGTGCTTTACAGCACCCATGGTCACGTGGGTGACTGAGGTGTTTGACGTCCCGATGTCATAGTTAGCCCAGCTACCTTCAGTTTTTGAATATTAATTTTTGGTCATTGATCAGTGGTCTTGGACCAAAAACTGAAGGTAGCCGGGCTAACTATGACATCGGAACGTCAAACACCTCAGTGCCCCCCGTGAGCATGGATGCTGTAAAGCACCCGAAACGTCGGGAATTAAAAAGTTAAAATCAACGCGATAGAATCCTTAAAAATGTGTATAACAAAATATTATTGAATAGGCAATATGCATTACACAGCTCAGAGTAATTACATAATATATGCTAGTAATTACTGTGAGTTACACAGTTACGACATAGATTATAGTATAAAATACAGAAAGATATTTAAATGAATAATATTGTTTATTTTATAATCTACTAACTGGCCAGGCAGACTTTGTTCTGCCCTTTCCGACGACCCTTTGTTCTTTAAAAAATCTCTAAATATGCAATTAAAAAATATTGAGCGTCACTTATCGGGATAAAAACTATCCTATCTCTCAAGTTGGAGCAAGCAATACACATTTACAAAATATCATTAAAATCGGTTGAGAGGTTTCGGAGTTCAACGCGGACAAACAATGTCACACGTAATTTTTATATAAAAAGATTATTTGAATTGACCGTGTAGTGGCGGTGTAAGAATGTCCACTACCCCATATCATCCCGCGTGTGCGGTAAGAGGCGACAGAAATTCTTGATACCAACTCAAAAAAAATTGCGGTACTCACCGAGCGTGCAAACTAGGCAAATATCCCCCCTATAAGGCAATGTTTGGGGGAGGAATACATTAAGCAGTGGTATTTTGATAGTATTGTAATAAATGAATGAACAAATACAAATGAATGAATTCTCAAGTTCTATTCAGATAACCGTATTTTTGGTAGATAATAAATACAACAAAATTTACCTCTAACAACCACGGAGCAAAAAGAAGGAGCTCCTGGCATTCAACACAATAATTATTTCCCGTTGTTTACCTGGAACAGAAATGCAATTTAGCAACCACAGATAATATAAAAATATCTTCATAATCTACGAATAATTGCAGCATACGTTATTGCACAGATATTAAAAGGGACGCCTGCATATTTTTTTCGCTATTTCTACATGTGTCAAAGTATTCATTAAAGTATTATTTTTAAACAGTAGTAGGTTTAAAGAGAAGTAGTTTTTTAACGAGGCTTGACTAATTAAATTAAAATTAATAACGATTTCTTATGGATCTATATGAGTTTTGAGTGGCAGCCTCATACTGGTTAGCGAAGTGTAGGGCGACCCCTAATAGATGGAATGATGAGCTGGTAAAGAGGTGCAGAAGCCGCTGTATACGAGTAAGTGAAGAGCTTTGAACCATTATTACTCAAGAATCTCTTGCCTTAATTTCTTAATACGCGAACAAACAGAACATCTGCAGGCCCCAGAGAATTTGTTCACTGCAATTTCAAGTGCTCATATAAGTGCTCGGCGGTAAAGGAAAACATCTGAGGAAAATTTTATGTCTTTCGAATTAATGACTTATAATGGAGTTACATAGAAGTGCCCTACTGCAGTTGTATTATGATTACACGAATGGGTCGGCTCGACCGGGGAAGGGCCATGCTTGTACAGAATACCAACGTAAAATAGTAACTTAATACTGATGTGTTTCGTATGGTAAGTGTAGAGAACCGGAAACCTTTCTTACTGGTTAAGTGGTTTTCCATATAAAACCTCCTAACGCATCTGAATTATGATTCTTAATCGAGAATAGATGCAGGCGCCTATATAGCATTCACTTACCATCAGGTGGAATGTGTGCTCGTTTATCATCCTCACTTCTATAAAAAGCCGCTTGAAAATGCGTGTCATTTGGGCGACACGGTTAACTATTCGTTATCCCAAAATCTCTTTTAGAAATAAAAGACACCTATGATGATCAACGGGACCTATGTAGGCGGTATTTTTACCCAACTGCCCAGAAGGAGTGTAATGTTTTTCGAGTGTATGTACGTATGTCTGCTCGCGCTCACTAACACGCTCTGAAGCCTAAAAGGCTTGTCGGATTTTAACTTATGTGCTGTCGTTAGATTCGTTTTAGTTCTGAAAATGAGATAGAGTATAAAATCTTTCTCTTATAAGTATACTATTGTACGAAGTCAGGTTTTTTTAAATTACTATTTTTATCATTAGGCTTCTTCATTACGTATGTTGAAAGCGTCTTCTTCATTAAAACATCAACTATTAGTTTTAAACGCACAAATCGATTTCCAAAAAAGAGCGGAAAAAAATTTACACAGTGAAAGTTTTAAACAAAACAAATTTTACGGATTTCATCGCGTTTAATTACACTTATTTAACTTATTTTTGATTACCGATGTTAAGAGTGCTTTGCAGTACCCATGGTCACGGGAGACTGAGGTGAATAAGGGTGACAAACGAGCACACAGTCCACCTGATCGCAAGTGTATACTAAATTTTTTATGCTGTGTTTCGTTTGCCAAGTATAGAGAACCGGAGACCCTTTTCACTGGAAATGAGGCTTTCCATTTTAGTCCTCGGGGGTGACAACACATCTGCATTTTGATTCTTAACCGAGGATAGATGTATATGTCTATGGGCCACTGTACCCACATACCATCAGGTGAGCTGTGCAGTGAATTGCAGTAAAAGTAATTAAAATAAAATATTGAAGTGAAAAACTTGACCTCGCATTGATCATAAGATATGATGATCATAGTGAGAATACTAGGTGTGCTGATAAAGTTATTATATTATCATCTGTTCTTAATACGTCAGCACAATTTAATATATTTCAGACATCCAGAAGTGGGTGATAACTGGAATATGAAATTCCATAACATTTATACATACATACATCCTATAGGTCAACCTAATAAAAAGAGTGTGTTAAAAATAAAACTGTTTTTAATCCTATATGTCCTGTCTTATCCCGGTTCTTTTTTCGCTCAGTTTTTTTTATATAGGATAAGAGTGACAAACGAGCTACATTCCACCTGATTGTAAGTAGTTGCTGTGGCCCACAGACATCTACATCCATTCTCAACTACGAACCAAAATGCAGATGCGTTGTCACCCGTGAGGACTAAGATAGAATGCCTCGTTTTCAGTAAAAGGGGTCTCTGGTTCTCTACATTCACCATACGAAACACAGCAGCGTTGAGCTGCTATTTTACGCTGCTATTCTGTGAGAACGTAGTCCTTCCCCTGTCGAGCCGACTCATTCGTGCTACAACTATATTACTCTACTACGTATAAGATCTAAGTATAGACATTTCGAGAGGAATTATTTATATTTATACGTGGTCGAGTCATGCTACAACTATACTGTGGTTGTAGTTTCTTGCTAGTTCTTCCTGGGAAGGTTAAGAAAGAAGAAGGGAAAGTTTGAAGCTTTAAAGGTTTTTTCCGAACCGGTTGTAAAAGTAAAAAATGACTTTCAATAAGAAGTATACGTAATCTATGTATATTGAATAAAAAATATTCTATTCCATATAGCTCGACCAGGGAAGGACCACGCTCTCACAGAATACCTAACAGCGTAAAATACAGTATCACTTACCATCAGGTGGACTGTGCGTTCGTTTGTCACACTTATTCTATAAAACGCAACCAACGTTCTTGGCGCTATAGCGCGGGGAGTAGAACTGTGCGATAATTTTAGTTTCAGTTTTTTTAGTATCTATTGTATATTGTTATCGCATCCTATATTCATAACAATATTATACATTGATAGTAGCACGACAAAGTTTACACTATCATCACTAATTCGAACGCTCCCAACGCACTAATGGGAACGCATTCCGGATCCCATTAAATGTGGTGTTACATTGTTGCAACAGTTCTGTTTTTATAGCCCGGCTTCTACGGAGGTATGCTGTCGGCCCGTGCGAGTGTTTGATGCGACACTTGCTTGATGACCTTTTGATGAGCGCGATCACATTTCTAGATTTCTAATAGTGTTTGTCGTACTTATGTTGTACACGTGTAGTGAGTTCGATGCTGAGCCATATCAGTATCGTTTAAATGAAACTAATTTTTACGGATTTTATCGCGTATATTAACTTAGATATTGTATTCCCTACGTTTTGAGTACCCATGGTCACGAGGGACTGAGGTTTTCGACGTCCCAATGTCATAGTTAACCACGGCTACCTTCAGTTTAAAATTATGATAAGTTAATATACGCGATAAAATCCCTAAAAATTACTTTCATTTAAATGTATAGTGTTCGCGTAAATATAAGAAATCTTTACATATTTGTACCGGTTTTGAAGTTCTAGTGCATCTAAATAAATTTAAAAAAAAACAACAAGCACACATATTGATTTGGTCTTTACGGGTTATATATACTATGGTTACTAACCAATCATACTCGTTACTTTGATTACATATACATAATATATCTAAACATATTTTTTTTTTATAAAACTGAAGTGACAAACGAACTTACAGCCTACCTACCTGATGGTAAGTGGCCACTGCAGTCCATCGCCACCTCTAAGGACTAAGAAGAAATGCCTCACAGTCTTTAATTACCTTTTAGAGCGGAACACAACAGTGTAAAACTAATATTTGGCGGGAAAAAAAAGGTGGTATCTACCCAGTCGGACTCCTAGGCAGAATAGGAATCGTACGTATATTATATTTGAAAAAGGTGAAAGAAATCGAAGCAAGACATTAGGATGATCCCGATTTTAAATCTTCCTATGTTATGCCTATGTATAGCAGGGGATTTTTGAAGGGCTGGAATGATACCTAATATTTATTATTTTATTTTATAAGACTATTATTATGGGGGGTATTTAAATATTTCTCTCATTTGGTTGGGCTATACAAATATATAAATGGAAATGATAAATAAATACATAAACGATACGTAAATAAATAAAAAGCCCAACCAGATGGAAGCCCTCGGCAGGTGACCAAACCGTTTGGTCACCCCTGCTTAGGGTTAGAGGGAAGGAAACAAACCGGCGAACGATGCGGGCGGTATAGAGGAGCACCGCCTTCTGCGTTTGAGCTCGGAACGGTCCGTCACGGAGTCCCAGTCGCCGCAGATGAGCCGAGATGCTGACTGGGATTAGCCCGTTCACAGAAACGACAGACTATTATTATTATTATTACTTATTTTTAAGTCCCGACTTTTTGGATGCTTTGCAGCACCCATGGTCACGGGGGACTGAAGTGTTTGACGTCCCGATGTGAAGTTCAAGTCAAGTTAGTGAGTACCTTTTACCTTTGTACCCTGAGTACCTTCTGCTATTTAATTATTAACTTTAGTCTGATCTACGAAAAATAAGCTTACTGTATTTTGAAGTATTGCGGTAGTATGCTTGGGTTTAGTTTTATTAATTACAGGATTCCAAGTAGGTGGTAACCCAGCCTCCTTCTCTATTGAAATTTGGATGGATGTGTTATTAAAACCTCGTGACATATCAAGCAAAAACTATTACTTGAGCGTTCAAACAATGTATTACCTAAGCACTACGAGTACTATAGAATTATAAAGTAGGTACAGTAAATGAACTTAGGGCCTTTATACATGGACCACATGTTACAATTAGGCTTTATGCTTAAGATATTTTTTTCTTTGGATGCCTCGTTGGTCTTGTAGCCGTTTGCGTGGCTGCTGATCCTGAGGACCCGGAGTTGAAAACAAGTAAAATTAAACACGACAAAATCAGTAAAGATAGTTTTATTCAATCAATAATTCCGGATTAAAAAGGAGTAGCCGTCTTAACCATGGTGAATTTTTGGCTGCGAAGACAAAGAAAGCAAAAATAAACTAATTTCTACAATGTCATTTTACTGCACCGATGTGTAACTGCCTTTAACACTAACAACACCTATACAATGCGTCGCAAAACCCGCTAATTCCGCTGAGAGTCGTCGACACGACGTATTGTTTAAACATGCCCACGTAATAACTCTTGTTGGTGCGCCGTGGACATCGATCTCGAATTGCTTTCACTGCTACTCAAGTCACCGTCAAGATTCGTTGCGTCGATATTTCCATGTAAACAAGGATTTCAATTTGACATTTCGCTTTTCGCAATCAATAACTGGTTACTTGACACCTTTTTACCGTGTAGTGGCAGTGTAAGAATATCCACTACCCCATATCATCCGTGGGTGCCGTAAAAGGTGACAGAGGGAAATTGAAACGGGGGTAGGCTGCAGCATCTTTCTGATAACAACTCTAATGAAACACTGATCTTGCCAACCCGCCTGACAAGCGTGGCAACTACGGAAAAATCCATTATTAGGCAATCTATGGTGGAGGCCTTAATTTCAGCAGTGGACTATTACCGGCTGTGATGGATGGATGACACATTTAAATATTTATTTTCTTTTCAAGATTTTGCAGACTAAAATGTTACATTCTACTTCTTCATTGGCCAGGATAAGTCCACTGCTAGAATTGGGCTTCTCCTATTGAAAAGAAGAGTGCCTTAAACCACCCTTGGCAGGTGTGTTGCCGATCGCAGTACCAAAGGTCTTGCACCTTTACCGCTGCTGTCCGTCGCTGGTCTGGTTTTTTTTATTAGATATATTTATTCGATTGATTTTTTATAAATTAGAGGGCAAACGAGCAACTAGCATGCGGCTCACCTGATGGTAAGTGTCGACCGCCGCCATAAACAACTGCAACACCAGGAATTGCAGATGCGTTACCGGCCTTATAAATATATTAATATTTTACTTCTAACGTAAATAAGAATGTTTTATCATCTATCGGAAGTAAGAAAAGCACATTGTCTAAATCTAAAATCATGAAGTTACTGCATCTACAAAGTTTGCCTATTTAATACGCTTTTATTAGCTTCGCGTGTATCTATCTATCTATCTATGTAACGAAATCTTTTAATGTACTAAATTTTCACGAACTTGTAAACGGCCGATTGACTTGAAAATTTACTCTCGTATCAAAAGTACCAATGACAACACAATAATTTAATAACTTTATCCTATCCTGACCAGGATTACCAGGATTACCAGGATAAATTAAAATAATCAGCTTAGAATCGATGCGAGTTGTTTCTAAATTCTAATATTATTTATAGAATAAGGGTGACACAGTCCACTGAGTAAACGAGCACACAGTCCACCTGATGGTAAGTAGTTGTTGTGGCCCATAGACATTTCCATCTATCCTCGAATAAGAACCCAAATGCAAATGTGTTGTCACCCCTGAGGACCAAGATGAAATGCCTCGTTTCTAGTAAAACGGTCTCCCGCTTTCTACACTGAACATACGAAACAGCAGAATTAAGCTGCTATTTCACGCTGGTATTCCGCGAGAGCGTGATCCCTCACCGGCCAAACCGACCCATTCGTGCTACAACCATGGGTAAACCACGTATTTATATTCTATCAAGATAAAAAAGGTATTATCCATATCAATTACGCTGTTTCATTAATAATTATAACTATTAACAAAAAAAGTAAAAACCGACTTCAAATTGCTGAAAAAGAAGTTATTTATTTGCTAACCTTAGGGGTGGAATTTGTGGTGAAATCCAAATTTATATGGGACCACATTTAAAGTATAACCTATTATGTAAAAAAGAATCATCAAAATTGGTTCACAACCTGCGAAGATATCGCGTAACATACATACAAAAAAAACATACACTCGAATTGAGAACCTCCTCCTTTTTGTAGTCGTTTAAAAACAACGTATCTAATGAAAGTATCTTAAGATTTTCTATTTGTTTTGAATGCATATCCAAACTTACGCGTTGCCATGTGTCAAAGGTCGGCTCATTGTCTATGGTTTAACAAAATCTGTCAAGTGTTGACAGGTTGCGTCAACGCGTAATCTCACTCTCTACAACCTTACTCCAACAGACCAATCGGAGATGATTTTTTTACCTAGTGAAAGTGTAATCAATATTGGATATCTTAAAGTAGCTATAATTGGATACAGATATAATCATTCATCCATTCTTTTAAATTTGAATACACAATTTCAACGTCATATTTCAAATTGAGGCTTGTTCTTGGTTGTTTTGAAAACTTTTTAGCATCAAGTGGAGGGCATCAAGTAATGTATGTTTTTTTCATTTAAATATTTATTTTACATATTTTTTATTAATTTAAAACGATATAGTACAATATACAATATATAACGAGATCTGAAAGGGGCACATAGGTACCGTAATATCATTAACTTTGACCGCCTGGTGGTTGTAAACTTATGTCGTTGCGGGTTCGAATACCAGGCCGGGCTAAAATCAGTTATTGGGTTTTTTATCAAGAAATTTTTAATAGCAGTCCGGTGTAAGGAAGCTGTGTCTCACACTCGTGCTTTAAAGCCGTTGGTTGGTCGTGTCGAATTGCCGTCCCATTAGACTATGAGAGTGAGGGAATAAGGAGTACTCCTGAGTTTGCGAACTCGTGCACCATAATCCTGTCCTGCACAGTTTGCTTATCTTCGTTGAGATCAGACTGGTCGCCGTTACCGTAATTCGGTCTGGAAGGCATTATCATTGATGTATTTGCCACAATATTTAAAACATCATAATTAATAAATACAAAAACGTTATTGTTATTTAAAATGCATATTTTTTATTACAATTAGCACCGTCGTCGGCGACAACATCTTAAAACGTGTAGCAAAGAGTGTATTATATTCACTACATTACGAGTATAACAAGGGATGCATCGATACGCCTTTTAGCCGATATGATACTGATGCTCTTATTAAAATGAGATTATTAGTTATTAAAATTAATAATTAAGGCTAATAGTGTTCGTAATTAAAATTAAGTTTGTTTAAAAAGAAAAGTATTCCCATATTTTAGGGAAAAGGTGTTTTCGCAAGCCTGTTTGAATGAGACATGCGGTAGAAAATAATCTCTCAGATGCGGCAGAACTTATATGGAAACTGGAGTATTTTTGCGCCATTTTTTTTAAGTTTGTTGGTCACTGCGCCAGAAAACGAGGAGAGCTTAAATTAGAAAGGTATCTCTGTATCGGCAATAAAAATGTCGCCGATGTATCGGTATCGGATGCATCCTAACTTATAACGTTGATTACCCGTTGCACCCGTACATATATTGCCGTGTAAGTTTCACCATTTAATTAAATATAAAAATCAAATAATAAATAAATAAATTAATCATAAAAAATATAATTTTTTATTGAAAACAATAAAATCTATATTTTCTATTACCAAAAAAGACCTGACACAGGTGAACATACTACGTAAATTGACTGTTATGATTTCTGAATTAGCCAAAATAACAAATAGTTAAAATTAATTACGCAATGTTCTTTACACAACATCATTTCTTACGTCATTATTTACAATTATTGGTTACACAACCAAATGGTTTAACAAGCATTTAAGTTATAAAACAATTACGCAATCGAATACATGAAAAATGTCGACGAATTAAAGGGCATTACCTTCATACCGCACACATGTTACGTCAAGTAAAACCAGTTGATAAATTGAGAAGTCAGAAGAACAAGATCAATTAGCAAATAGAAATGTTGTAATCGACTGTTGAGACGTAGACAAGTTGCCTACCATCATCGTTACACTGGACAAATGCGTCCATAATGAGACGATTTGCCACGGTGAATGTATTTATGTGATCAAAAAGAATAATTATAGACGCTTCTTACAAAGTGAATAAATACCAACATGAATATTTGTATATGTAGTAGTTTGTACATACAAACCTACAGATAATTTCATTTATTTGTTTTATTCTTTATTGCACCAAAATTATACACAAAAGGCGAGGTTAATGCTATTTTTATTGACAATATCTCTACCTTGGGTAGAACAGAGAGTGAGTTATGGGCAGTTAGGTTGTCATGATCAAATTAAACAATTTATATGGTAACTTTTTGTAACTTTATTTTTTATAACTTATAACGTTATCATTTGCGTAAGACGCGTCATTTAATTTATTTCTATACTTACTATCGGTAAGGTAAATTTTAGTAGGCACATATCATGCGCGCATGAGGTAACGATTCAGAACGAATTCAATGCTCTCTGTTTAAATGTTCAATTTTTTTAAGATTTTTATAGGCATAATTTAAAATTTAAGGAGGAGAGCTGACTTTTCTTTTCCAAAATACCACCCCCTGCTACGCCACTGCGTTTTTGCACTAATATTGACTTCGACTGAGATTCGTATCCAGAACCTAGAATTTGAGCAAATTTTCAAGGTCTTTTATTATTTTTATTGGCTTAATTTAAAAATTTATGGCAGAGAACTGACTTTTCTTTTCCAAAAATGTTTTTGTACTAATATCTATTAATTTCGAATGAGATTCGAATACAGAATCAGTAAATACATCTGCGACGCACGGTCGTTACGCCCGCTAAATTTATTTCACGAGATTTTCAAACACTATACATTAAAATCTAACTAGAGACAACAAATTATAGAATAAATGTGCTTTTGCAAACAATTAATGATCACCATGTATCTTTCAAAGGTCCGTTTAAGCTAATATCCATTTTGAGATAACATCTCCGGACTCATCGTTAGAGTCACGGTCAAGATGGCCGCTACCGTGGGCGAGGCGTGCCGGGTGACGAAACATAGTCGCGTAATTGGCGAGATTGCCTTACGATGTTTATGCGATAGGATGACTCGTGGATGCTTAGCTGGGTAACGGTGAGCCATAACGAGGTTTATTAGGCTTGAAAACTATGCAGAGAGATGGCCGATTACAGAGTAACATAGCTCGGAGGACCGTTCCGATTTAAAATTGTCGAAATAGTTTTCGGACAAAACAACTATTGATATTTTTTGTGGAAGGGGAGGCAAACGAGCATACGGTTCCCTAGTACGATACGGATCATATGAAGCATCAGGGGAATTGCAGGTGCGTTGCCGGCCTTTTAGAAAAGAGTGGGCTCTTATCTCGAAGGTCCCTAAATCGTAACGGTCCTGGAAAATTGCTGACGACAGTAATTTTTTTATAGAATAAGGGTGACAAACGAGCACACAGTCCTGTGATTGTAAGTGGATGCTGTCGCCCATAGACATCTACATCTATCTTCGATTAGGTATCAAAATGCAAATGCGTTGTCACCCCTGAGGACTAAGATGGAATGCCTCGTTTCCAGTAAAATTCCACAGTTTGGTCTTGCAAGGCAGAAAATAATAAATCGCACGCGTAAATCGCACGGTATTGGATCGGCAACCATCGAGATGAATGAAGATAATGACATAAGTCTTTCTGTTTATTTGTGACGATTCCACTCAGTTCTGTAATCAATGATTTAAAATTTCTTAATCAATTGCACCTTGAACATAAGAAAGGAAGGGTCTGAGGTTTTGATTACGACGTTAAAAACCACAGTACCCTAGTGACTTTGGTTGCTATAAAACACTCAGTACGTCGGGAAATTTAAAATACATTTTAACACGATAAAAATCAATTATAATTTTTTTTTATTTGTGCAATCAGCTATGCCGGTCTAAAAAGATCAGACTATAGTTCACTGTTAAGCCTATATATCTTCAATGACTTGAAGGAGTTGCTAAGCTGTGAGCAATTTCATTTCTTCTGGGCTATGTACGTACTCGTAGTTTCCCAGATGTGTGTTATGTTTGCGCATTAAGGGTCCACAATCAGTTAGAATGTGGGTGTCTCTTTCGTTAAGGAACAGAATCGGCACATCCTTGAGTTGATTAATCCTAAGATGGACATGTGCTTTTTTAGACAATGGTGCCCAGTCAGAGCTCTTGCCAGAATACGCAGTTTATTCTTACTTAATTCCAGGGCTTTTGGACGAATTTACAATCATCATAAGCCTTGATTAAGGTTTTAGAATGTTTTAAGCATGGTGTATAGAACAGAATAGAATAGAATAGAATCATTTTTATTCAATATGGACTACAAGAATATTATTGAAAGTAATTTTTCATTTTTGCCACTGGCTCGGAAAAAAACACTGTCCTGGGAAGAACCAGCAAGAAACCCAGCGGGACTTTTTTTTAAATAAAATCAATTTACAATATATTATTTTGTACAATGGGTATGAAGACATTAGAAACGGCATGGTAGCGATCACCTCATTCCCAGGGGTTATTATCAAACCAGATCTTAAGTGATTTAATGTAATAAAGAGTTTCAAGGGTCAATCGGGCCAGGTTTTTTGAGATTCCAATATTGACATAAACAATTTTATTATCTCATGAAATTTTCATAATAATTTTTTTATAGGATAAAGGTGACAAATGAGCACACAGTCCACCTGATGGTAAGTGATTGCTGTAGTCCATTCACATCCACATCCAACCTTGATTACGAATCAAAATGCCTATGCGTTGTCACCGTGAGGACTAAGATGGAATGCCTCGTTTCCAGTAAAAAAGGTCTCCGGTTCTCTACACTCACCATACGAAACGCAGCGGCATTAAGTTGCTATTTTACGATGGTATACTGTGAGAGCGTGGTCCCCGGTCGAGCCGACCCATTCGTGCTACAACTATACCAGTAATATAGCTGCAGCATGGCTCTTCCACGTAAAAAATCTAGAACGCTATACAAAACTAAAGCATACGTGGAACGCATTCAGTGCAATTGCCCTGTCTGAGGCAGGAACGCGCCGCGCTCCGATTTCTACCATTGTTCTAGCGTTTCCTCAATAATCGCGGAAGCCCATCTCCAGAGCGTTTGAATAATGAATGAAAATTGCATTCAAATTAACTTTTCTTAGAATTATGCACTTATAAGGTATACGCCGCTATACCATCCGTGTTCATATAATCACTTTTATGCTGAACACCTGGTAGTTCTTCCGTTTGAATTCCATGTTACGGCATTTAAAAAAAGATAATTTATTGTGAACTATAGTATGTGCCAAATCGATTGAGAAAACGGACAATGACCTTTCGGTCGTTTAACCAGGGTTACAAACCTTCAATATATAGGCACATTTTATATGTAGTACTTTCTTTATTTATAATGATTTTTATAATGATTGATATAATATATATTTATTAACTATTATTAAAAGTTATGTGAAAGATCGCTGTAGAAGAAAAATCATCTATTGTTATAAAGTACTTTATTCATTTAACAACAAAAACATTAATTTATAACATATAAAGATTCAGTGATAACGACACCGAATAAGTACGTACTTATGCAAAAGATAAAACTTTATTTTAATATTATATAAGAACTTTATTTTATTCGGTGCAATCATCACTCAATATCTTCACTGATGAACTATCTGTAACATTAATTATAAAGCGATCTGCAGTTTGGTCAATTCTATCATCCATGCCACGCATTTTTGTTCAACCTTAAGGACATGCTGAACACAGTTTTTCCATTTATCTGGCGTGATTGAGTTAAACCATCTTTAAGTAAATTTTTAACATCTTTTAACTTGAAAGTTGTATTTTTTCGTGCAACGTACCCTTTCACATCTGCCCACACAAGTTCAATGGGGTTAAGCTCACAGTGATAAGGAGGTAACCTTACCACTGTGATGCTTTTTTCTTTTGCCATCTCGTCGGTGACGTAACTTCGATAGTTATCTTTAACTGCCTTTATTTTTTCCATTAAGTGGGTCTTTGTGTCCGAGGCACGTATGCGATCTGTTTAGATTCTAGCCATTCCTGCATATTTTGTTTCGCCAAGACATTGTTGGGGTTTTTCTAAACGTCTGGAGTGGTAACTAGCGTTATCCATAACTATGACATCGCCGCTTTGCAGTTTTTCTATTACTTTTCTAAACCAGTCCTCGAAATGGAGCGTCCATACTCTCATGGTAGTCACCAGTAGATGATGATTCAAATACCCAATCACATCCTCCAAAAGCCATTTTCATTGCCAACGTGTACAACTATTAATCGCTTTCCTTTGCGAGAGAACTTTCGCGCCAGTAGAGTAGCCTTCTAACCGTGATTGACAGAAGATTCAATTGTGGTGTCTTCCATACCTTTCCCATAGTATGACCTGCGTTAATCCATGTTTCGTCAAGGTAAAAATGTTACGTCCTCGTTTCTTAATATTTGTATTTCTCTCAAATATCTGGTACGCCACAGAACTATCTCTGGGCGATCTATTGAACCACTTTTTCTGTTTCTCTTTATATATTTGAATTTTAAATGGCGCAACACACGTCGCAGGGAAGTTTTGCTCAAGTTTGGCAACTGGTCATCTTGATTTATACTGAGCAAAATTTTGTCTAAAGTCAGTAATTCTCCTGCAAGAAAGAACTGATGCACTTTCGCTCTTATAGCCGATTTATCAAAATCGTCAACTTATCAATTACAGACTTTTTCTTTTATTAATTATTCCCTTTTCTGGTATTTTATGGAATCTCTATACACGCTTAATACGCGATATATAGTGCTCTTGCTGACTCCTGAGATCTCCGAAACCTTTTCTACCATATTAACGTTTGAAGGATACGTCTTCGGGCCAGGTGTTTTTGACATATTTGTATACATTAATGATAATCTCTTGTTCCCCGACCGACAAAGTGGTAGGTTTTCTCTTTTACTGGTGACGTTAAAGGTGCTCCAGAAGATGGGCCTGTAAATAAATGACAAAATATACTACCATAGTACTACATCACATAAATACATATTGTTTTAGAAAATAAATACCACATGGTCACATAAAAGAGCGCTTTAAGAAATAGAAAGGCTACGTCGTCGCATTTGTACCTATTTGTACGTACCTGCTACGTTTATTATGGGTCGGCGACGTCTCTTTCCATGATGTTGAAGGACCGGGTCCTTCACCAAATTCTCCTGAACTCATGTCGATTTAGTAACGACCGTCACAGTAAAACTAATATAACAGATTCAAAAACAAAACTTAACGATATAACAAATTTAACAGTAAAAACTCAACTAAAACAATGCAATGAATGCTATGAATTACCTGAGACGTACACACGCAAGCGCTATCGAACACGAATGAAAACAAAATGGCGGACCGGCCCAAAAAGGTGACGCATCTCTGGCTGCCATTGTCACGTTTCTTTAGAACGAACTGACGTAACGCGCGTTTTGTTTATTTTAAAGGATGAATTTGCAAAAAGCTCAATATGGTGATTATATTGCTTCAAATATTTTTAATATGAAACTGTTATTAAATGAATTGCTGCGTTACTTACCATAAATTGAAATATAAAATATAACACATTTTTCGCGATGTACCGTAAGATTTTACTATGTTTATAGGAACCACAGACAATATTATTTAAGAAACAAAAAACAAAACATATGTGCTGACCTAGAAGTGGGAATAATATCAATATTTAAATATTGTTATCACATCTAAATTGAGATTTTGTAAGTTACGCCTTTGACACTCGGCTCATATCTGAGGTCATTGTCCGTTTTTCTCAATCGATATGGCACATACTATAGCTGTTCCTGTGTAATTTAGGGTTTTAATTTTTTTGCGCGGAACCCTAATTATTTTTCTAAAATAAAAGTAGCCTAAGTTACTTCTTATAACATCAGCTATCTGCCAGTTAAATTTCCGTCAAAATCGGTCCAGCCATTTCGGAGACTAGCCAGAACAAACAGACAGACAGACAAAAATTTTAAAAATGTGTTTTTGTTATAAGTACCGTATACACTTTCATATGTATTAAGTAAAAAGCTGTTATTTTGACATTACAAACAGACACTTCAATTATATTTATTTGTATAGATGTATAGATATTACTGAAGTCCTAAGGGTATAAGCGAAAGTCAAAATTATCAATGCGTTTTATAGATTATAATTTCGTTTTCATACAAAGGGCTGTTTTTGGACTATATAAATTAATAAGTACCTCTGACTGCTTTGAAGATTACGAAAACATTTAAGTTTATCTTTCAGCAATAGCAAAACTAATAAGGATATATCAGCAAAACTAATAAGGACACACAAACACACACACACACACACACACACACACACACACACACACACACACACACACACACACACACACACACACACACACACACACACACACACACACACACACACAGATTAATAATATGGATTGACACGACACACATTGCACACACACACACACACACACACACACACACACACACACACACACACACACACACACACACACACACACATAACAGTTCAAAGAAAGGAAAGTTTATTTTATATGTTCTATTTCCCGTGTTTTTATTTTGTCTTTAATGTTTTTTAATCTTTTTTTTTTGCATTTACGATTTTATCATATTAAATTACTTTGTACGTTGTTTAAAAGTATAAGTCAGGTAAATGGGGAGCGTGCTACTTTGGACTCCTGCACAACACCTCAGGAGGAGGGGCAGCTGAAAACAGCTCTGTATGAGATCTGTATCTCGTTACAGACAAAGCTGAGCCGTCTCCTTTTGTCTCAAATAATTATAATGTTCTTTTGTTTTAACGTGAATGTAAATGTGTGTTTTAGAGGCAATAAATTTATTATTATTATTATTATTAGCAATAAGTTGTTTACTTACTTATTATAAATCAGTACTTGATTTCAACCACACCTGAAGTGGTAATGAAGCCGTAGATGGCAAATCGGACTGTCTTAGCGAAACAAAAGCCTATTCACTCTTGGCCAGTAATGCTACATACATAGAAATGGAAGTTACTTACTTTGAGTTTTCCTTTAATTGAGGCACCAAATTAAAAAAGCGTTCATCATACCAAAGAAATAAATATATCATTTAGTAGATATACTTTAGATATTTTATTAATTTTGAATTTTAATATAACCTATATACCCTCTTTATATACATTCAAAACAATTCATCATTAATAATGATTTGTTGAAAATGAATAGATTCTGCATTTGTAATATCTTTTTTTTAAATATTTATAAACCGTGTGACCGACGCTCAAACAATCAAACAATATATAAAAAATAATGTTTGTTTGTTCGTATTTTATGCGTTGCCACAACGTTCATCAGATTGCGGTAAAGCTTGGTCAACTTATTGCTTACACTTGCGCGAAGATTATAGGTATAGTGCAATTAACTTACAGTAGGTGGCGCGCGTATCGTACCGACAGATTTATTTGAAAGTTATATATCATTAAACTGCAATAAATGTGTTATCATTCCTAATTAAACAATATAACTCTTCCAAATTTAAAACGATATTTCCACAATTATTTCTTCCGCGGCAGCAACGCGCTGGTTACCAGCTAGTTGGCAATAAATAACAACACAAAAAAACGACTTTACTAGTAGTAGTGTAATAGCTCACTAAATGGTACCCTCTTACCCAGCTTTGCCAACAAAAAGAAGTGCTTGCACTGCTGTATTTCGGTCTGAAGAGTACAGACAGATAGTATAGTTGCAGGCATTTCATGTAAGTGCCTAGAAGTGACAAGACACCTGTAGCCTTCCTTTTATTTGAAGTTGATTGCAAGTGTCCATGGATTACAGGAGCCACTTAGCATCAGGTGGACTTTAAGTTAGTTAGTTACTTCAGTTTTATAAAATAAAAGTCGATTTGCGAACTAAGTGTAAATCGGGGCTAATCTTCGAAATGGCTATACTGATGGTGATGAAACTTTACGAACAGATAGATAGCAATGGGATCTAGGCTATATTTTATCCGAAAAAAATTGATTTCTTTTTTTTTTAAACGAAAAAGTGATAAAATAAATGGTCTTTGATTATATTAAATCTTAACAACGCCACATTGATTGATTCTATATCCAGGCGAAGCCGGGGAGGGTAGCTAGTATACATATATTATATATAATTTAGTTTTGATGACTTATGATATATTAATTAAGGCAACATTTTCGGGGCCATTAATATTCATTAATGAATGGAAGTAAATTGAAATATTTTCAGATATCCTTGTTTGACCTTGGTAATACCAGCATCGAAGTTACGAAAGTGATTCGTTAATAGAAGAAGGTAATCAAAAATGTGTGTGGCCCAAGGTGAAGCGGGCGGTCCCGGGTCGTGGGAGTCTCGGCCGTTTGTAGGTCAAGTTATAAACTGAAAGAAAGAGTACAATTGTTACCTTGTTATTGAATTTTGACATTTGATGGTTCAGTCTATTCAAAGATTAGAAAAGATTAACATTTGTGTATAAATGGAGAGTAAAGTCAACGCCCATAAATATCCCACTAAATGGCAAATATCTCCTTGGATTTATAAAAATGTTTAGAGTAAGAAAGATTCGGGCATAATGCTTCAATATAAGTTTGTGGACTTCATATGCCAACCATATATTTTTGCTAACATGCAGGTTTAATAAAACTGATTACTGAATTTGAGTCACAACATTAAAATTTACCAGGGCTTGAAATTGCGAATAATTTAGGAATTAAATTAGATTCTTCTCGTACACTACGAAATTTAAAAAGCGTTGTTTGATGTATTTAGGAATAAGTAATTAAAAGTTGTTTGTAAACTAGATAGTAGGGCTGCTATTCTATCTAAGACTGCACCTGGGTCGGTCTTACCTATTACTAACACAAACAGCAGCGCACCACTTGATGTGTTTCAGTTTGAAGACCCAGTATAGTTACAGGCTGTGAGGCATTCCATCTTAGTCCTCAGGGAAGACAACACATCCACAGCCTTCTTTATTTCAAGTCCGCTGCAGGTGCTCCATGTCCATGTCCATGGGCTGCAGGAGCCACTTATCATCAGGGAAAGTAATATCTCGTTCACTCTATGATTATAAATAAATCTAAAGAAAATTGCCTTATAAATACGTGGTAGAGCCATGCTGCAGCTATATTAGTAGTATAGTTGTAGTACGAATGGGTCGGCTCGACCGGGGAAGGACCACGCTCTCACAGAATACCAGCGTAAAATAGCAGCTTAACACTGCTGTGTTTCGTATGGTGAGTGTAGAGAACCGGAGACCCTTTTTACTGGAAAAGAGGCATTCCATCTTAGTCCTCACGGGTGACAACGCATCTGCATTTTGATTCTTTATTGAAGATAGATGTAGATGTCTATGGGCCACAGCAACCACTTACCATCAGGTGGACTGTGTGCTCGTTTGTCACCCTATCCTATAAAAAAAAAATGCTATAATGTAAATAATTTTCTCTATAAAGTGCAATAAATAATTGTAAAAGAAGTGAGGCATTATTGTTGTAGCTTCTCATGTTAAAGAAACATCATTAATATAGTAGTAGAAATTATTAATAATAAAGACGATCACGAATATTTTATAACTTCTATCCCTTTGAAGCTGCATGACTAAAATCCATTAAACAATAAACTATAGACTATTAAGCGTCTTAGATCTCACATTTCAATTATGATGTACTGTGGTTATACTAATGGATTTTATTTCAACTTTCCCTAAAATTGGTAGATACAATCTTTAACTAAAAAGTTAAATAAGAAATACACCACTTTATATTTTGTAAGGTACTTGAAACTTGTCTCTATGCCTTGTTATGGCAAATCTAAAATTCTACATAACACACACGTTCTGTTTTGTCTGTTTCCATTTTGCAATTTATGGAATTAGATAAGAGATACTAACTAGCTTTTGAGTTGAATTGTTAGTTGTTCTATCATACAAGCGATAGCTGAAATTTTTACGAAGACATACTGAAAAATAATGTTTATAATATTATAGACTAACTAGAAAGTAATAGTATAGTGTTCAATGACTACATAGTAATATGCTTCTTACGTTTTCGCTAATGTTTTTTTATAGAATGGGGTGACAAACAAGCACACCGTCCACCCGATGGTAAGTGGATGCTGTGGCCCATAGACATCTACATTTGTCTCAAAATGAAGATGCGTTGTTACCCATGAGGACTACGATGGAATGCCTCGTTTACAATAAAAAGAGTCTCCGGTACTCTACACTCACCATACGAAACACAGAAACATTATGCTGGTATTCTGTGAGTGTGATCCTGCCCCTGTCGAGCCGATCCATTCGTGCTATAACCATAACATAGCTGCAGCGTGGCTCTACCACGTAAAAATGTGAATGGAACGTACCTCCTTTAAGTATTTGTGTACATATGGCTGAATCATCACTTCAGTCATAAATGGCCGACCGTTGAAAACCATTGATAGGAATGCGTTGATAATGAGCTTTCGTACACTTTTTTAACTTATGTTTATAACTTTTATAAGGTTAATTTGTAACTGTCAAGAGAAAAAAAGACTGGCTAAGAGTTTCTTGTTGCTTTTTTTCACAAGTTCTCTCGCAGTAGGGGCTTGTTGTAGCGATGGCGTAGTTTTTTGACTTTCAAAACGTGCTCTGTAATCCCAATTTTAAAAATGTTTATGTCTTGGTCTTCCTGCATGAATTATTAAGTCGCAACGCGACACAGTAGGAGTACGCGGTAATTTTATTTTTTGTTATCACTGCCCTTAGAGCTATGAACAATTTTTTATAGAATAAGGGTGATAAACGAGCACACAGTCCACCCGATGGTAAGTGAATGCTGTGGCCCATAGACATCTACATTTATCGTCGATTAAGAAGCAAAATGCAGATACGTTGTCACCCCTGAATACTTAGATGGAATGCCTCGTTTCCAGTAAAAAAGGTCTCCGGTTCTTTACACTCACCATACGAAACACAGCAGCCTTAAGCTGCTATTTTACGCTGGTATTATGTGAGAGCGTGGTCCTACCCTTGTCGAGCCGACTCATACGTGCTACAACTAATATAGCTGCAGAGTGGCCCTACCACGTATAATACATATAATACATAAAGATCCAAAAATGAGATCTAAATGAAACTTACATAATCTATTATTACGCTGATTCTTCTCACAAGGTCTTCCGGTAGTAGGGAGTTGTTGAGGCAATGATTTAGCATAATTGACTTTTTGGCCGTGGAAGGAAAAGGTAGATCTCCGACCGGGGAAGATGTTTAACCCGTGGAGCGGCTAATGCTCCGTGTGGTAATTCAGAAGCTATTCTATATATACGCGGTATATATATACCGCTACTTCGGAATATTGATAGCGTGACTTAGGTTTTAATGCGTTTTTGCTTGTATCGTGACGACAGTAACTATTAAAAAGTGCTTTGTATAAACCAATGTTGAAAAAAATAATTGACTTTTACTTACTTTGAACTTTTAAAAAAATACACTTTTTTATATAGATTAAAACGCTAACTCTCATGACTGATACCACGATCAAAAAACCGCACCTTACGCAACCGGCGCCCGCACGCGATAGTATTATACGGCTTGGACACAAACTCGAATTTGCTATTGAAACCGCTCGCCGCTGTTATTGAAACGAAATGGCGTACAGTGTACGATAGTTTCGGCCATTGTTAGACTTTTCAATGTTGCACAAACTATACGTCAATTACCAAACTATCGATATAAATATGGGGCGATTGAATGTGATTCGAGTAGAAATTTTAATAACCGATAAATAGCGATGCCGTGCGGTGTCGACGTAAGAGGATCAATTATTCGATTTCGTTCTGTAGGTGCCAGGAAAATCTAATGGCTTCTGGTAGATAGCGGTATAGCCATTTCGTTTACTCCAGGCGTAAAATCCCAAACCAGCGACGCTAGGTGTTTTTGGGCCACTTTTTGAAATTGAGAATTTGGAAAATATGCTTTACAGCATGCGTTTTCACAGAGGGATCAAAGGTGTTAAGGTAAAACCTTTTGATGTCCTAGTTGACCCGGGCAGGGTACAGGACTCTTCTCATTTCTGAGAGAGCTATGCAGCAGTTGCTGTGCTCCAGTGACTTCATTGATTAATAATTAAAAATCTGAAGGTGAAACTAAACGCGATAAAACCCATAAAATTATTTTCAATCAGTTGGTATAATATTGGCGTATCTTTTTCATTTTTTATCTTAATGTTCTTTTAATGGAAGTAGCATAGGTTGGTGGCGCCCGTAGCCACTAGAGCCAAAAATGTCGCACCTAACCCTCTCCCTTTCCCCTATTCATTTAGTTTTTTAGTTAGCGAGTATCTGAAAAATATAGAATAATGCCTAAATCTTCTTGTGTATTGTTTGAAAATAATACTAATAACAATGTGTGCGTTTGTGTGAACGCGCGTGCGCGCGTGCGTGCGTGCGTACGTGTGTGTGTGTGTGTGTGTGTGTGTGTGTGTGTGTGTGTGTGTGTGTGTGTGTGTGTGTGTGTGTGTGTGTGTGTGTGTTCAGATAATTTCTATATTCAGTTCAGTTTTCAATACTTTTAATGCTACACTATTCGTTATATTTGAATCGAAAGTATTTTTAATTAATTTAAGATTTTTACTAGTATCAAAGTTAAAGCGACTTTTCTTTCCCAAAATTAAGTCCACTAACATGACAGCACCTTCCACTGTTACGCCATTGGAAAAATAATGTTCTATGAACTATGTTAATATACAGAAATTGGGAATATAAAAGAGAAATCAAATCAAACAATACTTTAATGTGATAAACGCAAATTACTATGACAAATGGCCGTGAAATAACATCTGATGCGGCGAGGGAAAGTGGGCGAGCGGCGTCTTAAGCAAATGTGGAAGTTTCAGACGAAAAGAAAGTGACTGTGTTTTAATGAGCGACTATCAATATATTGGAAGATATTGTCAACATTGGTGAGTGTTTCTGAATAGAAAATGCAAACAGACAAAATAAAAAAAAAAAAAAAATTGCGTGGTAAATGAATAAAACTGATCACGGTAGAGCCAAATTGCAGTTATACTATAGCTGTAGCACGAATGGTTGTTCGATCGGAGAAGGACCGCGCCCTCACAGAATACCAGCGTAAAATAGCAGCTGTGTTTCGTGTTAACAACCGGTGACACTTTTCACTGGAAACGAGGCATTAAATCGTAGTCCTCAGGGGTGACAGCGCATCTGCATTTTGATTCTTAATCGAGGATAGATTAGAAATGTATTAATGATTATCTATGGACCACAGCAACCATTTACCATCATACTGCGTGCTCGTTTGTCACCCTTATCCTATAAAAAATGGTCATGTACGTCGTCATCGACACATCAATAGACAAAAGTAAAAACACAAATTTCCCAAGCTTGGGAATTTCACACAGGTCCGGCGCCATTGTTGAGCACGCGCCGCGCCGCGCCGCCTCGTTACGGCTATGAGCAGGCGCCTGGATCGTTACGTCAATGTTAGAAAGCAGAAGAAGTGATCGGTCCGCGGCCATTGTATCAACGGATAGCTTTTCTCGCAATTACGCTGGAGAACATTTTAAATAGTGTTGCTTGATTTATTTTATTTATTTATAATTTATTTTTGGGGCAACAAACAGATATATAATAATGGTAAAGTAGATTAATCTAAATATAAAAACTGCTTAACTAATTATATATCCAACACCATCACCCTCGAATTAGAGGTCCTTGCCGAGCTGTGGTCTTCTAATAAAGAAGAATTTATTTGGATAATTTTATTAATTTCCAAGACTTTAAATTAGAGATTCCTAAATATTTTGCGTTTATGAAATAAGGATAAGAGAGCTCACTGATGACGCAACAACTAAATTCATCTACTTTTCTTACTTTCACAGTAATATGTCATATGGGTGTATTACTATTTAGGTATGCAGTTGGATAGAAAACAATATTTATTATGCAAATGCAAGCGATATGGGGAATCTTTTACTTAGGTCCTCGCGTACCGCTACACGACATATTCAGGGAGACTTAACTTAATTTTGACTTAATACTTTGAATTAAAACAGCTATAAATCTCTATCTCTACATAGCTTATAACAAAGTCGCTTCCCGCCGTCTGTACGCTTAGATCTTTTAAACTACGCAACGGCTTTTGGTGCGGTTTTCATCAATTCACAGAATAATTAAGAGGAAAGTTTATATGTATAATACATGTGTATTGTATATTATTTAATTCTTCTGTCCGTGTGTATGTGACTGAACTCCTCCTAAACGGCTGGACCGATTTTAATGAAATTTCGTGTATGTAATCAAGTTAATTAGAGAATGGTTTAGATTCACAATTAGACCCAGTAGGTGGCGTTGTTGTTGAGATCCAGAAATCAACCGTGCGAAGCCGGGGCAGATGGCTAGTAAAAAATAAACATTTTAAAATGATAAACGCAATAAGGTTGGTTCGCTTCGCTAAGAAATTTTATTTGACTTACAAAATTTGAAAAAACTAAGATGTAAAATGATATCAGGTCGGTCACTTTAAGTCGGTAAATTCAAAGCTAGAGGCTAGAGAAAAGAGGTGTGTATGGGCTCACTACCAGGTGGACTGTGTACGCGTTTGTCACAATTACTTCCATTGAAAATCATATTATGTTTTTGCTTATTCACTATTTACCCTTATATAAATACGCATATCATATCTATAGCAGCATCTTCCTGATAACAGCTTAGTAAAAATAAAAAACTGCGGTTGCCAACCCGCTTGCAAGTATGAGGTGATCTATGGGAGACACCTGTGTCCATGGTGGACTTTTGATAGGTTGTTATGTAACTAAGCATATTGTAAATCAGTTCTTAAAACTGAAGTTAACAATTTCAGTAGCATCACGAATGGAAACGTTCGACCCACATCCATCACACTCGAAATCCATCTAGATTATGGTGAAGGTTAGTTAATCTTAATTGTTTAGTTTTAGCATTCGAAATGACCTCGCGCTTTTTAACAACAGCAGTTAAATATTGCTAGTGATATTAATATACAAATTTAAAAGAAAATATATTCTTCAATTAAAGCAGATAACCATAGATAAAATGAAAGCTCCGTAGCGCAGTAGCTTAGCAATGAGTTGGAGCGCCAAGGGCCGCGGGTTCGAATCCCGCACGGAAGAAGTATTTGTTTGGCCTACAAATAATTGTTCCGGGTCTGGATGTTTGTCCTTGTGAAATTTATGTATGTAAACTGCCTCCAAAATACACGAGAAAATCCTAGTATTGAGGTGAAATTTTGAAAAACAAATACACATAGTGTATGTTGCCATATTCTTCAAAGTTTATTATTGGTTTAATATTACATATCATTTATATATGGAAAAATATTCATCATATTTCAGGAACATGTCAACGAGAATTTTTTCCGCTTCATTTTCTTATCAATAGTAAGAAGAGGCCTTTGCATAGCAATAAAACGTTTAAAGTATAAAAAATAACTTTTAATAAAATAATTTCACATTCTGAAGTCGGGCTTTCATTCTTCTATACACTATGTCTTAGAACTGACTTCAGAATGTGACATTATTTTATTCTTTCTAGTTCTTTGAACAGAACTTTTACATTTTATTTTATTTATTTTTTATCTTTTGAGTAGACTAAGAAATATCAAAATATCAATGTAGTCTAAATATTGTTGATTGATGACGTCTGATTTGAAAACTTCATCCCCTATTTTGCGACCCTTAGGTGGAATTTTATGGGGCCAAATATAATGGGCCTATTCCTAGGTTATATACTTATTAAATAAAAAAGAATCATCAAAATTAGTTCACCTTTCTTCATTCTTCTCTTCTTTTAAGTCGGCTAGTAAAAAAACTTGATGAAGGCATGCTTTATTCAAATTCTATAGAGAGGGAACAAGAGAAGAAAAATAAAGACAACACCATGATGCTGTCTCGTGTAATCAGTTTTCTAAGATAAAGTAATTAAGTAGATAGACAGATAGCACTATATTTAACACCGATAACAGTTTATTAAACGCTAAAGCAAAGAAATGAACAAACGTAATATCAAGAAAATGAAGTGTGGTAAGTACAATGGGCGGTATTATCACTAAAAACATTTCTTCTAGACAACCTTTGCTTTTTTGCTTTGCATTGCAAAAAAGTTTGAGTATTAGGGCATTAGTTTTATAAAAAAATCAAATCTATAATATTCTACAAAGTTTGTTTTATAAAATTACACTGACCAACGAACTTAGTCATCTGGTGGTAAGTGGCTACTGTAGCCCCTGTAGCTGCAACAATTTCAAATAAAGAAGGCTACAGATGCGTTGTCACCTCTGAGAACTACTCTACTGTAGTTAATAATTATACTGGCTGCAGGCTCCAAGCACTGCTGTTTAGCAGGAGAAAAATATAAGAGGGTGATACATACTCAAATGTACCTCTAGGCAGAAAAGGATTCTTACCACCTGTATTGCTTCCTATTGTAATTGTTATACAAATCTTATTTTTTTACCTCCATGTGAAGATATATATTTTTATATACGTAGTAGAGCCATGCTGCAACTATATTATGGTTGTAGCACGAATGGGTCTACTCGACCGGGGTCTCAGATAATACCAGCGTAAAATAGCAGCTTAATGTTGATGTATTTCGTATCGTAGAGTAGAGAACCGAGGAACTTTTTACTGTCCTCATCTTAGTCATCAGAGGTGACAACGTATCTGCATTTGGATTCTTAATCCTACTAATATTATAAACGTGAAAGTTTGTGAGCATGTATGGATGTTTGTTACTCTTTCACGCAAAAACTACTATGGATTTTAATGAAACTTTACAATTATATAGTTCATACATCAGAATAACACATAAACTATAATTAATAAAGATATTGTGTAAATTGGCCAAAATATAACGATACATGTTAAGTAAGTCGGAAAAACGAGAATTGCCTATACTGACCACGCTGTCACTGTTGGTGAGAACTGAATTACCTTGACAGGAGTAAATCATAAATCATAAATCTTTATTTGCAAGAATCACGGTATAAAAGATGTTACAATATATATAGTGCAGTCGTGTTTCGCTAATAATAGCATGCAAATTATAATTTTAAAATGTTTAGACAATATTAATAGTTATTTAAATTCAGAAAATTAATCTCAAAAGAAATCTTTTAAGTCATAAAAGCATTCAATTTTTAACCAATCATACAAATGTTTTTATATAGTCTTTCGCTTAATAGTTTAAATTTTTAGGTATTTTATTATATATTTTACACACATTTTAGGCAGCTTTTGTTATATTTAACGAGCCTAGGAATAACATCTAGGACAAGTTTGTCTGGGTCACGTCGGTTTCGAGGATATATATCACTTGCTTTAACAAATAATGACTTATTTTTAAAACAAACAAGCCAACTTCATAAATGTATTGTGACGGAGGGTAATATACCAAGTCTTTTAAATAGCGGTTTACAGGATTCCCTGGCGATATCCCGCATATTGCACGAATACATTTTTTTTGGGCAACGAATGCTCTATTACGGTCAGTACCATTACCCCATATTATAAGTCCATAGCGTAAAATAGACTCTACGTATGCGTGGTAAGTTGCAATTGCCGTTTTAATATTTGTAATTTTTGACGTGTTTAAGGGCATATACAAATTTATTAATTCTACTGCATACGTTATCTATTTGTTCTTTCCAGTTTATATCTTCATCTAACGTTATTCCCAGAAATTTTGTACATGTGGCTTCTTTTAGTTTTAGTATATTAAATTTCATATTATGATTGGAATTGATAAATTTATTAAATTGTATATAATGGGATTTATCTAGATTAATTTTAGTAATGATATAATATAATTTTGGGTGGGTTTTCCACTATCAATCGTGGCCGATTGATAGTGGTTTTCATTTGTTAGTTAGTGGAGAGTACCGCATGCATTTGTGGTTCATCATTAATCATCACCATCATCATCATTATAGTCCACCACGAATCCAATGGTGAAAATAGAGCTCCTTCATAGATTGCCAAAAAGAGTACAGACTTGAGCCACCGTCATCCATCGACTACCTGCAAATTTTCTTTGCGACAAATCTTCTTGTCCGATATACCTCAGAGCATTTTCCCTTCCAATACCTTTGAGTTGAGGTTGAAATTATAAATAATGTAAACATAGTCCCCCTTACAACAAATAATCATAATATTAGTGACAATAAAATGTATCTTACAATGTAACGTTACGAGTGTAAACACTATAAAACACAAGAAATTTGTCAATGTCATACGGGCTTCTAAAAGTAATTTATGTATTTGGGTTAATCACAACAACCTAAAGGCTAAAGGGCTATTTCTTTACAAAATAAAATCGTGAACGCAAGTACAGATCACACGTAAGTGCGCCGACATACTGTACCGAAGAATTAAAGTCCGAACTTCCGAGGCTATTATGTTAATTATTTTATTCTTTTTGGTTTTTGGAATCGTTTATTACCTTTTATAAAAATATTTATTATTTTACTCTACATTGAAAACTTCATCCCCTTTTTTGCTAGCCTTTGAGTTGGAAGTGTTTTCTTCAAATTTATATGGACCACCCCTGAAGAATAAATATTTAATAAAAAGAAGAATTTAAATCGGTTCAACCATTTCTGAGAAAACGGTGAGAAATCTTTCTAATGATTTGATTAAAACGCGAGAAGTAATGATGATGTGAGACTTCAGGGCAGACAGATAGAACAACATTGTAAGGGTTCCATTAAAGACGAAACTCTAAACACCAACAAAACTTTAACAGTACAAAGGGACGCTCATTTAAAATGATGTTATATCATATAACAGCGCTCAAATAAAATAAAATAAATACATACAAAACAGACAGAGTAGAATAATACCCAAATAAATTCATTACATCATTAATATATTCATTTAACATTACATAATGTATTTTAACAATGTGAAGAACTGCCGGCGTCCGCCATTTTCTAACTGTATTCGCGCGTAATTATCCGAGCGCGCTTTAAGCCGGCGACAGCAAACGATGGCGCTTGGCTTGCTCGGTCTTAATCGCGGCTCGATTGTGATACAAACAATAACGGCATCCGAACCAATCATTCATTTGAACTGTGTAATTTTTGACGAGTCGTCGACCGGGGATGGGTTAGGTTCGGACACTACTGCGACACCGAAACGATTTTTATATCGCACTATATTTATAACAACAATAAGATTCTTATTACTTCCGTTCTTTGTAGTGCTTATAACGATAAAAAAATGCTCAGAAAATAGACCTTTTGTTCTTTAGTCTAAGACAAAATGTTTGTTTAACGTTTTTTTTTTATATTCAATGATGTCACTTTAAAATAAAATCATCACAACGTCACGACAACCCACAGCTTTATGAGTTACACAAAAAGAGTTTTAAAATTGTAATCACAACCTGATCTCTTCCATATGATACTCGTAACACATAATATTTGTGAATTAACGATCTTTTGCTCTCTCCTCAGAAAATCTCTTTATCATGACCATCATCAGCCTTTTTAATACACTGTTAGACTTTCAAGGATGTGCCAATCTGAGGAATGTGGATGCGATATTTACAAAATAATTTTGTCATCTATCCGTCCGTCAGTCAATAGGGTGCTCAGCGTGCAGTTGAAGTCACATTTAGAGAGAACTTTGGCATATTTTCCATAACACGAACATCCAGAAATATTTCTAGCATTATCTATGTCTGACTCAATAACTCACAATTTATACCGTATGCCGAGGCTATATATTTTTGGTCTTTCTTATATCAGCCTCTTACACCATCAAATCGGACGACGTAAAATACAATGGTCATATATTTACGCGAACACTACATATTTAAATAAAACTAGTTTTTACGGATTTTATGGCGTATATTAACTTTTTTTTAAATATATTCCTGACATTTGAAATCAATTAGATAAAAGTTTAAAACAGCAAAGAACATCTTCGCATTAAAAGGTGTAGCACCGACCTAATGAGAACAGTTGTGAATGGCGTGGCGCGACGATATTTTAAAATTTAACTTGAATTTAAATTACGACATCTTGCAGAACGATGCAACATTACGCAGAGGTCGTGACGTCAAATGAAATTGAATATTTAATTTGAAAACGAAAAACAAGAAACAGAATATAAGCGTGAAATAGTAGCGTAATACTGCTGTATTTCGGTGAGTGACAAGACCCAAAGACCCTATTCACTGGTGAAATGACTAACGAGGTATCCATGTTAATCCTTAGGGGTGACAACGCATTTTGATTCATAATAGAGGATAGATGTAGATGTCTATGGATCTTAGCATATATTAACATCAGGTAGATTGTGTGTTCGTTTGTTACCCTAACTTCTATGAGGAAATTATTTATACGTGGCAGAGCTACGCTGCAGCTATATTATGTTTGTAGCAGGAATGGTTCGGTTCGACCGGGGCAGGACCACACTCTCACAGAATACCAGCGTAAAGTAGCAGTTTAATGCTGCTGTGTTTCGTATGGTGAATGTAGAGAAACGGAGACTATTTTTACGGGAAACGTAACAAAAAAAAAGCATTTTATCTTAGTCGCCAGGGATGGCAACGCATCTGCATTTTGATTCTTAATCGGGGATAAATGTAGGCTACATAGATATCTTTAGGCCACAGCATCCACTTACCATCAAGTGGACATTGTGCTTATATATATATATATATATATATATATATCTTCTGTCATAACTGTCTTTCCAGTTTATGTACAAGAATAAGGATAGAGACTGTGTCAAAGGCTTTTTTGAGGTCCAAAAATACTGACAAACATTTATTTCCCTTGTCCACCTGTTCAGTTACAATTTAGCTTAGTGCAGTTACTGCGTCCTCTGTGGATTTACCTTGTCTGAAGCCAAATTGTGTAGAAGATAAAAGTTTATATTTGTTTACGTAAACTAAGAGTCTAGTATTTATAAGTTTCTCTATTATTTTTGAAATTGCCGGGAGAATTGAAATAGTTCTATAGTTATCAACTGTAGTTGCGATCGAGGTGTATCTCGATCGCCACTCCTGCCCGGCTACCATGGGCGGGAGACAAAAATTTTATCCCCCGATTATATCCACTGACAAGAGATAAAATTATCTTGTTATGTCAAACGGGGAGAAGTATATCCCCGTTTGACATAACGAGTAGACATATATCCCCCGTCCGTAGCATGGAGCTAAATGAAAGATAAAAAATTATGCTTTTTTGACATTTGAAAGGGATGATTTTATCCTATTTAATTGGACGTGGGTTGAAGTTTATATTCATATAAAAAAATCTATCAAGTCTAAGTCTATCTCCATTTTATCTACTGTGGATATTATATCCACCGGTGTGCCCATGCTCTAAGGGTGGATAAAACTAAGCGAGGGATAAATATTTTCTCCTTTCCTGGGGATAAAATTGTCTCCTGCCTATGCTAGGCCTGCTGGGGTAATTAAAGATTTTTTAGTGATTTTGGGAATATATATATATATATATATATATATATATATATATATATATATATATATATATATATATATATATATATATATGTGTGTGTGTGTGTAAACATATTCGTAACTATGGATTAAAACTAAGCTTTCTATGTCTTTTTGACTTTAAAGAACTCTTTCTCACTGTCATACGTTTGTATTTCTTTACTGGTAGTAAGATTTCTTATCTGCCTAGGAGTCCCCGTCTGTGTAGGTACCAGCCTCTTACCCATATCTGTTTTTTTTTATTTCCACCAACAAACAATGAATATATGTTTACATAAACTCTGTAAAACCTGATCTTAGCTCACGAGGTCTCCAACTGTAGACTCCCGTGGACAAAGTAGACAGATAACGATAATACTATTACGATAAATGCTTTCTTCGTAATTAAACAATAAACCATGATACACGTATGGTCTAGTTAAAGATAGAAAAAAAAAGAAGGATTCCTGTCGCCAAATAGCAGCGCTTGCATTGTTGTTTTTTGGTCTGAAAGGTAAAAAGAGCCAGTATAATTACTGACTGTGAAGCATTCCATCTTAGTCCTCAGAGGTGACAACGCATCTGTAGCTTTCATTGTTTGAAGTTAGCTGCAGATGTCCATGGACTACAGTAGCCACTTACCATCAGGTGGACTGTGCTCGTTTGTCACACTATCCTATAAAAAACATGCTTGTCGGTGGGTACTTTTAATTTGGCCCGTTTTCAATACGTCACTAATTTGGTCACACAGTAGACTGTGCGCTCGTTTGTCACCTCAGTACACTCACCACACTTACGATGAGGTAGACCTTATCGTAAGTGGATCGTTTGGCCCATAGACATCTACATTTATCATCGATTAAGAATCAGATGCGTTGTCACCGCTGTGGAATAAGATGGAATGTCTCGTTTCCAGTAAAAGGTTTCATCATCATCATCATCATCATTACAGCCCTTCACAAGTCCACTGCTGAACATAGGCCTCCCCCAAGGAATGCCACAAAGCACGGTCCTGAGCCACCCGCATCCATCGACTTCCTGCATGTCTTACCAGGTCGTCACTCCATCTAGTGGGGACGCCCACACTTCGTCCGCCGGTACGAGGCCGCCACTCGAGAACCTTTTTTCCCCATCGGTTGTCGGTTCTTCGAGCCAAATGGCCGGCCCATTGCCACTTCAGCTTACTAATCTGTTGGGCTATGTCGGTCACTCTGGTTCTACTGCGGATATCCTCATTTCTAAGTTTATCACGCAGTGAGACTCAGCATAGCCCTCTCCATAGCTCGCTGAGCGACCTTGAGCTTCCTCATCCGGCCAGCAGTGAAGGACCACGTCTCAGTTCCGTAGGTCATCACTGGCAACACGCACTGGTTGTACAGCCTCGTTTTCAAGTTTTGAGGTATACCTGACGAGAAGATGTGCCGTAATTTCCCGAACGCTGCCCAGCCGAGTTGAATCCGTCGATTGACCTCTCGGTCGAAGTTGGACTTACCTAGTCGGACTATTTGTCCCAGGTAAACATATTCGTCAACAACTTCGAGCTTAGTGCTCCCAACAACTACCGGCATAGGTGTGACATGGACATTAAACATGATCTTTGTTTTGTCCATGTTCATCTTAAGACCTATCCGTTGGGAGGCACTATTGAGGTCATTGAGCATAGTGCTTAGGTCCTCCAGCGATTCTGCCATAAGGACTATATCGTCGGCAAATCAAAAAAGTGTAAATCATAAAAGGTTTACATTAAGGAAACACAGCAGCATTAAGCTGCCATTTTACGCTGGTACTCTGTGAATATAGTAGAAGACGAAAAAATAACAAATAAATATTATGATAAGTTTAAAGATAATTATTATAATTATTTAGATATTGCAGTTCCGCCGACTCATAAATTATAGCATTTGAACCCCTAATATAGTAGGACACTATATTACTTATTGTGAGAAATTAGAATGTGTCAAAAAAGGCATGTATGGCAATTCACAATGCTGTGTTAGTCCCTACTTTAATTTATGGTAGTGAGAGTTGGGTGTGGCAGAAGAATCACGAGAGTAGAATAAATGCTGTGGAAATGCGGTCATTAAGGAGTATGTTAGGGCTGAATCTGAATGACAGGGTGAGAAATTGTGTGATAAGAGAAAAGTGTGATTTGCAAGATGATGTTGTGACCAGGATTTAGAAAGGAATGCTTCAATGGTTTGGTCATGTAGAACAATGAATGAAGACAGAGTGACAAAACAAATTTATGTTGCAGAAGTAAACGGCAGAGGACGGACGCCTTAAACGAAAGTTTATTGACCAAATTAGTGACATATTGAAGACGGGCCAAATTAAAAGTACCCACCGACAAGCATGTTTTTTTTATAGAATAGTGTGACAAACGAGCACACAGTCCACCTAATGGTATGTGGTTGCTGTGACCCATAGACATCTACATCTATCCCCAATAAAGAATCAAAATGCAGATGCGTTGTCACCCGTGAGGACTAAGATGGATTGCCTCTTTTCTATACTACTAATATAGCTGCAGCATGGCTCTATCACGTAAAAATGTAAGTATATGAAGTTTGTAGTTTCTGCCTACCCCTCTGGTTGACTGCCGTGATTATGTTATTGTGTTATGTTACTAAATTACATATTATATAGAAGACCTGACAACCCTACTTAGAAGCAACATTTATTCACAAGTATGACTCACGATATGCATTTACCGAAATCGCTATATTGCAGTGTGATTGTGCAACACTGTTGAATCGTTCCGGTGCGAATTACTCCGCAACTGCGTTATGTCCCTTCAGTGTTCACTTTCTTACCTAAAATAAGTTAAAGATATAAAAAACACATCGGCTTACAATCCATACTGATACACTTGCACAATACGCAGAGGGCCGCGGGTTCGAATCCCGCACGAAACGAGTATTTGTATGGCCTAGAAATAATTGTACCGGGTCTGGATGTTTGTCTTTGTGAAATAATTGTATGTAAACTGCATCCAAAAAAAAGAGCTTTATCTTTCATAGCATTATTTCTACTTGATAAAAGAATGAAAACCCCTAGCTCCATCTTAAGGCTAAGTTCATATGAACGCGAGAAGCCGCGCGGTTGGAGCATTCACGTGACGGCATATGTACGCGCGGCAGTCTGGCATTTTCGCTACTCATTTTTCCTGCATCTATGCGTCAGTCCGTCTCAACTCGCGCGGATCATCTGAACAGGTCGATATAGGTTCGTAGAACTTGAACCGCGTGGTACCCCGCAGTGTCTCGCGGTTCAAATACTTGCGCGCGAGTCGGATCGCGCCACGCGGCGCGGTACCGCGCGGTGATGTGAACGATAATTGCCATTTACTTAGATCTCGTACCGCGCGGTCATGTGAACTTAGCCTTATTCAAGCACTTTGTAAGTAAAATTCACACAATTTTTAAGCACCACTGTACGGATAATAAGTGACAAGATAATATGGGTTTTATTTGGAAGAAGAGGGCAAGTAACTCCCCACGAAATACAGACTAGCAAACTGATACTTAGTTGTATTTAAAACAAGAGAAAGCTGAAAATTAAACATTTCAAAAAACAGACAAAGTGAAAGTGTCTAGACTATTTTTATCTCTAATATTTCGCATAATATTAATTAATTTACTTTCCATTTGCATATTATAATTGTCCTGTTTTTCAGTCCATTTCGATGAATGCAGCATGCATTGTACAATATAAAATGCTGATTAAATGCATAAAATAACACTATCGTTTCATGATTTAATGATAACGAGCTTGTATTGCTTATATAGGTAATATATGTTACATAAAAGAAAAACTATATTATAGTTTTAAAAAAAACATGCGTGAGTGTCGTGGAACACTCGGTTGGCACGAAGTTCCTCTCGTAGTATATTATTATTGATAAACGTATTATATTATTGATTAACAAATACAAATAAATGAATTACTAGCGTCTATTAAAATGAAGCGTCATTTAAAATAATATTTCTTTCATGGCAACATAAGAAAAAGTGCGTGGGAGATCAATATTATTCCATCTCGCTCGCACTATAGAAAGGGGGTCGTGACGGAAAATCTTACACTTTTTCTCGCCTAGCCCCCATCCGTCTAATTCGTACCGTACGATAAGGAACTTCGTTCCAAAAAGTCAAATACTTTTGTTATTATATATTTCACTTTTGACCATGGTGTAATCCATAGACTTAGAATATACTTACGCCGGTATATTCTAAGTCTATAGTGTAATCTAACGTAGTAATATTTAATTATTAACCTGGCAACACAAGGCCTTGCATTAGGTTTGCATTGGGTTGATGCGTTATCTATGGTCTCTCTCGAAAAAATATACTGCGCAGTAATCAGATTTTTACATCTTATTCATCTTTGTCTAGACTATTCATTTGTCCGTTCATGTGAAATAAGTAATCGTAATGATAAATGAGAGTAATCGTAATCTTAAAACATTGCTGTTTGATTAGACTAAAGTGTGATATAATAAAGTACGAGTAGTAACGTAAAATAGAACCAAGTTTTATTTAGCAAACGATAGCATAATCAACATTTGTGAGCTGTTATAGCCCGAAAATGAAGGAGCAGTTTTACAATGGTGTCAACTTCTGAATAATCCTAAGCAGAAAATACTCGAAAGGTCGTCATAATTTGACTCCGGGCAGGAATCAAACTGACCACAGAATAAATAATAGTACAAGAACTATTAGTTAATCTGTGTCGCAACTAACCACGCGTTCGTAACTACATGGAAATAATAAAGTAATTGTGTAATACTATTCCAACTATGAAATAAAATGAAATAAAAACTTTTTTATAACGTCAAACGTCTATATTTTTTACCTATTATACACCACCTATGAATTCCAAGTTCCACTGTCAATTAGCCAAGTAAGATTTTCTCAGAATTCTGAGACGTTAGTAAAACAAAATAAACCCGCCAAGACGGCTTAGTTACATTTTTGGGATTAGATACATTTTGTCCTCAATTTTCTTAACACTCAAAGATGCAGACAAGCACAAAATAAAGCCATTGGCTGAAATTATGATTACCACTATCATGAAACCCGATGGAATTTAAACTACTCGCAACACAAATATTTTTACCCGACTGTTGCAGAAGGAGGCTAAAGTTTTTGAGAGTATGTATGTATGTATTTCTTTGGCTCGCTTTGTAGCCTAAACGGTTTGATGGATTTTAACATATAAGGTGTTGTTAGATTCGTTTTAATTGTGGGAGTGACATCTCTACATAGTATAAAACAAAGTCGCTTCCCGCCGTCTGTATGCTTAGATCTTTTACACGACGCAACGGGTTTTGATGCGGTTTTCATCAATAGACATAATGATTCAAAAGGAAAGGAAAGTTTATATATATAATACATGCATATTATATATTATATAATTCTTCTGTCCGTGTGTATGTGACTGAACTCCTAAACGGCTGGGCCGATTTTGATGTGTAAATTTTGTTTGTGTAATTACTTATTGATCGATGAAATGATTAGAGAATTGTTTAGATTCGCAATTGGAACAGATAGATGGCGTTGTTGCCGAGATCCAGAAATCAACCGTACGAAGCCGGGGCGGATCGCTAGTAGGTTATAAAAGTTTTCTCTTTCCAGTAAATTTCTTACGCAGTCGGATTTTTTAATTACTGTTTTAACCTTTAAACTTGTTTGCCATGACTAAATAAAACGTTTCTTAATTATAGTAGGTGTTTCTGGACCCTAATTGTACTTAAAATTTCTATCGCATTTAGCGAGATTAGATAGCATATTTAGATAGCATTTCGTGGAACTGTAAGCATTCAATAAACGTTACTTTTTTTATTTAAAAAAAAATACTAGCAATGTTATTAATATTACTAATATCCTCATTTACCACTGCTGGTAAGCTTAAAATGCTTGTGTTAGAGTGGTTCACGACAGTAGTCGAATGGCGGATTGAAACTCAGGATCTATTGAGTTCGCGGTCTGCATCGCCATTAGGCTACTGATGCCTTACAATTAATGATTTTTATGTTTATGCGAACACTACACACTTAAATGAAACTAGTTTTTATGAATTATATCGCTTACTTATATTAACTTATTTTATATTTCCGATGTTTCGAGTACTTTACAGCACCTATGGTCACGGAGCACCCTATAAAATCCGTAAAAACAAGTTGTATTTAAGCGTTACACAATTAGTTTCCCGTTTTACATCTCCCTCGCTCCCTTGGAGTCTGTGCAATATTCGCTACCGCTGGCTATAGCTATTTTTGAAGTATCTTAAACTTTTTTAAATTTGCTGGTCTTCGACAGGCTTTGTATAAAGTATTTTTAATTTTGTCACTACCATTGATAAGTGCGTGTGTGTGCAACCTATCTCTTTTACCGACTTCAAAAAGAAGGCGGTACCTACTCTATTCGCTGGAATATTTTTATGTATGTTCAGCGATATTTTTTAGATTATTATTTATTTGTTACAAAGGGAGTACCTTAGGATTGGTCCCATGAAAATATGGTCAAGATCTGATGTTTGGATCCATAATAAAATCATCAGTCTTCAATTTGCAAAGGGAGCACGAGCAATTTCTATAATTATATTCTTCCGACCGACTTCAAATAACTAATGAAGTCGATTCTGTAGTTTGGTTGCTAAAATCCTAGCAGTATCCTATCAGTAGCCGTGGTAGGATACTGCTAGGATTTTAAGGAAGCGCTTGCTGTAAATTTCACAGTACGCGAGCAACCCGGGTTCGATCCCCGCCGGCACCAATGAAACTGTTAATTGCAATTTTTAGTGCTGATTTACCACGTGCTCAGCAGTGAAGGTAAAGATCGTGAGGAAACCTGCATATCTGAGAAATAAGCAAAAAAAATTCGAAGACATGTGAAGTTCACCAACACGCATTTGGGCAGCGCGGCGTCATTTCCTTGCCCTAAAACCCTCTCAGAATGATTACTTATATTTACGCGAACACTATACATTGAATAAAACTATTTTTACGGATTTTATCGCGTTTAATTTTATTATTTTGATTCCCGACGTTTCGGGTGCTTTACAGCACCCATGGTCAAGGGGAGACTGAGGTGTTTGACGTCCCAATGTCATAGTTAGCCAAAAAACTGAAGGTAGCTGGGCAGTCTCAGAAGTGAAAGGAGGCCTGTGCCCAGCAGTGGGACGTAAATAGGCTGTAACATTAATTTACTTTAAAATCATAAAGTTTCATTATATTTTAATCAGAAGTTTCAGTAGTCAGTCAGACTAGATCATTTTCAGATTTTTAAAGTTTTTACCGACATCATCAAAGAAGATAAAGTCCCGTCTTATCTTTTTCTGACATCCTGAACTGACTTTCATTCCCAAAATGATAGTCAACTCAAAAATCTGCCGCCCGGGGTCATACGCTCTTTAATTAATACATCAGACATTACTTTGCGGAAATTCATTATATTAGTTATTTAGTCACAGCCCGTATTATATATCTCACTGGACCGAGTAAGGTGGTCGGGTTCAATCCCCGCCGGCACCAATAAAATTATTGATTGCAATTTTAAGTACTCATTAAATTAATGACTAGCGACCCGCCTTGACTTCGCCTGGGTGAAATCTATTACTGTGACGTCATTTAGACTTAAAATAATCATCAAAAACTATTAACTTTATCAGCTTTTAGATTTCTAATAAAAATCCTGTATTTTTTTCGTAACAAGTGGTAAAATTAAAAATTTTGTACAACATCATCAATGTAGTCGAAGTCAATTAAATACGCATTATTAGGGATAACTCAAAAACTACTGGTCAGATCAAATTTATATGGGACCACATGAGAAGCACCAGCTTTCAATTAAAAAAAGAATCATCAAAATCGGTTCACATTTCTATACGTGGCAGAGCCATACTGCAGCTATATTAGTAGTATAGTTGTAGCACGAATGGGTCGGCTCGACCGGGGAAGGAACACGCTCTCACAGAATACCAGCGTAAAATACTACTGTGTGTCGTATAGTGTAGAGAACCGGAGACCCTTTTTACTGGAAAAGAGGCATTCCATCTTAGTCCTCACGGGTGACAACGCATCTGCATTTTGATTCTTTATTGAGGATAGATGTAGATGTCTATGGGTCACAGCAAACACTTACCATCAGGCAGACTGTGTGCTAGTTCGTGACCTTATTCTATAAAAAAAAACCTAGAAAAAATTTCGGAGGTAAAACACATAAAAAATAAAGAAAATAAAGAGTTGAGAACCTCCTGCTTTTTTTGAAGTCGGTTGAAAATATAGCCTAGATCACTCCTGGCATTGTTCTCTATCTGTTCGTGAAGTTTCATTGCAGTCGATTTGACAATTCCGAAGTCAGTTATTTCTATATTACAGACAGACAATTCAATTTTACTAACACGCTTTTATTAGCTTCGCGTGTATCTATCTATCTACGAGTATCTATGTAATGTAATATTTTAATGTAATTTTCACTAACTTGTAGGCGGTCGATTGACTTGAAAATTTGCACTCGTATCAAAGACAGATGACAATACAATAATTTAATAACTTTATCCTGGCATCCTTCATATAGATTAGGATCACCTGGACAAAATGAAACAATTATCAGAATCATCACAGCTTATGATCAATGCGTGTTGTTTAAGTTCTTTTAAACTCCTATATTATTTATTTATATAGATTAGAAAATTAATTTGATATTTAAAAACACTCCCACAGCTTAAATCTGTGTTTAGGAATGCATGATTTCAACACACCTTAATGTTCTAGAACAATCCCTAAATGACCTGTCAAAATGATAAACATTATTAACGATTACGTAGACTGCCATTCCAACGCGTTTTAATTAAATATAATATATAATTAATGACTCCAAACGACTCTCAGATCGTTAACTGCAGTGTAATGTTGTCGCTTTTGAGCTTGATATATTAGACTGTAATAAGTCACAAGCACTTGTGAAATAACCCTTGGTTGAAGATAGATTTAAGTTAAAGTTGGCGTAACTTTCCTATAAAATAAGTAGTGGAGGGGATGGGGTGAGAAACGAGCATATAATCCACCTGAACGTAAGTGAATGCAGTGGCCCATAGACGTCTACATTTATACTCAATTAAAAATTAAAATGCAGATGCGTTGTCATCCCTGAGGACTAAAATGGAATACCCCATTTCCAGTATAAGGGTCTCCGGTTCTCTACACTCACCATACGAAACACGACAGCCTTAAACTGCTATTTTTCGCCGGTATTCTATGAGAGCGTGGTCCTTCCCCGATCGATCAGACCCATTCGTGCTACAACAATAATATAGCTGCAGCGTGGCTCTACCACGTAATGGTTGATAATTATTCCTCAATAGTGATACTATTCGTAGCAACCCCAGTTTGATTTCCGCTAATACCAACAAACTCCAAATTGCAATTTTAGCTGCTACTACATGTTCGGCGATGAAGAATAACGCAGCATTCAAACGTCATATTCTAAAGTCGGTGCTTTTCTATATAATATGGCTTAGCACCGACTTCAGAATGTAAAATTATTTTATTCTTTTTATTTCTTTGGCTGTTTTGTAGGCTTTTACATTTTATTAACTCAAACTCAAACATTTATTGCTAAACCAATATGTATACAAGATGTTATAAAATAATGTGAGCCCAGTGTTATGGACCCTGTTGGGCATGCAATTTAGGGGCTAGGAGAGAGGAAGTGTAATTAACTACAAAGATTGTCATCGTGGTTTATTGAAATAGAATTCAATTTAAATTAATGATCCTTTTTTACAGGTACTGTCTCTAAGCCGTGGTAGCTTAGGGAATGGATTTCGTAATACTTCTTTTAACTGTTATTTATTCTGTGGTAATACGAACCTTCTGTTTTGTAATGCGCAAGAGTTTAGAATGAGTCCTGTGTACGATCTACAGCCAGCAGTACTGAAATAACTAGTTCCAGTCATAAGATTTTATAATGTTTTCTTTTACGGACACGCACGGCTGTAAAGTGCTCGTAATGTCGGGTATTTAAAATAAGTTAATATACGCGATAAAATCCGTAAAATTAGTTTCATTCAAGCATAAGATTTATTTTTGTAACATAGCCTCCTGTTCAGTGCTGTAGAAAACACCATAGAAACCTGTATTTCCCATAAATTGTAAGGGACTCGTAACGATATAATTATTGCCATTCTAATACCCCATATCATCCCGTAAGAGTTGACAGAAGGAAATAAAACTGGAGATGGAAGCAGCATTCTGATAACATCTCGAAAACATTAAAAACTGCAGTTGCCTGCCAAGCGTGACAAGAACGGCAGATATAGCTCGTATGACTTTTGATAGGCTGTTAGAATTAAAAGAAAAAGTATTGAAACAGTGCAATGCGGCGAATACGAAGGAATCTCCACTTTCCGTTAGCAAGCTTGGCTACTAGCACACGATCATTCTTAACATAAGGCCTGGGATCTTTCTTTGGGGTTTCATTTTTATGATTTAAGTTATTAATTCACTAAAGTAAAATTATTTCCAATTTCATTTTTCATATTATTTTTTTTTTATGTAAGCGGAGGCAAACGAGCATGCGATTCACCTGATGGTAAGTGACTACCGCCATCAGTGAACAACTGCAACACGGGATTATAAGAGTAGACTCTTTTTTTTGAAGGTCTCTATGTCGTATCGGAAATCGCTGGTGGTAGTCGATTCCACAAGGAAGTTGTGCGAGGAAGAAAACTTCTTGTAAATCGCACAGTGGTGGACCGCTAATCATGCAAATGGTATGGATGATATCGCGAGTTTTTTCACGATGTGCGATGGTGAAATTTAACGGCTGGAATTAGTCCGAACAATTCCTCGGAGCACTTCTAAAATACCGTATAGTGGCAGTGTAAAAATATCCACTACACGATATCATCCCGTGGGTCTCGTAAAAGGCGACACAGGGAAACAAACCAAGGGATGGCGGGAGCGTGTTCCTAGTAAAAACTAGAAAATAAAGAAACTGCCGTTACCAACTCGCCCGCCAAGCATGGCAACTATGGCAAATATCACCCTTATGAGGCAATCTATGAAGAGTTATGTGTTTAGCGGTGGGCTTTGATAGTCTGTAGTGAATGAATGAAAGAATGGTTATAGAAAGATTAAAATTTTTCCGATCGTTAAAAAACAATATTATTTACAACTAGCGATCTTCCCGACTTCGCCTGGCCTAGGATCTATTAATGTAGCGTTAGTTATATTTAATATGCTACCAATCTTTCGTTTCTTTCAACAAAAATCTTTCAGTTTTTCGGATAAAATATAGCCTAGAGTCATCCTGGCATTGCTTTCTATCTGTTCGTAAAGTTTCATCACAATCGGTTCAGCCATTCTGAAGAGTAGCCCGGACAGACAGACAGACAGAAAGACAAAAATTTAAAAATGATTATTTATGTCTTTGTCTTAATAGCATGCAAACCCCCAGAGCTTAATAGTAGCCAGTTAGTTCAATATTACAGACAGACACTTCAATTTTATTTATTATATATATATACTACCGAGGGTTACGATAAGAACAACATCATAAAAACTAAGATAGGATATTTCGAAGATTTAGTTATCCAACCGAAGTCGATTACGCAACTCGGAGATCCCGAGCAATTACTACCGAGGTGGTAGCAAACCTACGCAACAGTCGATGCCTTGCATTTCCGCTTCGATTTGATTGTTCTTTAAAACCGTACAAGAAAATAAGACCTCTAATTGTAGTGACAATAAAGACGTCTTTTCAATCAACGATACGAACGGTAATGTGAGAAACTTGAACTGATACTTGATAAAGTTACTGTTGCGGTAACTAGGGCTGATATTTCATATTAGCAATACGCTTCCGACGACGCGTTGACCATCGTCCGAGTTAGCTGAGCGGAATTTATCATTTTCTACTGCTAAGAATGACAAACTAGCATACAGTCCACCTGATGGTAAGTGTATATATTGTGTCCGGGGCGCAGTGGCTTAGCAAAGACTTGAAGCGCTGAGGACCGCTGGTTCGAATCCCTCACGGAACAAGTATTTGTATGGCCTACGAAGAATTGTTCCAGGTCTGGATGTTTGTCCTTGTGAAATATATGTATTTAACTGCATCCACGATACAGGAGAAAAACCTAGCGTTGGGGTAACGTTTAATTAAAAAAGTGTCATCAATTCTCGAAAATGCAGATGAATCGTTATAGATTACTACATAATACTTATTGAAATTAATTTTTTTTATTTACCACTGGTTCGGAAAATACCTCTGTCCTGGGAAGAACCAGCAAGAAACCCGGCGGGACTTTTTAAAAAATAAATGGAATGTCTCGTTTATAGTAAAATATAAAACGATCTTCGGTTTTCATCCTCAGCTTACGAAATACGACAGTATAATGTTTTACGGCGGTATTTTATGAGAGCTTGATTCTTCCTCGGTCGAGCTCGAGCCGACCCATTCATGGTTCTACCTCGTGAAGAGTGTAGTCCTTCTTCATTCGAGCCAACACTTTCTTGAAAAATTATTTTATTTTAATAATGTATGTGTATTTATCACTTTATCAGATTTTTAGTACTATCGGTAATCTATTGAATATTTTTAATACGTAATAAAGTCACGCCGCGGTGTACAGAGCACGTATAGATCACATCGAGAAAGGACTACGCTATATGAGAATAATAAAATAATATATTATATAATAAAATATAATAAATATAAATAATTGTGAGAAATATAAATATGAATAATTTTGTGCGTTTCGTGTAGCGTGTGACAAGAGCCGGAGACCACTTTTACGGGTTTTTACGGGTATGGAAACCACCAGTGGTAGGCCAGCCTAGAGGCATGTTTTTATCCGAAAGTGGTCCACAATCTTTTTCTACCGACTTCAAAAGAAGGAGGTACTCAATTCGACTGTATGTTTTCTTTTTATGTGTGGTTACCTCATAACTTTGTTCTACGTGAACCGATTTCGATGATTCTTTTTTCATTTGAAAGCTGGTGCTTCTCATGTGGTCTCATATAAATTTGATCAAGGTTTGACCAATAGTTTTTGAGTTATCCTTAATAATATATATTGAAGTCGGTTGTACAAAATTTTTAATTTTAAATTATTAATACATTCTACAGTGAAATGTTAAATTAAATGTTAATTCAGGGTGTTCGTCCGGGACATTACAAACACATTACGTAGTTTGTATTCTGTGTTTAAATACTCTATTATTTATTTATTTATTAACAATTCCAAATGTTAAAAAAGTAAGTAAAAAAAACCGACTGGGTAAAAAAGTTTACTGAAAAGAGAAAAGTTTTATATTCCAATGTCACCGCCACAATTAAGACAAATCTAACATATTATGTTAAAATCCATCAAGCCGTTTCAGCTACAGAGCATGCCAATGAAAGAGACATACTCATATATACATATTCTCGAAAACATTACCCTCCTTCTGGGGCATTCGGGTGCTGTTAACACAAAGATTTCCGGATGCATTAACCACTCTGAGAAAACTTAAAACGCTTGTGTTAGAAGTGGCTCACGACAATAGTCGAATGGCGGATTCGAACCCATGCATTTTGAGTTTCTTAGTATATTCAATCAACAAGATAGCGTATCAAAAATTTGGAATCTATTAGATGTACTCGTACCACAGAATACATAATAGTAATCTATGGATCTAAAACATCAGTTTTAAAATCAAAATTAGAAATTAATCAATCAATCACTCAATATATTTTTTATTGTACACCAATACACATTAAAAAAGACAAATTAAATGTAGTTAGTAGTTATGTTAATTTAAACAAGATGCAACCCGAAATATTTTTTAAAGTCATATTATTGATGGTTAATCTTCGAATAATATGGAGGAAAGTACGATCACTTTAAAGTGAACAAAATTGGCTCTAATTAAAGCGGCGACTTGACACATTATTAGCCTTCATCTCAACTCGCTGTGTAAACAGGTGCGTGTACACAGCACAACACAAGTTTTACACAATCTGCAATGGGTCATTCAGAGAAAAGTCTTTTTCTTCACTTTAAACCGTTATAGGAAAGCCCGACCGTAAGATGCCCGGACATATTATTAAATATCTTAAACTATATATTTATTATTAATAGATATAAAATATATATGTTATAATATACATATACTATTTAATTATATATATTATAATATTTCGGCAAGACTCTTGAATGTATTTGTTTATATTTGCAACTAAAAAACGGTAACAACGCGTAGATATATTTGTCGTACATAATATGTAACATTATAGGCTATTATGGTGATTATGATGATGTCATAATATATTTATCCATTTGAATTGAAAAAATCTTAAATCAGCTTTCGATATTTTTATCTGTGCAATTTAAATACTGAAGTATGAAAAGAAACATTAGGAAAAGTACAATAAGCTGAATTTTCATAATATTTTGTAAATAGGATTTTCATAATATTAAATATACAAAAACCTACGAATGCTACGCATTAGATTTTCAATAAAATACTAAACACTGGCAACCTTGCTTTCGTTAGATATAATTAGATTTTTTTTCACTATCTTTGAGGTAAGTAAATAGTTTACATACATAGATGCTATTAATATGCAGACAAGAACTGTAATATAGATTACCTAAATATTAAAGCTTCCAGAAAAGAGACAAGGAGATAATCGAGTTGATATTTTTAATTTAGGCGCGAAATACTTTAGGAATGTTCCCTTTTTTCTAATAAAATAAGTAATAATTTTTTTGTCAAATTAATAACAAATCACAGCACAACGCAATGCATCTTAACACAAATCTAACCAGATCAAAGAAACCGAATCAAGCACAAATCGCATGCGCAAAACCGCAATACTAAAGGCGTTATTACACTTCGCTGAATTTAGTCGTCTTAATTCAGTCGTTACTGAATTGATCAAGTATAATCGCATTTAGCAAGCTAGCATCCTAAATTCAGAAGCAGGATGGTTTCTGACTGACTAAATCATTTAGCAGCCTAATTAGGAACGCATTTAGGAAGGTGTAATCGCATTTAGTTACTGATTTCAGTCGCTCGTGGCTCTTCGTGCGTGAGGACGTATTGTTTTGTTTGAAGTGCAAGTGCAGTGCGCAGCGAAGTTACCTACAAAATGACAAAAGAAAAGAAGTAATGCTCAATATTTTAGAGCTGTATAAAGATATGCCCTATCTTTGGGACAAAATGACAAAAACTATATGAACAAAATGTACGAAATGAGGCTTTCAAGTGCTTTTGAGTTTATATAAAATATAGATGAATTCGCTACCGTAAAAACATTGAAAAAAAAAATTGACAATTTGAAAACAAATTTTAGCATAGAATTAAAAAAGGTAAGGTTAATAATTATTATTATATTATTAATTGCGTAGGTAATGCACATTGACTTTTTAGTTATTTATTAGTACATAGTCAGATAACGAGTTATTTATCCCGACAAGCGCACTATATTGCAGCTGTCATCTGTTGAATTTAAAAATTTTGAACGACATCCCCGAACAATGAGTATAAGACAATTTTTATCCCCGAACTACCTTTAATGTAACCCTAGAAAATATTGGTTACGAAAACCAACCAAGGTACCAATACTTATTTACTACCAATACATATTATATTGTACTAATTATTTGTAACCTTTTATTAAAGGTCAAGCAGTCGAAAAATACCGGTTCAGGGAATGAAGATGTGTATATACCAACGATATGGTACTATGATAGTCTCAGTTTTTGAATCTGCAACGCAATCATGCCGTTCAGTGAAGGACACAATAGAAAAAGAGGTATGATAATGGTAATTATTTATTAATAGGTACAGCATCGATCATCTTTTCTTGAAACGAAACACTACCCACTGAGTTGAAATAATTCATGAATATGTCTCGGACTCTGTTACCTTCTTCATTACGCTTACTTACTTGTGTTTTTAACGAAGTCAATCCATCAGTATGGTTCCGCCAATCCCTTTATGAATTGAGCCCTTGAAGTATTTTCATGATCTACGTATTTTCTGGTTACGTAACCTGGGACACGTTTTCTCAAATAATTGTGTAGAGCACAACATGCCATAACCACGGCATCCACGTTGGAAAGATCTAGATTGAGGTCTCCGTAGTACTCAAAGCGTGAAGCCAATATTCCAAAGGCATTTTCCACCACTCTACGGGCTCTACTTAAGCGATAGTTTAATATTCTTTTCTCACGGCTAATGTTCTTCAATGGGTATGGTTTCATGAAATGTTTGTTAATGGAAAAAGCACTATCTCCCAATAGAACATATGGGGCATCCGTTTCTGTGCCTGGCAGCGGAAAAGATGGCGGTAAATTCAAATTATCATTTACTAATTTTTGATAAAACTTTGTAGATTCTAGTACGGAGCTATCATTAACAGATCCATTGGTGCCACATTGAACGTACATAAATTCATAGTTCGCATTGACTACAGCAAACAGTATTACACTGAAAAACCTTATAGTTATAAAATAGAGAACCACTTCCAGGTGGTTTTCGATAACAACATGTTTGCCGTCGCATGCTCCAATACAGTGATTGAAGTTCCATTTTCTTCGAATTTGCTGCTACTTGTCTCCATTCCGATTCTGTATGCGGCAACTGAAATTTATATAATTTTTTATTACTTTCAGGATTCATCGTTATCTTGCTCAGAAGATACTCAGTTGACATCTTCTACAGATAGGACTTTCAAAAAAAAGAAAGAAGCCCCATTAAAACAACATGATATTCTAGAAAAGGCTACTAATTTAATGAACACGAAGGAAGAGGACTGGGAGATCCTTGAAGATCCATTGGAATGCAATTGAGATTTAAATAAACCTCAACATGCTATAGCCCGAAAGTTAATATCAGATGTGATTTTTTATGCGAGCTTAAATAAACTGTCTGAAGAATCATTTGTGGGTGTTACTTTATCACCCACAAATAACTATCAAGCTATGTCTAGGCCTTCATATCCACCATTCACACCATCTCGATCATCATCTTCCCAGAGTGAATTTCATCCTCCCATTCACACTTCATCATCCCCACAACGTATACAGTCCCCGTCCATTTACAACCCACACAGTACTCTATGCAATCGCCGGGCTCTCCCCTACATACCTTACCATTCCAGTACCAAACACAATCCTCACATCCTTCAACATCCAAACAATATCATATCCAATCTTTAAATTCTCCCATCCAATCCTTACTACCCCCGCAAAAAATACAAAACCCGGATTGTTCACCTTCCACACAGTTTAATAGCCAATCTGTAAATTCTTCTACCGTACAATATATAGTTCAAGTTCCGCATCCTTCTGTTCCTTCACCACCACCACATCTATACAATTACATATCCGATCTCCTCCTCGGTCATCAACGCCCAATCACGAAACTGATGACACTGTGTCGTTCATTGAAGGCAACGCGGATATAATGAAAAACTTTTGATATTCGATAATAAGAAAAAGTAATTTAAAAATTAAATCAAAAACAAACTAAAATACAGATCCCATTATAATATTATATATATATATATATATATATATATATATATATATATTTTTTTTTTTTAATTCGTAATTTTGGTTTTAAGTAAAACTGGAATATTTGTTTGTAATAAAAGCCATCCATATCCATATCCACGTCCAAATTTTTAAATTGATTTAAGTATTACCGTTTAATAAATGAATATTTTATATTAAAAAAGTGTTTTTATGTCACTCACCTTTATATAATGTGCCAGACTTTTATAAATAGCCCAACATGTTTCAGGGATAATTTTTGTCAGCAGGGGTTGGGAAATTAAAGAACTGAATTTTAAATCCTGATACGAATTTCCTGTTGCAAGAAATCTTAATGTTACAACCAATCTTTCTTTGCACTAATACTGTCTCGTAGTATAGTATCTTGCTTTTGAATAAACGGTGTCACAAGATTTAATAATATGTCAAACGATCTCGAATCCATTCGTAGATAATTTCTGAAGTCCGCTGGCTCTAAAACACTCATAATGTTCATGTTTGCTAACTTTCCGCGCAGTAATAAATATTCTTCACCCATGTTCTTCTTTTTCTTTTCTATTTTAATTGAGCCAACGGCCAGGCTAAGCAAAGGCCAATTTTTGGTGTCTGGACAATACTGGAGCCATCCTCGTAGACGACACGTCCAACTTTGTCGTGCTTTAACTGGTAAATGATTCAGTAACTAAAATAAGGACAGTGTGATTAGAAGCTTCTAATTGGTTTCTAAATTTGCTTCTGAATTTAGACGACTAAATTCAGCGAAGTGTAATAAGCGCTTAACAGTAACTTAACTCACCTGGATGCCGGGATTGTGCACTCGATAACAAAACACACGGGCAAGCAACAAATCAAGCACACAAACACAGTCACAGATCACAATATGATTGTGATTTCGTACGGTTTAGGTCACAGAGAGGCACTCGCGTCGTAAATACGCGGATTACACAACAGACGTGTACTCGCGCCGCTTTCCCGCTCCGTTATGTCGAATGAACGGCGCGCGCGCAGAGAGATTGGTCGGGTCAAAGAATATGGTAGTCACTAGTTAGCCTAATAAGTAATAAAAGCTAATAATGTCTTTCTTGACGGTAAATCGCTTTTCCTGTCTAGGAGTCCCTGGAACTGTACCACTGTAGAATAAGGATGACAAACGATCACACAATCCACCTGATGGTAAGTGGATGCTTTGGCTCATAAACATCTACATTTATCCTCGATTAGGAATCAAAATGCAGATGCGTGGTCACCCCTTAGGATTAAGATGATGTTATCAGCTATAATTTCACAGTACGTGAGCAATAAGGGTTCGATCCCCGCCGGCACCAATGAAATAGTGAATTGAAATTTTAAGTGCTGCTTTACCACGTGAAAGGAAAACATCGTGAGGAAACCTGCATGTCTGAGAAATAAGACAAAAATATTTCGAAGACGTGTGAAGTTCGCCAACACGCATTGGGGCAGCGCGGCGGACATTTCCTTGCCCTAAAACCCTCTCAGAAGTGAGAGGAGGTTGTGCCCAGCAGTGGGACGTTAAGCTGTTATTTTACGCTGGTATTATGTGAGAGCGTGGTCCTACCCCGGTCGAGCCGACCGATTTGTGCTATAACCATAATATAGCTGAAACGTGGCTCTACCACGTATGGCCTCCTTACCTATTTCTACTGTAAGTAGTAATATACCCACTGCTTTCGGTTTGAAGAGTAAGAGAGTCAGGAAATCAGGATTATTATAGGCTATGTTTCATCTTAGCCAGATACAAAACTGTGGAATTAAAATTTTGTGTCCATAAGCCGCAATTACCAACAAATGACCTGCTTGTTTGCTGTCTTGTCACTTTTTGCTTAAAATAAGTCAGCGCTTGACTACTATTCCACCTGACAGAAGGGTAATGCAACTAAAGATAGTAAAGCGCATCGACTTAGCTTAACAGAAGTCTATCACTCTTGCCTTTGAGACACCTTATTGTCTGTCACACACATTATCGATAAGAAAACAGAACCTAGCAAATAATTAAGTACAAATAATGCTAATATAGTCATGTGGAGGCGGCGTAAGAGGATCCATCCCCCAATTTCATCCCGAGATTATCGTAAGAGGCGACTATGGGAAATTCCAAAATAATGTATGGCATACGATAGGTGACGGAATTACCATGTCGTTCACCTCAGACTTAAAATGCCCATACCAGTGCCACATGTCTATGATCGTCGATCCACCTCCAAATGTGACGATTAAGATAAATACTGTCTACATTGGGAGAAGCTCACTTAATTAATAAGTGAACTTCTCCCAATGTAGACAAGCCTATACTTAATATAATAGTAGTGACCTGAATTTGATCTCTACTGTCGATCTCTACTACCGCTGATTCCAGTGTTATTTAAGATCTAATTTTCTAGGCACTCGATGGTTAAAAAGATTTTGGAAATCTTCAAAAAATTTATCGTTTTTGAACATTTGTATTAGCTAGTAGCAGGAATGGGTCGACACACGCTCTTGCAGAATACCAATGTAAAATACCAGCTTAATACTGCCTGTGTTTCGTGTGGTGAGTGTAGAGAACCGTAGACAGTTTTTACTGGATACGAGGCATTTCATCTTAGTCAGCATGGAGTGACAACGCATCTGCATTTAGATTCTTAGTAGGAGTTAGATAAAGGGGTCTATGGGCATCGGCCTCCACTCAGCATCAGATGGACTGTGTGTTCGTTTGTCACCTCACTCTATATTAAAGAAAACATGCGTGAGTGTCGTGGAACACTTTGGAACGAAGTTCCTTTCGTAGTATATTATTATTGATAAACGTATTATATTTTAATTAACATATACAAATAAATGAATTACTAGCGTCTATTAAAATGAAGCGTCATTTAAAATAATATTTCTTTCATGGAAAGATAAGAAAAATTGCTAGGAGATGGATATTATTCCATCTCGCTCGCACTATATAGGGGGTCGTGACGGAAAAATCTTACACTTTTTCTTGCCTAGCCCCCATCCGCCATATTCGTACCGTGCGATAAGGAACATCGTTCCCTAAATACTAGAAAATCGCGCATTCAGCCCAGAGTGCACCGGCTTAGAGAGGAAAACAAAATGGAATAGAATAAAAAACATTACCATCAAACCCAAATAACATAAAACTTAAGAAGAAGTTTCTTGCTGAAGATAGGCCTTCTCAAGAAATGCCACAAAGATTTTTCTTTAAAAAAATTTTTTTAGTTATGAAACTATTCCTACAAGTGTCCGTTTATCCATATCTGTAGGTGTGTTAAACTCCTCCACGATACTCGATGAATTCCTACTACTTCCAAATAGAAATATTATTATTTATTAAACAAGTGTAGTGCAAATCGGTACTCGTTTTATTAGGATTCCATACACATAATAGCTTAGTTTTTTTGAGATAGATCCTGTAACAAAATCTGCCTAAAGCTTACAACTCCGACGGCCCGCATTTCTTAATCCTCAAATATAAAAAAAAAAAAATATAATACTATGTACGCCTGTAGCATATCTGCATTTTAGTCTATGACCGCGCAGGTTATCAATGAAGATGGACGACGTTATCGTTGATGCTGTATCGTTGGGAGCGAAAGTGGCTGACCACGCCGTCCAATAACAAGGCACGTAGTATGCCAATTTAAGAGTATAGTATTGCATATAACGTGGTCAAGTTTGCTCGGAACTGGCGTTAACAGCATCACCGATCAATGAAAACAGATATTAAGGTAGGGGACATGTATTTTCGTAAGTACTTACGTATGGACTGAATCTCTTCTGCTATTACTGTGCATAACCGGCTGGTTTTATTAATATTAAAAAAAAAACAATTTCTCGCCTATTTTTTTTTTTGTGAAATTAATAAATATGGCGTGTAGTAGTAGCGTAACAGAAATCACCGTCAGTTTCGCGTAAGAGGCAACAGAGGGAAATGAAACAGAAGATGGGAGCAGAATTTGTCTTTTTATAGGATAAGGGTGACAACACACAGGACACAGTCCGCCTGATACTCGTAATAAGTGGTTGCTGTGGCCTACAGACATCTACATCGTCCTAATAGTTTTAAAAAAAAACTGCCAACACAGAAACGGCAATAACAACCTACTATGCGTATGCGCACGCTTGGCTGAGTTACGGCATCATTCTGTGGGGCAACAGTACGGATGCAGTCTCTCTATTCACCGTCCAAAAGAAATTAATCCGGATTATAGCACATATAGATCAGACTAATAGCTGCAGACCGTTCTTTCTTAAATATAAAATATTAACCTTACTCAGATTATATGTAATATTGGAGATGTGTACATTTGTTCGAAAAAAAAGCTATTTTATACAAAACGTGAAGGTTTACCATGTAAATACACGTTACGACATAAAAATAAATTAGTATTGCCAACTTCCCGATTAAAACTAAACACTTCTAGTACATTCAGTTCTTCCATAAAATTATATAATACCTGACATATTAAAAAATTAAAATAGTGATATCATATTTACAAAAAAATTAAAACAGTTCCTAACTAATAAATGTTTCTATAGTACTAATGAATATATTATAAATAACACATAATATATAGGTTATACAAAATGATCACTCATTTAAATTGAATTCTATTTCAATAAACCACGATGACATTCTTATAAGTAGTTAAATACGCTTCCTCTCTCCTAGCCCCTAAATTGCGTGCCCAACAGGGTTGTTAACACTGGGCTCACATTATTTTATAACATCTTGGGTACATTATGATTTAGCAATAAATGTTTGAATTTGAGTTTAATAACATCTTAACATTATAAAAAAAACTGCGGTTGCCAAAAAGCCTGCCAAGTTACAGGCTGTGAGGTTTTCATCTTAGTTTTCAGAGGTGACACTGCATCTGTAGCATTCTTTATTTAAAGTTGGCTGCAGGTGTCTTTGGGCTAAAAAGCCATTTTCGATCAGATGAAGATTAAAGACGTAGCTCGCTCTCATCACGACGTTCTGACTAAAATCAATAAATTTTTTGCACATGGTAGAGCCATGCTGCAGCTATATTACTGGTATAGTTGTAGCACGAATGGGTCGGCTCGACCGGGGCAGGGCCACGCTCTCACAGAATACCAGCGTAAAATAGCGCTCAATGCTGCTGTGTTTCGTATGGTATGTATAGTATGTAGAAAACCGGAGATCCTTTTTACTGGAAACGAAGCATCTTATTCCTCACGGGTGACAACGCATCTGCATTTTGATTCATAATCGGGGATAGATGTAGATGTTTATGGGCCACAGCAACCAATTACCATCAGGTAGACTGTGTGCTCGTTTGTTAGTTGTTACGCTTATCCTATATAAAAAAATGACAATTTAAATTAATGACAACATTGTCAAGGAACTCTACTATTTGAATACACCTACTGAAAAGAAAACCTGAATATTACATAAAGCTAAATGTTGTAAATCAGTGTGCTATACCATCTTCGGATGCATCACCACTACCTCGTTAGCCCTCGGCTTATAATCTTCCGCTCACCAGATGGCGCTAGTTGACACTGAGGTGAAGTTTTTTGTTATACGATGGAATTTAACTGAGAAGTTAGTTTTAAATAAAAGTTTATTAGTTTCTAGAGTATTATATTAATACACAAAACAAAGCCTCAGTGGTTTGCTCATTAATTTTTGCACATTTTAACTCTTTTTTTTCTTTCTTTTTCTACTTTTATGAATATCTGTTGTTTGGATTATTTATTTTTAATGTGATTAATATAAAATATGACTAATAGTACAGAAAGAAACATTAACCTTTACATTTTTCGAACAAATTAACTTGCCCGCTGTGAAATCTGTCAAAAATTACAGCTCGTTTTTAAGTGGCGCCACCCTGGTGGCAGAAAAAATCGCGGATGCCTTTATTATCATTAGATGGGATAGTAGTCACCCACTGGCTTATAATAGTAAAAAAAAACTTACAAAATTTAACCTCATAGTTCGTGTTTTGTTTTGGGGTCACTATTAAAACGTTTATATAATATATTTGCGGATCGAAATGAAAGGAAATTGAACTACTATTGAAGAAGCACTGGTGACGAAAAGTGGATCATTTATCTACGACAACAAATTGGTAAAATCGTGATTATAGCACCATGGCTTCACATATAATTTAACCCGAAACTTTCAAACGAAAAAAACTACGATACGATGCCACACACAGACACACAGATGCACACGTTAAGCATATAACACCCCTCTGTTTGCGTCGGGGGTTAAAAACTAAGTTGTTCGTTATGAACTTAAACCGCTGCGAAAAATTATCAATTCTGATCAGTGGAGTTAACCAAGTTCACTTTCTACAATCGTTCATGGCAATAGAAAACCATGAAATTGAATGGAAATACACACTCAAAGTCTATTCGCATGACTTTGAATTAACGCTGATTTCATTTATTTTGTAGTATGTGTTTGTATACGTGGTAGAGCCACGCTGTAGTTATATTATGGTCGGCTCGACCGGGTTAGGACCACGCTCTCACAGAACACCAGCGTTAAATAGCAGTTTAATGCTGCTGTGTTTCGTATCGTGAGTGTAGAGAACCGGAGACCCTTTTTACGTTAAACGAGGCATTCTAACTTTATCCTCAGGTGTGACATCACATTTGCATTTTGATTCTTAATCAAGGATCAATGTAGATGTCTATCAGCCAAGTCTATCAGCAGTGCACAGCATCTACTTACCATCAGGTGGAATGTGTGCTCGTTTGACATCCTTGTTCTATACAAAAACCTATTAGGGCTACGATTGTAGAAAGTCGACTTGGCTAACCCGGCTGTATTAATAATATGAGATGATGAGATGATTATATGAGAACTTAAATAAGCAACTGAGCCGAAAGGGCTGTGATTATAAACAGAAAAAGTGTGGTCGATCATCGGGATAATACCAGTACACACAAAATCTTCAGCCACTCAGCATCAATAGAAAAAACATGGTTAGGAAGAGTTGATGTATCACCGCATACACTCAATTTCATACAAACTAATGCAATGAGGGCTAAAAACCTTACCCTTACCAGATGTCGCTAGTTGGGACTAAGGTGAACTTATATCTTACGCAGATGGTCACAAGTGTCATCATCATTGAATAGTTATAAGTGTTTCAATGCCTAGTGTATGTAGGAGTATATACCCAAAACAAAGCCTTGGTGCTGTATACTTTAATTTTTTTTCACGTTTTTAACGTTTTTTAAATCTTTTACTTTTAGGAATATCCGTAGTAATAATAATAATAATCTGTATTAATAAACATATTACATGCACAAAAATTTACAATGGTCAACAGCCCCTAAACTAGGATAATATACCTGTATTTCAGGGGCTAGTTTCCCTCCCTATTCTTAGTTCTTATTACTATAATTAGTTTATCGATATATATATATATATATATATATATATATATATATATATATATATATATATATATATATATATATATATATCGATAAACTAATTATATATATGTTATAATATATTTACAAGTTAATGTAGTTTAGTTAATCCATTTTTTTTAAATACAACTAATATTTCAGAATGAAACATTGTATCTCTACACTTTTCCTGCAAATTAACTTCCCTTGCTATGAAATCTGTCATATATTTCACATCATACCAAAGTAGCGCCGCCGCTGGTGTCAGAAAAAGGCGTGGAATTTAATATTATATGCATAAGATATAAAAAGCGTTTTTTAGATCTTTTGTATTGAGTTCTTAATATAGTAGTGGTTTTAGGATGATTTAAAGTTTGAAAAATAATACCAAAATTTTTTATGCAACCGACCAGGGACCGGCCGTAAAATTTATAAAATTACTTTTGTTTACCGAGTTCAAAAAACTAGAAGGTTCTATCTATATTCACCGCGTATATTTTTATGTATGTGTGCCGATTTTTCGGAAACGGCAGAACCGATTTAAATAATTACTTTTTTATTAAATAGGTAATTTTTTTAATAAATAAAAACTATCCCTAAGGATGGATGTATAGAGATTGTCGGGGATAAGGATTTTAATGTACTTTTTTGAACAATATTTTAGGAGTCACCTTAAACTTGTGATATTCCTTGGATCACTCAAATGGGTAAAATAATTAAAGTATAATAGAATTCAAAAAAATAATAATTTAAGCACATAATAGTTTCTAAAGTTCAGGGCTTTACTCGTAATCTTCGATATACCATGTCTTAGCACAAAATTTAGCTATAATGTGAATTTTTTTTTAATATTTAAGTCGGTTTTATTTAATTATAAAAGTAAAAAAATTTAATGTCGGTTTTTTCTAAACCTAGATGCAAAAATCAAACTTTTTACCTAACTTGATAATCAAGAACACCATTGTAGATTAACTTGTATTCATTATCTATAGTATGTAATTAATTTCTGACAACAACTATTATTAAATTTGCGACAAAAATACACAGATACAATTATAGTTATTGACGAGACAGCCTTTCTCTTAAATTAACATACTCTAATGATTTTGCAAAAGCATGAATTCAGTCATAATTTTCTAAATAACTTTCTTAAATTTGGAAGCTTACAAGTTTAAAAACTTTTAGTTTATGCTACATTTCTATCCACAAAGAGAAGTTAGACTAAAGTCGCCCATTTCCGCTTACTTAAGTCTTCAAAGCACGTAGCTGTTGACCCTGACGTGGGAATGTTAAACAGAGATCACTAATAGGATCCTGCAGCGTACGTAAGTGCACATCAACAGGCAAGTGGGTTACTGGGACTGGAGAAACTGAATGAAGTTTTACTCATTCAGATTTTTGGGATTTTGCGTTCTCTTCACTTTCTAAACGCATAACGTGTACTTCGCAGTGCGTCTTTCTGAACACTGCCACGACTTAGCGACTACTCCACCTTATCCTCAATCCGTAACAGTCTTTGCCTGGTCTACGCCCGCTATTATTTATGGCAGAGGCAGCTTTTAATTATTAGTTTTGGTCGGATCTATCAGGAATGAACTTACTGTGTCTTAAAGCCTTGCAGTGGTATGCTTGGGTTTAGTTTTAATTTTATTAATTACAGGATCCCAAGCAGGTAGTAGTACCCAGCCTCCCTCTCTATTGAAATAAGGATGATTTTTTAATTTCAATAGTCTCACGTATCATCTTTGATAAGAATCGATGTTCTTTCGCGAAAATTTGTGGTCTATCAAATCTAATGTAAAGGCGGGGGCCGTCTAGAATAAGATCACAAACTACAGACTTCCCGGAGCGTTGGTGTTTCACGTCAGCTATATGTTCTTACACGCGGGTTTTTATAGATCTTTTATTTGTCCTATATATGAGAGGCCTCATTCACAAACAAGCTTTTACACTCCTGCATATTGTAGAGGGATATTACACTTGACGGATGGTAAGAACTGACAAATCTTCTTCGGCGGCTTGAAGAATGTTCTAATAGAAGCTCACTTCATGATGTAGCCAATCTTGTCTGTGACACCTCTGACATATGGTAGTACAGCAGGCACACGCTCGACAGCGGCCGGCTTCACTTGGTCATCGCATGATGATCGCGATTTCAGATGAGCGCCTTTGATGTTGCTTCCGTCGCTTGTCTTGGTATTCAACATGGTGACTTTGCTCATTATCTACATCATCACTATAGCCTACTAAAGTCCACAGCTGAACATAGACCTCCCCATATTTTACAGATAGCCTCAAGGATAGACAGCCCCATAGATTGCCTCACGGATTGGCAACCGCAAGTTTTTTGAGTTGTTGTCAGGAAATTTCTGCTGCCAATCTCCTGTTTCAGTTAGCTTTTATCGCCTCTTATGACTGGGTTTTTGTGCTGTCACTACAAGGTGATAGATTTAATTTAATTAATTACTAACAATCCGCCCCGGCTTCGCACGTGTGATTTCTGGATCTCGACAACAGAGCCTACGTGGTCCAATTGTGAATCTAAACCATTCTCGTTTAGATACACATTTGGACCCCATTTCATTAAAATCAGTCCAGCCATTTAGGAGGAGTTCAGTCACATACACACGGAAAGAAGAATTTTATATATAATTATACATTTAAACCTTTCTCTTAAATCATTCTGTCTATTGATGACAAAATCCGTTGCGTAGTTTAAAAGATCTAAGCGTACAGACGACGAAAAGCGACTTTGTTTAATACTATGTAGAGATGGGATTCCCAGCAGATGGTAACATCTATTGAAATTAGGATGCTTTTTAATTTTAATAGCTAATTTTTGATATATCAAAGCAGACACGGCTTAGAGACCTTCAAAAATTCCTACTCTTTTTAAAAAGGCCGGCAAACGCTTCTCCCATACCCTTGGTGTTGCAATTGTTCATGGGCGGTGGTCGACACTTGCTATCAGGTGAACCGCATACTCGTTTGCCCCATATTCTATTAAAAATAATGACAGTGACGATCCTGAACATTTTTGCAGACTTTCGGGAGCGTTGTGCGTTTACATCTAGTAAAATTACGAGATCTTTTTTTAGAAAAATTGTGAAAAACGAACACACAATCCACCGCTAGTCATTAGATTTCGTGGTCTATACACCTACATACATCTATACCCCATTAAGAATCAAAATGTAGACGCTAAATTTAGCGGTCAGCCACCGCAGAGCCTACATCACCTGAAGATGCCTCGTGTAGAGGCGAAACACGTGTCGTATTGTCGTCAGTGGTGTGTCTTTCCTAGTGTAGTGGTGTTGGGAGTAGTGGTGACGGGGATAGTGCACGCAATTGAGGGAGGGCGGGAGGTGCTCTTCAAACTAGGTAAGACACATCACTTTATTTTATCGAGCGGATGTACGCGAGGTAATTTTTACCAACTTTAACCTTCGGAAACTACAACTTCAAACCTTTGTCATCGTCCTCAAGTACCCCATTAATTCGCTCCTGAGCTGATATTGTCTGCAGTCTTCACATCCTGTAAGCCACCTAGTTTTACAAAGGTTCATCGCAGTACTGGAATAATAATGCTTCCTGTTCCTTCAAGCTACTTTCTACGCTAGTGTGTTCGGCACGGCTCTGAGCATTACTGCTCGCCTCTGCTTCACGACATTCTCGCAGATTACTTGCCTTCTTCTCGACTCACCGCAGACTACAAGGCAATTCCCTGGCACTTACACATTCGTCGACATCTAGACTGCAGCAGGGGGGTGATGTGGCGGCGTTGTTGTCGCGCCACAAGGGAAACACATCGAAGTCTAAAGCGCGCTATCAAAGTTTCGAAGTAAAAATAGTATATATATCCTTACATATGAAATTAGCGTTTTGTCGTACTGAACACTTTAATCTGAAATATCTCCTCTTTGGTTAAGAATTCCAAATTCAAATATATAAATTCATTTAGTTGGTACCTACATTTAAGTTTTAAAAACAGTCATTCATTTGTTTTTTCCTCATTATTTTTTTCTTTGGCGTCGCTTATTACCGCACAATGGAAAACATGAAATATCGGTATATTTGCGAGTACGAGTTCTACCGTGGCACCAGTGCTGCAGAAACAGCTCGAAGGATTAATGATGTGTACGGCGCTGGTGTCGCAAAAAAAAGCATGGTACGTTTTTGGTTTCAACGTTTTTGTTCTGGAAATTTCGACCTTCAGAACCAACCCCGTGGACGGCCGGAGACCAAAGTGGAAAATGAAGAATTAAAGGCTATTGTGGAAGCGGATCCATTACAAAGCACTTCAGAGATAGCTGCAGGCTTCGGGGTAAGTGATAAAACTGTATTAATCCACTTGAAGCAAATCGGGAAAGTAAAAAAACTTGAACGATGGGTACCTCATGAGTTGAGTGAATCGAACTTGCAAACACGCGTTGACTACTTTGTTCAACCGACACGATAATGAAGGGATTTTAAATCGAATCATTACTTGTGATGAAAAGTGGATACTGTACGATAATCGGAAGCGCTCGTCGCAATGGATGAACTCTGGAGACCCAGCCAAATCCTGCTCTAAACGAAAATTGACTCAGAAAAATTTACTTGTGAGTGTTTGGTAGACTAGCGCCGGTGTCGTTCACTACAGCTTTCTAAAATCTGGCCAAACGATTACGGCAGATATCTATTGTCAGCAACTGCAAAACATAAAGGAAGAACTAGCTGCTAAACAACCGAGATTGGTCAATCGCTCTAGCCCACTGCTGTTTTACGACAACGCACGACCATACACTGCACAACAAACAACCACTAAGTTAGATGAGCTACAATTGGAATGTCTGCGACATCCACCTACTCCCCGGACCTTGCTCCAACGGATTACCATTTTTTCCGGAATTTGGACAACTTCTTACAAGGAAAAAAATTCAACTCCGATGCGGCAGTCAAACCGCCTTCAAAGAGTTTATTGATTCTCGCCCCATGGTTTTTAGTAAAGAGATCAATGAACTACCTATGAGATGGCAAAGTGCATAGATAACAACGGTGCATACTTTGATTAATTAAATATATTTTACAAAAAAATTGACTTCATATTCCTCCCGTACAAAACTCCAATTTCATATGTAAGGACCTAATATAAAATAGCTCGAACTCCCACTCGGGCGTTGGCTGCTCAGGCAGAACACCTTGCCCGGTGGGAGATCTCCCATTTCCATTCACGGCCACAGTAGCGTAGAGAACCGGGACCCTTTTACTGGAAACGAGGCATGCCATCTTAGTCCTCAGGGTGACAACGCATCTGCACTTTATTCTCGGTATAGATGTAGATGTCTATGGGCCACAGTACAAACTTGCCATCTGAAGGATGTGTGCACCTAATCCTATAAAAATCAAGTTATCCATTGCAATAAGCGCATTTTAAATAAAACTAGTTTTACGGATTTTATTTTTACAAAATGTAAAGTACTCGAAACGTCGAGAATATAAAATAACTTAATATACGCGATAAAATCCGTAAAACTAGTTTTATTTAAATGTGTACGTAGGTCACTCAATAAGTTTTGAGATATACAAAAGTATTCTAGATACTATTAATATTTATTTTACGTCTTTTCAAAATATTCTCCATCATGCTCTATACAAAGTTCCATTCGCCTAAACCAACTTTGAAAACACTTTTGCCAGTCTTGATCTGACAGGTCGGAAATCGCTTCGTCGTAGGCAGCCACAGCTTCTTCGGCGCTTGAAAAAACTTGCCTTTTATTTTTCTTTGACTCTTGGGAACAAAAGAAATCACAGGAGCTATGTCAGGGCTGTAGGTGGGTGACTTAGAGTTTCAACACCAGATTCCTCAATAAATGCTTTTGTTCTAAGGAGGTATGTGAAGAGGCGTTATCGTGATGCAGCATGATTCCCCGAAGCCCGGTCTTTGGTCTTCTCCCGCACAGCTTGAAAAGCTTTGGGTAATGTAACTGTAGTATACCATTCAGAGTTGACTGACTTACAATTTTCCAGCATTGAAGTCGACAAATGTCTGCTCCGTGAAAAAACTAGCTACCATTTTTTGCCGAGGTTGCGAGTCTTTGCAGTTTTGTCGGTAACTGTCCTTCTGAGTAGACCCATACCGATGATTGCCTTTTATTTTCCGGATCATATTGATAGATTCATGTCTCGTCACCAGTAACGATTTCTGAAACACGCCTAGATGACCCGTTTTCAAAACGTAGACGCATTTCATGGGACCAATCCACACGAGTCTGTTTTTCGCTTTCGGAGAGCAAACGAGGGATCCATCGACAAAAAAGCTTCCTCACTCCAAGATGTTGATGTAGGATGGTATGAATGCTCCCCGAACTAATGCCTACAATCTTTTCGATGTCCGTATATATGATTCATGGGTCTTCTCGCACCGACATTTCAGTAGTCCATACATTTTATGCCGTTACTGCTGTTTACGGGGCCCCGGTTCTTTGGTCATCTTTAAGATTAATTTTACCGCTTTTGAATTCAGAAAACCACCTAAAAATTGTTGCGCATTGTTGTAAACTTAATTGTTCTAAACCAAATTTAAAATCATAATATATCATAGCGCGCAAATGTTCACGGTTATGATTCATCGTTTTAAATGAAAAGCGCGGGAAGCGTTGCAGGAAAATTAATAGAACTTTGCTTTTTTTAAATATTTATGGAGTTCTATTTTTAAATAAATTTGATTTTTAGAAACATATAACACGGGTGCGTTCCATTTTTAAATTTCGAGCATCTCAAAACTTATTGAGTGACCTACGTAGTGTTCGCGTAAATATAAGAAATCATTAAGCGCATTTTTGATAATAAAACTAGATAAAAAGTAAAACTAATTTCAGAAATTAACAAAAATAAAATAATTTCTACTTAAAATAGCCTCTAAAATAGACTCTTTATATGTTCGATACGTTATGTTAAGACTAAGCAGCGGTTTCAGAAGCTAAGTGGATTTTTTATTTTACCCTTTGCTGTGGACTAAAGAATAAATAGCTATAATCAAAACTACATCCCCAAATTTTCCACCCTTAAGAATCTTTTCTCAAAATTATTAAATTCAAATAGTTCCAACTCTATAAGTATAGACGATTTCATAAAATATACAAAATCCAACTTCCACCAAGTTCAAAAACTTTATTAAACAGAGATTGCATAAAAATGGTAATTATAATATTAAGTAATTTATGAATGATAATAACCCCTGAGAACGAGGTGATCGCTACCAAGCTATTTCTAATTTGTTTAGTGTTGTTAATTATTGTGTAACTTTAACGATAGTATACTGTTCTTTTTTTTTTTTAAATAAAAGTCCCGCTGGGTTTCTTGCTTTTTCTTCCCAAGACAGAGGTATTTTTCGAACCAGTGGTAAATTAAACATAAGAGTGACTTTCAATAAGTATTATATATAATCTATATCGAATACAAAAGTTTCTATTCTATTATACTCTAAAAAAGGATATTTTTAATCGGTTCAGCCGTTCCCTATACTTGTGGAATATAAAACCTCCATTTCTTATAGAATATTGGTGACAAACGAGCACACAGTTCACCTGATGGTAAGTGGATGCTGTGGCCCATAGATATCTACATTTATCCTCGATTAAGAATCAAAATGCAGATGCGTTGTCACCCCTGAGGACTAAGATGGAATGCCTCATTTCCTGTAAAAAGGGTCTCCGGTTCTCTACACTCGCCATACGTAAAACAGCAGCATTAAGCTGCTATTTTACGCTGGTAATCTGTGAGTTTTTTTATACTTTTAGGATTACTTGTTTATACCTACGTACTTTTTGAGTTCGTTGGTATACGTGAATGTAATGACGCTTTAATCTGGCAAGAATCACATAATAGTCGACTTGTACTACCTACTACTTCTTTGGCCTTATTATTGACAAAATGCCTAGTTGCTATTAATAACTTAGACCATTCAATGCTCTAAGAGCACCAAGAAAAAAACGTTATTTTCAACCGACTTCAAGAAGAGGTTCACAATTTGACTATATTTTTTCTATGTGTGTTACCTCAGAACTTCTTTCTAGGTGAAACGATTTTGATGATTTTTTTTAAAGGTTCTTATGAGGTCTCATATAAATTTAATCAAGATCTGACCAGTAGTTTTAGAGTTATTCTTAATTATGCGTATTTAATTGACTTCGACTACATTGATGATGTTGTCATTTTATTTATATTGATGTTGGTTGTACAAATTTTTAATTTTACCACTTGTTGACTATACATTAGCGTGGAAAACATCCACACATTATAAAAGACTTCTCCTTTATATTACCATACATTCTCTGACAAAACATATTTAAAATAATAAAAGCGAATCGCCCACGTAGCCGCCGCTATGCAAGAGATTTATAATACAAAGAAGTCGTAAAAGGATTGACTATACACAGTCTCCTTTTTATTATTACTTTTTAACAATCTAATCATTTTATTACGTAATCACGTTATTATCAATCTAATTGTACATGATCATAGCTATTGTAAATCTAGTTTTTTAGAATAAGGGTGCCATACAATCCAACTGTTAGTAAGAGGATGCTGTGTTTCACAGATACCTAAATATATACTTGATTAAGAATCAAAAAATTGATGCGGTGTCACCCCTGAGGACTAAGATGGAATGCCTCTTTTGCAGTAAAAAGGGTCTCCGGTTGTCTACACTCAACATACGAAACACGGCAGCATTAAGGTGATATTTTATGTTAAAATGAGAGCGTAGTCCTTCCCTAGTCAACAAGGTCCCGCTGGGCTTTTTGCTGGTTCTTCCAAGGACAGAGTTTTTTCTTCACCTCTGTCAAAGTGAAAAATTACTTTCAATACGAATTCTTTATAATTTATATTAAATAAAAAATATTCTATTCTACTCTATATATAGACACATCCTTTCATACTGAAACTCTGGACTGAAAAGGTGGAGACCAGGCACCATGCGATTTCTTGATTTTCCAAAAAATTAAAGATTTGATGAGAGGTTTGACGTTTACAAAACCAGAAGAGGCTATAATAGCTTTCAACCAGCACGTGAAAAACATTCCCCTTAAGACCAATGTTCCTTATGTTTTCAAAAATGGTTTGAATTAAAGAATACGTGTTTAAAATGTAAGAACTTTGAAAATATATAAATATATTAGTTTACATATAAATTGTTTAATTTATAATTTACACAAAACTTTTAATGAACCCCACGTATAACATACGGTCATATATAAATACATGACCGAGTAGTAGCGGTATTAGAATATTTACACCCATACATCGCCCCGTGGAATTCGTTATATTTTTTTCAAAGAAAAAGTCCCGCCGGGTTTATTGCTGGTTTTTCCCAGGAAAGTTGTATTTTCCAAACCAGTGGTAAATTAAGCATAAGAGTGACTTTCAATAAGTATTATTTATAATCTATATCGAATATAAAAGTTTCTATTCTATTCTATTCTAAAAAAGGAATCTTTTTAATCGGTTCATCCGTTTCCTATACTTGTGGAATATAAAACCTTTTTTTTATACAATATGGGTGACAAACGAACACACAGTCCACCTGATGGTAAGCGGATGCTGTGGCCCATAGACATCTACATTTATCCTTGATTAAGAATCAAAATGCAGATGCGTTGTCACCCCTGAGGAATAAGATGGAATGCCTTGTTTCCAGTAAAAAGGATCTCCGATTCTCTATACTCACCATACAAAGCACAGCAGCATTAAGCTGCTATTTTACGCTGGTATTCTGTGAGAGCATGGCTCTACCACATTGAAAAGCGTAGCAACTACGGCAAAATACTCTTTCTGTTAGGAATGGACATTATTCCTTCCTGGCTTGCCTTACAACTTCAGCTTAGCAGATAGATTGAATATCGAATTTTATGAGCGGGATATGTCGGAAGCCATAAAAATCTTTCCATCGTTATCCATCTAATGAACTCTCTCTTGTGCGGCGAGCTCACGACAAATTAGAAGAAATTCGAAAGGATTGTACATTTTATATTATTTCATCATTTAAATGCATTATTAAGCAAATAAAAAAAAAGTTCCCTTCATAACTCCCAAATACCGTCGCAATTAACTTTATGATGGAGACTACACAAAAGCCTGGTTATCTCTGCGTTATAAGGACCCGAATTAAATTGTTTAAAGGCCATAGGAATGCTTGAAGTCCCCAAGGAATGCCGGGCGCCTTATGAAACACTCGCGGTGCCCAGGATGCGTTAGATGCTTAGAACATTTTAAAATAATAAAAACGAAAAAATAAGGAACGAATTATTGTAAAATCATGAACTCAGTAAATTATCATATAGTCAGTACTCATTATAGGTTTAAATTTATTTTTAAAACAAGCCAAGTAAGAAAGTAATAATTTTATAGCTTGAAAATACTCAACACGATTTGGTCACGAACTGTGATGAAAATATTGAGAATACTAGGTTAAAGTCATCGAAATTATTGTATTGTGATCGTCTTATTTGTGTGTAATACGTCTGCATAATTTCAGATTATTTAGACTACTGGAAGTGGGTGAAAACTGAATTACAAAATTCCATTAAATTCATACATACAGGTCAAGCTAAAATATTAGGTCTTTGCCTATGAAATTGCTGTTTTTTATGAAATAAGTTAACGTATTTTTTTCTATATTTTCTATTTGTATTAATCAAACCCATGCAATCGATGCATCCTTGCCAACGCAGTGGCAGTTTCTTCTCCATTATTGTGTTCAGTTCTTCACAGTACAAACCTTCAGTAATGCTCATCCCGTTAGGTAAGAAGCTGTAATGAATCACACTGGCACTGGACCACCAAACAGTGACCATCATTTTTCTAGGGTAAGTTTTCGTTTAGGGCATTGTTTATGAGCTGAACCAGGACCCAACCAACTTGCTGAGCTTACGATTATCAAACAGAATCAATTTTTCGTCACAGGTAACAATGCGTTTCAAAATTTCTTCGTTTGTGCCTATTGAGCAGTGCAAGGCACGTCTGATGCGTACTTCGCGCTGACGATCACTTTGTCAAGCTTTTTTACCTTGCCAATTTGACGCACATGGACCAATATTATTTTGATGTTAACGTCGAAAGCTGCTGCTAATTCAGCTGTAGATTGAGTATCATCAGCTTTTTTTTTATAGGATAAGGATTGCAAACGAGCACACAGTCCACCTGGCCCATAGACATCTACATCTATCTTCGATTACGAATCAAAATGCAGATGCGTTGTCACCCGTGAGGACTATGATGGAATGCCTCGTTTCCAGTAAAAAGGGTCTCCGGTTCTCTACACTCACCATACGAAACACAGCAGCGTTAAGATGCTATTTTACGCTGGTATTCTGTGAGAGCGTGGTCCTTTCCCGGTCGTGCCAACCCATTCGTGCTACAACTATACTACTAATAGCTGCAGCATGGCTCTACCACGTTAAAAATCTTCCACAATCGTCTTTAATTCGTCATTGTCGATCAAAGTTTTCGGACGACCACGGGGTTCTTTTTCATGTCGAAATTTCTAGAACGGAAGCGGGAAAACCGACAACAGGTGGTGCCTTCGTTTGTAGTGTTCGCTCCGTAAACGTCGTTGATGCATGCCGCTTGTGCCGCGTTGCTGCCACGACGGTACTCATATTCCATAATTACTCGAATTTTTCACGTATCCATGACGATGAAAAATCTTCATTTGCGATGAAAACATAACGCTAATCAATAAACAAATGACTCATTTGGAAAAAAGAATTTCATGTTTTTAAAATAAAATTAATTTGAAATTAGAATTCTTAGCCAAACAAAAATTATTTTGATTTGAAATGGCCAGTACTGCAGAACGGGAATTTCATAGGTAAAAACCTATTATAAAGCGTGTAATAAAATTTTTTTTTTTTTTTATAGGATAGGGTGACAAACGAGCACACAGCCCACCTGATGGTAAGTGGTTGCTGTGACCCATAGACATCTACATCTATCTTCAATAAAGAATCAAAATGCAGATGCGTTGTCACCCGTGAGGACTAAGATGGAATGCCTCTTTTCCAGTAAAAGGGTCTCCGGTTCTCTACACTCACCATACGAAACACAGCAGTGTTAAGCTGCTATTTTACGCTGGTATTCTGTGAGAGCGTGGTCCTTCCCGGTCGAGCCGACCCATTCGTACTACAACTATACTACTAATATAGCTGCAGCATGGCTCTACCACGAAAAATAAAATAAAACCATTCATATGCGAGAATACAGAAGCACGCAATCCTTTTGCCCTTTATCTCTCGTTTAAAGATGTAATGACCTTCCCTGCTTACCCATCATGCTGTGTATGGACATATGTTTAAAGAAATTTATCATTTGGTGCATTCTTGGAAACACCTATTTCCGGAAGTCGATTTTAATCTAATTGACAAGAAGCAACACTTACGTGTCGGTGAAATGTTTAAATGTATTTAATACACGATTTATTAATATCATGACTGCGACGGCTTCAGTTGTCAAAGTACCTGGTTTTGGTCATGGCGATTTTTTATAGAAAAAGGTGACAAACAAGCATACAGTCCGCCTAATAATTAGTGGATGCTGTGGTCCATAGACATCTACATTTATCCTCGATCAAAATTCAACATCAGTTCTCACTCCTGAGGTATAAAATGAAATGCCGCGTTTCCAGTAAAAGGGTGTCTGATCCTCTATACACACCATACGAAACACAGCAGTATTGAGCTGCTATTTCACCCTGGTATTCGGTAAGAACGTGGTCCTTCATCAGTTGAGCCGACCTATTCGTGCTACAATCATAATATAGCTGCAGCATGGCTCAATCACGTAAAGATATCTTTCAATTAAGACCAGAAGACTTAAACTGCGTTGCTCATAGCAACAGATAGTGTATCTATATAGTGTTATAGTTATTAGCATAATTATGTTCTTATTTGAGTACAAAGAAACTCATTTGACCTTGAGCATTTTATGATCGTTTACACAAAGCTACTGACATTGAAAAATAAACCAGAGTATTAAATCTGCCTAGAAAGCTGTAAAATTTGAATACAAAATATTTTAGTCAGATATATTCTCTAATACTCATATTTAGGGATTTAGTAATTTTATAATATAGCAACAAAAATGTAGACTTCGGACACACTATATTATGTAATTCATATATAAATGATGAATCAATAATCCATATTTAGTTTAACGTTAGTCAGCTAAAACTACGCCGCATTTTAAACTTTAACTTCAGACCAGTAAAATATGACCTTACGAATTTTTGGGGGCAACTAACCCGTTGATTCAAAAGAAACGATAAAACTTCTACTACATAGGACAATTATCTTAAAGAACGAGACATACTATCGAATTTAAATATTTTGTAGATAAGTTCTTTACTGAGAAATTGTTAAGGTTTCAACAGCTTTCTCGATTTATAATATGAATTACTTTAACTCTAGAACGAATTGCGGTCACGGCAGCCATTCTCAACGGAAGCTATGCGCAGATATGCGCAGGACTGGATTATAGTGCCCGAGTGTATGCGTAAACACAGGTACACTCTGTATTCCCTCACCCCTCACTCTCATAACCCGATGGGACGGTAATCCGTCATGACCGGTGAGAGATCAGGCACGGGACCAATAGTTTTACATGTTTTACACACATGTAGTACACGAGTGTATGCGAAAGCACAGGTGCACTTTCTTTTCCCTCACTCTAATAATCCCATAGGATGGCAATCCGACATGACTGGAAGGAGATCAGGCACGGAGGTAAAACACCTTTAAATTCCTGTCTCCGGAATTCTTGAATTTCTTTCCATAACCTAATAACTGGTTTTTGGCTCCACCCGGGATTCGAACCACATGATCAGCAGTCACGCTTACGACCACTAGTCCAACGAGGCAGTCACATAATATTAACACATGTATGTATGTACTCAAGACTATATTTTCGTCAGACATTAACCTTTGTATTTCATGGACGTACAAAGTACACCAATACGCACTAAAGTAGCTTAGTCAACTCTACTCGTCCCCTTGTATAAAATGGAAGGTGGTATGTGCCAAATTTAATTTGTAATACTATTACTAACATTAGGATGATTATATATATATACTTAGATACTGTTTATAGGTCTAGGAATTAACGTTGTTTAGTTAAAAAGTCTAATTGACTTTCTTAATGGAGATAATCCATGACATAGATTTTACATATAAAAATATTTTACATAAATTTTTTTTTTATAGGATAGGGTGACAAACGAGCACACAGTCCACGTGATGGTAAGTGGTTGCTGTGACCCATAGACATCTACATCTATCCTCAATAAATAATCAAAATGCAGATGCGTTGTCACCCGTGAGGACTAAGATGGAATGCCTCTTTTCCAGTAAAAAGGGTCTCCGGTTCTCTACACTCACCATACGAAACACAGTAGCATTAAGCTGCTATTTTACGCTGGTATTCTGTGAGAGCGTGGTCCTTCCCCGGTCGAGCCGATCCATTCGTGCTACAACTATACTATTAATATAGCTGCAGCATGGCTCTACCACGTTTATCGATAATAAAGCGTAATCGATAATAAAAGTAATTTTTTACTTTAAACTCTGGTGCGGTAAAAGCTCTATTGTTTGCAAGCACTTGTATTTCATAATCTATCTCGATAACGCCACATAAGTATAGGTTTCTTTACTCATGTGATAACACTGCCCGTTAAGGAACGAATGCGCCGACGTCAACGGGAATTGAAATTCCCATCATTTCCCGGTGCTTGCGTATAAAACACGCCAAGTTATGTTGTTTTCACGGGAGCGATTATCTCCTATCTTCTGGTTGTCGCATTGTTCATCATCGCGTCACTGATAGTCCATCTTGCATGCTAATTGGGCGCGCAGCCGAGCCTCGAATTTTTTAGATAACAACAAAATGATCATTAATTTCTTTTTCTTCTTGGTGCCATGCTAACTGACCTTAAACGGTGGGTCGTTGGCTCGGGCTATTATAAAAGCCAGATTAGCGATCAAGTTGGTGTCGAGACGTGTTGAGTTACGTTCATTTCGGCCTACTAGTAACCATAAGTGTCATATTGTTTGAGTGTTTTCTTCTTCTTTTTTTTTAAGCAAATGTTGCTCCTCTTGATATTATTTTTTTTAAATAGTTTTTTTTTACATCAAACTTTTCACATTAACAATATTTTACTGAAAGTAATGGTTTTCTGTATATTAAAAGTGTTTCGCAATAATGGCTTCCAAAAATATTGTGTGATAATACTGTTGGTTTAACCGACTGCCTCAGAAGGAGGGTAATCTCTTTCGAGAGTATGTATATATTATATGTGTATAAATGTATGTCTATTTCTTTGGCACGCTCTGTAGCCTAAACGGCTTGATGGATTTTAAGCTTGTACTGTTTTTAAATAAATTACTTAGCGTACCTATCGGGTCAATCGTACCTACGATATCAGTTCTGAGACCATATTCCAGTCGAAGCTGATGATTGTGATAGTAACCACTTCTTTTTTTCATACAGCTAAAACCCACGAGCGGGCTGTGTCCGCGTACGATATTACGCAAGTATCGATACTTTTATTTGGGAGTTATATCGAAAGAATGCATCGATACATACTTGTATCTTTTTACTTTACTTATATATTTTTAATATGTTCCTTGTCCCAGTAAGCCTTTAAATTAATTCAAGAAGCTTATCCCACTACTAAATATAGGCCTTGCTTATTACTATGCATATTTTAACCGATTTCCCCAGATTACCACGTTGGGCAGGCGTTTTGGTAAATCCGGCTTTCTTATAATTTTTTTTAAGCTGAAGTAACAAACAAAAGTAAATTTCACAATACGCGAGTGATAGAATAGGTCCGTAATATCTAAAACATGTATAAATGTGCATCTTGTATTGTTAAAAGGAAACTTATTGACTTTTCAAATATTAAAATGTAACTTTTAGTTCCTGAAAGTCATTGTATTGACTACCTACCAATGTCTCTAATTAGTAATAAAACCTCTGCATTGTACACTGCAAATAGAAAACACAGAAATGGGTACAATGCTGTTGGTGGCAGAATAGTTATCAGAGGAGTCCTACCAACTTGTTCATATGCTGCACTTTACTTTTACCATAAGATTGATTCAATGTGAACTGATCCTTTGAAAACTTATGCCACTATAGTTCTCAACACTTTTACAAATATCTATTGCCCGCGCCGAAGCATCGAAATGCGCTTAAAGATTTATTAAACGCGATTTTCCATTAGCCGACGCGGCCGCGGCCAATTTAATTAGCCGATCACACGGAACGATGCAATAACAAAACGCAAACAGAACAAATAAAGGTACAGCTACACTATTCAATTTTTGCACAAAATTGGGTAATCATTTTCATTATCATCATTACAATTTACAACTACAGATCACAAGTCGATTACTGAACATAGGTTGAATAAGAAATTGGGTAAATCAATGCTTAAATTACAATTATACATTATTATAACACTGTATATTAAATGGAATTAAATTAAATTAAATTTCCGGCTAGAGGCAGTGTAAAAATATCCACTACCCCATATCGTCCTATGGGTGTCGTAAGAAGCGACAGATGTTAAACTGTAACAGGAGATGGAATGCCAACACGATTGCCGAGAGAGGCAACTATGGCAAATATTTCCCCTATGAGGCACCTATGGGCGCTCCCATAGATTGCATAGGTTCAGCAGTGGATTCTTGAGATGCTGTAACGGTAAATAGATGAAAGGTCTATTTGTTATCAGTCTTAAAATCTACTGCTGTACTTGGATGGACCGTGTATAGGCGGTGTAAGAACATCCACTACCCCATATTATCATCCCGTGGGTGTCGTAAGAGGCGACAGAGGGAAACAAATCAGTACATGTAGTATCTTCCTAATAACGACTAAAATTCAAAAATAGTGGTTGCCTACAAGCTCGCCAAGCATGGAAACTATGGCAAATATTCCCCCTAGCATTATTAGGGGGAGGGGGGGGGCTATGTTCAGCAGTGGACTTTAATAGGCTGTAACGGTAACGGCATTTCGCATCGATTAAAACCCCATAGTTCCACCTTTGCCGCATAGTGCCAGACCCTGGGCAGCAACGTTGAAGGTGGAATACGTCTCGTCAACCCGCCTGCCAAGTGTGACGGTTAAGGCAAATCCTCGCTACAACGGAAGAGGGCCATGTTCAGCGCTGGGGTTATACGAGTATGGGTACTTATAGCGCCGATAAAGAAGAAAGAACAATGCCTTAAGAAAGAAAGAAAGAAAACTTTATTTGACATCACAAAGAAAAATAAAATAACACGAGATATAAAAAAAACATAGGATTTGTGTGGATTCAAATTAGGTCCCTATTTCAACTAACAGCTGCTGTACTAAATGACAGCAGGGCTGATTTTCAAATAGAGCCTAATATTGGCTTTCAGTGCGAGGGAATCGATTCTGCGTACACTGACCGTGAACATGGTGAGTATGAGCTGATAATCTTCCACTGAAATCCATGTTACCGTTACCGTTGTAAAGTCCATTGCTGAACATAGGTCTTCCCCATAGATTGCCTCAAAGGGGGAATATTTGCCATAGTTGCCACGCTTGGCAACCGCAGTTTTTTAAGTCGTTGTTAGGAAGGTGCTGCTGGCCTGGATTTGTTTCCCTCTATTGCCTCTTACGACACCCAGGGGATGATATGGGGTAGTTGATATTCTTACATCGCCACTACACAGTAAGGGCTAAAAGATTACTAAAATATAAAAAGAACATTAATCTTCATTTTTAAGCTTAAAAAGAGAACAGTCTGAACGTAACGCGATCTTTACAAACAACATCGAACATGGTGGAGGGCTATCGCGAACAAAATGCAACGGTTTGGAATTAATTGCGCACTCGCGGGCCGTGGGCGATACCACTGGTCTATCGATCATCGGGCGTGTGCCGCAGTTTGCGCGCCTCTGCACGCCGAACTGAACAATGTCCGCATTCTTGTTATTGGTTTAATAGAAAAATTAAATCTATTGGCCTCGAACCTCGAAGCGTTGTAAGAGCTAATGCACACGGATTACAGTTTTTCAATTACGAGAATCTTGCTTCTCATGTTTATTTCAAATTACCTTTAAAAACTTTAGAACAAGGGACACGGTATTTTACTTTTTATTTTCATTAAAATAATTTACATTAGTCTATGGCTAAAGAATTTAATAAAAATTTAAACATCGCAACGCAAAAACAACGTACGCAGTTATACAGTACTAGCGATCCGCTGCTTCGCACGGTTGATTTATGGATCTCGAAAATAACGCCACCTACCGGGTCCAATTCTGGATCTAAACCATACTCTAATCAACTTAATCACACACACAAAATTTCATGAACATCGGTCCAGCCGTTTAGGAGGAACTCTGTCATATACACACGGACAGACGAATTATATAATGTATAATATGCATGTATTATGTATTATACATCATATAAACCTTCCACTTGAATCATTCTGTCTATTGATAGAAACCACACCAAAATCTGTTGCGTAGTTTACAAGATCTAATTGTACAGACGGCGGGAAGCTACTTTGTTTTATACTATACTATGTACAGATTAATACATGGCAGAGCCACACTGCAGCTATATTATGGTTTTAGATCGAATGGGTCGGCTCAACCGGGGTAAGACCATCCTATTTTTATGGCGCCCCGCGATTTTATGGTGTGGCTATCTCGTTTATACCAAAGGTAAAAGACCGAATACGGTCAGCAGCGTCAAAGGCGTTAGATGTGTGATCGCCAATCCACCTGCCTGAAAAGCGTGGCGATAAGGCAAATACAATAAACGCATCTGCAATTCTCTTGGTGTTGCAGCTTATCATGGGCGGCTGTAGACACTTACCATCAGGTGAGCCACATGCTCGTGTGCCCCCTCTTATATAAAAAATCCTTCCTACAACGAGAGAGGCATATGTTCGGCAGTGACTACTAAGTGGTAAACAGTGACATCATATTATTATGTAGCAGGTGCACTCACCGGACGTGTACAAGAACAGCTTGGAGCAGCGCCGCGGTATGGCTGGCAGCAGATGAATTCACCGGACGCTTGCAAGAACAGTACGCGTGTTTTTTTTAAATTATTTTACTGGTAACATTAATTTCATACAAAGTTAAAATAAAAATCCTAATATCATTTTTTTAACTTTAACCTTTTTTGTAGAAAAAGGTATGACAAACAGTGTAACCATATTTGTACAGTACAGGCCACCTGATGGTAAGTGTATTCTATGGTCTTTAAACATCTACATCTATTCTCGATTAAGAATCAAAATGTAGATACGTTGTCACCCCTGCTGTCTAAAATGGAATGCCTCGTTACTACTGGTAAAAGAGTAGAAAAAGGTAAAAGAGTCTCCGGTATTTTACGACGGTATTCTGTGAGAGACTACACTAAACTTTATCCTGGTTCAAATGACGACACCTTTCAAGTCAACGTCATCAACAGTCTAGGGAATTGTCAAAACAACATTCAACAGAATTTGCCTATTTCCACAGCCTATTTCCATCAACAGAAACCAATGACAATTATTAAGTTAGAAATTAAGGAACAAGCAATACAAACAATTTTTGAAACAAGTCTAGCTAGCTATCTCCCGAGTGAATGCGCAAGCACAGGTGCACTCTCTAACTCTCTATTCCCTTTCTGCCATAGTCCGATGGTATGGTAATCCGACACGACCGGAGAGAGATCAGGCGCATCACTTACAGTTTTACGTGCTTTCCGAAGCACGGGGGTGAAACAACGCCAACTTCCTAACTCTGGGCTTCTTCTGCGAATTTCTTGACAGAAAAACCCAATAATTGATTTTGGCTCGATCCGGGAATCGAACCCGGGACCTCATGATCAGGAACCGCTTTTACGACTACTAGATCAAAGAGGCAGTCAATAAATAACTAGGCATTCTGTGAAATACACTTAGTTTGAAGATTTGGGCTTTTTGGAGCTTTTGAGGCGATTTCTCTATAAATAGAAGGATAAAATCTAAGACCAAATTGCCAATTTCAATAGCAATATTGCCAGGAAGTTACATTTCTTATATTTCACGTAAATTTTCGTCAACCCGTGTAACTCGTGTAAAATATTTATTTAAAAATATATATTTATGTGTTAACAAAACTAGTTTCCTACAATTGCGGTATTCACAAATTTAAAACCAAAAACATCCGCTTCAATTCTTTTCATTTATGAAAACATTTATCAATATACGAAGATACGATATGATACGAGATTTATAGTCACGTAAAAAATATGGCGCTGACAATATGCGACGAAGATAGAACACCATAGGGTTTTATTCGGTGCGAGCCCGGCATAACCCGTCCTTGCCCCCGCGAGGCGGGTATGCGTAGGCATTTCCCTGTATGTAATGTACATGCAAACAGTAGAGAGTGCACCTGCACTCTTTATTCCCTCACTCTCATAGTCCGAAGGGACGCAATCCGACACGACCGGACAGATATCAGCGTGAAACACCGTCAACTTCTTGACTACAGAACGCTTTCGCACACATCAGTGGTCCCACCAGCGCCGGCCGCCCCATGGCAGCCCCTCCTCGGGAGAGGATTACTCCTCCCTTTTTGCTTCTCATGTAAGGCGCACCAGAAACACAAGGTGTGCCTTCCTCCGCGACCACAGCTCAACCTGCGCAACGGACCCCTCGGAGCCCAATACGCGGAGGCCTTGGGGCCAGGAAGAAATTAGCACTCAGAAGCACCCGTTTTCACGACCCCAGCGGCGGATCTAGTCGATGGCTCCACCGAAACCAAGTTTCGGCAGTGGCGGGTAGGGAGAACGGCGCCTCGCAATACCGACACTCCTCTCTCCCCGCGGCCCCACCACCACCGCATCAACGGTGCAGCCCCGCCGGAGTCGCGGAGGATAGGCTGAGTGGCGTATCGCCATACCAACACTCCTCTTCCCCCGCGACTCCACCTTGGCTCTCGTTACATCGCTACATCTGAAGTGGACTCGTCAAGCCCAATCGGAGTGGCCACCTCGGCCCGGCCCTACGCCAGCCAAGTGGGTTAGCCAGTAACGGCTACTAAGCCCCTCCCCCCGCTATGACAAGGCGGTAACACGTTTTCTGACTTAACCTAACCAAACCTAAGCTTAAATTTTATCATAAACCTAAACAAATTCAGGTTTTTGTTCAAAAAAAAAACAGGATTTTTTCAGGTTAGTGATAAGATTAAGTAATAACTTTGCCTTCTTCCGGTTCTTGATCAAAAGCTTGGGTTTTTGATCAAAAACCTGATTTTACCATAAACCTGCGACAAATATTCTTCTTGTTTTTCATCATCAGCCCGCAAAAGTCCATTGAAAATCAGTTATGCTTGATGATCACATTACAAGACGTTAGTCTTTGTCCCTTCTGCCCTTCGCCATCGTCGGTCTGTTTAGTATAAGCGAAACGGCTGTGCCACCATATTTCGAAAGCTTTTTAGGACGTTTTCCATAGTCGTCTCTTACGACACCCACGGGACGAAATTGGGTGATGAATGGATTTTACGTCGCCAGTCGCCACTACACAGCTTCTTAAATATGTTGCATTTTTTATTTATTTCAAATTATAATATTTCAAATTCTAATTGCTTATTTCGAAACAAACAAAACATCAAGTGACCGTTATTTTCAATATTATTTATTATATAACTGATTGTTATTATAGTAACTGATTGTTACTTAATAATTTATGGTAAAATAATTTTTAGTCATCTTTCGCTTAGTTAGAGTAAGTAAATATTGTTTAGTAATTTTATGCAAGAAAACTTAATTTTTAGTATATATTCTGTGTTTTAGTCCATAGACTTAGAATATACGCTAGTATATCCTAAGTCTATGGTTTTAGTCTAATCACGCTGGCTACACTGTTTAAATAAATGTCAATAATGCTAAGCTGAAGCCTGATGCCACAACCAAACCAAACGCAAACGCAAAGCGAAAAAGCGATGCTTTATTATTTATTATTATAACTTAACCAATTGTTTTATTATTTTAACCATAAGTAAAGCACGATTAGGATATTTATTGTTTAAACATTTATAACTTTTTATTCAAGAAATGGATGATTTAGAAAAATTAAGCTGTAGTGAGTACGGTGTATTTGTTGGTGCTGTTACCCGTTACTATAATAAGCATTTCATAAGTTTATTATGTTTTTAGAAGAAGAATTATTAGATATAAGTGACATGGAAAACTCGGCTAACGATGACCACAGAGAATCCGAGGGAAAAACAAAGAAAAGAAAGCGAAGACGACGAGAAATAGATATGGTATGTTGGATGTAACTTATTATTAGATGAATTAGCTATTTTACGTTTATTCAATACTGAAAAAGTAATATTTATAGACATATCAGGAGATCTTACATCCTGTCCTGTCATATGATCCCGTGAGGCATTCTATCTTAGTCCTCACAGGTGACAATCCATCTGCAGCCTATTTTGTTTGAAGTTGGCTGCAGTAGCCACTTACCACTGTACTAGTGGTGAGTGGTGAACTAGTAAGTTTGCTTGTGACAATTTTATAAAAAAAAAGAATAAATCAACCACAAAGTATGTAAATTAAAGTATTTATTAGGGAATAAAGCTGGACATTGACTATCGTCTATTCATAAGCTAAGTTCCTTATTTAAATGGAATGATGCTAGTCGTTTGCCAATTGGACAACTAAATTATTTTATTTGTCCGCTTATGGATAACATAGTAGTGTTAGTTGTAGTGTGTGTATATAGGGTATCTATATACTATATAGGGCATAGATGAGCCACTCTGACAAATTACTAGATTGGATTTATCCGATAAGTGGGCGAATAAAATATATTAGTCATCCGATTAGCAGATGACTAGACTCCAATTTAAAAGTCGCCATTTAGCGTCCAATAGAGAAAACTAAACAACAAGCGTGTTTAGAAAAAATCTAGGTTCACCCATACAAAACCTCTAACCAATTTGAAAGTTCAAATTTTTATGGAGGTAGTCTAATCCTATAATATTTTTCTGGGGTTGGATTTAGAATCATTTGGCAGGAATTTGGGGCAGTAAGGTGTTTTATTTAGTAGAGGTTTGGTCCCCGATTATAATAATACCACTCACATTAAAAGGTAATGCACCGTTATCGAAAAAATAAATAAAAACTATTATAACCTAAAATGCGTAAAACATGGAAAAACATTAGCAATATTACTGTGAAAGCTGGATAGCATACAGAATTTTGTGTAAGAGCAACGAAGACGTAAGACTAGTGTCACATTATTCTACTGTCTATACTCTCTGTCAAGTGTCAAATCGCATGACATACTAATTTCTATGCATTTTGTGTTTTATTTCTGAATTGTTTAAAACTGCCCAGAAATATTTTCAGGTTAGAAATTATATTATATATTAGAAGGTTATAGGAAATATATTATAGGTTAGAAGGTTGTGGCGGGAGCGAAGGCAACCTGACTTTATAGATAAGATATCTCATCTGATCGAATCTGTACTAAAATTGAATCAGCACACCCCGACTCCACGTAGTCTTGTCTGCCCTACTCCTAGAGTGTTTTTGTAAAACAGTAGGCGCAGAGGGGTGCAGCCCCTGCCCGCCGTAGCAAATCGCAGGCTGTGATTGTGATTCGCTACGCAAGGGCGAAGGGGCTGCACTTTCCGCATCCCTGAAGCCGTTGTAGAAGTAACTTTGGGTCAATATTCCTGTGTAAAAAAGTGAGGTTATGGTATTACAAAAAAAAAAATTACTCATAAACTATACTTTCCGCAATGGGGGAAGGATAGGGGGGGCTTCCCCTGAACCTACCCCATACCTCCACCCCCATACGCAAGTACCGGATGTCTAGAGTTGTACCTAATTATGTACTGATAATTATCAATGGTAAAAACGTATGTACACTGGCCTCCAAAAAAATCGACCCACCCGTTAATTTTGAGTAACAAAGTTGTTATCTTAGGTATGCGTTGACATATTTGTATGTTTTTGTTTATGCTTTATAAATTATCATCTGAGTACCCACTTGACATTGTTTTAGAGGAATACAAGTGCTATTGTGAGTATTTGTAACATTTTAAGCGCACTGATAAAAATTGTCGACATGTGCATAGAGTGCAAGGTTAGTTTATTTTGACGCGTAATATTCTTGGTTCTGTGCATCGTAGTGACTTAATCTTTTAATTCTTTGTTGGAGCAGACATATTGTTACTTTTAACCATAAAATATGGATACTACTGAAGCAGAAGCCGCTCAAGTGGTAGCACTCGTTCGTGAAGGGCTAAGTCAGCGAAATGTGGCAAGGAGATTAAATTTGAGTCGATCAGCAGTGCATAGAGTTTATAAACGATACTTAGAGACGGGAAAGTACCAGGGTCTGGAAGAGGACGTCTCACAAACCCGACGCATGACCGTTTTATTGCCTTGACTTCTTTGCGAAATCGGCATCTTTCTGCTGTTGATGTTTAGGGTAGGCTGAGGGAAACTCGTGGAGTGTCTGTAAGTGAGAATACGTTGAGAAGAAGACTTCGGGAGCAAAACCTAACAACACACAAACCAGCGACAAGCATCGGCAAGCAAGGTTAGAATTTGCTAGGCAACACGTGCAATGGAATCTTGATCAATGGGAGACAGTTCTCCTCAGCGATGAAAGCCGAATGACCCTTGTAGGCTCTGATGGACATCGTAACGTTATGCTAAGACCAGGAGAACATTATGCTCAGTGTTGCATAAGAGAAACATTCCGGTTTGGTGGAGGCTCTACAATGTTTTGAGGTGGCATATCTTTAACCAGATGTACTGAGTTGGTTTTCTTTCGCAATCGTGCGGTTAATGCTGAAAGTTACATTACGGACATTTTGCAACCTCATGTGATGCTTTACGCTGGGTATATTGGGAACAATTTTCAACTCATGCATGATAACGCAAGATCGCACGTTGCTAGAATTGTAACTGGATATCTTCAGGAGGTCGGAATTCCAGTTATGCAGTGGCCAGCTAATAATCCAGACTTAAATCCCATCTATCATCTCTGGGACCAGATAAAAAGAAAGGTTAGAGCCCAAAATCCAGTTCCCGAGACGTTGGATCAACTGGAAGCCGCCTTAACAGAAGAATGGGAACAGACACCCCAAGAAGACATAAAAAAGCTGATCCGTTCCCTTAATAGGCGTATGCAGGCGGTGATAAAAGCAAGAGGAGGAAACACCCCATATTAGAGTAAGGTTTACATTTTTTTTAATGTCAAAAAATGTAAATATCGATCTTCACAGTAAAATCGTAATGTCTTTTAGTTTTTACAACCCTATAATTGCATTATTACATTATCAAGATAAAAAATATCTATCGATTGTGGTAAAAACCCATAAGACACTTTTTTGCGAAAAAACGTAGGTGGGTCAATTTTTTTTGGAGGCCAGTGTATATTCATGCATGTGATATTGTGCCTCAAGTCGATAGTGTGTATCCGAACACCAGAAATGTCAATGGGTGGGAATTCCCCTTGTCCTTTTACCAAACTTATAGGTAGGGTAATAATATGACAAATAATGTTGATTTGTTTAAATTTTGTTAATGTTGATTTAATCAAACAAAGACATTCATTTTTTTTGTTTTGAAATAAAATAATTATTACTATTAAAATACTTTTATTAAACATTATTTTGCTGGATAATAACCAGATAATTATCGGATAATTATCAGATAATTATCGTATAATTATCGGTAAATTATTGTCAATGAACATTATTATCTTGATAATTTTTAAACCCTGATTTATAATAATATATAAACACAAATAAAAATTTATTCTATAATGTAGAACATACTCAAAGTTAATATTAATATTTGATGCAATAAAAATGAAATACAAAATGATCTTACCACACATTTTCATTTTGCGTTTTGTTCTCCAAAAGGTAAAAAATATGAATAACAGTAATGCACACACAAACACACACAGAATTTGTTGTACAATATTATAACAAATTACGTGTGTGGGGTCTAAAAAAATGTCCATTTGCAATTCTCACCGACATGTGATGCACATTGCCAAAACTTTACCTAAGGGGGCCCTTGTTACTAACTCTAATCCACATCATCATCTAACCCACAGACAGGTCTTGGGAAACAGTATCACCAGGGTGAGAGTTATTCACCAATCCACCTGCCTAGTGACAAATGTTTGAAACAAAGTATGCAATATTTCTCATTCTTATTTTTTAGGCCAATAAACCCTAGTTTCAAATAAGTTAAACTAAAATTTTTTCATTGGAAAAAATTAACTAAGCATCTCCGGGTAACTTTAAAAATGTTCTACCATTTTTTTTAGATAAAGCTATCTGATGATGATGAAACAGATGATGAATTGCACACAAAGAAGAATATAAGACGATTAAGCCCCATCCCCAATTCACCTGCATCACATAGAGAACCTCGGACTTGTGTGTTGAAGGTAATTTATTTTGTTTTAGTATCTGTGATAAAAGCACATAGTAGCCTCTTATTATAAGTGGTTCATATAATAGATCATAGATGAACAACCCAAATATGTGTGTGCGTGTTTTTATCCTTGAGGACTAAGATTGAATACCTTATTAGAGATTGTCTAGGTTAAATTTGTCTCTTATTACAAATTTCGGCATTGTTTTGGGAACCCAGACAAATTGTTAGGCAGAAAAAAAGCTCTCCCTTCTAACAATCAAGACCAATGCATTAACTCTCCCACCCACTACCCAGAGGGGTAAGCAGATACTTCCAATTGGCACAACACACAAAGACCCAATTCGGTTCACCGTGCTATAGCAGTGAGAGAGTGTGTTAGTGGATTTGTGGCAGTCAGAGAAGTAACATAGTAAGGATAATATTAACAAAACTTACATTTTTTGAACAAGAAAATTATAAGAGTAGATTTGTTTAAACCAGGGATTCCCAAAGTGGTCGATATCGACCGCTTGGGGTTGAAATCGACCGCTTGGGGTCGAAATCGGTTTCCCAGGGGTCAACATAAAGGAAAACTGATTTTGTCGGTCGACGAGGTCTAAAAATCGACCCCTATTAATTAACACAAGTTCTTATTTGAAACTTTCAAGATACTGTATAAGTTGTGTTACATGTACCAACTTGTTATAAGAATGACTAATATTTTAGTAGGAAGTATCATTGTTGTACTTTTAAAAAAACTCAATAAGTCGATAAGCGTGCACTAGTTCGTACAAGATGAAAAACTCGGCAAGTCAATAAGCGTGTAATAAAACTAGAGATAGGATTTTTAAAGTAATTTGGCTATGGGGGGTCTGAGGTATCAGTTCATTTTGGAAAAGGGGTCTCTTGCCCAAAATTGTTTGGGAATCCCTGGTTTAAACAATTTCTTTAAAAATAATTAAAATTATGATGTTATTTAAGTTAATATTGTTGTACATTATTGCAGGCTAGTCAGAAGCGCCGTCCCCTATCTCGTCTATTAGAGCAACTGCTAAGAAACCTGGAGAAACGTGACCCACACCAGTTCTTTGCATGGCCTGTAAACGACAACTTCGCACCAGGCTACTCCACAATCATAAAACGTCCAATGGATTTTTCCACAATTAAACAAAAGATTGATGACAATGAGTACAAGTCACTTAACTGTTTTATCGTAAGTTAATTTTTTAAATATTTAACATTTTAATTTATTTTAGCATGCATACCTTAAACTTTTTTGTAACACAATAATGACATTAATGATATGCCTGGTGACTTAACTTGTGAATGAATTACTGACTCAGTGGAGTATAGTAACTTGTATTAGTAGAAAGATCATGCATAATTTTCCCCATTTTCTTATGCCGTTATTATTGTTTAGACATGAAGATTTGATATTGCTTAGATTGTTTTTTTTTTGTACTTAAACAGCTTTATTGGTCAGTGATACATTTTAACTCTGGTGAATGCTTCTGGATGCTGATAAGTTAATAAACAAGTCCATCTATTTTTGTGTCATGAGTGATGTGAAACATAGTACCCCATAGTAGCCATGTCAAAAGTCAACTAGGGCTATTGACTACGCTCATACATACAATTTATAATCAACAACTGTTTATTTGTATATGAAAAGGAATGTGTGTAGGTCCGCGTATTAACAATTCAATTATTGCTCGATAAAAACATTAAAAAACTACATCAATTTGCTAAGACAGTACGATTTACCATCTAGGGCTTCGTCACCAGTTACCAACAGGTGGAATTTTGTCAAGCACTGGATTGTAATAAGTAACAAAAAATCAATTGCTTTTTGATTAATCAGTCACAACTATCGACAAACAGCTCAATGTTTATTAACATGTATGGGGAGATGCATGTGCCTCGAGAAAACAATTAATCCATGACTTTTTAATTTTGCGCTAGCACCATTAATACTACAAAATATCTTCGTTTCCTCATTTGCTTATTTTGCATTATAAGAAGAAAGAACAAGCAGGTACTTTCTTATTTATCATGGAAGCTGTTATTATTACGTATAATTGAGTGCTGCAAAACAACCATAGAGAAAATTTCTGAATATAAATGTAATAGATATAAGTAAATGACATAGAGTTTCTCTGCGTCATAGACTTAGAAATTAGTCTGCAGTAGACCCACAGTAACCGACATAGCCCAACGGATGAGTAAGCTGAAGTGGCAATTGGCTAGCCATAAAGCTCGACGAACCAACGCCGATGAGAAAAAAAGTTTTCGAGTGACAGGTTCGGACTGATAAGCGAAATGGAGGGTGGCCCCCCACTAGATGGAGTGACGACCTGGTAAGACATGCAGGAAGAAGATGGATGCAGGTGACTCAGGACCGTGCTTTGTGGCATTCCCTGGGGGAGGCCTATGTTCAGCAGTGGACTTATGAAAAGCTGTATAATGGTGATGATGATGATGATGATTGTATATATATTTAAAGATTGATATACATTTAAAGACATGATATATCAATCTTATGTCATATTCATTGTCTACAGAGTGACTTCAAGCTTATGTGCAACAATGCTATGAAGTACAACAAGCCAGGCACAGTATACCATAAAGCCGCGAAACGTCTCCTTCATGCGGGCCTTAAACAGCTTACGCCGCAAAACTGCGTCCACTAGGCGACATCCTCACCTATATGTATGAAATTCCTATCAGAGAGCTCGGCTTTGACATCGGCAAGATGGATGTGGTAAGAATTAATTTACTTTTATTTTCGTTAGTTTGTATAAATAGGCTTACGGTTACTTTATGAATTGAACAATATCACAAATTGTGGAACTATTTTGTGTATTTTTTCTGACTTTCATCTATACATCTATATCTATACAAATAAATAAAATTGAAGTGTCTGTTTGTAATGTCAAAATAAAAGCTTTTAACTAAATGCATATTAAAGTATATACGGTACTTATAACAAAAACACAGTTTTCTAAATTTTTGTCTGTCTGTCTGTCTGTTTGTTCCGGCTAATCTCCGAGACGGCTGGACCAATTTTGACGTGACTTTCACTGGCAGATAGCTAATGTTATAAGGAGTAACTTAGGCTACTTTTATTTTAGAAAAGGAATTAGGGTTCTGCGCAAAAAAAATTAAAACCCATAAAATCCAATCTTAATAAATTCCACGCGGGCGAAGTTGCGGGGAACAGCTAGTATACAATAAACGAACTTACAGTCCACTTTATAGTAAGACATGCGGTAGAGCAATGCTGCAGTTATATTACAGTCGCAGCAGGAATGGGTCGACTTGACTGGGGAAGGACCAAGCATTCAATAGCAGTTTAATGCTGCTATGTTTTGTATGGTAAGTGTAGAGACCCTTTTCGAACGAGGCATTCCATCTTAGTCCTCAGGGGTTATCACCCACAATGCTTTATCCCGTATTCCGCATTTTGATTCTTAATCGAGGATGGATGTCGATGTCTATGGGCCACAGCATTCACTTACCATCAGGGGGACTGTGTGCTCGTTTGTCACCCTTATTTTATGAAATTTTTTGTTAATTTCGGGGGGAAATACAAAAAGAGTGACATGAAAAATTATCACGGCTAATTAATTTGTTTGTCTTGTCTTGTAACGACCAACAAAGAAAGAAAGACTGAGCCTACATTTCAAGTGACCCAAAAACCAAACCAAAACCATGCTCAATTTACACGTACACAGGCATCTTAAATCATTTGCAACCAACAACATAGTTTTAGGTGCATGTGTGTCTCCAGCATTAGTGAATAGGCTTTTGTTAAGCTAAGTCAGTGCGCTTTACCATCTTTGGTTGCGTCACAACTTAGCATCGGTTGGGATAGTAGTCAAGCACTGGCTTACTATTGTTATAAAAGAGCATAGAAATTTATCGGGCTCTTAAAAAAAGAGAAAAGAAAGATGTATGCGTGTGAGTGCGAAGTTGAGCATAGTTTTGGCATCACTTGAAATGTACGTAGCACTCCTATTTTTTAAGTTGATACGAAAAGACATTATTTTTACTTTTATTTATTGAAATTGTTATATTCTCAGCTTCTCGCTTTCTCTTCTCCATTTTATATTTTCGTGTGTAATTTTTTACATTAAATTATTATGTCATAACATGTATATCAGGTTTCCACACATTTGTAACTCAAAATCTTTAACATATTTAAAATATATTTTTACGTCTTTTGTTTTTCAATATCTAAACTTCCTCAATCATTTTATTTTCAGTCCAACTTATCTTATTTCAATAAATCTAAATAAATATTTCGTTTATTAAAATAGTAATTTTATTACTCACAAACTCATAGAAAACTATGTATGTATATGATTCGGATGCAATATGCGTTAATTAGAAAATATTTTTCATAAATATTTCCTTACATCCTTACAATACAGAAGACTGTAATAATCTTTTTGAAGATCATTAAAATGTGCTAAACATCAAATGATAAAAATGATAAATATTCTAAAATCTAAAAATATATAATAAATGTCGCATCATTGTGTTGAACAAAATATGCTTTACTACTATCTTCACTTTCTTTTACTATATACTAGATAATTACCTTGGTTATGTAGTTAAACAAACATACACATTTTATTTATTTTACCTTTCTACAAAAAATAATAGTAAAAACACGGATTTGTAGCCGATTGTTTGGGATTTAACTAAAGAATAACTAATCATCTACCACTTAGTGTCGGTAAGATATGTCGATTGAATAAAACTAATTTTAATGATCTTATCCCGTTTGATCTTATCTTATTTTTAATTTCCGACGTTTCTGATACTCTTACAGCACTCATTGTCTCAGACCCGTGGGTAAAATTAATTTTATTCAATGTGTAGTATATAGGTGTAAATATAAGAAATCAAGATTTCATTTTTACCCTTCAAATGTTTGTCGCACAAAAACCAATTTCGTTTGAACTTATCGACACTTTGTGATACCGTACGTTTGCGATACGAATTTACGGTGCACCGGATTGTGAGACTTGTTGACGAGTTAACGTTTTTGCAATGCAGCCACTTAGGACTTACGGCCGAAAGGTTTGCAATAATGATTTATTAAGTAGTGATTTGCACCTAGCAGTTTAGCGAGTTTGGTTTGCTTCTTAAGGTGCGCGTGTTGTTGTGTTGTGGTGTCGGTCGTCTATGTGAGCCCGAAGACAATAGTTACATTTCTCACTGCTATTTTCTGCATGAGCCATAATAACTAAAACTCTTCTCTTTCTCGCTTTTGCTTTAAAGAGTAACGATAAAAATGATTTTTTAATTTAATTTTTAATACTTATTTTCAGGATAAATTTCGCGTTAAATAGACTTCGGCGCCAAATTAATATCGCATTTAAAAATATAAAAAAAATATTTCGTATCAATATTTAAAAAACATTTTGGGTGTTTATTACTGGCCAGTTTTTCGGTCTTTTCTAAAAATATTGTGACGTTGTATAATACCGCTGAGTCAAAAAAAACACTGCTCGGGCTTGCATAAAGCGTCCGTAGAAAGTCTCGCGTGTCCCGTGTTGCATACTTGCATGTAAAGAGGGTTTGTCGTACGATATCCACTGCAGTACAGCAACCACACGGTCACCTGGATCACTTAACAATACTTCAATGTTGCATGAACTTTTCGGTCGGACCTGACTGCTATCGTACCACACGCCACACGCCATGTACTAAACAGAATAGACTCTGGGCAAGCATGAATAAGGATTATTTTTGATCGACGTTTAGGTGTCACGCAATCAAGCAAGCTTGCACTCGGCTTGGTGCGAGCTTGATCGTGATTGGTGCTTCTGTGAGATTCTTGAAACAAATCGGTATCAAATTTATTGAATAGTTTATCTTACAGAAACGTTTTTACGCAATATTTTCGATATCTAAAAGTAGGTTGTCTTATGTGTAACATTATCTATATGAAATTTCACAATCTATGAACTTATAATTGTTTATGAATGAACTTTAAAAGCTTAATTAAAAAGTAAATGACGTTAGTGATACCATTTGTCGCTCGAATGTCCCAGTAGACCCTTCTAATGTTTCAAGTCAGAATAAGATTTTAATTTGTCACATATGTCAATAGCATAAGGTGCTGAAGCGAAGCAGCCCAATCAAAAGCGGTGGGTCGGAAGCGGAAGTGGTGTCGGACGGCGGCAACGAGAGGCAGGACTCGGGCGACAGCGTCAAGATACAAATGGAGGCTGCGCGGGAACAACATCGACGTAGACTCGCTAAGAAAGGTAAGAAAATATAGAAAACACATACACACACACGCGCGAACACAGACACAAACACGCGCGAACACACACACACACACACACACACACACACACACACACACACACACGCGCGCGCGCGCACGTCTTTTACTTGGTGCTAGGACTCCTTTTCCGATTAGGAGTCCGTCTGGGTAAAACTGGGTAAAACTTAAGCAGCACTGCGAGCACTGTTGTTCTGTTTGAATGATATAAAGAATCGGTATCGTATAATTACAGACTGTGAAGCATTCCATCTTAGTCCTCCGAGGTGTCAACGCATCTGTAGCTTTATTTATTTAAAGTTAGCTGCAGATGTCCATGGAATGCAGTAGCCAGTAATCATAATAATTGATGGATGGATGGATGAATGACTAATACATTAAACATTTTCGATGTTTTCCAGCTTTTCCTCGTATGGACGCTGAGGGAAAAACGACTCTATGCCTGGTCACTAACACAGTGGACGGCAACGGTGAGGACAAACCACTGACTCTGGGCAGGTACATTGGGAAACTCACCCAAGGCACGGGAACATTGCACAGTAAGTCTGAGTTTTCTTTTTAGATGTTAAGTCTATTCGTTCTACTGATGTCATCCTCATTACTACTGGTCGCTTAGTGGTCCGTAATTCTTTAAATTTTTAGGTTTGTATATTAATCAAGCTGTATTTCACTTTCAACTGCACATTAATATATACAACAGATATCTAATGTTTTATACGCTTATATAATAAACGTTTTTTTGCATTGACATATACTCCACACAACACATTTGAAGTCTGGCAGTAATTATTTGTTGGAAAAATTTTACAATTCTTTGGCGACAATCTCTACTCTGTGCAAACAATCGCACAGACTATTAAGAGTTTTGACATTGGCCCTAAAGCAAGAGTAATTGTGTTCTGTGCCCTAAAGTAATAACATATAATATAAGCTTGTACTTACTTCATAATTAGTCCAAGTGACAATTATTTGTTTGACATTGGCAGTTTGATCATAAACAATGTATGTTTTATTTTCATAATTCATTTATTGCATGTCACAAAGTATAAAGTTGTTACAATATATTTACAGAGCATGTGACACCCTGTACGGGCGTAGCATATTAAGACGGAGTTTAAATGTTAATTAATATAGAATTAAATTAAATTACAATATTTACAGTACATAATCTATACATTATTATTAATTAATTTATTAAATATGAAACTAAATAATACATTATTTTATAATTAAATGTCAATAAATATTTAATCTCGACTATTGGTCATTTTTCATTCATGTAAATAAGATTTAAAATTTTTGTGAAAATATTAACAATGTCAAATAAGTAAATAGAAATAATAAATTTTGTCAAAATAATTAAAATGTATATTTATCATTAAAATGTCAATTTAAATTATAATAGCTTTTTACAATAAGCATTTTATTAAGTACTATTTCAAATTTAAGACACTGGAGGGCTTTTATAGTATTAGGTAAATGGTTGTAAACCCTTATAGCCATGTAGTAGGGACCATTTTTAAATATTGTGAGATGTGCGGTAGGAGCTACCAGGTTATAACCACGGTGACGTGCGCCGTATCGATTGGGTCTATCTCCAATTCGTTGAAAATGATAAGGATTTTTCCTAACAAAGCGGCATAATTCAAAAATGTATATGCATGTTATAGTTCATAAGTTGTATCTAGGGAACAACCTTTGACATGAACCTCTTGGAGCTGCGAATGTGATGATTCTAAGGCAACGTTTTTGGAGCACTGATACCGCGTGCACCTCGGTAGAATTGCCCCAGAATATGATGCCGTATCTTATTCATGCAGCGGCGTGGCTGTGGTACGCAGTAAGCGCACACTGCTCGTTTGTATCCTTACGTAGGTCTCGCAGGGCATAGCAAAAGCTGCTCAACTTACTTAATACGCTCTCTATATGATTTTTCCATGAAAAAGTTGAGTCTATTGTTATCCCGAGGAGCGAAAATGTGCGAACTTCCTCAATATTTATACCTTGGTAAGATATAGCGAGTTTTGTTTAATGTATGTATGTTTAACACATAATATATATATAAATTTTTGCTTTCCGTACTCCTTTTCCATGTAAACTTTAACTATGTCAAATCTCACTCTCCTCCGTGCGCGCAATATGCTTAAAAATGGGTACAAAGTTTTCCCTTCACATATTAATATATAGATCCCTTCACATGTCCACTGTTGAACATAAGCCTCCCCTTAGGAATGCCACAAAACATGGCCCTGAGCCTTCTCCCCCGGTCGGGCTGACCCATTTATACTACACCATAATATAGCTTCAGCGTGGCTTTACCACATAGTCACAGCATTTAATCAAATTGGTCTGAAATTTCATGTATGCAAAACAAAAGAAGTTATACGTGGTAGAGCCATGCAGCTATATTAGTAGTATAGTTGTAGCACGCTGGGGAAGGACCACGCTTTCACAGAATACCAGCGTAAAATAGCAGCTTAACACTGCTGTGTTTCGTATGGTGAATGCAGAGAACCGGAGACCCTTTTTACTGGAAAAGAGGCATTCCATCTTAGTCCTTACGGCTGAAAACGCATCTGCATTTTGATTCTTTATTGAGCATAGATGTAGATGTCTATGGGTCACAGCAACCACTTACCATCAGGTGGATTGTGTCACCCTATTCTATAAAAAAAATCTCAGTTTCCTTCATGCCTTTCTAAGTAGTTACTCCTTCTACTACACAATAACAAAATTAGATTTGTTAAAAAATTAGATGTACATTTGGTAAACACTAGTAATAGACCACTGGCTCGGTGGTGAAGGAAAACATCGTGAGGAAACGTGCATGTCTGAGGAAAAAAAACATGCGTGAGTGTCGTGGAACACTCGGTTGGAACGAAGTTCCGTTCGTAGTATATTATTATTGATAGACGTATCATATTATTGATTAACAAATACAATTACTAGCGTATAACGTCTATTAAAATGAAGCGTCATTTAAAATAATATTTCTTTCAAGGCAAGATAAGAAAAAGTGCGAGGGAGATGGATATTAATCCGCTCGCATTATAGAAAGGGGGTCGTGACGGAAAAGTCTTACACTTTCTCTCGCCTAGCCCCCATCCGTGAATTTCGTACCGTGCGATAAGGAACTTGGTTCCAAAAATACTTCGAAGATATGTGAAGTCCGCCAACACGCATTGGGGCAGCGCGGCGGACACTTTCTTGCCGTAGAAGCCTCTCAGAATTGAGAGGAGGCCTGTGCCCAGCAGTGGGACGTATATAACCCATAACTTTACTTTTTTACTTTTAGTAACAGACACAAGCTATTAATACCAGATGCTCAAATCCACAGAGTCAGTAATTTGGCATTCATGGGGCAATGGGCCTTGTTACCAGTTAAAAGGGTCTCCGGTTTTTACAGTCACCGTATGTAACTCAATATTGTCATGCGGCTATTTTACGCTGATATTCAGTGAGACAGTGATTGTTCCCTGGTCAATCCGATCCATTTGTGCTGCAACCATAATATAGCTGCAGCGTGACTCTACCTCGTAAAATATATTAATGGTTAATTTGCAGCGCCTCGAGAAGACCGTCGCAATCTTGCGAAGTGTGTGAAACCGTTAAACTACGGGCCGTTCAGTTCATACGCACCTTCCTATGACGGTACCTTCGCTACTCTGACAAAAGAGGAATCACATCTTATATACCATACTCTACGTAAGTTTTCTTTGATTTTTAAAATAACTTATTGATATCTTGACTATTGCCGTTTAATGGCGGCATAAGTGAATTCACCACCCCATATCATCCCATAGGAGTCGCAAGAGGCGACAGAGGGAGATAAAACATTAGATTAAGCATTATATAGCAACATAAAAATTGCGCTTGCCAAACAACACGCCAAGCGTGGCAAGTATGGCAAACCTTATGAGGCAATCTTTGTGGGAGGCCTATGTTCAGCTGTGGACTTTTGATAGGCTGTAATTAATGAATGTATGAGTATTTAACATAAAAGTGTGTGTGTTTTTATCCAGCATACGAAATGGGCCAAGGTAACGAAGAGATATTACGTTTTGCGCCGGATTCGCCATGGGCGTTGATTTATGACATGGAAGCTATGTTTCCGGACCGCAAGAACCAGCCCGAGCCGAGTCCACCTCCGGAGGAAAACGTATGTATAATTAAAGTTGTTGGTCCTTCGAGCCAGATAATGATTTAACTTAAATAACCATTCACATTATTCAGTATTTACTCGGCAGAAGGCCGCTTTTTCTTTCCTTTTCTACCGACTTCAAAAAGGAGGAGGTACTCAATTCGACTGTATATTCCTTTTTTATGTGTTACCTCATACCTTTTTTCTCGGGGAACCGATTTCGATGATTCTTTTTTTATTTGAAAGCTGGTGCTTTTCATGTGGTCCCATATAAATTTGATAATGGTCTGACCAATAGTTTTTGAGTTATCCTTAATAATTTATATTGAAGTAGGTTGTACAAAATTTTTAATTTTTAATTATTCTATAGCAAAGTATCAGTACGCTTACGAGAGTGTTCCTCCTTTGTGAGGTAAGAGAGCTAGTAAGTATAATTACATCGATTATTCTGTGATTCATTATCGACAGTAAATTGGTGTGACCTTCAGCTCACTTGGTGAAGTTCGATTTTGCTTTGAATTGAACTCAATACAATTTCGCATATTTTTAATAATATTTCGAAAAATAATTCAACATAAAAATCACTATAGTCTTTGCGTTATAGCATGGTGCGGGTAAGCGCTTACAGTTTGGCGTGTCTAGAGATGGAACAATGTTAAATCGATTTAAAAAAGGTGATTAGCGATACACAAAGCAAAGTAAAAATTATCGATTAGCTATCGATATAAAAGTTAAAACCGAAACATATATTTCTTTATATGTTTTATTTTGCATGTAAAATTAAGTTAAAGTTTAATACAAATTATGACATAATAGTTACATAATAGCTGTTCCCGGACCTCGCTCGCTTGGTATTTATTACGATTGGATTTCATGGTTTTTAATTTTTTTGCGCGGAATCCTAATTCTTTTTCTAAAATAAAAGTAGCCTGTGTTACTCCTTATAACATCAGCTATGTGCCAGTGCCAGCTATAAGCCGGAACAAACAGACAGACAGACAAACATTTAAAAAAATTGTTTTTGTTTTTTTTTGTTATAAATACCGTATATACTTTCATATGTATTTGGTAAAAGGCTGTTATTTTGATATTACAAACATACACTTCAATGTATAGATACTATGTATTAATTTGAAAATAAAAATCATCTTCTATTTTATGTTGGTTGCAACATTCATATTGACATTTAAACAAATAAAATGGCTGCCAGCATCTGTAATTTTCAGTACGGCGTTGACTGCACCGGCAGCTTTTCAAGGTACGAGTGCTAGCGTCTTTCGCTATATGTGTATTAGTGTTGCCAAGTCCAATGACCCAAATATCGGCACGGAAGGTAAAAATAATCGAGAATTTGGTTTACAAATCTAATGAAATAAAAATAAAAAATTGGTTTTTTTGTAGCCATTTTGGCCGCATGCATCGGAAACACTGCATATTCGTCTATGGGCGTTTTTTCCCGTAAATCAGAATTTGTTGAACGATTAGTTCCAATTACAATACATATTTACGTGATTTTTATATATTCGATTTATTTGAAAACTGATTTTTGATAGTCTGTGGTTGTTCGTTATGGCATGGCATAGTTTAGTGTGGCACATCACTATCGTAAGTGAGCGGTACCCATCCATGAAGTACAACAATATCTGTATGACAGTTTATCTAAAAAAAACGAAACTTCATAGGCGTGAGCTGTCATTCGCACCATGCTACAACTAAAAAACTATAGCTAGGAATCTTCTATAACAACATCCTTTATTTCAATTCTGTAGCAACATTTTGACAATACGAAAATTTGATTTCTAGGACCTGTCAAAGGTAAAGGTGGACATTGATCAACTCCGCACGCTCTCAGAGCTGGGAATCGATATGGACTTTCTCAACGACATCGAGGACGAAATCGTGGCTTCGCAACACGATTACGGCATCAGCGTACCTCTCAAGCACACATACGATCTCATCGTTAAGTTGGAGAAGGAGCAACGGGAAAGGTAATACAGGATAACATTCTTAAAATTTGGATCAGCTATATTCTTTGTTCCTTGAGCCTCTATATTTATTATTGTCTCTATAATAAGATTTAAAAGTTAAAGTGACAGTCTATATACGTCTCACTAGGCACATGCTTCCTTTCATTTCTGAGAGGGTTTTAGGGCAAGGAAATGTCCACCGCGCTGCCCCAATGCGCGTTGGCGAACTTCACGTGTCTTCGATATATTTTTTTTTCTTATTTCTCGGACATGCAGGTTTCCTCACGATGTTTTCTTCACCGCTGAGCACGTGGTAAATCAGCACTTAAAATTGCAATTAACAATTTAATTGGTGCCGGCGAGGATCGAACCGGGGTTGCTCGCGTACTGTGATATTTACAGCGAGCGCTAACCGTCTGAGCTACCACGGCTCAGTATTAAGTTTTATTTCAATAGTCGATTTTTTACCACGGCTCAGTATTAAGTTTTATTTCAATAGTCGATTTTTTACCACGGCTCAGTATTAAGTTTTATTTCAATAGTCGATTTTTTATTTCCTTCCTTACTATTATTTTTGAAATATACGAATTTCCCCTAACCTAGCCGATTAGTCGGTCGGGATGGCGGTTTTTCTAAAAAAGATCGATTAAAATTGATCTTCTTTGATTTACTTTTTGAGTTTGTATTTACACTACCAACATAATACAACAAAGCGATAGCAAACGTAACTTTTTTTATTCATTAATCCATTAAGAAGAGGCGAAAGAAACTGAGCACACAGTCATTTCGTGAGTTTTCATAAAATTAAGTGAAAAACTGTATTTTTTTTACGTGTTTGGGTACACTAATTGTAAATAATTTTGTGGTTCTTATCAAAAGAAAAAAATCGAATCTCGATTTCTAGGGTGAAATATCGATTCACTGCTAAATATCGATTTAAAAATCGATCTTTTTGAGAACAAGAAATCGATTAATCGATTTCAGATCGTCATGCCTAATCGGTGTACCGTTCTAGAACACGGTACACGTACCTTGTTACATAGTGGCAGTTATGGCAAATATACCCCCTATGAGGCAATATATGTGGAAGGCCTATGATTAGCAGTGGACTTAAAATAGGCTGTAACGATAAGTGTTTTGTTGTAATAGTAATAAGATAAATGTAATAGTAGGAGAAAAAAAAGACGGATTTTTTTTTATTTTATCTCGGCGGAACGCGGGTGCTCCGTGCGATGTTTAGGGCAGCGTTGCTGAGGTGAGCGATATTTGCGTAAATAAATAAAAATTCAATCATAGGTATATACTTTATTACGCTATCTTTGACCAACGTCATTTGACCATTTTAATTGAAAACAACTTCGCCATAATATTAATGGTATATAGAAATTATAACATAAAACGTAATTTTCGGACATTGGACCTTGTGGAATATGCAAATTTGTTTTTTTTACATGATTTATAGTGATAACTTACATTTTATATTTCATTTACAGTTCATTCTGACTACATTATTTTAATATGTGAACGAAATGTATAAAATTGTTACGAGACAAAATATAAGCAAATAACCTTTCTAGTAACGAATCTAATACAATACAATAACTTTTTTTTAACGAAACTAATTCTAATAAAATTTTTAGAATTTTAGTTGTATAATTCTTATAAATAACACGTAAAAAAGAATTGTTCTGAGCACTCTTATCTATTGTTCTGAGTAAACGTAGTGATTATATACTCTTTGGTTCTGAGGGGTCCCTTCGAAATATTAGGTACTATACTCTTTGGCGGGGACTACAAAATTATCACGAGGGAGACTGATGTGGACCGGCGGGACTTGACAGATTAATGTAGGTCGAACATGAGCCTCGTTAATACTGGATAAACTAAATTTGACTAAGAATAAAGTAAGTAATATGCATAAAAATAGTAAAATTACAAGTAAGTCATTCATATTAACACTAACCAATGAAAAAGAGAGTAAAATATTATCCTCTCTCTAAAAATAGCTCTTCAAGTGGCTGGGATGATATAACAGCAATATTCTTAAATAAATCTGTTAACATTTTATCTTCTCAAGTAGTTCACAGTCTCAAATAGAGACAGTAACGTCAACAATCATAGACCTATTTCGTTATTGCCCACGCTAGCCAAAATTTTGAAAAAGGTAATATGTAAATATCCGACTTTTAAACTTTCTGGACAAATACTATCTGTTGTCAACAATCTATAATCAATATGAATTTAGAAGAAACAGATTTACTTCAGACGCTATAGATCATTTAATCCAGCATATTGTTGCTTCTTGTGTTTCATCACAAAATTTTGTGGGAATACTTTAGACCTTACGAAAGCATTCGATACTGTCTTTACATTGCTTCTAAAAAAGATATAGGATATTGGTATCAGAGGGATTTCATAAAAATTACTTACTATCTACCTAGAAAATAGATCTAAATCAGTGAATTTTCCCTAAAATTGCCCTATGCTATTCGAGCCGGAACCACTGAGAAAAGCACTTTCCCACTCGTCCTTAGGGGTCTCTTCGACGGCATTTTGAAACGCAGCCACTGCTTCCTCGTCGTCCATAAAAAGTTTTCCTCGAAGTTTTTCTTTTATTTTCGGAAATAAATAAAAATCGCATGGTGCGAGGTCGGGGCTATAGGGCGGGTGACCCAGTAATTCCACGTCTGACGTCGCCAAGTAGTCGATTGTTTGCTTGGCGGTGTGCGACGAGGCGTTGTCGTGGTGAAGGAGGATCCTATTGCGAGGTCGTTTCTCTCGAACTTTTTCCAAGACAAGTGTTCATCGATATTTTTAAATAACCTTTTCCCCAAGTCTCTTACGGCATCCACGACCTGATATGGATATTCATGCACCGCCACTACAAGGTAATTGATAATTTCTGAAAACATTTTATTTATCGACAACGTCTTGCAATCGACCTTATGTACAAATAATTCAATATTTTAAGTGTTGACATTTTTTTATTTGAAGATAAAACATAGTAAAATTAATTGGCAAAATGACTCTACGTTATTTTTACATTTATCTAAAAAAAAAATTGTCCTTGTCTGACCATAGCTCTGACTAAGTTGGTCCAATAAAATGTCACGTTTAAAATTTAATATTTCACACGTTTTAAAGTGTGAAACATTTTTTACGTAATTGCGATTGAAATAGTATTATTTTCTGCCTGAAGCATTTTATATTGGTGTATAAATCAGGGAGAAGCTGATTTTCTCCTTGCAATCTCAAATTCAGTTCCTTCATATGATTTGTCAAATCGACATAGAATGCTAACTTCCACAGCCATTCACTACTTTCTACATCGGCAAAAGGGCGATGCTACTCATTTAAAAAAATCGATCTCTGCTCGAAGTTCAAAAAAGCGCTTAAGGACTTTTCCGCAACTAAGCCAGCGTACGTACATTTTCTCCAATCTCTTCAATAAACTCTCGGAATTGTCGGTGGTTCAGCCCAGTGGATCTGATGAAGTTAACAACCGATATGACCGGTTTTAGAACTTCAGACATGTCCAAACATTTTCCGCACAAGGACTGTTGATGAATGATACAATGTAAGACTAATGGTTTTGAACCGCTATCATTTTCTACAGCCTTTGACACAAGTGCAACTACTCCTTTATTTTTACCACACATATTTTTGTCTCCATCAGTTATGATAGATTTCAAGTTTTTCCATCGAAGGTTCTTTTTATTGATGGCATTTTCAACTCCCTTAAAAATATCTGTCTCAGTTGTCGTGCCGTGAATACTATCAATATCAAGAAGTTCTTCATACACTTCATAACTTTTATCTACTCCGCGAATAAAAATCAACACCTGAGCAGTATCTGACACATCCGTCGACTCATCCAAGGCTAGAGAAAACCATTCATTTTTTTGTCAGACAGTTGAGATGATATATTTTCTGCGATGTCTTGCACCCTCCGAGCCACCGTGTTTGCTGATTAACTGACACTTTTAAATAAATTTACCTTTTCGGGGCATATTTCTTCGGCTACTGCAATCAAGCATTCTTTTATCATTTCTCCATCGGTGAATGTGGAACTATTCATTCGTTTTTCGCTTTCAAGAGCCGCTTTCGTGTGGCTCTTGAAATTGAATGGCGCGAGTTGGAGACTCTTGTTCAGTATTCGCTTTGGTAAACAAAGATTACTGCGATTTCAGTCCGCGCTTCAAAGCTTCAAATTTTTCCGTCCGCAAATTTCCTGTATATTTGAAGTAATTTTGAATTGTCGTTTAATGTTATATTCTTTGAGAACAGCTATGGTTTCATTACAAATTAAACATAGCGCCTTATTACTGGACTCGGTCACAAAATACTGAAAGTTCCATTTATCTTTGAACGTTCTGCATTCACTGTTATTTTTCGCTTCTTTTTCATACTAATAAATCACATATAAAACAATAAGTCAAATCAAAATACTGTTATGCGTGGGTGTTACTTTATTTCATAATAGACAGTTTAGCTTCCTTCGCCTATCCTACGCAAACTGACTCGCGGTTGCGCCGCTAGCTTTTTTATATGCCATTACTGCCATCTCGAAGTGATCGGAATACACTAGCCAGAGCCAGAACTTTCTCGAACCAACGAGGAAATTCCGAAATATTTAATTACAACTAATGCCACCTGTTAGTGGGTAGAAATAGATAGTACATAGTACAATACATAGTATCACTACTCGCCACTATATGTCGTTAAGTGTCACAATACACAATAGTAATTGAAATGCAAAAAAGCGTATGTTTGTTTAGGTCGCGCACATTGCGACTAGTCTAGAAATATAGTTAAGAGTAGAAAAATTAAAACTGTTTTGGTCCTTGGAACTTACTGAAAAAATCATTATGACCCTAAGGCTTTAAAGTTTGGAAACCCCTGGCTTAATGTATTAACACGTTTTGTTAAAGTGTATGGAAATATAATGTGTAAAATAAAATATAAACTAAAACGTATCATTCAAAATTAAATAATGTGATTTTGTTAAACTTACAGAATTTATCAAATTTTTGCAGCTATGGAATAGGCAGTCTTTTTGAATGGTATTCTTTTAACTTATTAAGTTTATTTGATCAACTGTTTTCATTGTTAGCTATTACCATTTCCTTTTTACGCATCATAATTCTGCCTTGAGAAATCCAACAATACTTTAAGTCGCCTCGGTTCTTTAGGCTAGAAAAAATATATTTTTTTGCCTTTAAGAGGTTTTAAAGTGGGAGTAAAATGATATTACCTAGTACAGGTCTATATCTAAGTTTTGTGTTCTTGAAAATCTTTAGGAAAAAATCGTTTCATGTGTTTTAAATGAAACAATTTGTTGATGTTCTGACATGTTTACCATGTCATGTTGACAAAATTAACCAAATATCCTTATATCAAAGCTGAGAAAGTTTAATATACACGGTAATCGTCTTAGGTGGATTAAATCATTCAATAGTAACACAAGTCAACCAGTGTCTCTGAAACTTTTGTTTCTAAAGACGATTTCTAGGGGCATACCCCAGGGCTCGCACCTGGGTCCGTTTCTTTTTACATTATATGTTAACGACATTAGAATTGTTTCAACAATTATCGTCACCTATTATACGCTAATGACACTAAAATATTCAAAGTTATTGTCTCTGGTGAAAATTACAGTCGGATTAAGATAATTTTGCAGATTACTACAACTCAAATAAACTTTTAAATTAAATGCAGACAAGTGTAATGTTATCAGTTTTACCCTAAAACGTGCTAAAACTGAATACGATTATAAATTTTATCTTTCCGGAGACCGCAACATCTGATATTTTTGAAATAAATGTAACTACAATATAATTTTTTCTTAGATTACGAACGACAGCATATTTCATGCCGGCACATCGCTTGCGACTTTTTGTAAATTTGACGTAGCAGATCTTTTTTTGCAACAGAAAAACTGTACAATTCGGTATTTTTGTAGGACGTCGATTCAGCTGCGCAACTAGATTCAGTCTAGTGGTCAGTGCGGCTGTAATTAGTTTTATTCTACGCGTTTTATTGGACCGCGTGGACTTGTACTTTGCCAGAGCTTTGCTATTTTTCTCCGGTCTGCCGGTGGCCCGTGTTGCTCTATAGCCCAAAGGAGTCACAATGGATCATTATTCTTTCATGGTGATATTTGAATCTCTGTTAAACTTCACACGACCGCTCACTGATACCGATCGGACGTAAGATGACTCTGCTTATTCCCTCTGGGATTACAGGCGTAACGATATGTTTGTACGTGTGTGTGTATATTCATGTGGTCGGTGCGCGTTGCAGACTGTCGGCGCCGCCGCCGTGGCATCTGTCGCTGTGCGCACGCGCGAGCGGCTCGGAGCGCGAGACGGCGCGCGCGCTCGCCGCCTGGCTGCGCGGCATGCTGGCGCGCGTGCCGCCGCGACACGTGGCGCCGCTGCCCGCGCTGCGCGCCGCGCTCGGCGTCACGCTGGACCACCTCGGTACGTGCGCACTGCGCGAGCCACGTGAGCCACGTGAGCCACGCTCGCCGCCTGGCTGCGCGGCATGCTGGCGCGCGCCGCCGCGACACGTGGCGCCGCTGCCCGCGCTGCGCGCGCCGCGCTCGGCGTCACGCTGGACCACCTCGGTACGTGCGCACTGCGCGAGCCACGTGAGCCACGTGAGCCACGCTCGCCGCCTGGCTGCGCGGCATGCTGGCGCGCGTGCCGCCGCGACACGGCGCCGCTGCCCGCGCTGCGCGCCGCGCTCGGCGTCACGCTGGACCACCTCGGTACGTGCGCACTGCGCGAGCCACGTGAGCCACGTGAGCCACGCTCGCCGCCTGGCTGCGCGGCATGCTGGCGCGCGTGCCGCCGCGACACGTGGCGCCGCTGCCGCGCTGCGCGCCGCGCTCGGCGTCACGCTGGACCACCTCGGTACGTGCGCACTGCGCGAGCCACGTGAGCCACGTGAGCCACGCTCGCCGCCTGGCTGCGCGGCATGCTGGCGCGCGTGCCGCCGCGACACGTGGCGCCGCTGCCCGCGCTGCGCGCCGCGCTCGGCGTCACGCTGGACCACCTCGGTACGTGCACTGCGCGAGCCACGTGAGCCACGTGAGCCACGCCGCCGCCTGGCTGCGCGGCATGCTGGCGCGCGTGCCGCCGCGACACGTGGTTGCTGCCCGCGCGCGCGCCGCGCTCGGCGTCACGCTGGACCACCTCGGTACGTGCGCACTGCGCGAGCCACGTGAGCCACGTGAGCCACGCTCGCCGCCTGGCTGCGCGGCATGCTGGCGCGCGTGCCGCCGCGACACGTGGCGCCGCTGCCCGCGCTGCGCGCCGCGCTCGGCGTCACGCTGGACCACCTCGGTACGTGCGCACTGCGCGAGCCACGTGAGCCACGCTCGCCACGCTCGCCGCCTGGCTGCGCGGCATGCTGGCGCGCGTGCCGCCGCGACACGTGGCGCCGCTGCCCGCGCTGCGCGCCGCGCTCGGCGTCACGCTGGACCACCTCGGTACGTGCGCACTGCGCGAGCCACGCCTGCCATGCTCATCACGCCCGCCACGCTCACCACGCCCGGTATCATACTAGACCACCTCTACTTTGATTACCAAAAGTTGCACTTTCTCAACTCTGATCAGGTAAAATGTTTGCTACACTTCTCCAGCAAGTAATACAGTAAGCTATAAGCGACTGGCATCACGCATAAAACACAGATTTGAGAGTATTTAAACCAGCTATATCACGCAGATGCTTTCAACGCCAATAACCTTCCTGACTCCAGTCGAAAGATTAAGAATATTATATGATTTTCAAACGTCAGCTTTATCACCAACGAAGACACCGAGATATCTGATAACATTGGATCTACTTAAGGACTCACAGTTATAAGTCGCGGCACGTATGTCTAGCGGTGACCGTTTTGCGCATAAGTCGAAAATAAGTTATCATGGGGTAGTTAGCGGGTCGCGGGCGAGCGTGCGTTGTTTTGTTAAGTTTGAGTTTGTTAATTTGTTTTTATTAAGTTTATTTGTGACTTTAAACAGTGAATATGCCTAGAAGAAATACTGTTTTGAGAAGACAGGCACGGAAAATGGTGTATGACGTGCATTGTTTTTGAAAAGAGAATTTACAATTAATTGATTCTTTAAAACAAATCAAAAGTGAGATTGGCGAAGCTATTTACTCAGTCATTCCGACAGCAGCACTGTAAATTTAAGCCCAATAAAACAAACTACAAAAGTTATTAAGGAAGGAAATATGAAATTAAATGATATAATCAGTGACTTAGGGAAAATCCAAAAAAGGACAGCAGAGTCTACAAATACGCCAATTGCAACGGTAAGGAACATCTCCACTCAAGCCAATAGTTCCACCTCGCAAAAAACGTTCCCGAACAAAACCGGTCACAAATATCGATAACTTCGACCAAGGAGTAATAAAGAGGTGCATTAATAACTTTCACAAGACAAATAATGAACTTCCTACCATCGGAAAGCTGAAAAGGAAGCTAGAGGAAGACATAAATTACAAAGGCACAGAACGAAGTCTTCGGCGAATAATTAAGTTTGGGGTTTCGGTGGAAAAACACCGAAAACAACCGGAATGTGCTGATTGAGACTTCATTTGCAAAACGTATCGAATATTTACGTAAAATAAAGCAATATCGCCGAGAGGAAGGCATATTGTATGTACAGACGAATCTTACGTAGAATCATCGCACTTTTCTCTAAAAGCCTGGACCGATGGTACTACTAAGGGCAAATAAAATTCCTACCCTACTCCCCATAAACTTGTTAAAACTTATATCCTAGGTAACATGAAATCTTTGGAACTTTAAACTATAATAATTACAAACACATACACTCACACTCATACACGCACTTACACCACACACACACACGCACGCACGCACGCACGCACGCACACACACACGCACGCACGCACTCACACACCACACACACACACACACACATATTACAATAAAATAATATGATTATCATTAAACAATCATTACTTTAATTATTTAATAGCTAAATACTATTAATTAATTAAAGTAATGATTGTATTGCGTGCGCGACAGTACCCATGCGCAGCTATCCCTCCACATTTCGTTCAGCGCTAGACTTACGTGCCGCGACTTGTATACCGTTTGCTTATGCAAGAAGACTCATAAATCTTCACCACTGTATGTTGTACTGGCGCAGGCGCAGTCTTATAAAAGCATAATAGGCACACAGTCTTCTTGGTACTTTGGTTAAAATATTATTTTGTAGCCAACCAAACACATTGTTAGACCTCTTAACACAGTTCAGAGCATCGTTACAAGATAAGCCTTGGAAGTGTGATACGATCGCAGTATCATCAGCGTAACTTATCGTTTCGGCAATTTCCATGGGTAGGCCAGGCCATGAATATTATTTATATAGACGGTGAATAACGTGAGGTTCTGCGGTAACCAAATAATATATCCAGTGGCAGACTTATAAGCGACCAATTTTCACACTGTCTCCGGCCCATGAGATAGAGATATTGCCACTATCTCATGAGCTGTCGAGACCCATACCGAACATATTGCTTAACTTTTTGAAGTATTGGATTTGAGACAGTGTCGAAAGCCTTGGCCAAGTCTAAGAAAACGCCAAAACATCTCTGTTTTAAGTCAAATATTGATGATATCGTAGATGCTAAAACGATACCGCAGCTTTAGTAATTTGACCTTTCTAAAACTGAATTGTCTTGGTGAGATCAACTGTCGAGATTCCAAATATCCTAATAGCTTTGAAAAGCGCCTATTAGCGAGATAAACGTGTAGTTTTCTACTGCTACTTTTGAACCACATCCCTTATAAATAAGACAAATATGCAAGCTTCCAATCACATGGAATAATTACGCTTTCAAGGCTTAGGTTGTAAATATAGGTGTATGTATGATTTTTTTTATTAAAAGCATCACCAACATTTGTACACATTGTTAAAATCATAATTTACATACATACGTAGTTAGGGTATTACTTTAAATGCAACAAACTATTATAGGTGATTACAACATGCACTGGAATAAACATTAAGAATAATACACACTTACAGCAAACTAAAACGTTAAAAAAAATCCATAAACTTAATCTATTACATTTGCGTTATGTTTGAGTAGTTCTTTTTTGATCCTATTAGGTGAGTCGGAATTAATATCAAATGTATAGGAAAGTTCATTGATCAATTTACTTAACCTAGAGATCGGGGAATTTGCGCCAAATACCGTTCTACGAAGAGGTGGTCTAATAGGAATTATTCTCTTACGGGGGTACCTATGAGGTACGCGAAATTTTATCTTATTCAACAATTGAGGGCAGTTAATTTTATTATTTAATAATTTGCTTAAGAAGAGTAAGTCGGATATTTTTCTACGATTAGCCAAGGATGTCATTTTGAAAAAAGATAGCTGTTTCTTATACGAAGAAACTTTCTTTTTTGAAATTTGATTTGAGTATTCTAAATGCCACATGAATCTTTTTGTATTCGTTCTAAGCGTAAAGAATGCGTTGCATAATGTGTTCTCAAACTACAGAACAGTATTCTAAGATACTTCGTACTAAATTATTGTAGAGCATAATTTTGGTTTTATTTTGCGGAAAATTTTAATGTTTCTGTAAAGAAATCCTAACATTTTGGTGCCACGTTTCGTAATATATTCCATATGGGGTATAAATGTGAGTTTGCTGTCAAATCCGACGCCTAAATCCTTGGTCTCTTTTAGTTCCTGTAAATTATTATTGCCTATGTGATAATTGTAGTAAACTAAATTCATTTTCCGAGCAAATTTTACGTAGAAACATTTTTTTGCATTGAGATCCATTTTATTCAAATTACACAATTGAAAGAGATTGTCTAGATCGCACTGGAGTTTACGTGCATCATCTGTGGTTTCAAATAATGCAAAATTTTAAGTCATCAGCATACATGTAAGATTCAGAAAATTTTAGGCACAAAGGCAGATCATTAATATAAATATTAAACAGAAGTGGGCCCAGATGAGATCCCTGTTGTACGCCAGATGTGATTTTACGCAAACTCGACTTAAAGCCATTGATGACCACATAAAAAGTACGGTCGGTTAGATAAGACCAAATCCATTTCATTAAACTATTACAGATTCCATATGCGGACAGTTTTTTTAGGTGTACACTATGTGAAATTCGATCAAAAGCCTTACTAAAATCCGTGTATATGACGTCAACTTGTTTATTAGCATCAAGTGCTTCATAAAGAGTTTCAGTGAAGCTTACCAGATTAGAGTTTGTTGATCTACATTGAACAAATCCGTGTTGCTTATCACTAAGTAATTGCTTAAGATGATCTTGTAGAAATGGACATATCAAAGCTTCAAAATGTTAGCAAATGATAACAGTATTGAAATGGGCCTGTAGTTTTTGACTGAATTTTCATCTCCCGATTTATGAATAGGAATAACATTTGCAATTTTCCATTTAGCCGGAACACGCCTGTTGAGAGTGATTTATTGTAAATTAATGACAGGAGATACTAAATATTTAGCACATGCCGCTATAAAACGGGTGGGATTCCATCAGGGCCAGGACCTTTATTATAGTTAATACTTTTAATTTGTTTATCATATCTTTTATGTGTTTTTTGTAAATAGTTAGCTAAGCCATCCATACCGGGAGCCTTGTCATTCTGTAATCCCATAATCATAGCACAGACTTCTTTGGGATTAGTGGGGTCATTAAAATGGTTCTGTGATTTTACAATTGGTTCGTTCTTTACTGGCAAGGTCTGACTAAGTTTCATTAATTTTGTTAAATGTTTGATTTGCTTGGTTTATTTTACCTTTGTAAAATAATCATTACTTATGTCGAGTGGATAACGTGTTTTATCGGGGCATTTCATATCTAATAAGTCAGTTTAATCATTTTCATTTTAAGGAAAAATTAAAATTAAAATTTGTTTGACTTCCAGAATTTCCATGGGTTGTTCTTATTTTCCTTTAGTTTGCTACATTGAAATTCTAGTTCACGTTTACGCAAGAGATAAATAAAAAGTTCCGATATCTACTAGAGGTGACCTTAAGCGGAACCTTACTCGTATGTTTCATACATCTGATGAGCCCCAGTGTGATCCAGGGTTTTAAATTATATTCTCTTCTGGTCAGTCTCACTTCATGAATATGCTTACCTGATTAATGTATTTGTGAAAATGTTTGTCCCTTCATTCACCTCTTTTTTTGTCAGTAACTACAGTCCTGTCGTGTCAGTTTGTTTTCCTTCAAAATCTCTTTTAAGAACTGTTCGGCTCGGCCGCATTGGTTTAATTTTATTTAAATTCAGACCCAACATAACCGGATGATCTGTTTATATCAGATTGACAGACAACACCACTGGTTTAAGGCTTAAAGTCTTCTGGTAAGCGATTTTGTAATTACTGTTCAGTCTTTGGGGCTTGGACTAGACCAGAGAGGATTGTAGAATTGACTTCATTAGACCACGAGATCCAGAAAGTAGAAAATCTAAAAATATTCACGGTTTAACATGTAGCACAATGGCTTTATACGAGGGTGACACTGAAAGTTCTTAGAAAATCAAAAACTGAACAAACTAGCAAGTTATTAGTTTTATTATATCTTTTCAAAATAGTGTCCATTTACATCAATACATCGTTGCATCCGATGGAACCACTGAGAAAAGCACTTTGCCCACTCGTCCTTAGGGGTCTCTTCGACGGCATTTTGAAACGCAGCCACTGCTTCCTCGGCGTCCATAAAACGTTTTCCTCGAAATTTTTCTCTGATCCTGGTCATGGTCGGGGCTATAGGGCGGGTGACACAGTAATTCCACGTCAGACGTCGCCAAGTAGTCGATTGTTTGCTTGGCAGTGTGCGACGAGGCGTTGTCGTGGTGGTGAAGGAGGATCCTACTGCGAGGTCGTTTCTCCCGAACTTTCTCCAAAACAAGTGGCAAACAATTGTTAGTATACCACTCTACAATAACTGTTTTTCGATCCTCATAAACAATTGGTGGGTAATGACCTGTCCTTCCGAAGAACGAGGCCACCATCTTTTTTCCCACGCTTCGACCTCTCTTCACTTTAGTTGGAAACTCCTCGGAAGGAAACACCCAGACAGCAGACTGTCTCTTACTTTCAGGATCATAACAATAAATCCAGCTTTCGTCATCCGTAAGTATGTCGAACACAGCATTTGAGTCACCTCCGTTAAATCTTTGAACCATTTCACGACACCAATCAACACGACGGAGTTTTTGGGCCTCTATCAAATTATGAGGTATCCACCGGGCACAAAGCTTCCTGACCGCTAAATGTTCATGGAGGAATTTGTGCCTTGACTCACCGATGCCTAAGCTTGTCCGAATCTGCTGATAAGTCACTCTTTTGTCAGTGTCTATCATACATACGCACAACGCTGATGTTATCTTCAGTCGTCGCCGTAGAAGGCCGTCCTCACGCAGATCATCGGTGAGATTAGTGCGACCACGCTTAAACTCATTAAACCAGTTGTAAACAATGGCACGAGATGGGGCTTCATCGTGAAAGGCCAATCGAAGTCTATCATAACTTTCTTGTTGACTTAAATGACATCGAAAATCATAAAAAATCATTGTACGTAAATTCATGCTAACGTGACACACACAATTTTCAATTTGCCGCCAAATCGTAAACAAATGACAAATTAATAAAATACATACACAATAATATTGGTAAAGAGTTCCATTTTCAAAATTTGAACTTATTTTTTTATTATATCGTTTACAAGTGGCCAGTTCTAAAAACTTTCAGTGTCGCCCTCGTAAACATACAAAGTAAAAAAATGAGCGTTTTCTAATAACTTGTGTACACCCTTACACTTTCACACAGGTCAATATATCCTCTGGAACATGGTTGCCTGGTACAGATCGCTTCTAAGCGATAAGGCCGCCAATTGTACCTTTATTTAATTTGTTGTTTTTTTTTCTCACTTATAGGTGTACAATGAAGTATATTTCATTCATTCATTTATTAAAAAATTGAAAACTACATACGATCCAAAAGTATCAAATAAGAACTGAAAAACAGTTTTATTAAATAACCTTCATTTTATGTTACAGATACTCCGATGGCTGTGGACGACTTCGAGTTGGAGATGCACGAGCAAAGGGACGCAGTATCCGACCCGGACTCGCGCTCCAGTCACGAGAAATGAACGCGACGCTACTGGAAATTATAAAACAATTAACAAATTACACAAATTTAATAAATATATTATTATTATTAATTTTCCTTTAATTATTTAATAATATGCTGTATGCCTCGTTGGTCTAGCGGTCGTAAACGTGACTGCTGACTATGCGGTCCCGGGTCGGGCCAGAAAAAAATCTTATCGAGTTTTTCTGTCAGGAAATTCTCAGCAGCAGCCCGGAGTCGAGAAGTTGACGGTGTTTCAACCCCGTTCCTCGAAAAGCACGTAAAGTCGCAGGTACTGCGCCTGATCTCTATCCTGTCGTGTTAGTTTGCCGTCCCATCGGACGGCAGCATAAGAGTGAGGGAATAGAGAGTGCACCTGTGCTTGCGCATACTCTCGGTCACTATAATCCTGTCCTGCGCAGATGGCTGGTCTCCGTTGAGACTAGCTGCTGTGACCGAAATTCGGTCGGGAGGACATTATTATTAATTAAATATGCTAGGTAAATTCACTCGTGTCCAAACCACTAGAGCATTCCTTTCCTAATCATGATCATATGTCGCAAATCTCACATTTCTCTTATCACTCAATTTCTCACCCAAATCAGTCAGTTCCTAACATCTTAATGGCCGCATTTCTACAGAAGCAATTTTATTCTTATGCTCCTTTTGCCACTCCCAACTTTCACTACAATTTATTAAGGTTGGGTCTAACAGAGCGTTGCCATACCTGCTTTTTAGACACATGCTGACTTCTCACAGAGTGCAGAGTCCCATGAGAAGAATAAATGAGGAAAGAGTGATAAAGCAAATATATTTTGCAGAAATGAGTGGCAGAGTTGGGGAAATATTGAAGATTGGCCAAATTAAGAGAACCCATAACCAATGAGCATATTACATGCGTGCCAAAATGGAAGTCCGTAATCTCTGCCTACCCCTCTAGTATGAGGGTATGTTAATATTATTTAAATTCACTCTGTAGTTTTCTGCTTAGTAGTACTTACATAAAGGTAGGAGTACCGTCTAACCTTAACATAGTGATTTATGTACTATTTGCTCTAACCGATTTATTTCGCCAAGTAGTCTAAACTGCTAGGTTCTGCTCTGAAGGATAAAGAGAACCAGTATAAGTACAGGCTGTGAGGCATTCCTTCTTAGTTCTGAGAGGTGACAACGCAACTGTAACCTTTTGATTAATGTTCGTTGCAGGCGTACATGCAGTACCTTGTCACTTATCATGTGGGCTGTAAGTTCGTTTTTCACTTGAATTAAAAATAATATATCCTATTTATGCAGTCCTAAAATACCTAGAACGGTGACGGATAGCAGAGACAAAGGTGGGATATGCTTGGCACTGTGATCGTCAATATGCGGTCAAGCGTGACGAAGGCAAATCCTCCGTAAGAGAAGATCATGCATTAAAGACCTGTTATTTCTAAACGGTTTATGGAGCAATTAATCTGCTAGTCGAATGCGTGTTGGCGAACTTTACATCCAAGAAATATTTTGTTTCATAGATATTCAGGTCTAATAATGCTCACTTCACCGCCGAGCACGTGGTAAATCAGTACTAAATTTTGCAATTTGCGAAACTGGTGTCCCGGCGGGTTTTTAAAACGGATTTAAAATTATGTTGCGCACACTGAGGAAACTCCTGTGTCAATGTGTCGTGGAAGCAATATACAAACATGAACAGCGTGTGAAAATCTAACTCGCGACCCACAGCGCTGGTTTCAAACGTTCAGTATACTGTATTATTTAGGCTTTCTACTGCTAGGTACACTACCGAATCATTGTATATTACTTACTCTATGCGAGTCATCTAACAATTTAATAGTAGGTAGCCATAGGTAGCTTTCAGCAACGGGGTACAAAATTGAAAACCGAAAGGGTGATACTAATTCAAATGATCAAAACTAGATGGCGGTTATACAGGTTGGAAAAAACGAACATAAACATTTTTTTAAATAGTTTATCTGAGCCGGGAATCAAACCAACTTAAAATGCAAAAAATAGACACTCACTATTTTATTTAACTAATCGATAGGGTCTATGATAGGGATAAAATCTCTCGAATAGACATTATATCTTACAATTAAAGAAGAACATGAAATTCTCTAACCTAACCTACTGATTATTTTTTAAAAGGCAAAAGACCTTTTATCATTTTCTTGAAACGAACGTATCGGTAACCCGTTGTTATTTTTGTTTGTTTACTATTTGAGTTTGTTTTCCCGCTATTTTATAATCGTAATAGCTTATCAGGGACAATTTAAACCACAAAACTCCCACTTTAACTCTACAGTGGTATGAAGAGAGGTATCCGGGTAGACACCGTCTAGAAAACTGTTGTTGCGAATGGTAAAAAATTACACAGTACTACTCTGTCAAGAAAGTACCGGGAAAAGATCAAAAATACACAAAATGTTAGTTATTCATCCAAGTTTATTTTATCACCTTCAAAGCAACCACCTTATTCACCAGATATGGCTCAAGATATCTGGTGAATAAGGTGGTTGCTCGATGGTATTTGTTTAGTTTTTGGTAAAAAATTCGTTCACACTGATGGCCTTGTGCGAAGAATAGAATAGAATAGAATAGAATAGAATAGTCTCATAGAATAGTAATCGTCTAATTTGCTCTCTTAAAAGCCGTATAACTAAAAAAGAAAATTCAGGTCTTTTGGGACTAGCCGAGCAGCAACAGGTTTCATACCCAAGTGATTATTTAAAATGGTACGGATCGACTCGTGAGACACAAAAAGTTCGGCGGCTTTCTCTCTCAAACTTGAATGAGGATTTTCAGTCACTATTTCCTTCACTTTTGCGATGTTAACTTCACTTGCAGACGTTGATGGCCTACCAGAGCGAGGCACATCTTCCATCACATCTCGACCGCTTTTGAACGCTTTGTACCACTCATAAGTACGTGTTTTTGATAAAGTCGATTCACCGCAATCCTTCTGTAACATTTTCAGTGACTCCGAGCACGAAATTCCGTTGGCGATGCAAAATTTAAGACAATGTCTTTGTTCGATGTTTTGTCCATTGTGAAATTCGCAATACACACTAGATATGATATAACTAAAAACAGCAGTGTATTTAATCTATATAACAGATGTAACTCAAACTCCGCGCCAAAATTGAAAAGAGTTGTGCCAATCTAACAACAACAAAAAAAAACAAAAAAATTGCATTTGGAACCATAAACAAATCATCCATTCCCGATACTTTTTTGACTGAATGTATAACGCCCAGATATATGGAGTACCTAGTACGTTATAAAGCGAAGTTAAAGTTTATCCACTTTCCCTCCCCCTCCCGCTTGAGCGTCGTCCCCCCCTAACCCCCCACGTCCCAGAAAGTGTCCCAAAGCGCAGTTTCTTTCAGTTTTAAAGAAAACCGTACACGATACATGAAAAGTGTCTTATACTTATTAATCAATAAAATTTTCAAAATACCATAGCAGCGTGAAATGAAAGAGTTCAGAAATAAAGATGTAACTAATATTTGTTACGCTCACCCGGGAGAAAGATAAAAGTACTCAATTAATTTTGATTTTTTTTTTTAGCTATAATGATTGAACTAACCTCGCTCATAGAATCATTATGGTTTCTATCGGTTCTCACCGGGCGGCTAGGGTTTATGCGTCGTTCGTGCGCCAAGCCAAGTATTGAATTATTTTAACTTTACATTATCTCTTAAACTATGCGTCCAAATAACATGCTATAAAGAGCAAAGTTTATCTTCATAAAATTGTCTTGATGAATATTTGACATACTTTGAGTTTTATCCAAAAGCTTCAAGTAGAGAAGGTGCTGAAAAAGTACAAATACAAATGTTGTCGGAATGAATGATTGGCTTAGAAACTACATCCTGGAGACCGTGAGAGAAGATTGGAATTCTGTCAGAATCATCATCATCATCATTTTTTATAGGATAAGGGTGACAAGCGAGCACACAGTCCGCCTGATGGTAAGTGGTTGCCGTCGCTGAAAGACATCTACATCTATCCTCGTTTGCGAATCAAAATGCAGATACGTTGTCAGCCGTGAGGACTAAGATGGAATGCCTCTTTTCCAGTAAAAGGGTCTCCGGTTCTCTACACACCATACGAACACAGCAGCATTAAGCTACTATTTTACGCTGGTATTCTGTGAGAGCGTGGTTTTTACAGCCCTTCACAAGTCCACTGCTGAACATAGGCCTCCCCAAGGAACGCCAAAACACGGTCCCGAGCCACCTGCATCCATTGACTTCCTGCATGTCTTACAAGGTCGTCACTAACCCACTAGATGGAGTTATTATGAATATGGAGTATTAATTTTAATAATCTCATTCTCAGTCAGAATATTCAAACAGAAATAGCCTGCAATTCAAACTTCTTAGAAGATTAAATAAAACTTTTTAATATAAAAGAATACAAAGGGCGGACTTAATGCCTTGAGGCAGTCAACCCATGGAGTGGTGTACCCACGTAGGTGTAGCAATATAGAATAAAAACAAAATAAAAATGATAATTAATTACGTTATATATAATTTATAGTCGTAGTAATAAATAATATAGAGGTATATATTTATTATTACGACTATAAATAATATAGGTACTCTTATTGTGGAGTTTTAAAAATTATGATATGGCTTGACTTTAAAAAATAAACAGTCTAGGTTAGGATGTTAGGTCGAGTCTTCTTTAATTGTAAGATACAATGTTTCATCATAGACCCTATCGATTGGTTAAATAAAATAGTGATTGTCTATTTTTTTTTGCATTTTAGTTGGTTCGATTTCCGGCTCAGGTAAGCTTTTAATATTTTTTGTATAATGTGTGTTTTAAAATTTTATATTTTCAATATTTAAGTACTTTCCTCCATGTCCCGTCGTTTTCATCCTGTATTCAAGTTCGCAAGCTAATTTAATAAAGAAGCTATTAATTGCCGTGTGGAAGCGACATAAGAGAACCTACCTACCTTTGTTCCATGGCGAGTACATCACTCGTCTTCGATTTGCCGACGATATAGTCCTTATGGCAGAATCGCTGAAGGACCTAAGCACTATGCTCAATGGCTCAATAGTGCCTCCCAACGGATATGTCTTAAGATGAACATGGACAAAAGAAAGATCATGTATAACGTCCATGTCACACCTATGCCGGTAGTTGTTGGAGCACTAAGCTCGAAGTTGTTTACGAGTATGTTTACCTGGGACAAGGGACAAATAGTCCGACTAGGTAAGTCCAACTCGACCGAGAGTTCAACCGACGGATTCAACTCGGTTGGGCAGCGTTCGGGAAATTACGATACATCTTCTCGTCAGGTATACCTCAAAACTTGAAAACGAGACTGTACGACCAGTGTGTGTTGCCAGTGATGACTTATGGAACTGAGACTACGTACCTACAGACCTAGTACGTAGTACTCTACTACTACCTTCACTGCTGGCCATATGAGGAAGCTCAAGGTCGCTCAGCGAGCTATGGAGAGGGCTATGCTCGGGATTTCTCTGCGTGATAAACTTAGAAAAGAGGATACCCGCAGTAGAATCAAAGTGACTGACATAGCCCAACGGATTAGTAAGCTGAAGTGGCAATGGGCCGACCATATAGCTCGAAGACCCGACAACCGATGGGGAAAAAAGGTTCTTGAGTGGAAGCGTCGTACCGGTAGGCGAAGTGTAGGGCGTTTTCAAGCCTCCCCTCCCCCCATCACTAGATGGAGTGACGACCTGGTAAGACATGCTGGAAGTCGATGGATGCAGGTGGCTCAGGACCATGCTTTGTGGCATTCCTTGGGGGAGGCCTATGCTCAGCAGTGGACTTGTGAAGGGCTGTAATGATGATGATGATGATGATGATGATGTATATTTTGTTTCAACACCAACGACTAACAAATGAATTAATCTCCCTTACGGATATTTTAATTTTGTAATTCGTATAATTCAGTCGAAAGGGCGATATAAAGGCCACAGGCCCTTCAGTGGTGCCAAGTCGACTATCAGTATATTGAGGTGCAGAAGTGTTAGCCATCGTGGGGCTACTATAGCTAATCGAGTACAGAACCAGAGTCAGAGTACGAAACCTATCCAATTGCAGAGAGGAGTAAGACATGTTGACTCTATATCCCCGAAACTTTTCACTGTGCTTCACGTGTTTTGTGGCATTCCTTGGCGGAGGCCAATGTCGACTTGTGATGAGTTGTAATCATGGACTGCATTATCCACTTCAGGTGGACTGTAAGTTCGTATGTGTGAACCGTGGACCTTTAACCAACTTTAAATGAAGAAGGCTACAGATGCGTTGTCCCCTCTGAGTACTAAGATGGAATGCCTCACAGCCAGTAATTACACTGGTTCTCTATACCCTTCAGACCAGAACACATCAGTGAAGCAGCAGAAGAGGTGTCCTACCACGTAAAAGGCATCCTACCAGGAGATTACGGAAAAGAAAGCACTTTTATAAAATTTTAAGTATATATTGCCCTCATCCATTACAGCCTATAAAAGTCCACTGCTAAACGTACGCCTCCTTCATTGTTTGCCTCGTGGGGGCATTTTGCCATAGTTGCCATGCTGGGCAAGCGGGTTGCCACCGTAGTTTTTTAATATTTTGAGTTGTTATCATGGAGGATATCAGGAAGATGCTGCTGCCCATCTCATGTTTCATTTCCCTCTTTTGCCTCTTACGACACCCACGGGACGATATGGGGTAGTGGGCATTCTTACAATGCCACTACACGGTTAATATACATCTCGCAGGTTGATGGTAAAATCAGGTTTTTGATAAAAAAATCTAGTCTTTTGATCGGAATATATATGTCGCAGGTTTATGATAAAACCTGGTTTTATCGTAAACCTTGGTTCTGTTTATGAAAGAACCGATCACCGAAACCGAAAACCTGCGACATATATATTGCCCTACTACGGAATTAATATCAATATTAATATGCAATTACTTAGATATAAGTTTTTATCTGGTGACTTGTTATAATTTTCTCTTCACTAAGTAGTTTACACGTTATTCCATAACGACTGTAAGTCTTTCCGAAGAAAAATCAACAACACAAGATTCGACGTAGATAGCGAAAGTTTAACGAAATGTACTCTGGGGAAGGAAGCGTGCGGTGAAACGTGATATGTGTGCCTCTTCCAATTCCCACCTCCCCGATCACTTTGTTGATGTGATGTGGGGAGATTTTTTCCTTTTCTTGTTTACATGCCGATTTGCTACTAGTGTTAGTGACGTATTCTTTAAGAAAACTTTTTAAAATTTGTGCAGTTAGAATAGAATAGAATAATTTTTATTCAATACAGATTAAAAATAATTCTTATTAATTTTTTTTTTAATTTGACCACTGGTTCGGCAAAAACATCTGTCCTGGGATGAACCAGCAAGAAACCCAGTGGGACTTTTTTGCCTGCAACAGGTGTTCAAAATATCAGCATTGGCTATCTGTTAACTCAAGCTGACATTAGACTAGATAGGTAGGTTACTCTTTATTGCAACCTCAAATATAAAATGGTACATAAAAATAAATACTCATAAACTACAAAGGTCTTATTTCAATTTCTGCCTGGCAAACTGAAGATAAAAAGAAAGGAACATAGAAAAGAAAAGGAAAAAAATATAACTTCAAGTATAAATCATTCAGTAAATTAATGAAATGAAAACTTCATTTTTCGTCGTAAGGAATTAAAATCTTTTTTTTTTTGTTTAATATGGCCCTTGGTATTGTGGTTTGGTCACTATAATTTTGCCAAGTTTGTCAAACATCAACACGTTTCTCATGTAGATACTTCCGTATCATCTACGCCAGTATATATTCTAAGTCTATGGTATCATCCACTACTGTTTCAATGAGATGAGATTTCTCTCTCCGAAGAAGAAACTGCGAAAGAAACTCCGCAGCCCGGCTAGCATGGGCGGGGGACAAAATTTTATCCCCGATTATATCCACTGACAAGACATAAAATTATCTTGTTATGTCAAACGGGAGAAGTATATCCCCGTTTGACATAACGAGTAGACATATATCCCCGTCCGTAGCATGGAGCCAAATGAAAGATATAAAATTATGCTTATTTGACATTTGAAAGGACAATTTTATCCTAGTTGATTGGACGTGGGTTGAAGTTATATTAATACAAAAAATCTGTAAGTCTAAGTCTATCTCCCATTATATCTACTGTGGATATTATATCGACCGGTGTGCCCATGCTCTAAGGGTGGATAAAACTAAGCGAGGTGATAAACGTTTTCTCCTTTCCCGGGGATAAAATTGTCTCCTTTTAGAATAGAATAGAATAGAATAATTTTTATTCCATATAGATTTCATGTGTAATTCTTATTGAAAGTCATTTTTACTTTACCACTGGTTCGAAAAAACCTCTGTCCTGGGAAGAACCAGCAAGAAACCCAGCGGGACTTTTTTAAAGTAAGTTTTACATTAATGGTTGTACAAACTATTTAAGTACAAAATTTATTTTAGAAACTGCTTGGTAGCGACCACTCATTCCCAGGGGTTATTATCAATCATATATTCATTTATACTATAATAACCCTTTTATACAGTTTCAGCTTAATAAAACATTTAAACTTGGTAATAGAGAGAGCCGTACACTTTCCGGGACCTTGTTGTAATAGCGTATACATTGCCCCAAGAATGAATTACTGACTCTGTGGAGTCGAGAAACTGGTATCACTAGCTTGTGTTTGTTCCTAGTGTTTACAGAATGTATATCACTTTTTACTAAAACTACCTTTGTTTTGTGAACATACATTAAATTTTCGTAAATATACTGAGAGGTCAAAGTTAATATATTTATTTCTTTAAATTTATCTCTAAGAGACTCTCTCGGTTTTAGGTTGTAAATAGCTCTAATGGCCTCTTCTGTAAAACAAAATAGTTTCTGAATCAGTTGCATTTCTACAGTAAAAATCCCATAAGACATTATGCTATGGAAATAACTGAAATAAACTAGTCTAGCTGTCTCGACACTAGTGAGACCTCTAATCTTTTACAGCATAGGCTGCAGAACTTAGTCTGCTTGCTAGTTTGATATATGAGGGCCCCACTGAAGCTTTGCGTCGAGAGTGATGCCAAGAAAACAGTGGATTCAACAGGCTCAGTTCTTCCCCATTTAAAACACATTGGTACACAGATTTTAACATTCGTTGTTGTAAATTTAATACATTTAGTTTTATTTCCGTTTAAATGTAGATTATTAACGTTAAACCAATGCACTAATTTTGATATAGCATTATTCACTTCGTCACATTTAAATGATTGACGTTTAAGTTTAAAAATCAAGGAAGTATCATCAGCAAATAATACTATATCATGATTATCCCCTACAAGGGAAGGTAAGTCATTATATACCAGAAATAGGAATGGGCCGAGAATCGAGCCTGAGGGACACCCATTAGTACAGGTGACCCGGAAGAACTTTTACCATTGATAATAACTTTCTGCATTCTATTACTTAAATATGAAATAATAAGTTTAAGGCTGTGTTCTTGACACCATAGTACTGTAGCTTCCTGATTAATGTCTCATGGTGAACACAGTCGAAGGCCTTGGAAAGGTCAAAATATACCCAAAGCATCCTCCGAATTCTCCCATGCACAAAAAATATGTTTAATAAGCTCAACTCCAGCGTCAGTTGTCGAGCGACCCTTGTAAAACTGAATTGATTTTTATGTAGCAATTTATTAATATTAAAGAAGCTTAAGATCTGATCTAAAATTATTTTTTCAAAAATTTTACTAAATGTTGGTAGTACAGAAATCGGTCTAAAATTGGCGGGGTCTAATGTACTACCAGATTTAAATAAAGGTATGACTTTACTATGTTTCATTAAATCAGGAAACACACCAGATTCGACGCTTGTATTAAATATAGTGGCTAGATAAGTGCTATTATATCTATTATAGATAAAATAACTTTAACGGAAATCCCCATAAGTCTGCTGTTTTAACATCAATTGTTTTAAAATATTTAACGATATCTTTTGGCAATACTCTATGGAATTTAAAAGTATTTGAATGTTCCTTTACATTTTGTTTAAGCAATGATTCGGCGACAGTAGGAGAAGAATTTAATGATTTTGTTGTCAAAAGGAACATCAGTAAAATGTTTCTCAAAGCCATAGCAACTTCTTGATCAGATCGAGTTAAACTGTTGTTAATATTCAATTGAAAATCCGAGTTGTGCGGTTTGACCTTGCCTGTTTCACTATTTATTATTCTCCAGGTCATTTTAATTTTGTTGGATGCAGTTTTAATTTTGTTACTCAAATGTAAAGCCTTAGCTGTGTAGCACACTTTTTAAATATTTTAGAATATGTTTTTACATAATGTCTAAATATAACACTAGTATTATATGATCTTTCATTATAAAGCTCATATAACTTTCGCCTACTTTTATAATTCCTACTGTCGCCCATTCATCAAATGATTTGCGACTGTTAAAAGAGAAAGTTTTAGAAGTAAATATTCTACTAAATTCACAAGTTATAATTTTAAATAACATACTATACAAATAATTAGCACTATTTTTAAATGAAAGTGATGGAAGTCTTTTATTATATTACTTCTAAACCTCTCCAAGCGATGGTCATTTATTGGAACAAACACAACTTCCTTATTTTTCTGTTTTTTGTGTATGTAAGGCAATGATACCAACTGTCCACAGTGATCTGAACTTAAATTTTGAATAATTGATTTATGCAAGGGCTTAATATCTGTAAAAATATTATCTATACAGGTTGCACTAGGCCCAGCAATACGTGTTGGTTCTAAGTATAAATTAACAAGATTATACGATTTAAACAATGAGCTAAACTTAATACTAATGGAAGAAGTTTCAAGGAGATTGATGTTAAAGTCTCCACATATTACAACAGACTTGTTCTGTTTACTAAGTTTGAGCAAAACTCTTCCACAATTCTTTCAAAATAGTCATAAGTAGCACATGGGGTCTGTAAACACTACAACAATGAGGTGCTCGAGCTCGACAAGCCATTTCTACAGTTCGCTCAACAGAGAGGCTCACAATATCCTTACGTTCTTTATATAATAATGATTTATCTGCTAATATTAGGAGCCACCACGTAAACTTTTTTCTATTGAAGGAACTGACCACCTGGTGATTTCTGAAATTAAACATGAAATTATAATCTTTAGCCAATGTTCAGTAATACAAAGGATATGTATATTGTTACTATTTAAAACAATTCAACTTCCAATTCTTTGCCCATCATGCCTTGTATATTTTGATGCACCAGGTGTAAACAATTTTATTACTTATTTGTGGGCTGCATTCAAAATTAATGAAACTTATTATTGCTAGAGATTGCCTCTATTGTCGCATTTACTAATTTAAATTAGTTGGAACTGATTCCAAATTAAATGTCAAATGATTATCATGCTCAATAAAAGCAGTCTTGGTAGCCAAAACTTGGCTGAGTTAAAAGTAAATAATAAGATAGCAAATTTGCTACCAGTCTTAAATTATATTTGGATAGGTAATACCTATCTTTTGTCCAAAACTTTTTTATTAAATTATTTATGTCAATTAAATGAAATTTGTCATTATTATCACAATTACATGTCAAATTTAAATTATTGTTACATATTAAATTATTCATTTGTATATTTAAATTATGTCTTAGATTATTTTCCTGTGGCAATCCCTGTATGTAAGGCAGTGTGAACAAGACAATTTTGTGTACATTTGTTGTTAAGTTGTTCAATATATCTAATAACTGTTTGTTGTTTACACTGCTCTTCTACCAACAAAATTATTATTGTACTATTTGGGCAAAATTTAGTAACTATAATTTTATTTAGAATGTCACTAAAAGATGCTCCAGGCATGCAGCAATTTGTAATTTTTGTCCCTTTAAAGAGTTATTTAAAGTTATGCCTAGATTTTTCCCATGTCATCGCTATATACACAATTATATTATTTTTGTTAATATTTGAGTCATTTTTATTTTAAGCTCCTCTGCTATGGCACTGTCATAGAGTTTTGGTGGTATATATTTTCAGCACACACCGACTCTGAAGAAGCTGGTATTGAATGCTGACACTCACATTGATGTTTAACTAAGGAGTCAAAACGCTCCTCATTATATTTACATGTCTTTACCAGATTATCCATAGCCAGTATGTGTTCTTTTATTTCGTTTTGGGCTGATTTATATTTATTGGACACAGTTTGAAGGAGTTAGTAAGTGATAACATTTCTGATTTAAGGCACTCTACGTCAGTCTCATAACATTTTTTATGTTATCCACCTCAATTGAATACAACTTAAGTTCATATATCAATGCTTGCTTTTCTTTACATAAATTAACATAATTTTGGTATTAATCTTATTTTTATTAATTTTGTACTTTCCTTATGTATTTATTAACTTTATATACTTCTTCAATTTGGTTTTGCTGCAATTAATCCTTACTGTGTTTCCTGAAGTGGAAGAGTCGTCACCAGTCAAATCTATAGTTGCAGGTTGCAAAATTCTTGAAGTATTACATTGCACAAGCTCAAAGAACAGGCTTTGAGTCTGGGGATCCTGCCCATGCTAGCCCTGCTGGTGTCCTTTTTAAACACCAATAATACTATATTATGGAATCCATACGATAAGATAAGAATGGATCCATACGTAACTAAACAATATTCTTTAATAGTATTACACAACAAAAGAAGCAAAATTCAAGTTAACAAATGTCTTGAAACCCGAACAGTGGCAGCCATCGCCTTATTCGACCATTTTAAAAAGATCACGTCGCATGATGCTCACGCAAGCAGTGACATTTTAGCAAGCAAAACATACTTACCCGACTCTACCATAAACTTGCTTTATACAATAAATAATGTAAAATACATTTTAATAAAAGACAAAGCCGTGTTCAAAGAACAAAAAATCCACCCTAAAAGCAAAATAATGAGATGAGGTTTTAATGGAACTATTTAGACGAAATTGAGGTTGTGATATTCCTTAGTATGCTCAAAATGGTAAGTTTAATAAAAAATAAAAATGACTTTAATGAACAAAAAAATAATAATAATGTAATGTAATTATAATATAATGTAATGTAATTTATGTAAGACTCAAGTTACGCACAAGTCACAGTAATAAAATGTAGGTACTAATTATCGGTGTTGTGTTGCCACTGTTCGCGTCGCATAGCATACATACGAAAAAACATACAGTCAGATTGTAAAATCTCCTTTTTTGAATTCGACTAATTAATACACATTTTCTACAGACTTCAAAAAGGAGGAGGTACTCAATTCGACTGTATATTCTTTTTTGTTTTTTTTTTTATGTGTGTTACCTCACAACTTTTTTCTGGGTGAACCGATTTCGATGATTCTTCTTTTATTTGAAAGCTGATGCTTTTCAGGTGGTCCCATATAAATTTGATCATGGTCTGACCAATAGTTTTTGAGTTGTCCTTAATAATTTATATTGAAGTCAGTTGTACAAGTTTTTTAATTTTAAATTATACAAACCATACTTGTAATTTTTATGGGACAATTTCACTACACGTTTCTAATGTAACCCTCTCAGGAATGACGTCTGTGCCCTGCAGTGGGACTTATATAGGCTGTAACTTAAACTTTAATTTACTTTTCTTAATATAATAAGTATATTATATTATACGAGTATGTATGCACATGAAAATATAGAACCGGTATAGATATTTATTACAATAATAGTGTTACACAAAATATTATTCTAACCATCCCATACATAAAGCCCTTAAAAGTCCACTGGTGAACATAGGCCATCCCATAGATTGACTCATATCGTATTTGCCACAGTTGCTTCGCTTGGCAGGCTGGTTGCCATCCGCAGTTTTATTTACAGTTTGTTTTAGGAAGACACAACAGTGTCTTCCTAAAACAAACTGTAACTATAAACAAACTGTAACTAAAAACAAACTGTAACTAAAAACAAACTGTAACTATAAACAAACTGTAACTAAAACAACTGTAATAAAACAAATCAGGATAGGCAACAGCCTATCTCCTGATTTGTTTCTCTATCGCTTCTTATGACACCCACGGGACGATATAAGGTAGTGAATATTCTACACCGCATCTACACTTATTTAAATTAGAAGCCATTTTGATCAATTTAATTGCCAATATTAATTCCATTAAGGGCTGATTTTTCAATTTAACAAAAATAAATAATTTTTTCAAAGTTATCAATAGAATAAACTATAACACAAACAAATCAAAAACGACTGGCGTAAGTTGCATTAATAAAATAATACGATTGTTTCAATTGTATATTCAGTCAGGTTACAATGTATTTGATGGATAACTTTTATGTGACAATTGAAAATCGTCCCTAAGTTAAAAAGTAAATGTTATGGTGTTCAAAATGAAAATGAAACGTGAACGTTAATTCCAATGAATCATTTCCAATCGATCATCAACGATTTGTAGAGGATGAGAAGCGATTAAGAGTCAAGTGCGAATGCGTTGTGTTGTCATCGCGTGTGAGGCGGGAGGCGCGCGCGGTCACACGCGCTGCGCACGCGCCGCCCCACCGACACCGGCACTCAATCTGGGGGACTGCGAATCTTACGCACAGTCAATTGTTCCGTTCCCCGCGTAATTTCGCTCGTGTCGAAGTGGGACATTGTAGGATACATACGGATGCATATATACCTACTAGCCGTATTATTTGATTTTAATGTCAGGTTTTTTTTATAGAATAATGGTGACAAACGAGCGCACAGTCTACCTGATAGTAATGTAATCGATTAAGAAAAAAATGCAGATGCGTTGTCACCCCTGAGGACTAAGATGGAATGCCTCATTTCCAGTAAAAAGAGTTTCCGGTTCTCTACACTCACCATATGAAACGCAGCATCATTGAGCTACTATTTTACGCTGGTGTTCTGTGACAGCGTGGTTCTTCCCCGGTCGAGCCATTCATGCTACAACTATAATATAGCTGCAGCGTGACTCTACCACGTAAAAACTAGCCGTATTATTTGATTTAAATGTAAGATGTTATACGTATAAATTCAAACATAATACATATCTTGAAATGTATACTTCGAAGAAAATGATAATGTTTTTCTTGATGTACTTTACTCAACATTTGAAAATTATCGTCCAATTATTTTTGTAGTTGAAGACAAGGGAAGTATTAAAGTGATACTTCTTACGCTCGGGACTTCTTTGTGAGCAATTTACGACCAACAATACAAACAGATAAGAGATGAAATACTTACACAATGCTCTCGTGCTTCACGATTTCTCACTTCGTACCATGGCCTTTACCAAAGCTGAGAGCGAAAGCTCGTTCCCCACTGCAATTCATCTTAAAACTCTCATTAAACCAAATCTAACCTCGGAGATTTTACTATTAGATACATACAGAAAAATGTAGAGCTGAATTGATAATCTTTTTAGAGTCTGATAAATAACATAAAATCCTGTGAAAACAAACTCCTCCACAATACTCAAATTTGTTAAGTGAAACACAATGTAAACCGCATTTAAGCATACACTGAGGCCATCAGTCAATACCATTAAATACAATTTACAATAAAAAACATTACGTACACAGTAGTGTATTGTATAACATCGATATAAAATATTCAAGCAGTCACAAAGACCTTATTGTTAAAACCATAGGGTCTGTATCTATCCCTCTTAACCGCAATTACTAATCGGTTGGGTGATATGTTCCCGTGTGAATGCATTTCTGGGGGTGGTAACCAGGGGTGGCTATCATTTCAACATTGTACAGTTATCGCTAGTCGCTCTTGATCCAGAGTGCCTTTGTGCGATGTTTGTGGGAATTGTTTCAATTTGCATTCGATATGAGGGCTAGCTGGTGTCTTGTCTAGTTAGTAGTACATTTGGAATAAAACTAATTTTACGGATCGGGGATTAAAAAGGTAAAATTAAACGCGATAAGGCGTTTAATTTTAACCTTTTTCACGTTTAATTTTAGATTTTTTAATTCCCAACGTTTAGGCACTTTGAGGTCAACTTTAAATTATTTATTTTTGGTTCGATCTACGCAGAACAAGCTCACAGTATCTTGAAGTTTTGCAGTTGTATGCTTGGGTTTGGATTTATTTTATTAATTATGGGATCCCAAGCAGATCATCTACTCTATTGAAGTTATGATGTTTTTTAATTTCAATAGCCTCGCGAATCATCCTTGGTAGGAATCGGTGTTGTTTTGCGTCGAATTTGTGGTCTACCAAATCTTATATAAAGTTGGGAAGATCCTGAACATGTTGACGGCAGACTTCCCGGAGCGTCGGTGCTCAATAGGAAGATGACTGGGTGCAACCATCAACTGGGGATTCCATTTAATATAAGCAATCATTAGTTGTATATTTGCTTAAAATATCATCGCCATTAACATAGTCGTCAGTTCCTTAAAAATACTGCTCGATATAGGCGCCTCCCAAGCGTGAGCTACACGTAATTATCACTATTGGCAAGTGAATTTCTAATCGTACAATGATTGCGGTCAAAATATAGAAACGAAAATTATTTTTAATGAAAAGTTAAAGCCGTCTTCAAACAACTAAAAAAATAATAAAATAATTTCAGATTCTAATGCAAGAAGACGTCCATCTATCTACCCGTTACAACCTACAAACGTCCACTGCTGAATATAGGTCTCTCATAGATTGCCTCATGGAGGGATTTTGTCATAGTTTCCCCGCTTGGTAAGCGGGTTGGCAACCGCAGTTTTTTATTATTATGAGTTAAGATGCTGCTGCCCATCTCCTGTTTCATTTTCCCTCTGTCGCCTCTTACGCCACCCCGGGACGATATGGGCTAGTGGATATTCACTATTGCTTGCACTTTCGCGAAGGTTATAGGCATAGTACAAATAACTTACAGTAGGTGGCGCGCGTATCGTACCGACAAATTTATTTGAAAGTTATATATAATTTAATTTCAATGAATGTATTATTATCATTTACTATTTTGCAATATAACTCTTCCAAATTTAAAACTATATTTCCACAATTATTTCTTCTGTGGCAGCAACGCGCCGGGTACCTGGATAGCTAGTAACTTATACAATTTTATGCACTAGCGTCTAAACTAGGCGGAGCCTGTATCTTGGACATTAGTCAAAATTAACACATTATTTAGAACCCCAATACAAAATATTCTTTACTTTTTAGCTGACTTCAAAAGGGGGAGGTTAACGATTTCACTGTATATATTTTTTGTATATGTATGTTACGCGATATCTTCGTCAATCGTGAACCGATTTTGATGATTTCTTTAATTAAGTAGGTTATACTTCAGGCATGTTTCCATAAAATTTAAAACAAAACACAAGGGATAGCAAAATAGATGATGAAGTTTTTAAAAACTGTTTAGACGACATTGAGATTGTGATATTCCTTTGTCTAGTCAAAAGGTTAAAAGTTAATTTTAATAAAATGTAAAAACTGGCTTCAAACACCTAAGAAAGAATAAAATAATTTCACTTTCTGGAGTTGGGGCATTAATTGTTCTTACTTCTACCGTGTAGTGGCGGTGTAAGAATATTCACTACCCCATATCCTCCCGATGATGGCGGAAGAGGCCACAGAGGGAAAATGAAACAGGAGATGGGCAGCAGCATCTTAACTCATAATAATAAAAAAACTGCAGTATGGCAAACATCCCCCCTATGAGGTAATCTGTGGGGGATACCTATGTTCAGCAGTAGACTTTTGATAGACTGTAATGGTAGAAATTACACGAATTATAAATTATTATCAAAGAGACCCATCGAAGCGCTAAGAAAATTTGGGACCCTAAATTTCAGCCGTGTTTACACTTACCTAAAAATAATACGTTTTCGGTAGCTGTGTCCCAGCCTTCAAGCATCGTTAATCCGCCGCGATCTCAAAAACAAACACGAACAAACAGACAAGTACAAACCCAAATAAACAGAAGACGTAATCAAAGTATGTTTTGGTTTACGCAAGGAACAACTAACTACGGGCCTTGCAACTCGTAAGGATTGTGGGGTGTCTACATATTTCAATTTTAAAAAGATTGTATTCTATTTTATAACATAAAATATCCGCTCATTCTTGACTATAATTGAGAAAACTTGCATATAATCTATGTTATATTAAAATAAAATCTATATATATATAGAGAGAGAGAGATCCCTTTACGGTAAATGTTGATCTGACGCGTGTTGATCCAATATGCATCTCTGGTAACTAATGTGGCTCCGACCGGATCAATCACGGGCCTGCTTATTAGCGTTCGCCGAAGTTGATCCGATATACAAATCCACCTTACGATAGTTACGCAAAATGTTGATCCGATTTAAATGAGCCAATCAGAGCACAGCAAACTATCGGATTGGCTGAAAAAAGCCGCGACGTTGCCGTTTCGTATCTTTGGCGGTACAAGCTACAGATTAAACGGATAACTCAACAACTCGACAACGCCACGACTTGTAGCGGAAGTGGTGGCAGCGACGATATTGTCTAAGGTGGAACTTGAAAAACAAAAACACTGCTTCACTACATCAAAATAATAATCACAAACAAAACTATAAATATCTATCAAAGCAACATAATATTCAATAACATTGCAACCTGACTTACTTATCAGTCGCTAGTCACTAGAATTAAGGACGCGTTTGCAAAATTGATAGGTATAGAATCGAACTATTACATTGACACGGGTCACACACACAAGTGTAAGCACGGGTAGCTGCGGGAATCGTAATCAAGTATTTTGATAATTTGAAAGATTGAATTTTTTTTCTCATTTCTTATACCTACAAAAATATACTTAGATACGAAATACAAATAGCTACTCCAGAGACTGCTAGGCACTAGAAGCCCTCTGCTAGCAGGGAGATGTTGGCTGTGGACTTTGGGCTAGTTTTGTTAGTTATGATAAGACCTTACCTCCGGACTTGGTGGAGTGACTTGGAGGTATACTTCGGTGACTGCTACTGGAACTTGCCAACGAGTAGTACTAGGTGTGCTGAGTTTGGACTCGTTTTGTTAGATATGATGAGACCTTACCTCCGAACTGGATGGAGTGACATCAAACCAATAACCGCAAACAAAATAAAAAATTAAAATTAAAATAAATAATAATAAAAAATAATAACATTGCAACCTTGTTGCAACCTGACTTATAGCACAGAATAAATAATTAGGTACTTTTATGTCACAACTCACTATTTAAATAACATTTCAGCATTTGATTTATGAACGTCTTTCTTACCTTATTACTCTAATGAAGTAGTCTACTGGGTTCTCTGTCACACGCAGAACGCGACGTTGCCGCTTTGTGTTCGAGTACCTATTCGTCAATTTGGCTCCGGATCCACTTAGTCTAAGAAATCATATTCAGTATGATTTTTCGACCGTTGATGGATCAACAAATGTTGGTCAAATCGCTGACGAGTATGTTGAAAATCTGTAAGTGCAGATCCACCGGCGTCACACGCGCATCAAGGATGGATCAAAGTATATCAGTTTGCGCGACGCAGAGCTGAGTATACACGTCAAATAGGTGGATCAACAATTGTTCTAACTTGTCACTGGATCAACATTTACCGTTAAAGGTTGATTATACAGGGTATTTTGAAACGCTCCCGACAACGAAGACAGACGACAGTACTAACTATATCTTAGATGATGGGTGAAATATAAAATCGATCCCGATGAAAAAAATCATCTTTTCACAACGTTTTATTAGCTTTATTCACGCTCCATCGTGTTAGTATAATTAAATAAAACGTTAATTTCATTAAAATAAAACATGAAAATACTTAAACATAAAACCAGCAGTGGAATTACTGAATTACAATCAGCTGACTACGGGTCAATGTACGCACGAACGCCGAATTCGCGCGGCCCGTAACTAGCGATGGTACCACAATACCTAATAATTTACAACACTTGTCTAAATACCTAACTTATCTACTTAACCTACTATTTTGCCACTGTGCTTGTCTCCACGTAGCCACTTTAATTCAAATGCACAAGTTAAATAAACCAAATAACTGGTTCGATTCACCGCTAATGAAAAAATACTTAAATGAAATGTTAACAAGGTTAGAGTTATGCGTTTTTATTCATCGTGTAGGTATGTTTATTATTCTGATGTATTCAGTTATGTACCTATTCAGATCAGTTCAGTACCAAGTTATTAAAAAAATTGGTATGAAACAGCTTACCGCTCTAAATCCTCCGTGGTCTTATGAGATGCGGCTCAAATTGTGCTCCATTCATTTCGAGGCAGATGTGGGCTCGGTGTTGCGTCTCCTCATGCAGGCGGGGCATCATCGTGTGGTCTTCGACACAGTCCGCACGTAGTTTGTCGAAAACATCCACGATCCTTTGGCGCATTTCGTCAGCACTATCACACTCACGATTAAAAACCCTTTCTTTCACATACCCCCACAGAAAGAAGTCTAACGGGGTCAGATCTGGTGAGCGAGGTGGCCAAGCGTGTGGTCCTAGTATGCCAATCCAGCGATCATCAAATAATTCGGTAAGGCGCTCACGGACGAACCTCACGACATGTGGAGGTGCACATTAATGCTGGAACCATGTGCGGCGATATTCATCCAACGATAGGTCGTCTAAAATGTCAACCAACTGTTCATTTATAAAGTTTAGGTATCGCTGTCCCTTAAGTCGCTGTGGCAGAAACACTGGTCCTAGTATGCGATCCTTAAATAAACCTGCCCATACGTTAACCGACCATCGGGTTTGGTGCCCGGTTTGTCGAACAACGTACGGTTAACCTCTGAATACACGTGTATTTCTTCGGTTCCACAGGCCGTTTCTGGTAAATGTCGACTCGTCCGTCCAGATAACGTGCTCAATGGAACCAGGCACACGTTGTTGTTGGTCTAATAACCAACGGCAGAAAACTCGTCGGCGGTCGTGATCGCCGGGAACTAAAGCTTGCACTTTGTGCACTTTGTATGGCCGCATTCGGTTACGCTTTAACACTTTGTGAACTGAACAGTATGACACACTTGTTCCATCCCGACGTCTTAACAATTTAGCGATACTTCGTGTACCTAGGTTCGGATACTGGCGAACGACATCTAAAATGCGCTCCTCGGAGTGAACAGTCATTTGACTTCCACCTCCTGCCGCTACCGGAGCAATAGGCCGATTTTCCGACGAGAGTCAGCTGGGTGTCAAGCGGTCGGGAATTTATCTCGGTAAATTCGTAATGCACGCGAAGCATTCCGCAAGCTTCTCCAAGGCACATTAACATGTTGCCGTATTCACGAGCACTATAAACGTACGCATTAGGTATTATTAAAACAAAAAGAAACACAAAACGTAACAACAAGAATAACACGTAATAACAAGTAGGTAATACCAAGTAATAACAATAAGAATTTAATAAAAAACAATTGAACTGTCGCTCGCGCATGCGTGTCCAAAGTCAACACGGAACTGTCTCAAAAACTAAAATTAATAATTAATCCCGCCAAAATTGAAGCCTACTGCGTCCTAGCGTCCTTGCGGTAAACACTTTGAACATTCCACAGACCATCAAATGTTATGACATTGCCAACTTTTATTTTATAACTTTAGTTTCCATATGATCCCTACGACTAGTCTTTCATATGGAATTTAGAAGTTATAGTTACAATTTTTAATACAATTAGACAATCAATTGTACCCTGACGAAACAAGCAGTTCGTTACTACAAAATGATATTGAAATTAATAAACATACTTACTTGGGTTTGGTTATCTTTGATTTTGTACAAGAAAATAGAAATAAAATGGTATTGAATAATTTAATAGTTAAAATCAATTGCAATTATGATCGACAGTTAATTAATCTAAAAATAATTATTTTACTTTACTTTTATTGACTTTCCGGTTTTAATCCATCCAATACTTTGATTTGAAAAGAGGTACGTCAAAACTATTAAAAATTACTTGCAAGTTTTATTGTAATTGCCACCTCTAATTTTATGTCGCTTGCAAACAAATCTTAGTAGGTAAATTGGGGAATTCCCCATATGTTGGCGCTGACGCGAGGTGACACACAGTCGGCCGGGCGGCGGCAGCGCGTGGTACGAAGGGGCGCGACGGGGAATGCTCACCAGTATTACTGTGCGCGCACGCTATTGGTTCCTCATTCTTCCCGCGCTTTGAAAAGCGATGTTTCCAATGTACAGCCGCACACACAGCTTTCTTTGCACGACGCGCGACGATGGTTTTAAAAGGAAGGAAAGAAAAATTATATATATCTATTGTTTTATGACTGAACTAGTGAACGAAAAGGTAAATAGAAGGTGAATGGGGAAAATTGTGCAATAAAGTTAAATGTATTGAGGAAGAATACCGAAAAATTACCATGTGGTCAACCTGATGACGGAAACATTTATCATTCGCATTGATGATGATGATTCTGATGAGTGATGATGAAGTAGCATCCAGTAACACCAATACACCATCGACATCTGGCTTCCATGTCCCATGTTCCAACGGTATAATGGACGGTGTGTCACCCTTAGCTTAAGTTTTCTTGTTACAAACTACTTTATTTTACGATAGAAATAAAAATAATGCTCAAGCAAATATTATCCATTTTAATTTCAACCTCGTCCAAAGTTCTAAGTAGCTAGTAAAGTACCTATTATGATTCTACAATAAAACCATTAATTACTATTATAATATTATAAAACAACAGCCTAGTACCATGTAGTACTTTAGAACGCGACTGTACCCATGCGCAGACACACCCCCTCCACTATCGCTTAGCGTTCTTTTTACATGACGGGACCTGTACCAAGCTAGATAAAAGAGTTTGGCTTCGACGCGGATATTGACCCTAGTCAGCTGATTTTATGATTTATTTATTTTAAATTCCACTGCTGGTTTAATGTTTAAGTATTTTCATGTTTTATTTTAATGAAATTAACCTTTTTATTTAACTATACTAACACGATGGAGCGTGAATAAAGCTAATAAAACGTTGTGAAAAGATGATTTTTTTTTCAACAGGATCGATTTTATATTTCACCCATCATCTAAGATATAGTTAGTACTGTCTGTCTTCGTTTTCGGGAGCGTTTCAAAATATCCTGTATATATATATATATATATATATATATATATATATATATATATATATATATATATATATATATATATATATATTATATATTGTTTCTAATTTCTAACATCAGAAGTGGAATAGTTTCTTACAATTTAATATCTTCTTCAAAAAATGTAATAGCGAAAAACAAAAAACGAATTAATCAAAAGTTATACGTTTCAATCAACGTAAATATTTTTAAACCTTCAAAAACACTTAGGTAATATTATCAATACTGAAAAATAAAACATCAATGTGTGTAATTATATAAAATAAACATACAAAATAATAATAATAATTTCAATTAAAAAATTGTACAACAATTTTGCCAATTTGTGCCAAATTTATACAATACTGGGTAACGAAGCTGGCTCGTCGGAATACAAAACCGCGGTTTTGTGATGGACCACCACCAATGAGCTTTATCGGCAAGCCACTAAGACCGCGGTAAAGCTCGCCTGTCGACCAGGGCCTTAAGACTCGCTGTTAAACAATGAACCCTTTCCTTGTTTAACCATTGTGTCCATTTCGCGGACAGGAAAGTTGTTAAGTAGTCATTTTCCGAACCAGTGGTAGAGCTATATTAGTAGTATAGTTGTAGCACGAATGGGTCGCCTCGACCGGGGAAGGACCACGCTCACAGAATACCAGCGTAAAATGGCAGCTTGACACTGCTGTGTTTCGTATGGTGAGTGTAGAGAACCGAGACCCATTTTACTGGAAAAGAGGTATTGCATCTTAATCCTCACGAGTGACGACGCATCTGCATTTTGATTCTTTATTGAGGATAAATGTAGATGTCTATGGGTCACAACAACCACTTACCATCAGGTGGACTGTGTGCTCGTTTGTCATCCTATCCTATAAAAAAAAGCATAAAGGACTTTCAATAAGTATTCTTGTAATCTATATTCAATAAAAATTATTCTATTAATTTCTATTAACATGTTTTTTAGAAATTGATTCATTACTTCGATTCTTATTTTTTTGCTCTGTGTGATGGGGAATAATATTTTTTAATTAATTAAAACACGAATAATAAAATAAAATAATTTATATATTTTAAAACTTATTTATTATTTGCATTAACACCTTATTAATAATAATAATAAATAAATAAAATGGCGTAGGGAAGTGACGACCCCACCGCCCGCTGACGTAACAGTTAAGTGACAAAACTGCTACGTCAGCGCAGTCAGTCAGCGCCTTGCCAAGAGGTGTGAGCGCCGTGCCTCGGCAGAATTGAGGGTGCAAAGGTCCGTCTGTGCTTATGGTCGCATCATAAAACGGTGCCGGGCCTGGGTGTCTCCCGTTAATTCGATGGATGATGGACAAAAAAAGAGTGCGCAAAGGGCCGCTGCCTGCGTCTGGAGCTGGCACTGGACGCGGCAGCATACGGGCCGCCAGCCGAGCGTGGGGGGCTGCAAGACCACCTAGCAGCCGCCCGCATCCATCATCCCCACCAGAGGGCTTGGTGTCGGCCATGTCTTCTCGGACTCAGCAAGTGGCACCCGCCGTTGGTGGAGCATGTTACATGTGTTGGACGGAAATGATAAACGCAAACGCATTGCGAGCGTACTTTAGGTCAAAAGGGGAAAAAACTGGAATGTTGGCGTATCGGGCTCGGATGCATCACTTTTTCGCAGAGCTAGAGCCATCTGTTCAAGTAACGGAGCAAAACTTGGCAGACCGAGTTCGGTATATCCTGCGCTCCAACATATTTGGTGACGCCGAAATCGAACGACTACGAAGTGAGGCTGTTCCCTCATCGGATGAAAATGCTACAGCTGGTAATGCGGCGCCACTAATTGCAGAGCAACCTGCACACGTGGGTGCCGCCGTGGATATTCCAGTTGTGGTTGATTCAGACGATGATGAAATAGTCTCCCACAAAGTAGAGCAAATGAGGAGCATATTGGAAGAGGCTATTTTGGTAAACGCGCAGTATGCCTCTCGAAAATCGACCGCGACTTCCCCGCATACCCCTAAGCAAGCGGAATCGGGATGTCGTGAGGGGTCTCAACCCAATGCTAGTGACCTATTTGGAAGCCAGCCGGGACCTTTGCGAGACGGACTCAATTCTTTTTGGCGCCGCACTGGCAGTTTGCCGTATTATTGGCGCCAAACTTTCCACGGCTGGACGCGCTACTAGGCAAAGTAGCGCCATCCCAGTCTGGAGAAAAAGAATTGAGGACAGTATCGCAAAGGCAAGAGCCCTAATCGGCAGACTGACAAGCTTCATGTCGGGTAATAACAGACCGAGAATTGTGCGCACCGTCAGGATGGCGTTTGCTGGGACAAATATAAGTTTGTCCCAGCCGGATATTATGCAAAAACTGACGGAGCGCATAGACGACCTGAAGTAGAGAATCGCTGCTTGGGGAAAGCGGATTCGGCAATTCAGGGAACCAGAATCGTTTCTTCCAGAGTGATCAGAAGAAGCTCTATAAATCATTGAAGCGACCAATGGTACGTGGAACGGCCCAAACACCGAATCAGGCCGACACTGTCGCATTCTGGTGCGGCCTGTGATCAGAGCCCGTAAACCACAGCGAGGGCCCTTGGACGGAAGTTGTGGTGAGTCAGTGTGCGAATGTTACGCCCATGGAACCCGTCATCATAACGCCGGACGATGTAGCTGTGGCGGTCCGAAGGGCCCCGAACTGGAAAAGTCCGGGGCTCGACGGGCTGCATCACTACTGGCTGAAGGGGTTCGTGGTGTGTCACGCTGTGCTCGCCCGACAGTTTCAAGAGGCTCTCTACCAGAAGTCGCTCCCGAGCCTCTTCACTATATACTATACTATATACGGATCACTAATTTGGTTCCTAAAGACCGGGATACCACAAACCCGAGCAAATACCGCCACATCACGTGTACCCATAATATACAAGTCACTAACATCTATTTTGAGCGCGAGAATCACTCGTCACCTGAACTCAAATCAGGTGATGTCGCGCGCTCAAAATGGATGTGAGGCGGTGGTCATGGAACCAAGGAACCACTCCTCATTGACGTGGTCATTGGCAAGGTGGTTAAACGCAACCGTCGGAACCTCTCCGCCGCCTGGATAGGCTACAAAAGGCATTCGACTCGGTGCCTCATACATGACTGAAGAGTCTTCGAGCTGTACAAGGTTGACTGTGCAGTTAGAGACTTCCTCGGGCAGTGTATGGGGCAGTGAATACGATCCTTTGTCATCTAGGTAGATGAAGGCTGCGGAGAACCACATAAAGATAAGAAGGGTATTTTCCAGGGTGATTGTCTGAGTCAATCTGGTTCTGCCTCTCCTAAAGCCTCTCAGTACCTTACTGGAGGGTTCCGGAGAGGATTTCAACTTCGGAAGGAGGTACAAAAGTAACCCACCTTTTCTATATGGATGATCTCAAGTTTTACGCCTCCAGTCGCTCACATCTTTAGCAATTCTATTAGAATGGGACTGGGGACGGATAAGTGTGCGGTCCTCCATGTCGAAAGGGGTAGGGTTGCTAACTCTGAGGTCATAGACTTATCTATGTCAACATATCAACATCAACATAAGGACCCTATCCGAGGCTGAAACATACCGATACCCGGGTATGTCACAGAACATAGGTATCGATGAGGCGGATATGAAACAGTCAGTTTGCGATGTGTTTTATGCACGCTTTACAAAAGTGCTCAACAGATTTTTGTCGCGCGTGAATAAGACACACGCATATAACGGTTGGGTCATGCCTCTCCTCATATATACCTTCGGCATACTCAGGTGGACTCAGACCGAACGGAGCGCTCTGGATAGAAAAGTCCGCACTGTTATGACGTCCCACAAGATGCATTACCCGAGATCGTCAGTAATGAGGCTGTACTTGCCTCGGAAACATGGTGGGCGCGGCTTTTTGAGCGCTCTCACTATGCATAATCGCGAAGTGTGTAGCCTCCGTAATTACTTTCTGGCGAGATCGGATGATCCATTCTACAGGGACGTTATTTCGTGTGATAAAGGGCTTAGTCCTCTATCCTTAGCCAACGAACAATGGCAAGACCTAGCAGTACACTGCATTTCCGACCGGGAGACCGTATGGAAGGAGAGGGAGCTTCACGGGAGGTTCTACAAGGCTCTACATGAGCCTTCCGTAGACACAGTCGCCTTTCTCCACTGGCTACGTTTCGGTGACCTCTTTGGGGAAACCGAGGGTTTTGTCTGTGCGATACAAGATCAGGTTATTAAGACCAACAATTATCGGAAATATATCCTAAAGGATGGCGCCGTCGACATCTGTCAAGCTTGTCGCCATCCCGGTGAGTCACTTAGGCATGTCATCTCCGGTTGTTCGGCGCTTTCTAACTCTGAGTATTTGCACAGACACAACCTAGTAGCCAGGATTCTACACCAGGAGCTCGCTCTGAAATACGGTCTCGTGGATCGGAAACTGCCTTATACTTACCATATATTACTTGCCGGAAGCCGTGCTCGAAAATGACCGCACCAGGCTCTACTGGGACCGGGCCATCATCACAGACAGGACTATTCTTGCAAATAAGCCTGATATTGTGCTGATGGACCGGGCACAATCAAGGATATTTTTGGTCGACATTACCATTCCTTATGACGAGAACCTCGTGAAAGACGAAACAGATAAGCTGACAAAATATCTGGACCTGGCTCACGAGGTGACCGACATGTGGGGTGGTCTGCCGACCGAAATTATTCCTGTGGTCGTTTCTGCGAACGGGCTAATCCCGGTCAGCCTCTCAGGTCATCTGAGACAACTGGGACTCCGTGACGGACCGCTCCAGGCTCAAATGCAGAAGATGGTGCTCCACGACACCGCCCGCATCGTCCGCCGGTTTCTTCCCCTTTCCCCCTAACCCTCGGCCGTTTGGTTTCCCCTGCCGAGGGCTTCCATCTGGTTGGGTTTTTATTTATTAATGTATTTTTTATGTATTTATTTTATTTTATTGATATTTTTGTATATTTATATCTTTCGTTTACAATTATATATTTATACAGCCCAACCAGATGAGAAAACTATATAAATTACCCATAATAATAGTAATAAAATAATACAATCAGCAACTTAAAGGTTGGTACTCATAGTGCATGTTTCATGCTCTAAATATTTGTACGTAGATAAAAGGCCAAAGTTGATTCTACTTTATGGAGTATACAATGTCTTATGTCCGGCTTTAGCGGCTCCGAGCGATGGACCTACGCGACGCCCCTCATTCTTTACGGCGATTTCTTACACTTGTTTATTTTTTATTATTGTATTTTTTCTTTGATTGTTTTCTTTTACACCACTAAGCACATAAAACTGCTATTCAGAATTAAATATCGCAGATTGTAAAATTACTGTAATCCTGACTCTCTTTACCATACTGACTCTTTTTACCCTTTAGACTGAAACACAGTAGTGCACGCAATACTGTTTAAATAACACAAATATGTAAGAGGGTGGTGAGCAAATGAACTTGCAGTCCACCTGATTGTAAGTGGCTACTGCAGTCCATAGAGACCTGCAGACTGCTTCAAGCAAAAAATTTTTATAGGATAAGGGTGATAAGCGAGCACAGTCCATCTGATGGTAAGTGGTTGCTATGGCCCATAGACATCTACATCTATCCTCGATTACGAATCAAAATGCAGATGCGTTGTCACCCCTGAGGACTAAGATGGAATGCCTCGTTTCCAGTAAAAAGGGTCTCCGGTTCTCTACACTCACCATACGAAACACAGCAGCGATAAGCTGCTATTTTACGCTGGTATTCTGTGAGAGCGTGGTCCTTCCCGGTCGAGCCGACCCATTCGTGCTACAGCTATACCAGATATATAGCTACAGCATGGCTCTACCACGTATAAGACTACAGATACGTTGTCACATCTGAGGACTAAGATGGAATGCCTCTCAGCCTGTAATTATACTCTCTATACCAGAGATTCGTACAGCTTAGGTTCCGTGGTAAAGTAATTCCGTGGTTCCGCGAAATTATTTATTTTTGCTTGTTGAATAATTTCACACTTTGGTACAAATATTATTCTGAATTGGCGCAATATATGTGATGAAAAGAACCCATTACTGTTATATAGACACGTAGGTAGTTAGCGAGAATTATATTATAATATTTCAATTGCATATTGTCTACGATATGCAATCATTTGATGTGGGGTTCCATAAAATTAAAGTTTCTTGGTGAGTGTTGTATTACCTTAAAAGTTTGGGAACTCATGCTCTATACACTTCAGACCGGAACATAGTAGTGCATGCTGCTTAGTAGCAGAAATATTATGTAAGAGGTTTTTTTTTATAAAACTGAATCGATAAATGAACTTACAGTTCACTTGAAGGTAAGTGACTGCTGTAGTCTATAGACACCTGCAGCCCACTTCAAACAGTGGCTACAGATGTTTATTCACCTCCACCGAAGACTGAGATAAAATGCCCCTCAGCCAGTTATCGTACTGGGTCTTTCTTCTTAAGACCGGAGCTCGGATGGGGGTTCTTACGGAGACGGTTTCTCAAGCAGTAAAGGACTCCCATCACCTAATACTACTCTTAATTGTAGCTGGTTTATTACTTTGTCCGAGGATTATAGCGAATGATAGTCACATTAGTTTTCTTGAAGATGATCCGTTTCGCGATGTACCGGTACAATAGATGACGCCGCTGGCACCACAATAGAACTCAGCACCTGTCAAAAAGTCCCACAGCTCGCAGCCTCTCACGCCCACAAAAAACGGGTTAAGTCAAAAAAGCCTTCAGTCACGTTTTGTAACGAGGTCTCTCAAGTGTAATCTTTGAATTATTTCACTTGTTACCTTTATGTCGTGGAATATTTCTCGCACAAAAGGTAGTTGGTTACTGAGACTATTAATATGATATCATTCGATATTAAATATTATTATAGAAGCTGGATAAATACATGTAATATAATAGAAAAATTTAACTTTTAATAAAAGGTAAAATAAATAATAATAATAAATAAATATTTGTTTATTAACTACATCATAACTTACACTATTTAAATAAAAAAGGACCATCAATTACATTGAGAGGTTAGCGTCGGCAACCATACTAGTATAAACTGTGCCACGGCTGCCTGTGTCTTCCATTCTGGGATTTAAATAATAAAAATTTTGTAAAAGAACTTACCTATTAAGTTATAATAGGTAAGTTCTTTTACAAAATTTTTAACAAACAACATTTAAAATCTTTGCAAGCAAAAAAAATCTATTCAATCCATACATTACAGCCTATAGGTGATTTCCTCATTAGGTTTTGCCATAGTTGCCACGCTTGGCAGGCGTGTTGACAACCGCAGTTTATTTTATTTTTGAGTCGTTATCAGGAACATGCTGCTTCCGTCTATTTCTGTTTCCGTCTGTCGCCTCTTACGACACCCACGGGACGATATGGGGGTAGTGGATATTCTTACACAGCCACTACACAGTTGAATATAAAAACCGACAAGATGATAAAATAAATAGCTTCTGAAGCGGCGCTAAGACATTGTGTATTAAAGACCCTAGCCTTAAGACTGTGGAATATTACAAGTTCAACCCAATAACTAGAATGTCATCGAAACAGTTACATTAAGACATGTTATCTCCTATTTTTCATCCGCAGTAGATCCAGAGTAACCGACATAACCCAAAGGATTAGTAAGGTAAAGTGGCAATGGGCCAGCCATATAGCTCGAAGAACCGACAACCGATGGGGAAGGAACGTTCTCGAGTGGCACCGGTAGCCGAAGTTTAGGGCGGCCCCTACTAGATGGAGTGTCGACCTGGTAAAACATGCAGGAAGTCGATGGATGCAGGGGGCTCAGGACTATGCTTTCTGGTAATCCTTGGGGTGGCCTATGTTCAGCAGTGGTCTTGTGGAACTCTTTTTACGATTTTTTATGGTATATCCCTAAAGTATAACCTATCTAATAAAAGATACATTTAAATCGGATCAGCCGTTCCCGAGAAATCAGTATTAATATACATACATAAAAACATATGCGTCGAAAATAGAACCTTCTTCTTCTTTGAACTCGATTAAAAACAATGCCTATTTGCTAAAATGCAAGTTTTCGTTTATGGTATATCCTCCTAAATACAGGATAGGCCTATTCCCAGAAGTGGACTTTACGAGCTGATAAAGAAGGAAAAAGTGAAAGATTTTCTATAAAAAAATTACATCGAAAAAATTCGAAAAATCGAAATCTGTTTCAAAATCTCATATAAATTTCAGAGCATCATCACTCAATTGATAATTTTCGATTCTACTCTTAAATTCATTCAAATAATCAAAATCAGGGTAGATAATCATTAATTAATTCTATTTTATAAGACGTAAGCTGGTTATAATATGATTTAAAATTTCAGTTTAAAAAATTCGATTTGTAGCGCACAACATATTTTAAAAAATAAAAAATATGCCTGTCTAATCCGTATTGTGATACTCACAAATTAACAAAAGAGCTTAACGACTTGCAAAAAAAGTATGAATTCTCACACGCTGGGAGTGCAAACGCGAAAGGTAGTTCAAGAGTAGGGATTAACTCCTTTGATACAAAATCCGATTGGATTAAGTATCTTTGAAGTGCCTGCGACAGTGTTTTGTAAATCTGCTTATGTTCATAAAAAACTACACTCTTGAAATCATGAGAATATAACGAGTAAAATATTGATGGTGAGCAGGTGAGTCTACTTTTCTAACAGCAAGTATAAAATAAAACTGTTTGTTTTGCACAACTGGGGTCATATAGATATGTAATACATACATGCATAAACACTCACGCCTGTCACCCAGAGGAGACCCAACTTTCACTACCATACATTAAAGTAGGGACTAACACAGCATTATGAATTGCCATACGTGCCTTTTTGGACACATTCTGACTTTTCATAATAGCGTGTAGAGCCCTTTCACTCTATTTCCTGCGTTCACTCGTCGTTCTATATCCTTATCATACCTTTTATCTACCATACCTGCTAAATAAACATCCCAAATATACAAACTCATCCACTTGCTCAATCATCTCCCCTTCTATTCTTATTTCACATAACGTTTTACTTACTTCTCTTTCAAAAACCATCACTTTCGTTTTACTTGCTTAAAGATATGTAATATTTAGTAAAAAAAATGAGAGTAACAAGGAGTTATTGCCAACACTAAATAATTTTATGTCCGTTCCGAAACACAAACACTGAATACGTAGAAACCGGAACTTAACATTGTCAATAGCAATCGAAACGGGGCTTCAAATTGCCTGCAGGTATTGAAATTTATATCGTCTCGTGGATGTCATAGGAGGCGACAAAGGGATATGAAACAGGAGATAGGCAGTAATATCTTTCTGATAAACAAAAATAATATATATGACTGTGATTGCCAACCCGCCTGTGAAGCGTAACAATCTATGGGGGAGCACTTTAATCAGCACTGGACTATAAACAAATTGAATTTTTTTTTGATTTTGGTTCTAATGATGATGACTAATATACTACTACATTACAGTATGCCACAGAACCAGGGCGTCATGAAACTGAAATTATTTGGTTCCATCCATCCATTACAGCATTTAAAAGTCCATTGCTGAACAAAGGCCTCCCCCATAGATTACCTCATAGGGAGAATTTCGCCATGGTTTTCACGCTTGTCAGGTAGGTTGGCAACCGAAGTTTCTTTCGCCTACCCGTCTGCTGCCCATTTCCTCCTTCATTTTCTCCTGTCCATTTCCTGTTTCATGTTCTCTCTGTCGCCTCTTACGTCACGATATGGGACGATATGGGGTAATGGATGTGCCACTATAAGTGGCGGCACGAAAGTCTAGCTGTTCTGTTATTGCGCATAAGTCGCGCTAATTGGCTCGTGCGTATCGTTCACACTCGCTGATTGGCTCTCCAGTCGCATTCGTGCAATTCAATTCGTGCCCGTCCCCTCCACGTTTCGTTCAGCGCTAGACTTACGTGCCGCGACTTGTACACGGTATTACTTGATTGCAATATAAAATAGTTTGCAAAATAAATAAGTAAAAACGATTGCTGTAAAATTTTACAGAAAATGTTTTGTATACTTAAAATTAATTAAAAGTTTGCAGATAGAAATACATTATGTAACAATAATACCAATTTAAAAATGTCGCACGCGTCTCAATAATCCTCAGGCCTACCCCTCATATACGAAAGTTTCACACCAATTGTTAGCCGAATGAAATTGCATTTCCTAATTGCCGGTCCGTTTCCCACCGTGCGCCCGCCACGCGGCTCTCATATTCGCTAATAAAAACATATCCGCACAAATATCGCTACTATTACCGTGGCATAAAATTCAAAATGTAATGCATACTCACAAAAATAGTTCGTATAAGAAGAAAGTACACAATGCAGCTTTTATGTTCAGCTTTGGAGCTTCTATACCTAACTGAATACAGTTTAGTTTTGGAATGGGGATTAATGCAAGAAAATTGGTACGGAAATGTTTGCAAAATTATTAAGATATTTAAATGGAACCTTAAGTAGGTGAATAAGGTTGAAAGTTGGTCGAATAAGCAGCATTAGTGTATTGGTTTCAGATAAAGCGGAGTTCCCATAGGGCGGCGGCCTCGGCGCACGGTCTCCACGCGGCCGGCATGCGCTCACTCCGCGACCGGCGGTCCACGCGTGCGCACGTGTCACCTACAGCAGTGACGCACGCGCAACTCTTTGCGATAATTACAACTTGACGAGATACTTGACCGACAGTGATTGAAAACAATGGTGCAAATGTGAGCTATTTAAAGAGTTATCTGTGAATAACGTAAAACTCCACCTGTGAATAACGAAAAACTCTATCTCTGAATAACATAAACCTCTACTTGTGAATAACGTAAAACTCTACCTGTCAATAACGTAAAACTCTACCTGTGAATAACGTAAAACTCTACCTGATGTAGAGTTGAGACTTGTGCTTAAAGTGTTACAGATTGTGTACTAACTTTGTGAAAAGTGTTTTACTATTAAGAATATACAGATAACGTCCGTATTTACTTAATAATAAGAAAATGGAGTATCACCATACCCGTTCGATGGAGCAGGGGAACCCTCAGCCACCAGCTCCTCAACCGCAATGGGGCTACGGCTGGGCACCAGCAGCGCCCGCGCCGCGAAACAAACGTCCTCACTCTGATAGTGAAGACGACGCGTTCTCCGAAGAGAGCAGCAAGGATGCACAGTGAGTATTCAACCTTAGAAAAACTGTTTATTTTGTAATCTATATTTATATTTTTTAGTTCGCTTGTGTTAGTATAATAACTTAATTATTTATATCTTTTCTTTTTATCGATGTTTTTACCTACCAACATTTTTCTTCCTCGCCCGGAGTTGACTGGCAGTAAAAATAAAATAAATAAATAATTAATAAAGAATGAATAAATAAATAACTAATATTTAATCTCTTATATTAATAAGCTCTAATAAGAAACTCATAAGAAAATATTAAACTAAGCAACCACAGCGTTACTCCATTATGCGTAAAACGTTTGCTGTAGCTACGACGTAGCTCCAGGCATAGCGGCCTCTACGAGCACAACTACGATAATTTGAAAAGTAAAATCACTTGAAAATTTAACTTTCATTTAATTTATAAACCTTTTGAGTGGAGTAAAAGAATATCACAAGTTCAAGGTAACAACCAAAATGTCATCTAAATAGTTTAATTAAAAACTTGATTGCTTATTTTTTCACACTTAGGGTTGGAATTTTTTCTTCAAGTTTATATGGGGCCACCCCTAAAGTATAACCTATTTAATAAAATAGAATTTATTTAAAGCGGTTACACAGTTTACGAGAAATCGGTAACACATAAGAAAAAACATACAACGAATATAGGATCTCATTTTTCAACTCGGTTAAAAAATGTGAAAAGTTGTGTTTGTCCTTCTATGGACTCCTTTGACTAAGTTTCTTTGTACATAAACTGATTAAGAGTAAACTATGTATTTACTATAATAATGCTAAATTATTCATTATTTTTGAGACATTTTTAGTTGATAGCTAGTTACGCATAATTAAATAATAACGAAGGTTTTAAACCTTTTTTATTTATCAAAATAAATTCACTCTCCATCGCGTGTTTCGATTTGCTTAGTATTTAATTAAAGCATCGATGGACATATACATTATAAATCATACAGTTGCATAATAATATAAACAGATATAAGATGCATAAGCAACGATACAGTTTTCACGAACAAAGACACTAGAAGCACCGCTATTTTATAATTGTGGTGCCACACACAATAGATTCTATATCAATAACTATTTACAAAAGTGTCTGAATATATTACATTTATTTATAGATTATGGGCGACAAACGAGTACATAGTTCACCTGATAGTAAGTGGATGCTATGCCCCACAGACATCCACATCAATCATCGATTAAGAATCAAAATGCAGATGCGTTGTCATCCCCTGAGGACTAAGATGGAATGCCTCGTTAGCAGTATTAAACATAATAAATAATATATTATGTATTGTGTATTACATATCAAGAAATAATCTTAATCTTTTTAGGTTTGCAGTTGTGCGCGCATCACGGAAAAACTACTGGATAGATTTCAATTAGGTTTTCTAAGTTTTGTTAATTAGACACTTTGCCCTTATCTAAAAAAATATTGCGATATCTTCATTTAATATAAAATTATTAAAGTTGAAAGCAACGCAGACGAAGTCACGGGTATCAGCTAGTTATACCATAAATATAACAAACTTTTCAAAAAGGGTATACGAGTATCTACATAGATATAGATATTTATTTCGGACTGGTTATGTAAAAGGAAATATATAGTAGTTTTTGTAAAAAATTAAAATAAAATAATTATATACTTATTATTTATTATAATTTCATTTTATAGTGCTGGTTTTAATTTTAGTTCTCTTAATTTGATAATCAAACTAATTTGCAATCAAACGTCATTTAAGTTACACTATGTTTTTGTTTTATTTATTAAACTACGTTAAGGAGTTGTGCTCAAGTTTTTATTGTTAAAATAGAATATAGCTGAAGTGTCCGACATATTTCAGCGAAATTTTTAATATCGAATCGGTTGAAAAGGGCATGTGTTACACCTTTTGCCAAAAGTGAGTTAAGTATGAGGAATTGTTTTTCTATGGTCCCTGCACGTTTCCACCAAAAATGTCCGCTGTTTCGTTGTCGAGATACATGTCATATCAATTTTAATTTATTTTGAAAAAGGCACTAGTCCAGGACTTGTGTCAAGTGCATACATTCATGGATTGGTTACATATGATTTCAAGTCATCAGAAACTATAGATGAAGATGTTGCATGATCGTTATAACAGTTTGAAGTAATTTTTATTGATAAGTTGTAATAAATAAACTAAATTTATGATCAAAACTTGCTCATTTCAATTACGTTAACCACATAAGTTTTGAAAAAGGCATAAGTTACAGTCAAATATTAGCTATATCTACCGTGACCGTACCGAGATACCGTGTAATAATATTACTCATTAATTTAACAAAATCAATGACTTAAATAGGCATTTATTAACTGAGAAATAAATATTTTAACAACCATTAAAAAAATTAAGAACACAGTTTTTTGTGTCTACTTAAAAATTTACTTAAGTGTACTTATGCCCTTTTCAAAATAAACGATTCATTTAACATTTTGAGTTATTAAAGTAAACTATAACTTTACGTGGTAGAGCCATACTGCGGTTATATTATAATTGTAACACGAATAGTTCGGCTCGACCGGGCAAAGGCCACGCTCTCACAGAATAAAAGCGTAAAATATCAGCTTTATGCTGCTGTGTTACGTACGATGAGTGTAGAGAACCGGAGACTCTTTTTACTGGATACGATGTAATTCCATCTTAGTCCTCAGGGGTGACAACGCATGTGCATTTTGATTTATAATTGAGGGTAGATGTAGATGCTTATGGCCCACAGCATCCCCTTACCATCAGCTGGACTGTGTGCTCGTTCGTCACCCTTTTTCTATAAAAAAGTTTTTGACTAAGCTAAAACACTCTTGTACGTAGGTCACCTGGTGGCGACTCGTGTCAACTTATGACGCGTAAACGACGGCGGGGAGTGATCGAGAAGAAGCGCCGCGACCGCATCAACACCTCTCTTACCGAGCTCAAGAGGCTAGTGCCGGCAGCCTGCGAGAAGCAAGGCAGCGCGAAGCTGGAGAAAGCAGAAATATTACAACTCACAGTGGATCATCTCAAGATGTTACACGCTAAAGGTAATTTTCTGTTTGATATAACCATGTTTGCAATATGCCAAAACCAATTACCAGCACTGCTGAAGGTCCAAGCATTATCTCGCACTGATGGGAGGAATGAATAGGGTGTCGTCTTTGCGCTTATCGACCCGTCTATCCACCGTATCTGAGTATGAGCAAACTTCTAAGGAATGCCTCTTTTGCGTATTCTTAAAGAGTTCTAAATTCAGTATTGAATTTAAACGATTATTAAAGAAGGATTTTACGATTATAAATATTCTATAATTTTAGTAAAATGTTTTCTTATGTTTACTATTAATTTAACTAATTTTACGGATTTTATCACTTTTAAATTGGCTTATTTTTTTGTTCCTGGCCTTTTGGGTGCTTTACAGCATCCATAGTAAAACACCAATGCTCCGGGAAGTTTGCAGTCTCTGAAAATGTTCAAGATCGCCTCCGCCATCACGTTAGATTTGATAAATCACAAATACTCACAGAAGAACACCGACTCCTGCCAATCATGATTCGTGAGGTTATTGAAATTAAAAACATCCAAATTTCAATAGATGAATAATTAAAAGATGGCTGGGGTGCTACCATCTGCTTGGGATCCTATAAATAATACAATTTAATCCAAAACCAGGCATTCCACCACAAGACTTCAAGATACAGTAAGCTCGTTCTGCGTAGATCAGACCAAAAATGAATATCCAAAAGCTGAAGGTAGTCCGGTTTAACTACGACATCAGGATGTTAAATCCCTCAGTGAGGGTACTGAAGGATTCAACGTCCTGACCGCAACATCCGGAATGAAAAACTAAGTTGAATAATAGACGATAAAATCCGTAAAATTAGTTTGATTCAATTAGTAAAATGTTGTTTTTTTTTAATCATGACCTCTTTATTATTAACTTGATATGTATGTATGAATGTAATAGAACTTTATTTATTTTCATCAACTTCCGCATATCGGAATAATCTGAACTTTTCCAGACGTATCACGAACTGATGACAATACAATCATTTCATAACTATGATCGTCACAGCTTATTATAATCAGTGTGTGTTTTTATTATGTATACTCTTATATTATTGTATCCAATTAATTTTTACTTATTATATATTGAAGATTATCATTTATCACCAATTAAGTAAATAAATAAAGCATCTAAAGAAATGAAGCATGTTCAGATGTCTTTTTGATCGATTAGTAGTGAGGATGAATGAAGACATAGATAACGAACGATCTGAGTTCATGTATTAGTTGTAGAAAATATGGCTTATGTAGAAAGTAAGATATTTTATGCCTAAATTATAGCGTTCTCGTTTACGACCCGTTTTATTACATATAAAGTGCATATGAAAATCATTTTTATTACAAACTAGCGATCCACCCCGGCTTCGCATGGGCGACTTCTGGATCACGACAACAGCGTAACCTACCGGGTTCAATTGTTAATTTAAACTATGCAAGGACCCACTTAAATGCAATAAAAATCTTATCAAAATTGATCTAGCCGTTCTCAAGTGATGATCTTTCATACATGCAGCAATTGATTTTTATTTATAAAGACTATTCATTCGGCAAATTACGACTAGGAACTTAAAGTAAAACAACTTTAAACGCAATTTTTCAGCCAGTATTTTGCTTTATAACTTTCAATGTAATTTTTGTACAGGCATTATTTAGGGTAGCCTTTATGTAATACGCAACAATGATTACACAATAGAAGATTATAAAAATACATGAGTGTTGTTTCTTCCTGTATATGTATTTTTTTGCGACGATTGAAAAAAATCTTGCGTATGGCATTTGCACTGACATAACTGTATAGGAACCGCTATCTCAACAGAGACATCAATCAACGCGCAAAGTACTTCCGTTTCCTTCAAATTAATAAAAGGTCGCCGTAACGGTTTCAACAAAACCCCCAAATTAAGTTTACGAGCTAAAGTGGCAAAGGCATTGACTTTCCTGTCTTTTGAAATTACAAAATGTTCAACCAATGGACGGAAAGTATGATGTATGTTGGAAAAAAAATATCATAAGTATTTATTGCAGAATCAGACCTGGTAAGATATATAGAATGTCGATGGATGCAGATGGCCTATGTTCAGCAGTGGACATATAAATGGTTGTAATTGTGATGATGATTGTAGAATCATTTATTTTAATGAATATACTAATTAAACAATAGACTATAGTATTTATTCGCTAGATAATAGCTATTTAAATATGTAAATAAAAACCAGACTTGTTTAATATTTAAATTTTTTTGGAGTGGATAGATTTCCAACTTACCAATGATTTCTTAATTTGATTATAGCATTTGGTACGGATAACTGTGAAATAGTTTTACAGTTGCTGTTTATTTATTGAATTTTATATTTTTAAAAGCAATATTTGGCATGTTTTACTAAAATAACAGATTAGGAATTTCATACTGCTAAGCATTCTTTTGTCATGAAATCTACCTTTAAATATTTAAAAAAATGTTATTTTGAGGGTAGTAATAGTTTTTTATAAAAAAAAAATTTTTTATAAAGTTAATTATAAACTGTGCTAGACTACTGCCTAACTTGATCATAAGTGGTGATGTAATCGAAGATATCCGATCGTACTGACTTTTACGTAATTAGATTATACAGGTAATGAAATGACTGTTTCTCACGCGGTGAGTGAAGATGATGTAAAACGTGACTTTTTCATATGTTGAGTGTCGAAAATCGAAGTCACAATTGCTTCATCAAAGGCCACTTATTTAGCTCTATATAATTCGATTAGATCACTTGATTCACATTACGAGTAGATAGGTGTTAGTGAAGCTAAGCCAGTATGTTTTTTCCAACATTGGCTATATCACCACTTACCATCAGGTGGTACAGAAATCAAGTCTATCTATCTATCCATCTATTACAACCTATAAAATTTCACAGCTGAAGATAGACCTTCCCTCATAGATTGCTACATAGGGGTGATTTGCCGTAGTTGCTACGCTAGGCAGGCGGGATTTCAACTGCAGTTTTTTATTATTTTGAGCTTTTGTCAGGAAGATGCTGCTTCCATCACCTGTTTCAGTTTCTCTCTGTCGACAAAATCAAGTACTTGATAATAAAAGGTAAAAAAGATCGTTTATAAAAAAACGGTAACGAAATGAAATTATGAATTTAAAAATTCATGATTGCTCTTCCTTCCGGAGACGTCGCTGACATTTACAATATTGTCGGTCATTCGGCCGTTTGCGGAAGCGCTTTGCGGTTAATTTTTATCTTGCGGTTTACGAGCTCCGCGTTCCGCCGTGTAAAATTATTTTTACCCGCCTGCCCATAAAGAGGTAATGTATTTCGAGAGTATGTCTGTAAGTTTGTATGTTTGCCTGGTAAAGCCTGTATCCTATACGGCTTGATGGATTTTAACATACGTTTGATACGTCTTAGTTGTGGAAGTGAAATAGGGTATAAACATTTTCTTTTTTCAGTAAATTTTTTTACTCAGTCGGGTTTTTAATTCCTGTTTAGCCTTTAAGCTTGTTACAGGAATAATTTCCTTCTATCCTAACATGAATACACATAATTCTATCTATCATAACATGAGCCCTGGTAGCTCAGATGGTAAGCGCTCACTGTAAATTACACAGTACGCGAGTAACCCGGGTTCGATCCCCGCCGGCACCAATGAAATTGTTAATTGCAATTTTAAGTGCTGATTTACCACGTTCTCGGCGGTGAATGAAAACATCGTGAGGAAACCTGCAATAAGAAAAAACGAAAAAATATTTCGAGGACATGTGAAGTTCGCCAACACGCATTGGGGCAGCGCGGCGGACACTTCCTTGCCCTAAATACCCTCTCAGAAATGAGAGGCCTGTGCCCAGCAGTGGGACGTATATAGGCTGTAACTTTAACTTTAACTTTTAACATAAATACGTTTTGAGCTCGAACTTGAGGTCAGCGATCATTACTTGTGAGCGTGAGAGTTACTAGTGACGAGGTAAAATCTCTTCATCCGGCGCACCTTTAACTATGCCTTATATTATGCGGTTTCTCTTTCGATGTTTGTCCAATATCTCTATAATCTCTCAAGTTGGAATGACGGTAGTGATTTTTCGATATTATTAGGTCAGGATATTTAATATTTTATTACTATGGACGTTTTTAATAATAAATTTGAAACTATTAAAAAATTTGATTTTATTGTAAAAAAAAGGGTAGGGTTACTGAAGTTAATTATCTTCGGAAATATAAAGAAACAAAATTCAATTTTAAAATTCAGTCAGGCATATTATATTGCCTTGAGATCATGAGATATGAAATAAATTAACAATAGAAAACAAAACTATATATCCACTTACTACTGTCATTACAGGATTGCTCTATATTTACTCACTATACCTGCGAGGTGCCCCGATATTGTTTTGGTGCCCGAGGTTGTTTTTCGATAGTATTAAACCTGTTTTAAAAACAAAATTTGATCTGTTTTTAAACCACGTTGATAAATTATATATCTTAAACCCCCACATTGCTCTTACTATTTTAAAATATTGTCGTCTTGTACCAAAATTTACATACTTACTCCGTTCGAGTCCAATCTGGAAGTGTTCGGATATTTTAAAAGATATTGATAATAATCTTAAAATAGCTATAAAAAAATCTAAATTTAACTTTAAATACAATAGTCTGGACCTATAAAATTTGGTGGTATTGGTGTGAGAAATCTTCCGTGCATAGTGTCAGTGACTTATGTAACATAATTTTAAATAATAAAATAGAACTGTGCTTTGCTACGGAGGCAGAGCAGACATGGCGAACGCTCTTTCCTGGCTAAAATGTTCCACTAGAAGTTAACCAACAAAAGTAGGACATTCCGCTGGTACGGAGTGTGCAGAAATATTTGTTTAATAATTTTCATAGTGATCAAGATCGGGCCCGCCTTCTAGCTGTTTCAACTAAGGAATCTGGTCACTGATTACACGTTTTACCAAAAAAGGAAAGCTTGCGGATCGGCATAGGAATCCGACTAGGGTGGCAATTTGTCAACCTCAACAGTTGCCCTGTGGTAGCAGCGTCGACGAATTTGGGCTCCACGGACTTTCATGTAAGAAAAGTGCTAGTCATCCGAAATGTCATCTTTTGCCTCTATAAATGTTCCCTCGATTATAGAGCCTTGTGGAATATTTAGAGACGATAGCAGGAGACCCGACAGTATAACATTGCTGCCTTGGGAGAGAGGTAAAGTCCTAGTGTGAGATGCTACTTGCGTAGACCATTTGGCAGACACTCATCTCAGGGTTACTTCATTTAGAGCCGGGGCGGCATCAGAGACAGCTGAAATAAGTAAGAGGCGCAAATATGAGTCTCTGAGAGATGACTATATATTTGTGACATTTGTAGAGACTATCGGTCCTTGGGGTCCGTGCAGTGAAGTTTCTAAAGGAACTCTATCCGCGCCTGGTCGTCGCTGCTGGTAATAAGACGGCTGTTTCTATTCTCGCTCAACGGCTAAGTATAGCCTTTCAGCGAGGAAACGCAGTCAGCGTTCTTGACACGATACCACGGGGAGTAGGACTGTATGATAATTTAAGTTATTAGTCTTAGTTTTTTTTTGGTTTATTATAATTTTTTTAATATTGTTATTAAAATTAGATTAAAAATGTTAGAAATATAGAAAGAAAGCTAAGTATATTGAATTATACGCTGTACGTAAAATAATTTTTGCGCACACCAAAATACATAAAGACGCATAAAAGCCAAACAAAAAAACTAGGTAACACAGTTTTGTCCGTCCCAAATTACTTATTGTTACTATTTCTTGCCTGTAAATATCTAAAATACTTAATTATTTTTTCAACTGTACCAAGCGATAGTCTAGGTACGTGTCTTTCATATTTATTTTAAATAAAATACTAGTAATGCTATTAAAATTACTAATATTCCCTTTAAGCACTCCTGGTAAGCTTAAAATGCTTGTGTCAGGCGTGGTTCACGATAGTAGGCGGATGGCGGATTCGAACTCATGACTTTTTGAGTTTGCGATCCCATTAAGCTAATGAATGTCATTTCACTTCCATTAGGCTTGTGTATAAAATAAGAAACTGTTATTGGCATTTTTGTAATACTTGAGAATTTCTTGTTTAATATTTATAACCTATTGTCGGTTCTATAATCATTAAATAAAAAATACAATAAATAAGATGGCAGGACAACGGGCGGTGTTACAGACCACCTTTGGATTAATGACGACAGCAGGTTTGACTGTACAGTCAATGGTATACCTGCGTTTACCGCTAAATGGCATTTCTTCTATCATTTAAATCCCGGAACCGCATAACAAATCGTAGCTCACAAACACCCAAATCAAAAATCACTCAGGCCGACCGCATTTCGCTGTCCGTCAGGTAAACAGGCGGACACACACCTGGCGCCCTCTGCCGACAAAAACACGGACAAACAGGAAGCGATCATGACACGCCACTGTTACCCATTACTCCTCGGCTATCTGATCTACTTTTTGTCCTTTTCTCTCTTAGCATTCGAAAAGGATAACGTTTCTATCTAAGCCTATTAAATTTCGTTTATTTACATCCGGATACTACTAACACAGATATCGTTTTTTCTTTATAAAAAGTAGAGACAATGTGTTTGTCTATCTAATTGTAAAGGTGACCTTTTTATTTATAAGGTATAATATCTGGGACAAGATACGAAGATATTTCAATGTGTGTAGCAAGAGGCGAATACTATAAAAAATGGCAGGTTAACGCCAAGCGTAATACCCTGACCCTCAAAGATTAAAGATATCTGGTCTTGTAATTGCTAATCTGCCTGCTTAGCGTAAGCTTACCTGCTAAGCCGGACGATTAAGGCAAATCTCTAAAATGTGCAAGGGAGAGCTAAATGTGGTCTTGCATGGCCTGGTGAAGAAGAAGAAAACAATTTTATTTAAAATTAAAACTTTTGTACAACCGACTTCAATATATATTATTAAAGATAACTCAAAAACTATTGGTCAGACCTTGATCAAATTTATATGGGACCACATGAGAGGCATCAGCTTTCAAATAAAAAAACGTGTGTGTGTACTTATGTACGCAAGTAGGAAGTTGTACTTCTTTAGCGTAACAAAACAAAAATAACTACCTTAAATATAGTTATCAGTTCCACGAAAACTTGAGAGACAGTTACCCAATGAAGTTGTCGCTTTGAGGTGTCAGTGTGCGCGCGCAGCGTAACAACTTCATGGTGTCGTTTTTAGCTAGTATCGTAAAAAATTCACTCTCATAATTTTTCCCCAACGCCCCAAAAGAAGTATAACTTCAAAAAGAATAGTCGAAATCGGTACACATAGAACAAAGTTATGAAGTAACACACATAAAAATAAAAACATACAGTCGAATTGAGTACCTCCTCCCTTTTGAAGTCGGCAGAAAATTTGAATAAAGCTAAACTCGCCAAACCATGGTAGTTTCTATTAAAATTCATATAAAAAATTATTGTAAATTTATATATGTTTCAAAAAATATAATCCTGCTGGGTTTCTTGCTAGTTCTTACCAGGACAAGAGGTATTTTCCGAACCAGTGGAAAATAAAAAAATGACTTGGAAAAATTAAAGAAAAAACGAAACAAGTCCCGAAACCAGCACTTAATCATTAGCACGATTTATGCAATCGGCATAATCACATTATAGTTCAATATGCAGTACATTTATGGCATGGGGTGTCGCGTGGGAACTGTGACTCCGGCCCCGTCCCACTCGCGTTGGTCACCCCTGCAGTAGGGGATGACGGCCAACTTTACAAAGATAAGCGACTTAATATCGCATTTTAATGTAATTTACACCGTACTGGCAGCCATAACTGCTATAAAAAGTTACATAAAAATGTAGATAGAGATTATATTTTTTAATATTTGCACTTATCTTTTGACACAAAAGGCAAACAATATTTTATGATTTTAGCCGGGGTAGATACGTAGTAGAGCTAAGCTGCCATATTGCTGGTATAGTAGTAGCACGAATGGGTTGGCTTGACCGGGGAGGGACCACGCTCTTACAGAATACCAGTGTAAAATAACACGGTAACGCTGCTTCGTATGGTGATTGTAGAGAATCTGAGACCCTTTTATACTGGTAACAAGGCATTCCATCTAAGTTCTCATGGGTGATGACGCATCTGCGTTTTGATTCTTAATCAATGATTGATGAAGATGGCCACAACATCCACCTACTATCTGGAAAATTGTGTGCTTTTTTGTCATCGTTTTCCTATAAAAAATACACGCAATTTTAAATTTCACACAAAAAGAACTTAAATAAAGTATAAGTAAAGTTATGCTAGTGATAACTAAAATTATATTTAAAATATCTAAAACAACATAGTGACAGAAAGTAATACTAGATCATAGTTATGAAAATATTGTGCTGCTATCGGTTCTCAATATGTCTGCAAAATTTTAGATTAATTAGCCGTCCGGAAGTGCATGACAGATGATTTTAAAACTCCATTACATTCATACTTACATACATACAGCCGTAATGTATTCATAACAGCCTATCAAAGTCCACTGCAAAACATAGGCCTCCCCCATAGACTGCTTCAAAGGGGGAATATTTACCATAGTTGTCACACTTGGAAGGGGGATTGGCAACCGCAATTTTTTTAGTATAATTAAGTTGTTATCAGGAAGACGCTGCCGCCCATCTCCTGATTTGTTTCCCTCTGTCGCCTCTTATGACACCCACGGGATGATATGAGGTAGTGGATATTCTTACACTACGCGGTTTTATAAATACATATTTAACTAACCTGATCTAACGTATATGTCGAAAAGGACACAAAAACGACCAAAGTAAAAATAATCTATACACCATTCATCCGCTCACGCGTCAATTATACACAGTGCCAGAGGAAGTGACTGCGAGACGCTGCTTCTAATAAGAAAGGGTTGCCCACCTGCATTAGAAAAAAAACCGTGCCAACTGCTCGCAAGCGGAAGGAAGGGGAATTACGACAATAAAATTAAAGCCTTTCGAATAATTTAAATTCTTTTGCAAAGCTTGTACAACACCTAAAATTTGTTACAAATTATAAATTTGAAAAAGTACCGTTTGACTTCTCTATAGTTATATGTATATATTATGCTGACTGCCTCGGTGGTCTAGTGATCGTAAACGCGATTGCTGATCATGAGGTTCCCGGTTTGTATCCCGGATCGGGCTAAAATCAGTTATTGGGTTTTTCTGTCAAGAAATTCTCCGTAGCAGCTCGGAGTCAGGAAGTTGGCGGTGTTTCACCCCTGTGCCTCGGAAAGCACGTTAAGCCGTTAGTTGTTCGCCTCATCTCTCTCCGGTCGTGGCGAATTATCGTCCCATCGGACTATGAGAGTGAGGGAATAGAGAGTGCACCTGTGCTTGCGCATACACTATAATCCTGTCCTGCGCAGATGGCTAGTCTCTGTTGAGACTGGCCGCCGTGAACGAAATTCGATCTGGAGGACATTATATAATTTACTGATATATATAACTATAGGGTAATCTAACGTTATATTATGCGGTTAGACATTTTTATGAGCCAATGGCAAAAGCTTATATCATCATCATCATTACAACCTATCAAAATCCACTGCTGAACATAAGCCTCCCAATAGACAGCCCAATATATGATATTTGCTATAGTTGTCACACTTAGCAAGCGGGTTGGCAACCGCAGTGTTTGATTTGATTTTTTTTGAGCTGTTATTAGGAAGATGCTGCTGCCCATCGTCTGTTTCAGTTTCTAGGCGGGTTTTAATTTCCCTCTATCGTCAATTAAAATCATCAATTATAAATAATTACAAACGTAAACACCGAAAGTACAAAGAACACCGCAACGTTCAAACAAAAGCCTCAGCGATGCGATTTCGTTGTGTAGAGTTAAAAAGCAAATATAAGTAGTTGCGATCAAAGCAAAATATGCACTTACGCACACTCCTACCCGCTGGCCCACTGACTTGACTCTCTACAACCCCATTTATCCAACAAACCTTTTGAACCCATATGCAATTGCATGAGCATAGCGGAACTTCTTTTAAAAAACTTTTTCTGTTCCTACGGAAGACATCGGGATACTTAGGGCCGTTATGCAAGCTCTGCTCTCACTTGCACTGATTTCAATTACAATTATCTATCTCTGTCTATAACTTGTTGCGTAAGACGAGGGTAAATTCGAGGGTTCGTAATCAATGGAATTGTTTTTTTTTTCGATTCAGATTGAATTACTTTACTGCGTATTGTACATACGTTAATCAAGTCCCGTCTGAATGGAGGAGCGAGGAGAAATAATACCAAGTTATTCTTATCTCTCGCATTGTAATGGAAGTTGTCCTTCCTTGTGTCACCTCGGTAGTATCCTGGGGCCAAGTCTCTTCTTGGTTTACATTAACGACCTGTGCTTAATGACACTAACTCAAGGCAAGCTATTTACTTATGCTGATGATACAGCCTTAATTTTCTACGGAGAGACTTGGCCTGAGGTCCAGGAGTTTGCAATGAAAGGCCTTCAAACTGTGGCAAATTGGCTTGAGGAGAATCTACTGACTCTTAATATATCTAAGTCCACCTCTATGCAGTTCCATATAACCAACACCCAAACTGTTAACGATATACGACTAACAGTACACTCTTGTGGTTTACAGTCGACAGATACTTGCCTTTGCCCTAAAATGGCGAAATCCAAATCAATTAAATATCTCGGAGTAATTATAGACGAGAAACTAAGCTGGCTCCCACACATAGACCTTATTTCATCGCGCACTCGGATACTTATTTGGACATTTAAAAGGCTAAGGCACATCGCTGACTTTCATTTATTAAGAACTGTATACTACGCCTTAGCACAATCAATTATAGGATATTGTATAATTGCGTGGAGAGGGGCATGCAAAACATTTATGATAAAATTAGAAAGAGCTCAAAGATGTCTCCTAAAAACTATGACTTTTAAACCGTTCAGGTATCCTACAAATCTGCTATACCAAGAATGCAAACTGCTGACTGTCAGGCAATTGTACATCCAACAATTGATCTTAATGAAACATGCACTAACTCCTTATGACCCTGAGATCTGTCGTAATAAACGCAGAATACCAGATGTACTGATTATTGACAGATGTCGAACTGCTTTTTCTAGGCGACAAAGTTCATATCTATCCTCAGTACTTTATAATAAGCTAAATAGAAATCTAAATTTTTATCCCCTTTCCAGACATGAGTGTAAAGTTAAAGTTCGAGATTGGTTATTGTCACTTGATTATAGTAAAACAGAAAATATCCTGATATAATTTGTAAAAATGTGTGTAAGTAATGTATGTCGTATAAAATTATAAAAAAAAATCTTTGTTTAAAGCATTTATTTATTCATTATAGGTTATAATGAATAAAATATAAATTCTGTATGAAATTATATAATAATATATTCTATATATATTCTACATTTATTATATATATATATATATATAAATTACAAATTGCAATTTACAAACTAATTTTAATATACCTACGATTATATAAAATATAAATTACTTTAGTCGCATTAAGTTATGTTTAGTTGTAAATAAATCGAATTAAATAGCTATATAATTACTTAAAAATTTTAAGCTTAGTTACTTAATTAATTATTAAGATTAAAATACTGTTGCCACAACACTGGGAGAGGCCGCTGATCCCTAAGATACAGACTTGTCTAGTTTGGGGATCAGAGTCTTCACTTTATTATTGTACTTTTATTTAAATAAAAGATTATGTTCTAGGGCTTCTCTAACTTAAATACCTTTTGTGTAATAATGACATGATATTTTTTTTAATAATGCCTCATCCAAAAATAAATAATAAAATAATTCACTGTCATGACTTCCATAAGCTTCCTTTTTTTGTTTATTTACTGTTTTGGTTTTGTCATATTTTTTTTTAATTTACTTAATCAAAATATACCATTTAGACCAAGGAAACTAAAGTGTTTAATTGCATTATGAGATTATTGTTCACTTTTGTATTATTTAATAGTCACGCTTGGCAGGTGGATTGATCTTTAGCATTACTGTCCGTCGTAGTTCAGATCAGTTCTATACCGTTTACGTCAGACATATTTTATGTCTGGCGTAAACGGTATAGTTATACCGCTTTCTGTCGGATCTATTTTACACGTGGTAGAGCCACGCTGCAATTCTATGTCATGGTTGTATCACGAATGGGTCGGCTCGACCACGCTCTCGCAGAATAACGGCGTAAAATAGCACCTTAATGCTGCTGTGCTTCGTATGGCGAGTGCATTTCATTTTAGTACTCATGGGTAACAGTGCTTTTGAATTTTGATTCTTAATCGAGGATGAATGTGGATGTCTATGGGCCACAGTATCCACTTACCATCAGGTGGACTGTGTGATCGTTTGTCACCCTTATCCTATAAAAAAAGCCCCAAGAGTTTTTGGCATTTCCATAGCTGCCTCTTATGGCACAAACAGAACGAAATGGGATGACGGATTTTTTGACGCTTCCCCACGCAGAATTCGAGCTCTTATGGACGTTAAATCTGAACGGCCAGTTAAAACTATATTTCCTTCTTTCCAGGCTTAGACACATTCGCTTATGATCCTCAACGCTACGCGATGGACTACCACAGCATTGGCTTCAGGGAATGCGCGGCGGAAGTCGCGAGGTACCTCGTCAGCTGTGAAGGTCTGGACATCCAGGACCCGCTCCGACTGCGCCTCATGAGTCACTTACAGTGCTTCGCTGCGCAACGGGAGCTGGCGGCGAAGTCTGCTAACTGGGGCTACCCGCAATACCCAGCTGCATCGGTTCCCGCTCAACCCCAGCACAGCTACACGGATCTTGGGCACAGGCAAGACCCAGCGACATCCGCTGGGGCAACAACGCTGGCAGCTCCTTCTTCGATCGCGGCTCCTCTTTCAGCACCGCCTAGTTACCCGCACTATCCCCCCGCACCCCCTGGACCGCCGGCACCCCCCGGTCCTCATCCAGCCCCACCTGCGCCACACTACCCAACACCTTATCCACATCACCCACCTCATCATCAGTACTCTCAAAATACCTCCAAACCCTACAGGCCTTGGGGTGCGGAGCTAGCGTACTGAAATCCTTTTAGTACGAACTTAAGTCGCATGGTTCTTTTAGACAAAGAGTATTTCGAATCATATTAGTTTAAATTTATAGATAATAAAAATTTCACAAAATATTCAAAACTATAGATAGTAGAAAAGCAGAAATTAGATCAATAAGTATTTCACGTATGATTAAAATAGAGTAGCCGCTGTAGTTACAAGTTCAATCGTAAAATATGCAACGATTAGATTAGTTGTTTACCTTCAATCTGACCATTATTATTAAACTGAAGTGACAAGCGAACCCTGTAGTCCACCTGATGGTGAGTGGCTACTACAGTCCATGGACACCTGCAGCTAACTTCAAACAAAGAAGGCTAGAGATGCTTTGTCACACCTGAGGACTAACATGGAATGCCCCATAGGCTGTAATTATGCAGAACCTCTATATATCCTTCAGATCGGAAATCAGCAGTGCAAGAACTGCTGCTATTTGGAGGCAGTAATATGTAAGAGGGAGGTATCTACCCAGTTGAACTCCTAGACAGTATAGATGTCCTATCACCTAGTAAATCCAGCATCTCTGATATCGTATTTTGATATTTTATCTCATAAGTAATAGGTATACCCTTGTTTCAAAGATTTTTTCCGCTATTTCAACGCATGATAAAAGAATTCGAGATCGCAATAGAAGACTATTTGTACCTTAAGCACTACTACTTACATATGTCTAGGAAATTTTAGCTCTGGCAGTTATTACGACGGTACGACAGTTCGCCAGACTCCCACGAAATGAAATGTGCTGATGGTTTTTTACCACCACCACCACATAACAGTTTCGGTCGTAATAAATAATAACAAATATTTCTTTGTAATTTGTCGTAATAAATAATAAATACACATACGTATAACTTTTCTTCGCGAATACTCTGAGCATAAAGAACCATATTACATTGTTGTGATCGATTTTAGATTTTAATAAGTAAAAGTCCAAATTATTATTATTTTAAAGACTGTTGATCGTAAATGAATTTAAAAATAAATAAATTATTTGCTAAGTTGTGTGATATTGATATAGTATATAATATAAGTTTATTTAATTAAGAATAGTTATAGTCAATGGGACCAAAACCGAGCTTTAAAGATAGATAATAAAAATTAAATAATAAATAATTCTTCTTTCCTATTTCTGTCTAAACATTCATAATGTATTGTATTTTTTTTCCGTTTCAATTAGCCAGTAATAAGGCTCAAGTAATTGAAATGAAAAATGATATTTAAGCCCTACTTTACGTATTCTTTTATAGAAATATTTCTTTCTTGTTCAAATGTATAAATGTACTGTTTTTATAACACTTTAATTTTATCAAATTATATTAAATAGCTTAGATATTGTACAATCAAAAAGTAACCTCAATCTCAATCAATCTCAATGTTACGTCCACTTAAGGGAAAAAATGCTATAGAATAATCTTAACTAATAACAAAATATGATTAGTAATAGGCAGTACACTAGTCACTATACACATATATATAGACTTTTTGGTTGAGACAGTTGGGTGTTTGCGTCAATCACAACCGACAGGTTTTTTCTGAAAAGCACCAGTTTATAACAGCATGTGCATAATTTTAAGTGATTAATTAATAATCCGATAAATATACGCTAAAATTATTCTTATTGAAGTATTCAAGGAATTAAAATCAACCGTGTAATTTAATATAGGCTCAGCCTAACAGTACAGTGTCACAACCACAACATTAATGTAAAAAAAAATGTAAAAATAATCTATTATGAGACTGGTCTTATCTTGTGTGATTTGTAAATAAAATTTCAACTTATAAAGATCAAACGCACTGCGTGGGTTTATTTCAATATTGTAAATAACTGTATAATATACGTTTCAAAAGAGTTGACTGATAAAAAGAAATTAAATTATTTTCATATTCTGAATGTGTTTACTCTTTTTGCGGTTCTCATTTCATGAAGCATTCTAATATAATATGAAATATTGTGCGTCAAACGAGATTGGAAGCAAGGAATAAATATTTTATATATTCTCAGATCATTATACCTTTAGAACATATTATTAAAAGTTTTTATGCTTACGCTTTTTTTATAGAATATGGGTGACAAACGAGCACACAGTCCACCTGCTGGTAAGTGAATACTGTGGGCCATAGACATCTATATCTGAATCAAAATGCAGATGCGTTTTCACACTTGTAGACTAAGATTGAATGCCTTCTCCAGTAATAAGGGTCTCCGGTTCTCTACACTCACCATACGAAACACAGAAGTATTAATCTGCTACTTTACATTGGTATTCTGTGAGAGTGTAGTCCTACCCTTGTCGAGCCGGCCCATTCGTGCTACCGTGGCGGCGCTGTCGTCGCCACACAAGCGAAATACATCGAAGCTATCAAAATTCCGAAGTAAAAGCTGTATATATAGAATAGCTCCGAACTACCACTCGGGTTCTGTGCCCCCTTTCCCTCCCTGCGCCCCCTTTCCCTTCCTGCGCCCCTTTTCCCTAAGGGGTCGCTTCCGATACGGCAGAAAGGCCATACAGGCCAAAGCCAGTCCCACAGGTGGTGTTTAGTGGGTAGGCACTTCATAGTGAGTCCCATATAACCACGCAGCCGGCTGCGTGGTATGCTGAGAGCATTCACCACTCCTTCCCCCGCTTCCGGAGGGTAGTCCTTGCTCTGGGCGCAAAACCACTCGGAGCGTTGGCCGCTTCCCGGGCAGAACACCTTGCCCGACGGGAGATCTCCTCTTTTCCTTTCACGGCCAAACTACAATTAATATATAGCAACAGCGTGGCTCTACCACGTATAAATGTCATATAGAATTGAAGAAACAAAAATTAGCTGCTCTTAAAGCTAGCTAGCCACCGAATTTCCTCTTCTGTGATAATTCAGTTATATTCTTAAATACTGCCGTATAACGAAGACGAACTTTACTTTCTCTAAAATGGAGGATTCATGTATGTACAATAAGATGAGCAGGTACGTGAGTCGTTGCTTCTCTCTCTTCTTCTTCATTTTCATTATGAGGCTGTTCGAAATAATTTATAGAAGGTAGTTTAGCAAACTAGTACATAGTCCATCTGGTGGTAATAGAATGCTGTGACCCATAGACACCTTTTTTTACACGGGGAAATGCCTACGCATACCCGCCTCGCGGGAGCAAGGACGGGTTATATCGGACTCGCACCGACTAAAACCCCATGGTGTTCCACCTTCGTCGCATATTGGCAGGGCCACGGTAACGCTTTCGCACACATCCGCGGCCCCACCAGCGCTGGCCGCCCCATGACGGCCCCTCCTCGGGAGAGGAATACTCCTCCCCCATCTACTTCTCAGGTAAGGCGCACCAGAACACATGGCGCGCCCTACGCCGCGGCCTCCAACTTCACTTGCGCAACCGCCGCCCCCGTGTCCGATGTGCGAAGGCCATGGGGCCAGGAAAAACTAGCACTCAGAAGCACCAGCCTTCCTGACCCCAGCGACGGATCTGGTCTATGGTTCCGCCCCCAACCAAGATTCGGCTGCGGAGGCTAGGGAGAGCGGTGCCTCGCAATACCAACACTCCTCTCCCCCCGCAGCCCAACCACTACCGCATCAATTAACGGAGCGGCCCCGTCAGAGTCGCGGAGGATAGGGCGAGTGGCGCATCGCTATACCAACACTCCTCTTCCCCGCGACTCCATCTCGGATGCAGCGGTAGGGGAGAGGGCACCCCTCTCGCCGCAGCCCACCGACACACATCCGAAGTGGGCTCGCCAAGCCCACTCGGAGTGGCCACCTCGGGCCGGCCCTACACCACTGGCCAGCCAAGGGGTTCCTCTTTGTTCACCGCGGGTGACCAAGCCACGGCTACTAAGCCCCCCGCCACGACAAGGCGGAAACCTGTTCGGGGATCCATAGACACCTACACCTATCCTCGAATGGGAATCAAAATGTAGATGCGTTGTCATCCCTAAGCTGAAATGAAATGCCTAGTTGCCAATAAAAAAGGGGTCTCTGGTTCTCGACGCTTATCACACAAAACAAAGCAATACACTGCAATTTCACGCTGATATTTTCTCTAACCCTTATTTAAACTTAAATTCATTACTTTTATTGCACACTACAGACTGGAGGTCGATGTTACAGTTCAGTTGTTGACGAAATTGCAAGTGCCAGGAGTTGCCTTGTTGTCTGTGGTGAATCGAGAAGAAGGCAACTATCCAACAGCGTAAATCAGATTCAAACTTCGGTTCATTTCTCTTGTGGCTATACCACAACGCTCTCTAACTTGCCTGCCCAGCTTGGGTTTTTGGAAAGACCTTATATCTGCAGTGGTTCTAAAACTTTCGTTGACAATAGTGATAACTATAAATAGATCAATAATGAATGCATTTCAAAGGATTAAGTAATAATATTACTCTACATGTTTACGTCGAACGTTAATCCGCTAGCCAAGCGTGACGATTATGGCGAATCCTCCCTATGAGGTGAGAAGCCTATGTCCAGCCCTGATCTCAGCTCACCTAAGGTGTGGGACTTCATGACAAACATTATCGTGTGTCGTCTACCGGCTTCTTTTCCTTTTCCCCTTTCTCCCTTTCACCTTAACTCTCGGCTATTTAATCTCCACTGCCAAAAGCTGGTTGGGTTTTATGTATATATTTATTTGCTATGTTATTTATTTGTGTGTATAACAGATGTCAAGATCAAAATACGAAGATAAAATGGTATATAATTACATACATTTCTTCATGTGAATGTCGTAAGGGGCGATTTTGGAAAATGCCAGAAAGGGCTTACGATAGATAGCGATAATACCATCTCGTAAATGTCAGGGGTAAAATACCATGACCGGAAGCAGAGCAATGATGTGAGCCATCTGGTATCCACCTTCCAAACGTGGCGATTACGTTATCTCCTAAATACAACTTAAGCTTCAGCAAGAGGAGGATTTTTTTTATAGGAGAGGGGGCAAACGAGCAAACGGCTCACCTGATGGTAAGTGACTACCGCCGCCCATGAACAACTACAACACCAGCGGAATCGCAGGTGCGTTGCCGGCCTTTTAGAAAAGAGTTAGCTCTTTTCTTGAAGGTTGAAGGTCCCTAAGTCGTATCGATCCGGAAAAATCGCCGGTGGTAAGCTATTTCACAGAGAGGTCGAACGCTGAAGAAAACTCCTAGTGAAACGTACAGTGGTGTACCGCCAAGAATCCAGATGTTGTGGATGGTATCGGGAGTTCTGCCGCGATGTGCGTTCGTGAAATTTGGTGGCTGGGATTAATCGAACAATTCCTCAGAGCACTCCCGTGGTACTTCTGAGGATTAAACTGGACTAGATTTAGTCGCCCCCAATCCGAGACTTTGTTCAGCCAAGGGCTTGACTTCAGACACAAGTTTGTTCCGGTACTCGGCGACGTTTTCCCGAGAAATATTGGTACGGCCGGTGTATAGAGCATCACCAGTGCTGTCATCTACATAGCAATTAATGTTACCGGTTTGCTGAATTGATATGTTCAGATGTGAACACCTCCGTGCTAATAAAGCAGAAGAAGATATTAAAAACAGCAACGTGATTAATTCTTGACTTTTTCCGCCACGCTTGACAAGAGATAATGATCTGACCTGGTGATCGCAGTTTAAGAAACTTAGCATTTGTGACGTTATATAGATGAAATGGAAATAGTTTTATTTTTGTAATTTTTTTTATTATATTTACCATGCGCTTGGCAGTGAAGGAAAACATCGCGAGGATAGTTGCATGTCTCAGAAATTAAAAAATGATTCTGAAAATATGTCAAGTCTGCTATCACGCAATTGGGCAGCTAAGACATTCCTGTTCCAAAAACCCTCTCAGAAATTGGAGAAGGCATATGTTTGGCAGTGCGACATAATATCTTTTTTTTATTTCTATATTTTTTACTTTCTACGACTTGGTAACTAGGACCTATCCTCGGTAAACTAATCGTCAAATAGGTATATGCTAATATCTAATGTACTTGTAAAAAGGCCAGACAGTAGTAGAGATCAGGTGTCGCATTGTAAATTGTTTCAACCGTCGTTTTTAATTAACATGAATACTAAGCGGTTTTAAGTGCGATTAATATCGCATAGCACAGGTGTCGAATACAAAAAACTAAAATCAACTTTTACGCTAGCCACTATGAGGGTGGCTATACGTTTATGGTTTAGACGGATATACCCGTTCCAGAAAGTCGATTTCGTTCCCCTTAGCTACAGAAGAGCGGGAACGGTCAATCGACTATTACGTGCTGATATCAGCACTATCGCGATGCAGACGGATGCAAGCAGGCAAGTGTCGTTGAAACAGAAAATGTAGAAAGTTAAATACTTAGTATTTAATAAAATAACTAAACTGGGTTGTGACGTTATTTATCATAATAAATATAAAATAAGATATACCCTTGATACAACAGTGTCAAGTTTTCTTGCACATTTAGGGAATCCGGTAATATCTACTTCAGAGCTTTCTCAACTTCTGCAGCTATATAAATTCAAATTAGCTGCTATTAAAATATATCTTGAGTTTAACAACGTTGAATCATTGCAAAGTGATACATATTATGATTGTTACCTTTAAGCATCATCCTTATTTTGCAAATTTATTCATGGTCACCCTTGTAACCAGATGTCCGACATGTTTACAAAGACCCTGAGTGAATAAATACAACTACGTGGTCTCACTTCAATGATCGTATGGGATATCGCAACCCCTGTGTTTCCCACAGGCGTCTCTCTCGCTCACGCAACTTTGCTATATATCTTTTTCACCGCGTACTTCCGTAGGAAGCGCAGGGTGCAAAAACAATGTTTTTTTCTAAGTTCGTGTGCGAGCCGTGTGTCGGTATTCGGAAATTGTTTGGAGAGTGTGCGCCGCATTTTTTTTGGTACGCTTCAGTTTTAAAGTTCCGGTTTCGACAGGTATACGTTTTAAAAAAAAGTCGGAGTTGATCATAACTCAAATAGGGTAGGAAAGTAGGTTAGTAGTTAATAAAATCGCGATAGACTAATGATTTCTTAAGTTTACGCGCATACTGGTTTTTCATTGAATAAGCTTTTTTCTATGGAATTTAAGCCGTGATTTAATTCACTCTGTACCTGGGCGACCAAGCTTTGCTCGGCGTTAGGAAAAAATTTAATTTTCTCAGGGATGATACCTATCTAGATTAACTTAAAAAACAAATTATGATCTAAATACATAATTACATATCTTTATGTTTAAAATTCCGGCGTGCAAGTGTTATTAGTGTGGTACTTATGGGGTTATCTGGATGGTTCTTAGCTATAGTTGGACCCAGTAGGTGGCGCTGTTGTCAAGATCCAGAAATCACCCGAGGGAAGCCGGGGCGGACTGCTAGTATAATACAAATAGAAGCGTAAGAGGATCAACCAAAGCACGGTCGCGGAGCAGGAATTTTTTTATTGCTTTGCATTTTTAAACTTAATTCCCATCATAAAAAGTTTTATTTCTATTGCAACTAAGATAGCTTTAGGACCTTTTGAACAGTATTCGTGAATCGAAAACCGACTTTATTCTCAAGTTATTAAAGTTCACATTTGTATGAATTGAAATAAATTGAAATTCTTCCTGCTCATTCATCCCGTGGGTGTCGTAAGAGGCAACAGAAGGAAACTGAAATAAGAGATCTTCTAGCAGCATCTTCCTGTTAACAATTCACTATAGTAAAGAACTACGCTTGCCCACCCGCCCGCCAAGCGTGGCAACTACGGAAAATCGTGGTAGAGCCACGCTGCAGCTATATTAGTTGTAGCACGAATAGGTCGGCTCGACCGGGGTAGGACCACGCTCTTACAGAATACCAGCGTAAAATAGCACCTTGAGGCTGCTGTGTTTCGTAAGGTGAGTGTAGAAAACCGGAGATCCTTTTAACTGGAAACAAGACATTCCATCTTAGTCCTCAAAGGTGACAACGCATCTGCATTTTGATTCTAAATCGAGGATTAATGTAGATGTCTATGTGCCACAGAAACCATTTATCATCAGGTACACTGTGTGCTCGTTTGCCACCCTTATTCTTTAACAAAACTCCTATAATGCAATCTACGGGAGAGGTTTATGTTAAGCAGTGATCTTTTGACAAGCTGTAATGAATAAATGAATGAAGACATTAATATCGTTCTGTCCTGCTCCTTCATCTGTTTTACGTCACGTGAAACACGCTTAGCAACGATAAGTAGATCACGTAAATAGACATTTATATTACCTATCTGTTAAATTATAGGCCAATGCTCCACAAGCGAGGCGGTGTGAGGTAACCTGTGCAGAGTTTGAATGAAACGGTAATAAATATGCCTGTTTGTATTTTCTACGTATTCCGTATAGTGTAGCTTGTAGTATGTTCGGAAAGAGGACAATGATACAGATACAAGACAGAGGAACCTCATTTTGACACGGTAGTAAATTATAAAACATGTTGAAGTTTGAAAACTAAATTTACATTCTTACGTAGAAAAATAAAAAGTTTTAATTATTTTATAAATTAATTTTATTATACAATACAATTTTTAAATGTTATCTCAACACTAGGATTTTCTTCTATATCGTGGAGCAGTTTACATACATACATTTCATGAGGACAAACATCCAGACCCGGAACAATTATTTGTAGGTCATACCTCTGCAACTCATTGCTAAACCACTGCGTAACGGAGTCGTCAATGGTCAACTAATCTATAACCGACTTCAGAAGAGGAGGAGGTTTTCAATTAGTTTTAATTTTTTTGCATGTATAATTACACTATATCTTTGCCGATTGTAAATCTATTTATATGGTACTATTTATTGAATAGACAATACCTCGAGGGTAGTCCTATTTAAATTTGAAAACTTCCACCTAATGACAGAAAATAAGGTATGAAACATTTGATGTAACTAAACACGACATTCACGCAAAAGGGTCAAATAATTAAATTCTTAAAAGTAAGGTTCAAAAGCTATTAAATTATGTGGAATTTTTTTCTTGTTGCTTTATTGAAGCCTTAAAAATAAAAATAAAGAATTTTTTAAAAGTAAAGAAAGGCTTTTGATGTGCCACTAGACGGTTAACACGTCTACTACGACTATCACGTGCATATGAAAAGTGTCTCCGTGCTTGCGGTTACAGATAGCTTATCTTGTATCTTATTTTCATAAAATTAAGGATTATATCAAACTAAAGCACAGCATGAGCAGTTTTTATTCGATATAAATTACAAATGTAATTCTTATTGAAAGTTATTTTTACATTTACCACTAGTTCGGAAAAACCATCCATAGTCACCTGTAAACCACTTCAATCAAGAAGGCTATTTATGGGTATATAGATAGTCACCTCTGAGGATGATGAGCATGACACAGATTCGTGGTTACCTTTGAGTACTAAGAGAATGCTGTAATACCTCTTATTTATTTCATCTGAAAAATATAATTAATTTCAGATGAAATAAATAAAGTACTTCTCCTAAATAGACATTAGATATATTAATTTCATATCTCTGTGAAATTTCTTAGAACTCGTTAGTCTGACATTTGATTGTCAGACAAAATATTCTTAAATAAAGCCTTTAATAGAAACAATATATTTATTGTTTTTGCTTATTTTCTCATACAATCCCTTTTAAGCGTTTGTTAGAAATTACTCTCGAAAATATTTAAATAAAAGGAATATTTCTCATACTTCACTTTATAAGTCATTTTTTTTAAAATATATTTATTTAGAAGAAAATACAAGATAACAACAATATAGTTTGAATATGCAAACCTTAATCAACTTAAAATAGATGTAGTTGATTACTTTTAATTTTTAAAATGCTTAGAGGAAAAATATATTAAAGTAACATATTGCGGCAGATTCCAGGCTGGTACCTACGTATGGTATGGAAACGGTGGCGGCCTACTGTTCGTGCCGCGCGCCCGTACCAATTTACTAACAAGGCGCCCTTAACGCAAACGTTACGCACTGTCTTGCCAGGTTGACACTCCAATCTAGTGGGAGAACGCCCTACACTTCGCTTATCGGTACGAGGCTGCTCGAAAACTTTCTTCGGTTGTCGGTTCTTCGAGCTATACACGGTCCATTGCCACTTCAGCTATCTGTACATTCGTTGAGCTATGTCGGTTACTCTGGTTCTACTGTAGATATACTCACTTTAAGTCTAACACGCAGAAAACCTAGCATAGTCTCCTGATCGTCTTGTTCGTCTCGTGGCCTCCTACTTGAAGGACCGTGCCTTTCGTTTCAGACACGAAGCCACGCTCTCTTCACGTCAAATCAAAGCTGGTGTCCCTCAGGGCTCCGTACTGCCCCTCTTCTATATCCTGTACACCAACGACATTCCCATCCCGTCGAGTGGTGTTCAGCTCTCCTCTTGCAGACACTGCCTCTGCAAAGGCACCTTTATACGGAACAAGATCCAAAGTCAGTTAATGACTTAGGAGCTTGGTTCCAAAAATATCGATGTGAACCCGGAGAAGAGCTCCGCCGTTCACTTCAAACATAAACGACGCCGCCTCTCTACCACTCCGCCAATCCGTATGCTAGGGACCCTGTCCCTGGCACGTCCGCCAAATAAGGGTGTCACCCTTGACACGAGGCTCACTTTCGACCCCATGTTAAGAAGTAACTCAAACGCGCTATTTTATCTGGGTAGGCTCAACAGTATATTGGGGACACGTAAATGTCCCTCCGCAACAAGCGAACCCTTCGAGCATAGGAGCTCTCAACAACTACCGGTATTAGCGTTAGACATGATTTTTCTTGTCTATGTTCAACTAAGACCTACCCGTTGGGACACTATTGAGGTCGTTGAGCATAATACTATGGTCTTCAAGGGTTTCTTTCATTATGACTATATTGTCTGCAAATGGAAGGCGAGTGATGTATTTGCCATTGATGTTAACATCGTATCCTTTCCAGTCCAGTCAGTAGCTTGAGCACGTTTTTCAATGCAGTGAGGTAAATATTACATAACGTCGCCCGTATTACACCTCTCTGCAGTTGGATAGGTTTTGTACTCTGGTCTGTACTCAGCCGTACAAATAAGTACTGCGCAAGCATTTCAGTGCTTCATCCTCTAACCAGCGCTAGAATCTAACAACATCATCGTACCTGTGTTTTTAATTTAAGTCTTTACCTATTACTTATGATGTAAATAATCCAATTAGTATTGTATAGTATATTATTTTACTGATAAAAAATTGTAGAAAGAAGGTGGTTGCGGGGAAACTTTTCAGACTTATTATAATTTATTAATTTTTGTAAAGCCGCCAAAAATTGTATATTGGAAGAATTTTAGGTTGTTTTTTTTTTATATATGTTTGTCATTTTATGACGGACATTGGAATACCTGATTACATCCTCCCCACATTTTGCCTCGTAGGGAGGATATTTGCCATAGTTACTACGCACGGGGTTAGCTACAGCAGTTTTTATATTATTGGAACGAAGTTCCTTATTGGACAGTACGAATTTGGCGAATGGGGGCTAGGCGAGAAAAAGTGTAACGTTTTTCCGTCACGGCCCCTTCTGACGTAGTGTATACTTGGCGGCTATAAGGAAGCGAGATGGAATAATATCCATCTTGCCATGAAAGAAATATTATTTTATTTTAAATGACGCTTCATTTTAATAGAAGCTAGTAATTCAATTATTTGTATTTTTTAATCAGTAATATAATAAGTTTATCAATAATAATATACTACGAAAGGAACTTCGTTCCAAACGAGTGTTCTACGACACTCACGCATGTTTTCTAGATTCTACTGCCATTCATTTCCCTCTGTCGCCTTTTATTATACTTGGTGTGTTATGGGATAGTGGATTTTCTTAAGCAAACACTACACAGTATAACAGGTTGTGGCGGTTTTCGTCCCTAATACATAATAATTACGAACTGGGTAGACACAGATTTGCGTTTACACAATTCGTGCCCACTAAAATGTACTATTTATACGTTTGAGGCTGCTGTGTTTCGTAAGGTGAGTGTAGAAAACCGGAGATCCTTTTAACTGGAAACAAGACATTCCATCTTAGTCCTCAAAGGTGACAACGCATCTGCATTTTGATTCTAAATCGAGGATTAATGTAGATGTCTATGTGCCACAGAAACCATTTATCATCAGGTACACTGTGTGCTCGTTTGCCACCCTTATTCTTTAACAAAACTCCTATAATGCAATCTACGGGAGAGGTTTATGTTAAGCAGTGATCTTTTGACAAGCTGTAATGAATAAATGAATGAAGACATTAATATCGTTCTGTCCTGCTCCTTCATCTGTTTTACGTCACGTGAAACACGCTTAGCAACGATAAGTAGATCACGTAAATAGACATTTATATTACCTATCTGTTAAATTATAGGCCGTTGCTCCACAAGCGAGGCGGTGTGAGGTAACCTGTGCAGAGTTTGAATGATACGGTAATAAATATGCCTGTTTGTATTTTCTACGTATTCCGTATAGTGAAGCTTGTAGTATGTTCGGAAAGAGAACAATAATACAGATACAAGACAGAGGAACCTCATTTTGACACGGTAGTAGATTATAAAACATGTTGAAGTTTGAAAAACTAAATTTACATTCTTACGTAGAAAAATAAAAAAAAATCATTATTTTATATATTAATTTTATTACACAATACAATTTTTTTAAATGTTATCTCAACACTAGGATTTTCTTCTATATCGTGGAGGCAGTTTACATACATACATTTCATGAGGACAAACATCCAGACCCGGAACAATTATTTGTAGGTCATACAAATACTTGTTCCGTGCGGGATTCGAACCCACTGCTCTCATTTGCTAAACCACTGCGAGGAGTCGTCAATGGTCAACTAATCTATAACCGACTTCAGAAGAGGAGGAGGTTTTCAATTAGGTTTAATTGTTTTGCATGTATTTTTTTTATAGGATAGGGTGACAAACGAGCACACAGTCCACCTGATGGTAAGCGGTTGCTGTGACCCATAGACATCTACATCTATCTTCAATAAAGAATCAAAATGCAGATGCGTTGTCACCAGTGAGGACTAAGATGGAATGCCTCTTTTCCAGTAAAAAGGGTCTCCGGTTCTCTACACTGACCATACGAAACACAGCAGTGTTAAGCTGCTATTCTACGCTTGTATTCTGTGAGAGCGTGGTCCTTCCCCGGTCGAGCCGACCCATTCGTACTACAACTATACTACTAATATAGCTGCAGCATGGCTCTACCACGTATAATTATAATTACAATTACACTATATCTTTGCTGATTGTAAATCTATTTATATGGTGGTAGTCCTATTTAAATTTGAAGAAAAAATTCCACCCCTAATGACAGAAAATATGGTATGAAACATTTGATGTAACTAAACACGACATTCACGCAAAAGGGTCAAATAATTAAATTCTTAAAAAGTAAGGTTCAAAAGCTATTAAATTATGTGGAATTTTTTTTCTTGTTGCTTTTTTGAAGCCTTAAAAATAAAAATGAAGAATTTTTAAAAAGTAAAGAAGGGCTTTTGATGTGCCACTAGACGGTTAACACGTCTACTACGACTATCACGTGCATATGAAAAGTGTCTCCGTGCTTGCGGTTACAGATAGCTTATCTTGTATCTTATTTTCATAAAATTAAGGATTATATCAAACAAAAGCACAGCATGAGCAGTTTTTATTCAATATAAATTACAAATGTAATTCTTATTGAAAGTAATTTTTTACATTTACCACTAGTTCGGAAAAAAACCATCCATAGTCACCTGCAAACCACTTCAATTAAGAAGGCTATTTATGGGTAAATAGATAGTCACCTCTGAGGATGATGAGCATGACACAGATTCGTGGTTACCTCTGAGGACTAAGAGAATGCCTCACAGCCTGTAACTATACAGGCTCGCTGTACCCTGCGGACAGGAACACGGCAGTGCAAGTACTGTTATTTGGGGGCAGATTTTTATTTACCCATATTCTAATATGGGTTGTTACTCACACACGAGTGTTACGACCACAAGGCCCACCTGATGGTAAGTAGATGCTGTGGCCCATAGACATCTACATCTATGGTCGAATAAGAATCAACATGCAGATGCGTCGTCACCCGTGAGAACTAAAATGGAATGCCTCGTATCCAGTAAAAAGGGTATCCGGTTCTCCACATTCACCATACGGAACACCGCAGCATTTAGTGGCTATTTTACGCTGGTATTCTGTGAGAGCGTGGTCCTTCCCCGGTCGAGCTGACCCATTCGTGATACAACCATAATATAGCTGCAACATGGCTCTACCACGTAGAGGTGTAAGGGTGTTACCCACCCAGACGAGCTCCTAGGCAGAAGAGTAGTCCTCCTACCTAGACATCTAGAAAGATTTTTTTTAACTTATTATAAGCCAGTGCTTGACCACAATCCCACCTGGTGGTAAGTGGTGATGCAGCCTTAGATGGTAAATCGCACTGTCTTAGCGTAACAAAAGCCTATTCACTCTTGCCTTGAAGACGCCCAGATTATATTCGGACGGAAAGATAGACGCCGGCAAATTATTCCACTCCTTTGCTGTACGCATTACAAAAGTCGAAGCAAACCATTTAGTTCTAATACATGGAATATCGACAACAAATGGGTGAAGACCCGCCGACCGCCTGGTTGTCCGATGGTGGAAAGGAGAGGGGGGAATTAAAGCGTGTAATTCCTGAGCACACTCACCGAAATGCATCCTATAGAATACTGCGCCTGTGCTCGAAGCTGAATGAGCCTCTTACCACGTCTCTCCACTGATTTCAACGCTGCCAGGTGGCATTTTGCAGCACCAGCCCATATATGACAGCAGTACTCCATGCACGACCGGACTTGTGCTTTATATAAGGTAAGAAGCTTCCCCGGCGTGAAGTAACGCCGCACCCTTGCAAGGACACCAAGTTTCCTTGCGGCTGCTTTGGCTCTGGACTCAATGTACCGCCCATAGTTGAGGTTCGGTGAAAATTCAACCCCTAACAACTGAAGGCGGTCAGTGTACTCCAAGGATACATTCCGGAAAGTAGGAGCCAAGGTGAGTGGGCTCCTTTTAGCGGTGAAAAGACACGCTTGTGTTTTGGAGGCGTTAAATCTCACGAGATTGGCATGGTCCCATTCGGAGACTGCCTGTAGTGTAAGACTCACACGCTCAACCATAGCCTCTCTTTCTGACTGGATTTGATCCCGACTGGCCCGGCACTTGGTTGGTATCTCCACAACTGTGCTGTCGTCTGCATACCCATAAATACCGGGAATGAGCAGATCATTTATATGCAGCAGGAAGAGAGTTGCGGAGAGAACGGACCCCTGAGGAACACCGGCGTTAGTCGCCACAGTATCGGATGAGCAGCCATCGACGACGACCCGGAGAGACCGTTCACTCAGAAAGTCCTTCACCTAGACATAAGCCGTACGCTGAAAGCTTGCCCAATAGACTAGCGTGCCAAACCCTGTCAAAGGCCTTCGATGTAAGGGATTCGAATATAGATGCAATATATAATAATCTAATATATAAAAATAATTTTTTGTTTGTTCGTATTTTATGCGCTGCCATACCGTTCAGATTGCACTAAAACTTTGTCAACTTATTGCTTGCACTTGCGCGAAGGTTATAGGCATAGTACAAATAACTTACAGTAGGTGGCGCGCATATCATAGCAACTTTTGATTTTAAATATGATTCAATTTCAATAAATGTATTATCATTCCTAATTAAACAATATAACTGTTCCAAATTTAAAACTATATTCCACAATTATTTCTTCTGTATCAGATAATATAATATAAAATATAGTAATATAATTAATTTCAGATGAAATAAATAAGATGTACTTCTTAGTATATGTAATGTGTGTGTATATATATATATATATATATATATATATATATATCTAATGTCTATTACTTAGGTAAATAGACATTAGATATATTAATTTCATATCTCTGTGAAATTTCTTAGAACTCGTTAGTCTGACATTTGATTGTCAGACAAAAAAGATATTCTTAAATAAAGTCTTTAATAGAAACAATATATTTATTGTTTTCTTGCTTCTTTTTCTCATATAATCCCTTTTAAGCGTTTGTTAGAAATTACTCTCGAAAATATTTAAATAAAAGGAATATTTCTCATACTTCACTTTATAAGTCATTTATTTTAAATAATATATTTATTTAGAAGAAAATACAAAATAACAACAATATAGTTTGAATATGCAAACCTTAATCAACTTAAAATAGATGTAGTTGATTACTTTTAATTTTTAAAATGCTTAGAGGAAAAATATATTATAGTAACATATTGCGGCAGATTCCAGGCTGGTACCTACGTATGGTATGGAAACCGTGCCGCGCACCCGTACCAATTTACTAACAAGGCGCCCTTAACGCAAACGTTACGCACTGTCTTGCCAGGTTGACACTCCAATCTAGTGGGAGAACGCCCTACACTTCGCTTATCGGTACGAGGCTGCTCGAGAAACTTTCTTCGGTTGTCGGTTCTTCGAGCTATACGACCGGTTCATTGCCACTTCAGCTATCTGTACATTCGTTGAGCTATGTCGGTTACTCTGGTTCTACTGTAGATATACTCACTTTTAAGTCTAACACGCAGAGAAAACCCTAGCATAGTCTCCCTGATCGTCTTGTTCGTATCGTGGCCTCCTACTTAAGGACCGTGCCTTTCGTTTCAGACACGAAGGCACGCTCTCCTCTTCACGTCAAATCAAAGCTGGTGTCCCTCAGGGCTCCGTACTTGCCCCTCTTCTATATATCCTGTACACCAACGACATTCCCATCCCGTCGAGTGGTGTTCAGCTCTCCCTCTTTGCAGACGACACTGCCCTCTACTGCAAAGGCACCTTTATACGGAACAAGATCCAAAAGTCAGTTAATGACTTAGGAGCTTGGTTCCAAAAAAGGCGTATCGATGTGAACCCGGAGAAGAGCTCCGCCGTTCACTTCAAACATAAACGACGCCGCCTCTCTACCACTCCGCCAATCCGTATGCTAGGGACCCCTGTCCCCTGGCACACGTCCGCCAAATACTTAGGTGTCACCCTTGACACGAGGCTCACTTTCGAGCCCCATGTTAAGAGAGTAACTCGAAACGCGCTATTTTATCTGGGTAGGCTCAACAGTATATTGGGCCGACACAGTAAAATGTCCCTCCGCAACAAGCGAACCCTTCGAGCATAGAGCTCTCAACAACTACCGGTATTAGCGTTAGACATGATTTTTCTTGTCTATGTTCAACTAAGACCTACCCGTTGGGACACACTATTGAGGTCGTTGAGCATAATACTATGGTCTTCAAGGGTTTCTTTCATTATGACTATATTGTCTGCAAATGGAAGGTGAGTGATGTATTTGCCATTGATTTTAACATCGTATCAGTCCAGTCAGTAGCTTGAGCACCTTTTTCAATGCAGTGAGGTAAATATTACATAACGTCGCCCGTATTACACCTCTCTGCAGTTGGATAGGTTTTGTACTCTGGTCTGTACTCAGCCACCGTACAAATAAGTACTGCGCAAGCATTTCAGTGCTTCATCCTCTAACCAGCGCTAGAATCTAACCGCAACATCGTATGCCTGTGTTTTTAATTTAAGTCTTTACCTATTACTTATGATGTAAATAATCCAATTAGTACTGTATAGTATATTATTTTACTGATAAAAAATTGTAGAAAGAATGTGGTTGCGGGGAAACTTTTCAGACTTATTATAATTTATTAATTTTTGTAAAGCCGCCAAAAATTGTATATTGGAAGAATTTTAGGTTGTTTTGTTTTTTTTTATAGCATATGTTTGTCATTTTATGACGGACATTGGAATACGCAGTTACATCCTCCCCCACATTTTGCCTCGTAGGGAGGATATTTGCCATAGTTACTACGCACGGGGTTAGCTACAGCAGTTTTTATATTATTGGAACGAAGTTCCTTATTGGACAGTACGAATTTGGCGGATGGGGGCTAGGCGAGAAAAAGTGCAACGTTTTTCCGTCACGGCCCCTTCTGACGTAGTGTATACTTGGCGGCTATAAGGAAGCGAGATGGAATAGTATCAATCTTGCCATGAAAGAAATATTATTTTATTTTAAATGACGCTTCATTTTAATAGAAGCTAGTAATTCAATTATTTGTATTTTTTAATCAGTAATATAACACGTTTATCAATAATAATATACTACGAAAGTAACTTCGTTCCAACCGAGTGTTCCACGACACTCACGCATGTTTTCTAGATTCTAGTGCCATTCATTTCCCTCTGTCGCCTTTTTGTACTTGGTGTGTTATGGGATAGTGGATTCTCGTAAGCAAACACTACACAGTATAACAGGTTGTGGCGGTTTTCGTCCCTAATACATAATAATTACGAACTGGGTAGACACAGATTTGCGTTTACACAATTCGTGCCCACTAAAATGTACTATTTATACGTTTTAAGCTACTGTCAGGTGTTGATATCTGCAAATTTGGACCAATACGTTTTTGTACAATATATCCAAAACCTGTTGCTGCATCTTTTGTTATTCTATTCAAAAGCATTTACTATTGATCTTTACCAAATCTCCTAAACCCGTTAGACTTGTTTCCGGATTTATCTCGTTTAATTCTCAACAGTCCACGTATACTGTTACTTGTCATTGTCAGTGTTACCAGCTTTTTTCACGTTGTTGTTTTTATAAATTTATAGTTATGGTTTATGTCGCGTAATAATTGGATTAATTTGTTTGTTGCCCTAATTATCAATAATCACTATGACAATAATCAATATGAATATAAAAAACATATTTGTGTCATTTGCTTTAGAGATTATCAGTCCGTGGGGTCCACTTGCGGTAAAGTTTCTAAAGAAACTATATCTGCGACTGGTCGTCGCTGTTGATAATAAGAGGGCTGGTTCTTTTCTCCCTCAAAAACTAAGTATAGCCATTCAGCGAGAAAACGAAGCCAGCGTTCTTTTCACTATACCACGGGAAGTAAGGCTGTATGATAATTTAAGTTTTTAGTTTTTTTTTATTATGGTAATAAATATTGTATATATTTGGATGTTATATGGATTATAAATATAAAAAATAAGTAACCATAGAAGCATAATGTCATTGCGCCTGCAAAAACCCACAATTTTTTTGGCTAAGTGCATTATTCAATAGTATTGGCCTCATTTACTATGATATAGTGGTATATGAGGCCAATACTATTGAATACTGAATACTTATATCGTCCAGTGGGTATCGCAAGAGGCGACAGTGGAAAACAAAACAGCAGAAAGGCAGCAATTTCTTTCTAATAACAGCCATGAAATACAAATTGCGGTAGCCAACCAGCCGCCAAGTATGGTAAATATGACAACTACCCCTCTTGTAAGGCTTATCTATGGGTAGATCTATGTTCAGCAGTGGACTTTAATATAATTGAAATGTACCTAAAACCCATTTTGTATTATTTCAGCTAGAAAATGGCAAACATTTCATAACTTACTTAGTTTTTGTTTAAAAAACAACTAAATAAAACAATAAACTAGACTTTGTACCTACTGAAAAGTAAAATTTTTAATTATAAGTAAGAGTAGTTTATTTAATAAGGTAATCCGGAAAATGCTTTTTTTCCTGTGAAAGTAGTAGGTATACGTACCTCCTTTTCCGCCTCGGTGGGTTCGTGTTCGTGTGGATCATCCTTTTACGTACTACAAACCCTGGAAAAATATTTTATTCCTCACACATGTTAGTTTCCTCAGGATCCTTCAACGCCGAGTACGTGGTATATCAGTTCCTAAAATTTCTAGGAACAATTTCATATGTACAACTTTGATTAAATACATTTAAAAAACACAGATTTGTAATACGTATATTTCCCTAAAATTTTGGTAACAATATTAATAACTTGCTAGCAACACCGTTTAACCCGTCGTAAAAGAAACCTGTTTCTGGACACCATTACATTACGAATTGGCTAGTCGCCATTATAATAACATGGTCATTATGTCAATAGTAAAATATAATAATTGCAATATTACGTACCGGTTGTGACGAGCTTGCACGTTTTCATTATTGTTGTAGACCTATTTCCCCTTCTAGTTCAAGTTATTTCTCTTTTGCTGTATTTTTATAAAATAAGGGTGACAAACGAGCACACAGACCACACGATGTGGCCCATATACACATACATCTATTCTCGATTAAGAATCAAAATGCAGATACGTTGTCATCCCTGAGGACTAAGATGGAATGCCTCGTCTCCAGTGAAAAGTATTCCCGGTTCTCTACACTCATCAAACGAAACGCAGCAGCATGGAGCTGCTATTTTACGCTGGTGTTCTATGAGAGCTTGACCTTTCCCCGGTGGAGCCGATCCTACAAACATAACATAGCTTCAGCATGGCGCTACTACGTAAAAATACATTTTTCCGGGTGGTAGAAAAAACTAATCCATCACACCGATTTGTCTTGTAAGTGACGTAAGAGGTGACAATACTTAGGACCAGAAATACTTCTTAATCTATACATCTATCTATACATTTATACAAATAAATAAAATTGAAGTGTCTGTTTGTAATGTCAAAATAACAGCTTTTTACTAAATGCATATGAAAGTATATACGGTACTTATAACAAAAATACAATTTTTTAAATTTTTGTCTGTCTGTCTGTCTGTTTTTTCCGGCTAATCTCCGAAACGCCTGGACCGATTTCGACGGGACTTTCACTGGCAGATAGCTGATGTTATAAGGAGTAACTTAGACTACTTATATTTTTTTTTTAAAGAATTAGGGTTCCGCGCAACATAATTAAAACCTTAAATTACACGTGGGCGAAGTCGCGGGGAACAGCTAGTATCTAATAGACGTGTAAGAGACGTCTAGCACTGCGATCGTCAAACCGCGGAAAAATCTTGTCCATAAAATTTAACATTAAGTTTCAGATTCAGATCAAGATCAGACACAAATTAAAAACAAAACTGATTAAGGAATTTTTGTTAAAAGAGTTATTTTTATTTTGAGGACAATGATATTGGAAATAATTCTTATACTGCACTTGCATATCCCCTAACTACTGACAATATTTTGTTAAAATTGATATTTTAAAAATTCCGATTCCTACCTGTTCTTCTCTGAGGTGTTGTTTTTTCGAACTGGTGTACGTTTTGACGTTCATTTTACACTAGCCTAAATTTAATAATTTTTTAACTTTGACTTCGACTTCAAGTGTTTCCTAAATAAAAATAAATACATAAAATATAAGATCTATTTAGAATACAATAATTTTTTTTCAAATAAAAAAACATTTAAAGTTCGATTACATACAACTGACGGCTCCGTGGAGCAGTGGCTTAGCAATTGAGTTGCAGCGCTAAGGGCCGCGGGTTCGAATCCCGCACGGAACAAGTATTTGTATGGCCTACAAATAATTGTTCCGGGTCTGGATGTTTGTCCTTGTGCAATTTATGTTTGTAAACTTTACAGATTACAGAAAACAATTCTAATATGGAGGTTAAGTTTTTTAAAGAAAAAAAAAATTCTTATTGAAAGTAATTTCTTACTTTTAACACTGATTCGGAGAAAACTCTATCTAGGGAAGAATCAAAGATGTAAAATATCCGGATCGGAAACGGACAGCAGCATCAAAGGTAGTATCCGGCGTCTGGTACCGTCACTGTCCATCTACTTGCCAGCCTTTGTTTCTTAACTGAGAATAGATCTAGATATTATTATTTTTTTGATTTTCCGCCAGAGATTACACCATCCCTAGTGGCCGTCAGTAATTCTCTGGTATGTTTACCTGTTTCATACCTGGTTTGCCAAAGAGTGGCAGACATGGCGACTCCTGCTTTAGCCGCCATGTCTGCCACGGTATGTAAGTTTTTAATTTAAAAAATAGTATGACGATTTAAGGAAAACCTTCATACAACGGGAGAAAGCCCATTTCCAACATTTTTATGGACTTTTAGAAGAACAATCGTAATCTTTTATCTATTTGGTACCTTACCTTACAAATAGGGTGGCACGTGTATCAATAACTTCTCAAGTTTACACGTGCCACCCTGTTCGTAAGTAAGCTCAGTCCAATGTTAGTTTGTGAATATGATCCGAACAAATTGTACAATTGCTCCACGAGGCACGAGCAATGAATGCTCGAGTACACTGCTCGTGTCTTGCAAATGGTTATTTGTACGACTTCAGTCTCAACAACACTTTCTTCACTTTTCAAAATACTGATAAATTCTTTTACAAATAAGTTGAATATATGTCTTTCCAATATTCGTTTGGAAAATAAGGTGGAAGTAATTTCATTTGGTTTGGGTAAACAGGCAATTTGATATACATTTACGGCAATATTGCGTTATAAAAACGCTTTTTTCGATGAAATGCGTATAGAACATAACTTTCATATTATTATATTATAGTATATAAATACCTTCAACCTGTTTTAATATCTAAGCACACGATATTATCCCAGCCAAGTTCAGAAAAGAAAAGAGCGACACACCGGGAGAGTATTATATTCTCCAACCATTTTGAGCTACTTTTGATTCCTCCATAACTCAAAAACGATTAGGACTGCAGAATTCCATGTGTCGTGATGTCCTCTTGTTAACTAGAATCCCAAATGTCATTAATAAACTTGTCAAATTGTATAACCAACTAACCTATTTGTAGTACACACACACACACACACACACACACACACACACACACACGCGCGCGCGCGCGCACACGCACGCAGTAAAAAAGGTAGAATTTTTAGCTTGTCATTAATTAAAACGTTAAATATAATTTATTGGCTTTTAAAACTTGCCAAGTTATTATCACATCCTATCAAAAGATTTATTTATCTATACTTTATTGTAAAACACGTTATAAAAGATTACAAAAAGTGAACTTAATGCTTTTTGAAATTATCTCCCAGTGAACCCGGAACGTGTGGAAATAATGTGAACATTACAGTAAATCAGAAAAAAAAATCTACTAAACTACGAAACATGTAGCAATGTTACTTTAAAATTAATTGAAAAATGTTGTACATTCCTCTATATATGATTTAAGGAACTGCTATTGTACTTGATGCCGGTTCAGACGTCATTTGATTTGATTATGATTAGTTCAGCGATTCCTCCCCCATAGATTTTGCCATAGTTGCCACGCTTACACGTTATCAGAAAGATGCTGCTGCCCATCTTCTGTTTTAGTTTCCTTCTGCCGCCTTTTACGACACCCACAGATCGTTATGGAGTAGTGGATATTCTTACACCGCCAATACAATTATGCTGTTCCCCATTACCAGTGTGAGGGATTGGATTTTAATATATTTGTTAACCGACTTCAAAAAGGAGGCGGTTCTCAATTCGAGTGTATGTTTTTTTTGTATGTATGTTACGCGATATCTTCGCAGATTGTGAACCAATTTTGATGATTCTTTTTTTATTAAATAGTTTATACTTCAATTGTGGTCCCGTATAAATTTGGGGAAAAATTCCATAACTTCTTTTTTAGCAATTTGAAATCGGTTTATACTTTTTGTTAAAAGTTATAATTATTACTAGTCGATTTCAAAAAGTAGAGTTGGTTTACAATTCGATTGTGTGTCCTTTTTTATGTTTGTAACGCGATATCTTCGTTTTAATTGTGAAATGATTTTGATGATTCTTTACTTATTAAATAGGTTATACTTTAGGGGTTGTGCCGTATTTATTTGGTTAAAAAATTTAATTCCTAAAGGTGGAAAATAAGGAAGAAATTTTTAATGTTATTCTTTAGACGACATTAAAATTGTAATATTTCTTAGTCCATTTGAAGGGTAGTAGGTAGGTAAAACATTTGATGAATTATCGTTTATTGTTTACTTTAATCTAAATAGACGCCACAAAAACAGCATCTGCGTAAATGTGATAATTTTCAAAGTTGTGCGTAGCAAAAGCATCCCGTTGGTGATCCCAAAGGAAAGAGTGAAAAACATGTTCGCTTTGCTGCCTCTTCTGACCGATTGTAACTGAAATTTCTTTAATAATCAGCACGTGTTAATTTATCGGCGTTTTTTCTTCTTCCTATACCCTGCAACCCACGGTTATAGTAGTATATAATAACAATAATCGCATAACCTCTTTTTCAAAGTCACATTACTGTTAATTTTTGAGCAGAAGTTAAAGCCAAAACCAAATTTAATAAGTCGGGCCTTTATTACTTTTATTCAGTTTGTCTTAACGCCGATATGAGAATGTGAAATTATTTATTCTTTTAGTTCTTTGAAGTCGGCGTTTACTTTTTAGTAAGTTTTTTTTGGACCGTAACCGACAAAGACTGATAAATTTTGCGTTAGGAAACAACCTTACACATCATGAATAGCTACTACAATAAAAAACATAAAAAATGGACATGGGAGTCACCTGGTGGAAAAACAAAAAATGAAATAGATTACATTCTCACAAACAAACTAAAAGTGTTTTTGAATCTTGATGTTGTCAATCAATTCAATCACAACACGGACCACAGAATGCCTCGACGACAAATGTACGCATTGGAACCAAAATTACCAAGGAAAAACATCAACAATAGTAAAAAACCAATACCTTACCAATTGCAGAAAATATTCTACAATTATTGGAGAATAATTTAAAAGTAACAAAGTATACCAAAGATGTCCAAGAGAAATATGACACACTCGAAAAAGAACGAAAACAAAACTAGAATAAATAACGACATTAAAAGCAAAATAGGTCCAGAAGCAAGAAATTTGATCATACAGAGAAAATCTCTGTATAAAGACAGGAAATACAACAAAAAAAAAAGATAGAAATCCTCAGTAAATAAAAAAAATCTGCAGATCAAGAAATATAGAGAGAAAAGAAGGAACAATGCAATAAATTATTACATAGAAAAATTGGGAGGTTTCACGAAAGCTTGGGATGAGCTAAGAGAAAGTACAAATTGGATCGACAATATGACACACCATAAAGATAAGAAAACAAGACAAATAGAATCGAAATATTAGAGGTAGTCACGGACAGACAGAGTAGGACTTTCAATGAACGCTACAAAAACCAAAGTAATGAACAACAAAATCCCCATCACAGTCAACGGCACAAAAATTGAATATGTCGAAGAATATACAACAAAGTACAGCTAGCATGGAACAGATATTGGTCCCTAAAAGAAATTGTGAAAAACCCACTAGTACCACTCAAAGCTAAGAAAAAAATATATTTGATTCATGTATTTTACCCATCATGACATATGGATGACAAACATGGAACTTAACGAAACAAAATCTTCGCAAACTAGAGACCTGTCAACACAGCATGGAGAGAGCTCAACATCAAGTTAAAAGAAGCATGCTCAACATCAAGTTAAAAGACAAAATAAAACTTGAAACATTACGAAATCAAACTAAAATAAATGATGTAACATACTGTATAAGAAAACTAAAATGGAAGTGGGCAGGTCACATGATGAGGAGTAACAAAGAAAAATGGGCTAAGAAAGAAAAATGGGACGTAACCGATTGGTGTCCAAGAAAAACAAACGAAAGAAAGGGAGGCAGCATCTTAGATGGGAGGATGATATTCGGAAAATAGCTGGAGTTACTTAGACGCGGATTACCCAGGATCGCAAAGCGTGGCAAGCTCTAGGGGGGCCTTTGCGGAAACGCAAGACAATCACAATACCGGTGTCAAATAATTAGTGTATATATTTAAGTTTAAGTTACTTCATACAAAATTTATTAATTATAGTGTTTTCATACGGATAAGGAGAGCGCTCAGCAACGTCGACCGCGCAGGTTGCGTACACTGTCCCAAAGTTGTATTTAATTCGTTTTACTCGATTAAAGTGAATTATAAAGTGATAAATATACACAAATTATCAATACAAGTGTTTTCAATAGAATGTGATATAAATATCTTCTATATTACACCTCTAACACTTTGTTACAAAAAACTAAACAGAACAAACAAACACAAAAATTGTCACACGAAAAACAAGCTCTTCTTTCTCAGGCAATCCTAATTGTTGACAGATATTACTGTTTACTCAAATCTTTTATCATGAGTGACTTTAAACATGGAAATAATTATATTTATATTTCCCTTTTACAATTTATGGCCCAAGCGGCCACCATAGACGTAGAAGAGGATATTGGTAAAACATTCTCTATAACATGTCACTCAATTCCTGATCTGGAACTCTGTGCAAAATTTTTCTTTACTCTTAATTTTTACTTTAATTTACTCTAACTTCACATTACTAGGCTGTAACATAAGAAGTATACATCACAATCTTACTGACTTCCTAGTGGTTCTCTCAAGACTTAATGTACAATTTGACGCTATTATTTTATCTCAATGTTTTTGAATGAAGGAACAATCGTACCACAAATTCCAGACTACAAATCGTATCGTACTAATTTATAAATAAAAATGGCGGTGTCGTTACGTACATAAAAGATGCATATAATGTTTTAGTATCGGAACCTACATTAGATGACGCAAATTGTCTGCAAATAACAATAGAAAATACACTTACACTTCTTGGGATTTATCGATCTCCTTCTTTCAATAATCCGGACCGTTTCATAAAATCACTTGATTCTACGATTCATTCAAACACTAAAGTTCCTATTATTATAGCCGGTGACATTAATATAAACCTGCTATCTGACGAATTAAACTCTCACCTATCTGATTATCTGTGTCTAATGGCTAGCCATGGACTTATGCCAGCTATAACCATACCCACGAGAAACAGCGCTTGTTTGGATCACATCTTTACTAATTCTACAAAACCAGCAATTGGTATAGTCTGTGATTCTGCATTAACTGATCACAAATTAACAAATGATAGGTTTAGGGTTGCCTAATAGAAAACCGATTCAGATTAACAGAGTGAGATCTATAACTTATTTTGCTGGGGTTCTTACGGATTTGAAAAACAAAGACTTGTCATTACTTACTGGTGCAAGCGACGTTAACGAAGCGGTGCTTAACCTTCATAACTTAATTGAAACGCCGGTACGCGTACACACTCGTCGGGTAAGGATTAGTCGCTCAAAATTCAATCTCAGACCTTGGATTACTCCTGGCTAATGAGGTGCATGCGTCATCGCGACAGGCTACATAGTCAAGTAAAAAGGACCCCAATGATCTCGTGTTAGAACTAACGTACAAACGGTACCGTAATTTCTGCAAGGATTTATTACATAGAGTCAAAGCGAACTATAAAATGCAGAACTACATAAACATAATAAGAACCCAAAAAACTCTGGCAATGTATAAAAACATTTGTGAGATACGCAAAGGTAATACCGATGCCAGTGAACTCACAATAATTATGGGAGACCCGCAAGACTCATTGAACGCATGTAACCAACACTTCGCCACAATAGGTAAAAATTAGCTGATAAAATTCTAAATAGTTTACATATTACAGAGTAAACGTTGGCCTCTGAATTTAATAATCAACTTTGTCATCAGGATTCAATGTATCTCTTTCCAACGGATACAATCAAGTCTCCACAATGATTGAGTCACTTAAGAACGATAGTGCGCCCGGTTTTGATAGTAGTACCCCTTTATTAATGAAAACTATTAAAAATGTTATTCTAGAACCATTAAGCGCATTATTAATTTAAGTTTAGCAAGTGGGACCTTTCCTGAAAAATGGAAATTGGCTATTATCAGTCCAATTCACAAAACTGGTCCAAAAGACAACCCGGATAGCTTTAGACCAATATCTCTTTTGTGCGTTTTCTCAAAAATACTAGAAAAAGTGGTTAACAAAGTCTTGTTAGTTACATTGAGAAACACAATATTCTTTCTCAAAGACAGTTCGGATTTAGGTGAAGTAAATCTACGGAAGATGCTGTAGTTTTGCTAACAGAGTTGATCACGGATTATTTAGATAAAGATGAATCATGTATCGGCGTCTTCTTGGACCTCGCCAAAGTCTTTGATACCGTGTCTGTGCCTATCCTATTGAAGAAATTGGAGGCCATGGGGATCAGGGTACGATCTGGCATTGGTTCCATAGTTACTTAGCGAACAGGAAACAATGCGTCCAAGTTCAAAATCTCAGAAGTAACAATCTTCCTGTTCTGTATGGCGTCCCACAGGAAGTATTTTGGGACCGACCCTGTTCTCTATCTACATGGATGATATCCTAAATTTAAATATCAATAATGCGGAACTGATTTGTTACGCAGATGACACAGTAGTGTTTTTCATGATCACAGGTGGAAAGAAGTATATAAATTGGCTGAACACTGTCTTGCTCGTATAGCTCAAAGGCTGGACAAAACCTCCTCACCTTGAATACCGCTAAGTCTAAATACATAGCGTTTAAGACTCGGCCTCTAGACCTTCTTCTTTCGTCAATTTAAAAGTTCATAGATGCACAACACCAAATTCTCCTTGTGGTGTCCTATCTTATACATTCCCAACATGTAATTGCCAAACGATAGGTGCAGCGGACGCAATAAAATATTTGAGGATAGTGGTTGACTATAACCTATCGTTCAGTCCCCATATTACCAATTTGGCTGCTCGAGTTCGAAAACTAATTTATGTTTTCAAACTAATACGTAACAGTACTGAAATAAATATTCTCAAAATGTTATACTATGCAATGTGCCAGTCCATTGTGCAATACTGTATTACGGCATGGGAGGTGCTGCAAAACTCACATGTTAAAAATAGAAAGATCGCAACGAGCTTTGCTTAAGGTCATGCTTAAAAACCAGTGCGATTCCCCACCAGAGAGGTCTTTAATTTGTCTCGTGTACTATCTGTTCGCCAATTGTTCATCCTAAAAGTAATAAGGAGATGTCATAAAACGCTCCAAACCTGCCTAATTACCAACATCTTTTAAAAAAGGGTATACAAAATCGCCGTCCCTAACATTAAAACGTCTTTCACCTACCACGTTTTCTACATCCACGCACTATCAGAGAACTCAACACCTCACAAGGTCTGTCACCATATTAGAAACTGGCTAATGACGTTAACATATTAGAAACTGATGATGATCTAGTCAAACGCAACTAGAAGCGCACACACAAACAAACATACACACACACACACACACACACATTCAAGTAAAATTACACTACACTAAGAGTATTTACACTAGGAAAATTTGTTATTCTTTTCGTTAGACTGTGTACAATTCTTTAGATAACTTGCGCTCCCGGACCCCAAGATACAGGATTATCCTAGTTTAGGGTCCAACGGAAAATATTGTTTATCTTATCTTGAACATTGTTTAGATGTATAACTCACTGTTCTTGCATACATTTGTTAAATCTATATGTCAATAAAACATTTATGAAGTATTCTTATTATTATTATTTGGGGTATTTATATAGTATTCTCATCTGGTTGGGCTGAATAAATATTTTAAAGGAAATAATAAATAAACATAAATATATATTTAATATACTAACATAAATAAATAAATAATACATAAATAAATAAAAACCAACCAGATGGAAATCCTCGGCAGGGAGACCAAACGGCCGAGGTTGGGGAAAGGAGAGAAACCGGCGGACGATTCGGGCGGTATCGAGGAGCACCGCCTTCTGCATTTGAGCTTGGAGCGGTCCGTCACGGAGTCCCAGTCGCCTCAGATGACCCGAGAGGCTGACTGGGATTAACCGTTCGCAGAGACGACTACAGGTATAATTTCGGTCGGCAGTCCACCCACATGTCGGTCACCTCGTGAGCCAGGTCCAGATATTTTGTTCGCTTATCTGTTTCGGCTTTCACGAGGTTCTCGTTATACGGAATGGTGATGTCGACCAAAATATCCTTGACTGTGCCCGGTCCATCAGCACAATATCAGGCTTATTCGCAAGAATAGTCCTGTCTGTGATGATGGCGGTCCCAGTAAACCTGGCGCGGTCATTTTCGAGCACGGCTTCCGGCAAGTACTTGTAATACGGCAATTTCGGTCCACGAGACCGTATTTCAAACGAGCTCCTGGTGTAAATTCTGGCTACTAAGTTGTGCCTGTGCAAGTACTCAGAGTTAAGCGCTTATTTATTATTATTTGGGGTATTTATATAGTATTCTCATCTGGTTGGGCTGAATAAATATTTTAAAATAATAAATAAACATAAATATATATTTAATATACTAACATAAATAAATAAATAATACATAAATAAATAAAAACCCAACCAGATGGAAACCCTCGGCAGGAGACCAAACGGCCGAGGTTAGGGAAAGGAGAGAAACCGGCGGACGATGCGGGCGGTATCGAGGAGCACCGCCTTCTGCATTTGAGCTTGGAGCGGTCCGTCACGAGTCCCAGTCGCCTCAGATGACCCGAGGCTGACTGGGATTAACCGTTCGCAGAGACGACTACAGGTATAATTTCGGTCGGCAGTCCACCCACATGTCGGTCACCTCGTGAGCCAGGTCCAGATATTTTGTTCGCTTATCTGTTTCGGCTTTCACGAGGTTCTCGTCATACGGAATGGTGATGTCGACCAAAATATCCTTGACTGTGCCCGGTCCATCAGCACAATATCAGGCTTATTCGCAAGAATAGTCCTGTCTGTGATGATGGCCCGGTCCCAGTGAAACCTGGCGCGGTCATTTTCGAGCACGGCTTCCGGCAAGTACTTGTAATACGGCAATTTCGGTCCACGAGACCGTATTTCAGAGCGAGCTCCTGGTGTAGAATTCTGCCTACTAAGTTGTGCCTGTGCAAGTACTCATAGTTAGAAAGCGCCGAACAACCGGAGATGACATGCCTAAGTGACTCACTGGGATAGCGACAAGCTCGACAGACGTCGACGGCGCCACGTCGACAGCGCCATCCCTTTAGGATGTATCTCCGATAGTTGTTGGTCTTAATAACCTGATCCTGTATCGCACAGACAAAACCCTCGGTTTCCCAAAGGGTCACCAGTAGCCAGTGAAGGGAGGCAACTGTGTCTACGAAAGGCACATGTAGAGCCTTGTAGAACCTCCCGTGGAGCTCCTTCTCCTTCCATACGGTCTCCCGGTCGGAAATGCTCTGTACTGCCGGGTCTTGCCATTGTTCGTTGGCCAGGATAGAGGGTAAGTCCTTTATCACAAGAAATGATGTCCCTATAGAATGGATCATACGATCTCGTCAGAAAGTAATTACAGGCTGCACTTCGCGATTATGCATGGTAAGCGCGCTTAAAAAGCCACGCCCACCATGTTTCCGCGGCAAGTACAGCCTCATAATCGACGATCTCGGGTGATGCATCCTATGGGACGTCATAGTAGTGCGGACTTTTCTATCCAGAGCGTTAAGTTCAGTTTGAGTCCACCTAAGTATGCCAAAGGTATATATGAGAACAGGCATGACCCAACCGTTATATGCGTGTGTCTTATTCACACCGGACAAAAGGCTGTTAAGCACTTTGGTCAAGCGTGCATAAAACATGTCGCAAACTGACTGCTTCATACCCGCCTCATCGATACCGATGTTCTGTGACATACCCAGGTATCGGTATGTTTCAGCCTCAGAAAGGGTCCTTATGTTGATGGGCATAGATAAGTCTATGCCCTCAGAGTTAGCAACCCTTCCCATTTCAACATGGAGGACCGCACACTTATCCGTCCCCAGCTCCATTCTAATAGAATTACTAAAATCACAAGTGATGTTTAGCAATTCCATAAGATGGGAGCGACTGGAGGCGAATAATTTGAGATCATCCATATAGAAAAGGTGGGTCACTTTTGTACCTCCTTTCCGAAGCTGAAATCCCCTCCCGGAGTCCTCCAGTAAGGTACTGAGAGGGTTCAGGGAGAGGCAAAACCAGATTGGACTCAAACAATCGCCCTGGAAGATACCCCTTCTTATCCTTATGTGGTTCTCCGCAGCCGTCATCCGCTCGCCTAGATGACAAAGGATCGTACTCCACTGCCCCATACACTGCCGAGGAAGTCTCGAACTGTACAGTCAACCTTGTACAGCTCGAGGACCCTCTTAAGCCATGTATGAGGCACCGAGTCGAATGCCTTTTGTAGTCTATCCAGGCGGCGGAGAGGTTCCGACGGTTACGTTTAACCACCTTGCCAATGACCGCGTCAATGAGGTGGTTCCTTGGTTCCACGACCACCGCCCCGACATCCGTTTTGAGCGCGCGACATCACCTGATTTGCGTTCAGGTGACGAGTGATTCTCGCGCTCAAAACGGATGTTAGTGTCTTGTATATGGTAGGTAGACAGGTTATGGGGCGGTATTTGCTCAGGTCTGTGGAATCCCGGTCTTTAGGAACCAAATGAGTGATCCCAGTAGTGAAGAGGCTCGGGGTGACTTTTGGTCGAGAGCCTCTTGAAACTGTCGGGCGAGCACAGCGTGACACACCACAAACCCTTCAGCCAGTAGTGATGCAGTCCGTCGAGTCCCGGACTTTTCCAGTTCAGGGCCCTACGGACCGCCTCCTTCGTCATCCGGCGTTATGATGACGGGGTCCATGGGCGTAACACTCGCACTGACTCGCCACAACTTCCGTCCAAGGGCCCTCGCTGTGGTTTACGGGCTCTGACCACAGGCCGCGCCAGAATGCGATAGTGTCGGCCTGATTTGGTGCTGAGCCCGTTCCACGTACCATCGGCCGCTCCAATGATTCATAGAGCCTCTTCTGATCACTCTGGAAGAGACGATTCTGGTTGAACCGTGTCGACCTCTCGGTATATCGCCGAATCCGCTTCCCCCAAGCAGCGATTCTCTGCTTCAGGTCGTCTATGCGCTCCGTCAGTTTTTGCGTTATATCCGGCTGAGACAAACTGATATTTGTCCCAGCAAACGCCATCCTGACGGTGCGCACAATTCTCGGCCTATTATTGCCCGACCTGAAGCTTATCAGTCTGCCGATGAGGGCCCTTGCCTTTGCGATACGGTCCTCAATCCTTCTTCGCCAGGCTGGGATAGCGCTACTTTGCCCAGTAGCACGTCCAGACGTGGGAAGTTTGGCACCAACAATACGGCAAACTGCCAATGCGGCGCCAAAGAGTATTGAGTCCGTATCGCAAAGGTCCCGGCTGGTTTCAAAAGGTTGCCAGCAATGGGTTCAGAGCCGTCACGACATCCCGATTCCTTATTATTATTATTATTATTATTGTGGGTATTTATATAGTATTCTCATCTGGTTGGGCTGAATAAATATTTTAAAGGAAATAATAAATAAACATAAATATATATTTAATATACTAACATAAATAAATAAATAATACATAAATAAATAAATAATACATAAATAAATAAATAATACATAAACAAATAAATAATACATAAATAAATAAATAATACATAAACTAAACATAACATAAATATTATTATTATTATTAAAACATTTATTATGTGGGGTATCTATATAGTTTTCTCATCTGGTTGGGCTAAATTAAAACATTTATTATTATTATTATTATTATACGCATATTTTGTAAGATTGTTAAATAAAGGCTATTTTTATTTTTATAAGTTATTTTTTTAAATATTTTGTAACATGGTTAACAGAGCTTGACCGTATGATACGGCCTAAGAGAATCCATCACTGCATTTCGTCCCGTAAGTCTCGAATGAGGCGACTATGAGCAATGCCAGTAAATCTTATAATGTCCAATATACCCTGACCTGCGACGGGTAGCAGCAAACGATATACGTGGTAGAGCCATGCTGCAGCTATATAAGTAGTATAGTTGTAGCATGAATGGGTCGGCTCGCCCGGGGAAGACCACGCTCTCACAGAATACCAGCGTAAATTAGCAACTTAACACTGCTGTGTTTCGTATGGTGAGTGTAGAGAACCGGAGACCCTTTTTACTAGAAAAGAGGCATTCCCATTTTAGTCCTCACGGTTGACAACGCATCTGTATTTTAATTCTTTATTGAGGATAGATGTAGGTGTCTTTGGGTCACAGCAACCACTTACCATAAGGTGGACTGTGTGCTCGTTTGTTACCCTATCCTATAAAAAAGTAAATCCGCCTACCAAGCGCGACAATAAATAATAAAAATATAATAATTTAATGACTATTACCGTTACTGCCTATTAAAGTCCACTGCTGAACACAGACATTCCCCATAGATTGCCTCATAGGATGGATATTTCCAATAGTTGCCTATATACAAGTACGCGTTTATTTTTATTTTTAGTCGTTATTAGAATTTTATTTTTATTCTTCTGATTTGTTTTGCTCCGTCGCCTCTGAGGACACCCACGGTATGGGGTAGTCATATATTTTTTATATGGGGTAGTGGATTTTCTTTTACCCTTAAATTATTACATAATAATAATATGATTATAATACTTATATTAATAACATAATACTTATATTTTCTAATGAAATTCACTCATATATTTCTCAAATGTTACTGCAAATCATTCATTCATTCATTGTAGCGTATCTTGTATATTAATTAATATGTTTTGTATTTGTGTTTTATATTAATTAATATAGCAAAAGTCCACTGCTGAACATAGGCCTCTCCTATAGAATGGGGGTAAATTTGTCAAAGTTAGCACGCTTAAGGCGGCTACTCACTTGCCTGCCGCAGGGGCAATCTAGGGTGTAGGAGTGGGGATGACCCTTAATTGCCTCCTTAATTGTGATGTGTGTATGCAAGCAGGGGCAATATCCTAAGTCGGTCCAGCGGTAGGGCGGCACGGGCGCAAGACATTCCTTGCTCCCTAGATCATAGCTGCCGCTGCTACGTGTGTAGCGCAATTGGGGCAATTTCGATCAGTTCGTTAGCGGCTTTCGCGCGTAGCACACGTGTGAGTACAAGTCACAATGGATACCAACAAAGAATGTGAAATTTAGACACTAATGATAGAAGTGTAAAAAGAGCGGCTTCTTCACCCAGTATCTCCTTTTTGTTTTTTTTTTTTTTTGCAGTAGCACCACAGAAAGAACGTTATTTGAACGTTGTAACGTTTTTAAACCTGGTAGAGTCATGCTGCAGCTTTTAAGGACTATATTATGGTTGTAATTATTAATTGATTAGTTGTTTTATCGATAAATATAGGTGTCTATAGGCCACAGTATCCACTTACCATCAGGTGGACTGTGCTCATTTGTCACCCTTATTCTATATAAAAAAGAGCCAAGGCTATATATACCGATTCACTGATATTTCAATAAAACTGGCGCCATCCTCAAACGCGTGTGTCCATCGACACGTACACTCACTCTCATACTGAACGGCAGGCATGTGTGTAGAGACAGTTCTGACTTGATATTGCCCCGATCGCTGTTCACCCTAGATTGCCCCTGCGGCAGGCAAGTGAGTAGCCGCCTTTAGCAGTCTGATAGCCAACCGCAGTTTTCTTTAATAGTATTTTAAGTTGTTATAGGGAAGGCGCTGTTGTTTACCCATCACCTATTTCACTTCTCTCTGTCGCCTCTTACGACACCCACGAAATGATAATATAAAATAATTAAATAAAATTAAAAAAGTGGTACAATTTTGGAATACAAAATTAAACACACAAGTCATTTTAAACAGAATTATTTAATTTTCATATTATGTACATGTTTAAATTACGAACTTAAATAAAGACTTAATTCGACTTACTTCCTAATAGAATATGTTTGAGATCAACAGACTTAACTACTATATTTAAACTAAGATTATATTTGTATCACAATAACTTTGGTATATACTCTGTGGAACTAAACCTTAGTTGGCGAAACACAAATTTAGTATTTATTTTTGTTTGGAAAATTCTTTTATAAGAAAAAGATAATTGCTTTACAAATTCATAAAAGCTTAGAGATTAATTTGCGTGTTTATATTTGTTCGTATTTCATTTACATAAAATTATTAAATATTAAAGGTAAAAAATGGCTTAACAATTTTCTTACAATTATTTATCATTATCAAATAAATTCAATTTGTTTTGATTTATACAGTAATAAGCTCCAAATTGAATTTTAAGGGATATAAAAGAAATTGATTGGAAATATTATTTATAATATTATGTAGGTACTTTTCGTTCCTTTTATATAGGTAAAAATTTCGTCAGTGTGATTTACCAAGTCAAGCACTGGTCTATAAAAAAAAGGCTGGTAAAAAAAATACAGACGTATTGTTATTAAAGCAATAATAAATAATACTAGTTTTGCTAGAAATTTATTTACAATTTGAACTTATCATAAATGTTTTTAAATTACGAATAAACAAAATAAAATTTACTGAACCCCAAACCGACTCGATTATATATAAAAATTATAAAAACACCTTTACTTTCCCCATCTAGAAATTGCTATAATAAAAAATGCAAGTTGTTTGAAAGTAAATAAAACTGCGCAAGTCTCTTGTTGTAATATTCAGTGATATATTATATGTACTGTTCGCGAGCGGTGTAACTGACCTGAGCACGGACTCGCCACTCGTTAAACACAATGGCGTGCCCCACAGAAATAGCGCAATATCGCCGCAAAGATCGCAATACAATGGCCCGTGTCATCCATCAACACCTATGATATTCATGTTCACTAAGTGACAAAGCCAACCAAACTTTAGCATTTGAACCCTACCAGGAAGTTTTCGAAATAATTGTCCGCATAAATTTTCCGTTTTACTAAAATTTTAAATGCAGTTGTTGGTAATGAAATAGGAGCCATTGTTCCTTCTAGTACCATCAGTTCACTCAAAGCAATATAGGTTAGTCTTTACAAATGTTTTGCTAATCAAACCAACTGTAGCAATTACCTAATAGGAATAATCAACCGGGAATTGTAAGGTCATCTTTGATTTGATTATATTACAGCTAATCTAAGTATCAAAAATAAGCTTAAGATTAGCCGACTAAACTTGGTTCTAGTTTTGTTGTTACGCTAATGTTCTACATAATGTTCGTTTGCAAATTCAATTGAAAACTTTTTCATCTTTAACTGAATAATTTATATATTATATAAATGTTTACACATTTTCCTATTGGTAGCGAACTACACCTGGTTTTAGCCATGTATAAATCCATGTATATATGTAATGTAACTTCTTTTATTTTTTCATTTGCTTCTTAGTCGATAGGTTGCGATTAAACTTAAGTTTAGTCGCTTTAGAATTAAAAGATAATCTTTTTAATTCTAAAACGACTTAACTAATAATAGCCTACTTTTAAAAGTGAACCCTAGTTAAGGCGGCTAATCTTAAATGTGTTAACAATAACATAAACCGTATTATACGTATAATGACGATCAGTCCTGTGTATATGGTGGTTGGAACGTTCCATTTTGCGCTAAAGATATAAAATATTGTAGATTTCTAAAAGCAACTTTATCCTCTTCTATTTTAGTATGAAATATAGTAGAGACATTCAGATTTAAGAAAATTTTAATTAAAAAATTACTGGCGAAAACCTTAGGATGTGCACACGGACGGAGTTGTGTAAAAAAATGATTATTACAGATTTATACCTTTTTGTTGTGCGAAATATTATCTGAGTATCACACAGTTTTTCGGCAATGGGTAAATATAGTAAAATACCTCATAAATAACTGATAATGCATGAACGCCATAAAATACAATTCTAGTAAACACTTCTAAATAGTAATATACTTGGAATGTATATTTTAATGGCATAAACCATCTTATTACAAAACATAGTTTATTGTTATTTTCCGCGCTTAAACTATAAGGCGTCGTCCTAATACAACGCGATTACGCAATCATCGTGCGAGCAAGCGATGCGACCATCGCGTGCTCGCGCGATATCTCAAACTGGGTGTCCTAATAGAACGCGAATTCATCATCGCGAGATCATCGCGCGAATTGACGCTGCGAGCGGCCGCGGGTTCCGCTTCGCTTCGCAGTTTGCGCATGGCATTGGCGCTAAGCATGGACGTCAGAAACGCCCAGTTTTTAGTTTCTGGTAATATATAGATGACCTATTCTGCTGGTCTTGACAGCAATGAAAAAAACAAAATGGGTCGCAATGCGCTTTGTTTTAAATGAGACCAATACGTGATGAATTTAACAATCAATATAGGTCGGGTCCCTGCCCTTCACCCCGCTGCCCGACGACACGACACGATTGTCGAGCGAATATCAATTAGGACACCTATTCGACAGCAATATGTTTGATCGCGCATTCGTACGAACTAAGTTCGCGCGAATAGATTTTCAAACAATTAAGTCTCGCAACCCCATCGCGCGAATGCCAATTAGGACACCTATCCGATATCAGTATGTTTGATCGCGTGTTCGTACGAGTAAAATTCGCGCGAACTTGCGATGATTGCGCATTCGCGTTGTATTAGGAGGACGCGACGCCTAACTCAAGAATAGTCCTACTAAATAAAGAAGTCCCTTAGAGAAGCGCCACAGTCTTTGCCGAAATTGACATTTTTGCTATCGAATTTCATACATTACATTTTAATTCGCATAATATTTCCGCGGGACATCTTTCGTGAAACAAATTTTAGTTCAAGCCTGAGACTAAATATAAACTACATTTTGTAATAAAGCCGAAAGAGACTGACAGTTCGTTTAAATTCGTATCTCCAACTGACAACTAAACTAATTAAACAGTCTGCAGCAAACACTATTAATAACGTTTAAAACACCTTAAGTTTGAAATTCATAACGTGCTGACCAGCTCAATGCTTTCGTTGATAATATTTTGCGCACTCTCGTCTTCATCTACGTCAGGGTCGTAGTCGAGCATAGTGTACTCGGTGTGGATACTGGAGCTGTCCTCGCTGTCGTTCACATTGAAGTAAGTGACTGTCGCGTAACAGACCGGCCTCGTGTGAGCCGGACTGCTCCTGGTCGACTCATAAGCGGAGTCCGACCTCCCACCATCGTTCGACTCTGTGTAACTCTGCAGGCTGTTATTGTGCGAGCTATAGCTGTTGTAGCTACTGTAATACGAGGCGTTCTCGTAGGACTCGTTGGCGAGGTGGAGTGGTGGTAGAGAGGTGCGACAGGGACAGAAGTGTTGGACGTCTATCTCCGGGCGCGCGTCCACAGTGCCGCTGTAGGAAGGCGAGCGCACCAGCGCTGGAGACACTCGGTTTCGTGGTGGCTTACGGTTCTTGCTTTTCTTGAAGAGTTTGAAGGCCTGCGAAAAAAGAAAAAACTCTTGTTATTCATTTTATTTTTATCACGGTAATATTTCTCATTGAGGTATCCTAACGAATCAGTAAGCTGAAGTAACAATGGATCGGCCATATAGCTCGAAAAACCGACAACCGGTTGGGGAGAAAGGTTTTCGAGTGGCAGCCTCGTACTAGTAGTAAGTGAAGTGTAGGGCAGCCCCCACTAGATGGAGTGACGGCCTGGTTAGAGATGCAGGAAGTCGATGGATGCATGTGGCTTAGGACCGTGCTTTGTAGCATTCCTTGGGGGAGGCCTATGTTCAGCAGTGAACTTGTAAAGGGCTGTAATAATGATGATGATGATGATGATGTTGAAGGTGATGATGTATGAGAGCAGATAGCGTAAACTTGACAATTTAACAAGAAAGGCCAACCTCTACGCTCCGCATTCAAGGTATGAAAAAAGGTATACGTCACACCAACTACCATCAGCACGGAAGAGTTCGCCGCATTGTCACAATGAATGCTGCCAGACTTTACATGTCATCGAAATAATTATTTTAAATAACATAAGGGTGCCAAACGAGCACACGGTCCACCTGATGGTAAGTGAATGCTGTGGACCATAGACATCTACATTTATCCTCAATTAAGAATCAAAATTCAGACGTGTTGTCACCACTGAGGACTAAGATGTATGTCTTGTTTCCAGTAAAAAGGGTCTCCGGTTCTCTACACTCACCATACGAAACACAGCAGCATTAAGCTGCTATTTTACGCTGGTATTCTGTGAGAGCGTGGTTCAATCCCGGACGAGGCGACTTATTCGTATTAAAACCATAATAGGTGTAATAAAAATAAAAATTAACACAAAATCTAAAACTATTAGATTTTAGATTTTATATATAGTTAATATTTAAATGAATAGTCACTTAATATCGATATCAACAATACGATATCGTATTGCTATTCGACCTACTAACCTAAAAGCTTGATCTTGCGTATGAGTAAATTTGTCACAACTTTATCTATTCAGTCAGGTGATAACTTTAATTATAGTTCGTACAAGATAATATGGCCTAACCAATTAATCAATAACCAATTCATGAATTATCATATTCGGTTCATCGCCCTTGGGTCAATGATTAGGACCAGTTACTCGTGGTCATAATTGAATGCTAAAATGTTGCCGACAACCGGGCCAAGGCCATTTTTTAAAAGACATTTTAGCGCCCCTTGCGACTGCCGGCCCCGGACTGCCAATATTTTATCGTGACAATTGCCTTATTAGATAATATTAACGTATTTTTTAAGAAGCTGCAACTTTTGCCATAATACATCATAATTTTGTATCTATTTGAAATATAATTACTGACACGGGCGTCACACGTTGTTAATTTCTATTACCTTAATTTTCACGATTGGCAGTAGAATTAACATTCGCAATTTCAGACGTCACATTTTGAAACTACTTCTTGTCGCCGCGCCGGTCTGAGTCTTATATATTTTGATTACATAATAAATAATAGGAAATATCAAATACCTAACACACCAGCAGTATATCTAGTAAAATATCTTTTTTATTACTTACATTCCTGGCTGATTTTTAATTACTTTTCATAATAACCCACATTATTTTTAAATTAAGAAAACAATTAATTGCCATTAACATTTTGTGTATAGTTGTGTTATGCTTTTATTCGGATATCTCTATGATTATTTTAAATAGTATACCAGTTTGTTTATAGTTTAGAAATTAACCTTAGTTGCAGCACGAATGGATAAGCTCGACCGGGGAAGGACCATGCTCACAGACCAGCGTAAAATAGCAGCTTAATGCTGCTGTGTTAAGTATGGTAAGTGTAGCGAACCGGAATACCCTTCTACTGGAAACGAGACATTCCATCTTGGTCCTCAGGTGTGATACCGCATCTGTATTCTGATTCTTAATCGAGAATAGATGTAGATGTCTATGGGCCGCAATATCTACTTACCATCAGGTGGACTGTGTGCTCGATTGTCACTCTTATTCTATAAAAAAATCTAACCTTTGTCAACAATAGAAACGTTCAAGTTCAAGTTTCGGTCTGAGTAATTTCCTCTTTTAAAGGAAATTAAGAAAGATATAGCGAATAATCTAAGTAGAAGGGCCATATCATCCATTTATAAATGTGGACAATCTGTATATTTCTCACCCTTACACGTTAAAAAAAAACTAACGCTTTAAAGATGTTTATTCACAATCTAAGTTACGAGTGCAGTGCCTTTAGTGGTCCCTACTTCTAGAAAACGTTTCCGACCGAGAGCAAACAATTGAGGTTATCTCATCTAGTTAACTGTTAATTGTTATTATGTTTACGCAATCGCTTACTGCAATAGTTGACTCATATATTATTGTAAATTCGAGTGACTATATTGTATAATTAAACTTTTAGGAAAAAGTAAAAACCGACTACAAAAACTAAAACGAATAAAATAGATTTGACATAATAGCTTCTGAAGTCGGTGCTATGACATAGTGTATAGAAGAATTAAAGCCCCGACTTCAGAAGCTATTATGTGGACATTTTTTTTTAGCCGACTTCAAAAAAGGAGGGGAAAAAAGTTCGCAATTCGACTGTATGTTTTTTTGTATGTATGTTACGCAATAACTTCGCCAATTGGGACCTTAATTTGAAGATTATTTTTTAATTAAATATGTTATACTTCTGGGGTGGTTCCAGATAAATTTGGAGACAACATTCCGGTCCTAAGGGATGCAAATAAATTACCTCTCTTTTACCAAGTTTGTATTAAGCCACTTTCTTGACTGTCTGTCTGTCGTTCCAGGTAGAATCTTGCAACTCAAATTTCGAGCACTTCCCGATTAGCTAGAGACTTGAAATTTTGAACATTGCTCAGAATCGGATGACAATGTAGATATATGAAAAAAACGTGGTATAGTAAATTTATTTTTGTACAAAATTTTAAAAAAATCACTTGTTACCACTTTGAAGTCGGCTTTTACTTTTTGTTAAAAGTTATAATTATGAGTTTTTGACGTCGGTTTTTCCATTTCTTAATTGTTAATTATTTTACTGTTTTTTGAGTGAACCAAATAATATCACAAGTACAAGGTAACAACTAGAATATCGTATAAATAGTTACATTAAAAACTTCGTCCCCTATTTTTCCAACCTTTAAGGGCGGATTTTTTTCTTTAAATTTATATGGGATCACCCCTGTAGTATTAGAACCTCTTTAATTAAAAAGGATCATTTAAACCGGCTCAGCCATTTTCCAGAACATCTACATAAAAACAAACATCGAATATAGTAACTCCTTTTGGGACTCGGTTAAAAAGAGTAATGTTATATTGTTATTTTCTTATTAATGTATATATTGTTATTTTCTTATAACGGTTCCAACTACATATTTATAATGGCAGCGAGGTGGTTTTATGTTTACACCTACAAGGAAATTCGTTATAAAAATTAAATTTGGTATAATTTAGTTTTTTATATTTAATGTTTAATCTAGTTAGCTAACATGGCGCTGATAAAGTTTACGATCTTATAATTTTATCAGAGACGTTACGACACACAGTACAATACTCTTTATTATACACCAAGGAAATATTATCATTTATCATAAAACATACAAATGATGAGGGAAAACAAAAGGCGATCTTATTGCTACACAGGCATTTTCGTCCAGACAACACAAAAAGACATATCGATCACACATCGAATACCTTTGGCACGCTTGACCAGTTTAGTTAAAAAGTTCAAAATAAAGACCTTATAGCATAATTTTATGGATTGTAATAAAACAGCTGTTATTACAGTAAAACAAGTCAATTTTAAAATATACTATCGGATACCCGGCGTGTGCTACTACGCTAAAAAAAGAAATACATTTATTTGCTGGAAAAAAACGAAATTTTGTTTATTTATTAACTTTTTTATACAGTGCCTAATGCATTGTTTTAGTGGTCTAAAACCACCTTCGCATTATTGCCTTTCTAATGAAACTGGCTTGGGGCACATCAGTTGTATGGTTTCAAAGTCCATAACGGACATTGGTTTTAGACACATTTTTGAGTTTTATATAGATAGATTACATATCACGTTCTGTTATTTATGACAACTTTCTTAAAAAATAACTTGTGATTACTACGGTGGTGAGTAGTGATAATACGAATAAGTATTTTTTAATAGAATAACAATAATAAGAGTAACAAACGGGATCTACATCTACATCTTTCCTCGATTAAGATCAAAATGTAGATGCGTTGTCACCCTGAGGACAAATATGGAATATCCCGTTTCCAGTTTCGGTTTTCTACACTCACCATACGAAACACAGCAGCTTTAAGCTGCTATTTTACGCAGGTGGTCTATGAGAGTAGAGCGTCTTCCCCGGTCTAAACGACGCATTCGTGCTACAACCGTAATATAACTGCAGCACGGATCTATAAAAAGAGATACAATCGTTATTCGCGTTTTGATGTATGTCAAGTTGGAAATAGAATGTAGGATACTAGGTTTTTATTTAAACCGTTACTGATCATATATACAATCGTAAAAAACATTTTCATAGAAGGTAGGATATTTGTTATGTATTGTTAAAAAGTTTGACATCCCAGTGAAACCCAAGGAAAGGTTTTGGAGACTTATTTAAAGTGGCCATGTTTACAATACATACATGTTAAATAAAACTAGTTTTACGGATTTTATCGCGTATATTAACTTATTTTATATTCCTGACGTTTCAGTACTTTACAGCACCCATGGTCACGGGGACTGAGGTATTTGACGTCCCAATGTCATAGTTAACCACGGTTACCTCAGATTAAAATTATTAATTTTGTTCCGATCTACGCAGTATGAACTTACAGTATCTTGAAGTCTTGCAGTTGTATGCTTGGGTCGGGATTAAATTTTTATATATATATACGTGATAAAATCCGTAAAACTAGTTTTATTTAAATGTGTAGTGTTCGCGTAAATATAAGAAATCATTACATACATGTTGTTTATTAGTCCTAGAGCCACGTTGCAGCTATATTATGGTTGTAGCACTGGTCGCACATGGTCGGCTCGACCGGGGTAGGACCACGATCTCACAGAATACCAACGTGAAATAGCAGTTTAATGCTGCAGTGTTTCGTATGTGAGTGTAGAGAACTGGAGACCATTTTTACTGGAAACAAGGCATTCCATCTCAGTCCTCATGAGTGACACCGCATTTGCATTTTGATTCTTAATTGAGGATAAATGTAGATGTCTATGGGTCACAGCATCCACTTACCATCAGGTGGACTGTGTGCTCGTTTCTCACCCAATTTCTATTAACAAAAAACTTTAATTGTGCAAACAGCTTTGCAGGTCTAGGAAGACCAGTAACACTGCGACCTGTAAGATTTATTGGGATCATTTATTACGCATGCACAATAACATGAGTCTCAGATACAGTGAGCGACGAAGTTGTTTTCGTTACTCTCATTAGAATTACCTCACGAAGACGACACATTCCGATTTTCGCACTTGAAACTTTTTTAGCAGACTTCAAAAAAGAAGTGGGTCCTATATTCGACTCTATGTATATATGTGTAGCGGCCAACGCTCCGTGTGCTGTTCTAGAGCTGTTCTATATATAGCGCGTTAACTTTAAAACTTTGATAGCGCGATTTAGGCTTCGGTGCGTTTTGCTTACGTCGCGGCTACTGCGCCGCCACATTATATATAGAGATGGGCCGAATATGGATTTCACCGAATACGAATATTCGGCCGAAAGTTCGGTAAAACTTTTACCGAACCGAATATTCGGCCGAACATTATTCGGCAGGATCACCTCCGTACCTAACCAATTCATGTCGAAACTTGTTACGTACATGTCGTAATTGCCGGCACATGCTTATGTTTTGACTGTTTCTGTGAGAAAAAAGTGTTTCGTTGTGTTAATCTTAGTGAAAGTTGATAATTATATGATAAATATGAGTGGCAGGAGGAGATCTACTATTTGGACTTATTTCAGAGAAACTGACGACCAAAGTAAAGTGAAATGTACGATTTACGAAAAAATACTTTCTATAAAAAAAAATTATCTACCGACTTCAAAAAGGGGGAGGTATTCAATTCGACTGTATGTTCGTTTTTTTGTGTGTTACCTCATAACTTTTTTCTAGGTGAACCGATTTCGATGATTCTTTTTTTATTTGAAAGCTAGTGCTTTTCATATGGTCCCATATAAATTTGATCAAAGTCTGACCAATAGTTTTTGAGTTATCCTTAATAATTTATATTGAAGACGGTTGTACAAAATTTTAAATTATTTCCAAATGGCGAATCGCTGACCCCAGATCACTTCCAATTACGAATTCAATTGCTGAAATGATAGCAATAGATAACCAGCCAACTTCTATAGTCGAAGATAAGGGCTTTAATCGGCTCATGCAGTTGGTAAAGCCCAAATACTAAATACCGAGCCGAGTGATTCCACAACTGTATGAAAAATTGAAAAGCACTATTCAAGGTGAGCTACCTAAGGCCAAATGTCTATCGGCTACATCTGACATGTGGACAAACATGTTAAAAATACTTTTAACAAAATGTTAAAGTCACATATTCTTCACATTCTAAAGTCGGGGCTTTATTTCTTCTTTACACTATATCTTAGCACCGACTTCAGAATGTGACATTATTTTATTCTTTTTAATTATTTAAAGATGGCGTTTACTTTTTGTTATAAGTTATTTTTTGTACATTGTACAAGCACACCACTGTGACGTCATCGTACTCAGGCCTCATGTTATTTATGCACGAGTAGTAGCAAATATTAAGGGTGTGCGCATACCGTAACCACAGCAGGCGAGGTGGAAAGTTGAACCTAATTCGCATACCGGCTTTAACGGTCCACCTTACAACGTACGATGCTTGCGTGACTCGCGTGTGAAATATTTAAAGCTCTTTATAAATTTGCAAGATATCGGTACCAGAGTCAAGATATACTTATTATTTACCATAATTTCGTATTGTTAGCTGTCAGATTTTAAGTTAGGTTAATAACAAATATATAAAGCATTTAAAAACATAAGCGATTAAGGTAACTCACATTATTTGCTCAAAGAATCGAGAGATAAAACAAATAACAATCAAATTACATTAAAATAACAGCTGTGATGATCCTGACGATTATTTTATTTTATCCTGGTGATCCTGATCAGGGTATTAGGATAAAGTTATTAAATTATTGTATTGTCATCGGTTTTTGCAAATTTTCAAATTAATCGGCCGTCTAAAAGATGCTGAAAATTACATAAAAAGATTCCGTTACATAGATAGATAGGTAGATACACGCGAAGCTAATAAAAGCGTGTTGAAACACTTATATAACACTTCTGAACCAGATTCTCATCTTACATAAACACATCATTTTTATATTTATTACAGGAGACATGAACTCTTCGCTAGACAATATTTATGACATACTTTACAACATAATACATATATTTAAAACCGATATGGAATAAAACTGATATGGGAATGACTGTATATATCTTAAAACTGATATGGGAATGACTGTATATAAGTGTAAGTTGTTTGTTTGTAGCACGAATGGGTCGGCTCGCCCGTGGTAGGACCACGTTCTCACAAAATACCAGTACCGTTACAGCCTATTAAAGTCCAATGGTGAACATAAGCAGCTCCCATAGATTATAGGGGATATTTGCCATAGTTGCCATTCCTGGCAAACAGGTTATCAACCGCTCTCTCAGAATACCAATGTAAAATATAAATATGTTTCGTGAGTGGAGAAAACCGGAGACCCTATTTACTGGTAACAAAGCATTCCATCTTAGTCCTCAGGGGTTAGCAGCGGGGATTGAACCCGGGTTGCTAGCGTACAGTGAAATTTACGGATATACGGAGTATTAGATTATTAAATTATACAGGATATAAGCAAAGTTCACCCCAAAGCCTCGTTTATTAATCAATTCGTGCATCATCTGCTGGTGAGATTTGAAGAAAAACAAGTGAACAGCAGAGTCGGGAAGGAACGCCCTAGGCGAAAGTTTATCTGGAATGGATGAATGTTGTCGAGTTATAATAATTTATAACTCGACAAAACTCAGCAATTTTATTTTGCTTACAGACATAAATTGTAAATCCATCGACACATAAACCTTTGGGATTATAAATAACTCTCTGCTAAATTACAAAGTTATAACAATATTCAAACGTTTGATCCAAAGTTCGTACCAACAGAGTACAGGGAGGGAGGGGTAATGAATATTTAAATATAATGGATGGCTTACATTATTTTAGTAATCTACTCTTCACATTAGTAGCATTCTGTTCTTTTTTTTTCAATACTTTTTCATATTAAGATTTTCAAACATCCAGACCCGAAAAAATTATTTATAGGTCATACAAATATTTTTTCCGTGCGGGATTCAAACCCGCGGCCCTCGGCGCCGCAACTCAAGCTAAGCCACTGCGCCACGGAACCACGAGCACTTAAAGTACTCGAAATAACAAGTGGTAAAACTATTTTTTACCACTTGTTATTTTGTAGAGTTTTTAGATTAAGGATAACTCAAAAACTACCGGTCAAACCTTGATCAAGGGACCAAAAAGAGTCATCAAAATCGGTTCAGGTAGAAAAAAGTTATGAGGTAACACACATAAAAAATACAGTCGAATTGAGTACCTCCCTTTTTTGAAGTTGGTTAAAAATAAAAAGCAATTCTATTTGATTTTATTAGAAAGGCTACTAGGTGGTTGAACTACGTTTCCGCCTAGGAATCCGTCTGGGTAGATACCACCCAATGTAAGGGTGCGTGTAATGCTGTGATTCGGACTGGAGGGGTGGAGGGTATAGAGAGCCAGTATTCCCGTTCAGTAGCTCCGTGGCGCAGTAGCATAGCAATGAGTTACGGCGCCACTCACACATGCACATGACGTTTCCCACCAGCACCAATGAAATTTATTATTGCAAATTTAAGTGCTTATTTACCACGTGCTCGGCGGTGAAGGAAAACATCGTGAGGAAACCTGCATGTCTGAGAAATAAGAAAAAATTTTTTCGGAGACATGTGAAGTTCGCTAACACGCATTGGGGCAGCGCAGCGGACATTTCCTATCTTCAGCAGTGGATTTTATAAGGGTGTAACTTTTCATACCACAAAGCGTGTTTCTTTATTAACATGGCCGGGCATGACGATGAATTATTCGTGAGTCTATCCCATTACGTCATACAGGGTCAGCGTTATGAATCCTTAGGGGAATAAATTTGATGAGTTCCATCTTGTGTTAACATATTGAATTTCCCTTTACGTCAGGCAATCCATTAAATAATCAACAACAGAATTTTATGGGACGTAGAATTTAGCCTGTAACTTTGCTTATATATTATAATATAAAAGCAAAGTTACAGGCTATGTCTTACACTGTATTGTGTAGAGGTGGCGTTAAAGAATCTACTGTCCCATGCTATCCCTTTTCGTTTTTTTTTATAGATTAAAGGTGACAAATGAGCACACAGTCCATCTGATGGTAAGTGGATGCTGTGGCCAAAAGACAAATGCAGATGCATTATCACCCCTGAGGACTAAGATGGAATGCCTCGTTTCCAGTAAAAAGGGTCTCCATTTCTATACACTCATCAAACACAACAACATTATTCTACGTTTATTAAACCCCGGTCGAGCTGACCCATTCATGCTGCAGCTATCTTCCTTCGGCTGCAGTGTGGCTCTACCAGGTAAAAAATATACCATAGATATCGTAAGACGAGACCAAAGGAAACTGAAACAGGAGACTCAGCAGCATCTTCCTCATAACACCAGAATAATGATAAAAAAATTGCTGCCCGCCAAGCGTAGCAGCTATTTTTTTATCATTATTGGAGTGTATATGTTTTCCAGGGATGATGCGTCTTTCAAAGCATCCGAAACGTCGGGAATAGTGAAGACGTGCACGAGTTTTAGCGGCGTCTTGACCCTCCCTGGGTACACCGTACAGTGTAGTGGCGGTGTAAGAATATCCACTACCCCATATCATCCCGTGGATGTCGTAGGCGACAGGGGGAAACAAATCAGGAGATAGGCAGCAGCGTCTTTCTAATAACGACTAAAAATATAAAACTTCGGCTGCCAACCCGCTTAGCAAGCGTGGCAACTACGGCAAATATCCCTAAGATCGCTATTCCCTATGAGGCGATCTATGGGGGAGGCCTATGTTCAGCCGTGAATAGGTTGTAACGATAACGGTTGACCCAAAAATTAATCTGATGACAGTCAACCCGGGTAACAACCTATGCTTACATCACCACTTACCATCAGATCGGATTGCAGTTAAGCAATGATTTACTAAGTAAAAGAGGGCGCAAATATTTCACCCGGCGCGCGGGGTTGGTTTAGGCCGACTCTGATAGTATTTACCAAGTAAATTTGATTCAAGTTGTAGCGTTCGCGTAAATATAACCTGAGGTTATAACAGTTATAAATTCTATAAGTACCTTCATAAACAGTTTTAATATTTTTTTAGACACAGCCAAAGTGACCTCGCTCATGGACACCTGCAACCAATTTCAAATAAAGAATGCTAGTGATGTGTTGTCACCTCTGAGGACTAAGATGGGGTGCCTCACAGCCTGTAATCTATACACATAATTAAAAATCAGAGTCTATCTGTAATGCCTTAAGTTGAGCAGAGCATTTGCATGACATTAAGTCTGTCTTTTATTGTTTGTTCTGTTGTTATTTTTGTCTGTATGTCGGTCCGGGCCAATTTTCAGTATGGCTGAACTGATTGTAATGAAATTTCACGAACAGATAGAGAGCAATGTCAGGAGTGATCTAGGCTATATTTTCTCCGAAAGACTTAGAGATTTATTGAAAAAACAATTGATTAAGTCACATTAATAGATCATGCCCAGGCAAAGTCAGGCCGTGCACAAGAAATCCCAAAACACTGCATGAAATTCTTATATAGTTTTATTGGCAATTGATTAAAATTAGAAATGAGATCAAAATGCGGGGCGTGTAAAACTAAATATGGGGCGCATCGATTCTGATAAACCTTGATAGAGCGGTAGGCATCGGTCAGCGAGCTCGCCGGGTGAATACACCCCTAATATGATTGCGTGAGTAAACAAAGGTGAGACGCAAGAACTATTTCGCTTGTTGAATTTCATCGTATTAAATATATTGCAGTCTTGGTAACTCAGGAGCCAAACACTTGATGTAGTTCACACTGTACGCGAGCAACTTCTTCTTAGCAACTCCTTTTTTTTACCAAAGGGTAAAAAAAGAGTTGCTAAGAAGGGTTTTTTACCAAAGGGTAACCAACGGGACCCTATTGTTGTCCGTCCGTCCGTCCGTTCGTCTGTCCGTCTGTCTGTAAGCGGGCTGTATCTCATGATCCGTAATAGGTAGAGAGTCGAAATTTTCACAGAATGTGTATTTCTGTTGCCGCTGTAACAACAAATAATAAAAGTAAAATAAATTAAAAATTAAAGGGGACTCCCCTACTAGAAACATGTAATACGATGATACGGAACCCTTCATGCGCAAGTCCGACTCGCACTTGGCCGGTTATTTTTGTATTGGACTCGCACGGTTGTACTTTTGCCAGTGTCAAGTTAATTAAGAAATTTCCGCCAAAAGTCCTCTCAGCAACTCTTCTTGATAAGAAAAAAATTAGGTCTTACAAAATAGCAGCGGAACATAAAATAATATACGTAAACATCTATAACAATAAATAATCGTATAATGAATTCCAAATCGGTAACAACGGAAAAAATTAAATTGTTTAATATATTTGAAACGTGCACTTATGATAGTTAATACGTCATATAATTAACTAATCATTTTTAAAAATATTAATTATGCCGATAACAAAACAATTGGTAAAATGTTAATCATTTTAACGAATTAATTTAGTGTAATAAATTATAAAGATCATTTTAAAAGTTTAGAATACAACTCACCGAAACTGTGTAATTTCACTAAATAGGAATAATAAAATCTTTATAAACCTGGTGCATCAAAATATACAATGCATGATAGGCAAAGAGTTAGAAATTGAATTGTTCTTAAATAGCAACATTATTCATATTTTATGTATAACTGAACATTGGTTAAAAGCTTATAACTTAATGTTTAATTTCAGTAATCACCGGTGGTCAGTTCTTTCAATATAGAAACGCTTTTAAGAGGTGGCTCCTTAATATTAGCTAGTAAATTATTATCATATTATAAAGAACGTAAAGATATTGTGAGCATTCCTTTTGAGCGAGCTTGAGCACCTCATTGTTGTCAGTGTTTACAGACCCCCCCTGTTCAAGTTATGATACCTTTGAAAAAAATATGAATGAAGTTTTAGTTAAGCTTAATAAACAGAATAAATCTCTTGTAGTATGCGGAGACTTTAATATCAACACCCTGGAAGCCTCTTCCATCAGTATTAAACTTGATCATTGTTCAAATCATAGAATCTTGTTAATACGTGTTGAGAGTGTAGTACAACTTTTGTTGATAATATTTTACAGGTATTCTACCATTGAACAAATTAATAATTCAAAAACTAATTTCAGACCATTGTGGACAACTGGTTTCATTACCTTATACGAAAAATCATAGTTAATGAGCACATAATCATAATTGAATTGATTGCCTATTTGAAAGTTAGCAAAACAATAGACAAAGCGTTTCCTCAATTTCAGGCAACAAATTTACGGTCAGCGAGGCTGCAAAGCGACATTTAGGTTAAATCTTCCTAATAACGAGAGGCCATCGGTGAACTTTTACTCCTGACAAAGAAAACATTGACAGTGTTAAAACCTAAGACAATGAAAAGATAAAAAAATCTCATGGATAAGTTTCTATTTTAATGATAGTACATTAGGATACAATATAAGGGACTTAAGTAGCCGATTATGATACCGATTATGAAAAATTGTAGAATACTAAATGATTATAAAGACAAAAGTCGTGTTAGGGCAAGCGAATGAAGAAGTTTTGTTAGTAAACACAGAGAATCAAAAAGTTTCAGTACAATAATTACAACATCAATCCAAAGATTTAATTAAACGGCACCGAAGGTGCAACGAGACTCGATTTACAGAAGTTTTGTATGATCCAGATGTTGGCTTATATGTAAATGATTTATCAAACCTGAATTCACAACGATCTTATTTTTTTAGCAATTAAGTATAATGTGACAGTAAATGGTAGTAATAGTAATTGTGTTTTTAATAATTGTACTTTAAAAAATACAGTTCAAGCATAAAATGTACAAGAAATTGAAATGACTTTATGTCGAGTATTTTTTTTATATTTCTTGATCAAATGATTTAATGTTATGTTTGTAATTTAAAGTATTCTAATAGATGTTACTAATTAAAGTTCTATTGTTCTGTATTTACTATTATGTATCAATAAATGGTAATTTTTTTTAAATTATAAAATATTATAAATTTAAGTAAAACATACCGTACAATAATGGGCTAGTTAAGTCCCGCATGAGCGTGACTTAAACGTGGTTTTAAGTCATCGTGTACTATAAAAGGTCTTATTAAATAAACAGAACGTCAAAAATTTATTAAATGTAATTTTCAACCAATCTTAGTACTATTTATTTTTATTAATTTTAAAGGTTAATTAGTTTAAAGGTTTCTTTTACAAAATAAGGGTGACTTGTTCATACAGTCCACCTGATAGTAAGTGGATGATGTGGCCCATGAACGTCTACATCTATTCTCGATTAAGAATAAAAATGTAGATGCGTTATCACCTCTGAGGACTTAAATGGAATACCTCGTTTACAGTAAAAAGGGCTTCCAGTTCTTTACACTCACTATACATAACACAGCAGCATTGAGCTGCTATTTTACGCTGGTATTCTGTGAGAGCGTGGTCTTTCTTCGGTCGAGCCGACCCATTCATAATATAGCTGCAGCATGACTCTATCACGGTGAAATCATACGGAAAACTTTAATTTTTTTTTAAATGGCTTTATTAAATAAATAGAACGTCAAAGATTTTTCAGAAGTTTTTCAACTTATTTTATTACTATTTATTGTTATTAATAACCAGTTTAAAGGTTAAATTACGTCTTTGTTAAAAGGTCTAACTTTACCCGCCCGTGACTCTAAGATCACAACAAGCCAATTATAAATATCGTCAGTCTTAACAATAATAAAAAAGATACATATTTACAAACATTTCATATCCTTTGTAGCTATAATGATGTCAGTCGATAAAATAAAAAGATAATTGACAGGACAATAAATCTCTCGCAGAGCGCGCAATCCTTAGGTACCTATTTGTGTTCGGGTAGATATCGCTCGTGTCTCACTATCAACGCCCATTATTCATCAGTAATGGCCGACCAGACAAAGCATCACCAACATAAGGCCTCAGATACGTTTGTGCGGTTTTCTCATTACTATTTATATTACGAACCGTGGTAGCTCTGGGGATAAGCAATCGCGGTGAGCAAGCGAATTTTGATTCATACCAGCACTAATAAAATTTTAACTTCAATATTTATTAATTCTGATTTTGCTCGGCGAAAAAGAAAAACATCGTGAGGGAACCCGCACGTTTAAGGTATATAAAAAAATTTCAAGGACATAAAAAAAGTCTTCCAACCCGAATTAAGCCAGCGCAGTATAATTTCCTTGTTCAAAATCGCTGTCAGATATAAATATATTCCATTTAGATTGTTTTTCTTTTTTTTAAGTACGAAGTAAAGTTAGCCTATATACGTCCTACTCCTGGACACAAGCCTTCTTTCATTTCTGAAAGGGGCTTTTAGGGCGTGGAATTGTTTTATTATTTTTTTTTTAATTTCCAGACATGCAGGTTCCCTCCCTCACGACGTTTTTCTTTTTAATTACCCATTGAAGTATAATGTAGTATTATCTTAATATCATCTTAATGCCTTTACCTAAAAAAATGGCGGGAAATTGCAATATAGTTAAATAACTAATAATGTTGATAATGTATGTTCTTTAGTTCTTCTTCCTTTTTTTTATTCTACTTTCCTGTGTGGCCTTTCAATAAAATTCTGCTTATGTTATATTACAACGAGATTCTAGACAAACCTACATACCATTTATAGCATTTAGCTTACCCCGGAACCAATCGGTTATAAACCAACATTATAAGCATAAGCCGGCTTCCTTCGTTAAAATAATTTAACGAAGGAAGCCGGCAGTCCAACTAAATTTCGCAAGTATAAAATCGCCTTAATTACACAATAGGGCACAACATTGAAGCACACGTCTTGTGTAAACACTGATAGCTGATAGCGAAGGAGAAATGTTTGAACTAGATAAGAGGGTAACACAACTTAGACTCGGCCGCAGAACGCGAGGCGCGTATTGTATCTGATACTTTTGGATACGTTCACAATTACTCATTCTTCGAAATTCGAATCAGCGTCAACTATAAACATATGGATGTCCTATATTTCTGTGAGTGTGAGTTTTTAAGTTGCAAGGAAAGGTTACTATACAATTCGATGGTTGGCTGTTTTTTTTTAAGCGCGCACGTGTGCACACGCTGAGAAGCAATGTATAATATATAAATAAATGTATGTTTGCGTGTAAAACAAAAAACTGAAACGTAAAAAATGTAATGCCATAAATTATTAGAAACGTTGGGAATTGAAAATAAGAAAACTTACTTCTTTGCAGTGTAATTAGGTTGCATCATGAATAAGTTGAAGGACCCCTGTCCTCTGTCGTGGAAGGACCACGTTCGTACAAAATACCAGCATGAAGTAGCAACTTGATAACCGCTGTGCTTTGCACGGTGCATAACGAAAACCTGAGACTCTTTTGTCTGACTACGCTTATTTTGATATTAATCGAGGACAGATGTAGGTGTTGGTCTGCGTCACAGCATCCACTTACGATCAACAATGATTAATTATTTTCAACCATGTATTTGGAATAACAAAAAAAAAGGTGGTAGAGCCACGCGGCAGATATATACCTACTATGGTTGTAGCACGATTGGGTCAGCTCGACCGGGGAAGGATCACGCTCTCACAGAATACCAGCGTAAAATATCAGCTTAATGCTGCTGTGTTTCGTATGGTGAGTGTTTGAACCGGAGACCCTTTTTACTTGAAACGAGGTATTCCATCTTATTCCTCAGGGGTGAAAACGCACCTGGATTTTGAATCTTAATCGAGGATAAAATGTAGATAACCATGGGCCTTAGCATCCACTTACCATCAGGTGGACTGTGTCCTCGTTTGTCACCCTTATTCAATTAAAAAGAAACTATTTTTAGTAAGACATTACATTTAAAATTTTATATATTTCCTTGTATAACTTACCATGAGTCACCACGGTCTGAATGGGCGGTTACTACCTTCTACAGGTATATCTTTACTTACTAGGTATGTCACCAAAATTACTGTAGACTAATAAAGTAAATCTATAAATTTCATATTTGAATGACTGCCGAATGCCGAATGAAAGTTACAAATGAAAGAAACCACGTTTGCCAACAAAATTATTCGCATTCACGTCAATATATCATCGATAGCAATCATCATAATTGCCAAACTTATTCAACCGCTTTCACGTTTTCTAGGTAACCTAGCTAAAGCAAATTCAAAGTGCTTTTACTACGCCAATAAATAAGACGGAGCGCTCCACAACTCCCACTCGTAAATCACGCACAACCCACACCTGTTTAGAAGGTGTATTGACGCAGGAAAATGTTTTATGTAGCACTATCGAAGCCATTAAGCAATATAGATATTAGCGGCGACTAACAAGAAAGACCTAAGTACCTAAAAACTCATGCCAACTTGCTACTAAGTATTTATTTATTTACGTATTTATTTAAAATTTTATGCACAAAAAGAAAAATCGTACATATGGCGGACAAAGTAAACTAATAATGAGAAAAAAAGGTAACGAAGTTCGAATAAACCAGAATATATATATATATATATATATATATATATTGGAAGCTTTTTTAATTTCAAGAGCTCAAGAGGTATTTCGTTCCAGAGTCTTATAGCCGTAAGAGCGAAAGCGTGGGACATATAACCAGTACGGTGTAAAGGCGTTAGCAGCTTTAGATAATCCGAAGAACGGAGAAAACAATTATGACTACTATCTCCTAGGTACTGGTTAATAATTGTCCTACAGGCATTACTAAACGTCCTATAATATGGGACCTATTGTTTTAGTTGTCTTCGCCATCAATTTAAAAAAAAAGTATTAATAGCTCAAACACATATACAACAATAATATAGAATAACCATGGAAATATATTCTGCACAGAACTTTATAAATAAACCACTCTACTCTTGTTCCTGTTTACATAACACGCAATAAGGCGTGCTATGAATTATATTTGAATTATTTAATAATATGTACTAAGATAGTTGCTGCAGAGCATTCGGTACATCGACAGTATAAAAATAGGAAGATGAAACGCGATAAAATCCGTAGATATACTCATTTTATTCAATGAGTGGTGTAGTGGTCGAGTAAACTTAAGAAATCATTAATTTAATTCAATTTCTTTAAAGTACTGATAATCATTATATGATGTAATATAACATAACATAAACACTCACGCCTGTCACCCAGAGGGGTAGGCAGAGATTATGGACTTCCATTTGGCACGATCCTGGCACACCTCTCTCGCCTCCTCCACATCCATATACCTACGCATACACGCTCGTCGGTTAAGGGTACTCTTAATTTGGCCCATTTTCAGTATATCGCCAATTTGGTCGATAAACCTTCGTCTAGGGCGTCCCTTCCCGACTCTGCCGTTCACCTCTGCCACATAAATTTGCTTTGTCACTATTTGATGTAATATGTTTAGTGTTATTTAATTTTTTAACTAACCGTGTAGTGGTGGTGTAATAATATATACTACCCCATATCGTCCCGTGGGTGTCGTAAAAGGTAACAGAGGAAAACTGAGCAGGAAATGGGCAGCAGTGTCTTCCCGATAATAACTCAAAATTATTTTAAAAAAACTGCTGTTGCCAACCCGCTAGCCGAGCGTGCCAACTATGGCAAAATCTATGGGGGAATATGAAAATATGAGGCAATGGGGACGCCTATGTCCAGCATTAGACTTTTATAGGCTGTAATGGATGGATGAATTTTTTAACTACTTTTTCATTGAAATTTAGCATAGGCTTAGAGTTAGATTTGAATTTTAAACCTTATTTTTAATTGATTATGGACTCGTACGGTTATACTTTTGCTAGTGTTAAGAAATAAATTATTTAGTTTAATAACTTATTTTCAATTTGCTGATGATCACAATACTACATAAGTATTTAGGAGAATTTGACGACAGTTTAACCCAGCGGACAGTCAATGACGACAGTACCTAAGTTCTAGGCGCCTAACTTTTGATTATATACTATATAATCAAAAGCGCCTAAGCTGACCAAATAACTTGAGGTATTTATCATAATGGGAACACATGTTAAGTCGTTTCTACTAATAGCTTACATGCGCACTTAATACACTAAATCGCATCATTTTTACTATCATAAAAGATAATGTTTTAATACTAGATACTGGCAAAAGTACAACAGTACGAGTCCATTATCAAAGGAACAAAAACGTAAACATTAAATAATGGTGGCAAACGTTAAAAAGATAAACTCAGGCACAGGCATCATTACAAAAGTCAGAATGCTTATAGCTCTTTTACAGAGACCATTAAAACCTAGTTGCGCTTTTAAGCAACGTGCCAATAGTCGTAGCCAACACTAGAATTGAAAATATCGCTCGTACAAAGTCCACGCTATTGTGGAATAAATATTCTCGAATACTTGGGCCTTAGTCATGCTATCGATACGCTACTATTATCCACAAATAGGTACAGCGGCTGCGTAACAATACCTAAGTAATGGAATTAACATTTCCGGCATCAACAATGTAAACAAAATAAAGTTTTTTATATAAGTTTTTTATAAATATTATAATAAGTTTTTTATAAATATTGGAACGAAGTTCCTTATCGGACGGTACGAATTTGGCGGATGGGGGCTAGGCGAGAAAAAGTGTAAGATTTTTTCGTCACGACGCCTTCCGACGTAGTGTAGACGGCCTTGGCGGCTATAAGGAAGCGAAATGGAATAATATCCACCTCCCTCGCACTTTTTCTTATCTTGCCATGAAAGAAATATTATTTTATTTTAAATGACGCTTCATTTTAGTAATTCGCTAGTAATTCATTTATTTGTATTCGTTAATCAATAATATAATATGTTTATCAATAATAATATACCACGAAAGTAACTTCGTTCCAACCGAGTGTTCCACGACACTCACTCATGTTTTTTTAATAAAGTATTAAAATAGGAAACTTAAGAGAGTAGACCCGTGTTGTTTCGGGGGTATATCACTCGCTGTTAATTTCACAGTATGCGAGCAACCCGGGTCTAATCCCGAATCACATGAGTAAAGAAATTTCTTTACTCATGTGCCCGAACCGTACCCGAAGAAAATTTCAATTTCAATTAAGTTCATATACACCATGTCCTCGGCGGTGAAAGAAAATATCGTGAGTAAAACAAGTGATATTTGAAGTCGGCTAACACGCGTTGATGCGCGGCGGACAATTTCTTCCCCTAAAACCCTCTCATAAATGAGAGAAGAGCCGTGCTCGGCTGTGGGACGTATTTAGACTGTAACTTTACTTACTTTGAGTAATATATCAAATAATATTTTTTTAGTTATTAGTTTTATCGGTCTAATCCAGTAATATCCATTGGGAATCCAGTACTCGAATATCTTTAGTCTTCAAAACAACTGTAATATATTGTTTAAAAGATATCACCTAGACCTATCAATGTCTACCAAAAGAAAATTTACAGTTCCGATATATAAATGTAAACAAAATTGGATCTATTTACTCTTAAATCGTATTTTTCATTGATTTATTACAACCTTAGGGTATGCTTAATCGACGACCAAGTATGTGTAAATATATACATGTGAAAGAACTGAGAGAGATGTATCAGAATCCTGCCAAATGTAAGTCCGTAGTCTCTGCCTACCCCTTCTGGGTGACAGGTGAGAGAGTTTATGTATGTATGTTATGTTAATAATATGATAAATGAAATTTTGATTCCTTTCCTCTATATATTGTCTCAAAGGGGATTAATTATAGTTACCACGCTTGGAAGATGGTTTAGCAACGGCAGTTTGTTTTTAACGAGGAACATGCTTCTGTTTTAGCTTCGCTATGTCTCTTCTTACAACACCCACGATGGCGTAGTGAATTTTTTACGCCGCCATCATATTTACAGTTATCATCATCATTACAGCCCATCACAAGTCCACTACTGAATATAGGCCCCAACTAAGGAATAACACAAAGCACGGTCCTAAACCACCCTCATCCATCGACTTACTGCGCCTCTTAATAGGTCATCTAGTAGGGCTCGCGGAATGCCGCCGTAAACTTCGCTAATCAGTACGGGGCTGATCATAAAATGGTACAGGATAATATAAATATATTTTTTTAGCACAATTTGCAATTACGTAGCTAAAAAAACATGTAACTTTGCACATTCAAGGGATAAAGTGTAATAACATTTTTTTCGTGTTTAAATCATGATAAAAGCATCCCACGCGGTTCCTCATTGATACAGGATTACGTCATTTTACTTTGACAGTTATTGTTTTGTAGGCTGATTTTTTAATCGCCATATAAAATTTATTCATAGGATAAAATACAACACAACAAATTAAAATTACATTTGTTTTTATAAAATAGCACAATTATTTTACTCCAAGGTTTTACTGCTATATTCAGTCGGCTTAAAATTTTATTGAAGGACAACCTTCACCTAATGGTTTGAAAATCAGGCCTTAATTCAATAAAATTTTCGCTTTAATTCCTCCTCTCCTTTCCACCATCGGACGACCAGGCGGTCGGCGGGTCTTCACCCTTTTGTTGTCGATATTTCACGTATTAGAACCAAACGATTTGCTTCGACTTTTGTAATGCGTACAGCAAAGGAGTGGAATAATTTGCCGGTGTCTATCTTTCCGTCCGAATACAATCTGGGCGCCTTGAAGGCAAGAGCCGCAAGAGTGAATAGGCTTTTGTTACGCTAAGACAGTGCGATTTACCATCTAGGGCTGCATTACCACTTACCACCAGGTGGGATTGTGGTCAAGCACTGGCCTATAATAAGTAAAAAAAAATTACTAAACTCTTAACATCTAAAGTATTTGTGGTTTCTTTTGTTGACTCTCACGACATCCCGGAGTTAATATCAAGGTAATGGCCACATAATCTTATATTTATGATGTGCTTAATACTTCGTTTTACTTGTTTCTTTTTCTATTATTACTTATTTATATTTTGTGCTGTATGCTTTAACTAGAATTAACGCCTGTTCTATCTCTTTCTTTTAAATTCTTTAAAAATATTTTTAAGAACAGGTTTGATAAAGTCAACTACAATGAAATACATTATGAATCGCCGCTCTGTCGCCTCAATCTCAATCTATTCAAAAAGTTCATAAAGTCAACCTAAATGGGGGCTTCCCATTTAGGTTGACTTTATGAACTTTTTGAATATCCAAAAGTGGGCTGTTTGAGAAATAGACGAAAAATTTAAGTATAATAATGTCCTCCAGGCCTATTTTGGTCACGGCGGCCAGTCTCAACAGAGACTAGTCATCTGCGCAGGACAGGATTATGGTGCTTGAGTGCTTGCGCAAGCACATGTGCACTCTATTCTCTCGCTCTCATAGTCCGATAGGATGGTAATCCGACACGACCGGAGAGAGACCAGGCGCAGGACTTACAGTTTTACGTGCTTTCCGAAGCACGGGGTTGAAACACCGCAAACTTCCTGACTTCAGGGTGCTTCTGAACATTTCTTGACAGAAAAAGCCAATAACTGATTTTGGCCCAACACGGAACACACATTAAACGTGGTAGAGCCATGCTGCAGCTATATTAATTGTATAGTTGTAGCACGAATGGGTCGGCTCGACCGGGAAGGACCACGCTCACAGAATACCAGCGTGAAATAGCAGCTTAATGTTGCTGTGTTTCGTATGGTGAGTGTAGAGAACCGGAGACCCTTTTTACTGGAAAAGAGGCATTCCATCTTAGTCCTAAAGGCTGTCAACGCATCTGCATTTTGATTCGCAAACGAGGATAGATGTAGATGTCTATGGGCCACAGCAACCACTTACCATCAGGTGGACTGTGTGCTCGCTTGTCACGCTTGTCCTATAAAAAAAAAAAACGGAATTCGAACCCAGGACCTCCAAATCAGCAACCGCGTTTACGACCATTAGACTAACGAGGCAGTCAAGGATGTCGTGAATTTAATGAGTAAACTCCATATATCAGTTACCTAAGTACAAGCGTCATCACAGTGCAAATATTGTGCAAGCCCTGCCGTCTGTCTGTTTCCCGGCCGCCTATCATAATCAAACAAACATACGTAAGCAAATATATAATCTGTCATAGTGAATAACGTTGCTAAATACAGGTTTAGTTCTTCTATCATTCAACTCGAACGAACAAACGTTCGCGACAAATGAACAAAGCCAGTGCATCCATTACCATTACAGCCTATAAAAGTTCACAGCTGAACATAGGCCTCGCCCACAGATTGCTCATGAGGGGATTTTGCCATAGTTGCCTCGTTTGGCATGCGGGTTGGGAACCGCAGTTTTAGTATTATTTTGAGTTGTTACCAGGACGATGCTGCTGCCCATCTTCTGTTTCATTTTCCCTCTGTCGCCTCTTACGACACCCAAGGGATGGTATGGGGTGGAGGATATTCTAACACCGCCACTACAAGGCTTCACAAGCGAATGCTATGTTCTTATATATTTTTTATAGAATAAGGAGACACACAGCACACAGTCCACCCGATAGTAAGTGGATGCTATGGCCCATAGACATCTACATCTATCCTCGATTAAGAATCAAAATGCAGATGCGTTGTCACCTCTGAGAACTCAGATAGAATGCTTATAATTGCACAGCCTATAATTATACTATCTCTTTATATCCTTCAGACCTGATGACACTAGTGCAAGCATTGTCTTTTTTCTGTAGAAGTAGGTAAGAGGACGGTATCTACCCAGACGGACTCCTAGGCATAACTACCAGAGGCAAAAGCAGGTGGGTATCTTTTAATTACTCTTATATTAACGTGATTGAGTTAAGCTGTACCTACGCTATGACTGCGGCACAAACGAGTCAGTTACAGCCTATATACGTCCCACAGCTGGACACAGGCCTCCTCTCATTTCTGAGAGGGTTTTAGGGCAAGGAAATGTCCGCCCCGCGCTGCCCCAATGCGTGTTGTCGAACTTCACATGTTTTCGAAATATGTTTTTTCGTTTATGACATCAATATTATAAAAAATCTAAACGAAGCTCATTCAAAACTTCTAAACAAAAAATAAAATGTTTTATTAATTGGAAACTTCTTTGAAGGTTCCAAAACTTGCAATTTTCATAAACTCAATTTTTAATTAATAAAATTTGGTAAGTTATCTAATCCGATAACTTTTATAAAAGCCCTTAACCGTTTCGAAACATGATACAAACTTATGAATTAAATACGACAAGAGGAAGGTTTATATAAAGGCTAAACTCTCAATCTAACTAACATTAATTATAAAGTTGAGAGCTTTTGAAATACACCAAAGTTCCGCCCTCATTTAGAGAAAACCTTATTTATGGAATATATTTATTAAATTGGTATTAATTAATTTAGGAAAGCTAAAAACAAATCTATGGTCTAGGGTTTCGTACAGAAATACATCTTCTCTACGCAATCGTAATAAACGAAACGATTTAGTCTATACAAATAAATAAAATTGATTTTATCCATGAATGGTGTAAAAGTCACAAAATGAAACTTGAAAGATCGTAAGTGTACCTACATTAAATTCACAAAGAATAAATCTACTGTTGCTTCTTGTTACTCCATTAATAAAGACATATTGAGTGAATCTTCATCCACCCGTGATCTTAGGGTAGTTCTTGATAACAAACTTAGCTATATAGAACATATATAGATAACGTGGTGACGCGTTCATGGAAAATGTTAGGTTTTGTCAAACGTATATGTAATGATTTCAAAAAAACTCAGACTCTGATAACTATCTACAATGCATTGATTTGTAGCAGTTTAGAATATGCCACAGTGATATGGAATCCTTCTTATAAAATTCACATTGACAGAATCGAGCGTATTCAAAAAAACTTCACTCGATTCATCACATATAAATTCCAAAACTGTCCATACTATACTAATTATAAATCTAGGCTTTCTCATCTTGGAATGCGTTCACTGGCTGACCGACGAAAACTTTTAGATCTAATGACGCTACATAAACTTCTACGCGGTAAGTTAATTTTGCCTTAAAATCTACTATCATATCCCTAGACACCTGATTACTAATTTATTCAATATTCCCTTCAGTAGAACCAATCTTGGTAAGTTTTCTCCGTTAAATAGATATATGCGAACTTACAACAGCTTAAACAATCATGACATCGACATCTTCAACGACCCCGAACGTGTATTCAAAAGAAAATGTAAAGACTTACTAAAATACCTACCTTGCCCGATTAATGATTCTATACTATTATTTATTGTAATTTTTACTGGATGTGTTGCTTTTACTTCAATTAGTTTGATTTCTGTTTGTTTAGAGTTTATATGTATGTTGTTTAGTTTTTTCTTATAATGATGTATACCCCTGTAAAGACATATCCTTTGTCTAAAACATTTTGTATTTCGTTTGTAACAATGCATATTGATATTGTCGATGGTGTATCTATCTAAATAAATATATATTCTGTCTGTCTGTCTGTCTGTCCGTCTGTCTGTCTTTCTGTCTGTTTGTTCCGGCTAATCTCCGAACTCCGGACTTTCACTGGCAGGTAGATGTTGTTGTAAGGAGTAAGTTAGGCTACATTTATTTTAGAAAAAGGATTAGGCTTTCGGTCAAAAAATTAAAACCCATGAAATCCAATCGTAATAAATTCCACGCGTACGAAGTCGCGTAATAATGCGTAATAATGTAATGATCTTAGTAATCAGAGTTTTGTTTTAATCGTGATTTATTTTAGAACCGTTGTTGAATGACAGCAACTGTTGTGTACAATTGATTTTGAGCTCTTGTGCATAATAACATCCATGCTAAATTATATCAACATGCAACTTTTCACTAGGGAGTTGGACACTTATTCAGGCTGGGAGTGGGGGGGGGACACGTCCCAATATCATAGTTATCCACGGCTACCTCCAGATTAAATTTACTTGGGTTGGGATTTAATTTTATTTGGAATATAAAATAAGTTAATATACGCGATTAAATCCGTTAAAACTAGTTTTATTTAAATATGGAGAACCAGTATAATCATAGGCTGTGAGACATTCTATTTTATTCCACAGAAGTGACAGGGCTTTTGTAGACTTCTATATTTGAAATTGGTTACAGTTGTCCATGGATCGCGGTAACCATCAGAAGGCCTGTAGGTTCGTTTGTCACATATATTTTTAAAAAAAACATGCAAATACAACACTAGCTTTCAAGCTACAATATTAAATACAGCAAACAACCTTTTATTCGTAAGATTTTATAAGATGCTGTGGACATAAAGCACTTCACTAATAAAGAGTCTTTCATAAGTCGATTGACACAAAAAACGTGAATTTTTCACTGTTCAGCATCTTACGAGCTATCCTAACAAAATGAAAAGTTGCATTATTGAGATTTTACAGCAGTCCCCGCTAATAGCTTCTTGAGTTACACAATAGATCCCAACTGTGCGCGTGTATAATACTGACAACCTTTTTCTTTTTTGATCTTAATGGGTAAAAGGTAAAAAACTTAGAGTATTTATAAGCAAGCTATACAAGCTATATAAATACTCTAATATAAAAACGAAAAATTTAATTTAAAAAATACTTCATCGGTTTTAATCGATTAAATTTTTATATTATTCGAATATTAAATAATGTTTTATTTTATGCAAAGGAGGCGAGAGAGGTGTGTCAGGATCGTGCCAAATGGAAGTCTTTATGTACGTATGTATGTTCCTCCTTACTAGACTAAGAGTCATTATTATATTAATGTTATGTTTTACGTTTAATTTTGTTAGTGATCCTTTAAATAAATAAAATAAATTAACAAATAAATAAAATACAGATGCGTTGTAAACTAATATGTAATGCCTCATTTCAAGTAAAAAGGGTATTCGGTTCTCTACACTCACTATACGAAACACAGCAGCATTAAGCTGCTATTTTACGCTAGTGTTCTTGTGAGTGCGTGGTCCAAGTCGAGCCGACCCATCCGTGCTCCTACCATAAAATAGGTGCAGCATGGCTCTATCACGTAAAAATCTACGAGACTTTAAAATATCTACGAGAATTGGATAGCATATCTATGGGAAGCCATAGTTATATTATGATATTCCCCATTGTCGACTCTTATAATACCCACTGGACAAAATAAGGTTATGGATTCTCTAAAGCCTCCACCACATGGTATATAATAGAATAAAACAGAACAGAATATTTTTTATTCAATATAGATTACTAGTAATATTTATTGGAAAGTTATTTTTAACACGCTTTTATTAGCTTCGCGTGTATCTATCTATCTATCTATCTATGTAACGGAATATTTTAATGTAATTTTTACCAACTTGTAGACGGCTGATTGATTTGAAAATTTCCATTCGTATCTAGGACCGATGACAATACAATAATTTAAAAACATTATCCTAGTAACCTGATCAGGATCACTAGGATAATTATCTCGAGAATCATCATAGCTCATAATCAATGCATGTTTTTTAAGTTTTCTTAAATTTTAATATGATTACTTTTACCACAATAAATTATATCATACTACGAAAACCTGCGCACGTCAGCGCCTGTTAAAAATCTATCGAGTGTAAAATCATGCACACCTCTGGTCTGGCGTAAATATAGGATTTCTAAAAGTAACCGTCGAGTGTGTTCCTAAGACAAATTCGACCTTTGTATACATCGCAAATCGGAAACACATTATTGACTATTTCAAGCGATTTGTTAGCTCGATGCGTTTTCATCATAAAATATCTAATTATAAATTAAAAAATATTGTGACCCAAAGACATCAACATCTATCCTCGATTAAGTATTAAAATGCAGATGCGTCTGGGCACTTACATGAAACGCTATATGCTCGCTACCAGTAAAAAGGATCTCCGGTTCTCTACACTCACCATACGAATCACAGCATTACACTGCTGTTTGACGTTGGTATTCTATGAGAGCGTGGTCCTACCCCGGTCGAGCTGACCCATTCCATAATATAGCTGCAGTGTGGCCACGTAGTACCACGTAAATACCTTTACTTACCCTCTATCTAACCTTTAAAATATAATTTATTCATGCGCACGTTTTGTTGTTTAATTTGACCACTATCCAAATAACATAAATAAACGCAAAGTTGCTGTGTACACTAAAATCGGTTACCATTATAAAAGTTATTTTTGTATAAACACAAAAGTGGCAACTTCTAGTCACTCTTGGCCTTGAGTTAAATGTTTAAATAGAACCTTAGCCAGTGACTTTTCACACGAAAACTCTGAAATTTTCCATAAATAGCTCAAGAAAAAACTGTAAAACAATCATCTTTATGTTTTAAATTTTAAGAAAGTAAATAATTTAAATTATTTGAACGTGTACTCAACAAAAAAATAAGTACTCGTACAAAATGATGGTAAAGAAAATTCAATCGAAAAATGACTTTCAATAAGAATTACTTGTGATCTATATTGAATAAAAATTATTCCGTTCTATTTTATTCTACTCTAACTAGTTATCCTATTCATTTGAAACATTAAATTACGAAAGTACCAGATGACGCACACCTTTGCCTTTATTTTGACAGTTCAATATACTAAGTAACTATAGGTACAGTTACTTAGTCTTACTACATTATACTCTTTGCCTTTGACCCTACTCCCCATCACCGGCCTGGCGAAAACGGACGTGTGTTGGCATTGAAATATAATGTACTTTACATATTGTTTTGGCATTGTAATATAACGTGCATTGAAATATAATAGCTGCAGCATGGTTTCTACACGTGGCAGAGTCATGCTGCAGCTATATTATCGATTGGTCGAGCGGACCCAGCCATAATAATTTGCTACTTGGCTCTACTAATAAAAGCTTCTCTTTAATCTATCCCAGAAACGCAGCAGTTGACAAGAATTACTTTAAGCATCAAGGTATTCTCACTAAACTGGGTAGGAGAATTAAAAGTCAAAGTAAAAAATATTTTATTTAACTTACGTTTATTTTATATGACCAGGTATGTCGGGGCGTGCCGAAGGAAGGCTCAGTATCTCCGCTTACACCTATGTGTCAAACGTGAGTTTACGTTATGTTGTCCTTACGTGGTAGAGCCACGCTGCAACTATATTATGGTTGCAGCACAAATGGTTCGGCTCGACCGGGGAAGGACCACGCTCTTACAGAATATCAGCGTAAAATAGCAGCTTAATGCTGCTGTGTTTCGTATGGTGAGTGTAGAGAACCGGTGACTCTTTTTACTGGAAACGTGGCATTCCATCTTAGTACTCAGGGGTGACAACGCATCTGAATTTTGATTCTTCATCGAGCATTGATGTAAATGTCTATGGGTCACAGAATTCACTTACTATCAGGTGGACTGTACGCTCATTTGTCACTCTTTATTCTATAAAAAATTAGGTTACGGCATCATCCCATTTCGCGCCACAGGGAATGCAAGGGATGACTTTAAGAAATGCCAGAAAGGTCTTACGGTTTCTGACAGATGTGGATATAACTTCTAACACAGTTCGTTCATAATACTCACATTCATTGTTCGAAGGCCTCTCTCAAGGCGCGCCACTTAGCCCGATCTTCAGCTACACGCATCCAGTTTCTACCAGACCTTGCGCAGATCGTCGCTCTATCTGCTCAGGCGGCGTTCTACACTAAGTTTGCTTAGACGCGGTCTCCACTCCATAACACGTCTACTCCACCGGTTGTCACTTCTGCGACAGACGTGGCCAGCCCGTTGCCACTTCAGTGTACAAACACGAAAAGCTATGTCAGTAGTCTTGGTTCTCCGGCGGATATCTTCATTTCGAATTTTATCTACCAGAGAAACTCCGAGCAAAGCTCTTTCCATCCAAATACTTACATTGGTTTAAATTTATTTTCACTTGTCAAACCGTTTTTTTTAATTATTTTATCATCCTATCTTATCACTTAAATTGGTCTCATTTGGAACAGACCAATATGGCATGTTTACACAATCTCTTATCCTTATTTCTCCAAGCAACGTTAAATTAATGCAAATTTTCGCGATAAAAATAAGCCCAGATAACAGTTACCTGGTAACCTGTCCTTCCTGAACGCAAAAATAAAATAGCGGAGTGTTATTAGTAGTAAAATATTTTAATAATCTGCCCAAGGAGAGTTTGGAAGTGTGACAAGGTCGCATCACAGCGCCTAGCGTTGACGATGTAGAAAAAATTGATGTTATCTGTGGTTGACGAGGTATCACGTGATGTATGTTGACTAATCTACACTAATTTGAATATTTATGCGCATATTTTCACTAAATATTCTTAGATTTATTTTACATTTTTTATTTAAATATTGAAACTTAACAATAAATGACCTTGAATATATATTTCGATAGTTTTCTTTCCGATTTGTTTATGTAGGATTTTGACTTTGATTATGTAGAACATTTCTCAATAAAGTATAAAGTAAAAATTAAATTTACGAAAAAAAATATGTACAGTGGTAAAGCTAAAATCTAAATTTTGTGTTACCATTACAGCCTATAATAGTCTACTGCTGAACATAGGTCTCCCCTATAGATTGTCTCATACCGGGGATATTTGCTATAGTTGCCACGCTTAGCAAGCGGGTTGGGAAGCGCAGTTTTATTTTTTATTTTAAGACGTTATTAGGAAGACGCTGCTGCCCATCTCCTGATTTGTTTCCCTCTGTCGCCTCTTACGACACCCACGGGATGATATGGTGTAGTGGATATTCTTACACTGCCACTACGCAGCCACGGAATTTAAGTGTTGAATATGGTAATTTAAATATACCATTTTTTATTTATCTTTCCTATAAAATGTTATTTTGGAAGTGAACAAGTATATTTTGCATTACTCTTTCTTCATCCCGTGGAGGCGACATAGGAAATGAACCCAGAAGATATTATAATATTATAATAATATGTATATGTGTAGATGTTGAGAATGAAGAAGAGGATTCAATTCAATAATACACTCTACCCCCACCCCTCCCCCCCCCATCAAAAAGTATAACGTCGGAAAATCTGTAGTTTATAAGTTTAAATTAATAAACACACGACAAACAGATTATACCACAGAGATTAACAAGCTATCTTGTATTTTCAGAACTTTCATTGAGCATATTAGCATACTTTTAGTTACATTAGCCGACTTAAAGGTGGCGAAATAGGGGATGAAGTTTTTAATGGAAGTATTTGGACGACATTGAGGTTGGAGATTGAGATATTTCTTAGTCCAATCAAAAGGGCAAAAAATAACTGTTAATAAAAAGTATATACAGACTCCAAAAAGTAAAAATGAAATAAAATAATTTCACACTCTGAAGTCGGAGTTTTAATTCTGCTAAACAATACGTCTTAGCGCCGACTTCAGAGTGGGAAATTATTTTATTTTTTACAGTTGCGACTTCGCCCGCGTATAATTTAGGGTTTTAATTTTGCTGCCCGGAACCCTAATTATTTTTCTAAAATATAAGTAGCCTAAGTTACTCCTTATAACATCAGCTATCTGCCAGTGAAAGTCCCGTCGAAATCGGTCCAGCTGTTTCGGAGATTAGCCGGAACAAACAGACAGACAGACAGACGGACAAAAATTTTAAAAATTGTGTTTTTGTTATAAGTACCGTATATAATTTCATATGCATTTAGTAAAAAGCTGTTATTTTGACATTACAAACAGACACTTCAATTTTATTTATTTGTATAGACTAGCTGTTCCTCGCGATTTCGCCCGCGTGTAATTTAAGGTTTTAATTTTGTTGCCCGGAACCCTAATTATTTTTCTAAAATTAAAGTAGCCTAAGTTACTCCTCATAACATCAGCTATCGGCCAGTGAAAGTCCCGTCAAAATCGGTCCAGCCATTTCGGAGATTAGCCAGAACAAACAGACAGACAGACAGACAAAAAATCAAAAAATTGTGTTTTTGTTATTAATACCGTATATACTTTCATATGCATTAAGTAAAAAGCTGTTATTTTGACATTACAAACAGACACTTCAATTTTATTTATTTATATAGATTAAAGTAAATGTTTTAAACTAAAGTATGTATTTTATTCATTATCATCATCATTACAGCCCTTCACAAGTCCACTGCTGAACATAGAACTCCCCCAAGGAATGCCACAAAGCACGGTCCTGAGCCACCTGCATCCATCGACTTCCTGCATGTCTTACCAGGTCGTCACTCCATCTAGTGGGGGGACGCCCTACACTTCGTCCGCCGGTACGAGGCCGCCACTCGAGAACCTTTTTTCCCCATCGGTTGTCAGTTCTTCGAGCTATATGGCCGGCCCATTGCCACTTCAGCTTACTAATCCGTTGGGATATGTCGGTCACTCTGGTTCTACTGCGGATATCCTCATTTCTAAGTTTATCACGCAGACAAACTCCGAGCATAGCCCTCTCCATAGCTCGCTGAGCGACCTTGAGCTTCCTCATCCGGCCAGCAGTGAAGAACCACGTCTCAGTCCCATAGGTCATCACTGGAGACACGCACTGGTTGTACAGTCTCGTTTTCAAGTTTTGAGGTATACCTGACGAGAAGATGTGCCGTAATTTCCCGAATGCTGCCCAACCGAGTTGAATCCGTCGATTCACCTCTTGGTCGAAGTTGAACATACCTAGTCGGACTATTTGTCCCATGTAAACATACTCGTCAACAACTTCGAGCTTAGTGCTCCCAACAACTACCGGCATAGGTGTGACATGGACATTAAACATAATCTTTGTTTTGTCCATGTTCATCTTAAGACCTATCCGTTGGGAGACACTATTGAGGTCATTGACCATAGTGCTTAGGTCCTCCAGCGACTCTGTCATAAGGACTATATCGTCGGCAAATCGAAGGTGAGTGATGTACACGGCATTGATGTTAATACCGTAACCTTTCCAGTCCAGTAGCTTGAAAACGTCTTCCAATGCAGCAGTGAAGAGTTTCGGGGATATAACATCACCCTGTCTTACACCTCTCTGCAGTTGGATAGGTTTCGTACTCTGATTCTGTACTCGGATAGCCATCGTAGCCCTACTGTACACACACTTCAGCACTTTCATATATTGACAGTCAACTTGGCACCGCTGAAGGGACTGCAGCACCGCCCAAATTTCGACGGAATCAAAGGCTTTCTCAGTTAGTCCACATACGCAAGGCAATGTGGCAGATTGTACTTTTCGGTCTTCTGCACAATTTGCCAAAGGGTGTGTATGTGGTCTATGGTACTAAAGCCTTTTCGGAAACCGGCTTGTTCGGGAGGCTGGAAGTCGTCGAGTCTGCGTGCGTTACAGAAGGTAAATCGGTCTGTAGTTCTTCAAGAGAGCGTTATCGCCTTTCTTGAAGAACAAGACCACCGCACTTCTGCTCCACGCCTCCGGAGTAGTGCCACCATGGAGGACGGAATTAAAGAGCTTCTGAAGGACTTCAAGTACCGGTTTTCCACCCGCTTTCAGAAGCTCCGCTGTAATTCCATCCTCACCTGGGGCCTTGCCGTTTTTAAGATGCTGGAGAGCCATTCTAATCTCGCTCAGACTGACGTCCGGGATATCATCGGAAGAGTGTCGGATAAGACTCGCTCTTGGATCGTTACTCACACTTGCGTGTGGCTCCAACGATGACGTGTACAGCTGCCCATAGAACCTCTCAATCTCACTCAAAATTTCATGTGTCCCGGAAACGATACTGCCACACTCGGTCTTCAGCTTTGAGAGCTCTTTCTGGCAGACAGATCTCTGGCAAAGATTTTGGAGCCTTGGTTCCGCTGGATCGCTTCTTTAATACAAGCTGTATTGAAGTTGTGTAAGTCCCGCCGCATGCATTTGGAGATCTATCTGTTCAGTTGCCAATATGCTGTCAAATCTGTTGAAGACTGCAGCTTCATTTCCCGTCTAACAGTCATGAGATTAAGAGTGTGATCGTAGAGTTTTTGTGTTCTTCTGCGGCGGATCTTGCAGAACTTAGCTCCGACCGCATGGACAGTTTCCACGAGCTTATCATTTATATCGTTCACTTCATTGCATTCTTCTAGGCACTGAAAACAGTTTTGTCACTCGAGCTGAAAGCTTTTGGGACTTTGGACTAGAGCACGAGGGGGACGAAGGGTTGACTTCATTAGACGAGACCTCTCCAACTTAACGTTTAGGTTCAGTGTGCTTTTAACCATTCGGTGATCGCTGCCGGTTTTCACCCTCGCGATCACTTAGACATCACTGAACAGTTGTCGTCTGGTCGTCATAATGAAGTCAATCTCATTTTTTGTCGAACCTTCGGGGCTCGACCAGGTCCACTTCCTGTGGGGCCGCTTCTGGAAGAAAAGAGTTCATCATAAAGAGTCCCGCTTTCTCCATGAAGTCAGCCAGCTGCTGGCCCCTTGGGTTCCGTTGCCCTATTCCGAATTTCCCTACTTTCAGCTCACCGTTCTCTCTTGTGCCTAGTTTTGCGTTGAAGTCTCCCATTAACATCATATAGTGGGTTTTGGAGGAATGCATGGCTCTAGAGATATCCTCATACATTTCCTCCTCATCGGGGTGTGCCGAGGTCGGTGCGTAAACCTGTATGAAGACCTTCAGCGAATACCGTTTGGTGATTCTGAGTATAAGGTACGCAACCCTCGTCGACACACTCCCAATCTTTACAACGTTGTTAACGAGAGACTTGTGGACGATAAATCCGACACCTCCTAGGGACAGATGGTCGCCCTCCCGGTGATAGAACAAGTTGCCGGATTCGAGGATTACCGTGTCCTCCCCTCTCTTCGGACCTCGGATAATCCTATAATATTCCAGCGCAACTTGTTTATCTCTTCTCCCAGCTCCAGGATCTTCTCGTCAGTCCTCAGGGTGCGTGCGTTATAAGTTGCCAGATCGAGTCGTCGTAGGTGGCAACTGATCCTCCACCGGAGATTCTTAGCACCCCCTGCCCCGCCGTTACCATGGTCGCCACTGTAGCCAGGAATAGCGGGGCCGCCGGGGACTGGGGGCCGTCTCTTCGTAATTTTATTAAATTTTGGGGGGGTATATTGCCATAGTTGCCACGCTTGGCGAGCGGGTTGGCAACCGCAGTTTTTTTATTGTGATATTGCTGTTATCAGCAAGATGCTGCTGCTCATCTCCTGCCTGTTTCCCACTGTCGCCTCTTACGACACCCACGGGAAGATATGGGGTAGTGGATAATCTTAACCGCCACTACACGGCATATTTTATTGCCACATTTTAATTAACTCGTTTTCGTGTATGTCTGTTCAGGTCGAATTCATTCGTAGTAATTAATTTTAAACTAACTTCCCGATGAGCTAGAGACTTTAATATTTGAACAACATAGCTCAGAATCGGATGACAATGTACGGATATGAAAAAAACGTGGTATATTAAAATATTTTAATTTCATAGTTTATTTTTATATATTTTTTAAGACTAAAGGCAAGACAGGCTATCCCCCCACCCTTTGCACACTAACGTGCTTACATCAGTTTGTACGTTAAAGCGGTGTCCAACTCCATTCTCGTAAATTTAAAATGTTAAAAATAACCATAAATCTAGGCTATCGTTAGTCTTCAAATGGGCGCTCGCAAATGCTTTCTTTTTTTAGACGCAGTCAGTTAAGTACTTGCCTATTTAGAAATAGGCGTTCGATTCTATTCGTTTTCTATAGCTTTGCAATGAATTGAGCAAAGCTGAAAGCGTTAACCCACATCGATAAGTTCAAAACTAAAATGTTCTTTATCTAAAATAGTAAGAAGTTTTTTGGTCACTTCAATTTTCAAAAGAAAAGGTGTGTGTCAGCTCCGACGGCCGACTGAAGTTTACTGTTCAAGAAGCTGTAGGACCATTTTAAGTTAATAATGTATTCACAATTTAGTGTTATTTGTCATTTTATTTTATTTTCGACTAGGATGATGTTATTGGTTTATGTTGAAGAAAAGTTGCAGCTATATCATGGTTGTAGCATGAATGGGTCGGCTCGACCGGGGAAGGACTACGCTCTCACAGAATACTAGCGTAAAATACTGCTGTATTTCGTATGGTGAGTGTAGAGAACCGGAGACCCTTTTTTACTGGAAACGAGGCATTCCGTCTTAGTCCTCAGCGGTGACAACACATCTGCATTTTAAGTCTTAATTGAGGATAAATATAGATGTTTATGGGCCCCAGCATCCATCTACCATCAGGTAGACTGTGTGCTCGTTTGTCACGCTTATACTATAAAAAAATCTCGAAACTCGTTAAAACTAAGACATACATAACAATACCAACTTAGTATATTTGTGTTTGAATAAAAATTTAACTAATATTATTAACCAATAAAATTATTAGTTAATATTTTTACTCATAACTTTTAACTATTAAACAAATTCAACTATGTATGTATTATCGCCATCTTTAAATAAGTTCAGTATAAGATGCGCGAATGTGTTCCGGGAGTAGCAACATAACGACTACGATAACGATATATTTCACTCCCTATCTAATATGTTTACCGCAGGCTACATTATATTAAAATCGATTCTTTAAGGAGTACACTCCAACAAACTTAATGGTTAAACAGTAATAAAAAAAACCCCGACTGCGTGCGAAAATACTTTCCCTTCCCTATTGCATATTATCATAAGCAATATATAAATATTATATAGCCTATGTTTCTACCAAAAAGACGAATTTAACGACGTCCCATCTGTTAAAATCCGTCAAGCCTTTTAGGCTACAGAGCGTGCTAAAGAAATAGACACACATAGATACATACTCTCGAAAAACATTACCCTCTTTCTGGGGCAGTTGGGTAAGAATATGTCTATAACTATAATTTACAGTTTACACAGCAGTTCGTTCCAATTATTATTATGCATTGAAGTTACGAGAATCAATTATCAAACTCTCCATACTACGTAGGTGATAAGTTACACACTATCATTAAACAAATATTTTGTTTGTGTTTCCAAATACAATTTAACGTAATTACACTTCAAGCCTTGATTGTGTTATAGTAACGATGTTGACTTTCGCGCCATAAATTGTTTTTCGTATCCTCTAATTATCTGTGACTTCCTATTTCACGCGTTTGAAATTGTTTTTTTATAGAATAACGGTGACGAACACACAGTCCACCTGATGGGAAGTGGATGCAGAGGCTCATAGACATCTACATCTACCCTCGATTAAGATTCAAAATTCTAGGAAAGGAACAGCTTTCGAAGACAGTAAATAAATCTCATAGCAAGAAAACTCAACAAAGTCTACTTAACCAATAGATTAAACAAAACAAACAAAAACAGCTGTATGAAAACAATTTATCACGTTAATACACTAGCTGTTTACTTAGTTATAGTTTTAGAGCCCTTTAGCTAAATATGTGAACAAACAGAGGTCAAATCCCCCCCCCCGGCACCATTGAAATTGTCATGTCTATGGCAAGCATTGAGAGAATCCTGCACGTGGTGGTTATATAGCTTACAAATAATCGTTTAAAACGTCCCGATAGCCGGGCTAACTATGACATTATTATTATTAAAAAAAAATATTCAAAAACTGAAGGTAGCCGGGCTAACTATGACATCGGGACGTCAAACACCTCAGTCCCCCACCCCCCCGTGACCATGGGTGCTTGTAAAGCACCCGAAACGTCGGGAATTAAAAAGTTTAATTAAACGCGATGCAATCCGTAAAAATTAGTTTCATTTAATGTTCCGGGTCTGCATGTTTCTCCGTGAGTATATTACATCGTCAACATATTAAGACAACACGAAGGATTTTCTTAAAGAGTTTTAGGGCAAACCCAAAATTTTTTTACATTATTTATGTTGATAGACAAAAAATTATTTATTGCACTCAAACAAAAAAATATTTGGTACAAAGGCAAACTTAATGCCGAAAAGGCATTCTCTGCCAGCTAACCTTTGGTAGTGTGGTGAGAGCTATGGGTAGAGCCACAACAGAAAAAGAAACATAATAGAAGAAGTTAGTGCCCAGTGGCGGGAAAGCTGTTACTTTGTTTAAAAGATACCTAGTTACAATTTAAATAATCGCGTATATTTACTTAATTAATATTCCTGACGTTACTAGAAGCTTACAGCCCCCATGGTCACGACGAGGACTGAGGTGTTCGACGTCCCAATGTCATAGTTAACCACCGCTACCTCTAAATTAAATCGACCTCTAAGTTAAACTCATTACCTGGTTACAATTTCATTGCTTTGCTTTAGCGCTCAACATCGCTTTCCCTACCTATTTTCTACATTGTCGAGAAGTTTAAATAATATTAGACTTTAGGAAAACCTAAACAACACACATCGATACTAAAGTTATTAAATTATTATATTGTCATCGGTCCTAGATACGAGTGCTAATTTTCAAGTCAATCGGCCGTCTACAAGTTGGTGAAACTTATATTAAAATATTCCGTTACAAAGATAGGTAGATAGATACACGCGAAGCTAATAAATGCGTGTTAAAAATGTCTTCAGATAAAATTCTTTAGTAGGTGTAATACGTAAATGGCTTATTATATCTCTAAAATTTTAATTCTTAAAGTATTTTTAAACAATACAATTGTACTTGTATCAAGATGTACCCACTGTTAGCGTTTGATAATGCCTATGACATAACGTAAAGCAGTTTTTAATTGCGAGGTAAATAAAGTGTCGTTGGTGTAAGTATTAGTGAGACATTCATTATTCATATTTATGTTTTATATTTTTGTTTTTATTTCTCAGTAAATTCGTCAAAATTAATCTCGGCTCGTTTCGATTTTGTAATTGGGCTGCGTTTTACAGTAATCCAACCCACAAAACTGGACAAAGTAATGATCTAGAGGCTACATAATGATTTCCTATATTTACGCGAATACTAATTAATAATTCAATTTTTTCAGTTATAGTATTTAGGTGCAAGTATGAAAAACTCCAGAAAAATAACTAGTAATTCCAAAATCTGCATTCAATATTCTTTAAAATGATATAGGCACATAACATAATTTGTTAGGGCTTCTGTCACAAAAAAAATGTCTTTATCATTACAATCTGAATAATTTTATGTTTTGGTAGGTTAAAATATTTCTCCACAACACGGTCTAATTTACTAAAAATTTAAAGGAAATAATCACACGTTCATATAAATAGAAAAATAAAATAGAGACCCTATTAAATGTTAAAATTCACTCTTTATTAAATTAATCGACAAAGCTTGAATAACGTTTGTGAAAAAACATTATTAAAAAAATTTAAATAATATAGTATGTATTGGATAAAAAAACACGCACACAGCAGAAATATCAAAAGCAGATCAATTTTAGTAAAGTAATCATTTATTTATGAACATAATAAAAAGCTCTCTAATAATTGTAAAAATTTCGCGACTGTCTAGTTAGTAGTCTAGTACTGTCTAGTACAAATATATTGCGTGTAACTTACTTAATATATTTTAAAAATCATTTCAAACCATTCATGCATCAATGTAGAAAAATAATTAATTGAAAAACAAAAACAACATCAAAAAAAAAAGAAAGAAAAATGTCAATTAAATCCGAAAGAAAAAAACGAATACTAACCTTCAACCATCGCCTTCTCGTCTCCGTGAGAAAATCAGTCAGCACCATCACTGAAACTACACGACGAAGAAAACTTACGAAAAAAAAAACTCTACCGGAGGGAACCGCCTCACGACATGTACGATCGTCTCGCGAGTCTGCGAGGGAGTGCGCTGGAGGACCGCACGTACCTCGCCGCCCCCGACGTTCCCTTTGGAAGGAGGGGCGCTCGGACCCCTCCGATTATTAACTCTATGAAAAAGAACTTTATCTAAAGCTACTAAAGATAGAAGCGAAACTACTTTAATACTACCGTAATATGAAAAGATTGCATGCGGTAACTTTATGGAGATTCTTTTGAATTAAATTTCCAGTTTTGGAAAACGTGTAACTTCCTTGCATTTTAATAAAAGTTTTGAAGTAGATAAACAATTTATTTTAATGCCAAGTGGACTCATTCTATGTAAATAGTTCTTAATTAAATCATAAGCCAAAAATACTTCTAGCCAGCTAAAAACAACAAAATGTAAGTTTATAATTGCAAAAATATTTTTTATGAGTTATGAAGACCTGATGATTAGTGACTACAAATAGCCCATGGACACCAGTAACCAACTTTAAATAACAACCGTCGTACAAAACATGATTTATCTAAAGGAGTTTTACGTGGTAGAGCCACGCTGCAGCTATATTATGGTTGTAGCACTAATGAGTCGGCACGACCGGGCTCTCACAGAATACCAGCGTAAAATATTAGCTTAATGCAGCTGTGTTTCGTAATGTGAGTGTAGAGAACCGGAGACCCATTTTACTGGAAACGAGGCATTCCATCTCAGTCCTCAGGGGTGACAACGCATCTGCATTTTGATTCTTAATTGAGGATAAATATGGATGTCTATGCGCCATAGCATTCACTTATCATCAAGTGGACTGTGTGCTCGTTTGTCGCCTTATTCTATAAAAAAAAGTCGCTTCGCCGTGGATTTTTGATGTCCTGAGAAGGACTACCACAGAATGGTCCTACCCGGTCGAACCGAACAATTCATGTTACAACCATAATATAGCTGCAGCTTGGCTCTACCACTCTAAAAAGTTAATATACTTGTTCCAACATAAACATCTCAAAATGATAGCAATTGCTTTGTGGTGGGGATGAATGAGAAAAGGTCATTCTATTTTATTCCGTGGGTAATAACAACACCACAAGTTGACTAAGAGGAAGGAAAATCTTTTGGTCATCGCCAAAACATGGTTTAACCGCAAAATTTACCAGACAATAAATAATTTAGAACTGATCGATTACGGTGAAGCACCAAGGATAATGGATGATGTCTCAGTCTATATATTTGAATGGATGCACTACCTTCAACATGGTATTGGTTATTTCTGTAAGTTCAACAAATTGTATAACTGTAAAAATTCTCAATTTGTACTCCCGTGACAGCATTTTTTAAATTTCATATTGGCTTGGCCCCACAGTCTAAATGCATCCCGTTTTTATAGAATAATGGTGACAAACGAGCACACAGTCCACGTAAGACATATGGTAGGTGGGTGCTGTGATCCATAGACCTACATCTACTTACGATTAAGAATCAAAATTCAGATGCGTTGTCCCCAGAGGACTAAGATAAAATGCCTTGTATCCAGTAAAAAAAAATCTCCGCTACTCTACACTCACCATACGAAACACGGCAGCATTTAGCTACCATTTTACGCTGGTATTCTGTGAAATATATTAATTTTATGACTATGACCTAATATAATCACTAAGATCATCACTTGTCATAATCAATGTATATTGTTTTAGTTCTTAAAGTCTAAATTTATTATGTAATTACTTGAATTCCATTCCATACGATGTGAGGAAATAGTTAGATTTCTTGTAGAGCGTTATTTACCTCTCTCATGGTGCTTCTGTTACACCAGGTGCCGTGAACCAGTAACTTTTTCGTATGATTCAGGAGTGATAAACGAACAAATCAACTTGTAAGCCAGCACTTAAAATTTCGGTTATAAATTTCATTGGTGTCATCATCGAATTCTGTCTGCTCGAGTAAATTTTAAGACGCCACGTCAATATATATTTTGTATTACACATATAATTGACTGTCTCGGTGGTCGTAAACGCGATTGATGATCATGGTGTCACGGGTTCGAATCTCAGGTAGGGCTAAAATCAGTTATTGGGTATTTCTGTGAAGAAATTCTTAGTAGCAGTCCGGAGTTAGGAAGTTGGCGGTGTTTTACCCCCGTTCCTCGGAAAGCAGGTAAAGCCGTTGGCCCTGCGCCTGATATCTCTCTGGTCGTATCAGAATACCGTCCCACTGGACTATGAGAGTGAAGGTATAGTGTGCAACTGTGCTTGAGCATACACTCGGACACTATAATCCTGTCCTGCGCAGATTGCTAGTCTCCGTTGAGACAGGTCGCTGTGACCGAAATTCGGTCTAGAGGACATTATTATAATATAGTTACTATTATACAGCATTGACCAATAAATAAATTGAAAAAGCTTATGTCTTGAAAAGGCTTACGATGGTGATAAGGTGCATGCATTTTAACAATTATTTTTTTTTGTTGTAACTACAGTATTGTTAGGGAAGAAGTATTTAGATAAAACTAGCTATTTACAGATTTTGTCGCGTATATTAACTTATTTTATGTTCCCGATGCTTCGAGCGCTACAGCACCTATGGTCACGGGGGCGACTGAGGTGTTCGACATCTCGATGTCATAGTTAACCACGGCTACCTTCAGATTAAATATAAAACAAGTTAATATACGCGATAAAATTCGTAAAACTTAGTTTTATTTAAATGTGTTGATCCCGTAAACATAAGAATTCATGAAGAATTCTTTAGACTATGATACCTAAAGAACGTATACTAATGAAATCTTCCCTAGTTTGTACGCAATAGATATTATTATCTTTGTTGGTATTATTATTACTTATTCGATAAGGCAAGGACTTCCTACGTTAAAATGCTTTTAGCGCTCCCTTCTCCGTTGCAGCAAAACTTTCGGTGGACAATAAGTTACTTTATTTGAAACGTTTTTGCTTATTATCACGAAATAAAGGATCTTAAATAAAATGTAGCTGATTAAGAATCTAATTTAATAATATACCTTTCGTAGTAGTTCGTCAAAGTTTTTCCCGGCGAATTAATTAGGTATAATTTTTTTATCTCGATAATTTAAAGTATTTTAAAAATCCATTTTCAGAGTTTTTTATATATGACCACATTTTTTTTCGAACATATACTATGTTAAGGAAGTATCAATTCCCGAGAGTCAAAATCGTGTCTATAATACATTTTCCAATCGTGGCCTTAAGGATATACGTATATAATTTGTAGTTGAAAATTTTTGTATAGAATAAGGGTGACAAACGAGCACACAGCCCACCTGATGGTAAGTGGATACTGTGGTCCATAAACATCTATCCTCGATTTCTAAGAAATGAAAGAGAGAGAAAGCACTAGAAGGATGGACTTAAGTTTGCCTATTATGCCTAAACTGAAGATTGTGAAACACTGTCCTCGTTATCAAGCAGTTTTACTTTTTAATAAGATGCCAAAAAACTAAAAGAAATAAAAAAGTTAAGTGCTTTTAAAACAGAGTTTTTTTTATTGGTTTTTCTTTATTATATAATGTAATAATATATTATTGAACATTTGTGATGAATTTTAATTGTTAAATAGGTACATTAATTATATAGTTAAGAAAAGTACAATGACATTTATTATAATATATATATATAGTTAATTTATTTTACTTTTTGTTTGATTATAGCTAATAAATTTATTTTGTTTAACTAAGTAAAGGCTTAGCAATATAATAAGGTCATTGCTGTAATATTCGTACTCAACTATTTGTTAATGAATAAGGAGATTGATTGATTAAGAATCAAAATGCAGATGCGTTTTCACCCCTCAGGCCTAAGATGGAATGCCTCGTTTCCAGTAAAAAAGGGTATCTGGTTCTCTACGCTCACCATACGAAGCACAGCAGCATTAAGCTCCTGTTCTATTTATAATTATATTATTTATATATAAATAAATAAATATAATTACATAAAGACGGTAAACCGCAGGACTATTTATTGTTTATCAACGTCAGTAAATAATAACAGTAATAGGTTTTACACATCATTGCGTCATTAAGCGTTTCTTTTCCTGGTAAAACAATGCTATAATAATTATGAATGAACTACACGCGTAATTTATTTGCATTATCTCTGAAATACATGGAAATACTTTTGGGATCACATCATAACAGCCTACAACAGCTTCTTTTATAGAAAAAAGAGCAAGAAACGGGCACACAGTCCTGATGATAAGTAGATGCTGTCACACATAGACACTTACATCTACCCTCGATTCAGAAACAAAATTCACCCTTGCATTGTTGTTTTTTTTGGGCCCACTAGAAATTTTAACGGCCCTTAATGGTGTTACACAAAAAAGACACCAATTTATTATAGTAAATGGCCTAAAGATTTTATGAAAATCTAAACGCAATCAAGAAAGCTAAAAAAAGAGTTGTTTTGATATTCGTGTTCTATGTAATATAAAAAAAATGTTTATATCTCTGCCTTTCGCCATTGTGGCGATAATAGTCATTCTGCCAGGGGTTTCTTGCGACAATTTTTTTTATAAAACTTAAGTGACAATCGCATGTGTGTCCATGTGTGCAAGTGCAGTCCATGCACGCCTGCAACCAACTTAAAATTACGAAGGATGCAGATGTGTTGTAATTTCTGTGTGTAACTGGGGTGAGAGTTTATGTTATGTTATGTTATTCTTAGGTGCTTACGCCACGCTACAGCTTTATCATGGTTATAGCATGAATGGGTTGACTCGACCGGGGGAGGAACACGCTCTGAAATAATACTAACGTGAAATAGCAGCTTAATGCAGAAGTGTTTCGTATGGTGAGTGCCACATTTTGTTTTTTTTTTAATCGAGCATGGATGAAAACATCTATGGGCCACAGTCTACACTTATCATCAAATGGACTATGTGCACATTTGTGTTCCTTATTCTATTAAATAAATAACTAATTATTTCAGTATTTCCAACAGCGAATCGAATGCGGCAAATGATCCTTACTATTTAATTACTAATGGGACGTCTTGAATAAAAATAATTCTTATGGATTTTATCCCGTTTAATTTTTACTTTAACTCCCATTTCCGTGACCATCGGGAAGTCGGGAAATAGTTTTATTCAATGTGTAGTATTGCACCCTGAGGACTGACGAGAATATCCTTGATTATCTAAGGTCCGAAGAAAGGGGGAGGACACGGTAATCCTCGAATCCGGCAACTTGTTCTATTACCGGGAGGGCGACCATCTGTCCCAAGGATATGTAGGATTTATCGTCCACAAGTCTCTCGTTAACAATTCGTTGCGTACCTTGTACTCAGAATCACCAAACGGTATTCGTTGAAGGTTATACAGGTTTACGCACCAGGCTAGGCACATCCCGATGAGGACGTGGAGGAAATGTATGGAGACATCTCTAAAGCCATGCATTCCTAAAAAATCCACTATGCGGTGTTAATCGGAGAATTCAACGCAAAACTAGGCATATGAGAGAACAGGGAGCCAAAAGTAGGGAAATTCGTAACAGAGCAACGGAACCCAAGGGGCCAGCAGCTGGCCGACTTCATGTAGAAAGAGGGACTATGTATGATGAACTCTTTCTTCCAGAAGCGGCCCCACAAGAAATGGAACTGGTCGAGCCCCGATGGTTCGATAAAAATTGAGATTGACTTTATTATGACGATTAGACGGCAACTGTTCAGTGATGTCTCAGTGATCGCGAGGATGAAAACTGGTAGCAATCACCGAATGTTTAGAGACACACTGAACCTAAACGTGAAGTTAGAGAGGTCTCGTCTAATGAAGTCAACGCTCCGTCCCCCTCGTGCTCTAATTCAAAGTCCCGAAACTTTTCAGTTCGAGTTACAAAACCGTTTTCAGTGCCTAGAAGACTGCAATGCAATGGACGATATGAATGACAAGCTCGTGGAAACTGTCCATGCGGTCGGAGCTTAGTTCTGCAAGACCCGCCGCAGAAGAACACAGAAACTCTCCGATCAAACTCTTAATCTCATGACTGCTAGCCAGAAATGAAGCTGCAGTCTTCAACAGATCTGACAGCATACAGATAACTGAATTAGTGAGATTGAGAGGTTCTATGGGCAGCTGTACACGTCATCGTTGGAGCCACACGCAAGTGTGAGGAACGATCCTAGAACAAGTCTTATCCGACACAATTCCGATGTCGTCAGTCTGATCTAGATTAGTATGGCTTTCCAGCGCCTTAAAAACGGCAAAGCTCCAGGCGAGGATAATACGGCGGAGCTTCTGAAAGCGGGTGGAAAACCGGTACTGAAGTTCTTCAGAAGCTCTTTAATTCCGTCCTCTATGGTGGGACTACTCCGGAGGCGTGGAGCAGAAGTGCGGTGGTCTTGATCTTCAAGAAAGGCGAAAACACTCTCTTGAAGAACTACAGACCAATTTCCCTTCTGAGCCGTGTCTACGTGCTGTTTTCGAGAGTCATTACGAATCGTTTCGCACGCAGACTCTACGACTTCCAGCCACCCGAACAAGCCGGTTTCCGAAAAGGCTTTAGCACCATAGACCACATACATACCCTTCGGCAAATTGTAGAGAAGACCGAAGAGTACAATCTGCCACTTTGCCTTGCGTGACTATGAGAAAGCCTTTGATTCCGTCGAAATTTGGGCGATGCTGCAGTCCCTTCAGCGGTGCCAAGTTGACTGTCGATATATCGAAGTGCTGAAGTGTACAGTAGGGCTACGATGACTATCCGAGTACAGAATCAGAGTATGAAACCTATCCAACTGCAGAGAGGTGTAAGACAGGGTGAAGTTATATCCCCGAAAACATATCGAAATATCCCCGAAACTCTACACCGCTGCATTGGAAGACGTTTTCAAGCTACTGGACTGGAAAAGATACGGTATTAACATCAATGGCGAGTACATAAATCACCTTCGATTTGCCGAAGATATAGTCCCAACGTATAGGTCTAGGTAGGATTAGTAAGCTTAAGTGGCAACCGACTGACAATAAAGTTCACAGCACGCGAGCAATAAATCGGTTCAATTCCCGCCGGCACCAATGAAATGTTAGTTAAATATTTAATGCTTATTCTTAGAAACGTTTTTATTTAGAGGACACGTAAACTCTGCCAACATGCATCGAACCTTTGTGATGCATTCTTCCCACCTTAAAACAAAATCTATTGTCTGCTAATTTATTTTCTCTTATAAATCTACCCTCGTCTTTTTATTTCTTGTTGCTAAATTTGACAATTTATCTATTGCAATTGGAAGTTAGGGTTTAGACGCAGTGTAGAACATGAAAACGAACACCGTACAGGACCTCATCATCATTATCATCATCATCATCATCGTTATAGCTTATTAAAGTCCAGTTCTGAACATATGCCTCCACCATAGACTCAAATTTAAAATATTAATTGAAAGTTAAGTATTACATTTGATGTTAATTCATAATATGACGTTTCTTACAACGAAACCACCTTTTTTGGGTATTACAATATTTATTAATTATTATATTTAATAGGTCTGTGCCTAACATAAGGTACATACTGAATAAAGTTGTTAGAAGAATTAAACAATTGTTTAATTTATTAGATTGCCTCAAAGATGGGATTATTATTAAATTAATTTGAGAAAGATACTTCTGCCCATCTCACGTTTCACTTTCTCTCTGTCGCCTTTTTCTACACCCAAGGGATGATACGGGTGGTGGATTAAACTGGTTATTATTAGTTTTGCAATATACGATGACTGTATTACGCAGTCATAAACGATTTTCTGTTTTACCGCGTGATATCAAGTTTACCAATATCTTATTTTAACTTTTTTTTTCTAATATAATTTTTTACATATTATTATTTAAAAAAAACTATTTCTCGTATTTATTTATTTCTCTTAAAAAAGCGTTACCTGCAGAATTTTCTCCTATACCGTGGTTCACATACATAAATTTCACAAGGACAAACATCCAGACTCGGAACAATTATTTGTAGGCCATGCAAATACTTGTTCCGTGCAGGATTCGAACCTGAGGCCCTTAGCACTGCAACTTAATAACGCCGCCGCCGTGAAGCCATCATTACATAATCCCTTTCGGGTTTGTGTGCAACTCCGAGTACGTTGATCATGCGTGTAGAGTCCACAGTCCGTCGTTTAATGAATAAATTTGAGAGACATCATGTTGAATTATTTGGTAAGGTACTCTGGCTAAGAGGGTGTGGGGCACACTCATACCCTTCATAAAGTTTTTTTTAAATCTTTAATAAGCAGTTCTGGCATCACTTAACTCTTATCAGCTTTAACCTAAAATCCGAAGTCGTTCAATCACAATGCGGTGAATTATCATCCAAGCGAACGACCCCACACCCTTCTTGACCCATATCTACAGGCTCAGCGGATTCGGAGGGCTCAATGAGTCGACAAGTTAACCAATGGACGCGTTTGTAACTTATATTTCAAGCCGACTTCAAAAAAGTAGGACAGTCTCAATTCGGGTGTATGTTCTTTTTCATGTATGTTTTTAATGAATCGTTTTTATTAAATAAAATCTTCAATATAGCTATTTATAAAACATTCGAGCTTTTTTGTTTTGCTAGTTCACTCAAAAGGGTCAAAATTAAATTTATATGAATTATTACAAAGTGAAAGCCGACTAAAAAATTACTAGAGAGTACTAAAACGCTTTTTTAAAAACTAAATATGATGAAATTTTTCAATCGCATGAACGAGTAGTTAAATATGGAGAACCACAGGGAAGTGTGTTAGGCCCCCTACTATTCTTGTTATACATAAACGACTTAAATAAATCCGTTGATCAACCAGTAACGCTCTTTGCTGATGACAACACCATAACAATTCAATGCAATAATAAGGATAGCTATAATAACGACATTAATAATTATCTTATATCAATAATAAAATGGCTAAATAATAATAACTTAAAAATAAATCTGAATAAAATTTGTGTAATGCATTTCAGTCAACGTTTATCAAGTCCCACTAATCTTAAGGTCCAATATAATAATAAAATAATTGAAGAAGTCAACTCTGCCAAATTCCTCGGGGTGACGATTGACAAGAAATTGAATTGGAAAGAACACACAGAAATTCTTAGTAAAAATAAGTAGCTCGGCATATGCCCTGTACAAATTGGTTAAACTGCTTAACATTAATGCGTTGCTTACAGCGTACCATGGCTTAGTTTCATCACACCTAAGATACGGCATTATCTTCTGGGGCAATTCGACTTACAAGGAATTACCTTTGAAAGCACAAAAACGATGTATTAGGACCATAGACTTAGAATATACTGGCGTATAGACCACCTGACAGCCCGAAAACGCGTGACCAATTTTGATTTGTCATTGTGTGCGTTAGCTAGTGATGTATATTTTACTTAAAAGGACTATCGAAAATGATTGTTAAGGAAGCGGTAAAAAGATTATAAAAAATTGTTTAGTGCATGAAGTTGAATAACTTCAAAAATTAACTGAATTTTACCATGATAGTTCTAAAATAATTAAAAAATATTCATATAACATGTTCCTGGGAATAAGCTGAACCTACCTGCCTTTTGTTGGATTTTAATTCAAATGTATAAAATCCCAGGTGACTTTACCGAAAAATTTAAAAAAACTCCCCAATAATCAGATCAGAATGTTGTATTTTCGAGCTATGATCTTTGGAGAAAAATATTTACTGCCGTGGGCAGTTTCCCCGGAATTTATTTTTTAACATATTGTTAATATAAATAGGTAGATACATAACTAAGTGTATACATATTTATATTTTATATATTTTATAAAATGTTTTGATGGGGAAACAAAAACGGGGACACGGAGTACATAATGGCTGCTTTATTTTTCATATAAGTATTACTTGTGATAATTACAAACATTTAATAATTAATAATTAAATAGATTATAGAAGTTTATTTTTACATTCGACTTAAGTATGAATGTAAACTTAATAATTTAAGGAAGGAAACTTGCAGGAATCCGTTAAATAAGATTGCTCTGTTTAAAGGCCAATATGTTTATGAGGCTTCACCATGCTTCATGTTTATATTCTTTCATCTGTCCACAACAAGTATAAAGTAACAATAAACTTATTATCATTTTAGCTGCATGAATTTTAAAAACATAATGATCTTAACACAGTAAAGTGCACTAAGTGTCTGAGGATACAGATGCACTCTCTATTCTCTCAATCTCGGTATGTTAAGAAAATGGTCACTCATTCATGGACTGACCGCGGCAAGTGCAACTTAATTTCGCAGATCTATTGATCTGCGCAGCTATTACTTAACAACGAGTTCCTCTTCTCTACGACTAACGCTGTAGGGGATGAACCACGCTATTTAAGCCCTCGCGACAATGTTGTCGGCCATCAAGCATGAATCGGGCATTGACCATTGGGAGTATCAAATACTGGAATTTATACTATCACGTCTCATGCGCCGTCGTCTAGTAGCGCTTGAGGAGCATTACTAAATATCTATACCTAACTACGCTAAAAGTTTTATCGTTATGATTTGGGAATATAATCCGAAGTTCCGAAGCTCCGCTCAACTCCTTGGGGAAAAAAGCATGATGCTATGAATATTGTACTAGTGTGACTGTGAGGCTATGCGGTTGGTTAAGCAAGGTTATACATTTATTTTGGTTGATAAATAGATACTTAGTTGGGTTCATAATGGCTTAAAGAGGATAATCTCAAGATTTTTTTTGTCTTTAATATACTACAGTTTTATAATGTATGAAAATCTGTCTCTATATTTATCTAAAGTTTTGAAAGTTATATTTTTGAAGTCTTATTATAACAATATTTTACTTACTGGTACAAATAATGTAGAAATGACTCCTTTTAATAAAATTGTTTTTATTCTACTTTTTCTTTTATACTTCTCAAGAAAATGTTTGCTGAAAATTGTTGAGTTCTTCTTTGCATTCCAACCAACCCGTCCAATGAACCTTAACCACTTTTTCTAATTATAGAATCCGTAGGGAATCTGTTTGAAAAACGGCAAAATAAAATTACATTTTAGAACGCAAACCGAGGATTTATTTTCTTGTTGTGTGGGCAAGTCTATCGATTCATTATAAACATTCAAGATAAATATCTACATTAATTTTGATATAGTTGAGTCAATCCCTAGCGTACATGTAAAATATTTTGTATAAAATGTATTTACCAAATTCATGCAAATTATCAACAACGTGACTGTTTTCTTTGCAAAATATCAAAATTAACAAAATAATTGAATATATTCTATATTTTAAACAGTATGTAATATAAATTTTAACTAAAAATAAACGCGTCATAACATTGACGACGTCTTGAGAATTTACCTGTGATATGTGAAATTATCAGGATTATTTCTATTATTAACAGCACAGTCACTCACGGAACAATTAACCATTTTGGAAAAAAGTTACTTACTAAAAATAACCACTATTATACTTTAAAAAACTACAAAATATCTCGGAGCTATTTCTTGCGTGCCGAATTGTGCCGACCTGTCATTCAAAATCGGTTACAGAGTCATGAGATTTGGTATCCTTTTCTATCTTGCATTTTTGCCATAAGGAATTTTCTTCTCCCTTGCACACTATGTTCGTTTATACGCTAGTATATCCTAAGTCTATGATTAGGACCATGTTTAAACTGGAGCCAACTGATAGCTGCAAACCCTATTTTACAAAATATAAAATACTGACATTACCATGTCTATACATTTTAGAAATTACCATGTTTGTTAAATGTAATCGGCACTTATTTCCACGTCTATCAGACGTAGTTAGTCGCAACAGACGCGATGATACTATTCTCTGTTTGCATAGCTCAAAAACTGCATTGATGCGAAAAAGTGTTTTTTGCATGGCCTCTTTAATATATAATAAGCTTCCGAAATGTTGGAAGGAGCAGAATGCCCGTGTATTTAAAAATAAGTTGAAATTATATTTAGAAGGCAAAGCATACTATAGCATATTAGAATTTTTGAATAATAAAATTGAAATATTACGTAACAAGCAATTATTTTACTGACATTTTATAAAACAGATAAAATATAATGTATCTTCATAGCAAATAATATTACATATTATGCAGTGTGCACCTGTGCTTGCGCATACACTTGGGCACAATAATCCTGTCCTGTGCAGATGGCTAGTCTCCGTTGAGACCGGCCGCCATGACCGAAATCGGTCTGGATGACGTTATTTGTTCTCTTTTAAAAAATAGCAATGCTACAAACATTACTAATATTCCCTTTAACGACTCCTGGTAAGCTTAAAATGCTTGTGTAAAATGTATTTCACGACAGTAGTCGAATGGCGAATTTGAACCCACGACTTTTTGAGTTTGTGGTCCGCACCCTGCCGTTAAATAATAAATTTAAAGTTAGCCATAAGCTTTAGTTTTTGGATGAAACTAATGTTATCATCTTTCAGGCTCATAAGCTTAAGTTTATATTATATTTAATGTTCGCGGTTTTGGGGTGAGCCTTGGGCCACCTCAGGCACCCTAACCTATTGGTGACACCTAGTTTTACAAAAACTAAATCTACACCGTTACCGTTACAGCCTATAAAAGTCCACTGCTGAACATAGGCCTCCCCCATAGACTGCCTCACAGGGGGATACTTGCCATAGTTGACACGCTTGGCAAGCGGGTTGGCAACCGCAGTATTTTATTTTAGTCGTTATTAGGAAGACGCTGCATCCCATCTCCTGATTTGTTTCCTTCTGTAGCATCTTACGACACCCACGGGATGATATAGGCTAGTGGATATTCTTACACCGCCACTACACGGTCTCTACACACTACTTGGTTGAACTTAGGTGAATTCAAATAATTCATAAGCCCAAAGCCACGAAAGTATTTGCACAACAGAGAAATAAATAGATAACATTGGCCTACACTTATGACTAAACATAAGTTTAGCCGGCTAATCTTAATTTTATTATTATTACACTAACATTAGTTGTAACATATATAAATAGAAAATAACATTTCTTGTTAATTCTATTTTAAAAATATCGCAATGAAATAAAATAATAGTTGCTGACTTGTTCTATAGTTTACGTAGGTATTCTTTTTTTATAGAAGTAAGGGTGACCAACCTGTTGGAAAATGGAGGACGTTAACCAGGAGCTTCTTATATTTAACGGTGCTCTGGGTATTTCACATCTGCTAAAACGGGACTGTACAGCTCTATCGATTGAAGACCTAAGGACTTTTTGGCTTTTCCTATTGTCGCCTCTTTCGACACCGCTAGGACAAAATAGGAGTGGAACTATTTATTCCATCATCTGTGGTACCCATCGGAGGCAGATCTCAGCCTTGGTTTGGTCGCTCCTGTAAGACTGCATTACGCAGTAAGCAGGAGTAATATCAGGCCTGGGCTGAGGCTTCGGCGGCTCGGGATGTAAACACCAGCATGCTTAAAAAGAAGTATAACTTCGCCTCCAGGTCCTTCAAAAGAGTTATTGCCAAGGCAAAGTATAAGCACATTGGCAGAATTGGCGAGAAATTAGTTCGCCTTCCTTCGGGAACCCGTGCATTCTGGTCTCTCGCCAAGGCTGTTCTAGGGAATTTCCGTAAGCCATCACTACCATCCCTGCACAGGGAGGACGACTCACTGGCCCACGCCGCAAAAGAGAAAGCCGACCTTTTAGGCTCCCTTTTTCCGTCCAACTCGACTCTCGATGACGGGGGGAACACACCGCCGACCATCCCGCAGTGTGAGTGCTCTATGCCTCTATGTCTATGTGCGATTCACACAATGCTCAGTACGCAAAGCACTCCTCTTCCTGGACATCCAAAAATAAATCGAGTGGGCCTGACGGAATCCCGCCAATAGTGCTGAGGACGTGCGCTCCAGAGTTGGCACCGGTTCTAACTCGTCTTTTCCGGTACTCCTACTCCCTTGGCGTTGTCCCGAATTCATGGAAGAAAGCTTTCGTGCACCCGATCCCTAAAAAAGGTAACCGCTCTGATCCGTCCAACTACAGGCCTATCGCCATCACCTCCTTGTTCTCGAAAATAATGGAGTCCATTATTAACTGCCAGCTCATGCGGTACCTTGAGGAGCACCAGCTGATTAGTGACCGCCAATACGGTTTCCGTCGGGGTCGCTCAGCTGGTGATCTTCACAGCTGAGCTGGTTATCAACACATAGATGGGCGAAGACGATCGAGTCCAAGGGGGAGGCATTGGCTGTTAGTTTGGACATAGCGAAGGCCTTCGATCGGGTTTGGCACCAAGCGTTTCTTTCGAAGCTTCCTTCCTATGGGCTTCCCGAGAAATTGTGCAATTGGATCACCAGTTTTCTGGCCGATCGGAGTGTCAAGGTCGTAGTAGACGGTGCATGCTCCGATTACAAGTCTATTAACGCTAGTGTTCCACAAGGATGCGTGCTATCACCAACGCTGTTTCTTCTGCATATCAATGATATGTTGCAAACCGGTAACATTCATTGCTATGCGGATGACAGCACTGGTGATGCTCTATATACCGGCCGTGCCAATATTTCTCGGGAAAACGTCGCCGAGTGCCGGAACAAACTTGTGTCTGAAATCGAGTCTTTGCTGAACAAAGTCTCGGGTTGGGGTGACTAAATCTAGTCCAGTTTAATCCTCAGAAGACGCAAGTTTGCGCCTTTACCGCTAAAAAGAACCCCTTTGTCGTATCTCCTCAGTTTCAAGGAACTCCCCTTGTTACCTCAGCCAGTATCGGAATCCTCAGCGTCGACATATCGAGTGACGTACAGTTTCGTGGTCACTTGGAAGAGAAGACCAAATTGGTCTTTAAAAAGCTTGGCGTGCTCAGCAGAGCGGGACAGTATTTCATGCCGGCACACCGCCAGCAACTTTACAAGGCGCAGGTTCGGCTTCACATGGAATACTGTTCCCATCTCTGGGCTGGGGCTCCCCAGTGCCAGCTCCTTCCACTTGACCGCATCCAGCGCAGAGCAGCTCGAATCGTCAACGGCCGAGTCTTTCCGATCGGCACGATTCACTGGCGCTGCAAAGAGATGTTGCATCCCTTTGCATTTTCTTTCGCATCTACCACGGGGAGTGCTCTGAGGAATTGTTCGGATTAATCCCAGCCGCCAAATTTCACGAACGCACATCGCGGCAAAATTCCAGATTCCATGCACACCATCTGGATGCTTAGCGGTCCACCACTGTACGTTTCACTAGGAGTTTTCTTCCGCGTACGACCTCTCTGTGGAATAGCTTACCACCGGCGATTTTTCCGGACTGATACGACTTAGGGACCTTCAACCTTCAAGGAAAGAGCTAACTCCTTTCTAAAAGGCCGGCAACGCACCTGCAATTCCCCAGGTGTAGCAGTTGTTCATGGGCGGCGGTAGTCACTTGCCATCAGGTGAGCCGTATGCTGGTTTGCCCCCTCTCCTATAAAGATAAACGCTTGGCTTTTGGGTTCGCTGCTTATCTACTGTTTCAGTTTCGCTCTGTCGCTTTTTTTATAGAATAAAGGTGACAAAAAGTAAGTGAATTCCCATAGACATTTACATCAATCCTCGATTAAGAATCAAAATACAGATGCCTTATCATCCCTGAGGACTAAGATGTAATGCCTCGTTTCCAGTAAAAAGAGTCTCCGGTTCTCTACACTCACCACACGAAACACAGCAGCATTAAGTTGTTATTTTACACTGGTATTCTGTGAGAGCGTGTTCCTTCCCGATCCAGCCAATCCATTAGTGCTGCAGCCGTAATATAGCTGCAGCGTAGCTCTACCACGTAAAACGACGTTTTACGACCCTCACGAAATGATATGGGATAGGGTATTTTCTTACACCGTCACTACACGGCATGCATTACAATTTTTACCATTACAACCTATTAAAGTCCACTGCTGAACATAGACCTCCCCCATAGATTGCCTCATAGGGGATATCTGCCATAGTTACCACGCCTGGCAAGAAGGTTGGCAACTGCAGTTTTTATTTTTAATCGTTATTAGGAAGACGCTGCTGCCCATCTTCAGTTGTTTCCCTCTGTCGCTTTTATGATACCCACGGGATGACATGGGGTAGTGGATATTCTTACACCGAAACTACAAGGTATAAGAATATCCACTGCCCCACGGCATGCATACTCTTTTTTATTTCGTCTGTACTAAATAATGTATTTTCATTTAAATTTTTATTTTAAAATTTAAGACTGGCCCTTTAGCCACAATATTTCACGTCCAATCAGTACCTCCTAGTTTTTCTAAAGGAGAATGCTATCAAAATTCATCCAACCTTTTTAATATTCATATTGAATTCGGTGAAATATACACAAATGAAACAAAGCTACCTTCCCAACCGACAACAACAACTTAAGAAGTGGGTCATTCAAATATTATTTTAGGATATACAATTACTATTACTATTAATTGTATATCCTAAAATAATATTAATAACATTAATATTATTATTTGGGAAAAATGGTCTCGAGGGGCAGCCTCGTACCGGTAGGCAAAGTGTAGGACGACCCCCCACTAGATGGAGTGACGACCTGGTAAGACATGCAGGAAGTCGATGGATGCAGGTGGCTCAGGACCGTGCGTTATTCCTTGGGGAGATTGAAACAGTGATGGGCAGCAGCATCTTCCTAATAACAACTTAAAATAATTAAAAAAATTCGGTTGCCACTTCACAAGCGTGGCAACTATGGCAAAATCCTCCCTATGAAGCAATCTATGGGGGAGAACTACGAGTATGTTCAGCATGGACTTTTATGGGCTGTAAAGAAAGACGTAGACATCGAAAGTTGTCGTACTATTTTTTAGTTTATATTATAAAAGAATGCGAATGAAACTTACTCGTATATACTCGTAGTTTGAAAGGTACTACGCCATATAGGTAGATGTGTGTTTTCATGATGATTGATTTTCATGATATCTGATTCAATACATAATGCTTAACCTAATAAATGGTAAAACTTCGATTGAAGCGATACTAGTACATACATTAATACATAATTGTACCACAGAAATGACGGCATCTTGTGTTGCAAAACTATAAGCAGTATCATAATGAAATAATTGCGTAATATATTTCTATGTATAAACCGTGGGTATATAATATATATCCAACTTTATATCAGAAAGATGGAAAAAAATTTTTTGTTACAATACTATACATAAAACTATTCTTATTATTAATATTGGACTGCAACAAGGAAACTGTCACCGACTCAGCAAGAACAATAACAATGCTTGTCGCTGCTGGTAATAAGAGTATTGCGCGGGGAGTAGCACTGTTTGATTATTTAAGTTCTTTTCATGGTAATAAATATTGTATACATTTATAGTGTTATATAAATAAATAATTTAAAAAAAAACAATATCGTTATATTTTCAGTAAGCATATCCTAGCATTGTAATGGAGGCTTTACTTGTTGTTCGTAGCACTTGTCTACGTTCACGTAGCACTCCACGTGGATTTCAACTAAACGCTCACGACGGGACGTCACATCTCTCTCATCTGTTATTAAATATTAGATTTAAATATTCTTAGAATATCATCTTATGATTTACCTAATATTATAAAGTGTTTAATATCTTATTGCATTCACATTGTATATTATAAGAAAAAAGTATCTAGATATATTATAGGAAGTTGACTGCCTCCTTGGTCTAGCGGTCGTAGCGATTGCTGTTCATGAGGGCCCGAGTTTGGATCTCGGATCGGGTCAAATCAATTATTGGGTTTTTCTGTCAAGAAATTCTCAGTAGCAGCCCGGAGTCAGGTAGTTGGCGTTGTTTCACCCATGCTTTGGAAAACACGTAATGCCGTTGGGTCCTGCGCCTGATCTCCCTCTGGTCGTATCGGACTAACTACCATCCCATCGGATTATGAGAGTGAGGGAATCGGGAGTCCACCTGTGCTTGCCCATACATTCGGGCACTATAATCATATCCTGCGCCGATGGCTAGTCTCCGTTGAGATCGGCCGCCTTGACCGAAATTCGGTCTGAAGGACATTATTACATAGGAAGTATTTCACGATAAGTATCTAGACAGTAATTTATATGCCTTTATCACTAATTCTGTAAAAGTCCTTTTTTTACATGGCGAAATGCCTACGCATACCCGCCTCGCGGGGGCAAGGACGGGTTGTGTCGGACTCGCACCGAATAAAACCCCATGGTGTTCCAACTTCGTCGCATATTGGCAGGGCCATGGGAACGCTTTCGCACACATCAACACATACCAACACTCCTCTCCCCCCCCCCCAGCCCCACCACCACCGCATCAATTAACGGTGCGGCCCCGTCAGAGTCGCAGAGGATAGGGCGAGTGGCGCATCGCTAAACCAACACTCCTCTTCCTCCGCGACTTCACCTCGGCTGCAGCGGTAGGGAGAGAGAGCACCCCTCTTGCCGCAGCCCACCGACACACATACGAAGTGGGCTCGCCAAGCCTACTTGGAGTAGCCACCTCGGGCCAGCCAAGGGGTTCCTCTTTGTTCACCGCGGGTGACCAAGCCACGGCTACTAAGCCCGCCACGAAAAGGCGGGAACCCGTTCCTGTCTGTAAAAGTTCACTACTGTACATGGGCCTCTCTTACTCTAATAGGAAATTATCTTAATAGCCACGCTTGGAAGATGAACTAACGATCGTAGTACCAGATGTTTCGCGCTTTTTAAAATAAATAAATGAACTGCCTTCCTACAGTATTGTTGGTTTATTAAATTGACAGGGCTAACGACTCATTTGTTGACGTAAATGATGCTGTAAGTCTCAAGTATTACACTGGTTTCCAACTACCAACTTGCTTTTTAATGGCAATAAAACGAAATGTATGTTCTTTACCAAATGTAAGGCGAAGAAAATCCTACTACTCATATTAAGTTGATCGATAAAACACTTGAGTTAGTAGATTCCACAGTCTTTCTTGATATTACAATTGATTACAATGGGGGCCACATATTGAGAACTTGTCAAGAAGACTTAGTTCCGCTAACTCTATGTATGCAGTAAATAAAGGATGTTTAAAGATGTGGATACAGCAAGATTATTTCATTTCAGCTATTTCCAAAGTGTTTTCCTATGGATTATTTTTGTGGGGATTAGCAACTGATAATTTTTTCTCATTTTTACGCGAACACTACATATTTAAACAAAACTACTTTTTACGAAATTTTATATTCCCGACGTTTCGAGCACTTTATAGCACCCATGGACACGGGGGGACTGAAGTGCGACGGGAATATAAAATAAGTTAATTTACACGATAAAATCAAGCAACTCAGCAACTGATATTAAAAATATATTTATACTACAGAAAATAGCTAGTTACAATATTAAGCCAAGGGACTCACTCAGAGTATCTTAAATATTACATCTCAATTCATGTTCGACAACATTATTGTAAAGAACTATTTTAATTCCTTTGACAAAATGAGTGATGACTATTATTTTAACACGCACAATAGAATAGAATAGAATAGAATCATTTTTATTAAATATAGATTACAGTAATACTTATTGAAAGTCATTTTTTACTTTTACCACTGGTTCGCAAAAAACCTCTGTCCTGGGAAGAATCAGCAAGAAACTCAGCGAGACTTTTTTTAAAAAAATCACAATTTACAATATAATATTTTTTACAATTGTTATGAAAACATTTAAAAACAGCATGGTAGCGATCACCTCATTCCCAGTTAAATTAATAAAGGGTTATTATCAGTCATGTACTCTTTAGTAGTATAATAACCCTTACTAGACAATTTTTGCTTAATAAATATTTTAAACCTTTTGATAGAAAAGGTCTGCATATTTTCTGGAACTTTGTTGTAAAAGCGTATACATTGCCCCATGAAGGAATAACTCACTCTTTGGAGTCGAGTAACTGGTATAACTAACTTGTGCTTGTTCCTAGTATTTACAGAATGTACATCACTATTTTTAATAAAACTATTTTTGTTTAATAAATCTACCTGTACCAAATTTGCTGTTCCAAAGTACAGACTCCATAAAACTAGTAGCTCATTTTTGGGAACATATATCGTATATATATAAAACAAGATACTATTTACATATAACAAACCTCCCTGTTATATAGTCTACTTGTGACTTTCTCGCAGCTCCTTCTCATGAGGTCTCCCAGCATTAGGGACTTGTTGAAGCTATGGCGTAACATTTGACTTTTTTATCATAGATCAGGGTAACAAACGAACACACAGTCCACCTGATGGTAAGTGGATGCTGTGGCCCATAGATCATCTTTCGTGCGTTGCCAACACTAAGGACTAAGATGGAATGCCTCGATTCCAGTAAAAGGGGTCTCCGGTTCTCTACACTCACCATACGAAACACAGCAGTGTTAAGCTGCTATTTCACGGTGGTATTCTGTGAGAGCGTTGAGTCGACTTATTCATTTGCTACATCTAGAATATAGCTGCAGCATGGCTCTACCATGTTCAAGTGCTTTGTAAAAGCCAATTTCAAATAAAAATATTTGACTTTGGCGTGGGTGTCCGTCACCGGTCTGAATATTTGAATTAGCTTGAAACTTTTAAAACTATATTCATTAGCACACGCTAAGGTTGCTCATCACAAAAACTGACACAAATAAACAAAATGTAGTCGAAACTTGTCAGATAATGTGACAGGGTTAAAGGTTCTTTGGAGAAGGTCACCTTCGCACATATCATGAGTTTTCACAAAACATTTAAGCTCATTACTGGTCGCGTTAATTACTCGTTTGAAAATAATTCACTAAATGTAGAGTAAGGGATTAGTTACACTAATCAAAGGGATTAGCGTATATTATAATTAAACATCTTATTAAGGCGAACATTTTTATAGCATAAGGGAGACAAACGAGTACACAGTCCACCTGATGGTATGTGGATGCTGTGGCAGACATATCTATCCGTTAAGAATCAAAATGTAGAGGCGTTGTCACCGCTGATGACTAAAATGGAATGTCTCGTAACCACTAAAAAGGATTTTCGGTTCTCTACACTCGCCATGCACAGCATTAAGCTGCTATTTTACGATGGTATTCTATGAGAGCGTGGTCCTTCTCCGGTCGTGCCGATCCATGATTGATATTGAATGTAGTTATTTTTTTTAAAGAAATGAAATATGTTTATTAAAGTAATGACATATATTATGTCCAAAATAAAAAACGTGTTATAGCCACGTTGCAGCTATATTATGGCTGTAGTACGAATGGGTCGGCTCAACCAGAGTAGGACCACGCTCACTGGTGAGTATAGACAACCGATCTTTTTACTGGAAACGAGGCATTCCATCTTAGTCCTCACGCTTCTGCATTTTGATTCTTAATCGAGGATTAATGTAGATGTCTTTGCCCCACAGCATCCACATACCATCAGGTAGACTGTGTTCTCGTTTGTCACACTTATTCTATAAAAAAAATACATTAAGAGGTTTTTTGTTAAAAACTTCAGCGACAGTGACTATGGATGTTTAACTTGCTCTCTTGATTTAACGGTCTTCGCATCTATTGCCAACGGGTTGAACAGTGTATGGCTGGTGAAAATTTTTTAGTGGCCATAAAGACCGATCTGGAAGCGGCAAGAGCGTCCACGCCTTGGGCAGACGTGTGACACAACGAATGGAATATTGTCGTTTTCGTGCTTGCTTCGTGTTGTTTCTGGGCTTCTTTGTCGAGGGTTCTTCACTGTATTCTGCCCTACGCCAGCTTCTCCCACTTACAAATTTCGATGTTGAATTACGTCAAGTCACGCTTGACGCAGTGTGTAAAGCGGAGCATAGGTCACCCAACACTCCTCACGCAATTACTGCTTACGCAATTCAGTATTATCAGCAATAAAACAGCGCACTGCACTACATTTAGTATAAAACAGTTACAATTCAACCATACCGTAATACTTCCCGGTCACAATCACACATAAGTAACATTATAGACGTAATTAGATGATAACACCAAAATAGATTAAGTATGCAAATACATTTTTAAAGATTTTTATTTTTACTTTATACATAAGATTATTTTAAAGAACACTTTTAATTACTTTTGTTTTCTAATTAGTAGTTAATTTTAACAGCTTTTCAAACTTTTACTAATGATGACGTCATAGAGTAGGCAGATGAGTGCGCTGCCTTTGTCAAGCATAAAAAAGTAAAAATAAACTTCAATACGCTAATTAAAACATAAATTGACGTTTTACAATTGATGTTTTACACAGAATGACGTGCTTATTATTAACATTGTACCAAATATACATACAAACCAAAGATTTAAATATATACTACTACTACTTAAATGTCTTTGATACAAACATTGTTTTACGCATATTTTATTAAGGTTTGATGATGAATTCGATGAAATAGTCAATGAGTAAAAGGAAAACGGTTGATTTAAAATAATTGTAAAAGAACTTTTTGTACTCTAGCGTAAATTACTTTGCATTAATTAACAAAGTAAGTATCCTCGCACAAACTGTTTGATAATTAAAATAACTCTAAACTTTAGAAAGATGAGAGCCGTGGTACTCGTAGCTCAGATGGTTAGCGCTCGCTTACCTTTACACCGCGGCACAATGCTGCGGCATATTTGTTGCTGCATATAATATATTCATGTAGGTAGTGCAAATACGGTAACGTCAAATAAAGGTGTTTCTTTCTTTCTTTGTCTGGTGCATCAATAATTTGCTCTAATCCAATGATCTCAAAGCTGGAGATGTTTAAACTGGTAAATATTAAGCATACAAGAAACCACTAATTCATTGGTGATTATCCCAAATCTAATTGACGCGAAGATTTGAATTCGAATCGAATCTAGTAGCGCTGCGCAATAGGCCTAAAACATGTAAACTGTACTTTTTTATTAGAAGGTATTTTTTGCGTACTGAAACACTTATAAAACCTAAACTACCGGTCCAATAGTTTAAAATAATACAAACCTTAAAAAAGCTTTCTTTAAAAATACCTTACTTTTTTGTTACTGCGGGTTAATCGGAAATGGACGTAAAGTGTCGCGAACATTTCCTAAGAACTATTTGAGAAGAACAATTCCGCGATACATTACTGTCATATATAAGTTTATTGATTTATGATACGCACGCCATGCAAACTCTCAGGAGGCACGATTTTTCATAACATTAGCCAATAAACAATATACTTACCTAAACTTTCCTCGTGAATCAGTCTATCAATAAGTGAAAACCAATCCAATAGTGAATTTAAACCATTGTCGAATAAACTTAATCACACACGCAAAATTTCATCAAATACGGTCCAGCCGGAGGAGTTTAGACACATACACACGGACAGAATATATATTATATATGACTTATATATTAATTCCCCTATCGTCTTTCTTTCTCTCCCTACTTTCAACCTCTTTTAATTTTTAATCCAGTGGATAAGTAGATATCAAGAACGCGCCGTTATGTAGGTATTGGGAATGTTTGAAGTATTTGCCAAAACTCACTGGGCAGCCGGATTGGTAAGAAGCCAAGCGAACTTGTGAACGGTATAATGTATACATATGAACAAAATACATAATATTATGTTAACAACACATGTATTGTGTATTTTAAAGAACCCATTCATTCATTTGTTACAGCCTTTTAAATGCCACTGCTGAATATAGGCCTCCCCATGGAATGCCTCATAATAATAATATAATTTATTTAGTTCAAAATATAATAGGTCTTTACCTATAAAATTGCCGTTCTGCAGTACTGGCCATTTCAAATCATAATAATTTTTGTTTGGCTAAGAATTCTAATTTATAATTTATTTTATTTTAAAAACATGGAATTCTTTTTTCAAAATTGGTCATTTGTTTATTGATTAGCTTTATTTTTTCGTCGCATTTTAATATTTTTCGTCATTATGGATACTTTAAAAAATCGGGTAATTACGGAATTTGAATACCGTCGTGGCAGCAATGCGACACAAGCGGTACGCATCATCAACGACGTTTACGGAGCGGGCAAACCACCTGTAATTGGTTTGCCCGCTTCCGTTCTGGAAATTTCGACCTGAAAAATGAATATCGTGGTCGTCCGAAAACTTTGGCCGACAATGACGAATCAAAGGCGATTGTGGAAGCTGATGATAATCAATCTACGGCTGAATTAGCAGCAGCCTTCGACGTCAGCATCAAAACAATATTGGTCCATTTGCATCGAATTGGCAAGGTAAAAATGCTTGACAAATGGGTGCCCCGCGAACTCAATGATTACCAGCGCGAAGTACGCGTCGAGACGTGCCTTGCACTGCTCAACAGGCACACAAACAAAGGAATTTTGAACCGTATTATTACCTGCGACAAAAAAATGGTTCTGTTTGTACTCGCAAGCGCACGTTCAGCACCTAAAAAATGCCATAAATGAAAACTTACCCCTAGAAAAGTGATGGTCACTGTTTGGTGGTCTTGCGCCGGTGTGATTCATCACAGCTTCTTACCAAACGGGATGAGCATTACTGCAGATGTGTGCTGTGAAGAACTGAACACAATGATGGAGAAGCTCGCTCGTCTCCAACCAGCTTTGGTCAATCGCTCGTCCCCGCTGCAAGACGGTCTCCAAGTTGCAAGAGCTGGGGTTGGAAGCTCTCCGTCATTCGCCCTATTCACCAGACCTTGCGCATACAGACTTCTACTTTTTCCAGAATTTGGATAACTTTTTGGCGGGAAAAACATTCAATACCCGAGAGGCAGTACAAAATGCCTTTGTAGAATTTGTTGCCTCCCGTACAGCTGATTTCTTCAAGAAACAATAAACTGCCAGTGTGTTGGCAAAGATGACTTTGATTAATATAAATAAAAAAATAGAAAAAATTACATTAACTTATTTCATAAAAAACAGCTATTTTCATAGGTAAAGACCTAATGAATATAAGTTAACTTAACACAAAATAATTTAGGAACTAAAATGGCGTCTATTCAGCACAAATATTATAGAAAACACATAGCAGTAACTATAACGTTGATTTTAAATACACGGCAGAGACATGGGTTTTATAACCTAAACATAGCTAATCACGGCCACCAACATAAAAATATACACTTATAAAGATTAAATAGAATTAACATTTCAAAAGGTAAAGAAAGCAAATGTAGGAAGAAAAATTGGGTACCTAAGTATTACATAATAATGGTGTAATACATCGACCAGCACTAATGCTTCTAATTTTACAATTATCATAAGGGGGATATTTGCCATATTTGCCACGCTTGGCAGTTGCTTTGGCAACCGCTAATTTTAATTATTCTCAGATGTTAGTAAGATGCTGCTGCCCATCTCCTCTTTTAGTTTACCTCTGTCGCCTCTTCCGACACCCACAAGATGATATGGGCACAGTTTAAAGAGAGTCTAATAAACTGTGATATGTGGTAGTGGATATTCTTACACCGCCACTGCGCGGTTAATGTTAAAGAATGAAGTTTGTTTATTCTATGTTAAAGAATGAAATAAATAAATCACATCATAGGTAATTTTGCGTTTATATTTCTTTCATGTGTGCAACCATTAGCAGGATTGATATTATAGCAAGTCATATAGACGTATAACTAAAATGTAAGGGCACGGCAAACACACCAGACACCCACCTTGTCTACAAATCACAGACGTATTCAAAATAATTCAAACGCGTTTAATCAAATAAGACTAAACTCTGCTAAGTCTGCCGATTCTTGGAACGTGCTTTGCAATTATCAACCTAAGCGTGAATCGAATTTATTCATCAACAAAACTATTTATACGAGAACAGGGTCTTTACATTGAAAGGTATTTTTAAATAAGAATTATTTTAATTTGGTTACACCTTATGGTTTCCGTTAAGTGCGTTCAGAATCAGTATTCAAACGTATAAATATAACTTTACTTCAGAAAACTCGACCATAAAAATTGAAAAATATTTTTTTTATTTAATATTATATGGTCGTGTTTTTTTTTATTTGCGAATTGTATTGGTTTTAAACTGATCGCGCATCGATAAATCAGGGTCTTTGACAATACTATTCCCGGCCAGTGCACAGGTAAAAAAATCACATACAATTTGCAGATAAAATGTATTTAAATTTAATTTTAATTAATTTTATGATATTTTCTCTCTGTACGTTTAAATACTAATTCTGATATCGCACGTAATAGGAACCACAGAGTTTTTGTTTCATGTTGTATATATACGGGTATAAGTCTAAGAATTAATTTAAAAAAATAAAAACTAAAGAAGAATATCAAATTTAATATCTCCAAGAAAACATAATAGCACATTTTAGTTTTTCTAAATAACATGACAGCCCACTATTATTGTATTCCGATGAAAATTCTTAGTTATTTGCAATGAACAAAAATGACAAAAAACAGTTTAATATCTTTATCTATACATATAAATAAAAGAAGAAAACTTAAAATTAAAATTAGCGATTTTATTGGTACCGATTTTTTTATAGGATTAGGGTGGCAAGCGAGCACACAGTCCACCTGATGGTAAGTGGTTGCTGTGGTCCATAAGCATCTACATTTATCCTCAATTAAGAAGCAAAATGCAGATGCGTTGTCACCCGTGAGGACTAAGATGGACTGCCTCGTTTCCAGTAAAAAGGGTCTCCGGTTCTCTTACACTCACCATATGAAACACAGCAGCATTAAGCAGCTATTTTATGTGAAAGCGTGGTCCTACCCCGGTCGACCCGACCCATTCGTGCTACAACCATAATATAGCTACAGCGTGGCTCTACCACGTTGTAATTTTATATTCATATTTAATACTTAACGTAAGTCCACAGATATGTTAGGCCTACTCAATGCACATGTTAATTTATTGCTTTTATGTTTCTCAGTAAATGAGAAATAATTTCATTTCTCTTTTGGAAACCGCAAAATAAAAATGAATTAAAAACAAAACATGCAAAATGTCAAACGCGCATTATTTCCCTCGTATATGCATAACAAAAAATCATTAATGTCATTGTCATAATGGAAAAAACCTGCATTTACTCGACAAATATTGATATGGCAAGAAAACTGTCATTCCTCCCGCCATATTCGACGTGGGAAAGCAAAGCTTCATCGCTACCCACGCGTCGGCCACGTGCCCGCGAATTAATCACCACGCTTACTGCTCACCCCCTTACACTAACAGCAAGCTACAGGGTTATGAACCCTAAGACCCAGTACTTAATAGCGATTACTGCGATTGTTTAAGCAAAGTACTCGTACAATCAAAGGTTCGGATAAATTGCTAGCATTTGAATTACGTTATGTAAAGATGACCGTAATATGAACGGACAAAATATTAAGCTCATAAAAGCATTGTTTTGACGGCGTTGATAAAAACGATACTTCGTCATATCTGTAGTTTCATTCATTTATTACAGCCTATAAAAAAAACATGGCCTTTCCCATAAAATGCCTGATAGCAGGAATATTTGCCATAGTTGGCACGCCTGGCAGGTGGGTTGACAACCGCAGCTTTTTATTTTCTAGTTGTTATTAGAAGGACTGTGTAGTGGCGGTTAAGAATATCCACTACCCCATATCTTTCCGTGGGTGTCGTAAGAGGCGACTGTGGGAAACAGGCAGGAGATGGGCAGCAGCATCTTCCTGATAACAACAATATAACAAAAAAAACTGCGGTTGCCAACCCGCTCGCCAAGCGTGGCAACTATGGCAATAATCCCCCCATAATGAAAGTTACGAAGAGATGGCCTCCAGTCCCCGGCGGCCCCGCTATTCCTGGCTACGGTGGCGACCATGATAATGGCGGGGCAGGGTGTGCTAAGAATCTCCGGTGGAGGTTCGGTTGCCACCTAAGACGACTCGACCTGGCAACATACAATGCACGCACCCTGAGGACTGACGAGAAGATCCTGGAGTTGGAAGAAGAGATAGACAAGTTACGCTGGCATATTATAGGCTTATCCGAGGTCCGAAGAGAGGGGGAGGACACGGTATTCCTCGAATCCGGCAACTTGTTCTATCAACGGGAGGGCGACCATCTGTTCCAAGGAGGTGTCGGATTTATCGTCCACAAGTCTCTCGTTAACAACGTTGTAAAGATTGCGAATGTGTCGACGAGGGTTGCGTACCTTATACTCAGAATCACCAAACGGTATTCGTTGAAGGCATACAGGTTTACGCACCAACCTTTGCACATCCCGATGAGGAGGTGGAGGAAATGTATGAGGATATCTCTAAAGCCATGCATTCCTCCAAAACCCACTATACGGTGTTAATGGGAGACTTCAATGGAAAACTAGGCACAAGAGAGAACGGTGAGCTGAAGGTAGGGAAATCTGGAATAGGGCAATGGAACCCAAGGGACCAGCAGCTGGCCGACTTCATGGAGAAAGAGGGACTCTTTATGATGAACTCTTTCTTCCAGAAGCGGCCCCACAGGAAGTGGACCTGGTCGAGCCCCGACGGTTCGACAAAAAATAAGATTGACTTCATTATGACGACCAAACGACAACTGTTCAGTGATATCTCAGTGATCGCGAGGGTGAAAACAGGCAGCAATCACCGAATGGTTAGAGGCACACTGAACCTAATCGTTAAGTTGGAGAGGTCTCGTCTAATGAAGTCAACGCTCCGTCCCACTCGTGCTCTAAAGTCCCGAAACCTTTCAGCTCGAGTTACAAAACCGTTTTCAGTGCCTATAAGACTGCAATACAGTGGACGATATGAATGACAAGCTCATGGAAACTGTCCATGCGGTCGGAGCTAAGTTCTGCAAGACCCGCCGCAGAAGAACACAAAAACTCTCCGATCACACTCTTAATCTCATGGCTGTTAGACGGGAAATGAGGCTGCAGTCTTCAACAGATTTGACAGCATACAGGCAACTGAACAGACAGTTCTTCAAATGTAGGCAAAGGCAGGACTTACGCAACTTCAATACAGCTTGTATTAAAGAAGCGATCGAGCGGAACCAAGGCTCCAAAGTCTTTGCCAGAGATCTGTCTGCCAGAAAGAGCCAACTGTCAAAGTTGAAGACTGAGTGTGGCAGCATCGTTTCCGGGACACCTGAGATTTTGAGTGAGTTTGAGAGGTTCTATGGGCAGCTGTACACATCATCGTTGAAGCCACACGCAAGTGTGAGTAATGATCCAAGAGCAAGTCTTATTCGACACTATTCCGATGATATCCCGGACGTCAGTCTGAGCGAGATTAGAATGGCTCTCCAGCACCTTAAAAACGGCAAGGCCCCAGGCGAGGATGGAATTACTGCGGAGCTTCTGAAAGCGGGTGAAAAACCGATACTTAAAGTCCTTCAGAAGCTCTTTAATTCCGTCCTCCATGGTAGGACTACTCTGGAGGTGTGGAGCAGAAGTACGGTGCTCTTGTTCTTCAAGAAAGGCGACAACACTCTCTTGAAGAACTACAGACCGATTTCCCTTCTGAGCCGCGTCTACGTGCTGTTTTCGAGAGACAATACGAATCGTCTCGCACGCAGACTCGACGACTTCCAGCCTCCCGAACAAGTCGGTTTCCGAAGAGGCTTTAGTACCATAGACCACATACACACCCTTCAGCAAATTGTACAGAAGACAGAAGAGTACAATCTGTCACTTTGCCTTGCGTATGTGGACTATGAGAAAGCTTTTGATTCCGTCGAAATTTGAGCGGTGCTACAATCCCTTCAGCGGTGCCAAGTTGACTGTCGGTATATCGAACTGCTGAAGTGTTTGTACAGTAGGGCTACGATGGCTATCCGAGTAGAGAATGAGAGTACGAAACCTATCCAACTGCAGAGAGGTGTAAGACAGGGTGACGTTATATCCCCGAAACTCTTCACCGCTGCATTGGAAGACGTTTTCAAGCTACTGGACTGGAAAGGATACGGTATTAACATCAATGGCGAGTACATCACTCACTTTCGATTTGCCGACGATATAGTCCTTATGGCAGAATCGCTGGAGGACCTAAGCACTATGCTCAATGACCTCAATAGTGTCTCCCAACGGATAGGTCTTAATATGAACATGGACAAAACAAAGATCATGTTTAATGTCCATGTCACACCTATGCCGGTAGTTGTTGGGAGCACTAAGCTCGAAGTTGTTGACGAGTATGTTTACCTGGGACAAATAGTACGACTAGGTAAGTCCAACTTCGACCGAGAGGTCAATCGACGAATTCAACTCGGCTGGGCAGCGTTCGGGAAATTGCGACACATCTTCTCGTCAGGTATACCTCAACACTTGAAAACGAGATTGTACAACCAGTGTTGCCGGTGATGACCTATGGAACTGAGACGTGGTCCTTCACTGCTGGCCGTATGAGGATGCTCAAGGTCGCTCAGCGAGCTATGGAGAGGGCTATGCTCGGAGTTTCTCTGAGTGATAAACTTAGAAATGAGGATATCCGCAGTAGAACCAGATTAACCGACATAGCCCATCGGATTAATAAGCTGAAGAGGCAATGGGCCAGCCATATAGCTCGAAGAACCGACAACCGATGGGAAAAAAGGTTCTCGAGTGGCAGCCTCGTACCGGTAGGCGAAGTGTAGGGCGACCCCCTACTAGATGGAGTGACGACCTGGTAAGACATGCAGGAAGTCGATGGATGCAGGTGGCTTAGGACCGTGCTTTGTGGCATTCCTTGGGGGAGGCCTATATTCAGCAGTGGACTTGTAAAGGGCTGTAATGATGATTAGAAAGACGCTGCTGCCCATCTCCTGGTTTGTTTCCCTCTGTCGCCTCTTACGACACCCACGGGACAATCTTGGGTAGTGGATGATATCACCACTACACGGTTGTAAACAATTCAAATCTTTATGCATATCCAACGGTATCCTAATGAAATTATTTCTGTAGACTGCAAGGAGATTGATAAGGGTGTTACCACGCCAATCGATCGATTGTCGATCGATGTCGATCGATTGGTATGGTAGCTTTAGCTAATCGACGGATACTGGTCGATAAAACGGTGCTCAATCATCTATCGACGTCAACCGATAGTTAATCGATGTGGTTGTGGGTTCGTCATCAGTATCTTTAATAATGTATTCAGAAGAGGACGCGCTATTGTTGACCAGTACGCTCTTGCTCGCATTAAAATTACGGAGACGCAAACGCAGAAGACTGGATGCGACCGTTTTTTTAAGGCCAGAGATAGCTTAAATTCATCTAGACGATATTTTAACTAGCGGTCGGTGGAGCGGGGCGGGTTCTCGAATAATCAAGCAGCTCGATCGACGCGACTAATCAATTCCACTATCGATCGATGCCATCAATCGACGATCGATCGATTGATGTAGTAATACCCTAAGAATGTATAACGAGAAGAACTTGCAACATAGTATGGTCTTGTTATAGAATACACGAATTATCTCCATATATATAAATATTATGTTACGTAGCAAACTATATTATAGCTGAAATGTGTTTGTGTGTAGATTACAACTCTTCAAATTTTTCGTTTATCTTTGTCTTTAAACTCTAAACGGTATGAGAAGTGCTAGAGGCCAGTCCAACTTAGTGCTGTTGCAACGCTTCGTAGGCCTTTTGGAAATAAATATCCGGGTTAGTCTTTGCACCTTACACACATTGTACGGAATTTTACATAAATTTCGCACAAATTAAAAGAAGAGGCGTAGAATAAATTATAAATTCGATTTGAACGAACTTGGACTGAGGCTACTTTACCTAAAAGGTTTAATGGTATCGCTGTAATACCTTAATGTGTAGATCTTTTTAACATTGCATATCTGGTTTATTTACTTCTGAGTACAGTGTCAGTAAATTATATTATATTAACAATATATATATTAACAATATATTCTGGCCTTGCCTTGCCTTTGCCAAGTGAATTTTTTTTGTAAACAAGCTACACCGCCATCTGATGAAAATTGTATGATTTCTCAGACATTTTCTATAGTTATTGCATGGATATACATAGCTTTACGCCTGTAATTCCTGAGGGTCTAAGTCCAAATATCAGTAAACTACTCAGATCAAAATAATAATAGGTGGAATTTTAGCGTATAGTAGTGTATTGATAAGTGATTTAGTGTGCCTTTAGTTAGCTTTTACGAAATCTCTATATATAAAAATTTATTGCTATCCGTTAGTTTCGCTAAAACTCGAAAACGACTTGAACGATTTTGATGAAATTTTTCGTGTGCGTTGTAGTGGGTCCTTAGATGGTTTAGATTCACAATTGGACCCGGTTGATAGCGCTGTTGTCGAGATCCAGAAATCACCCGTGCGAAGCTGGGACGGATCGCTAGTTATTTTTTTAATCTTACTCTAGAAAATTCTTCTATGTCGTAGAGGTGTTTTACACAACAACAATTCCTTGTAGACCATACAAAACATTGTATCCCAGTGTACAGTAAAACATAGCCTTACCGAGCCGTCAAAGCCCGAAAAAGCACTTTTTCAAATTAACAAATCATCTATGAATATATAGAAAAAGCTGACGTGTGTGTGAGTCTACACACAAGTGCAGTGCCACGTGTCGCCACGCGCCGCCACGCGTCGTCCACGTGCCGCTCTAATATTTTTCTGTATAATGAGCAAAAATATTTAATTGCTTATTGTGCATGCACTTTAATCTTCAATACTCGTTCACCAATGCTCCTCAAACATTTGAAAGATAATAACTACCCGGAAAGAATGCGAACGAGAGATTATGATTTTTAGTTGTTGACTGTACACAAGAGTATTTATGAAAAAAAAACCGTTGTTGAAAATATTAACAATTAATTTTTACGCAAACAGAACTCAGGGCTTATGTTCTTTTTTATATAGAATAAGGGTGACAAACGAGCACACAGTCCGGCTGATGGTAAGTGGATGCTGAGGCCCATACGCGTTGTCACCCTTGAGGACTAAGATGAAATGCCTCATTTCCAGTAATATGGGTCTCTGGTTCTCTACACTCACCATACGAAACACAGCAGCATTAAGCAGTTATAGTTATTCTAATTCGATAAATAATATTTTACACAAAATGTTTTACAATGTGTCTGTCTGGTTTTGTAATTAATAAGCTGTACCCGCGACTTCCTTCGTCGGCGAATTAGTACTTTTATTATGACAGGTGATGATGATTTCTGTTACAAAGACTTATAAAGACACTATTCTGGATAAATACATTCAGTTATTCAGCCAATCATACAAACTAACGAACCAATAGACCATATAACCAACGGACAAACCCACAAACGAACCAAGGAACGAATTGGGCAAACTATATACGCTTGTATTTCTTATATTATCCAATATATAAAAATTAATTTTTGTTTGTTCGTATTTTATGCGCTGCCATACCGTTAATCAGATTGCACTAAAACTTTGTCAACTTATTGTATGCACTTGCGCGAAAGTTATAGGCATAGTACAATTAAATATGCAGACATTTTCTACCAAAAGGCTTAAATTATTTATTAAGCAAAAAATGTCTAGTAAGGGTTATTATACTACTAAAGAGTACATGACTGATAACAACCCCTGGGAATGAGGTGATCGCTACCATGCTGTTTCTAAATGTTATCATAGCAATTGTATAAAATATTATATTGTAAATTGTGCTTTTTTTTCTTAAAAATAGTCCCGCTGGGTTTCTTGCTGGTTCTTCACAGGACAGAGGTTTTTACGAACCAGTGGTAAAAGTAAAAAATGACTTTCAATAGGTATTATGTATTGTAATCTATATTGAATAAAAATGATTCTATTCTATTACAGTAGGTGGCGCGTGTGTCGTACCGAGATATTTATTTGTAAGTCATAATAATATGTCGTTCAATTTCAATGAATTATTATCATTCCTAATTAAACAATATAGCCCTTCCAAATTTAAAACGACTTTTCCACAAATGTTTTTTCTGTGGCATAAACGCGCCGGGTACCAGCAAGTAATTATATAGCAATTATATAGGCTAGTAGTTATATAAGAATTTTGTGAACAATTTTTTATCTATGTTCCTCTTTGAATCATAAAAGAAAACACTTCCATTGACGTCTTTCGCTACAATTCATTATTCCGTGATTCTCTTTCACTCCATATTATATATTATAGAATCCTCATTTTGTTTAGTAAAACATATAATATATTCCTACATGCATCAAAATGATAGCTAGTAGATTATCTGCTGTAAAACCTGGTCTACCGACAGGATTCTTATCTACGCCATTTGTGCGGCTACAAACAGTTAACAAAACAAACACAACCAAACGTGTAGGCTTGAAACAAACCGATATAGTACTCTACGACGCTAGCGTAATTTTCACCATTCGGTTCGTAGGGTCAGAAGTAAAAGGGTTCTGTGGGCATAGGCGATAACAGAAAAATAGACTCAGCATTATTCTATATGTGTACTTAGCTTAATTATACATACGTGTTAGAGCCACGCTGCAGCTATATTATTGTTGTAACACGAATGGGCGGGCTCTACCGCTCTCACAGAATACCAGGGTAAAATAGCAGCTTAATGATGCTATATTTCGTATGACGAGTGTAGAGAACCGGAGACAATTTTTACTGGAAACGAGGCATTCCATCTTAGTCCTCAGGGGTGACAACGCATCTACATTTTGATTCTTATTCGGGGATAAATGAATATGTCTACAAGCTACAGCATCTAGTTACCACTGTGTGCTCGTTTGTTGGCCTTATACTTTAAAAAATATATTCCCTGTCATATAGATAACTAGATTTTTTTTATATACATTAATGTATAAAGTACATAATATTATCAAAGAAAGTGTGAACATTAATTATTTAAAATTCAGCGAGGAAACGCAGCCAGCGTTCTTGGCACGAAGCCATGGGGAGTATGACTGTATGATAATTAAAATTTTTAGTTTTAGTTTATCTTTATTATAGTTTTTTTTTTTAATATTGTGTGTGACCTTTTAGTTTTTTTTTATTTAAAAAGACATAAATTTATATACATAACATAATATACAATATTTTATTATATACAATATTAAAAACTATAATAAAAAAAAAACTAAAACTAGTAATTTAATTATCAAACAATCCTACTCCATGCGGTATCGTGCCAAGAACGCTGGCTGCGTTTCCCCGCTGAATGGCTATACTTAGCCTTTGAGCGAGAAAAGAGCCAGACCTCTTATCACCAGCAGCAACAACCAGCCGCGGATGGAGTTCCTTTAAGAACTTCACCGCACGTGGACCCCACGGACCGATAGTCTCTACAGCAAATGGCACAAATATGTAGTCATCTCTCAGAGACTCATATTTGCGCCACTTACTCAGTTCAGCTGCCTCTGATGCCGCCCGGACTCTAAATGAGGTACCCCTGAGATGAGAGGCCGCCAAAGTATCTACGCAAGTAGCAAACCACACTAGGGCTTTACCTCTCTCCCAAGGGACCAATGTCATACCATCAGGTCTCCTGCCATCGTCTCTAAATATTCCACAAGGCTCTAAAACCGAGGGAACATTTATAGAGACAAGAGCCCTTCGGATGACATCGTTCAAGGAACCGTGTCGTGAAAACCTACCAGCACTTTTCTTACAAGAAAGTTGTCGACGCCCAAACTTGTCGACGCTGCTACCACAGGGGCACTGATGGGGTTGACAAATCGCCGCTCCTAGTCGGATTCCTACAGCGATGCGCAAGCTTTCCCCATCAAGTAATGTGCCGAGATTACCTGGTGGTAAAGCGTGTAACCAGTGACTAGATTCCTTAGTCGAAACAGCTAGAAGGCGTGCCTTACCTTTTAGTTAGATTTAATGTTATACTATATTTTAACATTGTAAGTAAATCTATAAAAAATTTAAGATTTAAAATGTATTATGTAATAATTTATTTTAAGCCACGATTCGACGAGCCTTTTGTAGACGTTTAGCTACCTTAGTTCTGTTCTTCTAAATAATAAACGTAATAATATTTACAAACCAAAATAAACATTTTTATGTAATGAGTGACTTTATAATTTAAAATAGCTTCTTAAAATTCTAATACAATTTTGTGATAAAAGCGTACCAATAAAAGTAAAGGTCCCACCGAGATTTGAACTCGGATCGCTGGATTCAGAGTCCAGAGTGCTAACCATTACACCATGGGACCGTTAGAATATGTACTAAATTTTTCTTTATAGTTCAAATTAGAGATCTTTTTATTTCTCAAAATAAAAAGTAAATAAAAATTAAAACTTGGTTTTTACAAACAACAAACATTTTAAGTGACAAAAATAAATTTGACGCAAAACTTAAGTAACTTGCACTCCTTTTAGATCGCATTATACGAGTATTATTTAAAAATACTATGGCAATGAATATAAATTATTATTTTTTCATGCTCATTTAAGTAGCATCATTAGAGTGTACATAAGTATAGATTGTATACTACCTTAGAGTATACTCTAAGGTAGCATCTTAAGATACGTTTTCAGCTGTTTTCAACAAAAATAATTTCCTAACGGAGATTTTTTTTAATTGCAATTATTAAAATCCTGCAAATAAGCCTTATCCTAATCTGTAGTATACTTTGAAACTTTGAATAGCGTCAAGAAAAAATGAGCAAAAATTTTTTAGTGTTTACTGCCGGTGTCTACAAACAAAAATCAAATACTATCTTATTATAATATTTTCTCATCCTTACTATAATAAACTCTCGCAAAGTAAATTAGTTTTTATCCAACTGCCCTAGAAGGAGGGTAATGTTTTTCGAGAGTATGTATGTATTTCTTTGGCCTCTGTAGCCTAACCTTCTTGGTGGATTTTAACATAAAGAGGTTTCGTTAGATTCTGTGATATAGGCTTTAAAATATTTATATATTGCATCTGCAAATACAAGAAATGGGACGGGGAGGTTTTTTTTTCAGTAAACTTTTTAACGTAGTCGGGTTTTTTATTACTATTTTAATTAATTAACAAAATGGGCTCGTCCCACGCTCGTCCTACAAGTCTCTCTATAGCCGTCTGAGTTGAGGAAGTTTCTTATAGTCATTATCTCATAAATCAGACAGAAGTATTTTAAACTTTTAATTGCTTGTGAAACTATTATTTATTCAGTGGTGAAAGCACGTTTTTGTTTATTCATTTACTAACGGCATAACTCTTTCGACACCCAAGAGATGATATGGGGTGGTGCATATTCTTACACCGCCACTGCACGGTAAGGCACTATACGGCTTATACAGTAGACACTCCTAAATAGTAACCGACAGATGTCGCTGATTTCTGTTTCGAGCTCCCGCCGAGTAGCGCGTGATGCTCACCAAAATCAATACGATTACATAAGGCAGGATACTGCGGATAGTTTGAAACCTTAGATTAATAATCTAAGTTTGAAACCTAGGTATGATGCGTGACCGAAATTGTATCTGGAGAACATAAAATGATTAATAATATAATTGAATTAAATTTATTGGAATTAATATTCATTATCATCATCATTACAGCCCTTCACAAGCCACAAAACACGGTCTAGAGCCACAAATGACTTTCAATAAGTAGGTATTCTTGTAATCTATATTGAATAAAAATTATTCTATTCTATTCTCATTTATTAAAGGGGTATTTAGGACAGTGAAATGACCGCCGTGATACCCCAATGTATGTTGGCAGACTTGACTTGTCTTCCAATTTCTTTTTAATTTCTCAAACGTAAAGGTTTCGTCACCATGTTTTCTTTCACCGCCGAGCACATGGTAAATCAGCACTTAAAACTGCAATGAACAATTTCATTGGTGCTGGCGGATATCGAACCCGGATTAGGTACTCGCGTACCGTGATATTTACAGCGAGCACCTAGTCCCTGAACTACCAATGTTTTTTTAAATATTTTTTTCTAAATAATATTTTTTTAAATAGCAATTGAAATTTTATTGGTGCCGACACTGTAGATCGAACTCATTGAAATTGACCGATCCTGATAGCTCGGTGTCAGGGCGCTAAGAAAATGATAAATGAGTATTGGAAACATGTCGAGACATTAACGCGGAATTGTTGAACCCTCTCGTCAATTTAAACCAACGACATTTCGATTCAGGGAGGAGTTGTAATCGAATTAAATCAATCGGTTATGAAGTTACATCGATCATCACTTCTGACAGAATGATGGCGTATGTCGGACTGTGTCTTGTGCCAATGATTGCAAAATTAAATTTACTCGTATATTATATTACAATTTAATTTGAAACAATTTTTATTTATTTACAAATTGGTCTCTTATTCTATGTGTTGACATTATCTCATTTTTGACCGACTTCCAAAAATGGAAGAAGGTTCTAATTTGACCGTATTTGTTGTATATGCATATCTTCGCCAATTTCAAACTGATTTTTATGATTTTTTTTAATTAAAATAGGCTTTAACTCAAGGTAGTCTCATTTTGTAATGTAAAAATAGAGGTGAAGTTTTTAATAATAAGATGACCTTATCATTAAAAACTTTATGATATTCAAATAGCCCTTTAAAGGGTTAAAAAGTGATTCAAAGCTTAATTTTAAGCTTTAAATTAAAAAATCCATTTAAATTTTATCGAAATCGGTGGAGCGGTTTTAAAAAAATCAACAATAAATTATATTTATATTTAAGTCGGTTGTACAAAATTTTTAATTTTACCACTTATTAAAACTTTAATTTGTAAGTTACTAAACGAAACATTGTTAAAATAGAATAGAATAGAATATAATATAATAATATTTAATTGTTACTGTTTTGTTTTAATCATATTATTATCTATTTTAAAGCTACTAAAGTTTTTTAATGTTTTGATGTCGATTTTTTAAATTGTAGTATTAAAACAAAATGCTAGTTCCAATGAAGAATTTTAGTTTCGGCTACCGACATCTGTGATATGTAGTTAAGCCAGGCGTAAACTTTGAAATACCTTCTGACCTAATGTTAAACTCTCAGAAATGAGAGGAGGCCTGTGTCCAGCCGTGGGACGTGTAAAGACTTTTACAGTTACAAGAATTCTCAGTAACAGCCCGGAGTGAGGAAGTTGGCGGTGTTTCACCCCCGTGCCTCGGAAAGCAAGTAAAGCCGTTAGTCCTGCGCCTGATCTTTCCCTCGTCGTGTCGGATTGCCGTCCCATAGGACTATGAGAGTGAAGGAATAGAGAGTGCACCTGTACTTGCATATGTACTCGGACACTATAATCCTGTCCTGCGGAAATGGGTAGTCTTCGTAGAGACTTGCTGCCGTGACCGAAATCCGGCCTGGAGGACAATATTATAGGTTATAGCTTTACTTTTACTGTAACAGCCGTCTTTTAATTAAAATACAATTCAATTAGTTTCACAAGCTCCATTATCTACATAAAGAGAACATAGGGCGATAATAAGGCAATGTGCTGTCCACGCCCCATTGGCTGCGGCTGAGTTATGTCCGCAAACATTGTGAGAGGAATCGCGTTATTATTTCTGTTATTATTTGTATTGATATTATCTATGAGCGATGTCAACGTGCGCCTGCCATTATAGATGGATCAATTATTTTGATACTTGATTTTTTAATTTTTTTACATTTCTATCTAATTCTATCTATCTTATAATGTAGTCTATTTTTTCACAAAATTACGTTTATATTGACATAAAATAACTATTTACTAAGTACCATACTCCGTCACCACCATACGAAATGTGAATATAGAATTTTATTTTTATTATGTTTATTTGTAATTCAAAGAATTTTGTCAAATTATTGGAAATATTTAAGTCCAGACATACCATCCGAGACTGCCGTGTGGTAGCGGCTTATGAGAAATCGTTCACACTTTCATTGGATTAATAGCGATGGATTGGCGATGGGCTGTGTTCGATACAGCCCATTCTTTTTTTATGCGCAACGCAACTGTCCAGACACATTCTCCCAAAGAAATGGGTTTCACCTAACATCATACCGGAACACGGCTTGCGTCATTTGGCGGTTTGTCTTTGCCACGAGGGTGGTAACTAACCCTCGGCTGGGCCTCTCACTAGTAGAGGACCAACCTACCGCCAGTATGTAGTGCTGCTCGCTTAGCACTACCCAGGGGATACGTGTAGGGAGTCAAAGTTAAAGTTAATGTTTAACTTACAGCCTATATACTTCTTGTCTTCGAAATAATTTTTTTATTTCTCAGACATGCAGGTTTCCTCACGATGTTTTCCTTCACCGCCGAGCATGTGGTAAATCAGCACTTAAAATTGCAATTAACAATTTGGTGTTTGCGGGGATAGAACCCGGGTTGCTCGCGTATTGTGAAATTTACAGCGAGCGCTAACCATCTGACTGCTCTTGTAGGGAGTCAGGATTCAAGTAATTCCTACGGACGCGAGCAGCTTCATGCCCTGTATTCGATACAGCCCATCGCCAATAAAAATAAATAAAAATCCACTGCTGAACAACGACCTCCCCAGTCCCCATAGCCCACAGATTGTTTCATAGGGGAATTCGCCATAATTGTCACGCTTAACAGGCGGGTTGGCCGCCGCAGTTTTTTTTATTATTATTATTAAGTTATTATGAGGACGGTGCTGCTGCCCATCTCCTGGTTCAATTTCCCCCTGTCGCCTCTTACGACACTCACGGGTAGACAAAGGATAGTGGATTCTCTTACACCACCATCACATGGCGTGTTCTAGGAGGGATATAGCTATATATCAGATATGTCTATACATATATACATATAAATAAATTGAAGTGTCTGTCTGTAATATCGAAATAGCTGCCTTATATTAATCTGAGGGGTTATTTGATGTTATTAAGTCATGAATAACCATTTTTAATTTTTTGTCTGTCTGTTATAGAAGAGGGGGCAAACGAGCATGCGGCTTACCTGATGGTACGTGACTACCGCCACTCATGAGCAACCGTAGCACTAGGGGAATTGCAGGTGCGTTGCCGGCCTTTTAGAAAAGAGTAAGCTCTTTTCTTGAAGGCCCCTATATCGTATCGATCCAGAAAAATCTTCGATGGTAAAAAATTCCACAAAGAGGTCGTACAAGGAAGAAAACTCCTAATAAAACGCACAGTGGTGGCCCGCCAAGCATCCAGATGGTGTGGATGGTATCGTGAGTTTTGTCGCGATGTGATTTTGTACCATTGTAATAAAACTCCACGAACAGGTCGAGAGCAATGCCAGAGGCTATATTTTATCCGAAAATCTTGGACATTTAAAAAAGTTACAAATTTATCTTATATCTAAAAACACAAAATTAGTAGATCCTACTCAGGCGAAGCATGGGCGGGTCGCTAGTCTATAAATATAAAATGCCATAAATTATTTTTTTAAAACAATAAGATCAATTTTTGCAATCTATACTCAAATGTACATACGCCAAAGTATTATTGTAACAAAATGGTTTGCATCAGGAGCATCAACCACTGACCATAACGTTTTATTGCCACACAATTAGCAACAAGTTGAATTGGGGATGCAACTCTCGCACCCCATTAGTCTTTACTTCAAGAGGCATAGGGTCTCTTTTCCTAAAGCTCTATAAAGTAAGGGCCAATTGAATTAACTGACCACGCAACTGACCGCTACATTTGTGAACCGGACAAAGAAAACATAGACTTTATTATTATTGTACAATATCACAGGGCAGAATACTTATTAATTAAATTAACAGTAAAAGTGACATGTCTATTTCTGAACAAGAGGGCACTGTTACGTGCTTGGTGGTTGGTGGGTCAAGAAAGTATGTATTTATTTTATACAGTCCGGTGATAGAAGAAAGGTTATGACAAATTAAATGTTCAATAATTGGACTTAACTCCATCTGTGGTTAAAGGATTTTTTAATAAAGTATTTTTTTTGAAAAAAAATAAAAATTGACTTCAAGACTGCCCGCACTACTAAAAAGTTAAAAATAATATTTTTTGATTGCTAAGAAAAGAAGATATTATGTATAAGAAAAATATACACCATTACTGTTATTTAAATATTTATTTTACCTAACCAGTAACTTAGGAGTCGGTGCCAGACTGCAAGCCAAAGCACGATAATTATTTGGTTTCGTTAGTTTTTATTTCAATTACATTTGTATTATTATCTAGAGATTTACATAGGTATCTAATTCGGTTAACATACACACAAAAAAAACATACACTCGAATTGAGAACCTCCTAAAAAAATATATATAAAATAACGTCCCCCAGACCGAATTTCGGTCACGGCACGGGGGTGAAACACCACCAACTTCCTGAGTCTGGGTTGCTACTGACAATTTCTTGACAGAAAAACCCAATAACTGATCCAGGACCTCATGATCAGCAATCGCGTTTATGACCACTAGACCAAGGAGGCAATCGAAATAATGATAAATAATGAAGGTCAATTTGGGAAAGATGGTCTGTCGACGTGTCTTTATTTTAGGGTTTGTATGCAGACTGTTCTGGGAACTACTATCACTGTTCTTCGATAAAATATTTTTAAAGGAGAATGGTAGTTTCATACCGGTAAGCAAAATTTACAGCGGCCCCCGCTAATTAGAATGATGCGATCGATGGTTGCAGAGAATTGTACAAGGCCTAGAGCTATACAAAGTTGATAGAACTAGTCGTAAACACTTATCCTCTATCCAAAACACGTGAGAGTGTCATTTAAAATATTAAAGTTAAAAATAATACATAATGCCTCTATATTATATACACTAGTACACTTGCAGCTAGTAATAACAATAATTTTCTATTACAGTGTTCAGCCGTGGACTTGTAAGTGGCTGTAACGATGATGATGATGATGGAAATTTGGAAATTTGTGTATATGGTGGTCTATGGTTCGGTAGTAGATTTGAGAAGGACTGTAAAGATGAAGGTGATGAATCATCATCACCTTCATCTTTACAGTCATCATCGTCATCAGACGATAATGGCAGCGAACTGCTAGTGTGCAGTAACTCAATTACACACAAAAGCAGCGAACTGCTAGTGTGCAGTAACTCAATTACACACAAAAGTTCTGACAACAATTTGTTCATATGTATAGTGCTATGTATAGTATAGTGCGTGCTAAAAATTATGATACAAAATGATACCGATCTCAATCCTAATATCGAAATGTTTCCAGATATATGTATTACGAAATGAACATTGAATAATCATAAAACTGTAATCATAAACTATACCAGTTGCAACAAATAATAAATTTCAAAAATCGCCAATACGTTGGACAATTGAACTAAATGTATAACTGGCAACATCTCGTAAATTTATAATCGAATTAATTGGGGTATGGAGCGAGTTAATCGAATCGAATGGGAAATCATGAATGGTGCTTAATGATTGCGCGTGCCTTGCCAATTATTTGACGGACCCTTTCCCTATTTTCTAATTTAAATTTAGAACACACGTCATACTATTGCGGGCACTTTATTTTCTACCTGCCGTTTCGCAACTATTCTGCTGCAGTATTGTAGAAAAATAATTTATAACTGAAAAAAGTAACCTATGCGTTGGTATGGTATATGGTTGTTCTGATATGATATTGCTGAGTTACCACCATCCAAACCACCCAAATTAATTTATTTCCGCCACAATTCCGATGTTAATTGCTATAAATATAAATCGGTCCCCTATTGTAAAAATTTAATTTAAAGGCTCTTTTTTCGCTCAAAGGCTAAGTATAGCCATTCAGCGGGGAAACTCAGCCAGCGTTCTTGGCACGATACCGCGTGGAGTAGGACTGTTTGATAATTAAATTACTAGTTTTAGTTTTTTTTTTATTATAGTTTTTAATATTGTATATAATAAAATATTGTATATTATGTTATTTAAAAATATATAAGACATAAAGAACAATAGATGTGTAGTGACGTGGAAGTGTAAGAATATCCACTACCCCAAATCAACCCACGTGTGTCGTAATAGTCGACAGAGGGAATATGAAACAGGAGATGAGCAGCAGCGTCTTCCCGAAAACAACTGAAAATTTAAAAAAAAACAACGGCTGTAAAACCGTCTGCCAAGTGTCACAACTGTGGCGAAATCCCCCCTTATGGTGCAATCTATGGGGAAGGCTCATTTCAGCAGTGCCCTTTTGATATACTGTAATTAATAAATGTATGTATAATACATGAATATACATAGATTTTTGATCACCAGTATTGGTAATCAAAATGTTTGCTATATAGTAAAACCACAGTAAAACCAAAAAAATTAATATTTCAGTAGGAATCCAGACCCCACCAAATTATACAGGTCTAATGGTAGTTCCAAAAACATATACAGATAATTGAACTTAAGACGTAACACACTCTCGTAAAAACCTTAAAAAAAGGAAATAAAAATAGTGCAATGTGCTTTTTTACTTTCTTAGCTATGTCGATGCGATTGCGCTTATTAGTTACAAGAAGTCAATATGAGATAATCCCGCACGGAACAAGTATTTAAATGGCCTGCAAATAATTGTTCCGGGTCTGGATGTTTGTTCTTGTGCAATTTATATTTTATTTTTATTTTTATTTTATGAAATAAGGGTGACAATCGAGCACACAGCCCACCAGATGATAAGTGGATGCTGTGACCCATAAACATCTACATCTATCCTCAATTAAGAATCAAAATGCAGATGCGTTGTCACCCCTGAGGACTATGGAATGCCTCGTTTCCAGTAAAAAGGGTCTCCGGTTCTCTACACTCACCATACGAAACACAGCAGCATTAAGCTGCTATTTTACGCTGGTATTCTGTGAAAGCGTGGTCCTACCCCGGTCGAGCCAATCCATTCGTGCTACAACCATAATATAGCTGTAGCATGGCTCTACCACGTAAATTTATGTTTGTAAATTGCTTCCACGATACACGAGAAAATCCTAGTGGGGTTTTCAAAGAAAAAAAAACAGCACTGTGGATAATATACATATGGTATAACACTACCTCGACCATAACACTGATTGACTTAACACATAATGAGGCATTTGGACGATACTATAGGCACTTAGACATGGTCAAGATTTCACAAATGTGATAGAAGAGACCTATAAATTCATTTTGTTCCATATTATCCCCCATTCGCGTACTTTACAGCATGGTATTGTTGATGATGATGCTTTAAATTGTTTTATAAAAAAACTCGTTGTCTAAAACTATTGGAATGTATTGTGTTCATTCTAAAGGTGTTTCAAGAATGTGCCAGGAAGCACGCATTACTTGCAAAATTTGCCCATTCATCACGCTGGGCAGGCAGGTTGGTGAGAACAAAAAATAGCTTAGTTCTGGTAATCACAGAGTACATTTGTGTAATGATGATCAAGGTATTCAGAAAAACAATTATACGACGAGAATTAAAAAACTTTTTTTAATTATTTGCGTATATTTATTTATTAAGTGTTAAAGAATTAAAGTTAGAGAATTGTTATAGGTACTAGAGGTTGATCAATAAGTTTTTGGAAACGCAATAAAACTCTAGGATAAGTATATGTAAATTGTATTTAATTTTCAATGTAATCGCCTTTTAAGCTAATACACCTTGAATAGCGTTTTGCAAGTTGGTTAATTCCCTTGGAAAAAGGGCTTGATCCTGGGACTTGAAAATGGCCTCTAAAGCACACATCACCTAATTGTCGCCATTGAATTTTATACCACGCAAGTGCTTTTTCAAGTGAGTAAAAGGTGAAAATTACTCGGAGCTTGGTCTGGAGAATATGGTGGGTGCTGCATCAACTGAAACCCATCAGTTCGGATGGCAGCACCTGCAACATCAGATCTACGGGCAGGCGCATTATCATGATGAAATAGCACTCCAGCACGCAATGTTCCTCAACGTTTATTCTTTAGCTCATCGCGTTATTTTTTGATTACCTTTACTTAAATGGTCGATCATTATTATACCTTCCACATCCCAGAAGGCAGAGATCATTATTTTTCAAGCGGACGCAGACACCTTGAATCTCTTGGATGGCGCGGAAGACGGTCTTTTCCACACCTTGCTTTGGTTTTTCGTCTCCGGATCAAAATGGTGTATCCAAATTTTGTCTACGGTTACGAAACAAGCGCAAAAAGAATCTGGATCTTCTTCAATTATTGCTAAATTTAGCTTTGAAGTGTCAACTCTTGCTTTCTTTAGGATATGAACCCAGCGTGCAGCCACTTTTTTAATTTTAAGGTATGAGTTAAAATAAACTGAATTATACCAAACGAAAGCTTTAGAAACTCAGCTAAATAAGCAAGCTAAATAAGCGGAGCAAGTGTCGTCATTGTAGGCGGTTCTGCCGAGTTTAAATTCAGGGCACCAGTATGCCACTGTAGAATAAGACGGAGCATTGTCTGCCAAAGTAGACTGCAGATCTTCAAAAAAACTTTTTGTAGAAAAATAATCAGGCAGAAATACTTAATAACCGCACGAAGTACGAATGAAATTCCCGCCAAATGCGAAGTTTGAAAATAAAATTGGGTATAGTTTTAATCATTGAATTATAATGTACTAGTACGTAGTACATTATAACTCAATGGTTTTAATTTAGTTTTTTTCTGGCCTTAGCTACTAACGAATTTGAGATTCGAAAAAAAAAATCGAATTTGAACGCATTTCTATAACTCATTGATAAGTATCCTATTCCGAAAACTTATTGATCAACCTAGTATATTCGGTTTTTTATAGAAGTGTTGACAAACGAGTACACATTCAACCTTATTGTAAATAAATGTTGTGGCTATTAGACACCTATATTTTTCCTCGATTAAGAATCCAAATGAAGATGCGTTGTCACCCCTGAGGGCTAAGATGAAATGTCTTGGTACCAGAAAAAAGGGTCTCCTGTTGCTCTCCACTCAACATCATTATGCTGCTGCGATACTCTGTGCGAGCGTGGTCCTACCCCAGCCGAGCTAACCGCTTGACTGTAGCTTGGTACTGGAGTACCTCCAGGTTAAGAGGATTCGAACCTGCGACTTAACCAATACTTGGGTTCTGGCGGCCATGCATGGTATAAGTGTGACTTTTAAAACAATTATTATTATTATGAGAAAGTTGGTACAGTTGTTTTTAAAAGTAACATTATTTTACATAAAATCTAGAGTTTAATTTAAAATGATGAAGTCTTTTAAAATGAATGGAATATAACGAAGATTTCAAGTCAAACTCTTCCTATCATTAATTTTCTAGAGACTGACAAAAGCATCTGAACAAAACAACTTTAATATGTAAATTAATTTATATCAATGTTATTTGTTGACGTGCGTGACCGGGAGTGTAAAATGTATTTTAATTGCAGCTACATTCGGATGTTTGTGAATTCAGTACAGTGACGAGTGAATGACAGTTGTAACGAATTGGTGCGAATTGCATTAAATTTTTTTAATTGTTCCTTTTTGAATATTTAAAAAAGTATAAAAGGCCAATATTTAAAAAAATACATTTGTTATGCACATGATACATTTTATTTTAGTTAAGATTGTTACTACTAGTTTAGATGTAAATAAAAGGTACCTAGATACCTAAAAAGATTATGAAAATATGATATAAGATAACAAGTGGCTTACTTAAACAAATTAATTAATAAGAAGTACTAGATACTAGCGTAGCTTACTGGAGCCGGTAGTCGTGTATCGCCAGCAACGCAAAGTCATAATAGATATACGATAAATATTAATAGCAAGGAATTAATTGCTAATTAGGTGCTGCAAGTATAGACAATGACAAGGTGCACCTAATAAATATAAAGTCGTTATTCAGAACAAAGCAGATGCAAAAATCAGGTTTTCTAAAAATCAGAATGGAGTCAATATTGCATTTAGAAAAACCCAAAATTAGGGACTTTTTAGGTGCTAATTAGGTACCAAGTTTAAAAATTAGGTGCTCTAATTTCACCGCAACGAACTGTTGAAATTTGCGTTGCTAGCAAAACGTATCGCTAGCAACGCAATGACGATAATAGATATACGATAAATATTAATAGCAAGGAATTAATTGCTAATTAGGTGCTGCAAGTATAGGCAATGACAAGGCGCCTCTAATAAAAATAAAATCGTTATTCAGAACAAAGCAGATGCAAAAATCAGGTCTTCTTCTGAAAATGGTAAAACTTTAGACATCCGGTACTTGCGTACGGGGTTGGGAGGGGGTTGGGAGGGGGTGGGGGGAGGGGGAGGGTTCTGGGGAAGCCCCCCTACCCTTCCCTCCTTGCGGAAATGTACAGTTTATGAGTAATAATTTTTTTTGTAAAATCATAACCTCACTTTTTTACACAGGAATATTGACATAGTTACTTCTGCAACGGCTTCGGCGCTGCGTGAAGTGCAGCCCCTTCGCCCTTGCGTAGCTAATCACAGGCACTCATGCGAGCCGTAGAGGCTGGGGCTGGTCGCCGAAGGCAACCAATAAGCCGAAGCTGCAGAGGTGATCATGGGTGCCTGTGATTTGCCACAGCGGGCGGGGGCTGCTCTCACTCCGCGCCTACGGCTTTACAAAAACACTTTAGTGGTAGGGCAGACACGACTACGTGGAGTCGGGGCGTTCTGATTCGGTTTTAGTACCTACAGATTCGACCTATCTTATCTATAATATGTAACTGGTAAAGAACAAAAAATGCCGTTCATACCTTATAGTAAGGTAATGGTACCTTACTAGGTCCTGGACCCGATAATTCCCAGAATATTACCGTCATCTACATCCGACCTCAATAATCTTTCAGCACTTAATTAGCACTTAATTCCTTGCTATTAATATTTATCGTATATCTATTATCGTCACTGCGTTGCTAGCGATACGTTTTACCAGCAACGCAAATTTCAACAGTTCGTTGCGGTGAAAATTTTAGAGTAACTAATTTTTAAACTTGGTACCTAATTAGCACCTAAAAAGCCTTTAATTTGGGCATTTTCTAAAAGCAGTTTTGATTCTATTCTGATTTTCAGAAAACCTGATTTTTGCATCTGCTTTGTTCTGAATAACGACTTTATTTTTATTAGGTGCACCTTGTCATTGCCTATTCTTGCAGCACCTAATTAGCACTTAATTCCTTGCTATTAATATTTATCGTATATCTATTATCGTCACTGCGTTGCTAGCTTGCTAGCGATACGTTTTGCTAGCAACGCAAATTTCAACAGTTCGTTGCGGTGAAAATTTTAGAGCACCTAATTTTTAACTTGGCTCCTAATTAGCACCTAAAAAACCCCTAATTTTGGGTTTTTCTTAGTGCAAATTCCTGACTTTGCGTTGCTGGCGAGACACAGCTGGAACCGGCGGGAATAGAACTCGGGTTTCTTGTCTTAATAATTAATTGCGCCTTCTTATACTCCTTAACTGGTCTAACCCACTAAAAAAGGAAACTACCCAGAAAAGATGTGCTAACACCTAGTTTTGTTTTGTCTACATTTGTCGCTTTCTGCCGCTTACATTTTTTAATAAAATAATTTTGCCGCCTTATAAAACCAAAACTAGAAGGAGGACAGAGACAAAAACACAAAGTCGTGTACTATAACTAATATATTAAGAAAAAAAGAGCAAACAAACTTTGACAATAATTAAGAACACTTCGAAAAATCAACTTAAAAGAAAACTAACTACGCTACACAATACTAAAATCGATTAAAATATTTATTATAATGTCAACTGTCTAAATGGCGTCGATTAAGCAGCGCCCTTTTGACCCATAGACTTAAAATGTACTAAGTCTATGTTTTGACCCTTTATTACTTGATTGACTGATAAAGATCGTATCACAGAGCCATCTATGCAAACAAGGTTGTAGTTTTTGAGTTATAAGAAAGTGACTATATTAACCGGATGACCATATTACCCTCACGTGCTATAGTATAAGGTGACAAACGAGCACACAATCCACCTCATGGTACTCAACTAAGATGGAATGCCTTGTTTCAAGTAAAAAGATTCTTCGGTCCTCTACATTCACCATACGAAACACAGCAGGATTGAATCTTCAATTGCGACTTGCAACTTCGCTGGGTTTTGAACGTTAAAAGCATTTTTATGTCATACTATAACAGCCTATTATGGGAAAAACCTCATGGTCTTTGTTAGATGGCGCTATATATAAAATTACCAGACCAGCGCTAGGGGAAACGTCACACAACAAAATTGCCAGGCACCTAGTTATACTTAGATTGTCACGCCACCCGCAATGACCAAAGAGATCACACCGTCCCTGTGTATTTACCATCGTCCGGTATCTAGTCATTAACTGTTCACGGGCTGATAAAAAACAATGCACGACAGCGCGAGCTATTTTTTTACGGGAAAATGACTCCTCATCTGTATATTAATAGCTAGGTACTACATAGATCGCAAGTCGCAACTTCTTAGTTCTTATGAATATTTGAGTTAGTACTTTAATTTTAATGGTCATAAATGTCTTCCACACTATAAGAAGTTGCTTAATTTCAAGAAAAATTTAAATTTTATTAATTAACTTAGATCAATATATTATATCATCAAACGATGCAGAGTTTTATATCAATTTAGAAAACAGGTTGTACTAAATAATTAAAAAAAATTAATGTAATCGACACTAAATGTTTCCAGTGATCGCCGCAATAGAAATATATTAGTATTCAATTTTACACATAATATCTATCAAGCTATTACATCGAGATACTTTAATTACAATAACTCTGAAATTGACATAATTCAAACAAGTATCTATATAGGTTATAGGCTATAAAGATATATTATCGATTTTAGGTTTCTCATCTGATGAAATATAATTTTTCATTGTCTTGCTATTGCACGCCCCATAACGTAAGCGTAATTAGGTAGTGCTATGCTCTCGACACGTCAAGGTTAAGCAATTTTGTGTTCTTAAAATGCTTCTATCATAACCATATTACACTTATACGATAATATGAGTAGCCGTATATCAAAAAAGCACTCGAATTAATCCATGTTATATTTTCTAAAAAAATCATTTTATTTTGCTACTTTAAAAAAAACCGGTTTGAAGAAAAATTTACGTGGACGTCCGGATGTTGATTTTGTATGTGGTCACGATAACTCCCGAAAAAATAGGCGTATCGAGACCGGGCTTTTTTTATTAGCTTCAGAATTACATCAACTGGTTCCCTATTTCATATCAATAACCTAGTACGCGTAGTTTGTTATTAAAATGATTTTCAACTTTTATAAGTTTTATTGCTATTAAAAATTTAAAGGCGCTTTCATATTTTTTACCGCTTGATAGACAAAGGACAAATGTACCATACAACCCATATCGATTTTATACTTTGTGTAATCGATTTATTTTGGTAAACATTTTTTTCCCTGTAGGTAGCACTACCTGTTAAAGTAATAGAGCGCTAAATTTAAAACACGTAAATAATATATTTTAAAAGTCAGAAATACAATTTTTTTTTTCATCAAATTTAAATTAAACGCTCATGAAGCGTGCACTTTTCGATTTTACAAACTACATATTATTAATTTATTTCTGTTGTTGTTAAATTTTACATAGTTCATACACGTGATGACTGTGTGTGTGTGTGTGTGTGTGTGTGTGTGTGTTTCTAAAAAAAATCATCTTTTCACAACGTTTTATTAACTTTATTTACGCTCCATCATGTTAGTACAGTTAAATGAAACGATATTTCATAAAAAAAATAATGAAAATACTTAAACATAAAACCAGCATTGAAACTTAAAAAAGAAAATCAGCTGACAATAGGGTCAATATCCTCGCGGGCGTCGAACTCTTATCTAGATCGGTAAGAAACAATGCATTAGGTATACTACTCACTCTACCCTTCCCTTTCACGCACGCGGTGCCTCGTGTCGCCTCGCGCTGTGGAATTTACATATGTCAGCGTTGCCAACATGTGTGGAATTCCCCAAATTGCGGGGAATTTAAAGTTGGTACACAATGGATAAAAAAGCATTACTTTAACCTTGTTAACATTTTATTTAAGTATTTATTACATTATCGGGGAATCGAACCAGTTATTTGGTTTATTAAACCTGTGAATTCGAATTAAAGTGGCTACGTGGAGACAAGCACAGTGGCAAAATAGTAGGTTAAGTAGATAAGTTAAGTTAAGTGTTGTAAATTATTAGGTATTGTGGTACCATCGCTAGTTGCGGGCCGCGCGAATTCGGCGTTCGCGCGTACATTGACCCCTAGTCAGCTGATTGTAATTCAGTAATTCCACTGCTAGTTTTATGTTTCAGTATTTTCATGATATTTATGAAATTATCGTTTCATTAGCTGCACTAACATGATGGAGCATGAATAAATGTAATAAAACATTGTGAAAAGATGATTTTTTTTTCGTCAGGATCGATTTTATATTTCACCCATCATCAAAGGTATAGTTAGTACTGTCGTCTGTCTTCGTTTTCGGAAGCGTTTCAAAAATACCCTGTATGTCTGCGCATATGAACGATAAGTAGAAACTATGTTTCAAGTGCTTAGATATTGAAATTCGCAAATTATTATAGCCGCTTATGCGATTTGAGATACTATTGTCATCAACTGTCCGCATTGTTAAGCTGTCGTCAAAATCTCTGAAATTTTTTGGGGTGAAGAATTTTGTGAACAAAACACACGTCAAACTAAGCTGTATGGTCCATGACCTTTGCCTGACATAATTGGCGAATCGATGTCGTTAAAATAATGGTTTGAAGTCGTAGACAGCTCAGTCTACGTTTGAAGTGGACTTTCATACCTTGAAATGGGTGATTCTGTGTATGAAGTATCTGCATTTTTTTTTTTATAGAATAAGGGTGACAAACGAGCACACAGTCTACCTGATGGTAAGTGGTTGCTGTGGCACATAGACATCTACATCTATCTTCGTTTGCGAATTTAAATGCAGATGCGTTGTCAGCCGTGAGGACTAAGATAGAATGCCTCTTTTCCAGTAAAAAGGGTCTCCGGTTCTCTACACTCACCATACGAAACACAGCAGCATTAGGCTGCTATTTTACGCTGGTATTCTGTGAGAGCGTGGTCCTTCCCCGGTCGAGCCGACCCATTCGTGCTACAACTATACTATTAATATAGCTGCAGCATGGCTCTACCACGTAAAATTATGTAATATGCATATGTGAACTATTAGTGGAAACGATGTAATAAGTGCTTTGATGGTGATAAGTCTCAAGATTTTTTATCTGCGAGAACCTTGAGATATTATTGTCATCAACTATCCTCTGGGTTAAACTTTTGTCTAAATCTTACAAGAACTTTGCAATGTGAGAATTTTGTAAACAATATACAAATTAGATAAGGCTGTATAGTATAAGACTTTTGCCTGCCTTAATTGACGAATCGTAACAACAACTACAGCTCTTTGGTTTGGTTACACTACACTAGCTTGCCTTGCTTGCTACCACTTGCTACCAGTGCTGCCGTTTTAGCACTTTGGGCGCTAGATCTAACGCTTTTTTTGGAGTGTTTAGCGCGCATTTCAAAATTTTAGCACCTAGCGCTTAATCTAGTGCTTTTTTGGTGTATTTAGCACACATTTCAAAATTGTAGCGTCTAGCGGGTTATCTAACTCTTCTATACTTTATGTCATGGCAACACTGTTAGTGTGCATTACCGATGATAATAATAATAATAATAACCTTTATTATTTTCTCCCACAAATAGTACATTGCAATTTATCTTTTACAAACATATTTTTTTCTTATAAATAAAACAAGGAGTACATAAATTTATGGGAGACGAGAGTCCAAACTAGGATACCCTGTACTATGGATCTCCCGGCTCCCCTTTTAGGATGATCAACTTGAATTTTTTTTTACCGATAGACCATAAGCGGCGAAAACCCCTTTATTAAAATTTTCGTTCATGGTTTTGGCAACGCATTTGGTTTGCTTTATTCAGTTTCAGTCAGTTGTTTAGAGCACAGCTAAGTTAAAATGTAGTTAATTTAGCGCGAATTCGCTTTTTTTTAAAGCGATGTTTCCATGAAATCTAGCGTTTTTGTGTCGTCCTAGCGCTGAATGAGTTTTTTGATCTGGCAGCACTGCTTGCTACATATCTACATATTTATTTATCTATGCACTACACTTGCTTCTCCTTCTTGCGGAGTTTTGGCGGGAACTTGACCGGCGGCGATTTGCTGCTCCTGTATTATTGTTTAAATAATGGTTTGTGGATTTTGATATGTAAAAGTGGTGCGATTTTGTGTATTAAGTGTCTGCGCATGTGAACTATTAGTGGAAACGGTGAAACAAGTGCTCTGATGGTGATGTGATTCTCAAGATAAGGTGTCTGTCTGCTTAGGCGCCTCGAGATACCATCGCCAACTGTCAGCTGTATGCTGGCTCAAGTTGCCGTCAAAATCTCCCAAGGGCTGTACAATGTGACGCATCAACATATTATGAAGCGGTGTACTATGAAGGATAATTATACCTTGTAACTTCAGGCTCAGAACCCAAAGCCGTAAAGCCAGTTATAAAAAAATAATATTTTGTTTTTGTTTACCTGTCAGCCTGTCACTGAGATTGAAACTTACAAAGATTGTAATATAAAGAAGACTTGGCTTTAGCCTTTACGGTTTTTGAAAATATGAAGAATTAAAGAAAATAAGACTTGGCTTCGGCCTTTATGGATTTTGAAGAGACGGAAAGAAGAAAAATAAGACTTGGTTCCTTGGTTTCCTTGGCCTTTACACCTGAAAATTCTATATATTTTAAATAAAAAAGACAAGGCTGTATGGCTTAGTTCCTTTGCCTGGTCTCTCGAGCGAATAATAAAAACAAAAACAACAACAAAATAGATGAATTTCTAAAATTTATTACTGTGAAGTTTAAATATTTAAATGTCCACACAATCCAAAAGGATGCCTACTTTTGACTTGAAAGTCTACGTTCGTATAGTAGCGGCTATTTTCACTGTAAGTATAAAGTTTACAAGAGCTATAATTTTAACATTGTGTTATGAAAAATTAATCGTTTAGAGTAAGTTTTAACAAGTTATATACCAATGAATTATCATTAGTTACACTAATTGTATTCATTACAGCCCTTCACAAGTCCACTGCTGAACATAGGCCTCCCCCACGGAATGCCACAAAGCACGGTCCCGAGCCACCTGCATCCATTGACTTCCTGCATGTCTTACTAGGTCGTCACTCCATCTAGTGGGGGGACGCCCTACACTTCGCCTGCCGGTACGAGGCTGCCACTCGAGAACATTTCTTCCCCATCGATTGTCGGTTCTTCGAGCTATATGGCCGGCCCATTGCCACTTCAGCTTACTAATCCTTTGGGCTATGTCGGTTACTCTGGTTTTACTGCGGATCTCCTCATTTCTAAGTTTATCACGCAGAGAAACCCCGAGCATAGCCCTCTCCATAGCTCGCTGAGCGACCTTGAGCTTCCTCATACGGCCAGCAGTGAAGGAATTGTATAAGCATGAATAAACACTTCACAAAACTCCATTTTATAATTTTGATGCTTATTAATAAAAAACAATGTTAATGGAAGTATAATATTCTATATTTGTTTCTATCCCTTTTAGGTGTCGTCCATAACTGCATTTGCGTTTGTACTGGTACGTCTATTAAAACCGGATTTATTTTATGAGAAGCAATTGATTGGAAGTGATTTAGGTGAGATGAATACTAATTGCAATATTTTGCTAAAGTAGAATTTTTTGTAAGCATACAAATTTATTTACCTCTGTAGGCTACTCATTTATTTAAAATTGTCATTTATTTATTTATTTGCTACAATAACTCTAGCTTCTATCAATATTATTGATATAATTGATATTTTACAATTTTAAAAGTAAGTACATGTATCAAAGGCCAATAAAATTCATTGACAATGTAAGTGTAACTTCCGCAACTCTCTTCCTGCTGCATATTAATGATCTGCTTATGCCCGGTATCTATGGGTATGCAGACGACAGCACAGTTGTGGAGAGATACCAACCGAGGCCTTGGACAGTCGGGATCAAATCCAGTCCGAAAGAGAAACTATGGTAGAGTGTGTGAATCTCACACTACAGGCAGTCTCTGAATGGGGCGATGCCAATCTTGTGAAATTCAACGCCTCCAAAACACAAGTGTGTCTCTTCACTGCAAAAAGGAGCCAGCTCATCTTGGCTTCTTCTTTCCGAAATGTATTACTAGAATACACCGACCGCCTTCAGTTGTTGGGAGTTGAGATATCCTCTAATCTGAACTTCAGGCGGTTCATTGAGTTCAAGGCCAAAACAGCTGCAAGGAAGCTAGGAGTCTATGCAAAGGTGCGGCGATACTTCACAGCTGCTTACTTTATATAAAGCGCAAGTCCGGTCGTGCATGGAGTATTGCTGCCATATATGGTCTGGTGCTGCAAAATGTCACTTAGCAGCTTTGGACTCAATGGAAAGGCGGGCTAAGAGGCTTATTGGTGACCCGAATTTGATTAAAACCAATCTTACCACCCTCGAACACAGTGAAAGTAGCCAGGTTCTCTATAGGATGCATTTCGGAGAGTGTGCACAGAAATTGCATAATTTAATTCCTCCCTCTCCCTTCCACCATTGGACAACCAGACATTTGGCCAGTCTCCACCCCTTCGTTATTTACTTACCACACATTCGAACCAAACGGTTTGCTACATCGTTCATCATGCGTACAGCAAAGGAGGGAAATTAGTTGACAGCATCTGTGTTTCTATCCAATTACAATGTAGGTGTCTTCAAGGCAGAAGTGAATAGGCTTTTGTTAAGTCAGTGCATTTCACCATCTTAGGCAACATCACCACTTACCATCAGGTGGGATTGTCGTTAAGCGTTGTCTTAGAATAATAAAAAAAAATGTAAACATAAGAGGACATGTAAGGGAACTTGAGTTAAACAGAACATCTCATCAAAAATCTTTTCATTTCTGCGAGCAGCTATGCTGGTCTAATAAGACCAGTATCACTGCGACCAGTAAGATCTCTTGTGATCTCTACCCTGGCTATAGTTCACTAAACCCTATATCTTCAATGAATTGAATATAAATGACCCATCTTCGCCTTCCTTATCTTAAGAGTAAATTTCACTACCTCTCCTCATCTCATGATAGGATCCTACGTTCTTCTTCTAACAACAAAATCTGTATTCCTGTTCACTTTTCCGAGTTCTATGGTAACTATTTCACAGTTCAGGCTACACGCCTTTGGAACTCCTTGCCCGATGACATCACAAAAGCACCCAATAAGTACACCTTTAAAAAGTTGGACCGTAATCATCTTTTAAAGAACACATTTTACATGATCCATTTAATATGTATTGCTAAACAGACATATATATTCTTAGTCATTTGTATATACTAATTATATATGTATTTAAATAATATTATATGCATACAACATACAAATATATATATTATGTATGTATATTATGTATATTTGTATGTATATGCATGTATTTATATATTTGTATATATGTATTTATTGGTCATATATGTATAGTTTATTTATTAGTAAAATGTAATTATGTAGTTAATTATCATTTTTGTTTTGTGTTCTTTTATTCTATATTGCTACACCTACGTCAAATTCTCACCACTCCATGGGTTAGATATATACACTGGTAGAGAATGCCTCAAGTCATTAAGTCCGTCCTTTGTATTCTTTTGTTTTAAGGAATGCAATAAAGAATAAATAAATAAGTACTTACTTAGCTGTACGCAATTTCATTTTTTCTAGGCTAAGTACGTAATTTCCCAGATAAGTTTCATAAAACCTGAACATAAAAAAATCTATAGCTAAATCTTATTAATTACAAATTATGCCTACAATCTTTTTTCCCAATTTTTAAACAAGTAAATACAATTTTATAAGAAAGGAAAGGAAAGAAAAAGTAAGAGTATAATGCTAATAATTTAATATAATAACGCCAACAATGAATGTACCAGATATACCGTGATTAGGTTAGCCATTACATAAATCATTAAATAAATGCAAGTTCACAAGCCTCATGAATTACTTAGTTTAAAATACATAACATGTACAATTGTGTGAGTGCGCGGGTGTGTGTATGTGATAATAGAAGCCGTTTTATTTATTATTAAACTTATTGAATGAGGTGGTCATAAATGGTTGGTCAGTTTGTACAACCTTTCTTAATGTATAATTTACTTTAAAAAAATGTTCTGCTGGGTTTTTTGCTGGTTCTTCCCTGGACAGAGGTTTTTCTTCGAACCAGTGGTAAAAGTAAAAAACGACTATTAATAAGTACTACATGTAATCTTTATTGAATATTAATGATTCTATTCTATGGTAATAATATAAGCATAAAATGCTTTATGAACTATTTTTACATACCTTAACAGTTTTTATTTCAGTACTTTAAGATATTCAAACATATCCTATCTACCATTACTATTTACTTTTCTAATGGTTAAAAATTCTTCCAGTGATCCATTACTTCATGTCGGGCCTGATGTTGGTGACAAGTGTGATTGGGTTTCTAAACAGTTGCATGGTGATGAATCGCAGCGGGACAAACAGCAGCCGTATTATCACCACATGGTTGTTGTTAGACTCGCTGTTTGAAACGTCACGAGTTGTGTACATCTTCATCTGTGAAGTTGCATTGAATGGTACTGGTGTAATACATCGGTATGAGTTGGCTGTTAGTGCGCTGCAGTACCGTGAGTATATGCTTACTTTTTTACATTGGTATTATGTACAGATTCGATTTACAGGCCTTACCTTAGCAGTTAAGTTCAGTTTCATAGATTATAGGTAGAGCCAGGCATCAGCTATATTATGGTGGCAGCAAAAATGTTGGGTTGGATTAACTGGAGCAAGATCACACTCACAGAATACCAGTGTGAAATAGCAGTTTAATGCTTCTGTGTTTTGTATGGTGAGTGTAGAGAACCAGACTCTTTTACTGGGTTGACAATGTATCTATATTTTGATTCTTAATGGAGGATAGATGTAGGTGGATATGGGTAACAGCCACTGGAGTAGCTATGTAACTAAGGGTCTGGGGAAAAAATAAGATTGGACTAATAGAATGATATTTAAACTAAACTAAATACTTAACTTTACTCACTTCATCTTCAATTTCTTATCACCCACTGCAAGACAAAACAAAGCTACTTACTACTAAGTATTATGTGTAACGCAGCAGATAATATTTAATCATTCTTCCCAATAATGTTATAAATGTGAAAGTTTGTTTGTTACGCTTTCTCGAAAGCTGCAGGATGTATTTGGATGAAATTTTGCACACTGATAGAGCTCGACTTGGGTAAGACATAGGATGCCTTTATCACGATAAAAGGATCCAGTGGGATAATATTAGATGCTACTTAAAATAAAGGACCCTTTGAGCTAGGGGCCCGGGCACTGCCCCACTGCCTAGCCCTATGGTAGCTACACCACTGCTAACAGCATCCACTTCAATCAATAGGGTGTGCTGTGTACAGACTCTTTCTTCATCACCTGTACAAGCCCACTGCTGAACATGGGCCTCTCCCATCGTAGGTAAGCTTTGCCTTAATCGACATGCTTTGGAGGCAGATTGACGATCGCTGCATCAGACATGAGCACCTTTGATGCTGCTGAACGTTGTATCTTAATACTTGACGTAAATATGATGATTATACCGCTATCTATCAGAAGCGATAAGAACTTTTTGGCATATACTATAGCCTCTTATATATCCTACGACACCCACAGGATAAAATAAGGAAGGATTTTCCAATGCAGACACCACAGGCAGTTCTTCATTACAACCTAATTATGACAAGACCCCAAGTTCGATGTCTGTGTTCTTTTACGGAAGCACATATTCGGCGGTAATGGAAAACACCTCAAGTCTGTGTGCAATGCTGTGTCTTTTACTGTACCAGTGCTTAACCGGAGACTCTTTTACTGCAAACAAGGCATTCCATTTTAGTCCTCAGGGGTGACAATGCATCAGCATTTTAGATGTAGATCTCTATGGGCCACAGTGACCACTTACCATCAGGTGAGTGAACTGTGTGCTGACTTGTCTCCCTTATTCTATAGAGAAAAGGATGCCAATTCGAAACAGGTTTAACATGGAACAATTATAGGACGATTACTTGAGTTTTTAAATACTTAGATATTTTACATTTCATTAAAAATAATTTAGCTGTTGCTGAACACAGGCTGACGGCTCTGTGGCGCAGTGGCTTAGCAATGGGTTGCAGCGTTCGAATCCCGCACGAAACAAGTATTTGTATGGCCTATAAATAATTGTTTCGGGTCTGAATGTTTGTCCTTGTGAAATGTATGTATGTAAACTGCCCCCACGATACAGGAGAAAATCCTAGTGCACCACACTTAACGTTTTTTGAAAGGAAAAAAAAACAGAAACAGGAATGATATGAAGCACTGAAATATGTAAGTTGATAAAATAATAAACTGTTACCTTTCAGTGATAGACAGTTTTTTCTACTGTCAAATGATACTCAGACACTAGCATACAGAGAGATCACAATATTTTAAAGTTAAGACAAGCTGAAGATGAAAGAGTTAAAATAACCAAAGGACTGGAAGCTTTGTGGTCAAATACTCTATGATGATCTCTGTTATATAGTTATAAACGATACTCTAGTATTGTTAAGAATTATATTAGAATAATGATAAATACTGTCCTTAGGATAGGCAATATTATTAGTAATAGGAGTTGACAACTCATTTTAAAAACCCAACTTTAATTTGTGAAAATTTCTGTGTTATCTGTGATTTTGTCGAATTTTAGACCTTAAAAACTGTTATGTATTATTGAAGATTATTGTATGGTCACAGAATTCTATGTTACAGCTGTCGTGTGTATCTTTGATTTCTTTTTAGTTCCTTATTTATTGTCAATTATAAAGACTAAGATTTAGCTGTTAATAATTGCAAGCAATGTTAACTTGTGTAATTTGCCTTGTTGTGTAACGTGCCTTGTCCTTTAATCTGGTCCAGTGATTTCTTAGTTTCACTCGTTGCAATATAGTTTTCATAAACATGCTTCAATGATAGGTGTTAAAATAATTTTTTTGACTACAATCAGAGCCTTTAACATCATTTAACTAATTTCCTGTTGACATTATTGCCTAAAATGCTTCAGTTTGTATTTGCTTTTCTTGAGTATGCTAAAACATTAAAAAAAATAATGATTTTAAGTATTCATAAAGATCGCTAAAGTAGGTTTTTAACATTCCTTGCGTATAATACTCATTATTGTGACATGTTTTATCTATTCTGGGTTTTTAGTTTAGAATATTATAACAGTATCTGACGCAAAATTTTTAAGTAACTATTTTATTATAATTTTTCTTACGTCCACATGTTATTAATCAACTTGGACACTTAACTGCATTAGACAGAAGTCGTATTATTTTTCTCACTCGAAAATAATTGTAAAATCCAGAGAAAAAAGTTTTTATTTACTGATTTATTTTCTGGGTCATGCTTGTTACAAATAAACTAGTCAAGTCATTCTACTTTACTTCATATTTTAAAATACTTCAAAATTAATTTGATTCAAGTATCAAAAAAGTTATAGAATAGAAATACGACCATACATAATTATTAGAAATACATAAATAATATACCTACCTAATTAAATGAGAGCGGGTAGCGTGACTTTTCAAGTCAACAGTAAAGCGCAACCCCTCTCGCTTCGCGTTCGATGGGCAATATTATATTTTAAGTATCTAATAAAATACTAAAAACTGTGTTATATTCGAACATTTACAATCTTTGTTAAAAACGAAATTAAGTCTTAAAATCATAACATTAACACAGACATAACCTCTTTGCACATTTTGCAGCAATTGATTTGTTGTTTAGTCAGTATTTAGAAATTGGAGGAATTCAAAATACACAATCGTTTAAGTAATTATATAGGAATTTGTGGCCACTAGCCCCACAAGGTTTCTAGCACTTAAAATTCGTGCCGACTTCTATATTTATCGCAGCACTATAATACCTCCTATGCAGTTGACAGCCACCGATATTGTGTGAAGGTTGTCACCATGGCCCAATTCAGCTAGGAGGATAATCTTACGAAGGGAAAGTTAGACTTTACTTTAAAGTTAGGTATAAAAATTTTAAAACCTCATTCTTTCGGTGTCACTATAAAATCTATATATTTATTATTTAAACACTTGACATAGTATTATGAGGTTTTAACATCCAGTATATTATCTATGGGTAAGATTATATTTGACACCAAATTATTGAGAATGAAAACGATGAAGAGCAAAAAATATTGTAATAATTTTAAAGCGACATTTCGAATCTACAATAATTATTCTGTTATTATTATGGTCGCAGATATGTTCCTATTTTGTCTTCATTACGTATATTTAATTTGTAGAATTATAATGATATACTTTATGAGGTAATTTATGTTATGATCATTAAAGCTAGGCACATTTACTGTCTTATTATTATTTTAGACCTAAGCTTATCACAGACTGGCACTGGCATTTATTTTCCCGCCGATCTTTTTACACTTTTAACTTTTTTCTTTTTATATACATATTAAGTTAGTAAGGTTTATACAGGGTTATTTTTCAAAGAGTAGCCAAATTTTACACTAAAGTTCAAATATATAAATAATGATATACCGTCATTGCAGTTTTTGAATATACGAGTAAATAAGGCTTCTATTTTTATTTGAAATGATCCCAAATTGAATGTGATTTATGGGCAAAAACGTTGGTTTTTGCCTACCGAGCGGCCTTTACGAATGTGTGCATTTTGAATTATCATTTAAATAAAAAGAACAGAATGTTTGAGATCTTCTTTTGATCAATTTTTCTTCACCATTTGCCTATATTACTTATTCCTTCTCTGCAAATTTGTCCGGTTATTGCAAAATAACCCTGTATCCTGTAGTATCAGTATTAGAATCTCACTATATAAATTACATTCCTATTTTGTGTTTAATGTTGTGTTTATGATGTGTACATCTATATGAAAGGAAATATTTACTAAGAAAATTGTATGTATAGTAATTTCTGAATTCATATGTATTGTATCATATCGCACCTTCATTTCGAAACCGAAATATTTTTTTAAAAAACTTAAAATAGTACTTTTATGACAATTAAGCCAAAAATGTTATTCCCCAAACATTAATATCTTACAATAATAAATCAATCAACTGTAACAATCAGCATCTTGAACTAGTTAATTATAATTATTATTATAGTCCAAGTTCAATAATTAGACTTAGACAAAATGTTATTATAATACGAAATCGCGTAGTACTGTGGTATTATGTTACTTTGAATCAAACTCTTTAAGTCGTTCTTTTTTCGTTCTGATAATTTCTAGTCTAGACTGGTACAATGGTTTCAGTTGGATGTCTTTAAGGGTAACATTTTTGTGTAAGCGGGATGAACGACTATTATAGTACTCAATTTCTTTAAATTCTGTCCAAGAGAATGAAGTTTTATAATAAATACAGACATTGTCAAAATCTACCTTTTCAAACTTAATTACTTTTATATCGCTTAATCTAACTGTTTCCCCTAGGGTAATCTTGGAGAAACGTCCACCACATTCTTCTGACAACTTTTTAATATGATAAAATCAGAGTAACACATTGGGTTAACTTTATAAGGGTTGCCCTTTTTTCGTGCAGATTTTATGACATTAATGTAGTCATCACGTACGTACATAGGACCTGAACGTAAACGTTTTTTTACAGCTATTTCGATGACTGAATGAACTGAATCATTTTCGTTCTGCGTATGCCTACTAATTAAAAACTTATGCGTGATAGACTTAATTTTATAAGCTGGTGCGGCATACATATACATCGCAAACATAAATTGATTCTTTTGCTGGCCGCAACAATTGTCCGAGTAAAATGTGACTTGTAACTCATCATTATTAATTTCAGATACTCGTTTTGTTAAATATTTGAATGCGCATGTTGCGATTTCATTGGCTCCCCTCAACGCATCCACTTCACTCCATACAAAACAATCACAGTAATCGTTGGCTAATTCACTTATGGTAAAATCAAAAACATTAAGTTTAAACTTATAATATAAAGTTGATACCTCACCTTTCGGAAGGGTAAGCACGGCTTGCAGATCATAACAAGCAACAATGTGGTTGGTATTTACCAAAGCTTTATCATTTGCCTTTTCTTTGCGGCTCAGTTCTTTTTCAATCTGACTTTGTTCATACTTTGCTTGTAATTCTGTATTATGGCCTACGTCATTTTTATAAGATGTGCATGATTCACATTGATATTTTTTTAGGTTTAAAGAAACTAATATTATAATGTTCATTAAATATTTGTCTATATCTCTCGTTAAATCTATTCAAATAAAAACTCGTCTCTCCTGTTGCGTAATTTTCTCAGTGCACTCTCTCTTTTAGGAATAATCCTTTTTGACTTGGATAAAAAAGTGTATTGTTGTCCACTGTTACGAAGCATTTTAGCTTCCTTAATTTTAGAAATGTTTCTTTTGCGTTTACGTGTGCAAGAGGTACTCACACTTGGCTGCTGGATTGGACCAACTTCTTGCACTACCTCGTGACTCAAAGCTTCGACATGTACTTGCTGTATACCATTATCATGTTGAAGAGAAGAGCTAGATGAAGATGTTGAAACACGTCGTGTAGGTGCAACTGGTTCTACGTAGTCAGGATCGTTAACTGCTTCATCAGGGGAAAAGTCCTTACCTGAACGAAAAAAGAAAGCAAAAACATTTACAACACAGTCGCATTTAAAGCACACAACAAGAATAAATTAGATATAACTTTAGGTACCTACCTGAAGATGTACTAGATGATGACGACGAAGATGTACCAGAGCTAGAAGAATCAGACCTAGGTCTGCTACTAGGTTGACAATTTTCTGTCGCTATCACAAACAAACCAGTACCACTCATAGATGTCACCGGCATCATCTCATTTTCTGGATGTACATTATTAACAGCCACTAATTCTTTATAAGATTTTATTAAATGTGCGGCTGCAGTAGATGATCTCAGTTCTTCAGGAACGGCATAATTTATCAACAGTGGTTGCATCTCAAGAGGAGATTTGTTAGTTTGCACAGTAGGTTTCAGAAGTACACAAACAATTTGTTGCTTCAGTTTTTAAACAAGATGGCATTTCAGGAGCCGTTTCACGACTATGCGAATTTTCATTTACGACATTATGAAGGGGATCATCTAAGCAAATATTTTCATCCTGTGGTGAAGCTTCTTCGGCTTGCATTGCAGCCACAATACGTTTTATGGCGTGGATTTCTTAGATATGACATTATCTGAAGCAAAAAATATAATAAACGTTACCTCTAAAGAATATGTCTTATTATTATTGTAATAAATGTTAAATAATATATTATTATTGTTATCTTCTTAATAAAACTCTAGAGACTGACTGACAGATAACGCACAGCCACCTACTGCTAACTGTCACCGCGGTAAATTGAAAACTGCATCTAACCTAAAAGTCACACTTTTGTAATAATCGAAACAATAAACTCGAGAATTTATTTACTCAAAAATTCTACTAAACAAATAATCACTATTTTGTGCTAAATATTAATGTCATAATTTTATCCAGAATGTAAGTTAAACGGATTATACAAAAAGTAACAGTTTATGGTACTAAATTTGAAGAATTAAAGTATACATTCTAAGTTAAAAACCGTGACTAAACCAAAAACCACACTATCAAATAAAAATAAGTAAATAATTTACCTTAATGACAAAATCAGCCGAACTTAAACAAATAGTTACACTTATTTTATGTCGACTCCATAAGTGACTGGTGACAACTGGTGTAGTAACGGTTTCGTCTGTATTTATGTTTTAAATTTCAGTTTAGTAGCGTTTTAATTTAACGCCATCTACCAAAATATTGGGAAAGTAAATAGACCTGTCAAATTCGTTCTGTAGATTTTGCCGATTTAAGAAAGATGACGTTTATTATCTCAATTTCGTCAAAATTTCGTTTAGTAACGGTTTCGAAATGAAGGTGCGATATGTGCAAATATTTTAAACAGCTTCGTTACTTTATACTTAGTATATCAAATTAGCCAACAAGCAAAGTGTAGTGTAAATAATACAAGCACATATGAGATTAAATATTAAGTTCCCTTTTTTATCTCCGCCTGTGTAAAATATTATTTACTTGAATTGGATGTTTAATTTAGTCTTCCTATTTATTGTATTCTTATATTTTTAATGCGGCTATTTTGAGTTGCAATAGCCATGCTATAATCAATTATTTGGCTATACAATTAAGAAGAGCAGAAGGCTCATTTAGCTCAATGAGTCATTTCAATCACACACATATATCATGTAGACGTAACCGGTAATTTTTAAGACTGTTATTAGATACGCTGGAGATCCTTTGGTTATTTCCAATTAAACGCGCGTTTATGTCCGAGTGAAAGTATAAGGTCTTCCACGACTTTCTGCCACCAGGGCGACGCCACTTAGAAATGAGGCGAAATATTTGATAGTTTTCATGGCTGGGATGTAAATCTGTTAGAAAAATGTAAGGGTTAACGTTTTTTCCGAAATATTAGTTATATTTTATACCTATTATTGAGATGAGAAATGAATATACCAAACTGCGGATATTCCAAAAAGTAGAAAAATTAAAAAAAAAGTTAAAATGTGAAAAAAATAAGGAGCAAACCACTGAGTTTGTTTTTTTAATTTATTGTTTTATATGTTTACATAATACTCTAGAAAATTAACTTTTGTTTAAATCGCAACTTCTCCATTTTAAGACATTGTGTAATAAAAAACTTCACCTCAGTCCAAACTAGCGACATCTAGTGAGTTAAGATTATTAGCCCTCATTCAACAAGTACCCGTTGTGCTGAGTGAGTCTTCTGTTGTTATTTATTTAGTGGCTTGACAAATCAACAAAATTATACTAGTCAAAAAATCTGTATCAAAATTAATCTATTATTTTCTTTACTGACGTTACGACCTGTTTGTTACTTTATTAAACCTATTGAAATAAAAGACAGTTGGTTTTAATTATCCTCTTTAATCTGTGAGACGTCCGTCCAAAAATATAATGCATACGCAGCTATCATCACTTCAACATGCCTACAGAATTACAAAGTGCACTTCCTTCTCACTACCAACAAACTATTGACAAGGCGTAAAGCCCTCCATAGGACCAATCTCAACCATAGAGTAACGAATCAACAAAAATGCATTATTTGTGACTAAATGTTTGCGTATATGTTTAGGGGCTTGATGTGTTAATCCACACAGCAAAATATTCCGAAGCACACACTTGGTCAACAATAAACTTACATGACACGAAATCGTCAACAACTATACTGATCTCTTACTATAGAACTTTGCGAAAAATGTCTACATTTCCCCAACATTCCTCAAACTAAAAGATTTTGTTAACAAAAAAATTCTCTATAATTATCATTTAGCGAGATTAATCGTGTCTGTTTAACATAAAATGAAACCAATCAGCAGACTGCGCTTTAAGCAATTTAAATTTTAACATACTTATTATACAATGTTACCCTGTACATTCATAGACAAAATGTTAAGCCAATACTTGAATAGGCCGATCTTTGCTAAAAACTGTATTATATAAAATATTTATATATTTTGCGGGAAATACAAAATTTAGGCAGAATTTAAATATAAAGCATGAATTATTTGTCAGGTGACAAATCAATAATCAAATTTAAAAATTGTATCAAAATTTCCCGCCATATGCATTTCACAAATTGCCAGTTACGAAAAATCATAAATTAAATTATATGTTGTAAAGAAATTTGTTTTCAATTTCTTTGTAATTTTACATACAACCTTAAAAAAATACACAATTTTTTTTGAAGTCCTATCGCAAATGCACTAAATCCACTCGGCGATTCTCTTTCTAATCGATGAACAGGATGAAGATTTCTATTTTGCTATAACTATTGTTCGTATTACGAAAATACTATCATTTATTTTACAATTAATGGCACTTAAAATTTGTTTTAATTACACTTAACATTTTTGAGATTTGAAGATGGATTTAATGATTTCGGTAATTTTACTCGAAAACATTATATATATACAAGTAACATTTAATTACATGTAATTTAGACAAATGGATAAACTTATGAGGGACTAAATAAATCCGAATGTCAACAATACACAATTATCTACCATAAACTTCGCATTCTGAAGAATTTTGCGAATAAAATTTCTAATGACTTAAAAATACTCTAGAGCGAAAAACAATGTTTTTAGGGCCGCAAATTGCATAAAATGCTAACGATGTAATTCAGTTTTAGTGTTATAACATAAAATCATAAGTATAGATAGCGGTCGTGATCACGTAGCACTTTCCAAACAAATGTACAGCAAGCGAACAACAACGATTGACTGACAGATCAATCGTGAAAAGGAATTTTGATTGAGCTCGGTCTGCGCACTTGTGCTTTAACAAAGAGACCTAAATAAATTGACTATACGATGTCAAAGTTGTACTCGCTACGCCCCCCGCTATCTAGACTTGTGCAAATCGTCTAATATCGAAAGCATTAACACCATCTCCAATGTATACGATATGTAACAAAAACCCTGTGTTGCCCGTTAAGTGCACTAACTATCTGAATCAGTATTCAAACTTATAGATATAACCTTACTTCAGAAAACTCTACTACAAAAACTTTTTTTTCTATATTGTATGTGGATTTATTAGCTCTGCATTGATCGGGGTGTAACTGTATTGTCGAAGACCCCGCTTCACCGATGCGCGTGCCAGTTAGTTCAGATGTAAATAACATTTAATCAAAAGGTTGAATTTAGTAATTTACTTATTGTGAACACTTCTACTGACTACACAATAAACGGCATGCCTATATTTCCTTAAAGGATCACCGGGTTATTTGTTACATACTGTATGGAAAACAATGCTAAAGGGCCAATAGGTCGATCTCCAGAATATTTACCGATCGTCCATAGAACTGAATATTTGTATCGCGCACTATATCGCCTTTCCATCTTCTCGGTTGGAAAAATTAATTGCAAATATCACCGCGCATATACTTTAGCACTATCTGAATAAATTCACAAATCTCACAACCCACTACTAAGGTCAATTTACAAGTGTGAATATAATCTAATATATTGTTATATTACAATCTGGGATACAATACTCCTGAGATCCAAATACAAGGAACATAAAAGATTACTAGATACAGAAATGAGAACATCAAACCAAACAAAATGGAGACGAATGAATAGAATTTCCACGATAAAAATCAAATTCAATTTAAATTAAATCTCTACAAACTATCTACATTATAGTATTGTCATGAAATTATTACAATATACTACAACATGACGTATATTTTCCTTTGTCACAAGCAAGCTAGAAAAATATGTTTAGATTGAAAGAAAATATACTTAACTATCCGCTAGACGACCCTACGTATTAGTGCCGTATAAACAAACGTTTAATTAAGATTCCATAAAAACAAAATATTGTAGTGCATATAAACGCAAAGTTATGGCTTTGAAATGAGGAAAATTTATATCCGCATACATTTGTGAATAAGCAGTATTATGGTACGGTCTAATATTAACGACATCTAGCGGGTACAAGTTGAAGTAACTATACGGATATGTTTCCTCATCCTTACAATACTATTCTATACTACAGTAACAACTTAAATCTATGGATCTATGTCTTAACTACGAAGATTTCTTCCATTCAAATAAGTGTCGCGAATTTAATAGGAAACTTCTAAAAATTTGGCCGTCTGTACAACACAGTCAATTGGCCTTAAAAATGTTTTCAGGTCGAGTATATTTTTCGTTTACGTATTTAGGAACAAATGTGGCCATTTAAATGCACAAAAAATGTTTGGCACCTCTGCAAAAAACATGTAATAATGTCACAAAATTTTATCCTCTAGAAAATGCTTAATATTTGGCCACTGTATCCTTTTTGCAAAACATCAAGATATAGTTTGAATAAACTTCTCACATTTCAGTTTTTTCAGATTCAATTGCATCAGACTTCGACAGAAATACAAATTCGATTCTTGCCAGATTTTTATCTCATGGAGATAATTATATAATTTGAAATAAAATTTTGAACTGCATTATAAACAAAATTCAAGAAAAATGTGTAAGCATTTAAATGCAAATATTATATAAATTTCTTTGTTATTTTGGAACATTCCTGTTCCATTTGTAGTCTTAGTTTTCCAATATGAATATAATCTTTAGTTCAAAATAAATTCAAAATTGTGATTCTTGGTGCCAAAAATGTTCAAATTGTATTATAATTACCAAATGTAAAATATAATTATTTTTAAATAATGTATTATCTATGTTTTTGCTTGTAAAATTAGTATAAGAAATGTTACGTTATCGTAAACCATAAAATAATACATATATTGCATAACATATTAATGAAAGTTTGTCGCAGAGAAATTATGTAAAAAGACACTGTACTATAAAGAAACGTCTCATCGACAACAAAACGACATTATATGACTCTTGAGATGTCCTTTATGAGTTCCCTTTGGACATCAAACGACAGCAGGTAGAAGTATTGTGAAATCAGCCCCAAGTTCCCGCATAGCGGACCGGTGTGTGAATTTACCTGTGCAGGTGCGCCTCGGCTAGAAGTAGAGAACAATTTTATATGAAAATGAGGCTCTCCAATTTTCTTGATAACATTTTTATACTACTTTTATTTTCAATTTTATTTCTACATACATTATGGTTTTATTAAATAAAAAATGACTTTCAATAAGTATTATATAATTTTCTAAATAGAACAAAAATATTCTATTCTATTTTTTTTTTTTTTTTATAGAATAACGGTGCCAAACGAGCACACAATACATCGTAAGAGAGATGGTAAGTGGTGTGACTAATAGACATCCATCTATCCTCAATAAGGAATCAAAACGCAGATACGTTAGCACCGTTGAGGACTAAGATGGAATGCTCCTCGTTTCCAGTAAACAGGGTCTCCGGTTCTCTACACTCACCATACGAAACACAGCAGTATTGGGCTGCTATTTTACGCTGGTATTCTGTGAGAGCGTGGTCGGCCGACCCATTCGTGATATACAACAATATATTGTATACATAAATATAATTTGTTTGAGTATACTATCATAGATTGAATAGTACTAAACATTATTAATATGTTTAGTCTTGTCTTTATACATTTAATTCGATGTCAATGTTCTTCTGATCTATTTTCTACGCTAATGCTGCGTACAGACTTATGTAACGTAACATGTGATGTACCATGAAATGAAAGAATTTACCATCCACATTAGTGTATTGTATCATGTAATGTAACACACTGTAACAAATTTTCGTACTGTGGACGCCTTGCGCGCGCGAACCGCGAACGAGCATTAAAAGTCGCGCTCGGAGCGATCCGTGATTTGTCGGTTTTTCGAACGAACACAAAGGGACGCGCAGTGTGCTCGGAACGCCAGTGTGGACGGGTTGCGTTAGGACGCGCGCGAAAACGAACTGAACACGTGCTGAAATCTCATGTCAGTCATTAATTCTGCACCGGCTCTCTGTCTGTACAACTCTCTACGCCACCAACGTCGAGGTCTTCGGTTTAAGATTTCAGACCTCACAGTCACCAATTGGTTGTCGCACTTCATTCTCTTCGCGTGTTCTCAGCATATTGACGCCATGTTCGCGCACACGCCGGGAACAGATGCGAGTAGTAGGTAGTAGACACACTGATGAAATGTTCCTTTCATGTTACATTGCATGTCACGTTACGTAAGTCTCTACGCAGCATAACAACAAGTTGTCTTAATTACTTTTAAGGAAAAACAAGATTGAAACTGTCTGTACTGCCCGACAATTGCAATGTCTTTAATGCCAGTAAAATTCGCCGGCATGCGCACAACAACACACCAAAGTTTTATCGTAATTGAATGAATGTATAGGAATGCATATAGAATACGAAATATACTTGCAGCATGGCTTTCAAAGTAGGGGGCTCGCCTCGCACTGGGGGCGCGGAGACCCCACAAAAGGGGGCAGTGTATGGGTCAAATTTAAGAAATTAAAAACGTTCTACCTTTTAGTCTCTGGGTGGCGGGTGCAATGCGATGCAACAGGTCTTCCCTTACTCAAGTAAAGAAAGACCTAACGCTTAACATCAGGCTGCCTATCTACTCGTCCCGTTACCGTCAGAGTTAACTCTCATAAAAACCTCCAATAATCAAAAGTACTTATATAAAATGAGGTAGGGGGCGCTATATATATTTTTTTTTGTAGCAGGGGCTTGACTCGCATAACTTTGGAAACCCCTGCTCTAGCACGTACAAAAGCCGTAGGGCTGCGGAGGGTGTGAGCGTACCTGCGGCTAGAAGTTCTGCTGGCGCTTGCGCTTGAGGTGTATGGCGTCGAGGATGGGGCGGCGCTTGGTCTCGTAGCGCGCGCGCAGCTGCTCGATGTCCGCCTCATGTGTACGTACCTGCGGCTGAAGTTCTGCTGGCGCTTGCGCTTGGGTGTATGGCGTCGAGGATGGGGCGGCGCTTGGTCTCGTAGCGCGCGCGCAGCTGCTCGATGTCCGCCTCCATGTACGTACCTGCGGCTAAGTTCTGCTGGCGCTTGCGCTTGAGGTGTGGCGTCGAGGATGGGGCGGCGCGGTCTCGTAGCGCGCGCGCAGCTGCTCGATGTCCGCCTCCATGTGTACCTGCGGCTAGAAGTTCTGCTGGCGCTTGCGCTTGAGGTGTATGGCGTCGAGGATGGGGCGGCGCGGTCTCGTAGCGCGCGCGCGCAGCTGCTCGATGTCCGCCTCCATGTGTACGTACCTGCGGCTAGAAGTTCTGCTGGCGCTTGCGCTTGAGGTGTATGGCGTCGAGGATGGGGCGGCGCTTGGTCTCGTAGCGCGCGCGCAGCTGCTCGATCCGCCTCCATGTGTACCTGCGGCTAGAAGTTCTGCTGGCGCTTGCGCTTGAGGTGTATGGCGTCGAGGATGGGGCGGCGCTTGGTCTCGTAGCGCGCGCGCAGCTGCTCGATGTCCGCCTCCATGTGTACGTACCTGCGGCTAAGTTCTGCTGGCGCTTGCGCTTGGGTGTATGGCGTCGAGGATGGGGCGGCGCGGTCTCGTAGCGCGCGCGCAGCTGCTCGATGTCCGCCTCCATGTGTACGTACCTGCGGCTAGAAGTTCTGCTGGCGCTTGCGCTTGAGGTGTATGGCGTCGAGGATGGGGCGGCGCTTGGTCTCGTAGCGCGCGCGCAGCTGCTCGATGTCCGCCTCCATGTGTACGTACCTGCGGCTAGAAGTTCTGCTGGCGCTTGCGCTTGAGGTGTATGGCGTCGAGGATGGGGCGGCGCTTGGTCTCGTAGCGCGCGCGCAGCTGCTCGATGTCCGCCTCCATGTGTACGTACCTGCGGCTAGAAGTTCTGCTGGCGCTTGCGCTTGAGGTGTATGGCGTCGAGGATGGGGCGGCGCGGTCTCGTAGCGCGCGCGCAGCTGCTCGATGTCCGCCTCCATGTGTACGTACCTGCGGCTAGAAGTTCTGCTGGCGCTTGCGCTTGAGGTGTATGGCGTCGAGGATGGGGCGGCGCTTGGTCTCGTAGCGCGCGCGCAGCTGCTCGATGTCCGCCTCCATGTGTACGTACCTGCGGCTGAAGTTCTGCTGGCGCTTGCGCTTGGGTGTATGGCGTCGAGGATGGGGCGGCGCTTGGTCTCGTAGCGCGCGCGCAGCTGCTCGATGTCCGCCTCCATGTGTACGTACCTGCGGCTAGAAGTTCTGCTGGCGCTTGCGCTTGAGGTGTATGGCGTCGAGGATGGGGCGGCGCTTGGTCTCGTAGCGCGCGCGCAGCTGCTCGATGTCCGCCTCCATCTCCGCGTCCAGCCGCGCCATGCGCGCCTCCAGCTCGCCCAGCGACAGGAACGCCAGCTGCCGTACCACGCGAATGTACCCGCCAATGTACCCCGCCTCTATCCACACTGCCTCGAGAGGCACGGTGTACGCGAATATACCTCGCGTCTACCTATACTGCCTCTCGAGGCACGGTTGTACGAATGTACCCGCGTCTGCCCACAGTGCTCCTCGAGACACAGTGTAAGTGAATGTACCCCAAAGACTTCTATGTATACTACACTAGATGGGCACTACTGTACCAATACAATGCACACTAAGTTACGGTCAATTCTCCGTAACTTCTTTAGTCGACTGCGAGCGGCCGCAGATTTTTTTTTGTGTTGTAAAGCGCGAAGGTTGCTTTCAACAATCTTACACTGATTTTGTTTAATGTGACTAAGAAAACGCTGTCATTTATGTGCGCACTTAGTCCTCACTATTTGAAGTTTGTTTCAGGTAAATATGTAAAACTTTATTGCGCATTCTCCTAAAACAGTAACTGTTGTAAATGAAAATACAACAACTGCGTGGCATATTTACCGTGCCAGCTATCCGCCCGAGGCCGCGTCCGCGCGATCCACAGCTGTGACATAGTTTTTGTTCTGAATTGCCAGTCTAGTAGTATACAAAGTCTTTGAGGTACCCCTCGTCCGCTCACACTGTCACCTGAGCCGCAGTGCACGCGATTGTACCCAGTCCCCAGTCAGAAATAAGAACTTGTATTTCGAAAGTGCCTTAGTATATCCCAAAAGCACAATTTCATCAGAATATCTAATATGCCTGAAGTGCCCAATACATTTAATGTATCGAATTTGTCTTGAAGTCCAAATATGCCCAGTGTATTAAGTGTTTTATGTCTAATGGGCGTACCAGTGAATTTAAAATGTTTATTGTTTTCAATATCTCTAATTTACTGAGTATATTTAAAATGCACACGTTAATGACCTTGAACTACGTTATACATCAAAGGGATCTATAAAACCACACGAAATATTATATGGAAGCAGTGTGTACTGCAGAGATATTGAGCCTAATAAAACAAACACATGTTCTTTTCAAAAGTAATAGGGTAATATTTTTAGCTGTTGTTACTTATGAATTCTGGACAGGAGGTCAGGGTTCGCGAGAACAGTGACATCTTCCGGCTATATATTTAAAAGTACAGGCTATATAATAGTGCCGTGAGTACAATCATAAACATAAAGTACTTAAGTAACAGTACTCACGCAAACTTGTCTCCTCGTGCCCGATGTAACGCTAATGTAATAATATCAATTCACTCATTTCACCTTATCAAAGTCCACTGTAGAATAACTGTAATATACAGGCCTACCTATAGAATGCCTCATAAGGGGTTTCGCCAAAGTTGCCACGCTTGTTAATCGCAGTTTTTTTACTACTTATTATTAGGAAGACGCTGCTGCCCATCTTCTGGGTATTTCCTTCTGTCGCCTTTTACGACACCAACGGGACGCTATGGGGTAGTGGATATTCTTACACCGCCACTACACCATTAAAGGTAATAATATGTATGAAAACAATCTAACGTAGTTTCAGACAAGGGGACACATCTACTTTAATTCCTCTACAATCGACCCGCGGTAATCCCACAAATGTTTTGCAAGACGATGTGACAGTAATCGATTTGTCGAACTATAGAGTACTGCATCTGACCTCGTGTAGTCCGAAACATTTTAAAAATGACCTTGTAATCTCACAAATTAAAAAAATAGCGAGATAAAATCTATATGTACCATGTAAACAACATGGGACTTCGTTAACTAAACAAATCAATATAGACATAACACAGTATTTATTAAAGAATTAATTTGATTAAAGCAATGGTCATATCAATTATAAAAAAGTAAAAACTAAACGCAGTACGTAAATGTAAACAAATAGAAATATAGTTACTACACATATTTAAATATGTAGGTACATATTCATCATGTCGGATTACAGAAGCAGATGGATTACAGCAGGTCGGCGTTATTTAAAAAAGTAATGTAACAGCATCCATCTGTCCTACAGCTGGGCATGAAACTCTTTTTCTGAAAAGGTTTTGGGAACAAGGAAGAATCCACCGCGCTGTCCCAATACGAGTTGAACGTCCTAGAAATATCTTAAATATCTCAGACATGATCAAAGTCAATTTCGCCCCCTTACTATGAAATTAAAAAGTAGTTGCTTTTAAATACTAATTACTATTTCATAATAAACCAGGACCGAAAACCAATCAATTGTGATTTTGCCCAAATATTTATTCAGACTGAGTGAACTCGCGCATTAATCGATTAATTAAATGAAACATTATTATTATAGCTATAATAAACCATATAGCCCAAATTTAACCCCGCAAGTCCGCAATAAAATATATTTAAATGTATAATGTATACAAAGAAATTCTTAAAAAGAATACAGGAATGGGTTAGTGGAAGTTAAATGTAGAGAAAGGAAGGTGTTTGTTAATGATAGTGGTAAAGTCATCGATCACTAATAAAAATGATCGATGGGTAAAGTACATAAATATTATATTGTAGTGGTTATGTTGTTTAGCATTATTATTGGATTAGTGGGATCGAAACAATGATTCAATAACTATTTGTTAGTTCACGACAATGCTAAAGGTATTATTACATCATACAAATTGAATTTGATACTTGTTACACAAGTATCAAATAAGTAAACTTGGTGAGTTTTCCGTTTTAAGTTAAAATAGATTTTATTATGGTAACATATTTATCAAATGTTTATTTGACTATAAGGAACTATGACGTAATTTACTGGGATTTACATTAGTTAGCAAGTTTCGTTTTCATATCTCGTAATAATTAATACAATTGAGGGTGGTTTACGTATAAGCGTCAACCACCCTTCAATTTAATTTTAATTTTACTTTATTGTAATGTTGACGCTTATACGTAGACTACCCTATTCCTGCTTCTAGTCTTGTTTGAGAATCGAAATGTTTGCTTGTAATAAGAAACAAATTTAAATGATTATTTCTTAACAGAGAGCAAGGTATATAGTAATTATAAGAAATAATCTTAAATAGACGAAATAATTACGACAGGATTAATATCAAACATTGTGTTGCATTTTAGTGTATTAATTTTCGATTAACCCAGTTGTAAAATTTGAAGTTCATGTCTCATGATAATCCCCGTTTTTGAATCTGATTTAAAATTAGCAAAGTATCGTCAACTAACCCGTTCCGGCTACCAGCGTGAACTATTACTAAACGCCTTCCTTGCCTATGGATGTATAAATTCCAGGTCTGACGAAGATTGCCAACATTTTTGGACATTTTAAGTTTGGTTAACGTAAGTTTCGTCCAAAAGAATATATTTCGTTTGTCTTCTCTGAATTTTCTTATGGCCTCAAATATTTCACTCGCCATTCAACTATGTTTGGTCTCTATTAAAAGGAATCTCTTCGATTTACATTTTTTAAATGAATATCCCAGTTTGTGCAAAAGTTCTCTTAAAAAAGTTAATCCGCAATCTAAAATATTATCCTCTTTTAACACAGCATTTAGTTTTCGTAGACTTGGAATTTTTTTCTCTACCGTATAAAACTGATTTATTTTTCTTCTTATTACTCCTAAATCAAAATCATCAACTTGTATTTTCTTTTTTATTTCTTTTGGTCTCCGCGGAGAGCTAAATTTTGCTTCCCCTGTATTTTGCAAGGAAGTTTTACTTTCAGCAATCACTCTCCTCACACTTCGTTCTGATATCCCTGTTGCTTCTGCTACTAATTTATGTATATTCGCATCAGTTTTATATTCTAAACTATTAACATCGGCTTTCGTTTTTAAAAACGTATGCACTTTAAATATTATTTCCTTAGATTGTCTTTTTATCGGCGGACTCATCTCGCTATTGCAATCTCATGTGCGTTTTGTCTAAACTAGCCGGAACGTTCAACGCGTGTTGCCGTCGCGAAGTACGGCGCCGCACTGAGCACTGAGAGACTTATGACAGCAAGCGCCCCCGCCTCTCCGTCCCACCGCTCACATACCTAAGGCGCGGCCAACTAGTTCCGCGCGCACCATAATAAAATGCGCACTAAGTTACGGTCAATTCTCCGTAACTTCTTTAGTCGACTGCGAGCGGCCGAAGATTTTTTTTGTGTTGTAAAGCGCGAACGTTGCTTTTTTTTTTTATTTTTTTTTTTTTTATTTAACAAGTACACTTACAATACACATATATAACAATCACGAAAACATACACATTTCTGTACTCTCTGATATGTATATCAATTACAAGTGTACATAACATTCACAGATTGAGTCATGCAATTTAGGGTTAATTTGGAGTACTAAATATATTAAAATAAAAATAAAAAACAGGTTTAATTATTAAAAGGAATGTGGTGGATATATACTCTTCAGAGTATATGTATTTTTAACTAACGGATAGCAATTGATTTTATATATAGAGATATTGTGTCAAAAGTGATAACATATTGTTAAATATATGGTTAATACATAATAAACTCTGGAAATGTCATAAAAAAGTAGTTTTAAAAGATTTTCATAAATAATTGTGTACTTATTATTTTGAAAAATAGTGAAACTAGTTTCCTGCCAGGACAGAGGTTTTAACACGCTTTTATTAGCTTTGCGTGCATCTATCTATTTATTTATGTAATGGAATCTTTTAATGTAATTTTCAGTAACTTGTAGACGGCCGATTGGCTTGAAAATTTTCACTCGTACTAAGGACTGATGACAATATAATATTTTCATGACTATGATTCAGTGTTCTCACATCATCACAGCTTACCAATCAATGCGTGTTGTTTGAGTTTTATTAAACTCCAATATTATTTTCGAGACTAGTGGTAGAAGTAAAAAGTAAATTGAACAAGTATTATTACGTGATCAGCGTTGAATAAAATTGATTGTATTCTATTAATTTTATCGATCATCCCCAGCGTGTGTGTGTGCGTGCGTGATTGTGCGTGCGTGCGTGTGCGTGAGTGTGTGTGCGTTCGTGCGTGTGCGTGTGCGTGCGCGTGTGCGTGCGTGCGGACTTACGGGGCGGGGCGAGCGGCAGCAGCGCCACGACGTGCAGCTGACTTACGAATTCGAAGTTGCCCTCCTCCAGCAGCGCGCGCTGCAGCGCCCCCGCCTCCGCGCCCGCGCCGCCCCCGCCCGCGCCCGCCGCCCCCGCCGCCCCCGCCTCCGCCCTACCGACAACCGACCGCTGTTACAACTGCACGCCATGCCAACAAGCATGGCGAAAGGGAACGACATCCCCTTCGCTTAGTAACACCATAATTATCATAAACTATTCAAATAAATTGCCATACTGACTGTCAAGCGTGACAACCACTACAAATATGAGGAAATATGTGAAAGGAGCCTATGTTCAGCAGTGACCTTGTGGGTTGTAATAAATCCAAAAATGTTTTTGGAATCATCGTACAAAAAATCACCACAGAATACATAATACTAAATAGCCACACTCCTCCCGCCAATCCTTCTTACCTCAACCCACCCGGATTTTAATAACACTTAATTTAAGTGGGCGTAGTAGCTAATTACGTCGCATTTCTTTTATACATTTTATTTAGTAGCCAAGGTATAATATTACTTTAACCTATGACATACCACAGGAAAATGTGAAAGCTCAAACCTGTATTTAATTTATATTAATGACCTTTGCCATATGATGACTAATGTTACTATAATTTTCTCATATGTGAATTACAACGCTATAGCTTTCACAAGGAATAATTAGAACTCTAAAGTTACGAGCTGATTGTTAACTAGCTGAGAACGCAAAGTAGTTCAATCTTTTTAATATTCATTATTTCATCTTCCTTTCTGATATTTTTTAAAAACGCAGTTAACATACATAAATTACACAAGGACAAACATCCATACCCGAAACAATTATTTATAAACCATACAAATACTTTGCATAAAACAACACAGGCCACCAGCGGATCGAAGGTGAATAGCCATACACAGGCGTTCCCCTCTGTCAAAGTATAAGTTCACGCGGTCCTATGCATACAATAAAACTAGTTGCAGCCACACTGCTCACTAGACTAAATCTAGTTGCGCGTTAAATCGTTCAGTTTTTTGCTGCAAAAAGAGATGTCAAATTTATTGTATTTGTATACCAACACAAGCCGCTCGCCCTCATACAATATAAAGATCGGTCCAGCGACTGATCCGAGTCTCTATCCGAGTTGTCGCGTGAAATTGTTAATTTGTTGTTTTAAATTTTATGCTGCAAATAATGACAGACAGTTCTATATCGGGAAAAAACTTATGGCTACTCCCATCCGGTCCGGTCCGCCGGTGGTCCTTGTTGCTCTACAGAACCCGCGGCCCTCAGCGGTGCAACTCATTGCTAAGCCACTGCGCCATTTGTGTTCAATTTTACTTAACAGTTTCCGCAAAAATTGCGAGGCCGTGGCCATGAGCGAGCGAAACTGAACCTGTGACCTACCCCCTGTCGTCGGCGGTCAGCGTGCCATTGGCGGTGGGTCCCAGCTGCTTCTTGTCGAAGTGCTCCAGGAACAGTGGCCGATACTTCGGCCGGTTAGTGTCCATCGGGTCTGTGTCGTGCCCTGAAATAAATAACCGTAACATATTACATTGCGTTAACTATTTTTTGCCATCACACCCTTTTCGCCCCGTAAGTTTCGTAAGCCAATGGGATATGCCATCAAAGACTTCTATGTATACTACAAGACCGGCAATTCAGAACAAAAACTGTGTCACAGATGTGGGTCGCACGGTAAATACTCATATTCTGTCACTTCTTTACACTGTTCTCTTTAAACCTTCCTATCCTTCTTATCTTAAGAATCGCTTTGAATTCCTTCATTATTCCCATTGGAAAGTTTTGAAATTGAGATGATCAAAAAATTTAATATTAAAAATGTCTGGCCACAAAGAGTAGAATAGAATATTTTTATTCAATATAGATCACATGTGTAGTTCTTATTGGAAGTAATTTTTTACTTTACTACTGGTTCGAAAAAGAAACCTCTGTCCTGGGAAGAACAAGCAAGAAACCCAGGCGGGACCTTTTCTAAAATTAATTTTACAAACTATTTACAAAATTTATTTTAGAAACAGCTTGGAAGCGACCACCTCATTCCCAGGGGTTATTATCAACCATGTATTCATTTATATTATAATAACCCTTTTTATACAGTTTTGTTTAAACTTGGTAATAAAGAGACCTTGTATACTTTCTGGGACTTTGTTGTAATAGCGTATACATTGCCCCAAGAATGAATTACTGACTCTGTGGAGTCGAGAAACTAGTAAAGAAAGGGATGACAACGAAAAGGAAATAATAAATATAATTGCTAAAAATACTCAGCTAAAAAGTGATATGGTTAAGTTGCATAAAGAATATACTTTTGTTTTAAAAGAAAAGGATGAACTTCAGAGAACAGTCGATGAGTTTGACCAATGCAGCAAGGAATATGAGAATCCTCAGATTAATTGCTGCATTGCAGTTACAGTTAAGGAGGCTAATGAGCAGATTGTGCAATTAAAACAATACATAGATAACTTGAAAGCGTCCCAGACTCAAAGTCTGTTCAATGAGCTCATAGAATGTGAATCTTCTAAATCATTGCAACCTCCACAACAATCGATTTGACTGGTGATGATTATGTCACATCAAGAACAGCAGCAAGGATTACCTGCAGTAGAAGAAAATTAAAGAAATACATAAAATTAATAAATATATTAGGAAAGTACAAAAGTTAATTAAAACTAAAATTAATGTCAAAAATTATATAAATGTATGTAAAGAAAAGCAAGAATTAATTAATAAACTTAAATTATATTCAATTGAGGTGGAAAATATGAATAACTGTTATGAGACTGATATAGAGTGTCTAAATTCAACAATTTTATCACTTAAAACTCCTACAAAGTATATCAAATAAATATGCATCGGCTCAGGATGAGATAAAAGAACACATATTGGCCATGAATGATCTGGTAAAGTCATGTAAGTATAATGAGGAGCGCTTTGACTCCTTAATAAAACATCAGAGTGAGTATCAGCGCTCCATACCAGGTTCATCGGGACAATATGTGTAAAAATAATGATAACAGTAAGGACTCATTATTTTCACCTACACTCTATGACAGTACCTTAACAAAGAATATTAACTTAAAAGTAATTTAAATATTAATAAAATAAAGTTATTATGTATTGTGATGACATAGGCAAAAATTTGGGCACAATGTTAAATAACTGTTTAAAAGGACATCAGGTTAGTAATTGTTGTATGCCTGGAGCATCCTTTAGTCATATAATGAATAAAGTTTTAAGTAGTAAGTTTGCCCTAATAGCACATTAATAATTCTTGTTGGGAGAAGGGCAATGTAAACAAAACTCAATTATTAAAATACATATATTGATAATCTAAATACTTTAAATGTACATAAAATTATATTGTTTACATTGCCTTACATACAGGGTTGGCCACAGGAAAATAAAATAAGATACGATTTAAATTTATTAATGAATAACTTTTCATGTAATAATAATTTAAAGTTGACATTTAATTGTTATAATTATTATAATAGAATTAATTTTATAGACATAAATAATTTAATTAAGAAATTTTTGACTAGAGATAGGTATTACCTATCCAAATATAATTTAAGACAGATAGAAAATGTGCTATCTTATTGTTTATATATTAACTCAGCCAAGTACTTGGCTACACCGACATCTGCTTCTTTTGAGCAGTGTAATGATTTAATATGTAATTTGGAATCAGTTCCAAGTAATTTAAATTAGAAAATGAGACAATAGAGGTAATCTCTAGCAGTTATAATAATTTAAATAATTTAGAATGTAGCTTACAAAACCTTCATTGTAGGACTCCACAGAGTGATAAAAAAATTGTTTACACCTGGTGCATCAGAATATACAAGGCATGATAGGCAAAGAGCTAGAAATTGAATTGTTCTTAAATAGCAACAATATTCATATTTTATGTATTGCTGAACATTGGTTAAAAGCTTATAACATAATGTTTAATTTCAGTAATCACCAGGTGGTCAGTTCGTTCAATAGAGAAACGGTTTTAAGAGGTGGCTCGTTAATATTAGCTAGTAAATTATTATCATGTAAGGAACGTAAAGATATTGTGAGCCTCTCTGTTGAGCGAACTGTAGAAATGGCTTGTGTTGAGTTTGAGCACCTCATTGTTGTGTGCGTCTACAGACCCCCATGTTCTATATACAATACTTTTGAAAAATTATGGAGGAAGTTTTGTTAAGCTTAATAAACAGAATAAATCTGTTGTAATATGTGGAGACTTTAATATCAATCTCCTAGAAGCTTCCTCCACCAATATTAAATTTAGATCATTGTTTAAATCATATGGTCTTTTAATTTATTTTAGAGCCAACGCGTATTACTGAATGTAGTGCAACATGTATAGATAACATTTTTACAAATATTAAGCCGTTGCATAAATGTATAATTCAAAATTGAGTTCTGATCACTGTGGACAGTTAGTTTCGTTACCTTATGTTCACAAAAAGCAAGTAGATGAGAAAATTGTGTTTGTTCCTGTAAATGCTAGTCGCTTGGAAGTTTAGAAGTAACATAGTGAAGAAACTTCCATCACTTTCATACCAAAATGATCCTAATTTTTATATGGAACAGTGTTTGAACTTATTTGCAATGAATTTGATAATATTTTACTTCTAAAACGTTCTCCTTGAACAGTCGGAAGGCTTTCAATGAATGGGCGACAGTAGGAGTCCATAAGAGAGACAAAGGTTATATGAACTTTACCATGAAAGGTCATATAACCCTAGCGTCGAATTTAGGGAATATGTTAAAAATATTCAAATATATTTAAATGTATAATGTATACAAAGTAATTCTTAAAAAGAATACAGGAATGGGTTAGTGGAAGTTAAATGTAGAGAAAGGAAGGTGTTTGTTAATGAAAGTGGTAAAGTCATCGATCACTAATTAAAAATGATCGATGGGTAAAGTACATAAATATTATATTGTAGTGGTTATGTTGTTTAGCATTATTATTGGATTAGTGGGATCGAAACAATGATTCAATAACTATTTGTCAGTTAGTTCACGACAATGCTAAAGATATTATTACATCATACAAATTGAATTTGATACTTGTTACACAAGTATCAAATAAGTAAGCTTGGTCAGTTTTCCGTTTTAAGTTAAAATAGATTTTTATTATGGTAACATATTTATCAAATGTTTATTTGACTATAAGGAACTATGACGTAATTTACTGGGATTTACACATTAGTTAGCAAGTTTCGTTTTCATATCTCGTAATAATTAATACAATTGAGGGTAGTTTACGTATAAGCGTCAACCACCCTCAATTTCATTTTTTTAATTTTACTTTATTGTAATGTTGATGCTTATACGTAGACTACCCTTTTACTGCTTTTAGTCTTGTTTGAGAATCGAAATGTTTGCTTGTAATAAGAAACAAATTTAAATGATTATTTCTTAACAGAGAGCAAGGTATATAGTAATTATAAGAAATAATCTTAAATAGACGAAATAATTACGACAGGATTAATATCAAAAATTGTGTTGCATTTTTAGTGTTTTAGTTTTATTTGTAAAAATGCAAAAGCAAATTATTGCTATTACAGAGTATTTGATGTTGTATATGAAATAGTGAGAGATATGAATAGAAAATATATATATATTATATTAGGCATTTAAGGGTAATAACACAAAGCTGAAAATTTATGTGAGAGTTATAGTTGGATTTGTGGGATTTTTGTGGGTGTATTTGTGTAGAGGGATGATCAATGTTAAGAGATAAAAAAAATGTTATAGCATTGATGATACAACAATTTCTAAGACATTTTTTTATTGAGTTTTAAGTGCATATTTTTTCTTCATATATATTTATTGCAACTTCAAATTTAATAGTGTTTTACGGTATTTTATTGTAAATCAATTAATATCGATGTGTGCGAAAAATATTGATGTTCTGTGAATATAGAATATCGATGTTGAGTTGTTGATGTCGATGTTATAAAATACTAGCGATCTGCCCCGGCTTTACACGGGTGATTTCTGGATATCCACAACAGCGCCACTGGGTTCAATCGAGAATATAAACCATCCAGGGACCCATTTAACTATACATAAAAAATTTCATTACTATTAGTTCAGCCGTTTTTGAGTTTTTGTGAGACTAACGGATAGCACTTGATTTTATATATAGAGATATTGTGTCAAAAGTGATAACATATTGTTAAATATATGGTTAATACATAATAAACTCTGGAAATGTTATAAAAAAAAGTAGTTTTAAAAAGATTTTCATAAATAATTGTGTACTTATTTAATTGTAAATTATTTTGAAAAATAGTTAAACTGGATTTCCTGCCAGGACAGAGGTTTTTAACAAGCTTTTATTAGCTTTTCATGTATCTATCTATTTATCTATGTAATAGAATCTTTTAATGTAATTTTCAGTAACTTGTAGACGGCCGATTGGCTTGAAAATTTTCACTCGTACTAAGGACTGATGACAATATAATATTTTAATGACTATGATTCAGTGTTCTCACATCATCACAGCTTACCAATCAATGCGTGTTGTTTAAGTTTTATTAAACTCCAATATTATTTTCGAGACTAGTGGTAGAAGTAAAAAGTTAATTGAACAAGTATTATTACGTAATCAGCGTTGAATGAAATTGATTGTATTCTATTAATTTTATCGATCATCCCCAGCGTGTAGCTGTGTGCGTGCGTGAGTGTGCGTGCGTGTACGTGTGCGTGCGTGCGGACTTACGGGGCGGGGCGAGCGGCAGCAGCGCCACGACGTGCAGCTGACTTACGAATTCGAAGTTGCCCTCCTCCAGCAGCGCGCGCTGCAGCGCCCCCGCCTCCGCGCCCGCGCCGCCCCCGCCCGCGCCCGCCGCCCCCGCCGCCCCCGCCTCCGCCCTACCAACAACCGACCGCTGTTACAACTGCACGCCATGCCAACAAGCATGGCGAAAGGGAACGACATCCCCTCCGCTTAGTAACACCATAATTATCATAAACTATTCAAATAAATTGCCATACTGACTGTCAAGCGTGACAACCACTACAAATATGAGGAAATATGTGAAAGGAGCCTATGTTCAGCAGTGACCTTGTGGGTTGTAATAAATCCAAAAATGTTTTTGGAATCATCGTACAAAAAATCACCACAGAATACATAATACTAAATAGCCACACTCCTCCCGCCAATCCTTCTTACCTCAACCCACCCGGATTTCAGTAATTCATTCTTGGGGCGATGTATACGCTTTTACAACAAAATCCCAGAAAATATACAAAATTCGACCTGCTCAAAATTCAAAAACTTTATTAAACATAGTTTGTATAAAAGGGTTATTATAATGTTAAGGAATTTATGGATGATAATAACCCTGGGAATGAGGTGTTCGCTGCCAGGCTGTTTCTAATTTGTTTTGTGTGGTTACATGATTGTAAGCTGTTATTTTAAAAAAAGTCCCGCTGGGTTTCTTGCTGGTTCTTCCCAGGACAGAGGTTTTTCGAACCAGTGGTAATTAGACAAAAGAGTGACTTTCAATAAGTATTATTTATAATCTATATTGAATAAAAAGTTTCTGTTTCTGTTTCTGTTTCAGTATCACTAGCTCGTGTTTGTTCCTAGTATTTACAGAGTGTATATCACTTTTTTTACTAATACTACCTTTGTTTTTGTGAACATACATAAAATTTTCGTAAATATACTGAAAGGGCAAAGTTAATATATATATTTATTTCCTTAAATTTTCTCTATAAATTCTCTCTACTTTCATAATACCAAATATTTGGGCAGGTCGTTTACTATTACTAGAGTTATTTCTATATATATGTGTGTTTGTGTATATATATCTCAGCGGCACGGAATCTTGGCCAAGCGGTTATCTCGTGATAGCAAAAGCTTTAAGTGTTTCTGATGAATGTTTGTTATGCAAGTATGTCAAAATGAGTTCAAGAGGGTAATTCAATATGTTTAAGTGCAACATGACGAATTCTTTAATTTTTAGTTGAATCGGGTCATTTGAGCGACTAAGTTCACATTCTAAATTTGTGTGTTGTGAAAAGTTTACTGTTATTGTGATCTTGTGTCTTAATTCAATAACTAAAGGTGCTTTAAAGCCAATAAAATGCCATTAACTCCAGCACAAGTTGCACAAGCAGTAGCATTAATTGACCAAGGGCTGCCACAGCGTGAAGTTGCTATTGTGCTTAACGTACCACGGTCCTCAATGCAGTATTCACTGAAACGATACCAGGAGACAGGCCGCTACACCCGCAGGCCAGGCAGTGGGGCGTAAGGTGCACATCGGCCCGGGACGATCGTTTTATTGTTATGGAGATTTTGAGAAACCGCTACCTGACCGCTGTTGAGATACGCCAGCGGCTCCAAATCGCAAGAGGCGTTAATGTTAGTGAGCGTACGGTGAGAAGACGAATGGAGGAAGTGAATTTAAAAGCTCGTAGACCAGCACGAGGTCCAGAACTTCTCAGACAGCACCGAGTAGCCCGACTTCAGTTCGCAAGAGAACATGTCAATTGGACCCACGAGCAATGGGCTAGAGTGTTGTTCACAGATGAGTGTCGAATAGCTTTACGTGCTCCAGACGGTCGAGAACGAGTGTGGAGAAAAAGAGGAGAGAGGTTTCTACCCATTACCACCACCCAAACTGTGAGTTTCCATGGAGGCTCAATAATGGTATGGGGAGGTGTAAGTTCCGACGCACGTACAGAGTTGGTCATCGTCGATAATCGGCTTACAGCTACTCGATACATCGAGGAAGTTCTTCAGGAGCACGTAATGCCTTATTCGGGATTCATTGGACACGACCAATTCCTCCTCATGCACGATAATGCACGCCCGCACGTCGCACATTGTGTAGAGGAATATCTGGAAGAGGTTGGAATACAAAAATTACAGTGGCCAGCTCGTAGCCCGGACTTAAATCCAATTGAGCATGTATGGGTATGCTCAAAGAAAGATAAAGTCCAGCTCAAACCGCCACAAACTCTAAATGAGCTCGAAATGCAGCGCTGGCCGCTTGGGACAGCATACCGCAAGTTGATGTCAGAAACATCATTCAAAGCATGCCAGATCTAATGCAAGCGGTTATCAGGGCTAGAGGAGGAAACACCCGATATTAAAACTGATAGACAATAAAGAAACAGACTTAATTTTAACTTTGTAGTATTTTTAAAGTGACAATGGAAAGATGTTAATTTTAGTGAAAACATGTTATCTTGAAAAGAAAAATTTCGGTGAAGTAAACATTAAATTTCTACGTTCTAAAACCATTAGAGACACTTATTGAATGCATCTACCCTTAATTTACTGTTAAAAACGTTTCAGTGCAAATAATCAGCAAATTCACGAGTGGCCAAGTTTCCGTGCCGGTGAGATATATATATATAAATATTGCTTCTACGTCACCAAACCACACAATTTTCGGCTTTTTGTAATCCTGTCCATCCAAATGATGTCTGGAAGAAATCGCTTTTAGCAATAAAACCGCCCATTGTGACACTATTTTTTTCTTCTTTTTTCTTTTTTTGTTTTGGTGTACAATAACGAGTTATCTATCTAATTATACCCACGCAGTTGTATATTCATTTACGACAGTTACTGTTTTTAGGCAAATACGAAATAAAGTTACATACTTATCTGAAATAAATTTCCAATAGTGTAGACAAAGTGCACACATAAATAATGACAGCGTTTTTTTAGTTACATTAAACAAAATCAGTGTTAGATTGTCGAAAACAACGTTCGCGGTTTACAGAACAAGGAACTAAAGTTTGCGCGGAACTCGTTGGCCGCGCCTTAGGCGACAGGGGTGACCCGGGAGTTGTTTAATGAACGGGACGCACATGATATTCAACGTCCAGATTTATTTATCTAAAGATATCGCACTTCGACAAAAATAAAAATAGATACCTATCAGACTTAGTAAGTGAATGATTAAAGTGAATAATGAAAGAACAATTATAACTTTTTAAGTTTTTTTATATTTTTAGTATTTTACAGTAATAATAAATTTGATTCAGGCAAAAAAGTATTAGGTATATATGTAGCACAAGAATAAGCTTTTTTATATCGCGTAAAAACACCCATATTACGTCAATCATTTTAGTCCCATGTAATAAGGGCCTATAATAAAAATAATTAATATATTAAAAATAATAGGCTCGCTATTGCCACTACACCAAAGAGAAACTATATGAAATTATTCCGACATATCCTCAATATCACTTAATTCCACACTTTCTGAATCTGAGTCTGAATCATCTTGTAAGTTTATAATTTCGTCTATCACACTATCAAACGTAATGTCATGATTCCAGTGTTTTTGTTCAATTTTTAGGACATGGTCATCACAATTCTGCCATTTTGCGTCAGAGAATTCCGAAAATAACCTTTGAGTATTGTAATTTTTTCGGCCAATGGTGCATTAATGTGATTTTTAGCCAGGTTATTTTTGTCTGCCCACACGAGTTGAGATTTCGGGTTTACATCTGGATGGTACGGAGCTAGCTTTAGAATAGTATGTATGACCTCCAGCTTTCAGAAGTTCATCGATAGTGTATTTTTTTCTGTTTGCGTCATATTAATTTATGTCAAAAGTTCGGCTTTAACCATGGTGAGAGGATATGGCACGTTGTGATTCTGCAACCAGTTTTGCATATGGAGTTTCAAACTTGATATAGTTGGTTTCTTTTCTACTTGCACACAATGATAGGCTGCATTATCCATAATGAGGACTGAGTTTGGTGGGAGATTAGGATCAATTTTTGATCTACCCAATTATAAAAATTAGTAGAGTTCATATCTCCGTGATAATCCCCCGTTTTCGAATCCGATTTAAAAATCAGCAACGCGTCGTCGACTAATCCATTTCGACTACCAGCGTGCACTATTATTAAGCGCCTTCCTTTGCCTATGTCAATATAAATTCCAGACTCCGATTCAGATTGCCAACATTTTCCAACATTGTGACATTGGTTGACGACGTAGGTTTCGTCTAAAAATAAATATTTCGGTTGTCTGATCTGTACTTTCTTATGGCCCTCAAGTACTTCACTCTTCATTCAACAGTATTTGCTCTCTATTAAAATTGATCGCTTAGACCTTAGATTTACATTTTTGAATGAATATCCCATTTTGTGTAAAAGTGCTCTCAAATAAGTTAACCCGTAATCTAAAATGTTATCTTCTTTTATTTCAGCATTTAGTTTTCGAATACTTGGAATTTTCTTGTCGATCGTATAAAACTGGTTTATTTTTCGCCTTATCACTCTTAAGTCAAAATCATCAACTTGTATTTTCTTTCAACTTTTATTTCTTTTGGTCTGTGCGGAGATGTAAATTTGACATCTCCCGTATTTTGCAATGAATTTTTACTTCTACGTTCCGATATCCCTGTAGCTTTTTCTACTAATTTATTTATATTTGCATCAAGCTATACGTTTTTGAAAAAATAAATGCACTTTAAAAATCACTGCTTTAACTAGGCGATTCATCGGCGGACTCATCTTGCTACAATCAATCTCATGTGCGTTTTATGTAGACTAGCCGGAATCAACACCGCGTGTTACCGTCGCGAAGATCGACGTCGACGGCGCGGCGTACTGATTTATAACAGCAAGAGCCCCGCTCTCCCGTCCCGCCGCTAACATACCCAGGGCGCGGCCTACTAGTTGCGCGCGGACTATAGTCTTCTCGGCCGCTCGCAGTCGACTAAAGAAGTTGCAGAGAATTGAGCGTAACTTAGTGCGCAATGTATTAAGACCGCAGAGCCCATCTAGTAGTAAACATAGAGGTCTTTGTATGTCATTTATAGATCTCATGGCTTCCATTTAAGCGGTATAAGGCCGGTCACATACATACGAGAATCCCCAAACGGAATTCCGTATGTGTTGCGAGCCTAACAGTCGTATTAACGTCAGACGTTAACCACCCAGAATGGCGACGGGCGTTAAGAGTGCTCGCGTCTTATACTGTAAATCATCATCATCATCATCATTACAGCCCTTCACAAGTCCACTGCTCAACATAGGCCTCCCCCAAGGAATGCCACAAAGCACGGTCCTGAGCCACCTGCATCCATCGACTTCCTGAATGTCTTATTAGGTAGTCACTTCATCTAGTGGAGGGACGCCCTACACTTCGCCTACTGGTACGAGGCCGCCACTCGAGAACCTTTTTTCACCATCGTTAGTCGGTTCTTCGAGCTATATGGCCGGCCCATTGCCACTTCAGCTTACTAATCCGTTGGGCTATGTCGGTTACTCTGGTTCTACTGCGGATATCCTCATTCCTAAGCTTATCACGCAGAGAAACTCCGAGCATAGCCCTCTCCATAGCTCGCTGAGCGACCTTGAGCTTCCTCATACGGCCAGCAGTGAAGGACCACGTCTCAGATCCATAAGTCATCACTGGCAACACGCACTGGTTGTACAATCTAGTTTTCAGGTTTTGAGGTATACCTGACGAGAAGATGTGTCGTAATTTCCCGAACGCTGCCCAGCCGAGTTGAATCCGTCGATTGACCTCTCGGTCGAAGTTGGACTTACCTAGTCGGACTATTTGTCCCAGGTAAACATTCTCGTCAACAACTTCGAGCTTAGTACTCCCAACAACTACTGGCATAGGTGTGACATGGACATTAAACATGATCTTTGTTTTGTCCATGTTCTCTTAAGACCTATCCGTTGGGAGACACTATTGAGGTCATTGAGCATAGTGCAAATCGTCGGCAAATCGAAGGTGAGTGATGTACTCGCCACTTGATGTTAATACCGTATCCTTTCCAGTCCAGTAGCATGAAAACGTCTTCCAATGCAGTGGTGAAGAGTTTCGGGGATATAACGTCACTCTGTCTTGCACCTCTCTGCAGTTGGATAGGTTTCGTACTCTAGTTCTGTACTCGGATAGGTTTCGTACTCTGGTTCTGTACTCGGATAGCCATCGTAGCCCTACTGTACAAACTCTTCAGCACTTCGATATACCGACAGTCCACTTGGCACCGCTGAAGGGACTGTAGCACCGCCCAAATTTCGACGGAATCAAAAACTTTTTCATAGTCCACATACTAGAGATAGAGATATAAACGTATATACTGCGTGCAAGAGTGAGCTAAATAAAATAGTGTGATCATTTGAATGCGAAAGGGTGAACGTGCAAGTGTACCATACACAATTGTGAGCACACTGCACTTGTGTGGTCGTGTAAGTACATACGCGGAAATGTATGCGTCAAGGTTAGTGTGTGTTAAGTTTAGAACATACGGGTTGAAATATGGTTATGGGGTTAAAAAAATCGGTGTGTACTGTACGAAATTCTGTATAAGAATACCAACACAAACTTTATCGTTTCACAAAGAACGAATTAATAGACTTGTTTTGACTACATCCGTTATTAAAGAGACTTTATGTTGACTAGTATTTTTGTATATGCCAACTATACGCGCAAATGTGTGTGTCTAGGTTAATGAGTGTTAAGTTTAAATTCTGCGCGTAAATGTGTACGTAAAGGTTAGAAATATACGCGTAAATGCACCCACATTGTATTATGTATACATTCAAACTTACCGTTGTAAGTATAGTGCATCATGTGTGTGTGTGAGTGGGAGCTGGCACGTATTTGCGGATGTACTAACTTTTCATGGTGGCGAGGTCCGGCTCATTGATGACCATGGTGCCCAGATCGGCCACCAGCTCAGCCGTGGCAGTTCCGTCCCGGGTCGGTACTAGCGTGCCGGCGTCGCGTTGCTTCATCGTCGCGTCGTTGTAACCATCGCCCTGAAACAATATCATGATATGATTATGAGTTGTTTGTTTGTTCGTCTTCTATGAGTTTATTTAACATTTATTTGATTACGATTATTAGATAAAGTGAGGTGAAATGCGCGCGCCCGCGAAGGCTTCTAATTAAAAAAGCCATTGCAATACATGGCAGGCAAGATTTTTTTATAGAAAAAGGGTGACAAACGAGCACACAGTCCACTTGATGGTAAGTGGATACTGTGGCCTATAGACATCTAATTTTATCCTTGATTAAGAATCAAAATGCAGATGCATTGTCAACCCTGAGGACTAAGATGGAATACCTTGTTTCCAATAAAAAGGGTTTCAAGTTCTCTACACTCACCATACGAAACAGCTGCATTAAACTTCTATTTTACGCTGACATTCTGTGACATCTGCATTTTGATTCTTAATCGAGGATAATCTGTGGGCCACAGCATCCACTTACCATAAGTGGACTGTGTGCTCGTTTGTAACCCTTTCGTGCTACAGCGTGACTCTACCACGTATAAAAAAGAATCTTGAAAAATGTGCAAAAAGCTCATTTAAATTTACAGTAATGATATGAATTACAATATAATATTTTTAACAAAATAAAGGTAAAAACGAAAGAAAAAACACTATACTATAAAAAAATAGGCCTAAAAATGATCCTTATGGTAACCCAAAATTCCATATTAACTTTAAAGATATAATAATATAAGATCTTCAAATCCTCGTCTTCTCGAACGAACTTCGTTTTAAAGTTACGAGTATAAATAAAACTTATTTAAAAACACTGTGTAATGTTTGAAGGCTTTATATAGATTAAAAGAAACATAGACATACCGCTCCAAAGGTCTTGGCATTATTACTGTTCTGCTGCGCGTTCCTGAAGGCCTGGCTTTCACGAATCTCTCGCGCCTCCGCAATCATTGCGCTTAGTATACTGGGGTGCTTCGCGTTGCCTGGAAATGTTCACTTTAAACTAATTTTAATTTATACATGCAGCGAATATACATATAATATACGTCATATCAATAAATGGTTGGCTGTAGTACTGCAGCTATATTATGGTTGCAGTACGAATTTGTCGGCTCAAGCAGGGAAGGACCGCACTCTTTCGGAATACCATCGTGAAATAGCAGTTTGTCAATAGTGAATGAATCTATAGAATTGGGGGTTTGCCGTTTTGAGCGTAAACACGTTGATACAAGAAATAAAGATATATCTTAGAATGCAAAGGTTTTATGAAATAATTTTATAGGTGTAGCGTTTTAACTAAGGCTTTTTAGATACATAATGATATTGCATGTATCTAGATAATTATGAAGGTAAGAGGTTTTTGCAATTTCAGTTAAATAAATTATTTTTATTGTAAAACTAGTTGGACCGTGACGGCTGGGCACAGGTAGCGAAGCCTCCATAGAAGCCGAGAAGCCAGGCTTGCCCTATCAAACTGCTCAATCAATAATATCATCATAGAATTATTACGTATAGAAGCGCAGTCTAGTACAAAACACGAGCGTTACAGTGAAGCAAGGTCATTATGTTAGTGGGCGCGAGTCGAATGTGCCTACGCTCGTCACACGCACACATACACGCCATTCAGTGATACCAGTTTCTGGCGTTTGCAATCAAATTGCGAAAATCACTATTTTATTGATTAATTTTAAATAATCGATATAATAAGGATTACGTATTGCGTACGAAGACGTATTTTATGAGAATAATAAATGGAATAAAATAAACACGATAATGTTGGTACTAATATAACTTTATTATACATATTTTAATGGTACAAAAATGCAGACGTAATAAAATTTAAGAATATTTTTAAACACAATTAATTTGCTCGAATACAATAAGCACATTGTGTAATGTTTAATTTTAACCGACTTCAAAAAAGGAGAAGGTTCTCAATTCGGTGTATTTTTTTAATGTTCTTACCTCAGAATTCTGTAATTTCTAAACCGATTTAGATTTTTTTATTTGAAAGGATATACACACAGATTGATCCCATATATACGCTGAAATTTTAATGGTTGTTTTCCGAAGTCAAATGATTTTGTCTTGGTAGTACAATAGATTTATTAATAAAAAATATTAGGATGCAAAATGGCAGATTTACAATAGAGAAAACAAAACTCGAATGCGACCTCAAACGAATAGCAATATCTCGCGAGTAGGTTGGACGTGCAGGCTAGCTTATGCCGTATTACTACGCGTAAGAATTTATTTAGCTCTGAATATTTATTAAAAATAAGTCATTATTTGTTAAAGCAAGTGATATACATCCTCGAAATCGACATGACCCTGACCAACTTGTCCTAGATGTCATTCCTAGGCTCGTTAAATATAACAAAAATTGTCTTAATACGAGTATGTGTGTAAAAATATTTAATAAAATACCTAAAGAATTTAAATTATTAAGCGAAAGATTATATAACAAATATTTGTATAATTGATTAAAAATTGAATGCTTTTATGATTTAAAAGATTTTTTTAATAATTGTTAAGATTATTTTTTTAATTTTAAATAATTATGAATATTGTCATTATACCGAGTGACGATGAAGTTATCACATTAAATGAAAAGACGTATCCTACATAAAGTTCTTTAAACATACACAACTAAAAAAAATATAACAATTAACATTCTAGTCGCGGTAGCATTTTTTCGTTTTAATATTAAACAACATCATGTACATGCATACAGATATCACCTGATGAATAGTAGAAGGTCAAAGACCCATGGCCTTTGAAGGCGAAGATACCTAGCTTAAACGTTGCCAATCCGAAATAATGAAATAAAGTAAAAATCAAGCAAAAATATACTTACGACCATAGACTTAGGATATACTAGCGTATAGACCAACATAGTGTGCAAGGGAGAAAAAATTCTTATGGCAAAAATGCAAGATAGAAAAGGATACAAATCTCATGACTCTGTAACCGATTTTGAATGACAGGTCGGCACAATTCGGCACGCAAGAAATAGCTCCGAGATATTTTGTAATCTTTTAAAGTATAATAGTGGTTATTTTAGTAAGTAACTTTTTCCAAAATGGTTAATTGTTCCGTGAGTGAGTGTGCTCTTAATAATAGAAATAATCCTGATAATTTCACATATCACAGGTAAATTCTCAAGACATCGTCAATGTTATGACGCGTTTATTTTTGGTTTAAATTTATGTTACATACTGTTTTAAATATAGGATATATTCAATTATTTTGTTAATTTTGATATTTTGCAAAGAAAAAAGTCACGTTGTTGATAATTTGCATGAATTTGGTAAATACATTTTATACAAAATATTTTACATGTACGCTAGGATTGACTCAACTATATCAAAATTAATGTCGATATTTATCTTGAATGTTTATAATGAATCGATAGACTTGCCTACACAACAAGAAAATAAATCCTCGGTTTGCGTTCTAAAATGTAATTTTATTTTGCCGTTTTTCAAACAGATTCCCTCCGGATTCTATAATTAGAAAAAGTGGTTAAGGTTCATTGGACGGGTTGGTTGGAATGCAAAGAAGAACTCAACAATTTGAGGCAAACATTTTCTTGAGAAGTATAAAAGAAAAGTAGAATAAAACAATTTTATTAAAAGGTCATTTCTACATTATTTGGTACCAGTATGTAAAATATTGTTATAATAAGACTTCAAAAATATAACTTTCAAAACTTTAGATAAATATAGAGACAGATTTTCATACATTATAAAACTGTAGTACATTAAAGACAAAAAAATCTTGAGATTATCCTCTTTAAGCCATTATGAACCCAACTAAGTATCTATTTATCAACCAAAATAAATGTATAACGTAGCTTAACCAACCGCACAGCCTCACGGTCACACTAGTACAATATTCATAGCATCATGCTATTTTCCCCAAGGGGTTGAGCGGAGCTTCGGAACTTCGGATTATATTCCCAAATCATAACGATAAAACTTTTAGCGTAGTTAGGTATAGATATTTAGTAATGCTCCTGAAGCGCTACTAGACGACCGCGCATGAGACGTGATAGTATAAATTCCATAGTATTTGATACTCACAACGGTCAATGCCCGATTCATGCTTGATGGCCGACGACATTGTCGCGAGGGCTTAAATAGCGTGGTTACACCCTACAGCGTTATTCGTAGAGAAGAGGAACTCGTGGTTAAGTAATAGCTGCGCAGATCAATAGATCTGCGAAATTAAGTTGCACTTGCCGCGGTCAGTCCATGAATGAGTGACCATTTTCTTAACATACCGAGATTGAGAGAATAGAGAGTGCATCTGTATCCTCAGACACTTAGTGCACTTTACTGTGTTAAGATCATTATGTTTTTAAAATTCATGCAGGTAAAATGATAATAAGTTTATTATTACTTTATACTTTTCAGGGACAGATGAAAGAATATAAACATGAAGCATGATGAAGCCTCATAAACATATTGGCCTTTAAACAGATCAATCTTATTTAACTGATTGCTACAAGTTTACTTCTAAATTATTAAGTTTACATTCATACTTAAGTCGAATGTTAAAATAAACTTCTATAATCTATTTAATTATTAATTATTAAATGTTTGTAATTATCACAAGTAATACTTATATGAAAAATAAAGCAGCCATTATGTTGTACTTCGTGTCCCCGTTTTTGTTTCCCCATCAAAACATTTTATAAAATATATAAAATATAAATAGGTATATACTTAGTTAAGTATCTACCTATTTATATTAACAATATTAAAAATAAATTCTGAAACTGCCCACGGCAGTAAATATTTTCTCCAAAGATCATAGCTCGAAAATACAACTGATCTGATTATTGGGAGTTTTTAGGTTTTTCGGTAAAGTCACCTGGGATTTTATACATTTGAATTAAAATCCAACAAAAGGCAGGTAGGTTCAGCTTATTCCAGGAACATGTTATATGAATATTTTTAATTATTTTAGAACTATCATGGTAAAATTCACTTAATTTTTGAAGTTATTCAACTTCATGCACTAAACAATTTTTATAATCTTTTACCGCTTCCTTAACAATCATTTTCGATAGTCCTTTTAAGTAAAATATACATCACTAGCTAACGCACACAATAACAAATCAAAATTGGTCACGCGTTTTGGGCTGTCAGGTGGTCTATTCGCTAGTATATTCTAAGTCTATGCTTACGACTAACAATTTAAGTCATAATTTTATGCGCGAAATTAAAAACAAAGGGACCGCGCTGCGGATGAGTGAAAACAAGTTCAAGCGAAAAATTTACTTAAAGTAAAAGACTTAAGACATAATTCTCTATGCGCGAAGTGACAAGAAAAGGGACGGGGTGTCGAAATTCATATTTCTCTGGCGCGTGCGACGATTAGTAAGAAAGTAAGTCACTTAGTCCGACGCCGGCGTCCTTGGGGATGGTTCATAAGTAGCTTGACCTAATTTTCGTTTTCGCGTACACGTCCTTTTAATTGTTTTTTTTGTTTTGTGGACATTTTAATAAGTTTCTTAATTTGTTTGTAATAGGACACGTTAATACGGTAATAATAGTTGTGATAAGAAGGTTGTGTGACAGTTTGTGCGAAATTTGACGCTTTCTTTTACTGTATTGTATTTATTATTTGTGACAGGACACATTAATAATACGCTAGATAATCATATTTAATAACTTAGTGGTGCGACAACCGTGCGCAATTGCACGCTTTTATTTTTTTAACGTCTTAACTTTTTTTAAATTTTAAGATGCCTCGTATCAATTTTACGTGATCGGAATAGATTGATATGATTTTTTTTGAGAATTTGATTTGTTTTGATTATTAAACTTGAGTGATTTCAAGATTAAAGTGATTATTTGGATAAAAACAATACCATGAAATTTGTGATTCGTTGATAACATCGGATTAGCATCGCCCTACGCGTGCCTAATTATGGGCAAGTGTAGGTATTATAATTACCTATGTCGATGGCGCGTGAGCACTGAGCGGCGTTGCCGCTTTTACAGGTCACTTCAGGTCAGTAAACTATAGTATGTGCCATATCGATTGAGAAAAACGGACAATGACCTCAGATATGAGCCGAGTGTCAAAGGCGTAACTTACAAAATCTCAATTTAGATGTGATAACAATATTTAAATATTGATATTATTCCCACTTCTAGGTCAGCACATATGTTTTGTTTTTTGTTTCTTAAATAATATTGTCTGTGGTTCCTATAAACATAGTAAAATCTTACGGTACATCGCGAAAAATGTGTTATATTTTATATTTCAATTTATGGTAAGTAACGCAGCAATTCATTTAATAACAGTTTCATATTAAAAAATATTTGAAGCAATATAATCACCATATTGAGCTTTTGCAATTCATCCCTTTAAAATAAACAAAACGCGCGTTACGTCAGTTCGTTCTAAAGAAACGTGACAATGGCAGCCAGAGATGCGTCACCTTTTGGGCCGGTCCGCCATTTTGTTTTCATTCGTGTTCGGATAGCGCTTGCGTGTATACGTCTCGGTAATTCATAGCATTCATTGCATTGTTTTAGTTGAGTTTTACTGTTAAATTTGTTATATCGTTAAGTTTTTGTTTTTGAATCTGTTATATTAGTTTTACTGTGACGGTCGTTACTAAATCGACATGAGTTCAGGAGAATTTGGTGAAGGACCCGGTCCTTCAACATCAAGTGGAAAGAGACGTCGCCGACCCATAATAAACGTAGCAGGTACGTACAAATAGGTACAAATGCGACGACGTAGCCTTCTATTTCTTAAAGCGCTCTTTTATGTGACCATGTGGTATTTATTTTCTAAAACAATATGTATTTATGTGATGTAGTACTATGGTAGTATATTTTGTCATTTATTTACAGGCCCATCTTCTGGAGCACCTTTAACGTCACCAGTAAAAAGAAAACCTACCACTTTGTCGGTCGGGGAACAAGAGATTATCATTAATGTATACAAATATGTCAAAACACCTGGCCCGAAGACGTGTATCCTTCAAACGTTAATATGGTAGAAAAGGTTTCGAGATCTCAGGAGTCAGCAAGAGCACTATATATCGCGTATTAAGCGTGTATAGAGATTCCCATAAAATACCAGAAAAGGAATAATTAATAAAAGAAAAAGTCTGTAATTGACAAGTTGGACGATTTTGATAAATCGGCTATAAGAGCGAAAGTGCATCAGTTCTTTCTTGCAGGAGAATTACTGACTTTAGACAAAATTTTGCTCAGTATAAATCAAGATGACCAGTTGCCAAACTTGAGCAAAACTTCCTGCGACGTGTGTTGCGCCATTTAAAATTCAAATATATAAAGAGAAACAGAAAAGTGGTCTAATAGATCGCCCAGAGATAGTTCTGTGGCGTACCAGATATTTGAGAGAAATACAAATATTAAGAAACGAGGGACGTAACATTTTTTACCTTGACGAAACATGGATTAACGCAGGTCATACTATGGGAAAGGTATGGAAGACACCACAATTGAATCTTCTCGTCAATCACGGTTAGAAGGCTACTCTACTGGCGCGAAAGTTCTTCGGTAAAGGAAAGCGATTAATAGTTGTACACGTTGGCAATGAAAATGGCTTTTGGAGGGATGTGATTGGGTATTTGAATCATCATCTACTGGTGACTACCATGAGAGTATGGACGCTCCATTTCGAGGACTGGTTTAGAAAAGTAATAGAAAACTGCAAAGCGGCGATGTCATAGTTATGGATAACGCTAGTTACCACTCCAGACGTTTAGAAAACCCCAACAATGTCTTGGCGGAAACAAAATATGCAGGAATGGCTAGAATCTAAACAGATCGCATACGTGCCCTCGGACACAAAGACCCACTTAATGGAAAAAATAAAGGCAGTTAAAGATAACTATCGAAGTTACGTCACCGACGAGATGGCAAAAGAAAGCATCACAGTGGTAAGGTTACCTCCTTATCACTGTGAGCTTAACCCCATTGAACTTGTGTGGGCAGATGTGAAAGGGCACGTTGCACGAAAAATACAACTTTCAAGTTAAAAGATGTTAAAATTTACTTAAAGATGGTTTAACTCAAATCACGCCAGATAAATGGAAAAACTGTGTTCAGCATGTCCTTAAGGTTGAACAAAAATGCGTGGCATGGATGATAGAATTGACCAAACTGCAGATCGCTTTATAATTAATGTTACAGATAGTTCATCAAGTGAAGATACGAGTGATGATTGCACCGAATAAAAATAAAGTTCTTATATAATATTAAAATAAAGTTTTATCTTTTGCATAAGTACGTACTTATTCGGTGTCGTTATCACTGAATCTTTATATGTGTTATAAATTAATGTTTTTGTTGTTAAATGAATAAAGTACTTTATAACAATAGATGATTTTTCTTCTACAGCGATCTTTCACATAACTTTTTAATAATAGTTAATAAATATATATTATATCAATCATTATAAAAATCATTATAAATAAAGAAAGTACTACATATAAAATGTGCCTATATATTGAAGGTTTGTAACCCTGGTTAAACGACCGAAAGGTCATTGTCCGTTTTTCTCAATCGATTTGGCACATACTATAATATTATCAAGGATGATTTATTTCTGTCAATTTTTAAGCTATTTATTTTGTTTGAAAAATGCATTTTTATTTTCTTTTATTATTGTTTAATTTATTATTTTAACAGACATATATCTACTTGTATTAACAGCTGTGCTATTTAACGTGATAACCTAAGCGCCACCCAGTATACCTAAACATTTTAAAATTATAATTTGCATTGAGTCAGGAATACGGAAAACAACCACTAAAATTACAGCATGTATATACGAATTGATCTAGAATCGTCTTAGAAATCAGCGTACATACATAATTGATAACCTCTCCTTTTTGGGAGTCGGTTAAAATAGACTATGTTTGGGTGTAAAGTGACATCTGCTTAGTAAAGGCGTTCTTATTAATAATCTCTTGATGTAGTAAATAAAAAAGTTTTTATTCTATACTCTAAAACGTCGACTTGGTCAATGAACAAAGCAATAAAAATAAATTTAGTTGCTATAATAGTTGCGTTAAAATGGCGTCGACGGATCGCGATCAGCTGATCACTCCGTATTAGTTTTAAATAGGCACCCATTGTTAATATTATGTTAATACTTAGAGAAGTAGGTATCTACATATAAACATTTGAGTTTTACACAGAGCGTTGCGATTAAACGTTTTAAACACAAATAGAAAATAAATATTTTAAAAGAAAATTGTGATTTTTTTCCCCACAACTAGCAACATTTGTATTATGATAGCTTAGGTATGTATTTTTTTAGTTTTACGTACTAATAATGAATTAAATACATGAACTTACCTGTGAAATGTAATACCATCACTTTTTTTATGTTTATCATCACTGTTGTGTCAATATTTTACAACACAAACGGTCATTTTTACAATTTTTCGCGAGCTCTTCTCCGTAAGACGTGACGTTGCGCACTGACGCGTCGCTGAGTGAACTTACGCGGTTTCGCGTTAGTTTTACTTGCTTCACTTTCGGTGCGCGTACTAGTATTCTATACGTAATAATTCTATGAATATCATCTAATAAAATAACTCGTAAACTGTTTCAAACTATTTCAAATTTCGCGCGCTCCTCTGTTATACACAGGTCGTGACCTCGAACGTCAACACGCGGCAAAACTGTGCGATACTGCTGTCGATTAGTCGTCTCTCTCGCACGCGTGGGCTTTTTACCGGGCTTTCGAAAAGACGACTTTCTAACCTATGGCAAAATGTTCTATAATGAAATATAACTACGATTGTTTATATAGCAATTAATATGGAACGCCGAGGCCAGGCTTTTAGTGTGAAATTAGTCGAGAGTGGGGGCGTCCGGCGATACATTTGCAGTGCACTTCACATTTCAATGTTTACTGTGTGTGTTTACTTGAGCGAATGAAACTCGCAATATTGAATTGAAAATTTATACTTTTTTAAAGATTTTTAGTGAACATGGAGAATAATAGTGTTCCTTGTGATGAATTGAAGTGTGTTAAAGTGCTAATCGGCGAGGAAAAGGTAAAATCTTTAAACTTTGTTGAGTAAAAACAGCTCATATGCACGCCGAAACCAACGCCTGATCTGTGTATTTCTCAGACGAGTAAAACCCACAAACTGCAATTTAATAGATCTGTTTACAAAACTCATTGGGTTGTTGGCTGCTCACATACCAATAAGTTGTACTGCTTTCGATTTAGAATATAAATAATTTGTTGTTTTAATTTTGTACATAGTTTGTTTGTACTTTGTTCATGCGTTTCTTTTGTTCATGTATTGTATTGTATGTAAATATCTTTTTCTTTCGCTCAAGCAAACCCAAACGGCTTTTTTCAAAGCCACTGAAGGTATGCAATTGCTGATATGTCATACAATCTATCTAGCAGTAGTATGCCTTCTGTGTGCTTTGTTAAACACGTCCTCGACAGCACTGAATATGAAACTGAAGAGTGGAGACAGATCAAGATTGGTGTATTTTTATAAAACTGCTAAAAACAACAAAACCATATCTTGGGCTTGCCCTAGTTTGGAGCCCTAGCTTCGCCACTGCTGGGCACAGACCTCTCATTCTGAGAGGGGAATAAAGCAATTGGTCCCGCGGTTTTGCGGATTTCACATGATGTCTTTGAAAATATTGTTATACTTCAGACACAGTGGTTTGGTACGCAGCAGAGCCACGCTGCAGCTAAATTATGGTTGTAGCTTGAATTGGTGGGCTCGACTGAGGAAGGACCACGCTCTCACAGGATACCAGCGTAAAATGGCAGCTCAATTTTTCTGTGCTACGTATGGTGAGTTTAGAGAATCGGAAACACTTTTGCTGGAAAAGAGGCATTCCATCTTAGTCATCAACAGTGACAATGCATCTGCATTTTGATTCTTAATCGAGGATAATCTGTGGGCCACAGCATCCACTTACCATCAAGTGTACTGTGTGCTCGTTTGTAACCTTACTCTATAAAAAAACACAGGTTTCCTCGCGATGTTTTCCTTCACCGCCCAGCATGTGGTATGAGCATTTCGATCGAACTCGAATTGCACGCATACTAGGTATAAAACTTATGGCCAGTGCTTAGCCCTAGAGCTACCACACTTATATTTTAAATACTCAGCGCTGTCTGATGATCTTTTTTGTCCTCTCTCTGACTCTGACTCTAACTGCTTTATTTTGTCCACTCTCTTTTTTATTCCCACTATTAAGGTGTCGATGGATTGCAGGGGCCACTTACCATCAGGAGACTGTTAGGTCGTTACAGACATTTTGTATTTTAAACGAGTTTTAAATTAACACCTTGACATGACTCGAACAGCACCCCTAACACCTTAAACCTCAATAATCAATTGACTGTTGACCCATAACAGCGATACTAGTTTAATTAAGTAGAAGTAGTAGTTAGCAGTTAGTTATTACCTAAGTTATATAACTTTTGTATCGAGCAGTAAGAAACACTTAATCAAACAAAAGTATTGATTTGGTCCTCCCAGCCGGATTAATTGTTTCGCCGAGCCCCTGTTTAAAATCCGTTATGAACTATTAAAAAAATTCTATCAGTAATTAGAGAATCACACTTACCTATAAATTCATGTGTCAACAGGTACTCAGCTGTGGCCCTCTCTTCAGGGTTTTTGACGAGGCATTGGCTCACAAAGTCTATGAACTCCGGTGACCATTGATCGGGCTCTCTATAAACAACAAAAGTACAATAATTCTTTGAGGACTAATTTTACAAACGTGGTAGAGCCACGCTGCAGCTATATTATGGTTGTAGCACGAATGGGTCGGCTCGAACGGGGTAGGACCACGCTGTCACAGAATACCAGCGTAAAATAGCAGCTTAATGCTGCTGTGTTTCGTATGGCGAGTGTAGAGAACCAAACATCTAATATCTAAGGTTCCAAAACAGACTACGTTAAACGTAAACGCATATGTGTAATAAATACTAATAGTGAGTCAACTCGGCGACTAGACGGAGCAACGATGGGGCGCGGTATGAAGGAGAGCGGAGTCCCCCACCCTGCCCGTGACGTCTGCGGTAGTACCAGTCGGCTTCGCTTGCGTACCGGTACGCCCGTTTAGGAGTGTCACGTACACGGAATCAGTTGCACGCTTTTGGTGTTCACCCAGCAACATGATATTACTCGATATTATTTTGAAATATTGGGAAAGATTATATGACGCTTTAAGTAAAATTGAATTCTAATAACCATGTGATTGCTTTCATCACGAATTTAAATTGAATTATATTTAAGGATGAGAATTCATTATATCGTTAAATTCAACAAAAGACAATTAAAAACACCCATAATAAATGTCGTAAATATTTGTCGGTTTTGTTGGTAGAATAAACAGAACTAACGTATAATTTTAACCTGTTTTATTGATACTGCTATATAGGTAAAATATAGTAAAATTAGGTAGGTACCTACCAGCACAAGCCTTTCTTTCCATCACGACGAATCAAGTGAAGCTGCGGAATGCAACCAGTTTTGTAAAGTAGTAATTAGTTTGTATCTTTGTATAGAAAAATAAATTATTTCGAGGAATACTGATAAAATATAATGTTATGATATTATTATTCAAGGAAATGTTTTTGAAAAGATTTACAAGGATACATGGAAATGTTCTTTCTTAGCCTGATAACGAGTCTCTATGACGATAAGCTGGTACCAGACTGCAATCCCAATCCCAAAAAAAGCAATCCCTGATGCCTGGTAGTAAGTAGCAATGAAGCCTTGGATGGTTACTCGCAGTGTTAGCTTAACGGAAGCCTATTCGCTCTTGCCATAGACACCGAGATTGTAATCGGACGGAAAGACAGACGCCCTTCAAATTATTCTACTCTAGCACCCACTGCTGTGCTCCGGTTTGAAGGGTCTGAGAGTCAGAATAATAACAAGGTGTGAGGCATTTTATCTTATTCCTCAGAAGTGACAACGCATATTATGTCGCCTATGTCTGAAATTGGCTATGGGTGTCCATTGCTGCAGTAGCTATATACCCTTAGGTGGAGTGTTAGCTTGTTTGTCACTATTAATATATTAGGTCCTTACATATGAAATTAGCGTTTTGTCTTACTGACCACATTGATCTGAAATATCTCCACTTTGGTTAAGAATTCCAAATTCAAATTTATAAATTCATTTAGCTGGTACATTTGAGTTTAGAAAACAGTCATTCATTTGTTTTTCCCTCATTATTTTTTTCTTTGGCGTCACTTATTACTGCACAATGGAAAACATGAAATATCGGTATATTTACGAGTACGAGTTCTACCGTGGCACCAGTGCTGCAGAAACAGCTCGAAGGATTAATGATGTGTGCGGCGCTGGTGTCGTAAAAGAAAGCACGGTACTTTTTTGGTTTCATCGTTTTCGTTCTGGAAATTTCGACCTTCAGAACCAACCCCGTGGACGGCCGGAGTCCAAAGTGGAAAATGAAGAATTAAAGGCTATTGTGGAAGCGGATCCATCACAAAACACTTCAGAGATAGCTGCAGGCTTCGGGGTAAGTGATAAAACTGTATTAATCCACTTGAAGCAAATCGGGAAAGTAAAAAAACTTGAACGATGGGTACCTCATGAATTGAGTGAATCGAACTTGCAAACACGCGTCGACTGCGGTATTACTTTGCTCAACCGACACAATAATGAAGGGATTTTAAATCGAATCATTACAAACAAAAAAATGAAAAGTGGATACTGTACGATAATCGGAAGCGCTCGTCGCAATGGCTGAACCCTGGAGACCCAGCCAAATCCTGCCCTAAACTAGCGCCGGTGTCGTTCACTACAGCTTTCTAAAATCTGGCCAAACGATTACGGCAGATATCTATTGTCAGCAACTGCAATCCATGAAGGAAGAACTAGCTGCTAAACAACCGAGATTGATCAATCGCTCTAGGCCACTGCTGCTTCACGACAACGCAAGACCACACACTGCACAACAAACAACCACTAAGTTAGATGAGCTACAATTGGAATGTCTGCGACATCCACCGTACTCCTAGGACCTTGCTCCAACAGATTACCATTTTTTCCGGAATTTGAACAACTTCTTACAAGGAAAAAAATTCAACTCCGATGCGGCAGTCCAAACCGCCTTCAAAGAGGTTATTGATTCTCACCCCCATGGTTTTTTTAGTAAAGGGATCAATGAACAACCTATGAGATTGCAAAAGTGCATAGATAATAACGGTGCATACTTTGATTAATTAAATATATTTTATAAAAAAAAATGACTTTATATTCCTTCCGTACAAAACGCCAATTTCATATGTAAGGACCTAATAAAAAAGTCCCGCTGGTTTTCTCGCCGCATTTTCTCAGGGCAAATTTTTTTCCGAACCAATGGTAAAACTTAAATGATTTTTAATAACTATTATTCGCCATCTATCTTATATCTATACTAATATTATAAAGAGGTAAAGTTTGTGAGTTTGTTTGTAGGAAGTAATCTCTAGAACTACTACTACTGAACCGATTTTAAAAATTCTTTCACCAGTAGAAAGCTACATTAATCCTGAATGAAATAGGCTATATTTGATTGTGATTAATAATATTTTTAATGTGAAATAACAATATTTGTCAATCAATTCCGAAAATAAATCCTACACACTCAGTACTAAGAAGCACACAACATAATTTCATCACAAGTAAAAATGGTTGACGCCAAACAAAGTGGGCACGAGTCAGCTAGTGTATATATATATATATATATATGTATATATATATAAATCAATTGACGCATGTATGAAAGATCATCACTTTAGAATGGTTTAGATGCCCTGGATGGTTTAGATTTATAATTAGACCCGGTAGATGGAGCAGTTGTCGAGATCCAGAAATGACCCAGAAATCCAGAAACCAGGGCGGATCGCTAGTTTAGAATAAAAATTCTATTCTATTAGGAATAGGGCTAGGACGGTGGCCCACCTGAAGGAGGGCGGCGGCTTTGTGGGGATCATGAAGATGGCGCGCATGGGGTGTATGTCGCCGTATGGGGGCTTGCCCTCCGCCATCTCAAGCGCGGTGATGCCCAGCGACCAGATGTCGGCCACGCAGTCGTAACCGATCTCCTGGATCACCTCGGGCGCCATCCAGAACGGCGTGCCGATCACCGTGTTGCGCTTCGCCATCGTGTCCTGTCGGAGCCATATTGTAAAATTAAAAAGGTAAATTACAGCGTAATTATAAAGAATGGCGAAAAACGCTCAAAGGTGTCTTGGGTGCCGGCTTTGCTAGTGTTACTGTTGTAAAATCAACATATTGTTTTTATCTGTATGCCATATTGTCTGTAGTTGATGTCTCCTTCCTTTAAAATAATACTCTATGTTAGAAAGCACGTTTTGTATTTTTGTAATGGCGGTTGGCGGTTGTAATGTAATCCTGTGTGCAATGTGGAATATAAGAAGTCATTAATATTATAGTTGTTTACGTCCCAAATCTTAACAGTTACTTATATGAGAATTATACATACCAAAGATAAAATTATTTAATAAACCTAGAGAGGCCTATTCAGCAATGGGCATTTGATGGACAGTAATGAATGAATATGTTTAATTAAAAACTTTTCAACTTACCGTTAACTGTCCAGCTACGCCGAAATCGGCCAGTTTGGCGTGACCTTCTGTATTGAGCAATATGTTCCCGGCTTTGATGTCCCTGTGGATCTTTCTCCGCCGGTGCAGGTACTCCAGACCTTTGAGCGTGTCTATCAAGATTGTTGCGATCTCGTCTTCCGACAACGTCTTCTTTCTTAACCTCATTATATCTGACACTGAGCCCGCACCACAGTATTCCATTACAATCTAAAAACAACAAGATATAATTTAAAATTAAAAATTTGTACAACCGACTTCAATATAAATTATTAAGGATAACTAAAAACTATTGGTCAGACCTTGACCAAATTCATATGGGACCACATGAGAAGCACCAGCTTTCAAATTAAAAAAAATCATCGTAATCGATTCACCCAGAAAAAAAGATTTAACACACAAAAAAAACATACAGTCGAATTGAGTACCTCCTCCTTTTTGAATTCCTTCGGTAGAAAAAGTGTTTGTCGTTTTTATATGCCCTTTTCACTGTTGACCTTTCTTATTGAAATGAGAATTGGTCGTATATCGTTACGCTTAGCAGGCAGATTTTTTTATAGAATAAGGAGAGAAACGAGCACACAGTCCACCTGATGTTAAGTGGATGCTATGGCCCATAGAAATGCAGGTGCTTTGTTACCTTTGAGGACTAAGATTTAATGCCTCGTTTCCAGTAAAAGGGTCTCCGGTTCTCTACACTCACCATACGGAACACAGCATCATTGAGCTCCTATTTTACGCTGGTATTCTGTGAAAGCGTGGTCCTTCCCCAGCCGAGCCAACCCATTCGTGCTACAACCATAATATAGCTGCAGCTTGGCTACCCCACGTAATGATTGGCGATGGCAGTAACGAGGTGCCGCGCAGTTTTGACGTGGCTTACTTCCCTGTCATTGGTATGAGTTTTCTACATGTAGCTTTTACATATAAATACATAAACATCACACCCGTCACCCAGAGGGGTAGGCAGAGACTACGGATTTCCATACGGAGAAAGAGAGCAACTAAAATGACGTCGATTTTATGAGTAAAGTTTTCACTCAAAGCAGTTATGAGACTCTAAACTATGTGCTTGTTTACCCATAGGTCCGTGTTTTTGAAGTAACTGCCGTAGTATTTGACTACATAGGGGCTGTCGCACTGCTGCATGATAGAGATCTCCTTGATGATCTCCTGCAGGTCCGTGTCCACCGGCACTTGCTTGATCGCGAGCACCTGCCCGCTCTCTTTGTGTAGTGCCTGAAAGGAGAAATAAAATATTAAAATACGACTAATTGTTTTATGCCTAAATCTATACCTACATATAAATAAAATTGAAGTGTCTATCTGTAATATCGAAATAACTGACTTCTACTAGGCTCTGGGGTTTATTTGCATGCTACTAAGACATAAACAATCTGTCTGTCTGTCTATATGTTATAATCTTCGAAATGGCTGAACCAATTATGATGCAACTTTACGAACAGATAGAAAGCAATACCAGAAGAGATCTATGCTATATTTTATCAGGAAAACTTAGTTTTTTTTTTGGAAAAACGAAAAATAAATAAAATAAATAATCTTTGATTAGCTTAAATCTAAATAACGCAACATGAATAGGTCCCATCGAGGCGAAGCTTTGGCGGGTCGTCAGTCTAAAATGAGAATATTATATAATATATTATATATATATATATATTATATGTCACAGTCAAAACTCATAACTGGTCAAAACCACTTTCGACTGCAAAAATCAGGCAAAAGTAGTTTTGACTAAGGACGTTGGTCAATATCACTTTAACTGATTTTTGCAGTGAAAACTAGTTTTGACTAAGGACGTTGGGCAAAAGTAATTTTGCCTCATTTAAAGTTCAGACTATAGGTGAAAACTCGCAGTATCAGTGACAGTAGGTTAAGGTGCGCCTGGGGGAAAATTTACTAAATTTACTTTGAATTTTTAAAATTAAAAAAGTAATAATTAACTTTTTATTTTAAAAATTGAAAAGTATAAGTCAAAAGTAGTTTTGACTAACATTCTTTGTCAAAACCACTTTTAACCGATATAATTTGATCATAATCTCTATTACCCAATATTTTTGCAGTTAAAAGTGGTTTTGACCAACGTCCTTAGTCAAAACTAGTTTTGACTGCAAAAATCAGTTAAAAGTGATATTGACCAACGTCCTTAGTCAAAACTACTTTTGCCTGATTTTTGCAGTCAAAAGTGGTTTTGACCGGTTATGAGTTTTGACTGTAACATATATGTATATAGAATAAAATTAGAATATGTAATTGCTAGAGCCACGCTGCAGCTGTGTCATAACTATAGCGTGGAGGGCTGACTTGATTGCAGAGGAAAACAACATTAAATAGCAGCATAACGATGGTATGTTTCGTATGTTTTCTTCCTCACACGACTTCTTTGTGGAATCTTTACCACCGGCGATTTTTCCGGACCGATATGACTTCGAATAAACGAGCTTACTCCTTTTTAAAAGGCCAGCAACGCACACGCAATTCCCCTGGTGTTGCAGTTGATCATGGGCGGCGGTTTTCACCCTCTTCTATTTAAAAAAAATGGAACCTTTTTACGAGTAACCTGTTATTCCATTTTAGCCCTCTCCTCGGGGGTGATAATAACGCATCTGTCACCTTAATTTTTAATGGAGTATAGATGGCGAATTATCATCTACATACTATTAAGTTGACTGTGTGCTTGTTTGTCAACCTCTTACTTGCATATTTAAAAATGTCTCGAATAGACACAGCGGTATCATAAAACCCCGTCTGAAACACATGTGTGCGCTAGCAGATCAGCACAAGTAGCACCTGGTCATGAGTATGATATGACCCTTGCGGACAGAGAAAGTTCTCAACATATATAACATATTCCACATACCTTGTATACGCTGCCATAAGATCCCTCGCCGAGTTTACAAATTATATCAAACACCTCCTCGGGCTGCCGCGTGAGACTTTCTTCCGATAGCTTCTTCAACTCACTGAAAGAACAGAGAACTCCGAGTTACTACAAACCATTGACTGATTCTACAGATTTTCCTTGTATAACAGTATTAGTAGTATGGGATAGAAAGAAGCTACATGAATGTAAGACTACAAGATCGAATTCAAAGCGCTTTGATCAGAAAAGAACAAAGGCAAGAGATGTAGTCGAAAAATCGTGACGCTAAAATGGAAATGGGCTGGCCATATACAGAGAGTAACAGACAGTAGGTGGTCACAAACAGTAACGAACTGGTACCCATTATATAAGAAAAGAAGACGAGGTAGGCCATCAAAAGGTGGAGTGATGACATCGTCGAAGTAGCTGGTACACTATGGCCAAGATTAGCAAGACAGAATCACTTGGAGTTATTTGAGGAGGCTTTCACCGCAAAAGGCGGCCCTTACAACTAACACAATGCTAACAAAATTAAATAATAAGACATACTAACACTACTAACAAATAAAATAAGAGCAATAGATACTATTATAAAAATATTATACACTTAATAATATTTATGTAAGGATAAATAAAGCTAAATAAATAAATAAATAAATAAATAACAGTATTAGTGACAAACTTGTTCACAGGCGAAATGACGACTAAAGACTATCTCCTATGGGCTTAATAAAACACCGATTATTTTTATACAGAACTAAGGGTGATAACAAACAAGCACACATTGCACCGGATGTGATTGTAAATGAATGCTGTGGCCCATAGACAGCTAAATATATTCTCAATTAAGAATCGAAATATAAATTGTCATCTTTGAGGACTAATACGGAATGCCTCATCAATGATGAGTCATCATGAATAAAAAGGTTCTCCAGTTCTCGACACTTGCCCTACGAAAAACTGCAGCAAAATACGGCTATTTCACGCTGGTACTCTGAGCGAGTGCGGTTCTTCCCCGTTCGAGCCGATCCATTCTTGCTGCAGCCATAATACAGTTGCAGCGTGGCTCCGCCACGTATCCACTGCTGCTTTTACGGTACAAATAGGTAGGAGAATGGTACCGACTCATTACTAGCACTCCTAGGATATAAAGGAACCCAACCGCCTAGGAGATAAGTAAGTAAAAATTAATGACAGAGCAACAACTATCGATTAACGTGAGAATGAAACGGCTATCTACAGCTGACACATTTTCTACGCAAAATGTTAAATGAGCAAAACAGCCTCAGTTAAAGTTATTTCTCTTATGAATAATTTTAACTAAAGAAAATCGAAATAAACGAATTATTAAGTCAAAATAAACGAATGTATAAAAACTTGAAGTGCACTGTGAACTATTACATCAACAGAATTATAAAACAAAAGTGATTACAATCAATAAACTACAGGGTTCAGTGCCCTCTTATCGAGCCGTGTGGGCCGCACTGACAAGCAATTTTTATGTCTTCCGTTTGACAAACTATCCGTATCTTTTAGAACATAAGTGTAAACGTAATAAACATACCATAATGTGGTAAACATCTTTAACCAAAAGAAAGTTGGTTTAGGAAATACCAATGGTTCTATTTCTTTGTCCTGTGTTATATTAGGACAATAATACAAATCGTTTACAATTCCTGGACATTATTCGAATCCCTTGTCAATCACCTGGTAACGACATGATGGTGATGACAATATACAAACAGGTCTATGTACAACAGTGGACTTTTATAAGTTGTAATGCAGTGATTCCCAACCAGTGGTCCGCAAGAGCTTAAATATGGTCCGCGAAATATTTAAATATTTTACCTACCTAATCGTTTTAAATAACACATTTATTATTTTCTCGTCACGCGGGCAGTGCAACACCGCGCGTCACGTTAGTAAGTAGGTCCCTACTAGCTTTTACAATAAATACACAAATAATACTGTTAATGAATGCTTCTTTTCTGTTTATTATATAATTATGTTAAAAGTTGTGACTATAATTTATTGTTAGATTAACACAGTTTTTTTCTTTCACCTTGTGGTCCCTGCTAACTAAAAAAAAAAACTAAATTGTGCCTTGGTCAAAAAAAGGTTGGAAAACACTGTTGTGATGGAATGGAATGGATTACCTACTTTCAGTGGTGCAGATCGCTCGCATATTGGAAACGATTCGTAAACATTTCGAGAAACAGAGTAGTTTAAAATTCTTTTAGATTTATTACAAAACTTCCTACTTTAATTTAATTTCCTTTTTTATACAACACGTTTTCCTTTTGAACAAATTAGAATCAAAATATAAAATAACGAGACAGGCTATGGTTTCAGCAACACCATCTGCAAATATTTTGTCACCCGCAATATTCACTTCCATTTAGATTTGAAACCGCACCATAGAAGACAAATTAGCTAATGACTACGATTTTTTATAAAATATTAGTGACAAACGAGCACACAGTACACCTAATGATAAGAGGATTCTGTGGCCCATAGACACCTACATCTATTCTTGATTATATATCAAAATTTGATGCGTTGTCACTCCTGAGGAATGCCTCGTTTCCAGTAAAAGGGATCTCCGTTTCTCTACACTCACCATACGAACCACAGCAGCATTAAAGAAAGCGTTTCCGTAGCCCCGGCAATAAGCGAAGCGATGAACACCGTGGGTTTTAGCAAGTAGGAGTCCTACATAAACTATATCGCCTTCGCGGTAGGCAAGTATCCATGAGGATTTCCCCACGTACAAAAAAAGGCGGACGACTAGCAATCGTAGTCTTCCTCGTGTAACAATGACCTTGCTGACCATAATCTGTCTAGGTACTTTATCTCAGACGTAAAGGTACCAGCGCCTGCACTGCTGTGTTCCGGTTTGAAGGGTATATAGAACGGCAAGTCAACTCGCTAACTTCGTTGACATAAAAAACCGGCCAAGTGCGAGTTGGACTCGCGCATCAAGGGTTCCGTACCATTGTAAAACACGTTTCTAGTAGGGGAGCCCCCTTTAACTTTAAATTTTATTTTTATTATTAGTTGTTATAGCGGCAACGGAAATACACATTCTGTGAAAATTTCAACTGTCTACCTATTACGGATCATGAGATACAGCCCGCTGACAGACAGACGGACGGACGGACAGCGGAGGCTTAGTAATAGGGTCCCGTTGGTTACCCTTCGGGTACGGAACCCTAATGATAGTCAGTTTGTAGTACATTACGTCGTACTATGTGTCATGGTAGCTCCTAGGGAAGATAGATAAACATCGATGTTTAGCGGGGAAAACACCGATGTATTTACATCGATGTTAGTTCCTCAAAAATATCGAAACATCGATGTCACGAGAATAATATCGAAACATCGATATATTCATGGCCATTAGGATCCTTTACTTTTATGGCAAGTCCTAGGGTGCACCTTTCCAAAGTTGAAGAAAGTAGCAGTAAACATTTGTGCTGCACACATCGATCACTAATAAAAAACTAGATACACAATCCCAAGCAAAAGTTCTCTAAAAACTGTCGCCAATTGTTTTGACGTAGTTCTAGTTGAAATAAATATACATTAATGTAAATTCAACCTTAAATGCATTACCTAAAGTTATATTCACAAAGCTACGTACAAATTAAAAGCGCACCCACATGTTCGAGTGGGCGCTCATTCGGTAAGCACTAAGCACATTTTTTGTCACTGATTGTGTATCTAGTTTTTTATTAGTGATCGATGGCTGCACAGCGACTTCGACAGCTTCGGAAAGACTTTTTTCAAAAGTTGGTCAACATTTGTATCAATAACGGAACAGATTAAAGGGAAAACTTCTGACAAATTGATTTATGCAAAGTGTTATTTAATAGCGTGTCAAGTACAAATCCCAAAAAGCCAGATCATTTCGGTGATGGAAAAAACTGCCAGACACCCTAAAAATGTTCTTTAAAATAGAACGAGACCGAAGACGGGAAAGAATGAATATGAGAGATAGCGTTCATGCTGCGTTCTCATTGGCTTAGAGCGTTCACGTGGTTTGACCAGAGATACAGTAGACTCTGGTTATAAGTTATATTTATTTCTCTCTTCTACTTTTAAGAAAAATTTCATATATAGGTATAGTTGCCGTGAGAGTGACTCAGGTTACCAGAAAGCGCTAACAGATATTGGGGTAGGAATGCGATATGAAACTTTAGCGATACTTGAAACTTTCGTTTGTGATTTATGTGGATTCAAAACCTTGTCGGACAAGATTTCAAAAATTTTGTTCGACGTATAAATCCAAAAGTACTCATGAACGCTTAAAAAATCTTCAAAACTACGATGCATCGAACTTGTCTCCATGTCAAGCTGAGTTACATCAATATTTGAATCGTACTCATTACATAACAACAATTTGGCGGAATGCTAATCCTACACATTTAATACAAAATTCATACCGGTGTCGTTTTTACTCAAAAAATAAGTAGACTCTGGTTATAAGTTACATCGGATGCTTTAGTCACTCTCACGGCAACTATACCTATATATGAAATTTTTCTTAAAAGTAGAAGAGAGAAATAAATATAACTTATAACCAGAGTCTACTGTACCTCTGGTCAAACCACGTGAACGCTCTAAGCCAATGAGAACGCAGCATGAACGCTCTCTCTCATATTCATTCTTTCCCGTCTTCGGTCTCGTTCTATTTTAAGGAACATTTTTAGGGTGTCTGGCAGTTTTTTCCACCACCGAAATGCCAGATCATTTTTGGGATTATTATTAAAAAAATTACTTGACACGCTATTAAATTTTCAGCGTAGGTCAAAAATATTTTTTTTAATTTATAAAAAAAAATATTATTGGGGTGGTCTGGTTCCGTGCAACCCCATTCAAATGATCTGCAATCGATATACTACGCTTATTACTGATAATGAAATACAATTTGTGTTATTTCATGCTGGGTCAATTTTTTTTTCATTTATTCAGGCAAACAAACTGTCATTTAACATTATATTTTTTAACACAAATATTTTACCTTACTTTTACCTTGCTCAGTACCTGTCCCACCTGTACATGCCAGGCAGACTAGCCATTCCCTACACAACTTACATAAACGACACTTTTGAGCTATATAACTAGATGGGTCAAATTCGTGCTCAAAATGTGTCGCCAGCTCCACTATAATATCGATCATCCCTAGTAGCGGCCTCCATAGAAGCCGAGAAGCCGGGCTTGCCCTGTCAAACTGCTCAATCAATAATATCAACTAATAAAATAACTCGTAAACTGTTTCAAACTATTTCAAATTTCCCGCGCGCTTCTCTATTCAACAGGTCATGATCTCGTAGCCTTATTATGTAACGCCAACACGCGGCAAAACTGCGCGATACTATTGTCATAAAAATTAGTCGTATCTCTCGCACGCGTGGGCTTTTACCGGGCTTTCGAGAAGACGATCGCTCCCTTTCTAACCTGTGGCAAAATTTTCTATAATGAAATATAACTACGATTGTTTATATAGCAATTTGTATGGAGCGATAAAGCCCGGGTTTAGTGTGAAGTTAGTCAAGCGCGGGGGCGAGCGGGCGATACGTTTGCAACTACACTTCATATTTCAATGTTTACTCTGTGTGTTTACTTGAGGGAATAAATATTGCGAGTTGAAAATTTATGCTTTTTTATAGATTTTTAGTGAAAATGGAGGATAATAGTGTTCCTTGTGATGAATTGAAGTGTGTTAAAGTGCTAATCAGTGAGGAAAATGTAAAATCGAAAAAGAGAAAAGGTAAATTTTTATAAAACTGCTAAAAACAACAAAACCATATCTTGGGCTTGCCCTATTTTGGAGCCCTAGCTTCGTCACTGCCTAGTAGCTCCTATAGAAAAGCTAGCTTACGATGCAATCTACTACAAAGTTGACTATCATTTCGATCTCAACGAAGTTAGCAAATGGGCCTGCATGTATAATTACGGACAGTGAGACCTTTCATCTTAGCCTCCGAAGTGACAATGTATTTGTAGGCTTCTTTGTTTATATAGGTTGCAGATGTCCATGCGTTGCAGTGGTCACTTACCATCAAGTGAGCTGTAAATTCGTTTGTCACTTCAGTTTTATAAAAATACGTTGCCGAAGCCATAGGATTTTTATGGTATTTCCCATGATCGTATCTTAGGACACACCCACGAGGCGAGCAGATGAAATATTAATCACTCTCGTGCAGTGGCGGTGTAAGAATATCCACTACCCCATATCGTCCCGTGGGTGTCGTAAGAGGCGATAAATGGAAACAAACCAGGAGAATAAGCAGCACCGTCTTCCTGATAAAAACTCAAAATTATAAAAAACTGCGTTTGCCACCCCGCCTGCCAAGCATGGTAACTATGGCAAAATCCCCCCCATAAAGCAATCTATGGGGGGCTATGTTCACTAGTGCACTTTTATAGGCTGTGTTGGATGGATGAAGTGTATTAAAGCAAAGTATGTAATGCTGTAAACGCAAAACCACGTGCAATAGCACCGTATGATTAACGACATAATCCGGCAATTAATGTACGAGCATATCTAATTAGCCACATACGGTCCAATTAAATCCGCTACGTATCCCATACCCAACAATATTCCACTATATAATCGTTTGTTATTACCTATCTAATTAATTAGTGTTCACAGTGTAATGAGCCATAGTAGCTCAGGAGTAAAGCATTTGTCGTAAGTACCATAATACAAACAACTGTGTATCGGAGATATAAGAATATCCACAACTTCATATCGTCCCGTGGGTGTCGTAAGAGGCGACAGAGGGAAATGAAACAGGATATGGACAGCAGCATCTTCGTGATAAGAACTCAAAATAATAAAAAAACTGCGATTGCCAACCCGCCTGCCAAGCGTGGCTGCAATGGTAAATTTCCCCTACAAGGCAATCTATGGGGAGGTCTATGTTTAACTGAAGACTTATAGGATATAATGGGTAGATGCATAATAAATAATAAGTTTGCAGTGTGTGTTTCATATTCAAATAAATAAGAGGTTTATAGAACCTGAAGTGGATGAATATGCAGGTGGCTCAGGACAGTGCTTTGTGGCATTCTTTGGGGAAGGCCTATGTTCAGCAGTGGACTTGTGAAGGGCTGTAAAGATGACGACGATGATAAAGAAACTGAAAATTGTTTTGAATTACCTTTTCAATTATACTCCCCATTCTATAAAGGAAATTTGTAATATTTTATACGATGCTTTTTAAAGGAGAAACCAAACGTCATAACGCAATGAAAACAACGCTGAACTTTAAAAATAAGTCGTGAGGCAAGAAAACGCTCCGTAAATAGTCGCATGTAATGACCGGAATTGATTTACAGCTGTCACGTGAGCTGTAGCTCTCGCAGAAGGAATATTTACGACGTGTCGTTAAAGTGCTGGGTGTCAAGTCACCTGTATAGACCTACGTGAAGCTATTTAATACTTTTTTGGCACCAAATAAAATATCTAGTACATTTTTTATAGTATAAGGATGACAAACGAGCACACAGTCCACCTGATGCTAAGTGGATGCTGTGGCCCATAGACATCTACAATTATCCTCAATTAAGAATCAAAATGCAGATGCGTTGTCACCCCTGAGGAGTAAGATGAAATCCATTCATCTCCGGTTCCCTACACTAATCATAAGAAACACAGCAGCATTAAGTTGCTATTTTACGCTGGTATTCTGTGAGAGCGTGGTCCTACCCCGGTCGACCCGATCCAATCGTGCTACATATAGCTGCAGCGTGGCTGTGCTATATGTAGCACTTATATCTACCTCGTATAAATATACTTACTTAAACACTCACGTCTGTCACTAAGAGGGGTAGGCGGAGACTACGGACTTCTATTTGGCACGATCTGACACACCTCTCTCGCCTCCTTTACACCCATATACATACGCATACATGCTCGTCGGTTTAATATCTAGTAGACAGGAGGAAATGAAAAGAATATCTCGTAGCTAGGAGAGGAAAGCGTGCCGGACATTTCCTTGCCCTAAAACCATATCAGGCATAAGAGGAGGCCTATCGCTATGCTATGGGACTTATGGACTGTAACCTTAATTTTTACGAAAGATAAAGTTCTAATACGTTCTAGTGTATTTTGATATGGTCACTTTTATAAGTTCATTACATGTACCCTAGCTAGCCCTTCGCCAACAAGACATGGCACCAACGTGGCTAAAATAGGGTCGCCGGGTAGCCATGCCGGGGCCTAAAGCCAACCTTCAGAACGTTTTTTTAAGACTACGATTTTAAATATATCTAAAACACAAGTTATTTATCATTTTATTCACAAACTCGGCCCGGCTTTGCCTAAATTAATATGACATTATTTAGATTTAAGATAATCGAAGACCATTTGTTTTAATTTTTTTCGATTTAGTGAAAATATAACTTAGATCCCTTCTAACATTCTATCCGTGTTTCGTAAAGTTTCATCAGAATTGGTTCAGCCATTCCGAAGATTTTCCCGGACAGATTTAAAAGTGGTTGTTTAATAAGTGTTAATATAGCACGTAAATAACAACCTAAGCTTAATAGAAAAGCCAGATATTTCAATATTACAGACAGAAAACCCCAATTTCATTCATATGTATATAGGTGAATAGATAAAGCAGTGATTACATTTATTATTTTGAATTATGTGTCTCGTTTTTATTATGGATTTTTTCGAATTCGATATTTTTTTTATAGAATAAGGGTGACAAACGAATACACAGTCCACCTGATGGTAAGTGGTTGCTGTGGCATAGACATCTACATCTATCTTCGTTTGCGAATTTAAATGCAGATGCGTTGTCAGCCGTGAGGACTAAGATAGAATGCCTCTTTTCCAGTAAAAGGGTCTCGGTTCTCTCCACTCACCATACGAAACACAGCAGCATTAAGCTGCTATTTTACGCTGGTATTCTGTGAGAGCGTGGTCCTTCCGGTCGAGCTGACCCATTCGTGCTACAACTATACTAATAATATAGCTGCAGCATGGCTCTATACCACGTAAAACGTATAGGAGTTGGTTTGCAATTACACTGTAGTTTTTGTGTAGGTTATCTTTTTTATTTGTATAGGATATCTTCCCCAATTGTGATCCTAGTTTAATGATTCTTCTTTTTAAATCTTACTTCTCCCTTTAAATGAATAAAGACCCATATGATATACAGGAGACATGAAGCCTCGTAGGTCTAGTGGTCGTAAGCGCGACTGCTGAATTCGAAGAAAACGAACTGAAGTTCGAAGAAATTTTCAAGTTTCACCTGCGTGCCTTGGAAAACACGTAAAGGACGTTGATCTCAAGCAGATGGAAGCACACAGCCATCTTCTCTATTGAAATGAGGATGTCTTTTTATCGGTGTTCTTTTGCGAGGATTTATGGTCTATCAAATCTGATTATAATGGTTGGGACGATCCTGAACATTTTCGCATACTGCAGAGTGCTTCACATCCGCGATTACGCTGTGGATCTCTATGATTATTGGCAGTTTGTTGTGATATTATTTTACGTTAGCATTCCAAGAGGTTATTTCAAACAAACGAACGTAAGTACATATAAAATAGGACGCGACTTTTACTACGGAAATACCGACTATATTTAGGCTGCCGTTACAGAATTGTCATGACGCCAGGGTTTATTTCACCTGAATATTATTAGAAAAGTTATTAGTAGTTATTTAAAAAAAATTTTTTTTCATGTGAAATTTTATTTTCTAATTAATTATGTTAAATTTAATTCAGCTGATAGTTTGTAAGAAGTGTAAGTATTCATTTATTGCTAAGTACTAACTTTTTTAGCCAATAAACTTCTTCTGATCAGTCAAATGTACAAAATGAAACTTAATACAATCAACTTAATACAAACTAAACTTATAATAAAAAGTAATAAAGTTATGTACTTATATTACTTATATAAAAATAAAAAAGAAGGATTACGAGTAAAGCCCCGATTTCTGAGGTTCTTACTTATGTGGAATTTATTTTACTTTTTAGTTTTTGATGTTTTTACTTATTATTAATTCTTACGTGGTAGAGCCATGCTGCAGCTAGATTATGGTTGTAGCACGAATGGGTCGGCTCGACAGGGGAAGGATCACGCTCTCACAGAATACCAGCGTAAAATAGCAACTTAATGCTGCTGTGTTTCGTATGGTGAGTGTAGAGAACCGGAGACCCCCTTTTTACTAAAAACGAGGCATTCCATCGTAGTCATCTTAATCGAAGATAAATGTAGATGTCTATGGGTCACAGCATCCACTTACCATCAGGTGGACTGTGTGCTCGTTTGTCACACCCATTCCATTAAAAAAAATATTTAAAAGTTAAATTATTTATTAATTTTGAGTCGTCTCAAGAACATCATAAGTTCAAGGTGACAACTTAAATGTTTAAATAGGTACATTAAAATCTTAATACCCAATTTCCACCCTTAGGCATAGAATTTTTTCCTTAAATTTATATGGGACCACTCTTAAAATATTGCTTATTTAATGAAAAAAATCATAATTTAAATCAGTTTAACCGTTTCCAAAACATCGATGAACATACACAAAAAACACGCGTCGAATATAGAACCTTCTCCTTTTCTGAACTCGATTAAAAATGAAGTTACGGTGATTAAAACAAAATATTATAATGGAAATATTATTATTATAATGGAAATTATTATAAATAATTTCCATTATAATATTTTGTTTTATTAAATTATTATAATAAAGATAAAAATATTTAAGTGTTTTAAGGTAAATAAATTAATAAAATAATGTTCATCATTTCAATTAACGTTATAATTATTATTTTAAAATTTGAATAATTAGATTTCGTCAGTAGGCCTAAATTACCCCACTTCAATTAAAATTTTCCCCTTGCAAGTTAAATTAATCTTCTTTTGTGGCTGCACAAATTTATTCTTGTTTACCAAGGAGTCTTCAGTGGTCGGTTGTCGAGCCGAGGTCAACACATAAATTATTCATAGGGGCAATATTCTAGCACAAGTTCATGCAACAAGTTAACCAGGGCAATGTCAAGTTCAACTGAGGACTTGGAGATAAATCAGATTGAAAGTAAGTGGTCAAAAATATAATAAAGAGAAAAAAAGAGTCAACTTAACTGAGGATTTTTAATACTTTTTTTTTCATAGAATAAGGGTGACAAACGAACACACAGTCAACCTGATGGTAAGTGGTTGCTGTGGCCCATAAACATCTACATCTATCTTCGATGACGAATCAAAATGCAGATGTGTTGTCACTCTGTGAGGACCAAGATGGAATGCCTCGTTTCCAGTAAAAAGGGGGTCCTGTTCTCTACACTCACCATACGAAACACAGCAGCGTTAAGCTGCTATTTTACGCTGGTATTCTGTGAGAGCGTGGTCCTTCCCCGGTCGAGCCGGCCCATTCGTGCTACAACTATACCACTAATATAGCTGCAGCATGGTTATACCACATAAAAAATTGTTAATTAATTCGTTTATTTTTGGTTAATCTCTATTAAAATTCGAAACTGGCTCGGCCGATTCCGATGAAATTTTTGTGTGTGTGTTTGAGTGGGTTGCTGGTTTAGATTCACAATTGTACCCGGTAGGTGGAGCTGTTGTCGACATCCAGAAATCACCCGTGGATCGCTAGTTTGATATATATTTATACGTAATAAATCCACGATGGAGCGTGTTATTGCTACAGCACGGAGGAGCACAAAAATAGGCCGGCTTGACCGGGAAGGACCACGACCGCACAAAATACCAATATGAAGCTGCTGTGTGTCGTATACTGAGTGGCTACAACCAGATGCGCTTTTTACTGGTAACAAGGTATACCATCTTAGTACTCAAGAGTGAAAACGCATCTGTATTTTGATTCTTAATTAAGAATTGAACAGGTGGACTGTATGCTCGTTTACGTTGTTTTTCACCATTGCTTCTTTAAAAGAAAATACTCTTTTTTGGGGTTCCGTACCCGAAGGGTAACCAACGGGACCCTATTACTAAGCCTCCGCTGTCCGTCCGTCCGTCCGTCCATCCGTCTGTCTGTCAGCGGGCTGTATCTCATGATCTGTAATAGGTAGACAGTAGAAATTTTCACAGAATGTGTATTTCTGTTGCCGCTATAACAACAAATAATAAAAATAAAAATAAATTAAAAATTAAAGGGGGCTCCCCTAATAGAAACGTATTTTACGATGGTATGGAACCCTTCATGCGCGAGTCCGACTCGCACTTGCCCGGTTATTTAATACTAGTAACTCTATCAAACATTACTAATACTACTTATCCGTTAACCCTTCAAGTAAAGTTATAAAGGAGTTGGTCCACTACAGTAGTCGAATGGCGCATTTTGAATTTACGCCTTTTTGATTTTACAACCCCGCCCTACCATTAGGCTACTATCGCTCATTGGATGTAGGTTTAGAAGTGTAGAATAAATATTCCATTTCACGGTCGCTAGAGCCTCAATCGTCATCGTAATTTAGCCAGGTGCTCATCACTTCCATGTAACGTTGTCATTTGGTGAAACATTTGTTATATCATATCATTTGGTGGAAATGACGTTGTGACCAGGATTAAGATAGGAATGCTTCGGTGGTTTGGTCATGTAGAAAGAATGAACGAGGAAAGAGTGACAAAGCAAATTTATGTTGCAGAAGTGAACGACAGAGTCGGGAAGGGACGCCCTAGACGAAGGTTTATCGACCAAATTGGCGATATATTGAAAATGGGCCAGATTAGGAGTACCCTTAACCGACGAGCGTGTGTGCGTAGATATATGGATGTAAAGGAGGCGAGAGAGGTGTGTCAGGATCGTGTCAAATGGAAGTCCGTAGTCTCTGCCTACCCCTCTGGGTGACAGGCGTGTGTTATTATATATGTATATGTATGTATTTGGTGGAAACAAGAAAAGGGGTCGAACGATGAATCGTTTCTTTTATCATGTGTCATATAAGTCGATTACGTGCTTTCCTCCAGTTATAATGCATTAGGGATGTTTTTTATATATGTATAATTAAATTACTCCGACGGTCTCTGGCACAGTTACTTAGAATTGAATTGCGTCGCCGGGACCACGGGTTCGAATCCCGTACGGAACAAGTATTTGTATGGCCTACAATTGTATCGGCTCTAAATGTTTGTCCTTGTGCAATTTACGTAGATAAACTCCACCATTTAGAACAAGATCCTAGTATGAGAGTAATGTATTTAAAAACAAATACTCCAAACTTTTCTTTAATAAAGGTCGTAATAAGGTTTCTTAGAAACACAACAAAGTTTACAAGAACTCTTGTGATGAAGATGACAACTAATAAGCCAGCTACGAAAGAAACTATCCGTCAAAGTGTTCAAAGAATCAAAAAAATACAAAATTATTTTTAAGTACTTTGATGCCCGGATATATAATTTCCCGGCACTTTGTGTATGTCAAAACTTCCCAAAAACCTAATCGACAACAATATGAGCGTAGTGTTCCTATCAACTTGTGTAGATTAAGGGCAGAAGAGATATGAACGTATCGATATAAGAATATTTTTACTCTGTATAAAGCTGTGTCAACTTTATGCAATTTAAGGCGAGGATTTCCTCCTTTCTCCGCTGCATATATAATTATTGTCCAGCACGAAGTATGCGTGTGACATTCCGTGTACAAAAGGTTACTTTAATTGAAACGTTTTTGCTTATTATCAGGAAATAAACGATCTAAAATAAATATGTAGCCAATGAAGAAACCAATTCAATAAAATGCCTTTCATATTATTGAAAAATATATGGTTATCGCTAAAAAAAACGAGAACTCGAACGCCAAAGTTTTTTTCCCGGCAAATAAATTACAATATAGTAAAACTACACAGTTAAATAAAACTAGTTTTTAGGGATTTTATCGCGTATATTAACTTATTATATTAAAGAACACCCATTCCTTCCAAGGATGATTCACGAGGCTATTGAAATCAAAAAACAACCTAATGTCAATAGAGAAGATGGCTATGTCACGCGGCATCATCTGCTTGGGGTCCTATAATTAATAAAATTAAATCCCAACCCAACCGTACAACTGCAAGACAAAATAATAGAAGTTCATAACTGCATAGATCTGACCAAAATCTGAAAGTAGCCTTGGTTAACTGTGACATTGGGACGTCGAACACCTCACCTTTGATAATTATTATAATACTAGTCACCGGCCTCGTCTTAGCCTGGATAGGGTCTATTAATGTAGCGTTATTTAAATTTAAGATAATTTTAAGTTTTTTTTAAATTTTCAAGTTTTTTGTATACAATATAGCCTAGAGTCCTCCTGGCATTGCTCTCTATCTGTTCGTAAAAATTTCATTGTTTAGCCATTCCGAAGATTAGCCCGAACAGACAGACAGGCAGATAATTTTTTTTTAAATGGTTGTCTTAATAACATGCAAATTACCCCCTGCAGGGCTAGCATGGGCAGGAGACAATTTTATCCCCGGGGAAAGCAGAAAATGTTTATCCCCTCGCTTAGTTTTATCCACCCTTCGAGCATGGGTACACCGGTGGATATAATATCCACAGTAGATAAAATGGGAGATAGACTTATATAGATTTTATCTATGAATATAAACGTAAGCCCACATCCAATGAACTAGGATAAAATTGTCCCTTTCAAATGTCAAAAAAGCATAATTTTTTTTCTTTCATTTGGCTCCATGCTACGGACGGGGGATATATGTCTACTCGTTATGTCAAACGGTAAAAAAATACTACTCCCCGTTGCCGTGCTTTGGCATAGGGGCAAGATAATTTTATCTCTTGTCAGTGGATATAATCGGGCATAAATTTTTTGTCCTCAGCCTATGCTACCCGTACTGAGCTTAATAGAGGCCAGACATTTCAATAAAAAAGACACTTAAATTTTATTTATATGTATATATAGATTGGTTCAATGAAAATCCAATCTAAATTGTTTGATGTTACTCTCGAGGCTTTTCTCACGCCCGCGTTTCCACAATAAAATAATTATCTCCCATAACTGAAATGCGTAATAGTTGTCAAACAATGGAAAAAAAAATATCGTTTTATTGACTAGAATGTTAATAACATTACCAAACCAACATTTTACCGTAGGCTTCCTCTTACAATCAACGATGTTTGAGTACATTTTAATTTGCTATTTCGCGTTTTGCATCAGTGCCGCTGCAGCTCAGGGGCTAAGCGCCCGCTATAAATACATTACGCGAGCAACCCGGGTTCGAAACCCGACGGCACCAATGAAATTGTTAATTACAATAATTGGTAAATCAGCATTTAAAATTATTTTCAATGCTGATTTACGAAGCTCTACGGTGCTCTACGGTGAAGGAAAGCATCGTGAGGAAACCTGCATGTCTTAGAAATTAAGTCCACCAACACGCAATGGGACAGCGCAGCGGGCTTCTCGTAGCCCTAAAACCTTCTCAGAAATGAGAGGAGGCCTGTGCCCAGGAGTGGTACGTAATAGGCTGTAAATTAAACTTTTTTTTTTAATTTTATTTTGCATATTGATTTCATTTCACCTTGATTTCTCTTATTTGATAACGTCGAAAAGATCTGTCTTCAGTCCATATAACTTTTTGTTTCCAAATATCATAATCCCGCTGCGAGCCATGAATTGGAATCAGCATTTGAAAGGCATACGAATGATTGTTACGGCTCCATGATGTCTACAATTCAGTAGAAATTCCTGTTACATTTTTTTAAATAAAAAATATTTCTAATAAATATTTTTTATATATTATTACTAACAATGTTTGTTATAATTATAAACGAAAGAACGTCGTAAGAGCTGAGGAGGATCACTTTAAAGTTTGATACTCGTATATCGGAAACTGATCTAAAATTTATTCCTTTATCATAGATTCCTTCAAAATTTTCATCTAACTCGGTCAAAAACATTAAAAACTATGATACTTAGGCAGATTAGAACAGGCAAATGATAATTAACAGTATAAAAATTCCCTTTTTAATATTGGAACCCTAAAACACAAAGGGATAGGCATAACTGACCGCGACAACGTACCAGCTGTTCAAACAAAAAACATGCGTGAGTGTCGTGGAATACTCGGTTGGAACGAAGCTCCTTTCGTAGTATATTATTATTGATAAACGTATTATATTGGAACGAAGTTCCTTATCGGACGCTACGAATTTGGCGGATGGGGGCTAGGCGAGAAAATGTGTAAGATTTTTCCGTCACGTCTCCTTCTGACGTAGTGTAGACGGCCTTGGCGGCTATAAGGAAGCGAGATGGAATAATATCGATCTCCCTCGCACTTTTTCTTATCTTGCGGGTGCGAAAACCCTAAGTGCGAGGCCGTCTACACTACGTCAGAAGGGTCGACGGAAAAATCTTACACTTTATCTCGGCTAGCCCCCATCCGCCAAATTCGTACTGTCCGATAAGGAACTTCGTTCCAAAATTCGTATTGCACCAGCGTACGTCGCAGACCTAACATAATGAGATAAAGAATGATTCATAATGATATTATGGCAACTGTAAAGAATATTATTTAATCAATACACTACAAGTACATACAAAGGCATATTTACGAACGAATCAAAACCAGATTCGAGTGGAGAAAAAACAATTACACTCTATCTGGAATGTTTTGGTCTTTGTTCATTGTACCAGATCATCAATACCGAAAATTTTATCAAACAAGCCAGCAACTAACGTCCAATACCGTTACGTATTTGATTTGATTCAATATTGTGATTTATATTTAAAAACACAACTTTTAAGGAAAATGTAGAAGTGGTTAAAAGCGTAACATTTGTAACGGTGATAAAAGCACACACTGTACTAAATATAATATTTTTATTAAAAAATAAAAACCGACTTCAAAACCGGCTTTAATCGTTCTATAACTTACTAGTAGCACCCACCTAGGAAGCAATTACGTGGAAATTGTTTTTAGTTTTGAGGTCAGTTTGTACTTCTTATTGAAATTTAATTATTTTACCCTTTTGTGTGGCTTAAGAAATTAGTCTTTAAAAATGGACGGTGGCTGACCACAGTCTACTTCACCTATGGATGCCTCATATAGAGGCAGGGCCTGATTTACCCACAGGCTAACCAGGCTGGAGCCTAGGGCGCAAGGTTCGAGGGGGCGCTGAGCTCAGGGGCGGACCGTGAATTTGTGGGGCCCTGGGCTATCACTACTTGGGGGCCTACCAATTTAATGTCGCTGCATACGTAACGTGTTTTATTCCGGACGGAGAGGGACCTCAAATTTTGGAAATATTGCGACGATGTTTACCCCGTCCCGCCCCGCGCGCGCCACGTCCCGTCCATGGTTCCGCATCGTATGCAGTCACTCCATTGAATTCTTCAAATGAAAATTTAAATTCAAAATCAAAAAAAGGCTTCACCAACGCCGTTTCTTCTGCATATCAATGATATGTTGCAAACTACTAGTAAACTAGTAGCATTCATTGCTATGCGGACAACAGCACTGGTGAAGCTTTATTTTTTTTATAGGATAGGGTGACAAACGAGCACACAGTCCACCTGATGGTAAGTGGTTGCTCTTACCCATAGACATCTACATCTATCCTCAATAAAGAATCAAAATGCAGATGCGTTGTCACCCGTGAGGACTAAGATGGAATGCCTCTTTTCCAGTAAAAAGGGTCTCCGGTTCTCTACACTCACCATACGAAACACAGCAGCATTAAGCTGCTATTTTACGCTGGTATTCTGTGAGAGCGTGGTCCTTCCCGACTGATGTGATGTGGTCGAGCCGACCCATTCGCGCTACAACTATACTTCTAATATAGCTGCAGCATGGCTCTACCACGTATAACATTTTTATACATCGGACGTGCCAATATTTCCAAGGAAAACGTCGCCGAGTACCGGAATAAACTTGTGTCTGAAGTCGAGACTTTGTTGAACAAAGTCTCGGATTGGAGGCGACTAAATCTAGTCCAGTTATATCCCCAGAAGACACAAGTTTGCGCGTATACCGCTAAAAAGAACCCCTTTGTCGTACCTCCTCAGTTTCAAGGCACTTCCCTTGCTGCCTCAGCTAGCATTGGAATCCTTGGCGTCGACATATTGAATAGTGTGCAGTTACGTGGTCGCTTCGAAGGGAAGGCCAAATTGGCCTATAAAAAGCTTGGCGTGTTCAGCAGAGCGGGACAGTATTTCATGTCGGCACATCGCTTGCAACTTTACAAAGCGCAAGTTCGGCCTCACATAGAATACTGTTCTCATCTCTGGGATCATCTCGGATTAATTCCAGCCGCCAAATTTCACGAACGCACTTCGCGTCATAATTCACGATAGCATCCTCACCATCTGGATGCTTGGCGGTCCACCCCTGTGCGTTTAACTTCTCTGTGGAATTGTTTACCACCGGCGATTTTTCCGCACCGATACGACTTAGGGACCTTCAAGAAAAGAGCTAAGTCCTTTCTAAAAGACCAGCAACGCACTTGCAATTCCCCTGGAGTTGCGGTTGTTCCTGGGCGGCGGTAGTCACTTACAATCAGGTAAGCCGCATGCTAGTTAGCCCACTCTTCTATAAAAAAAAATCTAACGCAATGTTTAGCGTGTGTTTTTAAATTTTTCTGCACCGTATGTTGCCCACGAACTCTTGACTAATGACATAATTAACTTCACAAATATCCTCTCTAAAATTTCTTCCCAAAAATAGTATTGAGTTTCGCCATTTTATTAAATAAATTTCGTGCCTGTTTTTGAAAATTTACTTTCTCATCCTCATTTCCACTAAAACTCATGAAATTTTCATAATATCATCATAAAAATTTTTGAAGCTTTGACAGCTATTGTCTTCTATGGTGGTTGGGGGCCCTTTATATCCACAGGGCTGCAGCCCAAAAAGCCCTTATAAAGATCCACCCCTGGCTGAGCTTGCCGTTGCAAGCACACTTATGTACATAATAAAATTTGGTATAATATTCTCAATAAATAATAGAGTAAGTGCCACAAGTATTTTACTTGTTGCTCTTTATTTACTTTTGGTACAAAACAAATAAATAGATTATAAAAATGAGACTGAATTATTTGGTACCTTTCGTCTTTCCTTGACTGCTGGATGTGATTCAAAGATTTTAAACTGCTCAAGCTCTCTGCTCTACCTTTAATTTTGTTAAGGTATTTTGCCAAGGTTGTACAAGGGAACTTCTGTTAGCCATCGGTTTCATCTCTGCACAGGGAGACCGATTCACTGGCCCACTCCACAAAGGAAAAAGTCGATCTTTTAGGTTCTCTTTTTGAGTCCAACTCGACTCTCGATGACGGGGGGTACACACTGCCAACCATCCCGCAGTGTGATTACTCTATTGTCAGTGTGCAAAGCACTCCTCTCCCTGGATGTCAACAAATCGAGTTGACTTGATGGAGTACCTGAATTTCTATTGTGCTGAAGACGTGTGCTCCGGAATTACCACCGGTTCTAATGCGTCTTTTCCGGTACTCCTACTCCCTAGGCGTAATCCTAAACTTATGGAAGACAGCTTTAGTGCACTCAATCCCTAAAAAGGTAACCGATCAGACCCGTCCAACTACAGGCTTATCACCATCCAGCTTCCCTCTTCTCCAAAATAATTTAATCCATTAATTCATTAACTGTCAGCTCATAAGGTACCTTGAGGACCACCAGCTGATTACTTGACTCATAGATGAGCGGAAGCAGTAGAGTCCAGAGGGAGGCCTTGGTCGTTACTTTGGACATAACGAAGGCTTTCGATGGACTTTGGCACACTTTAGAAGCGTCCTTCTATTGTGCTTCCCGAGAAATTGTACATTGGATGATCAGTTATCTTGCACATCAGAGCACCAAGGTCGTAGTAAGCGATGCATACTCCGACTACGAGACTATTAATGCTAGTGTTCCACAAGGCTGCGTGCGCTCATCACCTACGCTGTTTCTTCTATATATCAATTATATGTTGCTGTTACTGGTTGTAACACTGGTGATGCTTTTTACACCTGCCGTGCTAATATTTCCCGGGAACACATCGTCTAGTATCGGAACAAACTTGTGTCTGAAGCCGAGTCTTTAATAAACAAAATCTCGGATTGGGGACGACTCAAGTCCACCTTAAAATTCAGAAGTAACAGGTTTGCGCGTTTACCGCTAAAAAGAACCCCTTTGTTGTATCTCTTCAATTTCGGGTCACTCCCCATGCTGCCTTAGCCAGTATCAGAATCCTCTGCATCGACGTATCGAATGACGTTCAGTTTCGCGGTCACTTGGAAGGGAAGGCTAAATTGACCTCTAAAAAGCTTGACGTGCTCAACAGAGTAGGACAGTATTTCATGCCAACACACCGTTAGCAACTTTACAAGGCGCAAGTTCGCCCTCACATGGAGTACTGTTCTCGTCTCTGAACCGGGGCAGGCATCCCAATACCATCTCCTTCCACTTAACCGTATCCAGCGAAGAGTGACTCGAATCATCGACGACCGAGTTCTTTCTGATCGGCTCGATTCACTGGCGCTGCGAAGAGATGTTACATCCCATTGCATTTTCTATCGCATTTTTCACGGTGAGTACTTAGACAAATTGTTCGGATTAATTCCAGCCAAATTCCACCAACGCACATCGGGACAAAACTTGAATGTTTGGCGGTACACCATGACTGTGCGATTTACTAGTTTTCTTCTTCGCAAGACTTCTTTGTGGAATCATCTACCACCGGCGATTTTTCCAGACCGATACGACTTAGAGACCTTCAAGAATCGAGCTTACTCCTTTTAAAAAGGCTGGTAACGCACCTGCAATTTCCCTGGTGTTTAATTTTTTCATGGGCGATGGACGCTTACTATTAGGTAAATTTGATTTAATGCGGGATAAACCGCGGGGTGGAGAGCTAGTAAAATATAAAAATTTAGTAAATATATTCGTGGGCTGGGTAGGCACAGACAGAACAGGCCGGTGGGGGCGCATATTCATAGTTAGCCTAGGGCTGTCGCAACTCTAAATCAGGCACTGTGTAGAGGCGAAACACGTGTCGTATTATCGACGGTGGTGTGTCGTTCCTAGTGTAGTGGTGTTAGGAGTAGCGTTGCTGGGATTAGTGGTGACGGGGATAGCGCATGCAATTGAGGGAGGGCGGGAGGTGCTCTTCAAACTAGATAAGAAACATCATTTTATTTCGTTACGCGGATATAAGCAAATTAATTTTTAAAGACTAATATAACGTATTTCCGCAAAGTAACGCCTGACTCAATTAATTAATGGTCTAAGAAATGTCACAAGTTCAGGTAACTACAAAGAATGTCGTCTACATATAATAGTTACATTAAAATCTTTATCCCCTAATTATTTTTCTTCCCTTAGTGATGGAATTTTTTCTTTAAATGTATATAGGACTATGGACCACTTCTGCAGCCTAGTCAACAAAAAAAAATTAAATCAGTTCAGCCGTTTGCAAGAAACCGATGATCATGCATAAAAAACATACGAGCCAAATATAGAACCTTCTTCTTGCAATAAGAATATTATAATATATGGAAGGGATTCTATATTGGAACTAAAACTATGTTTCAACAATTTAAAGAATTAAGGAAAACGAAAGAGGAATGTTGCGGCGAGCCTGTTAACCTCGAAATAGTGATTCATCAAGATGGGGAAGTATATGACGTTAAATGAATTCCTATCACCGGGAATGTGCCTTTTGTAGGTACCTCACGTAGCACATTTGTCACTATCGCTATTCTTGACAGTCATTTTGGCAACTGCAGTCTTTAAGATAGTGCTGCTGATGAGCATGAGTCCTGGCTTAGTTTTCCTCTAACGTCAGTTAGGACATCTACGGGATAATACAACTTTGCGATATTTTTAAGACCTTTGTACTTTGTAGCCTAACACAATACTTATAGGACAAAACATTTGAATGTTATGGTGCGCCTTGCCATATCCGGCTTAACTTATCACTGGAGAATAAAACAATCCATTGTTAAACGCCCGGATTGTGACCTTTTTACTGTAAATACTGTTAGCCCCGTGATAATTTATATTGAGGTTACTCTTAATATATAAAAGTTTAAATGATATATAAAAGTGGACCTGAAACTCACCCCTGGGGACGCTCGTTCGCACTCATTCTATCAGCACGACGTTTCTTGCAAGTGTTACAACTCAGAGTGGGCGCACCACCCTCCCATAACCCGCTCTTCCAGAAGACGAGACGCCCCTCAGCATCCATGAGGGAATAGCATTGCAATCATAATAAACGCATGATAGAAGTTAAGATTCAAGCTTAACTGCTGAAGTGGAAAATATGTCCGATTTTTACCAATAAAAGATTTGAAACGATTCTTTCACTGTCAAAAGTTAATTATATGAAAATAAACTTTGTCTGCTAAACACTAGCAACACTAGCAACAATAGGTCGCAAAATCGAGGTGCAATATATTTCACATAAACATACAATCAAATGAAATTCACTAGCTCATTGCACTCAACACATAATCGATTTCATATTTTATGTTACAAACTCACGAACAAATATGCAAACATTTTATATTCTTAAATAAAGTCACAACCAAATGGCAAATTTTTATGTAACGTCAAACAAGATCATCCGAAAACGATTAACAAAACTAAAATCCCAAAATAAACGAGTGTATCCTCTCAAGAGTTATTATAACCGGTCGGAGCGGTGGCGACGAAACGAACTTCCTACTCGCCAGCTATCAAAAGACTGGCTTTAAAGTCAGATGCTATGTGTGGTACTGCGGTCCGTATAGAAAACTGTAATTTCACTATATCTGTGCATAATATTTCAATTATTTCTGAAGCAAAAAATTGTCTTGCTATGACTATACTTTGTCTGATCGTAATATAACATGTAATTAAAATCCTTTTTTTCCCGCTGAGGTATTATATTTTAAACGGCAGTAGATAAAGACATTAACAATTATGTTTTCTATGAATCAAAAATAATGCCCTAAAACACAAAGTACATAGTTAGATTAAAAACGACAAAAGAATGCATTTTCTTTTACATATAAGACGTGATACGCAACAAACAACTGAATGACACTTGATTTTTGTAAAAATAATGGGTTCACTCTCAATTTTTTCTTTTCAGGCACTGCACACAAAAGATACCTTTTACAGAAACAAAACCAATGCTATCCAGATTGCATCCTATCATGATATATGGCCTCAATTAACCGGTCGCCTCTAAAACTGGCGTAATGCCCTCATAAATCAGGATGCAAAAGTTTTTCACGCGACGCGCGACGCCCGAGCAGTGGGTGGGTGGTGCTAGACAAATAAACCGCGTGTTGGTCCGTCTATAAATACACGCGGATCCTTTGCGTTACACGTTGACCTTTTTATCAGCATGTGCTTTGACATCATTCTCTATATCTCTATAATCTACATTTTTTTATTATAAACCAACTTATGTCGTCCCTCATTTCAGAACTTTAGAAGTACTTGCTGAGTTTTGTAACATTAGGTAGCACACGTTTTGCAGTTCACCTGCTAGAGTAGTACACGTTCTTGCAGTTCACAATACATCTGGCCTTTGTTTGTTTTTTTACAGTGACAATTCACACTGTAAAAAAAAGCAAATAAAGGCCAAATGCCTTGTCATCTCTCCTTAGAGACCAAGATGTTATGTCTTACATTTATATCGTGTGTTTTTCTTTTTTTGACTGCCACGTTGGTCTAGTGGTCGCAAGTCGACTGCTGATCATGTGGTCCCGGATACGAATGGCACTCATATCACCACATTAAACGTACGAATCACAAGACATATCGACCCCGAGTTAGAAAAATGTGAGTGATGCACCCCCGTGCCTCGGAAAGCACGTAAAGCCTTTGGCTCTGCGCCTTTCTTTACGGTCGAGTTGGATTGTCGTTTCATTTGACTAACGGAATAGAGAAGGCGCCTGTGTTTGCGCACACATTCCTGCACTATAATCCTGTGCTGCGCAGATCGCTAGTCTCCATTGAAACTGGCCACCATGACCTACATTCAACCTGGAGGATGTTAGTTATGGCTATCTATTATATCCTTTAAACAATACCATAACATTGGCCAAGTACACAAATTTAAAACACAAGTTTGAACACAGAAATATTATCTAGAGTTTTTTTTAATTAGAACTCAGTGTTTGTCTTCTTTATCTACTCCATATCATCTCACAGAATACCATATCAAAGAATACCAGCTTAAAATAGTAGCTTAATGCTGCCGTGTTTCCTATGGTACGTGTAGACAACCGAAAAGTAAAAAGTTTAAAGATTCTTAGTCCTCAGGGGTGACTACGCAACTGCATTTTGATTTCTAATCAAAGCAGATGTAAATGTCTATGGGCCACAGCATCCATTTACCATCAGTCTGTGTGCTCATTCGTCTCTCTTATTTAATAAAATAATATTTAAAAATAATACTTTATGATAAAATTTTTCGACTTGGCATAAAAACGGTTACAGAAACTTACTTAAACCTCGTGGCCTATAATAAAATGAATATTTAATAAATGATACGAGTCTTTAACCGACACACTCATTTACATATTATCTATATATCATTTACATATACCTAACTTACTATCTTTATTTTGTGATGTTATTAATACCTACTATTTTAATTGTTTTAGTTTTAAACGCTGTTCTGGCCAAATAGGATATTAGAGGGAAATCAGAATAAAGCGCGAGGCCATCAGTAACACACAGTGCGTTGACAATGACTAAACAAACTCCAGATTCGACATGTACCTACTCTGTTTAGCATAAGTGTTAGTTTATAGTATCAAAATAAGTATGTGTAAGTGGCTCCATCTATAACTGTATATTACTCTGTTAACTGTATTATTATCTGTTTTTCAATAAAGTATTTTTAGTCTGTGGCAACTGGCAAGCACACAACCGCGTTTTAATAATAAGCCATAAAGAAACAGTCACAGATTTATTTTAGTCGCTAGTTTAATCAGACACTAAAGAAATATTAAAGCTATTGTAAACTCTTTCCGGACGAATATTTTAAACAAGTAAGTTATAAATTACGAGAGCAACGTTAATAAAATTGAAGTTAATTCAGGCAGATTCTGTCGGCAATATTACGTGAATAATATATGTAAAAGCAGAATTATCACTTGTACTCTGCGAAATCAAACTTGCTTTACCTAAACTAAATGCATGAAATGAGTATGTATTTAAAAAATATTTCAATATTTCAACGAACCATTTGACAAAAAGCCGAGCCGTGGTAGCTCAGATGGTTAGCGCTTGCTGTAAATTTCACAGTACGCGAGCAAACCGGGTTCGACCCCGCCGGCACCAATGAAATTGTTAATTGCAATTTTAAGTGCTGATTTACCACGTGCTCGGCGGTGAAGGAAAACATCGTGAGGAAACCTGCATGTCTGAGAAATTAAAAAAAAATATTTCGAAGCCATGTGAAGTTCGCCAAGACGCATTGGGGCAGCGCGGCGGACAATTCCTTGCTCTAAAACCCTTTCAGAAATGAGGGGAGGCCTGTGCTCAGCAGTGGGACGTATATAGGCTGTAACTTTAACTAACTTTTTTTTGACAAAAAATTAGGAAGAGACTTACGTGACATCCTTGCAGAGTTTGCCTTATTCTCTCCTTAAATTCTGAGCTGAATCTAGACTAAAGACTGAAATCAACCTTCATATTAACGAGTGTGAGCCGATATTGTCACGATTGAAGGAGTGGGTGGTCACCAAGGTCAAACCTTATGGAAAAAGAACACCAGCGATACTTGTCACGAACCTAGATCGGTTCAAGAAAATGTCGTTGTGATGTGATTATGAGAGATGATGAAAATAACAACGGCTAAAAAAAGCTTATTCAACTCGTTTACCTTCACACCGTCAACGTAGTGTTAGTAAAAAATGCAATGAATTTTTAATTGCAAAAAAAAACAATGAACCTTTATCGACTCTGTCGTTGATAATAAGAACAGCTTTTAGTTACCAACAGCTATAAATAATCAAAAACACATTAAAAGAATCAAAAACATATCATTGCATTTCAGCTATATTTGTTTTTTCAAATCGATTTATTTGGAACAGCGATCAGATATTAAGTAAGTAACGCAAGTGGTAAAATTAAAATTTTTGTACAACCGACTTCAATATAAATAATTTATTGTTGATTTTTTTAAAACCGCTCGACCGATTTCGATAAAATTTAAATGGGAACCTGGGAGTATACCCTTTGAAACAAAAATAATTTTCCAAATCGGTTCAGGCGTCTTCGAGTAATCGGTGAACATACATAAAAAAGATTCCGACGAATTGAGAACCTCGTCCTTTTTTGAAGCCGGTTGAAAACAGACTTAAAAAGAAACATGGTAACATGTTATTATCATGTATGTTAACAAAATATTGTTTTATAGAATAAGGGCGACAAACGAGCTCACAATCCACCTACATCTATCCTCGATTAAGAATCGAAATGCAGTAGCGTTGTCATCCCTTAGGACTAAAATGGAATGCCTCATTACCAGTAAAAAGGGTCTCCGATTCTCTATACTCACCATACGGTTATTCCCCGATCGGGCCGACCCATTCATGCTACAGCTATATTATAGCTGCAGCATGGCTCCACCACGTATAAAACGTATATACAATGCGTTGATTGATGAAAATATATTTTTTAATAATTTAAATTAATCCTACGGGATTAGGCATGTTGACTTTCTACAATTGTTAACGCTACTAAAAAAAACTATAAAATTAATGGAAATGACATATTATACATCGTTAAGAAACGTGACATTCATGTGACTTACTGAATTCATTATTTTTATAGTTTTCTACGAGTATTAGCGTTAACGAGAGGAGAATGTCAACTTGTCTAGCTCCGCTGTTTGTTTAATTTCAATAAATAGTATGACAAGTACTAATATCTATCAATAGTATCGACACTGTCGATGATGGCCTTGATAAATGATGAATGATGATAATTAACGCCTATGATCGTCTATCGAACGTTAATAGCTACGAAGAAAAGAAAATGCTATTTTTAATAGTTTACGTCTATGTCGTTTAATCTATGACAAACGTTAACAGATGATTCGTAATAATATCGTAAACGAACTAGGTATCTCTTTCCAATATTATCGTTCTCTTTCTTTTCACTGCCTCGTTGGTCTAGTGGTCGTAAACGCAATTGTTGTTCATGAGGTACCGCGGGTTCCAATCCGGGTAGAGCCGAGAATCAGTAATTGGGTTTTTCAGCAAGTTGGCGGTGTTTCACTACCGTGCCTGGGAAAGCACGTAAAGCCGTTGGTCCTGCGTCTAATCTCTCTCCGGTCGTGTCGGATTACCGTCCCATCGGACTATGAGAGTGGGGAATAGAGAGTGCACCTGTATTTGCGCACAGATGCCCTAGTGGACACTATAATCCTGTCCTGCGCAGATGGCTAATCTCCGTTGAGACTGGCCGCCGTGACCGAAATTCGGTCTAGAGGACATTATTATTATTATTCTCTTTCTTTTGCCATTCCCGCAAAGCTTATACTTTCTTGTGAATCTCGCTACGTTTTGTTGCGACTAATATAGAATACATACGACATTTATGCCTTAAAAAGCATTGCTTTGTTCCTTTGACACAACTATTTTAAAATCATGATATTAACGAACAGATTTGACCGACGCCGGATATCAGGCATTCAACCATTTAGCTATTAAATTATATGCTGCCCGATGAATCACACGAAATACGTTAATAAATTGTACTTTTATTCAAAGATATTAGGTATCGAAAGGCGAGAAGTTGGATTCTGGAAAGACGTCCGTTCAGCAAATTAATCGAACTACATAGACTTGCACATTTATTGATTATATATACACTAATCGCTGTTTTGTAAAATGATGCATGATCTTTCAGAGATGTGCTATAGTATATATGTGCTTTAGATATAGTATAGGCTACTATATCTAAATTTCATATCAGAGTACCAAGCTGATCCAACTTCAGGTCCTTGTTAGAAAATTCTAGATTCCTGTATTTGAATGAACAAGAAAGAATAGCTTTGGATATTCTCAGAATATCTATACATTGTGTCACATATATACACACACATATATATATATATATATATATATATATATATATATATATATATATATATATATATATATACAATTGGTTTATCGACCAAATTGGCGATATATTGGAAATGGGCCAGATTAGGAGTACCCTTAACCGACGAGCGTGTATGCGTAGATATATGGATGTAAAGGAGGCGAGAGAGGTGTGCCAGGATCGTGCCAAGTGGAAGTCCGTAGTCTCTGCCTACCCCTCTGGGTGACAGGCGTGAGTGTTTATGTATGTATGTATATATACAATTGTTAGTGTACCACTCTGCAGTAACAGTTTTTCGATCCTCTAAAACAATTGTTGCGTAATGACCTGTCCTTCCGAAGAACGAGGCCACCATCTTTTTCCCACGCTTCGACCTCTCTTCACTTTAGTTGGCAACTCCTCGGAAGGAAACACCCAGACAGCAGACTGTCTCTTAGTTTCAGGATCATAACAATAAATCCAGCTTTCGTCACCCGTAAGTATGTCAAACAGCATTTGCGTCACCTCCATTAAATCTTTGAACCATTTCACGACACCAATCAACACGACGGAGTTTTTGGGCCTCTGTAAAATTATGAGGTATCCACCTGGCACAAAGCTTCCTGACCGCTAAATGTTCATGGAGGATTTTGTGCACTTGACTCATAGCGATGCCTAAGCTTGTCCGAATCTGCTGATAAGTCATTCTTTTGTCAGTCTCTATCATACGCCGCACAACACTGATGTTATCTTCAGTCGTCGCCGTAGAAGGCCGTCCCTCACGCAGATCATCGGTGAGATTAGTGCGACCACGTTTAAGCTCATTAAACCAGTTGTAAAAGTGGCACGAGATGGGGCTTCATGGTGAAAGGCCAATCGAAGTCTATCGTAACTTTCTTGTTGACTTAAATGACATCGAAAATCATAAAAAATCATTGTACGAAAATTTTCTCACGTTAAATTCATGCTGACGTGACACAGACAATTTTCAATTTGCCGCCAAATCGTAAACAAATGACAAATTAATAAAATACATACACAATAATATTGGCAAAGAGTTCCATTTTCAAAATTTGAACTTATTTTTTTATTATATTGTTTACAAGTGGCCAGTTCTAAAAACTTTCAGTGTCGCCCTCGTAAACCTAAGCCCATTATACAGCAATGAGTGTTAGTTTTTTTTTTTTTATAGAAAAAGGATGACAAATGGGACACATGCTGTTTCCATAGACACCTACATAAATTACTCTTAAAATTACTACTATTCAACTAATAATCAAAATGCAGAGTCGTTAAAAAACTTGAGGACTAAGATGGAATGCCTCATTTCCAGTAACAAGGGTCTCCGGTTCTCTACACTGCTGCTTGTCAAAACTTGTCTAAACTTGCTGCTAGTACTAACCCAGACGGACATCTACACTGTTAACTGACTGTTATTGTTGGCTTCCTACATTTTTTTAATACCTGGAAGACAATATCAAAAGTATATCACTTGCTAAAGAGAAGAAAACAGGAGCTTTTTTAAAGAGCTGTATCGTGGCTCAGACTCTACACGGGAGAGTAGTGGTAGATGCCCCAATACCAATTTCTACAACACAAAAGCAATTCTCAAACGCCAAGCTAATTTTAATTAGGTGTGGTATGGTGAGTGCAGAGAACCGGAGAACCTTTATACTGGAAACGAGGCATTCCATCTTAGTCCTCAGGGGTAGCAACGCATTTGCATTTTGATTCTTAATCGAGAATAGAAGTAGATGTATATGGATCACAGCATCCACTTACCATCAGGTGAACTGTGTGCTCGTTTGTCACCCTTATTCTATAAAAAGGTTGTATGTTGAAGCAATTGCTTACATTAATAGATAGGTATCCAATGTACTTTGTGGCAATCTATGTTCAGCTTGACTATGTCAGAGTTATGAGTTGTGAGCTATGTTTTGACCTGTTATGGGCTGAAGTGTAACTAGAACGTACGCAAGTCTTCAAATCCTGTTGAAAATCCTCAAGTTGGTTTCCATCATTTATATTTTCGCCTTGCGACCGCGACACTCGCGCGATGAACCGAAGACACACTGTCTGCCGGTCCCCCGCCAATTGTCTTTTAATACCTGGCTATTTCGGTACTTGCCCACGCATTCCTGCTTCAGGAATTTCGTATTTCTGTGCCTTCGATTCACATTCCTTTAAATCCATACACTTGCATTTGGTGAGCATCTATTTGGTTTTCGGTAGTAGTTTTTAGTTTTCAATACAATGCACATGCAACAGCAACATGTTTTATTCATCCGTTATAATCACAACGCCTAAATGTTTAGTGTAGTGATTAACTAGAGCAAATTAATGTCACGTTTTGGAAGATAATGATTCAGCTTAAAAACATAGGATTATTAAAGTGATTGGCCATTTTCTAAATAATTGTATATATGATAGATATGAAACTATTACATACATTTTCACGTTAAATACTATATAATACATTATGTGAGACTCGTGAGACTATACCGCTATATGTATAGTATTTATACGTGGTAAAGCTATGTTATGGTTGTACCTAACACGTATGGGTCGACTCGACAGGGGAAGGACCACGCTCTCACAGAATAGCTGCGTAAAATAGCAGCTTAATGCTGCTGTGTTTCGTATGGTGAGTGTAGAGAACCGGAGACCCTTTTTACTGGAAATGAGGCATCTTATCTTAGTTAGCAGTGAAATTTTATAGGCTATAATGATGATTATGATGATGACGATGCTAAGAAATAACCCGTTGGGAAATGAGACTAAACAAAAAGTAAGTTCTAGTTTTTTGCTCCCTGAATTTTAATTTATAAAATATTATAAGACTAAGTTGACATTACGACTTACGTGGAAAAACTATTCCCCTACGTGTTTAGATGTAAAAGTTAATTATATATTACATCTACTATTCTACTAAATCGTTCTTAGCGCGACTAAGACCCTGATGTTTGTCTCACATTTAGGTCAACATAGTATTTATTAATTCGCACATGTAATGTCAGAACGCGCGAGAATCGACATCAAAACAAATGAATAAGGGACAGGTTTTCGGAATACTGACCTTCAGTCGAACATTAATTATATTATAATAAGGTTTTAGAGCAGGAAATATATGATATATGAAAGTGGATGGACCGCGTGGGGGGTGATATACATAAGAAAGGAGTGAGCGATAACATGACGGCTGTAAGGGGATAATGGAAGAGGAAGACATACTATGCGGACCCAAAATTAATTTTGCACCCTTACTTCTATAAAAATAGCCTGTATCAACATTTTATTAAATAGCATATAAATTAAACTTACATTAAAATTTATATAGATATTCTTACATTAAAACTGAGACCTGTGTCGAAAGAATATACTGCATTTTTTTGTAATTCAGACAAAAACTAAAACGAATGATGCCGTGATACATTAGAAGATAGAAATTATAAGAATTCTTTGAATTACGACGGAACCCATAAAAATGTCCTACTTTTGTTAATCAACAGTATTACAATGTTAAAGGGAAAGCTTGCATATTATCCATCATAAGCCCGACATAAGCCGCTAAACAGTCATCGGGAAGGGCTTAGAGAGTATGAGATCTCCGAGCGGCGGGTCAGCCAAGATCGACGACCTAGAAACCGCGCAAATAGTGCCCCCTCTACCCCGCAACAATCCCACGCGTTAGCGTTTAGCACTGGCAAAATAGAATACACGGTAGAGCTATAAACAACACTGTATATTTGGATCATACAATCAACAATCTATGAATATAAACATTATTAAGTTCGCTGATGAGTGTGTTATCAACAGATAGAAGCGCTGAGCAGTGCCTCTATATTCGAGCAGATGCTGGTAGCATCAAATACATCCCAAAATACATCCTTTGGTTTGCCTTTTTTATAGAATAAGAAACAAGCACACATTCTACCTGATAGGTGGATTGGCCCATAGACATTTATCCTCGATTAAGAATCAAAATGCAGATGCGTTGTCACCGTATGGTGGACTAAGTTGGAATGCCTCGTTTCCAGTAAAGAGGGTCCCCGGTTCTCTATATTTACTATATGAATCACAGCAGCATTAAGCTACTATTTTACGCTGGTGGTTCTGTGAGAACGTGGTCCATAATATAGCTGCAGCATGGCTCTACCACGTTAAAAAACCTGACCTGTGGTGACCGTATGAATCAACGTCTGATAGTAACACAGATAATATGCATTTACGTGTGTTGACCCAATACCGTGTAAACCGATATTCAAAGTAAATGAGAAAAAACAGACAAACTATGCCGACCCTAAATAACTTGGGATAAGGGAGAAGGAGTTTTGGAGCAGGGAAGAGACCGATGCGCTGTGCTAAATGTGTAGCAGGCAATATGTCTTTCAAATATTGGATTTTTCAGATATACATACGTTCCTTCTTTTTTTTCTCTTTATTTATTTAGGGATTTTTGTTTGTTAACATGTCAATCCCATTATAACTAACTTAAAATCTACACATTTACTATTAATCTGCACATACTCAATGCAATATCCGAGGTGGGAGCATGTAGAATGCCTTGCGCAATACCCATATTGTACACATTTATCTTATATTATGTCCTTATAAATAATTCCCTTGCCCCTCGGTTCTGCTCACATTCCATTAAAAAATGATGCAAGTCTTCTATTACTCCACAAGTTTCACTATTAGGTGAATCAGTTCTTTTCATCAGATAAGAATTTTTTTGATGGAATGTGACCTGTTCTTATTCTAAATATTACTTTAATAATATTTCTATTTCGTATCTATAAACCAAGGTATTCGGGGCGGTTCACTCTGTAACGTTCCTTCATGACCGTTTCCTTCACATCCGAGCACCATTACCTACTGTTACAGCTTATTAAAGTCCACTGTTGAACATAGGCCTTCCCCATAGATTGCCTCATAGGGTAGATATTTGCCATAGTTGCCACGCTTGGCAAGGGGGTTGGCAACCGCAGTTTTTTATAGGATTATCCGAGGTCCGAAGAGAGGAGGACACGGTAATCCTCGAATCCGGCAACTTGTTCTATCACCGGGAGGCGACCATCTGTCCCAAGGAGGTGTCGGTTTATCGTCCACAAGTCTCTCGTTAACAACGTTGTAAAGATTGGGAGTGTGTCGACGAGGGTTGCGTACCTTATACTCAGAATCACCAAACGGTATTCGCTGAAGGTCATACAGGTTTACGCACCAACCTCGGCACACCCCGATGAGGAGGTGGAGGAAATGGCAGGATATCTCTAGAGCCATGCATTCCTCCAAAACCCACTATACGGTGTTAATGGGAGACTTCAACGCAAAACAAACTGAGAGTACGGTGAGCTGAAAGTAGGAAATTTGGGTAGGGCTTGGAACCCAAGGAGTAACCACCGACTTCATGGAGAGGGACTTTTATGATGAACTCTTTCTTGAAGCGGCCCCACAGGTGGACCTGGTCGAGCCCCGACGGTTCGACAAAATAAGATTGACTTCATTATGACGACCAGGCGACAATTGTTCAGTGATGTCTCAGTGATCGCGAGGGTGAAAACCGGCAGCGATCACCGATGGTGAGGCACTGAACCTAAACGTAAAGTTGGAGGTCGTCTAATGAAGTCAACGCTATCCCCTCGTGCTCTAATCAAAGTCGAAACCTTCAGCTCGAACTACGAAACCGTTTTCAGTGCCTAGAAGATTGCAATGCAGTGGACGATATGAATGACAAGCTCGTGGAAACTGTCCATGCGGTCGAAGCTAAGTTTTGCAAGACCCGCCGCAGAAGAACACAAAACTCTCCGATCACACTCTTAATCTCATGGCTGTTGACGGGATGAAGCTGCAGTCTTCAGTAGATATGACAGAATACAGGCAACTGAACAGACAGATCTCCAAATGCTAAGAAATAACCCGTTGGGAAATGAGACTAAACAAAAAGTAAGTTCTATATTTCTTGCTCCTGAATTTTAATTTATAAAATATTATAAGACTAAGTTGACATTACGACTTATGGAAAAACTATTCCTTACGTGTTTATATGTAAAGTTAATTATATATACATTCTACTACTAAATCGTTCTTATCGCGACTGAGACCCTGATGTTTGTCTCACATTTAGGTCAATATAGTATTTATTAATTCGCACATGTAATGTCAGAACGCGCGAATCGACATCAAAACAAATGAATAAGGCAGGTTTTCGGAATACTGACCTTCAGTCGAACATTAATTATATTATAATAAGGTTTTAGAGCAGGAAATATATGATATATGAAAGTGGATGGACTGCGTGAGGTGATGTACATAAGAAAGGTGAGCGATAACATGACGGCTGTAGGGATAATGGAAGAGGAAGACATACTATGCGGACCCAAAATTAATTTTGCCCTTACTTCTATAAAAATAGCATGTATCAACATTTTATTAAATAGCATATAAATTAAACTTACATTAAAATTTATTTAGATATTCTTACATTAAAACTGAGACCTAAAGAATACTGCATTTTTTGTAATTCGGACAAAACTAAAACGAATGATGCCATGATATATTGGAAGATAGAAATTAAAATTCTTTGAATTACGACGGAACCCATAAAAATGTCCTACTTTTGTTAATCAACAGTATTACAATGTTAAAGGAAAGCTTGCATATTATCCGTCATAAATGACATAAGCCGCTAAACAGTCATCGGGAAGGGCTTAGAGTATGAGATCTCCGGCGGCGGGTCAGCCAAGATCGACGACCTAGAAACCGCGCAAATAGTGCCCCCTCTACCCCGCAACAATCCCACGCGTTAGCGTTTAGCACTGGCAAAATAGAATACACGGTAGAGCTATAAACAACACTGTATATTTGGATCATACAGTCAACAATCTATGAACATAAACATTATTAAGTTCGCTGATGAGTGTGTTATCAACAGATAGAAGGCGCTGAGCAAAAAGTGCCTCTATATTCGAGCAGATGCTGGTAGCAAAAAATACATCCTTTGGTTTGCCTTTTTTTATAGAATAAGGGTGACAAACAAGCACACATTCTACCTGATGGTAAGTGGATGCTGTGACCCATAGACATTTATCCTCGATTAAGAATCAAAATGCAGATGCGTTGTCACCGTATGGTGGACTAAGTTGGAATGCCTCGTTTCCAGTAAAGAGGGTCCCCGGTTCTCTATATTTACTATATGAATCACAGCAGCATTAAGCTACTATTTTACGCTGGTGTTCTGTGAGAACGTGGTCCATAATATAGCTGCAGCGTGGCTCTACCACGTTAAAAAACCTGACCTGTGGTGACCGTATGAATCAACGTCTGATAGTAATACAGATAATATGCATTTACGTGTGTTGACCCAATACCGTGTAAACCGATATTCAAAGTAAAAGAGAAAAAACAGACAAACTATGCCGACCCTAAATAACTTGGGATAAGGGAGAAGGAGTTTTGGAGCAGGGAAGAGACCGATGCGCTGTGCTAAATGTGTGTAGGCAGGCGTAACATGTCTTTCAAATATTGGATTTTTCAGATATACATACGTTCCTTCTTTTTTTTCTCTTTATTTATTTAGGGATTTTTGTTTGTTAACATGTCAATCCCATTATAACTAACTTAAAATCTACACATTTACTATTAATCTGCACATACTCAATGCAATATCCGAGGTGGGGGCATGTAGAATGCCTTGCGCAATACCCATATTGTAGACATTTATCTTATATTATGTCCTTATAAATAATTCCCTTGCCCTCAGTTCTGCAGTTCTGGTTTTTGCAGTTTTAGAAACACAGGTAAAGAATATTGGCAAAATACCGCACAGATAAAAAAACGTTCCTTCATGACCGTTTCCTTCACATCCGAGCACCATTACCTACTGTTACAGCTTATTAAAGTCCACTGTTGAACATAGGCCTTCCCCATAGATTGCCTCATAGGGTAGATATTTGCCATAGTTGCCACGCTTGGCAAGGGGGTTGGCAACCGTAGTTTTTTTGATTTTTAGTCGTTATTAGCAAGACGCTGCTGCCCATGTCCTGATTTGTTTCCCTCTGTCGCCTCTTACGACACCCACGGGATGATATGGGGTAGTGGATGTTCATCCGAGCACACACATTATAAATTGGCATTTAAAATTGGCTGCCTATTCGCCAGCATGTTAGAATACTCTGCACTTTTCACTATTCTGAACGATTCTGAATTCTATTGTGTTCCTGAGTATTTGAAACCTAAATTTCAATACCTAGGAGATTCTCGTGATTGTTTTACCCGTTCTTCAGATAATATCAAGTAGCTAACGCCTTTACATCGGTACTGGTTATAATATGTCCCACTCTTTCCCTCTTACGACTGGACTGGAACGAAATACCTCTTGAGCTCTTGACATTAAAAAGCTCCCAACAGGTTTCGTTTCAAAAACAAAGTTCGTAAAGATATATGTATTTGTATACTTTTGTATTAATATATTTATATTATATAGGTACATTTGTACATATGTATGTATATTATCATATACTAGCGACCCGCCCCGGCTTCGCACGGGTGGTTTCTGGATCTCGACAACAGCGCCACCTACCGAGTCCAATTGAAATGTGTTTAAATCATCCAGAGACCCACTCAAACATACAAAAAAAAATCATCAAAATCGGTCCAGCTGTTTTCGAGTATTTGCGAGACTAACGGACAGCAATTTATTTTTATCTATAGAGATAGACAGAAGATATACGCGGACTACTTCCACATGTTTATCTCTGCTTAGCCTAATGGTTGACTGGGAGCCTCCCAGGCTATATATACATATAAGGCTATAAGTCTACCATATTATATACTATTTTTGTGCATAAAAGTTTTTTTTTATAGGTTAAGTGTAACACACGAGCACACAGCCCACCTGATGGTAAGTGATTGCTGTAGCCCATAGACATCTACATATAAGTACCATCGATTACGAATCAAAATGTCACCCGTGAGGACAAAGATGGAAAGCCTCATTTCCAATAAAAAGGGTCTCCGGTTCTCTACACTCACCATACGAAACATAGCAACGTTGAGCTGCTATTTTAAGCTGGTATTCTGTAAGAGAGTGGTTCTTCCCCGGTAGAGCCGACCCATTCGTGCTACAACTATACTACGAATATAGATGCAGCATGGCTCTACCACGTATAAAAATAAACCAGTGATCACAAGCAATTTTTATACGTATCACAATGATGATGATCTTTAATTCGAGCGCACAGCCCCTGAGCCCTGAGCTACGTGGTACTTTGACTGTTCGTGTCATGTTTGTGCAGTTTTTAGAAACACAGGTAAAGAATATTGGCAAAAATACCGCACAGATAAAAAAACTTTTTACATAACTCATACATAAATATAAATTTTAAAGGCTTGACTTGACTATTAAAGACCTTTTATGGCTAGGTGTCTATGTCTGCCTAGGTAGGTATCCCTTTACCTAATGATTTCTTATGTTTACTCGAACACTACATATTAAAATGAAAGTAGTATTTATGAATTTTATCGCGTATACCTATATAAATAAAATGATAGAGGTTTGCGGTTGTGCGCGCATCACGGAAAAACTAGTGGATAGATTTCAATTAGGTTTTCTAATTTTTATTTCTTAGGCACTTGGCCCTTATTTAAAAAAAAATATTGCGATATCTTCATTTAATATAAAGTTATTAAAGTCTTAAGAAACAACGATTTTTATAAGCACTACGTGTGCAGTGATGTGTGTTTTCTTGCTATATCAAGCAACGTAGACGAAGTCGAGGGTATCAGGTAGTTAACATAATATACCTATTTCTACCTCTACATATCAGTGCACTGCTGTGTTCCAGTCTGAAGAGTATAGAGAGTCAGTATAATATCAGACTGAGGCATTCCATCTTAGTCTTCAGAGGCGACAACAACGCATCTGTAGCCTTCTTTGTTTGAAGTTGTTTACACGTTTCTATGGGCTGCAGAAGTCACTGTAAGTTCGTAAAAAAGTAACGTACGCCAGACCGAATTTCGTTCACGGCGCCCAGTCGTAACGGAGACTAGCCATCGGCGCAGGACAGGATTATAGTGCCAGAGTGTATGCGCAAGCACAGCTGCACTCTCTATTCCCTAATCATAGTCCGATGGGACGGTAATCCGACACGACTGGAGAGATCAGGCGCAGGACCAACGGCTCTACGTAATTTCCGAGGCACGGGGGTGAAACAACGCCAACTTACCCACTCCGGGCTGCTACTGAGAATTTCTTGACAGTAAACCCAATAACCGACTTTGGCGCGACCCGGGATTCGGACCTCATGATCAGCAATGAGGCAGTGAAAAAGTACTCACTGCTTCGCTAGTATAGTACATTAAACCCGGCTGATCGGCACGTACAAGGGTCGGCGCTAGTTCATTAGACAGTTCAGACTTCAGACGTTTAAATCTTTCGGTTTATACAGCGTCGATCGATACCGCCTTCGCCTTATTATCACGTTGTCTTTTACTGCATTGGATTCCGTGAAAGAAGAGAAATGGATATTGATATACGTTTTTTTTTAAATAACGTTACCCCCAAACTAAGATTTTGTCTTGTATCGTAGTCAGTTTACATACATAAATTTCACAAGGACAAACATCCAGACCCGGAACAATTATTTGTAGGCCATACAAATACTTTTTCCGTGCGGAATACGAACCCGCGGCCCTGAACGCTGTAACTCATTGCTAAGCCACTACACCACGGAGCCGTCAACTTAAGGTCGCTGCATACAGGACCTAATCAGCACGTGCACAGGACAAAGACGGAACGTGGTTGTATGTCAACACGGATGGGAGTTTAATGCATACGCAACCTGACAGCGAGTCGAATCTAACGTGCTAGTGTCGTAAAAGATGGAATTTTCATTTGAAGAATTCAAAGGAGCGACTGTGCATACGCAGCGGAACCACGGACGAGACGAAACGCGCGCGGGGCGGGACGGGGTAAACATTTTTTTTCTTTTTTTTTTTTTGTTGCCGACGATATTTTCCCGTCCCGTTGATGCCACGTCCCCGTCCCATCCGTGCATCCGTAACGTATGCATTTTGACGTACATTTTCTATAAAACGATATTTCCAAAATTTGACATCCCGCTCCGTTCGGAAAAAAACAAATGCGAAAAGAGGGCAAGTTCGCCTTTACCGTTAAGAGTTGGGATCAGACGGCATTCATAGCAGTTGCTTGAATCATAGGACCTATAGGAGAGTCGTTCTTGGAACGTTTTCGTGGTAGAGCTACGCTGCAGTTATATTATAGTATAGCACGAATGGGACGACTCGAGCGTGGTAGGTAGGGCCACGCTCTCACAGAATAACAGCGTAAAATAGCAGTTTAATGCTGCTGTGTTTCGTATGGTGAGTGTAGAGAACCAGACCCCCTTTTTACTGGAAATGAGGCATTCCATCTTAGTCCTCAAAGGTGACAACGCATCTGCATTTTGATTCTTAATCGAGGATAAATGTAGCTGTCTATAAGCCACGGCATCCACTTACTATCTGGACAGTGTGCTCGTGTGACACCCTTATTCTAATTAAAAAAAACTACTCCGGAGCTTCGATTGACGAAGCCGACAACTCCGAACGTCACTTGTACCGAACTAGGCCCCTTTTCACATTTACGTTTACGATGGGATATCAATTATTTAAAAAAAAAAGTTTTATCCTTTAATTTATCAAAAGAAATACAAGACCTTCAAAGGTTTTCCTTGGGTTAACGCTTCCTTTTTTTTTAAATTTTAAGCTGTATATAGGAATTAAATGTCTAGAAAGTTATTGGTGCAGTAAGTTTCAAGTAGTCTTTGGAACTAATCGCACCAATAACTTTGTCGACACTTTTTCGGCACTGAAAATCATAAAATACTATAATACATACACAATATCGATAGTTTTCAAATATTTTACTTTGTATACGCCTAATGATGCTGAATGTACCTTGATGCAAAATTTCAAGTTTCTAAGTAACCTAGAAGTGGCCTAGGTATTCGATGAGTGAGTCAGTGAGTCATAAAAATAGCACTTTTCTGACAATTACGGTCATGTAGAAAGAATGAACGAGGAAAGAGTGACAAAGCAAATTTATGTTGCAGAGGCAGAGGCGGGAAGGGTCGCCCAAGACCCAATTGGCGATATATTGAAGATGGGACAGATTAAGAGTACTCTTAACCGACGAGCATGTATGCATAGGTAGGTATATAGATATAAAGAAGGCGAGTAGTCTCTGCCTACCCCTCTGGGTGACAGGCGTGAGTGTTTAATCTGACAAATCTATTTCTTCTGACAAATATGTTTGTTCATAAAAGGGATTCGTATTCACGGGGTACATATTAGGTATGCAAGATTATAAGTGTGTAGGTTTAATAGTTTTTGAGTTAACTGCCGGTGCGTCGCCCTATTCTTTTACTAACTTGTCGGACACGCTGCTGTCTAGATAGCAGTCAAGTAAACCGCTAGAAATAAAAACTCTAGAGTAAGCAAACAAAAATGTAAACCTACGGTCATGACATCGACATCGAAATTTCCGAAAGAATTACCCTTTCAAATTAACTTATGCTTTACTGTGATAATATAATTAGCATATAATATCCAGTGCAATGGAATTCAACGCAGTCATAAAAATTCATGACCCAGATCAACGAAATACCGTTCATTAGTGTTGTGCGGTTGAATCAAAAGTCGTCAGCGGGCCGCGAGGCATCCGACTGACTCACGTATTCATGCGCCTTGTACGCAGGTGTTAACAATACCCTGCTGCCCATAAACGTGGTCGACTCCACGCTAATCGATAACAGACCTTCCTGGTGCGGAGCTAATGAATTTGTTTTGCCTTCTATTCCAGCTCAAGGCTCTCAAGCTTGAGCCAATAAAATTGATGGCGGGCTGCTATTTGAAAAAAAAAAAACAAGTTACGAGGGTGACACTGAAAGTTCTTAGAAAATCAAAAACTGAACAAACTAGCAAGTTATTAGTTTTATTATATCTTTTCAAAATAGTGTCCATTTACATCAATACATCGCTGCATCCGATGTAACCACTGAGAAAAGCACTTTGTCCACTCGTCCTTAGGGGGTCTCTTGGACGGCATTTTAAAACGCAGCCACTGCTTCCTCGGCGTCCATAAAACGTTTTCCTCGAAGTTTTTCTTTTATTTTCGGAAATAAATAAAAATCGCAAGATGCGAGGTCGGGTCTATAGGGCGGGTGACCCAGTAATTCCACGTCTGACGTCGCCAAGTAGTCGATTGTTTGCTTGGCGGTGTGCGACGAGGCGTTGTCGTGGTGAAGGAATCCTCCTTCACCACTGCGAGGTCGTTTCTCCCGAACTTTTTCCAAGACAAGTGGCAGTAACTGTTTTTCGATCCTCTAAAATAATTGTTGCGTTGTTTCCGAAGAACCACCATCTTTTGTCCCACGCTTCAACCTCTCTTCACTTTAGTTGGCAACTCCTCGGAAGGAAACACCCAGACAGCAGACTGTCTCTTAGTTTCAGGATCATAACAATAAATCCAGCTTTCGTCACCCATAAGTATGTCGAACACATCATTTGAGTCACCTCCGTTAAATCTTTGAACCATTTCACGACACCAATCAACACGACGGAGTTTTTGGGCCTCTGTCAAATTATGAGGTATCCACCGGGCACAAAACTTCCTGACCGCTAAATGTTCATGGAGGATTTTGTACACTTGACTCATACCGATGCCTAAGCTTGTCCGAATCTGCTGATAAGTCACTCTTTTGTCAGTCTCTATCATACGCAGCACAACACTGATGTTATCTTCAATCGAAATCGATTCGCCGTAGAAGGCCGTCCCTCACGCAGATCATCGGTGAGATTAGTACGACCACGTTTAAACTCATTAAACCAGTTGTAAACAGTGCCACGAGATGGGGCTTCATCGTGAAAGGCCAATCGAAGTCTATCGTAACTTTCTTGTTGACTTAAATGACATCGAAAGTCATAAAAAATCATTGTACGAAAATTTTCTCGCGTTAAATTCATGCTGACGTGACACAGAAAATTTTCAATTTGCCGCCAAATCGTAAACAAATGACAAATTAATAAAATACATAGGTACACAATAATATTGGCAAAGAGTTCCATTTTCAAAATTTGAACTTATTTTTTTATTATATCGTTTACAAGTGGCCAGTTCTAAAAAAATTCAGTGTCGCCCTCGTACATAAAAAATGCATAAGTGTTAACAAGGTTAATGGTTACAACAGTAGTTAAAAAACCGACTGTGTTAAAAAGTTTACTGGAAAAAAACCTTGCCCTCCCTTTTTCTATCGACTTCAAAAAGGAGACGGTACTCAATTCGACTGTGTTTTTGTTTTCTTTTATGTGTTACCTCATAACTTTTTTCTGGGTGAACCGATTTCGATGATTCTTTTTTTTATTTGAAAGCTGGTGCTTCTCATGTGGTCCCATATAAATTTGATCAAGGTCTGACCAACAGTTTTTGAGTTATTCTTAATAATTTATATTGAAGTCGGTTGTACAAAATTTTTAATTATTTTACTTGCAGATACAATATATAAATATTATACAGCCTATGTCACTCCCACAATTAAGACAAATCTAACGACACCTATATGTTAAAATCCATCAAGCCGTTTAGGCTACAAAGCGTGCCAAAGAAATAGATATACATACATACTCTCGAAAAACATTACCCTCCTTCTGTGACAATCGGGTAATAACAACAACCGCACGCTTTATACTGGTAACCATAGATTTCATCTTTGTTCACAGGGGTGCATCTGATTATTGATTCTTAATCGAGGATAGATGTACGTGTCTGGGCTAACATGGGCGAAATGTGAGGTCGCTTGCCACTTATGAGTTTGTGTAGGAGTCTCGTTAGAATCGTTAAAGACGACAGACTTATTTAATAAACCAGAAATGACTGATTTCCTTTGAGTTCATTAATGCTCTGATAGATATACCAACGACGACTTCTAATATGGTAATATCAATTGAAGGAATTAAAATTACTATAACACCTTGTGACCTATATTTACGACTAACAACCCGCCTGGTTAGGTACTACTAGACGTTATTTAGATTTATAAGTGAAAGAACATTCATTTTGGTACCTAATTTCCTTTTTTATTTAAAAAAAACTCAAGATTTTTGGATTAAATATAGCCTACGTCCCCCTAGCAAAGCTCTCTATCTGTTCGTATAGTTTCATCACAATCGGATCAGCCATTGCGAAAATTAGCCCGGACAGACAGACAAAAATTTAAGAAATATTTTAAAAGGTTATTTAAGTCTTTACATATATGCCTGCCAATAACACCCTGAGCTAAATAGAAGCCATTAATTTCAATATTACAAACAGACACTTCAATTTTATTTATGTGTATGTATTTATATATATTGTACATAGATGATTAAGGTATGATTCCGAACTCGGCTACACGCAGCAGTGCTGCCGCAACACTACTGGTCCCTATATATTCTCTATAGGTTTATATGAGATTACATTCCGAGCGCGGCAGCAATGCAGCGGCAGCACTGCTGCGCGGCAGTGTCGCCCTGCCGCCGCGACAGACCAGTAGTGACGTGTCCGCCGCAGCGATATTGTCTATACGTGAATGTTAATAAATAAATTTGCAATAAAAATATGAATTTCTCTGATTCAGAAGAGGAACAATTAGTTAACTTGGTTGGACTTTATATCCAGCCCTTTACGATAGCAGTCATACTAATTATCGTAATAATTTTATTAAGGACAATTTATGGAAAGATATTACATCGAAAGAGATCAATACAAAAGGAGAAATTCCTCTTCCAACACAATATAAATAAAAATTGGTGATCAATCTAAATCTTGTCAACTCAAAGCAACTGAATGAATACACAATAGCGCAACACCACGAACAGGCCAACAATGCCGCCTTGCTCGGAATCAGCGCGGCAGGCAGCACTGCTGCGCAGCACCACAGTGGCAACACTGCTGCGGCAGCACTGCTGCTTGCTGTCGAGATCGGAATCTTGCTAACTGCGAATCAAAATTCAAATACAATCGCGCGGAACCTCAGGTGACATTACATACGCAGTCGGGGCTAGCGCGTTTGAGGCGAGCGACGTACTAGTGAATTTCAAAGCTTTTTAACACTGTTTACGTAAATAGATGTTTTGTAAATACTTGTATAAATAGTTTTGTTTATTGCTTAGTATTAAAGATGGGCGTTACCGTTGCTTTCACGCAATGATGCAACCAGTTACATTTCTTTTAAGAAACCTGTTGCGACAACAGGTTTTTTCTGAAAAAACCTAATGCGCGATTTGTCGAAAGGTTACATTTGTATTTTCGACGCAACCTGTTGCTGTAACAGGTTGCGAAAAAAACGACTAATTTCTATTTAGTATAGGTATTTAATTATAGGATAAAATAGTTGTATAAATTTTAGTGCAATGTATATGTATATTTAATTATCTTTATTATTGAAAATAAAAAATTCATTAACAATTTTGAAAACATAATAATGAAAAAAACAGCAAATAATTTACTAAAAGTAATAACGAATATTAATTATATCACTCCGTATCAATGTTTTCTCTGCCAGTATTTACTTAAAATTTTACGTCAGATTTAGAGCTTTATCCACTCTTAAATTTAATAACCGTTATTTTAGAGACAAGACATTATATTAAAGTAAAACAGTTGTAAATTAAATAGATCACGAATTCCGGGAATACATTCATTTGAATACGAACTGTCAAAGAGATAACATCAACATGAAGAAAAACGAAATTAGAGCTGTCATCAAGTACCTCAGTTTGAAAGAAATGTCTTCAAAACATACAGTGACTTAGTGGAAACATTGGGGACTCTGCTCCTCCATATTCTACAGTTGCACGCTGGGCCAAGGAGTTTAAACTGGACAGAACATCCACTGAAGATGAACATCGCAAAGGACGCCCATCCACGTCCTCACTGAAGACAACGTGAAAAAGTCGAAGATGTTGTGTTGGCAGATCGACCATCAGGCATGTAGCTGAGGTCACAGGGATTTCATATGGCAGCGTTCAAAGAATCCTTGCGAACGAGTTGCATGAAAAGATCTCTGCGCGTTGGGTACCCAGAATGTTAACCGACGAGCAAAGAAAATCGAGTTGACATTTCGAGGGTCAATCTCGAAAAGTTCCAACAGATCAAGAAAATTTTTGTTCCGTTTTGTGACTATGGACGAGACCTGGATCCACCATTTGATCCTGAAACGAAACAACAATCGATGACTTGGGCGAGCCTCCTCACCGACGCCAAAGAAATTCAAAGTTTCAAGTTCGGCGGGAAAGGTTATGGCATCTGTTTTTTGGGACGCCAAGGCATAATTATGGTGAATATTTGGAAAAGGCAGCCACTATTACGGGCTCTTACTACGCAGACAAATAAGAAGATTGCAGGAGCCATTATGGAAAAAACGCGGCAAACTGCGAGCTGGAGTGCTGTTTCACCAAGACAACGCACCGGCTCACAAAGCCGCAGTTGCGATGCTGCTGCCATTCAAGAAACGGGATTCGAACTGCTCGAATACCTCTATTCGCCAGATATAGCTCTTAGTGATTTCTACCTCTTTCCTCGGCTCAAGGAACGCCTCCGAGGCAAGAAATTCGAACGATAGCGAAGTAATGGCCGCTGTTGAAGCGTTTTGGGAGGTCAAGACAAAGAATTTTCAAGGAATCCTGGGCTTAGAAAAAGATGTAAATGTATTGATTTGTTAGGAGACTATGTAGAAAAATAAATTATTATTTTAACTTTAATTACCGTGTTTTATTTTCGTTATCATTACTTTTGGATCACCCCTCGTAGTTGTAGCATGAATGGGGTCGGCTCGGTCGGGAAGGACCACGCTCTCAGAATACCAGCGTAAAATAGCATCTTAACGCTGCTATGTTTCGTATGGTGAGTGTAGAGAACTGGAGACCCTTTTTACTTTTTACTGGAAAAGACGCATTCCATCTTAGTCCTAAAGGCTGACAACGCATCTGCATTTTGATTCGTAATCGAGGATAGATGTAGATGTCTATGAGCCATAGTAACCACTTACCATCAGGTGGACTGTGTGCTCGTTTGTCACCCTTATCCTATAAAAAAAGGAACATCAAAGATGTGCAACTTCTGTACATAGTTCTGTTATTTATCCCGTTGTCATATTATATTAATATGTATAGTAAATAAATGAGGAAATGTAATGACAATCTGTAACTACAATAATATTGACACAGTATAATAGTAAAATTTTATATTTCAAAACATCTATACTTAACCAAACTTATTTAACGTAGGTATATAAATGTCATTAAACTAATAGAATAATCGCTCGAAAACTTACAATACTCTTACTAATCTGTATCGAGGGCAAATTAATTTCCTAATTTCTTGTCATGTTAGATTATGCAAGACTTATATTTCACTCAAACCTTACTAAGTTTGAAATGTTCGAATTCTAACCACCTAGAGAATCAGTCTGCAACATAAGATTTCTTCGAATAAATATTAATTACCATTAATAAAAAAAAACAGTAGTTAAAATGTCTTGCCGCATAGGAAAAAACGTTTGTGGTGCTATCTAGATTAAAATTTCCGACAAGACTTCGAAACAATAGCGCTGTCAGGAATATTTCCCGCGCGCGGGAGTTCGTGGCCATTTTGTGACCGTTACAATGGAAAGAAATATTCGCATTTTGTACTCTGTAATGCCTCTGTTATATTGTATTGTATGAAGAAATAATTCTTCCAGTCGTAGGTTGAATGCCCTTGCGGAATTTGTATTATCCAATAACCAAGAATAAGCCAAGCAGCTAAGGTTTAAAATATTTTTTATTAATTCATTCATTACAGCCTATCAAAAGTCTACAACTGAACATAGCCCCCACCACCCCCCACCCCCCTACATAGATTGCATCATAGGTATACCATCCCGACTAGCATGGGCGGGGACAAAATTTTTATCCCCCGATTATATCCACTGACAAGAGATAAAATTATCTTGTTATGTCAAACTGGGAGAAGTATATCCCCGTTTGACATAACGAGTAGACATATATCCCCGTCCGTAGCATGGAGCCAAATGAAAGATAAAAATTATGCTTTTTTAACATTTGAAAGGGATGATTTTATCCTAGTTCATCGGACGTGGGTTGAAGTCTATATTCATACAAAAAATCTATTTAAGTCTAAGTCTATCTCCCATTTTATCTACTGTGGATATTATATCCACCGGTGTGCCCATGCTCTAAGGGTGGATAAAACTAAGCGAGGGGATAAATATTTTCTCCTTTCCCCGGGGATAGAATTTGTCCCGACATATATCGTCTTATCGGGATTGCGGTCGGCTTTTGGAAATGTCAGACTTTTTCGATTTTTCAATAAAATATAGTAGGTATGTAACAGTTTTTGCGTGAGGGGAGTGTAATCTGCGAAGCGGATAGATCGCAAGAGTGCACAAAACCAACATTTTTTTTCACTATTGTTACTTGCGTTTGCAACAAAATGTCAGGATTTTTCTATGAAAATCTGCTTATTTGTCAGGACTTTACAATTTTCCACCTTAACCCTACTCATAGGGGAGATTTTGCCATAGCAACCACGATAGGCAAGCGGGATGGCAACCTTATTTTTTATTATTATTTTCAGTTGTTATTAGGAAATTATTACCCATCTCCTGCAGAGGAAAACTGCTCTGTCACTTCTTACAATACCCACGGGATGATGTGGCGTAAACAATTTTTTTATGCCTCCACTACACTGCACTTTATATAGCTATAGTAGTTAGTTAGCCCAAAAAGAATATAAAAATCGAAAAACGACTGTAATTTACATACAATGGCAGCTAGATTTAATTCAATTAAAAAGAGTCCATCGCGATGTAGAACTTGGATCGAGAGACCTGAAATATGTCAATTTCTAAGCTTCAGTTCATAACGTGCCGAGCATGCTGTAAAATAGATAGCAATAAATTTACAATTTCAATTGTGCTAGTACGAGAAAACAAATCTACCTACCGTAGCCCAACATTAATCTATATATATAAAAGAGGTTGTCCTAAGTGACTGACTCATCTCACGCGTAGCCCAAACCACTACATGTAGAAATCTGAAATTTGTACAGTAGCTGCACTAAGAAATTATTGTTGAAAATTCAACCACTAAGAGGGTGAAATATAGGATGTTACAGTTTGTATGATTTTTTTTAATTTAAAGGATGTTTTTAAGTGCCCCGTGACCATGGGTGCTGTAAAGCACCCGAAACGTCGAGAATTAATAAAAATAAGTTATCAAACGCGATATAATCCGTAAAAGTAGTTTTATTCAATGCCAGTAGTTGTTCAAATTTGTATTAAGAAAATATTAATCCTTACATATGAAATTAGCGTTTTGTCGTACTGACCACTTTGATCTGAAATATCTCCTCTTTGGTTAAGAATTCCAAATTCAAATTTATAAATTCATTTAGCTGGTACATTTGAGTTTAGAAAACAGTCATTCATTTGTTTTTTCCTCATTATTTTATTCTTTGGCGTCGCTTATTACTGCACAATGGAAAACATGAAATATCGGTATATTTACGAGTACGAGTTCTACCGTGGCACCAGTGCTGCAGAAACAGCTCGAAGGATTAATGATGTGTACGGCGGTGGTGTCGCAAAAGAAAGCATGGTATGTTTTTGGTTTCAACGTTTTCGTTCTGGAAATTTCGACCTTCAGAACCAACCCCATGGACGGCCGGAGACCAAAGTGGAAAATAAAGAATTAAAGGCTATTGTGGAAGCGGATCCATCACAAAGCACTTCAGAGACAGCTGCAGGCTTCGGGGTAAGTGATAAAAATGTATTAATCCACTTGAAGCAAATCGGGAAAGTAAAAAAACTTGAAAGATGGGTACCTCATGAACTGAGTGAATCGAACCTGCAAACACGCGTCGACTGCTGTGTTACTTTGCTCAACCGACACAATAATGAAGGGATTTTAAATCGAATCATTACTTGTGATGAAAAGTGGATATTGTACGATAATCGGAAGCGCTCGTCGCAATGGCTGAACCCTGGAGACCCACCCAAATCCTGCCCTAAACGAAAATTGACTCAGAAAAAGTTACTTGTGAGTGTTTGGTGGACTAACGCCGGTGTCGTTCACTACAGCTTTCTAAAATCTGGCCAAACGATTACAGTCAGCAAATGCAAACCATGAAGGAAGAACTAGCTGGTAAACAACCGAGATTGGTCAATCGCTCTAGGCCACTGCTGCTTCACGACAACGCAAGACCACACACTGCACAACAAACAACCACTAAGTTAGATGAGCTACAATTGGAATGTCTGCGACATCCACCGTACTCCCCGGACCTTGCTTCAACAGATTACCATTTTTTTCGGAATTTGGACAACTTCTTACAAGGAAAAAAATTCAACTCCGATGCGGCAGTCCAAAACGCTTTCAAAGAGTTTATTGATTCTCGCCCCCATGGTTTTTTTAGTAAAGGGATCAATGAACTACCTATGAGATGGCAAAAGTGCATAGATAACAACGGTGCATACTTTGATTAATTAAAAATTGACTTTATATTCCTCCAGTACAAAACACCAATTTCATATGTAAGGACCTAATATTTATTTTTTTAACTAGAAAACTGGTAAAAAAATACGCAAAATATTTAAAATATGTGTTTGTTATTTTTCAAAAATGTACCTACACTAAAACGAAGGTGCTAAGTTTTTGAAAAATATTGTATTAAGAATCACAGCCCAAGCTGCTGGACGTAGAAGTGTGAAATTGGGAAAATGTTTTCCTTTTATTACGTAGATATATCCTCTAAGAAAGGATTTTTGAATATATCTACCCATCTTTATATAGGGCGATAAAGTTTGTATGAATGTCTTTACTCGAATTTTAAAACTTACTTGAAATTGACTCGAAACTTACTGAAAGTAAAATAAATGAGTATGTATAATTACATAATAATTCATAGATTCAAGCAATTGCATAAATTAAAGTTCGGAGCTCAGAACCCTGAACTCAGAACTCAAGACTGTTCGGCGCTCGCTATGGGATTGCTATATTGTTGAGAAAAGAAATCATTTATGCAGTAGAGCATTCTGCAACATTTAGTTAAAAATGCATCAGCTTTAAATTAAATGCAATAAAGCCGCTAGTATTACAATAATATATGAGTAGAAATTAATTTGGTCCATTTTCAAAAGATGGCTCTGTTGGTTCATAACAGCATGAATGTTTCACAGTGACAGCTGATTGTGGTGGTTTCAGAGAGGTTATATACATCTGTGAATAATATACAGTGCATATAGCTTTGTTTTTATTGTGTGAAACACCTATTTTTTATTGTGTGAAAAGCGCAAGTGAAGCGCTAGAATGCTTGTGTAAGTTTTAATTGGAAGAAAAGTGCAGCTGAAGCACATTGATTGCTTGTGAAGTTTACGGCAACAATGCTCCAACTGATAAATCTTGTGCGGAATGGTTTTGACGTTTTAAGGATGGTGATTGTGAGGGAAATTCGAAAACAAAAAATTGGAGGCATTACTCAATGAAGATTCGAGTCAAATGCAAGAGGAGCTTGCAGAATCATTGAGAGTGACTCAACAAGCAGTTTCAGTACGATTAAAATCCATGGGAATGATTCACAAGCAAGTCTATACTGCCAGTCAATACTACGCTAAGCCCAGTCAATCGTCGCCATCGACATCAACACCAAAGCTGAATTCATGGTCCGAAGGTTATGTTGTGTATCTGGTGGGACCAAAGGGGTGTAGTATATTATGAGCTGCTAACACCTGGTGATTCCATTAAAGGCAATCGGTATATACTGTAATTGATTCGTTTGAGCCGGGCATTATGAGAAAAAAGGCCAGAATATGAGGAGACACGACAAAGTTATTCATTTGTATGATAATGTTCGGCCTTATGACACAAAAGTCGGGAATAATTATTGTATGCTGTAAGCGCTAGCGCACAGGTATGCTCTACTAGGTCCCAAAAATTAAGATTCCAACGTTTCGTCGCATGAAATCGTATCTAGCAATCATATTGTACATATAAGTGATATAAAAAGCACATTGTCAGAAAGATAAATGATTGTTGAAATTGTTAATTTTTTTTTAATTCGATAATTGCTATTTTTACATAAAAAAAGGGGTTTTAGTGGCTTATGGTGTGGATTTATCAAGTCCGCATGGCTTTGTAAACACAATAACTTTTGAAAATATCAATTGTTCAACTCAATCTATTTTTAAAACTCTTCATCTATCATGTGGGAAGCTATTGAATGTAAATGGCAGTTTAATTTTGTTAAATTTAGTTATAATTAATTTTTTTCGGCTGCGAAATGTCGATATATTCGGTGTTTTAGCAGCCTTGTGTGAATTTACTTTACTGCGTCACTCACTCGGTTAGTTCGGCGTCAATCGCCGTTGTGAGTGGACACTGCATCAGCTGTTTGCAGCGGCTCAAAAAGATTGCTGTACAAATACACAATATTCGAAAAACCAAATTTCTTACATACTTGATTATAATAATAATCAGAGATTTTTATTACAATATTTTAAAAGCACAGAATAAATAATAGTAGTACATACTAAAAGTAAGTAGGATGTAATATTTATACTTAAATACGTCTTGGACTTTATGGAGTGACCTGAATGATGATTTTTTTTTTTTATAGAATAAGGATGACAAACGAGCACACAGTCCACCTGATAGTAAGTGGTTGCTGTGGCACATAGACATCTACATCTATTTTCATTTGCGAATTTAAATGCAGATGCGTTGTCAGCCGCGAGGACTAAGATAGAATGCCTCTTTTCCAGTAAAAAGGGTCTCCGGTTCTCTACACTCACCATACGAAACACAGCAGCATTAAGCTGCTATTTTACGCTGGTATTCTGTGAGAGCGTGGTCCTTCCCCGGTCGAGCCGACCCATTCGTGCTACAACTATACTATTAATATAGCTGCAGCATGGCTCTACCACGTAAAATGATGATCATATTAGCATTATGAGTCGTGCACTTTTGGATTTTCCAAACTTTTTTTTTAAATTGAAATTTGACATAAATTATCAGAAAATTGGAAGTATAATAAGGTTTACTAGGTATTTAAGTAATTAAGGTTTACTTTAAGAAATTCTGTATGATCATGTTATACGTAATTTTTTTAATGCACTTAGGGCATGCCCAATTGGATTTACCAATATATTTAATTTAGAAACTCTCAAGTGGGACATTTTACCACACCTGCCATATTCGCCAGACATTGCTCCTTTTGATTACTGGTTGTTCCAACAGATGCAGCACAATTTAGAGGGCCAGAGGGATACCCACCAGTTACACAATTACACTGGAGAGCATAGTTAATCTGCTAATTAAAAAACGAAGTTTAGCATCTGTAAAACTATGGTTTTCATTCAATTGTGTTTAAACATCATTGGCTACATTTAAAAGCCATTTAATAGTACCAAACCTAAATGTCTTTTTTTGTTTGTCAATAATCTAGAAGTATAACATTATAACTGCAAATTTTTTAATTATGGTATTTTAATTAGTATACTAAATAGGCAACATACATACATTCAACAAATTGTACAGAACAATTTGCCTCTTTGTCTCGCATATTTGGCCTTTGATTCCAAACCTCCACACTATGCTCAAGTGCATCAATAGTGTCCCCCAATGGATAAGTATTAAAATGAACATGGACAAGATAAAGTTGCTGTGTAATGTTCATGTCACACCTATGCCAGTAGGTGGTAACTTAAACATAAGAATGATATTCAATAAGTAATAACAAATTGACTAATTAAACAAAACAAGAAATGGAGCAAGGAAAAATAAATGTAGGTGAGATGTAAGTAGTCCATATATCATGATTAAAGAAAATAAATAATTGTCTATTCTATTCTATTTTTGAGTTATTTTTGACAAGTTCTTGAATTGCAGTTTTATTTTAATAGCTTCATTTATTGCAAGTTTATCTTTTAAGTTTATCTTATACATTAGTGTTTTGTAGTGAAACATCCTAAAATTTCAGTGAACGTTGTATTAAATTGAAAACATTATGAAAAATTAGAAAAAATCTAATTGAAGGATAATAAATGTTAGGTAAATACCTATCGGTGAAAGTCAAAACTCGAAAGTAAGCAACGAGATATTCTTACCTCTTTGATGAGTTTTCCGTCATTTTTGCAGTATCACTAGTACACTATTAAATCACACACCTAGAATGTCACCAATATGTTTGTCCATTATCACTTAAAAATTGCAAATCTATGCAGAGTATTCAATTTTAAGCCTTAAAACGATTTATCCAATATAAAATTTATCGCATCGTTTTCATAGGATCCGCTATTCGCGTGCTTGTGTCTTTCTACTTTCTGTATCTGAATTCTGATTTCTGTCAATCCCGATCACGTCAACCGCAACCGCAGATAATATTATTTTAATGTTGTCAAAAATTCAAAAATACGCATTACGTTCCAATTTTCAGAGCAACTGAAACATAAAATAAATTCGTATAATATAAAATGCTTCACAAGCCTAATTTAATATGAACTTTTAATGATAATCGCATAGAAGAATAATAAGTTACATCAGTACCAACTATAAGATCAATTGATGGTATTTTTTCTGTTTTTAAAGAGAAACTGTAAATAAAGACACTAACCTTCACTAAGTTTTGGAACCTAGTTGCTTTTTCATATGTCACGTTTAAATAACTTATTCTTGCTTTCATGATTTTTTTGTCCCAAAATATACGAATGCAAGGAACGAAAAAATTTTGGTTATGGTCTGTTATTGTAACTACATATTTATTTATCTATGTTGTTACTATGGTAACCCTATATGATAACAAACACATGGCCAATGGTGGCTGAGTTCAAAATTATCGTGATTGTATTTACTGTCACTATGTCAAGTTGTATATACCGGGAAGTTTTCTTTATTGATTAAACATTTTTGTTAAATAATGTGCTAAATGTAACAAAGTACTTAGTTACTTAGTTTAGTGCAGTGTAACTTTTAGCAATGTTTAAGAACACCTTTCAGTCGGGATTTCTCTCAATTCTTTACAGCATAGGTAGCAAACCATTACAAATTTGGGATAAAAAAGTTCGGAATGGGCACATAAAGAGAATTACAGACAACGATATCCAGAGTCTTGTGCTAGAGATAGTAGGAACCAATGTCAGCACCACTTACATTACATGTCCTGCAGATCCAAAGAAAACTCTTGGTATCAAACTACCTTTTTTGGTTATGATTATAAAAAATCTCAAAAAGTACTTTACGTTTGAAGTGCAGGTGTGTTTCAACTTCGCTATCTTTCAATTTTATTTAAGTACCATATAACAATTTATTCATTTAGGCTTATAACAATTTATTCATTTAGGTGGACTATGAGAAAGCCTTTGATTCCGTCGAAATTTGGGCGGTGCTGCAGTCCCTTCAGCGGTGCCAAGTTGACTGTCGGTATATCGAGGTGCTGAAGTGTTTGTACCGTAGGGCTACGATGGCTATCTGAGTACAGAACCAGAGTATGAAACCTGTCCAACTACAGAGAGGTGTAAGACAGGGTGACGTTATGTCCCCGAAACTCTTCACCGCTGCATTGGAAGACGTTTTCAAGCTACTGGACTGGAAAGGATACGGTATTAACATCAACGGCGAGTACATCACTCACCTTCAATTTGCCGACAATATAGTCGTTATGGCAGAATTGCTGGAGGAACTAAGCACTATGCTCAATGACCTCAATAGTGTCTCCCAACGGATAGGTCTTAAGATGAACATGGACAAAACAAAGATCATGTTTAATGTCCATGTCATACCTATGCCGGTAGTTGTTGGGAGCACTAAGCTCGAAGTTGTTGACGAGTTTGTTTACCTGGGACAAATAGTCCGACTAGGTAAGTTCAACTTCGACCGAGAGGTCAATCGACGGATTCAACTCAGCTGGGCAGCGTTGGAGAAATTACGGCACATCTTCTCGTCAGGTATACCTCAAAACTTGAAAACTAGACTGTACAACCAGTGCGTGTTGCCAGTGATGACCTACGGAACTGAGACGTGGTCCTTCACTGCTGGCTGGATGAGGAAGCTCAAGGTCGCTCAGCGAGCTATGGAGAGGGCTATGCTCGGAGTCTCACTGCGTGATAAACTTAGAAATTAGGATATCCGCAGTAGAACCAGAGTAACCGACATAGCCCAACGGATTAGTAAGCTGATGTGGCAATGGACCGACCATATAGCTCGAAGAACCGACAACCGATGGGGAAAAAAGGTTCTCGAGTGGCAGCGTCGTACCGGCGGACGGAAGTGTAGGGCGTCCCCCCACTAGATGGAGTGACGACCTGGTAAGACATGCAGGAAGTCGATGGATGCAGGTGGCTCAGCACCATGCTTTGTGGCATTCCTTGGGGGAGGCCTATGTTCAGCAGTGGACTTGTGATGGGCTGTAATGATGATGATGATGATAAGCACAACGCCATATTGTACTTTTAATTTTCTCATTGTGAACATTATTAATTATAAAGTATTACACGTTGCCGAACATGACGGGTACTTACATAATTCTTTAGTTGTTGTAGAAGTGTTGTTTAAGCAATTAATACTAGTGATTATTTTACTTTATTAGTTGTTTTGTTATAAAAAAAATGTAAAGAACTGTGCATCTAAAACATATATTTTTGAAAAAAAAAAAAAATTATAATTTTATTATTATTTAAAATATGTTATAGCCTGGCTTGTTTATTTTTTAACTTACAGGTTTTAGATGATAAAAATGTTAGAAGAAGATTCCGCGCAAGTAATTATCAATCAACAACTCGTGTTAAACCTTTTATTTGTACTATGCCCATGCGTCTAGACGAGGGATGGAATCAAATCCAGTTCAATCTTGCCGATTTCACCAGACGAGCATATGGAACTAATTATGTTGAAACACTACGGGTTCAAATTCATGCAAATTGTCGAATAAGAAGAGTATATTTCTCTGATAGATTATATTCCGAAGATGAACTACCTGCTGAATTTAAGCTGTTCTTACCAATACAAAACAAAGCAAAAGCAGCAGTAGCAACCTAAAAACTGCATTTTTAAGATTGTAATGCAACAGTATAGTAAAAATACATTAAGTTATTCCTTTTTTTTTAAACACTGTATGTATAATAGCTTTAGGGCTGAATATTTCAACCTCAGATAAAAGTTATTCATAGAATAAAATACAAGATAAACAATTAAAAAATAACAGTTGTTTTAAAAAAAAATTGTTCACTTTTATCTTCAGTAATTTATTTGATGGATAACTTTTACCTGATAATTGAAAAATCGGCCCGAAGTCTTTTTTATCAAAATATATTATTTAATATTGTTTTATTGAGTAATAAAACCACTATTATTATTGGTTATTTTCCCAATAATTATTTGATATAGAGTAAGATAGTAATGACTGTTGCTGCGAGAAGACTTTTCCTAAATAGCATCTTTTTAATTTTAGGTTAATTTCAGAGTTCATGAGGAAGATGCTGTTGTCAATTTCCAGTTTTATTTTACTCTGTCGCTTATGTCACTACAACCCATCGGGTGATAAATTGGACCTATAGTAGATTTTCTTGTGCTGCCACTACAGTTTGTCTTTAATTTTTCATGTAATTTTTATAATATATTTTATTTTGCTCAATAATTTTAATACTCTAATATGTTGTATGTGTTACTTTGTGTCATCATCATAATCATTATTACTTACAGCTCTTCACAAATCCACTACTGAACATAGGCCTCCCACAAGGAATGCCACAAAATAAGGTCCTAAGCTCCCTTCATCCATCAACCACCTGAGGTTGTGTCTTTATCTAGTGGATGGCCACTCTACTCTCGTTTTTTTTTAAATATAATAAGGGTGACCAATGATCACACAGACCACCTGATGGTGAGTGGATGCTGTGGCCCTTAGACACCTACATTTATCCAATTAAGAATCAAAACTGCAGATGCGTTGTCACCCCTGAGGACTAGGATGGAATGTGTCTTTTCCAGTAAAAAGGATCTCCAGTTCCCTACACTCACCATACGAAACAGCAGGATTAAGCTGCTATTTTACGCTGGTATCCTTTGAGATAGTGGTCCTGTCCCGTTCGAGCCGACCACGTAAAAAACGCTTGTCTCCGCCTCAAAGGATATTGTGCGGCATCCTCGCACGATCCGTATAGCCATCCTCCGCTGGACACTGTAGACTTTAGTTCTATCGTCGAATGGCCAGCCTTTTTGCTCATACATATTATACAAGGCTACGGACTTATTACTCTCGCATAGAGGCGTACGTTCTTCCTCCTTCGGTCTCGTTAGATTGGGCACCTAAGCCTTATCCCTTTAATCCGGGGGTCTAGGCGCTCGAAGTGTTCTTCAAAGCCTAGGTACTTCATGTACCTCCCACTCTGACTTCAGACCCACCCACGCGGATGCACGAATCGGGTGGTTTACTTATGCGTGGTAGAGCCATGCTGCAGCTATATTAGTAGCATAGTTGCAGCACGAATGCGTCGGCTCGACCGGGGAAGTACCACGCTCTCACGGAATACCAGCGTAAAATAGCAGCTTAACACTGCTGTGTTTCGTATCGTGAGTGTAGAGAACCGGAGACCCTTTTTACTGGAAACGAGCCACTCCATCTTAGTCCTCAGGGGTGACAACGCATCTGCATTTTGATTCTTATTCGAGGATAAATGTATATGTCTATGGGCCACAGCATCCACTTACCATCAGGTGAAATGTGTGCTCGTTTGTCAACCTTATTCTATAAAAAAAAGACAATCCTGGCTCGCTTTCCACCTCTGGACATACTGTTCGACTCGGATTCGAGGGTGTATGAGCGAGTTCGTGTCCTGCAACAGCGGTGGTAAGCCAGGTGAGGCGAATTAAACGGCAGGAACGACAAAACGCTTTAACGACTTGGCGTCCTCGACTCCATGAGGGGCGCTATGAACGCAAATGTGTCTTTGGAACAATTCTGCCGGTCTTCACGCCTGTATGCAGCTACGGTCACCTACAGATCACTCGTGTCTTGTAATTATCTGTGTAAGATCGGACGCGAAGCGACGGCAAACTGCTTACACTGCGGTAGGTGGGACCAGAACTTCGTGGGAACGAGAGCAGAAGATCCTGGTGAGCTGGATCGGATGGAACCTCTCGCTGCCAGCAGTCATGTTGACGATGCTAAGCGGGGATTAGGCGAGGAGGGCCGTAGGTAGGTACCTTCTGTGAATCCGTTACGGTCAAGAGGCTGCTGAGCGGAAAGGGGAGGGCCGGGATGTCGCCAAGGCGTTCGTCACGGCCCTTCTCTTGGTAACGATGTTGCTTACCAGAGACGGGCTTCAGGGGCTGCGGGTGGTGGAGCCGGGATCCCCGAACGCCTAGTGATGTCAGTGTAGTGTGCCAAGGGGGAACATGACTCGGAAGTGATCTCGAGACATTGTGGTAGCACTGCGAGGGTTCTGGGGCAACGAGTACTGCCCAAGGGACGTGCTTCCAATAAAGTAAAGCGAGAGAAGGGCCCCGGTTGCGTTCTGAACGGAGATCCTGGGACAGATAGTCAAGATGAATTTTGCGAGGCCCCTAGCGACGAATAAAAATATTTTTAATTAATTGTATTGGGATTTTCATTACAGCCCGTCATAAGTTCACTTCTGAATATAGGCTTCTGAAAGTAACTCCGAGCACAACCTTCTCCATATCTTGCAGAACGCCTTTAGGCTTTCTCATGCGTCCAAAAATAAAGGAACATGTCTCGGTTCCATAGGTCATCGCTGGCAACACTTACTGGTTCATCATTACAGCCCTTCACAAGTCCACTGCTGAACATAGGCCTCCCCACGGAATGCCACAAAGCACGGTCCTGAGCCACCTGCATCCATTGACTTCCTGCATGTCTTACCAGGTCGTCACTCCATCTAGTGGGGACGCCCTACACCTGCCTACCGGATGACTGCCACTCGAGAACCTTTCTTCCCCATCGGTTGTCGGTTCTTCGAGCTATATGGTTGCCACTTCAGCTTACTAATCCTTTGGGCTATGTCGGTTACTCTGGTTCTACTGCGGATATCCTCATTTCTAAGTTTATCACGCAGAAACCCCGAGCATAGCCTCTCCATAGCTCGCTGAGCGACCTTGAGCTTCCTCATACGGCCAGCAGTGAAGGACCACGTCTCAGTTCCGTATGTCATCACTGGCAACACGCACTGGTTGTACAATTTAGTTTTGAGGTTTTGAGGTATGCCTGACGAGAAGATGGGTCGTAATCTCCGAACGCTGCCCAGCCGAGTTGAATCCGTCGATTGACCTCTCGGTCGAAGTTGGACTTACCTAGTCGGACTATTTGTCCCAGGTAAACATATTCGTCAACAACTTCGAGCTTAGTGCTCCCAACAACTACCGGCATAGGTGTGACATGGACATTAAACATGATTTTGTTTTGTCCATGTTCATCTTGAGACCTATCCGTTGGGAGACACTATTGAGGTCATTGAGCATAGTGCTTAGGTCCTCCAGCGATTCTGCCATAAGGACTATATCGTCGGCAAATCGAAGGTGAGTGATGTAATCGCCATTGATGTTAATACCGTATCCTTTCCAGTCCAGTAGCTTGAAAACGTCTTCCAATGCAGCGGTGAAGAGTTTCGGGATATTACGTCACCCTGTCTTACACCTCTGCAGTTGGATAGGTTTCGTACTCTGGTTCTGTACTCGGATAGCCATCGTAGCCCTACTGTACAAACACTTCAGCACCTCGATATACCGACAGTCCACTTGGCACCGCTGAAGGGACTGCAGCACCGCCCAGATTTCGACGGAATCAGGCTTTCTCATAGTCCACATACGCAAGGCAAAGTGGCAGATTGTACTCGTCGGTCTTCTGTACAATTTGCCGAAGGTATGTATGGTCTATGGTGCTAAAGCCTTTTCGGAAACCGGCTTGTTCGAGGTGGAAGTCGTCGAGTCTGCATGCGAGACAATTCGTAATGACTCGAAAACAGCACGTAGACGCGGCTCAGAAGGAAATCGGTCTGTAGTTCTTCAAGAGCGTTGTCGCCTTTCTTGAAGAACAAGACCACCGCACTTCTGCTCCACGCCTCCGGTGTAATGCCACCATGGAGGACGGAATTAAAGAGCTTCTGAAGGACTTCAAGTACCGGTTTTCACCCGCTTTCAGAAGCTCCGCTGTAATTCCATCCTCGCCTGGGGCCTTGCCGTTTTAAGGTGCTGGAGAGCCATTCTAATCTCGCTCAGACTGACGTCCGGGATATCATCGGAATAGTGTCGGATAAGACTTGCTCTTGGATCGTTACCCACACTTGCGTGTGGCTCCAACGATGACGTGTACAGCTGTCCATAGAACCTCTCAATCTCACTCAAAATCTCAGGTGTCCCGGAAACGATGCTGCCACAATCGGTCTTCAGCTTCGACAGTTGGCTCTTTCTGGCAGACAGATCTCTGGCAAAGACTTTGGAGCCCTGGTTCCGCTCGAATTTTACTACCCATACCCAGTCGAGTTCGATACGTCTGTTGACCACTTGGTCGAAGTTGGATTTCTTTGGATCTTCAAACTAGGTAGACATCATTTTATTTTATTGAGCTGATATGGGCAAAGTAAATTTTTCCTACTTTAATATGAAGTTGGATTTGCCTAGTGGAATATAATTTCTATGTCGCTCGTGGAAAAACCCTGAAAACAATGATTACTTATGTTTACGTGCACGCTATAAAATGAAACTTCGTTTTACGGATATTATCGCGTATATTAATTCCCGACGCGACGCTACGAGTAGGTACTTTACAACACCTATGGTCACGGGTGGACTGAGGTCCGACCTACCCCGAATGAGCTTTCTTGAAGCGTTACAGTTGTATGCTTGGGTTGGGATTTAATTTTATTACATACTAGCTGTTCCCCGCGACTTCACCCGCGTGTAATTTAGGGTTTTAATTATGTTGCGCGGAACCCTAATTCTTTTTCTAAAATATAAGTAGCCTAAGTTACTCCTTATAACATTAGCTATCTGTTGAATAAAACTACTTTTACGGATTATATCGCGTTTAATTAACTTATTTTTATTAATTCCCGACGTTTCGGGTGCTTTACAGCAATGTGTAGTGTTCGCGTAAATATAAGAAATCATTATTAGCTATCTGCCAGTGAGTCCCATTGAAATCGGTCCAGCCGTTTCGGAGATTAGTCGGAACAAACAGACAGATAAAAACTAAAAATTGTGGTTTTGTTATAAGTACCGCTACCGTATATACTTTCATATGCATTTAGTAAAAAGCTGTTATTTTGACATTTTAAACAGACACTTCAATTTTATTTATTTGTATAGACTAACTGTTCCCGCGACTTCGTTCGCGTGCAATTAGTACTTTTGTTATGATACGTGATGATGATTTATTTGTACTTATAATTGCGCGCGAAGACCTTGAAATTCTAAGAGGTTTTCGCGATAATTATACACTAATCGAAATAAAATCATTCAGTTAGTGTGGCAACTTATGACTAACTAAAATTAACGAACGAACAAATAGACGGGCCCACAAGTGAACTAATGGATGGTCCTACAAATGAACCAAGAAACGAATTGGGCAAAATATACGCTTGTATTTCTTAATAAAAAAAATGACCGCATTAACGTAATCCACAATTTGCTCCCGAATTTCTCAAGCCAACACTTGGTTCCCATACAACAGATATGAGACTGTCCTAAATATACAAGAACCATCCCCAATTATTAGTACTATCGTATGAGTCACCATATTGTCTTTAATATTAAATATATTTGAAATGAAAACTACAATCAAAATAAATGAAATTAGGTAGGTATCTATATTGTCTCATCCTGCAAACAATTGAAAAATAAAAATGAACTCTACTGAGAAAAGTCTTTTGACCTTTAAGTGATAGGTGTGATCAAACCCAAAATCTGTTGGGTTTTCTATCAAGAAATTCTCAGTAGCAGCCCGAAGTCAGCGATTATATCGGTGTTTCATCCCTATACCTCAGAAACCACGTAAAGCCGTTAGTTTTGCGTCCGATCGCTCTTTATTTGTGTCGGATTACCGTCACATCGGACTATGAGAGTGAGGGAATAAAAAGTGCACCTGTGCTTGCGCACACACTCGTGATCCATAATCCTGCACTGCTTCATAAATGTCTGCATAAATGGCTAGTCTCCTTTGAGACAGGCCACCATGATCGAAATTCGGCCTAGAGGACTCTAACTAGTAAATTATCTATGACTCTAACGGTGGGTATGTTGGAAACAGTAAAAAATATAAAAGTATTCAGCGCTCAAAATACATTACATTTAAATATTCAAATACTGAAATAGGTACTTAAAATATAAATACAACGCATTTAAAATGTAGGAAAATTATATTTAAAGCCTTTTAATCTTTTAATATAACCTATGGTGGTAACCAAACCTTATTTTAATTCAGCGCTAACGCCATCTAGTTGCTAATTGCAATAATACTAACTTATGCACAATAATAAAATAGTACTGTTTTGTTTAACAATGTTCCACCTTTTAAAGGGTAAATAGGGATTTTTTTATAAAGGCCTAAATTATGTATTATTTATAATTTTGTTTTACGAATTTTCTCCACCACCATGCAATTAAAAACCATTATTTTCACGCATACTTTTACCCCCGATTTAACACTTTATGGTAAGATTTTCGGAAAATAAAATTAAAAAAACATATTCCATTATTTTAATCCGAAAATATTCTTAAGTTACTAAAGTCATATAATAATTTTGCTCCATACAAAGATGAAATCGCCCCGTAAAAAATATTTTTAAAACCTGGAGCACGCATACGCATATTTCACGCACCACATCTCTAAGGGTTTAAACGGAGCAAATACAAAGAGGCGACGGCCTAAGTAACTGTGCACTGTGATCAAAGAGTAGTAACTGTCCTATACAGGAAAGAGAGCCCACTCGTGCGAAATCTGTCAACCGAGGAGTACTAGCGCCGTCTGGTGTCGTTTCGGCACAATATAGTGAGAATGTGTGCGTGCGTATAACACATACACCTCTACATATACACTACTGTTCATGGTAATTCATTACACTTTATGTACTAGGATAATCATCAACAACCAACAGTGAATTATACATTTGAAACATTTTTAAAGATAACTGCATGGTAATAAAATGCTTCAAATGTTTAATTTAACAGTCGGTTGTTGATAACTAATCTAATACATGTGTGATTCATAATTTGTAAATAGGAATTAACTAAGATTTTTTTTAACATGAATGGAATTAAACACAAATAATTAGTACATTATTCTATATTTTTTTGAATTTAAGGGAGATAGATCTTTATCTATGTTTATATAAATCTTTATTTAACCTAGTTTTGACAATACAACACATAAAACTAATATTTTTATTCTAATGTTTATATCATTAATAGATTAATAACACAGCTGTCTATACAAAAATAGTAAACTTTATTATTTTAATAAATGAATCATAACAAACTTTAACATTACAAAATATTAAGTTAATACCATAACGGCAAACTTAAACGGCTATGAGGCAGCTATGAGGCAATCCAAAGCTATAACCACGCTTGGCAAGTGGGTTTGCAACTGCAGTTATTAGGAAGATCAGTCCATCTGCTGATTTATTTCCCTCTGTTGCCTCTTACGATGACACCCACGGGATGATAATATGGGGTAGTGGATATTCTTAGATCGCCACTATACGATTATCTAATATATTTTTACAATAAATGATTCATACACAGCTTTGATATAACAAAATATTAAACTAATGTCTAACAATAAATTTTCAAAAGACAAAATATGAAAATAACATTTTTTACAATAAATGATTCATAAACACTTTGTTAATACAAAATAAGAAATATTTTTATAATAACCCTCCCCCTCTATTGTATATATAAAATGGCCGTCTATAAAACATAACTATATTAAAAAAAAAATACGTGATCAGATAATCAATATATTGATCTTTCTAAAGGGCTAGATATAGGCCATTACCTATTAATACCATTATTAATTAATATCTTCCCACTTGGAAAAGGCTTACAATATTTATATTAAAATACCCGATACAAGGACTTCGCTCACTCACATTTTAGAAAAAGGGGGCACAGCTCCACACAGGCCAACGCCGTGCAGTGAGCGCCAACCAACCAACGCGTTCCGCCCGATGAGAAACTAGAAGTTGGGACTGGACCGTAGTCCACAGCAAAATAACTGGCGAAGGCTTGGCCTTGGTATTCATAACAGCTTTGACAATAGGAAATATGAAATAATATTTTTTTATTAAATAAATGATTCATCTTAACACAGCTTCAACAATCGCCTCATAGAAGAGATATTTACCATAGTTGCAATGGTTGGCAAGTGGGTTGCCAACTGCAGCTTTTAATTTTAGTCGTTATTAGGAAGACATTGCTGTCCATCTTCTGATTTGTTTCCCCCTGTCGCCTCTTAAGACACCTACAGGATGATATGGGGTGGTGGATATTCTTACTGTGCCACACACAAACTAAGATTTTTACAATAAACAATTCATATAACACAGCATTCACAATACAAAGTATGAAACTAATATTTTATAAATGATTCTTAACAGCTTAGACAATACAAATTTTGAAACCAATATTTTTATAATAAGTTATTCTTAACAGCTTTCACAATACAAAAATAATATTTTTTACAATAAATGATTCTAAACAGGTCTTACAAAACAAAGCATAAAAATAATATTTTTTACAATAAATGATTCTAAACAGCTCTTACAAAACAAAGCATAAAAATAATAATTTTTACAATAAATGATTCATAAACACAGTTTTGACAATACAAAATATGAAACATATTTTTACAATAAATGATTCTAAACAGCTATAACAAAACCTTCGCTGCAAATGTCATCTTTTTGGTGATCTTCTCAAATGCTACTTGATTACTCATTTTTTCTGCGTTTGATAGACGAGTCCTAAAATCTTTTATAGTTTTTCTAGACTTCTTTAATTGAATTTTAAGTCTTCTCGCGTGCTTTTATAACAACTTATAATTTTTAGAGTAGTATCCGATTTCGTCTGTTTATCTGAAAATGTTTAATTTATATATTAGCTTTTTCAAATTGAAATTTAAAATGTAGAAATTTACAATAAATGCTGTAAAATGATTATATTTTAGTATATGATATTCTTATACTAGACTATATTTGCTTCCCTACTAAGCAAATTGTTAGAAAATATTGTTTGATACTAAAATATAAGGAATTAAATATTTAAATCAGAAAACTTTATACAAAAAAAGATTAGAGGCCTTACATGTGCTGAAACAGCTAGATTAGTTAATTTTAGTCATTTCGGCAATGCATACACCTAAGCCCCACAAAATATGCAGGCTTTATCTATCAAAAAGTTTAAAATTTTTATTAAACAAAAATTGATGAACAAAGATTTATTATGCTACTAAAAAGATTGATAATAACCCCTGGCAATGGGGTGATCACTACCATGCTATTTCTGTTTTCATACTAATTGTATACAATACTTCAAAAACAAAAGTTCCATCGGGTTTCTTGTTGGTTGGAAATGTTTTTTGGAACCAGTAGTAATAGTAAAAAATTAATGATTTCTTATATTTACACGAACACTACACATTGAATAAAACTAAAGAATTACCTGTAATTCATTTGTCTGTGATGTTGAAGGCTGGTCATGTGGATGCAGATTGGGCGCTGTGAATATTGAAAATTAAAATATTAATTTAATCACAAAATATAGTGACAGATGAAGATTGTTTCATCACTTTAATTCCTGAATCTTATCCAACCCACCTGTCAAATGTGGCAATTGTTATGAATATCATCCTATGAGGCAATCTATGGGGAAGCCTATATTCAGCAGTGGTTTTTTTATAAAGACATAGATATTTATTCCAACGCTTAAATCTACACACATGACACATTACAATTAAAGAAAAAAAATATTATACTGGATCGAGATGGCAGTAAGTTAGAAAAGGGGGTTTCGAGAAAATGGTAATACACTTAAATAAATAGCTATGTAAAACAGTAGTTAGTACCATACTGCCCTTTCGCCACGGTTTTGAATTTTTTTTTATTATTTCATTGCACAGTAAAGGATGTTATTGCTTTTAAAAGTAGCATTTCCATATTTTTGTTAGAACATGAGCAGTATGCATTAAATAGTGGAGAAAAAAACAAAAATGTACTAACATATTTTATTTATAAAACTTTATCAGTGTGATCAAAAATCACATATTGGTTCTTATTATTTGCCATAAAAATTCTTAAAAATAGAAAACTTCTCTAAAAATATATTTCTTAGCAAAACTTAAAGACTTAATCATAGAGATCAAAAATTATAATGTTTATAATTATAGTGTTATTTGGCACAAAATTATTCTCATTAACTTACAAACAACATGAAAAAGCTCTTTAACATAAAATTGTTTCAAAAGGACTTCTACAAACAACAAAAAATATAATTAAAAGCACCTTAATGAAAAATAATACTTAAACATAATTAAGAATCACTGACAAGTACAACTTTTAGAATCAGTGTAACCTGGGAGATTATACCAACTTATGCTGTTTCAAAACTAGCCTACATTTTATCACATTCACCGATCATATCTATTATTATTTAATTACAGTGTTAAATTTTATTTGCTTTATTCCTCGATTGCTAAATTTTCAACATTATTATTAACACAAAATTTTCCCAAAAATGTCTGCAATTAGCAGATTTACAGACACAGATTTTAAATTATCTTTTTCCTTTTATCAGTAATGGCTCTTTCAGAAAGTCTAGTACAAGGTTAGGGTATTTCTTTTAATTTGAGGATTTTCACTGGTAAAAAACTTTACTGGAGTATTCTCTTTGTGGCAAATTTTATACAGAAGCACAGAATACATAATAGTAAATGGCACAGAAAATTCTCCATAAAATCATTTAAATAAATAGCGACTCTTGCTAAGCATGAGAAAGCACCAGCTTCAAATAAAAAATTAAAAGAATCATCAAAATCTGTTCACCTAGAAAACAGTTCTAAGGTAACTTTTGAAGTTGGTTGAAAAAATATCTGACATACTGCTCTCGGTTACCACGGCAGTATAGACTGTAATAAATGATATATCTAATAATTATCTATCTGATAACCATCAGGTTTTTTTAAGGTGAAAAGGGGGCAAGTGAGCATACAGTTTACCTAATGGTAGGTTAGTAGTTAGTAAAGTAGTTATCAAGTTTATAAATCTCGTAAGAACATTTTGTACATTTATTATATTGTATAACATATGATATGATTTAAGTGGCCACCCCAAGTACTCAATTCCAAATTACCACCCTATAGAGATTATAAAATAAACAGTTAAAACAGAATTTAATTACCTCTTTCACCACTCAACTTTTTCTACAGGTTGAGGCTGATTTGTATGATCTCTCAGGTATGATTAGGAGCATATATTCTTGGGACACAGTAGTTGTGTTCTGTTTCAAGAAATTTATGTTTTCCTTAAATACTCGTGAAAAATAATGCAATGGAAATCTATAAAAACACAAAGATTATTTATAACACCACAACTATTTATTTATAAATATGCTTGACTTTGAGTGAAGGTCGTGACAAATTATTGATGAGTAGGGTGGATGCCCCTAATACCAGCCTTTTCGACTTTTTACTTTGTAAATAAGATTTCTAGTAGTCTTAACTACAAATATTGTCGTTTAAAAAATTCTTCGTAACTAGAGGAAAGTATATTTCAAATATTACCACACAGTTTCTAAGTGTTAAATTAAAAATCAAAACACGCACGCAACGGAAAACGCTCATTTTCCTAATTTTTTGACAAGTTATGGTCCCGATAAAATTAAGGATATTTTACATTAGCTCATCTTTAGGCTTTTTGATTTGTATAAATATGACTATAGACATAGTAATGCAGCTATTTTTTTTTATATTTACAAGTTTTTTGTTTCCTTTTAGTGGAAATTAATGGGGCTGTAATTAGATATAGGAAATGTATTTGACGTAAGTAATAAGAAGTACCTAATTTCAGCCACGTAATATAAATCAGGGCTGTCATAAACTGGAATAAATACCATTAATTAGAACATAATTTATTTTAAGGTTAAGGAATTTATGACCAATTCGTCTATGTCTTAAAATTGGTTTTTAATTTTAAAGTTTAGCATAAGGTGTACTTGCTTTTCCATCAGACATTTGTTATATGTTAAACACCTTATATATTTACTTATTTTTTGAGAAAGACGAAAACAAGCAATAAATGTAATTAACTATAACTTAGTAATACTAATTTTATTATAACTTAAGAACATACATGAAAACTCATAACAAGGAAAGTGATTCAGGAACATGCTTATGGCAGTCAATGGAGGAGGATGTTCAGTAGTGGACTTGTGAAGGGCTGAAATGATGAGGGAGATTCGAAAACTTTAATAATTAAATTATAAGAAATTGATGTGCTACATAATTTTTTATCATAATTTGCTTAAATTAATTGTTTAGTGTTAAAAGAAAAATGCAACTGCTTAAAGCTAAAATACAGTAAGGTAAGGAGTAAAACATTAAAATAAAATAATTTTTGTCATCTGTCTTAATACATATTCCATGCTTGTGACACAGAGTTAAAGAGCTTGTGACATGCATGATTCAAAATTAAAAGTTGTTACGAATTTATTTCTGTGCACCTAAAACTTACCTACAATAGGTACCTATAAAAAACTCAAAAGGCATAACCCTATGCTATGCTGGCATTAGGTACACAAAGGACGACATTCGGTACAGGGTGGCTGGAATTTTAGCCATTACGCATTTTTTTGCTTATCGTCGTTTATAAAATTGTTCTTGAAATAATAATTGTAAATAAATGTTCATTACGTTTTTGGATAAATAACTTGAGTGCTAATTAAAATAGCAAGAATTTTTAAAGTTGAAATTGGCATTAAAAGGCTGGTAATAGGGGCATCCACCCTAATTGCACTGACCCTTTGTTTCTGTGAGATGAATTTAATATAATTAGAATAGAATATAAATCATTTTTCTCCCCACATACACATTCAATCAATGTGACACCTACATACAGTATCTAATTCTACCATTTAAACATATACATGTTAAATATATTGTTTTTAATTTAAAACTCACCTTCAAGATACAAAGTTGGAATAGCTGTTATGGTTAAACGATGACCTGTAGTTTTGTAATTCGATTCAAAGTGATAATCACATATCTTTTTAGTAGTGAAAATTTTCATTGGTTTTATTCTATTTCCAACTTTCGACATCCAAATATGGAACATGTCAGCCCGCTTTACGGGATGAGGAAACATATGCATAAATGCACCTGAAAATGAACATGTTCTATTAGTTTAACCTTTCCACAATTTGTTTTGATTGTTTTAAAAAGGTTAACCGCATTCGTTGAATTATCAATATGTATAATTGATAGGTTTTCAAATATTTTCACCTAATTTGTCGCATCCAAAACACAAATCTCTTTTCGTGACGACATAGTAAGAACGAAATAACAGTAATGAATGGAATGTAACAAAATATTAATATGAACAAAGAAAATTATTAGGTTAACAAACCAACTCATAATCGTGATGGCGCTCATAGAAAATGGCGCTGCTGTTTACCATAGAATTTTGTTGACGTTTGGCGCCATTTTTAATAAATAGCGTCAAACTTTTTCGCGAAACGTCGTAAGAGGGAGCCTGTTTCCATACATTTTAGACTTTAAATTTTTAGTACTAACTTTCCTCCTGACTGTGATTCTAACTAGGTCCTGACGTCATCACAGTGGGCGTGGCTTTAGTATATTGCAAGGGTAAGAGTATTAGTATACCATAGATTACTGTATATATACTAGAGATAGATGGGCAACTCAAATTTAATTTTCGTTATTGCGCTGTCTTGGTTAACAGATGGCGCTAAATTAAAAGTGCTTTAAGCTCACCCTTTATTTGCACTTAACAAATTTTATTTTATATACAACCATTAATTACATTGCAGCACTTATGCACAAGTGATGCAATGAATTAACAGTTGTTTTGTTTTGTGCTAATTTTAGTTCCTATTACAAAAATAAAAACCGGTTATTTTAAAACGTTTATTGTTTAAAATTCTTTGCTTAGTTATTGATTAACATTAGATGTGTTAAATTTAACAATATTTGCACAATATAAATTAACTTTATACAATGTCCCTACTGGTTAGTAAATATCTTATATTACAACGAATAGAATAGAATAATTTTTATTCAACATAGATTATTACATAATACTTATGGAGTAATTTTTATTTACCACTGGTCGAAAAATACCTGTCCTGGGAAGAACCAGCGGGACTTTCTTTAAACATTTCATTTTACAATAATTTTCTTTGTACACTTTAAATAAATTTTAATAGTACCAGCATGGTGGCCATCACCTCATTCCCATGGGTTATTTTCATTGATGTATTATTTGACATTATAATAACACTTTTTGTACATTTTTCCTTTAATCAAACATTTGAACTTGTTTATTGACAAATTTTGTACATTTTCTGGGATTTTGTTGTAAAAGCGTATACATTGCCCCATAAATTAATTACCAATTCTGTTGAGTCTAGTAACTGGTATTACAAGCTTATGTTTTCCTAGTGTTTAAAGTATGAACATCTTTATTCTTATCAAAGCTTTATGTTTTAATGTACATACATCACATTTTTATAAAGATATTGTGATGCCAAAGTTAATATGTATATTTATTTTAATTTTTTTCGAAGGTACTCCTTACAATTTAAGTTATAAATCGCCTGTACGGCTCTCTATCGCAAAACAAATATAACTTCAATGTCAGTCGCATGACCCCAATAGTATTATAGTAATACGAAGAAAACAGTGGTATCCACAAGACTCAACTCCTTCCTATTTAATATATAATAATTATTCAAATACCAATGTGCTCTACATTGGTATTTGAACTGCCCAAAGTTTTGCTCCTTTTCCAAAATTTCATGAATTAGTATCAAATAATTGTTTATAGTGGTATTTTAAATTAAAATAAAAAGATACATTTTGGAGCAGCATTATTAATCTTTAAAATATGTACTTGATAATGTTATCATATTTTAGTTACATAACATTTTTTTTTTAAATATGTGTGTAATAAGTATACTTTAAAAAATACAAACAATTTACAAAAGTGACTTTGTTATGCCCACTATATCATTGTTTATATGTGTGATCTGTATAATATTTCTTTTACAAAATAAGCATTTTATATATTATAACGTACTTACATAATACAACTTTACAAACAATTTGTGAAATTATTATCAATCTTAAAATTGTGGAAAAGAGACTACATAAAGCATCAAAAAGAATACCAAGAAAAAAATATTTAATAAAACTTTGATACCTTTGACTATGCACACCCACATATTCCTGAATATGCAGTTAATTACTTACTTAATGGTTTAGTAAGTACAGTATAACATAAATGTTGTGGAAGATCATACAATTTTGAAGACAAATTGTTGGCATTTTCAATGTTCTGTCCACTTTGTCCTCAAGATGGACATCCTTAAATAAATACTAATTAAACCAGATATAAACCCAATTATATTTAAGTAAATGAAAAAACAAAGCTTGAGCATAGCGGAGTGCTTGTGTTTAATGTTTGATGAGATGCTAGTGTTCCCCTCACTACATTACAATGCAACTGTCATAGGTTTTAAGACTGGGGATGTTAAGAGTGAAAATATGACGATGAACATGTTTTGGTTTAATGATATAGGTGAAAGCTCATAATAAGCTATCAATTTGTTATAGATTTTGCAAAATGCTACTCTGGCAGTAATTAAAAAAAATACATATAATAAGAGATTTATAACAAACATGATTAAATGGTGTCTATGATCAATTTACAATTAACACCAAAGTAAGCAATAATTAAGTTAATAAGACAAAGGCAGCAATAATGCTTTTGTAATTTAAAATAATAAGCAATTCTCTTTATTTGATCCTAGTTATTGAAAGGGGGAAATTTTATTTCAAAAGAATTAAGATTTACACAGCATGACATAGTAGACAGCTAAATGGGAGCATTTATAATTACTCTTAGATATTGATGCGGGAGTAAATGAACTACTGAATGATGGATATGTAAGCTGACAGAAACCTATGGTGCTACATGATAAAATACCTAAAATAAAGAGTTAAGCACAAATTTTAACCAACGTGTATCAGATGTTCTTAGATTTTGTGCAAGTAAGTCTTTACAACTGAAACATATTAATGATTAATGTTAAATAAATACTTGTCTTTAACAACTTTGTTTTCATTTTATTTTCAAAACATTATTAATTGCCCTAGAGCACAGATACTGAAGATATTACTGACTTACTGAAGTTAGTCAATTTGGTTTGATTTTCTTTAATTTCTACAATGTAAGTTTTTATAAAAAGTTTCTAAAACATAATTCAGCACATAGGTATGCCGTGGAAGAAAGTTTTATCTATTACAATGAGTAATCCTCTCACCCCAAGCAAATACATAAACTTTGTAATTTTTCAAGAAAAACACTTTTGCGATTTTCAAAAAACTTTTCATAATGTATTGAAGATATAACAAAAATAATTAAAAACATTTAACCAATGATTCCCCAAATGGGATATTTCAAATCATTAAATTGTTAATAAATATCAAATTTTAATTCTTAACATGACAAACATGAAATAGTATGGACCCTTATCATCAATTTGTTGATCAAAATAATTGTACATAGTTCAGACCTCAAAGATGGCCTAAGAGCTGGTGCAATAATATAAATAAAATATTAATAGGCAGACATATTAGAATCAATAATGATAAAATAAAACACAATAATGACAAATTATGTACCTTGATAAATTATTAGAGGTATTCTAACTATTTACACTATTAAAAGAAAATAATTTAGAAATAATTTAAAAATGTTTTAATAACCTGAAATCAAGGCTAAATTATTATTTTAAAATACCAAAATAGAAATGGTTATCTGTAAGCAAAATTTTTCCATAACATCAAAATTAAGGTATCATAAAATATCTTGCGATTAGTTATCTACTTTTATAAGTCTTAATCTTGAATTTTTACACAATTTTTATAGATCTTGTACATTTTGTTATAGGAACCTCCATTAAAATAATCAAACAATTGATCAAACAGGAGAAGTATATCTGCCGCATCTTCACATTCTTGTGGCAGTAACTTCTTTTCTGCAAAGAAATAAAATGTTATGAGTACCGTTAAAGTAATAAAGAAGCAATAAAATATTAAGTACAAGATAGGCGGGCACTACTTTAATCTTTACTTTGAATTATAATGTTTTGCTAAAATCCCCACAGCTGTAATTAGTTATAACACTACAGCTATATCATACATAAACCATATGCGTGTAATAACCACATCAAGTGACATAGCTTGTAAAATATATGTATTTCTTTTTTACCTTATAAATAAAATCTCAAGGTAATTCTCTCGTGCAAAAAATCAAGAAAATTCACGAGGAAATAAAATGAATTAAATTCCTAAACCTACAGGAAAATTGTCTCTAAGTTTGTTATCTAAAGTTAGATAAACTAAAGTATGAAGCATTTGCTATTAGAAAAAATATAAATGCATAAAATTCATGGACCATCCTTAAGCTTTATGCATTGTTCTCCACAATCTTAAAACAGAATAAAGAAGAAGGACCTTCTAATCTTCATAAGCCTGATACTACCTTGTTAAAAAAAAGTACCGACTTATTAAAATTCTTACCCTGATAAACAACTGTTATGTAACATCTCATTTGAGGACTGTCCATAGGTTACATCAAAACTTACCTTGCTGCGGCAGTACTGTGAGGAAGGTATTTATGTATGTAAAGCATGAAAATAGTCATTAAGCCCTTATCACTATCTACAATTAGTATGTCTATTGTCTAAAAATTGGGGTGGGTGCTACCATAAAGTAAGAAATTTACTTATTGTTCTTCCTATTATGATTTGGGTTCTTTTCTGGTGTTTATAGGATGAAAAAATCTACTAGAATACAATCAGTTGAAATACAATTTGGTTTACACAGCTGAATTTCACCAAAACAAAACAATCTTTGCTAGTTATACCATTCTATAGAAAAAATATGAGTACATATATTAACAGTTACTCACAATATCACATATGTCACTAAAACTGTATGAAATTCAGTAAATTAGTTGTTAATTTGCAAAATAGCGTATAATATTCCTGCAATAAGTCAGACAGCTAGATAGGTAAAGTATTTTAATAAGAGAATACATTAATTTCTACTATACATAGCACCAGCATTCATTCCTTCTCGTCCTAAAATAATTGAACATTTTAGAAAGTCAACAAACTAATACATTCAAAAACTTTTGCCATTTTTTGTAATAGAACATTATTATGTAAGATTAATATTAGCGTTCCATTTGAAATAGTATAAAATAAACAAACAATAATATAAATTCACAATGACATTAGTTAGTGTTGCCAGTGGGAGCTGATATAGGTTGGGATACCAGTAAAAATCTTTTTTTTTCCCCCTGAAAGGTTACAATTCGTGTGATTCGGTCCGTCAATTCATGACTACATAATATACAAACACAGAGGAGGCGTCAACTTCATATAATTTTGATCACAACATCATCTTGCAAACCACACTCTTCTCTTATTACACAATTTCTCTCTGTGTCATTCAGATTCAGCCCTAACATACTCCTTAATGACCGCATTTCTATATGCATTTATTCTACTCTCGTGCTTCTTCTGCCACACCCAACTTTCAGTACCATACATTAAAGTAGGGACTAACACAGCATTGTGAATTGCCACATGCTTTTGGACACATTCTGACTTTCCACAATAGAGCGTAGAGCCCCATTTACTCTATTTCCTGCGTTCACTCGTCGTTCTATATCCTTATTCATATCTATCATCCCTGCTAAATCCATCCTAAATACACAAACTCATCTACTTGCTCGACCAATTCCTTCTATTCTTATTTCACATATCGTATTACTTTCTTCTCCTTCAAAAACAGTAACTTTCGTCTTACTTGCGTTAACTTTCATTCCCTTTTTTAATGACCTGTTCATTAATGTAACCACCATTGCAACTCGCCGCCGACGACGCAAGTATGACTTGATCATCGGCGTACAAAAGGCATTTGACGGTTAACTCACCCATTCTTAACCCACATTTTCAACTTTCAATTTTCCAAACAACTGTCCATAAATAGGTTGAACAGCCACGGGAAGCCACACAGCCCGTCCGACACCTTTATGGATGCCAAACCAGTCCGAGTAGGCCCCGTTGATCCTGATACAAGCACTGGAATCCCTATACAGATATATATAGAGAATATACCTTCAATGCCTGTATCAACCCAGCGCTCAACCCAAATGAGTTCAGTGTTCGCCATAACACATCCCTGTCCACTCTGTCATGAACCTTTTCCAAGTCCACAAATGCCCAAATACCTTTTCCATCAGTATCTTTCATAACTCTTTCAATTAGTACCTTAGCATACAGTTTTCCCACAATGCTAAGAAGGCTGATACCATGGCAGTTTTACAGTCCTGCGATCCTTTTCCTTATATATTGGGATTATCATGGCTTTACACCAGTCTCCCAGTTCCTGCTTAAGTTCCCAACACAAATTAAACAAGGTGTACAGCAGGTCTGCCACCACTCCTCTTTAGCCCTTGGCATTTGAGTGATACTTATCATATCCGGCTGCCTTACCTGCTTCCATTAATTCATCTATACTTATCTCTATCTCTATCCTCTTCTTTTCGGAATTTCTATTTCATTTAATTCAAACATCTGAATATTGTTTAACAAAGTATATATATATATATACCTACTTGCACAAATTGTAGAGCTCCTTATACTCGTTGACTAAAAACTTGAGCTGCATGTTTCACCTTCATTTTGGGAATTTTTAAAATCATTATTTTGTTTATTTTACATTTTTCTTTTTACATTCATCTTTTAATAATTGTACCTGAAAAATATGACCATCAGGTATGCATAAAGAGACCAGATGAAATGATGACAGCATAGACCAGATTGTATTGAATGTCATGCGGTCGCGACTGAGAGGGCCTCACTCACTTAGATAAGTGAGAAGCTTAATGCTGCTGTATTTTATACAGTAAGTGTAGAAGACCAAATGCTCTTTTACTGGATACAAGGTATTCCATCTTAGTCCTCAGGAGACAATGCATCTGCATTTAGATTTTAATTGAGGATAGATGTAGATGCCTATGGGCTACAGTATTCACTTACCATTAGGTAGGCTGTGTGCCTGCATGTCACCCTTATTCTATTTCAAAATCTCTGGAAATGAGGTGATCCCTACTATGATGTTTTTATTATAATTTATATAAATAATTGTATATTATTTCTTAAATTTAATAAGTTGAATAGGTTTCGGCAGGCTACTTATGCAAGAAATAAAACACTTAGTACAATATAAACGACTATTTACTCGTGAAACGATTCATATAAAATAATTTTTAACTGCCTTATAATTCTCAGCCTAACCAAACCACAGCGCGATTCAAAAAGTTGCATAAATCTAACAACGCCATCTAGTCGTCACCGAGGAACAATAAACTAAATATAATAACTGAAAACAATTATCTACAGCTTAACAATTTACATTTTTATAATATGTTTATTGGTGTGTATGTTTAATCCGGACATACCGCCCACCAAGGACATAATGAGAAATGTCCTTCAAACCGCCCACCATGCAACTGTCCAAACTGTTACGAATCAGCAACTAATAATTTATTTAGTTACCGGTAAAATTGCTATCTTAGAAGTAGGTCTTTTAATTAAAGAACTTTTGGTACGTATTGTGACGACTCGCGTGATTTTATCGGGTCCGGATGTTTTGCTCGATCTTACCTAGCAACCATCGCGCCGGGGGAAGATCGTCCTCCTTTACTAAAACCACATCACCTACTGATGGTTCTGGGTTCTGATATTCCCATTTATGCCTTTGAAGGAACTGATGAAGGTAATCCTGGGACCATCGACGCCAAAAGTCCTGCATCATTCGCTGGTGGAGTTGCCATCTTCGCAAGGTATACATATTTGACGACTCATAATTTACATCAGGAACTACTATGAGTGGTTCCCCCACCAAGAAATGACCAGGAGTCAAAACTACGACCTCGGTTTGATCCCTACACGAGACAATGGCCTCGAATTAAGACATGCCTCTATCTGAGATAATACTGTGGCCATCTCTTCATACGTCAACGTAGAGTTTCCAACTACTCGTTTGAGGTGGAACTTTGTGGACTTTATTCCTGCCTCCCATAGTCCACCGAAATTGGAGCGCGAGGAGGAATAAAATTCCATTGTGTTCCATTGGTCGCGAGATACTCTGCCAGTTCAGGCTTAAATTTAGTTTTTCTTCGTTGAACAGACACAGTAACTCTCGAGCAGCGCCTACAAAATTTGTACCATTATCGCTGTATAACTCAGCACACCTACCTCGTCTTGCGACAAACCTTTTAAAGCGGCTATAAACCCTTGAGTAGACAGCTCGCTCACGACTTCAAGATGTACGGCTCTGGTCGACATGCAAATGAACAGAGCAATATATCCCTGTAAGACCTGTTACCCCTACCCTTGAAATTCTTATATTAATAGGCCCTGCGTAATCGACTCCGCTGACAAGAAAGGGCTTATTCGGGTCACACGGGCGGAAGGTAACTGTCCCATGAGTTGAGATGTGGACCTGCTTGAGTAACGCGTACAAGTGACACAGCCACGGTAATATTTTTAATTAGAGCCTTCGCACCCACAATCCAGTACTTCGATCTCAAATAGGTAATCATGAGTTGCGGGCCTCCGTGCAGGGTTTTTTGGTGAGCATCAGCAATTAAGAGTCCGCTTAAGAAAGATTCTTTAGGTATGAGAATCGGATGTTTCTCGTTAAATGACAGCGAAGACATTTCCAGCCGGCCACCTACTCTAATTACACCTTCCGAATCTAAAAATATATTTAATGTCTTTAACTTTTCTTTTCTTATCTATTATGCCGTGTTTTCGCAATTCTTCCAACTCTTTCCAGAATCCTTCTTCTTGACATTTTTTAATACAGACCCTTATCGAATCCTCAATTTCCTGTCGCTCTAATGCTTCTGAACTTGGTCTACTACTTGAACCTTTTCTTATTCTTAACCAACGTCGACAATAAGCAACCACACGAACAAGCTTCGAGAATGAAGAAAACCTTTGCCACAAGCTTGTGTTAACGACCGCTGTATGAACTTTAACCTGCTCAAGATTTGTAACCAGATGTTTTGGTTTTGTAAAAATAATTACCTTATTTTTTAGAAACTCTGGGCCTTCAAACCATACAACCATTTCTGATAGTTCCACCGGAGAAATACCTCGTGATGCACAATCCGCAGGATTATTCTTAGTGGCTACATGGAACCAGTGATGTGTATCCAAAATCTGTAGGATTTCAGAAACTCGGTTAGCCACGAAGGTCTTCCACCGGCTTGGGTGATTGTTAAGCCAGGCTAAAACCACCTCACTGTCAGTGAATGCATGTAACTGATCCCTTTCAACCTTCATGACTTCTGCTACCTCAACCATCAACTTAGCCAAAAGTACGGCCCCACAAAGCTCAAGTCTAGGATAGACACCTGCTTTATGGGAGCTACTTTTGTTTTAGCTGTAACTAACGAGACGTAAACATTTCCACTTCATCTACCACTCGCAGATACGACAGCCGCATAAGCCACCTTCGAAGCGTCGGAAAATCCGTACAACTCGCGCTGATATTTATTGCACGTGTGTATCCAGCGTGGAATTTTGATATTCTGTAAGGCAGTTAAATTTTTACGGTAAGTAATCCATTCACTTATTAAATTAGTAGGAACTTGCTCATCCCACCCGATACCAGCCAACCACAGCTTCTGTATTAGTATTTTTGCTGCTATAATGCAAGGAGCTAACCATCCGAGTGGGTCAAATAATCGGGATATATCAGATATGATTCTCCTTTTTGTTACAGGTTCCTCCTGCGGTGCAAGATCTACAGAGTACCGGAAGAAGTCACCACGCGGATCCCAGGTAAGTCCTAAAATCTTAGTTGTATCATCTATCTTGATCCTTAATTCCTCATCCTTATTACCCTTTGCTTTCCATATTTTAGCTAATATTTCCTTAGAATTGCTTTTCCATTTTTGCAACGGAAACCCTCCTTTCGCTAACACTTCGGTTAACTCTTTATATATTTTATAAGCATCTTCTAGGTTGTCCGCCCCGGTCATCACATCATCCATGTAAAAATCATTTAAAATAATTTTAGCAATTCCTGGCTTATTCTGACACTTATAGGCTAATTCTTGCAGTGACCGCACAGCTAAATATGGAGCACATGCGGTGCCAAAGGTTACGGTAAGTAATTCAAACTCTTGAAGCTCCTTTTCAGGACTATGTCTCCAAAGAATCCTCTGAAATGGGGTATCTTCCCGATTTACCAACACTTGGCGGTACATTTTCACCACATCCGCCACCAAACATATTTTATATTGTCTCCAGCGCATAATTATGTGACGTAGTTCGGCTTGCAGTGGCGGCCCAATCAATAAATCATCATTCAATGACTTCCCATTGCTTCCTTACAGGAGGCATCAAACACTACTCGGACCTTGGTAGTATCCTTGTCTTCCGGACTACTGCGTGGTGTGGTAAGTAAATAGCTGTTTCCTTAAATTTATCCTTCTCTGTAACTTTTACCATATGATTTAAGTTTAAATACTCCTTATAACTTGTGTGTAATCCTCTTTAACTTAATGTTCTTTTGCAATTTTAATTCTAAATTTCTCAATCTTTTTCAGCTATTTTCCTGAACTCACCACGCACAGTCCGGATTGGCCATACGAAACGGCAGTCTTACGATGAACCGACCGTCTCCATCCTGTTTCGTAGTATCCTCAAATAATTTCTCACATTTAATTTCATCATCTGTGAGCATTTTTTTTGTTACAGGTGGTTCAGCTTCGAGTTCCCAAAACCTCTTCAGTATATTGTCCACTTCCAGATACGAATGCATCACAGTTATGTGAGAATGGATATTTGACGTGCTATCTACCTCACAGACCCCAGATATTATCCAACCGAAAGCAGTATCCTGCGCCAAGAGATCCGTTGAGTTTCTTTTAATGCCTTCCTGAATAATTTGACTGTATATCTCCGCACCTAATAAGATGTCAATCTTATTAGGCGTATGATACTCAGGGTCAGCCAGATCATCCAGAGTCAGGTTTTCCCATCTTACCCTAGTTGTCTTCGCAACTGGGAGAAGAGACGTAACCGACTTCAGGACATGTGCATTAACCTTAACTTGAAACCTGGATCAACTCTCGACCTTAAATTAATTTTCACTGTGGACTTGGAAGTCACACTTTTATCTCCACCTACACCAACTACGGTATTTTGGCCGCACGCCTTTTAAACCTAATTGCTGCACCATAGCCTCGGTAATAAAAGAACCTTGCGACCCCTGATCTAATAAGGCCCTAACTGGGAAATAAGTACCGTCTCTCGACTCAGCTTGCACACAGCTGTAGTTAATAAAACCATTTTAGAACAGTTCCTGTCGAAAACAAGACACAAGTGGCTTATCTAAACTTTCTGCTTGCACAGTTAACTCATTACTGCTTGCAGCAGTATCCTCCTCAGTTGACCTTCGACTGGTCGACGAGGTTGTTTGATGAATCGTCTCAACTTCAGCACTACCAGAACCAGAACCACCACTGGGATGTAATAAAGAATGATGTCGACGTTTACACACTTGGCATCGGACAATATTTTTACACATTTTAGCGGAATGGTTGCTATTTAAACAAATAAAACATAAGTTTTATTTGTTTAAATAGCAACTCACGTCGTTTCTCATTACTTTCTTTTCCGAATTTTTTGCACGCAGTTATTTTATGATCCGCACTGCAATACGCACACGATATAATCGGTTTATTTTTAACAACATGAAAAGATTTAGTAAATTTTTTCTCACTGTAATGTACCTTAGAATCGATATTTTCTAGACCTCTAAAACGCCCTATTAAAAAATTGGAAAATTGTTGAAACGTGGGTAATTCGTCACTTGGATCTGAAGATACCCTTAACTCCCATGCCTTTCGCGTATCTTTATCTAATTTAGCGCTTATAATGTGGATAATCAGGATATCCCAAGATGAAACATCCACACCAATATTTTTTATTGAGTCTAAACAATCTGAAGTTGTACTAATTAAGTTTTTAATTTCAGATGCTGATTCAAACGACAAACCTTTTTGACTTAGTAGACGCTTCAAGATGCCGTTCGCCAAAAACCTTTTATTATTATACATACTATCTAATTTCTTCCACGCAACTTGATAACTATCCGACGTCACCTTAATGTTGCGTAATAGTTGCTCGGCTTCCCCGGTTAAATGTCCCCTTAAATAATAAAATCTTTGGGCATCATCCAGTGACTTGTTTTCATGCACAAGCCCTAAAAACAAATCTCTGAATGTCTGCCACTCTGTGTACTTACCGGAAAAGGTAGGTATTTTTATTTCAGGCAACTTGAAACGTCTTTCTGAACTCTCACATTGACTATTTGAACTTGTCTTTACTTCTGACTCAAGTGTTTTTAATTTATACAACATTTCTTTTAACTCAGTCTTGAATTGAACATATAATTCTTCTACATCATCATACACACTATTTTTGTGATAATCCGAACTATACAAATCAGTTCGCTTAACCTCACTAATAATTTTAGTATGAGTGTCTGTAAACAAAGTCCACTGTTGTTCCAAGTTATCTAGCCTTGTTTCAATATAAGCAACCGTCAAACGATCCTTAGAGACTTTTAAAATTAGTCTTAACTTTTAGCATTTTAGCCTTTATGTCTTCCTGCAGGTCATTAAACGACTCCATTTTAAATTTTTAATTTGACAATTTAATCACTTATAATTTTATCAATATAGAACAGAACAGTAATTTATTCTAATTGACAAAGTTAAACTCTAAACAACTGAATTATTTTTCTAAGTCAATATTTTTACAATCCTATTTTTTCTAAGTCCAAGAAACAGATGAGCAAAATTTTACAAGTCTTTTTAACTTTAAATTCTAACTAAAATCGGGCGTGGATTCGCCGTCTCAACCAATATTTACTTAAAACTATTACAAGTCCTAAATTATTGAAATTATTCTAAGTTACTTCACTATCTTAAATTTTTCTAAGTTCCACTAATCTTTAAAATAAGGTTTAATTTTCTGGTTAATTTCTTTTATTATAATATTTAAAAATGTACTCACAATTTATCACCGCACACACTCACTCACTTGTCTTCGCTATAATGCACCTGTGGCGCCCTAGCGCTCCGCAACCTCCACCGCTGCTGCTTGCCGCTTCCGTCCGTCGCTCCTCCGGGTTGTAGACACCCAGCTCCTCCACTGCCTTGGCGCCGCTCGTGGCGCCTCGCTGAGGGGATGTTCTGGACAGCAATCCACTGCCAGTAGTGACGACACGGGTGGTACTACTGTACCACTGACGCAGCAATAACACAAAAAAACACGCCTAGCCTATCCGGTTCGAAGGACCATGAATAGGTTTCCGGCAGGCTTATGCAAGAAATAAAACACTTAGTACAATATAAACGACTATTTACTCGTGAAACGATTCATATAAAAATAATAATTTTTAACTGCCTTATAATTCTCAGCCTAACCAAACCACAGCGCGATTCAAAAAGTTGCATAAATCTAACAACGCCATCTAGTCGTCACCGAGGAACAATAAACTAAATATAATAACTGAAAACAATTATCTACAGCTTAACAATTTACATTTTATAATATGTTTATTGGTGTGTATGTTTAATCCGGACATAAGTATTATGTAATAATTTGTATTAAACAAAAATATTCTATTCTATTCTAAGGATACACCAACTAACATGCATAATATTATAAAATTTGTCCCCGTGCCACACTGGAACAGATTTCATGAGGGTAGAACCCATACTTAGAATTGATAATGCTGGTCCATATCACTATTCAGTTGAATTTGTACTTTGCATTATTGAAAGATTAATTATTGTATCGTATTGTGTTATTGTATTGTATGACGGCTCTGTGGCGCAGTGGTTTACAATGAGCTGCTGCGCTAGTCATGGGGTTCAATCCCACACGGAACAAGTATTTGTATAGCCTGCAAATAATTGTTCTGGGTCTGATGTTTGTCCTTGTGCAATTTATGTTTAAACTGCCTCACGATACAGAAAACTAGTGTATCGTGGATACATTTAAAAAAATAAACTCAAAAAAAAAAAGTTATTATTTAGCCTATCACATTTGTTAATTATCAAAGTTAAATAAATGTGTTTTTTTTTTTAATAAAATTGAAGACAAACTTAGTCCAGAATTCAGACTACTATGGTAAATGCCAGAAAGAATATCTTTCCTGATAGATTATATTAAAACCATCTTGCGCCAGAAGTATATATACAGACCAAGAATAGGTTACAGAGATGTGGGCTGATGGGAAGATAAAATATAAAAGAATATAATATAAATTATCATGCAATAAGTTTAGTACTATCTAGTGTCATAATAACTGGAACAATTACTGGAGAGAACCTGAAACAGGAGATGAGTAACAACCCGCTTGCTAATCGTGGCAGCTATGCCAAATAGTACTTATAACCTATAAGACAATCTAGCAGTGGACTTTTAATTATTACAGCCTATGCCTTGAACCTTCGATTTTTTAGATTGTGGCTGTTTTCAAGTGAATAAAAACCGAAAAATTATGCGAATACTTTATAAGTACTTACCAAATTGATCACATTTAAAAACACATTGGTTTCGTTACACTCACAGTTTTGCGCAAATCGAATAAACAAAAACAAATCAGGGCCGCAAAATATTAATTATTATGAAAGAAAACACATAACACATAAAACGCGAGAAATCGGAATAATGTTCAATAAATATTAATATCAATTTAAGGTTAACTATCAGCACAAAATAAATAATAGTTGCTACCAGTAACTAACTAACCGCCACTAACTGCGTAGTGCGCATGGATTATTGCGTATGCATAGACTTAATGTATAAGCGTGCCTCTAGTGAGATTAAAATTAAATCTAGCCTAGTGTCCCGGAATATAGATGGAAGCACAAAAATAACATTTTGTTCTAAAAATAATGTTCTAAGTTGCATGCCCATGTAGTATACTGTCAGCGTTCGTCCTGTGCGCTTATGTGTTGAAAATCGCAAATCGGTGTATTTTCGTAGTATTAAGAAGAAAAGGATGAAGTGTTGTGTTTTATCGTGTAAAAACTACTCAGATAGACGCTCTGATGCTATGGATGGCATCACATTTCATTTGTAAGTAATTTTATACCTAATTTATTAAAATAGTTCTAGAAAGATTCTTTGCGTCGGCTTTCAAATATAATTAAATATATTCGACGCTAGATGGCGAAACAATGTTTCACGGGAACTAAAAATATAAAGGTACGTAGAGCTCAGTATTGGTAAAATAATCATACGAAGGTGCTTAAATTTGTTTTGCATTCAGTCCCAAAGAATTTTTAATCGCCAAAATATTGTTTTTATAATCATTTTGTGAACAGGCCGCCATCTATCGTCAATTAAAAGAACAGTCATAAAAATAAGGTTGATTTGTACGAAATGTTTAGGTTATATTTAAATAACATTTTACATGCAAAGAAACACTTAAATACAATTTAAATATGTTTAGCATTTCGTAAAAGTCACCCATCAAGAAATAGTCATTTTATCCTTAGTAAAATAAAGTCTCCTTGAAACTAAATATTCTATGTATTCTATGTACAATATTGAAATTACTTTTCGAAAGACAACTATTATAACAGTTGTAGTTTGGTTAATTAAAAAGCTCTCCTAGATTATATTTACTTAATGTTCTAGGTTTCCATCCGACGATAATCGTAAACAGCAATGGATTACAAAAATTAATAGACAAGACTGGACTCCGACAAAATATACAAAGATTTGTTCTTGCCATTTCAATGATGACGACTTCACATTTACAAAAAAAGGCTTTAAAAAATTAAAGGAGGGAACTTTACCTAGTATAAATCTGGACATATCGGTTCGTTTGGATGCAGTTTGTATTTTACTAGTTTTAATTATTTTGGTAGTATTAGTTAATTTCATATTGTTGTTTTATTTTTTATATAACAGCTTAAAAGAAAATTATCAGAGCCCACAATATCATCACCTAGGCCTACCACAAGTGATTTAAATGAATTTTTGATACTTCATGATTCCCCTAGAGAGAAGAACCTAAAGCGAGAAATAGAACATCTTCGATGGAAAGCGAAAAAAGATGGGCTAAAGATCAGAAGACTTCAAATGAAAGTTAATCGTTTGAAAAGAAGGTACTTATATAGTGGCACTACTTTCGCCTCACGTACTACTTTAAGATGTTTTTTTCTAAATGAAATACGCTTCAAGTACGTTTCGCTTTTGTTTCAGGTTCAAAATTTAACTGCCTTAACTACAGAATTGAAAACCAAACATCTACAGGGAGAGGATTCCGAAATTTTATCTTCAATAAATGTAAAGTTGAAAGACTTGATTGGGCGTCAGTTATCAAAAATTAAAAAAGTTCCTTTGAAAAAGAAATATTCTCCAGCCCTCAGATCATTCGCTTTAACGCTTCATTATTTTTCGCCAAATGCGTACTCATACGTCAGGAGAACTTTCGATACATGCTTACCGCATCCGAGAACCATTTCTAAATGGTATGAAAGTGTCAATGGTTAAGCTGGATTTACAGCTGAAGCTTTTAACATATTAAAGCATAAAACCAACTCATCAACAAAAAATTAAAGTAAAATAAGCCAGTCAGCTTTTTAGTAATAGCGTAGCCGACACACTCCACTTTTGTGAAAAAAGTAATGTTGAATTCAAAAATGCGGCGGCAACTATTAGTTTTATCCGCCTAATTATCAATATCTTTGACATTCTCAACTCTAGAAACATGTGTCAGAATGAACACAAAAAGCCCTTATTTGAAAAGAATATTTTGAAAACAAAAGATTATTTGGAATACGCTAAATATTACTTAATGTTTATAGTAGCTCCTGATAAAGATAAACCTGTTATCGCTACAAACCGAAAAACTGGCTATGTAGGTCTTTTAACATGTATCAATAGCACACTTTTCTTATACGACCGCCTGATTGAAAAATAAAATATACTAAAATATTTTACTCTATACAAATTTTCGCAAGATCATTTAGAACAATTTTTTGGGATAATAAGGGCACATGGAAGGGCAAATAATAATCCAACCTCACGTCAGTTTAAAGCAGCTTACAAAAAGCCTTGATAAATACAGAACTGAAAGAGGGTTTCAAAGGAAATTGTATTCCTTTAGAGGATATTTCTATTTTGAATGAATCCTCTGTGAAAAAAAAATATTACTCAGAACGTTATCGAATTTTGTAAAATGACTTGAGCGAGGAATCATTAGATGGCATGAATGTCGAACCTATGCCTGATGATTTGCTGTTAGAATATGATGCACAATTAAATACAATGATAGGTCATTATTTGCGCCGTCATATTGTTGCATATATTTCTGGGTATGTAGTCAATTATTTACATTCCAAGATCAAATGTGAGAGCTGCCTTCATGAATTGTATGCTGATTATTACGATGATGATGACCTTTTTTTGATAAAACTAAAAATAAAAGTGGTTTTCCTTTTCCTTCTGTCATAAATATATGCATACGAACCGAATGCAGCATCCGTTGTGTTAAATCACAATCTTTGAACACTCCTAATTTCAGTAAACATAAAATTGTATCGAATACATTAAAGTCTCTGGACAAGTTTATTTCAAACAATCGGTCAATCATATGGTTGACCAATCACCGACTGATAATTATATTATACTTCTCATTAAATCTATAGCTGAAAAATATATAGATATTCGTTTTAAGCATTTTGCAACCACAGAAAACGATAGGGCAACAAACCGACAACAAATAATCAAAACAGTTATTTTTGCAGGTAATTGAATATAGCATAGAATTTAGTACTGTATGTCGAGTGCGAGCGCAACAAAACAATTCAATTAACTTTACGATAGCGTTAATCGAGTATATGTTAATAACGGTGAAAAGTGAATAAGTGCGAGTGTCAGTGACAAGATAAGTTTTCGAACGAAATCGCGTATATAGTATATAATTTTTCACAGTGAGCACGTCTATTTTTAGTTCTTAGATTGGCATTCAAAAAGTGCATTCGGATGCCTAATTTAAAATACAATATTTAGATTTTAATTGATTTGTGAATAAAATCATATAAACTATAATAATTTGTCTATTATTTGTTCTCCCTCAGAAATATTAAGTAGTATAACCACATATACATAATAGTCCAGCCGTTTCAGCGTGAAAAAATAACACATACACAGTACATACTTAGCGTGGGATAAGGTCAAGGAGAAAGAAAGAACACACAAACTTTCGCTTTTATAACATTAGTTAGATTAGTAGGATTATTTTTATAGTAGGAGTAGGATTTTTTTCATAATTATATTGGTATTTCAATAAAAAAATAGATGTAAGTATCAAGATAATTCACAAAATTAATCTTGAAAAAAATACTCCCTGGTAAGAAATTTCTGAGTACATCCCTCTACATTTACATCCTACACCAAATGTAAGGTAGATAAACTACATTGCAACATCGATATGGAACGATGCGAGTAGTTTTACTATTTATCGATAGATGGAAAATAGTTAAGTGGGCGGGGCTTAACACCCCCACCCCGCAAATTGTCACGCGTTGTTACATAGTGAATTCTAATTACAACACCTCTTTTTATTTGCTCAGTGGGTTTAAAGTTTCAAAAATCCTTTCTTAGTGGATGCCTTCGTTATAAAAGAAAGTTTTGTCCCAATTTTACGATTCTACAAAAAATTATACAAAACTTGCAAAAGTATAGTCTTTGTGTTAAGCCGGCGCCAGATACAGCTTTAAACATTTGAACACTTGTTTGAAGCAATGTGTGGCACGGGACTTTGAATCAATGTTCAAATAAGTGCGGAAAGAAATGCACTTTGCCAAGAGGAGTCGGTTTTTTGGCGCACATTAAAGCGTTCAAAGTCGACAGTGTTCAAATGTTTGCGTAGCCTGCCACACTTGCGCAAAGTTCAGCCGCGCGCGCCTAAGGGTAGGGTATTATAGTGTTCTGTGCGCGCGAGCGTTGTTGGGCGGGACGGTCGTACACAGTACGTTTTAAAAATAGGTCCAATTAGAAAGACGGAAAAAACAATCGCATGAATGTGATTTGTATGGTCAGCTTTTATCTGAAAAGTTAGTAAGAAGAGATAGATAATCTTGTATTTAAATATTTTATTGTATTGTATTATTTTTGCACATGTAATAAATAATGACATGCACTTAAATAATACAGGCACACTGCATCCACAAAATCATCGTCCATCTTGTTTGTCGTTTATAAACGTACTGTGCAGAGATGTGTTTGCAAAGGATGTCTGGCAGGTTGCCCCAATAAGTGTTCAAAGAAGTGTTCAAAGTTCTTGAAATAAGTGTTCAAATGTTGTTGCTATATCTAGCACCGGCTTTATAGTATGGTGCGGGTGACAGGTTGACAGGTCACTAGAACCATAGACTTAGAATATACTGGCGTATAGACCAACATAGTGTGCAAGGGAGAAGAAAATTCCTTATGGCAAAAATGCAAGATAGAAAAGAATACCAAAATATCATGACCAGGGTGATGCAACTTTGTATGAAGGCTGAAAATCTGCACACAATCATGGTTTTGTCAATGTTACTGTTGGGCTTGTTAAAATAAAGCGAGAAAACATATCGCTGTTTCTTTCCTTCATGTTGTTTTAGATTGCCATTTTAAAATTAGAAACAAAATTCATATTATATCGGAAGAAACTAAAAATGTTAATTCTGTGTTAAACTTTTGGTTTGCTCTTTAAAGTATAATTACACATATTACTCTGAGATTTGCACAATTAATTTACCTATTAATTGATTAAAATTAAATTATTAAATATTAGCAGAATTTATCAAAGAAGCCATGAATCAATAGAAGAAAAAATGACATTTGTTTGTCAACGTCTTTCATATGGAAAATATTTTCTGAAATTTATTCAAATTTATTTCATAGGTTTAAATTTTAATATTTATTATTGATTTTGCTTAAATTCAGTTATTATGGGCTCAGAATACTTCATTTTCGTTTGTAGGCGAATACGCAGTCATAATATCGTCGAATATACAGTAAAGATTTTTGTGAGATGTTAACTCTGTACAAGATATTGACTATAAATGTCTTCATTATTTCAAAATTTTATGCACGATGTGTGATCATCTGATCACTTTCTGCAGGTTTCCTATAATAGGAAAAGAAAAACTTATGACGATATTGTGGTAAGTATATAAACATTTTGAATTTATTGACCGTTATTTGTAGGATTATTACTATATTGACTCGAATTGTATCTGTTTCAGATCACGTATTTGGGCTGAGTTAAATTTTCACCATGAGAATTTTGTTGATATAAATTTACGTTAATATTCTGTGAAGAATAACTCTGACAATAACATGTGTTATATATCAGTAACAAGCTTGAAATAGTATGTGCAAAAGCAATAAAAACATCAATAATAATGTATATTTTATAAAACAATGTGTTTCACAAAATAAAATTACATAACTATCTATACTTATTTATAGTTTTACTTTATCCCATATACTAATATAAAGTATATTCGAGTAATTTTGGTGCAATTTCTCAAATGTATGGAATTCACCCCATAGATTTGTGAGGCTTGAGCCAAAATTACTCGAATATGCCTTAAATAAAAGTTCAAAGTTACAGAATACAAAGGTTTGAAATTCTCAAAAAGTTTTAAGTGGGCTCACAGTAGGCTTTTAGTGTACACCCGTAAAGACGTGTTTCCTTTTTAGTATGAAGTTGGCGTTCTTCTCTTGGTAGAGAGTAATTGTGTTCTGTGATCATGACTCTGTAACCGATTTTGAATGACAGGTCGGCACAAGTCGGCACCCAAGAAACAGCTCCTAGATATTTTGTATTTTTTTAGAGTGTAATAGTGGTTATTTTTAGTAAGTAACTTTTTTCCAAAATGGTTACTTCTTCCGTGAGTGACTGTGGTGTTTATAATAGAAATAATCCTGATAATTACACATTTCACAGGTAAATTCTCAAGACGTCTTTAATGTTATGACGCGTTTATTTTTGGTTAAAATTTATCTTATATACAGTTTAAAATATAGAATATATTCAATTATTTTGTTAATATTGATAATTTGCAAAGAAAAAAGTCACGTTGTTGATAATATCAAGAATTTGGTAAATACATTTTTATACAAAATATTTTACATGTACGCTAGGGATTTAATTCAACTATATCTAAATTAATGTCGATATTTATCTTGAATGTTTATAATGAATCGATAGATATCGAGGATTTATTTTCTTGTTGTGTGGGCAAACACAACAAGAAAATAAACTCGGTTTGCGTTCTAAAATGTAATTTTATTTTGCCGTTTGTCAAACAGATTCCCTCCAGATTCTATAATTAGAAAAAATAGTTCAGGTTAATTGGACGGGTTGGTTGGAATCCAAAGAAGAACTCAACAATTTTCAGCAAACATTTTCTTGAGAAGTATAAAAGAAAAAGTAGAATAAAAACAATTTTATTAAAAAGAGTAATTTCTACATTATTTGTACCAGTAAGTATGATATTGTTATAATAAGACTTCAAAAATTTAACTTTAAAAACTTTAGATAAAAATAGACACAGATTTTTATACATTATAAAACTGCAGTACATTAAAGATAAAAAAATCTTGAGATTATCCTCTTTAAGCCATTATGAACCCAACGAAGTATCTATTTATCAACTAAAATAAATGGTGGTAACGATCACACTTAGTAATGCTCCTGAAGCGCCACTAGACGCCCGCGCATGAGACGCGATAGTATAAATTCCATAGTATTTGATACTCACAACGCTCGATGCCTGATTCATGCTTGATGGCCGACGACCTTGTGCCGAGGGCTTAAACAGCGTGGTTCATCGCCTACAGCGTTAGTCGTAGAGAAGAGGATCTCGTGGTTAAGTAATAGCTGCGCGGATCAATAGATCTTCGAGATTAAGTTGCACTTGCCGCGGTCAGTCCATGAATGAGTGACCATTTTCTTAACATACCGAGATTGAGAGAATAGAGAGGTGCATCTGTATCCTCAGATACTTGGTGCACTTTACTCTGTTAAGATCATTATGTTTTTAAAATTCATGTAGTTTAAAAGTCATGATAATAAGCTTATTATTACTTTATACTTTTCAGGGACAGATGCAAGAATATAAACATGAAGCATGATGAAGCCTCATAAACATATTGGCCTTTAAACAGAACAATCTTATTTAACTAATTCCTACAAGTTTCCTTACTTAAATTATTAAGTTTACATTCGTATTTAAGTCGAATGTTAAAATAAACTTATATAATGTATTTAATTATTAAATGTTTGGATTATCAAAAGTAATACTTATATGAAAAATAAAGCAGTCATTATGTACCTGTGTCCCATTTTAATTCCCATCAAACATTTTATAAAATATATAAAATATAAATAAGTATATACTTAGTTACTTAACTAAGTATATACCTATTTATATTAACAATATGTTAAAAAAGAAATTCCGGGGAAACTGTCCAAGGCATATCCTCAACACGTGCCTTGCCGTTCCTACTCAGTGGCGTAGCTATGTAACCAGGGGCCCCGGGGCAAAAATGAAATTGGGGCCCTATTTAAACTAAACTAAATACTTTAAAGGTGCAAAACTACTTCATCATCAGCTCTTTGTCGCCCACTGCAGGTCTGCAGGGCATAGTAAAGCAAAGCTACTTACTACTAAGTATTATGTGTAACGCATAAATAATAACGAAGTAGATTACAGTTAATAATATAGGCAGACAACATAACAGTGGAAGAGCCACACGGCAGCTTTTGCTGTCGCACGGGTGGGCCAGACTAGATGGAGTGACGACCTGGTAAGACATGAAATGAAAAGTTGTAATGAATGAATGTAATGAATGGGTGGACCACGAGCTTACAGATAACCAGCGTGAAGTAGAAGTTTACTTCACCTGGTAAGTGCAGATGGCCTAATCCCTCTCCCCCTTAACATGGTAGTGCATTTAAATAAGAAACCATCCCAGGAGGGTACCAGCATCTTGGTATTGGAGAATCCCTGGCTGAGCATCCACGCCCAAGCTACTCTACTTTCCTTAGGCTGCCTCGCGTATCCTGGGGAGGGGCGGGGCGAAATTCCGCTCAAGACTAATAACGCTCGTGTCAAGTAAAGCAATAAGGCAAAGGTGACCCCTGCCACGCTATCCGTGAATTTCTGCAACATCAGGGGATTTCATTCGAACGTTAACGAAGTCTACTAGAGACCATCTGAAGATTGCGAAGCCGCCCTTGCTCTTTCTAACCGAGACGCAGGTGTCCTCTCCGGTCGACACTTCTCTCCTATCCGGTGTATAAATTAGAACACCTTTGTACTTCGAGCTGGAGTTTGCGTATACGTCAGAGAGGACATCTGTTCTCGACGCCTCAGCAGTCTTGAAGGTCAGCGACGACCATCCTCGCGTCTACGGGTGACTCTATAGGTAATGCCGACACAGACCAACTCATCGACCACGTCCAAATCGCTGCGGACTCCGTGCTACTCGTACAACAGGTCCCATTTCCAGAGATAGTGATCTTTGGTGATTTTAATGGCCACCACGCTGAATGGCTTGGTTTTCGTTTAACCGATCATGCGGGAAGATCTGTTTATGACTTTGCCTTGGACCATATGGTCCGATACAACTGGTTACTTCGCCTACGCGGATTCTAGATGTGGAGGATCGTGCATCTTCCTTGTAGGAACTTCTGCTGACCTCTCATCTGGACGGATTCAGGTCTCCGTCGACGCCCCTCTTGGCTCATTGGACCATTGTCTGATCCGGACTATGGTGCCACTCACACTCCCATCGCGGTTGCGTTCTGCAGATCGCCACCATGTTTGGCACTATAGGTTGGCCGATTGGGACAGGATGCAGTCTTTTTTGCATCCTTCCCTTGAGGACAGGGGCGGGTATGCTTCTCGTCGCATGATCCCAACGTGATTCTGTCGCTGATGTGGTACTTCAGGGAATGGAAATCTTTGTTCTATCATATGTGGTGCCTGGTTTGGTCGCTCCTGTAAAATTGCATCGCGCTATAATAGAGTGCTTCACCAGCGCTGTTAAAAAGAAGTATAATTTCGCCTTCAGGTCGGTACGATACGGTTTACAGAACGCTCGGTGCGCATAGCACTACTCTCCCTAGACGTCAAGTCGAGTGGGCCTGATGGAGTTCCTCCCATTGTGCTGAAGACGTGTGCTCCCTAGTTGGCACCGTTCGTAACGTATCTAATTAAGTTCAATGCACAGAAGACACAAGTTTGTGCGTTTACCACTAAAAAGAACCCCTTTGTCGTAGCTCCTCAATTTCAGGGCACTCCCCTTGTTACTTCAGCCAGTATCGGAATCTTCGGCTTTGACATATCGAATAACGTGCAGTTTCGTGATCACTTGGAAGGGAAGGCTGAATTGGCCTCTAAAACGCTGAGCGTGCTCAGCAGAGCGGGACAGTATTTTATGACCGCACACTGCTTGCAACTTTACAAGGGGCAGGTTCAGCCTAACATGGAATACTGTTCTCATCCCTGGGCCAGGGCTTTCTAGTACCAGCTCCGTCCACTTGACAGCATCCAGCGCAGAACGGCTCGAATCGTCGACGACCGACGAAGATGAAAGACGAGACGAAGAGGTGTTGCATCCCTTTGCATTTTCTATCGCATTTACCACAGGGAGTGTTCAGAGGAATTGTTCGAATTAATTCCAGCCACAAAATTTCATCAACGCATTTCACAAATCCACATTATCGGGATGTTTGGCGGTCCACTACCGTCCGATTTACTAGGAGTTTTCTTCCTCGCACGACTTCTTTGTGGAATCGTTTATCACCGGCGATTATTCCAGACCGATACGACTTAAGAACCTTCAAGAAACGAGCTTACTCCTTTTTAAAAAGCTGGTAACGCGCCTACAATTTCCTTGGTGTTGTATTTGTTAATAGGAGGTGGTAGACACTTGCCAACAGATGAGCCGCATGCTCGTTTGTCCCCCTCTTCTATATAAAAAAGACAATAAAACGAAGTAGACAATTATCTTTAACAATATTATATGTATGTTCTGGAAGTGGAAGTAATTTTTGTGGTTTCAGTTCGAGTCGTTCGGGGTCAGGAGCCAAAAAGATAAAACTTGAAGATTCTTTATACAACTAGGATAGTACATAATTTTTCGAACGTCGTTCTTGGAGGCCGAGGGGCCCTTTAGCTTGGGGGCCCCGGGGCACTGCCCCGCTTAGCCCCTGGGTAGCTACGCCACTGTTCCTACTAATCTCATTCAGATTGAAGTCCGGGACTTCATCAGAATAATGTCGAATGAGATTTGTACTTAATCTCACTGAAAGTATCTTGTCGCCAGCAATGTCACTGACGCTGATAGTCTTCAACTTCGATAGTCCACAACCACTTTTAATTTATTTATAGTTTGTAAACAAATAATGGATTGCGCTCATCTTGAATAAGCGGCGTTTCTTTCGTTCTTCATCAGTCAAAGGAACCTCATTTCGAAACGGTAGTAGACTTGAAAAAAAAATATATTTCACAAATAAATCTTACATCGAAGAAATAAATATTAATTATAAATTAATATGTGACCATAGATCAACTGAGCCGTCATTTACAAAGTATATTGCAGTATTTACGTACTTCGTGTACTGTATTGATTGACTGCCTCGTTGATCTGGTAGTCGCAAACGCGAATGTTGTTCACGTGGTCGTAGATTGAAATGGTAGTCGGAGCAAAATTGATATATTTGGATTTTCTGTCAAGAAATACTCAGTAGCAGATAGCAGCAATCAATCTGGAAATTGACGGTATTTCACCCTCATGGCTCGAAAAACACGTAAAATCATTAGTGAGGTCCGATGCGGTGACTGCCAATCACACCAGCCTATACATTGATGGCAAAACAGGTTTGGTATGAAGCTCGCATTGTCACATGTAGATTTTGGCCCTTTGCTCCTACTTGTGTAAATTGTGTTAGTGGAATATCTCCTATGATAAAAATTGCGACTTATCCATCCACAAAATACTCTTCAAAAATGTACATTGATATGAGATAAAAAAGAAAACGACAGAACTGCGTTCGTTTCTTATCATCTCAGACCTAAATCCCATAATAAATTCATTGAAAATAACTCAAGTCGGCTAAATTTCGTCGAATAAAATCGCGGTTTTGCAGTGATATTAATGCAAATACCGCTTTTAGAAAGGAAAGAAAGAGACAAAATCATTTTTCTCTCCGTATTAAACCCTTATCTCTATATTCTCATATCTCGTGCTCGGTGCAGTTTGTAATCGGTTACACTCATTAGATCCCGCACTGTGTTTCGGGCACTGTGTCAACGTATAAGCATAAAAAATAATTATATAGGTATTAACATACTCAAATCGGCTATCACCAGTAATGTTTCTTGATCGATACGATTCAATCGAGATCTTGAAAAAAGAGCCTACTCCTTTTTAAAAGGCCGGGAATGCACCTGCTATTTTCCAAGTCTTGTATGCTTGTTTGCCTCGACATCTATAAAAAAAATGTGTCAGGCCACGCACAATGTAGACGTAGGGTTCCGTAGTTGCCCGTCACAATACGTGGGCTTCTTGATAATGAGCATAATAAGTGAGTTCTCTGTTTGAACGCTATAACGACTAAAAATGGGCTCAAATAGGAATATGATAACTGAAGGACTTATTTTCGAACCAGACTTATAGGGAGTAGTATTCAAAAAAGATTAAAAAAACTTTTCGATTTTAAAAATAATACAATTTACATCAAATCATTCATATGCCGAGGTACAAAGATGATCATAGTTGACTATCAATCTATATATTCCCGGCAGTGCAACCCTAAGATATATATGTATATGTGATCATAACGAACCTTTACATAAACCACCACTGCCCTAAATTATTATCCTGAGGTCGCCCGTGTCATAATATATCAAGAGCGTGACGAATGAAACTGGATGAGACTATATGATGGTATGAATTCTTTGAATGAGGCCTACAATAACTACCAACTAAAAAATAAGTGAAAGTAGTAAGTAAGTAAGAAAGATCCTCCGTGCCCATCCCGCAAATGAAAAAGTAAAGCTATAGTAGTAATGGATATAAGTCGTTTTCTTCATAAAATGTTTTTAACAGTTTAAAATAACATTACAAAGTTATAATGCAGCTAGTTTTAGGTTATTTTCTATGGAGTTGTAACGAAATTTTTACTAATCTAAGTGGACCACTTTAAAGCTAAATATTTCGCAAACGGACCCCTGAAACAAAAAGATGTTGTTCCACACCCTCAGTGTTTTTGAAAGAACTATCCAACGATACTCCACACGATGAAATAGACGGGTAAAAAAAATCATCTTCCGTTAACTTGTGGGAAGTACCCAAAATAAAAATGTTTTTAAAGATTTTATTTCACAGTTTTCTTGGCGTGATTAATATCTATAACTATGCCAAATTACAGATTTGTAGCACCTACGGTCACTGAGCAAAACCGCGGAAGGACGGACGGACGGACGGATGGACGGACGGGCAGATGAAAATGGTGAAAGTATAAGGGTTCCTTGTTATGTAACTACGGAACTCTAAAAAGCATAGGTATTAAACAATACACGGTAGACTAAGCCGTATGAGCACAGATTCCTTTGACTTAGTTTGAAATTCTCAAAGTGACTTGATGATACTTCAATTAGTGTGACCATATGTGCCAGGTTCCTGCCAGTTTGGCAGAATTGGCCTCTTATATCATGCCTTTGGCATGATCGGTTAACGTTTTATAAAACCTGGCAGTATTTGGCAGTATTGGGGTATTAAAAATAGATTTCATTATGGCAACTTAAAATGCCGAAAATGGCAACCCTAGATAATTCGCCTGCATGTGGGGGATTCCCCTGTATTTCTCGTATTAAGCCGCGTATCCACCGAAAATGTTGACAACATTTATGTTTCCAACTGTTTGCAACTCAATAAAAGTTACCAACTTTTGTTTCCGATGTTTCCGCACCTCATGTAATTGAAACATGTCGCCAACAATTTGAGAAACATTTTAGTTGACAATTTGCTGTCTCCACCAAAGTTGTGTTGGCAACAATATGTCTTCAAGTGACGATATTATGCAGGCAGCCGCAGTATTTATAATCTTATGCAAAAAAAAACACCAGTAGTTTTGGAGTTATCCTTAATAATGCGTATTAATATTGAAGTCGGTTATAGGCAAATTTTTATTTCATTAGTTGTCTCTCTTCCTCTCTTTTTAAAAAATGTTACCTCCACACTAGGAATTTCTCTTGTATCGCAGGGACAGTTTACGTACATAAAACAGACCTAGGACAATTATTTGTAGGCCATACAAATACTTGTTCCGTCCGGAATTCGAAACCGCGGCCCTTAGCGCTGCAACTCATTACTAAACCACTGCGCCACGGAGCCGTCACTTGTCTGTTTCACATTTTTTGCTATTAGTTTGTAAATACACGCGACTTCATTATTAATGAGAGTGGCAATGAGAAATATTAAACTAATAACCAGTGTATGCTGATCTTGCATTAGTGGGCAGTCACTAGTACTGGGTGGTCTACTTACACTCAACGAATTTTTAAGGTAATTGGCATTATATGCGAAAAATTCGAAAAATCAAATAATAAATCTGTAACTATGGCGTCAATAACTAAGTACCTAATTATGTAGATCTACCTATAAATAATAATATAATTTTGATTACACACGTCCCATAATATATTTTGTGAACGACATAAATTAATTAATGTGTCGATTAACTCGTTCGTCTTCGTGACAGACATGTTGCCGACAAATGTTTCCAACAAGCGTCTCCACAGAGGGAACAAATGTTTGCAACAATCGTATTCTTTTGATGTTGCCGCCGAAAATGGAAACACGGTTTTCCGACATTGTTTACAATTTTTGTTGCCAACACTAGGTAATTACAGAAACATATGTTACCAACACGTGTTGACAAAACAAAAGTTGGTAACAAAACTTTGGTGGAGACGCGGCTTTAGGTTTGTATCACATTCAATAAACAACTTTAAAAGTTTGTGTGTAAAGTTGATAATTTTAAAACGAGTATTCATAAACACAAGTTTATGGTTAATATTTCAATCAGTCATAGAAGAGACCACAGAACATATATAACCCTAAAGAAGAGACGTACTTTAGTTTGGTATCGCATTAGATTTCATGGTGATAATATCTTGTTAATCATGTTTCGTAATTATAGGTGGTGGTGATGAAGCGAAAATATGAAAGGGCATATAGAGCGGAGTGGGTTCAAGATTCTTTACTTTCATCGTGGATCTCCAAAGCTAAAGATGATCCATAATGTGTAACTGCAAATTGGCGACTGAAAATTGGCTGTCCGCTTTAAAGGAGCATGCCGCTACTAGTAAACATCAAAAAAATATGAGTGGATTCAGCATGCGAAAGAATATTCTCTCAAATAAATTTAATTAAGACAAAAACACGAAACAGATTTATAAACAAACATGTAGCGTCTATCTTGCACGTTAAACAAGGCATCGGTGAGCATTTCGATTGCATTGCATTCAAACGAACGAAAGATATGCTTAATTTTAATTTAATAAAAATGTAGCATTTAAATGTTTTTTTTACGTTTCATTTAATACAATGGTAAATAAAGTTGGCAGTATTTAGGCATTTTTCACTACAGACTATGGCAGGATTTGGCAGGTTTTTAACCAAAGTAAGGCAGGATCTGCATTTTAAAGATGGTCACACTGACTTCAATTCAATTTGTCCAATTGTCATTTGAAGTCACCCCCCCTACCCCAGCCCACGAATTTGGAGTTTATGTATATTTTTTTTTATTGACAGACCTATTTTAAATAGCACATCTCAAAACTATTAATTATTTAAACTGCACCCGTGTAGTTTAGAAATAAAAAATAGTTAAAAATCACTCACCTTATAACGTCGATATTACTTCAAGTAATTAGAATTGGGTACTTTTTGCAGTATGAAAAAACTGCACCTTGCTTGAATATAATTGCACCATCGTTAAAATGCGTTAAATTCAATATTAACTGCAAAAGTTAATAGAACCAAATTTGTTAGTGTCGACAAAGAGTACATAATCACTAGATTTATGGAGCGGGACTTTAGTAAAAGTAAATGTTTGAAAGGGCGCCAAGCTACTTTTACTAACATCAAGACATGACATTTAATTACTAACCATACCTCACCCTATAAATTTGAAGTAAATATAAAAAATACAGACAGCCGTATTTTAAAAAGCAACTTATAAATAATTATTATTTAAACTGCACCTATGTATCTAGTTTATAAATAAAAATAGTGAAAGATCGTTTAGAGATTTAAGATTTTGAAAAATTTAGAGATTTTGTGTTATAAAATAAGACAATATAGATTTATCTAAGTAAATAATTACTGTTCTGTATAAGCAAGATTTATCATACCTTTATATATGCAAAATAGGATATAGGCGGTTACTCTTTAAAATTAAAATTATAATAATTATAATTATTGACATAATTAACTGCAGTCCAAGGATAGTTGGAGCGAATCAAATCCACGCTCTTTATCAAACTTGTATAAGGCAAGCCCAAAATGGATTGTGGAATTTTATGAAGAGCACGCTCATTTTCACGAATAACTTTCGGACCTTTTTGAGGCGGAGCTCAATGCGGTTTCTAGTTTGTACACATGCAGATCGTTGATTTTTTGTACTCATGAATACCATGAATAAGTTGTCTTACGAAATGATATTGATAGTAATATATAATGTGAAGCTTCTGTGAGAATACCTATTTTGAAATTCTCTCGAAGAGATTAGCGCGGTTTTAATTGTAAATTGCACGTATTGCACTTTTCAATACTAAAAATTTCAAAACAGTAATAGACATATTGTTTTATTAATTTAAGTTACAAGAATACACATGTTGTTTTAAACTATACAATACTTTTGTTTTTCCTTAAAATTTTCATATGCATCAGGTGACAAACCTATCAAAATAGGTATACATTTTCGACTTTGTTAGGAAGCTTCTCCTCTGGTCCTCACTACTCTGTGGTTGTGGGTGAGCGATCTTACCTATTTATTGAAGTGAATAGTTCTTTAGAATCGTTGTAATATTAAACTCAATGAAACGAAAAAAGCGATACTAAAAAGAGACAAACATATACGTCTATATGATTTAGTCTACGAGAGAATGGGATAGAATACAGTGTAGTAGGCGACAATAACCTAATGGCAGGGTGCGGACAGTGAACTCAAAAGGTTGTGGATTGTAATCCGCCATTCTACAACTGTCGTGAACCAACACAAGCATTTTACGTTGATTAAAGGGAATATTAGTAACGTTAATAGCATTACAAGTAATTAAAAAAACATTGTGTTTTTCCTATTATCTCGGTCTCGTCTTTGTGCGGTGCTTTAAAGATAGTAAACATACATTTTAATTGGCGCTACGACAAAGTTTTATTCGAAAGAAAATAACCTATTGATTTATTACACTAAAATTTAGGCTCTAAATGTCTATAAATAAGGATTGTAACATTTGTTTGCTATAATTTAAACTATTATCGTATATTTTAAGCCGAACTTGTGATTGAAAATTATCATATTAAAATAATATTCATACTTTAGTTACCATAAGGTACTCGTGTCAATTGTTGAAATAGAAATTGAGTCTGTTTAGTATTTAATGTAATATATTATGTAAAATAAAATTTAAAATAATTTTAAACTTGATAACAATATTATAATAAATAAACCCTACAATTATCCTACTCCTGATATTCTGCATCTGTCGCATTCTCTCTCGAAGTTTAGTTTTCTGTTGTTTCACTTCTACTGACGTGGACCTGCACACATGTTTTTTATAAATTACATATGTGCAGTTTTATATATACTCAATTTTTTATAAACTACATAGGTGCATTTTTATATATACTCCAAATTGTCGACTGGGGTAATTAAACTTCATGTCTTGATGCTGGTAAAGTAACTTGCGCCCTTGTTACAGAATACAAAGGTTTGAAATTCCCGCAAAACAGTTTTATATGGGCCCTAACGTGGTGCTTGTAGTCTACGTGTAATAAACACGTGTTTCCTTTTTAGTATGAAGTTGGCAATCTTCTCTCGGTATAGAGTAATTGTGCTCTGTGACTAGGAAGTCCCGCCTCTGAAACCTAGTCATTATACGCTCTTGTTGACAATTAACAAATTTGTTTTTTTTACTTTTTGCACTTTATTGCATTTTATAAATTTTAACGATGGTGCAATTATATAAGCAGAGTGCAGTTTTTCATATTACAAAAGCACCCAATTCTAATTATTTGAAGTTATATCGATCTTATAAGGTGAGCAATCTTTACCTATTTTTATTTATAAACTACATGGGTGCAATTTAAATAATTAATATTTTTGAGATGTGCTTAAAAATACGCCTGTCAGTATTTTTTATTTTATATATACTCCAAATTCGTAGGCTGGAGTAGGGGGGGTTTTGAAGTCACCAGTACTTGCTACATATTTATTTATCTATGACCAGTTCCAGTTATATATGTTATGTGGAAGTCACAGTGTAAAGCATAGACTTAGAATATACTAAGTCTATGGTTTAAAGCATTCCTGTATAGGACACACAGAGTACCTTTATATATGTATACTGAAAAGGACAGTTACTAAAACATATAGGGTTATATATGTTCTGTGGTTACTATACTCTATGGTTAAAAGTCAAGATGGTGACGGCTCATAAATATCTTACAAAATTAATAATTATTATTTATCAATTAATTTTATTTTCATTAATTCCACCATGTTATTCAAATGATATTCTTGGCTGTGGAGGATTCGTTAAAAGTCATGTTAACTTAGATTATTCCAAAATAGAGATCGGCTTGTAAGTTAACCTCTTTTTGTAAATTATATTAAAGTTTGTATATGTAATTTAAATAAAATGAATTAAATAGTCAAGACCCGTCTTTTATAATATTATTATAATAACAAGAAAATATCTTATCATTTTTAGGTACACTAAAGAAGGAATCCTTAAAGAAAAGACTGAATGCGCTCCTACAAATGGATATTATTTTCTGCCGATGTACGAGCATGGGCAGTATATTCTTAAAATCCACCCTCCGGCTGGATGGAGTTTCGAACCTTCACAGGTAGAATTACTAGTTGATGGTGAACAAGATCAGTGTACCATTGGAGAAGATATAAATTTTACTTTTAATGGATTCGGTATTACTGGGAGAGTGATTACGGCGGGTCAGACAAGTGGCCCTAGTGGTATTGCAGTGCAGTTAGTCAATAATAATGGTGAAATAAGAGACACTGTGACTACAGCTGGTGGAGATTTTTATTTTACTCCTGTGATCCCTGGAAGTATACACTGAAGGCATCCCATTCAAAGTAAGTATGAAGTCTTCCTATGCTGTACTTTTGTTTTTTTTAAATCCAGGGCTAAATTAACAAGTTTTGAGGGTAATACTTTACCTATTACATTTAATATATTATTCAAATTTAAGTTACAGTTAATACTCAATTGTAATATGATTACTTTTTTTTTTGAACAAAGGAATATTAGCAATGCTTTTAACATTACTATTGTTCCTATTAATCCCATCATTCCATCTATCCATCCATACAGTACCCGTGGGTTGCAACCGCAGAAGAAATAATTGTGGAAATATTGTTTAAATTTGGAAGAGTTATATTGTTTAATTAGGAATGATAATACATTCATTGTAGTTGAGTGATGTATAACTTTTAAATAAATTTGTCGGTACGATATGCACACCGCCTACTGTAAATTTTGTACTATGCCTATATTCTTGGCGCAAGTGCAAGCAATAAGTTGAAAAAGTTTTACCGTAATCTCATAAACAGTATGGTAGCACATAAAATATGAACAAACAAACATAATTTTTTATATATTAGACTAGCTGGTACAAGGCGTGTTGCTGCCGCGAGATTTATATATGCTGCAGCTATATAATAGTATAGTGTAGCACGAATGAAACGCTTGATCGACGCTCAATACTGACAGAATAGCAGCCATGCTGCTGTAGCCAGAGTGAGTAACCGGAGACTTTTACTGGAGAAGAGGCATTCTATCTTAGTCCTCACGGCTGACGACGATGTGCATTTTAATTCGCAAACGAATATAGATGTAGATGTCATGGGCCACAGCAACCACTTACCATCAGGTGGACTGTGTGCTCGCTTGTCACCCATATTCTATAAAAAAAAAAAAAAAAAAAAAAGAAAGAATTGTGAAAATATTGTTTTAATTTTTGGAAGAGTTATATTGTTTAATTAGGAATGATAATACATTAATTGATATTGAATGATATATATAACTTTCAAATAAATTTGCAGGTACAATACGCACTACGCCACCTATCAATTCCCACTATACCTATAACCTTTGTGCAAGCGATAAGTTGACAAAGTTTTAGCGCAATCTGATGACCGGTATGGCAGCGCATAAAATATGAACAAACAAGAATTAATTTTTATATTTTAAATTATGCAATTTTGGTTATGGTTTAGAATCAAGTTGCCTTAATAGGTGTGGGGCAGTGGAAAGGAGTGGGGGAGGGGTAGATTCGCCCCATCTTTTCTCTGCCGGACGGGCTATTTTTTTATATTAAATGTTGAAGATTAAAATTTTATTGAATGATTTCTGAGAAAATCGCTTTAATGGGAGGGGCGTCCCCTCCGCCGAAGTAATACCAGTAGTCGACGGAGCCTCAAGCGGGCTCCTATTTCTGGATGGTTTATAAAATAACCACGAAGGGATGGAGGAAGTCTGGTCGCCGCCCGCCGCTCACACGCCCTGTCATCCCCTTTAACCTAACCTGTCCGAGTCGGGTGCCCTAAGTCCCGAGCTTGTTTTCGCCACTTGCACCATATAAAACACCAAAATGTTAACTTTATAATTACTTTAATAAGTAAACATATTTCATTACTTCCACCATTTCCAAAACGTCGTAAAATAGTAAGCAATCTGTCTCCAGAGGGTAGCGAAATCTTCGAAAACAGGAGGCAGATAATAACAATAAGGAGCACATTCACGAAACTCGAAGCAACGGAATGACGCTTATGACGCGAGTCGTGGAGTCGAGTATAAACATAGTGATTATATTCTCTTTGGTTGAGTATATCTGTTACTGATTACTGTCAATGTCAAAAGTTCCGTTTCAGGTATTAATTAGTGATTTATGAATATTTTTAGAAAATTATATTAAATATTTCGACGCAGCTCGCAGCAAAATTGCATGGGGCACTTCAGATAAGCCCACAGTGACAGACTCCTCAAATTCAGGCGACTTGATTCTAAACCCAACCCGCAATTTTGTAACCATTCTTTTATAGGAGAGGGGCCAAACGAGCTGCGGCTCACCTGATGATAAGTTTTTTTTTTTTATATGATAGGGTGACAAACACACAGTCCACCTGATGGTAAGTGGTTACTGTGACCCATAGACATCTACATCTATCTTCAATAAAGAATCAAAATGCAGATGCGTTGTCATCCGTGAGGACTAAGATGGAATGCCTTTCCAGTAAAAGGGTCTCCGTTCTCTACACTCACCATACGAAACACAGCAGCATTAAGCTGCTATTACGCTGGTATTCTGCGTGGTCCTCGGTCGAGCCAACCCATCTCATTGCCAGCTATACTACTAATATAGCTGCAGCATGGCTCTCAACACCAGGGGAATTGCAGATGCGTTGCCGGCCTATTAAGAAGGAGTAGGCTCTTTTCTTGAAGGTCTCTAAATTGTATTGGTCCGGAAAAATCGCTGGTGCGATGGTGAAATTGAGCGGCTGGAATTAGTCCGAACAATTCCTCAGAGCACACTACTATTTACAGATATAGATTAAAATAACAAAAATATTAATTTTAGATGGAAGCTTGATCCATCTCAAGCAGTAGTACAAGTAAAGGAAGGCAACACTGCCCTACCAGTGGGTGTGCTGGCAGTCAAGGGATATGAAGTCACTGGTTCTATTACATCCTTTGGTAGTCCTATTAGTGGTATATATGTGCTGCTGTACTCCAAGGAGGTAAATTTAAAAATATCGGGGCTTTAACTCTTGCTACAATAATGTCTTAGTACCAACGTCAGAAGCTATTATATACTTAGTTGTTTGAAGACACTCTTTCCTTTCATTGAAAGTTTAATTTTTTTACCTCTTAATAAGTGTATGAATAATTTAATAGATCAACAAACACAAAAACAAGAATAATTGCAGAGTGATTGTATTTGATGTTCTCATTTTATACAACATTTTTAATTTTACCACTTCTTGTCTAATTTTTAACCTCTTAAAACTTATTCAATATGTAGTATATGTCAATCTCTGTCAAACTTATCTTAACCATTTGTGATATTTTTGGAATTAAAGATTTTCTGTAATTATAATTTTTTAAATAAATGTAAAGAGATAATATTTTATATAATGTTTGTCCTGGATAGCTTTATATAGAATAATATAAAATATATGGCATCATTACCTATAGCTTTTATAGTAAAATAGTAAAATTTGGTTATATTTCCAGGAGAATCCTAAATTCCGTATTGAAGGATGCAAGACAGCCCTTTTACAAGGCGTACCCGACTCACCGATATGCTATTCGGTCACTGATACATCTGGAGAATTTCAATTTGGCCTTGTGCCTGCTGAGGAGTACAAACTGCTGGCATTGTCTAAACCACCAGGGCAGGCAGTGATCAGTTACAATATTAAACCTGAAACTGTACCATTTAGTGTGAAACATGATGATATTTACATCAGAAATGCTTTTGAAGTAAGTGACTGTTTAGCATAGTTATCATGTTTTTATAGTCAGTTATTGTTTTCATTAAGTTTCACTAAGAGGGTTTAGTGGCTGTATTCTTAAATCCTCTAATGCATATTTAAGAATATATTGGTCATATTATTAATAACATAAGTGTGTCTATTGGACAGCCCAATTAAGCTGAAATGCTTCTGATTAAATGTGGTTTTCGAAACTAATTTAGCATTTCATATAAAAAGTTACCCTCATTTTTTTATAAAATTAAAGTGACAAACAAACTTACTATATACTACTTGCTGGCTACCGCAGCCTATATACACCTGTCATCAAATTTGAATGAAGGCACCTACCTAGGCAGACTCCTAGGTAGAGAGGAGCCTTTCAACCTAATTATGTTTGGAATATATATGGAGTTACTGTGAAAGGTTAACTAATTCGTATTATAATGTAGCATAAATGACACGGCTCATCCTACCACTTAGAAAATCTAACAAAATGCAGTTTTAGAAGATAAAGAGTTCTTAAAATATGGTGTGGTAGCATTTTCCAAGCTCGTATTGTCCGGTTTTGATCTTATAAAAGTAAATGATGTGTAAAACAGTTAAAATTCCTTTTTCTATTATCTTATTTTCCCAACCTTAATACAAATAATTTTATACATTATTTCTTATTTAAAAATTTGTTAATTTTAGGTAAATGGTTTTACCATTGTCGGATCAGTGTTAAATGCCAGGAGGTGAAGGAATACCGGGTGTGCGTGTACTATCAGATGGGACTCCAATTGGCACTACTGATTCAACTGGCAAATTCACGTTAGCATCCTACGACCTGGAGTATACAGACTAAGCTTTCAACATGGTTAGTCTTTATATAAAGAATTATTAAATTATGTACTGGTATGTGTAGGGTTTGTGATAGGCGAGGTATGTTATATATACAGGCTAATTTTCATCATCGTAACCATATCTCAAACTGTGGTAGTCGTGGGAGGCAACATAATAAAATAGTTCTTTAATGCAATGTCAGCTAATGTAGTTTTTGGTCATGTTGTATGAATGAATGGCTGCTGTTGGCCTTATCTGTCTTTCTCAGTCAGCATCTGTGGTAAAAGGATGTGTCCAAAGACTAATGAACTTTTGCTCTATTGATACTGCATCTTGGCTGAAAGCCACCTGAAAACTTTATATGTAAAACGACAATTGCGCATATTGAAACCTAAGGCCTCCTACGCTTACAATTACAATTTGGCTGGTCAAGTTCAGTCCAGTGAGTCATAGCTTCCTAGTATGGGATAAGACTATCCAGTAATGGACTGTTTATGGGTACTCCCTTACCAATTGTAATCAATCCCCCTTTTGAGGTCCTAGGAAGCTGTTCCGACTATTCCCGGCCGGACGTGTGGGTGTGTGTGTGTGCGTGCGTGTGTGTGTGCGTGTGTGTGTGCGCGTGTGTGCGTGTGTACGTGTGTGCAAATCGAGCCGTTTCATAGATTTTCAAAAAATAAAAACCAAAAAAACAAAAATTAAATAGATTTTCGAGCGTTGCACTCGAAAATAAGCGGGAAGTTCCAGGGATGGCCTGCAGGGTCAACCATATTTTTATTTATATATTTATTTATAGAACACCAACAGCATACTTATTATGTATTACATTAGAGGCTGTAGATGACACCGTGTTACAACTTTTTTAATAATGCAGATAAAATTTAAAAAACTAGACCTTATAGCATTTAAACTTAACAAAAGATTAGACATATTCTGCCCAACAGAACTCTATCATAAGTATATCTCAAAATGTACCAACAGAGTTTCACGTGGTAGACCCACGCTGCGGCTATACTATGGTTGCAGCATGAATGTTCAGTTCAACCGGGGCAGGACCACGCTCTCACAGAATACCAGCGCAAAATAGCAGCTTAATGCTGCTGTGTTTCGTATGGTAAGTGTAGAGAACCGAAGACCCCTTTTACTGGAAATGAGGCATTCCATCTTAGTTAACAACAATGGTGGCTTAGTGACAACGCATCTGCATTTTGATTCTTATTCGAGGATAAATGTAGATAACAATGGACCACAGCATCTTACCATCAGGGCCATTGTGTGCTCATTTTTCACCCTTATTCAATAAAAAAAATTATATAGTTGTAATTTAATTTTCTTTATATCATCTTGTCCATAGAGCAATGTGAGGTAGACGATCTACAACTAACAGTGGGAGCTACCGGCCCGCAAAGCGCTGTAAGGGCGGTGGTATCTCGTTGGCGCGTGTGTGGGGACATCTCGCCGCCCGAACAACGCCGAATTGTGCTCTCTACCGGGGATTCTGCTGCTGTATATGTCACTCCAAATCCTGATGGTGAGTATAGCATTGAAAATGTGCCTGTGTATTTAATTTTTTTTAAATACACAGCTATAAATAAATCTAACCAAAATCTCAGAACAACAAAGATGGCAGAACGAAATGAAGTAATGTAACTCACCTTATTATAATAACTCACACTCATGCATCAAAAACTAACATAATAGTTGCATATGTGTGCGACCTGCAATGGAATTTGACAGGCTGATAAAGAGAGAAAAAGAAAGATGTGTGTGTGTGAGCATGTCAATAATTTTAGTATGGTTTCGGCGTCACTTGAAATGTACGTAGTGTTCTGTCTCTTTGGTCATTGTGGTCGTTGGTCTATTAAAAACAAGCTTTTAGTCATTTATTTTATATTTTTGCTACAACTAAAACAATCAGTCTGAAGGCTTAAAAGAATTAGTTATTCCATAACATATAACATAACATGTTTGTTAGGCCTGTCACCCAGAGGCGACAGACTACAGACTTCCATTTCATGATCCTGTCACACCTCTCTCGCCTCCTTTACATCCATATATCTACACATACATGCTTGTGGGTTAAGAGTACTTTTAATTTGGCCCATATTCAATACATTGCCAATGGGAAGTAAGGAATTAGTTATTCTATTCTTTCTATTAAATAAACAGATAATGTAACATTTTTATATATTGTTATGTTAAACGAAACTAGTTTTACAGATTTTATCGCGTTTAATATTTTTTTTAAAACCTCGTGTTTTAAAAGTTTCGGGTGCTCGTATAAAGTCTGTAACATTAGTTTATATTTGCTTCAATATAAGAAATCATTATTTCATATATGCCCATCCTAATATCCCAGATCTGCGACTGGAAGCAATGTCAAGTGAATCGCATATCCGCCTGCTAAAAGAACCGATTATGACGATTATATTATTTAATGAGGGCTAATAATCTTACCCCTTGCCTTGGACAGCACTTAAAGCCATTGGTCCTGTACCTGATCTATCTGGTCATGTCGGAGTACCGTCCCATCGGTCTATGAGAGTAAGGGTTAGAAAGTGCACTAGTGTTTGCCCATGCACTCGGTCACTATAATCCTGTCCTATGCAGATGGCTAGTTTCCATTGAGACTGGCCGTCCTGACCGAAATTGGAGGACATTATTATTATCTCTGCAACAAAAATATGGTTTATTTTGTTTAAAGAAGTTGCCGTTATATTAAGGTAATATTTTATATTGTATAAATGATGTATTGTTATAGGTAATTGGTGTACATTTTTACCACCTGGTACATACACGGCTAAGGTTGAAGTTTCTGAAGAGGAGATGAGAGATGGACTTCAGTAAGTGAAAATATTAATTAGATTAATAAAGATATTCTTCTAAAAAATTTTTCACTTTCAAAAATTTTAAAGTTGTATATTTGCGAGGTTAGAGTTTCTAAAAGTAGTTTTTTTTTTTTGGAAAAGTTATAAAAATGACTCCTTAGGCAAATTCAGTATTACTTTTTTTTAAACAGTACCTCCACACTAGGATTTTCTCCTGCATTATGGGGGCAGTTTACATACATAAATTTCACAAGGATAAACGTGTAGACTTGGAACAATTATTTGTAGGCCAAACAAATACTTGTTCTGTTTGGGGTTCGAACCTGCGGCGCTTAGCGCTGCAATTCATTGCTATGTCACTGTGTCACGGAGTCGTCTAGCCGTCAACTGACGCGAGACATGAAGTGTATGGATGATATCGATGATAGATCGGCCCCCCACTAGATGGAGTTACGACTTGGTAAGACATGTTGGAAGTCGATGGATACAGGACCGTGCTTTGTGATATTCCTTGGGGACGTCACAGGCAGCAGTGGATTTGTGAAGGGCTGTAAAGAATGAAAAAAATGAATGAATGTTATTCTTACACCGCAAATTCATGTCGCCTGTGTTACAGCTTCATCTGTAAGCCGGTATCAGATGGAGCTGTAAGAGTTGTATAGGCTAACAGCACCTACTCGTACATCACAGAAAATAGATAGATAGAAATAGATGTCGCCTGTGAGGAGTATATATGCTCGTAGTCATTGAGTTCTATGTACTACGTACTAGAGAAGCTATTCCAAACAAAAAATGTGCGCGGTAGATAGTAGATTTTAGTCTATGATTGTAGATAGCGTGGCATATAAATGAAGAAATGTATTTTTTCTATTGTAATATTATTACCTATTTATTCACTTGAACAACAAATAATTTTACTTATTTGACTAGTGAATTATTAATTACGTTCATGTTTAAATTTTAATTTGAAATCTCGTATTATTAGCGCAGCTCCACATTATGAATATTGAAGGCACAATTAAAATGACACTCAGAACGCAAATGGATTGCAGTACAGTTCATGTATCATGAATGTTCTACCTCTGGGGAAAACAGAAACATACAATTTTTATTCAATATAGATTAACAAATTAATACTGGCTGCAAGTCACTCTCGTTTAATATACCACTGCTCCGAAAACCGTCCAGGGCAGGCTGATCGCAGGCGCGCGCGCTGCAGGCGCAGGCGGTGCGCGGCCGAGCGCGCGCCGCTGCGCGCTGCGCTCGCGCGCGCGCGCTTCGCGCGCGCCGACGGCACGTACGGGCGCCGCGCGCGCGCGCCGCCGCGAGCTCACCGTCACACCGAACCACGGTAAGCGATGTCGGTGTCGCGGCGCGCGGAGGGCGCGCGCGCGCGGCCGTGCACGGCGCGATGCGCGCGCGGCGCGCCGCGCCGAGCGCGCGCCGCTGCGCCTGCGCCTGCGCGCGCTCGCGCCCGACGGCACGTACGCGCCGCGCGCCGCCGCCGAGCTCACCGTCACACCGAACCACGGTAAGCGGTACCAGTTCACCTGACGGTAAGTGGATCCTGTGGCCCGTACACATCTACACCCTATCCTCGTTCAAGAATCAAATGCAGATGCGTTATCACCCCTGAGGAAAACCCCTAAGAATGCTTCGTTTCCAGTTAAAAGTGTCTCCTGTTCTTCTACACTCACCATACGAAACACAGCAGCATTAAGAGGAAATGAGGTAGGTCTTTTCTCCATACAAACGCTCTCGTCTGTTTTCTTTCTGGTTTATGACCTTATAGCAATGAGTTTTTACAGTAAAATAAATAGCAACCTCTTCTATGTCCCTATGTTTTTCTTTTTGATGATACACTATCTTTATAATCACTAGAACCCTTACAAAATGCTCAAAATTGCCTATTTAAACCGCTGTCAACAGAGGCCTAATGTTCAAATTTGATAACTAATACTGCAAAAAGAAAAACATAAATACACAGTGTATATTCTTTTTATTCAGTTTATGAAATATCTTTTAAATTGATCCAATATTGTAAGAGGAAATGATAAAACGCCAAACCTCGAATTATGCCTTTTTACTTAGGCTATTCAGTCGGATCTGCAGTTATCCTTATCGAACGCCGGACGCTCGCAGAACAACAGCGATAGTTTCTTCAAATACCTAATTTTGAAAAGTCTCTTGGCCCACATTTTATCTTAAGCTGCTATTTTACGCTGGTATTCTGTGAAAGCGTGATCTACCCCGATCGAGTCGGCCCATTCGTGCTACAACCATAATATAGCTGTAGCTTAGCTCTACCATGTATAAGACTTCTATCTATACTACTAGACGGGCACTACGTTAAAATATTGCGCACTAAGTTACCTTCAATTTTCCGTAACTGTTTTAGTCGACTGAGAAAAGGTAATTGACAATGTGATTTGAAGTTTATTTCAGATAAGTAAGTAACTTTATTTCGTATATTCGTATCCGCTATAAACAGTAACTGTCGTAAATGAAAGTACAAGTGCCATCTTGCGTGGCATATTTACCTATTACACACCTCGAACGCGATGCGAAGGACAGAGGACCTTACTGTGGACTTGACATGGTCATACTCCTCGCTCATAAATTCGATATATTATTTATTAATATTATTGTGCTTTCCTTATATAATTATATGTAATATAATTTTCCAATTTATAAAAAATGTCAGTATGTTGACAAATAAATTATCTTAAATATTCAAATAAAAAAAAAAAGATGTATGCTACTATGAGAATTCTAAAAAAATCTTTCGAGTTTTTAATTATTTCCAAAGGGTTTACCGATAGATGACGGCATAACCATCTCGTTTACGCCAGACGTAAAATACCACCCAAATCAATGGTGGGCAAAACTTAATGCTGCATGTAACATGGTACTGCAATCGTCAATATACCAAAGGTGACAATTAACACCACTTATTAGACATCATAGGATAATGGGAAGTTAACGAATATGTACTTTAGTACATTATAAACTTGAAGCGAAGTGGCGGCGTAAGAGAATCTACTATCCCAAGTCATCCCGTGGGTGTCGTAAGAGGCGACAAAAGTGAATTGAAATTGAAACAGAAGATGATCAGCAGCATTTTCCAGATTGTAACTCAATGATAATAATTATAAATTGGGATTCGGATGCGGACATGTACTTGTTTTACAATATTTATTTAAATTATTATATTACTTAATATATATAATTAAAAATTAAAAATTTTGTACAACCGACTTCAATGTAAATTATTAAGAATAACTCAAAAACTATTGGTCAGACCTTGATCAAATTTATATGGGACCACATGTGAGGCATCAGCTTTCAAACAAAAAAAGAATTATCGAAATCGGTTCACATAAAAAAAAAAAACATACAGTCGAATTGAATACCTTCTCCTGTTGAAATCGGTAGAAAAACCGACCGGTTTCGACTCTAAATGATAAGAAAACGGCTGTTGTCAAACCACCTGCCAAATGTGGCAACTACGGCAAATATGGTGAATATTATAATCAATCAATGGGGAGGTTTTGGTCAGCAGTGGAATTTTTACGGATGTAGTGATGATGATGATGATGATGTGACGTTATGAACGTTCACACTTGCAGAGGGTGAGTACGAGTTCACGGACGTGGTGCCGGGCAGCGTGGAGGTGTCGGTGGAGGAGTCGCGGCTGTGCTGGGTGGACACGCGCCACAACGTGGCCGTCGCCTCTGAGCTGGCTATCGTGCCCACCTTCGAGCAGTCCGGATATGTGCTGCTTGTCAAATCTGATCATCCCATTGAGGTATGTAATCCATCCATTACGTATGACGCTGTTATCCTTCTGATTTGCTCTCTGTCGCCTCACCGTGTAGTGCGGGTAAGGATGTCCACTACCCCATATCATCCCGTGGTGTGGCAAGAGGCGACAGAGGGAACAAATCGCGAGATGGGAAGTACCGTCTCCTAATAACGACAAAAAAAAACTGCGGTTGTCAACCCGCTTGCCAAGCGTGGAAACTATGGCAAAATCCTCCCAATGAAGCAATCTACGGGAGGGGCTTACGTTCAGCAGTTGACTTTTATAGGCTGTAATATATAGGTTGTACGCATGACGAACGATGAATCAAACCGCTTGGTTCGAATGCGTGGTAAGTCGACAACGAAAGGGTGGAGACTGGCCGAGCGTCTATTTGCCCGATGGTGGAAGGGAAGGCGGGAATTAAGTTATGCAACGCACACTTTCCGAAATGCATCCTGTAGAAAGGCTGGCTACTTTCCGCCTGCTTCTAAGACTTTATTTATTTCAAATTTAACTGCAACTGTCCCTGTGCTGCAGTGCCCTTTGATGGATTCTATAGATATTTTCTATGCTAAATTTGTTTTCAGCTTAAATGCATTAAATTTCGTACATTTTGTAATGTAATTTGTAACATTAATATCCCTCTTTTTTAACTCATTTTTCCATTTTGTCCGCAGGTTGAATATAAATCGAAGAGTTCACAGGGCGTGCTCAAAGTGCCAGCCGGTGAAAGTCAGCAATGTGTGCCAACGTCTGAAGTTTACACCTTCGTTCCGCGCGGATGCCACCGCTTTCAACCAGCAGAGGCAAAAGTCGATATATCTTCTGATACATTGCCGGTATGTACAGCCCTTATGTTGATATATAGATAGCAATCTAATGTGTTCAAATTTGATCGGACATTTCTAGCGTTACGCATATCTTTCGTATGAGAGAGAGCGTATATTTTTCATGAATAAAGTATTTAAATATGTAAATATAAAATAGCGTATTTGGACTTATATATTTATTTTTATCTGCCGTGTAGTGGCAGTAAAAGTATTTACTACCCAATGCTATGCCGTGGGTGTCGTAATAGGCGACACAGGGAAATTAACTTTTTTCGGTCCATCGAAATTAATTTCCTCGATCGGAGAAGAAACGGCGGAAGAAACTCCGCATATATCCCCTTTTTGTAATTTTTTTACCATTTATTTTTACATGTCATAGTACCTATATACAGAATGAAAAACGACAACATACCCATCGGTGACTGAAGTATGTACTATGATTATTCAAAAATAAAAGCCGCGTATCTATTATGCGCTCCAAGAGGTCGAACATTGGCGCGCGCTCCAGGCGCGGCGTTGGAGCGCTCAAACGTGGAGCGGGTCGCTCCATCTGGTGTCGGTTTTTTACCGCGCATCAAAGTAGTTAAGTTTTGGCGCGCGCGCCAGTTGCGACGGTTGCTTTCATCATTCGTGTGTTCGTTGCATTCCGAGCTATGGATAACCAGAGTTGCCGTAAATTGATAAAATTATATGGTTCAAAATTACTGCTGTGGAATAGGAAAAGTCGCTTTTATCATAATAAAGCGCTTAAAGAAGATGCATGGAACTATGAAAGCGGCAGATGCTCGTACACGACCGAACACTGGAGCGGCTGCCGCGCGCGCCAGGAGCGCTTAGTTGATACACTTCGACAATTTGGAGCGCGTTTCGCGGAGCGCACTGGTCGGCGCGGTCATTAATGGCGCGCGCCAGGAGCGCGTAATCGATACGCGGCTTAAGCAGCACCTGTTGACAAGTATGATGCATGTGGCAGCCATGACCCTGCTCGACCATATTAAAGAAAAGTGAACTACCTACCACACGACGCCGTCTTTTTTTTATAGTATAATTAAGGGTGACAAACGAGCACACGGTTCACTTGACGGTAAGAAGATTCTGTGGCCCATAGACATCTACATCTATGTTCGATCAAAATGCAGATGCGTTGCCACCCTGAGGACTAAGATGGAATGCCTCGTTTCTAGTAAAAAGGGTCTCCAGTTCTCTACACTCACCATACGAAACACAGCAGTATTAATCTGTCATTTGTCATACGTCGAAAGCAGAGAACTTTAAGCGGGCATGAGAAAACAATATCAGTTCATTAATCAACTCTCCTCTCACATTACAGACGGTGCAGTTCAAAGCAGTGGCACATGCCGCAGTGATTCAAGTGATTTCCTGACCCTGTATCGGATCTGATGCTCCACATCAGTACAGATGCTGCGGGCACTCAGGTGGTTGGACCGCTGACTCCTGTGCCGGATTCCAATGAGGGATTTGTGTTTGAACATACATTGTACTTGGCTGAGGTAAGTAATCTTATTAAATTTATTAAATATGTATTTTTTTTAATATTAAATGAATACATGTTTTAAGTTGGAATATTGAAAAAATTGTTAACAAATTTTGTTCGGAAACGATATAACAACTTGAACTTGATTTGACAACAACTTTGAGATATTATCGTCGTCATCAGTTAGCGGTTAAGCCGTCGTCAAACTGTCATAAACATTTCGTAATCTGACGCATCGGCATATTGCCAAGTATATTGTGAACAAAACGCAAATCTGACTAGGCTGTATAGTGTACGTCTTTGCCCTTAATGAAGAAATCCACGACGTTTTCTGGAATGATGTGAAATGTTTGACAGATTTCATAGTGTGGAAGTTATTTCTTAGAAAAGTGTGACAATTCATGTTCTTTTTATCGAAATTTTAGTTATAGTTAATATTCATTAAATTAGAAATAGATGGCTTATCCATTTCCAAGCTACGGATAATCCTAGAAGAAGAAGAATTAAGAAAAGTTAAAAATGTCTAAAAAATTAAAGAATACAGCACTGAGGCATTGTTTGGTGTAAATACTAGGGGCGTAGCTACCGCCGTATCAGCCGTATCAATGATACGGGGCCCCCGGGCTACAGGGGCCCCGAGCGTGTGTAAGCAAAAATTCTAAGGACTTCTATGGGACAGGAAAGAAAGGCTATCAGACTTGTGACTATTATCTATAGAGGCAGAAAATTTTGAAAAACTGAAATCCTCGTCGCCTATGAATGATTTAAATAAGTTCGCCGAATAAAAGACAAGAAAAGTGTGTATTGATTTGAATTGTTTGGTAAGCTTAGTTTCTAGGAGTATTAATTGTATGTAATAACTTAAAATCATTCAATGCGAGCGTTTTTGTTCCTTTTGTGAAAAATCTTAGCCCTTCATTTGGGTCCCTTAACAAATTTTGATACAGGGCCCGTCTAAGGCACACTATGCCACTGGTAAATAATACAAACACTAGAAATCGCAAAAGTTTTATTTAAATCGCAATTTTTTAATGATGACCTGCTGATGTGCGTTACCAATAAGTTCAAGTTAGACCCAACTAGCGACATCTGGTGAGCGTAAGATTCCCTCATTGCCCGGGAGTTTTTAACAGGAACTCGATCGCTGGGAGATTGCTGCTACTGTCTGTCGTTTCACATTTTGCTTATTAAATGTCTGCGTATGTGGTGGAAACGATGTAAGAAATAGAAATGTCAGGTTTTTTATCCGCCTAAGGGTTTTGAGATATTATCCCCATCAACTGTTAGCCGTTAAGACGTTGCCAAAATCTTCCAAAAATTTCGTGATGTGATGCATCAATATAATGTATAATTTTATTTTATTTTATTTTATTTCAAACAAAATCCACAGCTCTTTGTTACATCGTACGTACATCTTATGATCTTAAATTATAGCCAAAAACGGATTTACATTATTTAAATAGTATTTTCAATTTATAACGGACATGTTGAAGGCAAAGTAGTAGGGATTAAAAAATATATTTTTAAACATCTAGAAAACATTACAAGAAAATTAAAAGATTTTCAAATATACATTGTGTGTGCGCCTCCTCACGCGGGCATGTGTGTGTGTGTGTGTGTGTGTGTGTGTGTGTGTGTGTGTGTGTGTGTGTGTGTGTGTGTGTGTGTATGAGTTAATGAGTTACCCAAACTCACTACATCAGAAGTTTCAAACATCCTTCTTAAACTTATCCTTACTGGAATGGAAAATATCAACTGAGTGGAATCTTTTATTATAAACTTTTGTAAACGATTCACCAGAGAGTTTTGTGCATAGTTTGTCTTTGTCTTAACAACTGCAAACAAAGGTGTATGTCTCGTTCTACGTTTCGGAGTACAAAAGCAGAGAACTCTGTCAGCTAAGGTTACACAGTCAATACTTCCATTACATAAACCATGCAAAAATGCCATGTCCATTAGAGTACGTCTATCCTCAAGGCTTATTATATTGAAATATCTACAAGACTCTTCATAGTTATTAGTGTAAATAAAATTTCTATACTTTAAATGTCTCAGGAATTTGTGCTGAATTTGTTCTAAGTTATTTATATGAACAATGTAATGTGGGTTCCATATAGTACTGCAATATTCAAGGACGCTTCTAACATATGAAAAGTAAAGTAATTTAATACAGTTAATATCAGTAAAGGGTCTGCTTACGCGTAGGATGAAGCCAAGGCTTTTGTAGGCCGAGTGCGTTATTGTTTCAATATGTTCTGAAAGCTTAACTTGCAATCAGTAATATCCCCAGATCCTTCACTTTCTTTCTTAGTTATATTAAGGTGATTTATTTGGTAGTTGAAATTTGTAGGTTCTCTTTTCCTTGTGAAAGAAACGTAAAGACACTTGCTGACATTAACTCCTATGATTTACTACATAATAGTTACCAAGACGCACAAGATCATCTTGAAGTTTCATGCAATCTACATAATCAGTGATTTTCATATATATTTTAGTGTCATCAGCGTACATTAGAAACTTAGCATTATGAAAACACTTGCCCACATCATATAGATAGCACACGTACAGTAGAGGACCCAAAATAGAACCTTGTGGAACTCGGATGTTATTTCCACGAAGTCAGAACGGAACCCTCCTAAGACTACTGAGATCGTTTCACAGATATGATTCCATCCACCTGAAAAGGTTACCTCGTATGCCCAGCTCAAAAAGCACGTAGTAATATGATGTGATCTACGCGATCAAAGGCTTTCTCAAGTCAGTATAAATGACATCTACTTGCGACCCTCCATCCATATTTGAGGTAGTATAATCAATAAATGCGCCTAAGTTAGTTGCTGTTGAGCGCCCTTTCACAAAGCCATGTTGTTCTGGGGGTATTGAAGGTAATATGATGGGGTATATGTGCATATGAACGATTCTTTCTAGCAATTTACTTAACACATTGAGTATTGATATTGGCCGGTAATTCTCAATTATTGTCTTCAACCCTTTCTTGTATAGGCACAACATGGGCTTCCTTCAAATACTTGAAAGCAGCCATCGCGAAGACTCCTATTGAATAATAGTGCTATAGGAACAGATAAAGTTTTGCACATTTTACAAATAATACAGGAGGCAATTTATCGCTACCGGCACCTTTCGTAATGTCAAGCTTACAAATTAAATTCTTAACTTTCTCTGGATTTATTTCAATATCTTGGATTACATTTAAATTTAAATTATCAGATCGTATAGTCAAATTATTGTCAATAGATTTAGTAAAATTACTTTTAAAAAAATCGTTAAATGACGAGCAGATTGCTATTGGGTTATTCACTTTAGTGTCTCCGTATGTCATTTCTTGAGGATAATCAGAATGGTTTTACGCTTAGACTTTACATAACTCCAGCTTTGGGGTTATGTTTAATTCTCTTGAGTGCGTGCAAGGTACAGTTTATAACATTGTTGCTGTAGTATCTTTTGTCGTTTTCTCAACTCCGAAAAGTCTGCGTAATCAATCGGATTTTTATGCTTCTTCCAACTAGAGTGCAATTTATTCTTTTCTTTTATAATGTTAATTAGTGCTCTGCTGTACCATATTGGATAAGAATAATTACCACTAGATCGGATTTTAGGAACGAATTTTTCAATTAATTCATTTATTATACTGTAAAATTTATCAGTAACACGATCTAAACTTGTTTCCCTTGTGATAAAGTCCAGTCTTGTTTCAAAAGTAAATCATTCATACTACGAGTCTGCTCGCTTAAATTGATATTTAGTCTAAAAGAAGGCCTACGTGAAGGTACTAATATGTCCGTCGCAGATATGTACAGAGCTGGATGATATACATCTTCTATAACAAGCACAAATTCAGATTTTGAACTTTTATCGGGAAGATGAAAAGATTAAGTCTAGAGTGTTCTTGCTACTGTTTAAAGTGTATTGTATTGAAAGGCCTATGAAAGAACAACAAGATATAAGGTCAGATGCTGAAGTTTGAACTGACTGATCCTTTCCTACGTACAACTGGGTCTCCAGAAGTCCAGTCAATACATGGTAAATTAAAATCTCTGAAACAATTATATAGTCATTTGGGTATTTATCACGAACAGCTAACAGTGTGTTAATGAGATCCTTTGCGCGAAGATATTTGCTGATTAGGTGGTATATAAACTACCGAAATGTGTATGTATGAAGAGCCTATGTTACTTCCTGGAATGGTAATCCAAATGCATTCCAGATCGGTATTATTCCATTCTGGTCTCATGCGCGCCTGTTTTGATTTACAAAGTAACATTACACCACCTCCTAATGATCCTCGATCTCTGAAAATTTTATAATTATCGTCACTTAGTTCTGCGTCCAAATACCATCACATAACCATGTTTCAGAAATCATAACTATCGATCTCAGACAGTAACAGATTATTATAAAACGTATTAGTCTTTGTTCGTAGCCCTCTAACGTTTTGATAAAGCAATGTAAGGTTGTTACTATTTTACTGTTTTCATCCATTTCTGACAGGGTAGTAGTGGTGAAATCGATAAACGTACACTCTATAAAATGTTAAATATTTAAAGGAAAAATAAACTATTATTTTTAAGCCAAAGTTATTAATTAATATAGATAAATATTCATAAACCTAATGGTCATATAACCATAAGTTAGGCCGTAGTATTTAATAACATTTAAATGTGGCACTACGAAATTGCTTCAGTTTAAAATAGGAGTGTAGTTCACATGGAAAGGATATACTTGTGAATTACTCTTGCATAATAAATAAGTGTAAATAGAGTTGAGTGTAGAGGTGTAAAATATTTTATGTAAGTGTGGGAGGATTATTGCATACATTGGTGAGTAATTATTAAATATCAAACAGTGTTTTACATTATTTTGGATATATCGGTTGATGAGGATATTGGAATAGGGGGTGAGGCCTCGTCCTTTCGAACGAAGATACGGCAGTTTTTTGTCCAAACAAATTTATAATTTATCTCCTTGGCTTTTTGTTTGCATGTATTTAAAAGAATTTTATTTTCTTTTGTAAGGTGCTCATTGATGTAAACTCTGTTAGTCTCATCACCCATTCCCAAATCCTTAGCATTCAGAGCACGATACTTGCGACCCGCTGCTATAAGTTTGTCTTTGACGGCACGTTGTCTGAGATGCACAACAATGGGGCGTGCGCGGGCAACTCACAGCGCGCCGAGTTGGACCCGGTGTGCAATCGATATCAGTCTCCTGAATAGGAGCTAATATGCTGCGAGGTTTCAATACTATTTGTTTAGTATCCTCGGCCTTATTCTCAGGAATCCCTGTTATCTCTATATTCTGCATTCGTGTCCACTGTTGTTGTCTCAAGTTTTCGTCTTCAATGCTTTAATCCTTGCAGCCTGTGCAGTAATACTATTTTTAGACTTTTATTTTCTTCTCTTATACATTTTAATTCGAAGTGGTCGTTGCAGGCTTTTTAGTTCTACAGAGCTCTTTGCGAAAATCCTCATATTGTCCACTAATAAACATTGAAGACTCTGATATCCGGAACACTGGTTTTTATTGTGGTTAACTGATCTGATAATTCCTTCAGGCTTGATTGTATAACAATTCTTAATTCTTGTCTTTCAGCCTCAAGACATCCTTCAATTTTTTTCCGTTATGTAGTCAAATGTTAAATCAGATTTTTTACGCAACGTTACATTCAAGTTATCTGCGTTATCGAGAACTATAAACTCTGTCTGGTGCGATGGGTGTATAGGTGTGTTTGTGTTATCCTTCTTAGGTATTTACTTTTGCATTCCAGGCATCTCAATACGCTTATTCTCATCATTTAACGAAATATAATATAATACAAGCTATTTCTAATTTATTTTTTGTGGTTAATTGTGTATTACATACATGATTGTAAGGTGTTATTTTAAAAATCCCGCTGGGTTTCTTGCTGTTCTTCCAGGACAGAGGTTTTTTTCGAACCAGTGGTAATTAAACAAAAGAGTGACTTTCAATAAGTATTATTTATAATCTATATTGAATAAAAAAGTTTCTGTTTCTGTTTCAATTTCTGTTTCTGTTTCAATGCGAAGTGTATTGTGAACGGAACGCAAATGACACTAGGCTGTAAGTTGTAAGACGTTTGCGTTTAATTGTGGAATGGTAACGACAAGTGGTCGGTGTTGCAGGGCGAGGTGGCGCAGGTGTGGGCGCGGTCGTCGTCGCTGCTGGCGGGGCGCGGGCCGCAGGCGGTGCGCGCGCGCGCCCAGTGCGGGCCCGCGGCGCTCGTGCTGCGGGCCGCGCGTGCGCTCACCCTGGCCGGCCGCCTGCAGCCGCCTGTCGCCGGGGTGCGGCTCACGCTGCGCGCCGGTACTTACCAGCTCTTTATAACACGCGTTTATTAGCTTCGCGTGTATCTATCTACGGTGCTGCGGGCCGCGCGTGCGCTCACCCTGGCCGGCCGCCTGCAGCCGCCCGTCGCCGGGGTGCGGCTCACGCTGCGAGCCGGTACCCGCCACTTTCTTTTAAACTTAAATATTTTACTTATTATGTTCAGCAGTGGACTTGTGAAGGGCTGTAATGATGATGATGAAATAATGTGATTTCTTATTTACGCGAACACTACACAATGAATAAAACTATTTTATTACCCCGGGCGTCGGTGCTTCACCGACGCTCTGAGAATATCTACAGTCTGGAACATGTTCAAGATCGTCCCGCCATTACATCAGATTTAAAGTACAAATCCTCGCAAAATAACACCGATTCCTACCAAGGATGATATGCAAGGCTATTGAAATTAAAAACATCATAATTTCAATAGAGAAGATGGATGGGTGCTCTCTGCTTGGGATCTATAATTAACAAAATTAAATCCAAATCCAAGCATACCACTGCAAGACTTCAAGATACTGTAAGCTCATTCTGCATAGATCGAACCAAAATTAATATAAAAACTGAAGGTAACCCGTTCTTCGTGACATCGAGACGTCAAACATCTCAGTCTCCCGTGACCATGGGTTGCTGTAAAGCATCCGAAACGTCGTTAATTAAAATAGTAAATTAAACAAATAGTTATTAAACAAATCCCGAAAAAAATAGTTTTATTCAATGATAAAATATTATTTATTTTAAATCAAATTTAATATTTATTCATTAAAATTTAAATGTGTTAAAATTTTATTCAATGATTAATTTATTTCAAACGAAACTATTTCAGAGGGTGTGGAACAAACGCAAGTTACTAAAGACGACGGCGAGTACAAATTCGGGCCACTGGACGCGAGCAAGGAATACTCCATCACGGCTGAGAAGGAGTCCTATGTGTTCGGGCAGAGGGATGCGGACGGGAACATCTCAGCGCACAAGCTCGCCGAAATAACTGTCGAGCTGGTGGACATAGCTGACGGGACGCCGCTAGAGGTATGCAATTATTGATTACTGAATTATTTACGCGGGAGTGCCAGCTACATTATGCTAAGAGCACGAATGGATTGGCTCGTCCGAGACGGACCACACTCTCACAGAATACCAGCGTGAAATAGCAGCTCAATGCTGCTGTGTTTCGTATGGCGAATGTAAACCTCGATTAAGAATCAAAAAGTTAAGGCATTGTCACCCTGGCGGCTAAGATGAAATGCCTAGTTTCCAGTGAAAAGGCTCTCCGGTTCTCTACACTGAACATACGAAACACAGCAGTATTAACAGTTTCCTTTTCCATGAAATAAACACAACAGTTAAACAATCAAAATGTTCATAAATTATTCATGAGACATGGAAAGGGTTAAGCTGCTACTTTGGTATTCTGTGAGAGTATGGTACTTCCCCCGGTCGAGCTGACCCATTTATACTACAACCATAATATAGCTTCAGTGTGGCTTTACCACATAGTCACAGCATTTAATCAAATTGGTCTGAAATTTCATGTATGTTCGCTAAAACAAAAGAAGTTATACGTGGTAGAGCCATGTAGCTATATTAGTAGTATAGTTGTAGCACGAATGGGTCGGCTCGACCGGGGAAGGACCACGCTCTCACAGAATACCAGCGTAAATTAGCAGCTTAACACTGCTGTGCTTCGTATGGTGAGTGCATAGAACCGGAGACCCTTTTTACTGGAAAAGAGGCCTTCCATCTTAGTCATCACGGCTGACAATGCATCTGCATTTTGATTCTTTATTGAGGATAGATGTAGATGTCTATGGGTCACAGCAACCATTTACCATCAGGTGGACTGTGTGCTTGTTTGTCACCCTATTCTATATAAAAAAGTTTTAATAAAAAAAAGTGATATACACTGTCTAAACACCAGGAACTAAAAAGCTAGTGATACCAGTTACTCTACTCTACAGAGTAGTAATTCATTCATGGGGCAATGTACATGCTATTAACAACAAAGTCAGAGAAAATTTACAAGGTCTCCCTATTACCAAAATTAAATATTTTATTAAACATGATTTAAGGAGGTGATCGCTTCCAAACTGTTTCATATACGAATTGTAAATAAATGTACAACCTATTTTATATTGTATAATGTTACTGTGAAAAGAAAATCAGGGTTGAGTTTTTTTTTCGAACCAGTTGTAAAAGCATAAATGACTTACAACAAGTGTTTTTTAATTTATCCATCCATCTAGCCATTCCAGCCTATTAAAGTTTATTATTGAACATAGGTATCCTCCATAGATAGTCTCATGGGGAGGATTTTGCCATAGTTGCTACGCTTGGCAGGCGGGTTGGCAACCGCAGTTTTCACTGTATTGAATTGTTATCAGGGAGATGCTGTTGCCCATCTTACTTCCGTTTTAATTTTCCTCTGTTGCCTGTTACGACACGCACGGAACGATATTTTATTTATTTATTTTATTGATTTATATTTTATTGTAACACCTTATAACTAAGATAAAAATAGGCGGACTTAATGCCAATCGGTATTCTGTCCCAGTCAACTAGTAGCGTGAGGAGATATTGTGGCAGGTGTAAACTTGTTTTATGATCTCTATAAAAATATGGGGTAGTGAATATTCTTACACCGCCATGACATGGTCTTTACATTGAATAAAAATTATTCTAATATCTTTTCTATTTTTCCTACGAGGCAATCTGTGAGGGAGGGAGCTGTGTTCGGCAGTGGACTTTGAATAGACTGTAACAATATGGTTCGCGTGGTGTTCGCAGGGCGGCGTGGTGTCAGTGAGCGGCGGGCAGTACCGGCGCACGGCTGCTGCAGGTGGTGCTGGTGGTGCTGGTGGTGGTGCTGGCGAGGGCGGGCTGCGGTTCGGCTCGCTGCCGCCGGCGCAGTACTACGTGAAGCCGCACGCGCAGGAGTACCGCTTCCAGCCGCCACACTCCATCGTGCACGTGGAAGACGGCACCGCGCACACAGTACGCTTCAGGTAAACAAACAAACAATTTGTTTCTTTCGTTTTCACGAATCGCTCGGCTCGACCGGGGAAAGACCACGCGCTCACAGAATACCAGCGTAAATTTTTGCAGCTCAATGCTGCTGTGTTTCGTATGGTGAGTTTAGGGAACCGCAAACCCTTTATAAGGACTAAGTTAGAGTGCCTCGTATCCAGTAGGATACAAGGCATTTCTTTATCGAGGGTAGATGCAGATATCGATGGACCACAGCATCCACTTAGCATCAGGTGGACTGTGCTCGTTTGGCACCCTTATTCTGTTTGAGCGTAACTTAGTGCGCAGTGTATTGGTACCGTAGTGGCGATCTACGAGGGGAGGTCAAAAAGTTCGCGGAATGGCGGGGTTGGCGAGGGTGAGTTTACTCATCCTGGTAGGCGCTAGTTGACTCATTGTTAGTATATATACCTAGTTTCAGCCTAATCAGGTCGTTAGCTTTAGAGTTATCAACGAGTAAACAAGTCAATCGGAAAGAAACTAGCCACTATGGAGAAAATTAAATGCCGCTCCGTCATTAAGTTCCTCACCAAACAAGGAAACGCCTCAAACCATTTTTCAAGAGATGCCAGCTGTTTGTGGGACTCCGCTCCTGGGAAAACCATGATTTATAAATGGCACGCCCTTTTCAAACAAGGAGGACTCCATTGAAGACGACCCCGACCTGAACGGCCGATTGAGCTACCACGCCAATAATCGAAAAAGTTAAAAACTTGTCGGATGCCCGAGTAAGATAAAACAGCTTGGCGTTAGTTGTAGTATCAGAAACAACCATTTTAAATATCCTACATCAACAACTTGGCGGCTAAAGTCTGTGCAAGATGGGTTACGAAATGCTTTCTGCGCATCAAAACACGAGCGTTGAAAGTTGTCGCGAGTTTTGGACCGCTGTGGAGAGCAAGGGAGGAAGTTATGGCCCGGGTGTAACTGGCGATGAAACTTGGGTTCACCATTGAACTTGAGTCAAGCAAGAGTCGATGTAGTGGCATAAAAGGCGATTTTTGGGATACAGAAGGCATCTTTTGATTGATTATAAGGAACGTGGTGTTTCCATAACGGAGAATATTACGCTTTAATAGATCAATTAAAGGCTATTAAAGAAACCCTTTTACACGACAATGCGCCGCCACACAAGCCATGTTACGACGGCTGCCATTCACCGGTGCGATTTTGAACAACTGCGCCACCCACCTACAGCTCAGACCTGGCCCCAAGCGACTATTATTTGTTTCCAAAATGAAGAAAAACTGCGTGGAAAAAATTTGGCGACGATGATGAAGTAAGTTGGCAATTTCGGTCTATTTAGACGCCCAAGACAAATCTTTTTTTTTAGACGGTATTAATAAGTTATTTGACAGATCTAATAAATGTATTAAGGTTAAGGGAGAATACATTGAAAAGGAAAATTAGTTTAATGTTTCATTTCATTATCCTTCCTTGTCATTCCGCGAACTTTTTGACCTCCCCTCGTATGTGCAGTGGTGTTTGATTTCCTCGTTAGTCTAGAGGTCGTAAACACGATTGCTGTGGTTGTGTGGGTACCAGTTGCGAATCCCGGGTCGGGTCTAAGTCAGTAATTGGGTTTTTCTGTCAAGAAATTCTCAGTAGCAGTCTGGAGTCACGAAGTTGGCGGTGTAACACCCCCGTGTCTCGGAAAGCAGGTAAATCCATTGGTCTTTTGTCTCATCTCTTTCCGGTTGTGTTAGATTATTGTCTCATGGGACTATGGGAGTGAGGGTATAGATATAGAGAGTGTACTTGTGCTTGCGCACACACATGGCCATTATAATGTCGTCCCGCGCAGGTAGGTGGCTAGTCTTTAGTGAGATAGACCGTCGTGATGAAAATTCGGCCTAGGGGACATTTTGTTTATAGAATAAGGATGACTAACGAGCACATAGACATCGACATTTATTCTCGATTAAGAATCAAAATGTAGTTGTGTCAACATCTTTGAGGATTAAGAATGTTTGTTTTCCGGTAAAAAAGGTGTCCGGTTCTCTGTATTTAATATACAAAATACAGTATCATAAAGGTGCTTCTTTACGTTGGTATTCGGTGAGAGCGTGGTGTTACCTGGGCCGGGTTGAATCATTCGTGCTATAACTTTAATATAGCTTTATATGGTGCTATCACGTATATAGCGGTATGGAGAATTGACTGTAATTTAGTGCGCAATATATTAGTACTGTAGTGTTTGCTTAGTTATACATGGAAGTCTTTGGATAAAACTTAGAATTGTGAAAAATTTAAATGGTAGATGTTCAATGTGACGGCTCCGTGGTGCAGTGGCTTAGCAATGAGTTGCAGCGCTGGAGGCCGCGGGTTCGAATTTCGCACGGAACAAGTATTTGTATGGTCTACAAATAATTGTTCCGGGTCTGGAGGTTTGTCCTTGTGCAATTTATGTTTGTAAACTGCCTTCACGATACAGTAGAAGATCCTAGTGTGGGAGTAACGTTTTTTAAAATAAACAAACAAACAAGTAAATGTATTAGAGGCCGTTTATGTGTTTTATTTTATATGAGAGGGGGCGAACGAGCGTGCGGCTCACCCGGTGATAAGTGACTACCGTCGCTCATGAACAACTGCAACACCAGGAATTGTAGGGTATTAATAAATGTTACTCAGCTCAAGTACACGCACTTGAGTACAATTTTGAGGTTATGATCTTATTAATAAACATATCTCAAGATGCGGTTTAGGTTTACGATATCAGCTGAGTGCCACACTGATTAATAAACGAAACTCGACTCTCAAGTGTATACTTGAGTGCAAGTCACAGAACAGTATTCCTAAGTACAGCGTTTTGAGATACTGTTTTTGTGTTTATTTATTAGCAACGATCTTGATGCTGATTTCGTAATGAGGGCGTATCAAATGATTACGCACTTGAGTTCGTTGTTGAGTAACGTTTATTAATACGGGCCGTAGATACGTTGCCCGGCCTTTTAAAAGAGTCCTTAAGTCGATTCCACGGGGAAGTGGTGGGAGTGACGTGTGTTGGTAGAGTGTGTGTGTATGTGCGTGTGTGTGTTCCGCAGCGGTGTGCGCGTGGCGTGGTCGGTGCGCGGTCGCGCGGTGTGGCTGGGCGGCGCGCCCGCGCCGGGCGTGGCGCTGCGCGCCGCCCCCGCCGCCCCCGCCTCCCCCGCCGCTGAGCCCCGCGCCCGGCAGTGCGCCGCGCAGGACGCCACCGCAGCTCCCGACGGCAGCTTCAGGTAACAACGCCAACTAGTCAGACAATAGAATAGAATAGTAAATTATTATGGCGGCTGTACGCTCGTCTCGTTGCCTCGCTCGCGTACCTCTCGTCGCGTAAAGGCTAGACACGAGACCACACCATGTACACACTCGTTGTGTCACTTGAACTACGGACGCCCGCTGCGATGGACCTAGATGAAACTGTTGCTGCGTTTTTTGCCTTTGCGCTATTAGTTATTATAATTTCTACATTTACATAAAAAAAAAAATAAGCCATGACGAAAAGATGGTGAATGGTTTCTATTCACCGTAACAGAACCATGTAACTACCTATATTTTATTTAACAATATTGAACCCTACAGTACATGTGTACAGGCGCGCTCTCGTTTTCATTACGATACCTACGAGACCCTTTGACTCGAACGCAAAAAAACCGACACGCTTCCGAGAGCGAACGAGGGCCGCGAGACGCGACGCGACGAGGGCACCATGTACACGCTCGTACTCGGCCTGTCTCGGGGTGTCTCGACGAGCGTGTACAGCCGCCATTTCACTTTTAAGCAAACTTTGACGGCTCCGCGGCGCACTGGCTCAACTTAAGCCCGCCATATACGATCCAGTTTATCGTTAAGTTTGCAGCGCGCTTGAAGCAGCGTCAAGTTTGCAGTGCATCCATATAGACCACTCACGTTCAAGTTCGCCCTCAAGTTTGCATGATGCCGCATCAGTTGAAACCATGTCGTCTCTCACTTATTCGCTCCGACTGCCGTCATGCATACTTGACCGCTCATACACACGTTCAAGTTTGCATGACGCTGCTAAGCTTGTCAAGTCGGCAGAATCAAAATCAATTTTGCTTCAAGTAGACTTGTCATGCACACTGATAGCCATACACCGTCAAGTTTACCAGACGCAGCTTCAAGCGCGCTGCAAACTTGACGGTAAACTTGATCGTGTATGGCGAACTTTAAAATTGCGACGCTGAACGCCGGAGATGGAATCCCGCACAAAATAAGTGTTTGTATGAACTACAAATAATTGTTCCAGGTATGAATGTTTCTCTTTATGAAATTTGTGTTAGTAAACTGCCTCCACAATGCAGGAGAAAATCCTAGTGTGGAGGTAAGGTATTTAAAAAAAGAACTATTTTTCACTTTCCATCTAAAAATATAAAAATGTGTTTGTTTTTATACTTTGTATATGTAATAATTCACACTGCAATATTAGTAAGCTGAAGTGGCAATAGACCATATAGCTCGAAAAACCAACAACCAATGGGAAAAAACCTTCTCCAATAGCAACCACGTACCGGTAGGCGAAGTGTAGCCCCCCCACTAGATAGATGCAGATGGATAAGAATAACATGCTTTGTGCAATTCCTTATAGAATGCCTATGTTCAACAAAGAACTTATAAATGCCTGTAATGATGATGATAATTTGTAATATATTATGTAATCATTATACAAAATATAAAATAAACCCATTTTTGACACTACAGACTATTTATTAACAAACAAACATTTAAAATCGCACAAAATTCAAAGCTCATTCAGTAAATCTATTTCATAAAGTAATAACATACACATATATTAAACAATCGACGGATTCAACTCGGCTGGGCAGCGTTCGACGGATTCAATTCGGCTGGGCAGCGTTCGGGAAATTACGGCACATCTTCTCGTCAGGTATACCTCAAAACTTCAAAACGAAACTTTACAACCAGTGCATGTTGCCAGTGATGACCTATGGAACTGAGACGTGGTCCTTCAATGCTGGCCGTATGAGGAAGCTCAAGGTCGCTCAGCGAGCTATGGAGAGGGCTATGCTCGGGGTTTCTCTGCGTGATAAACTTAGAAATGAGGATATCCGCAGTAGAACCAGAGTGACCGACATAGCCCAACGGATTAGTAAGCTGAAGTGGCAATGGCCCATTGACACTTCTTTCACAGCTGTATAACTCGAAGAACCGATAACCGATGGGGAAAAAGGTTCTCGAGTGGCGGCCTCGTACCGGCGAAGTGTAGGGCGTCCCCCCACTAGATGGAGTGACGACATAGTAAAACATGCAAGAAGTCGATAGATGCAGGTGGCTCAGGACCGTGCTTTGTGGCATTCCTTGGGGGAAGCCTATGTTCAGCAGTGGACTAGTGATGGGCTGTAATGATGTTAATGATGATGATATTAAACTTAGTCTGAACAACAATTCCTTACCCCAAAACCCTCTGAGAAATGAGAAAAGGCCTATATCCATCTGTGGAACGTATATGGGCAGTAACTTTGGAGATAGCTTATATCCTAGATTAGCACATAGTGTAATTTTTAACCCTAAAATTGGCTATTCCTGTGGGATGATTATATTAATTTATTTGTGTAATAATTGTGTCTTCGTCTCCGTTTTTTGTGCAATTTTTATTTCTTCTTTAAGTAGGAACTTTAATTAGCCTTCAGTACATTTAGTTAGTTATTCTTAAATTTGAAACTAGCTGTAAGTTCTCTTAAAAACATAATAAATAAATAAAGTCATTAACATTACACTACCTAACATTAACATTACCAGCGTAAAATAGCAGCTCAATGTTGCTGTGTTTTAAGAACCGGAGACCCTTTTTACTTGAAACGAGGTATTCCATCTTAGTTCTCAGGGGTGAAAAGACATCTGCATTTTGAATCTTAATCGAGGATAAATGTAGATGTCTATGGGCCACAGCATCCACTTACCATCAGATGGACTGTGTGTTCGTTTGTCACCCATATTCTATAAAAAAACGTAAAGCGTTGTTCTAACTCGTATTTTATATATTTAATCACAGAATTCGTGGCTTAATTCCAAACTGCTTCTACAAGATCGAACTGAAGGAATCTTCCGCGCCAGAGCTGAGCGGACTCAGAATTGCCAAGGCGTCGCCTGTTATCGAAGTAAGTAGCTTTTCATCCATCCATTACAGCCTATAAACGTCCACTGCTGAACATAGGCCTCCCCCTTAGATTTTACCATAGTTGCCACGCTTGGCAGGTGGGTTGTTATCATCAGAAAGTTGCTGCTGGCCTATCTTCTGTTTTAATTTCCTGCTGTCGCCTCTTACGACACCCACGGGACGATATGGAGTAGTGGATATTCTTGCACCGCCACTACACGGCAAGTAGCTTTGCAATATACTAATACTGATGTGAGAAATGTCGCATGAACACGAGGTGGCAGTGCTCCTTTTCTGCCTAGTAATCCGTCTGGGTAGATTTTTTTTTAATAGGATAAGGTTGGTAAGTGGTTGCTGCGGCTCATAGACATCTACATCAAACAAAATGCAGATGCGTTGTCACCCGTGAGGACTAAGATGGAATGCCTCATTTCCAGTAAAAAGTGTCTCCGGTTCCCTACACTCACCATACGAAACACAGCAGCGTTAAGCTGCTATTTTATGCTGGTATTCTGTGAGAGCGTGGTCCTGCCCCGGTCGAGCCGACCCATTCGTGCTACAACTATACTGCTAATATAGCTGCAGCATGGCTCTACCACGTTGATAAACCACCCTTTTACCTATTTCTGCAGCCACAGGTTTTCGGTGTTACATATAAACTGTATAAATATGTATAAACATCGAGACATTCCATTTTAGTCCTCACAGGTGACAACACATCTGTAGCATTTATTTGAAGTCGGCTGCAGGCGCCCATTGACTGCAGAAGCCACTTACCATCAGGTGGGCTGTAAGTTCATTTGTCACTTCCGTTTAATAAATAAAACTATCGCACGAACGAATGAATGAGTTAGAGAAACAAACAGATACTGGTGGTTTTAGCATACTAATTTTATACCAGTATGTCGAAGAACTATACATTGAAATAAGTAAGTAATGTGAATTTGAGCCCTAAAGTTACCGTTTTATTAGTATCGTAAAAACCTGTGATATTTGAAATCTTTATACTATAAAATTCCGGTGTTCGCAGTTTCTTCTTCTCTTGACCATATTTGACGAAATGTTTAATGGGTATAAAATCACCAGGATGCTTTTTAGCTATAGTTGCACCCGGTAGGTGGCGCTGTTGTCATGATCCAGAAATAACCAGTACGAAGCCGGGCTTGGATCGATAGTATATAATAATATTTCTAAGTGATGGGACATCTCCGTACACCATAGCTGAATTGCGGGACCTCGGCCTATTCTCTTCTTCCCATTTGGTCTTTCCCTGTATATATAAATAATAATTCACAATAGAACAAATTACAACTTTAAATAATTTTTACTAAATATCATTCTAACAGATAAAGTCCCAATGTTGATCTATAATGGATCTTATATAGCGTTAAATTGAACTGATCAAAAACAATTTTCTTTTTCAGATGAAAGAAAAAGACATTGAAAACGTCCGCATAATCGTGATCCAGCCTCACCAGATCACGGACACTAACGTGCTCGTGTACACGCCCAACGTGGACCACTACAAGTCCTTACGTCTCACCCTGGCTTTAGAAGACACGCCGCATAGTCACATATTCTCCACGAAGCTGGACCCGGCGGGCTTCAGCCAGCACGTGAACCCGGGACTCATGTATACCCTGCCGAGGCTGCCAGCCGACAATAACACTTATGTGCTTCGCTTAGAGTCCACATTGTCTAAAGCGACGCACGCGTACGAAGAGGAGGTGTACTATTTCAATTCGGACGGTCGTTTCAAGTATTTCAACATCGACTTTATGCCTAAGGTACTATCTTGTTTATTGTTCAGTTATGACTAGTATTACCGTGTTGTGGAGATGTAAGAATTTCCACAACCCAATATCATCCCATGGATGTTGTAAGAGGCGACAGAGAGAAACAAATCAGGTGATGGGCAGCAGCGTCTTCCTAATAACGGCTCCGTGGCGCAGTGGCTTAGCAATGAGTTGTTGCGCTGGGGCCGCGGTTTCGAATCGCACGGAACAAGTATTTGTATGGCCTACAAATAATTGTTCCGGGTCAATGTTTGTCTCGTGCAATTTATGTTTGTAAACTGCTCCACGATACAGGAGAAAATCCTAGTGTGGGGTAACGTTTTTAAAGACACAAAAAAGACACTTATGATAAAAACTGTGATTTCCAACCCGCTTGCCAAGCGTGTCAACTATGGCAAATATTCCTCCTATGAACGCAATCTATGGGGGAGGCCTATGTTCAACAGTGGACTTTTATAGGCTGTTACGGTACGGTAACCGTAACGGTTATGACTCATACAATTAGTATATTTGCAAGTGTATAATAATTTTGCAAGTTTTCCTTTATTTATTACTTGATACTTTAAATGACTGCCATAAATTTCCCGTTTGTTTTCGGTTCATTCATTTATTCCCACTATGTTATTTAAAACGTTTTTTGTACACCAGAAATGGTTAATGTGTTGTACTCTATATTTTTCTTATAACTACTGTAAAACACACATATAATTTAAAAAAAACATATAGATAGGTTGTGAAATGAAATGACAGCAGTAGAAATAACTAGGTAGTAGGAAACTCTTTCTACCTGAGACTACGTCTGGGTTGGTACCACTTTCTTACCTGTTTTCACCGGAACATATCAGTGCACGCACTGATATGTTCCCGTCTGAAGTGTTGAGGAGCTATTATAATGAGGGCATCCACGTCTTTTTCTGCCACCAGGGCGGCGCCACTAGAAAGTGAGGTATAATATTTGACAGATTTCATAGCGGGGAAGTTAATTTGTTCGGAAAATGTAAAGTCTTTCTGTGCTATTAGCTATATTTTATATTAATAACATTAAAAATAAATAAACCAAACTACAAATATTCATAAAAAAAGAAAAATTAAAAAAAAAGTTAAAAATGTGCAAAAAATTAAAGAGCAAACCACTGACGCATTGTTTTGTGTATTAATATAATACTCTAGAAACTGATAAACTTTTATTAAAAAACAACTTCTCAATTAAATTACATTGTGTAACAAAAAACTTGACCTCAGTGTCAACTAGCGACATCTGGTGAGCAGAAAATTATTAGCCCTCATTACAAGCTGTTAGGCATTCTATCTTAGTCCCTAGAAGCAACAACGCATCTATAGTCTTCTTTGTTTGATGTTGGATGTAAGTGTCCACTGTCCATGGTCTACAGTAGCCAATTACTATCAGATAGACTTTAAGTTCCACAACAAAATTAAATAGTTTTTGAAGTCGGGATTTAATTCTCTGATTTGTTTTTATATAAAATTACTGATATTACGTGGTGGTAAGTGGCTACTACTGCTGGCCGTATGAGGAAGCTCAAGGTCGCTCAGCGAGCTATGGAGAGGGCTATGCTCGGGGTTTCTCCGAGTGATGAAAAATGAGGATATCCACAGTAGAACAAAAATAACCAGCATAGCTCAACGGGTTAGTAAGCTGAAATGGCCATTGCCATTTTGGCCGGTCGTATAGCCCGAAGCGCTAACAATCGGTGCCTTACAGCACCCATGGTCACGGGTGGGACTGAGGTGTTTGATGTCCCGATGTCATAGTTAGCCTATCTACCTCCAGCTTTTGAATATTAATTTTTGTAGTTGTTTCGTAATGTTTTGTTGTTGTTTGAAGTCTTGCTTAAATTCAGAAAATTCAAACCCAAGAATGGTATGCTTAGGTTTGAGTTTAATATTATTAATGAGGGCTAATAATTTTCTGCTCACCAGATGTCGCTAGTTGACAGTGAGGTAAAGTTTTTTGTTACAAAATGTAATATAATTGAGAAGATGGTTTTTAATAAAAGTTTATGAGTTTCTAGAGTATTATATTAATACACAAAACAATGCGTCAGTGGTTTGCTCTTTAATTTTTGCACATTATAATTTTTTGAATTTTTCTACTTTTATGAATATCTGTGGTTCGGTTTATTTATTTTAATGTTATTAATATAAAATATAGCTAATAGTACAGAAAGAAACAATAACCTTTACATTTTCCGAACAAATTAACTTCCCCGCTATGTAATCTGTCAAATATTATACCTCACTTTCTAGTGGTGCCGCCCTGGTAGCAGAAAAGACGTGGATGCCCTCATTATAGGTTTACCGTGTAGTGGTGGTGTAAGAATATCCATTACTCATGTCATCCCGTGAGTTTTGTAAGAGGCGACAAAGGGAAACATATCAGGAGATGGGCAGCAGCGTCTTCCTAATGACGACTAAAAATAAAGAAGCCGCTTGCCAAGCGTGGCAACTACGGCAAATAGAGTTAATATATGGGGGAGGCCTATGTTCAGCAGTGAACTTTTAAAGGTTGTAACGGTAACAGTTTGATGTTCTGTTAAGTGACGCTCTACTACAGTGGTATCCGGTACGTAGTTAATCTGCCACCTGATATATAGATATTGTATCTATATACGACTTGTATTGGCCACATCTATCTCTGTGTAATTAGTTTGTGTGTGTTTGCAGGTGCGTGCATCGGATCAGGAGCTGCGCGCGACGTCGGTGCTGGTGGTGCCGGCGCTGGCGCTGGTCGCGCTGGGCGTGTGCCGCCGCGACGCGCTGCTGGCGCACCTGCGCGCCGCCACCACCGCTGCCACCGCCACGGCTGCCACCGCTGCCGCCGCCGCCAAGAGGAACGCGCGCAAGAAGACCCAGTAGTGCTCACGTGCTTATACTTTGCCAATACTGTTATGATGCACTCACTGAACGATGGACAGACGCTAAATGGATTTAGGTTATCAAAAGTTTATTTTAAACACCTACCTTAGAATTAAATTTCCTGGACTATTAAATTTGAGTCATTTGAGAAAATTTGGGTCTTTTAAACCCAAATTTTGCCAATGTGAAGTTTCGAGTTTAAATTCGACATTGTCTCTGGATACTAGCCATGTATTGATGTTCTTACAGATAATGGATAATTTTTAATCATCTTTTGGTATATATATATATATATATATATATATATTGATAGATTTAAAGTGATGCATTAACATGTGATAAAATTTTTGAACAAAATACACGTCAGCTTAGGTTGTATGGGCATAGATTCCATTGCCTATATATAATTAAAAAAATATATACACACATGATACCCCATTACCACTAACATGATTTAAATTTCGCATTGGGACCATCGTTTACTGATCATCAAAGGTTGGTTCGTTAGCATGGGGCACCGCATGTAGTTGAGATTTACATTTGGACATTTTCTCATTATTAATAATACATAAAAAAGCTCAAGAAAGCCCAATTAATGACCGATGAATGATAGGGGTGACCGATGGAGAAGGAAGGTACACGAGTGACCTTGTTACAGCAAGCACAGTATAGAGAGACCTCCCGTTTGATGGTGCGACAACCAGTAGCTAACTAAGATGACTTTCTACAATCTCAAACGCTTATAGAAAACAAATAATATTAAAATTAAAGAAGACTTTAAAAACACGCATTGTTCATGAGCTGTGATGATTCTAGAGAGAATTATCCTGGTGATCCTGATCAGGATCCTGATAAAGTTAATAAATTATTGTATTGTCATCGGGCCTATTTATAAGTTGGTGAAAATTACATTAAAAGATTTCGTTACTTAGATAGATACACGCGAAGCTAATAAAAGTATGTTAAATTTTGTATTACAAAAATTTAATATACCACGTTTTTTTTTTATACTTTTCTATAGCGTTGACGATCGTAGAAAGTCATCTTGCCTAACCCCGCAGGTGAGCAGGCAGCCAATTAATGGTGGGAGACCTGTGTTCAGCAGTGGAATTGTGATGGGTTGAATAGTACATTACCAAAATAGTATAATAGGTTATAATTATAATAAGACTATAATAACGCGTTCAATAAATAAACGTGATTACATAAATTGTATTATATAAGATTAAGTAATAGTCGAACGGCTGGAGAAGAATTTTGTGTAGGGATTTTGCATTAATTTATTTTACAATACAACTGAATACAATGTAATAAGGCTCCCATATTATTTATTGATAGAATCCGTTTTGAAAAAAGATTGTGGTAGTAATAAATTATTGATACTTTTTATTTATTTATTTATAAATTGGGAGTTTCATTATTTGTTTACAAAAATAAAGGATTAACACCTGTTATAGTTATTTTAATTAAAAATATTTTACCATTTTTAGGCTTGTCAATTTATACGAATTATGAAATAATTTCAAGTAAATATCATTGTTTATGTTTTAATATATTCATTCTTTTTATCAATATTTATATATCAATATTTTCGTGTATTTCCTTTTTATTGAAATTAAATGTAATTTAATTTATTAATTTTATTGAAGTGCAGTAAGTTGTTTGTTTTATTTCATCTAAATGCATTTACGTGTCGTAATGGTTTGAATTATTATTGTATTATTTTGTTGTGGGCAATAAATAATGTGGATTGTTTTCTAGTTTTTTCTTTACATTTTTATAATTGAAATTCGCTTCATGATATATTTGCTTTCATGATATTTTTGATAAAAAAAATATTATCTCATTCTAGGATTTCCTTTTGTATTGTGAAGTTGTTTTATATACATAATAAATTGCACATGGACGAACATCCAGACTGGAACAATGTATATTGTAGTCCATAAAAACATTTGATCACTGCGGGTTTGATTTTGGCGGCCCCGCGCTACCGAAACCAAACAGCCACAGTGATACGGTGATTTATAATATAATGCCACCTAACGCTTAACGTCGGAAGCAAGAATGTGCAGCCCGAACGTTTTTGATAAGGTAAAATAATTGTCTTAATTTTATAAATTACCGCCATCTAGCGGCGGGTAGTAGAATCGGATCAGCTTTGAAACGCTGTGACGAAAGAGTATACTATTTTTAAATGACACATTTCGGTCTTGTTTTTTTTTACATATTGCATTTCATTAATGTCATAACTCCAACATTTTGGAGCAGGGAAAAAACGAAAAGTGTAACTGCACCAATGCGCCCTGAGATACTAAGCATATTTTAGTGATTAGTGGGTATATGAAGGATGATTAAGCATAAAGCTCTGTTATGGCTTTGTGTGTCTGTCGTTAGTTTAAACTTTACGTTATTAACTAGAACATCTCCAGTATACATATAACATAAACACTCACGCCTGTCACCCAGAGGGGTAGGCAGAGACTACGGACTTCCATTTGGCACGATCCTGACACACTTCTCTCGCCTCTTTTACATCCATATATCTACGCATACACGCTCGTCGGTTAAGGGTACTCCTAATCTGGCCCATTTTCAATATATCGTCAATTTGGTCGATAAACCTTCGTCTAGGGCGTCCCTTTCCGACTCTGCCGTTCACTTCTGCAGCATAAATTTGCTTTGTCACTCTTTCTTCGTTCATTCTTTCTACATGACCAAACCACCGAAGCATACCTTTCTTAATCCTGGTCACAACGTCATCTTGCAAACCACACTTTTCTCTTATCACACTATTTCTCATTCTGTCATTCAGATTCAGCCCTAGCATACTCCTTAATGACCGCATTTCTACAGCATTTATTCTACTCCCATGCTTCTTCTGCCAGACCCAACTTTCACTACCATACATTAAAGTAGGGACTAACACAGCATTATGAATTGCCAAACGTGCCTTTTTTGACACATTCTGACTCTTCATAATAGCGTGTAGAGCCCCATTCACTCTATTTCTGCGTTCACTCGTCGTTCTATATGCTTATGATATCTACCATCTCTGCTAAATAAACATCCCAAATATACAAACTCATCCACTTGCTCAATCAACTCCCCTTCTATTCTTATTTCACATAACGTTTTACTTTCTTCTTTTCAAAACCATCACTTTCGTCTTACTTGCGTTCACTTTCATACCCTTTCTTTTAATGACCAGTTCATTAAAGTAACCATCATTTGCAACTCGGCCGCCGATGATGCAAATATGACTGATCATCGGCGTACAAAAGGCATTTGACGGTTAACTCACCCATTCTCAACCCACATTCTTCAACTTTCAGTTTGCAAACAACTGTCCATAAATAGGTTAAACAGCCACGGGAAGCTACACAGCCCTGTCTGACACCTTTTGGATGCCAAACCAGTCCGAGTAGACACTGTTGATCCTGACACAAGCACTAGAGTCCCTATAAAGAGACCTTAATGCCTGTATCAAACCAGCGCTCAAACCAAATGAGTTCAGTGTTTGCCATAACACATTCCTGTCCACTCTGTCATAAGCTTTTCCAAGTTCATGAACGCACAAAAACTTTCTGGTTTTGGCCAAAACTTCTCCGCAATCAAGCGCATGGAAAAGACTTGATCCGTATAATTTATTCCTTTCTAAATCCAGCTTGCACATCCCAAATTTTTCCATCAGTTTCTTCCATAACTCTTTCAATTAACACCTTAGCATACAGTTTACCCACAATGCTAAGCAAGCTGATACCACGGTAGTTTTTACAGTCCTGCTGTGACCCTTTTCCTTTATATATTGAGACTATAACGGCTTTGCACCAGTCTTCCGGTACCCGCTTCAGTTCCCAACATAAATTAAGCAATGTGTACAGCAGGCCTGCCACCACTCCCTCTCCAGCCCTTAGCATTTCGAGTGATACTCTATCATATCCGGCTGCCTTACCTGCTTTCATGCTCTTATATTTTCCACTTATATTAGAATATCACTTATATTCTCCCTCGGTCTACATTTATACTTCTCTTTCACACCTTCATCTTGTAACCTCTCTATTCTTATATGCTGTAACGCAGTGGTAGACACAGATGTCTTGATTGTCTTGATTAATTCGGCATAAGACCAAGTAATGATCCGTCCCTACGTTGAACCCCCGGTAAACCCTTGTATCTACCACTGCGCTCCTCATTCTTTCATCCACAATTATGAAATCTATCATCACCTCTTTCCCATGTATACATGTGAATCCTCTTATGGCGAAAGAAAGTGTTTGTCACAAAAAGATTCTTTTCCACACATACGGCGAGGAGGTCTTCACCATTCTCATTACATTTTCATCGCCAAACGTTCCTAATATCCTTTCATAACCAGACCTCTTCACCCCAACCCTTCCATTAAAATCTCCTAACATAATAATATTTTCATTTCCCTTACATTTCATCAACACCATCCTCACCATGTCCCAAAACTGCTCTCGGATATAAGTGGGCTTAGACATGTCTGGGGCGTACACCCCTAGCACAAACAACTTCTTTAAGCCCACTTTCATTCGTATCCATAGCAACCTTGGGCTTACACATTCATACTCTTTCACACATTGACCCATTCTTTCTGAAAGGATGACACCGACTCCCTGGCATGCCCACTCGGTCTCGTCTACACCAGACCAGTAAGCGGTATACATGCCATGCAGTGGCATCCTTTCCTTTCGTTTCGTCTCATTTACACATAACACATCTATTCCTCTATCATTCATCATTTCGCATACTTCATCCATCTTATCATTCATTGCTCCACATACATTCAGCGTAGCCAGACGGGCCTCCGCAATCCACTTTTCGCCCCTCCGGGAGACTCGGAACTCCGGAACCTCGTCGCCGTTTGAAAGTAATTAATAAAAAATATAACTAATAGTACAGAAAGAAAAATTAACGTTTACATTTATCGAACAAATTAACTTCCCCGCTATGAAATCTGTCAAGTATTACATACCACACTTTTAAATGGCGCCGCCAGAAAAAGTCGTGGATGCCCTAACCGATTTAAAAAAAAAATATAAATGAATATCCTCTTTGGATTAATTTGGGTTAGTGTAAATAAAAAAGTAAGGTAATTTTTAATTTTTTTACGTGGTAGAGCTATGCTGCAGCTATATTACTAGTATAGTTGTAGCACGAATGGGTCGGCTCTACCGGGTAAGGACCACGCTCTCGCAGAATACCAGCGTAAAATAGCAGCTTAACGCTGCTGTGTTTCGTATGGTGAGTGTAGGGAACCGGAGACCCTTTTTACTGGAAAAGAGGCATTCCATCTTAGTCCTCACGGGTGTCAACGCATCTGCATTTTGATACGTAATCGAGGATAGATGTAGATGTCTATGGCAGCAACCACTTACCATCAGGTGGACTGTGTGCTCGTTTGTCACCCTAATTTTATATTTAGGCGACATTGAGAATGTGCTATCCCTTAGTCCTCTCTAAAGGGTAAAAAACTATTAACTATTAACAAAAAGTAAAAGCCGACTTCAAAAAACAAAATTACATTCTGAGGTCGGGGCTTTAATTACTCCATACACTGTCTTACATCGATTTCAAAATCTGAATTCGACGGCTCCGTGGCGCAGTGACTTAGCAAGGAGTTGTTACGTTGGGGGCCGCGGGTTCGAATACCGCACGGAACAGGTATTTGTATGGCCTACAAATAATTGTTCCGGGATGTTTGTCCTTGTGCAATTTGTGTTTGTAAACTGGCTCCACGATACAGGAGAAAATCCTAGTGATTTAAAAAAATAATTGTTTTAGTCTTTCTGGTTATATAAGTTTTTATTTTTATAGTTAATAAATAGATACACGTATATATAACTTAACATTTATTGTTTTAAAACATTATTACTTTATTATCTGTAGCAACCGCTAAACCGATTTTCACATTCTGCGACTGACCGCGCTTGATGGTCCCACAACTTGGCATTTTCTTTGCTAGAAACAAAATAAAATAAAAAATAAACTTCTTCTACCAAATAAACAGTTCTGTTAATTTAATTTTTATGACAAATATTATTTTATTAAACCTCTGATCATAAACATGAGTGTTACGTCGGGCTTGGGTAGGTTTTTTCTAGTGGATAGTTAGGTATATATAAGTATTGCTATTGTTTTTTATAGATAGAATAAGGGTGACAAACGATCACACAGTCCACCTGATGGTAAGTGGATGCTATGGTCCATGGACATCTACATCTATCCTCTATTAAGAATCAAAATGCAGAAACGTCACAACTGAGGACTAAGATAAAATGCCTCGTTACCAGTAAAAAGAGTCTCCGGTTCTCTACACTCAACATACAAAACACAGCAGCATTGAGCTGCTATTTTCTGCTCCTATTCTGGGAGAGCGTGGTTCTGCCCCGGTCGAGTCGACCCGTTCGTGCTACAACCATAATATAGCTGCAGCGTGGCTCTACAACGTTTTAGAGTCACGTTGTAGCTATATTACGTATTTACCATCTGGTGAATGTAAGCTCATTTGTCACCCTTATTCTATTAAGAAACTAATCCGGTGGCCAGAGCTGAACCTTTATTAACCATTTCACTGTCCCATGAGTCATATATAAACATTTCAGGTGTTTAACTATTGTGTCTATTTCTCGGACAGGGAAGTTGTTAAAATATTTATTCTGTTTTTCTATAAAAGCAAACCGTTACCTCCACACTAGGACTGTAACCAGTATCGTAGAGTAGAGCCATTTTAGATACAAAAATTGCACATGAACAAACATCCAGACCCGGAATAGTTATTTGTAGGCCTCGTTGGTCTAGTGGTCGTAAACGCGGTTGCTAATCATGAGTTCCTGGGTTCGAATCCCAATCCCATTTCCAGGTCAAAAATTAGTTAAAGAAATTTTCAGTAGCTGCCCGGAGTCAGGACGTTGGCGGTGTTTCACCCCCGTGCCTCGGAAATTACGTAGAGCCGTTGGTCCTGCGCCTGATCTCTCTCCGGTCGTGTCGGTTACCGTCCCATCGGACTAAAAAGTAAGTTAATAGAGAGTGCAGCTGTGCTTGCACATACACTCGGGCACTATATTTCTGTCCTGCGCAGATGGCTAGACTCCGCTGAGGCTGACCGCCGTGATCTAAATTCAGTCTGGAGGGCTATTTGTAGACCGTACAAACTCTCGGTCCGAGGGGGAAACGAACCCGCGGTCCTGTAGTGTTGCAACCGAATGCTTATCCACTGAGTTATGAAACCCACGTAGTTAATACTTACTTAACAAAATAGAGCTCGTACGCGGCAAAGAAGTTGTACCTGGAGCGAGCGTGCAGCTTACACAGTTGCAATTTTTCGCATTCCTCTTCCAAGCTGCAAGAAGCGTATAGTTCTCAATTAGCGACGGACTATAAGCATGATAGCTTAATAAATTTTATAGGTAGCTAGCCCGACCGAAGGTGGTTCCTTATACGATAGGTGGCGCGATGAGTTTGAATTTATTAATAATTCTACTACAGCGCTAACTAATAAATTCAGACTGCGATTTTCTTTTTACCAATGTGACTACATATTATATTGTGAACATGACATATTTTAGTCCACAAATGTAGTTTGTTAATAGCTTGACTATAGCGCCATCTATCGGATTCTAAAATAGCCATGAAGCATCGTGATGAAACAAATATATTGTGTGAATATGACCATTAATAAAAATATATTATGTAATTGAATATGATAAAATTGTAAGCTTTAAATATTTGCATTCTATTTTAATAGCTGAATTAGGTAAAGAAAACAGGCGGTCAGTTTTCTTTACCTAAAAATATCTCTAATTTATCTCTATTGTAATTTCACCCTTTTTTCCTTTAATCATTCAATCGGAAAAGTTCAAAAGTTACACGATCACTAACAGCAATCTAGTTAACCCTAACACCAACGATTTTATATGTAAATTAGCTGATACCCGCGACTTTGTCCGCGTTGCTTACACACATCCCTGAACATGTGCTTATAAAAATCGTTGTTTTTTAAAAATTTTAATAACTATATTAAATGACGATATCGCAATATTTTTTTTGATAAGTGTCAAGTGTCTAATAAATAAAACCTAATTGAAATCTATCCAGTAGTTTTTCCGTGATGCGCGCTCAACTGCAAACCTCTATCATTTTATGTATATAGATAAAGATGTTCGATTTTACATAAAATTAAATTATGGTCAATGGTTACATGTATTGAAGTAATACGTAAGTACATGAAATATAGCATCATCGTATTTTCTGTCCTCATTGGCATCTAATGTAGATACCCAAGAAAAACTTAAGCATCTCGTTGCCAAATTCAAGAGATCTTTTAAAACGGTTAATGGGATTTTCGGAAATAATGTGTGGTAACGAGTCATATTCAATAGGTTACATGTATGTTAGTTAGTATATAATATGTTAGATACTTATATATATATATGACGCAAAAACCAAGCCAAAATCATGCTCCACTTATTGTTAACACACAATCACGTACGCATATATATCTAAAATAATTTACAACCAACTTAGTTTTAGATGCATATGTGTGCGTCCAGCAGTTAACTTTTACTGGCTGATAAGGAAAGAAAGAAGAAAGATGTGTGCGTGAGTACGTGTCAAGGAGTTGAGAATAGTTTCGGCATCACTTGTAATGAACGCAGCGCTCCCTCTGTCTTCAATTGTTGGTTGTTGGTGTAAGATTGCAGTATGGTTTTCTATGCCATAAAACCTGTGTGGATTTCGATAGTTTTTCCAATTAAAGCTTACCTTCTCTTCGTTCGTATTTTATTTAATGCACCGTCTGCAAAGTCTCCGTACATTGGTGACGGGTTGACAAATCTTTTCCATAGTACGTGGCCACTCGCTGCAACATCTAAAAATATCAATATTAATTAAGTATGTGACATAAAACTTCAATGCTCTCAAGTTTTCAAGGCTATTTTTATATGCAATACAGTCTATCAAAAGTCCACTGCTGAGTGCTGAATATAGGTCTCTCCCATAGATGACAAGCGGGTTGGCAACCGCAGATTTTTATTTTTATTAAGCTGTTGTCAGGAAGATGCAGTAAGAGGCACCAGAGGGAAAATGAAACAGGAGATGGGTAGCAGCGTCTTCCTAATAACAACTAGAAAATAAAACAAACTGTGGCAAGTAAATATGGCGAAAATCCCCCTTATGAGGTACTTGTATGGAGAGGCCTATATTCGACCTGTAGACTTTGATAGGCTGAAAATGAATGAATGATTGAAATACAGACAGACGCGAATAAGTGGCTTTATTTATATATTTAGTGACTCTACATTTTAAAAACTGCAAATAAATTACTGTAAGAAACTCCGATCATAAAATCTTGAAATTGAGAACATAAAAATTTAGATGATCAAAACATTTTCTGATCGAAGGTAAGAAATAAACTTTAAATTTAAATTGGTTAACCGTGCTTTGTGGCATTCCTTGGGGCAAGGCTATATTCAGCAGTGGACTTGTGAAGGGCTGTAATGATGATGATGATGATGAAAGCGTAGAAACTAGTTTTCATCATGGTAGACGCCCGATTATTCGATAACATAAGTTAAATAAAAAAAAAAATATCTAAATTGTATGTACCATTTTCAGTGCCGTCCAATGGTTTGCAAATCGCGGCACAAATCAGTGCTGCTACTATAATAACTTTTACCGCCATTTTTTAAATATTAGTGCTGCTAAATACGCTTTTCAAAAATATTTTTCACTGGTAATTATTTTGTTAATTTTCGAATATATATCATGGAAAACATCCCCACCATGTTGTAACGGACACTGACGCTTTTCGCACGATCACGATAATAATGATATTGTTAAATATAAAAATGTTGTTAGGGCTTTTCATCGTGTCTAGATCGTTTGAACAGCCTGTTTGACCAAAATAACTTTTTAGGGTACGGCAGAAGCGAAAGCATGGCTTTAAAAGACTGATGATGTGGTTCTGCTTCATATTATATATTACCCATAATATATTCCTAATAACATTATATTTTTAGTAATTAACATTATATTAAATTAACATTATATTTAAGTCGTTATTAGGAAGACGCTGCTGCCCATCTCCTGGTTTGTTTCCCCCTGTCGCCTCTTACGACACCCACGGGATGATATGGAGTAGTGGATATTCTTACACCGCTTAATTGATTTAATAACTTAACTAATAATTTACTTTACTTAAGTTATCGGATAATCGGGAGTCTACCATGACATATTTTACGTGGTAGAGCCATGCTGCAGCTATTTCATGATTGTAACATGAGTGGGCCGGCCGGCTCGACCGGGGAAGGACCTCGCCCTCACAGAATACCAGCGTGAAATAGCAACTTAATGCCAATACATGCTAGACAAAACTGACTTTGCTTAATTATCAGAAATAATTTTGGCATTCTTAAGTAAACGGTTTGTATGTTAAAATAGATTACCGAAAACCAGACTAGACTAGACTAGTTATTTGAAATAATAATAACTAAATCACGTTTCATAACTAAAGGGTTTTTAAAAAAAATCTTAGAGCTTATGTTTAATATTATGATTACTTGCCTCTGATGTCATTATCTATGACATTTCCATCGCCTATATTATATATTTCACTGTGACACCGTTCGCCACGTAAGATAATTCATCACCCCATTTCGTGTCGTGGGTCTCGTAAGATAGAGGGGCTATCGTAAATTCCAGAAAGATCTCATTCCGACAGATAGTACCTATAACCATCATGTTCACGAAATATCTAGAAATATCTAGATTACCGACGTCCAGTCGGCGTCGTCCAGCAGCAGCATGTTCCTGACAACAATTTAAAATAATAAAAACAGCTGTTGCCGACGCATCTACTAAGTGTGGCAAGCGTGGCAACTATGAAAAGTATCTCCCATATGAGACAAACCATGCGGTAGGCCTACGTTTAGCAGTGGACTGTTTGATAGACTGTAATAAATTAATAATTTAATGGCTCTACGTACACGTAGTTTAATCTTTGTTGCATTATTCTATACCATTCGAGATTATAAAAATTTTGAATCCCCCAGGAGAAGCGTAGGTTTTTATTAGAAGTAATAAGTATAATAGTTTAAAAAAAAACCTTAAACAACACTTAATGATCATGATATGTGATGATCCTAATGAGAATAATGATTTCTTATATTTACGCAAATGTTACACATTGAATGAAACTAATTTTACGGATTTTATCGTTTATTTTTACGTTATATTCGTTTTACTAATTTTAATTCCCGACGTTTTGGGTGCTTTACAGCAGTCATGGGGGGACTTAGATGCTCGACGTCCCGATATCATGGTTATCCCAGACTACCTTCAGCTTTTGAATAGTAATTTTGAGTTCGATCTACGCAGAACGAGCTTACAGTATCTTGAGATATTATCAATTATGTACTCTTTAGTAGGATAAAAACCCTTATTAAACAATTTTAGTTTAATAATTAATTTACAATTTTTTGATAAACAGGTCTCTTGCATATATTTTAAGACTGATGTAAAAGCGTATACATTGAATTACTGATTTTTAGAGTCGAGTAACTGATATAACTAGCTTGTGCTTGTTCTTAGTATTTACAGAATGTACATCAATATATTATAATAAAACTATTTTTGTTTTTGTGTACATACATTATTATATTAAGTGTTTCAGCAAACAAATCCTGTATTATTTGCTCAATGACGCATTATTGACGCAAAAGTATTATTGATAATTTGTAAATTCGTGACAATAGCCGATCAGACAAATAGAGGTCAGAAAGTATATAAGACATAAGCGGATGGCTTTACTCTTTGGAATTTGTCTGACCCGGGGAAAGTATTGCATATTTGACCAAGTGGCACAGAGGTGATTTTCGATCCCGGGATATCTCTGAGTAGTGGTAGAGCGGAATAGAATCATTTGCACCTGTCACATAGTCATGTCATAGTCATAGTCATTTATTCCATTAGTAACAAAATACATTGTGTTGGAAATTACAAGTTAATTCAATAAGATTTATATAATATATCACTATTATTACGGTTTTGCTCAGATTTTGCCCACAGCCAGCGAAGGCGAAAAAATAAAACAATTTAGCTCTATTAGTTATGTGTCTATTTTTAAAACTTTAAAAGACAGAGAAGGGATAAAATATATGTAGATTAGACCTGTCTATGCTCCAATATTATTTAAAGCTAAGTTATTTTCAGTTTATTGTCATTCTTAATTATATTAATACATTTTCACCCATCGCCAGCGCCAAACAAAAAATAATCTTGTTGTTTGACCTAAATAAGTCTATTTTTAAAAAGTAAGAGTAGACCTAAGCTCTTATATTCTTTACTAAAAATATGTAATTTTTTTTGGATGCAAAAACAGAATATTTTACTGCTGATTAATATTTAATACGTTTTTACCCATCGTCAGCGCAATGAAAAAACTTTACCTTAGCCAGTCCATTTTTAACACGCTTTTATTAGCTTCGCGTGTATCTATCTACCTATCTATCTATGTAACGGAATCTTTTGATGAAATTTTCACCAACTTGTAGACGGCCGATTGCCTTGTTAATTTGCACTCGTATCAAGGACCGATGACAATACAATAATTTAATGACTATGACCCAATATTCGCTCTATGATTATCGCAGCTCATCATCAATGCGTGTTGTTTAAGTTTTTTTAAACTCTGATATTATTTAAAGATAGAGAAGGGATAAAAATAGATTACTACTAGATATGTACTTACGCTCCAATATTATTTATACTTCTTCTTTACTTTGTTTTATAATTGTTACAATAAAACGAGTAAAATATAGTCTTGTCTCGGTAAAAGTATTAATTACTTTCACTCATTTTAATTCGTGCTGGAACCATGATCAACTTCTTGACATACAATCACAAACACATCTTCTTTCCTTATTTCTTTATTAGCCCGAAAATGTTTACTGCTAGACGCACACATATGCTCCTAAAACCATGTTGTTGGTTGCAAATGATTTTAGATGATGCATATGTGTGCGTATCACTTGAAGTCAACGCAGCGCTCGGTCCTTCGTTTTTGTTCGCCTGTACGCTGCAGCGTGGCTCTATTATTCATGTGACTCTACCATCTACAATTAACGAGTAACATTGTTTTGGATTTAGCTCTTTTGCAAACCTTTTCATAAATTCGTAAGTAAGAAGCATAAGGGATTAAGTTTTTTTTTTATCTCGGACGTAAAATAGCAGCCCACTTGCTGCTGTGTTTCGTAAGGTGAGTGCAGAAAACTGGAGATAATTTTTACTAGAAACGAGGCATTTCATCTTAGTCCTTTATTAATCGAGGATAGATGTAGATGCCTATGGGCCATAGTATCCACTTACCATCAGGTGGACGGTGTGCTCGTTTGTCAACCTTATCCTATAAAAAAGAAACGACAATGTTTTTTTACCGTTGCGTCGATTTTTATACCAATGTGTAAGTGTGACGTCAGACGTGCATTTCCTGGGTTATGGCAATGTGGCGATGGAACTAAATAAATAATATATATATTACGAATGGGTCGGCTCGATCGGGGAAAGACAGTGTCACAAGTTACTGTTCTGTTTTTGTCTTCATTATATGTACCTATATAGGCTACCGATTTCCCTCAGTGAACCTAGGATCTATAATAGTCATTTACATAAGACAATAACTCAATATATTTAAATAATCGTTGCAATCGCCTCTGTGCCAAAATAAGGTTATTCATCAATCATCAGTGATCAAGCAGGCGTGTAGTGGCGGTGTAAAATATCCACTACGCTATAGCATCTCGTGGCAGCAGCATCTTCCTAATAACAATTGAAACAAATAACAAACTGCAGCTGCCCACCCGCTTGCTAAGAGTGGCAACTATGGAAAAAATCCCCCTTATGAAGCAAACTATGGGGTAGGCCCATTTTCAGCATTGGACTTTTGAAAGGCTTTAATTGTAATGGTATCAGTCATCGGTTGAACACAAGAGTGTAAATAAATTTTATTTTGATAATTGTCGCTGTACGTTTTTATTTTTATTTTCAAAAGAAATATTACTTCAATGACCTACTTATTGTTTATCATCCTCATCATCATTACGGCTCTTCACAAGTCCGCTGTTGGACATAAATCTCTCACAAAGAAAGCCACAAAGGACTATCCTGAGACACCTGCATCCATCGACTTCCTGCATATCTTACCAAGACGTCACTCCATCTAGTGGGGGCCGCCCCACACTTCGCTTTGTTATTGTTTATTAGTACCTGTTCTATACGAATGAGTCGATGAAGACTATGTTTAATACTTTTCTAAATTACTACTATCCTCAATGCCTGTAAATTATAAAATTAAATTGTTTTTAAAATTGCATCATCCCATCATCCAATTCAAAGCTGTTGCGCAAACTAACGTGACAATTGCGCAACAAACAACAAGCATTACGCAAATTGGTTCAAAATTACTTAATGTATTTGTTTATACAAGAACTAAAGCAATATAAAAAATAAAATTGCTTTTATTACATACATGCTACGAAATGTTTATTTCATTACAATAACACGTAAATATGCCATCATTACCATCTGATACAAATTCTTGAATGTTCTGGTTATTGTATTTCAGCTTTCCTACTGGACAATAGATGGCGTAACAACGATCAACAATGATGTTACAAATTTAGTTGCAGCCACTTTAGATTATAATTTAAGCAAATAGTATGTTTCAAAATTATATTCAATGCCCTAGTTTACTTTTTATATCATCAAAACCAAATAAAAATCTTATTTATGTATTAGCGAAACTTAATTTCAAGAAACTTTGAAAATACCTAAAAGTTCTTTTACTTGTCACTAGATGTCAGTATTATTTATTAGTTCAATGTAAATACTCGAATGTTCGCGACTGTTCTTGTATATTCTTGACGATAGAGGCCGTCGTTCGCTTGTGTATATAAAGAGCGATTTCTACGACGATAGCGTCAGTGAGTGAAAAACAAACAAGCGCTTTGAAAGATATTCTGTTTGAAAGTGATTGAAGTGCAGAAAATAATAACAAAATGTCACTTATGCCGTATTGGCTGCGACATTTGAGGAATGTGGCGTACCGTGATCCGGTACTTAGAGTATTAGAGGATCCGTTCAGTGTGATCACCAGAGATCCCTTTTTCCGTGATCCGGTGAAGTATGTGAAACAACTAACAGCGCCGTTAGAACATCAACACCAAGGAATTGAAGGCGTTTACTCCGACTCTGAGATAAAAGTAGACGGGAAGAAAGTGGAAGTGCATTTGGACGTTCAGAACTTCACACCAGATCAGATTGCGGTGAAAACTGTTGGCAATGAAATAATGGTGGAAGGAAAGAAGGAGATCAAGAGGGATGGTGGATGGACAAGAAGTCATTTCGAGAGGCGGTTCCTTCTTCCTGAGGGATTTCCTCCAGAGCGTGTAGAGTGTCATCTCGATAAAGGAAAATTAAAATTGATTGCATTTAGAGCGGAAGCGTTGGAGGAAAGAAATATTCCAATCCAGGAAAAATCTAGCTCCGATGGTGAAAAATCTTCGTAATCAGTTAAAGAAAATTTAGTTTTACTAGAATATCGACTAAATCGATTTTAAGTTCGTAATTTAACATATATATGTTGTACTGGGTATTAATGTCCTTAATTATTACAGTATATACTAATGCACGGCAGAAAACGACAGGATCTAAAAGAATGCTAGACAAATATCATAATCTAGTTTTAGATATTATGTCTGTGAGTTTTAGTTTGGGATATTACAGCCAACAAACTTGAGACTGATAGTATAATAATTTAGGTTTGATTCATTTTTTTTAATAAAGATATGCTACTGGAATGTGTATTTTATTTTTAATCATTAAAATTTTGTAGGTATTTATTGAATCTAATATTTATGATTAGTTTTAGAAATATGAGAGTCCCCAAAGCACTCTATGATAGAGTCGTTTCATGATTTTCCATGTGGTAGAACTTTGCTACCTAGGAGTCAATAATACCATCCTCTCACCTGATTATGGCGCCAAGCAGCAGTGCATGTGTGTTTCGGTCTGAATGGTAGGTAGTACCTAGGTACCTACTACGTACTGAGAAGGTACAGGGAACCAGTATAATTACAGACTGAGCGGCATTCTAACTTACTAACTGACAACGCATCTGCATTTTGATTCTTAATAGAGGATAGATTTTTTTCAGTGGGTAGGTGTGAAAAAGTCAACAGCTGATTTGATAGCTCCAGTTTATTTATTCAATTAAAAATAATTTAAAATCAAATTTAAGTTAAATTACATTCAAATCAGTGAGTTTACACTTTTTGGTTTATGTTAATATTATAAACATATGTGTTTAAACAAGATTTAAGAACTTACTTGCATCACCCTACAGCTCAACATAGCTTACAAGTGAATATCTATATACACATTTGAAGAAATTATCACATATTGGCAAATGTCACTAAGGTTGATCTGATGCAGAAGGAACTTGAAGTTAGCTGGATGCAAAAGATGACAGAGTTTGAAAAACGCTTGAAAGCTGCATTAGTCCCATCCAATCCAACTTTGGTCCAGCTAAGTGAGGAATTTCATGCTTTTAAAGACCTAGTGAGTAACATGTTTAGTCTTCTGCAGCAACAATTTCAAAGGTGTACTAATGCAGTTGATGAAATAGATATGCGACAAAGGCGTAAGGTGCTTCTTTTTAATGGTATTCCTGAAGAGCCTGGATTAAATGAGGTACAAGAGGTACTTGCACTTATTAACTCATTCGTTGCCGCACTATAATTTTCTAATGTCATACATATGGCCACCGCTATAATTTGCCGAGACTCGCATGGCGAGTCGTCGGCCGTACGAATGAGGATGCATCTCGCGTGGCGAGTCCTTGGCCGTACAAATGAGGAGTTTGCATCTAAATGCATATTTGCCCATTTTCTACCGACTTCAACAGGAGGAGGTATTCAATTCGACTGTTTTTTTTTTTGTGTGTTACCTCATAACTTTTTACTGGGTGAACTGATTTCGATAATTCTTTTTTTGTTTGAAAGATGATGCCTCACATGTAGTCCCATATAAATTTGATCAAGGTCTGACCAATAGTTTTTGAGTTATTCTTAATAATTTACATTGAAGTTGGTTGTACAATTTTTTTAATTTTAAATTATAAGGTGTTAGAAGGGAAATTTACTGAGTAAAAATATTTCAAACTAGTTCTGGAAATTAAACTTCTTCCTTGTTAATCAAAACAATTTGAATAAACACACCGGTTTTATTTTAACATGGGTAAGTAAAAAAATATACTTTTGGCTTGAAGTAGATTTTTCACACAAATTTTATGTGCGCCAGGATGACGGGAGCACCTTATTCTACTGCAAAATAATAAATATATTGGAATAGTCTTCGTGATCATGTGGTACCTATACGTCATTGCGTACTTGTAGGATCAAGTCTGTTTTTGTTTTTTTTTCTTGAGTTTTTATTTTTAAAGAATTATTTTTATATATGATACTTGTTTGTACAGGTAGGTACACTAGAGGTACCAAATGATCACGAAGAGTTTTTATTATTTTGCGTTAACCTCACTTTCTTACGAATTAATTTTACAAATCTGCACAAAGTCATCAATAATACCTTCATTATAGAAATTCGAAATGTTTTTTCTGAATCGGAGAATATGTTTACGGAATATGAATCATTGGCAAAGAAAACTAGGGTGTCAACTGATAGCCAGGAAACCTTATGTGATACGCCAGAAGATCTACCCGATTCTCAGCATGTCATTGAGTCATAGTACTGCGAGGAAAAAACCAGGAGACCTTCTGTGATACACCAGAGGATCTATCCGATTCTCAGCCTGTCGATGGATCATACTACTCCAAAGCAAAAAACCGGCAAACCTTCTGTGATACGCCAGAGATCTACCCGATTCTCAGCCTGTCATTGAGTCATAGTACTCCGAAGAAAAAACCAGGAGACCTTCTGTGATACACCAGAGGATCTACCCGATTCTCAGCCTGTCGATGGTTCATACTACTCCGAAGAAATTAAAAAATATATGCATAAAGCTGTCACAAAAAAAAGTCATAAAAGAAATGGGTACTACGACGGGATTCCAGCATTGCAACATGAATCCAGAAAAGGAATTGAGATTCCTTTTCTGCAACAAATATTTTGGGAAAATAGTGGCATTAGAGATGTCAAAGTTTCACAGAAATACACGTTATAACAAGATGAAAGAAATATTTGAAATATTGAAAGAAAATGCGCGGCGAGCCATTAAGGTGGCGCGGGCGCCACAGCCCCCACCCCTCATTCTCATCTTTGGTTGTTTTTATTTAAAAAAAAAATTAAATACCTGACACGCGGGCCACGGTTTTATGGCGTAAAACAATATTCAAAGTGGCTGATAATTTATAATTTATATTTTTTTGCTTTGTAGTTTTGAAGAAAATGCGATAAATAGTTAGGACTCGCGTATCGAGTTCTAGGCCACCAGTATGCAATTCTAATAAACTCGCGAGGGGAGTCCTTGGCAACGAATGAGTTAATAATAAAATGGGCCTTTCACATATAAGCAAGTCTTCCTTGAAACGCTGCCATCGATTGGGAGCTCCGGGAAGTGATCAGGTAAGAGCTGTACTTGTCCATTTTCATAATCATGATACTAAATCCGAAGTATGGAGATACTAAATGGCCCCAGCCTAGTTCCACGTCTGACACTGTGCAGCAAGGCCCATTAGAACCCAGTTGTCAGCAAGATGGGGCCAGGCGTAAACAAGTCATCCAGGCGGTTCAAAGTGTGGAAAGCAAGAAGACAAGTCGTGTGGTGCCCAAAAAATAATTCCACCGTCGTCGGTAGTTTGTGTATTGTATCTTTGTATCTTCGATTCTTAAGTTAATTTTTTTTTCTTTTTATTTGGTTGTTCGTTGTTTGTTGTCATTTGAAGGTAATTGTATTATTTACGTTTAGCTGATTACACATATGTAGTTAACAAGTTCTACTGCAGGGCAGTATACAATATGCAATAATGTAATAACGTTTATGTCAAATGTCAACATAAGGTGCAAAATCAACTGAATTGTTGTTGTTTTTATTATTCGCTCGAGAAAGCAGGCAAAGGAACTAAGCCATACAGCCTTGTCTTTTTTATTTTGTATATATAGAATTTTAAGGTGTAAAGGCCGAAGCCAAGTCTTATTTTCTTTTATTCTTCATATTTTCAAAAACCGTAAAGGCTAAAGCCAAGTCTTCTTTATATTGAGTTGAGTGATCAGTGACAGGCTGACAGGTAAACAAAAACAAAATATATTTTTTTATAACTGGCTTTACGGTTTTGGGTTCTGAGCCTGAAGTTCAATATATAGTTATCCTTCATAGTACACTGCTTCACAATATGTTGATGCGTCACATTGTGCAGCCGTGCAGCCCTTGGGATATTTTGACGGCAACTTGAGCCAGCAGACAGCTGACAGTTGGCGATGGTATCTCAAGGCGCCTAAGCAGACAGACACATTATTTTGAGAATCACATCACCATCGGAGCACTTGTTTCACCGTTTCCACTAATAGTTCACATGCGCAGACATTTAATACACAAAATCGCACCACTTTTACATATCAAAATCCACTTCAAACCATTATTTAAACAATAATACAGGAGCAGCAAACCGCCGCCGGTCAAGTTTCCGCCAAAACCATAGATAAATAGATATGTAGCAAGCTAGCCAAAACTCCAAAATCAACTGAAGATCTGACAGCACATAGAGTGTATTTTTTTTATAACTGGCTTTACGGCTCTGGGTTCTAGCCCTTCTTAGCCTGAAGTTAGAATGTATAATAATTATCCTTCATAGTACACTGCTTCACAATAATATTAATCTTGTATATCGAAACTTAATAATCCACTTAATATTAATCTTGATGTCGAAACTTAGTAATTTTGTATTCCTTTTTGTATTGTACCTACTTGCTGCATTGTTAGCAACTTTTTGGTTTTTTTGTGTCACACTGTAAAAAAATACTTTAAGGTTTTTTTTTTGCAATATTGTTTACAACTGGTTAATTTCGTTGTTAAATAATATCAATTAAATTATCTTGTTAATTTAATCACTAAACTAACTAGATTAATCTTTAACTTCAGTGGTCTTATTTTGCTTGATCAAGTAGTCTTAGTTTGTGTTGATTACCTTTTCTTATTATTATTATCATTGTATATTTTATTCATTATGCTTTTTGCATACAATCAACTGTTGGGTGATATATATGAATTGAGTCGTATTTTTTAGTTAGTTTAAGTAATTTATATTCTGTGTTATATAAGTATTTTATAACATATTCTTCTATATTTATCATATATTATTATTAATGTTAGTTACGTCGGATGATGAATCTTTTTATTCTGCACATGATTCAGATGTCTCGTTCGAGTCTTGTAATCATACTAATAGCTTGCCCTCCCTTCGTGATGAGCTTATTAATTTACTTACTCCTTGTAAAAAAAATTCTTAATGTATGTCATGTTAATGCTCAGAGCATACCGGGTCATTACTCTTATTTTGAAGAAGTTTTTCTATAGATTGTGTTCATGCAATCTTAGTATCAGAAAGTTGGCTAAAGCCATCATTAATGTCCAGCTTGTATCCTCTAAATAACTTTGTTCTTGTGCGTAATGACCGGACTGAAAAAGGAGGTGGAGGTGTCGCCATATACCTGAGAGCAAATATTCCTTATAAAATAATTTTAGCTTCACCATCTCCTTATTCTGCCTCATTGGAGTTTCTGTTTCTGGAAATCGATATCAAAGGTGTAAGGGCAATTCTTGGGGTAGTACACTGTCCACCTGCTACTAACTTTTTCAACGCTTTTGAAAGCGCTCTCTCTACCATTTCATCTGAGTACACGCACTGCATAATAATGGGTGATTTCAATACTGATTTGTTGAGAAATTCTTCTCGTTCACAAAAATTTCGGTCAGTCATAGAGTTAGTCGATCTCCACATTCTCCCCTTAGAGGCAACTCACCACAACTTTGACACTGATGACTCATGGATTGATCATATTATCACGGCTTCTCCTGATTATGTTATTAAGCACGGACAACTATCGGCTCCTGCTTGTTCACGACCTAACCTTACTTATATATCGTATAAGCTTGTTTCTCCTAAGCACAATCCCGCAGTACTATATATTCGTAATTTCGCTAAAATGGATTCTGATAAACTTAAAAGTGACGCATATCGTATGGACTTAACCTCTGTTTTTAAATCAACTTCTATTGACGATAAAGTCTCCATACTTAATAATATATTTCTTAGTCTGTATAACAATTATGCTCCTAAACATCAAGTAAGAGTAAACCAGATCCGTGGATTACTAGGGCCGTAAAGGTGGCAATGACCAGGCGAGATCGAGCATTTGTGAAATTTAAGAAGCATCGTACTCAGGAGAGCTGGGATTGCTACAAAATGCTAAGAAACAGATGCAATCAGATGGTACGAAATGCTAAACGCCGTTATATCCATAGTAATATTACAAATTCTTCGACCGCCGATGTGTGGAAATTTCTTAAAACACTAGGTATTAGTAAGGCCGTTACATCTGATCATGGTCCATCAATCACTCTGGATGAAATAAATCATCATTTTATCTCTACTTCTCATTTTGATCCTACAGTTCGTTCTACAACAATAGTTTCCATTCAATCCATGCCTTCTCCTCCTATTCCTTTTTTTCACTTTTTACCTGTGACTGTGGATGAGATTCAGAAATCAGTATTAGCTATTAAATCCAAGGCTGTGGGTTGCGATGAGGTTAGTATGGTTATGATATACATGATCCTTGAGTGCCTTTTACCTGCAATCACACATATCGTAAACTATTCCCTTGACTCAGGCCAATATCCTACTCAGTGGAAAAAAGCATTTGTGCGACCACTTCCTAAAATACGTAATCCCTCATTACCTACCTATTTTCGACCAATTTCAATTTTGCCATACCTATCTAAAGTTCTGGAAGCCTGTGTTCACAAGCAAATCTCTATGTTCATAACCAAACATAACCTGCTGAATAAATATCAGTCAGGCTTTCGCGCAGGTCACAGTACTACCACTGCCTTGATAAAAGTCACAGATGACATTCGAATGGGAATGGATGAGCAAAAGCTTTCAGTGGTAGTGCTTGTTGATTTTTCAAATGCTTTTTACACAGTCGACCACGATATCCTTATAGCCTTCCTAGCTAATTTTAGATTCTCAATCCCAGCTTTGGAATGGTTTTCATCCTATCTTCGCGGCCGTCAGCAATCAGTTCGATTAGGACAAGAGTCCTCAACATGGGCTGACATTGAAACAGGCGTGCCGCAAGGCGGAATACTTTCTCCTATAATGTTTTTTCTATTTATAAATTCTATCACTTCAGTTCTCAACTGTTCGTACCATCTGTATGCAGATGATCTTCAGCTCTATGTGCAATCTAGTGTTAATGACCTTAATGATAATATTAACAAAATCAACCACAACCTTGATGCCATAAGAGATTGGTCGTACAGACATGGTGTTTCGGTTAACCCTTCCAAATGTAAAGTAATGGTTATAGGTAGTAGCAGTATATTAGCCAAGATTAATAACGATGATCTTTCTCCCGTATTTTACAATGGAACATTGCTGCCATTTTGTAAATCTCTAAAAAATCTTGGCTTACATTTGGACCATACCTTAAGCTGGGGAGTTCAAGTTGCTGAAATAAGCCGTAAAGTTACTGCCACCTTACGTTCTCTTTGCCGTCTCAAAAACTTTCTGCCTTTTAAAACAAAACTTCTACTTATCTAGACTTTGATATTACCCATTATTGATTATGTGGATGTGTGTTACCCAGATCTATCTCAATATCTTCTCGATAAGTTGGAGCGCCTTCTTAACAATTGCATTAGGTTCATTTTCGGCTTACGTAAGTATGACCATGTTTCCCAGTACCGTTCTAAGCTTAAAATGGCTTTCTATTCGTCAAAGGCGTAGCTCCCGAATTTTGCAAGTACTATATTCAATTTTAAATGACCCAAATTCACCTTCTTATCTTAACGATAACTTTCAGTACCAATATTCTACTCATGATATAGTTCCCCGTTCCCAAAATAGTCTTAAAATTCGTATTCCACCACAAAAGAGTAGTTTCTTTAATTCCTCTTTTACTGTGCAGTCCATACTGCTCTGGAATGCCCTGCCTGTTCATATAAAAAAACCATTAACAAACATTATTTTAAAAGACTAGTTCGAGAATTCTTTAACAGGAATTGATTTATCCGACTTTTGTTTTTCTCTCTCTTTCGCTTTGTAATTGATATTTTGTATAATATGTATTTTAATATGCATCATGTTATTTTATTTTTGTATTATATTATTTTATATTTATTTAAAGATTTTGTACATATAAGTATCCGATTACATATTTACTATTCATTCTTTCTTTGTTACAAAGTAGATATTAAGTTTGTATATTTTAAAAATATTTTATTTATTTGCATTTTGTTGTAAGATATAATCTTTTTACTTATTTATTAATTTATGGAGTGGTTTTTACACCTGCCACAGCTTCTCAAATCATCCAGGGTTGACTGGTAGAGAATGCCACAAGGCATTAAGTCGGCCCTTTATATCCCTTATTATAAGGTAGATGTAAAAAAGATTATATAAATAAAAATAAAAATGTCTATGGGCCGCAATATCCACTTACCATCAGCACGGCTAGCATGGGCATAATTTAAAGTTATTATTTAATGTAAATGAATAAAAATATAATTTAAAGCTTATCTAGTATAATATTTTTCACAATTAAGTATGAAAACATTTAGAAACAGCGCTACCATGCTGTTTCTCACTCAATCCCAGCAGCAGGGCTAGCATGGGCAGGAGAAATTTTATCCCCGGGGAAAGAACAAAATGTTTATCCCGTCGCTTAGTTTTATCCATCCTTCGAGCATGGGCACACCAGTGGATATAATATCCACAGTAGATAAAATGGGAGATAAACTTATCCCCGCAATTATTGCTATTATTAGAAAATTCCAAAATACAACTTAAACCCACGTCCAATGAACTAGGATAAAATTGTCCCTTTCAAATATCAAAAAAGCATAATTTATTATCTTTCATTTGGCTCCATGCTACGGACGGGGGATATATGTCTACTCGTTATGTCAAACGGGGATATACTTCTCCCCGTTGCCGTGCTTTGGCATAGGGACAAGAAAATTTTATCTCTTGTCAGTGGATATAATCGGGGGATAAAATTTTTGTCCCCAGCCCATGCTAGCCGTGCTGGGGTTATTATCAATCATTTACTCTCTAGGAGTATAATTACCCTTCTTAATAAACAATTTTTGTTTAATAAAAATTTTAAACTTTTTGATTGATAAGTCCTCCTTATTTTCTGGGACTAGAAACGAGAGGAGGCCTATGTCCAGATATTTAGGTGTTAGATGACATTTTATTTTTATTTGCATTTACTTACAGTAAGAGCCGTGGTAAATCACCGTAAATTTCACAGTAAGCGGGTTCGATCCCTGCCAATAAATTATTAATTACAACTATATGATTTACCACGTAATCGATAGTGAATGAAAACATCGTCAGGAAACCTGCATGATTGAGTAATAAAATAATTTGGGGACATGTGAAGTCTGCCAACACCCAGCAGAAACTATAGAGCATTGCGGAAGAAAAATCGCTCCATAATCATTTCAGAAATAAGAGGAAATCTGTTTGTTCGACCTTTGTAAGACCTTTAAAGTGTTTGTTCGACCTTTAAAGTGTTTGTTCGACCTTTAAAGTGTTTGTTCGACCTTTAAAGTGTAGCGGCGGTTACCGGGTAGTGGCAGTATAAGAATATCCATCCCATACATCATCCCGTGGGTGTCGTAAGAGGCGACAGAGGGAAACAAATCAAGTGATGGGCAGCAGCGTCTTCCTAATAATGACTAAAAATAAAAAAATTGCGGTTGCCAACCCGCTTGCCAAACACTGGAAAATATCGCCCCTATGAAGCAATCTATGGGGGAGGCCTATGTTCGGCAGTGGACTTTAAAACAGTAACGGTTCGTTACTGTTTTAAAGGCTGTAACGTTACTTCTGCATATATTAATATGTGCCCTTTTTAAGCTTATTACACGCTTGATAGATAAGGTGCATGCGGGTAATAAGGCCTGTCGGGTAATAAGGCCTAAGTAACAAAAATCGTATTTATAATAACCGCACTCGCTTAAGGAGATAATAACAGACTCCTATTGCACGACAATGTCTCTACAAGTTTGCAGAGACGCGCTACCCCGCGTCCTGCCGCCAGAGTTGCATTATCTATCATAAGATACGACCGCACTGCACCAATAATAAAAATCAGTCCAAATAAATCGTAGGTATGTTTTGTAATATTACACTTAGCTATCTAAAATCGTAATCTTTATCTTTATGAATAAATGCTTTGTTGATCTTGAAGATTTGAGTAACGTGTCGTGGTCAATTTTTTTTAATTTGATTTTTCTTAAATACTTGCTCGGCGGTTATTAAGGCCTACTAAATTTCACCATAGGCCTTATTATACTCCTTTTTCTTGTGTAGTTTTTTTGTTTTATTATGAATTCTATATCACTTTTAAAATGTTATAAATGCAAATAAATCGTACGCTTTTATTATTAAACTAATGTCGCAGTCAGAAAAACACTTGGTTTCAGCTGTCCAAACAGTGCAAAGACAAAGTGTGTCGAAGAATTAAGGCTTTGAGATTAGAAAATTATGTGTAAATTGTTGGTCCTGCGCCTAAGCTCTCTCGGACCGTGTCGGATTGCGATTTTATGAGTGTGAGGGAATAGACAGTGCACCTGTGCTTGCGCATACATTCGGATACTCTAACTCTATACTGTGCTGATGAGGTAGTCTCCGTTGAGACTGGCCGCTGTGACAGAAATGGTTGGGAGGACACTCAACCCAACAATAAACCCAATTCTCAACTCAACCTAACACTCAACTCAACTCGAGACACAACTGACGCACTGACGATAATCACGAGTAGTGAGTTTATTTGTCAATTTGTTCATCATTATACTAATCACTTTAAGTACAGTTAGGCGAGGCAATTTATATACTTTTTTAGAACTTTAAGTCTTAATTACTGCATTCATGTGATTATTGATCACAAATATTAAATATATTACGTATAAATTGATTATTAGAGTTCGTTAAAGCAGTAGGCCTTATTACCCTACCATAGTAAACTAAGGCCTACTAGCAAGGTTTTCAAAAATGTTTAATTTTGTTTTTGTTTATGGCAAATGTTACGATTATACGTTCATACTTTATAGAAATTGTACTAAACTAATGATTTTTATTAAAATCTGTAGACCAAATTAGATATTTATGATTTTATTTTCGATTTTCCCTTAGCTAGGCCTTATTACCCGCAGGTACCTTATGAAAAAGATGTGCAGAAAGCTAAAACAAGTACAAGCATAGTTATGTACATTATTACTCTAAGGCCAACGTCACTTAATAGTCTGTTGTGAAACAATAATTTATGGTTGAATTTCAGCCACCAGGCGATCACTAGTTTATTTTATTTTACAGTTAACCTAATCTCACTTGGCGTTGTAGGTAATCAAGCTTCAAAAATATTAAACGTAAGAATTGCCGCTGAAAAAATAAATGCATTAATCCACCCACACCCGGCACCGGTTAAATAGTGCTTGATATAAAACAGTGTGAAGGATTCAAATATAGATTGTATGTCTGTTACAGACCGACTGGTGATTGGCTTATGACGCTCAAGCTTCGCTCTATTTGAGTGATTGAGATTTTTAAAATAGGTATTCAGATGTGCGATTGTTTTAACCCAGATTAAGATGTATTGGTATACAGAAAATAACGGGTTCGAACAAGATTAGGTGGGACTTATTCCTTCATTACAGCCTTATTACCTACGAGTACTATGTGGTAAAGTAACGCTGCAGCTATATTATGGTTGAAGTACGAATGGGTCGACTTGACCGGAGAAGGACCACGCTCTCACAGAATACTAGAAAATAGAACAGTGCTATAGTATATAATATATAAGAATACAAAATATACAATACTCAGTACGCAGTAGAGCCACATGAGTAAACAAAGTAGAGTCATACAGTAGCTATATGTTTAGTATCTTGATAAACATACAATTAAAGTGTTTTATTATTATTTTGGCTGCAGAATGAGTCGGCTCGACCGGGGTAAAACCACGCTCTCACAGAATACCGGCGTAAATTAGCAGCTTTACTTTACTATGGCAATTGTAGAGAATTGAAGACCCTTTTTACTGGAAACGAAGCATTCCATCTTAGTCCTCAGGGGAGGCAACGCACCCGCATTTTGATTCATAATCGAGCATAAATGTAGATGTCACAGAATCCACTTACCACTATGTGGACTGTGTGCTCGTTTGACATCCTTTTTCTATAAAAAATACGCGGATATGTGACTTTGTTATATAATATTTAGTAATGACATGAGATTAAAATCTAATTAAAATACTTTGACTATAAAGTGATTTAGTTTACAACACCTAGTAACCGGTACGTTACACCCTTACTATTTCGATCCAGTGATTATAAACTACAGGTGTGTTCACACTGGTATACGAATCAAATTTCAACCACATCACTAATTGCTATGAACGCCCACCAACAAGAGTAAATAAACGGATATGACAGTTGACCGCACCTGATCACTTAAAAATAGCCACAAGGTATATAACTTAAATTGAAAAAATTAAAAACCCCCGAAAGAAAAAGACCTGATGATCTTCAAACGGCTGAACAGATTTTCTTAAAACATAGCTAAGAACCTCTCGAATAAAACACCTTTCAAATGACAAAAAACTTAATCAAATTCGGTTCATCCGTTCAGGAGCTATGATGCCACAGACAGAAACAGATTCACAGATATATAGATACACAGATACACACTACAAACATACACCCCTCCGTTTTCGTCGGGAGTTAAAAACGACTCATGTTACCCAACTTCAGAAAAAGGAGGAAACACGTTCACCTACTGAGAATACTAAATTATTGTATTGTCGTTCAATAATTCTTTCATTATATCACATCAGAAGTCTACTGCTGAATATAGATTGCTACAGCTGGCAGGTGGGTTGGCAACCGCAGTATTCTAAGCTTTACTGCACTTTAAGTTGTTATATGGAAAATGCTGTTACGAATTTCCTGTTTCAGTTTCCCCTTGTTGCTTTAACATGCGCGGCGGATTGGCAACCGCAGTTTTTTTCAATCATTTTTAGTTGTTATCAGGAAGATGCTGCTGCCCATCTCTTGTTTTTCCCTCACCACATCTACGGGATGATATGAGTAGTGGATTCTCTACTCCGCCACACGTCGGATTGCATTGTCATCTCTTAACACGTCCACAGATTTTCGGGAAACTTAGACTTCAAGAAGTGGATGAGAAAACTGAATTATAAAATTTCATTACATTCATACATACAGGTCAAGCTAATATCCATCCATTACAGCTTATAAAGTCCACTAAGTAAGCATTGCTAGTTATAAAGTGGATTTTCATCTGCAAAATTTTGAAAGTTCTCCAGGATAAGTGGGTACTTATTCATACGACCTTTAACAACATTTAGATATTTTATAGTAAATTAACAATTTATCAGAGTTATAACAGTATGTATAAGTTGTCCGTATGTATATTTTGCTTATTATATTCATATCGGAAAACTTCTATTTCAAAATATTTATGGTAACCATAATATCCATCTATTACAGCTTATAAAGTCCACTGCTGTACATAGGCCTCCCCAATGGGTTGCTTCTTAGGGTAGTAGATATTCTTACACAGCCTTTGGTAACGTGCTGCCTGTCAAGTTAATATTAAGCGTATAAATTAGGAGAGAGGACTGCGTTTTGATTGGCAATAGTCGGCTGGACTTTCAATCTTATTCGACAGTTTCTTAGCACTGGCTGCTTAGAGCGGCTCAGCTATGAGTTGCAGCGCTGAAGGCCGCGGGTTCGAATCCCGCACGGAACAAATATTTGTATGGCCTACAAATAATTGTTCCGGGTCTGGATGTTTTTCCTTGTGCAATTTATATTTGTAAACTGCCTCCACGATAGAGGAGAAATTCCAAGTGTAGAGGTAACGTTTTTTAAATAAGAAATATAAAGTTCCTTAGTGGTCACGACATATTAAATTGTGTCAACTATGAAGTAAAATTAGTATGGATATGGGTACCTATTAGGGGCAAAGAATATTCTGATTGACACAAAAACGCAAATCTATGCGATTAGAATAGAATAGAATCTTATTCATATAATATACATTGAAGAAATTTTTATTCAATGACGTAGATTGCAAGAATACTTATAGAAACTCATTTAAGATTTACCACTGGGTCGGATTATTTACAAATCATTGTTGGAATGGAAAATAAGTAACAAGGCGAGAAAAAGTTGATTGACGTTTTGATGCGTTCAGCGAAAGCAATAATTATTTACATGAAGAGTGTACGCAATATATCACTCACATTAAGGTCAGTGGAATAGCTCCATATTAAAACCCATTGTATGATTATAGAAAACCGCATCTAATGCGTACCTGTAACTGGAATCACCTATATATTTTTAAAGCGCATAGTGATTGTTGAAAGCCGTGGTAACTCAGGGGCTTAGCGCTCGCTGTAAATTTCACAGCACGCGAGCAACCCGGGGTCGATCCCCGCCGGCACCAATGAAATTGTTAATTGCAATTTTAAGTGCTGATTTACCAGGTGCTGGGCAGTGAAGGAAAACATCGTGAGGAAACATGCATGTCTGAGAAAATAAAACATTTCGAAGACATCTGAAGTCCGCCAACACGCATTAGGGCAGCGCGACGGACACTTCCTTGCCCTAAAACCCTCTAAAAGTGAGAGGAGGCCGGTGCCCAGTAATGAGACGTACGAGTGTATAGGCTGTAACTTTACTTTTTTAGTGATTGTACCTTACTAGTAAGTTTCAAGTGCTGGGTTTGAGTTCTATGCTTGGATTCTATATTTAAAGAAGCGTATCGTTATCTCTTACGACCCGTTTTGCGGCAATGACGAAACTGGTATTCTGTGTGAGTGTAGGTCTTCTCTACCAGCACGTAACTTTGTAGTAGAAGCCAAAAAGTTCGTCGGTAGCTCTATTTTATTTCCTATATTTTACAATTTTGTAGAGCTATATTTCAGTTAAGTTAACATAACATACTTGAAAGAGAGTGGGACAGTAAATATGAATAGACAAGGAAGTACGAATAATAAAAGATTCAGGGAAACTCCTCTTAGGAGTCATTAGATCTTTTCTTTGGTAACAAACTGGATAAACAAAATATTTGATTACCAAGAGTTACTAAGCGTTAGTTTTTTTAATAGAATAAGGGTAACAAACAGTCCACCCGATGGTAAGTGAGATGCTGTGACCCACAGACAACTACATTAAGGAGATCATCGATTAAGAATCAAATGCAGATGCGATACACCCTTGAGGTGTAAGATAGAATGCCTAGTTTCCAATAAAAAGGATCTCCGGTTCTCTACACTGACCATACTAAATACAGCAGCATTGAGCTGCTATTTCACGCGAGCCATTCGTGCTACAACCTTAATATAACTGTAGCATGGCTCTACAACGGATTTTTTTAAAGTGATTTTTTTAATGACAGTTTCAAGTTTTATTTTTTGCATCTTGAGCCATCTTTGCTTGAAGTTGGCAGTAGGTGCCAATGGATTGCAGAGGCCTTTAGCTTGTGAACTGCAAAAGTGTGTTTACTACTCGTTATAAACCAGTTAAAACTATTTATATTTTAAAAATAGACATTATTTTCGTGTCTATTTCAATGAAATAGCGCTACCTATACCAATTTATAATTTAAAATCTCCAAACATACAATTTTATACAATCAGTTAGTATCACACCGCACTGTGCGCCAGTGAGGCAGTGAGTCGGGCGTTGCCGCGACCTCTCTACGTGTTGAGTAGAGACACCGAAATATTAAAATACCAATTTTTTTACAATTTTAATTATTAAAGTACAGTACTTTGTTAGATTAATCTATTACACACAGTCACAGGAAAGCGTTTCATTAAGTTTATTCACCCTAAAATCAAAAAAGTAATTTAATGCATTAGTTTTCAAGTTCATGTGATTACAATGTCACCGAGCCTTAAGCTGAAGGTCAAAGGATCGGGTTTGCGTATTTTTATTTTTTCATGTTGTTGTTCGTTTAAAAAAAAGTTATTTATTTTTATGGTTTGGACAAACACTTGTACTTGTTTCACAATATTAATTTTAAATAATTAATATACTTACTAACTATAAAAACCTGGTCTTTATCTGGTCGATTTTTAACCCCCGACGAAAACAGAGGGGTGCTATAAGTTTGTAGTGTGTCTGTCTGTATGTGGAATCATAGCTTCTGAACGGATGAACCGATTTTGATTAAGTTTTTTTCGCTTGAAAGGTGTCTTAATCGAAAGGTTCTTAGCTGTTTCAAGAAAATCTGTTCAGCCGTTTGAAGCGAGGGGTTTTTTAATTTTTAATTTAGGTTATTATAGTTAGTTTAATAATTATTTAAAATTAATATTGTGAAACAAGTACAAGTGTTTATCTAAATCACAAAAATGGAGCTGGAGTTTAACCAAGTGAAAACAATCGCAAGTATAAATTATATAAGAGTCATTAGGCTTTATAGCGAACGTGTTAATTTTTTAAATTTGTACGCGGGCTAGCAGGGTTCGTTTTATTTATTATTTTACAAATTTTAAGTAATAACTAAGTGTTTTTGTCATATTTTTTACTTGAAAATTATTCTATTTACTCATATTTATTGTTTTTAATGTGAAGTATGTCAAAAATTTTAACAACAGTAGACATAAAATAATCTAAATCTTTAATAAGGCAAAAAATTTCGGTTTATCTTTGTTGAATATAATTTACACAGTCGCGGATTATCGGTAGTATCCTATTTCATTTCAAGGTAGGTTCCGTTTATAGAAAGATTTACCCATACTTAACATGCTTTTAATTTATTTATAGAATAATGGTGACAAGTCCACCTGATGGCAAGTGGATGCGGTGGCCCATAGACATCTATCCTCGATTAAGAATAAAGAGCAGATGCGTTGTCACCACTGAGGACTAAGATGGAATGCCTCGTTTCCAGCAAAAAGGGTCTCTGGTTCTCTACAAAGCAGCAATGAGCTGCTATTTTACGCTTGTATTCGGTGAGAGCGTGGTCCTTCCCCAGTCGGACCGACTAATTTGTGCTACAACCATAATATAGCTGCAGTATGGTCTACCACGTAAGAACCAATGGTGGGCAAGTGATTTGTTGAACTAGATTTTCTGCTGCTACCTGCAATGCTTCACCCCATCACCACTCCAGAGTATTTCTTCTTGTTCTTCTTCATCAGTCTGTAAAAACCGTCACGCTTGGCGGGAGGGGTGACGATCCTAGTGCCAGACGTACTTCCGATGCTGCTGCCCAGTACAGGTCTGAATATTTCATGTTTACAGTAAACGGGATGGTCATACCGCCATTTATCAGAAGTAGATTTTTGTGTTATACGTGGTAGAGCCATGCTGCTATATTATAATAGCATCACGAATGCGTCGGCTCGACCGGGGAAGGATTACGCTCTCACAGAATACTAGCGCAAAATAGTGTGGAGAACCGGAGACCCTTTTTACTAAAATATGGCATTCCATCTTAGTCCTCGGGTGACAACGCATCTACATTTTTATTCTTCATTGAGGATTGATGTACATTTATATGGGCTACAGTATCCGTTTACCATCAGGTGGACTGTATGCTCTTTTGTCACCATCATTCTAAAAGAAAAATTACATTATAAATAATACATATTGAAAGTCACTTTTGTGTTTAATTTGTAGGTTCGGCAAATACCTCTGTCCTGGAAAAATACAGCAATAAACCCGACATTTTTTCGAAAAAGTGCAGTAATACCATCATTAATAAATTACTGCATTACATGATATAGATATATAGCAGGCTGTTCTGCCCTTTCCGACGACCCTTTAAAAAATCTTTAAATTTGCAATAAAAAATATTGAGGGTCACTTATCGTGATAAAAACTATCCTATCTCTCAAGTTGGAGTAAGCAATACACATTTACAAAACTTCATTAAAATAGGTTGAGTGGTTTCGGAGTTCATCGCGGACAATCAATGTGACAAGTAATTTTTATATATGTTTATTTGATTTAAAAACTACTATGATTTCATTAGCTAAGTAAAGATTGTTCTTCTGATGGTAAGTGACTACTGCATCTCATAGAAACGTGTAAACAACTTCAAACGAAGAGGCTACAGATGCGTTGTTGTCAGTTGTCACTTCCGAAGATTCAGACGGAATGCCTCACAGCCTGTAATTATACTGGCTCTCTGTACCCTTCAGATTGTAACACAGCAATGTAGACCTGCTGCTTGAATACAGGTAAAGGGTACCTATCGAAACGGATATCTAGAAAAAAAGGTGCCGCCGGTCACCACAGTCTAAGAAACTACCTAGTGACAACATATACAGCTTATACATAATTTACGTCCCACTTTGTGCACACACTGATTTCCCTTCTGAGCCGCGTCTACTACGAGCTGTTTTCGAGAGTCATTAGGAATCGAACTCGATGATTTCCAGCCTCCCGAAAAAGCCGGTTTCCGAAATGGCTATAGTACCATAGACCACATACATACCCTACGGCAAATTGTACAGAAGACCGAAGAGTACAATCTGCCACTTTGCCTTGCGTATGTGGACTATGAGAAAACCTTTGATTCCGTAGAAATTTGGGCGGTGCTACAGTCCGTTCAGCGGTGCCAAGTTGACTGTCGGTATATCGAAGTGCTGAAGTGTTTGTACAGTAGGGCTACGATGGCTATCTGAGTACAGAACCAGAGTACGAAACCTATCCAACTGCAGAAAGGTGTAAGACAGGGTGACGTTATATCCCCAAAACTCTTCACCGCTGCATTGGAAGACGTTTTTAAGCTACTGGACTGGAAAGGATGCGGTACTAACATCAATGGCGAGTACATCACTCACCTTCAATTTGCCGACGATATAGTCTTTATGGCAGAATCGCTGGAGGGCTTAACCACTATGCTCAATGACCTCAATAGTGTCTCCCAACGAATAGGTCTTAAGATGAACATGGACAAAATAAAGATCATGTGTAACGTCCATGTCACCAATGCCGGTAGTTGTTGAGAGCACTAAGCTCGAAGTTGTTGACGAGTATGTTTACCTTTGACAAATAGTTCGACTAGGTAAGTCCAACTTCGACTGAGAGGTCAATCGACGGAATCAACTCGGCCTGGCAGCGTTCGGGAGATTACGACACATCTTCTAGTCAGGCAAAAACCTCAAAACTTGAAAAAAAGATTGTACAACCAGTGCGTGCTGCCAGTGATGACTTATGGATCTGAGACATGTTTCTTCTCTGCTGGCCGTATGAGGAAGCTCAAGGTCGCTCAGCGAGCTATGGAGAGGGCTATGTTCGGGGGTTTTCTGCGTGATAAACTTAGAAATGAGGATATACGCAGTAGAACCAGAGTGACCGACATAGCCCAACGGATTAGTAAGCTGAAGTGGCAGTGAGCCGGCCATATAGCTCGAAGAACCGACAACCGATGGGGAAGAAAGGTTCTCGAATGGCAGCCTCTTATCGGTTGGCGAAGTGTAATTCGACCCCCCCCACTAGATGGAGTGACGACTTGGTAAGACATGCAGGAATTCGGTGGATGCAGGAGGCTCAGGGTCATTCCTTGGGGGAGGCCTGTGTTCAGCTGTGAATTTGTGAAGGGCTGTAATGAATGAATGAATGAATGAATGAATTTCTTCTATGTCCTTCTTCTGACCAAATTCCGGTCACGGATGCCAGTCTGAACGGAGAACACTTCCACAAGACAGGATTATAGTGCCAGAGTGTATGCGTCAGCACAAGTGCACCCTCTATTCTCTCACTTTTATAGTCCGATGGGACGGTAATCCGTCACGACCGGAGAGAGATCAGGCGCAGGTCCAATGGCTTTACGTGTTTTTCGAGGCACGGCCAACTTCCTGAAAAACCCAATAACTGATTTTAGCCCGACCCGGGATTCGAACTCGGGACAGCAACCCCGTTTACGACCACTTGACCAACACAAGACTAAGATAGAATTTTTGACCCATGAAAAGTTTACTGTACTTAGGCTATTCAGCCGGTGAAGTTTCACTGTACTACAAATTAAATACTGATTTAGTGTATATTATATGTGTAACGATGTTTTGTTTCGAAAGGTTTTCACGAGTTAATCTCTTAAACGAGCATTTACTTGGAGTTTTACGTATGTCTATGTACGTATATATGACACATTTAAAAACTTGCTTCTGAACTTACACAAACATTATCAATGGTAAAAGTTCTTCCAGGTGTTCTTCAGGGCTCAATTATCGGCCCATTCCTATTTCTATTCTATATTAATGACTTGCCTTTCATTGAGGGGATAATCATGATATAGTAATATTTATTTACTGATGATACTTCATTGATTTTTAAACTTTAACGGCTATTTTGACGAAGTAAATAATGCTATATTAAAATTAGTGCATTGGTTTAACGTTAAAAATCTATATTTAAACGGCAATAAAATTAAATGTGTAAAGTTTAAAACAACATATGTTAAAAATATGACTACCAAAGTGTTTTTTAACGGGGAAGAACTGAGCCCTGTCGATTCTACTGTTTTTCTTGGCATTACTCTCGACGCAAAGCTTTAGTGTGGCCCCCATATATCTAAACTAGTAAGCAGACTAAGCTCTGCAGCTTATGCTATAAAAAAGATTAGAAATCTCACTAGTGTCGAAACAGCTAGATTAGTTTATTTCAGTTATTTCCATAGCATAACATGTTATGGGATTTTGCAATGGGAAATGCCCTTGATTTAGAATCTATTTTGTTTTGCAGAAGAGTGCCATAAGAGTAATTAATAACCTAAAACCGAGACTACGAGAATAATTTAAATAAATAAATATATTAACTTTGGCCCTCAGTATATTTACGAAAATTTAATGAATGTTCACAAAAACAAAAGAAGTTTTAACAAAAAAATCATATACACTCTGTTAACATTAGGAACAAACAAGCTAGTGATACCAGTTCCTCGACTCCATAGAGTCTGTAATTCATGCATGAAATTCATTCAGTGCAAGAAATTACAACAAATACCAGAAAATAAACAAGGTCTTTCTATTACCAAATTAAAATATTTTACTCGTATTAAACAAAATCTGTACATAAAGGCTTACTATAATATAAATTAATGGTAATTATTGTTAAAAAGGCAATTATAATTATAAATCAATCAATGTGATGGTCGCTTTTAAAATTATATATTGAAAAAAAAAATGTTTCTCTGAGTTTCTTGCTGATTCTTCTCAGGACTGAAGTTTTTCCGAACTAGTGGTAAAAGTATAAAAAATACATTTAATAAGAATTTCTTGTAATCTATATTGAGTAAAAAAATATATTCTATTCTGTTCTATTCTAAGTCCCATTATCAAAATAGGATACTTATTTTTATAATGATTTCTTATATTTACGCGAACACTACATTTAAATAAAACTAGTTTTACGGATTTTATCGCGTATATTAACTTATTTTATATTCCCGACGTTTCAGTACTTTACAGCACCCATGGTCACGGGGCGACTGAGGTGTTGACGTTCCAATGTCATAGTTAACCACGGTTACCTCCAGATTAAAATTATTAATTTTGTTCCGATCCACGCAGTATGAACTTACAGTATCTTGAAGTCTTGCAGTTGTATGCTTGGGTTTGGATTTAATTTTATTAATTATAGGATCCCAAGCAGATGGTGGCACCAGTCATCTTCTCTATTGGAATTAGGATGTTTTTATTTCAATAGCCTCGCGAATCATCCTTGGAAGGAATCGGTGTTCTTTAGCGAGGAGGGTGTCCTCGCTAAAGAACACCGATTCCTTCCACACTGCAAGACTTCAAGATACTGTAAGTTCATACTGCGTAGATTGGAACAAAATTAATAATTTTAATCTGGAGGTAACCGTGGTTAACTATGACATTGAACGTCAAATACCTCAGTCCCCCGTGACCATGGGTGCTGTAGTACTGAAACGTCGGGAATATAAAATAAGTTAATATACGCGATAAAATCCGTAAAACTAGTTTTATTTAAATACTTATTTTATCTTTAAGTTTTTCATAATAATGTCCTCCAAACCAAATTTCGGTCTTTACGGAGACAGGCCTATCTGTCCAGGACAGGACTATAGTGCCCGAGTGTATGCGCAAGTACAAGTAAACTCTCTATTCCTTTACTTTCATAGTCTGATGGGACGGTTATCCGACACGACCGGAGAGAGATCAGGCCCAGGACCAACGGCTTTAGGTGCTTTCCGAGGCACAAGGGTGAAACACCGTCAACTTTCTGACTCCGAGCTGCAACTGAGAACTTCTTGACAGAAAAACCTAATAACTCGTTGTGGCCCGACCCGGGTTCGTGCTATTTTACGTTGGTATTCTCTGAGGGCGTAATCCTACCACGATCGAGCCGACCCATTCGTGCTACAACCATAATACAGCTGCAGTGTGGCTCTACCACGTATAAGTTAATATTTATATTAAACTAGTGATCCGCCCCGATTTCGCACGGGTAATTAAAATATGTATAAAACATTTATATATATAAAAAAAAAACTTTCAATAATAATTACATGTGATCTATATTGAATAAATTATTCCATTCCATTCTATATCTCGACAACAGCGCCATCTACCGGGTCCAATTGTCAATCGTTTAGATTATCCAGGGACCCACTCAAACACACACAAAAAATTTATCAAAATCGGTCCAGCCATTTTCGGACAGCAATTGATTTTTATATATAGAAACTTAGAAGATTAATATTAATATTTTATACTTCAAACATATAACAAATTATGCTGTGGGTAATTGCAGTTTGAAATGATGATTTACCACGTTCATGAAGCATGAGGAAACTTCGTGAGGAAACCTGCACGTAAAAATATTTATAAGGCATGTGAAGTCCGCCAACACGTGTTGGTGCAGCGCGGACATTACCTTGAACTAAAATCCAAAATCAAAAAAAAGGTCGAGCCAAAATCAGTTATTCGGTTTTTCTGTCACGACATTGTCAGTAGCAGCCTGAAATCAGGAGTTGGAGGTATTTCTCCCCTGTGCCTTAGAAAGCATGTAAAGCTATTGGAACTGCGCTTGATTTCTCTCACGTCGTGTCGAACTGCCGTCCCATTGAACTTTAAGAGTAAGGGAATAGAGTCTGCGTGAGTACACGCTCGTGTACTATAATCCTGTTCTGCTCAGATGGCTGGTCTCCATTGAGACTGGCCGTAGCTCGGTCTGGAGGATTATTTTTATTATTATTATTAGATAGAGCTACGCTAGGGCGTGTCCGATTGCTGCCCCATCGGATTTTGATAGTGAGGGAATAGACAGTGCACCTGTGCTAGCCATACACTCGTGCGCTGATGCGTGGCTCTACCACGTCGAAAATACCAAATTTCACGCAAATTCCTCTAGTGTTTTTTTGCGCGAATACAGCAGTAGCCCCCTAGACTTGTTTTTACTAGAAAACATTAGAATTACGGGCACGACTTTCCTAAAGATATATTACGAAAGAAGTTAAACAACACAAATTGAACAAGTTGTGATAAGAAACACTAGGTTATCATCATCATCGGTCCTTAATGCTCAAAATTTCTAATTATTCAGACGTATCGATGTTAGTGAAAACTGCATATTTAAATTCCATTAAATTCGTACATATATACAGGTCAAGCTAATAAAAAAGGTTAATAAAATAACTGAGTTTTGTAGGGTAATTTCTACCCAAGTCATTTGATCCTTCGTTTGATCCATTAAAAGTGCGTAAATATTGACGGCGCTTCTACGAATTTATTGGTTACCAAGCAACGCGCCACATTGTATACGATAGGTGACTTTCGCTAAAGGTGTAGTTACACGAGTAAGTTTTCAAACAATAAATATTGTCCGGTAAAAGTTGCCGGAGGTAGTGTTGCACCACTCTAGAGGAATATCCTAAAATTGCGAAGATTGTTCACAGTACGCGGGCAACCCGGGTTCGTGAAATGGTGTTAATTGCAATTTTAAGTGTTGATTTACCACGTGCTCGGCGGTGAAGGAAACCATCGTGAGGAAACCTGTATGTCTGAGAAATAAGAAAAAAAATATTTCGTAGATATGTGAAATTCGCCAACACGCACTGGGGTAGCGCGGTGGACATTTCCTTCTTAGAAATGAGAGGAGGCCTGCGTCCATCAGTGGGACGTTTATAGGCTGTAACTTTAACTTTTTTTAATACATATACTTGAAAGTTAGTACCAATCGTACGGTCATTGGGAACAATGTCATACAAAACTTTGATCTCGTACGGCAGTAACGTTATATCGCTTTAAATAGCAAAAATACGTATTAACATATTCAGAACACACTTAACATCGGCAATTCTTAATCGAGGTAAGATAAAGATGTCTATGAGCCATAAAATCCACTTACCATCAGTGGAACTGTGTGCTCGTTTGTTGTCACCCTTAATCTATAAAAAAAGGACGCACATGTCTCGTCTTCGTGGAGGTGCGTGTTTCAATTATACATATATACACACACTATATATATGTATATATTATAAAAGCACTACAAGCTGCTTCCGCAAGAAAAACCTCGTCCATGTTCAGCGATAGCCACTGACAACTGAATTGACACTCAGTATGTGTCAATTCAGTTGTCAGTGGCCCACATACATATGCGAATACCAATAAAATAATATGAAGATTAGTGTCAATAGGGTGAATTTGTTTTTAAATGGATTTAAATTTATTTAAATTTAAATGTAAGTGCTATGACAAGTGCATAATCCAAAGAGTAATTTATATTTTGTGACATTTCTGAACTGGTTAAGTGTAAGGTTTAGCGAATACAAATAATTTAAGGAACGCATCGAGCTGCAAGAACGGCGAGGAAATGTCCACAGAAGAAATTCCTTTAGGTAAGTTTCTTACATCTAATTTATTCATTCGTGTATGGTAGGACATAGATGTGGTTAAAACAACTATATTTGATGCGAAAACACATTACGGGCACGGAGTATGACTAGTAACATACTCATATGTATGAGTATGTTACTAGTCTAAGGCCAATGTCAAACATTTAATAGTCTGTGGTCAAACAGTCTAACAGAGTAGAGATTGTCGCCAAAGAATTTTAAAATGTTGCCAATAAACAATTACTGATGGATTGAGCTTTGAATTATGCGTGATTTCAAATGTTCCTTTTTCAATAGCGTGTGAAGTGTATGTTAAGGCAAAACAGCGTTTACTTATTTTATATTTTGTATATTAGATATCTGTGTTTTATATATTAATGTGTAGTTGAAAGTTAAATACACCTTGCTTAATTTACTAACTTAAAAATTTTATGAATTACGGTTGTATTACGACCAATAGTACCAGTTACGTGGTAGAACTACACGCTGGTGCTATATTATGGCTATAATACGAATGGATCGGCTCGACCGGGGAAGGACCACGCTCTCACAGAATACCAGCGTAAAATAGCAGCTTAATGGTGCTGTGTTTCCTATGGTGAGTGTAGAGAGCCAGCGACCCATTTTGCTGGAGGCGAGGCATTCCATCTTAGTCCTCAGGGGTGTCAACGCATCTGTATTTTGATTCTTCAACGAGAATAAATTTAGATGTCTATGGGTCACAGCATCCACTTACCATCAGGTGGACTGTGTGCTCGTTTGTCACCCATTTTATAAAAAAAAGTCCAATTTTGGCCAGGGACTTATAGGGTCCATGTATATAACAAAAAAGTGGACAAACCGTGTTATTTGATTAGCATATCGTAAAAAGTGAATAATGGGATATTAGGTATGTAATTTTATAGGCGATGAGCTACCCACTTCACAATTTTCTCTCTAAACATATTTTTCACTAAACGTGGTCCGAGTAGCTCGCTGCTCTTTAGACTCCCCGGAGATTACTGCTGAACATAGGCCTCCCCATAGATTGCTTAATAAAGGGATTAGGCTGTGGGAGGAAAAGGCGAGATATCCCACAGGGCAAGGTGGTCGGCCCGGGGAGCGGCCAACGCTCCGTGTGTTTTCGGAGTTGTTTTATATATATCGAGTTTCGCTTACGGCGCGACGACAGCGCCGCCACAGGGATATTTGCCATAGTTGCCACGTTTGGCAGACGGGTTGCCAACCGCAGTTTTTTTTAGTTGTCCTTGGGAAGACGCTGCTGCCCATCTCCTAGTTGGTTCCCGTCTGTAGCTTCATACGACACTGACGGGACGATATGGGGTAGTGGATATTCTTACACCGGCACTATACGGTAGCGCTATATAGGTATTCCTGAATAAATAAAGAACTTCTTCCTCCATGAATAAAATTAAAGAAAATGTTAGGATATTTATAATCATGTCCAAAATGCATGTGTGAAAACTGAAAAGCAAGTGAAAAGTAACATTTTTAAAGATAAATAAACACGCGTCCAGTTTATGAGGCAAAGGCATCTCAATGATAAATATTTTTCAGCGCACGTCAAAATATTTAATCGAAAAATAATTAAATTAAGAAACATCAGTACCTATCTTGACCGCTGTCGGAGGGGCAATCGTTTGATCTAATTCACTGTGAATGTTTCTGAGATGTTAAAACTTTTGAATGACGTATGCCAGAGAATTCTGGATATACATCAGTTATTTTTGGATGGAACAATTCCCGGATATTTTTTTAATTTCGAATCTTTATTTAGTGACGTATTATTACAATGTTGTTATAACAAGCCAGTATTATAGTAGCCTGGTAGATGTTATAAGGAGTAACGTAGGCTACTTATATTTTAGAAAAAAAAAATAGGTTTCCACGCAGCAAAATTAAAATCCTAAATTACACGCGGGCGAAGTCGCGGGGAACAGCTAGTATTGAATAAAACTGTGGCCGGTGGAAGGAAAAGGGGAGATCTCCCGCCGGGCAAGGTGTTCTGCCCGGGGAGCAGCCAACGCTCCAAGTGGTAGTTCGGAGCTATTCTATATATACTGTTTTTGATTCGGAACTTTGATAGCGCGATTTAGGCTTCGATGTATTTTCGCTTGTGGTGCGACGACAGCGTCGCCACATCACCCCCCTGCTCGAATCTATCGATCTTGTGATACGATTGTTGAACGTCTATGCTTCTTATTGTGGGCAGATTGGTTGCTTGGACGAAAGACTGAGATGCAAGATTGGTTTTCCCGTCGATGATTCTTCTATTTTTGATGTCGACGATCAACTGGTGATGTTGAAGAAAATCAGCACCGATGATTGGTTTGCTGATTTTAGCGACGATAAATCTCCATTTGAATGGTCGGCGTAGGTTTAAATTCCATTGTTTTTTCTCCATATGTAGGAATCACCGTATTGTTTGCTGCGTAGAGTTGAAAATCCAGTGGTTTCATCTTCTGTCTTTGCCTCGGCGGTAAAACTGAGATATTCGCTCCGGTGTCGATAAGGAAGGTAAGCTTGCTTTTTTATCGGTGACAAAAAGACGGTAGGACTTTTCTGTTACGCCGGATCCCGTCGCATCAAGCGTATTAGTTAGTTTTCCGATTTCATATTTTCATTTTTGAATGTACACGGTGTTGTGCATTTTCTTGCCTCGGAATCGAAACGTCGATGATAGTAGCAGTAAGGGGATCTTGTTCTTGAGCTTGATCGACTTCTACTTGCAGAGCGGTTGCGACGAAAAGTTGATCTTCTGTGTTGCTGATTGCGCTGGTTGTACTGTTGCTGGTAACAGGTTTGATGCTGGGAAGCTTTGAGCGCGGCGACTTCGAGTGATAGCATCCGAATTTCTTCGAGAAGGAACTGGGTATCATTGGCCTTGGTTGAAGTGCCTTCGATCATCGATATGTGTGAGCTACTGCTGTTTTCGATCATCTTGTCCACCAGGAGTGCCAGTTCGTCGAGCTTCGTCTGCGTGCTGAATGTTTCACTCACTGCTAGTACCGATCGAACATGTGGGGGTAGGTGGTTTACCCACATTAGCCGTAGCATCGAATCTGGGACTTTATCTCGCGCCAAAGTGCGCATTCTGCGTAGGAGTTGTGTGGGCTTCTGGTCTCCAAGTTCTATTTCTGATAGAAGTTTCTGTAGCTGGCGACTGTCGGATTCTTCATATGCAGAGATCAGACGATCCTTCAGCGAATTATACTGGTCGGATGCCGGTGGGTTGTACAACAGGTCCGAAATATGTTCGATATCTTGTTTCTCAAGTTGGGCGATCACCATCAGTGCTAGTTGCGCTTGACTCTTCTTTAAATCATTCGTTGCGACTTCAAAACTGACGAACTAAAGTCGAGGTTTATCTCTCCAAAACTGTGGTATTCTCAACGATAGTGATATACCGACGATTTCTTGTTCCTTGGCCGAGTTTGATGTATATGCATCGGATTTCTTCGCTCCTCGCTCCATAATGACGTCTTTTATTACCCTGATTTTATATATACTGAAGTCCTCCTTGATATTTTTCCTACTATTCTTGCAGGGATCTTCCTTATCGGTATTCGTAACGTGGTCACCAATGTAATAGTGGTGTAATGGGTCCACTATTAACAGACTCCGAGTGGTCTAGGAGCGGAGAAATGTAACTATTTTTCTGATATGCCTTACTATTTGCAGGCGAATGGAGTATTTATTCAGTGAACCCTGCCTATATTTATATTCCCGGCTACGTCCTTAGTTTACCAATAGTAATAATTTTTATTACTTAGCCAATTACAATTTATACATTTTGACCAATGAAGATTAATCAATAAAATATTATGTACAACTATTATATGTCGCGCTCCATTTGCCGGCGTAAGACTCGTGGATAGCTTCTCGTAGCTGCGTTGCTGCACGGGGCTATAAAAGTGATGCAGACCGGCGCGCGCGCGTAATCGGCGAGCGACGGTGGCGTGGGACACATCTCCGGAACAGCAAGAAGAAGCGAAGCTGCGGCGTTGAAGAAACGGCTTGAAAATGGTCGACGGATGCATGAAGATAGCCTGCGTGTGAAGAAGATGCGGCGCTGATGATATTTGCGGCTGCTTCTTGTTTCTATATTAGAACGTTAAATATATACGTCAAATTATCTCGCATCGATATGCAGCCCGCAGTATCTCAGTAGCCGGGGGTAATTAGGAAATAAATGTTTTCTTCAGACCTTCACCTTCTGCGTTATGGTAGCAGCAGGGTGACATTATTTATTACCGTTTAGGGTTGATTAGCCTGGCTGCTACAAAACTATTTAATTTCCAACGTTTCGGTCACGTCGAGAATTAAAAATAAGTAAAATAAAACGCGATAAAATCCGTAAATATAGTTTTATTAAATAATTTTTTTTTATAGCATATGCGAATAACCAGTATTCAAATATTGTTACAGTAATTAATAGAATCACACGCTAGTTGCGGAAATCCATTATATTGGAGATGTTAATTATTAATTAGCTAAGATCCACGTAATAAAATAAAATGACGTGTCTTACCTACTTTGAAGAGCACCTCCCATCCTCCCTCAATTGCGTGCACTATCCCAGTCACCACTAATCCCAGCACGCCTACTCCCAACAACACTACACGAAGAAAGACGCACCACGTGTTTCGCCCCTAAACGAGGCATGCTCAGGTGAAAAAGAATATAGGGTGGCAGAACGTTAATAGGGGTCGGTTGGGATTAGAGGTGACAAACTAGGTAAGACACATAATTTTTAGGGTTCTGTACCCGAATGGTAACCAACGGGATCCTATTAGAGGATAGAAATGGTAACCAACGGGATCCTATTAGGACAGTTATATTACGCTCGTTGCGACAACCGACAACAACCGTTTAGTCATCTCTCTTCATTTTTATTTTGCAATTGCTAACAAAAAGTTCACCATTACTTTCGAATTTAGTACCATTTTAAAGCCAGTGAAACGACTGTTAACATAGTGAAAGCTGTTTTTAAATTTAATCAAGCGTTCCGGTACAGTGAAGCAAAACATTTTAAAAATATTTAGTTACTGGTCACAACCTTGACCTACCTCACATAAGCGTACATAAAACGATTAACTCGTGCCCGTCGTAGCTGTAGTGTTTTTTTTTATAGGAGAGGGGGCAAACGAGCATGCGTCTCACCTGATGGTAAGTGACTACCGCCGCCCATGAACAACTGCAACACCAGGGGAATTGCAGATGCGTTGCCGGCCTTTTAAGAAGGTCCCTTTTCTTGAAGGTCCCTAAGTCGTATCGGTTCGGAAAAATCGCTGGTGGTAATCGATTCCACAAGGAAGTTGTGCGAGGAAGAAAACAAGTGTGTACGCAAGAAGCCGATACTTCCCGATTGTTCGCGATTTTTGCCGAGCTGGTTGTCTACGACTTTTGACAGTGCTACGAGCTTTCTTAGCACGGGACAAATAGTCCCGCCCACTTTGCTACGATAGATCTACGAGCCACCGCTGCACTTACTGCGTCACTGACTCGCCGAATCGAGCTATCAACAGGTTGTTTTTTGTATTTATATACTATATAAATATATTAATATGCTGAAAATTTGCTTGGGTTGCAAGCTTGATATAAAAAGCGATAATTTTTGCAAATGTGCTTACTGCAAACAAGCATATCATGAGCTTTGTGCTAATTTACCACCCAGGAAATCTTCTAGTGAGCCCTCTCCAGTTTGGACCTGTCCAAGCTGTATCAGCAAGAGACCCAAGGGCGACAATACGGAAACACCAGTAAGGCATAATCTTAAGAGCACTCAATCATCACCTAATTGGGTATTGCAGCGATCACGAGGCAACAGGGTCGGTACTTCTCCAGTCGCAAGTGAACATCAAACCCCTTCTCTCTACCCCACTGTCGATGAGATCAGAGACATCATACAGTCAGAACTTAAAAATATTTTAACGAAGGAGTTGACCGTCTTGATTGAGAAAACGATTGCGTCTGAACTTCGAGAAACTGTTTCTGATATTGCATGCTTAAAAAGTGATTTGCTTTCGCTTAAAACTTCTATGGATTTTATAAACTCACAATATGAAGAAATCAAGGTTGAATTGAACAAAAAGTCAGAATTGTGTTATCTTGGGACTTGGCCATCGCTAATAGGGAATTATTTGATCGTGTGAGACAAATAGAACAGCACTCTCGTGCTTCGAACTTAGAATTACAATGTGTACCTGAACATAAATCAGAAAATCTGATTCTACTGACTAAGCAGTTTGCAAAAACGATTTCCTTTGACCTAAAAGAAGAAGACATTCACATGTGCACTAGAATTGCTAAAGCTAACCCAGTCACCACCAGATCTAGATCAATTATTGTCAAGTTACGTAGCCCTCTGAGTCGTGATGGATTTTTAGCTTCCATCATAAAATTCAACAAGAACCACCAATCGGACAAACTTAATTCTAGCGACTTGGGTATTGGCGGTGACAAGAAACCTGTATTCGTGACTGAGCATCTCTCTCCAGTAACAAGGGTCTGCATCGGGCTACCAGACTTCAGGCTAAAGAAAAGAACTACAAGTTCGTTTGGGTAAGAGGTGGCCGCATTTTTGTGAGAAAGTCGGAGTCAGCTCCTGTTGTTGTTATTAAGAATTTATCCTCGTTACTCGATTAGATTTTTCTCATTTACTCATATCTTGTTTTTTATGTATCCCTGCACAAAATCTGCCGTCTTAAATTGTTATTACCAAAACTGTAGAGGCCTAAATACAAAAATTAATGCATTTTACAGTAACATGTGTATGAATGAGTACGATATTGTTGTAATAACGGAAACTTGGCTACAAAATAATGTTAACGATTTTCAAAATAATGTGACGAGTTATTTAACGATAATTATACTGTATGTAGACGAGACAGAGACTTGACTAAATCATTTTCAAAGAAAACTGGAAGTGGTGTAATGATTGCCGTCAATAAAAATTTTGACTCGCATAGGATTAATAGAAATGAAGGCACTGGACTTATCGAAGATCTTTGGATTGTAGTTCATTTCAGAAATGGTAAAAACCTTATAAAACTTTGCATATGTGCGGTCTATATACCACCTTACGGTAATTTAAGGAACTATGAACAGTTTGTAGACAATATTAATAATAATCTTTCCGATTTTGATCACTCATTAGTAATTGGTGATTTCAACCTTCCTAATTTGGAGTGGCTGAAAAATGATAATGACCCATTTACTATTTTAAATGACTCTCAATGTCAATACTTTTATATGATCTCTGAGTTTATGGCCCTAAATAATCTTAAGCAGTTCAATTACACTAAAAACAAAAACTCGAAAATGCTTGATTTAATATTCTCATCAGAAAGTTACGTATGGTGAAGCCGACGAAGCATTAACCGCTATTGATCTTTTTCATCCACCTCTTGTATTTGAAATTGCTTTCCACTCCATCAATCATTTAAAACCATCCCAACAACCTAGGCCAAATTCCACAAAGCTAACTATGAGTCTATTAAAAATGAATTGGATAGTGTTGATTGGCTCAATATATTTGCATTATGCAGGGATGGCGATGAAATGGTTACTCGTTTTTATGATGTATTGCGTGCTACTATAAGTAAACATGTACCATTAATCACACCTAAAAGCATTAAGTATCCAATTTGGTTTTCTAATAAGGAGAATTAAAGAAAAAAATAATATTAGACAACGTGTTAAGAAATATAATAATCCGATGGATAAAATTGCCCTAGACTTGCTAATACAAAGAACAAAAAATTTAATGAAACAGTGCTGTGATAGTTATTACAAACGCCTTGAACATAGTATAACCTCAAATCCTAAATATTTTTGGACATTTATAAGGCATGAGCGTAAAAATAGTAGTAATATACCATCCCGTATGCAATTAGACCATGAAACTGGAGTGGATGAAACAAGCATAAGTTAACTCTTTGCGAAAAATTTCTCATCTATTTATAGTAAAAGTCTGAATCCACAAGTTTGTTACCATAAACGCGATGGTGTCCATTCTTTTTCATCCTCGCTTAGTTCTATTATGTTGTCGGATAATTTAATTCTTACGAGGTTAAAGAGACTTCACTTAAATAAAGGTCCGGGCCCAGATGGATTATCGCCGTTGTTTATATATCTATGTGCTAAGCAACTATCATTGCCACTTACTTGTATCTTCAACGAATCTCTTAAGACTGGAATATTTCCTACTACTGGAAAATGGCTAAAATTGTTCCCATTTACAAAGTTGGTACTAAGAATAACATCAGAAATTATAGACCCATATCCATTTTATCTATTTTATTCAAATTTTAATCTACCCTTATGTTTACAATTTACTAAAATTTCAAATAACTGATCGTCAACATGGTTTCCTTAGAAATTGGTCCACCACTACTATTTAATTACCTTCAGCAATTATATTATCCAGCATGTGGATCAGGGTTCTAAAGTCAATGCTATCAAGGCATTTGATAAAGTTGACCATGAGATACTTTTGACGAAATTAAATAGTTGTGGTATTGGTGGTCCTATTTTGGATTGGTTTATATGTTATTTAACTCTTCGTGAGTGTTATGTAGTTGTCAATGGGAGCCAGTCTTAACCGTTTAAAGTAACCTCGGATGTTCCTCAAGGGTCACATTTAGGGCCCCTTTTGTTTCTAATTTTGATCAACTCAGTGACAGAATGTTTTTTGAACACAGAGGTTTACCTGTTTGCTGATGATTTGAAATTCGTTAGACCTGTTAGATCATCAACAGACTCCCAGCTTATTCAAGCCGATCTGGATAAATTGATCGAGTAGTGTACTCAAAACAATATGCTTCTGAATGCTAAAAAGTGTAACCATATGTCTTTCACTCCTAAACATAGTCCTATCAAAACTACATACAAAATTGACAACACAGTACTCAATCAAGTAGAGTGTATACGGGACCTAGGCGTTTTGTTGGATAGTAAACTGTCTTTCGTACCACATATAAACAATATTATAACGAAGGCGTCCAAAATGTGCGGATATTTAGCTAGAAACACCAAACAGTTCAGACATACTCAAACTTTACTACTACTCTTTCACAGTTTAGTTCGGAGCAATCTTGAATATTGTTCACAAGTTTGGTCTCCTTTCTATGAGGTTCATAAGTGTAGAATTGAACGAGTACAGCGGAGGTTTCTTAGTATGATAGCATTGAAATTTAACCGTCATCGCTCCTTAACTTCATATGCTGAACGGCTAAAGCAATTCCGTATATCTTCCTTAAATAACAGGCGCAAATTTTTGGATTCAAGCTTCCTCTACAAACTGTGCAATAATGGCATCGACTGTTCTCAATTACTGGATATGGTTAACATTAATGCTCCAAGCAGATTACCCCATTTTAATGTCTACAAGCTGTTTATGGTCCCGCCTCACAGGACTAACGTCGGTCTTAATTCAGCATTATTCAGAATGTTTAGACTGTATAATGATATATCTAGGCCATCTGATTTGGATATTTTCAATGACAGTTTAAATAATTTCAGAAGAAAAATGTTACTTTATTTAGATGATAAATGTAAACCTTTATAATTTCTCATGAATACGCAATTTTGCTACTGTACTATTAAATTTTACGTTATTTAACTGCCTTTCACAACATTACTCTGTGTTAGCTGACATGCATAGCTGACATGAGCACATTGCATGTTTCTCACAATGCCTGTATCTTGTTTTTAGTTTTTGTGTATCATCTGTCGGTGACACTTATAAGTAAATAAATAAATAAAAATTACTAAGCCTCCGCTCTCCGTCCATCCGTCTGTCTGTCAGCAGGCTCTATCTCATGATCCGTAATAGGTAGACAGTTGAAATTTTCACAGAATGTGTATTTCTGTTGCCGCTATAACAACAAATAATAAAAATAAAAATAATTTAAAAATTAAAAAGGTGTTCCCCTACTAGAAATGTGTATTATGACGGTACGGAACCCTTCATGCGCGAGTCTGACTCGCACTTGACCTGTTATTTTTATTACGCGGATCTTAGCTAATTAATTTCTTATGTCTTTGATTGTTACAAAATTGATAAATCATATAATTTGTGCTTTGAGGCAAAGGAAAATATTTTAAGGAAATAAGCAAGTATAACAATATAATATATTAAACTACGAGGATAGTCTTCGGTACAGGTTTCTGTGATATAAATGTGACGGTTGTGATTACCATAATTTTTTGAGATATTTTTTGGGAATTTGTTTCAATTTAAGCAGTAATGTATGCCAAATTATTATAGTACCTACATTATAGTCTAAGCGCGTCCTAGTGCGCGGACTGTAGCGGACGCCTCCCACTCCCTTTTCATTTTACTTATGCTTCATTTCAGGTATTAAGCAGTTAACCGGCTTAAGCAAGCTCTTGATCCGGCAAAAAGTGACCAATTTTCCCAATAATAAGTATGTCGTGCTGGCGCCGGATAGCTCCGTCGTGTTTTACGCTAAGGAGGACTCTGGGATACTTGACAGGGTACTCGGAGGCACGAGCCGCGCCTTCGAGATCAATGTCTTCGACACTGAGAAAAAAGAGGTGAGATATATGATGTTTTTTATATAGAATAAAAGTGACCGTGTAGTAACAGTCTAAGAATAGCCATTACCTCATATCGTTCCGTGGGTGTCGTAAGAAGCGACAAAGGGAAATGAACCATGAAATAGGCAACAGCATCCCCAGCACCCAACCCGCCTGCCAAGCGTGGAAACTATGGCAAATATCCTCCCTATGAGACAATCTGTAGAGGAGGCCTATGTCCATCATGAAGTTTTGACAAGCTGTGACGGTAACGGTAGCGGTGTAAGGGTGAAAAACGAGTACGAATACACAATTCACCACATGGTAAGTGGTACGTGGATGCTGTGGCCTATGTCCTACAAATATCTACATCTATCCTCGATTAAGAATCAAAATCTAGACGCGTTGTCATCCCTGAGGACTAATATAGAATACGTCGTTACTAGTAAAATTTCCGTCCTAAATGGTAAAACATGGTTAAAAAATTCTATACAGGCCAATTTAATAAAAGTGCGATAATGAATGGTTTTCAGGTAATAAGACTTCGGAGGCCATTCACCATGGGGCTGGATGTCAAGATGGATGTGTCGGTGTGCGGGAAGGCGGTCAGCGTGGTGCGTAAGGAGGTGACTTTCTGCAAGCCGATCATCAATATCAATGATGCAAGCGACAAGGCAGCATTCCGCGTCAAGGGGCCTCTATTTACTACTAGTGAATGCGACTTTGAGGTACAGGTTCACCATTCAATTTCAATAACCATTTAATCATTTTTACATATTTGCACGTGCTAGTGGCATGCTGTAAGCGTATTACGGCGGCAGCACGAATGGGTTGGCTCGAAGGACCACGTTTGCACAGAACACCAGCGTAAAAAGCAGTAATGCTTTTGTGTTTCGTATAGTAAGTGCACCGTGTAATGAGGGTGTAAGAATATCCACTACCCTTTATGGTCCAGTGGGTGTCGTAAGAGGCGAAAGAGGGAATAAACCAGGAGATGGATAGCAGCGGCTTCTTAATAACAAGTGTATAGTAAAAACTGAGTTTGGTCGCTCCTGTAAGACTGCATTACGCAGTAAGCAGGAGTGTTATCAGGCCTGGGTTGACGCTTCGGCAGCTCGGGATGTTAACAACAGCATACTTAAAAAGAATCGCCTCCAGGTCCTTCAAAAGAGTTATTGCCAAGGCAAAGTATGAACACATTGGCAGAATTGGCGAGGAATTAGTTCGCCTTCCTTCGGGAACCCGTGCATTCTGGTCTCTCGCCAAGGCTGTCCAAGGGAATTTCTGTAAGTCATCACTACCATCTCTGCACAGGGAGGACGATTCACTGGCCGATGCCACAAAAGAGAAAGGCTCCCTTTTTGCGTCCAAATCAACTCTCGATGACGGGGGGAACACAACGCCGACCATCCCGCAGTGCGAGTGCTCTATTCCTGATGTGCAATTCACACAGTGCTCTGAACACAAAGCACTCCTCTCCCTGGACATCCACAAGTAGAGTGGGCCTGACGGAATCCCGCCAATTGTGCTGAGAACGTGCCCTCCAGAGTTGGCACCGATTCTAACGCGTCTTTTCGGTACTCCTACTCCCTAGGCGGTGTCCCCAATTCATGGAAGACAGCTTTCGTGCACCCGATCTCTAAAAAAGGTAACTGCTCTGATCCGTCCAACTACAGGCCCATCGCCATCACCTCCATGTTCTCGAAAATAATGGAGTCCATTATTAACTGCCAGCTCATGCGGTACCTTGAGGAGCACCAGCTGATTAGTGACCGCCAGTACGGTTTCCGTCGGGGTCGCTCATCTGGTGATCTTCTTGTTTACCTAACACACAGATGGGTGCAGGCGATCGAGTCCTTTGGACGTAGCGGGTTTGGCACAAAGCGTTTCTTTCGAAGCTTCCTTCCTATGGGCTTCCCGAGAAATTGTGCAGTTGGATCAACAGTTTACTCCCTGATCGGAACATTAAGGTCGTAGTAGATGGTGTGTGCTCCGATTACAAGCCCATTAACGCTGGTGTTCCACAAGGCTGCGTGCTATCACGCTGTTTCTTCTGTATATCAATGATATGTTGCAACCCGGTAACATTCATTGCTATGCGGACGACAGCACTGGTGATACTTTATACACCGGCGGTGCAAATATTTCTCGGGAAAACGTCACCGAGTACCGGAATAAACTTGTGTCTGAAGTCGAGACTTTGTTGAACAAAGTCTCGGATTGGGGGCGACTAAATCTAGTCCAGTTAAATCCCCAGAAGACACAAGTTTGCGTGTTTACCGCTAAAAAGAACCACTTGGTCGTGTCTCCTCAGTTTCAGGCACTCCCCTTGTTGCCTCAGCCAGTATCGGAATCCTCGGCGTCGACATATCGAATGACGTGCAGTTTCGTGGCCACTTGGAAGAGAAGGCCAAATTGGCATCTAAAAAGCTTGGCGTGCTCGGCAGAGCGGGAAGGTATTTCATGCCGGCACACCGCCTATAATTTTACAAGGCGCAGGTTTGGCCGCACATGGAATACTGTTCTTATCTCTAGGCCGGGGCTCCCCAGTGCCAGCTCCTTCCATTTGATCGCATCCAGCGCAGAGCGGTTCGAATCGTCAGCGACCGAGCTCTTTCTGATCGGCTTGTCTCACTAGCGCTGCGAAGAGATGTTGCATCTCTTTGCGTATTCTATCGTATCTACCACGGAGAGTGCTCAGAGGAATTGTTCGGACTAATTCCAGCCGCTCAATTTCATCATCGCACATCGCAACAGATCTCGAAATACCATCCGTACCATCTGGATGATTGGCGGTCCACTACTGTGCGATTTAGAAGAAGTTTTCTTCCTCGCACAGTTTCCTTGTGGAATAAAATACCACCAGCAATTTTTCCGGACCGATACGACTTAGGGACCTTCAAGAAAAGAGCCTACTCTTATTTAAAAGGCTGGCAACGCATCTGTATTTTTCCTGGCGTTGCAGTTGTTCATGGCCGGCGGTAGTCACTTACCATCAGATGAGCCGTATGCTCGTTTGCCCACTCTCATATAAAAAATAAAAATCGACGACGACGACGTGGTAGAGCCACGCTGCAGCTATATTATGGTTGTAGTGTCTATGTACGATATAATTATAATACATTATCAATAAACAATCAAGCCTGTCACCCAGAGGGGTAGGCAAAAACCACGGACTTCCATTTGGCACGATCTTGATCCTTTGACACCTCTCTCACCTCCTTTACATACATATACCTGCGCATACATGCTCGTTGGTTAGGAGTACCTACTCTTAATCATGGTACTCTTAGTCAAGGGCGTCTCTCTTTGACCCTGCGGTTCACTTCTGCAACATTAATTTGCTTTGTCACTCTTTCTTCGTTACCGTGTAGTGGCGGTGTAAGAAAATCCACTACCCCATATCATCCCGCGGGTGACTTAAGAGGCGACAGAGGGAAACAAATCCGAAGATGGACGGCAGAGTCTTCCTTATAACGACTAAAAACAAAAAACTTCGGTTGCCAACCCGCTTGCCAAACGTGGTAACTATGGCAAATATTATCCCTATGTGGCAATCTATGGGGGAGGCCTATGTTCAACAGTAGACTTTAATAGGCTGTAAAGATAACGGTAACTTTTTCTACATGACCAAACCACTGAAGCATTCCTTTCTTAATCCAACATGGATAACATATGGTTAAATGAGATATGTTTTTTTTAAGTTATTCACAAAGAGCAAGCAACGCATTGGCGTGATCAGAAAGAAGTGGAGTGGACTGGCGCGAGAGGCGCTGACGAATGCTGACAACTACGTGATCGAGTTTCCCGCTGACCTGGACGTGCGTTTCAAGGCGGCCGTTATAGGCACCTGCTTCTTAATTGTATGTATCCATTTAGATTTGTAGAATTTTTATCTTTTTACCCGACTGCCTCAGAAGGAGGGTAATGTTTTTCGAGTGTATGTATGTATGTTTGCAGAAATGTGAATATTAAAGAGCATGTTGGGTGCTGAATCTGTATACTGATATATTGAAAATAGGCCAGATTAAGAGTACCCTTAACCGACGATCATGTATGCGTAGGTATATGGATGTAAAGGAGACGAGAGAGGTCTGTCAAGATCGTGCCAAATGGAAGTTCGACTTTTCATAATTATGAAAATAAAATAAAAAAACTGCAAAATTATAAAGTTTCATATAAACAACTATCTGTCCCACTCTTGCTTACCAATGGTGTAACTACCTATCTCACTCGTACTTCAAAAATCCATTAACGACGGCTTAGACAAGCGTCACCAAGACAAGGTAGACACCTGAATCTGTAACGCAAAACCTGTTTTTGGGGCAAACAATAACGTTTTCGAGGATAATAATTAATAATTGTGCTTGGTTCTTGTTAAGAAAACATATGAATATTTTTTCTTGTGCTTAGTGTCACTAGACTCTAGTGACTAGAGTATTACACTATTTTAGAATCTTGATTCATTGTGCTAACTTTTATAATGACTTGCACATTTTTAATACCGTGACGAGTGAAAGTTGATTAAAAGTTAAAATTGAATAAAACTATTTTTACGGATTTTATCGCGTTTCTGAGATGTTTGACGTCCCGATGTCACAGTTAGCTCGGCTACCTTCAGTTTTTGAATATTAATTTTTGGTACGATCTACGCAGAATGAGCTTACAGTATCTTGAAGTCTTGCAGTGGTATGCTTGGGTTTGGATTTAATTTTGTTAATTATAGGATCCCAAGCAGATGGCAGCACCCATCCATCTTCTCTATTGAAATTAGGATGTTTTTTTTTAAATTTCAATAGCCTCGCGTATCATCCTTGGTAGGAATCGGTGTTCTTTTGCATTTCATTTTAATTATATTTAGATTTTTTGCGTTTGTCTAAAGTTCCGATGCAATTATTAAAATCAAATGCCGTTAAAACTATCTTTAACTCACTGGACAAATTGAATCAAGCCGCCGAAGAAGATTAGTCAATTTTTGCCATCCGTTAAATGTAATATCCTTCTACAAGATGCAGGAGTGTACAAGCTTGATTGCGAATGTGGTCTCTCTTACATAGGACAAACAAAAAGATCCATTAAAACCCGCGTGAAAGAACATATAGCTGACGTGAGGCACCGACGCTCTGGGAAGTCTGCAGTCTGTGAACATGTTCAGGATCGTCCCCGCCATTACATCAGATTTGATAGACCACAAATCCTCGCAAAAGAACACCGATTCCTACCAAGGATGATACGCGAGGATATTGAAATTAAAAAAAAACATCCTAATTTCAATAGAGAAGATGGATGGGTGCTGCCATCTGCTTGGGCATTAACAAAATTAAATCTAAACCCAAGCATACCACTGCAAGACTTCAAGATACTGTAAGCTCATTCTGCGTAGATCGAACCAAAAATGAATATTCAAAAACTGAAGGTAGCCGGCGTAACTGTGACATCGGGACGTCAAACATCTCAGTCCCCCCCGTGACCATGGGTTGCTGTAAAGCACCCGAAACGTCGGGAATTAAAATAAGTAAATTAAACGCGATAAAATCCGTAAAAAAAGTTTTATTCAGTGTGTAGTGTTCGCGTAAATATAAGAAATTATTAAAAGTTAAAATTTTCTAAAATTGCAAGAAAAAAATTTTTGTTAATATTTCAGATATTTTCGTTTTATTTGTAACTGGGATGAACAGCTAAGCTATTTACGTTGCTATTACAAAAAATTAACAGTGTTTGCAAATTTGTAGTCTTAGTAGGTAAATAAAAATATTGTATAGCGTGTCAAATTTTAAAACATTTAAAAAAAGTTATTATAACTTAAAAAAAAATGCATTTTTTCGCTGGGCAGTGATCAATTTGTCCACTCCCTTATACAATTTGTACGAAAATTCAACGTGAATTGAACACGTTGTAGGTATAACATATACAACATATATAACATATACAACATATATAACATATACAAGAATTGCTCACCTAAAGTATAGGATTTTAATTTTCAGGACTTTATGTACTATGAAAATTAGGACGAGGGACAATACTGCTCATGGTTGTTCAATTGGAAGAGAAACTGACCCTCGCCTCGGTTAGACCAGTTAGACCTTGAGAAGAAATGTACAATATGAAAAAAATCTATTTAAGTTAATTTTTAAATTTAATGTACACTTAATTAAATTTTTATATCTATTTTCCAATGCTATAAATTAAAGTACAAGAACTGTGTTTGCATTAAATAAAAACTACTTTCACAGATTTATAATATCGGAGGATGAAATCCGTGAAACTAATTATGTTATTGCGCATTTGATTAAATGCATTCACAACAATGCTATACATATTATATCTCTCAGAAATATTTATTTAAAATATTTCAATGTCTAATTTACATATATCAGCTTAATTAGGAGTTATTGGTCTGTGCCATGATAAGAAATATTGTTCTCTTTACTCATGATTCTTGATTGCCGTCTACTTTAATAGAGATCGTCTAATTTAAAACTACACATGTCTCACTTGTATTTTAGTAAATTATGCTAAAATCTAATAAAACAATATAAAGGCCGCGTAGATTTATATTTTACGATACTTAATACCCTAAATGTGGCAATATCTACCAAAAATAAATAAAAAAAGGAATAGCGCGTGCTGTTTTAAATACGACGATCTCTGCTTGTTTGTAAAAATATAAAAAATAATTTTAAATGATCTTTTTCCGTAAAGAAATGTGTTTAATATTTCAAGGTTTTAAACTTTATATTTTATCGTATTTTTTAGGCTTGTACATCTCTCATATTATGATTTATGACGTATGTAACATTTATATGATTAATGGATTCTATATAGATTAAAATGATAATATAAATAAAAAGAAAGACCACCAAAGTATTTTTGTATATTTTAAGATTTATTGTGAATTAAAGGGTTTTGTAAGTTTTTGATTTTTGCTTTTGTATATATTTTACTGTTTATAATAAATACATTTTATCACTGCTTTTTACTGTTTGTCCTCTCAATCAGCTTTTGTTATACGTAGTTAATTAAGTGTTTCTGTTTCAGTTCATGTTAATATATTACATTTAAACAATTTTGGATGATTTAATGTCCAAAAATCGAAAACCTATTGGAAATTATATTTTTAAAATCAATAAAATAAAAATAAAATTTTCATTTTGATTACAGTGCCATCTAGTGTTCCTTTTAAACATTAATTAATCTTAAAGACGACTGTTTAGTCTTTCTTATAAAGAGTAGTAGTAGTTCTAGGGCATATTACTAGATGGCGTTTTTATAAAACCCACACAAAATTTGGATATACATAAACAAACTTCTGCGTAGGAAATTGTAGTAATGGTAGCCTTACTACTTACTACAAGTTCCTACTAGTCCTGAACTTTACAGGCATTATCGCAATATATTATAATCATTGTACTTTATAATATAATTGAATAGAATGTAATATAGAACATTATAATAGACCTGCAAAAAAGTCAAATAGGTTCCGTATGCTCAGCGTTCATTAAAAATTCTACTAATAGACAAGTTGGCATTGAAGTAGTAGGTACTATGTATTGTACGTATTACATATTACTTCGATGTCAATTTGTTGAAATATAAAATGTTGCTATCCGTTTATTATTAGAAGTTCAAACTTTATGAATATCAGAAACTTTATTCTAACTCAATCCAAAGTTAATAATGTGTTCTCTACTCATAAAGTTAGTCGCTTCGAAACGAGCCATCGAAATTATAATCCTATTTTGTGACTCTTGCGTTCAATAAACATACATTATTCAAAACTTTTCAGGGACAGAAAATTCTCCATCCGTTGTATCTCCATGCTCCGATAATTATAAAAATACTTTTAAACTTTTTTTAGTTGATAAAAGAAATAAATAAATAACAACTTTTTGAATAATGTTTCCAGATTAGTATACTTAATATTCTTTTGTGGAAATATAATTGGCAAGGATAAGGATTTCTTTTTAGTTAGCTAAACAAAGTTAGTCAGTTAACGGATTAGTAAGCTGAAATGGCAATGGGCCGGCCGGAAAAAAGGTTCTCGAGTTGCAGCCTTGTATCGGTAGGCGAAGTGTAGGGCGACCCCCCACTAGATGGAGTGACGACCTGGTAATACATGCAGGAAGTCGAAGGATGCAGGTGGCTCAGGACCGTGCTTTGTGGCATTCCTTGGGAAGGCTTAAGTTCAGCAGTGGACTTGTGAAGGGCTGTAATCACGGATTTGCTCCGTGGCTGTAATGATGATGATGATGAAACAAAGTTAGGTCTTAGTCCTCAGAAGTGGCAACACATCTGTAGCCTCGTTTGTTTGAAGTTGACTGTAGGTGTCCGTGGGCTGCAGTTGCCACTTATCTTTATTTTTTTCCTTCTTTATTTAAGGGAAACGTACAGCTTAATATAGTAGGTATATGTGAGTAAGTGAAAATTAAAATAATACATAAAGCCAAAATTGATTCACAGTTTTAACAAAATTCTATTGAATAGACACAGAAAATTCTGCACAATAATTACAACGTGGACAATTGTTATTAAAATAAATGCGATAATAAAAAGTAAGTACAGCGTCATGGCTAAATACATTACTTGTTTTAATTTTAAATAAAAACTTATACTTACTCTCATGAAATACATAGTTGTGCTCATATTTCTCCTTATATGTACGTATTTTGTACATGAATATTAAAATTAATTAAAATTAATTAAAATTGTGATTAAAAACCGATTTTTGGATTTGCATAATAGAACTGCAAAGATATTTTTGATCGAATACGAACGCGAGGTAAGGAACTTTAATATGAAAATCAAAAAAGGAAATCAGATGTCATTTTTTACTGTCCGTATCGATATAAATAGGAAGCGCAATCTTTACATGGTAGAGTTAAGCTGCTGCAAGATATCGGAGAACTACAGAATTAACTATTATAATTGATGACTGAAAAACAAAAGCACATAATTGCGCATGCTGCATAGGTCTTAAGAATGGTTTTAAACGCTCGTGCAGAATTTTTAAATTAAAATAAGGGTGACAAACGATCACAACAATCCACCCGATAGTAAGTGGATGATGTGATGTGTGACCTACAACTATCTTCGTTAAGATTCAAAATGCGTTGTCATCCCTGAGGACTGAGATGGAAAGTTTTTAGTAAGAAGAGTCTGCAGTAGGGTGGCCACCTTTTTTTGAACAAATAATATATAATAGTATTTTTCCCAAAAAAGATGCAAACATATAGTACTTTTCGGAAATTCAGGAAAAAAGTTAGTTAGTATGGCGTTTGCGTCGGTCGGATCTCTCCGTAGATTAAGCAATTTCTACCCATACCTACCAAAATTGCGCTTGCACAATCACCTTTTACCGATTCTCGATTATGCTGACATGTGTTATCTCAATTTAAATGAGGAGTTGCTTAATAATCTTGAGCGCATTCAGAACCTTTGCATACGGTTCATATTTGGACTTCGAAAATATGACCATGTTTCCGAATATCGCGAAAACTCAAGTGGCTTCCGATCCGTCTTCGCAGGAATACTCTCATTCTTTCTCTTTTATACTCTATTCTATTCAATCCCAGTTCCCCTGCTTACCTTAAAGAGCGGTTTGAGTTTCTTGGTGACACTCACTGTCGCTCTCTTCGCTCTGATAAAAACCTCACCATAAAATTCCATCCCATAACACTTCCTTCTATTCTAAATCCTTTTCTATTGAAGCTGTTAGACTCTGGAACTCCCTACCGCTGCATATTAGAAGTGCGCAATCTACTGAAAAGTTTAAAAAACTTATCGAAGCGCACTTCTTTCCTACTTAAATAGTCATTCCTCTAAAAGTTACTACCGACTCATTTTTCCTTACGTTAAGGCTTTGATTTCACTTACATGTTTAATCCTTTCTGCTCTCGTATATGTATGTCTATATTTTTGTATTTAAAATGTATTTATTTATTATAGTATGTATGTATTTATCGATTATATAATTTTATGTATGTCGTGTGTATTTTCAAACAACCTACGTACACCCTTACCCTTTCTCACATGTCACTTTATCCTCTGCAATGGTTGCCTGGTAGAGATCGCTTCTAAACGATAAGGCCGTCAATTGTACCTTTGAATAATTTATGTTTTTTTTCCTCTCACATGTATTTCTGGTGTACAATAAAGTATGTTTTATTCATTCATTCATTCAAAAAGTACAAATTTATTTTTAATCTTTATGTATATTTCCATACACATTTGTTATTGCTCTTCGCTTTGGACATCAATGATCCTTTAAAATAATCATAGGAATCTGAGTAATTTAGATTCATATTAAAATAAACTAACAATTCATTTTTTATTAAATTAATACAATATGCTCTATTTTTTTTATAGGATAAGGGTAACAAGCGAGCACACAGTCCACCTGATGGTAAGTGGTTGCTGTGGCCCATAGACATCTACATCTATCCTCGTTTGTGAATCAAAATGCAGATGCGTTGTCAGCCGTGAGGACTAAGATGCAATGCCTCTTTTCCAGTAAAAGGGTCCCCGGTTCTCTACACTCACCATACGAAACACAGCAGCATTAAGCTGCTATTTTGCGCTGGTATTCTGTGAGAGCGTGGTCCTTTCCCGGTTGAGCCGCCCCGTTCATGTTACAACTATACAATTAATATAGCTGCAGCATGGCTCTACGACATTTAAGATTTTCTATTTCTTTCTTCTTTCCATTTTACACATATAACTTACTTGTTCCAGACTTCCAGTCACAGTTAATATAAAAAAGCGCGACAGTTGAATAAGGGATAAAAATATAGTATCTTTCGTACTATATTATTTTTCTATAATATATAGTACAATTGACTAAAATATAGTACGATACTTTATATTATCCTCGATTAAGAATCAAAATGCAGATACTTTGTCACCCTGAGGACTTAGATGCAATGCCTCGTTTCTAGTAAACTAAACTAAAACGGATCTCCGGTTCTCTAAAGTTCTCACCATACGAAACCCAGCAGCATTAAGCTGCCATTTTCCGCTGATATTATTGAGAGCGTGGTCCTACCCCGGTTGAGTCTAGCCATTCTTAATACAACTATAATATAGCTGCAACTTGCCACTACCATGTTTAAAAATCTGTGTGTTTTTCGGCGTGCACTTTCCCAGCTCTATATAATAATAATAATAACGTCCTCCAGACCGAACGGCGGCGAGTCTCTATGGAGACTACTACTATAGTAATAACAGTAAGTGTACCTGCACTTGCGTACACACTCGAGTTCAGTCTGGAGAAAATTATTACTATATTTCTCAGTTTCTCCACATGGTCTTTGACATCACTTCAATATCAATATACCCACTGACCAACACAGAGATGACCAGAAAAAATTGTCATTGGTGGACAAAAACATTGCGTTGTAATGGTTGTACTAACACAATAGAAGTTTGTGGTTTTTGATTTGGCAGAAGAAGCATGAGAGTAGAATTAATGCTATAGAAATACAGACATTAAGTAGTATTTTAGGGGTAACTCTAAATAACAGGGTGAGAAATTGTATCATAAGAGAAAAGTGCGGTTAGCAAGAAGATATTTTGGCCAGAATTAAGAAAGGATTTTTCGATAGTTTGGTCATGTAGAAATAATGAATGAGGAAAGAGTGACAAAGCAAATTTATAGTGAGGAAGTGAGTCGGCAAGGGATTCCTGAGACTACTACTGCTATTATCTGAGCAGAACAGGATTATAGCGGACGAACGTGGACAAACGTGTACACGGATAGTCCAATGCGATGGCGATTCGACACGACGTGAGAGGGATCCGGACCATCGCTTTTACGTGCTTTGACGAGGCACGGCCAAGAAATACCGACAACTTCCTGACTCCGGACTGCTACTTAAAATTTCTTGATAGAAAAGCAATAACTTATTTTTGTTTTTGGTCCGACCCGGGCTTCGAACCCGGGAAAACGTGATCAGCAGCCGCGCTTACAACCACAACACCTACGGAGCAGTCTATATCAATATATTAAATTATGTTATCGCACTATAAGTCCAACCTTGATAAAGTGTCTCATTTTTCTTATTTTCTAAGAAAAATGAAAACGTAATTGAAACTCACTTTAGACCTAAAGTTAACGTGAAAGCGTTTCAGCTTACAGAACAAGAATTTCTCATTATTTGTAAAAGTCAGAATATTAAGGTTAACAAAGTAAAGTCATACCCCAAAGTGGAGTGGCCGCGACCGCAGGCGCCGGATTGTTGTAAACTTAATTAAGATAAATTGAGTGCCACTTCATTCAAACTACAAGATTCAATTTCCGTTCTAACTTTAAAAGTGTCAGTGTTATCTACACAAATAAATAATATTTAATTGTCTGTTTGTAATGTCAAAATAACAGCTTTTTACTAAATGCATATGAAAGTTTAAACGGTACTTATAACAGAAAATCAATTTTAAAATTTTTTTGTCTGTCTGTCTGTTTGTTCTCCGAAATGGCTGGACTGATTTTGACGGGAATTTCACTGGCAGATAGCTGACGTTATATATATACATTTATTATAGAAAAGAATTAGGGTTCCGCGTAAAAAAATTAGAACCTATGAAATCCATTCGTAATGAATTCCACGCGGGCGAAGTTGCGGGCAACAGCTAGTTTAAATAAATAAATCAATGATGGTATCCGCCGTGGAGAGGCTGTGTAAGTAAATCTGTACACTCTAACCGTACATTTCTGTTGGTGTTAATTTTTTTTTATAGAATAAGGATGACAAACGAGCACACAGTCCACCCGATGGTAAGTGGTCGCTGTGGCCCATAGACATCTACATCTATCTCCGTTTGCGAATTTAAATGCAGATGCGTTGTCAGCCGTGAGAACTATGATAGAACGTCTCTCTTCCAGTAAAAAGGGTCTCCGGTTCCCTACACTCACCACACGAAACACAGCAGCGTTAAGCTGCCATTTTACGCTGGTATTCTGTGAGAGCATGGTCCTTCCCCGGTCGAGCTACAACTATACTATTAATATAGCTGCAGCATGGCTCTACCACGTCCAAAAAATTTACGCGCTGTAATTATATTATTATTCTTTATGGGGTATTTATATTGATTTCCCATCCGGTTGGACTGAATAAATGTACGAGTATAAAAGAATATGATAAATATATATTAATATAGTAAAATAAATAATACATATACATACGGAGGGAAACAAATCAGGAGATGGGCAGCAGCGTCTTCCTAATAATGACTAATAATAAAAATAACTCGACAACCGAAGCGTGACAACTATTGCAAATATCCCCCCTATGAAGCAATCTATGGGGGGAGTCTATATTCAGCAGTGGACTTTAATAGGCTGTAACGGTAACGGTAATAAAACATAAATAAATAAAAACCTAACCAGGTGGAAGCCGTGGGCTTCCACCTGGTTAGGTTTTTGTTTTGATTAGAGTTTTTAGTACAGGGGAGACCAAACGACCAAACCTGCGGACAATGGGCGGTATCGAGGAGCACCGCTTTCTGCATTTGAGCTCTAAGCGATCCGTCCGGAGTCCCAGTCGCCTCGGATGACCCGAAAGGCTGACCGGGATTAGCCCGTTCGTAGAAACGACTAACGAAATAATTTCGGTCGGTAGACCATCCCACATTTCGGTCACCTCGTGAGCCTAATCATTTAATTTTAGACTCAGGTTCATATATTATGTTGTACAGGCACAAGTTTTCTTACATGCTGTGTACAAGTACTGTACTGTACAGTATGTACTGAGTACAAACTGAACACAAAAACTTTACAAAACTATTAATACAGAGACATAAAACTTCTGGCTTGTCGGCTAATGGAATTTAAAAAACATGTAGATCAATAAATCTTGCGAGTAGGCTGGAATCAATTCTGTCGCTAACCATCCGTAGGACTCCTCTGTTCGGGCCGTCACAGACGTCTTACAAGCGACTCCACTTTTGTTCGCATGATTGCGAAAAATTGCAATTACATGGGTGTCGTAAGAAGCGACAGCGGGAAAGGAAGCAAGAGGTGGACGGTAGCAACCAACCTGCTTTTTTTATAAAATACGAAAGATAAATTTTATAGAAAAAAAGGGTGACAAACGAGCACACAGCTCACCTGATGGTAAGTGAATGCTGTAGTTCATAAATTTGTATCCTCAATTAACAATCAAAATGCAGATGCGTTGTCACCCCTGAGGACTGAGATGGAATACCTCGTTTCTATACTAGAAAGGGTATCCGGTTCTTCACACTCAACATACGAAACATTAAGCTGTTGTTTTACGCGTCCTACCCTGGGCGAGGCGACCCATTCATGCTTCAATATAGGTGCAGCGTGGCTCCTCCACGTATAAAATAACATCTCGCTTACCAAGCAACAAGTGGCAACCATAGGAAATATCTAATTTATTTAGCAATCTATGGGGTAGACCTATGTTCAGCAGGGTAGTGGCTATTAGTAGGTTGTAATGGTAATGGTTATGTAATGGTAGTGGTTACTGGTTATACAGTATAGCTAATAATGAACCGTGGTAGCTCAAATATTATAGTACGCTAGCGACCCGAGTTCAATCCTTGAAGACAACAATGAAATTGAAAATTGCTATTTTAAGTGCTGATTTATCACGTGCTCGGCGGTGAAGGAAAACATCGTGATGTTTGTTTGAGGAATATAGAAGAAATAAGAGGAGGCCTATGTCCAGAGGAACGTATAAAAATCATTACTTTACTTTTCTTTTTCTTTAATCACTAATATTCACTATAACCACTCCTGGTAAGCTTAAAAACCACGACCTTTGAGCACCCTGCCATTAGGCTACTGTCGCAAATATCGAAAACTTTTTACTTTGTTTTTATTTTATTAGTTTTGTTTTAATATGAGCTCATCATTCAGCCTGATGATAAGTGGAATAGAATAGAATTATTTTTAATTTAATATAGATTAACAGAATACTTATTGAAAGTAATTTAAGCTTTACCGCTGATTCGGAAAACCTCTGTCCTGGGAAGAACCAGCAAGAAACCTAGCGGGACTTTTTTAAACATTAATTTACAATATAATATTTTATACAATGAAGTATGAAAACAGCATGGTAGCGATCACCTCATTCCCAGGGGTTATTATCAATCATGTACTCTTTAGTAGAATAATAGCAGTTATTTATTTACGTGGTAGAGCCATGCTGCAGCTATATTAATAGCATAGTTGTAACACGAATGGGTCGACTCGACCGGGGAAGGACCACGCTTTCACAGAATACCAGCGTAAAATAGCAGCTTAATACTGCTGTGTTTCGTATGGTGAGTGTAGAGAACCGGAGACCCTTTTTACTGGAAAAGAGACATTCTATCTTAGTCCTCACGGCTGACAACGCATCTGCATTTAAATTCGCAAACGAAGATAGATGTAGATGTCTATGGGCCACAGCAACCACTTACCATCAGGTGGACTGTGTGCTCGTTTGTCACCCTTATTCTATAAAAAAAATGCTTAATAAAAAAATACTTTTTGATAGATAGGTCTTGTATGTTGTCTTATGTTCTTTTTTAACTCTGGTGTATTTATTAATTATAATCCAGTGCTTGACTACAATCCCTGGTGGTAAGTGGTTATGAATTCTTAGTTGGTAAATCGTACTGTCTAAGCGTAAGAAATGTCTATTCACTCTTGCCTTGAAGAAATGGCACGCTTTAGGTTATGTAAGCCGCTAAATTAATAAAAAAAACTATTAGTAAATCAAATTGTGCATGCCTTAAGCGCATTAAAATTATTACGTACAACATGATTATACGTAAATTTTAAAGTAGCCGTCACCGAAGTACATCTTCAAGTCAATCCATCAAGTCCGGAGTTAAGGTCTATTCATAACTAACAAAACGAGCCCTAGCTCGGCACACCTATTACTACTCGTCGAGGAGTTCCAGTAGCATTCACCGAAGTACACCTTCAGGTCACTCTATCAAGTCCAGAGGCAAGGTCTCATCATAACTAACAAAACGAGGCCAAACTAGATACATCTAGTTCTACTCTTCGAGGAGTTCCAGTAGCATTCATCGAAGTACACCTTTAGGTCGTTCTATCAAGTCCGGAGGTAAGGTCTCGCCATAACTAACAAAACGAGGCCAAACTCGGCACACCTACTTCTAATCTTCGAGGAGTTCCAGTTGCAAATACCGAAGTACACCTTCAGATCACTCCATAAAGTCCAAGAAGATAAAAAAATACATTGAGTTAAACAATTGATATTTTCAAAAGTTATCGTGTTTACCCCTCCATGCGGACTTGATAAATCTACACCATAAGCCACTAAAACCACTTTTTATGTAAAAATAGCAATTAATCGATTTAACCACAAATAAGTTCAACAATCATTTATTTTATATCATTTATATGTTCAATATGATTGTTAGATACGATTTCATGTGACAAAACGTTGGAATCTTGATTTTTAGGCGCTAGTAGATCACACCTACGCGCTTTGCTAAGCGCAAAGCGTGTAGGTGTGATCTACTAGGCATGCAATAAACATATAAAATTTGATAGATTTTATTAACTCCGTATTCCTCGCGCTACGTCTCATCATCCCTCTTTTTATCTTGAACGAAACCTTACGGTAAGATTAGATTCTGATACGTAATCTTCTTAGCAGATATACTGAGTCTATGATATTTTGCTGGGCTCTTACTATGACATTATTTTGATTAAAGTGAAAAGGAGAATACAGCAACGGGATTTTCTTTCGTTGATAGTTTTACCATGCTAAACGAGTTTTAGCAGACTTCAAATTAAAAGAAGGAGCAGTTTCTCAATCCGACTGTTTTTTTTTGTATGTATGTTACGCGATCGCCATCCTCGTCAATGAGGGCATTCACGCCTTTTTCTGCCACCAGGGCGGCGCCACTAGAAAGTGAGGTATAATATTTGAAAGATTTCATAGCGGGGAAGTTAATTTGTTCGGAAAATGTAGAAGTTATTGTTTCTTTCTGTACTATTAGCTATATTTTATATTAATAACATTAAAAATAAATAAACCAAACCACAGATATTCATAATAGTAGAAAAATTAAAAAAAAAGTTAAAAATGTGCAAAAAATTAAAGAGCAAACTACTGACACATTGTTTTGTGTATTCATACAATACTCTAGAAACTGATAAACTTTTATGAAAAAACAACTTCTCAATTAAATTACATTGTGTAACAAAAACTTTATCTCAGTGTCAATAGCGACATCTGGTGAGCAGAAAATTATTAGCCCTCATTGTGAAATAATTTAATGATTCAAAAATTCCATCCCAAAAGGTGGCAAAATAGGAGATGAAGTTTTTAATTGAACTATTTAGACAAAATTAAGATTCTGTGCTTTAGTTATTTTATGCCTTAGTCCACTCAAAAACGTGATAAAGGTAACTTAAAAAAGTAAAAGCCGTCTATAAATAACTAAAAATAAAAAAAATAATTGTACATTCTGAAGTCAGTGTTAAAATATATTATATTGAAGAATTAAAGCTGAAATGAATCATTTTTTTCATTATTAGTTTCAAATAAATGTGTGTTTTTAATTTGAAGGGATATTGGATTGTTTTATGCAATGAAATGTGAAAGGCAACTACAATTGAACTCAATGGCGGATTTTAGTTTCTTTTTTTAAAAATCATATTAAATTCATATTCATATCATATTATTTAAAAATATTGACGCTTCCTCTGACAAAATATATATTATTGCATTAAGTTAAAGTTAAAAGTTAAAGTTACAGCCTATATACGTCCCACTGCTGGGCATAGGCCTCCTCTCATTTCTGAGAGGGTTTTAGGGCAAGGAAATGTCCGCCGCGTTGCCCCAATGCGTGTTGGCGAACTTCACATGTCTTCAAAATATTTTTTTTTCTTATTTCTCAGACGTGCAGGTTTCCTCACGATGTTTTCCTTCACCGCCGAGCACGTGGTAAATCAGCACTTAAAATTGCAATTGACAATTAATTTAATTGTTAATTATTACATTACTTACATATAATTAAAATTGAAATGTGTGTCTGTAATATCAAAATAACTGCCTTATATTAAGTTTAAGGGCTTATTTCTATGCCATAACGACATGAAAAACCATTTTTTTTATATTTTGTCTATCTGAATGGCTGAATTGAATGTAATGAAACTTCACGAACGGAATAGAACGCCAGAAGTGATCTAGGCTATGTTTTATATGAAAAACTTGGAGATTTAATAAAAAAAATTAAACATATAAATAAAATTGAAGTGTATGTCTGTAATATTGAAATAACTGCCTTACACCTGAGCGAATTATTTGCATGTCATTAAGATATAAATATCCACTTTTAAAATGCTTGTCTGTTTGTCTGTCTGTCTTGTGTTATGTTCTGGATAATCTAAGGGATGGCTGAACCGATTGTAATGAAACTTCATTAACGGATAGAGAACAACGCCAGGATTGATCTATTTTTATCGTTAAATATTTTAAAACTATTGATGTTAAGAAAACGGCAGACTTATGGGGGATTTCCGTTAAAGTTATTTTATCTATAATAGATATAATAGCACCTTATCTAGCCACTATATTTAATACAAGCGTCGAATCTGGTGTGTTTCCTGATTTAATGATACATAGTAAAGTAATACCTTTATTTAAATCTACCAACATTTAGTAAAATTTTTGAAAAAATAATTTTAGATCAGATCTTAAGTTTCTTTAATATCAATAAATTGCTACATAAAAATCAATTCGGTTTTACAAGGGCTCGCTCAACAACTGACGCTGAAGTTGAGCTTATTAAACATATTTTTTGTGCATGGGAGAATTCAGAGGATGCTTTGGGTATATTTTGTGACCTCTCCAAGGCCTTCGACTGTGTTCACCATGAGATATTAATCAGGAAGCTACAGTACTATGGTGTCAAGAACACAGCGCTTAAACTTATTATTTCGCATTTAAGTAATAGAATGCAGAAAGTTATTATTAATGGTGAAAGTTCTTACGGGTCACCTGTACTAATGGGTGTCCCTCAGGGCTCGATTCTCAGCCTATTCCTATTTCTAGTGTATATTAATGACTTACCTTCCCTTGTAGGGGATAATCATGATATAGTATTATTTGCTGATGATACTTTCTTGATTTTTAAACTTAATCGTCAATCATTTAAATGTGACGAAGTGAATAATGCTATATCAAAATTAGTGCATTGGTTTAACGTTAATAATCTACATTTAAACGGAAATAAAACTAAATGTATTAAATTTACAACAACGAATGTTAAAAATCTGAGTACACATATTTTTTAAATGGGAAGAACTGAGCCCTGTTGAATCCACTGTTTTTCTTGGCACCACTCTCAACGCAAAGCTTCAGTAAAGCCCCCATATATCCAAACTAGCAAGCAGACTAAGTTCTGCAGCCTATGCTGTAAAAAAGATTAGAGGTCTCACTAGTGTCGAGACAGCTAGATTAGTTTATTTCAGTTATTCCCATAGCATAATGTCTTATGGGATTTTGCTATGGGGAAATGCGGCTGATTCAGGAACTATTTTTGTTTTACAGAAGAGGGCCATTAGAGCTATTTACAACCTAAAACCGAGAGAGTCTTTTAGAGATAAATTTAAAGAAATAAATATATTAACTTTGGCCTCTCAGTATATTTACGAAAATTTAATGTATGTTCACAAAAACAAAGGTAGTTTTAGTAAAAAAAGTGATATACATTCTGTAAACACTAGGAACAAACACAAGCTAGTGATACCAGTTTCTCGACTCCACAGAGTCAGTAATTCATTCTTGAGACAATGTATACGCTATTACAACAAGGCCCCGAAAAGTGTACAGGCTCTCTCTATTACCAAGTTTAAATGTTTTGTTAAGCTGAAACTGTATAAAAAGGGTTATTATAGAATAAATTAATACATGGTTGATAATAACCCCTGGGAATGAGGTGGTCGCTTCCAAGTAGTTTCTAAAATAAATTTTGTACTTAAATAGTTTGTACAATCATTAAAGTAAAATTTACTTTAAAAAAAAGTACCGCTGGGTTTCTTGCTGGTTCTTCCCAGGACAGAGGTTATTTTTCGAACCAGTGGTAAAGTAAAAAATGACTTTCAATAAGAATTACACATGTGATCTATATTGAATAAAAAAAATGTTCTATTCTATTCTATTCTAGACAATATTTTATCCCAAAAACTTGAGATTTTGAAAAAACGAAAAATTACTAAAATAAATGGGCTTTAATTATCTTAAATCTAAACAACGCCACATTTATAGATACTAGCCAGGCGAAGCAAAGGCAGGTTGTCAAATAAAATTATAACAAATATATCTAATAAAATTACGATAAAATAACGTAACGTTCTTGATTGTAACTGTAGCAAGCATACAGTTTGTAATGAAAACGTCGTTAAGTCTAAATAAGTCTACATTTTTATTCAAAAAGCTCGCGAGCGTTTCATTAAAAAGCATTCAACTCGTATACCAACGCACGCTCGAACTTGTGTGTAGGAAGCTTTTATAACTAAGTGCACTAATTACCATAATTAAGTTCTAAACTTACATTTGCATAAGTACTCTAGCGTGGAATGTGTTTCATACATACTCGTAGATGGTAGAGACGGCGTAGAGGCGGATAGTTTGGATATTCGTGGCGCAGTTAATTTAGAATTTCTAGAAGATAGAGCATGAACAATTTAGAAAGAAGTAAAAGAAAAGTTACAGGCTATATACGTTCCATTGCTACACACATCTACCCTCATTTATGAAAAAGTTGTGGAGCAATAAGGGCTAATAATCTTACGCTCACCAGATGTCGCTAGTAGGGACTCAGGTGAATTTATTTGTTACGTAGACAATCACACAGTGACATCATCATTGAAAAGTTGGGTTTGAAATAAAAGTTTTTCGGTTTCTAGTGTTTTTAATTTATTCACATAAAATTATACCTCACAGCTTTATTCTTAAATTTTTATTTTGCGCGCCTCACAACGTGAGGGAGTGCTCTACTCTCGATATGTGGCCACACTTCAATTTCGCTACATAAAATCGTTCTTATAATTTTAGTTACACATCAAATCCATATTATTATTAACGTTACAATAACTACAGACATTGGAATTATAAGATTAGTTTATTTTCTAATTGATTCACTTTAGATTACATAACAAAAAATGTAAATGAAAAAATGTATGGACTGCAGTCCGTTGGTCTGTGCGTCGTTGAGTCTTCTCGCTTAATAGAAATGTAAGCAATAGATTGAGATACATAGTATTAAATAAGATTCCATACATTCTAAGGAGGATCCCTATTGATTTTTGTTATTGAACTCAACACCGTTTAAAAGTTATTAATGGAAGTCGATCAGATTCTCCGTTTTTTTTTCTTGTAAAAATTATCGTCACTATTTTTATTTTTTTCATCAAAATTAAATGAAACGCTTACCAGACGTGCACTTTTGGGTTTTCCAAACTATTTTATTCTTCTACTTTTAGGAATATCCATAGTTTGGTTTATGCATTTCTAATCTAATTATTATAAAATAAAACTAATATTTCAGAAATAAACATTAATCTCTACTCTTTTCTAAGGAATTAACTTCCCCTGCTATGATATCTGTCAAACCACATTTGTTTTGACAGATATCATAGCATTACTTGTTGATAAAAAAGTCGTGGACACCGTCATAAGTGTACTGTGCTGCTTCGGTGGGTGTGAGCGGACTTCATATGCCACTAGGTGTTAGTACTTGTTTTCTGCGTAGGAGTCCGCTATGCCATGTGGGGAGCTTTGGGTAAATGTAAGACTCGTGACGATCGTTGAAATAAGACTACCAGACTAAACAGACTAGACTGGACTACTTTATTAAAAATATTACAGTTCTTATATACTTAATTCTAACAAAGAAAGGTTAATATCTCCGGTTTCAAGTACAGTGTCCAATGAGTTATCTTCAAGTTAGATGGTATGATCTTATTACAATCCTTATATGGATAAAGCCTCGAGTTACATCGAATAAAGTCTCAAATATGGTTCTCGGTAGAAATAGTATTTAGTTACAGTATTTTTAGAAATTATCAATTTGATTCTCTTACCTACCTACCTATACACTACAACTACACAGGAGTGCCTGCAGCAGTTGGCTCTACATGATCTGCTCGAAAACATATTCTTAAGTTTGTCTTAGACCTAGATCATATTGAGACCCTTAATATGGATCCGATTCTTATATTTGTTAAAATATTTTCAACATTTTGTTTAATACAGTTTTGCATAATACAGAACTTTTGTTATATTTAAACAGTGTGGTAATAGTCTCGCATCTCTTAGATCAAGTTTTCTTTTTCTTAAGCTGGTCAAAAACTAATATTTAAAAGAACCAACTTTAATTATTTATAATTAAAGTTAGTGTTTTAAAGATTATCTATATTTAGAGGCAATATTATGAAATATGATAATCTGTTGTATCTTTGTGCTGGCGGAACGGCACCTTTTATTTACCGTACCGTACCGTTACCAACCGTTACAGCCTACTAAAAGTCCACTGCGGAATATAGGTAAATTACCTCAAAGGGGGATATTTGCCATAGTTGCCAAGCTTTGCGGGCGAATTGGCAAACGCAGCTTTTTACTATTTTGAGTTGTTATAAGAAATATTCTACTGTCCATCTCCTGTTTCATTTCCCTCTGTCGCCTCTTACGAACTAAGGACAAGTTAAGGACGAATTAAGGACAATTCCCTGCTACCACCTGTAATCAGGATGGGAAAAAGTATATAGAAAGCGTAATGTCGACTTAGTCATTGGGTGTTACGTTAGAAACGAATCTGTCTGTAGTTTCCAGGTCAAGAACATAGGGGACAGGGCTGAAAGATGCTTTGAGAAGAAGTCGCGTAAGTCGGCGTCTTTCTGATATGTTTTCTACCGGGCCAGGTATCACGTCATCCGTGTCCTTATGTTCGTACGATAACTTACGCAGCGGCTGTTTGAGTTTATAGGGTGGGCAACTACACAGTGCGTACGACAGTGGTAAGATGGCAGAGATCCTCACTCGAAGAGGTTTTTTTTATAGAATAAGGATGACAAACGAGCACACAGTCTACCCGATGGCAAGTGGATGCTGTGACCGATAGACATTTACATCAATCCTCGATTAAGAATTAAAATGCAGATGCGTTACTTATCACCCCTGAGGACCATGACGGAATACCTCTTTTCCAGTAAAATGGGTCTTAGGTTCTCTACACTCACTATATGAAATACTGCAGCTTTAAGCTGCTAATTTACGCTGGTATTCTGTAAGAGCGAGGTCCTACCCCGGTCGAGCCGACCCATTTGTGCTACAACCATAATATTGCTGCCACGTGACTCTATCACTTATATCTTTTTAGAAAAGTGGAGCAAGCTCAGCATATTAGTAGTTACGACATAGCCGAGGAACTGAGGATTGACCACAAAACAGTTTTGACCCATTTGAAAAAGTCTGGTTATACAAAAAAGCTCGATATTTGGGTACCACACGAGCTCACTGAAAGAAACCTAATGAATCGTGTACTCATTATCTATTGAAACGTTATGAAACCGAACCATTTTTAAAAAGATTGATCACTGGTGATAAAAAATGGATAACCTACGACAAAAACGTGCAAAAAGATCATGGTTAAAGGGTAGTCAAGCTCCAAAGACTGTAGCGAAACCAGGATTAACACGCAGTAAGGTGATCCTGTGTGTATGGTGGGATTGGAAGGGCATCGTTTATTTTGAGTTCTTACCGCCGAGCAAAACCATCGATTCGTATCTCTACTACCAACAACTAATGAGACTCAAGCAAGAAATTGAGAAAAAATGTCCGGAATTGATCAACAGATAACGAGTGGTCTTTCATCATGATAACGCCAGACCACACACATCTTTGGCCACTCAGCAAAAATTGAGAGAGCTTGGTTGGGAAGTGTTAATGCATCCAACATATAGTAATGACCTTGTACCTTCAGATTTTTACCTGTTTCGGTCTCTTCAGAATTCTTTGGGTTGTGTTAAGTTAACATCAAGAGAAGACTGTCAAAACTACTTGTCGCATTTTTTTAATCAAAAATCCCAAGATTTTTACAGCAACGGGATTATGTCACCAAGATGGCAACAAGTTATCGAACAAAATAGCACATATATATATAAATGTCTTGAATGAAACTTTTCCCCCGACCTATTGAATAGGCAGCAACAAAAACAATTATTTTAAACATTTAAAACTTGAAAATATGAATGTATACTTGAAACAAAAAACATACCTATATCTAATGAGAAAAAATGGAAATTAGGTCTTCAATACGACTTTGTTGAATCATCTTGGAGAAAGCATATTTCCGAAACGAGATAAAAGGAAATTATTTCTCATCTCAAATTGGCCGTTATAAAATTTTCGGACGAAGGAACAACGTTTCCGTTGATGTTAAGAAATATTTTAATTAGGTATCATGTTAAAAATTTTATAATAATATTACCAGTAATATGTTTGAGTACTGAGATTGATATTTAAAATCCAATATCTTTTATTGAGTGAACTTTAAGACGGGGTGGACCATGTACATGTGCGAGTGATACTTATATTCCTAATATGCATCCGTTCAAATAATGCTGTTATCATAGTTTTATTTCTAACTATAGGATCGAAGCTCGCAGTACCTTATACACCCCTCCATGACAAGTGTTTTGATTTGTGTATTAATACATGACAGAACGTCCGGAGCCTAGTCATTTAAAATCGATCTTGTTTTTTTCAAAATTGATTGATTTAACTTCAATGAAAATAATATAATAATAATTTACCTCGGTATTATTGAATGAAATTTGCTATCACAAGCGATTATCCGGACCGAAATGACTTAGGGACCTACGAAAAAAGAGGTCTGCTCCTTTCTCGAAGGCGAGCTATGCTCCTGCGATTACACTGGTGTCCCAGGTGTGGTGATCGCTTACTGTCAATCGATCTGCTTGCCCGTTTGCCCCCCTTTACTATAAAAAATGTAAGTACTTGAGTTTTGTCGTGTAATGTCGGCGTAAAGGAATCCACCACCCCATATCATACCGTGGGTGTCGTAAGAGGCGACAGAGGGAAACTGAGGCAGAAGATGGGCAGCAGTATCTTTCTGGTAACAAATAAGTCAAGCATGCCAACTATGGTAAAAATTATTTGAGGCAAGTTTTGGGGAGACCTATATTCAGCAGTAGACTTTTGATAGGCTGTAAGGGAAAGGAAGTACTTGTATTAAAATTTAAGCAAAAATATTTTTATGAAATAATTTCACAATGCTGTAATTACCGCGTTAGGCCTCGTTGAAATGCAACGTTCGGGGCCTAATTATGATAATTAGAGTAGACTAATTATTGTGCCGCACTCGTTTCACTAGGGTTTTGCGAAATAATTTTTAACAGGCTTATGTATAAAAAAATTATATAGCATGTCTTTAAAACGGACTAAAAAGTTTAAAATTATTTTGTATTTTTTTTTCATATTCTTACATTGTCATCCGATTTTGAGCTATGTTCAAAATTTCAAGTCATCATCGGCACGTAAAAAACATTAATGGAGTATCATATATTTTTTAGGTAGATTTTATACATGAATAGAAAAGAATAGAATAGAATTGAATAGATTCATTTTGGTACAAAATAGGTTACAAGAAAGTCATTTAACAATTTAGAGGTTTTTCGGACCGATAGGGACCTTTAAGAAAAGACGCTTCTCTGTTTTAAAAGGACGGCAACTCATCTGCAATTCCCCTGGTGTTAACGTGTTGAGTCATGCTGCAGCTATATACGTAGTATAAATGTAGCACGAAAGGGTCGGCTCGACCGGAAAAGGACAAATCTCTCACAGAATACATGCGTAAAATAGCAGTTCAGCAGTGCTGTGTTTCGTATGGTGAATGTAGAGAACCCAAGAACCTTTTTACTGGAAAGGAGGCATTCCATCTTAGTTCTCACGGCTGACAACGCATCTGCATTTAAATTCGTAATAGAGGATGGATGTAAATGTCTATGGGCCACAGAAACCATTTACAATCAGGAGAACCGCATGTTAGTTTGCCCCTCTTATTTAAAAAAAAACTTTACCACTGGTTCTAAAAAAAACTTCTGTCCTGGAAGGAATCAGAAAGAAACTCAGCGACACTTTTGAAAAAAAAAATAGTTTACAATATAATATTGTATAAAATTAAGGATGAAAACATTTAGAAATAGAATGGTAGCGATCACCTCATTCCCAGGGGCTATCATCAATCTTTATGTATCTATGTAATGATCTATGAGTCCGTGACAACGTTGTTACTATGTTGAATTCTGTTACATTGCAATATAAATGCGTGTGAAGGAAGTGTGAAAAATCCGATCCATAATATTTCCTCCAGCAGTCACGCGGCGTGTGTCGCAAAGTGCTGAACACTGTTCTAACATGAACATTGAATTATGTCGCATTAAAGATCGCTGGAATATTATGTACCTACCTACTGCACTCACTCTTTATTAACTTTGGTATGCAATTATATTTTTCTTGCTTAAGAAAATATTTTTAAATAAACTCCTAATAAATCCTACGGTAATGGACCGCCAAGCATCCAGTGATGTGGATGATAGCGTGAATTTTGCGATGTGCGTTGGTGAAATTTGGCGGCTGGAATGAATCCGAACGATTCCTCAGAGATAATCAGCGTAAAAAAGCAGGTTAATGCTGCTGTGTTTCGTATGGTGAGTGTAGAGAACCGGAGACTATGATTGCAATCCGGCGTCATTTTCAGTCCGGCGGATCTGACCGGATTCATAGATCCGCCATTGATCAAATCAGGATGATTTTCGGTTCAAAATGAACTGTTAGTAAGTTAATCAAGTGTCATTGTACTTAATATAGGTAGTTTATAAAAATAAAACATGTATATAAAATTATCAAATCTGATTTAACGGTATTTATGAAATTTGTAATAATAGATCTTATAGTATTTGGTGAATTAGGAAGTTGAAACTGCTGAAAACAAATATCTCAAATCTGGCGATGGCGATGTACAAAATAAACTGAGGGCACATCATTTTACTGACCATTCTAGAGATTATCTTTTCCGTCGAATTCTTTTTAAAATAACTCAATTGTTTTAGACTTTTCTTGTACCTCCTACAAATAATATTACCTGAATCAGTTTTTGATGTGGATGATTTAGAATGAATCGAATTGATATTTTAATTGGCTATTTTCAGAACTTTGAACAATGCAAATGCACTTTGTTCTCAAATGTGTTTTAAGCCTTTATAAGAACTTTTACTCATTTTTATTATGTTAGAGCACAATGTGCACCGGGTTTACAGACTTGTCTTTTGAATTTTTAAAATAATTTCATAGTTTTCTACTGTCCCCATCATAATCCTCCTCATTTTGACTTGGTTTTGAGTGACATGTTTTGAAACTCTTTTCAACTAGGATAAACTAATAATAAATAAGTATACTACGAGTAATACCTGTAACAAAAGATAAAAATATTTAATTACAATTTTAATTCAAATTTTCGTTTGTACTTAACGTAACTCAACTCATTCTGAAGTCGAATAATTAGAAAGAACATCGGTCAATACGACCTGACCAAAATATGAAACGACCACCAATGATTGATACGTCAAAAATAGTGACTTAGGTATATTAAATTACGGGGTCCAGCTTATTTTATTGAGCCGGTAAATTTAGCTTTGTAATAAAAACCTCATTTTACTACTATTTTTATAGGTTTTGAACGCATCTTATCCCGTCCTGTTTTCATCTGTGGTACACGTTTCATCATAACACTTAAAGAAATGCGTTTATTTTTAAATACTAGATTTTATTGTAGATTTTTATTTATTTTTGTAGTGTATAATCAATAACATCATTTTTAGATGGGATATGGATTAAGTATTCCGAAATGAGTTGCAAATGATAGGTTGACAGTAAATATAGAATGCACTAATACTTAGAACGGAACGTATTATGAGTGTCTCTATGTAGTCTGTGGTATTATGCCACGAGAGCTGTCAGCGTGAACAAAAGTCAAAGCACCTGTGTCTTAGATACTTAGCATGAAAAAATTAGAAAGCTATTGATTCATTTTTGTGGTTTTAGCCATTGACTTATATAGTTAAGTAAATAATACTGCATAGTTTTCATATCAATTGTTTTATCTGAGCTTGTAGTCATTGCTGCAGACTTATTACATCATAACCTCAAAAGTGACGAAATACATAAGTATAACGTTCTATAATCCTCGGCTTTTAAATAATATATTTTCAATTTAGGATTGTGATTGAGCCCAGGGGCACGGATTAATCCATACACTAGTCATGTTCGCGATATTTTATACAGGTCATGTATGTATGGGCCGATGTTCTTTGTATGAACTATCCAGCATTACTTGTTTATTTATTTAATAATCTTTATATAATTCTACACTCATAAGTGAACAAGATTCATTTATCGATTGAACAAAAACAATGTCAATTTCTATTTAAATAAAACACGTTTCAACAGATACTATCGCTCGCTTAAATACAAGAAAATAATGTCTATTTACTTACATTTTGACGAAGCACCGACAAAACAAAACACACACTTATTGCCTCGAGGAAGAATGATACTGAACTGAGTAGGTGGCGCGATGCGGATGCAGGATGAGGGAGCGTTACTGGCGCAGCGTAGTGGGTGGGGCGGTAACACCACGCATTTAAAGTACCTACGCAACAGCTCATTATTTTGCTAAAATTGCAACACCGATCCGGTCGCCGGATCCGGTATATTGGTACCGAATCCGGTAAACGTTTAATGATGCCGGATCCGCCGGATTACTGATCCGTTTTTCCGGATTGCAATCCCTACGGAGACCCTTTTCACTAGAAACGGAGCATTTTATCGTACTCCTCAGGGGTGACGACGCATCTGCATTTTCATTATTAATCGAGAATAGGTGCAGATGTCTGATGTAGATGACGAGCCACAGCAACCACTTACCACCAGGTGGACTGTGTGGCCGTCCGTTACCCTTATCCTATAAAAAAATCAATGGGGCATCCTCGCCGTAGTCGTTAAGGATAGGCAACATGCACCTAGCCATATCATTACTCCGCTACCACCGATATCTCGGCTGTAGAGAACACACTCCCGCCACAGTCAACCAACACGCATCCAGTGTGAGCTCGTTGAGTCCACTCGGAGGTAAGTGAATGCTGTGGCATATGCACCTATTTCTACCTTCAATTAAGAATCGAAATGCAGGTACGCTTTTACCCTGACGACTGAAATGGAATGCTTTTGACCCAAAAAGGGTCTAAGTCACTATACGACAGCAGCATTATGCTGTCCATTTACCAGGTGCCCATTTTGTGTGTCAAGCCGACCCATTCATGCTGCAGCCATAATATACTTCAAAGCATGGTTCCGCCACGTTTATTACCTGATGCTATACTAGTTACTATGGTATCTCTACCGCGGTATATGATTGCCTCGTTTGTCCCATGATCGTAATCACGATTGTCGATCATGAGGTCCGGGGTTCGAATCACGGGTCGGGCGAAAATTTGTAATTGGGTTTTTCTGTGAAGAAATTTGTGATCTGAAAAAAGAACGCACATAGGTAATCCGAAACCATTGTTGTTTTTTATGTGGTAGAGCCATGCTGCAGCTATGTTATGGTTGAAGCATGAACGGGTCGGCTCCACCGCGGGACTACGCTCTCACATAATACCAGCGTAAAATAGCAGCTTAATGCTGCTGTGTTTGGTATGGTGAGTGTAGAGAACCGGAGACACTTTTTACTCGAAACAAGGCATTCCATCTTAGTTCTCACGGCTGACAACGCATCTGCATTTTAATTCTTAATCGAGGATAAATGTAAATGTCTATGGGCCACAGCGCCCACTACCATAAGTTGGACTGTGTGGTTGTTTTTCACCCTTATTCTATAAAAAAACACACCCGTATAATAGTGCATAATCCTGTCTTGCGCAGATGGCTACTCTCCGTTGAGACTAGCTGCCATAACTGCAATTCATTCTTGAAGACATTATTATTATTAATCTTTAAAAAATGTAGCCGACTAGGTAAGTCAAACTTCGACCGAGAGGTCAATCGACGGATTCAACTCGGCTGGGCAGCGTTCGGGAAATTGCGGCACATCTTCTCGTCAGGTATACCTCAAAACTTGAAAACGAGACTATACAACCAGTGCGTGTTGCCAGTGATGACCTATAGAACTGAGACGTGGTCCTTTTCTGCTGGCCGGATGAGGAAACTCAATGCCGATCAGCGAGCTATGGAGAGGGCTATGCTCGGATTTTCTCTGCGTGATAAACTTAGAAATGAGGATATCCGCAGTAGAACTAGAGTGACGGACCTAGCCCAACGGATTAGTAAGCTGAAGTGGCAATAGGCCGGCCATATAGCTCGAAGAACCGACAACTAATGGGGAAAAAAGGTTCTCGATTGGCGGCCTCGTACCGGCGGACGAAGTGTACGGCGTCCCCCCACTAGATGGAGTGACGACCTGGTAAGACATGCAGTAAGTCGATGGATGCAGGTGGCTCAGGACCGTGCTTTGTGGCATTCCTTGGGGGAGGCCTATGTTCAGCAGTGGACTTGTGAAGGGCTGTAATGATGATGATGATGATGAAAAAATGTAGCAACAAACAGGCATCCGACTCAGCATTGTGCTGTAGTGGAGTAACAACAGGGCGCATATTCTGCCGATGTATTTAACTAACATTCACTACCTGTTGAAGCTTTGACTTTTACCACACTTTAAATGTAAGTTTTGCTACTAATTTAAATCATTTGTTTCGTCGATTTAAAACTCTAAATGTTTAGTACTCAGTGACTCAGTGAGAACGTTATTCTTTGGATAAGTAATATGATAATGAAAGTAATAATAATTTCACTTATTTATTTATGTAAACATAAAAAGACAAAAACATTTAAACTGTGAAGTTAATCATGCAAATGTTCTAAGTATTCGTTAATATATTGAAATATCGTCCAGTATACAGGAAATTATATTGAAAATGGCAAACTTCATACATAAGAAACATAATACGTTAGTTACAAGTTTTATTACGTGTTTTTATGGCTATCATTTATTTTTTATAAAACGGAAGAGATGAGAATAAAAAATAATGAGAATGAGAGAAGTAGCAAATAGCTTCAGATGCGTTGTCACCTTTTATATACCGTAAACTGAAGAATGAGCCACTTGTATTGGTTAGAAGCCCAGTTGAAGTCAATATTAATTTGTAATGTATTGAAGTATTAGCTGAATAGTGTTTGACACTAATGCAGTTTTGAGAAGACCTATGCCCAGCGGTGAACCTAAAATGAGTTTGATGATGATAATGAAGTAACAGGCTATAAAACGTTCAAATGCACCGTAATATTTTTTATTTTTTAGACTTAAGGAATTTGGTGAGGGTTTTCGGACGTGACGATGTATTCCACGTTTTTGTTTTAATTATAAGCCAAAACTTGACTACAATTTTACCCGGTGGTAAGCGATGAAGCTCTAGATGGTAAGTCGCACTCTTGACATAATAAAAAGCCTATTCACTCTTGCTTTGAAGACATCTGCATTGTGATCGGACGAAAAGACAGAAGTCCGCAAATTATTTCACTCGTTTACTGTGCTAATCAGGAAACAGCAATACGAATCGTATGGTTCAAATGCGTGGAATATCGACAACAAAGGGACGCCGACCGTCGGGTTGTTCGATGGTGGAAAGTGGAGGGAGGAATTAAATCATGTTTGTAATTCCTGCGCACACGTGCATAAGTGCATTTAATTATTTATCCATCCATGGATGGAAGTGCATTCAATTATTTAAAGTAAGTAAAGGTAAAATAAATGCCAAAAAACGGGCAATGTAGCTTAAAAATGTTTAAAATTGTTCTTGTTTACAGTCTTTATTATTTATGAACGATCGACCCTTCTTTCATATCGGATAGAGTATTAGGTAAGCTTTGTGTGGGGAATATATTGTTGCTTCGGATTGATGCCTCATATCTTTTTCCTTTGTTTATATTTAAAGACAATTTACGTTTATAAAACACTTTAGGTTTTTGATATAAACATGTTTAAGTATAGTTTCTATTCCATGGACAGAAAGAGCCGATGAACGTTCGCCTTTAATATGAAGGTTAACAAGCAATCATCACTCAACTTTTTGTCGGCTCCGCTGTGGCTTAGCAATGAGGAGCGGCTCTGGGTTTGAATCCCGCACGGAACAAGTATTTCTATGGCCTACAAATAAGTGGTCCGGAACTGGATGTTTGTCTGGATGGATGTTTGATATTTATTTAGAAGTTATTATGAATGTTGAGAGTTTTCGGTATTTTACCAATAACTATTTATTTAGATTCCGTAAAGGTTTTGTTTTGATTATGTCTTCAGCAGTTATAAACAGCTTAGGTTTATTATATATTAGGAACGAATTAATAAATAAATCACCGTGTAATAGCGGTGTAAGAATACCCACTACCCCATATCTTCCCGTGGGTGTCGTAAGAGGCGACAGAGAAAAAACCAGGAGATGGTCAGAAGGGCCTTCCTAATAACAATCAAAAATATAAAAACTGCAGATGCTAACCCGCTGCCAAGCGTGGCAACTATGGCAAATATCCTCCTTATGAGGCAATCTATGGGGAAGGCCTATGTTTAGCAGTGGACATTTGATGGACTATAACTGTAACGATAACGGTGATAAATGATAATTAATTCGTCGTGCCGTGTAGTGGCGGTGTAAGAATATCCACTACCCTCAACATCCCCTGGGTGCCGTAAGAAGCGACAGGGGGAAATTGAAACAGGTGATGGGCAGCAGCATCTTCCTGATAACAACTCAAATATTAACGCGGTGGACAACCTGCTCGACAACGGTGTCGACTATGGCAAATATCCTCCCTATGAGTCAATCTATGGGGGAGGCCTATGTTCAGCTTTTATAGGCTGTAATGGTAATTGTAATGGCAACTCGTCTATATCCTAGTAGTATAGTACATAAACAATTATATAACAATATACTATATACAATATACTATAATTACAATATACAATATAATTATATGTGGCGGCGCTGTCGTCGCGCCACAAGCAAAAATACATCGAAGCCTAAATCGCGCTATCAAAGTTCCGAAACAAAAACAGTATATATAGAATAGCTCCGAACTACCAATCGGAGCGTTGGCCGCTCCCCGGGCAGAACAACTTGCCGGCGGGAGATCTCCCCTTTTCTTTCCGGGAGATCCCACTGTATCTATATATCTATATAACAACAATTAATAATGAAGATGGGCCAGATTAAGACTGTTCTTAACCGAGGAGCATGTATGCGTAGGTATATGGATGTAAAGGAGGCGAGAGATATCTATCAGGATCGTTCCAAATGGAAGTCCGTAGTCTCTGCCTACTCTTCTGGGTGACAGCCGTGATTGTTTTTTTTAATTACGAAGTAATTGCTGTAATAGCTGGTGGGTAAGAACTCTATACAGCTTTAAGAATAGAATGAAGGAAATATAGAGGAGCGAAATTCCGTGATGAACAAGGAAATTAAAGAAATTACAAAATCGAATAAATATTCCCGGGGAATTGTTTGCGCTTGTCGAGACATTTTCGCAAACGAGGATCCTGATTTAATCTCGGGGGAAACGTTAGTTTCCTTTAGCTTAGCAGGAATTTACAATTCCGTTTTGAGTTGCAATGTCATTGTAGTTTTTTTACGCAATGGAAATTGACAAACAAATACACAATCAACTGGAAAGTCAATCCAAGTAAACAGATGAATTATAATATGCTTTGATCTTGGCGTGGATATTTTCATGTATCTATGATCTTGACGTGGATATTTTCATGTATCTATGATCTTGGTGTGGATATTTTTGATCGTTGAGGTTGAATTTGATATGATATTTCCAGTAATAGGTATTAGTTAGTATAGAAAAGGTGGTAGAACCATACTGCATCATATTATGGTTGTAGCACGAATGGGTCAAGACCGGGAAGGACCACGCTCTCACAGAATACCAGCATGAAATAGCAGTTTGATGCTACTGTGTTTTAGCGACTGTAGAGAACTGAAGACCCTTTTTAGGCATTCTATCTTAGTCCTCAGGGGTGACAACGCATCTGCATTTTGATTCCCAACCGAGGTGGATGTATATGCCACAGCATCCACTTACCATCGAATGGACTGTGTGCTCGTTTGTCACCTCACCTAAATTAGCCATTTAAAAGTATACATTAGGTATAGATAGGTTATGTGAGATAAAGTTATTGTGTATTGTCTTACAGAGTTCTGAAAAATAAACAGACTAGACGTAAAGTAACGTGAAAAATTAACAGAACGTGCAAATATGTGCTATATTTGCACGTTCTGTGAAGCAAAGACGTCAGTGTCAGTGCGCTTTCTAGATTATATTATGTTCAAAATAAAATGATATAAAATATTTCATTGTTTTGAATATGTAAAACATTACACTAATTATACTAAATACGATGTATTATTTATCAAAGGTTAGATACATTTATAAATTATCAATTAAGACCTTAATTTAAATACAATTTTTAATGTTGCATTATTTTATTGTTATCCTTAAGTTTTTTTATTAACCGCATTACCGCATATGTTTTCTTTTTAAATTGGTGCCTATATTCTTTACACGCTCGGTACTACCATGCGGAGTGTTGGTTGCTTTCTGGGCTAAAGGCCTCTCCCCAGAGATTTCCGCAACTCCATCGACGGCCAAAGTTTTTTAATTTCAGGTGTATTGTTGTTTTTGTTAGCTTGATTGTCACGCCAATAATATAAAATTAATATGTTTAAAAAATTGAAATGTACCATTTGTCGAATGGATAAAGCACTGCTATATAGATTAAAGACGAAGTACTGTTTCGTTACTTTAAATATACTTTATAGAACACTTTAAGAATCTCTTTACTGATAACATTAGTCGTACTTTATAAATACTTTATAAAAACTTTTATAGACCGTTTTGATTGGTATCATGAAGGCATTTCATCTTAGTCCTCAGAGAGTTACTCTATGGAACTTAACATCCGTTTCCAATCAGGTGGGCTATGTTTGTCGACCTTTTACTTTTTAACTTCAGAAGTTATTACTAGTGTTGGAGTAAAACATAAATAACAGATAACTTAAGTTGGGGAGTATTTCTCACCGCTGGACAGAAACATAAATATTTCATGGCCATCGGCTTTAGGCATTCACGTATCGCCAAAATGGCGGTCAGCAGTGTTACTTAAAAGTGTTTTCACGACACAAGAAGTGTAAAGCGGGGCGTTTTATTTACAAGCCGTTATTATTTATGAGTCGACCCTTCTTTAATATCGGCGCGGGTCCAGCCCGTCTCTCGTGAGAAGAATATGTTATTGCGTTGGATTGATGCTGTATCTATTTATTTTATCAGCGTTGAAGAGCAATTTATTATTTATTATTAATGTCACACGAGTAACCTCAAAATTTTAGATCTTCTTTATTGAAGTTAGGAAGTTTTTAATGAGGTGAATAATCTTCCGTTAGGTAGAGTATTTGTTTGCGCCACTTGCAACTACCGCCTAACGCTTAGAAAATGTGTTAATTGTTATCCAATAAGAGTACTGCAATATCCATTGCCGGCTTTTCCTATCTACCGCCTTTATGCCCAGCATGTGCAAAACCACACAAGTTCGCAAGACACGCAGCTGATCGAACCGCTATATCTCGCTTCATCACCTCGCGCCGTGGTGTAATTTAGATATTATTGAACTGTACAAGAAAACAGCAATCGTATAGACGTTTGCAATAACGAAATATTTCGTGAAAATCAGTGAAAGTTATTTGGGAAGACAGCCGTCATCCAACCAACGGGCAACACAGCTCAAGGAGACACGAGGCAGCTCAGCGGAAGCGGAATTTAGGGACCTTTGTAGTATCGTAAAATAAGCTATACAGTCCATAATCTACGTAAAATCATCGCATCACACAATCCATAGGTTGCCTCATCCAGGCCGGGATAATTAATTTTATTCACCATTTTGGGCCTTCTCGCCGGATTAATTTTAATCATTTTGGTCACTTCGAGCCCCGATTATTTAATAATTTAACCTTTCGGCCTGGAGAAGTAATCCTTTATATATTGATTTCTTTATATATTACAAAAATTATACATATAAATATATATATATATGTTATATTAATTATAATTTATATTTCCCGCACCGCCTTTTTATGAATACGTATAATATACTACGTATATAATTTACCAAGCTAAATCTACCGACACAACACAATAATTTTAGTTCGCAATTTGTTTATTAAAAATGTCGACGATTAGCAAATAATCTTAACTAGTTTCGGATGAAGAAGTAAGTTTAAAGATTATTATGGGTAAGAGTAATTATATTTGTGAACGCTTACAACAAATTTACGAGACCTCAAAGAACGCATTTAATTTTTTGGACGAGCAGAATTTATTTCTTAGTGCCGCTTCGAATATACATTATTACGTAAAATAATGTATATACGCTATTATAAGTCCAAAAAAATATACAAGGTCTCTAATACCAAATCTACTTTAATACCAAGTTTAAATATTTTATTACATAAAAACTGTAACAAAAGAGTTATCATATAAATGAATACGTGGTTAATAATAACCCCTGGGAATGAGGTGGTCGCTTCCAAGCTGTTCCATAAATAAGTTTTGTAAGTAGTTTGCACAACCTGTGTTTTATTATATAATTTTACTTTGAAAAAAAAAGTCCTGCTTTGTTTCTTGCTGGTTCTTCCCAGGGTTTATTTCCGAACTAGTGGTAAAAAAAAATAATTTCAATAAAAATTTTTTTTTTTTTTTTTCTTTATTATGTATTTTCTCTGTAAGTGATTTGTAAATCTTTTGAGAAATAAATGTCTTAAACCATAATTTCAATAAAAATTAATTGTAATATATATTTAATAAAAGAATATTCTATTCTATTCTATTCTATTCTGTTTGGATGTTGAGGGTGATATTTGATATGTTACTAAATATTTCGTTCCTCAAATCAAACGAATGTTGTTCATCAATTAATGTTTAATTCAACAACATTTATATTTTGGGACGCTTTAACGAGAACAGGTAGAAAGGGGGAGATTGATCGCGCAAAGGGAAAATAGACAATTAAGTTAATTAGATAATTAAATGAGTTTAACAAAAGCGTTGTTTTCGTTTATTGCGAAATTTACATAAACGTAAGGACTCTGGTTTCGAGAGATTATAATTGAGGTTATGATATGGCTGTTTATCTGTGTTAAGTTTTTTTTTTATAGAATAAGGGTGACAAACGAACAAACACCACCTGATGGTAAGTGGACCCTGTGGCTCATAGATAACTACATCTATCCTCCTCGTCACCGTGAGAACTAAGATGGAATGCCTTGTTTCCAGTAAAAAGTGTTTCCGGTTCTCTACACTCACCATACGAAACACAACAGAATTAAGCTGCTATTTTACGCCGGTATTCTGTGAGAGCCGGTCCTACCCTGATAAAGCCGACCCATTCATGCTGCAACCATAATATAGCTGCAGCGTGGTTCTATCACGTAGCTACTGTAGTCCGAGTAATACGCAATTTTCGCACAATCTTCTATGAGAAGGCATGTGTATGAGTATGTGTTTACATTGCATAATAATGAATAAGATAGAATGCCTCTTTTCCAATAAAAAGGATCTCCGGTTCTCTACACTCGCCATACGAAACACAGCAGCATTAAGCTGCTATTTTACGCTGGTATTCTGTGAGAGCGTGGTCTTTCCCGGTCGAGCCGAGTCAATATTACCCCCGTGCTACAGCTACAATATAGTTGTAACATGACTCTAGTTTGACTGCCTCGTTCGTTAAATGGTCGTAAACGCTCTGCTGATCATGAGGTTCTAATTTCGGGTCGGGCCAAAAGACAGTTCTTGAGTTTTGTGGCAAGAAATTGCCAGATACAGGAAGTTGGCGGTGTTTCATCCCCGTGTCTCGCACATAAGACCGTTAGTTCTGCGTCTGATTTCTCTTCGGCCATGTCAGATGGCCGTCCTATCGGATTATGTGAGTGAGGGAATAGAGAGTGTACTTGTGATTGCGCACACACTCGTGCACTATAATTATATCCTGTGCAAATGGCTAGACTCCGTTTCGACTGATCGCCGTGACTGGATTCCGGTCTGGAGGACATTACAAGGCCCGGTGAGTGCCCGGTGGTTCGAGGTTGGGAGTACATTGTTTTTCTTGAAATTCTCCTCGCTTTTTAATCGCTCATCAATTACGAGGAGCGAGGTAACGTTTCCATACGGCCTCAGGGGTTATATAATATAATATAATTGTAAATAATATAATATAATGTAATATAATTTTATTTTCCGAATATAATTTCAAATATTGTATAAATAAGGTTGAAGTTAAAACAAAATAAAAGTCTTTGGATACTTTTCCGTCTCATTATCTCCTTTCTTAGTCTTCCCGCTTGCGCATTAATTCAAATGCCTCATTAGCGCGTCCCTCGCGCGAGCTCTAACGTCCACATAAAATATTAGTGTTTCATTAGAACGTGGAGTTTTCCCTACATGTACATCAAAGTAATTTGCTTGTTTCTTAAGTGGAAATTTGCTAATTTCATAAAACATTATGTACGTAGCAGAATTTTGTCAAGTAGGATAGTAGACACTCATTTATTAAAACTAGTGGTAGCCTAGTGATCGAAATTCGACCGTAATTCATTCAAATGTTTAAGCTTGTGTATTATGCAAGCTGTATTTTACAGTTAAAGCCTATTAAAAGTGCTGAACAACCCCCCCCCACAGATTGCCTCATAAGTGGGATATTTGCTATAGTTGCACGCTTGGCATTTGGGTTGGAACCGCAGTTTTTTTATTTTTAGTTGTTATTAGGAAGACGCTGCTGCCCATCTCCTGGTTTGTTTCCCTCTGTCACCTCTTACGACACTCACGGGATGATATGGGTAGTGGCTATTTTTATACCGTTACTACACGGTAATAAATGTTATAGTATTAATTAATATTATAACCATGTAGTGGTGACGTCAATCATTGTTAAGTAGTAGCGGATAGCTCATAAAAACTTAAGAAATTGCCTCTCAAAGCGACTTGAACGACACTAATTCAGAAGTATATACCAATGTGTAGGATACTTAAAACAAGAAATGTCTTATTTTATTGCTTTAGAGTGACAAGAAGCCCATTAATTCAAGACTAATTTTTAAATTTAGGTACAAATTTTACAACAATTTAATAGAATTTATTAACAAAAGCCAGCAGGGGAAGACCTTCAAGAAAAGAGTCTCAAATTTAAAGTTAAAGTTACAGCCTATATATGTACGTCACAGGCCTCCTCTCATTTCTGAGAGGGTTTTAGGGCAAGGAAGTGCCCGCCGCGTTGCCCTAATGCGTGTTGGCGAACTTCACATGTCTTCGATTTTTTTTTCTTATTTCTCAGACATGCAGGTTTCCTCAAGATCCTTCCTTCCTTCACCGCCGAGCACGTGGTAAATCAGCACTTAAAATTGCAACAGTTTCATTGGTGCCGGCGGGATCGAACCGGGTTTCTCGCACTGTGAAATTTACAGCGAGCGCTAACCATCTGAGCTACTACGGCTCTTAAAAGAGCCTACTCCTTTCTAAAAGGTCGGCAACGCACTTGCAATTCCTCAGGTATTGTAAATGCTCATGGATGACGGTGATCACTTACTATCAGATGAGCTTATAGTATGTATAGCTTGCGTATGTGTATTCTAAGGGCGGTACGTGGTAGAGCCATGCTTGGTTGGCTCGACCGGGTACGCTCTCACAGAATACCAGCGTAAAATAGCAGCTTAGTACTGTTGTGTTTTGTATGGTGAGTATACAGGACCGGAGACCATTTAAGGACAAATTACGGATATTCCTAAAAGTAGATAATTAAGAAGCAAACCGCTAAGGCATTCTTTAGTGTATTTATTAATACTGATTAAAATTAATCCGGCGAGAAGGCCCAAAATGGTGGATAAAATTAATTATTCCGGCCTGGATGAGGCAACCTATGGATTGTGTGATGCAATGATTTTACGTAGATTATGGACTGTATATATCTTATTTCGCGATACTGTAAAGGTCCCTAAATTCGGGCTACGGGAATGGCGTGAAGGAAGGCATGTGCACTCACCTGGACTTCCGCTGAGCTTCCTCGTGTCTCCTTGAGCTACGTTGCCCGTTGATTGGATGACGGCTGTCTTCCCAAATAACTTTCACTGATTTTCACGAAATATTGCGTTATTGCAAATGTCTATACGATTGCTGTTTTCTTGTACAGTTCAATATCTAAATTACACCACGGCGAGGTGATGAAGCGAGACATAGCGGTGCGATCAGCTGCGTATCTTGCGAACTTGTGTGGTTTACACACGAGTGCTTATGCTGGGCTTAAAGGCGGTAGGTAGGAAAATCCGGCAATGGACATTGCAGTACTCTTATTGGATAACAATTAACAAATTTCCTAAGCGTTAGGCGGTAGTTGCAAGTGGCGCAAACATCCCCCCGGCCTTGAGGTATCCTCAAATAACGAAATAAAATATAAAATAATATATATAGCGGATAAATACCTATATAATAGCGAAACGAAGCGATATCATGACCTAGAATTGAAACTAAATACATAAACAATAATGCAAAATTAACTTATATTATGTATTATAGTGTGCCTATTCATTGTGTTGGTAAAGGACACAGTTTGACAAGAGGGCGCTTTAGAGTAGAATTAAGTTAAATTTGCGCAACGCGTGCCACACCATCTCTACCAGGGCCATGAAGCGGTGGAGTATTATCCATGTTTACTAGAACGAATGTTCCTAAAAAATGGCAGTAGCATTCTTATTCCACTTTGCCCTGCTTTGTATGTGCGTATTCAAATCTAAAGCGTTTCCAAAAGGACTGAACCAAATAATCTATTAATGAGAAGCGTGATAACAGATTAATACGTTATTTACTTAAATGAGCGGCTGGTAAACATTCAAGCGGTTTTAAATTTAAGAAACATGCAGGCGTAAGTGCAGGTTCCAAAGGGTCACTACTTAACACATAAAGCGGTCGAGAATTTAGAATACACTCGATTTGACAGAGTGTAGTAAGCGTTTCCTCATAAGTGAGGATTTGCTTGCCTATTACGCGAAACAAATGGGTTTTACAATTTATATGACTCCATAAACCCCGAAATGTGTAGCGCTTGAGGGTTGAGTTTCAAATAATGCGATTATTAGTGAGCACCTGATTTAATGCCTTATACTATTCTTCACACTGCAAAAGCAATGTAATTCATTTAAATATGACCGCGAGGCGACAAAATTAGTACCGTTATCGCCGTATACAAATTTACCCGGACTTCTCTGAGAGATAAATGTCTTAAAGGCGACTAAAAAACTTGCCGAACTTAGATCCGACGTCAGTTCTAAATGCACTGCCTTAGTAACAAGGGACACAAATAAACATAAATAAGCCTTCTGGCTGCGTATACCACGCTTACGCGTCAAAGTAATATAGAGTGGGCCCGAAAAATCCACACCTGTGTGGGTAAATGTATTGCACTGCTCTAAGCGGCAAACAGGCAAAGTGGACATCATAGGGTGAGTAGGTTTAGGTTTATGTCTAAAAGAGATGTTACTAATTTTAGGCTCTGCAAATTAGAGAAAGGAAGACAAGTTCTAGCTACAAATCCCAAATTACGAAAAGCTTTACTGCAAATAGCATCAATATGCTCATTTATTGACATACGGGAGTCAAAATATACGCCTAGATCGCGCACCACCGTAGTCCTCTGATTATAACACCATTGAAATTGTATGAAAAACTATGGCATTAGTTTTCAGCGTAAATGAAATACTCTGACACTTACTAACATTTACCGTCATTTTATTAGCGACATAGTAATGGTATAATATATTTAAGTCATTTTGAATTAGTTCACAGTCCTTGATAGTGTTCACGCAGATATATTTTTATCATCAGCATAAAGTAAATGTTGAGAATTTTTATATATTGACATATATCGTAAATATAGGCGTTGTAAAGAGAGGACTAAGGTGGGAACCTTGAGGAACGTTAGAGGAAACTACGAAATCTGACCTATAACCGCCTAGAACCACAGCCTGAGAGCGGTTAGTCAAATAAGATCTAATCCATCTCAGTAAGTCCCCATGAATGCCGAGAGACTGCAGCTTCTGAAGAAGTATGACGTGATCCACACGGTCGAAGGCTTTTTCAAAGTCGGTGTAGATCACGTCAACTTGACCTCCACCTTCCATTTCATTAAGAACGTAATTAGTGAAATTTGCAAGATTGGAAATAGTAGAACGCTTTTTCAGAAAACCATGTTGCGTACTCGGAATGCGTCTAATTATTGTAGCATAAATTTTATTAAAAATAAGTCTCTCAAATATTTTAGCAATTGTACTGAGAATAGAAATTGGACGGTAATTATCAATTTTTGTTTTAGAACCTTTTTTATGAACCGGTATTATATATGCCTTTTTCCAAAGTGTGGGAAACACACATTCTCTGAGGGAAAGCTTAAAGAGCAACGTAATTGGGTAACTAAGGCTCTCGGCGCAGGATGACAGAAAAACTGGAGGTACTCCATCGTAACCCGCTCCCTTATAGGTGTCCAAGTTTATCAGACATGTTGGTATAAAATCCTGAGAAACGTCAATATGAGAGATATCATCACTCCATGACGAAAAACAGTATTACAATAGTGTGAACTAGAATCAGTCAAAGGAGAAACAGTAAAACACTTTGAAAAAAGGCATTAAAGGCAGAGCAAATATCCTGTCCTCCGTGTAAATAACATTATTTAGGGTAAAATTACGAGGATAATTAGATCTTCCCTTTTAGACTTAACATATTTCCAGAAATACTTTGGTGAATTCTTAAAATTTTCTCAGTATTAAGAATAAAATCATCAAAACATTTTTTTTGTGTTCTATGTAGTCTATCCCTGAGAAGCTTAAACTCATCATAATCACGAGGGTTGTTAAATTTTTTCAATTTTTTGTGTGCCTTAAATTTTTCACGAATTATTTTAATAAGTGCGCGGCTGTACCAACACGGGTAACGATTACTAATTTGGGAAGATAGTGGTACAAATAAAGCAAAACATTCGTGGAGTTTTTCATAAAAAAATCTCAACGGCTTGGTCGACTGTATCTGTGTTTAATAATAATTGATCCCAGTCTACTCTTTTTAAAAAGGTATTTATGTTAACATAATTACATTTTCGAAATTGTACATATTTTGAGGAAAATTCTTTAAATGGTTTTACAAAATGTCTTGTATATCAATGGTAAAAGGTGGGTGTAAGGTGTCGATTTTAGACAAAGGGTCAGAATGATTGATTTCAAGTGTAAGTTTGAGAAACATAGATCCAATATATTGTTACAACGGTTGGGAAGTAAATTATATTGATTCATATAAAAAAAACATAAACTCGGCCAAAACACTAGCAGCTTTTTGAATATCAGCTCGGCCAGAATGTATTGTCGACCACCCTGAGGAGCTCTTTTTAAATAAAGCTGTTTGAAATCTTCCTGTATACAGTAAGTCTTTACATTGCGTTCTCATAGATACAGTTCGTACTGAGTTTCATTTAAGGTAGGAAATAAATGATGATTTATTTTAACAAATAAGGCTATTTCTAAAATATACAGACACGGAAAAGTTAATAATTTATGGCTTTGAAAATAGGGACACAACTATCTGTAACCTTTAAATGGAAGATTGTTCTTATGCAGCGCTTTTGGGCTCTGAAAATCTATCGCCACAGTTGCCCCAAAAATATAATACCATATCTTAAAATGGAAACTACCAGGCCATGGTAAGCTACTAGTACTGTTTTGACACTGACTTTTTTGTCAGGTTATAGAGTGCATATGCAGAAACAGTTTTACAGACATCATCTGCTTGGGCCTTCCATGTCAATTGGCTGTCTATTAAAATACCCAAAATTTTACAACATCTACTCTTTCTATTATTTGAATATTATAATTTATATTTAGATCTTCGGTGCAAGTTTCTGGTAAAGTGCATTATTTTAGTTTTTGAATATTGATCAGTAAATTATTATAATTTAGCCAGTTAATTATAGTTTTAATCGTAGTGTTTATATCATTTTCATAAGAATATTTATTTAGAATTTTATTAGAGATGTACTGTCGTCAACAAATAATACCATTGGATGATGAATTTGACATGGGAGGTCGTTTATATAAAGTAAAATAACAGTGGCCCAGGGACACTTGTGGTACGCCGAATTTTATTTCTCTATAGGAAGAAACATATTTGCATTCACGTTTAGATTTAAAGCATATTCTAGCAATATCTGTATATTGTTTGCGGCCTATGAGATATGATTTTATTAGGTTAAGAATGTTACCTCGAATGCCGTATGCGCTAAGTTTATGCAATAGTATGTCATGGTTTACATAATTGAAGGCTTTCGACATGTCTGTATATGTAGCAAATGTGGGAGTTCTGATATCTATACTAGCCATTACCCTCTTTAATAAGTCGAAAACAACCATATTTACGCTTTTGTTTTTTCGGAACCCATTTTGTTCATCGCAGAGTATATTTTCAGCCAAAAATGCGTAAATGGATTCGTAAATAACTTTTTCCATTATTTTAGAAAAAACAGGAAGCAAAGCAATCGGTCGGTAGTTAGACATGTCTTCTTTATTGTTTTTTTATAAAGTGGTTTCACCATAATTGTTTTCAGCCTTTCGGGAAAAATTCTCGCTAATATGCTTACATTAATAACATGGCTAAGAGCTCCAGATATGCTGTTGCAAACATATTTAATAATTTGCGTTGAAATGCCATCATAACCAAAATTTTTTTGTGTTTTTTAAAGATCTTATTATCCGTATTAAACCTTGTGGTACAATTGGTGTTATAAATGTCGAGTGTTGGTTATAATTATTTTTTTTTGATGTTATCTGATACGTTTTTTTGTATATCTGTGATCTGGTCGATAAAAAAAATTGTTGAATGATTCAGCTATTTCTTTAGGGCTTATTATTAACAAATCATCTTTTTATCTGAGAAATAGGTTCCGTAATTTTTTTACTATTATTTATTATTTACCAAGATGTCTTGGATTTATTTTTTGAGTTTTGGATGAGATGGTTATTTTGAGCTTTCTGGGTCAGTATAATTATTTTTTTGAATCTTCGGGAATACTTATTGAAATTGTTTTTATTTTCATATGTCGGTTTTAGTCGCCTTTTGCTACAAATCCGAATACCACGTGACACCCATTTAATTGATTTTTCACTACGTACTATAACCGACTTAAAAGGAAAACACAAATTATTCAATAAAAGAAATAAGTCTATAAAACTATCATAGGCATTATTAGGGTCGTCAGTACTGTAAACGTCTGAAAATGATAACTGTTGGAGATATTTATTGCATTTGTTTATATTCTCGTTGGACGTATCTCATATTGTCCTACGCCAATATTTTATTTGTCTTAATTTGTTAACTTTTATTTTTAGAATCTGAGCTGTATGGTCTGATAAGGCCAAGTCTATTATTTCGCATTTGCACTTTTGTTTCAAGTTATGAGCAAAATTGTCCAAACAGGTATTGCTGTCTAATCTGGTAGGTTGGTTAATTTCCAATTTAAGGTCGTAGCTTAAAAGAAAGTATTCAAACTCTATTGCTAATCTGTTCCTTTTCAAAATGTCTATATTAAAGTCACCACATATTATTATACTACTTTTATGGTTACATACTTTCTTTAAAATTGAGTCTAAATTTTCATAAAACTTATCTATGTTACATATTTTTGGAGGTCTATAAATACATAAAATTATCGTGTTTTGTTTTGTTAATTTTATAGCACAACATTCAATGATCCCTGTTATTGAGTATTTCATGATGTCTGGTAATTCTGTGTACTCATGACATTTTTTTATCAAGATGCAGGCTACTCCGCGTTTTACATTTCTTCTTGAATAAAATGTAGCTAGCTTGTAATTGGATATTTGTATTAATTTTTCATGGCCAGACATTATGAAATGCTCGGTAATACACAATACATCTATATCTATTTGTTTGTTTAATAATTCCTGAATATGAACCGTTAGTACATCAGATTTATTAAGAAAGCCGGCAATATTCTGATGCATGATATACATATGATTAGAATAGAAAAAAAATTGAATTTGAGGAAGTGGGAATAGCTTCTTTATTGACTTTTATTTTAATATCTGGAGATATTTCTAGATCTAAGTTAGGATTACTTATCATTATTAGTATATTACACATGATATTCTTTAATCCATAGTTATTTAATCTCCCACTATATTTAGAAAACATACTATGATCGTAGGATAGTTCAAGATTAGAATCTAATAGCTTTGCGTAGTTAAAAGTGTTGAGATCTAGGTACAATAAATTATTAAAAGTTTCTATCCTCCAATTAAACATAGCGGAATAATCTTTACATTTGTATGTTGGAAGGCACAGTATAATATTTTGAAGAGTTTTCCTTATTTCTTTGATGATATCAAAGTAATTATTAGTTTTTCGAAAATCTTCTTCTCCTGTTAAAATTACGCAGTAGTCATTTTTCGTAAAGCTTACTATTTTTTTATTTAAATTGCTAATTAGCTGTAAAATTCCACAATTCCGGAAAATGTAGTGGCATATCTCGGTATTCGAAAACGTATCCTCAGCAATAGATAATACCTTGTTGGTTTTATTGGCACTTATAATGCAATTTTTTTTTCTAACAGGTTTTAATTTAATGTTTGTTGTTTCACTTAATTGGACTGTATTATCTTGTTGTGTGATCGTAGGGTCAGCCATTGGTTTTGACTAATTGGCGTACTAGAAATTTTGTTAAAGATGTTCTGTGTCTTTTGGTGGATCTATTGAGTGGAGTGGATATTTTCAAACTTTTTTAGGAGTATCCACATTGTTCTTTAATTTTTTGGTGGCTTTTTAACATAACATAACATAAACACTCACGCCTGTCATCCAGAGGGTAGGCAGAGACTACGGACTTCCATTTGGCACGATCCTGACACAGTTCTCTCGCCTCCTTTACATCCATATATCTACGCATACAAGCTCGCTTTTTAAAACTTCATGTTTCGTTGCTATTTTACACGCTGGTATTCTGTGCGAGCGTACCCGGTCGAGCCAACCAAGCATGGCTCTACCACGTACCGCCCTTAGAATACACATACGCAAGTTATACTCTAAGCTCTTCTGATAGTAAGTGATCACCGTCATCCATGAGCATTTACAATACCTGAGGAATTGCAGATGCGTTGCCGGCCTTTTAGAAAGGAGTAGGCTCTTTTCTTGAAGGTCTTCCCCTGCTGGCTTTTGTTAATAAATTCTATTAAATTGTGGTAAAATTTGTACCTAAATATAAAAAATAGTCGAGAATTAATGGGTTTCTTGTCACTCTAAAGCAATAAAATAAGACATTTCTTGTTTTAAGTATCCTACATATTGGTATATACTTCTGAATTAGTGTCGTTCAAGTCGCTTTGAGAGGCAATTTCTTAAGTTTTATGAGCTATCCGCTGCTACTTAAGAATGCTTGACGTAATATGAAATAATTTAAATTTCTTGGAAGATGGAATTCTCTGACGTCACCACTACATGGTTATAATATTAATTAATACTATAAATTTATTACCGTGTAGTGGCGGTCTAAAATTATCCACTACCCATATCATCCCGTGGGTGTCGTAAGAGGTGACAGAGGAAACAAACCAGGAGCTGGGCAGCAGCGTCTTCCTAATAACAACTAAAAATAAAAAAACTGCGGTTGCAACCCAACTGCCAAGCGTGGCAACTATAGCAAATATCCCACTTATAGAGGCAATCTGTGGGGGGGGTTGTTCAGCACTTTTAATAGGCTGTAACTATGAAATACAGCTTGCATAATACACAAGCTTAAACATTTTAAAGAATTACGGTCGAGTTTCAATCACTAGGCAACCACTAGTTTCATAATGATTTCTTATATTTACGCGAACACTACACATTGAATAAAACTATTTTTACGGATTTTATCGCGTTTAATTTTACTAATTTTGATTCCCGACGTTTCGGGTGCTTTACAGCACCCATGGTCACGGGGGGGACTGAGGTGTTTGACGTCCCAATGTCATAGTTAGCCCGGCTACCTTCAGTTTTTTGAATATTAATTTTTGGTCCGATCTACGCAGAATGAGCTTACAGTATCTTGAAGTCTTGCAGTGGTATGCTTGGGTTTGGATTTAATTTTGTTAATTATCCTATATGTTAGAGGCACCGACGCTCTGGGAAGTCTGCAGTCTGTGAACATGTTCAAGATCGTCCCCGCCATTACATCAGATTTGATAGACCACAAATCCTCGCAAAAGAACACCGATTCCTACCAAGGATGATACGCGAGGCTATTGAAATTAAAAAACATCCTAATTTCAATAGAGAAGATGGATGGGTGCTGCCATCTGCTTGGGATCCTATAATTAACAAAATTAAATCCAAACCCAAGCATACCACTGCAAGACTTCAAGATACTGTAAGCTCATTCTGCGTAGATCGGACCAAAAATTAATATTCAAAAAACTGAAGGTAGCCGGGCTAACTATGACATTGGGACGTCAAACACCTCAGTCCCCCCCGTGACCATGGGTGCTGTAAAGCACCCGAAACGTCGGGAATCAAAATTAGTCAAATTAAACGCGATAAAATCCGTAAAAATAGTTTTATTCAACCACTAGTTTCAATAGATGAGTGTCTACTATCCTACTTGACAAAATTCTGCTACGTACATAATGTTTTATGAAATTAGCGTATTTCCACTTAAGAAACAAGCAAATTACTTTGATGTACATGTAGGGAAAACTCAACATTCTAATGAAACAGTAATATTTTATGTGGACGTTAGAGCTCGCGCGAGGGACGCGCTAATGAGGCATTTGAATTAATGCGCAAGCGGGAAGACTAAGAAAGGAGATAATGAGACGGAAAAGTATCCAAAGACTTTTATTTTGTTTTAACTTCAATCTTATTTATACAATATATGAAATTATATTCGAAAAATAAAATTATATTGGAATTTTGATTCAGTACGTCGTAACCCCTGAGGCCGTATGAAAACGTTATCTCGCTCCTCGTAATTGACAAGCGAATTAAAAATTAAGGAAAATTTCAGGAAAAACAACGAGATCAGTCTTAACGGAGTCTAGCCATATGCGCGGGATATAATTATAGTGCAAGAGTGTGTGCGCAAGCACAGGTGCACTCTCTATTCCCCCACTCTCATAATCCGATGGGATGGGGCCATCCGACATGACCGGAGAGAGATCAGACGCAGGACTGACGGCTTTACGTGTATTTCGAGACACGGGGATGAAACACCGCCAACTTCCTGTATCTGGGTATTTCTTGCCACAAAAACTCAAGAACTGTTTTTTTTTGTCCCGACCCGGAATTCGAACCTCATGATCATCAGCCACGCTTACGATCACTTAACAAACGAGGCAATCAAACTTTTATAGGTGGTAGAGTCATGCTACAACTATATTGTAGCTGTAGCACGGGGGTAGCAATAAGTCGGCTCATCTGAGGAAGGACCATGCTCTTACTGAATACAAGCGTAAAATAGCAGCTTAATACTGCTGTGTTTCGTATGATGAGTGTAGACAACCGGTGACTTTATTATTTAGATGTAGTTGTCTATGGGCCACAGCGTCCACTTACCATCAGGTCTACTGTTTGTTCGTTTGTCACCCTTATTCTATAAAAAAGAACTTAACACCGATAACCAGCCATATCAAAACCTCAATTATACCTTACGTTTATGTAAACGCAATAAACGAAAACAACGGTTGTGTTAAATTCATTTAATTATCTATTTCACTTAATTGTCTATATTCCCCTTTGCGCGATCAATCTACCCCTTTCTACCTGTTCTCGTTAAAGCGTCCCAAAATATAAATGTTATTAAAATATACATTAATTGATAAACAAGATTTGAGGAACGAAATATTTAGTAACATATCAAATACGTAGGACACTCAATAAGTTTTAAGATATACAAAAAGTATTCTAGATACTATTCATATTTATTTTAATCTTTTCAAAATATTCTCCATCATGCTCTATACAAAGTTCCATTCGCCTAAACCAACTCTGAAAACACTTTTGCCAGTCTTGATCTGACAGGTCGGAAATCGCTTCTTCGTAGGCAGCCACGGCTTCTTCGGCGCTTGAAAAAAACTTGCCTTTTATTTTTTTTTGGCTCTTGGTAACAAAAAGAAATCACAAGGAGCTAAGTCAGGGCTGTAGGGTGGGTGACTTAGAGTTTCAAAATCAGATTCCTCAATAAATGCTTTTGTTCTAAGGGAGATATGTGAAGAGGCGTTATCGTGATGCAGCATGATTCCGCGAAGCCCGGACTTTGGTCTTCTCTTCCGCACAGCTTGAAAAGCTTTGGGTAATGCAACTGTAGTATACCATTCAGAGTTGACCTACAATTTTCCAGCATTGACGTCGACAAATGTCCGCTCCGCGAAAAAAACTAGCCACAATTTTTTGCCGACGTTGCGAGGTCTTTGCAGTTTCGCCGGTAACTGTCTTTCTGAGTATACCCATACCCATGATTGCCTTTTATTTTCCGGATCATATTGATAGATCCAAGTCTTGTCACCAGTAAGGATTTCTGAAACACGTCTAGATGCCCCGTTTTCAAAACGTAGACGCATTTCATGGCACCAATCCACACGAGTCTATTTTTCGCTTGCGGAGAGCAAAAGGGGAGATCCATCGACAAGAAAGCTTCCTCACTCCAAGATGTTGATGTAGGATGGTATGAATGCTCCCCGAACTAATGCCTACAATCTTTTCGATGTCCGTATATGTGATTCATGGGTCTTCTCGCACCAACATTTCAGTAGTCCATACATTTTCTGCCGTTACTGCTGTTTGTGGAGCCCCGGTTCTTTAGTCAACTTTAAGATTAATTTTACCTCTTTGAATTCAGCAAACCACCTAAAATTGTTGCGCGTGATGGAGCTGAGTCACTTAATGTTGATTGTAACCGTTGTAAACTTAATTGTTCCGTTAAATCAAATTTAAAATCATAATATATCATAGCGCGCAAATGTTCACTGTTAAGATCCATCGTTTTAAATGAAAAGCGCGGGAAGCGTTGCAGGAAAATTAATAGAACTTTGTTTTTTATAATTATTTAGCTTGGCTTATGGAGTTCAAAACTAATTGAGTGACCTATGTACGTATCACCCTCAACATCCAAACAGAATAGAATAGAATAGAATATTTTTTTACTAAATATATATTACGACTCATTCTTATTGAAAGTCATTTTTTAATTTTACCGCTGGTTTGGAAAAAACCCTCTGTCCTAAGAAGAACTACAAACAAGAAACAAGGCGGTACCTTTTTTTCAAAGTAAAATTATACAATAAAACAGGTTGTACAAACTACTTACAAAACTTATTTATGAAACAGCTTGGAAGCGACCACCTCTTTCCCAGGGGTTATTATTAACCACGTGTTCATTTATATGATAACCCTTTTTACAGTATTTGTATAGTAAAATATTTAAATATTTAATTATTTACTTGGTAATAGAGAGACCTTGTATATTTTCTTGGACTTGTAATAGCGTATATAAATTGCCTCATGAATAAATTTTTTTATAGGATAGGGTGACAAATGAGCACACAGTCTAACTGTGGTAGAGCCACGCGGCAGCTTGTGCTGTTGCACGGATGGGCCGGCTCGAACCGGGTTGGTACCACGACCTCACAGAATACCAGCGTGAAGTAGAGGTTTACCTCTGCGTTTCGCTTGGTGAGTGCAGGTGGCCGGAGGCTAATTCCCCTCCCCATCAACATGGTAGCGGAATTAAACGAAAGACTACCCCAGGAGGGTACCAGCACCTCTGGAGAATCCCTCGCTGAGCATCCACGACCAAGCTACTCCACTCCTGAGCGTGGGTGCTCAGGCTGCCCCGCGTATTCTGGGGGGGCAAAATTCCGCTCGCGACTAATACTGCTCGGGGCAAGCGGAGCAATAAGACCAAGGCGACCCTGTCACGCTATCCGTGAATTTTTGCAACATCAGGGGACTTCATTCCAACCTTAACGCTGTCCACTTCCATCTAGAGACGGCGAAGCCGGCCTTGCTCTTTTTAACCGAGACTCAGGTGTCCTCTCCGGCTGATACTTCATATCTCTCCTACCCGGGGTACAAATTAGAACACTCCTTTGTGCCCCAGGCTGGAGTTTGCGTATACGTTAGAGAGGACATCTGTTTTCGACGCCTCGGCAGTCTTGAAGGTACGGACCTGTCCATCCTATGGCTGCGCGTAGACAGCGACGACCATCCCCGCGTCTACGGGTGCCTCTATAGGTCCCATAGCGGTAATGCCGAAACAGACCGACTCATCGACCACGTCCAAATGGCTACAGATTCCTTGTTACAGCAGATCCCATCCGCAGAGATCGTGATCCTTGGCGATTTTAACGCCCACCACGCCGAATGGCTCGATTCACGTTCAACCGATCATGCGGGAGATCTGTTTATGACTTTGCTTCGGCATATGGTCTTACACAGCTGGTTAATTTGCCTACGCTAATTCCAGATGTGGAAGATCATGAACCTTCCCTGTTGGACTTTCTGCTGACCTCTCATCCGGACGGATATCAGATTTCCGTCGACGCTCCTTTAGGCTCGTCGGACCATTGTCTTGTCCGGGTGTGGTGCCACTCACACTAACGTCGTGGTTGCATTCTGCAGGCTACCGCCGTGTTTGGCACTATAGGTCGGCCGATTGGGATATGATGTGGTCTTTTTGCATCCTAACCTTGGGGTGAGTTGCTTCTCGCCGGAAGATCCCAGCGTTGTTGCTGATTCTGTTGCTGATGTGGTCTGGAACTTATTATTCCATCTGCTGTGGTGCCCATTGGAAGCAGATCCCAGCCATGGTTTGGTCAGTTCTGTAAAATAGCATTATGCTATAAGCGGGAGTGCAACCGAGCCTGGGCTGACGCATCAACGTCCCGAGATGTAAACACTAGCGCTCTTAAAAGAAGTATAATCCCGCCTCCAGGTCCTTAAAAGAGTAATTGCCAAGGCAAGGTCTGAGCACATCGGCAGAATTGGCGAGAGGCTTGTTCACCTTCCTTCGGGAACCCGTGCATTCTGGTCTCTCGCCAAGGCTGTCCAAGGAACTTCTGTCAGCTATCTCTACCATCTCTGCACAGAGGACAACTCACTGGCCCATGCCGCAAAGGAGAAAGCCGATCTGTTGGGCTCTCTTTGCGTCCAACTCGACTCTGAATGACGGGGAACACACCACCGACTATCCCGCGGTGTGAGTGCTCCATGCCAGACGTGCGGTTTACACAGTGGTCGGTTCGCAAAGCACTCCTCTCCTGGACGTCAGCAAGTCGAGTGGGCCTGATGGATCCCATTGTGCTGAAGACGTGTGATCCGGAGTTGGCCCCGGTTTTAACGCGTCTTTTCCGGTACTCCTACTCCCAAGGCGTAGTCCTGAATTCATGGAAGACAGCTTTGGTCCACCGATCCCTAAAAGGCGATCGCTCAGACCCGTCCAACTACAGGCCTATCGCTATCACCTCCTTGTTCTCCAAAATAATGGAGTCCATTATAAACTGCCAGCTCATGAGGTACCTTGAGGATCACCAGCTGATTAGTGACCGCCAATACGGTTTTCGTCGTGGTCGATCAGCTGGTGATCTTCTGGTCTACCTGACTCATATATGGGCGGAGGCAGTAGAGTCCAAGGGGGAGGCATTGGCCGTTAGTTTGGACATAGCGAAGGCCTTCGATCGGGTCTGGCACAAAGCGCTTCTTTCGAAGCTCCCTTCCTATGGGCTTCCCGAGAAATTGTGCAATTGGATCACCAGTTTCCTTGCTGATCGGAGCATCAAGGTCGTAGTAGACGGTGCATGCTCTGATTACAAGCCTATCAATGCTGGTGTTCCACAAGGCTGCGTGCTATCACCGACGCTGTTTCTCCTGCATATCAATGATATGTTGCAAACTGGTAACATTCATTGCTATGCAGACGACAGCACTGGTGATGCCTTATATACCCGCCATGCAAATATTTCTCGAAAACGTCGCCGAGTACCGGGACAAACTTGTGTCTGAAGTCGAGTCTTTGCTGAACAAAGTCTCGGATTGGGGGGACTAAATCTAGTCCAGTTCAATCCCCAGAAGACACAAGTTTGCGCGTTTACCGCTAAAAAGAACCTCTTTGTTGTATCTCCTCAGTTTCAAGGCACTCCCTTGTTGCTTCAGCCAGTATTGGAATCCTCGATGTCGACATATCGAGTGATGCAGTTTCGTGGTCATTTGGAAGAGAAGGCCAAATTGGCCTCTAAGAAGCTTGGCGTGCTCAGCAGAGTGGGACAGTATTTCATGCCGGTACACCGCTTGCAACTTTACAAGGCGCAGGTTCGGCCCCACATGGAATACTGTTCCCATCTCTGGGCAGGGGCTCCCCAATGCCAGCTCCTTCCACTTGACCGCATCCAGCGCAGAGCGGTTTGAATCGTCGACTACCGAGTTCTTTCCGATCGGCTTGACTCACTGCCACTGCGTAGAGATTTTGCATCTCTTTGCGTATTTTATCGCATGTACCACGGGGAGTGCTCTGAGGAATTGTTCGGACTAATTCCAGCCGCTCAATTTCACCGTCGCACATTGCGACAAAACTCGCGATACCATCCATACCACCTGGATGATTGGCGGTCCACTATTGTGCGATTTAGAAGAAGTTTTCTTCCCGCACAACTTCCTTGTGGAATCGATTATCACCAGCGATATTTCTGGACCGATACGACTTAGGGACCTTCAAGAAAAGAGCCTACTCCTTTCTAAAGGTCGGCAACGCATCTGTCAATTACCCTGGTGTTGCGGTTGTTCATGGGCGGCAGTAGTCACTTACCATCAGGTGAGCCGCATGCTCGTTCGCCCCTCTCCTAATAAAAAAAACAGTCCTCCTGATGGTAAGTCGTTGCTGTGACCCATAGACATCTACATCTATCTTCAATAAAGAATCAAAATGCAGATGCGTTGTCACCCGTGAGGACTAAGATGGAATGCCTCTTCTCCAGTAAAAGGCTCTACGCTCACCACACGAAACACAGCAGTGTTAAGCTGCTATTTTACGTTGGTATTCTGTGAGAGCGTGGTCCTTCCCCAGTCGAGCCAACCCATTCGTGTTACAACTATACTACTAATATAGCTGTAGCATGGCTCTACCACGTATAAAAATTATTGACTCTGTGGAGTGGTATCACTAGCTTGTGTTTGTTCTAGGTGTTTATAGAGTGTACATCACTTTTTTTTTAGCTAACTTGTCTTTCGTACAACTTAGCGAATCAGCACGCTTACTTGAGAATGAAATGAAGGACCAAAAGCATAAGTTTTCAAAATGAAATTTTGGAAATGATGTTAATGATGATGATGAGTGTGACGTTTGGATAAACTGTTCTTAGTTTTCTATGTAGTGGCGGCCTAAGAGAATTTACTACTCTTAGGCCGCCACAACATAGAAATTTACTTATCTTACCCCATATATCAAAGTTAGCAAGCAGACTTAGTTCTGCAGCATATGCTGTAAAAAAGATTAGAAATCTTACCAGTGTTGAAACAGCTAGACTTGTTTACTTTAGCTATTTCCATAGCATAATGTCCTATGGTATTTTGCTATGGGGACACGCAACTGACACTGAAATTATATTTGTTTTACAGAAGCGGGCCATAAGAGCAATCTATGATTTAAAACCTAAAGAGTCGCTCAGACAAAAATTTAAGAAATTAATATATTAACTTTGGCCTCTCAATACATTTATGAAAGTGTAATGTACGTATACAAAAATAAAAGTAGTTATACAAAAATAAGTGATATTCATTCTGTAAATACTAGGAACAAACACAAGCTAGTACTACCAGTTACTCGACTCCACCGAGTCAGTAATTCATTCTTGGGGCGATGTATACGCTTTTACAACAAAATCCCAGAAAATATACAAAATTCGACCTGCTCAAAATTCAAAAACTTTATTAAACATAGTTTGTATAAAAGGGTTATTATAATGTTAAGGAATTTATGGATGATAATAACCCTGGAATGAGGTGTTCGCTGCCAGGCTGTTTCTAATTTGTTTTGTGTGGTTAATTGTGTAATATACATGATTGTAAGCTGTTATTTAAAAAAAAGTCCCGCTGGGTTTCTTGCTGGTTCTTCCCAGGACAGAGGTTTTTCGAACCAGTGGTAATTAGACAAAGAGTGACTTTCAATAAGTATTATTTATAATCTATATTGAATAAAAAGTTTCTGTTTCTGTTTCTGTTTCTCCATATCACCCCGTCGGTGTCGTAAGAGGCAACAGAGGGAAACTTAAACGAGATAAGAGCTGCGGTTGCCCAGAGTGGCAACTGTTGCAAAAATCCTCCCTTAAAGGCAGAATATGAGGAAGCATATATTTAGCATTGGATTTATGATAGGCTTTAATCAATTAATGAAAAGTAGATTTTCAGTGAATGTATAAGATAAGGCTTTGATCCTTTTTCCATTATTTACTAAAAATGAGGGAGAAATTAATCAGAAGAAATTGAACAACATTTTTGTTTACCTTAAAGTAAACTGTTTCTGAGGCCGAGGAATACAGAAAGCAAAGGCAATTACCGTAATTGCGAAATCAAATAAAGTAACAGGGTATTGTTATCGTTGGCGAAACATTTTTAAGCAATTTAAAAAAAAAACGGACAATTGCGAGTGTGACTTGCACACTGAGGGTTCTGTATAAACTTCATTATGTATGTAGATAGTTTAGGTAAGCGACAGAAGCCTAATGGCAGGGTGCGGACTGCGAACTCAAAAGTTGTGCTTTCGAATCCGCCATTCGACTACTGTCGTGAAACACTTCTGTCATAAGCATTTTAAGCTTACCAGGAGTGGTTAAAGGGAATATTAGCATTATAAGTATTTTTTAAAAAATAAAAAATAGTATGTCCATTTCAGGATGTACTATCTTCATATATAATTAAGTTATTTTTTATGTTAAGTTGTTTTTAGATTATCTAGTCAACTCATAATGAATTCTAATATTTACGCGAACACTACTTATTGAATAAAACTAGGTTTACGGAGTTTTTCGCGTTATATTTATTTAATTAAAATTCCCGACTTTTTGGGTGCTTTGCAGCACCCATGGTCACGGGGGACTGAGGTGTTTGACGACCCGATGTAAAAGTTAACCCGGACAACCTTGAGCTTTTTAATTGTTAATTTTGGTTCGATCTATGCAGAATGAGCTTACTGTATCTTGTAGACTGCTTGGGTTTAGTTTTATTTTATTGATTACAGGATCTCAGGAGAGTAATACCCAGCCTCGTTCTCTATTAAAATTAGGAAGTTTTTTTTTCTTAAATTGTAATAGCCTCACGTATCATCATTTTTAGGAATTGATGTCCTTTCGCAATTAATTGTGGTCTATCAAATTTGATGTAACGGCCCCGCTATCTAGGATATGATCACAGACTGCAGACTTCCCGGAGCGTTGGTGTTTCACGACAACCAAATTCACAATCAAGCTTGTATACTCCTACGTCTTGTAGAGAGATATTACACGTGACGGATGGTAATAACTGCCTCATCTTCATCGGTGGCTTGAAGAATGTTCTAATAGAAGCATGCTTCAAGTTGTAGCCAATCTTGTCAGTGAAACCTCTGGCATATGGTAGTACAGCAGGCACACGCTCGACTGTGACCGGCTTCACTCGGTCACTGTGACGTAGGCGCGGGACCCGAAGCTTGTTGTCGTACAAAACACAAGAGTGCAAGTACTGCTGTTTGGCGGCAGTAATAAGTAAGGGTATGGTATCCAGACGGACCCCTAGGAAGAAAAGGAGTGCTATCATCCAAATGCCTGCAAACCAACTATAAATAAAAAAAGCCTTGAAAGTGTTACACATGTGCAATAAGATCAAATGCCAGCAACTATTTTCTATCTTTAAAATATTTCCAATTTACGTGTGATATTTGCTTTCTCGTTATAAACTTGATAAATTAGTATATACTTAAAATAAGAGACTAACAATATCGGTAAGCGACTAATGAGAACGGTAGATACCGCGAAGATCGGTAAGTGGCTATAACAGTCTACTGACCATCACGAATATGATATCATTTTTCCTTTAATATTAAATAATGGGATTATTATCATCCGTAAAAATTATAAAATTTTGCTTTAATATAAAATAATCTGGGAATGAGGTGATCGCTACCTAGCTATTTCTAATTTGTATTGTGTTGTCAATTATTGCGTAATCATTGTAAACTGTACTTTAAAAAAAATGTCCCGCTGGATTTCTCGCTGGTTCTTCCCAGGAAAGAGGTATTTTCCCAACCAGTGGAAAATTAAACATAAACTTCAATCCATATAACATAATACAGTTACAAAATAATTCTCTCGAAAATACACTTTGTATTTCGCTAATACCTACACAAGGGAAACGTGTAAAAGGAGTGGGGTCTAAGCGGACACAGGCAATTTATGTAATTACTCAGTCAAATAAATCTTCTCGAGGAATTGTTTTCACTTATCGAGACATTTTCGCCAACGAGCACGTTGATTTTATCTCGAGGGAAATTCACGCTACGCTCAGCTATGTCCGTGTTAATTCCGTTTTACATAGCCACGAGGTTCCACTGTCTGGTGTTTTACACCAAAATAATGTACATAAGTAAATTATTCAACAGATTTGTGCTATGTGAGTTATTCAAAGGTGTAGTAGTCTGTGAACAAAAGTTCTATAGCCCAACGGATCAGTAGGCTGAAGTGGCAATAGGCTGGAAATATAGCTGGAATTATATATTATTAAAGATGTTAAAAACTAAGATCCGCGTATTAAAATAAAATGATGTGTGTTACCTAGTTTGAAGAATTATGTAAACTACCTTAGTTTGGGAATTATATATGGCTAGTGTGGTAGTCTGTGACGTAACAAGAGAACAAAAGTAACTAACGTAGCCCAACGAATCAGTAGGTTGAAGTGGCAATGAACTGAAAATATAGCTGGAGGAACTGACATAGATGGGAAAAAAAGGTTCTCTAGAGCCTCTTGTAGAAAAATATATGAGGGGCCGTGAGAGTTATATTTAGTAGCAGACCTGTGATGAGTTGTAGTGATGATGATGATGATGAAACAAGTTAACTAGAAATCCACACAATATAAAATATATCATAGGTAAAAACTTTATCGACGACTGGTCACCACCGCTGGAGATAAGAAGGCTGGTTCTTTTCTCACTCATAGTCTATGAAGATGAGTAAGGCATCTTTCTTGGCACTATACTGCGGATAGGGATGTATTATAATTTAAGCTTATAGTTGCTTATTGTAATAATTATTGTATTGATTGAATTGAAGTGCGAATAAAATTATAATCTTCCACTCGTTCTAGCAATATAAAGTACGGCGCAGGCAATTATGAGTCGATCAGTGTCTTCATTCTGTCCGCCGTGATAATCCTTCTTCGTTCAAGCAAAAATCGTGTTGCTGAGAGGCTGCCCTATGTCACGTGGAGGTAAGCAGTGTTGCTGTTGATTTGCATACTTCATCTATTTTGTTATTATGATATAACTACGTCTGTCACGTTTCACTAACGTGTGATTATGACCTTTTTTTATAGAGCATATAATCCACCTGATGGTAAGGGATGCTGTGTGACATAGACATGTAGATCTATCCTCGATTAACAATCAAAATGCAGATCGACACATCAGGATTAATATGTAATGCCTCGTTTCTAGTAAGAAGGGTCTCTCTACGCTCACCATACGAAACACAGCAGCATTAAGCTGCTATTTCACGTTGGTATTCCGTGAGAGCGTGGCCCTTCCCCGGTCGTACCGGCCAATTCGTGCTACAACCATAATTTGTCTACAGCGTGGCTCTACGACATATCATATTATAGTATGCTGAAATTGTAACAGATCTATAATAAAAGTATAGTGCGGTGTGCTGTTTTACTAATGTCAATGATTACGAGCGTGAGCAAGAGAAAAAGTTGAACATCCGCTCTCATACTATTATATTTATAAATAAATTAATAGTAAAAAACATTTAAATAAAAGCTTGCTTTTAAAAATATTTTTACTATTCATTTATTTTTTATTATTAGCTATCGCTGTACATGTTTCTAAGTCTGTTCATTTTTAATTAATGCTTCATTGTTACTTTTTGATCGTCGTGTTAGATCTGCCACCTTGAACACTTTTATCGCCAGCAGTTGACCCTTGTCGGCCCTACAACATTTGTTCGAGCACCACCAAACTAGGTACCCCTAATCTTTGATGGGTTATAACTCTTTAAAATTGTTACAGCGGCCACCTTGTTTTCGCCATTTTAATTTTTTTTCACCACCGCTAGACTTTGCCCAGAGTGTAGGTCGATATTAGTTAAGGCACGATCCCACTTAGTTTTACCGTTTAGGCGGGCAGTAGTACACCATCTCCTTGAAGAGCTGAACGCGGACGTCATTTTATTCGTATTCTTCTCAGCCAATTTTAATTTGATATCCGTATCATAGGAGTGTATAAAAAATTCCGCCATCTTGGGCGGTCCGCCATATTGGATTTAGAATGACGTCAATTAAATAACCAAGCATTGTCATTCAAACGCAAAATTTCAGCTCAATCGGTTGAAGATAACTGCTTGAAAATTCAGTTGCAAGATTTGACCCTAACAAACATACATTGTAAGTAAATTAAAAGCTTTTAATAAAATAATTTCCTAATTTATTTCTAACATCAGAAGTGGGATCATTTCTAATGTATATCATCGTATTTTAGAGTAACCGACATAGCCCAACGGATAAGTAAGCTGAAGTGGCAATGGGCCGTCCGAGCTCGAATAATCGACAACCGATGCGGAAGAAAGGCTCGAGTGCCAGCCTCGTACTAGACCCTTATTAGATGAAGTGACTACCTGGTGAGCGGCTTCATGCAGGAAGTCGATGAACGCAGGTAGTTCAGGACCGTGTTTTGTGGCATTCCTTGGGGGAGCCCTTTGTTCAACAGTGGACTTGTGAAAAGGGGCAATGAATGAATTATTAAAAAATATTATCATGTTTTAGATACATTAGAATATATTATGGTTGTAGCACGAATGGGTCGGCTCGACCGGGTTGATCGGATGATTCGGCTCTAACAGAATACCAGCGCAAAATAGCAGCTCAATGTTTCGTATGGTGAGTGTAGAGCACCGGAGACCCTTATAACTGGAAACAAGGCATTCCATTTTAGTCCTCGGGGATGACAAGACATCTGCATTTTGATTCTTAATTGAGAATAGATCTAGATGTCTATGGACCACAGCAGCATCTACTTACCATCAGGTGGAGTGTGTGCTCGTTTGTCACCCTTATTCTATATAAAAAAATATTTTGATACAAGACACTTTAAAATTTAAATACGGAGAAAATGTCGCTTTAAAATGTAGACACGAGAATTACGCAGCGCACTTGATGAAATCCCGGTCATTCTTTAAAGACTAGCTATATTTTAACGGTAGCCGCCTCGTCGGGAAGACTGCAAGTTTAAAGAATTTTATTTAAGTTTTAAATAAAACAGAAAATATAGCGGAAAGTTTAACTTTGTTATGAAGGTAATACTTATCTGTGCTTTTATTAATTTTTAAAGTATTATTTTTTATAGTGCTTAAATATTATATTATCCCACCTGATGGTAAGTAGTTGTTGCTGAAGCCCATCAAAAGTCTACTGCTGATCATAGGCCTCCTCTACAGATTGCCTCGTAGCAGCTATGCAAATACCCCCTGTATTTGCCATAGCTGCTACACCTGGCAGGCAGGATGGTAACCACAGTTTTTATATTCTAAATGTTATCAGGAAGACGTTGCTGTCCATGTCCTGGTTTGTTTCCCTCTATCACCTCTTACGACACCCACGGGACGATATGGTATAGTGGATATTCTTACACCGACAATAAAAGACTGTACATACGTACGTACATAGCCACATTGTAATCGTATGGAAAGACGATGGATCAAGATGCTGGAAAATTATTCCACTCCATTTCTGTTCGCAATACGAACATCGGAGCAAACAATTTGGCTCGAATGCTTGGTATGTCGACAACAAAGGGATGGAAGCATTATGTCATGCAATTCCTGTGAGCAATTTCCGAAATGTATCCTGTAAAACGCAGAAAAGCTCTCGAGACTAGTTAGACTGCTGACTTTAACCAGCTTAAAATATTCAAATATTTAACAAGATATGAAGAATAATATAATTGAATGATAATAAATGATGATAGTTTTAAACGCCAACTGCGCGGGCTCGTTGTCATGGTTTCGGTTACAGAAAGTTGACGCTTGTTAATTACAGCAGTGAACACTTCTAGTAAGCAATAAAATCTGTTATAAATAATGATTTATAACTTTATGATTGTAACCCGATTTTTATTGGTTCACAATTAAAAACAATCCTCACTAAAGTACACCAATTTCGTCCTAGGATCATTCGCGAGGCTATTGAAATCAAAAAACATCCTTATTTCAATAGAGAAGATGTCTGGGCGTCTCTCTTGGGGATCCTATAATTAGCCTTGGTTAACTATGACATTGGGACGTTGAACACCTTAGTCCCCCCGTGACCATGGGTGTTGTAAAGTGCTCGAAAATAATGCAATATAAAATAAGTTCCTCATACGGCCAGCAGTGAAGGAACTCGTCTCAGATCCATAAATCATCACTGGCAACTCGCACTGGTTGTACAATCTTTTTTTCTCAAGTTTTGAGGTATACCTGACGTGAAGAAGTGTCGCAATCTTCCGAACACTGCCCAGCAGAGTTGAATCCGTCTATTGACCTCACGGTCGAAGTTGGACTTACTTAGTCGGACTATTTGTCCCAGGTAAACACACTCGTCAACAACTTCAAGCTTAGTGAAACTATATGTGCTTAGTGAAAATATATCGTATATTTTGTGAGTGTATTGATGCTAATAAAACATATGTCTATATCTATGTCTATATTATAGACGACATTCTAGTTCAAGGTGACCTTGTGCTTGTGTTATTGTTTAGTCCTCTAAAAAGGGGCAAATAATAATAAACTTTAGTATTTTCCGAAGTTGGGGTTTCAATACAATTTGTCATGGAAGTTTTTAAGTTTAATTATAAATGTCAGTTTTGATAAACTTTCCGTCAGATGTGTAAAGCGCAAAGTTTTTTACGACGTAAGTAAAAAGGAGCGAGGAGGATTTAATCGTCTTTAAGACAAAGAATAGGAACGTTCCCTGACTAGACAGTCTGCAAACTTTTCCAAAGTAAACGGAACGCATAAATATTAAAGGAACTAAATGAATTAATCTTTTGCCTCTTCAGCATATCGCAAAAGCGAGATTAATAACAAGATTCTCAATTAAAATCTCTACAATCTTCTTCTACTTCTTCAGCTTGTAAAAGGCATGAGCTTTTCCCCTTCTGGATTAGCCTTAATCGCCACTCTCGCAAGCGGATTAACGATCTTAGTATCAGACGTTGTGTATCTACAGACTATGATAGAAGCCATGAGATCCTTCTGTCATTTCCCATGGTCGCCTCTTACGACACCGATGGAACAAAATGGGGCGATGAATTCTCTTACACCACCAACTCTACAGTAATAATAATAAATCTTTATTTCGGATGACAAATGAGATCCATATCAGAGAAGTTAGAAGAATCACGAAATATTACTAATAATACAGCTAGGTGGACGGAGGAGGTAAAATAATGGCTACAAGTTATTTATCCACACAATCTGGATGCTTGACGGTCCACGAATTCTTTGTGTAATCGTTTACCACCGGCAATTTCTCCGTATCGATACGACTAAGCGACCTTCAATAAACGAGATTATCTCCTTTTTAAAAGGCCGGCAACGCCCTGCAATTCCCCTGGTATTGCAGTTGTTTATAGGTGGCGGTCGAAACTTTCCATTACGTGAGCCGTATGATCGTTTGCTCCCTCTTCTATAAAAAAATCAGAGTACTTTAGTGGTACATTGGTATCGTAGATATTATACCGGCTTAGCAAAACAGTAATATAATTAGCGATCCGCCCCAGCTTCGCTTGGACGGGATCTATAAGATAATCAAAGACTATTTTCTTTTATCAATTTTTAACATAACATAAACACTCACGCCTGTCACCCAGAGGGGTAGGCAGAGATCACGGACTTCGATTTGGCACGACCCTGACACACTTCTCTCGCCTCCTTTACATCCATATATCTACGCATACACGCTCGTCGGTTAAGGGTACTCCTAATCTGGCCCATTTTCAATATATCGCCAATTTGGTCGATTAACCTTCGTCTAGGGCGTCCCTTCCCGACTCTTCCGTTCACTTCTGCAACATAAATTTGCTTTGTCACTCTTTCCTCGTTCATTCGTTCTACATCACTAAACCAACGAAGTATTCCTTTCTTAATCCTGGTCACAACGTCATCTTGCAAACCACACTTTTTTCTTATCACACTATTTCTCACCCTGTCATTCAGATTGAGCCCTAGCATACTCCTTAATGACCGCATTTCTACAGCATTTATTCTACTCTCTTGCTTCTTCTGCCAGACCCAACTTTCACTACCATACATTAAAGTAATTGCCATACGTGCCTTTTTTGACACATTCTGACTTTTCATAATAGCATGTAGAGCCCCATTCACTCTATTTCCTGCGTTCACTCGTCGTTCTTTATCCTTATATCTACCATCCCTGTTAAATAAATATCCCAAATATACAAACTCATCCACTTGCTCAATCATCTCCCCTTCTATTCTTATTTCACATAACGTTTTACTTACTTCTCTTTCAAAAACCATCACTTTCGTCTTACTTGCGTTCACTTTCATACCCCTTTCTTTTTTTTTATAGGAGAGGGGGCAAACGAGCATGCGGCTCACCTGATGGTAAGTGACTATCGCCGCCCATGAACAACCATAACACCAGGGGAATTGCAGATGCGTTGCCGGCCTTTTAGAAAGGAGTAGGCTCTTTTCTTGAAGGTCCCTAAGTAGTATCGGTCCGGAAAAATCGCTGGTGGTAATCGATTCCACAAGGAAGTTGTACAAGGAAGAAAACTTCTTCTAAATCGCACAGTGGTGGACCGCCAATCATCCAGGTGGTATGGATGGTATCGCGAGTTTTGTCGCAATGTGCAATGGTGGAATTAAGCGGCTGGAATTAGTCCGAAGAATTCCTCAGAGCACTCCCCGTGGTACATGCGATAAAATGAGATGCAAAGAGCTGCAAAGAGATGCAACATCTCTACGCAGTGGCAGTGAGTCAAGCCGATCGGAAAGAACTCGGTCGTCGACGATTCGAACCGCTCTGCGCTGGATGCGGTCAAGTGGAAGGTGCTGGCACTGGGGAGCCCCTGCCCAGAGATGGGAACAGTATTCCATGTGGGGCCGAACCTGCGCCTTGTAAAGTTGCAAGCGATGTACTGGCATGAAATACTGTCCCGCTCTGCTGAGCACGCCAAGCTTCTTAGAGGCTAATTTGGCCTACTCTTCCAAATGACCACGAAACTGCACATCACTCGATATGTCGACACCGAGGATTCCAATACTGGCTGAAGCAACAAGGGGAGTGCCTTGAAACTGAGGAGATACGACAAAAGGGTTCTTTTTAGCGGTAAACGCGCAAACTTGTGTCTTCTGGGGATTGAACTGGACTAGATTTAGTCGCCCCCAATCCGAGACTTTGTTCAGCAAAGACTCGACTTCAGACGCAAGTTTGTTCCGGTACTCGGCGAAGTTTTCCCGACAAATATTTGCACGGCCGGTATATAAGGCATCACCAGTACTGTCGTCTGCATAGCAATGCATGTTACCAGTTTGCAACATATCATTGATATGCAGGAGAAACAGCGTTGGCGATAGCACGCAGCCTTGTGGAACACCAGCGTTGATAGGCTTGTAATCAGAGCATGCACCGTCTACTACGACCTTGATGCTCCGATCAGCAAGGAAACTGATAATCCAATTGCACAATTTCTCGGGAAGGCCATATGAAGGGAGCTTCGAAAGAAGCGCTTTGTGCCAGACCTGATTGAAGGCCTTCGCTATGTCCAAACTAACGGCCAACCCCCTTGGACTCTACTGCCTCCGCCCGCCTCTTTTAATGACCAGTTCATTAAATTAACCATCATTTGCAACTCGGCCGCCGACGATGCAAATATGACTTGATCATCGGCCTACAAAAGGCATTTGACGGTTAACTCACCCATTCTCAACCCACATTCTTCAACTTTCAAAGTTTGCAATATCAATTTTTAGTTTTTTCAAAACAGCTTTCAAGTTATTTGGATAAAATATAACCTAGATCCCTCCTTGCATTGCTCTATATCTATTCGTAATGTTTCATTACAATCGGTTCAGCCATTTCAAAGTTTAGCCCGGACGGACAGACAGAAGTCGGCTCTTACATTTTATTAAAATTTAATTTTAATAAAATGTAAGATTAAATTTGCTAATTATTATAATTAAGCTGTGGCTACCTGTAAATGTAATACTACTACCTGTCTGGTTAGTACTTAGTCATAAGTAAAAATCTGTTAATGCATAATATATAGAATGTGGTGCTTATCTTGTTGGTAGTCTTAAATATATTTATCTTGTCATCTTGTCTTGTCATACAGGTTTACGCACCAACCTCGACACACCCCGATGAGGAGGTGGAGGAAATGTATGAGGATATCTCTAGAGCCATGCATTCTTCCAAAACCCACTATACGGTGTTAATGGGAGACTGCAACGCAAAACTAGGCACAAGAGAGTACGGTGAGCTGAAAGTAGGGAAATTCGGAGTAGGGCAACGGAACCCAAGGGGCCAGCAGCTGGCCGACTTCATGGAGAGAGAGGGATTTTTTATGATGAACTCTTTCTTCCAGAAGCGGCCCCACAGGAAGTGGACCTGGTCGAGCCCCGACGGTTCGACAAAAATTAGATTGACTTCATTATGACGACCAGGCGACAATTGTTCAGTGATGTCTCAGTGATCGCGAGGGTGAAAACCGGCAGCGATCACCGAATGGTGAGGCACACTGAACCTAAACGTAAAGTTGGAGAGGTCACGTCTAATGAAGTCAACGCCCGTCCCCTCGTGCTCTAATCCAAAGTCCCGAAACCTTTCAGCTCGAACTACGAAACCGTTTTCAGTGCCTAGAAGATTGCAATGCAGTGGACGATATGAATGACAAGCTCGTGGAAACTGTCCATGCGGTCGGAGCTAAGTTTTGCAAGACCCGCCGCAGAAGAACACAAAACTCTCCGATCACACTTAATCTCATGGCTGTTAGACGGGATATGAAGCTGCAGTCTTCAGTAGATATGACAGAATACAGGCAACTGAACAGACAGATCTCCAAATGCATGCGGCGGGACTTGCGCAACTTCAATACAGCTCGTATTGAAGAAGCGATCGAGCGGAACCAGGGCTCAAAGTCTTTGCTAGAGATCTGTCTGCCAGAAAGAGCCAACTGTCGAAGCTGAAGACCGAGTGTGGCAGCGTCGTTTCCGGACACCTAAGATTTTGAGTGAGATTGAGAGGTTCTATGGGCAGCTGTACACATCATCGTTGGAGCCACTGTAGTAACAATCCAAGAGCGAGTCTTATCCGACACTATTCCGATGATATGCCGGACGTCAGTCTGAGCGAGATTAGAATGGCTCTCCATCACCTTAAAACGGCAAGGCCTCAGGCGAGGATGGAATTACAGCGGAGCTTCCGAAAGCGGGTGGAAAATCGGTACTTGAAGTCCTTCAGAAGCTCTTTAATTCCGTCCTCCATGGTGGCATTACACCGAGGCTTGGAGCAGAAGTGCGGTGGTCTTGTTCTTCAAGAAAGGCGGCAACGCTCTCTTGAAGAACTACAGACCGATTTCCCTTCTGAGCCGCGTCTACGTGCTGTTTTCGAGAGTCATTTCGAATCGTCTCGCACGCAGACTCGACGACTGCCAGCCGGTTTCAGAAAAGGCTTTAGCACCATAGACCACATACATACCCTTCGGCAAATTGTACAGAAGTCTGATGAGTACAATTTGCCACTATGTCTGGCGTATGTGGACTATGAGAAAGCCTTTGATTCCGTTGAAATTTGGGCGGTGCTGCAGTCCCTTCAGCGGTGCCAAGTTGACTGTCGGTATATCGAAGTGCTGAAGTGCTTGTACAGTAGGGCTACGATGGCTATCCGAGTACAGAACAGGAGTACGAAACCTATCCAACTGCAGAGAAGTGTAAGACAGGGTGACGTTATATCCCCGAAACTCTTCACCGCTGCATTGGAGGACGTTTTCAAGCTTCTGGACTGGAAAGGATACGGCATTAACATCAATGGCGAGTACATCACTCACCTTCGATTTACCGACGATATAGTCCTTATGGCAGAATCGCTGGAGGACCTAAGCACTATGCTCAATGACCTCAATAGTGCCTCCCAACGGATAGGTCTTAAGATGAACATGGACAAAACAAAGATCATGTTTAATGTCCATGTCACACCTATGCCGGTAGTTGTTGGAGCACTAAGCTCAGTTGTTGACGAGTATGTTTACCTGGGACAAATAGTCCGACTAGGTAAGTCCAACTTCGACCGAGAGGTCAATCGACGGATTCAACTCGGCTGGGCAGCGTTCGGGAAATTACGGCACATCTTCTCGTCAGGTATACCTCAAAACTTGAAAACGAGGCTGTACAACCAGTGCGTGATGCCAGTGATGACATACGGAACTGAGACGTGGTCCTTCACTGCTGGCCGGATGAGGAAGCTCAAGGTCGCTCAGCGAGCTATGGAGAGGGCTATGCTCGAGTCTCACTGCGTGATAAACTTGGAAATGAGGTTATCCGCAGTAGAACCAGCGTGACCGGCATAGCCCAACGGATTAGTAAGCTGAAGTGGCAATGGGCCGGCCAATATTATAGACAGACACTTTAAATTTATTTATATTTAAAGGTAAAAAGGCCATTAAGAAATAATAGAAAGAAAACGAATTATATAAGATAATGTTCTTTTGTATAAAGTATTCTATAGGTACTAAATACAAAAAAAAACGCTTACTAAGGACATTAAGATCTTCACAAATTATTATCCCTAAAAGCATTAATTTAGCTTGCATTTAGAAAAATGCCCCCAATGAAAATAACACCTCCGTTAAATTTATATGATTTCATGATTCCGGTAATTGCTTTATTTCCCTCTTGTGCATTATATGGCCTTTTATTACCTGTATGTTTCTCGTAATGTTAGATAAAAACGTTACTACGTATATATATTTATAACAAAATCACAATAACTTAAATAAAAAATTAACCCCGATACAAAAAGAGCTGATGATCTTCAAACGACTGAATAGATTTTCTTGAATCATATCTAAGAACATTCTCGATCAAGTCACCTTTCAGACAAAAACTGTGACAACAAAAACAAATGAACCGATTTAGATATAGTTTTATCTAAATCGGTTCATCTGTTTGAGAGCTACGATGCCACAGACAGATACTCTTTTTCGTCGGGCAGTTAATAAATACACAAAGTTAGTCCAAAACAAAGTTCAAAAAACTGATTACACAACGATTGAATAAAAAATATTATTATAATATAAAGGAAATTATGGAAGTAGAAATAGTTTTTTATCAATATAGGTTAGAAAATACCTTTCTCCTCCAGCAAAAAACCGAACGCAACATTGTTTTCAAAAAATAACAGCTTAAAATATAATTTTTACGTGGCAGAGCCATGCTGCTGCTATATTGTGGCTGCAGCACTAATGGGTTAGCTCGACCGGGGTAGGACTACGCTCTTACAGAATATCAACGTAAAATTGCAGCTTAATGCTGCTGTGTTTCGTATGGTAAGTGTATGTGAGAACCGGAGAACTTTTTTACCGGTAACGAGGCATTCCATCTTAGTCCTCCGAGTTACAACGCATATGCGTTTTGATTCTTAATGAAAAAAAGGGATTATTGTCATCCATAATTAACTGTACAACTTATTACTTGATTTGTGACCTGTTCTCTCTTTAAAAAAATGTCCAGCTGGTTCTTCGCAGAACAGAGGTATTTTCCAAATCAGTGTTAAATTAAACTTAAAAATGGCATCCAATAAGTATTACTGATAACTTTATTGAAAAAAAAAACTATTTCTGTCTTTATTTCATGTTACACACCAAAGAGTACTATGAATTAGTATATTTACCTCTGAAGAACACGCGTTACGTTAAATTACAAAAATATAAATAAATCAAAGACATGGTAACTAATTAATACAATAGTTGAAGAAGAGCAATCAACGACTAGAAAAAATAATTCATCTTCACATTTTTTATAGAATAAGGATTATGCTGTGGCCCATAGACATCTATATCTATCCTCGATTAAGAATCAAAATGCAGATGCCTTTTTACCCCTCAGGACTAAGATGGAATGCCTCGTTTCCAATAAAAACGGTTTCCGGATCTTTACACTCACCATACGAAACACAGCAGGATTAAGCTACTATTTTACCCAGATATTCTGTGAGAGCGTGGTGCTTCCCCGGCCGAGCCGACCCATTTGTCCAACAACCATAATATAGTTGCAGCCTGGCTCTACCACGTATAAAAGTTATACAATATGAGTTAACAAATAAATTAATATTAAAAACGAAGAACCTACCTGCAGTAATCTATTGTTAACAACCAATATATTTATTTACTACAAATACAATATGTAAAAATTACCCTATCCGATCCTAAAGGGGCACATAGTTACCGCAATGACTTTGCTAAACAAGAAATGTGTAGAGATCCTACCGAAACCACTTTCAGGTTTTGTAATTATTCCTAAACGGAGCTTATTGCTGTAAAGTAGTCTGGGAAACATCATCTTGATTTTGAAAGATCAACTCCTCTACTTGTTGCCAGACTTCAACAGTAAACAAGTATCCCATTTAAGTGTTTAGGTGAGACAACGCAACTGTAATTTGATTCTTTATCGAGGTTGGATGTAAATGTCTATGCGTCACAGCATCCACTTAATAGGACAGTGAACGGAGGTGAACAAAGTGCTCTCTTGTTACCCTTTTTCCTTCTTTCTTGTTAAAGTTCTTTGCTAGATATACTTTTACAGAAATGTGACTTTTAGTTTCTCAATATTGTCGATTGTAATAAAACTTGACGAACAGATAGAGAGCAACGCTAAGAATGATCTAGGCAATATTTTATAAAAAAAACTTGGATATTAAAAAAACGACAACGGTCTCTGATTATCTTAAATCTAAACAACGCCACTTTAATATATCATATCCAAGTAAAGCTGGGGCAGTTAGTTATTTCTAAATAAATATATAAGCTGAGAGTACGATAAATCGCTGATAAAATACAAACCGAATTAGAGATATATCGGAGGATGGATATGACTCAGCGTTCCCAAATTCATCAACGGCGGATTAAAAACGGATGAGTTGGGAATCAGACCAATCGTTGATTTTGCTGCGATAATGAGATCGGTTTCCATTTGGTAACGACGAACTAAAGTATTTAAGCAATGGTTAAAATTAATACATTGATTTATTCATTTCAGTCTTTAAACTCCACCGCTGAACTTTCGGCCTACCCCATTGGACTTTTAGGGGGTAAATTTGCCATAGTTAGCGTGTTTTGCAGGTGGGTTGGCAATCTCAGTTTTATATTATTTGCATTTGTTATCAGAAGGATGCAGTTGCGTTTTATTTTTCTCTGTTTACTCTTACGACACTCACGGGATAATATTTTTGCATGCCTTAAGCGCGAAGCGCGCAGGTTAGTACTGCTACGGCCTAAAAATTAAGATTTCAATGTTTTGTCGCATGAAATCGTATCTAGCAATCATATTAAACATATAAATGATATAAAAAGCACATTGTCAGAAAGATAAATGATTGTTGAACTTATTAATATTTTTTAAATCGATTACATAAAAACAAGAAAAAAAGAAGTTGTGCGAGGAAGAAAACTTCTTCTAAATGGCACAGTGGTGGACCGCCAATCATCCAGGTGGTATGGATGGTATCTCAAGTTCTGTCGCGATGTGCGATGGTGAAATTGAGCAGCTGGAATTAGTCCCAACAATTCCTCAGAGCACTCCCCGTGATAGATGCGATAAAATACGCAAAGAGATGCAACATCTCTACGCAGTGCCAGTGAGTCCAGCCGATCGGAAAGAACTCGGTCGTCGACGATTCGAACCGCTCTGCGCTGGATGCGGTCAAGTGGAAGGAGCTGGCACTGAGGAGCCCCTGCCCAGAGATGGGAACAGTATTCCATGTGGGGCCGAACCTGCGCCTTGTAAAGTTGCAAGCGGTGTGCCGGCATGAAATACTGTCCGCTCTGCTGAGCATGTTAAGCTTTTAGAGGCCAATTTGGCCTTCTTCCAAGTGACCGCGAAACTGCACGTCACTCGATATGTCGACGCCGAGGATTCCGATACTGGCTGAGGCAACAAGGGGAGTGCCTTGAAACTGAAGAGATACGACAAAGGGGTTTTTAACGATAAATGCGCAAACTTGTGTCTTCTGGGGATTGAACTGGACTCGATTTAGTCGCCCCCAGTCTGAGACTTTGTTCAACAAAGTCTCGACTTTGGAAAAGTTTGTTTCGGTACTCAGCGACGTTTCCCCGAGAAATATTGGCACGGCCGGTGAATAAAGCATCACCAGTGCTGTCGTCTGGATAGCAATGAATGTTACCGGTTTGCAACATATCATTGACATTTACGCAACAGACCAGATTTAACGATTCTCCGCGCAGATAAAGGTAATGCTACGGTTATAATGGATACGTCGGATTACAATTCTAAAATACAACAACTTTTATCGGATGAAAGTACGTACATAAAGGTCAAAACAGACCCTACAACTAATACGCTTAAAACAACTAGCGATCTAATTAAGAAATACCTGAGAAATTGAATCTAGACGTCAATTCGATAATACCTGCGTGCCAAACCACCGAAGTTGTATGGGTTACCAAAATACACAAACCGAACGCTCCATTACGTCCAATAGTGAGTCAGATCGATTCGCCAACTTACAGATTGGCTCAACTCTTAGCAAAACACTATCACCACTCAGAGGACACACAAGAGCACACACTAAGGATTCATACCATTTTGTTAGTGAGATAAAAGACCTATGTCTTACTGACAATGAAACTATGGTCAGTTTTGATGTTCAGTCTTTATTTACATGCCTACCTGTTGAAGACTGCATCTCAATTGTAACTAGGAAACTAGAGGAAAACAACATGCCAGCAGAATATGCAGTACTGCTTAGACATTGCCTTACATCTGGCTATCTATTGTGGAAGGAAGAGTTTTACAAGCAAGTAGATGGTGTTGCAATGGGCTCACCGGTATCTCCCATTGTCGCCGATATTTTCATGGAGGACTTTGAGGAGAAAGCCCTGCTTACTGCACCAGTAACACCATAGTTCACACCGTGTATAAAAAGACCCATACAAACAGATATTTAAATGGTGAATCCACCATCATCCTTCACAGTTGGCTACCGTGGGCAAATCTTTGTTACAAAGAGCACGAGGATCTGTGACAGCAAACACCTGGCCGCGGCGCTTCAGCACGTCAAGCAGGTTCTGCACGACAACAAGCTTCGGGTCCCGCGCCTACGTCACAGTGACCGAGTGAAGCCGGCCACAGTCGAGCGTGTGCCTGCTGTACTACCATATGTCAGAGGTGTCACAGACAAGATTGGCTACATCTTGAAGCGAGCTTCTATTAGAACATTCTTCAAGCCGCCGAAGAATATTAGTCAGTTCTTACCATCCGTCAAGTGCAATATTCCTCTACAAGATGCAGGAGTGTACAAGCTTGATTGTGAATGTGGTCTCTCATATATAGGGCAAACAAAACAATCTATTAAAACCCGCGTAAAAGAACACATAGCTGACGTGAAGCACCAAAGTTCCGGGAAGTCTGCAGTTTGTGATCATATCCTAGACGGCCCCCGCCATTACATTAGATTTAATAAACCACAGATTCTCGCGAAATTACATCGATTCCTGTCAAGGATGATACGTGAGGCTATTGAAATTAAAAAACATCCTAATTTCAATAGAGAGGAGGCTGGTACTAACACCTGCTTGGGATCCTGTAATTAATAAAATTAAAACTAAACCCAAGCATACCACTGCAAAACTTCAAGACACAGTTAGTTCATTCTGCGTAGATCGGACCAAAATTAATAATTAAAAAAGCTGAAGGTACTCCGTATAAACTTTGACATTGGGACGTCAATCACCTCAGTCCCCCGTGACCATGGGTGCTGTAAAGCACCCGAAACGTCGGGAATTAATAAAATAAGTTAATTAAACGCGATATAATCCGTAAAAGTAGTTTAATTCAATGTGTAGTGTTCGCGTAAATATAAGAAATCATTATATCATTGATATGCAGAAGAAACAGCGTTGGTGATAGCACGCAGCCTTGTGGAACACCAGCGTTAATGGGCTTGTAATCGGAGTATGCACCGTCTACTACGACAATGATGCTCCGATCTGCAAGAAAACTGGTGATCCAATTGCACGATTTCTCGGGAAGCCCATAGGAAGGGAGCTTCGAAAGAAGCGCTTTGTGCCAAACCCGATCGAAGGCCTTCGCTACGTCCAAACTAACGGCCAACGCCTCCCTTGGACTCCACTGCCTCCGCTCATCTATGAGTTAGGTAACCTAGAAGATCACCAGCTGAGCGACCTCGACGGAAACCGTACGGGCGGTCACTAATTAGCTATCATGTGGGAAGCTATGGAATGTAAACGGCAGTTTAATTTTGTTTTGTTTAGTTATAATTAATTATTTTCGGCTAAGAAATGGCGAAATTTTCGGTGGTTTGTGCAGCCTTGTATTAATTAATTTTACTAAATAGGCCGCAGCCGCACTCCGAGCCACAGCCACAGACACAGTTCTTTATTTACTCCGGGCTCAGATGCCGTCGTGAGTGGTCGTTTGTTTCAGCGGCTCGTGCTGAAACATATCGATCGCCGTAGAAATACAAAATATTCCAAAAACCAAATTTGATACACACTTGACCAAGGTAAGTTATTATTATTATTTTTCTAATCACAGATTTTTATTACAATATTTTGTTTCGCCAAAAGTACGCAGAATTTATTTATGAATATACTTATACGTCTTGGAATTTATAGACCTGAATGTGTGTCGGTACCTGCTACTGGAACACCTCGACGAGGAGAACTAGATGTGCCGAGTTTGGCCTCGTTTTGTTTGTTATGATGAGACCTTACCTGGATTTGATAGAGTGACTTGAAAGTGTACTTTGATGACTGCTACTGGAACTCCTCGACGAGGGGAGCTAGATGTGCAGATATAATTTTTTCACTATCATATGGGCATTATGAGTCGTGCACTTTTGGATTTTCCAAACTTTTTTTAAATTGAGTTTGACATAAAAATATCAGAAAATTGGAAGTATAGTTATAAGGTTATTAGTGAAAACTTGTGTGTATTTAAACTACTTAAAAAAATTAAGTATAATCATGTTATACGTAATTTTTTTAATGCGCTTAAGGCATGCACAATTGGATTTACCAATAGTTTTTATATACCTGAAGTGACAAACTGGACTTACAGCCCAACTGATGGTGCGTGACTACTGCATTCCATAGACACCCGCCCCCAACTTTATACAAAGAAGGCTACAGATGTGTCACCCTGAGGACTAAGATGGAATGCTTCACAGCCCGTAATTGTACTGGCTCTGTATTTATCCTTCAGAGCGGAAAACAGCAGCGAAAGCTCTAATATTTGGCGGCAGAAATAGGAAAGAGAGTTGTACTTATCCAGACGAACGCCTAAGCAGATAAGGAGTCCCCACCAACTAGTAAGTAAACCACCTATTAAATATGGGGTAGTGGATTCCATTACGCGGCGTAAACTGCATAAATCTATACAAATAAATAAAATTGATTGTCTGTTTGTAATATCAAAATAACATCTTTTTACTAAATGCACATGAAAGTACTTATAACAAAAAAACAAATTTAAAACTTTTTTGTTCGGGCTAATCTCCGAAATTACTGGACTGATTTTGATGGGACTTTCACTGGCAGATAGCTGATGTTATAAGGAGTAACTTAGGCTACTTTTATTTAAGAAAAATAATTAGGGTTCCGCGCAAAAAAAATCAAAACTCATGAAATCCAATCGTAATAAATTCAAAGCGGACAAAGTCGCGGGAACAGCTAGTTATACATAAACTCCGTAAATTTATGTGTGATGTGTGCTTAGATTATTTACTCTCTAGATAACGCGTCACGCAATGGGCGATGCAACAAAAACTGGCGGTTGCTATGGCAACAGAATAAATAACTATGGCTTACACCAGCGTCATTTGTATCTGGGAGATACCAGTTAATGAATCTATCCCGATAAAATGGGGGAAAACTGTAAAATTATATCGTGTTAATAAAATCATAAATTATAATATTTTAATACGGTGCTTTCAATTGTGTGTTTAGTTGTCTGTTGAGTTAGAATAAAATTTTTTTTGTAAAGAAAAATATAATCAAATAAAAATCAATTACGCATTTACAAAATATGTTTTATTATTTAATGTATGGTGTCGACTTATAAAAATACTAGAGGTTGGCCGGCGGCTTCGCCTGCGTTATAGTTAAATAATTTATCCCGCAGGTACCCTTTACCGTAATATTTTATCCCATAGCGTTTCTACAGTTTAATAGATCCTTTTAAGAATAATTATTCCGTCCTGCATTGTTGTGCCAGCAAGAGTTGATATATGGGTACCCCATTGAAGCTTTGCATCTAAGGTACACAGTAGTCTCTTCTATTTTGAACCTATCATTATTTACCATTAAATGTTTGTAACTACTAATTTAATGGCCCTCTCTTTGAATTTGTTTTTTAAATAATTTGCGTTTTGAGGTTGCATCACTTTTTACATTATCTAATTTAGCTATATGATAACAGCGTATGGTCAAATATTTTTCGGCGACCAGTCTTATTAGGTTCACTTGGTGAAGAGAACCACACGCGTGTTCAGTTTCAACTTTAAAATAAGTATTTATATCACCAATAAATTGTTTTAATATACAATATAAAATTTTGTGTAAGTTGGCCTAGTCATTATAAAATTTTGTCTAAGAAACTTTCTGATTACTTTCTCCGAAGTCTTACATATAGAATATACATCCTTGAAGCATAAATCAGTCCGCCTTCATCCCGTGCTAATAGAACAATGAACATACACCAGCTTTTAAGACAACTATACGGGAAATTCGCAATCCAAGACTGGCAACACCAAAAAACGACGCGTTGATTTTGTAAATAAAATTATAAATTTATTAGTTTTGTTTTCGTAAATTACTATTAGTTTTGAGTTACTTAGCGATGGTAGGAGATTTTGTAAGTTGTTTGTAAACATCCTTTGTAATTTCTGCAGATTTTAATCGCGCAACTTGTCATTTTCACCAAAATAATCTAACACAAAAAATGAGCCGTGCGTGCGTATCTCTTGGCGTTACAATTGACACTGAGGAGCGGGGAGCGCATTAGAGGCTAACAGTTAGCTGATATTTTTTTCAAAGCTTTTGAGCCGCCGTTACTCTATCTAGAGAGTAAATAATCTAAGGATGTGTGATGACAAGTGCATATTATTTTCAGTAGCGGTAGTTGGAATTGGATATTAAAAGTATTTAAAACATAATTTTTAAAAACTTCACTTGTCACAGAATCTTTGTGCTTGGCACACCGTTGGTATTGAAAGAAAATATTCTAATGGGATTTCAATATAACAGTAACTACAGTTCAGTTCAATCAGTCCGGATAAACTGATAGCTATGCAGTTAGTCATTTTTAATATTTATAAGAGAAAGTATTTATTTCTATAGAAACAAGGCTAACAAGCGACACATACAATCCACTTGAAGGCTCTGTGGCGCAGTGGCTTAGCAATGAGCAACGAAGTGTTGGAATAACATCCCACCACTAATAAGAAATCTAAACACCAATTACAATTTTAAAAAAAATCAAAACATATCTTCTAGATAAACAAAAACAAGGTATTCCCAAACACTTCATTTCCCAGCTATAATCCATGGAATTTTTTTTCTTCCTACAAACTCCTCATGGCTGTCTAAGCCTTTTAGGTATTAGCTTCAATTTGTACGCAATCTTACACACTTACACACCCCTACAGTAATTTTACTAAATTGAACCCAAGATGCAAGTCGTAGGGCTGAAAGGACACATCATTTTTTCATATTTACACTGATTAACTATTGTACTCATTTTCTTCTCGTCATCTCGAGGGTAATAAATGAAAATCAGTGTTTGCTCTCTGAGCAATATTAATCGCTGAGCTAGGACCCATTTGCCAAACTGCAACACACATGTACATTTAGCCGTATGAGCGTCACCCTCTTATACATTTCCAAGCGATATCACTTACAGTTTCCGCGCAATCTGCCACGAAATACAAACACTTTTTATTATTTATCGATTTCTTTTGCTCAAACTTTATATTTGTTGAAAATTTAAAATTCATTCAGACAGTCAGTAATTTTCAAAATAGTATAACAATGTGAAATGAAAGAGTTTAGAAATAAATTATACTTCTTTTGAAAGAGCATATTCTATTTTTTACTTTATTCATACATATCTTGGCGGGAAAGTTGGTAACTTTTGATAAAACTAAAGTTTAATAAAAAAACATTCACATCATTTTAAGATAAATGATGAAAAATGTTTATATTTCGTGGCAGATTGCGCGGAAACGGAAAGAGAGTGCATAAAATGTAACTTTGCTTTATAAAATAAATATGCCGATAGATAAAAGTACTCCATTAATTTTTCCATACATTGCTATCTAGATTGGTTGAACTAAAGTATTTGTGTGGCCTTTAAGTAATTGTTTCGGGTGTGTATGTTTGTCCTTGTGCAATTCTTATATGTAAACTGCCTCCATGATACAAGAGAAAATCCCAGTGTGGTAACGTTTTTTTAAAAGAAAAGAAAAAAAGAAAGAAAAGACTTGATGATAAGTGATGCTGTGGTCTTATAGACACCTTAAACTATTCTGGACTAAGAAATTAAATGCTTCTTTTTAAAACAAAAGTTCAGTCCACCCAATTGTAAGTGGCTACTGAAGCCCATGGAGTCATTACAATAAAATAAATTATGGTACAAAATGCAACATTTTAGTTAGTTTATGTATATATCAAGAGAGTAATCTGTTGCAAATTTGCATGACATGCAAGTGACGGGTTATTAGACTAGTGTGACTGCCTCGTTGGTCTAGTGTTCGTAAACGCTTCTGATCATGAGGTCATCCCGAAGTTCATCCGGGTTCGAATCCCGGATCGGGTAAAAAAAAATTTGCTATTAAGATTTTCTGCCAAGAATTTCTCAGTAGCAGCCCGGAGTCAGGAAGGCAGGGGTAGTTAAACCCCGTGCCTCGGAAAGCACGTAAAGCCGTTAGTCCTGCGTCTTTAAACTCCGGTCGTCGGGTTGCTGTCCCATAGGACTATGAGAGTGAGGGAATAGAGAGTGTGCTTGCGGCTACACTTGGACACGATAATTCTGTTCTGCGCAGATGGCTTGTCTTTGTTGAGACTGGAATTAAATAAAAAGAAAGAATATTATTATTATACAGAAGTAGAGAAATTTCTGTAGAGAGTACAGAAGTAGAAAGTATGAAAAGACAAAATTACTGATAATATATTCAAGAGTCATCAAAATTTTATGATTATTTGGGCATAATGATTGAAGCCACTTAATAGATTACATTTTTTCTATACATTTTATTTTAACAATTAAATGCATGTAATGCATATGCTGTGTCACCTCCAATAATTTTACCATAATTTCACAAGCAAGCGAGCAACTCCTGGTTATGCGTGCGGAGGCTTTGTCTTGATGAAACAGGACTTTCGCTCAAAGTTTAAACCGTCTGGCTTTTCGTTTGTAGTATATTGGTAAGGATTTGTTCAATGCTGCTAATCTGTAGCCTGGTGTTTCGGTGCCAGTATAAATTTACGATTTTGTTACAGAATATGGGTGACAAACGAGTACATAGTCCACCTGATGGTAAGTGGATGCTGTATCCCATTGACGTCTATATTTATCCTCGATTAAGTACCAACGTTATCATCCATTGATGAATAAGATGAAATGCCTCGTACAAGGTTGATTCTATAAAAAACTATAGTTTTACAATCTACCTTCATTACAACCTACCATCCCTTACAACCATGTTTATTTAAATAATAGCACTTTCTTTAAAGTTATCACCACATTGTTTTTGGGGTCCCGGGTCCCCAGTTTTGTCAACCGCTAATGGGCTCTCTAAAATTACTAAAAGTTAACCTTTAAACATATCATTTTAGTTATTGTGAAACTAAGTTAATATGGCAAAAGCTTTTCAGTTTCCGCTCGGACGAAAACCGTTTTTTTTAAAGGATAAGGGTCACAAGCGAGCACACATTCCACCTGATGGTAAGTGGTTGCTGTGGCCCATAGACATCTATCCTCGTTTGCGAATCAAAACGGCTCCGTGGCGCAGTGGCTTAGCAATTAAGTTGCAGCGCTAAGGCCCGCGGGTTCGAATCCCGCACGGAAAAACTATTTGTATGGCCTACAAATAATTGTTCCGGGTCTGGATGTTTGTCCTTGTGCAATTTATGTTTGTAAACTGCCCCCACGATACAGGAGAAAAACCAAGTGTGGAGGTTACGTTTTTAAATAAAAAAAATGCAGATGCGTTGTCAGCCGTGAGGACTAAGATGGAATGCCTCTTTTCCAGTAAAAAGGGTCTCCGGTTTTCTACACTCACTATACGAAACACAGCAGCATTAAGCTACTATTTAACGCTAGTATTCTGTGAGAGCGTGGTCCTCCCCCGGTCGAGTCGACCGATTCATGCTACAACTATACAATTAGTATACCTGAAGTATGGCTCTACCACGTAAAAGATTTAATTTATTTTATTTTAAAAGCCTTTCTATTTCTATTTCAAAAGTTTTCGGTGTTATATTTCATTGCCCATAAAATTGTATTAAGTACCGTTAGTTTCAAGGACTGAATGTCATTTATTAATACATGTGGTCGTAAAGGCACTATATTTGTTTGTTATTCCAGTGAATATACAATTTTAGGTTTCATTTAATTTCTTTATTGCTGTTTTATTTACAAAATGATGTCTAAATAGCTTTATATTTATTTTGGTAACGTTTGTAATTTTTTCGTGTGGCATTTCACGATATTCCTCAGAGATTATAACGCGTCTATAGTTTTCTTCTTTTGATGCAATAGCATTACCATCACGTGAGCTGTAAGTTCATTTGTCACATCATTTCAAAAAAGTTTTCGATTTTTCTCATAAAATTAAAGCATGCGGCTCTGATAGTGAGTAATTGCCATCATCTATGAACTTCTTACAAAACAAAGAAAGCAAAGCAAAAGGCTACTGGCCTTTGAGAAATAAATAGGTTCTTTTCTTAAAGGTCCCTAACTCGTATCAACACGTAAATGCTGCTGGTGATAGTGAATTCCACAATATAATCGTGCGAAGAAAGAAATTCCTTTAAAATAAGTGGATTATAGATGAACTGTGGTTGGATGCCAGATCAGTCCAAACAAGCAAGATTCAGCAGTGCATTTATGATAAGTAATAAATATGGTTATGACGAATGATCGATATAACTTATAAATTAGAGATTCAGTCGTTATAACAATAATAAATAATAAATAGTGATAGAACACATGACCTGGACAAGACAGGAATATATGCACACATAGGCGACGTAGCAAAGCTATCTACGTATTTGGTGATAAAATTAACCTAGTCTTTAATTTTTAGTTATTATGTTGATGCTTTAGCAACCCGCATTCCAACCGTGGCAAGTATGGCAAATATCCCCCCTGTGAGGCAATATATGGAGGAGGCCTATGTCCAGCAATGTAATTTTGATAGGCTATAACGGTAGTTGCTTGATAGTTCAGCAAACTGTTTTGATACCAGCGTAAAATAGCATCTCAATGCTGCTGTGTTTCGTATGGTGGGTGTAGAGAACCAGAGACCCTTTTTACTGGAAACGACGCATTCTATCTTAGTGCTCAGGGGTGTCTACGCATATTAATTTTGATTCTTAATCGAGGATAGATGTAGATGTATATGCGCCGCAGCATCCACTTACCATCAGGTAGACTGTTTGCTTACCTGTCACCCTAATTCTATTAAAAATCTTAATCAATTTATGATAAATGAATCGACTCCTTAGCATTTAAGGATCACAGTAAAAAAGATAAAACATAAGCCGCGTCTCAATGAATATCTCGAAAGTAATAGTGCCGATCTTACTTTAGTACCTCAATCCTCATAATTCAAGAAAATTTTGCGTCTGCATTCCATGGGCCAAATGGAGAGAATAGATAAGAATAATAGTTTATTGATACTATGATTTGCAAATTTAAAAGAAACTCAATTGACTGCAGACTTAGACTTTTATCTGTTTGAATGTAATATATTTTTGGAGACATCAGAAAAGTGCGTCCTAAAATAAATTACACCCGCAGTTAGACATTTGAGAAATTTTAATTTTTTAAATAAATCTTATTTAGATGTAAACCTCAGTAAAGCAAACCAATCCCGCCGAAAAAAATGTTAACTGTAGTTTTAAGCATTGACTTATCACGTCGATGGTTAAGTGAAAAATGGTGAGGGAACCTAAAGAATTAAAACAAGTGTTAAAATTAAAAATTGTGTACAACCAAATTCAATATAAATAAAATAAGAACATCATCAATGTAGTCGAAATCAATTAAATACGCATTATTAAAGATAACTCAAAAACTACTGGTCAGATCTTGATCAATTTTACATGGGACCACAAAAGTAGCACCAGCTTTCAAATAAAAAAAAAGAATCATCAAAATCGGTTCATCTAGAATAAAGTTCTCAGGTAACACACATAAAAACCATACAGTCGAATTGAGAACCTTCTCCTTTTTTTGAAGTCGGTTGAAAAACAGAATATGTAAAGTCTACCAACACGCATCCAATGCAAGAGTGATAATAATGTCCTCTAGACTGAATTACGGTCGTGGCGGCCAGTCTCAGCAGAGACTAGTTTTTAAGCTAACTTTCCGACGAGCTAGACGTCCATGCTTATGTCCATGACCATTGATGCGTTGAAGTAACACAAACGTAGTATAGGTAGATTTACTGCAGCCAAACGAACATACAATGACTCCATGACTGCAGCTGCTCGGTCTTATATAGCACTAGCAAGTTATATCTAATCTTAAGCATTTCCGCAGTGAAACTGGTAGTAACTTTATGAGTCAACAAGCTTATCTCGCATTTTTTCATCCGAAAGAATACGAGATAATATTTACAAAACACTATAACTCTAATGTAAAGCATTTCCGCAGTGAAACTGGTAGTAACTTTATGAGTCAACAAGCTTATCTCGCATTCTTTCGTGTGCGGACTTGCGGTACACCGATGACATAAATGATGAAATCATCACAAAAGAATGTGATTAAATATTTACAATACACTATAATTGATCAGTCCTATGTTAACCATTGAATAGATTGGTACTGTAATAATCTACTAATAGCAGTAATATCATGGATACACTATATGTACAACAACATCTGAAAATGATTCATCCCAGTCTAGAAAATAATGTTTATGCTGCTAATAGACTGCCCATGTATACCCACGTACCAACGTATATAATATGCAATTTGGATACAGATGATAAACCAGGCTCACATTGGAGAGCTATATATATCGATACGATCGGCATCGGTCAATATTTTGATTCATATGGACGATCACCTGCACGATATCATCTAGAGTTTTTAAAAAGGAATTGTAAAAGATGGGACTGGAATGTTGATAGGATTCAGAATGAGTGGACTTCAGTTTGTGGTGAATATTGCTTAATGTATTTGCTATATAAGTTTCAGGGATGTTCAATGCATAGTTTTACGAGCATATTTACAAGGAACACACTGTACAACGATATTTTAGTGGATGAGATGTTACGCTCCTATTTTATAGATAATAAGTAATAACATTTTGGAAATAAAAATTGTAATAAAGTTAAGGAATGTGTTTTATTGGTGATTCAGAATAGTGTGGTAGTAATGAACAAAGAAGTATAATACAACAGCAGGGCGTACGAGTAATAGATAAGAGCGGGCAATGACGGTGTTCAAGGAACAATAGATAAGAGGAAAGGGTGAATAATAGAACGCTAATGAGGGTGCAGGCCACCGGATATCAATTAGATATTAGTTAATTGATCTGCACATCTCCGGAACCGCGCATCCTACGCAAAAAAGTACCACAGATTCGTGATCAGAGCATGCCAAACCTTCTTCTTTAAGGATCCGTTGACCTCCGTCAGCCGATGAGGCAGTTCTGACTCAGTGAGACAGAACTGGTACAAACTAACTACTGTGAATGCTACAGCATCATGGGCAGCATTGCATGGGCTACAGCCCATGGACATCTACATCTATCCTCGATTACGAATCAAAATGCAGATGCGTTGTCACCCCTGAGGTCTATGATGGAATGTCTCGTTTCCAGTAAAAAGTGATCTCCGGTTTTCTACACTCACCATACGAAACACAGTAACATAAAGTTATTTTACGCTGGTATTCTGTGAGAGCGTAGTCCTTTCCCGGTCGAACCAACCCATTGGTTCTACAACTATAATATAGCTGCAGCATGGCTCTACCACGTCAAAGTTGCACACCAAGACAAAAAGTGGACTTTATGCAGCAAGGCATTCTCTACCAGCCTACCTCTAGGATAAGCAGAGAAGATATTATGGGTGCAAATTGCAAACAACTACTTTAAAAATATCTATGTTCAAATTAAAAAATTACTATAAGTTCATTATTAGATATATATTATAAACATAATTACACACATATATATAATATATACTTAAACATACATAAATATAGCAACTTATGAGTCAAACTGGGTTGGTATACCACCCTCTTAACTGTTTCTACTGACAAACAGCATTCTGCTGTGTCCCATTTGGAGCGTTATTTTTTTTATAAATGTAAAGTAACAAACGAAATTACTGTCCACCTGATAGTAGTGGCAGCTGCATCTCATGGACACATGCAGCTAACTTCAAAAAAGAAGGCTACAGATGTGTTGTCACCCCTGAGGACTAAAATGGAATGCGTCAAAGTCTGTAATCATACTGGCTCTCTATACTATTCTATACCCTTCAGACCGGTACACTGCACTGCTGTCTTCTGCTTGTCTGACGTCCTCCTAAACAGGAAAGGAGTCCAGTCAACTAGGCTAACAACCCATCTATATGTTGACTCTTAATAGAGGACAGATATAGATGTCTTTTGGTCATAGTATGCGATTTCCATCTGGTGGATGGTGTGCTCGTTTGTCACTCTAAATTCTGTTACCCATGAAAATAATTCTTTATTTAAAGTTGTTTGCAGATGGTCCATTTGCTGCAGTAACCACTCTGTTAGACCGTTTGATCCATTCACCCATTACAACCCACAGTCCACTGCTGAACATAGGCCTCATCCATAGATTACCTCATAGGAGGAATTTTGCCACAGTTACCACGCTTGGCAGGCGGGTTGGCAAACGCAGTTTTTTAATATTTTGAGTTGTTATCAGTAAGAATCTGCTGCACATCTGCTGATTCAAATTCCCTCTCTCGCCTCTTACGACACCCACGAGACGACATGGGGTGGGAGGTATTCTTACACCGCCCCTACACGGTCATACTGCTTGATACTTTAATAAATTTTCAAGCCAGTTATTAAATACTTGAATCTACTATAATATTATAAATGTGAAAGTTTGTGAGGATGTATGGATGTTTGTTACTCTTTCACGCAAAAACTACTAAATGGACTTTAATGAAACTTTGCAATAATATAGCTTATACCTCAGAATAACGCATAAGCTATAATTCATAAAAATATTTTGTAAATTGGCCAAAATATAATGATAAATGTTATGTAAGTCTGAAAAAATCTGTCATCTGCAAGCTATTTTGGCGTAAACAGGCATCACGCAAAACCTGTGAACCGATTTGGATGAGACTTTCACTGGCAGATAGCTGCTGTTATAAGGAGAAACTAAGGTTACTTTTATTTTAGGGTTTCGCGCAAAAAAATTCCATGCGGACGAAGTTGCTGAGAACAGCTAGTTTAAGTTATAATTTGGAATTTAATCCCAGCGAATGCTAAATTATCCGCAACATCTGCGTCGGAAAGTAATGGATTCGCGATAACTTCGATGTTTGCTAATTTATTATATATAGCCAGTTTGCAATTTGAAATTTGGGCGGTGCTGCAGTCCCTTCAGCGGTGCCAAGTTGACTGTCGGTACATCGAAGTGCTGAAGTGTTTGTACAGTAGAGCTACGATTTTTGGCTATCCGAGTACAGAACCAGAGTACGAAACCTATCCAACTGCAGAGAGGTGTAAGGCAGAGTGACGTTATATCCCGAAACTCTTCACCGCTGCATTGAGGACGTTTTCAAACTACTGGACTGGAAAAGATAACAACAAAGACAACATCAATAGCGAGTACATAACTCACCCTCGATTTGCCGACGATATAGTAATTATGACAGAATTGCTGGAGGACCTCAGCACTATGCTCAACGACCTCAATAGTGTCTCCCATCGGATGGGTCTTAAAATAAAGGTCATGTGTGATGTCTATGTCACACCTATGCCAGTAGTTGTTGGGAGCACTACGCTCAAAGTTGTCGACGAGTATGTTTACATACGACAAATTGTCAGACTCGGTAAGTCCAACTTCGAACGAGAGGTCAATCGATGGATTCAACTCGGCTGGGGAGCGTTCGGGAAATTACGACACATCTTCTCGTCAGATATACCTCAAAATTTGAAAACGAGACTGTACAACCAGTGCGTGTTGCCAGTGATGATCTATGGAACTGAGACGTGGTCGTTCACTGCTGGCCGTATGAGGAAGCTCAAGGTCGCTCAGCGAGCTATGGAGAGGGCTATGCTCGGGGTTTCTCTGCGTGATAAACTTAGAAATGAGGATATCTGCAGTAGAACCAGAGTGACCGACATAGCCCGACGGATTAGTAAGCTGAAGTGGCAATGGGCCGGCCATATAGCTCGAAGAACCAACTACCGATAGGAGAAAACGTTTTCGAGTGGCGGCCTCGTACCGGCGGACGAAGTATAGGGCGTCCCCCCACTAGATGGAGTGGCGATCTGGTAAGACATGCAGGAAGTCGATGGATGCAGGTGGCTCAGGACCGTGCTTTGTGGCATTCCTTGGGGAGGCCTATGTTCAGGAGTGGATTTGTGATGGGCTATAATGATGATGAACCAGTTTGATTTGATCCCTTTATTCACGCCAATTTAAATGTAAAACATATTTTCATATTAAAAAAACCTGATTATCTTATTATTATGACTATTACGTGCCGTGTAGGGGCGGTGTAAGAATATCCACTAACCCATGTCATCGCCTGGGGCCGTAAGAGTTCTCCCAAGCTTGGCAACTACGGCAATCTATGGGAGAGGCCTATGTTCATCAGTGGACTTAATAGGCTGTAACGGTAACGGTAACGGCAACGGTAAGCATTATTATATTATATAATTTTATTATTTCTTTTAATTATGTTTATTCTACTTTCATACTGAAACTTTTACATTACTTGAATACAAGCAGTTTGTTGTCATATTTGCATGTGGATAATGAAATAATACTTAATATTGTACACCAAGTGGTGGATCTCAGCGCCACTGAATTTCTTCCCTGTAAAACACCTTATAACATGTCGATCACAATACAATGTATTCGATTTGAAAAACAACCCAACTGTTCCAACTTCTAATTTTGACGGCCCGGTAGTCTTTGGTAGCCGCACGTTCAAGTGTTTGTATGGGCTACAAATAATTGTTTCGGATCAGGATGTTTGTCCATTTGCAACTCATGTATGTAAGCCACGTCTACAACACAGGAGAAGATCCTTTTTTTTATAGAATAAAGGTGACAAACGAGCACACAGCCCACCTGATGGTAAGCGGGTGCTGTAACCCATGGACATCTACATCTATCCTCCTAGTCACCCCTGAGAACTAAGATAGAATGCCTTATATCCTCGGTTAAGAATCAAAATGCAGATGCTTTATCAAGCTTGACAACTAAGATAGAGTCTGGTTACCAGTAAAAATGATCTCCGGTTTTCTACATTCACCATACATCTATCATCATCCACGAAACACAGGAGCATTAAGCTGCTATTTTACGCTGGTATTCTGTGAGTCCTTCCTCGGTCGTTACAACCACAATCGTTACAAATACGCTACAATTGTTACAACTATGATATAGCTGCAGCATGGATCTATCACGTAAAAACTATTAATTCTTCTGTTATTTAATCATATAAAAATTTCTCCCAGAATATAAACTAAAAAAACGTATATTAATTCTCTATGCTTTTTTTTTCATTAATCAATAATAGACGTATCGCCTAAAACAGCGGAATGACCTGAACGTGACTAGAAAAGTTTCAAGATAAATGCTTCTATCTGCGGCACTAAAATGTGGAAGTAATTTATTTTATTTTATGTATAAATATTTTATTACGCGTATCGATTACTCTCCGTTGAATTGAAAAAGAAATACAAATGGAAATAAATGTGGTTTTCGCAGTTGTTACGAGTATTTAGTCAGTTTTCTTAATGTACTAAATAGGAGCTGCTCTACTTTACAGAATAGAAAAAATACAAAACTTTTCATATAAAACCTCAATTACAAAAAAACCGTCATGCGTTGTCGTAGAACTTATAATGAGGAATGCCTTAAACACGGTCTCTTATCACTGGAATCTAGAAGAGAATTACTCGATAGGCGTTTTACAGTAACATAAATATCTTCTCCTTAGCATCCCGTTCTACAATCCTTAGTACCGCACAAGAAAGTCCCATTAAAAAATCTAAACAAAAAGAAAATATAAAACCCTATACTGTAATCGAATGTAAAGTATTATTAAAATTATATTAAGTTAAAATTTTACCTCTATGCTTCGTAAGTGTAATTCAGCATGTTGTGAAACTCTGTCATTAGCTAAGTGTCATAATATATATTTATAAGTTTGATTGTTATAAAAATGCTGTTGAATTTATTATAAAACATGCTATATTATATTAGTTACTGAACCGTTATATAGGTTGCTCAAGTTCGTCCTGTAGGTGTCGTAAGAGGCGACTGTGAGAAATGCAGGAGTGATCTCGTGACTGTTAAAGATGTTAAAAATTAATTACCTAAGATGCGCGTAATAAAACAACACTGCTAAAAGTAAAAGTAGTTGTAAAGAACACCAAATTTGGAGTCAGATTATTTATTGTTTCCAAACAAGAGAGAAAGAAAAATAACTACATTTATACGTGTAAATGTAGTTGTCTTGAGTCTTAAGAATAATTTACAAAAAAGGAAAAAAAAACAAAAACCAGAGAATTAAGCTTATGGCTATATCTTAAATGAACAAGATTTTTTTTAATAAGTGAGCGCTTAACTCCTCATAAATATAAAGATTATTTTTGTATTGTTACTTCGTTACCAGAAAAACGGGTTTCCAGTTCTCATCACTAACTAAACACGTCAGAACCTCCTACGTGATAGGGCCATGCTGCAGCTATATTATGGTTTATAGCACGAATGGGTAGGTTCGATCGAGAAGGACCTCGCTCTCACAGAATACCAGTGTGAAATAGCAGCTTAATGCTGCTGTGCTTCGTATGATGAGTGTAGAGAACCGGAGACCCTTTTTACTGCAAAATAGGCATTCCATCTTAGTCCTCAGGAGTGACAACACATCGGCATTTTGATTCTTAATTGAGAATAGATCTAGATGTCTATGGACCACAGCAGCATCTACTTACCATCAGGTGGACTGTGTGCTCGATTGGCATTCTTGTTCTATAAAAAACTGCTATACGTTGGTATTCTGTAAGAGCTTAGTCGCCGTCGATCCGACAATTCGTGCTACACTATAATAAGCTGCATTGTAGCTTCTCCGGTTCTCTGCACTCACCATATAAACACAAAAGCATTAAACAGCTATATTACGCTGGTATTCATTAGCGCGGTCCTGCTACTCTGTTAAGCCGACCCATTCGAGCTACAACCATAATATATCTGCAGTATAGCTCTATCACGTATCTAAGTTCAAACATTTAAAAATTCAATAATGGAATTCGTGAGTAAGAAGATATTAAAATCAGCAAAATTTTTGTCTAAATAATGTAAATTAAGGGACAAAAAGTTACTGAGATGAGAAATTTGCCATTTATTTCGCAACATCTGCACCGACTTGGAAACAAGCGCTAGCGATAAGTTCGATGATTGGAAATTTCCATCGTCTAACTTCGCGCACTTTATTACGGCTAATTATAAAGAAAATCCATTTCCGTAAATTGTTTCCTAACTCAATATGGCAGTATTTAACTAGAGTAATTTAATAACAGTTTAAATAATTTTTAAAACGTTATTGAAAAACGTAGTGTTTATAAACTCTTTGCATAATTGTTAATTAATTTATCTGCCACCAGGGCGGCGTCACTCAGGAATGAGGTGAAATATTTGACAGAATTCCTTGTGGGGAAGTTAATATGTTAGAAAAGTGTAGAGATTAATGTTTCTTTCTGAAATATTGGTTATATTTTATATTAATTAGATTAGAAATGGATGAACTTGTACACTTACTCGTGTAACGTCGTAATCAATATAACTTAAATACATACTTATATTAAAGTTGTAAATATTTACTTTAACAATATCTGTTTAATAAAATAAAATGTTACCTAGTTTTAAACACTCCACCCTCCCTCAATAGCGTACTATCCCCGTCACCTAATCCCAGCACCACTACTCTCACCACCACTAAACTAGGAAAAGACACACCACCAAGGGAAAGACACGTGTTTCACCTGCTCTACACGAGGCATCTTCAGGTGTAATGGACTCTACGGTGGTTGACCGCTAAGTGAGCGGCAGGCAAAACAGCTGCTATTATAAGATACGCCGACATAACCGCCATAGAAAGTGGCGAGCGACCGCGTCATGCGTAAAACATGCGACCAATCACCACCTGACGTACGCAGCCGCCTGCTATTACATTAATAACAAACCGCTGCAAAACGCTCGCCTACCATCCCACCACGCACCAATCGCTGATCACCGTGAAGGTGACGAACGAACATATTGCGAGGCTGTCCGTTATAGAGACGGGTTTAAAATGTTTAAGAGGTGGAGTTAGAAACATTTGTTTGTTCATTCAGCAGTGCAACATTACTATTTTTATTTTGATATCTTTTTTTTTTTTTTTATAGGAGAGGAACTGAAACGGGCGGCTCACCTGATGGTAAGTGACTACCGCCGCCCATGAACAACTGCAACACCAGGGGATTTACACAGTCGCAGCCTTACTGGCTGAAACAGTAAGACTTTAAAGGGCAGTCGTTGGTTAAGTTGTCCAGTGTCAAGAAATGTTTAGCGAAATGGGATTTATCGGATTGCAATTCCTGTACGCGCGCTCAATGCTCTTTGTAACGTGTCTCGAAGTTGCGACCAGTCTGAACCACGTAAACGGCGTGGCATTCGTCACAAACAAGTTTATAAACACCCGACTTCTGACGAATATCTAACTTATCTTTATTATTACAGATATTTCTAAGAAAATTGTTTGTTTTGAACGCAACGTAAACGCCGCTCTGTCGAAGTATTAGCTATTTTTGAATATGGAGCCTAAAGTAGGTCAAACTGCTCACATAATTACTATCACTTTGAGGTTGAACCATGCAGAAATTGCAATTGGAAATTTACAAATTTACCGAAAGCCAACTCATACCGACACGGTCATCCCGCGTCATCGTAATCATCTTTGGCAACATAAATTAGCCGCTTTTTTATTGTTATATTAATCGTTTGTTTACTGTCATTAAATAAAGAAAATTATTTCAAAACTTAACGTTATTTATCAAATTGCGGTCTCTAATGGTTTTCAAAAAAATCTCATTAACAATTTAATTAAAAGAAAGAAAAAGCATGCCGTTTGCAATTTCCTGTACGCGGTTCAACCTCAAAGTGATCGTCGATATGCGAACAGTTTGACATCTTGAACTCCATCTGAAAAATAGCTAATAGTCTTCGACAGAGCGGCGTTTACGTTGCGATCAAAACAAACAATTCTCTTAGAAATATCTGTAATAAGGAATAATTAGATATTCCTCAAGTCGGGTGTTTATAAACTTGTTTGACGAATGCCACGCCGTTTATTAGGTCAGACTGGTCGCAACTGAGGATACATTACAAAGTGCATTTAGCCGCGTACAGGAATTGCAATCCCGATAAATCCCATTTCGCTAAACATCTCTTGGACACTGGACTGACAACCAACGACCGCTCCTTTAAAGTCTTACATACTTGTAATAAGGGCTGCGACTGTGTGTGTGCTGGAACAGTTCGAGATATTAAAAATAAAAATAGTAATGTTGCACTGCTCAATGAACAAACAAATGTTTCTAACTCACCTCTCTTAAACATCTTTAAACCTGCTCTCTAATAACGGACAGCCTCGCAATATGTTAGTTCGTCACGTTCACGGTGATCAGCGATTGGTTGCGTGGTTGGATGGGTAGGCGGGCGTTTTGCAGCGGTTTGTTATTAATTTAATAGCAGGCGGCTGCGTACGTCAGGTGGTGATTGGTCGCATGTTTTATCGCATGACGCGGTCGCTCGCTACTTAAGTGGGGGCGTTTGCGTCGGCGTGTTTATAAATAGCAGCTGTTTGGCTCGCCGCTCGCCAGCGGTCAGCCACCGTAAGTCTACTACACCTGAAGATGCCTCGTGTAGAGGCGAAACACGTGTCGCATTGTCATCGGTGGTGTGTCTTTCCTGTGTAGTGGTGGTGGGGTAGTGGTGCTGGGATTAGTGGTGACGGGGATAGTGCACGCTATTGAGGAGGGCAGGAGGTGCTCTTCAAACTAGGTAAGACACATCATTTATTTTATTAAGCGGATATTGGCAGTAAATATTACAACTTTAATATAATGGATTTCGGCAAAGTAACGCCTGATTCTATTAATTATAACATACTTATATGTTATATCCTTGCATTTGACTATATAAAATGGACATGATTGATATTAAAACAACTACACAAATCAAACTAAAAATGTGTAGAAAATTAAATAATAAAGCTCCGAGACATTGTTTTGTGTATTTACTTAAACAATAAACCAAAAAAATTAAAGTATAATCGCAATGTGTAATCTGCGTAACAAATAAGTTCACTTTAGTCTCAAATAGCGATATGAGTTAAGCGTAAGATTATTACTTTCAGTTACAGTTACAACCTATTAAAATCCTCTGCTGAACATAGGCTTCCCCCATAGTTTGCTTCATAGAAGGGATATTTGCCAGAGTTGCCACACTTGGCAGGCGGATTGGCAACCGCAGTTTTTTATTTTTAGTCGTTATTAGGAAGACTGCTGCCCATCACCTGATTTGTTTCCCTCTGTCGCCTCTTACGACACCCACGGGATGATATGGGGTAGTGGATATCCTTACACCTTACACGGTTAAGATTATTATCCTTCATTGTTATTGCTAAAATGTATAGATATGGTTCATCACTCGCTGTGGATAGAGTCCAATAAGTCCATGATGTTCTTTAATTGATACTAAAATAATGTTCTTTTGATAGATTTAGTGTAATTCCTTAAGAAGATACTAAAGTAACAGCCTTTACATGTTCCACAGTATCTCTCTCCACACACAAAATAAATTTACGGCTTAGCTACAACGGCTTGTGGAAATAATTAAGACAAATTCTAAAAAACGTAAAAGTTAGTTAAAGATACAGCCTATACACGTCCCGCTCCAATGGTGTCCTGCAGGACACCGTTAATTGTTGACAACTCCTACATGTTTTATGGTACTAACTTGGTATCAAAAACTGGTTACTGAGAAAAGTGGTAAAAATTAATTAAAAAAAGATAAGAACGTTTTTCATATAACAGAACTTGGTGAGTTTATTGTGGCCTTATTATATTATTGTAGTGATGAATTTAAAATAATAGATACATACGCAAGGTTTTCTCAATATTAAACGTGGACAACAAAAAACAAATACTTAAATTAAAACGATCATTCAATACAAAACCGCAATTTACAAATCTAACGACAAAAAGTGTCCAAAAATTTATCACAACCAGTTTCAATGTCACTTTGTCTAAGACAACAAATAAAGTCTCGAATTTCTTTTTTACGCATCAAATAATCCTTGAATAATCCTTGAATTTAAATACTTTAGAAATACTTTAAGATTTTTCATTTTTTTAATAATACTTCGAATATTTTTAATATTTAATTTTGAATGTTAAAATTGTTTTGCTGAAAATAAGTCTCCTCTTTACAATGTGTAAGATTTAGAAAACAAATTAACTTCAATCACGCGCTATTGGACGCCGGCGACACGTCGTGGTCAGTGTAAGTTTTTTTTTATAGAACACAGGCAAAAGAGCATGCGATACACCAAGGTAAGTGTGGACTGCCGCCCATGAATAACTGTAACTCCAGAAGAATTGCAGGTCCGTTGCCGGCAGTTTCAAAAGGAGTAAGCTCGTTTCTTAAAGTGCCAACGTGACGTGACCAACATTTGTGCAAATATAGAATCGTTTTCGGCTTTGACTTGTGCTGGCGATAGAGACAGCAGGAGACTTAACAGCACCTTAAAATTTAGCAGCGTTTGAGTATTTGGGCATTAGAGTGTCCATTAGTTCAGATATGAATAACATTTTGTTCACAAGATTGAATTTAGTTAGTTACCTATTGTGAATACTAAAATCTCGTTAATAACGACCGAAAAAATTAACTAAAATAAATACCATGGCTATATGTACGTCTCACCGGATCGTTTGTTACATACTGTAGACCAGCGGAGGCAGCAGCATCAAAAGTTGGAGACGTCTGGTACTGAGATCGTCAATCCACCTGCCAAGCGAGACGACATTTAAGGCCCGACAATAAAAGAACATAACTGGCTGACGTTTTTGCCTGATTGAACTCACCTGATGGTAAGTGGATATGGCCCGTACATTCTACTACCCTCGATTAAGAATTAAAATGCAGTCACATTGTCACCCCTAAACATTAACATGGAATGCCACGTTACCTGTAAAAAAGGGTTTCCGGTTATCGATACTTTCATTTATAATCATAGCAACAATAAAAAATAACATTATTAAAAATAGTAAGTATCTATTGTTTAAATAGAAGGGAGTTACCATAGTTGCCATGCTTGGCATTGGCCGGATTGGCAGCTTTTTATAATTTTGCGTTGTTATTAGGAAGATGCTGCGGCTCATCTCTTATTTTGGTTTCTCTCTGTCGCCTTTTATGACACCCACAGGACAATATGGGGTAGTGGATATTTTACACCACTACTATACGGTTATCTATGGGAGAGGTCAATGTTCAGCAGTGGACTTTTATAGGCCGTAATGGATGGAATGGATTAGTTAAATGGACGTGAAACACGGTCAGTCAATCGTCACCAGGGTTTATACCTCTGTTACTGGCTAAATGGCGCGTTCGTCCTTTTTAACTTCATTTATTACTAAAACGTAACGGGTACCGTTTAATCGGTTTTTACCCTTAACAAACCCGTAACAGGTGATTATTAATGCACGCCCCATTGAGTTTCAAATAGGACATGGGTTTCAAAACACATACTCGATTTTATATTAGCTTGAACTTTTGGCATGCCGGTTTTCGTATTTAATGGTTTCGTTAAGGATTATATCCGAATAATTGTCAAATAAATAAATATATATGTATATACTCGTAAATATGGTCATCCATGTACTTTTTATTGCTATAATAACCTTAAACGTATATATATATCTACATACTTACATCAATATTGCACGCCTCATAACGCGAAGCGCTATAGGTGTGTTCTACTCTCGACATGTCAAGGTCAAGCAATTTTGTATTCTTAAAATGCTTCTATCATAACCATATTGCACTTATACGATAATATGAGTAGCCGTATATTAGGAAAACACTCTAATTAATCCATGTTATATTTTCTAAAAAAAAACATTTTATATTGCTACTTTGAAAAAAAAAAAACGTAGGTTTGAAAAAAAATTTACGTGGACGTCCGGATGTAGATTTTGTAAGTGGTCACGATAGGCAACTCCCGAAAAAATTGACGGATCGAGACTAGTTTTTTTTTATTCGCTTCAGAATTACATCAACTGGTTTCCTATTTCATATCAATAGCCTAGTACGCGTAAATTGTTAATAAAATGATTTAAAACTTTTATAAGTTTTTAAACTTTTATAAGTTTTACTGATATTATACTAAAAATTTAAAGGCGCTATCATATATTCTTTTTTGCATTTAATAGACAAAGGACAAAGGTACATACAGTCTATATCGATTTTATACGTTGTGTAATCAATTTATTTTGGTAAACATTATTAATTTTTTTCCTTGTAGGCGACAATACCTGTTAAAACAATAGAGCGCTAAATTTAAAACAAGTAAATAATATATTTTAAAAGTCAGAAATACATTTTATTTTTTTCATCAAAATGAAATGAAAGGCTTATGAGGCGTGCACTTTTGGATTTTCCAAACTATTGCTCGGAACTTGCTGAAAGCGGCATACACTTTATGAAAAATTAAATAATTTAAGTCAGCCCTTTTTTTATAGAAGAGGGTGCAAATAAACTTGTTACTCACTTGATGTTAAATGACTACCGCCGCCCATGAACAACTGTAACACCAAGGGTATTGCAGGTACGTTGCCAAACTTTTAAAAATGAATAGACTCTTTTCTGAAAGGTCCCTAATTCGTATCGGTCTGCAAAAATCTCTGGTGGTAGGAGATTCTACAAAGTAGTGGTGCGAGGAAGAAACTTTCTGTAAATTTACAATTTGGTGAACCGCAATGCATCCAACTGTGAGAAAGGTATTGAGAACTATTTATTATTTTGGGTGTTATATAAACAATTACGGACTGTTGTACACATTGACTCTTAAGTTTCTCAGGTATATGTAGGACAAGAACATGTCGAGTTGATTCGCCGGTTGATCTCTTGGTCGAAGTTACACTTATAGAATCGGACATTTAATTCCAAGTGCACACACTCGTCAACAACGTAGAGGTAGTGCTTCTAACTACTACCGGTATAGGAGTAACATGGACGTTAGGTTAGTTCCAAGTTCATAAATTTTCTTAAAAAATTAAATTATAGTTTTAACATTCGTTGAAGGTTGTATAAAAAGGGTTATTATAGCAATAAAAAGTACATGAATGGCAATAACCTCTGGGAATTAGGTAATCGCTATTTCTATTCCTAAAAAGACAAAATTTTTGAGTTGTGTGCAACAACAAATAATTCAGTCACCTCAAAACCAATTTCATTTCACGCGCTATGTTAGATGATTTTATTTCATATATTTGTTTTATGTCTAATGAAAATTTTATGTCTACTACAGTCAGGTATAAGTTACTTGAATTTCTACATCCAACCTAAATTAAGATTTTGATTAAATTGAATTTCCATCAAAACAGCAGGTAATTTTGCACGTGGTAGAGCAACGCTGTAGATACATTATGGTTTTAGCACGAATGGACTGGGTGGACCGGGGACGGACCACGCTCTCACAAATATCATCGTAAAATAGCAGCTTAATGCTGCTGTTTCGTGGTGAGTGTAGAGAACTGGAGACCCTTTTCACTGGAAACGAAGCATTCCATCGTAGTTGTGAACTTTCCGTTGTAGTTGTAGGGGTAACAACGCATCTGCATTTTGATTCTTAATCAAAAAAAATATAGATGTCTATGGGCCACAGCATCCACTTACTATCAGGTGGACTGTGTGCTCGTTTGGCACCCCCATTCTATAAAAAAAGACAATGTATGGATCCTTGATATTGACCGTCCCAGAAAACTGCGACACTTAAGCACTTGCCTGAGGTATTAAGTTACAGACTTGTCTAATATTGTTCAGTAAATAATTATATTAACTACTACTTTGTACGAAATTGAATCTTTCTGATCATTAATGTTTCAATAAATAATTATATTAATCATTCTTTTTGCGAAATTGAATCTCTATTATTCTATTATTATATTATACTATTCTCTAAGAATTGAATATTTTTTATCAATTAACCTAAGGAGAAACTGTTGAAGTCATAGAACATAGTGCGGGTCCTCTAGCGATACAACCATAATGACTTAGCATGTGCAAATCAAATTTGAGTTATTTACTCGCTATTGATGGTGATTCTGTATCTTTTCCAGTCCAGTAGCATGAAAACATCTTTCAATGAAGTGATTAAGAGTTTTGGGGATATAACGTCCTGCAGTTGTAATTGTCATGTGTAACGTTCATGTCACACCTATGTCGGTAGTTGGTGGGATCAATACGCTCAATTTGTTTACGAGTATTCTAACCTAGAGCAAATAGTCTAACAGGTAAGTACAAGTCCGACCGAGAGGTCAATCAACGGATCCAAATCGGGTGGGTAGTCTTTGGAAGGTAACGAAACATATCGTCACGTATTGCTTAAATATTAAACAAGAGTGTGCAAATAGTGCGTGTTGCCAGTAAGGACATAAAGATTATAGACGTGGTTCTTCACTGCCGGCCGTATGAGGAAGCTTAAGGCGCTCTGCGAGCTATAGTTACTTCTATGGAGGCTTATAACTTCATAATAAAGATATTTTTGACTTATGAATTACTGTTATGGTGGTTTTTTTATAGAATAAGGATGACAAACGAGCACACAATCTATCTGTTGGTAAATGGATACTTTAGCCCATAAAAATCTACACTTATCCTCCATTACAATTTAAAATGTAGATGCGTCGTCAACCCTAAAGACAAAGGAATGGAATGCCTCGTACGAGATCCAGTAAAAAGGGTCTCCAGATCTTTACACTCACCATACGAAACACAGCAGCATCGACCTGCTATTTTATGCAGGTATTCTGTGAGAGCGGGGTCCTTCCCCAGTTGAGCCGATCAACAACCGTAACATGGATGCAGCATGGGTCTATCACGGATGATGCTGATGATGAGTGGACTAAGGAATATCACAACCTCAAAGTAACGACTAAAATGTCGTTTAAGGAGTAAAAAAGGTATCCTCTATTTCCATTTGTCATATACGAAAAAATTCCACCCCAAGGGTTGGATTTTTTCGTTCGTCAAATTTAAATGGAACCATTCTCGCGGTATAGCCTATTTAATTATTAAGGAATTATTAAAGTAGTTTTACAAAGACATCGAGAGAAAACGGAACATCTGGAGTTACAACGCCGGTTTTTAAATATCATAAAGCTCAATATCTTAAGGTCCTTATTTGAGTGCATTATTATTAATATTACATAGAGTTATTGTTCTATTTTGTATATACTATGCTATTGGGTTGTAAATATTATACTATAATGATTATCATAATATATTATATAAAATAAATAAATATAAATTAATACATAGTTGATAATAACCTCTGGGAATGAGATGGTCGCTTGAAGTAGTTTGTACAACTTTTAATATAGTTTAATCATTGAAAAAAAAGTCCCATTGGGTTTCTTGCTGGTTCTTCCCAGGACGGAGGGTTTTTTTCTGAACCAGTGGTAAAAGTAAAAAATAACTTTCAATAAGTATTACTTGTAATCTATATTCCACTCAATTCTATTGTAATTTAAACTTTTAGAAAATGACAAAGAAGAATTCCTGCTGAAGTTTATTTCCGCCGTTTCCTCTCCGGTCAGAAGAACCTCTTTTACGAATGGTAGTAGATTAAAAAAAATTGACATTTGACAAACGAAATTTTACTTTCTAACGTCGAATAAGGACCATGCTCTCTAATATATATTAATACAATAATCTATGGGCCGTGCAATGGTGGTGTAAGAATATCAACTAACCCATAGGGAAACTGAAACAGAAGATGGGCAGCAACATCTTCCTGATAACAACTCGAAATAATACAAAATGCGGTTGCCAACCCGCCTACCAAGCGTGGCAGTTATGACTTCCTATGAGCCAGTCTATGGAGGAGGCCTATGTTCAGCAGTGGACTTTTGTAGGCTGTAATGGATGGATGGATGGACGTCGAATAATTGGTAGTGATGGAAGGATGGACATTCTACTTCATAAGAATTTTTAATTAAGCTTTGTATTTATCAAAAACTTTTTAGTTTTTAGTTTGCATGTCATACTATATAAATAACAATATTACCTACGTGGGACTTTCAGCTTGTTTAGCTTCGTGTCAATAAGCAAACACAAAACTACCGAGTAAGCCCTCAACGCTTCAGTAAGAGTTTTAACAGCAATGCAGTGTTTGTTAAAAAATGTTGCCAGTGTTATTTTCCAAAAGAAAATGAAATATTGATAAAAAAAAAAAAACAGTGACCGCAATTTCTTACTGGTACTTTTTATGGAATAAGGTGATAAACGAGCACACAGTCCACCTTAAGTGGATGATGTGGCCCAGACGTGACTATGTGCTAGTTTGTCACCCTTATTCTATAAAATAAAAAAATGTTCTTTTAGTTTAAATAGAAGTAAAGAAGGACATAATTTTTTTCTTCATTTTTTATTTTTTGAAGTCGGTTTTACTTTTTGTTAAAAGTTTTATTTCTCATTTATATCGAGGGTTTACTGGTAAAACCAGTTATCTGTCAATTATGCCAAATTGAGAAAACGGCTTCCAAAAGTTTGAAAATTCATAACTCAATACAGTCACATCGTGCAACGTTGATAACAACTTTTAATGATAAGTTGATTATTAAGGAAGAACTATTTGAAAGCAAAAAAAGCCGTTTTAATAATAATTTCTGCAGAAAATAAAAAAAGTGCGAATGGTCGAGCAGTTAACTGGTTTTACTCGACCATCTTAAAATTCTGTTTTTCTCGTGTTCAAGGGTCTTTCTTGAATATTCTCTTACACTACATAATCTGTGAAACATGTTTATATAATTATCAACTATTATTTACTTAAAAACTGTAGTACGTTTCACATAATAATCAAAAAAATAAAAACGTAACTGGTTAACTCATTTTCACAAAAAAATGCAGATAACTGGTTTAACCAGTAAACCTCGATATGTACTTCAAGTTTTAAGAGTACAATAAATTAAATTATATCCTATACGAAACAATGAACACGAGTTCACACAGTTTAAGCAGTGATGTGTAGTGATTGATTGGAGACGAACAATTCTAGTTATTCTAATATAGATTGATCAAAAGCAAATTAGGCAATAGATTCTCACAAAGAAATATAAATAGGACTTGATCTTACTTCAAATTTATTTATATTTCTAACGTCCTCCAGACCGAATTTCGGTCACGGCGTCCAGTCTCAACGGAGATTAGCCATCTGCGCAGGGCAGGATTATATTGCCTGAGTTTATGCGCAGCACAGGTGTACTCTTTATTCCCTCACTCTCATATTCCGATGGGACAGTAACCCGACACGACCGGAGAGAGATCAGGCTCTGAACCAACGTCTTTACGTGCTTTCCAAAGCGCGTGTGTTACACCGCCAACTTCCTGACTCCGGGCGACTTCTGAGAATTTCTTGTCAGAAAAACCCAATAACTGATTTTGACCCGACCCGGGATTCGAACCCGGGACCTTAAGATCATCAGTCGCGTTTACCTTTAGACCAAAGAGGCAGTCAATTTATAAAGTTATTATTTTTATAATACTTACTTGAGTGACAAAAGAGCCACCGTTCGAATTGGTCAGCCACTGTAATTATCGGACTTTAAAAAAGGAGCAACTCGACTGTATTTTTGTATATGCTACGCGGTATCGAGAATTGTGGACCAGCTTCAATGATTATTTTTATTAATATATCTCAAGGTTCTGTTTAAATTTGAAGAACCATTTCCACCGCTAAGGGTAAAAATATTCGGGGTAACGTTTTTGACGTAATTATTAAAAAGACAATCTAGTTATTACCTTGAGCATTTTTAATTACTTTGAAAATGTTCAAAAGGATCACATAATTAAATTTTAAAACTTCGAAAGCCTAACGATAAACAATGAAATAATTCACACATAATTTAATGGCTTCTGAAGTCTGTGCTAAAACAGAATCGAAAAGAGTATCGAAGAATTAAAGCTCCGGCTTCAAAATATATTTAATTATGTAAAAAAGTATTGTTATTTTATTTTTTGAATTTGGTTTAAACATTTTAAGTAAGCAAGCTAAACTTGCAATGAAGCAGTGAACTTTTGTGATGGTAGGTAGGCTGTAACGGATATGTTGTCTTTTTACTTCTAGTTTGCTCCATGAGTGTTTTATAACGTAAAGTCGTTATCTACTTTACTATTAGAAGCCTGTGCTTGATGATAGTAGTATCATATTAATTTTTTTTAAATAATTTTGAGAGTATTTTCTAACAGAATGTTACTTGCGAATGATGATTACGAAGCCATTAGTTTGGTACATCGCAAACATGGTCGATGCGCTTCGAAAACGTAGCAGTGCCGACATTATCCTGAAGATAATATTGTACTGGAAGTGTTGGGTGCCCAGTGAAAGCGCTTTTTAAAGCATACAAGGAAATAGGTATGCTTTAAAAAGCGTAATCCTTACTTGCTCATTACAATGTTCCCTCACAAAAATTAATACGCACATTAACTAACTACTATTGCAGTGAGTCAATGTGAACCACAAATTAATGTCTGACTCCAATAGAATTAATCCGTTAACTGCCAACCAACGTACTAATAAATTTCATAGATAAATAATTCATTATTTTTTTTAAAGTTACAGCCTGTTTATTTTCTTCTGTATCATGGAGGTAGGTTACATACATAAATTACACAAGGATAAACATCCAGATCCGAAACAAATTTTTGTGGCCCACTTTTGTAACCTTATAAGTCTATGCTTATTTATCTTAGTAAATTATGCTATTATACTGTTACTAGTTTCTACAGTACCAAGGCGTTCCATTATAATTGCAAACGCATCGCCTATCTCACCTGCCCGTCGGATGCCCACTAATCAAAGCTCTGTCGATCAACTGACAGCAATACACTGATTGCAATCTACCAACGTAATGAATATCAACTATATACGTTATTATACTTAGAAGCTTCCTAATTAAGTAATGCTTGACATTAATACTTTCTACACATATAAAACGGAAAAGAAACTTTTTTATTCAATATAGATTATAAATAATACTTATTGAATGTCATTCTTATGTTTTAATTTACCACTGGTTCGTAAAATACTTCTGTCCTGGGAAGAGCCAACAAGAAACCTAGCGGGATATTTGCAATAAAGAACAGTTTACAATCATATATGTTATTAACAACACAAACCAAATCGGAAATAGCTTGGCAGCGATCATCTCATTCCCAGGGGTTATTATCATCCATAAATTCTTTTATATTATAATAACCCTTTTATAAAAACATTGTTTAATAAAGTTTTTGAATTTAGAGGAGGTCAAATTTTGTATGTTTTCTAGGCAAGACTAATAATCATATACATCGCCCCAAGAATGAATTACTGACTCCATGGAGTCCAGTAACTGGTACTACTAGCTTCTGTTCTTAGTATTTACAGATTGAATATCACTTATTTTTGTAAAATTACTTTTATTTTTGTGTACCTACATTACATTTTAACAAATGTATTGAGAGGCCAAAGTTAATATATTAATTTTCTTAAAGTTTTGTCTGAGCGACTCATTAAGTTTAAATAAATAGGTTGCTCTTATGGCCCTCTTTTGTAAAAAAAATATAATTTCAGTGTCAGACGCGTGTCCCCATAGCAAAATACTATACGACACTATGCTATGGAAACAGCTAACGTAAACTAGTCTAGCTACTTAAACACTGGTAACATTTCTAATCTTTTTACAGCATATGCTGCAGAACTAAGTCTGCTTGCTAGTTTTGATATATGGGGGTTCCATTGAAACTTCGCTTCTAGTGTGATTCCAAGAAAAATTGTGGTATCGCCAGCACTCAGCTCCTCCACTCGCCAGCACTCATTTAAAATTACATTGGTATTTAGATGTTTGACATTTGGAGTTATGAATTTCATACATTTAGTTTTAGTGACATTTAAATGCAAATTATTAACATTAAACCAATTTACTAATTTAGATATAGCATTACTTACTACGTCATATTTTAATTTAAAAATTAATGAATTATAATCAGCAAATAATACTATATCATGGTTATCCCCTACTATGTAAGGTAAATCATTAATATATACAAGAAACAGAAAGGGGCCGAGAATTTGAGCCCTGAGGCATGCCCATTTGTACTATCGATCCGGAAGAACTCTTACTATTAATGACAACTTTTTGCCTTCTATTTGCTAATTTAAAAGCATAACTACACCGTAGTGTTGATGATTCATAGTGAACACAATCGAACGCCTTGGATAGGTCACGGTAGGAAGATATATTTAATCAACTTAACACCAGCATCAGTTGTCGCGAGACCGAATTGCTGTGAAACCGAATTGATTTTTATAGTGTAAATTATTTACATTAAAAAATTTATCGAAAATATTTTTTTATTGTAGTGATATAGGTCTCAAATTGGCGGGGTCTAATGTACTACCAGATTTAAATAAAGGTATTACTTTACTATGCTTCATTAAATCAGTAAACACACCAGATTAGATACTAGTATTAAAAATAATAGCTAGTTGAGGTGCAATTGTATCTATTATAGACGCAATAACTTTAACGGGAATCCTCCACAGATCTGCAGTTTTCTTAATACCGATAGTTTTAAAATATTTTACAATATTTTTTGATGCTACTTTATGAAATGTAAAATTATTCGTACACGCATTTACATTTTATTTAAGTAATAATTCGGCGAGGACAGGAGAAGAATTCAGTGACTGAGTGGTTAAGATTGGAATATCAGTAAAATACTTCTTAAAAACCATTGCAACGTCTTGATCTGTTTCATTTAATTTGTTGTTAAAACTTAACTGGTAGTTTGAATTGCGAGAGTTGACCTTCCCAGTGTCATTTTAGTTTTATTAGATGCCCCTTAATTTTTTTGCTCAAACGCAGACTTGGCTGTGGGGCACACTCTTTTAAATATTTTTGAATAATTTTTTACATAATATTCCCTAAATTCGACGCTAGGATTATATGACCTTCCATGGTAAAGTTTATATAACCTTTGTCTGCTCTTATGGACTTCCACTGTCGCCCATTCATTGAATGCCTAGCGACTGTTCAAGGATAATGTTTTTGAAGTAAAAACATTATCAAATTTATTGCAAATAAGCTTAAATAATGTTCTATACAAAAAATCATGATTATTTTGTTATGAAAGTGATGGAAGATTTTTCTCTATGTTACTTCTAAACTTTTCCAAGCGACGTGCATTTACTGCAACAAACACAACTTTCTCATCTACATGCTTTTTCTGAACATAAGGTAACGAAACCAATTGTCCACAGTGATCAGAACTCAATTTTTGAACGGCTTAACATTTGTAAAATATTATCTATTCATGTTGCACTAGATACAGAAATACGCGTTGGCTCTAAAAATAAATTAAAAATACCATAAGATTTAAACAATGATCTTAATTTAATATTGTTGGAGGAAACTTCTAGGAGATTAATATGAAATCTCCACATATTACAACAGATTTATTCTGTTTATTAAGCTTAACAAAAACTTCCTCCATAATTTTTTCAAAAGTATCATATTATATAGAACATGGGGGGTCTGTAGACGCTCACAATAATGAAGTGCTCAAACTCAACACACGCCATTCTAGCATAATAAATGTATTGTAAATGATTTTAATACGTACCTAACTTATATTGAGTAAATTACCTTTTCATTTCTGCAATAAGTAGTCTAAGTAATTGCTAGCTTAGTTGTATTCTTTTACTTAAATACTATGGTATTATAGTTTCTGTTTTAATTATTAATATGGGGTATCTAAATAGTTTTCTCATCTGGTTGGGCTGTATATATAATATATAAATGTAAATGAAAGTGATAAATATACATAAATATCAGGAAAATAAAATAAATACACAAAAATACATAAATAAATAAAAACCCAACCAGATGGAAGCCCTCGGCAGGAGAGACCAAACGGCAGAGGATTAGGGGGAAAGGGAATGAAACCAGCGGATGATGCGGGCGGTATCGAGGAGCACCGCCTTCTGCATTTGAGCCCGGAGCGGTCCGTAACGGAGTCCCAGTCACCTCAGATGACCGGAGAGGCTGACCGGGCTTAGCCCGTTCGTAGAAACGACCACAGGAATAATTTTGGTCGGCAGAACACCTCACATGTCAGTCACCTCGTGAGTCAGGTCCAGATATTTTGTCTGATTATCTGTTTCGGCTTTCACGAGGTTTTCGTCACAAGTAATGGTAATGTTGACCAAAAATATCTTTGACTGTGCCCGGTCCATCAGCACAACATCAGACTTATTCGCAAGAATAGTCCTGTCTTTGGAAATTTGTGTTAATCAATGTAATTATAGTATTCTTGTAAATATAGGAAATAATTATGTGTTCAAAGAACTCCAAATCAACAGTTTTATATTTAGTCACAGTCTATACTGAACAAAATTCTCGTAACTAATCAAATTCATTAATGTACTTAATCGTTAACAGCTAATGGGCACTAAAGTGGGATGAGAGAAGTCATAAAATACGGGTATTAAATATGGCCCAGATGTCTCCAAGATACGTTGTTGTTACGGATATTAATGAGCTATTGAATTATGATTAAATTGATTATTATGCTTTAATTTCATTGTGTTATTATTGATGTAGTTAACAAATTAACATTTAATCAAATAATCATATCACATAATAATTATTTTACTGTTTTGTTAAGTTGCAATTAATCTTATTGTATAAATATTAGTTTATGCCCACAATAGTCCGCGTGATACAGTATCTAACTACTTATAAATTAGTACATTCAAATACCAGTGTGCTCTTAAATGGGGAGGAGTTGTGTCTTGTGGATACCACTGTTTTTCTTGGTATTACTATTGACGCGAAGCTTCAATGGGGCCCCCATATAATCTATATTAGCAAGCAGAATTAGTTCGTATTAGAAGTCTCACCAATGTTGAGACAGCTAGATTAGTTTATTTTAGTTACTTTCATAGCGTGATGTCTTATGGAATTTTGCTATGGGGTAATGCGACTGACATCGAAGCTATATTTGTTTTGCAAAAGAGAGCCGTACGGGCGATTTATAACTTAAATTGTAATGAGTCCCTTAAAGAAAAAAATTAAAGAAATAAACATGTTAACTTTGGTATCGCAATCGCAAATATATTTATGAAAATGCATACATACATAGAGAGAGGTATGTATGTACATAAAAACATAAATAGCTTTGATAAGAATAAAAATGTCCATACTTTAAACACTACAAACAAACATAAGCTTGTAATACCAGTTACTAGACTCCACAGAATTAGTGATTCATTTATGGGGCAATGTATACGCTTTTACAACAAAATCCCAGAAAATGTACAAAATTTGTCAATAAATAAGTTTAAATGTTTTATTAAAGAAAAATTGTACAAAAAGGGTTATTATAATATCAAAGAATACATAAGTGGAAAAAACCCCGGGGAATGAGATGATCGCCACCATGCTGGTTCTATTATAACTCATCATCATTTAAAATTTGTACAAACAAAAAAACAAAAATTATTATAAAGTGAAATATGTTTAAAAAAAGTTCCGCTGGGTTTCTTGCTGCTTCTTCCTAGGACAGAGGTATTTTCCGAACCAGTGGTAAATAAAAAAATGACTTTCAATAAGTATTATGTAATAATCTATATTGAATAAAAATTATTCTATTCTATTCTATTCTACTTGATAATGTCCTCCAGACTGAATTTCCGTAACGGCGGTCAGTCTCAACGGAGTCTAGCTATCTGCGCAGGACAGGTTTATAGTGTCCAAAGTGTATGCGCAAGTACAGGTACCTACACTCTCTATTCCCCCACTCTCTTAGTCAAGCGTAGGACCTCTGGCTATACGTGCTTTCCGAGATGCGGGGTTGAAACACCGCAACCTTTCTGACTCCAGGCTGCTACTGAGAATTCCTTGAAAGTAAACTGATTTTGGCACAATCTGGGCTTTGAACTCATGACCTCATGATTAACAGCCGCGTTTTCAACCACTAGACAAACGAGACAGTCACTATATAGGTACATTTTGGCGGTAACTTTTATTTTTCAATAATAAAAGGTATCTCTTAAAAAGCGGCAGAAGTTGCAGATTGCCGAGAATGGCGATTATGACGATACCTATTTAAGACGGGAAATTTCCAGAGGTAAAACTTTACGGGGTTGGCTTGAAAGTAAATGATGGAGTGGAAGATTTTTTTTTATAGAATAAGGGTGAAAAGCGAGCACACAGTCCACTTAATAGTAAGTGGATGCTGTGGCCCATAGACATCTACCTCGATTAAGAGTCAAAATGCAGATGCGTTGTCACTCCTGAGGACTAAGATGGAATGCCTGTTTTCGAGTGAAGAGGGTCTCTGACTAAATACATTTTACAATTCAGAAGGGAAAAGTATTATTTTCGAAGATCTTTTAAACTTGGAACCTTTCCAAACACTAAAATACAAGTCTCTGTTTGTGTAACATTATTAACTTTCTTTGAAATTCTGACAGTTTGTTGAAAATTTAAATGTTGTAAATTTACAAACGCACGCGAGCAACGTTTTGCACTTAGATTATTAATATCTATAATCTAAAGTTTTGCAAATATTTCGTTTGTTTTCGTTTAAAAAAAAAACTTTAGACATGAAGTAATATTCTTTTTAAATTTAAAACAATCTAGCAACCCGCCCCGACTTCGTCTAGGTAGCATCCATTAATGTGGCGTTATTTAGATTTGAGGTAATCAAAGTTCATTTATTTTATCAATTTTTCGTTTTTTCGAAAAGTAAATCTCAGTTTTTTTTGGTTATAATACAGCTTAGATCACTCCTGGCATTGCTCTCTATATGTTCGTGAAGTTTCTTTACAATCGGTTCAGCCATTCCGGAGATTAGCTCAGACAGACAGACAGACAATTTTTTTTAAATGGTTATTCATATTTTAATGGCATGCTAAATAGCCCTCGCCTAGGATAATCCACTCCACCAATATCACCTTGTGGGTGCTGTACGAGGCGAGAAGGGTACAGAAGATAGGCAGTACCTTTATTCTGAAAACAACTCAAAATAATATTAGTTGTAAATGTAGTAAGTTGCCGATCCACTTACTAATCGTGGATAATATTATGGTAAATATCCTCCCTATGAGGCAAACTTTGTTTGAGCTGCAGTGATAGGCTGTTATGATGATGATATCAGCTAAGTGCATAAAATCATTTTTATATTTACTTACGAACTATAAAAGACGTTTTATATTGAAATAACTTCATCACTAGACGTCGTTCTCTAAACGACTGAATGGCAAAACAAACGTTGCTATAAAACTTTGCCCAGATGTCTGGGATAAGGCTTTTTACGAGGACGTTGCCCGGACCTGATAAGGTAATTTATATTTAATTTGTTTAGAGATGAAAAATAATATTTTTATTGCTTCTTTCATATTATTATAATAATTTTTATCATCTATTTAATGGAAGGCATGGATAAATATTTTGCATTAAAGATTTTGATTTTTAACCTCTAGAATAATTTCTGAAACTTTTACTAATAAAAGTAAAACGTAGAATGTATAATATTAAATCGTCGCGTGGCCTTTGGGATAAATTACGCACGTCTTGAAATCATTGGTGCTGATTTTTAAATTGAGCTACAATCAACTTCAATCAAGGAAGGCTACAGATGCTTGGTCACCCCTGAGGGCTACGATGCGATGCTTCATAACTTGTAACTCGTTAATGGAAATTTTTGGTGCTGATTTACTAAGTGCTCCGCGGCGAAGGAAAACACAAGGAAACCTGTATTTCTAAGGAATAAAAATATTTCGAAGATTTGTGTCATCAACACGCGCTGGAGTATCGTCAACACGCGCTGGAGTATCGTGTATGTATCGCGGTGGACTTATTGTTTTGAGACGAGGCCTGTGGCCAGCCGTGGGACTTACCTGTATAATCTGTATCTTTTCTTGTATTTTAATCTAGTTACGAAAAAATTGTTAAACTGTGTTATTCATCACAGGTAGAAAATTAGGTTTAAAGAAACTTTATTTCTCAAAAGAATATTATTCACTGCATGAGAAGTACATAATATGTAGGCTACATTAAGATGGCATTATTAATTAAGTCATCTAGTATTATTATCTGTTTACAAAGCTAGGTTACATTTATTGTTTTATATAAAGCAATAGTAGTTGTCCGCTGCGCTTAATAAAGTTCTTAAGTTTAACTTTAAATATTCTAATAGAGTTCACTTTTCTGTCTATTGATAGTGCGTTGTATAATTGCGCCCCTTCCAACTGTATAAGTTTCTTACCATAATTTGTTCAAATGTTTTAACTCAATGAGTACCGTTACCAAAGATCGCTACCTCAATGTCAGGAAAGTTAACCCTTCGCTTCTCATCTCCTAAATCTATACTTTTATTTTGTGATTTACTTTCAGAGTTAACGCTGTCTTCTGTCATATCCGATATAATTTGTTCGCGACGCTGATGTCGTCGTGATGTTCCCTTTACTAATAGGAATTCCTTACTTCGCACCACCTCGATCGTCACCTTCGATGTCTGCTCCACATGATTGTCTGTTTCTGAGTGTGTTTCGTGATCTTCTTATTGTTTTTCCTCTTTTTGCTGGTCATTTTAGAATCACAGATTTTTTCTACAGATCAATAATATAGCACCCTGTATACATCACACTGCTGGAACCTCGCTGCTCCAAAGGGTGTTAGTAGTTGATGGTTGGCTTAAATATATATTTTACACAAGTTTCCTTCAGCGCAAACACAAGGTAAATCAACTATTAAATTGCAAGTAAATTTCATTAGTGCCAGCAGAAATCAAACTCTATTAAAAATGTATGGTACGCTAGATAACTAATTGAGGTTAGGTTAGGTTAGAAAAATATTCAATATAATATAATACAAAAATATTCGCGTAGAAGAACGGAGTGTACGCTCACATCTTTAAACTTGTATCATTACTAAAATTATGTTTGATACTTAACAATTAGAAGGTGTGTAAGACCTCATATTACGAACCGTATGTAAACATTTTTCCGAGTTCATAGGGGACCTTGCCCACATTAAAAATGTAAGCTTATGTGGCAGGGACAAAAACTCTTTAAAAATAAATTTATTTAATACTTTTAACTTAAAATATAGTAGTTGATACAGAGAACTTAGGAATGGAATTATGTTGAGGATCGAGATTTGGTTTAAATAGTGTAGGAAACTAGGAGGTGGGTAAACATAAAGGAATAACATTGTTCTTGGTGTAATGCTTATCTTATGGTAAACTATAAACATTAGCATATAATATTACAATCGAATTAGTGTGGCTTCTAAGGAAGTAAACAATATGATTTATAAAGTATACAGGTCTTATAACATAAAGTAAATAGTATCCTATGACATAACATTAGTTTGGCTTCTAAGAAAGAAACGTAGTAAATAAACATATAAAGTATACAGGACTTATAATATAAAGTAAATAGTATCTATGACATAACATAGAGCAAGGTCCCCGCCCACATTAAAAATGTAAGCTCTCAATATAAGCAAACACCGTAATTCGTGTCATCTTTAGAGTTTATCATACATATAGATTTATATAATAATACTAGCTGGCCAGGCAGACTTTGTTCTGCCCTTTCCGAAGTCCTATGTCCTTTAAAAAAAAATTCTCAAAAAAATATTGTAGGTCACTTATCGGGATAAAAACTATCCTATCTCTCAAGTTGGAGCAAGCAATACATATTTACAAAATTTCATTAAAATAGGTTGAGTTGTTTTGGAGTTCATCGCGGAAAAATAATGTGACACGTAATTTTTATATATAAAGATTATATTATCTTTATATGGGTACTATTATTTAGATAAAGATTATATTATTTAAATGTACTGAAGATATTCCTTTCAGTACAAAGCGAGAAAGCAGATTTTTTGCATACCCTCACTCAATCAAAATTAATTACAGCTTATCAATAATCTTTAATCCTCAATTGCTAAACAAAGAGCGCCATTACGAATCTTTAAGGGTCTTATTTATTATAGTTGCCACACTTGGTAAGTGGGTTGTCAACCTCAGTTTTTTAATTATTTTGAGTTATTTTAGTAGTTAGTTTTAGTAAGATGCTGTTGCCCATCTCCTGTTTTATTTCCCTCTGTCGTCTCTTACGACAGCCACAGAATGTCATTGGGTAATGAATTCTTTTACGCTGCCATTACACCGCGGGACTTAATGAACATGTTATATATGTAGAAAGGATTTGAGACACATTATATGATATAAGTTTTTTATTAAAACGTTACCCCACTCTACGATATCCTCCTGTATCGTGAAGGCAGCTTACATATATAAATTTCACAAGGACGAACATCCATACCTTGAACAATTATTTCTAAGCCACACAAATACTTGTTCTGTGCGGGATTCGAAACCGCGTCCCGCAGTACCGTAACTCATTGCTAAGCCATGGAGCCATGGAGCCACGGAGCAGTCAAGTAAGTAAAAAGAGCCATGCTGCAGCTATAATATAGTATAGTTGTAGCACGAATGGGTCGGCGCGACCGGGGAAGGAACACGGTCTCACAGAACACCAACGTCAAATAGCAGCTTAATGCTGCTGTGTTTTGCATGGTGAGTATAGAGAGCCGGAGACTCTTTTTACTGTAAAAGAGGCATTCCATCTTAGACCTCACGGCTGACAACGCATCTGCATTTTGATTCGCAAACGTGGATAGATGTAGATGTCTATGGGCCGCAGCAGCCACTTACCATCAGGTGGACTGTGTGGTAAAAAGGTAAACATAGTACCACCATAATTACTTTAACACCATTGACAATTTGATATTTTCTATTAGCTATCTTTACAAAATTAGATTAACTTCAATGTATCCTAGATAAGTGTAACTGAATGGGTTCCTTGCCTTCTTCTCATAAAATGTCTGCGGCTGGAAGACATCACAAGATCCCGACGACGGTATCGCTTTTAGATGGGCTAATCTAAACGTCTCACAGGTATATACAGGGTTATTTTGCAATAACCGGCCAAATTTGCAGAGAAGGTGCAGAATAAGTAATATCGGCAGATGGTGAAGAAAAATTAATTCAATAAAATCTCAAATATTCTGTCTTTTTTATCTTTTAAATTCAAAATGCGTGGTAATGCATTACTTTAACAAATTTTACTGCGCACGCACACACTCGTAAGGGTCGATCGGTAGGCAGTAACGCTGTTGCCCATAAATCACATTCAATTTGAGATAATTTCAAATAAAAGTAGAAGCCTTATTTAATCGTATTTTCAAAAACTGCAATAACGGTATATCATTATTTATATAAAATTAAAACTGAAGTTTAAAGTTTGGCTACTCTTTGTAAAATAACCCTGTATAAAAACGTAAAACGTAGAATTTACGTGTGGGACATGGAACGAAATAAAATGGAAGTTAAAAATTTAAACAAAACTTTTCAAATTTTCTTCCCGTCTTAAGTATTTTGAGGTCACTGGGGGTATGTGCTTACCTATGTAGTTATTCTTACCTGTTTCAATGTTGGAATAATTTGACTTTAAGTAAAAGGGGCATACATATATACATACATATACGGGGTACTTGTATGTAATCTCTATATTTTCGGATTATGATCGTTAAGACATTTCATTTGACACTAGACACGATATTTTAACCAAATATTTTTTGTATATTTATGACCGCAATGAACCGCCATGTTAGATATTATGAGACTATTCCATCTATATTCCAACTGACAAAATACGACGAGAATTTTAGAAGATATGAGGGAACACATTGACATACATTATGTATGCCTGCTAATATCATAACTCTCCTTTTGGCTTTGCCGCCGTCGGGTAATAACAAAGCTTCATAGTTTAAAAAAAAACTTCATAATTAACAGTAGTCATAGTTATAAATTATTGGCCAAACCATGAAATGGTGGCGTATCATGAAATGCACAGGCAGATTACAATCTGCCTAATTCCAACGATGGACTACAACATAATATGCACTGTGATAGTTTCTAAATACATTCCACATTGGCTCAGATGGCTGACCACAATTTATTTAACAACTTTTCACGGACCAACAACATTTTCGTTTAGCTTCAATTTAATCTTTTTGTAGTATCTACGTTTCAAACTGGAACATGATGAACTGTTTAAATATACAAATTTTTGTTTCGTTCATTTCAATTTAGGAAGGTTCTTCTTGTTCATTTTGACCTCGTTTTTAACTCGTATTAAAATTAAAGTACTCATAGTAGGTAAAGTATTGTTACTAAGTCCAATTACTTTACACATAATTTATTTAAAAAAATAAGTTTAAATTAAACGTGATGTTCTTAAATCAAAATGTAGTTGTCCCAAAAATATTAAAACCCCAAATATATTCACCCCCGCACCTAGGATAGAACGAAAAGTCCTTGGTCCTGCGCCCGATCTCTCTCCGGTCGAATCAGCTTAACGTCGCATCGGACTATGAGAGTGAGATGACTAGTCTACGTTGAAAATGGCCGCCGTGACCGAAATTCGGTCTGGAGGACACTATGAATATTTAATTTTAATGATATCAAAAACAAGTATTCACAATTAAACAAATAGGAAAAATTATTTCTATAAATTGAAGTTGGACACAGTGGAGAGACGTACTAAGAGGCTTATTGGTGACTTTGATCAGTTTAAACCAACCTTGTTAGCTTTGAGCACAGGCGCCGAGCAGCCAGCCTCTCGGTATTCCTTACGATGCATTTCGGAGAGTGTGCGAAGAAATTACATGCCTCAACTCCTCCCTCTCTTTTTCACCGTCGGACAACAAGGCGGTCGGCGGGTCTTCTCTTCACCACTATGCTGTCGATATGTTTATTTTGTAAGTATCTCTTTATAAAGCAATTCTATGGAGAAAGTCAATGTTTATCAGTGGACTTTCATAGGCTGTAATAATGATTATATATTTAACAATTTATGAACACACAAAGTAATGTTACAATGAAAAATAAAAAATAAATTTTGTACAAAGGCACTGCTTATTTCATATTGAAATTTCTTCCAGCAGGCCTGATACTGGACAGATTCAAAGTGATGCAGATTTAGTGTGCACTCTCATAATTAATATTATAATGTTAATATACATAATATAAAATAAAGATAATAAATACATATGCATACATCCCATACATACATACATATACTTAAATACATATAGATACACATATATATACAAGTCATGCATTAGATCATAGTAACGGCAAAGAAAAATAGTGCTCTTTAACTCGCCTTTTTAACACTGAAACTGTTTGAGCCTCACGAATGGTAGCAGGAAGAGAATTCTATAACCTAACTGCATGTACTGTAAAAGAATGAGAAAAGAACTTAGTTCTAGAAGAAGGGAAATTTAGGAGGGTTTTTAAATGTTATCTGCAAACTTTATCGGGGAAATAAGCAAAGCGGAATCGAATACGTTGATACGGTGGTGATGTTGAATTGTATAGTATGTTAAAGAGAAGGCAAAAAGTTCGGGTATTCCTGCGAAGTCAGATTAGGAACTACTTAATCTGTTTGCGATAGGAGGAGACGTGGTAATACTTTTTAGCCCAAAAATATGAGTTTTGCAAGCGCTCAAGTTTGTTTAATTGCTCCTCAATCGCATCCAAATAACAGAAATCAGTATAATCAAGAATCGGGAAAATGTGTGTTTGGACAAGAGTAATCTTCGTTGATAAAGGCAGCTTTGAACCTTGAAGGCATTTTAAGGAATGAAAATAATTGATTTTCCTGCTAATTTCTGTGATATGTGAATTCCATGACAACTTGCAATCCATGAAGATGCCCAGATTCTTAACAGTTTTGGAAATGCTTAGTGGAATGCCATTAAATTATAGTGTTGGGAGTGAAGTAAAATCAAGTAAGCTTCGAGTAAACCAGGTGCTTACAATCATTGCTTGTGATTTTTAAGGGTTTATAACAAGCCCATATGATCTAGATCACTCATAAATTTTATTTAGATCTTCATTCATTTAAAACATTGCGAAATTTGCTACAGTCGCTAGAAAATGACGATACAGCTGCAAATCGTCTGCATAGAGATGGAAGTTTGAAGATATCACCTTAGTGATACAGTTAATAAAGACGGAAAAGAGTAAAGGAGAAAGGACGCCACCTTGAGCTTTACCCGTAGCCTGAGGGTTACACCACTTAGATAAGGTTTCATTTGAACCAATTCACTGAGAACGGCCACGGAGATAGGAATCAAACCATTGAATAGTTGAAGGAGACACATTAATAGAATGAAGAATACTAAGAAGTATATCGAAATCAATAGAATTGAAGACACTACTAAAGCACAAGTACCGTTAAGTATTTTTGGTCTATACCCCACCGGATATCACATTGTTACGGTTATGAAACTTAGCCAATTGTGTGTGGACAATATGTTCAAGCACTTTTGAAAGAAATGGCAAAATAGAAATAGGCTGATAATGAGTTGTAGATGAAGGATTCGAAACTTTGGGTATGTACGATTACTAACTGCTTGCTAACTTTGGTTATTTGGGATAATATGCGATAACTTCCATGACGACGGAAAACAACATGAAGATAAAGAGAAATTAAAGATATTAGTAAGAATAGGGAGGAGAAAGGAAAGAATCAATGTAATCATTTTAGAGCAGATGTTATCATTTCCAATTGCAGTAGATGAAATTGCAAGGACGGATCGTTTAGTATCATCTTCAGTAAGAGAAGTGAAATAAAACGAGGAATAAGGAGGCATTGGGCATTTGTATAATTCAAGTAGGGTTCCGGCTTTAGCGAATGATGTAACTATGGCAGGAGGGTTGGCAAAATGTTCGTTGAGACTATCCAAGTTAATTTACCTTCCCACACTAGCGGAATATTTTCCGACACCAACAGATCTCAGAAAACTCCAGGCTTTTGCAGTATCGCAGCTTGTGAGGTTATCATGAAAATAGCGCCTTTTAGCATTTCTACACAAACAATTGCAGCGATCTCGCAGTATTTTAAAACTAATAAATTGCGTTCAAGGGGATATCGCTTATGCCTTCTTTTAGCTTTATCCCTACGCGCCATCAGGTCTTTTATATCAGCTGTGATCCATGGCGCAGGTTTATATCTTATTTTCACGTTTTACTAGTGCATGGTGATTATATAGATCTAAAATTAGAGAATTGAAGTAAATCACCTTGTTCTCAATGTTAGAACAATCAATAACCAGTGTCCAGTCGATTAAACTAGCATTGCCCCTCAACGTCTCCAAGTTAATGCCCCTTTAACTTCTAAGATATCGAAAATGTGGCTTGCGCTTAGGGGGAAGTACTCGGTAGGATAGGTAAATGAGATCGTGATATGTGAATGAGGCGCATATTTGTCCGTGGTTAGCAACACTATTTACAGACGATACGATAATCAGATCTAGAAGAGATGCAGTAAAATTGGGACAGTGGTGGATGGCAGATAGAGGTAAGATTTCTAGGTTGTTATCGTAAATCATTTTTAATTAAACATGTGTTAAAATCCCCTATCAAGATTACATGGCTATAAAGAGGACAGAAATTACTTGAGAAAAGACTCAGAAATTAGAAGAGCATCTAGGTGAGCACTGTCAATGGATGCGAGAAGGTCAGAATAATGGCAAGGAATACTTTTTGCGTTTATGTGAGCTATATTAAGATTGTTAGGATATTGAGAATAATGGTGATGATGATAATAATGATGATGAAGAGAATCTTACCACACCCTGGCCACTCTCGATAAATTGTATAGAACAATGCGGAAACACGTATGGAACATTCACCAACACCAAACAATCACGCTTACATGCATATGTTAGTATACGTGAACATTGGCGTTGTATGTGTGAGTGATTTTAGTATTACATACCCCATTTATAGCAAAATAAATGTCTATTAGAATCCGGACGGAATGTCATCAGGTGAGGTGAGGTAATGTAAGTAGAATTCTAATAAATAATAGATCTAGTGGTTGTAAACGCGGTTGCGGATCATGAAGTCCTGGGCTCGAATCCCGGCAGGGGCAAAATCAGTTATTGGGTTTTTCTGTCAAGAAATTCTCATTGGCAGCCCGAAGACAGGAAGTTGGCGGTGTGTCACCCCAGTGCCTCGGAGAGCACGTAAAGTCGTTGGTCCTGAGCCTGATCTCTCTCCGACTGTGTTGGATTGCCGTACCATCAGACTATGAGACTGAGGAAATAGTGTACCTGTGCTTACGCACACACTCGTACACTATAATCCTATCCTGTATAGATTGCGGGTAGTGATGGATGGATACCTGCAACCAACTTTAAACAAAGAAGGCCACTGATGATTTGTCACCCTAAGCATTAAGATGAAATAACTCAAACCTTTTTGTCTTTTATATTACTTCTAAACCTCTCCTTCGCTTGGAGAGGTTTAGAAGTAATATAATAAAAGACTTCATCACTTATTTAAAAATAGTGCTAATTATTTGTATAGTATGTTATTTAAAATTATAACTTGTGAATTTAGTAGAATATTTACTTCTAAAACTTTCTTTTAACAGTCGCAAATCATTTGATGAATGGGCGACAGTAGGAATTTATAAAAGTAGGCGAAAGTTATATGAGCTTTATAATGAAAGATCATATAATACTAGTGTTATATTTAGAGATTATGTAAAACATATTCTAAAATATTTAAAAAGTGTGCTACACAGCTAAGGCTTTACATTTAAGTAACAAAATTAAAACTGCATCCAACAAAATTAAAATGACCTGGAGAATAATAAATAGTGAACGGGCAAGGTCAAACCGCGCAACTCGGATTTTCAATTGAATATTAACAACAGTTTAACTCGATCTGATCAAGAAGTTGCTATGGCTTTTGAGAAACATTTTACTGATGTTCCTTTTTTGACAACAAAATCATTAAATTCTTCTCCTACTGTCGCCGAATCATTGCCTAAACAAAATGTAAAGGCTTGTTCAAATACTTTTAAATTCCATAGAGTATTGCCAAAAGATATCGTTAAATATTTTAAAACAATTGATGTTAAGAAAACGGCAGACTTATGGGGGATTTCCGTTAAAGTTATTTTATCTATAATAGATATAATAGCACCTTATCTAGCCACTATATTTAATACAAGCGTCGAATCTGGTGTGTTTCTGATTTAATGAAACATAGTAAAGTCATACCTTTATTTAAATCTGGTAGTACATTAGACCCCGCCAACTTTAGACCGATTTCTGTACTACCAACATTTAGTAAAATTTTGAAAAATAATTTTAGATCAGATCTTAAGTTTCTTTAATATTAATAAATTGCTACATAAAAATCAATTCGGTTTACAAGGGTCGCTCGACAACTGACGCTGGAGTTGAGCTTATTAAACATATTTTTGTGCATCGGAGAATTCGGAGGATGCTTTGGGTATATTTTGTGACCTTTCCAGGCCTTCGACTGTGTTCACCATGAGACATTAATCAGGAAGCTACAGTACTATGGTGTCAAAAACACAGCGCTTAAACTAATTATTTCATATTTAAGTAATAGAATGCAGAAAGTTATTATCAATGGTAAAAGTTCTTCCGGGTCACCTGTACTAATGGTGTCCTCAGGGCTCGATTCTCGGCCCATTCCTATTTCTGGTATATATTAATGACTTACCTTCCCTTGTAGGAGATAATCATGATATAGTATTATTTGCTGATGATACTTCCTTGATTTTTAAACTTAAACGTCAATCATTTAAATGTGACGAAGTGAATAATGCTATATCAAAATTAGTGCATTGGTTTAACGTTAATAATCTACATTTAAACGGAAATAAAACTAAATGTATTAAATTTACAACAACGAATGTTAAAATCTGGGTACCAATGTGTTTTTAAATGGGAAGAACTGAGCCCTGTTGAATCCACTGTTTTTCTTGGCATCACTCTCGACGCAAAGCTTCAGTGGGGCCCCATATATCCAAACTAGCAAGCAGACTAAGTTCTGCAGCCTATGCTGTAAAAAGATTAGAGGTCTCACTAGTATCGAGACAGCTAGACTAGTTTATTTCAGTTATTTCCATAGCATAATGTCTTATGGGATTTTGCTTAGGAAATGCGGCTGATTCAGAAACTATTTTTGTTTTACAGAAGAGGCCATTAGAGCTATTTACAACCTAAAACCGAGAGAGTCTCTTAGAGATAAATTTAAAGAAATAAATATATTAACTTTGGCCTCTCAGTATATTTACGAAAATTTAATGTATGTTCACAAAAACAAAGGTAGTTTTAGTAAAAAGTGATATACATTCTGTAAACACTAGGAACAAACACAAGCTAGTGATACCAGTTTCTCGACTCCACAGAGTCAGTAATTCATTCTTGGGGCAATGTATACGTTATTACAACAAGGTCCCGGAAAGTGTACAGGCTCTCTATTACCAAGTTTAAATGTTTTGTTAAGCTGAAACTGTATAAAAGGGTTATTATAGTATAAATGAATATATGATTGATAATAACCCTGGGAATGAGGTGGTCGCTACCAAGCAGTTTCTAAAATAAATTTTGTACTTAAATAGTTTGTACAACCATTAATGTAAAACTTACTTTAAAAAAAAAAGTCCTGCTGGGTTTCTTGCTGGTTCTTCCCAGGACAGAGGTATTTTTTTCGAACCAGTGGTAGCAAAAAATGACTTTCAATAAGAATTACACATGTAATCTATATTGAATAAAAATTATTCTATCTATTCTATTCTATTCTATTCTATTCTATTCTATTCTATCCTATGATAATACTGGCGCTCCATATCCTTTTAACCGGAACATAACAGAGATGCTCTCATGCTGAGCCACAGAAACAGGTAAAAGGGTGGTCTATACAGACTCAAAAAAAAGTCAAAGTTAATTGCACATTAATAAAACATTTTGAAGGGTGTTCGCTGGAATTGCATAACTTTATTCCTCCCCTCCCTTTCACCATCGGATAACCAGACGCTGGGTCAGTCTCCTGTTTATCCTGTTTATTGTTGTCCTTGGTTGTAACGTGTAGGTACAGCGAAAGAGTGGAATAATTTTTCAGCATCTGTCTTTCCATCCGATTACAATGTGGATATTAAGGCATGTCCAGCAGAGGATGGCCATAAGGATCGTACGAGGGTACCGCACTATATCCTTTGAGGCGACGAAAATCCTGGCTCGCTCTCTACCTCTAGACACACTGGCGGACATGGACGCGAGGGTATACGACCTTTTTTTTTTTCTGAACCAGTGGTAAAAACATAAATGATTTCTTTATAGAATTAGGGTGAGTATAGAATAAGGCAGCAAAATGCCGTCGTCCACCTGATGGTAAGTGGATGCTGTGGCCCATAGACATCTACATTTATCATCGGTTAAACATCAAAATGCTGATGCATTGTCACCCTTGAGGACTAAGATGGAATGACTCGTTTCCAGTTAAAAGGGTCTCCGGTTTTCTACACTCAGCACACGAAACACAGCAGCATTAAGCTGCTATTTCACGCTGGAATTCTATGAGAGCGTGGCATTTCCCCGGTCGTGCTGACCTATTCGTGCTACAACCATAATACAGCTGGAGCATGGCTCTAGCACGTATGAAGCCAATAATTATTACTTGTACATAGTTAAAGATCAGTATCCATTATTCTGTTCTGTTTATTCCATGTTTCCGCCTTGCGTGTACCACGCTCTTCAACTATTTTATAATATTTTTAATAAGTCTAATTCATTCGGTACTTCCGTATATTTTAGGTTTCCACAGTCGAGGTAATGTGTGTTAGTGTAATTATTTTTAAATTAATTCGACTTTCGCATGGCCCTCCACTATTTGTCTTGCATCGTTCAACGAGCTAACCATTTCATTTAACTTTACTTTTATCTTCACCACGTATCAGCGTAGCTCTGAGCCGCAACATGATAGAATCTGATTTAAGACTCGTTCCTAGTATTCATGATTACAGGTTAACTATTCTGTTTGAATATATTTTTTTAATTTATCTACATTTCACTGGGTTGTCTTTAAAACTATGGTTTAGTGATAACGAAAATAAAATCTTTTTTTAAATAATGGTGACAAACGATCACACAGTCCACCTGATGGTATGGACTAAGATGGAATGCCTCCTTTTCAGTGAAAAGGCTCAAAGGTTCTTTACACTTGCATTAACAAGCATAGCAGCATTAAGCTTATCACGCTGGAATTCTATGAGAGCGTATTTCTCGGTCGAGCTGACCCATTCGTGCTACAACCATAATACAGCTGGAGCATGGCTCTAGCACGGTGAATGTCTAATTATTACTTGTACATACTTAAAGATCAGTATCCATTATTCTGTTCTGTTTATTCCATGTTTCTGCCTTTGCGTGTACCACGCTCTTCAACTATTTTATAATATTTTTAATAAGTCTAATTCATTCGGTACTTCCATATTTTAGGGTTTCCACAGTCGAGGTAATGTGGTGTAATTATTTTTAAATTAATCGACTTCGCATGGCCCTCCACTATTTGTCTTGCATCGTTCAACGAGCTAACCATTTCATTTAACTTTACTTTTATCTTCACCACGTATCAGCGTAGCTCTGAGCCGCAACATGATAGAATCTGATTTAAGACTCGTTCCTAGTATTCATGATTACAGGTTAACTATTCTGTTTGAATATATTTTTTTAATTTATCTACATTTCACTGGGTTGTCTTTAAAACTATGGTTTAGTGATAACGAAAATAAAATCTTTTTTTAAATAATGGTGACAAACGATCACACAGTCCACCTGATGGTATGGACTAAGATGGAATGCCTCCTTTTCAGTGAAAAGGCTCAAAGATTCTTTACACTTGCATTAACAAGCATAGCAGCATTAAGCTGCTATTTCACGCTGATATTCCGTGAGAACGTAGTCCTTCTCCGGCCGAGCCGACCCTTTCGTGTTACAAACGTAATATAGCTGCAGCGTAGCTCTACCACGTAGGATAGTCTTTTTAATTTTATATCCCCCAATGGACGAGGAGAGTTAGTAGATTCCAAAAGATAATCATGAATGTTGCTGCTAAAGGGATTCATTATTATCCTAATATATTTTTAAATACACGACATATAACAACAAACTTTCAGTGTCATCTGTGATACGGCTGAATTAAATCGGGCGCTATTTAAATTAAAATGCTGACAGGATTTTGTTTGTTCGCATTTGTTACGTGATCGTCAAACGGAACGGACGGGACGCTAATTAACACGTACGCTTTACAGATTTCATTTGAGTTCTTAAAGTAAACCTTAATTAATCAAAAAAATTATTCAAATTTATTTTTTATTTGTGAATACAGGTAATAGGTACAGACAGAATAGGTCTTTAAAAATTACGTTCGCTGCATTCAATCCTTAGGTATACAAATATTATAGAATTACAATTAAATCTACTACACTTCTAGAATTAAATATTTCATTACATTATTTATATTATAATTATATTATAATGCCTCACAATAATTGTATTGTCATTTAATATACAATGATGTGACCAAATTATATATTAATTAGGTAGGATATTTACAATATTAAGTCAAATCGAATGTGAAGAAAATTTATATAATATGCAATGTTATTATAATACGCATACTAATGCGTCGCTTAAATATTCAGCATTTCTCAATTAGAAATGTTTAATTCAATGCTACATTAATAATAATAATGTTTTCATTATTATGGGCTTTTGAAACACACTGTATAATCTATCGCTATAGCTATTACACTTTTAAAGTACAATAAATTGAATAAAATGGAAATATTGTAAAAGATATTATATCCCATATCGTTGTCGTAAGAGGTGACAGAGTAAACAAATAGTAAGATAGACAGCACTAGAAAATAAAAACTGCGGTTGTCAACCCGCCTGCCAAGCGTAACAAAGTCCACTTCTGAAATTAGGCCTTCCCTTAGACTGTCTCATATGACGAATATTTGCCATAGTTACCACGCTTGGCAGGCGGGTTAACAATCATAGCTTTTTTCTAGAAGTTATTAGGGACGCTGCTGCCCATCTGCTGGCTTGTTTCCCTCTGTCGCTTTTTGCAACACTGACAGGACGATATGGGGTAGTGGAAATTCTTACAACGCTCCTGTCCTCCTCCAGACTAAGCTTCGGTCACAGCGACCAGTCTCCACAAAGACTATAGTGCACGGTTATATACGGCAGGACAGGATTATAGAGCACGGTTGAGTGCGCAAGCACGGGTGCACTTTCTATTCCTCACACTCTCATAGTCCAATGGGACAGCAATCTGATACGACCGGAAAGGGATCAGACGCAGGACCAACGGCTGTACGTGATTTCCGAGGCACGGGGTGAAACACCGCCAACTTCCTTATTCCAGGCTACTACTGAAATTTTCTTGACAGAAAAACCCAATAACTGATTTTGGCCCGACCCAGGTCCGAACCCAGAACCTCATGATCAACAACCGCGTTTACGAACACTTAATTTCACTTAAATTTACTCAGTTGTTTCTATTTCTTCTGTTTTTATTGCCGGTGCATTTTAAAATTATAAATTTAAATTCATATTATTATATATATTACACGTTTCATTGAATAATTTTCTATTAATTTATATTTTAGATATTATTATGGTTTGTATGTACTTATAAGGTTGTTAATTTATATTTATTTAATTAATTTAATTAACTTTGATGTATATTTAGTGAGAGGGCTCTAATGCAATTACAATTTGATTCAAACATTTTTGTTAACACATATCCTTTACAAATATAGTTAGTGGATAACTGTTATAGGCCCAATTTTCTAAAATTATTTGTAAAATTTGTTTGTTATAATATTGTAAGGCTGTTGTTATCGTAAAAAAATAAAAAAATAGATTAGCGATGCAGAAGACACCACCACTACATGGTCAATTTAAAAGACACAGAAAATAATTAATTGTAAAAAATTGTCATTTTGACTTGTGTAGCAATGCGGACGAAATTTAAGTTTAACGCGAGTAGTTGCAATGAACTAGGAAAATTAATGCAACACGTGCATTGCAATTCGGAAAAGTTTTGATTGAAAACTTTGATATGAGTATAGCATATGTAAAAGTCTTAGTATGACTTTATATGTGAGGATTTTTGATGTGAAACATGTATTGGCGCACCTTGGCCATAAAACCGACTCGTATGCCGTGACGGCAAACGGCATGACGCACTTATGCCGTCATAGAGCGGTGGCAGAGGCCCCTCACGCCACCGCTCACGATGCCTTTGACTCCATGTATATGCGCGTATACTAAACACTTCTTTGCTTCTCTGTGTGAGTTGTGTACTGCGTGTGCCTTTCTATTCGACTATATTTTGCTTGACGTTTTCACCGCTTGTATACACACATTCTGTTTATTTCTAATATATTTTTTATTGATTTTACTCATATATTAAGAGCCACGGCGCCATTATATGGAGTAAAATCAATGCCACTACTACCACGGTACCACGCTACCACGGTAGCTCAGATGGTTAGCGCTCGCTGTACGTTTCACAGTGTGCGAGCAACCTGGGTTCGAACCCCGCCGGCGCCAAAGAAATTGTTAATTGTATTTTAAGTGCTGATTTACCACGTGCTCGGCGGTGAAGGAAAACATCGAGGAAACCTGCATGTCAGAGAAATAAGAAAAATAAAATTTCGAAGACATGTGAAGTTTGCCACACGCATTAAAAGCGGCGAACGTTTCCTTCCCTAAAACCCTCTCAGAAATGAGAAGGCTGTGCCTGTGCAGTGGACATATATAGGCTGTAACTTTAACTCCATATATCTTTATTGGTTTTCATTTATTATAAATTCCACCATCAACTATAATGTTTCACATCAGCCGGGCGTCCCGTGATGGCCAACTTTTTTAAATTCCATTCCAATACCATATATTACAGCCTATAAAATAAACTTTCATAGAATTGTATGGTAACATCAGTAAATGACGTCATAGTTCTTGTCGTCAATTAGAAATGTTAGATATATATTGATTAACTTAAAACAGAAATGTAGCCAAGTTTCAAGACATTAGCAATTTCAACTGGAGTGTGATAAAGCCATGCCGCTGCTATTATGGCTCCAGCACGAATGGGTCGGCTCGCGAACGTGGTAGGACCAGGATCTCACAGAATACCAGCGTAAAATAGCAGTGCAATGTTGCTGTGTTTCGTATGGTGAGTGTAGAAAATAATGGAGAATGGAGACTCCTTTTTACTGTAAACGAGGCATTCCATCTTAGTCCTCGGGGTGATAACGTGGATGTCTATGGGCCACAACATCCACTTAACATCAGGTGGACTGTGTGCTCGTTTGTCGTCCTTATTTTATAAGAAAAAATATATATAATGGTAGTATTGATCTCAAAAATTCTGCTCATAATCGCTTAAAAACAAATAAAAACTAACTATATTGCTATATGTACCATAGCAAAATGAACTTTATATAAAGAATTTAAGTTATTTTTCATTTTTCCGTACACTTTTCTCCTTTACTTAATACAAATAAGAAATCGTGTCGCAAAGAAAATTGGCCAATTACATCTCCTTGAATTAATATGAAATTGAGAATTTAAAAGATGCTTGCCTTTAAACTTTAAGAAGACAAAATGATCTCATTATTCTCAAAGGATAATATGCTTCTGGTCCGAGTCCAAAGTTATTCCCTTAAATTCTACTTTGAATTTTTTTTAAATCGGGAATTATGATATGGAATGAAAAATAAAAATCTTTTTAGTTTTTATCTGCATCGCTTCTTATATTATGCTTATCTCAGCTTAGCCTAAAGGTGACTGACAATAACTCCAAATATCCCCGACATTTGGTTGTATAAATAATAGGGAAACAAATGAAATACGTAAATAATTATGCCCTACCGTTCCCATTATAGTCTATCAAAAGTCCGTTGCTGAACATAGGCCTTCCTCATAAATTGTGTTATAGGAAAATAAAAAAATTGGCATAAGCATAACATTAAAGTGCACTATTGAAAATAGGCCACCCCTTATACTGTCTCATAGAGGGCATATTTGCCATAGTTGCCACCTTGGCAGGCAGTTTTTTTAGCTGTTATTATGAAGGCGCTGCTGCTCATCTCTTGTTATGTTTCCCACATTATCAATAAATTACAGATTACTAGCTTTTGCTGCAGAATCATCTGGGTGGAGGTCGGAAAACAACATCATTTCGAAGACAGAATAACTTTCCAGATCTGCCCCAGTAGTAAAGTGCATTTTTTCCGGACAAAAAGTAGCCTATGTCACTTTCCGGCCCATAAAATCTCTTTGAAAAATAAAATTGGGCGTTACGGAGCTCCCGGCTGATGTGATGAGATTTATAACTAATGAAACCAATCAAGAACTTTGAAGTAAAATTAATAAAATATGTAAGATAAATGAGATTAAAAATAAATACAAAGTATACACAAGCTGTGAACGCGTCAAGTATGATATAGTCGAATAAAAAGGCTCGCGCAGTACATAACTCACACAGAGAAGTGTATAGTATACGCGCACGCTTACACAAGGGAGTCGAGAGCGGTAACGTAGAGGGGGCATATGGTTATATCAATGATAATGTTGATCCGTTGCCCTGTAACCAACAGACACAATTTCGCATTTATAATATTAGTAGGGATCCTCTTTCAGAGATAATTTGATTACAAAAATAATCCCATCAAAAACATAAATGTGAAAAAGGGGCCAAGTTCGGTACAAACGACGTTCGGGTTTTGCCGATAAGGGTTGAGATATGAACGGGTGCTAAGGCCTAGCAGTCCCTTAAATCATAGCCACAGTAGGAATGTGAAACGCTAATAAAATCATTTTAAAACAAAATTTGTAACGTCCTTTGATATTGAATTTATAACTTGGCAAGCTTTAATAGTAGTATTTTTTATAGAAAAGAGGATAAATGAGCATGCGGCTTCCTTAATGTTAAGTGTCGACCACCTGCCATGAACAACTGCGACACCAGGGGATTTGCAGGTGCGTGGCCGGCCTTTTAAAAAAGAAGTAGCTCGTTTCTTGAAGTTGCGTTTAACGTCATGATATTACGTTCATGCTTAATTTTTTAAATTGTTCTATTTTATACTAGAATTTAGTTATATGCGGGTAATGGCCTAATATGGAGCCCATTTGGATCGGGGCTCTTACGGTAAGAAGAAGGCTTGATAGGGATTTTTTCTACTGACTTCATAAAGGAGGAGGTACTCAATTCGACTGTATGTTTTTTTTTAATGTGTGTTACCTCATAACTTTTTTCGGGGTGAACCGATTTTGGCGATTCTTTTTTTATTTGAAAGCTGGTGCTTTTCATGTGGTCCCATATAAATTTTATCAAGGTCTGACCAATAGTTTTTGAGTTATTCTTAATAATTTAAAATGAAGTCGGTTGTACAAAATTTTAAATTATTATAGAATAAAGGTGACAAGCAAGTACATAGTCCTCCAGGTGGTAAGTCAATGCTGTGGCTCATAAACATCTACATTTATCTTCGATAAATAATCAAAATGGAAATGCGTTGTCATCTTTGAGGACTAGGATGGAATGCTTAGTTTCCAGTAAAAAGGGTCTCCAGTTCTATACAATCACCATACGAAACACAGCAGCATTAAGCTGCTATTTTACGCCGGTATTCTGTGAGAGTGCGGTACTACCCTGGTCGAGCCGACCCATTCATGCTGCAACCATAATATAGCTGCAGCGTACCACGTAGCTCCGGTAGTCAGAGTCATAAGAGAACTTCGCACAATCCTCTATGAGTCGGCATGGGTATTGGCAGGATCTCCTTTCTGGGACTTGTAGGTGGACTTCCTGCATCCATGCATCAATTGGCTACAACTGATCACATCAGTCGGTTACTTTGTATCAAATAATATTTAAATTACGTAAAAGTCAAACATAATAATGAAATATCATTATAGTCAAACTTCCAATCTCTCGCTCAATGTTCCAGAAATGTTGGTCATCACAAGGTTATTTCTCAGTATAATTCAAAACGAAAATATGATATCGGGCGAAAGCATCCATAGATGCCGACATTTGTATTATAAGTCAAGAAAATCATTATGGATTGAAAACATCAATTCATGTCAGCTTAGTAGGATCTGTTCTCATGTTTAAATTTATCCCTTTACTAGTTATTCGCCCCGAGTTCGTACGAATTTGATTTATTTTGTGGTTTTCATTTACGACCTAATTACAAAATGATATATTGACATATAATGGAATTCATTTAATATGTCAATGAAAGAAAGAAAGGAAAGAAAGAAAATAAGTTTATTTAGTAACACATCATAGCAGTTTTTTAAAAATAATAACGTATTATAAGTTTGGTAAATGGTTACTAAAAAGGTAACCAGCTCAGCAGTCTCGGTACTGACAAAGTACATCAAAAGACGCTATCAAATAATTATTTATATTTAAAAAAAACAAGATCAGCGTTCAAACGCTGATCTTCCGTGGGGGCCAATAAAAATTTAACAAAATTTTAACAAAATATAAAGTATTCATTATTATGCAATGTAAAGTAATATGCACACAAATATTCAAACCATTACACGTATACACTATCACATACATATTTTTAATAAATAAATATAACAAAAGTAGCAAAAAATTGATTTCAATTAAAAAGAAACGAATAAACGGAACAGAAAAGTATGTAAGAAGCAGTGTATAATTATCAATAAGTTGACTTTTGAATATTTATTCAGTTCAATCAACTGGGGAAAGACCGCGGTCTCACAGAATACCAGCGTAAAATAACAGCTTAATTCTGCTATGTTTCGTATGGTGTGTGTAGCGAACCGGAGACCCTTTTTACTGGAAATGAGCTATTCCACCTTAGTCCTCAGGGGATACAACGCATCTACATTTTGATTCTTAATCGAGGATGATAGATGTCTATGGCCCACAGCATCCACTTACCATTAGGTGGACGGTGTGCTCGTTTGTCACCCTAAAAGTGACACCCTTATTCTATAAAAAAAAATTACGCTCCATGCAATGACACGAAATTCACTTTTAAATCTTTGGTGTAATAATTGTTCCTAAAATACATTAGTTTCCATTCGCTCTGTAATTAGTCTCTAAGGAAAAACTTTAACTCGACTCGAAAAGTTTCATTAATCAATCTGATAGTTTTGTTCAAACAAACTTGAAATCAGGGCGCAGAAGCTTTTTAAATGTATGTTATTACTTAGATTCTAACTTTGTTGCATTGTACAATACTGTTAATGTAAATATAATGTTTAATGGTTTATTTTTTTTCAATAATTTACTTTATATGTACGTGTGTTTTATACTGTGTTTCGTATAATGAGTGTAGAGAACGGAGACGTTTTTTACTGCTAATGAGGTATTATCTTAGTCCTCAGGGATGATAACACATCTGCATTTTGATTTTCGAGGGTAGATATAGATGTCTATGAGCCGCAGCATCCACTTAGCAATAGGTGGACTGTATGCGTATTTGTCCTTATCTATATATTAATACGTGAAAACTTTGTACCCCTTTATGCGCGCAAGTAGTAGTGGGAAATTTGTCATAGTTAAAGTTTATATGGAGAAGGAGTACAGGAAGCAAAAATGTATATATGAATAATGTGTTACAAAAGCATTAAATAAAATTTCAAACATATAATTGTCGTTTGAATTTTTTTGTAGCTGCCAACGGCTTAGAGTAAGTTCTATGTATGTTAAATAAGGCGAACGTCAAACACTAAATAGTCTGTTGTCAAACTTTCGCATAGAGTAGAGATTGTCGCCAATGTGCTGTTGAATGTGAAATACAGCTTGATCAATATACAAACCTAAAAATTTAATGAAATACGTCGAATTTCGACCACTAGGCGACCACTAGTAATAATTAAATAGATAATAAAAATAACCTAACCATTCACCTCATTCACTTACTTCAGCATAGGAACCTTGTCATTCGGAAACCAAAATTAATACACAATTATAAAATTTATGCACCAAGGAAAAACTGCTTGTATGTATTCTGAGAAATATACATTTATAGGGCATATGAATTCCACAACATTTTTAGCAGTTTAACAATTATATATATTATAAAAGTAGCTTAAGTTACTCCTTATGACATCAGCTATCTGCCAGTGAAAGTGCCGTCAAAATAGGTCCAGTTGTTTCGGAGATTAGCCGGAACAAAAAGACAGACAGACAGACATATATTTTTTTAAATGTATTTTTGTTATAGGTACCGTATATATTTTCATATGTATTGAGTAAAAAGCTGTAATTTTAACATTACAAACAGACACTTCAATTTTATTTATTTGTATAGATATGATATGAGTAATCTACAGGCAGAGTAAGAGCTCTTATAACTCTCCCATGGGCGCTGAGAACAACGGATAAGGAGGATCTTCCATCTCCTTTTCATAAGGACTCCTTTTCTGCCTGGGACGTCTGAGTAGGTATTATTCTCTCACCTATTTTGAGTGCAAACTGCTGTGTGCCAGTCTGAAGGCTATGAAGAGCCAGTACAATGACATAGGCTGTATTAAATGAATGACCATGCACCTTAAACCATTTGCAACCCACAATACGGTTTTAGTTGTATAAGTGTGCGTGAGTGCGTGTTCTTACAATTAATTGAGCATGGTTTTGGCGTCGCCTGAAATGTAAGTTATGTTCTGTCTGCCTTTGTTAGTTGGTCTGAGACTTTTTACAATAATTACACGACCAATGTTTTTCGTGATATCGCATAAAATTAAACAATTATACGAGCTTGTACTTTAAGAAATTGTGGACAGATATTATCACACTTTTAATGCAGTAGACGTGACGATCATTATGTTGGTTTGACAATGAAATGTTTTTTTTTAAATTCAAAAGCACGTTTTGCCATTATTTATAAAACTGTAGTAATGTTTTATTTTTGAATATATAAGTATTTATGTCACAACGTGTACATTTCCTAAGTTTGGATTATTTTCTATGATCGATGATGATGATATTAAGAGTCGTACTCCCTCGCAGTACATCGCCAGTGCTTCACACTAAATGAATATTTATTATTTTTATTTTATATACTTTGGTGTACACCACAAACACGATAAAAAAACAGGTTACATGGAGTAAAACTCAGGATTTAGGTACAATAAGGCGGTATTATCGCTAAAAGCGATCTCTTCCACACAACCTTAATATTAGCAGAAAATTGTACTATTGGAGAGTGGAAGGTGGAGCATATTAAAATAAACTTACATACTAATACCTAAATAAACTAAATTAATATATTATTTTATAATTGCAAATCACGCACTAAAACATGCAAACAATATGATAGACGTACGTAACATTAAATAGGCAAATATCATCGATCACTAATAAAAAAGTAGATACACAATCCCAAGCAAAAGTTCTCTAAAAACTGTCGCCAATTGTTTTGACGTAATTCTAGTTGAAATAAATATACATTAATGTAAATTCAACCTTAAATACATTGCCTAAAGTTGTATTCACAAAGCTACGTACAAATTAAAAGCGCACCCAAATGTTCGAGTGGGCGCTCATTCGGTAAGGACATTTTTTGTCACTGATTTTGTATCTAGTTTTTTATTAGTGATCGATGGCAAATATACATAAAAAATACATAAATAAATACAGAAAGGATACAAAAATCAAAATGTCGCTAATTGATTATTGCAGTGATAGGTAGTGATTTTTGACGTCAGTTTTAAACTTATCTAGTGTTATTTCTCATATATACGAGTAGCAAACTATAAGTTATTTTTATAAAATTGAAATGATAAACGAGCTCACAGTCCACATGGACACTTGCAGCCAACCTCAAACAAAGTAGGTTACAGATGCGTTGTCACCCCCGAGGACTAAGATACAATGCCTCGTTACCAGTAAAAAGGTTCTCCGGTTCATTGCACGCACCACATGAAACACAGCGCCATTAATCTACTTTTTACGCTTACTGGTCTGGTGTAGACGAGACCGAGCGGGCATGCCAGGGAGTCGGTGTCATCCTTTCAGAAAGAATGGGTCAATGTGTGAAAGAGTATGAATGTGTAAGCCCAAGGCTGCTATGGATACGAATGAAAGTGGGCTTAAAGAAGTTGTTTATGCTAGGGGTGTACGCCCCAGACATGTCTAAGCCCACTTATATCCGAGAGCAGTTTTGGGACATGGTAAGGATGGTGTTGATGAAATGTAAGGGAAATGAAAATATTATTATGTTAGGAGATTTTAATGGAAGGGTTGGGGTGAAGAGGTCTGGTTATGAAAGGATATTAGGAATGTTTGGCGATGAAAGTGTAAATGAGAATGGTGAAGACCTTCTCGCCGTATGTGAGGAAAAGAATCTTTTTGTGACGAATACTTTCTTTCGCCATAAGAGGATTCACATGTATACATGGGAAAGAGGTGATGATAGAAGCATGATAGATTTCATAATTGTGGATGAAAGAATGCGGAGCGCAGTGGTAGATACAAGAGTTTACCGGGGTCGAACGTAGGGACGGATCATTACTTGGCCTTATGCCGAATTAATGGTCTGTTCAGGCGTTGGCGGCATCGGACATCTGTGTCTACCATTGCGTTACAGCGTATAAGAACAGAGAGGTTACAAGATGAAGGTGTGAAGAGAAGTATAAATGTAGACTTAGGAGAATATAAATGCTTTGAATGAAATATGTAGGAATGATTTAGACCTGAAGACTGTATGGAATAATATTAAGAAAGTTTTAGTGGATGCAGCCACCGAAGTATGTGGTGTAAGTAAGAGAACGAATGAAAGGAAAAATAATACGTTGTGGTGGGATGATGAGATTCGGATGGAAGTTGAAGCAAAGAAGAGAGCATGGCTAGATTTACTGGCAACCAAAGCTGGTAATTCTGGCGGTATGAATGATGAGATTGAAAGAAAAAAGGCAGACTTTAGACTTATAAATAAGAGAGTAAAAGAAGTTGTTGAAAGGAAAAAGCAAGAAAGAACGGATAAGAATGATAGAAGGATATCTGATAACTTCCAGGCAAATATTAAAATGTTCTGGAAACTCGTAAGAACTGCTAGGGGAAATTCAAAACAGCCTAGAATGAATGCTATACGAGACGAGAATGGCTGTATGCTGAATGATGAAGTTTCGAATTTAAAGAGATGGAAGGAATACTTTGAAAGCGTGTTTATGAGTGAAGAGTCGTCTGAATTAAGTGAAATAGAAATTCCGAAAGAAGTGGAAAGAGGTAGGGAGATAAGTGTAGATGAAATAATGAAAGCAATGAAATGCATGAAAGCAGGTAAGGCAGCCGGATATGATAGAGTATCACTCAAAATGCTAAGGGCTGGAGAGGGAGTGGCGGTAGGCCTGCTGTACACCTTGTTTAATTTATGTTGGGAACTGAAGCGGGTACCGGAAGACTGGTGCAAAGCCGTTATAGTCCCAATATATAAAGGAAAAGGGTCACAGCAGGACTGTAAAACTACCGTGGTATCAGCTTGCTTTGCATTGTGGGTAAACTGTGTGCTAAGGTGTTAATTGAAAGAGTTATGGAAGAAACTGATGGAAAAATTTGGGATGTGCAAGCTGTATTTAGAAAGGGAATGGGGTGTACGGATCAAGTATTTTCCATGCGCATGATTGCGGAGAAGTTTTTGGCCAAAAACCAGAAAGTTTTTGTGCTTTCATGGACTTGGAAAAGGCTTATGACAGAGTGGACAGGAATGTGTTATGGCAAACACTTAACTCATTTGGTTTGAGCGCTGGTTTGATACAGGCATTGAAGTCTCTTTATAGGGACTCTAGTGCTTGTGTCAGGATCAACGGGGTCTACTCGGACTGGTTTGGCATCCAAAAAGGTGTCAGACAGGGCTGTGTAGCTTCCCCCTGGCTGTTTAACCTATTTATGGACAGTTGTTTGCAAACTTTGAAAGTTGAAGAATGTGGGTTGAGAATGGGTGAGTTAACCGTCAAATGCCTTTTGTACGCCGATGATCAAGTCATATTTGCATCGTCGGCGGCCGAGTTGCAAATGATGGTTACTTTAATTAACCGGTCATTAAAGAAAGAGGTATGAAAGTGAACGCAAGTAAGACGAAAGTGATGGTTTTGAAAGAGAAGAAAGTAAAACGTTATGTGAAATAAGAATAGAAGGGAGTTGAGCAAGTGGATGAGTTTGTATATTTTTTTACCCGTCTATTCCATCATGTGGGGTATCGTTGGATAGGTTACGTTTTCAAAAAAACTGGGGGTGTGGAACATCATCTTTTCGGTTCAGGGGTCCGTTTGCGAAATATGTAGCTTTAAAGTGGTATTTTTTATTAGAGTCATGTGTCCCCACCTCCCTCTACCAACTAAACCGCTGTTTTTGCAAATGTGCAACAGCAAAAGCTGCCGCTTGGCTCTCCCACTACACACACTTAAAATTTGTGTACAATACAGAATACTTCGTTCATTCATTCATTACAGTGTTTTAATACTATAATAGCCGACTTCTGAACATAGGCCTCCCCCAAGAAATGCCACAAAGCACGGTCCTGTGTCTGGATCTAATGCGGATATCCTCATATGTAAGTTTATTACGCAGAGAAACCCCGAGCATAGCCCTCTCCATAGCTCGCTGATCAACTTTGAGCTTGGTGGTGATATTTATTATGAGAATGCCATTGTTGCCAAAATTAGCATGTTGACAACCTCAGTTGCTTTAAGAATATTTTTTTCATAGGATAAGGATGACAAACGAGCACACAGTGCACCTGATGTTAAGTACATGCTGTAGCCCGTAGACATCTACTGAAATGAATTAGGATATCCGCAGTAGAATCAGAGTAACCTACATAGCCCAACGGATTAGTAGGGCCGGCCATATAGCTCGAAGAACCCACAACGAATGGGGAAAAATGGTTCTTGAGTGGCAGCCTCGTACCGGTAGGTGAAGTGTAGGGTGACTCTACCACTAGATGAAGTGACGACCTGGTAAGGCATGCAGGAAGACCATGGACACAGATGGCTCAGGACCCTGCTTTGTGGCATTCCTTGGGGGAGTTCAGCAGTGGACTTGTGAAGGGCTGTAATGATGATGATGATGATGATAGACATCTACATCTATCCTCGACTACAAATCAAAATGCGTTGTCACCCGTGAGGACTAAGATGGAATGCCTCGTTTCCAGTAAAAGGGATCTCCGGTTCTCTACACTCACCACACGAACACAGCAGCGTTAATCTGCTATTTTACGCTGGTATTCTGTGAGAACACGGTCCTTCCCCGGTCGAGCCGACTCATTCGTACTACAACTATACAACTAATATAACGTATAATACAGTAGAATAGAATAATTTTTATTCGTTATAAATAACAAGTAATTCTTGTTGAAAGTCATTTTTTTACTTTTACCATTGGTTCGGAAAAATAACTCCGTCCTAGTAAGTACCAGCAAGAAACCCAGCGCGAGTTTTCTTTCAAGTAAAATTGTAGAATAAAACACAGTATATACAAACTACTTACAAAACTTATATAAAAAACAGCTTGGGAGCGACCACCACATTCCCAAGGGGAATTGAGCACCTGATGGTATGACGGCTCCGTGGCGCAGTGGTTTAGCAATGAGTTGCAGAGCTAAGGGCCGCGGGTTCGAATCCAGCACGGAACAAGTATTTGTATGGCCTACAAAAAATTGTTCCGGGTCTGGATGTTTGTTCTTGTGAAATTTATGTGTGTAAACTGCCCCCACGATACAGGAGAAAATCCTAGTGTGGAGGTAAAGTTTAAAAAAAAAAGATGCTGTGACACATAGACATCTACATTTATCCTCATTAACAATCAAAATACAGATGTCTTGTCACATCTGAACACTGAGGTAGAAAATGCCTCGTTTCCAGTTAAAAGGGTTTCCGGTTTTCTACACTCAACATGCGCAACACAGCAGCATTAAGTTGCTATTTAACGCTGGTATTCTGTGAGAGCGTGGCCGTTCTCCGGTCGAGCCGACCCATTCGTGCTACAACCATGATGTAGCTTCAACGTGGCTCTACCACCTAAAAAATTGTTTACTCTAATGTCTACAATCTATGTGTCTTCAGGTCAAGAGTGAATAAGCTTTTGTGAAGATGCTATGCACTAATAAGCTCAAAATTTTTATTTGTGATTGTTGTCACTTGGTGAAACTCCAGCTTCATTTTTGTGATTTATATAAACACTTGTACTAGTTTCACAATATTTATTTTTAATTATTATTATATTATACTAATTATAAAATCGACCGATCCACCCGATCAGGATATGATAACACCGTGAAGCGAAACCGGCGAAATGCAGTAAATCGATGGATGCAGGTGACTCCGTACTTTGTGGCCTATGTACAGCAGTGGACTTTTGCAGGACTGTAATGATGATGGTGATGAAATATTGTGAAACTAGTACAAGTGTTTATCCAAATCACAAAAATTTATTATTACCTATTTTTAGTTTTTTAATGATTGCAGCGCTTTGACCTAGTATTTAGTTACGGTGCTGAGAAAGACTGGTTCGAATCCCGCACAGAATAAGTATTTATATGGCCTACAAATAATTTAGTGCAATTTATGTACTGCCTCCCGATTATGAAGTTAATTCTTGTGTGATAAAAAAACCAGCGTTTTACAAAAACAACGAAAGTTTATCATAGAACATGCTTCAGTTACCGATGGGTCTATTTATATTAAATGGGATATTATTGTAATAATGTAATCGTTAAAAAATGATAAAAAATATATGCTATTTACGGAATGAGAGTTTACATATAGCAGAACACGACTAATGTTGGTATATTTTTTATTTTATACTTCTTCTATTTACATTAAATATAATTTATTAACTCCGTATTAAGCAGGGTAAAACATGCCTGTAACTGGTGATCGAAGAATAAAAACCAAAAATGTTTAATTTTAAATTTTTTTACGTGGTAGAGCCATGCTGCAGCTATGAAACAGAAACAGAAACAGAAACAGAAACTTTTTATTCAATATAGATTATAAATAATACTTATTGAAAGTCACTCTTTGTCTAATTACCACTGGTTCGAAAAAAACCTCTGTCCTGGGAAGAACCAGCAAGAAACCCAGCAGGACTTTTTTTTAAATAACAGCTTACAATCATGTATATTACACAATTAACCACAAAACAAATTAGAAACAGCCTGGCAGCGAACACCTCATTCCCAGGGTTATTATCATCCATAAATTCCTTAACATTATAATAACCCTTTTATACAAACTATGTTTAATAAAGTTTTTGAATTTTGAGCAGGTCGAATTTTGTATATTTTCTGGGATTTTGTTGTAAGCGTATACATCGCCCCAAGAATGAATTACTGACTCGGTGAGTCGAGTAACTGGTACTACCAGCTTGTGTTTGCTCTAGTATTTACAGAATGAATATCACTTATTTTGTATAACTACTTTTATTTTTGTGTACGTACATTACATTTTCATAAATGTATTGAGAGGCCAAAGTTAATATATTAATTTCCTTAAATTTTGTCTGAGCGACTCTTTAGGTTTTAAATCATAGATTGCTCTTATGGCCCTTCTGTAAAACAAATATAATTTCAGTGTCAGTTGCGTGTCCCCATAGCAAAATACCATAGGACATTATGCTATGGAAATAGCTAAAGTAAACAAGTCTAGCTGTTTCCACACTGGTAAGATTTCTAATCTTTTTTACAGCATATGCTGCAGAACTAAGTCTGCTTGCTAACTTTGATATATGGGGACTCCATTGAAGCTTCGCGTCTAGTGTTATTCCGAGAAAAATGGTGGTATCGACAAGACTCAGTTCCTCCCATTTAAAATTACATTAGTATTTAATTGTTTGACATTTGGTGTCATGAATTTCATACATTTCGTTTTAGTGCCATTTAAATGCAAGTTTAACCAATTTAATAATTTAGATATAACATTATTTACTGCGTCATATTTTCATAATTGTCGTTTTAATTTGAAAATTAATGAAATACTCGTATCATCAGCAAATAATACTATATTATGGTTATTCCCTACTATGTAAGGTAAGTCATCAATATACACAAGAAACAGAAATGGGCCGAGAATTGAGCCTTGAGGCAAGCCCATTTGTACTATCGACCCGGAAGAGCTCATACTATTAATGACAACTTTTTGTGTTCTGTAACTTAAATATGAAACAATTAATTTAAGAGCATTACTTCTTACACCGTAGTGTTGTAGTTTCCTGATTAATGTTTCATGGTGGACACAATCGAAGGTTTTGGATAGGTCACAGAATATACCCAAAGAATCCTGTGAATTCTCCCATGCATTGAAAATATATTTAATCAGCTCAACACCAGCATCAGTTGTCGAGCGACCCCTTGTGAAACCGAATTGATTTTTATGAAGTAAATTATTAACATTAAAAAATTAACATTTGATCAAGAATAATTTTTCAAAATTTTACTTAGTGTTGGCAGTACAGAAATAGGTCTAAAATTGGCGGGGTCTAATGTACTACCAGATTTAAATAAAGGCATTATTTTGCTATGCTTCATCAAATCAGGAAACACCTTATTCGATACTAGTATTAAAAATAATAGCTAGTTGAGGCGCGATTATATCGATTATAGACGCAATAACTTTAACGGAAATGCCCACAGATCCGCAGTTTTCTTAACATCAATAGTTTTAAAATATTTTACAATATCTTTTGATGATATTTATTATGAGAATGCCATTGTTGCCAAAATTATCATGTTGACAACCTCAGTTGCTTTAAGAATATTTTTTTCATAGTATAAGGATGACAAACCAGCACACAGTGCACCTGATGTTAAGTAAATGCTGTGGCCCATAGACATCTACTGAAATGAATTAGGATATCCGCAGTAGAATCAGAGTAACCTACATAGCCCAACGGATTAGTAAGCTGAAGTGGTATTGCGCCGGCCATATAGCTCGAAGAACCCACAACGAATGGGGAAAAAAGGTTCTTGAGTGGCAGCCTCTTCTTGAGTGAAGTGTAGGGTGACCCTACCACTAGATGGAGTGACGACCTGGTAAGGCATGAGGAGACAATGGATACAGGTGGCTCAGGACCCTGCTTTGTGGCATTCCTTGGGGGAGTTCAGCAGTGGACTTGTGAAGGGCTGTAATGATGATGATGATGATGATAGACATCTACATCTATCCTTGACTACGAATCAAAATGCAAATGCGTTGTCACCGTGAGGACTAAGATGGAATGCCTCGTTTCCAGTAAAAGGGGTCTCCGGTTCTCTACACTCACCATACGAAACACAGCAGCGTTAATCTGCTATTTTATGCTGGTATTTTGTGAGAACACGGTCCTTCCCCGGTCGAGCCGACTCATTCGTGCTACAACTATACAACTAATATAACTGCAGCCTGGCTCTATCACGTATAATACAGTAGAATAGAATAATTTTTATTCGTTATAGATAACAAGTAATTCTTGTAGAAAGTCATTTTTTTACTTTTACCATTGGTTCGGAAAAATACCTCCGTCCTAGTAAGAACCAGCAAGAAACCCAGCGGGAGTTTTCTTTCAAGTAAAATTGTAGAATAAAACACAGTATATACAAACTACTTACAAAACTTATATAAAAAACAGCTTGGGAGCGACCACCACATTCCCAAGGGGAATTGAGCACCTGATGGTATGACGGCTCCGTGGCGCAGTGGTTTAGCAATGAGTTGCAGAGCTAAGGGCCGCGGGTTCGAATCCCGCACGGAACAAGTATTTGTATGGCCTACAAAAAATTGTTCCGGGTCTGGATGTTTGTTCTTGTATGAGGTATGTGTAAACTGCCCCACGATACAGGAAAAATCCTAGTGTGGAGGTAAAGTTTAAAAAAGATGCTGTGGCACATAGACATCTACATTTATCCTCATTAAGAATCAAAATACAGATGTGTTATCACATCTGAACACTGAGGTAGAAAATGCCTCGTTTCCAGTAAAAAGGGTTTCCGGTTTTCTACACTCAACATGCGAAACACAGCAGCATTAAGTTACTATTTTACGCTGGTATTCTGTGAGAGCGTGGCCGTTCTCCGGTCGAGCCGACCCATTCGTGCTACAACCATGATGTAGTTTCAACGTGGCTTTACCACCTAAAAAATTGTCTACAATCTATGTGTCTTCAGGTCAAGAGTGAATAAGCTTTTGTGGAGATGCTATGCACTAATAAGCTCAAAATTTTTATTTGCGATTGTTGTCACTTGGTGAAACTCCAGCTTCATTTTTGTGATTTATATAAACACTTGTACTAGTTTCATAATATTTATTTTTAATTATTATTATATTATACTAATTATAAAATCGAACGACCCGATCAGGATATGATAACACCGTGAAGCGAAAACGGCGAAATGCAGTAAATCGATGGATGCAGGTGACTCCGTACTTTGTGGCCTATGTACAGCAGTGGACTTTGCAGGACTGTAATGATGATGGTGATGAAATATTGTGAAACTAGCACAAGTGTTTATCCAAATCACAAAATTTAATATTACCTATTATTAGTTTTTTAATGATTGCAGCGCTTTTACCGAGCATTTAGTTACGGTGCTGAGAAAGACTGGTTCGAATCCCGCACAGAAAAAGTATTTATATGGCCTACAAATAATTTAGTGCAATTTATGTACTGCCTCCCGATTATGAAGTTAATTCTAGTGTGATAAAAAAACCAGCGTTTTACAAAAACAACGAAAGTTTATCATAGAACATGCTTCAGTTACCGATGGGTCTGTTTATAATAAATGGGATATTATTGTGATAATGTAATCGTTAAAAAATGATAAAAAAGATATGCTATTTAAGGAATGAGAGTTTGAAAAAACACATAGCATAACACGACGGATGTTGGTATATTTTTTATTTTATACTTCTTCTATTTACATTAAATATAATTTATTAACTCCGTATTAAGCAGGGTAAAACATGCCTGTAACTGGTGATCGAAGAATAAAACCAAAATATTTAATTTTTATTTTAGGACAATTTAACAAAAGGATTTAATTATAAGGTTAATTATCAAAAGGATTTAATTATAATTATAAGGTTATACGTGACTGCGAGTCATGGCTGCCAGAGCTAAAACAGCTTCAATTCACAAATGCCGCTAGACGTAATGAAATTTATTTGTTTCAACTAAGCAGTAGGTACCTTATTTAATCTTTCTTAAGTTTAAACAACCGCAAGCGTCCGTGGTTGGGAGCACTTAGTTTGTAGAAAGCTACGTATTCGAGTGTTTTATGAATGATATAAATGGAACGATAAAACCACTTATTAGTTCGGATTATCTCTTTTCAAATGAATGAGTTTTTAAGAGCCACAAGTAAAGATTGTTCTTAAAAAATATTACACTATACACGTGTTTTTTAAGGTATAGGTTTCTATTATAATTAGTATTTTATTTTTAAATATTAAAAGTTTTTAATTTAGTAATCTACATTATTAATTATTTTTATACATAAGTTACTATAGCCGAATCTAATTCTGAATCAACAAACAACACACTCTTTCTCTCTCTCTTCTTCTTCTTTCTCTCTCACTCGCTCTTTTTCTCACTTTCTTTGTCTCCCTCTCTTTCTCTCTCTCTCTCTCTTAATATCCTTAATTCAATGGATGTAGGGATATTTATTTGAAGCTAGATAAATCACTGTAGCCGGATTCCATGTTTTAAATATTTTATTTTATTACTAGAGATACGCTCCGGCTTCGCACGGGTAATTTCTTGTTTTTGACAACAGCGCCACCTACCGGGTCCAATTGTGAATCTAACCCATCCAAAGGCCCACTCAAAAACACAAAACATTTCATCAAAATGGGGAGATGATATCAAAAATAGCAAACTCAGTCCGCCTGATTGCGATACTGTGGTATAGAGTACATTGCAGATATGATTTATTTATATAGCTGTATAAATAAATCATATCTTCATCTTCATACACCAGTAAAAGTCTAGTGCTTGCTATGAGTCTCTCTCGTTTTAGGGAAAATTAACCATAACAGTACAAGACATCCCGTGTCTTGGACTATATTAATATCGTACTTGTTAAACATCGACACACGAAACAAAATACTTTAGCTTACTTACCGTTTGATATGTGGACATACGTCTTTGCGTCTTTTCTCTTTATAAACTGGCTCATTAGCGCCGCCGCTCGGTCTTTTCGCCGACATAAAATATTAGGGTTTCATTTCAACGCAGGTTATTTACTAGCTGAAGGACGGAAAGTGTAATGCAGGTCGGAAAAACAAAGGAGCGGGGATATATTATCACGATTAATTTAGATAGGAGGGGTAAACGGTGCATATGAAGTTCCTTGAATTTCTCTTACGTAATCATGACTTACGACATTCACGGGACGATATGGGGTAGTGAATGGATGAATGAATGAAATATACTTTATTTTACACCGATAAATAAGAAAAAAAAATAGAAATAGTAAAAAAAGTACAATTCGCGGACTTATCACTTGACTTACAAGCGATTTTTAACAGGCAACCACATTGCAGAGGATATTGACCTGTGACAAAGGGATATTCTTACACTGCCACTAAACAGTTTCATTCTGTTGGTATCGTAAGAGGCAACACAGGGTTAATGAAACAGGAGGTGGATAGCAGCATATTTCTGGTAACAACTCAAAATAATATAAATTGCGGTTTCCAACCCGCCAAGCGTGGGAACTATGGCAAAAACCCCTTTATGATGGATGGCAGAACAGGATGGCCTATGTTCAGCAGTGGACTTTTATTGGCTGTAATGGATGGAATGGATGAATCATGACTTTGAGTAAAAGGACAATCATTGTGTTTTTACTAGCCTTGTCTCATATCACATCAGGCTTCCATACTAGCAATACTTATCCTGCTAAATAGCGATAGGAATGTGGCTGCGAATAGGATAGTGGCTATTTATACCTTTCAAGCAAAGAGCCTATTCCTTGTACTCGTGTAATTATTTTAGATTCTATTATTTTCTTCTTCTTTTAATTGCTAAATCTACGTCAAATTCTCACCACTCAATGTATGACTGGTAGATAATGCCTTTAGGCATTAAGTCCGCCCTTTGTGTCCTTTTTATTTTCTAAGGGAATAAAATAATGATTTTAAATAAATAAATAAATTCACCTGCGATTCCCCTGGTGTTGCAGTTGTTCACAGGCGGCGGCAGTCACCATCAGGTAAGCCGCATGCTCATTCGCCCCCTCTTCTATATGCAGTAGGCATATACTGGGTGTTACAAAACTACCCGTAAAGCCGAAAGGAGGTTAAATGGGGCCTTATAACGAGTCCATTCATAATATTTAAGAACCGTAGTAACGCTGTATAACATAGCCCAAAAAAATAAAAAAATATTATTATTTTCACTGATGTGCAAACCCTATTTCAGTAAAATTAAAGAGTAAACTACGCAGAATGTACCTACATTTCTACCTAATTCGCGGAACGACAAAAATTTTAAAAGACCTAACCTAACGAAACAACCTAAACGAACACTTACTTTTTCATAATAAACGTCAAATTTACAGAAACGGCTCAAAGTGTGCTCCGCCTTGCTCAATACACAACCTCGCTCGTCGGGATATGGCTTGTGTGGCATTTCGCACCATCGTCGGTATTATTGATGCGAAAACCGATCTAACAGGTTGTTCCATCTCGGCAACCGTTGGGCAATCGGATAATACACTCTGTCCTTCACATAACCCCACAAAAGAAGTCCAAGGGTGTGAGGTCCGGAGAACGAGCAGGCCATAGCACCGGTCCCCGCGGCCGATCCATCCTCGTGGAAAGCGAACGTTAATATGTTCTCGTACATTGCGAGCAAAATGTGCCGGAGCTCCATCATGCTGAAACACCCTGTTTCTTTGGTTCTCAAAGTAATCCCAGTCAGCCACAGGAAAGTCGTCAATCGCCTCTTCGAATTCCGTTTGTAAAAACGTTAGATAGTTGCTACCGTTCAGACGTGATGGCATAATGACGGGACCGATGACATGCGTCGTAAAGGCCAGCCCATATTCAGCCGCCACGGGTATTGGAATCTGCCCTGCCGTGTAGCATGTGGATTCACGAGCCCAAACGTGATCTTTATGCATATTTGAAAGTCCTGACCTCGTGAATGTTGCCTCGTCCGTCCAAAGAACATAGTTTACGTAATTAGGGTTTTCCTCTAACTGCCTGAGGTACCACTCGCAGAAGTTCCTCTTGGATGCAAAATCGGAGGTATCAGCTCCTGTGTATGGCGATAGTGATAAGGGTGACGATTGTCGTCAGGAAGAATCGCCAAACTGCAACATGGTTTATACCGAATCTTGTTCCGGCTCGCCTCGTACTTGTGGTTGGCTCTTCTTCAAAATGCTCTAACACTAATTCTGCCTGCCTGGCGTCGACTGTGCTTGGACGTCCACTTCCAGTAGACCGATGAAAAGAGCCGGTGGAATGTAATAGTCTTGACATGTTCAGAAAACACTGGTATGAAGGCAGCCGTCGCTATTCAGTGGGGGTCTACCATCGATAAATCATTGCCGATACAGTTCGTGAGCACGATTTAAATTGCTATCTTCATGGCCTACGCATAACATCATATCGTAATATTCCGGTTAGAAAGCATAGTTATCTTGCAAAAAATGTTGGAAAAAAACTCGAAACAGTTGTAGGATATTGATTAGAAGATTTGAAATTGACAAAATATTTTTTTTTCAACTTGACATTTTTTGAAGCCACTACTTGAGTATAATGACATCCTTGTATTGAGGTAGCAAATTTATGAATGAAAAATAGAAAAACTAAAAGTAGACAATTATTTGGTAAAATAGGTACGTAGGCCTTTCTGTTAAATAATCTGGTTCCCTGACATGACAGCTTACTAGGGTTGACAAAATTTTTGGCTTTGATAATTAATTATATTTTTTACGGGGTACTTTGTAACACGTTGTACTAATAAAATAGTCACAGCTTATATACATTTCACAGGCACAGACTTTTTCTTATTTCTGAGAGGGCTATAGAGCAATGAGAGCATTCTGCGATTTTTTCTGCCACCAGGGCGGCGCCACTTAGGAAAGAAGTGAAATATTTGACATATTTCATAGCGTAGGAAGTTAAGTTTTTAGAAAAGTGTAGAAGATAATGTTTCTTTCTGAAATATTAGTTATATTTTATATTAATTAGATAGGAATGAATAAACCAAACTACGGATATTCCTAAAAGTAGAAGAATTTTTAAAAGTCTAAAATGTGTAAATAATAAAGAATACAACTCTGAGGCATTGTTTTGTGTATATACCTAGAAATCGAAAAACTTACACTTACCATCTTACACTTATCGTGACCATCTGCGTTACAAAAAAGTAAGTTCACCTTAATCTCAACTAGCGACATATGGTGAGCGTAAAATTATTAGTCCTCAGTAGTCCGCTGCGCTCCTACGATGTGTGTAGGCGGATTTCACATACCTTCAAAATATTTTTCCTCAGGACGTTTTCTTTCACCACCGAGCAAGTGTTAAATCATCATTTTGCAATTTACAAATTCATTAGTTCCGGCGGTAATCAAACCTGGATTCGTACACTATGAAATTAACGGCAAGCGTTTAACCCTTCGCTACCACGACTAAATATAAAAATTAAAACATGAAATATTGAAATAGATTTGAAGATATTCAGTAGAAAATAAAGCAGCTCCGTCAGAGGATTTTCAAAATTAAATTTAATTACAACGTGAAATCGTAACGAGGACGCCGCTAATGATTCCGGGACGCTTAGCAAGTGTTCCTGGAAAGCCTTAATTTCATTGCGAAGTCCTAAAAATAAAACAAAATTATAGCATTATTTCGCATCTAATAGAGTCTTTTTTCATAATTCATTTATTGCCTATAATTCATAAGTCATTTTTCATTTTATAGAATAACGGTGACAAACGAGCACACAGTCCACTTGATGGTAAGTGGATGCTGTGGCCCATAGACATCTACATTTATCCTCAATTAAGAATCAAAATGCAGATGCAATCTTTTCCAGTAAAAAGGGTCTCGGGTTCTCTACACTCACCAAATGAATCACAGCAGCATTAAACTGCTATTTTACGCTGGTATTCTGTGAGAGCGTGGTCCTACCCTGGTTGTGCCGACCCATTCTTGCTACAACTATAATATAGCCGCAGCGTGGCTCTACGACGTATATCTTTCTACCTTTTTATGAAACTGTCTTTGTATTTTTTTATAAAACTGAAATTACTGCTGCCGCAGTCAGAAGGAAGACAACAGATGCGTTGCACAACTCCGAAGAACAAAAAGGGGAAATGCCTTAAATCCTGTAATTAGACTGGCTCTATCGGTCTATATCCTTCAAACCGGAGCACAGGAGTGCCAGCACTGTTAATTCACGGCAGAAATAGGTAAGAGGGTCGTAGACTCCTGCATATAGGTACAGAAAAGAAGTCCTACCACTTGGTGTGTTTTTCATCTATAATAATGTCCTCCAGACCGAAATTCCGTCGCGGAGACCAGTCTCAACGGAAACTAGCCATCTGCGCAGGACAGGATTATAGTGCCCAAGTGTATGCGCAATCACAGGTGCACTCTCTATTCCCTCACTCTCATAGTCCGATCGGACGGTAATTCGACACGAACGGAGAGAGATCAGGTGCAGGACCAACGGCTTTACGTGCTTTCCGGGTGTGAAACACCGCCCACTTCCTAACTCCGTTCTGCTACTGAGAATTTCTTGACAGAAGATCCCTATAACTGATTTTGGTCCGACCCGTGATTCAACCCGGGACCTCATGATCAGCAATCGCGTTTACGACCACTAGACAACGAGGCAGTCAATTTCATCTATAGGGACTTAATGGAAAATAAATAATATAAATTGTACAATTTGTTTCGTTTATTTATATGAAATTAATTTCAGTTTAACTTTGACTAAGGCACCTGCTAAATAAATCTAATATCTAACGGTTGCTAATAAAGATATAGATAGTCTATTCATTTATTTTTTATTACAAGCTTTTATTTAACTTGCTTTCTTCCTATATCTTACCTACATACAATTGAGCTGTTTGGCATACTTATGTAACTTCGATGATAATGCAATAATATGGTACCCTGGAGTTCATGTGATGATGGACCCGAATGCTGGCTCTAGCAACATCAATAATAGTTGGTTTATATTTAGAAAAGTTTTTTTTTACATTTCATATATTTTACAGACGGCAATTTTTCGTGTAGTAGCGGCTTATGAGAATCCACTTCCTCATATAATCATCCCGTATGAGTCGTAAGAGGCGACAGAGAGAAATGAAACAGGAGATAGGCAGCAGCATCTTCTCACTGCTGAGAATTTTTGGACAGAAAACCCCAATAACTGATTTTGGCCCGACCCAGAATTCGAACCCGGAACTTCATGATCAGCAACCACGTTTACGACTACTAGAGCAACGAGGCAATCATGTCATAGCAAATGTATATTTATGAGACTATCTATATCGAAGCCTAAGTTCAACAATTGACTTTTAATACCGTTCCAGCCTATCAAAGTCCACTGCAGAACATAGATTGCCTCTTAGGGGAGATATTAACCATAGTTGCCACGCTTGGCAAGCGGGTTGGCAACCGCAGTTTTTTTTTAGTCGTTATTAGGAAGGGGCTACTGCCCATCTCCTGATTAGTTTCCCCCTGTCGCCTCTTACGACACCCACTGGATGCTATGGGGTACTGGATATTCTTACACCGCCGCTACACCGTTCATCATTCAAATAATTATTTTCATGGAAATGCTTCTTAACAGTAAAATCATACTTTCATTTTAAAATAGTAACTTTGTACGTGGTGGAGCCATGCTCAACTATATCATAGTTGTAGCGCGAATAGATCGGCCCGACCGGGGCAGAAACACGCTCTGACAGAATACCAGCGTAAAATAGCAGCTTAATACTGCTGTGTTTCGTATGGTGAGTGTAGAGAACTGGAGATCATTTTTACTGTATACGAGGCATCTTAGCCCTCAGAGGAGACGACGCATCTTCATTTTGATTCTTAATTATAGGTAGATGTAGATCTCTATGAACCACTTTATCTACTTACTATCTGGTGGACTTTGGGTTCGTTTGTTACCCTTATTCTATTTAAAAAATAAGTGATACTGTCAATAGTGAATCTACGTAAGTGTCGTGATATAGTGTGCGCAGAAATTACATGCTCCCTTTATGGGCTCCCTCTATGGGTTCCTTTATGGTGGCCCAAAGGCCACCCCAGCCGCAACTTAACCTACTGTCACTGTTATTGCGAGTTTTAACCTGTCTAAGTCTGAACTTTAAATGAGGCCAAATTACTTTTGACTAAAAACGTTGGTCAGAAACACTTTTAACTACAATAATCAGTCAAAACTGTTTTTGACTAAGGGCATCGATCTAAACCATTTTTGCTTGATTTTGAGAGTCAAAAGTGGTTTTGACTGGTTATGAGTTTTGACTGTGACATATACACCAAAGGGGAGGAATAATCTGTCAGCCTTTGTCTATTTGAATACAATCTGGGCGTCTTTAAAGCAGGACTGGAAAGGCTTTTGTTACGCTAAAACTGTGCAATTCACCATCTCGGGCTTCATCACCTCTAACCACCAGGTGGAATCGCAGTCAAGCACTGGTTTAAAATAAGTAAAAAAAAACCTTTTAACGCAAGAACGTCGTTGAAATGTTTGACTTTCAGTGATATAAAAAGCTAATCATTCGCACGCGTGTCTTCGTGCCACAAGCAAAACGCATCGAAACCTAAATCACACAATCAAAGTTCCGAAAGTACTACGGTACATATAGAACAGCTCTGTATCACCACACGGGCTGAACACCTTGCCCGGTGGGAGATCTCTCTCCCCTTTTCCTTCGATGGCCAAGAATATTTCTGTTATTATAGCAATTTTAAGAGTAATTATAAGAGTAATAAATCCAATCGTGGGTCCACTCAATCATAATATCCGTGGGTATTGTAAGAGAAGAAACAAACAAGGAGACGGGCAGTAGCGCCTTCCTTATAACAACTTAAAATAACTGCAGTCGTGATAGTTGACTCAGAATAGCTTCAATTCTCTTGTCAGCCTCGAGCACAGACGTAGAGTAGTCAGCCTCTCGATATGCTATAGGATGCATTTTAGAGAGTGTGCGTAGGAATTACATGCTTTAGTTCCTCCCTCCCTTTTCCACCATCGGACAACCAGGTGGTCTTTCATCCTTTATTGTTGATCTTATGCATTCGACCCTAACGGCTTGCTTCGTCTTTTGTAATGTATACACCAAAGGGGTGGAATAATCTGCAGGCCTCTGTCTGTTCGAATACAATCTGGGCGTATTTAAACCAAGAGTGGATAGGCTTTTGTTACACTAAAACATTGCAAATTACCATTTCGGGCTTCATCACCTATAACTACCAGGTGGAATTGCAGTCAAGCGCTGGTTTAAAATAAGTAAAATTAAAAAAGTTTAACGCAATAAGGTCGTTGAAATGTTGGACTTTCAGTGACATAAAATGCTAATCGACTACACGCGCGTGGTCGTGCCATAAGCGAAACGTACCCAAGCCTAAATCACGCAATCAAAGTTCCGAAAGTACTACGGTATATACAGAACAACTCTGTATCACCACACGGGTTGAACACTTTGCCCAGCGGGAGGTCTCCCGTTTTCCTTCGACTGCCAAAAAGATTTCTGTTATTATAGGAGTTTTAAGAGTAATTATAAGAGTAATAAATCCAATCGTGGGTCCACTCAATCATAATATCCGTGGGTATTGTAAGAGGCGACAAATGGAAACAAGCAAGGAAACGGGCAGTAGCGCCTTCCTTATAACAACTTAAAAAGAACTGTAGTTGCCAACCCGCCTGCCACTCGTGGTAATGTAAAATTATATCAAATTTCCCCTATGACGCAATCTACATGGAAGCCTCCCAGTAAGCAGTATTTTTACTAAGAGATTCATTACTGCGTGTTAAAAATTAAATTTCGATAGGTATATTACCACGCGATGAGGTCTAATAATCTTCCGCTCACCAGATGTTACTAGTTGGGACTGAGGTGAAATTTTTTAAATGAAACTAATTTTACGGATTCTATGGTGTTTAATTTAACTTTTTAATTCTCGACGTTCCGTTAGTTAAACGCGATGAAATTCGTAAAATTGGTTTCGTTTAATGTGTAGTGTTCGCGTGAATTTTTTTTCTTACACAATTTGCTCTGAGCCGTGGTAGCTCAGAGGTTAGCGCTCGCTGTTAATTTCACAGTACGCGAGCAACCCGCCGGCACCAATTAAATTGTTAATCGCAATTTTAAGTGCTGAGTTACCACGTGCTCGGCGGTGAAGGAAAACATCGTGAGAAAAACTGCATGTCTGAGAAATAAGAAAAAAAAATATTTAGAAGACATCTGAAGTTCGCCAACATGCTCTTGGGCAGCACGGCGGACACTTCCTTGCCCTAAAACCCTCTTAGAAATGAGAGGAGGCCTGTGCTCAGCAGTGGGACGAATATAGACTGTAACTTTAACTTAACTTTTTTAACAATGTCATTTAATATAAAAGTTAATTTTAATTATAAGTTTATCAGTTTCTAGAGTATTTTATTAACAAAACAATGCCTCGGAAGTTTTTTCTTAAATTTTTTGCACATTTTAACTCTTTTTTAAATTTTACTACTTTAAGGGATATCCGTAGTTTAGTTTATTTATTTCTAAGCTAATTAATATAAAATATAACTACTATTACAAAAATAAACATTTACCCTTACATTTTCCACACTTCCGCGCTATGAAATCTGTCAAATATTCCTTCTCATTACAAAGTGGCGCCGCCCTGGTGGCAGATAAAGTCGTGGATAATAAATATTGTCCGCAAACCTTCATTAAAATAGAATGACTTTTCTCTTCTCTATGATCGTTTCAAAATGAGAAGGGAAACCCTTAATATAATTTTCATATATTTATTAAATTTTATATATATGGAATGAGGAATGAGGGTATAATAATAAAGGAAAAATAAGAAGAATTGAGGGTGTGTAATCTCCCACTAGTTCTAGCAGTATATAGTATCGCGCAGTAGACTAAGAGGGATCATTCGGTAATTATACGAGTCTCATGTCGTTATTATGCCCGTTGGGCTAAAACATTACTTGATCTACATCTATACTGAGATTCTGCCTCAGTAAGACAAGTGATGTGGTTCTGTTCGTGAAATAGTTCTTCTAGTGTAAGCAAGGAAGGTGGTGTTGCTGAGAGGCTGCCCTGTGTTATATTGAGATGACTAGTGTTGCTGTTACTTTGCATAGTTTGGTGTTATCATGTAATTATGTCCTTCACGTTACACCAATGTGTGATTGTGACTGGTACATATTACGGTTGTTCTAACTGTATTTGCTCTATACTGAACGTGTAGTGCTGTACGCTGTCTTATTCCTGATAATGAATAATTGCGTAAGTAAGGGAGCAAGCTGAACATCCGCTCTCACACTTTCATTATTTTTAACAATTGACCTTCAGAGTAAATTCTAATACGAGTAACATTCTTTTATTCAAATAATTTTGAGAATAATTTCTAACATCAGATGTGGAATAGGTACAAAATATATTTTGCCACGTTTGACAGGCGGGTTCGCGACCGCAGTTTTCATTTTATTCAGCTGTTATCAGGAGGATGTTGCTATCCATCTCTCTCTGTCGCCTCTTTCGACACCCACTCGACGATATTACAATTATATATATATATATATATATACGTAAGTGGCTTTACGCGAAATTGAGACAGTATTCACAATAATAACTTTTTTAAATGATGTGACAAATGAACTTACAGCTCACCTGATGGTAATGCTATTGCATCAAAAGAAGAAGACTATAGACGCGTTATAATCTCTGAGGAATATCGTGAAATGCCACACGAAAAAATTACAAACGTTAGCAAAAAAATATAAAGCAATTTATACGTGATTTTTGTAAATAAAGCAGAAATAAATAAATTAAATGAAACCTAAAATGGTATATTCACCGCAATAAAAAACAAATATAGTGCCTTTACGACCACATGCATTAATAAATGACATTCAGTCCTTGAAACTAACGCTGCCTAATACAATTTTATGGGCAATGAAATATAACACCGAAAATTTTTGAAATACAAATAGAAAGGCTTTTAAAATAAAACGATTTTCGTCCGAGCGGAAACTGAAAAGCTTTTGCCATATTAACTTAGTTTGAAAATAACTAAAATGTTATGTTTAAAGGTTAACTTATAGTAATTTTAGAGCGTCCATTAGCGGTTGCTGTCACATCATTCATAAGTTACCAAAAAAATGTGGTGATAACGTTAAAGAAAGTTGTGATTATTTAAATAAACATGGTTGTAAAGGATGGTAGGTTGTAGTGAAGGTAGATTTTAAAACTTTTTTTTTATAGGATAGGATGACAAACGAGCACACAGTCCACCTGATGGTAAGTGGTTGCTGCGGCCCATAGACATCTACATCTAACCTCGTTTGCTTTTCCTGAGGACTAAGATGGAATGCCTCTTTTCCAGTAAAAAGGGTCTCCGGTTCTCTACACTCACCATAAGAAACACAGTAGCGTTAAGCTGCTATTTTAGGCTGGTATTCTGTGAGAGCGTGGTCCTTCCCCGCTCGAGCCGACCCATTCGTGCTACAACTATACTACTAATATAGCTGCAGCATGGCTCTACTATAACTATAGTTATTTTATAGAATCACTCTCGTACGAGTCATTCCATCTTAATCCTCACTGGATGATAACGTTGGTACTTAATCGAGGATAAATATAGATGTCAATGGGATACAGCATCCACTTACCATCAGGTGGACTATGTACTCGTTTGTCACCCATATTCTGTAACAAAATCGTAAATTTATATTGGCACCGAAAAACCAGGCTACAGATTAGCAGCATTGAACAAATCTTTACCAATAAACTGCAAACGAAAAGCCAAGACGGTTTAAACTGCGAGCGAAAGTCCTGGTTCAAAAAGACAAAGCCTCCGCACGCATAGCCAAGAGTTGCTTGCTTGTTTGTGAAAGTATGATAAACTTATTGGGGATGACACAACATATGCATTACATGCATTTAATTTTTAAAATAAAATGTATAGAAAATTTGTAATGTATTAAGTGGCTTCAATCATTATGCCTCATAATAAAAGTTTGATGACTCTTGAATATATTATTATAAGTAACTTTGTCTTTTCATACTCATCATCTCTACTTCTGTACTCTGCTCAGAAATGTCTCTGTCTGTATAATAATAATATTCTTCAGACAAATTTTCGGTCACGGCTTTCCAGTCTCAACAAAGACAGTAAGGAATTATTGTGTCCGAATGTAGCAAGCACACTCTCCATTCCCTCACACTTATAGTCCGATGGGACGGCAATCCGAAGACCGAGTTAAAGTTCGAGTTTAAGACTGTCAAACTAATACTGTACTGGCTTTTCCTTCCTTACTATCTCATCCTTCCTTCCAATTATATACAAAACAAAACTTATGGCGCCATCTGTTGGCCTACGACAAAAGCGTCTGCCAAAAGAAGTCGACGATCGATACCCACATGTAATCAAGACTCAAGACGAACTGCATCGGTAATGGCTGTTCTTGTCTAAACCTTCCAAAATAAAATCAATGTAATTAAGCGTTAGTGTGTGCCGGGTCGACCCAGCTGTGTATAGACAATATAATCACGTAGGAGTGTGGTCACGGAAGACCGAAGCCTTCCATATCCGAAGATATTGTTAAGCCAACTTGAAGCTGATCGCCGCTGCCGCTAACCGTGAGTTTACCTACTTTTTACCCTTCCTGGTGGGGACTAATTTTCTCTCACTGGGTAAATTAAGTAGCAATTCAAATAAAATTCTGTTTATTCCTTATTTCAAGTAGAAGTGTCGCGATTACTATAAAAACGGAGTTCAATCCGCGCAATTTCTATTCTACCTGTTTTCATAGTGGTCCGTACGAGCGCGAATTTCCTATGGTATTTTGGGTTCAATTCATTCGAAAACTCCAAAATTACAGTTCATAGCAATTCAGCTTTAGATAAAAAAAAATACTTTTACAAGTAAAACTTAGTAAGGTACTTATTTCATTGCCTTAATATTAACGCTATAATACGAAGTAATTTATTAAATTTATTTGATATATAATTTTATAATTAGGGAGAATTATTCTCTGTTGATTACATGAATTTACACGTTATGTACCGTTCGTAGTACCTAAACACGGAGGTAGTAGGTGAATAATTATACTCCACATATTTAATACTGATCGTTGTTTCAATAGGTGTAGTATATATACCTATTAATAGGGTCATTATTGCTTAGTTAAAAAAAATTAGGTTTGTTTAAAATTTACGGTTTTATTGTTTTTAATTTCAAACATAATGACAAGATAAAACCAAGTCGAACGCTAGTGAAATTGAGAGACAACTCAAGTTGCTTACTATTTAAAGGGAATATGCATTTCGAGAAATTCAAATACTGTGTGATTTATCGAAGAATATCCAAACGGATATAACTTCTGCATCTCAATTCGAGTCTAGGTTTAAGCGTATTGAGTTAGTGCGTAAAGAATTCTTGGATTATACGAATCAAATAAACGATTTAAAGTTAAAATTGAAGCCGGACGATATCATTGATATGAAGCCCGTGATTGCGTTTGACGACATGAACTACACCGTCGATGCCGCCAGGGCTGCTCTAAGCGAGGGTCGCACTCGGGCCGACCCACAATGCGACCCGGATCCGAGTTTGACTTCAGGATATTCATACCACAGTATGAAGCCATACGCGCAAGCACGCTTACCGAAACTCGAGTTACCGAAATTTGACGGAAACATTGAACATTGGCAAACTTTCTTCGAAACATTTTCTATACTTGTACGTGAAAACAATAATATAAGGTCAATCGAAAAGTTTCATTATTTGTTGACGTGTCTCTCGGGTTCAGCGTTGTCAATCGCGAAAGGAGTGCCTGTTACCTCTGATAACTACCAAATTGTTTATGACGCACTTATCGAGCAGTTCTAAAACAAACGAATTTTGGCCGCAACGTACTTAGATAAAATTTGTAGCTTCATTCATTTAAAGTCTGGTAATTATGGTGATTTACGTAATTTAACCAATATGTTGAATAAAACCGTTAATGCTCTTGAAGCTATGTAAATTAAGAAACTAGATGAGTTTATTTTATTTTATTTAGCTGCGCGTGTTTTAGATTCTGATACACGTAAACGTTTTGAGATGCAAAACGGGGAACGAATTCCTACCTTTTCTGATTTGTTAATTTTTTTACAAAGTTATGATAAAGTTCTAGAGGTTAGTCAATCGGATAACTGTTCTGGGTCTGTTTTTCAATCGGAATTTTTATACAACTGGTATAAAATAGTGTACGTGCCACCGACACGAAACAGTCACAATAATAAACAATATCGTAAATCTACATCGTTGCCGTCGAACACTGCTATAGCTTCAAATGCTGCAAATAAAACAGCTGATTGCCTATGTTGCGGGGCGGTACATGCGCTTTTCATATATCCGAAGTTTCAAGAACTTGATATTTCTGAAAGATACGGCTTAGTGTCTAATAAAAATGTTTGCATGAATTGTTTACCATACTTAGCCATTCGTACTCTGCATCAATTAGCGGTCGATCATGCTTCTGAGTATCCTCAAGCGGCTGACGTTATACGTCATGACACTTTTATGGACGACATAACGACCGGAGCGCCATCTCTAAATCAGGCGCTTGAGCTCAAAGACGAACTTATTAAACTACTGAGCTGTGCGCAATTTGAGCTGCGTAAATGGAGTAGTAATTCAGCCGAGTTTATTGCAGCACTACCGTCGGAACATTGTCAAGTACCTAGGGTCTTTTGTGACGAAAATCACGACCATATCCTTAAAATTCTTGGTATCCAGTGGGACCCCGTAGAAGACTTCTTTACGTATTCGTTGTCCGAGTTCAATTCCAATTTAACAAAGCGTGCAATATTATCAAATATCGCTCGCATCTATGACCCAATTGGTTGGCTCACTCCTGTTGTTCTAAACTATTGCTTCAAGACATGGCGCCTTCAGCTAAGTTGGAACGAACCCGTTCCGCCTAGGTCGCTCACCAATGGCACAACTTCATCTCTGAAATGCAACATGTTAAGCAGATTAAACTGACTCGTAGAGTTACATATGATGACGCCAAGAGTTATCAATTGATTGGTTTTGTGATGGCTCTTCAAAGGCATATGGATGTTGTGTGTACTTGAGAACAGTTTGTGCCAACTATTGTAACCCATCTGCTGATTGCATAATCAAAAGTCGCACCCTAAAACCACTAACGGTTAACCGTCTAGAGCTTTGCGGTGCTGTCTTTCTAGGGCGAGTTCTTAAGCACATGCAAAACTTACTGCAGATAAAATCCTCTCAGTAAAGTGATTGCCTTTACTGATAGTAACACAGTTCTAGCATGGTTACACACGGAACCTAATAAACTGAAGACTTTTGTTTCCCATCGCGTTGCAAAAATCATCGACGATATATCAGTTGATAGCTGGCAATACGTATCGACATATGATAATCCTGCCATGCAGTCGAGGTCTTAGCGGTTCACAACTCGCGACATGCTGTACGTGGTGATGAGGTCCAAATTGGCTCGTTAACGATTCCTCCACTTGGCCAGTAGAGTGCAAGTGGGAATCACAAGATTCCGTACCCGAGTTGCGCTCTACTGCTCATGTATCTCAAACGGATATTAGCTCTGCTGAGCTTGACTTTATAAGTGGACTGTTAGACCGCTACTCCACGCAATCCTGCGTCCAGCGTGTGCTAGCTTGGTGTCTGCGTGCTGTAGCAGCGTTCAAACGAAACTATAAAACTAAGAATTTCCTGAGCGTATCAGAGCTGGAGCATATATCGTCTATATAGTTCGACATGAACAAAAACTTCATCTTACAGATGAAGTCAAAGCCACCAAATCCGTTAAAAAACGGAATCCATTTATTGGTGATACGGGATTGCTGCGAGTGGGGGCCGTCTAAAGCACTCTAATCTGCCGGCAACTGTAAAACATCCCATATTGTTGCCAAGGGCTTCACGCTTATCCTTGTTGATCATAAATCATTTTCATGTCAATTACTTACACTGTGGTCCTCCTACTCTTCAATCGATTATTCAACGTAGATATTAGATACTTGGCATCCGTAACTTAATTCGGTCGCGTTTATCTAAATGCATAGCATGTTTTAAGGTAAAACCGGTTGCTTGTCAGCCTTTAATGGAAACCTTCCTTCACCAAGAGTACAACCGACGCGGTGTTTCCGAAATGTAAGAATCGACTTTGCCAGTCCATTCATAGTGAAGGAAAGTCGTAGACGAAACGCTCGTACTTATAAAGCCTACGTGTGTGTATTCGTTTGCCTCGCGGTAAGGCTGTCCATCTAGAGGTGTGGTGAGAGAGTTTTGATAGAGCCATGCTCAACTATATCATAGTTGTAGCGCGAATAGATCAGCCCGACCGGGGCAGAAACATGCTCTGACAGAATACCAGCATAAAATAACAGCTTAAAGCTGCTGTGTTTCGTATGGTGAGTGTAGAGAACTGGAGATCATTTTTACTGGAAACGAGGCATCTTAGCCCTCAGAGGTGACGACGCATCTTCATTTTGATTCTTAATTATAGGTAGATGTAGATCTCTACGGACCACTTCATCTACTTACTATCTGGTGGACTTTGGGTTCGTTTGTCACCCTTAATCTATTTAAAAAAAGTTATACTATCACCAGTGAATCTATGTAAGTGTCGTGATAGTTGACTCAGAATAGCTTTAATTCTCTTGTCAGCCTCGAGCACAGACGTAGAGTAGCCAGCCTCTCGATATGCTATAGGATGCATTTTAGAGAGTATGCGCAGGAATTACATGCTTTAGTTCCTCCCTCCCTTTTCCACCATCGGACAACCAGGTGGTCTTCCCTCCTTTATTGTTGATCTTATGCATTCGACCCTAACGGCTTGCTTCGTCTTTTGTAATGTATACACCAAAGGAGTGGAATAATCTGCAGGCCTCTGTCTGTTCGAATACAATCTGGGCGTCTTTAAACCAAGAGTGGATAGGCTTTTGTTACACTAAAACATTGCAAATTACCATTTCGGGCTTCATCACCTATAACTACCAGGTGGAATTGCAGTCAAGCGCTGGTTTAAAATAAGTAAAATGATAACAGTTTAACGCAAGAAGGTAATTGATATGTTGGACTTTCAGTGACATAAAATGCTAATCGGCCGCACGCGCGTGGTCGTGCCACTAGCGAAACGTACCCAAGCCTAAATCACGCAATCAAAGTTCCGAAAGTACTACGGTATATATAGAACTGCTCTGTATCACCACACGGGCTGAACACCTTGCCCAGCGGGAGATCTCCCTTTTTCCTTCGACTGCCAAAAAGATTTTTGTTATTATAGCAATTTTAAGAGTAATAAATCCAATCGTGGGTCCACTCAATCATAATATCCGTGGGTATTGTAAGAGGCGACAAATGGAAACAAACAAGGAGACGGGCAGTAGCGCCTTCCTTATAACAACTTAAAAAGAACTGCAGTTGCCAACCCAACCTGCCACTCGTGGTATTTTAAAATTATGACCAATTTCCCCTATTACGCAATCTACATGGAAGCCTCCCAGTAAGCAGTATTCTTACTAAGAGATTCATTACAGCGTGTTAAAATTAAATTTCGATAGGTATATTACCACGCGATGAGGTCTAATAATCTTCCGCTCACCAGATGTTACTAGTTGGGACTGAGGTGAAATTTTTAAATGAAACTAATTTTACGGATTCTATGGTGTTTAATTTAACTTTTAATTCTCGACGTTCCGTTAGTTAAACGCGATGAAATTCGTAAAATTGGTTTCGTTTAATGTGTGTCGCGTGAATTTTTTTTCTTACAATTTGCTCTGAGCCGTGGTAGCTCAGATGGTTAGCGCTCGCTGTTAATTTCACAGTACGCGAGCAACCCGGGTTCGGTCCCCGCCGGCACCAATTAAATTGTTAATCGCAATTTTAAGTGCTGATTTACCACGTGCTCGGCGGTGAAGGAAAACATCGTGAGGAAAACTGTCTGAGAAATAAGAAAAAAAAATTAGGAAGACATTTGAAGTTCGCCAACACGCTCTGAAACCGCCCTAAAACCCTCTTAGAAATGAGAGGAGGCCTGTGCTCAGCAGTGGGACGAATATAGACTGTAACTTTAACTTAACTTTTTTAACAATGTCATTTAATTGAGAAGTTAATTTTAATTATAAGTTTATCAGTTTCTAGAGTATTTTATTAAAACACAAAACAATGCCTCAGAAGTTTTTTTCTTAAATTTTTTGCACATTTTAACTCTTTTTTAAATTTTACTACTTTAAGGGATATCCGTAGTTTAGTTTATTTATATCTAAGCTAATTAATATAAAATATACCTACTATTACAAAAATAAACATTTACCTTTTTCACACTTCCGCGCTATGAAATCTGTCAAATATTCCTTCTCATTACAAAGTGGCGCCGCTCCAGTGATAAAGTCGTGGATAATAAATATTGTCCGCAAACCTTCATTAAAATAGAATGACTTTTCTCTTCTCTATGATCGTTTCAAAATGAGAAGGAAACTTAATATAATTTTCATATATTTATTAAATTTTATATATATGGAATGAGGAATGAGGGTAATAATAAAGGAAAAATAAGAAGAATTGAGGGTGTGTAATCTCCCACTAGTTCTAGCAGTATATAGTATCGCGCAGTAGACTAAGAGGATCATTCGGTAATTATACGAGTCTCATGTCGTTATTATGCCCGTTGGGCTAAAACATTACTTGATCTACATCTATACTGAGATTCTGCCTCAGTAAGACAAGTGATGTGGTTCTGTTCGTGAAAAAGTTCTTCTAGTGTAAGGGGAAGGTTAAAGGTTGAGAGGCTGCCTTGTGTTATATTGAGATGACTAGTGATGCTGTTACTTTGCATAGTTTGGTGTTATCATGTAATTATGTCCTTCACGTTGCACCAATGTGTGATTGTGACTGGTACATATTACGGTTGGTCTAACTGTATTTGCTCCTCTATACGTGTAGTGCTGTACACTGTCTTATTCCTGATAATGATTAATTGCGTAAGCAAGAGAGCAAGCTGAACATCCGCTCTCACACTTTCATTATTTTTAACAATTGACCTTCAGAGTAAATTCTAATACGAGTAACATTTTTTTATTCAAATAATTTTGAGAATAATTTCTAACATCAGAAGTGGAATAGTTTCTAAAAGTATTATGTACTATTAAAAATTTCCAGCATTTGTCATGTCATGTCCAATCGACTAGATTTATTTGACAGGATTTTTTTTTACACAAAACTTAACAATCATCTCAGACTTTTGCTACTCGTGCCTCTACACGTTAATCTAAAATAAGATCTATCTACATTTTTACCATAATCCTAGATTACATTTAAAAGGCGTCCCGTCTCCGCCGCCCGGGCCGTGAACCTCCATAAAAAGCCAGCGATATGGTAATGAATGGCGTGATATTTTTCCTTTTATCAAACACGTAGTCTTAAAACTGCAGTACCGACCAACGATATAATTTAGAGAGATTCTTATAATATCTATCACATAATATATCACAGATTAAAAATTTAAAATTCCTCCTTCACATTCTCACTAGCCCAGGGTTGTGTACCGCTCTGAATATAGATTTGCCACCCCAAATTGTTACACTTCTTCTTTTTAATCAGACCGTTTTCCACTCCAATCCAATCCTTCCAATACTTCCGATTCTTGTAATACGTATGTATTCAATCAAACAAATAATACAAACAAATTAAAATTGTTCACTAAACATACCTATTTACCGTGTAGTGGCGGTGTAAGAATAACCCATATCATCCCGTGGGTGTCGTAATAGGCCACAGAGGGAAACAAATCAGGAAATGGGAAGCAGCATCTCCTTAAAACTGTGTTTGCCAACCCGCTTGCCAAGTGGGCAACTATGGCAAATATCCTCCATATGAGGCAATCTAAGGGGGAGGCCTATGTTCAGCAGTGGACTTTATTAGACTGTAACAGTAAGGGTAACGGTAAACATATCAATAGTTGTTAAATGTTCATCAACCTTGCTTCTTCTAAAGTAATTCCAGTAGGTGTTAAAATTAGGCAATTAAATGAAAATAAATAATTTTGTACCTATTTAATTTATTCACATCACTGTAGTGCAGTAAGTGTTTTTAAAAATGCTTTTTCCGTACAATCATTACTAGATCTTTCACAGCATCGCTCCCACTAAAGTGCAAAACAGTGTTCTTTAGAATGGGCTTTGAAAAATGTAATTTGTGTAGACGGATACGCGCTCTACGCCGCTGCTTTTTAAAGTTTAATGTTTTATAATAAGTTAAAATATACATAAAACTGTGTTAAGGTACTAATAATTAAAATTACCACGCAATTGCACAAGGACAAACATCCAAACCAAGAACAATTACTTGTAGGCCATACAAATAATTGTTGCGTGCGGAATTCAGACCAGCGGACTTCAGCATCGTAACTCACTGTTAAGTCACTGCGCCACGAAGCCGTCAACAGTTGCAAGGTGGTTAGCATTTTCACCGGCTTATTTCGGTTGGAAGGCATTTAAATCAAGCACCCAGAGGTGACAATGCCAGGTGCATCACCTTCTTCATTTAAAGCTGCGGGTGCTCATTAGTCATAATAACCAACGGGTGGCATATTATCTCATTTTTTTCATGTTTGGGTGAAAACGTGCGCACAATCCATCTGAGAGTAAGCGGATGCTACGGCCTACAGACTCGTACATCTACCCTCGATTAAGAATCAAAATTCAGATGCGTCAATCCTGAGGACTAAGATGGAATGCCTAGTTACCGGTAAAGGGTCACCTGTTCTCTATACTCACCATATGAAACACAACAGCATTAAGCTTTTACATTGGTATTCTGTGAGAGCGTGATTCTACCGGTTGAGCTGACCTATTCGTGCTACAACCATAATATAGCTGCAGCATTGCTCTACCACTTATAGAATGTTACATTACATGTCTTTTTAAAATTTCTTGTGAAAATTATTTAGTCACTTCAAGCTCAAAGTTAGTTTTACGACACCGCTGTTGGAAGCAAGCCGAGCAACTTGAAACGACCTGTTGTTAGAAATAATTAAGTAAAGATGTTTCATTATTAGGCTTTTATTTTTAACGTATTGATGTTGCTTGCTTTTAGCAAGCTCATTCATATCACTGCTTTGATAGTGGCTTTATATCTATTTATTACAGCCTGTAAAAATCCAGTGCTGAACATAGGTCTTCCCCATAGATTACCTCATACGGGGGATTTTGCCATAGTTGCTACGTTTGACAGGCGGGTTGGCTGGTTTTATTCAGCTGTTATCAGGAGGATGTTGCTGTCCATCTCTTTCTGTCGCCTCTTTCGACATCCACGCGACGATATTACAATTATATATATACTTATATATATATACGTAAATTATAATTATATATATATATACGTAAATGGCTATACAAGAAGTTAATACAGATTCATAATAATATTTTTAAATGATGTGACAAATGAACTTACAGCCCACCTGATGGTAATGCTATTGCATCAGAAGAAGAAGACTATAGACGCATTATAATCTTTGAGGAATATCGTGAAATGCCACAAGAAAAAATTACAAACGTTAGCAAAATAAATATAAAGCAATTTAAACATAATTTTGTAAATAAAACAGCAATAAATAAATTAAATGAAACCTAAAATTGTATATTCACCGCAATAAAAAACAAATATAGTGCCTTTACGACCGCATGTATTAATAAATGAAATTTAGTCCTTGAAACTAATGCTACTTAATACAATTTTATGGGCAATGAAATATAACACCGAAAACTTTTGAAATACAAATAGAAAGGCTTTTAAAATAAAACGATTTTCGTCCGAGCGGAAACTGAAAAGCTTTTGCCATATTAACTTAGTTTGAAAATAACTAAAATGTTATGTTTAAAGGTTAACTTATAGTAATTTTAGAAATTCCATTAGCGGTTGCTGTCATATCATTCATAAGTTACCAAAAAAATGTGGTGATAACGTTAAAGAAAGTTGTGATTATTTAAATAAACATGGTTGTAAAGGTTGTAAACCTACCATAGGTTGTAGTGAAGGTAGATTTTAAAACTATTTTGACGTGACAACGTCTTATAAATTGGTTTGCCGGGTGACACTTCAAGAAACTGCGTTACGCTCCGCTCACGTTATGCGCTCACAATGAGAGCGAGTGAGAGGCACGTCCCTTCCACTCGGGCATGGTTAGCCCGCCTAAGAGCGAAGAGACAGACATAATAAAATTATTTTACCACTCAAAGTCGTTGTCACGTAAAACTTTCGCCCGTATACCGACTTTACAGGCAACCAATTTTTTATAGGATAGGGTGACAAACGAGCACACAGTCCACCTGATGGTAAGTGGTTGCTGTGGCCCATAGACATCTACATCTACCCTTGTTTGCTTTTCCTGAGGACTAAGATGGAATGCATCTTTTCCAGTGAAAAGGTCTCCGGTTCTCTACACCCACTATACGAAACACAGCAGCGTTAAGCTGCTATTTTAGGCTGGTATTCTGTGAGAGCGTGGTCCTACCCCGGCCGAGCCGACCCATTTGTGCTACAACTATACTACTAATATAGCTGCAGTATGGCTCTACCATAACTATAGTTATTTTATAGAATCACTCTTGTTAATTGTAACAGGCATTTCCGATTTTACGGCGATCTCCACGCCCAAAATAGCCGCCGGTAGAAAAGAAGATATATCATACTTATTCATGAGTTCATAATAGTCTAATACTGGGCATAGGTATCTCTAATTGTATCATCTTCATCGCCATGTTTGGCAGGGAATGGTGAATACAGTACCAATTTCTCTCAACTTTGATGCTGCGAGTAGTCGTCAATTTGGTGAATTTACATCAAATTTGTAGGTGGTAGGACTCCTTTTCTGCCTGGGAGTCCGTCTGGGTAGATACCACGCTCGTAACTATTTCTGCCACCAAATAGCAGTGTGTGCACTGCTGTGTTCCGGTCTAAAGAGTATACAGAGTCAGTATAACTACTGGGAATAGGCTGTGGAGCGTTGCAATTTAATCCCCAGAAGAGACAGCGTATTAGCTTTCGATTGAAGTTGCTTGCAGATGTTCATGGGTTTCAGTAGCCATTTACTATCAGGTGGACGGAACTTTTGTTTAAAAAGCAATTTCTTAGCCGGGGATAGCTTAACGGCGGGTTATCCCAATATTGACTGTTGTAAAATTAACTTTAAATAGTTAAATTACTAAATTTAAGTCCAGAAAAAATATATGTCATAAATACATCCTTTATTGAGTGATATTAAAGGTTCAAAACACGTTTGAATGTTGTTGGTTTGTTAAGCTGAAACTGTATAAAAAGGGTTCTTATAATATAAATGAACACATGGTTGATAATAACCCCTGGGAATGAGGTGGTCGCTTCTAAGCAGTTTCTAAAATAAATTTTGTAAATAGTTTGTACAACCAGTTTCGTGCTGGTTCTGCCCAGGACAGAGGGTTTTTTTCGAAACAGTAGTAAAGTATAAAAATGACTTTGTTTATTCTATTCCATAGGTACATTTTTTCGATTGAGCATTGTACTTTGCTCAATCGAAAAAAATCCGAAACAGTGTCGATTTTAAAACCTTTTTTCGTTTTAAATCGTAATTACAGCACGAAATTATATTAGGTCCTTACATATGAAATTGGCGTTTTGTACGGGAGGAATATAAAGTCATTTTTTTTGTAAAATATATTTAATTAATCAAAGTATGCACCGTTGTTATCTATGCACTTTTGCCATCTTATAGGTAGTTCATTGATCCCTTTACTAAAAAACCATGGGGGCGAGAATCAATAAACTCTTTGAAAGCGGTTTGGACTGCCGCATCGGAGTTGAATTTTTTTCCTTGTAAGAAGTTGTCCAAATTCCGGAAAAAATGGTAATCTGTTGGAGCAAGGTCCGAGGAGTACGGTGGATGTCGCAGACATTCCAATTTAGCTCATCTAACTTAGTGGTTGTTTGTTGTGCAGTGTGTGGTCTTGCGTTGTCGTGAAGCAGCAGTGGCCTAGAGCGATTAACCACTCTCAGTTGTTTAGCAGCTAGTTCTTCCTTCATGGTTTGCAGTTGCTGACAATAGATATCTGCCGTAATCGTATCTGTAGTGAACGACACCGGCGCTAATCCACCAAACACTCACAAGTAACTTTTCTGAGTCAATTTACGTTTAGGGCAGGATTTGGCTGGGTCTCCAGGGTTCAGCCATTGTGACGAGCGCTTCCGATTATCATACAGTATCCACTTTTCATCACAAGTAATGATACGATTTAAAATCCCTTCATTATTGTGTCGGTTGAGCAAAGTAACACAGCAGTCGACGCGTGTTTACAAGTTCGATTCACTCAATTCATGAGGTACCCATCGTTTAAGTTTTTACTTTCCGATTTGCTTCAAGTGAATTAATACAAATTTATCACTTACCCCAAAGCCTGCAGCTATCTATGAAGTGCTTTGTGATGGATACGCTTCCACAATAGCCTTTAATTCTTCATTTCCACTTTGGTCTCCGGCCGTCCACGAGGTTGGTTCTGCAGGTCAGAATTTCCAGAACGAAAACGTTGAAACCAAAACGTACCGTGCTTTCTTTTGCGACACCAGCGCCGTACACATCATTAATCCTTCAAGCTGTTTCCGCAGCCCTGGTGCCACGGTAGAACTAGTACTCGTAAATATACCGATATTTCATGTTTTCCATTGTGCGGTAATAAGCGACGCCAAAGAATAAAATAATGAGGAAAAAACAAATGAATGACTGTTTTCAAAACTCTAATGTACCAGCTAAATGAATTTATAAATTTGAATTTGGAATTCTTAACCAAAGAGGAGATATTTCAGATCAAAGTGCTCAGTACGACAAAACGCTAATTTCATATGTAAGGATCTAATATTAAAATTTCATATACTTGAAGGTAAATATAAAGTGTATTATAAAGTGATTTTAATGGATAACTTCATGAATTTTTTTAGATACGCTCCCCGCGCTTTCAAAAATGGCATATAAAAAAACCAAAAAAAAAAACATATCAAATTTAAAAAATAAAAAACATCTAGTGACCACAGTAACATATTCTAAGTAAATCAGTACGACCATTATTGTTTCCAAAAATGTGTCTAATTTATTTTAGTAAGAATATGTAAACAAATAAAACAGACTTTATTGATTACAAGAAAGTTACCTTGGCACATAAAAATTAATATATTAATTTCCATAATTTTTTATCGCAGCGACTCTTTAGGTTTTAAATCATAGATTGCTCTTATGGCCTTCTTCTGTAAAACACATATAATTTCAGTGTCAGTCGCGTGTCCCCATAGCAAAATACCATACGACATTATGCTATGGAAATAGCTTAAGTAAACTACTCTAGATGTTTCAACACTGGTACGATTTCTAATCTTTTTACTGCATTTGCTGCAGAACTAAGTCTGCTTGCTAGTTTTGATATATGGGGCCCCATTAAAGCTTCGCGTCTAGTGTGATTCTAAGAAATATAAGTAGTTTTTAAAAATATTTTTTTAACAACTTTTATTATCAACTCCAGCTACCACTACTCAAAATAATATGCACTTGTCATCACACATCACACATCAATTTACGGAGTTTATGTACAACTAGCTGTTCCCGCGACTTTGTCCGCGTCGAATTTATTACGGTTGGATTTCATGGGTTTTGATTTTTTTAGTGCTGAACCCTAATTGTTTTTCTAAAATAAATGTTAGCCTACATTTAAATAATATAAATAAAAGTAGCCTCAGTTACTTCTTATAACATCAGTTATCTGTTAGTGAAAGTCCCGTCAAAATCAGTCCAGCCATTTCAGAGATTAGCCGGAACAAAAAAATTTTTTTTTGTTTTAATTACCGTTTATACTTTCATATTCAATTAATAAAAAGATGTTATTTTGACATTTCAAACAGACAATTCAATTTTATTTATTTGTATAGTTTTATGTAGTTTGCAACACGTAATGGAATCTACTATATTTACTAGGTGGTTTACTTAGTAGTTGGTGGGGACTGCTTATCTGCTTAGGCGTTCGTCTGGATAAGTACAACTCTCTTTCCTATTTCTGCCGCCAAATATTAGAGCTTGCGCTGCTGTTTTCCACTCTGAAGGATACATAGAGAGCCACTACAATTACAGGCTGTGAGGAATTCCATCTTAGTCCTCAGGGTGACACATCTGTAGCTTTCTTTGTATAAAGTTGGCGGCGGGTGTCTATGGACGGCAGTAGTAACTTACCATCAGATGAACAGTAATTTCGTTTGTAACTTCAGTTTTATAAAAAAATATCATCCCGTGAGTGTCGTATGAGGAAACAGAGGAAAATGAAACGCAACTGCATCTTCCTGATAACCACTCCAAATAATATAAAACTGAGGTTGCCAAACGCGCTAACTATGGCAAATATTCCCTCTAAAAGGCCTATGGGGTGGAAGGTAGGGAAGCTTAAAAACTGAAATTAATAAATCAGTGTATCAATTTTAACCATTGCTTAAATACTTTAGTTCGTCGTTACCAAACGGAATCCGATCTCATTATCACAGCAAAATCAATCATTGGTCTGATTCCCAACTCATCTGTTTTTAATTCGCCGTTGATGAATTTGGGAACGCTGAGTCATATCCATCCTCCGATATATCCCTAATACGGTTTATATTTTATTAGCGATTTATCGTACTCTCACCTTATATATTCATTTAGAACTAACGAACTGCCCCGTCTTCACCTAGATATGATAAATTAAAGTGGCGTTGTTTAGATTTAAGATAATCAGAGACCATTTATTTACGTTTTTTAATATTCAAGTTTTTTTTATAAAATATTGCCTAGATCATACTTGGCATTGCTCTGTATCTATTTGTCAAGTTTCATTACAATCGACAATATTGAGAAAAAAAATGTCACATTTCTGTAAAAATATGTCTAACAAAGAACTTTAACAAGAAAGAAGGAAAAAGGGTGACAAAAGAGCACTTTTCACCTCCGTTCACTGTCCTATTAAGTGGAAACAGTGACGCATAGACATTTACATCCAACCTCGATAAAGAATCAAATTACAGTTGCGTTGTATCACCTAAAAACTTAAATGGGATACTTGTTTACTGTTGAAGTCTGATAACAAGTAGAGGAGTTGATCTTTCAAAATCAAGATGATGTTTCCTAGACTATTTTACAGCAATAAGTTCCATTTCAGGAATAATTACAAAACCTGAAAGTGGTGTAGGTAGTATCTCTACACATTTCTTGTTTAGTAATATCATTGCGGTAACTAAGTGCCCCTTTCGGATCGGATAGGCTGATTTTTACATATTGTATTTGTATTAAATAAATATGTTGATTGTTAACAATAGGTTACTGCAGATAGGTTCTTTGTTTTTAATATTAATTTATTTGTTAACTCATATTGTTTAACGTTTATACATAGTAGAGCCAGGCTGCGACTATATTATGGCTGTTGCACGAATGGGTCGGCTCGAACGGGGAAGGACCACGCTTTTACAGAATATCTGGGTAAAATAGTAGCTTGATGCTGCTGTGTTTTGTATGGTGAGTGTAAAGAACCGGAGACTATTTTTATTGGAAACGAGGCACTCCATCTTAGTCCTCAAAGGTCCACCAGATGGTAGGTAGATATAGATGTCTATGGACCACAGCATCCACCTACCATCTGGTGGACTGTATGCTTGTTTGTCTTCCTTATTCTATAAAAAAAAGTAAAGATGGAATATTTTTCAGTCATTGATTGCTCTTTTTCGACTATTGTATTGAGTATTGACCATGTGTTAGGTTTATATATATTTTTTTAATTTAATGTAACGCGTGTTCTTCAGAAGTAAATACAGTATACATAGTGTTCTTTGGAGTTTAACATGAAATAGAGACAGAAATAGATTTCTTTATTCAATATAGTCATAAGTAATACTTATTGAATGCCAGTTTTAAGTTTAATGTAACACTGATTTGGAAAATATCTCTGTTCTGGGAAGGACTATCTGGACTTTTTTAAAAGAGAGAACAGGTCACAAATCAAGTAATAAGTTGTACAATTAATTATGGATAATAATAATCCCTGGAAATTAGCTGATCGCTACCGAGATATTTCTTGTATAATAATTTTGTTACAGAATAAGTTTGACACCTGATCGTAAGTGGATACTGCGGCCATTAGGCATCTACATCAATCCCTGATTAAGAATCAAAACGCAGATGCGTTGTCAACCCTGGGGACTAAAATGGACTGCCTCGTTACCAGTAAAAAAAGGTCTCCGGTTCTCACATACACTTATCATACGAAAAACGGCAGCATTAAATTTGACGTTTGACGTCGTCAAAAATGGCATCGCGTACCGTGAAATGTATAAATTGCAATATAGTTATCTCGGAGCTTCTGGCTTTTATACAAAATAAAGCTGATATAATGGATGAAGAAAGTATTGTTCGTCTGATTTCTACCACCTTCTCCGAGGAAGAAATAGCTCAAGCAAAAAAATTACTGTTCGAAGTGACCGATCTGTCCAGGCGCTTGATAAAAAGAAAAAAGGATGGCAAGAATGTTAGAAATATTGAAGACATTATTGCAGTCATTAAGGAAACTGATCCGGAAAAGCTGCCTATCTATGTTGCGAGGGATTTGCAGAAACTGCCTCCGGTTACGTTCGATCATATCGACGCATCAAGATTGCTCAAAGATATTATAATGTTACAAAATGAGATGGCTATAATAAAAGAAACATACGTCACTAAAGATTTGTTGAATACATTGAATACAGAGGATAATGTTAATGGTAATTGTAGAAAAAGAGGTGCTTTTATTGATAGTTCTAATTACGAGAGTGGCCTAACAGGATTACCTCACAGATCTACGATGGAATACCGGTCGATAAATCAAAACAACATCGCACAAAATAATGTAATGAACGTACAAACTACGCCTGTAGAAACAGTTGTTGATATCGCCAATTACCTGTAATCTCGCTCGCAAACATCTTTGACGCACGGTGAGACCTGCCCGACTAGTAAACAGTGCGTGAAGACTCCTACCGCGGTATCGATGGAATCGGATACCTGCGCTCCAACTGCGTCTGCGTGTCCATCAAGCACTGTGGTTGCGAACGAGTTGGTTAACGCAGTGACAAGGCGAGCGCCTACTACTTACAACGGCGAGAGTAGAATAATGTCAGATGTAGCAAGGCAAGGAAACTTTAAACCTCAGATACCAAAGAAAGACTGGGTTTTAGTGCAACACAAACGTCTTCGGAATAGATTTATTGGTATGAAAGGAAAAGCGGATTTGATTTCAGAATGTAAATTCAAGGCTGCTGAAGTGAGCATACCTTTTTATATTTATAATATTGGTGTGAACTCTTCTGCTAATGATATTACTAGATATATTAAGAGTAAAACAGGGGTTAGTGTATTGTTACAAAAAGTGAAAATGAAACTAAAAAGGGAATATGTAGCTTATAATTTTTTAATACCTAACGATAAATTATCTGTATTTATGGATGAGAATCTCTGGCCAAGCGGTGTTGCTTTTCAAGTTTGTAATTTTCAGTAAAAAATCGAGTAATTGAATAAAATAAAAAATAAAATGTGTAGTCAAAATTGTAATGATAATATTAATATAACTACAAAATTTGTTAGTTTTAACTGTAAAAATGTTAATAGATCTATTGAATGTGTACGAAGTCTGTGTCAGAAAGTATAAGTTATTACCTACTGAATTACCAATACTGGGTGATATTAATAAAGACTTTGGTTATCATGGGAATTCTTCTATGGATGCAACAGAGCTAGTCCGAGGCCGTCCTTACGGAGGGGTAGCTCTACTGTGGAGAAAATCTATCTTTAATGCCGTGTCTGTGGTGGAATGTAGTAATGACAGAATCGTGGCTCTTAGAATGGACTTAGTGGATAGATCGATTTTAGTTATTTGTGTCTATATGCCTACAAATAGTTATGATAATTTAGCTGAGTTTTGTGAATGAAAGTTGTAACTTAGAGTCGATATTTATAATGGGTGATTTTAATGCCGACCCAAAGAGTTATTTGGTAAAGAGTTACAAATTTTTTGTATAGAAAAGAGGTGGCATTGTATAGATATTGATAAACTGGGCGTTTATTCTGGCACGTACACTTTTATTAGCGATGTTCATGGAACCATAAGCTGGCTGGATCATTGCTTAGTTACCGAGGCTTCGCGGCAGTCTGTGAACAGTGTTGACGTTTATTACGACATCTATTGGTCTGATCACCACCCGTTGGTGCTAAATGTAAATCTTAATACAATAAGACCAATTGTACCCACTCTCTTAAAACAAGTAACTAATAAGGTTTTATGGGGGAGAGGATCAGTGTCAAATTGAGTATTACCGTAAGAGATGTACTGAGATATTAAGAGATATTGATTTTCCTGGGGGCTAAGTACATGTTACGATCAAATATGTAATAACCCTGACCACAAAGTAATTATTGACAATCTGTATAATACAATTGTAAACACACTTAGGGAGGCTGCTGAGCTTAGTTGTGTTGAATATAGAAGTAAAAAGAAAGGGCGTTACATTGCGGGTTGGAATAAGTTTGTGAAGGATGCTCACGAGACAGCGAGACGAGCATTCCTCAACTGGGTGTGGCATGGTCGGCCAAGAGTTGGATGTATATACCAGGATATGTGTATATCGCGAAAATTTAAAACATGTCAAAATTAAAAACATGTCAAGAAAACCAAAACCAAATAAAAATGGACATTATAGCTTCACAATATAATTCAAAAAAATTCTCAAAATTTTGGAAACTCACGAAAAGACTGAGTCCTAAGTCAGCTGTCTCCGTAAGCGTGAGCGGGAGTAGTGAACCGAGGGAGATAGCGAACCTTTTTAAAAGACACTTTAAAGTTGAATCTATATTGCAGCGAAGAGCAGAAGTGGGGGCGGACGATGGTGGGATGGTTGTGACTGGTGAGCCTGTCCGTATTGCAGCTAAGGATCTTAGGTTGGTCCTGAAGAAGATGGCCAGAGGAAAATCACCAGGGCACGATGGCCTCAGTGTCGAGCACCTTCACAATGCAGGGCCGCATCTACCAAGGGTCCTAGCAATGTTGTATACTTTTTGTATTAGGCACTCCTATTTACCTGCCGAACTTATGAGAACTATTGTTGTTCCTATAGTGAAAAACAAGACTGGGGATATATCTGACAAGGCTAATTACAGACCTATATCCTTGGCAACTGTATTGGCAAAGGTTCTTGACGGTTTGCTGGAGCGACGACTTAATAACTATATACATCTAAACGATGCTCAATTTGGTTTTAGATCAGGCCTGTCGACAGAGAGTGCTATAATGTCGCTGAAGCATACTGTCAAATATTACACCCAGAGACAAACGCCAGTGTATGCTACATTTCTGGATCTCTCCAAGGCATTTGACCTGGTTAATTATGACATACTGTGGACAAAACTGCGTGAAATATCCGTTCCAGCCGAACTTATCACCACTTTAAAATATTGGTATCGTCATCAAGTTAACCAGGTCAGATGGTCTGGCGCGCTATCAGACGAATATGTGTTGGAATGCGGGGTGAGGCAGGGGGGGTTGTCTTCGCCTGTGCTATTCAGTCTCTACGTAAACGGGCTCATTGGTGCACTCAGTGAAACAAGGGTAGGATGTTCGGTTGATGGTCATATGATCAATAATATAAGTTATGCCGATGACATGGTGTTGCTGAGTCCATCGGTGAGTGCGTTGCGTAGACTGTTAACTGTGTGTGAAACATACGCTGTTGAACATGGACTCCTCTATAACGCCAAGAAAAGTGAGTTAGTGGTGTTTCGTGTTAATAGTAAGAAGCCTTGATTGTGCCTCCAGTAAAGCTTCTTGGTGTGCCATTAAGAAGAGTTTGTCAGTTTAAATATTTGGGACACATTGTTAACGAATATCTGACAGACAACAATGATATAGAGAGAGAGCGACGCGCATTGGCGGTTCGATGCAATATGCTTGCCCGCAGGTTTTCTAGGTGTACAAATGATGTCAAAATTACCCTCTTCAAGGCATACTGTCAAACATTTTACACCTGCAGCCTGTGGTGTGACTATACGCAGAGGACCTACAATGCGCTTCGAATTCAATATAATAATGCCTTCAGGATGCTAATGGGCCTTCCTAGATACTGTAGTGCTTCAAGCATGTTTGCTGAAGCAGGTGTTGATGATTTTTATAGCATCATAAGGAAGCGAACTGCGTCAATGTTATGCAGACTACGGAAGAGCTCAAATGGTGTCTTGAGGATATTTCAAGATAAGCTTGACTGTCCCATTCAGAGGCATTGGATCCTAATGCATGTCGGTGGGACATTCAAGTTTCTTAACTGATTGCTCTCGTCCTATTGATATAATTTATTTATTCATATTTTTTTTCTCCATGTAGGGCATTATGATGATACGGGCTTTAAGCCAAGTAGTCATCATTTGCTGGTTTTATGTATCAATTGATGTATTATCCAGAGCATTTTCTGGTATTTGTAAAATTTTCTCACTAAGCGACATGTTTTAAAATAGCTGCTTTTGCATTTTAATATATAAATTTGAGGGTAAATCTAATAGCTTAAGACAGTGATGCAAATATTTTGGTATTAATCCTGTAGCTGAAAGTACAATTGGAACGATGAAAACTTTATTTAATTTCCATATTCTTTTAATTTCTTCGCTTAGTTCAATATATTTACTAATCTTTTCGGCTATTGTATTTTGTATTTTTTTTTATATTATACGTAATTGGTATTGCTATGTCGATTATAAAGGCTATATTGTTAATTTTGTCTTGCAAATTAACAATATTATTATTATTATATTTTTACTAACCTCGTTTATGTTAGTTACTAACAAATATGTATGGATATGTATATCTGAAATAAACATTATTATTATTATTATTGCTGAAATTTTTCGTTGATATTCTGTGAGAGTGTACTCCTACCCCGGTCGAGCTAACCCATTCGTGCTGCAATCATAATATAGCAGCAGCATGACTCCACCACGAAAAAAATTGATTGTAATTTTTTAAACAATGTCCCGTTGGGTTTCTTGCTGGTTCTTTCCAGGAGAAATGTATTTTCTAAACCAGTGGTAAATTAAACATAAAAATGAATTACAATATGTATTATTTATAACCTTTATTGATAAAAAATCTATCTCTACTTACATAATTTCTTTTATATTATAATATAATTTTTTATTTAATCGTTGTTTAATCAATGTTTTGAACTTGGTTTATGGACTAAGTTTTTGTATTTTTTTAACCCCCGACACAAACAGAGGGTGTTATATGTTTAACGTGTGTATCTGTGTGTCTGTCTGTGGCATCATAGCTCCCAAATGGATGAAACGATTTAGATTTAGTTTCTTTTTGTTTGAAGGGTGAATTAATCGGAAGTGTTCTTAGCTATGTTTCAAGAAAATCTTTTTTGCCGTTTGAAGATCGTCAGCTCTTTTTGTATCGGGATTTTATTTTTATTTTTAAGTTATTGAAATTTTGTTATAAATAAGGATGGTCACGTAGTAACGTTTTTATCTAACTTTACGAAAAACATACAGGTAATAAAAGGCCATATAATGCACAAGAAGGAAATAAAGCAATTACGGAATCATGAAATCATATAAATTTAACGGAGGTGTTATTTTCATTGGGGGCATTATTCTAAATGCAAGCTAAATGCTTTTAGGGACAATAATTTGTGAAGAGCTTAATGTCCTTAATTCGCGTTTTTTTTCGTATTAAGTACCTATAGATACTTTATACAAAAACGTTACTTTATATTATTCGTTTTCTTTCTATAATTTCTTAATGGCCTTTTTACCTATACATATAAATAAATTTGAAGTGTCTGTCTATAATATTGAAATAACTACCTTATATTGAGGAGGTTATTTGCATGTCATTAAACATGAACAACCATTTTAAAACATTTTATGTCTCTGTCTGTTTTTTCGGGCAGATAGAGAGCAATTCCAGGATAAATCTAGGCAATTTTTTATCTGAAAAACTTAGGTAATAATTTTTTTTGAAAAATAAAAATTGATAAAATAAATGGTCTTTGATTCACCTAAATCTAAATTACGTTGCATTAATAGATCCTATTCAGGCGAATAGGATCTATTAACCGAGACGGATCGCTAAGAAATAAATAAATCGATACGAATACCTTACAGAGTACAAATACGTTAAAGCCATAAATTGTAAGTCATTCTGTCCAACCTCGTCGGTACGTGTTACGAACGGCTGGAAGAAACACATTTTCTTGTCATTTAACTATACTTAAAACGGTTTTAATTTTTTTTTTATAAGCCATTTATATAAGCCAAGAATAGGGTTGGACCGACTATACTGCCCTGTGGCACAAATTTAATAAGAAGTTGACAACTAGTGTAGCCGCTAAGTTTGACGCATTGGGTTCTGTTCTGCTGCCCATCTCCTGGTTTGTTCTTTTTGTAGCCTTTTAAGACATCCACGGGATGATATGGCGTAGGAGATATACCTACACCGCCACTGCACCAAAATTTAATTTATTGTATTTATCTTGTATTACAATAATGTGTAACTATTTTTGTTCCAATAAAATAAAATGAAAAATTGACAACATACATGTAGCCTCTATTATTTTTGTTGAGTTTTTCAAAGTATGTCTTGCTTGCGTGTTACATTAATGTTGAAAAATGCCTGATTTATTTTTAATGTACATAATTACATTTTCAAAAATTTTCCACTCATTTCCGTCGTGTCAGCGACTCTTGTAAAAATGCTGAGATATACTGACAAAACGCTGAGCATCTCGTTTTATCATATCTTGCAGTCGTCGGTCCACTGCTTTTAATTTTACTGAAGAGTAGTTTAAATTTAGTATTCATAAAATTATTAACTATTAAGTTGAAAACTGTTTTCATTCTGCTCTGCTTATAGATGAATTATATTGGCATTTTTTATAGAATATGGATAACAAACGAGCACACAATCCACCTGATAGTAAGTGGATACTGTGGCCCATAGACCCTCTATTAACAGAATAGAATAATTTTTATTCAATATAGATTATTACATAATACTTATTGAAAGTCATTTTTTTATTTAAAACTGGACCAGCAAGAAACTCTTCGGGACCTTTTTTAAAACATATTTAACTTTACGATCATTTTGTTTCTTGTTTGTACAAATTTTAAATGAGTTTTAATAGAACCAGCATGGTGGCCTCATTCTCATGGGGTTTTTTCATTTATGTATTCTTTGATATTATAAGAACAATTTTTGTACAATTTTTTTAATAAAACATTTAAACTTGTTTATTGACAAATTTTGTACATTTTCTGGGATTTTATTGTATAAGCGTATACATTGCCTCATAAATGAATTACTGCAGCTTATGTTTGTTCCTAGTGTTTAAAGTATGAACATCCTTATTCTTAAAAAAGCTATTTATGTTTTTATGTACAACAATTACAATACAGATGCGTTCTCACTTCTAAGGACTAAGATGGAAGGCCTCGTTTCCAGTAAAATGGGTTTCTGATACTATATACCTTATAAAACACAGCAGTATTAAGCTACTATTTTACGCTGGTATTCTGAGAGATCGTGACCCTTCCCCGTTCGAGCTGACCCATTTATGCTTCACCATAATATAGCTGCGGCGTGGCTCTACCACTTATTAAGTATGTAAATATGCCAGATTAATTCCGCCTGCGAAGCATGGTGATTAAGACGACACAACGAGAGACAATAAAAGAAATTGACTGTCCCGTTAGTCCAGTGATTGTTAACAATATTGCTGATCATGAGGTGGGTTCGGATTCCAGGTCGGTGCAAAATCAGTTATTGGGTTTTTCTGTCAAGAAATTCTCAGTAGCAGCCCGGAGTCAGGAAGTTGGCGGGGTTTTCATCCCCGTGCCTCGGACAGCACGTTAAGCCACAGATCCTGCGCCTGATCTCTGTCCGGATTGCCATCACATTCACTATGAGAGCGAGGGAATAGAAAGTGCACCTGTGCTTGCGTGCGTAGATGTGTAGACACGCAGATGTGTAGTCTTCGTTGAAACTGGCCGCCCTGATCGAAATTCGGTCTGGAAGACATCATTATAAAGAGTACAAGACATAATTACAGATAATATATTAAGTCATCCAAATCACCCGATTTCTCAGTCATAATAATTGAAGCCACTCACATAATTCTTTTTTTCTAAACATTTAATTTCAATAATTTATGGGCCAGATTAGAGTACCCTTAACCGACGAGCGTGTATGCGTAGATATATGGATGTAAAGAAGGCGAGAGAAGTGTATCAGGATCGTGCCAAATGGAAGTCCGTAGTCTCTGCCTACCCCTCTGGGTGACGGGCGTGAGTGTTTATGTATGTATGTAATTATATGCAAGCAATGCATATACATATTTTGTTGTAGTCGTTGTCATCTCCGATCAGTATACGATACTGTTTCACAAGTTACCAAGTATCTCCTGGCTTTGTGTGTGGATGCATTATCTTGATGAAACAGGACTTTCGCTTGCAGTTCGAACCGTCTAGGCTTTTTGTTTGCAGTCTATTGCAGTTTAGTGGCCTGGTTTTTTGGTGCCAATACAACTTCACAATTTTTTATAGAATATAGCTGAAAAATGAGCACACAGTCCACTTGATGGTAAATGGATGCTGTGGCCCATAGACATCTAAATCTATCCTCAATTATGAATCAAAATACAGATGCGTTGTCACCCCTGACTACTAAGATGGAATGCGTCGTATCCAGTAAAAAGGGTCTCCGGTTCTCTACACTTACCATACGAAACACAGCATCATGAAGCTACTATTTTACACTGGTATTCTGTGGGGGCGTGGCACTACCCTGGGAGAGAAAACCCATTCGTGCTACAACCATAATATAGCTGCAATTTGTTCATATTCGGTGAGAGTTCTGCCCGGCTCAAACTCGAAAAAGCAGATTAATGCTGCTGTGTGTTATGGTGAGTGCAGAGACTTCGGGACCCTTTTTACTTTCAACGAGGTATACCATCTTAGTTCTCAGGATTGACAATGCATCTGCATTTCGATTTTTAATGTAGATGTCTATGGGCCATAATATCCACTTATCATCAGGTGTACTGTCTGCTCGTTTGTCAAGGGTGATCCTATAAAAGAAATATAGTTTTACCATATAACTTATTTCTTTACAAATAATTTTTTAACGTTATCACCATAATATTTGTGGTAACTTATGAACGATATGACAGCAACAGCTAATGGGCTCTTTAAAATTACTGAAAGTTTACCTTTAAACATAATAATTTTAGTTATTGTGAAACTAAGTTAATATGGCTTAAAAAGCTTTTCAGTTTCCGCTCGGACGGAAACCGTTTTATTTTTAGTCTGTAGGCCGTAGCAACCGCTTACTATCAGATGGACTGTGCGCACGTTTACACCCTAACATTAAAAAAAATAAACAAAGGAGATAATAGTCCACCCGTTGCTTAGTGTTACCGTTACTCACGAGCACCCGCAACTTTAAATGAAGAAGGTGATGCACATGGCATTGACACCTCTGGGTGCTTAATTTAAATGCCTTCCAACAGAAATAAACAGGTGAAAAGACTAACCAACTTGCAACTGTGGCGCAGTGGCTTAACAGTGCTGACGTCCGCTGGTGCGAATTCCGCACGCAACAATTATTTGCATGGCCTGCAAGTAATTTTTCTTGGTCTGGATGCCTGTCCTTGTGCAATTCGTGCGAAAAGACACCACGATACAGGAGAAAATCCTAGTGTGGGGAAATTCTAGTAACATTATTTAAAAAAAAAACTGTTTAAGGTACTTACCAATTTTTATTTAAAAATAAATTTTAAGTATGTAATAATATATTTTAACTTATTACAAAGCATTAAACTTTAAAAAGCAGCGGCGTAGAGCGCGTATCCGTCTACACAAATTACATTTTTCAAAGCCCATTCTAAAGAACACTGTTTTGCACTTTAGTGGGAGCGATGCTGTGAAAGATCTAGTAATGATTGTACGGAAAAAGCATTTTTAAAAACACTTACTGCACTACAGTGATGTTAATAAATTAAATAGGTACAAAATTATTTATTTTCATTTAATTGCCTAATGTTAACGCCTACTGGAATTACTTTAGAAGAAGCAAGGTTGATGAACATTTAACAACTATTTCTATGTTTACCGTTACCGTTACTGTTACAGTCAGACAACACCCACGGGATGATATGGGTTATTCTTACACCGCCACTACACGGTAAATAAGTATGTTTAGTGATTTTTTTTAATTTGTTTGTGTTATTTCTTTGATTAAATACATAAGTATTACAAGGATCGGAAGGATTGGAAGGATTGGATTGGATTGGAAAACGGTCTGATTAAAAAGAAGAAGTGTAACAATTTGGGGTGGCAATTTTATCTATCAGAGCGGGTCCAGCCGTGGGCTAATGAGGACGTGAAGGAGGAATTTTAAATTTTTAATATTGGAGCGTTTACGATCACTATGTTGTTGGACAAAAAACTGTACAAAAGCAAACCTTTTATTTATAAAGTCTTATTATTTATAGCCTGAGTGTTCTCCACTTTAATGACGGGTCGGGTTCCGGGTGTCCGTGCCGAGAATATGTAAACGCTTGAAGCTGATGGAGATTACATAATTTAGATGAGAAAATGCTCTATAAGCTTTGTTTTTTGTTATTCAAAATAGGATAATTACTACGTGTTTACTATCGTAAGAGTACGAGATACATACCTGGGGATGTAATGCGTGGAGATGTTTTACGTGGTAGAGCTACGCTGCAGAGAATTATGGCTGCAGCAGAAATGGGTTACCTTGAGCGGGGAAGGAACACATCCGATATGAATTAAAAATACAAAAAACCAAATAAAAATAGAGATCTTCCGGAGATCCGTAGTGGCAATGATTCGGCATTCTATTTCAGTCCTTACAAATAACAGCGCATCCTATTTATTATCCGTAATCTAGATTAAGGATAAAAATAGGACTGAAATAGAATGGCGAATCTTTGCCACTACGGATCTCCTAGGATATATTATGTGATATATAGATGAAGATAAGTCTATAAGCAACGTCTATAAGCAACTAGGATATATTATGAGATATATAGATGAAGATGTCTATAAGCAACGTCTATAAGCAACTAGGATATATTATGTGATATATAGATGAAGATGTCTATAAGCAACGTCTATAAGCAACTAGGATATATTATGTGATATATAGATGAAGGTGTCTATTAGCAACGTCTATAAGCAACTAGGATATATTATGTGATATATAGACGAAGATGTCTATAAGCAACGTCTATAAGCAACTAGGATATATTATGTGATATATAGATGAAGATGTCTATAAGCAACGTCTATAAGCAACTAGGATATATTATGTGATATATAGATTAAGATGTCTATAAGCAGCATCCATATCCACAGCATTCACTTAACATCGTGTGGACTTTGTGCTCGGTTATCAGTCTTATTCTATATTCTATAAAATGTAATAAGAATCTCTCTAAATTATATCATCGGTCGGTACTGCAGTTTTAAGGTTTGATAAAAGGAAAATTATCACGCCAATAATTCCAAAAGCCGGGGCGGCGGAGACGGGACGCCTTTTAAATGTAATCTAGGATTATAGTAAAGATGTAGATAGATCTTACTACTAATATATTTTTACTACTAATAATATATATATATATATATATATATATATATATATATGTAGGTAATAATATATATAAATATATATATATATATATATATATATATATATATATATTATTAGTAGTAATGTATATGAAAATATATTAAAGGTTTCCCTTCTTATTTTTGAGACTAACACAGAGAAGAGAAAAGTCATTCTGTTTAAATGTAGGTTTGCGGACAATATTTATTATCCACGACTTTATCTGCCACCAGGGCGGCACGGCACCACTTTGTAATGAGGTGGAATATTTGACAGATTTCATAGCGGGGAAGTATTTTTTTTTTGGAAAATGTAAGGGCTGATGTTTATTATGTTATATTAGTTATATTTTAGATTGATTAGCTTAGAAATGAATAAACAAAACTACAGATATTCCTTAAAGTATTTTTTTTAAAACAAACCTCTGAGGCAATGTTTTGTTTATTAATAAAATAATCTAGAAACTGATAAACTTATAATTAAAATTAACTTCTCAATTAAATGACATTGTGAAAGAAAATAATTTTACCTCAGTCCCAACTAGTGACATCTGGTGAGCGGAAGATTATTAGACCTCATTGCTGTGCACGAGTGGTCGTAATATATCGAAATTTAATTTTAACACGCTGTAATGAATCTCTTAGTAAGAATACTGCTTACTGGGAGGCTTCCATGTAGATTGCGTAATAGGGGAAATTGGTCATAATTTTAAAATACCACGAGTGGATAGTACTATTCTGAGTCAACTATCACGACACTTAAATAGATTCACTGGTGATAGTATAACTTTTTAAATAGATTAAGGGTGAAAAACGAGCCCACAGTCCACCAGATAGTAAGTAGATGAAGTGGTTCATAGAGACCTACATCTACCTATAATTAAGAATCAAAATGAAGATGCGTCATCACCTTTGAGGCTAAGATGCCTCGTTTACAGTAAAAAGATCTCCAGTTCTCTACAATCACCATATGAAACACAGCAGCATTAAGCTGCTAATTTACGCTGGTATTATGTCAGAGCATGTTTCTGCCCCGGTCGGGCTGATCTATTCTTTTTATAGGAGAGGGGCTAACGAGCATGCGGCTCACCTGATGGTATGTGACGACTACCGCATGAACAACTGCAACACCAGGGAATAGCAGATGCGTTGCCGGCCTTTAAGAAGGAGTAGGCTCTTTTCTTGAAGGTCCCTAAGTCGTATCGGTCCGGAAAAATCGCTGGTGGTAATTGATTCCACAAGGAAGTTGTGCGAGGAAGAAAACTTCTTCTAAATCACACAGTGGTGGACCGCCAATCATCCAGATGGTATGGATGGTATCTCGAGTTCTATCGCGATGTGCGATGGTGAAATTGAGCGGCTGGAATTAGTCCGAACATTCCTCAGAGCACTCCCGTGGTACATGCGATAAAATACGCAAAGAGATGCAACATCTCTACGCAGTGCCAGTGAGTCCAGCCAATCGGAAAGAACTCGGTCGTCGTCGATTCGAGCCGCTCTGCGCTGGAGTGAAAGGAGCTGGCACTGGGTAGCTCCTGCCCAGAGATGGGAACAGTATTCCATGGGGCCGAACCTGCGCCTTGTAAAGTTGCAAGCGGTGTGCCGGCATGAAATACTGTCCTGCTCTGCTGAGCACGCCAAGCTTTTAGAGGCCAATTTGGCCTTCTCTCCAAGTGACCACGAAACTGCACATAACTCGATATGTCGACACCGAGGATTTCCATACTGGCTGCGGCAACAAGGGAGTGCCTTGAAACTGAGGAGATACGACAAGGGGTTCTTTTAGTGGTAAACGCGCAAACTTGTGTCTTCTGGGATTGAACTGGACTAGATTTAGTCGCCCCCAGTCTGAGACTTTGTTCAACAAAGTCTCGACTTCAGACACAAGTTTGTACTCAGTGACGTTTTCCCGAGAAATATTGGCACGGCGGTGTATAAAGCATCACCAGTGCTGTCGTCCGCATTGAAATGAATGTTACCGGTTTGCAACATATCATTGATATGCAGAAGAAACAGCGTTGGTGATAGCACGCAGCCTTGTGGAACACCAGCGTTAATAGGCTTGTAATCGGAGTATGCACCGTCTACTACGACCTTGATGCTCCGATCTGCAAGAAAACTGGTGATCCAATTACAAAATTTCTCGGGAAGCTCATAGGAAGGAAGCTTCGAAAGAAGTGCTTTGTGCCAAACCCGATCGAAGTCCTTCGCTATGTCCAAACTATCGGCCAACGCCTCCCTTGTACTCCACTGCCTCCGCCCATCTATGAGTTAGGTAACCTAGAAGATCACCGGCTGAGCGACCTCGACGGAAACCGTACCGGCGGTCACTAATCAGCTGGCGATCCTCAAGGTACCGCATGAGCTGGCAGTTGATAACAGTTTCCATTACTTTGGAGAACAAGGAGGTGATAGCGATAGGCTTGTAGTTGGACGGATCTGAGCGGTCGCCTTTTTAGGATCGGGTGCACCAAAGCTGTGTTCCATGAGTTCGGGACAACGCCTAGGGAGTAGGAGTACCGAAAAGACGCGTTCAAACCGGTGCCAACTGCGGAGCACACGTCTTCAGCACAATAGGTGGGACTCCATCAGGCCCACTCGACTTGTTGACGTCCAGGAAGAGAAGTGCTTTACGCACCGAGCGCTGTGTAAACAGCACTTCCAGCATGGAGCACTCACACCGCGGGATGGTAGGCGGTGTGTTCCCCGTCATCAAGAATCGAGTTGGAAGCAAAAGAGAGCTCGGCTTTCTCCTTTGCGTCATGGGCCAGTGCGTCATCCACCCTGTGCAGAGATGGCAGTGATGACTGACAGAAGTTTCCTTGAACAACCTTGGCGAGAGACCGGAATGCACGTATTCCCGAAGGAGGCGAACTAGTTTCTTGCTAATTCTGCCGATGTGCTCTGACTTTGCCTTGGCAATGACACTTTGAAGGACCTGGAGACGGAATTATACTTCTTTTTAAGAGCGCTGGTGTTTACATCCCGGGACGTTGATGCGTCAGCCCAGGCCCGGTAGCACTCCTGCTTATAGCGTGATGCAATTTTACAGGAGCGACCAAACCATGGCTGAGTTCTGCCTCCGATAGGCACCACAGATGATGGAATAAATAATTCCATTCCCTGAAGTACCACATCAGCGACAGAATCAGCAACAACGTTGGGATCATCCGGCGAGAAGCAAACCCACCCCCAAGGGTAGGATGCAAAAAAAGACCGCATCCCATCCCAATCGGCCGACCTATAGTGCCAAACACGGCGGCGAGCTGCAGATCGCAACTGCGATGGGAGCGTGAGTGGCACCGTATTCCGGATCAGACAATGGTCCGAAGAGCCATGAGGGGCATCGACGGAGACCTGATATTCGTCCGGATGAAAGGTCAGTAGAAGGTCCAACAGGGAAGGTACATGATCCTCCACATCTGGGATCTGCGTAGGCGAAGTAACCAGTTGTGTCAGGCCATATGCCAAGGCAAAGTCATAAACAGATCTACGCGCATGATCGGTTAAACGGGAACCAAGACATTCAGCGTGGTGGGCGTTAAAATCACCGAGCATCACGATCTCTGCGGATGGAACCTGTTGTAGCACGGTGTCTGCGGCCATTTGGACGTGGCCGATGAGTCGGTCTGTGTCGGCATTACCGCTATGGGACCTATAGAGGCACCCGTAGTCTACGCGCAGCCATAGGATGGACAGGTCCGTACCTTCAAGACTGCCGAGGCGTCGAAAACAGATGTCCTCTCTGACGTACACGCAAGTGCCGGGGCACAAAGGAGTGTTCCAATTTGTACCCCGGGTAGGAGAGATACGAAGTATCAGCCGGAGAGGACACCTGTGTCTCGGTTAGAAAGAGCAAGACCGGCTTTGCCGTCTCCAGTTGGTAGTGGACGGCGTTAAGGTTTGAATGAAGTACCCTGATATTGCAGAAATCCACGGAAAGCGTAGCAGGGTTGCCTTTGTCTTTTGCTCCGCTTGCCCCGAGCAGGTTTCGTCTAGAGCGGAATTTCGCCCCCAGAATACGCGGGGCAGCCTGAGCACCCACGCTCAAAAAGTAGGGTAGCATGGGCGTGGATGCTCAGCGAGGATTCTCCAGGATGCTGGTACCCTCCTGGGGTAGTCTCCTGTTTAATTCCACTACCATGTTGATTGGGGGATTGGGCCTCTGGCCACCTGCACTCACCAGGCGAAATGCAGAATTAAACCTCTACTTCACGCTGGTATTCTGTGAGGTCGTGGTACCACCCCGGTTTGAGCCGGCCCATCCATGCGACAGCAAAAGCTCCGCGTGGCTCTACCACTGAATATTCTCGCTACAACTATGATATAGTTGAGCATGGCTCTACCACGTACAAAGTTACTATTTTAAAATGAAAGTATGATTTTACTGTTAAAAAGCATTTCCATGAAAATAATTATATGAATGATGAACGGTGACGTAGAGTGGAATAAAGTAACAAAATAATTTAAAAGCCTTTTGGAACGAGAGTCTCATGTTTAATTACATTTCAATAACACTCGGTGATTAATTACTGCGATGTGCTGGAAATCCTTTTAACGAATGATTCAATGGTGTCGGAAAACTTAATTGGATTTGAAATAAATACACAAATAGCACAGAAATCCTGACTAAATATAATTCATTCATTTATTACTGCCTATCAAAAGTGTAGCGGTGGTGTAAGAATAACACTACCCCATATCATCCAGTGGGTGTTGTAAGAGGCGACAGGGGGAAACAAATCAGGGGATGGGCAGCAGCCTCTTCCTAATAACGACTAAAAATAAAAAAATGCGGTTGCCAAGCCGCTTGCCAAGCGTGGCAAATATGGTAAATATCTCCCCTAAGAGGCAATCTATGTTCTGCAGTGGACTTTGATAGGCTGTAACGGCATTAAAAGTCAATTGCTGAACTTAGGCTTCCACATAGATAGTCTCATAAATATACATTTGCTATGACATGATTGCCCCCTTGCTCTAGTGGTCGTAAACGTGGTTGTTGATCATGAAGTCCCGGGTTCAAATCTCGGGTCGGGCCAAAATCAGTTATAGGGTTATCTGTCAAGAAATTCTCAGTAGCAGAACGGAGTTAGGAAGTGGGCGGTGTTTCACCCCCGGAAAGCACGTAAAGCCGTTGGTCCTGCACCTGATCTCTCTCCGTTCGTGTCGAATTACCGTCCCATCGGACTATGAGAGTGAGGGAATAGAGAGTGCACCTGTGATTGCGCATACACTTGGGCACTATAATCTGTGCTGTCCAGCGCAGATGGCTAGTTTCCGTTGAGACTGATCCCGTGACAGAATTTTGGTCTGGAATACATTATTATAGATGAAAAACACACCAAGTGGTAGGACTTCTTTTCTGTACCCACCTATATGCAGAAGTCTACGACCCTCTTACCTATTTTTGCCGTGAATTAACAGTGCTGGCACTCCTGCGTTCCGGTTTGAAGGATATAGACCGATAGAGCCAGTCCAATTACAGGATTTGAAGCATTTCCCATTTTAGTCTTCGGAGTTGTGGAACGCATCTGTTGTCTTCCTTAATAATAATAATAAACTTGCTGCGGAAACATGGTGGGCGCGGCTTTTTAAGCGCTCTCACCATGCATAATCGCGAAGTGTGCAGCCTCCGTAATTACTTCTACACGGAAATTCGGATGATCCATTCAACAGGGACGTTATTTCGTGTGATAAAGGGCTAACCCTACTATCCTTAGCCAACGAGCAATGGCAAGACCCAGCAGTACAGTCCATTTCCGACCGGGAGACCATATGACCATATGGAAGGAGGGAGCTCCACGGAGGTTCTACAAGGCTCTCCATGAGCCTTTCGTAGCATGCTGCCTCTACTGGCTACGTTTTGTGACCTCTTCGGGAAACCGAGGGTTTTGTCTCTGCAATACAGGATCAGTTTATTAAGACCAACAACTATCGGAGATACATCCTAAAGGATGGCACTGTCGACATCTGTCGAGCTTGTCGCAATCCCGGTGAGTCACTTAGGCATGTCATCTCCGGTTGTTCGGCGCTTAACTAACTCTGAGTATTTGCACAGACACAACCTAGTAGCCAGGATTCTGCACCAGGAGCTCGCTCAAAATACAGTCTCGTGGATCGGAAACTGCCTTATTATAAGTATTTGGAAGCCGTGCTCGAAAATAACTGCACCAGGTTTCATTGACCGGGCCATCATCACAGACAGGACTATTCTTGCGAATAAGCCTGATATTGTGCTGATGGACCGGGCACAGTCAAGGATATTTTTGGTCGTCATTACCATTCCATATGACGAGAACCTCTTCCCCGTGTAGTGGCGGGTTAGAATACCCACTACCCCATATCTTCCCGTGGGTGTCAAGAGAGGCAGAGGGAAACTGAGGCAGAAGATGGGCAGCATCTTCTGATAGCAATAATAAAACTGCGGTTGCCAACCCGCTCGCCAAGCGTGGCAACTACGGCAATATCCCCAATGAAGAAAGTTACGAAGAAACGGCCCTGTCTCGGCGGCCCCGCTATTCCTGGCTACGGTGGCGACCATGGTAACGGCGGGCAGGGTGCTAAGAATCTCGGTGGAGGTTCGGTTGCCACCTACGACGACTCGACCTGGCAACTTATAACGCACGCACTCTGAGGACTGACGAGAAGATCCTGGAGCTGGAAGAAGAGATAGACAAGTTGCGCTGGAATATTATAGGATTATCCGAGGTCCGAAGAGAGGGGAGGACACGGTAACTCGAATCCGGCAACTTGTTCTATCACCGGGAGGGCGACCATCTGTCCCAAGGAGGTGTCGGATTTATCGTCCACAAGTCTCGTTAACAACGTTAAAAATGGGAGTGTGTCGACGAGGGTTGTACCTTATACTCAGAATCACCAAACGGTATTCGCTGAAGGTCATACAGGTTTACGCACCAACTTCGGCACACCCCGATGAGGAGGTGGAGGAAATGAGGATATCTCTAGAGCCATGCATTTCTAAAACCCACTATACGGTGTTAATGGAGACTTCAACGCAAAGCTAGGCACAAGAGAGAATGTGAGAAAGTAGGGAAATTCGGATTAGGCAACGGAACCCAAGGTTGCAGCTGGCCGACTTCATGGAGAAAGAGGGACTCTTTATGATGTCTTTCTTCCAGAAGCGGCCCCACAGGAAGTGGACCTGGTCGAGCCCCGACGGTTCGACAAAAATGAGATTGACTTCATTATGACGACTAGACGCCAACTGTTCAGTGATGTCTCAGTGATCGCGAGGGTGAAAACTGGTAGCGATCACCGAATGGTTAGAGGCACACTGAACCCAAACGTTAAGTTGAGAGGTGTCGTCTAATGAAGTCAACGCCCGTCCCCCGTGCTCTAATCCAAAGTCCCGAAACCTTTCAGCTCGAGTTACAAAACCGTTTTCAGTGCCTAGAAGATTGCAATGCAGTGGACGATATGAATGACAAGCTCGTGGAAACTGTCCATGTCGGAGCTAAGTTTTGTAAGACCCGCCGCAGAAGAACACAAAACTCTCCGATCACACTCTTAATCTCATGGCTGTTAGACGGGAAATGAAGCTGCAATCTTCAGTAGATTTGATAGCATACAGGCAACTGAACAGACAGATCTCCAAATGCATGCGGCGGGACTTGCGCAACTTCAATACAGCCTCGTATTGAAGGCGATCGAAGAACCAGGGCTCCAAAGTCTTTGCAGAGATCTGTCTGCCAGAAAGAGCCAACTGTCGAAGCTGAAGACCGAGTGGCAGCGTCGTTTCCGGGACACCTGAGATTTTGAGTGAGATTGAGAGGTTCTATGGGCAGCTGTACACATCATCGTGGAGCCACACGCAAGTGTGAGTAACGATCCAAGAGCGAGTCTTATCCGACACTATTCCGATGATATCACGGACGTCAGTCTGAGCGAGATTAGAATGGCTCTCCAGCACCTTAAAAACGGCAAGGCCCCAGGCGAGGATGGAATTACAGCGGGGCTTCTGAAAGCGGGTGGAAAACCGGTACTTGAAGTCCTTCAGAAGCTCTTTAATTCCGTCCACATGGTGGCACTACACCGGAGGCGTGGAGCAGAAGTGCGGTGGTCTTGTTCTTCAAGAAAGGCGACAACGCTCTCTTAAAGAACTACAGACCGATTTTCCTTCTGAGCCGCGTCTACGTGCTGTTTTCGAGAGTCATTACGAATCGTCTCGCACGCAGACTCGACGACTTCCAGCCTCCCGAACAAGCCGGTTTCCGAAAAGGCTTTCATAGACCACATACATACCCTTCGGCAAATTGTACAGAAGTCCGAGGAGTACAATTTGCCACTATGTCTCGTATGGACTGGCGAGAAAGCCTTGATTCCGTCGAAATTTGGCGGTGCTGCAGTCCCTTCAGCGGTGCCAAGTTGACTGTCGGTATATCGAAGTGCTGAAGTGCTTGTACAGTAGGGCCACGATGGCTATCCGAGTACAGAACCAGAGTACAAAACCTATCCAACTGCAGAGGTGTAAGACAGGGTGACGTTATATCCCCGAAACTCTTCACCGCAGCATTGGAAGACGTTTTCAAGCTTCTGGACTGGAAAGGATACGGCATTAACATCAATGGCGAGTACATCACTCACCTTCGATTTGCCGATGATATAGTCCTTATGGCAGAATCGCTGGAGGACCTAAGCATATGCTCAATGACTCAATAGTGCCTCCCAACGGATAGGTCTTAAGATGAACATGGACAAAACAAAACATGTTTAATGTCCATGTCACACCTATGGTAGTTGTTGGGAGCACTAAGCTCGAAGTTGTTGACGAATATGTTTACCTGGGACAAATAGTCCGACTAGGTAAGTCCAACTTCGACCGAGAGGTCAATCGACGGATTCAACTCGGCTGGGCAGCGTTCGGGAAATTACGGCACATCTTCTCGTCAGGTATACCTCAAAACTTGAAAACGAGGCTGTACAACCAGTGTGTTGCCAGCGTGATGACCTACGGAACTGAGACGTGGTCCTTCACTGCTGGCCGGATGAGGACGCTCAAGGTCGCTCAGCGAGCTATGAGAGGCTATGCTCGGGGTCGCACTGCGTGATAAACTTAGAAATGAGGATATCCGCAGTAGAACCAGAGTGACCGACATAGCCCAACAGATTAGTAAGCTGAAGTGGCAATGCCGGCCATATAGCTCGAAGAACCGACAACCGATGGGGAAAAAGGTTCTCGAGTGGCGGCCTCTGTACCGGCGGATTAGTGTGGTGCGTCACCAGATGGAGTGGACGACCTGGTAAGACATGCAGGAAGTCGATGGATGCGGGTGGCTCAGGACCGTGCTTTGGCATTCCTTGGGGAGGCCTATGTTCAGCAGTGGACTTGTGAAGGGCTGTAATGATGATGATGATGATGATGATGACGAACCTCATGAAAGCCAAAGCAGATAAGAAAACAAAATATCTGGACCTGGCTTACGAGGTGACCGACATGTGGGTGGTCTGCCGACCGAAATTATTCCTGTAGTCGTCTCTGCGAACGGGTTAATCCCGGTCAGCCTTTCGGGTCATCTGAGGCGACTGGGACTTTGTGACGGACCGCTCCGGGCTCAAATGCAGAAGGCGGTGTTTTGATACCGCCCGCATCGTCCGCCGGTTTCTTTCCCTTTCCCCCTAACCCTCGGCCGTTTCGTCTCCCCTGCCGAGGGCTTCCATCTGGTTGGATTTTTATTTATTTATGTATTTTTTATGCATTTATTTTATTTTATTGATATTTATGTATATTTATATCTTTCATATACAATTACATATTTATACAGCCCAACCAGATGAGAAAACTACATAGCCCATATAATATATATATACCCCATAATAATAATAATAATATATTTTATTCATTATACAAAAATAATATTGTAAGGACAATGAAAGGGTTCTGACTCAGCATGTGTTGCAGAGAATCTACAACGCTGTTATTCTGTCAGCACCCGTATACTTAATTACCTATAGTATAACAGTACGCGTACATCACTGATTATTATATTACAAATATCAATTGATTTATTTAATTATTTATTCAGCCAGTACAAAAACTATTTAATCAACCAGTACAAGTTTTCATATTGTTACTATTAATAAATTAGTAATTAATATTCACGTACAAAAGATAAACATAATATAAACAAAACATATGAAGAAAATAATATTATATACAAAGACAATTTTATAAAAAGGTAGAAAGATATACGTCGTAGAGCCACGCTGCGGCTATATTATATATATGCAAGAATTGGTCGGCACGACTAGGGTAGGACCACGTTCTCACAGAATACCAGCGTAAAATAGCAGCTTAATACTGCTGTGTTTCGTGTGGTGAGTGTAGGGAAACGGAGACCGTTTCTACTGGAAACGAGGCATTTCAGCTTAGTCTTCAGGGATGACAACGCATCTGCATTTTGATTCTTAATTGAGGATAAATGTAGATGTCTATGGGCCACAGGTATAAGGTGGACTGTGTACTCGTTTTTCACCGTTATTCTATAAAATGAAAAATGACTTATGAATTATAGGCAATAAATGAATTATGAAAAAGACTCTATTAGATGCGAAATAATGCTATAATTTCTTGTTTTATTTTTAGGACTTCGCAATGAAATTAAGGCTTTCCAGGAACACTTGCTAAGCGTCCCGGAATCATTAGCGGCGTCCTCGTTACGATTTCACTTTGTAATTAAATTAAATTTTGAAAATGCTCTGACGAGGCTGCTTAATTTTCTACTGAATATCTTCAAATCTATTTCAATATTTCATGTTTTAATTTTTAATTTTTATATTTAGTCGTGGTAGCGAAGGGGTTAAACGCTTGCCGTTAATTTCATAGTGTACGAATCCAGGTTTTATTATCGCCGGAACTAATTAATTTGAAAATTGCAAAATGATGATTTAACACTTGTTCGGTGGTGAAAGTAAACGTCCTGAGGAAAAATATTTTGAAGGTATGTGAAATCCGCCTGCACACATCGTAGGAGCGCAGCGGACTAATGAGGACTAATAATTTTACGCTCACCATATGTCGCTAGTTGAGATTAAGGTGAACTTACTTTTTTGTTACGCAGATGGTCACGATAAGTGTAAAATGGTAAGTGTAAGTTTTTCGATTTCTAGGTATATACACAAAACAATGCCTCAGATTTGTATTCTTTAATTTTTACACATTTTTAAGTGACACAATGCATGACAAAAAACATGCGTGAGTGTTGTGGAACACTCGGTTGGAACGAAGTTCCTTTCGTAGTATATTATTATTAATAAACGTATTATATTATTGATTAACAAATACAAATCAATGAATTACTAGCGTCTATTAAAATGAAGCGTCATTTAAAATAATATTTCTTTCATGGCAAGATAAGAAAAAGTGCGAGGGAGATGGATATTATTCCATCTCGCTCGCACTATAGAAAGGGTCGTGACGGAAAAATCTTACTCTTTTTTTCGCCTAGCCCCGTCCGCAAAATTCGTACCGTGCGATGATGAACTTCGTTCGAATATAACTAATATTTCAGAAAGAAACATTATCTTTTACACTTTTCTAAAACTTATCTTCCTACGCTATGAAATATGTCAAATATTTCACTTCTTTCCTAAGTGGCGCCGCCCTGGTGGCAGAAAGTCGTTGCGCAGTCATTGCTTTCAGAAATAAGAAAAAGTCTGTGCCTGTGAAATGTATATAGGCTGTAACTATTTTATTATATATGCCTACTGCATATAGAAGAGGGGGTGAACGAGCATGCGGCTTACCTGATGGTGACTGCCGCCGCCTGTGAACAACTGCAACACCAGGAATCGCAGGTGAATTTATTTATTTATTTAAAATCTTTATTTCATTCCCTTAGAAAATAAAAAGGACTGGACAACACAACACAAACAAACACAAATAGACACAACACAGGGTGGACTTAATGCCTAAAGGCATTATCTACCAGTCAGCGCATTAAGTAATGAGAATTTGATGTAGATTTAGCAATTAAAAGAAGAAGAAAAGAATAGAATCTAAAATAAATACACGTGTACAAGAAATAGGCTCTTTGCTTGAAAGGTATAAATAGCCACTATCCTATTCGCAGCCACATTCCTACCGCTATTTAGCAGGATAAGTATTGCTAGTATGGAAGTCTGATGTGATATGAGAAGAGGCTAGTAAAAGCACAATGATTGTCCTTTTACTCAAAGTCATGTTTCATCCATTCCATCCATTCCAGCCAATAAAAGTCAACTGCTGAACATAGGCCATCCTATAGATTACCTCATAAGGGGGTTTTTGCCATAGTTGCCACACTTGGCGTACGAATACAATAAAGTATATTTCATTCATTCATCCATTCACTACCCCATATCGTCCCGTGAGTGTCGTAAGTCATGATTACGTAAGAGAAATTCAAGGAACTTCATATGCACTTTTTACCCCTCCTATCTAAATTAATCGTGATAAAATATCCCCGCTCCTTTGTTTTTTCCGGCCTGCATTACACTTTCCTTCCTTCACCTAGTAAATAACCTGCGTTGAAATGAAACCCTAATATTTTATGTCGGCGAAAAGACCGAGCGGCGGCGCTAATGAGGCAGTTTATAAAGAGGAAAGACGCAAAGACGTATGTCCACATATCAGATGGTAAGTATGCTAAAGTATTTTGTTTCGTGTTTCGATGTTTAACAAGTACAATGTTAAATATAGTCAAAGGCGTGGGACGTCTGGTGCTGTTATGGTTAATTTGCCCTAAAACGATAGAGACTCATAGCAAGCACTAGACTTTTACTGGTTGATGAAGATGAAGATATGATTTATTTTAATAGCTGCTCTAATACGATATCTATAGACCACAGTATCGCAATCAGGCGGACTGTGTTTGCTATTTTTGATATCATCTCCCCATTTTGATGATTTTTTGTGTGTTTGAGTGGGCCCCTGGATGGGTTACATTCACAATTGTACCCGGTAGGTGGCGCTGTTGCTAAAAACAATAAATTACGGTGGATCGCTAGTATTCAAATAAAAATATTTAAAACAGAATCCGGCTACAGTGATTTACTTAGCTTCAAATAAATATCCCTACATCCATTGAATTAAGTATATTAAGAGAGAGAGAGAGAGAGAGAAAGAAAGGTAGAAAAGAGAGAGAGAGATAGAGAGAGAGAAAAAGAGAGATAGTGTTGTTTGTTGATTCAGAATGAGATTCGGCTATATTAACTTATGTATAAAAATAATTAATTTAATGTAAATAATTATATTTAATGTAAATAGTAGGAGTATAAAACAAAAAAAATATACTGACATTTGTCGTGTCATGTCATGTGTTTTTTCAAACTCTCATTCCGTAAATAGAATATCTTTTTTATAATTTTTTTGCGATTATATTATTACCACATCAATATCCTATACTTATAATATAATAGTATAAAGATCCATCGGTAAGTGAAGCATGTTCTATGATAGACTTTCTTTTTTTATCACATTAGAATTATCTCCATAATCGTAGAGGCAGTACATAAATTGTACTAAATTATTTGTAGGCCATTTAAATAATTTTTCTGTGCGGGATTCGAACCAGTGCCTCTCAGCGCCGTAACTAAATGCTAGGTCAATGCGCTGCAGTCGTTAAAAAAAACTAATAATAGGTAATATTGGAGGATAAAATATTGATTTTTATGATTTGGATAAACACTTGTATTACTTTCACAGAAACAGAAACTTTTTATTCAATATAGATTATAAATAATACTTATTGAATGTCACTCTTTGTCTAATTACCACTGGTTCGAAAAAAACCTCTGTCCTGGGAAGAACCAGCAAGAAACCCAGCGGGACTTTTTTTTAAATAACAGCTTACAATCATGTATGTTACACAATTAACCACACAAAACAAATTAGAAACAGCCTGGCAGCGAACACCTCGTTCCCAGGGTTATTATCATCCATAAATTCCTTAACATTATAATAACCCTTTTATACAAACTATGTTTAATAAAGTTTTGAATTTTGAGCAGGTCGAATTTTGTATATTTTCTGGGATTTTGTTGTAACAGCGCATACATCGCCCCAAGAATGAATTACTGACTCGGTGGAGTCGAGTAATTGTACTACTAGCTTGTGTTTGTTCCTAGTATTTACAGAATGAATATCACTTATTTTGTATAACTACTTTTATTTTTATGTACGTACATTACATTTTCATAAATGTATTGAGAGGCCAAAGTTAATATATTAATTTCTTAAATTTTTGTCTGAGCGACTTTAGGTTTTAAATCATAGATTGCTCTTATGGCCTCTTCTGTAAAACAAATATAATTTCAGTGTCAGTTGCGTGTCCCCATAGCAAAATACCATAGGACATTATGCTATGGAAATAGCTAAAGTAAACAAGTCTAGCTGTTTCCACACTGGTAAGATTTCTAATCTTTTTTACAGCATATGCTGCAGAACTAAGTCTGCTTGCTAACTTTGATATATGGGGCTCCATTGAAGCTTCATGTCTAGTGTTATTCCAAGAAAATGGTGGTATCGACAAGACTCAGTTCTCCCATTTAAAATTACATTAGTATTTAATTGTCTGACATTTGGAGTCATGAACTTCATACATTTCGTTTTAGTGCTATTTAAATGCAAGTTATTAACATTAAACCAATTTACTTCGTCATATTTTAATAATTGTCGTTTTAATTTGAAAATTAATGAAGTGTCATCAGCAAATAATACTATATTATGGTTATCCCCTACTATGTAAGGTAAGTCATTAATATATACAAGAAACAGAAAGGGGCCGAGAATTGATTATTTTACGTGGTAGAGCCATGCTGCAGCTATATTAATAGTATAGTTGTAGCACGAATGGGTCGGCTCGACTGGGAAGGACCACGCTCACAGAATACCATCGTAAAATAGCAGCTTAATGCTGCTATGTTTCGTATGGTGAGTGTAGAGAACCGGAGACCCTTTTACTGGAAAAGAGGCATTCTATCTTAGTCCTCACGGCTGACAACGCATCTGCATTTAAATTCGCTAACGAAGATAGATGTAGATGTCTATGGGCAACAGCAACCACTTACCATCAGGTGGACTGTGCTCGTTTGTCACCCTTATTCTATAAAAAAAATTGAGCCTTGAGGCACGCCCATTTGTACTATCGACCCGGAAGAGCTCATACTATTAATGACAACTTTTGAGTTCTGTTACTAAATATGAAACAATTAATTTAAGAGCATTACTTCTTACACCGTAGTGTTGTAGTTTCCTGATTAATGTTTCATGGTGAACACAATCGAAGGCTTTGGATAGGTCACAGAATATACCCAAAGCATCCTGTGAATTCTCCCATGCATTGAAAATATATTTAATCAGCTCAACACCAGCATCAGTTGTTGAGCGACCCCTTGTGAAACCGAATTGATTTTATGAAGTAAATTATTACATTAAAAAAATTAACATTTGATCAAGAATAATTTTTCAAAATTTTACTTAGTGTTGGCAGTACAGAAATGGGTCTAAAATTGGCGGGGTCTAATGTACTACCAGATTTAAATAAAGGTATTACTTTACTATGCTTCATCAAAACAGAAACACACCATATTCGATACTAGTATTAAAATAATAGCTAGTTGAGGCGCGATTATATCGATTATAGACGCAATAACTTTAACGGAAATGCCCCACAGATCCGCAGTTTTCTTAACATCAATAGTTTTAAAATATTTTACAATATCTTTTGATGATATTTTATGAAATGTAAAATTTTTGTACACGCATTTACATTTTGTTTAAGCAATGATTCGGCGACGGCAGAAGAAGAATCAGTGACATAGTGGTTAAGATCGGAATATCCGTAAAATACTTCTCAAAAACAATACTTGTTTTAAAATATTATTATACTAATTATAAAACCGACCGGTTTCGCCTCACGGCATCATCATACCCTGATCGGTTGGATCGGTTGGTTTTATAATTAGTATAATATGATAATAATTTAAAATAGATATTGTGAAACTAGTAAAAGTGTTTATCGAAATCACAAAAATGAAGCAGGAGTTTCATCAAGTGACAACAATCGCAAGTATAAATTATATAAAACTTTGAGCTTATTAGTGCATAGCACCTTCACAAAAGCCTATTCACTCTTGACCTGAAATCACACAGATTGTAGCCATTAGAGTATAATCAACAAGTTTTTACGTGGTAGAGCCACGTTGCAGCTATATTATGGTTGTAGCAAGAATGGGTCTGCTCAACCGGAGAAGGACCACGCTCTCACATAATACCAGCTTAAAATAGTAACTTAATGCTACTGTGTTTCGTATGGTGAGTGTAGAGAACCGGAGACCCTTTTTACTAAAAAAGAGGCATACTACCTTAGTGTTCAGAGGTGACAAGACATCTGTATTTTGATTCTTAATGAGGATAAATGTAGATGTATATGGGCCACAGCATTCACTCACTATCAGGTGGACTGTGTGCTCGTTTGTTATTCTTATTTCATAAAAAAATCAATTGAACGTTTACTATTGACTATTAAGTTGTTCGGTCTCTATCGACTCAACAGTACCTTATTTAAATAACATAAAAGCCAATTTAATTCGTCTGCAACATCGAATATGATCAAAGGAACCTGTCAATTTGTAATTCAAATCTTTTGTTTCTTTGAAAAGAATTGATGGGAGTAATAAATATTAATAAATCAATCAATATATTGATATTGTATATTGAAAATACTGTACACAGATTATATTGAAACAATAGAATTATATCTCTATATATAAAAATCAATTGCAGTCCGTTAGTCTCGCTCAATCTCGAAACTGCCTCAACCGGTACAATTTTTTGCGTGTATTTGAGTGGGTCCCTGGATGGGTTAGATTCATAATTGGACACGGAATGTGGCACTGTCGTCGAGATCCAGGAATTACCCGTGCGAAACCGGGGCGGATCGCTAGTATTATATAAAGAAGGTACAATAGGCGGTCATATCGCTCTGAAAGCGATTTTTTTCCTGACAACTATTTAACGCAAAGAACAGTTGGTTAAAAAGAACGAACAAGAAGGTGGTGCACCTAATTGTAATTTAAGTGCACCTATAATTAATATACACTTAAATTAAAAATATTTTTTTTAATTATAAAAACATAAGAGTTGTAAGATTGGAATAGAAAAATTTGTAAAAAATATAATAAATTCACAAGATGATGACAGTCTGTTTTATTAAGTTAATCAGTAGTTGTATTACAGAGAAAATTCCATACCAATCTTTGTAAGAAGATCTGTAGAGAGCGAAAGTTTAATTTGTGTATATAATTATTCCTTGTGATTTATTACAACGCAATATTTTACTAAACTCTAAAACACTTCATTTTGTTTGATATGTGTAACAGTTAAATTTAGAAAAGTTACAGTCTATATACGTTCAACTGCTGGGCACAAGCCTCCTCTCATTTCTGAAAGGGTTTTAGGGCGAGAAGATCCAAGTCGCGCTGCTCTAACGCGTATTATAATGACTCGTGCGTCGAGTTATTCTCTCGCCGAGCCATTCCATCGTACCGCCGCTTTCCGTGGGAGCTTTTTTTTTATAGGATAGGGTGACAAACGAGCACACAGTCCACCTGATGGTAAGTGGTTGCTGTGACATCTACATCTATCCTCAATAAAGAATCAAAATGCAGATGTGTTGTCACCCGGGAGGACTAAGATGGAATGCCTCTTTTCCAGTAAAATGGTCTCCGGTTCTCTACACACCATACGAAACAAAAGCAGTGTTAAGCTGCTATTGAACGACCTACCACACCCTTCGTAGCCTAAAACAATTCTTCAAACAAAAGAAAAATACAAAATCATCTACTAGCAGCCCAGAAGAACACACTGAAGCGTACTACATCACCAAAATAGATACTGGCACGTGTCACCAGGCGGTTAGGTCGCATCGACTATAGTGACGATTTAACCTTAAGTCCCATTTACGATTGACGTTCAGATAGATCCACTGACTGCAGGCTAGAAAAAAGAAAAGTGTATTTATTTATTTATTTAATTTATTTATTTATTGATCTTACTTTAATGTACGTAACGAATGGAACGTTACACTGGAATATGCTGACAAATTACTTAGTAAAGATATTAACTGATGAATATAATACAGTCTTATATATAAACACAAAACGTATACATACTATTCAAATACATACCTTAGATTTATTAGAAAATTCCAATTAACAATTTTATTGGTGCCGGTGGGGTTCGAACCCGGGTTGCTCGTATACTTACAATGAGCTTTAGCCCTACTGTAAGTACACGAGAGACCCGGGTATAGTAGTAGTAATAACTTGGAAACACACACACACACAGAGTGTATGTTTTTCTAAGTTATTTTCTTTATTCAAGCAACACTAGTATTGCAACTGAGGACGAGGAATTTTCCTCTTCCGAGGAGGGGTTGTAAGGGGCGGCCGGCGCCGGTGCGATCGCGGATGTGTGCGAAAGTGTTCCCGTAGCCCTGGTAATGTACGGCGACGGTGGAAGACCATGTGGTTTTAGTCGGTGCGAGTCCGACATAACCCGTCCTTGCCCCATGTAAAAAAAAGTATTGCAACACTGAGCTAATGAATGAGGGTCGGCAACTACTAAGCTATGTTTATTTACAGCCAATTTAAGCCATAAATATAATATAAATATAAAAACTTAAAAATTACATCTAGATAGGGTCGGGAATATAGTTTCAATAAAATCTTTAATGTCGCTAACAATTTGAGATCACCACGCTTGGAATGATTTCAAAAGCAATGACGATTATAATAAAACGAAAGGTTTTAGTGCCTCTTTGCTGTGGAGGCTGTCGCTGGATGAAGCTCATCTCAACGTAGCGTACAAATTTTAATACTTTTAGTAATATCGCCTTCATATGAAATTTTTCATTTAATCTTAGTATATATTAAGTTAAATCAAGTACATACGTACCTTTAAAAACCGTTAAATTTAAGTACATACGTACCATTACTGGACAGTCACTGCCTCGTTGGTCTAGTGGTCGTAAAGTCAATGGTAGATCATAAGGTCCCAGGTTAGATTTTATTTGAGGTACCAGTTTTTGCATCTACCACGGGGAGTGCTCTGAGGAATTGTTCAGATTAATCCCAGCCGCCAAATAGGAATTTTCTGCCGCGTACAACCTCCCTGTGGAATAGCTTACTAGGTAAACTTATTAGGTAAACTATTCCACAGAGAGGTCGTACGCGGAAGAAAACTCCTAGTGAAACGTACAGTGGTGGACCGCCAAGCATCCAGATGGTGTGGATGGTATCGGGAATTTTGCCGTAATGTGCGTTCGTGAAATTTGTCGACTGGAATTAATCCGAACAATTCCTCAGAGCACTCCCCGTGGTAAATGCGAAAGAAAATGCAAAGGGATGCAACATCTCTTCGCAGCGCCAGTGAATCGAGCCGATCGGAAAGGACTCGGTCGTCGACGATTCGAGCCGCTCTGCGCTCGATGCGGTCAAGTGGAAGGAGCTGGCACTGGGGAGCCCCAGCAGCAAATAAAATTAAACAAGAAATTGATAAAATAAATTATGAAGTAGGTAAAAAATAATTTTATTTATGTATATACAGTATTAAAGAATAAATAAAATTCCTGCTTGAGACAAAACATAGAAACATTATTTTGCCCTAATATTAACTTCTGCAGAAGTTTGTACAACGTAATAATTGTTTCGGCAGTCTGATATTGACCTTCGAGTTAGCTGTAAAATGTTTACCAATTAAAGTTGGAAAATATTCTATCTTGATTGCATATTTGCTTATGTATTAAAAAAACCCTTGTAATTAAATAAGAGACCGTAGAAATAAGCCCTTGTAGCTCATGGGATAAGCAGCCATCTTTAAATATCATAGTACCCGAATAAACCGAGTTCAATCGCTACCAGCACTACAGATATGTTTGCTATTTGAGGTGCAAATTTACATGGAGCTAAAGGAGAATATTGTGAGGAAACCTGTATTACTGATAAAAAAAAGAATTCAGGGCATGTATAGTAGTCAACACGCATTGTGGTTGCGTGGCATATTCTTCCTTCTATGCCTCACGCTGTTCGTTTCTCCGCGTTCCCGTGACCCTGCCAATATGCAACGAAGGGGTTTTAGTCGGTGCGAGTCCAACACAAACCATCCTTGCCCTCGCGAGTCGGGTATGCGTAGGCATTTCATGTAAAAAGGACCAGGAATCTGCTACTTTCTCACGAGAAAATTAAGAAGCATTGACCAATAACAAAAACCAAAACTAATGGTGTGGTGAATTTCATGTTACAATTCCTTATAATATTTGTATAGGAATTAAATAAGTTGTTTGTCACAATTACAGAACATTATTACTCCTCATTATGATAACGGTAAATGGTTGCAAGTCTCGGCTTATTCTGGCCCATGTGCGGTGAACAGTAACAAATGCATCCCTATTAAGCCAGTGATTTTCATTTTGCAGCATCCTAAAATTCTATCAATTTTCTGTAGACTGTATTTAACAGATTTTTTTATAAAAGAAGTGACAAATCAACTTAGGCGCTGCGCAAACGTAGACACTTTTGTGTCTTGTGTGGGATACAAGCTACCAGTGAATATTTTATTTTCATGGAATCAATATGAAATCAGCCATACCTTGCGCAGACGCGGACTTTTTGTGTCCAGTTGCTTCCACTTGACACATACCGACCGTCAATCAAAAAGTGTTCGGTGTAGGTAACTGGAAACTTTAAGTCGTCTGTTGAAGACACAAGCAACACAAAGCAAATTTCTTTACAATTGTACGGCGCTGATTTTGTCGTGGTTGATTCGCCTGTAAATATTTACAGCGACGACGTCTACGTCAACGTGCAATTAATACAACAAGCAAAGGTAATGTTTCTTCAACGTCATCCATCGTGAAACTGACGGAAAACAAGCAACGAAACTAGTGACCAGAAGTAGCAACCGGCGACTGTGTCCGATTGCCGCTACCGGACACAGCAACTACGGTTTTCTGTGATGGTGTGCTGTGTCGGTAACAAAAAGTGTCCACGTTTGCGCAGCGCCTTACAGTCCAGCAGAGAGACGTCTCTCACATTTGACGGTGTAGTCCGTCGCCAGTTTGGTTATTTTATGTCTGTCGTAAATAAGATGGTTACACGCTCTCTACAGGAAGCTACAATTTTTTTTAACATTTTCCAAAGTCGCCTCCCACGGGACGAAATTGGGTGATGAAATCTCTAATGCCAGTTGTGGTGGCACCATAGATATAACAAAGAACCATTCTTTGTTATACCTATGGTGCACGAAAACTTTATTATTACTTTATTTAGCTATTGTAATTTTCTTGTACATAAAGTAGTCGTAATAGCTTAGCAATGAGTTGCAGCTCTGAAAATCGCGGGTTTGAATCCGAAAAAGTATTTATACAGCCTATAAATAATTGTTCCGGGTCTGGATGTTTATCCTTGTGAAATTTACGTATGTCTACTCTCCAAGATACAGGAGATAATACTAGTGTGTGGTAAAGGATATTTCTAAAGAAAAACTTCAGTTTATTTTAAGCCAATAATTATATTAGCTTAAAATAAACTCAATTTATTTATGTACACTTAACTTGCATCAACGTTACGCATCATTACATAATATGAAAATATACAATATTTAACCAAGTAGTGGCGGTGTAAGAATATCTATTATCCCATATCGTCCCGTGGTTGTCGTAAGAAGCGACAGAGGTAAACTGAAACAGAAGATGGCAACATCTTCCTGATAACAACACCAAATAATAAATATGGATGGAATAATAAAATGTGGAGGCAGTTTACATACATAAACTTCAATATGACAAACACCTGGAGCAATTATTTGTAGTCCATAAAATAATTGTTCCCTGCGGTCCGTAGCGCGGCTACTCAGTGCTACGCAACTGCGCCGTGGAGATTTCACAAGTATTGTATAACAGTATACGCGAGCATAGAACCTAGACAATAGACCTGAAGAACTAGTTTCCTAGATATTAACAGGTCGTTTCCTGAGATGATATGTACAGTGTAGATATGAGATGTACTAGTACAGCTTAACAACCGGTGTAATGATTCCGTGCCCTAGAGACCGGCTTCTTTGTATGCGTATCTTTCATTATCTCAGCGTGAAGTAGGGCATCTCTCGTTACGTGAGTGTTGCATCTGTGCGTAACTAATCACGGAAGTCTGAGTCAATAAATTGAAAGATCTTTGTTCAAATCTAAACCCTTAATAATAAACTGTAATCGCTATTGTAGTGCTTCTGAAATATACGTGAAAACCCGGGTTGAATTTTAAATGTAATACATCGAAATAGGATAGCATAATTTATGTCCAGAGTAGACCTGTGTAACAATGCTATTGTTAGTAGTTCGGCAGATGGGCAGATACAGATTGCAGAGACGCTGTGTGAAGATCGCCACCTGACTTTCAGAAATATGTGTGTAAATATTTCAACATTTTTATAGTTAATATATATTATTTATTGCATTTTTAATTTGTCTTGTAATTATAGTGCTCCTTTGCTTAATGCCGGGTTTCTATATTTAAAAACGCTTCGTTTTCTTTAACGAGACATTTTGCAGTAAATTAAGTGCATGACAGCACCGTCTTTTAAACAAAATATCAGTTAAGCTATTGAACCGTTCAAAGTTTTTATTTTTATTTTACGTAATCCTAAGTTACCGAATGAATAGTTTGTATTGAAAACTGTTTTTACATGCACTTCGTATGTAATGAAACGGATCGTTACGGAGAACGAAACGTTTCTTATATATAGGAATAAGAGTGATAACAAATAATAATCCGTTTGGGTAGTTACGTCCTTTTTAGCCTACTTCAAAAAAGTAAGTGTTTCATAATTACACTGTACGTTCTTTTATTAACCACCGACGAAAATAGAGGGGTGTTATATGTTTAACATGTGTATCTGTGTGTCTGTGTGTCTGTGTATCTATGTGTCTGTCTGTGGCATGGTAGCGCCCAAACGGACGAACCGATTTTGATTAAGTTTTTTTGGTTGATAGGTGACTTGATCGAGAGTGTTCTTAGCTATGAACTATGATTCAAGAAAATCTGTTCAACGGTTTGAATTTTTTAATTTAAGTTATTTTAATTATGTTACGTGATGTCTTTAGACAGAAATATTTTAACGTAGTTGTTTACACTTTGCACAAATAATATCTTCTCTGCTTACTCTGGATTTTTGAGTAAAAAATGCAACATGTAACACAACCCTGTGGATCCCGTTAAGTGCGCTATCAGTATTCAAACGTAAAGAAATAACTTTACTTCAGAAAACTCGGCCATAAAAAATAATTAAAAAAATTTAATATAACTTGCAAACTGTATGTGGTTTTATTACCTCTGCATTGGCCGGGGAGTAAGAGTATTGTCAAACAACCCGCCTTACCTATGCAGGTGTCAGTTAGAGATTATAAAACCACATACAATTAACAAATAATTTTCCTTATGGTCGAGTTTCCTGAAGTAAAGTTATTTTTTCTATAAGTTTTATACTGATTCAGAAACGCACTTAACGGGAACCACAGGGATTTGTTACATTTTGTGTAAATAAAAGCCACAATAAGCTTCCTGAACACATAAGTATAATATACGTATGATTCATACGATCAGTAGAAACTTTGAACATCGCGATCTGGAGTTTGTTTAATCTAAAACCACATCGAAGTGTGTAACGTTCCAAGTGAAGTCAAGTTTGAGGGTCGAAGTTGAAACAAACAAGCGAAATGAATGAAATCGTATGCGTTGGTATTAAGGGTGACAAACGAGCCCACAGTCCACCAGATAGTAAGTAGATGAAGTGGTCCATAGAGATCTACATCTACCTATAATTAAGAATCAAAATGAAGATGCGTCGTCTCCTCTGAGGGCTAAGATGCCTCGTTTACAGTAAAAAAGATCTCCAGTTCTCTACACTCACCATACGAAACACAGCAGCATTAAGCTTCTATTTTACGCTGGTATTCTGTCAGAGCGTGTTTCTGCCCCGGTCGGGCCGATCTATTCGCGCTACAACTATGATATAGTTGAGCATGGCTCTACCACGTACAAAATAACTATTTTAAAATGAAAGTATGATTTTACTGTTAAAAAGCATTTCCATGAAAATAATTATATGAATAATGAACGATGACGTAGAGTGGAATAAAGTAACAAAATAATTTAAAAGCCTTTTGGAACGAGAGTCTCATGTTTAATTACATTTCAATAACACTCGGTGATAAATTACTGCGATGTGCTGGAAATCCTTTTAACGAATGATTCAATGGTGTCAGAAAACTTAATTGGATTTGAATAAATACACAAATAGCACAGAAATCCTGACTAAATATAATTCATTCATTTATTACTGCCTATCAAAAGTGTAGCGGCGCGGCGGTGTAAGAATATCCAGTACCCCATATCATCCAGTGGGTGTCGTAAGAGGCGACAGAGGGAAACAAATCAGGGGATGGGCAGCAGCCTCTTCCTAATAACGACTAAAAATAAAAAATGCGGTTGCCAAGCCGCTTGCCAAGCGTGGCAAATATGGTAAATATCTCCCTAAGAGGCAATCTATGTTCTGCAGTGGACTTTGATAGGCTGTAACGACATTAAAAGTCAATTGTTGAACTTAGGCTTCCACATAGATAGTCTCATAAATATACATTTGCTATGACATGATTGCCCCCTTGCTCTAGTAGTGGTAAACGTGCTTGCAGATCATGAAGTCCCGGGTTCAAATCTCGGGTCGGGCCAAAATCAGTTATAGGGTTATCTGTCAAGAAATTCTCAGTAGCAGAACGGAGTTAGGAAGTGGGCGGTGTTTCATCCCCGGAAAGCACGTAAAGCCGTTGGTACTGCACCTGATCTCTCTCCGTTCGTGTCGAATTACCGTCCCATCGGACTATGAGAGTGAGGGAATAGAGAGTGCCTGTGATTGCGCATACACTTGGGCACTATAATCTGTGCTGTCCAGCGCAGATGGCTAGTTTCCGTTGAGACTGATCCCGTGACAGAATTTCGGTCTGGATGACATTATTATAGATGAAAAACATACCAAGTGGTAGGACTTCTTTTCTGTACCTATATGCAGAAGTCTACGACCTTCTTACCTATTTCTGCCGTGATATAACAGTGCTGGCACTCCTGTGTTCCGGTTTGAAGGATATAGACCGATAGAGCCAGTCCAATTACAGGATTTGAGTCATTTCCCATTTTAGTCTTCGGAGTTGTGCAACGCATCTGTTGTCTTCCTTCTGACTGCTGCAGCAGTAATTTCAGTTTTATAATAATAATAATAATAATAAACTTGCTGCGGAAACATGATGGGCGCGGCTTTTTAAGCGCTCTCACCATGTATAATCGCGAAGTGTGCAGCCTCCGTAATTACTTCCTGACGAAATCGGATGATCCATTCTACAGGGACGTCATTTTGTGTGATAAAGGGCTAAACCCCTATCCTTAACCAACGAGCAATTATTCCTGTAGTCGTCTCTGCGAACGGGTTAATCCCGGTCAGCCTTTCGGGTCATTTGAGGCGACTGGGACTCCGTGACGGTCCGTTCCGGGCTCAAATGCAGAAGGCGGTGCTCTTCGATACCGCCCGCATCGTCCGCCGGTTTCTCCTTTCCCCCTAACCCTCGGCCGTTTGGTCTCCCATGCCGAGGTCTTCCATCTGGTTGGATTTTTATTTATTTATGTATTTTTATGTATTTATTTTATTTTATTGATTTTTATGTATATTTATATCTTTCATATACAATTACATATTTATACAGCCCAACCAGATGAGAAAACTATATAGCCTATATTATATATATATATATATATATATATATATATATATATATATATATATATATATATACCCCATAATAACAATAATAAAATATTTTATTCATTGACCAAAAGTAACAAAACATTTAAAAGTTAAACTAATACAAAATAATACTGTAAGAAGGACAATAAAAGGGTTCTGACTCAGCATGTGTTGCAGAGAATCAACGCTGTTATTCTGTCAGCACCCGTATACTTAATTACCTATAGTATAACAGTTTGCGTACATCACTGATTATTATATTACAAATATCAATCGATTATTACACTGATTATTATATCAAATGAAAACTATTTAATCAACCAGTACAAGTTTTCATATTGTTACTATTCATAAATTAGTAATTAATATTCACGTACAAAAGATAAACATAATATAAACAAAACATTTGAATAAAATGATATTAAATACAAAGACAGTTTCATAAAAAGGTAGAAAGATATACGTCGTAGAGCCACGCTGCGGCTATGTTATAGTTGTAGCAAGAATGGGTCGGCACAACCAGGGTAGGACCACGCTCTCACAGAATACCAGCGTAAAATAGCAGCTTAATGCTGCTGTGTTTCGTGTGGTGAGTGTAGGGAAAAGGAGACCGTTTCTACTGGAAACGAGGCATTTCAGCTTAGTCTTCAGGGATGACAACGCATCTGCATTTTGATTCTTAATTGAGGATAAATGTAGATGTCTATGGGCTACAGGTATAAGGTGGACTGTGTACTCGTTTTTCACCGTTATTCTATAAAATGAAAAATGACTTATGAATTATAGGCAATAAATGAATTATGAAAAGACTCTATTAAATGCGAAATAATGCTATAAGTTCTTGTTTTATTTTAGGACTTCGTCGAAATTAAGGCTCCAGGAATACTAAGCGTCCCGGAATCATTAGCGGCGTCCTCGTTACGATTTCACTTTGTAATTAAATTAAATTTTGAAAATGCTCTGACGAGGCTGCTTAATTTTCTACTGAATATCTTCAAATCTATTTCAATATTTCATGTTTTAATTTTTAATTTTTATATTTAGTCGTGGTAGCAAAGGGGTTAAACGCTTGCCGTTAAGTTCATAGTGTACGAATCCAGGTTTTATTACCGCCGGAACTAATGAATTTGTAAATTGCAAAATGATGATTTAACACTTGCTAGGTGGTGAAAGTAAACGTCCTGAGGAAAAATATTTTGAAGGTATGTGAAATCCACCTACACACATCGTAGGAGCGCAGCGGACTACTGAGGACTAATAATTTTACGCTCACCATATGTCGCTAGTTGAGATTAAGGTGAACTTACTTTTTTGTTACGCAGATGGTCACGATAAGTGTAAAATGGTAAGTGTAAGTTTTTCAATTTCTAGGTGTATACACAAAACAATGCCTCAGATTTGTATTCTTTAATTTTTACACATTTTTGAGTGACAAAATGCATGACAAAAAACATGGGTGAGTGTTGTGGAACACTCGGTTGGAACGAAGTTCCTTTCGTAGTATATTATTAATAAACGTATTATATTATTGATTAACAAATACAAATCAATGAATTACTAGCGTCTATTAAAATGAACCGTCATTTAAAATAATATTTCTTTCATGGCAAGATAAGAAAAAGTGCGAGGGAGATGGATATTATTCCATCTCGCTCGCACTATAGAAAGGGTCGTGACGGAAAAATCTTACACTTTTTTTCGCCTAGCCCTGTCCGCAAAATTCGTACCCTGCGATGATGAACTTCTTTCGAATTTAACTAATATTTCAGAAAGAAACATTATCTTCTACACTTTTCTAAAACTTAACTTCCTACGCTATGAAATATGTCAAATATTTCACTTCTTTCCTAAGTGGCGCCGCCCTGGTAGCAGAAAGTCGTTACGCAGTCATTGCTCTCAGAAATAAGAAAAAGTCTGTGCCTGTGAAATGTATATAGGCTGTAACTATTTTATTATATATGCCTACTGCATATAGAAGAGGGGGCGAACGAGCATGCGGCTTACCTGATGGTGACTGCCGCCGCCTGTGAACAACTGCAACACCAGGGGAATCGCAGGTGAATTTATTTAAAATCTTTATTTCATTCCCTTAGATAATAAAAAGGACACAAAGGGCGGACTTAATGCCTAAAGGCATTATCTACCAGTAATACCTTGAGTGGTGAGAATTTGACGTAGATTTAGCAATTAAAAGAAGAAGAAAATAATAGAATCTAAAATAATTACACGAGTACAAGGAATAGGCTCTTTGCTTGAAAGGTATAAATAGCCACTATCCTATTCGCAGCCACATTCCTATCGCTATTTAGCAGGATAAGTATTGCTAGTATGGAAGTCTGATGTGATATGAGAAAAGGCTAGTAAAACACAATGATTGTCCTTTTACTCAAAGTCATGATTCATCCATTCCATCCATTACAGCCAACAAAAAACATCTGCTGAACATAGGCCTCCCCATAGATTACCTCATAGGGTTTTTGCCAGTTGCCACACTTGGTGCATGAGCAATAAAGTATATTTCATTCAATCATCCATTCTACCCATATCGTCCCGTGAGTGTCGTCAGTCATGATTACGTAAGAGAAATTCAAGGAACTTTATATGCACTTTTTACCTCTCCTATCTAAATTAATCGTGATAAAATATCCCCACTCCTTTGTTTTTCCGACCTGCATTACACTTTCCTTCTTCACCTAGTAAATAACCTGCGTTGAAATGAAACCCTAATATTTTATGTCGGCGAAAAGACCGAGCGGCGGCGCTAATGAGGCAGTTTTAAAAAGAGGAAAGACGCAAAGACGTATGTCCACATATCAGATGGTAAGTATAAAGTATTTTGTTTCGTGTTTCGATGTTTAACAAGTACAATGTTAAATATAGTCAGGCGTGGGACGTCTGGTGCTGTTATGGTTAATTTGCCCTAAAACGATAGAGATTCAGCAAGCACTAGAATTTTACTGGTTGATGAAGATGAAGATTTATTTTAATAGCTGCTCTAATACGATATCTATAGACCACAGTATCGCAATCAGGCGAACTGTGTTTGCTATTTTTGATATCATCTCCCCATTTAGATGATTTTTTGTGTGTTTGAGCGGGCCTCTGGATGGCTTAGATTCACAACTGTACCCGGTAGGTGGCGCTGTTGTCAAAAACAATAAATTACGGTGGATCGCTAGTATTCAAATAAAAATATTTAAAACAGAATCCGGCTACAGTGATTTACTTAGCTTCAAATAAATATCCCTACATCCATTGAATTAAGTATATTAAGAGAGAGAGAAAGAAAGGGAGAAAAGAGAGAGAGAGAGAGAGAGAGAGAGAGAGAGAGATAGTGTTGTTTGTTGATTCAGAATTAGATTCGGCTATAATAACTTATGTATAAAAATAATTAATACTATAGATCTACTAAATTAAAAACTTTTAGTACGCAATATTTAAAAACTAAACTACTAATTATAATAGAGACCTACAACTTAAAAAACACGTATACTGTGTAATATTTTTTACGAACAATCTTTATTTGTGGCTGTTAAAAACTCATTCATTTAAAAAGAGATAATCCAAACTAATAACTGGTTTTATCGTTCCATTTATATCATTAAACACTCGAATACGTAGCTTTCTACAAACTATGTGCTACCAACCGCGGACGCTCGCGGTTGTTTAAACTTAAGAAAGATTAAATAACGTACCTACTGCTTTGTTGAAACAAATAAATTTCATTACGTCTAGCGGCATTTGTGAATTGAAGCTGTTTTAGCTCAGGCAGCCATGACTCGCAGTCACGTATAACCTTATAATTATAATTAAATTATTTTGTTTAATTGGCCTAAATTAAAAAGAAAATATTTTCTTCTTTATTCTTTGATCGCCAGTTACGGGCATGTTTTACCCTGCTTAATACGAAGATAATGAATTATATTTAATGTAAATAGAAGGAGTATAAAACAAAAAAAATATACTGACATTTGTCGTGTCATGTCATGTGTTTTTTCAAACTCTCATTCCGTAAATAGAATATCTTTTTTATAATTTTTTAGCGATTATATTATTACAATATCAATATCCCATAATTATAATATAATAGTATAAAGATCCATCGGTAAGTGAAGCATGTTCTATTTCTTTGGTTTTTAAACCGCTAGTTTTTTTATAACACTAGAATTATCTCCATAATTGTGGAGGCAGTAGATAAATTGTACTAAATTATTTGTAGGCCATTTAAATAATTTTTCTGTGCGAGATTCGAACCAGTGCCTCTCAGCACCGTAACTAAATGCTAGGTCAATGCGCTGCAGTTGTTAAAAAAAAACTAATAATACGTAATATCGGAGGATAAAATATTGATTTTTATGATTTGGATAAACTTGTATTACTTTCACAATACTTGTTTTAAAATATTATTATACTAATTATAAAACCGACCGGTTTAGCCTCACGGCATCACCATACCCTGATCGGTTGGATCGGTTGGTTTTATAATATGGTAATAGTTTAAAATAGATATTGTGAAACTAGTACAAGTGTTTATCGAAATCACAAAAATGAAGCTGGAGTTTCGTCAAGTGACAACAATCGCAAGTATAAATTATATAAAATTTTGAGCTTATTAGTGCATAGCACCTTCACAAAAGCTATTCACTCTTGACCTGAAATCACACAGATTGTAGCCATTAGAGTATAATCAACAAGTTTTTACGTGGTAGAGCCACGTTGCAGCTAAATTATGGTTGTAGCAAGAATGGGTCGGCTCAACCGGAGAAGGACCACGCTCTCACATAATACCAGCGTAAAATAGTAAATGCTACTGTGTTTCCTATGGTGAGTGTAGAGAACCGGAGACCCTTTTTACTGGAAACGAGGCATACTACCTTAGTGTTCAGAGGTGACAACACATTTGTATTTTGATTCTTAATGAGGATAAATGTAGATGTCTATGGGCCACAGCATTCACTCACTATCAGGTGGACTGTGTGCTCGTGTGTTATTCTTATTTCATAAAAAAATCAATTGAACGTTTACTATTGACTATTAAGTTGTTCGGTCTCTATCGACTCAACAGTACCTAATTTAAATAACATAGAAGCCAATTTAATTCGTCTGCAACATCGAGTATGATCAAAGGAACCTGTCAATTTGTAATTCAAATCTTTTGTTTCTTTGAAAAGAATTGATGGGAGTAATAAATATTAATAAATCAATCAATATATTTAGATATTTTTTATCAGCAGCATATTTCTAATAACAACTAAAAGAAATATAATATAAATGAATACATGGTTGATAATAACCCGTGGGAATGTGGTGGTCGCTCCCAAGCTGTTTTTTATATAAGTTTTGTAAGTAGTTTGTATATACTGTGTTTTATTATACAATTTTACTTGAAAGAAAACTCCCGCTGGGTTTCTTGCTGGTTCTTACTAGGACGGAGGTTTTTTCCGAACCAATGGTAAAAGTAAAAAAAATGACTTTCAACAAGAATTGCTTGTTATCTATAACGAATAAAAATATCCTATTCTACTGTATTATACGTTGTAGAGCCAGGCTGCAGTTATATTAGTTGTATAGTTGTAGCAAGAATGGGTCGGCTCGACCGGGAAGGATCACGCTCTCAAAGGATACCAGCGTAAAATAGCATCTTAACGCTGCTGTGTTTCGTATGCTATATGTAGAGAAACGGAGACCCTTTTTACTGGAAACGAGGCATTCCATCTCAGTCCTCACGGGTGACAACGCATTGGCATTTTGATTCGTAGTCGAGGATAGATGTAGATGTCTTTGGGCCACAGCAACTACTTACCATCATAGATTTTTTTTATAGGATAAGGAAAACAAACGAGCACACAGTCCACAATAAATATCATGACCAAGCTTAAGGTCGCTCAGCGAGCTATGGAGAGGGCTATGCTCGGGGTTTCTCTGAGTGATAAACTTAGATATGAGTATATCCGCATTAGCACCAGAGTAACCGACATAGTTCAATAAATTAGTAAGCTGAAATGGCAATGGGCCGGCCATATAGCTCAAAGAACGACAACCGATGGGGAAGAAAGATTCTCGAGTTGCAGCCTCGCAGGTTCGTATCTGTGGCAACCCCGGTGACAAGTTGTAAAATAATTGCTCCCAACTAGTTAAAAAATTAAATATTGTAAATTGATAATATCCACCTCAATTTTGAATTACAGTTGTTAAATACGACTTATTTGTGTTTGTAAAATAAGTAAAATTGGTAAGGTCAACTCTCGCAATTGAAAATATCAGCTAAGTTTTAACAACAAATTAACTAAATCAGATCAGGACGATGCAATGGTTTTTGAGAAATATTTTACTGATATTCCGATCTTAACCACTAAGTCACTGAATTCTTCTTCTGCTTAAACAAAATGTAAATGCGTGTACAAAGAATTTTATATTTCATAAAGTATCATCAAAAGATATTGTAAAATATTTTAAAACTATTGATATTAAGAAAACCGCAAGCTGTAGGGGATTTCCGTTAAAGTTATTGTGTCTTTAATAGATACAATCGCACCTCAACTATCTATTGTTTCAATACTAGTAACGAATCTCGTGTGTTTCCTGATTTAATGAAGCATAGTAAAGTAATACCTTTATTTAAATCTGGTAGTACATTGGACTCCGCCAATTTAAGACTTATTTCTGTACTGCCAAAACTTAATAAAATTTTTAAAAAATTATTCTTGATCAAATGTAAAAAAAAAATGTAAATAATTTACTACATAAAAATCAATTCGGTTTCGCTCGACAAATGATGCTGGTCTAGAGCTGATTAAATATATCTTTAATACATGAGAGAATTCACAGGATGCTTTGGGTATATTCTGTGACCTATCCCAGGCCTTCGATTGTGTTCACAATGAAACATTAATCAGGAAACTTCAATACTATGGTGTAAAAAGTGATGATCTTAAATTAATTATTTCATATTTTAGTAAAATAACGCAAAAAGTTGTCATTAATAGTATGAGTTCTTCCGGGTCGATAGTACAAATGGGCGTACCTCAGGGCTCAGTTCTGGGCCCCTTTCTGTTTCTTGTATATATTAATTACTTACCTTTTATAGTATAGTATTCATGATATAGTATTATTTGCTGATGATACTTTATTAATTTTCAAATTAAAACGACAATTATTAAAATATGACGAAAAAAATAATGCTATATCTAAATTAGTAAATTGGTTTAATGTTAATAATTTGCATTTAAATGTCACTAACACTAAATGTATGAAATTCATAACTCCAAATATCAAACATCTAAATACCAATGTAATTTTAAATGAGGAGGAGCTGAATCTTGTCGATACCACCATTTTTCTTGGAATCACACTACGTAGACGCGAAGCTTCAATGGAGCCCCCATATATCAAAACTAGCAAGCAGACTTAGTTCTGAAGCATATGCTGTAAAAAGATTAGTAGTCTTACCAGTGTTATAACAGCTAGACTAGTTTACTTTAGCTATTTCCATAGCATAATGTCGTATGGTATTTTGCTATGGGGACATGCGACTGACACTGAAATTATATTTGTTTTACAGAAGAGGGCCATAAGAGCAATCTATGATTTAAAACCTAAAGAGTCGCTCACACAAAAATTTAAGGAAATTAATATATCAACTTTGGCCTCTCAATACAAAGTACAAAGATTTACAAAAATAAGTGATATTCATTCTGTAAATACAAGGAACAGACACAAGCTAGTAGTACCAGTTACTCGACTCCACCGAGTGAGTAATTCATTCTTGGGGCGATGTATACGCTTTTACAACAAAATCCCAGAAAATATACAAAATTTGACCTGTACGAATTTCAAAAACTTTATTAAACTAAGTTTGTATAAAAAGGGTTATTATAATATTAAGGAATTTATGGATGATAATAACTCCTGGGAAGGGTGATCGCTACCAAGCTATTTCTAATTTGTTTTGAGTTGTTAATTGTAACATACATGACTATAAGCTGTTATTTTTTTTTAAAAAAGGCCCGCTGGGTTTCTTGCTGGTTCTTCCCAGGACAGAGGTTTTTTCCGAACCAGTGGTAAATTAAAAAAAGTGACTTTCAATAAGTATTATTTATAATCTATATTGAACAAAAAAGTTTCTATTTCTGTTTCTGTTTATATACCGGTACGCGAAGTGTCGGGTGGCCTTCCACTAAATGGAGTGACAACCTGGTAAAGACATGCAGGAAGTCGATGGATGCAGGTGGCATTCCTTGGGGAGGCCTATGTTCAGAAGTGGGCTATTAAACTATTAAAATACTGTAATTAATGAATAAACGATGTATTCTGTACTGTACACAGATTATATTGAAACAATATAATGATATCTCTATATATAAAAATCAATTGCAGTCCGTTAGTGTCGCTCAAACTCGAAACTGGCTCAACCGGTACAATTTTTTGCGTGTATTTGAGTTGCGAGTTGCTCACACAAAGTTTAAGGAAATTAATATATCAACTTTGGAATCTCAATACAAAGTACAAAGATTTACAAAAATAACTGATATTCATTCTGTAAATACAAGGCACAGACACAAGCTAGTAGTACCAGTTACTCGAATCCACCGAGTGAGTAATTCATTATTTTCAGGTCCCTGGATGGGTTAGATTCATAATTGAACACGGAATGTGGCACTGTCGTCGAGATCCAGGAATTACCCGTGCGAAACCGGGGCGGATCGCTAGTATGATATAAAGAAGGTACAATAGGCAGTCATATCGCTCTTAAAGGGATTTTTTTCTGACAACTATTTAACGCAAAGAACAGTTGGTTAAAAAGAACGAACAAGAAGGTGGTGCACCTAATTGTAATTTAAGTGCACCTATGATTAACATACACTTAAATTAAAAATATTTTTTTTAATTATAAAAACATAAGAGTTGTAAGATTGGAATAGAAAAATTTGTAAAAAATATAATAAATTCACAAGATGATGACAGTCTGTTTTTTTTTAAGTTAATCAGTAGTTGTATTACAGAGAAAATTCCATACCAATCTTTGGAAGAAGATCTGTAGAGAGCGAAAGTTTAATTTGTGTATTTAATTATTCCTTGTGATTTATTACAACGCAATATTTTATTAAACTCTAAAACACTTCATTTTGTTTGATATGTGTAACAGTTAAATTTAGAAAAGTTACGGTCTATATACGTTCAACTGCTGGGCACAAGCCTCCTCTCATTTCTGAAAGGGTTTTAGGGCGAGAAGATCCAAGTCGCGCTGCTCTAACGCGTATTATAATGACTCGTGCGTCGAGTTATTCTCTCGCCGTGCCATTCCATCGTACCGCCGCTTTCCGTGGGAGCTTTTTTTTTAATAGGATAGGGTGACAAACGAGCACACAGTCCACCTGATGGTAAGTGGTTGCTGTGACCCATAGACATCTACATCTATCCTCAATAAAGAATCAAAATGCAGATGCGTTGTCACCCGGGAGGACTAAGATGGAATGCCTCTTTTCCAGTAAAAAGGGTCTCCGGTTCTCTACACTCACCATACGAAACACAGCAGTGTTAAGCTGCTATTTTACGCTGGTATGCTGGTATGGTAGCTTTAGGTACGCCGCCTCAAAGTGTTGGAACGACCTACCGCCACCACTTCGTAGCCTAAAAACAATTCAAGCATTTAAAGAAAAATACAAAATCTATCTACTAACAGCCCAGAAGAACACAGGCTGAAGCGTACTACATCACCAAAATAGATACTGGCACGTGTCACCAGGCGGTTAGGTCGCATCGACTATAGTGACGATTTAACCTTAAGTCCCATTTACGATTGACGTTCAGATAGATCCACTGACTGCAGGCTAGAAAAAAGAAAAGTGTATTTATTTATTTATTTAATTTATTTATTTATTGATCTTACTTTAATGTACGTAACGAATGGAACGTTACACTGGAATATGCTGACAAATTACTTAGTAAAGATATTAACTGATGAATATAATACAGTCTTATATATAAACACAAAACGTATACATACTATTCAAATATATACCTTAGATTTATTAAAAAATTCCAATTAACAATTTTATTGGTGCCGGTGGGGTTGGAACCCGGGTTGCTCGTATACTTACAATGAGCTTTAGCCCAACTGTAAATACACGAGAGACCCGGCTATAGTAGTATAGTAATAACTTGGAAAAACACACACACACAGAGTGTATGTTTTTTCTAAGTTATTTTCTTTATTCAAGCAACACTAGTATTACAACTGAGGACGAAGAATTTTCCTCTTCAGAGGAGGGGTTGTAAGGGGCGGCCGGCGCCGGTGCAATCGCGGATGTGTGCGAAAGTGTTCCTGTAGCCCTGCTAATGTACGGCGAAGGTGGAAAACCATGTGGTTTTAGTCGGTGCGAGTCCGACATAACCCGTCCTTGCCCCATGTAAAAAAAGTATTGCAACACTGAGCTATTGAATGAGGGTCGGCAACTACTAAGCTATGTTTATTTACAGCCAATTTAAGCCATAAATATAATATAAATATAAAAACTTAAAAATTACATCTAGATAGGGTCGGGAATATAGTTTCAATAAAATCTTTAATGTCGCTAACAATTTGAGATCACCACGCTTGGAATGATTTCAAAAGCAATGAATTATAATAAAAACGAAAGGTTTTAGTGCCTCTTTGCTGTGGAGGCTGTCGCTGGATGAAGCTCATCTCAACGTAGCGTACAAATTTTATACTTTTAGTAATATTGCCTTCATATGAAATTTTTCATTTAATCTTAGTATATATTAAGTTAAATCAAGCACATACGTACCTTTAAAAACCGTTAAATTTAAGTACATACATACCATAACTGGACAGTCACTGCTTTGTTGGTCTAGTGGTCGTAAAGTCAATGGTAGATCATAAGGTCCCAGGTTAGATTTTATTTGAGGTACCAGTTTTTTGCATTTTCTTTCGCATCTACCACGGGGAGTGCTCTGAGGAATTGTTCGGATTAATCCCAGCCGCCAAATAGGAATTTTCTTCTGCGTACGACCTCCCTGTGGAATAGCTTACTAGGTAAACTTATTAGGTAAACTATTCCACAGAGAGGTCGTACGCGGAAGAAAACTCCTAGTGAAACGTACAGTGGTGGACCGCCAAGCATCCAGATGGTGTGGATGGTATCGGGAATTTTGCCGCAATGTGCGTTCGTGAAATTTGTCGACTGGAATTAATCCGAACAATTTGTTGTGTGGAGACCTTTATTCTTTGGACTAACATTTTCGTGTCTTCTTTTCTATTCTTCATGAGTTCTTAATAATCTATTGCTGTGTATGGACCTCTTTCACTGTACGGAGGATTTGCCTTATTGGTCACGCATGGAGACGGATTGACAATCTCAATACCATTTGCCATATTTATTAATCTGTGACATAGGCTCATAAGCAAACTTTCCTAAATAGGGCAGTACTCTTTACACAATTGTTCTTTTCTTGTTAGTTTGTGAACTAAAAAAGAACCAGGAATCTGCTACTTTCTCACGAGAAAATTAAGAAGCATTGACCAATAACAAAAACCAAAACTAATGGTGTGGTGAATTTCATTTTACAAGTCCTTATAATATTTGTATAGGAATTAAATAAGTTGTTTGTCACAATTACAGAACATTATTACTCCTCATTATGATAACGGTAAATGGTTGCAAGTCTCGGCTTATTCTGGCCCATGTGCGGTGAACAGTAACAAATGCATCCCTATTAAGCCAGTGATTTTCATTTTGCAGCATCCTAAAATTCTTGGCATATTTCTAGATCTCGCCAAAGCTTTCGACACGGTTTCTGTACCCACACTTTTACGTAGTATGGAGAGGGAATTAGATATACAACTGCAACTTTTTGAAGACTACTTGAGTGGACGTACTCAGTGCGTTCAGGTAGATAATTCATCAGTGCTGAACGCACAATTACTTATGGTACGCCTCAGGGCAGTGTGTCTCTCCCACTTTCTTTATATATATTAATGAACTAGTATGCTCACTCTTCCTAAAGGGCGGATCATAAGTTTTGCAGACGATACCGTCCTCCTATTTAGCGAGGCTCATGGCAAGATGTCTTTACGTACCCAGTTGGGCTACAATACAGTCTCAAACTGGCTTCAAAGTAATGTACTGACACTGAACATAGATAAAACATGTTAGTCACGTTTAGATTAAAAAATAACACATTAACACATCATCTCTACCATATACCATCGTAAGTCACTCATGTTCCAACCACTTAATAACGCAGATACTGCATAAAACTATGTCAAGCTGACAAAGTAAAATATCTAGGAGTTATAATTGATAGCACTCTACGTTTTCATGAACACATTAATACTCTTAATAACAGGTTGCGTAAACTTATATATGTATTTAAAACTTTGAGAGACGTGGCTGACGAAAAACTAAAGAAATCCGTCTACTACGCCTTGGCCCAATCTCTGTTAACATATGGTATAACCTCCTGGGGCGGTGCTCTAAAATCTAAAATGCTTCAATTGAGAGAACGCAGAGCCATCTTAAAGTCTCTTTTCACTGCCGTATCGCTATCCTACAGACCTCCTATATAAAGAGTTGAAAATATTAACTGTGAGACAACTGTTTATACAAAGAACCTTACTAAAACAACATGCTCTAAAATACAATCCTCACTCTCCTGAGGTAAAAGGCATTTTACCCCGTGGACCTTTTTTAAGAAGTGACAAATCAACTTAGGCGCTGCGCAAACGTAGACACTTTTGTGTCTGTGGGATACAAGCTACCAGTGAATATTTTATTTTCATGGAATCAATATGAAATCAGCCATGCCTTGCGCAGACGCAGATAATTTTTTTACCATCAGTTAAGTAATGTCCCTCTGCAAGATGCAGGAGTGTACAAGCTTGATTGTGAATGTCTCTTTTATATAGGACAAACTAAAGATCAATAAAAACCCGCGTTAAAGAACACATAGCTGATAAAGAATCGACGCTCCGGGAAGTCTGCAATCTGTGAACATGTACAGGATCGCCCCTGTCACTACATTAGATTTGATAGACCACAAATCCTCGCTAAAGAACACCGATTCCTTCCAAGGATGATTCATGAGGCTATTGAAATCAAAAACATCCTAATTTCAATAGAGAAGATGGCAGTGCTACCATCTGCTTGGGATCCTATAATTAATAAAATTAAACCCCAACCCAAGCATACAACTGCAAGACTTCAAGATACTGTGTTCATACTGCATAGATCGGAACAAAATTAATAATTTTTAATCTGGAGGTAACCGTGGTTAACTATGACATTGGGACGTCAAATATCCAGTCCCCCGTGACCATGGGTGCTGTAAAGTACTCGAAACGTCGGGAATATAAAATAAGTTAATATACGCGATTAAATCCGTAAAACTAGTTTTATTTAAATGTGTAGTGTTCTGCAAATGAGTATAAGAAATCATTATGTAAACCAGTACGGACTGGTAATTGCAAATAAAATTAGCCGATTAGAAGATCTGATGACCAAGCGCGCAAGATATCTAACAGCCTTAAATTTCTTGAAGAGATGCCGAGACCATAATCTCATTCCTATGTGTGTCAAAATATCCACTAAAAAGGACATTCGAGGAAGCGCTAAGATCTTAAATCAGGCAAGTAAAAAGTTGTTACGAACGGTAATCCAACAAAAACGCTCCGATCTACATGACATAAACAAATCCATCCATAGACACATCATTCAGTGAGTTAAAGGCAGCAACATTATAATCAAATGTCGTTAACATTTGATTATAATGTTTGCATCGAAACGTTAAATAAACGAGAAATTAATAAATATAACGAATGCAAAAACAAACATATAGTAAAATATCAAAAATTAACGACCAAATTAAATGTCAAACATCTGTGTCGACACGAGAACGAAGCGCAACCGTTGACCACAAACACGGATCATAGACCAAACGCGGTCTATAATCTGTCAAAACAAACTCTGGATGATGCAACAATTAGAGTATTATCGAGGCCTTAATTTCGCCATAACACCGAAAAATTACCGTACGAGGAAATTATCTGCAGTCGAGGACTGTTTATTTAAAAATAATATGCAAAGGAAGATTTGGAAGCGATACGTCAAGACATTTCGTCTATGTTACGTCGAAGTTCAGCGCCGAAACCAAATCACCTAAGGACGAATATAAAGCGTTGAATAACCACGCAATAAACCAGAACTCACGATTCTCGCGCAGATAAGGGAAATGCCACGGTAGTCATGGATACGTCAGATTATAATTTTAAAATACAAGAACTTTCGTCGGATTCAAGCACTTCAAAAGGTTAAAACGACCCAACAAATAACACACTTAAAACAACTAGTGATCTCATAAAGAAACATCCGAAAAATTAAATCTGGACGAAAATCGATAATACCACGTGTGCCAAACCACCGAAGTTGTATGGGTTACAAAATACACAAGCCCAATGCTCCACTACGTCCCATAGTTAGCCAAATCGATTCACCAACTTACAGATTGGCTCAACACTTAGGAAAATACTCACTCCGCTCAGGGACATACAAGAGCACAGGATTCCTACCATTTTGTCAGCGAGATTAAAGACCTACATCTGGCAGACAATGAAACTATGGTTGTTTTGATGTGCAGTCTCTGTTCACATGCTTACCTGTTGAAGACTGCATCTCGATTGTAACTAGAAGGCTGGAAGAAACAACATGCCCATAGAATATGTAGCATTACTAAGACACTGCCTTACATCTGGCTACCTATTGTGGAAGGAGGAGTTCTTAAGCAAGTAGATGGAGGCAATGGCTCACCTGTATCTCCATTGTCGCCGATATATTCATGGAAGACTTTGAGGAGAAAGCTCACTTACTTCTCTCCGTAAATCCAAGATTCTACAAGCGGTACGTAGACGACACTTTCACAATTCTACCTTTAGATAAAGTAACTGCATTTTTTAGACCATCTTAACCCATAAATTCTAAAATTCAGTTACCAATGGAGTTAGAGGCAAACAACTCTTTAGCTTTTCTAGATGTTAGTAATTCGGAATCCTGATAACACCTTGAGCCACACTGTGTATAGAAAAAGACCCATACAGGCTAGTTCTTCCTTCATGGTTTGCAGTTGCTGACCATAGATATCTGCCGTAATCGTTGGCCAGATTTTAGAAAGCTGTAGTGAACGACACCGGCGCTAGTCCACCAAACACTCAAGTAACTTTTTCTGAGTCAATTTTCGTTTAGGGCAGGATTTAGCTGGGTCTCCAGGGTTCAGCCACGACGAGCGCTCTGATTATCGTACAGTATCCACTTTTATCACAAGTAATGATTCGATTTAAAACCTTCATTATTGTGTCGGTTGAGCAAAGTAACACAACAGCCGACGTGTTTTGCAAGTTCGATTCACTCAATTCATGAGGTACCCATCGTTCAAGTTTTTTACTTTCCCGATTTGCTTCAAGTGGATTAATACAGTTTTATCCACCCCAAAACCTGCAGCTATCTCTGAAGTGCTTTTGATGGATCCTCTTCCACAATAGCCTTTAATTCTTCATTTTCCACTTTAGTTTCCGCCGTCCACGGGTTGGTTCTGAAGGTCGACATTTCCAGAACGAAAACGTTGAAACCAAAAACGTACCATGCTTTTGCAACACTAGCGCCGTACACATAATTAATCCTTCGAGCTGTTTCTGCAGCACTGGTGCCACAGTAGAACTCATACTCAATATACCGATATTTCATGTTTTCCATTGTGCGGTAATAAGCGACGCCAAAGAAAAAAATAATGAGGAAGAAACAAATGAATCACTGTTTTCGAAACTCAAATGTACCAGCTAAATGAATTTATAAATTTGGAATTCTTAACCAAAGTGGAGATATTTTAGATCAAAGTGGTCATTACGACAAAACGCTAATTTCATTTGGAAGGACCTAATAATGCTACTGTGCTTCATACGGTGAGTGTAAAGAACCGGAGAATATTTTTACTGGTAACGAGGCATTGCATATTCGTACTCAGAGGTGACCACGCATCTGTTACCTACTTTGAGGTCGGCTACAGGTACTCATATCGACTGGGAGTTCTTTTGTTACTTCAATTTTATAAAAATAACTTATAGTTTGCAACACTACAAAAGTTTAAGACTGACGTGAAAATTACTACGTATTAATGCAAATAATATAAATTATATTTTTTACGTGGTAGAGCCATGCTGCAACTACATTAGTAGTATAATTTTAGCACGAATGTGTCGGCTCGAACGGGGAAGGACCACGCTCTCACAGAATACCAGCAAAATAGCCCGCTGCTGTGTTTCCTTGGTGAGTGTAGAGAACCAGAGACTTTTACTGGAAACGAGGCATTCCATTTTAGCCCTCACGGGTGACAATCGATTCAGATAGATACGTAATCGAGGATAGATGTAGATGCTGCATAAACATCTACATCTATCCTCGATTACGTATCACAGCAACCATTTACCATCATATGGACTGTGTGCTCGTTTGTCACCCTTATCCTATATAAAAAAATGCAATAATCACTTGTCATCATTAGCGACATTTTGATTTTTGTATCCTTTCTGTATTTAGTTATGTAATTTTTATGTACATATGCCTATTTAATCTTATGTATGTCTATTATATTTTTTGTATTATTTTAGTGTGTTATTTTGTAATTTTAAAATAAATTATTAATTTAGTTTATTTAGGTTCCCCTGTCTCTAATCCAAAGTCCCGGAAACCTTTCAGCTCGAGTTACAAAACCGTTTTGCCTAGAAGATTGCAATGCAGTGGACGATATGAATGACAAGCTCGTGGAAACTGTCCATGCGGTCGGAGCTAAGTAAGACCCGCCAAAGAAGAACACAAAACTCTCCGATCACCTCTTAATCTCGGCTGTTAGACGGGAAAGCTGCAATCTTCAGTAGATTTGATAGTGCCAGGCAACTGAACAGACAGATCTCCAAATGCATGCGGGATTGCGCACTTCAATACAGCTCGTATTAAGAAGCGACGAGCGGAACCAGGGCTCAAAGTCTTTGCCAGAGATCTGTCTGCCAGAAAGAGCCAACTGTCGAAGCTGAAGACCGTGTGGCAGCGTCGTTTCCGGACACCGAGATTTTGAGAGATCTATGGGCAGCTGCGGCTGTCATCGTTGGAGCCACACGCAAGTGTGAGTAACGATCCAAGAGCGAGTCTTATCCGACACTATTCCGATGATATCCGGACGTCAGTCTGAGCGAGATTAGAATGGCTTCCAGCACCTTAAAACGGCAAGGCCCCAGGCGAGGATGGAATTACAGCGGAGCTTGGAAAGGGTGGAAACCGGTACTTGAAGTCCTTCAGAAGCTCTTTAATTCCGTCCTACATGGTGGCACTACACCGGAGGCGTGGAGCAGAAGTGCGGTGGTCTTGTTCTTCAAGAAAGGCGACAACGCTCTCTTGAAGAACTACAGACCGATTTCCTTCTGAGCCGCGTCTACGTGCTGTTTTCGAGTCATTACGAATCGTCTCGCACGCAGACTCGACGACTTCCAGCCTCGAACAAGCCAGTTTCCGAAAGGCTTTAGCACCATAGACCACATACATACCCTTCGGCAAATTGTACAGAAGTCCGAGGAGTACAATTTGCCACTATATCTGGCGTATGGACTATGAGAAAGCCTTTGATTCCGTCGAAATTTCAGGCGGTGCTGCAGTCCCTTCAGCGGTGCCAAGTTGACTGTCGGTATATCGAAGTGCTGAAGTGCTTGTACAGTAGGGCCACGATGGCTATCCGAGTACAGAACCAGAGTACAAAACCTATCCAACTGCAGAGAGGTGTAAGACAGGGTGACGTTATATCCCGAAACTCTTCACCGCTGCATTGGAAGACGTTTTCAAGCTTCTGGACTGGAAAGGATACGGCATTAACATCAATGGCGAGTACATCACTCACCTTCGATTTGCCGATGATATAGTCCTTATGGCAGAATCGCTGGAGGACCTAAGCACTATGCTCAATGACCTCAATAGTGCCTCCCAACGGATAGGTCTTAAGATGAACATGGACAAAACAAAGATCATGTTTAATGTCCATGTCACACCTATGCCGGTAGTTGTTGGGAGCACTAAGCTCGAAGTTGTTGACGAATATGTTTACCTGGGACAAATAGTCCGACTAGGTAAGTCAACTTCGACCGAGAGGTCAATCGACGGATTCAACTCGGCTGGGCAGCGTTCGGAAATTACGGCACATCTTCTCGTCAGGTATACCTCAAAACTTGAAAACGAGGCTGTACAACCAGTGCGTGTTGCCAGTGATGACCTACGGAACTGAGACGTGGTCCTTCACTGCTGGCCGGATGAGGAAGCTCAAGGTCGCTCAGCGAGCTATGGAGAGGGCTATGCTCGGGGTCTCACTGCGTGATAAACTTAGAAATGAGGATATCCGCAGTAGAACCAGAGTGACCGACATAGCAACAGATTAGTAAGCTGAAGTGGCAATGGGCCGGCCATATAGCTCGAAGAACCGACAACCGATGGGAAAAAAGGTTCTCAGTGGCGGCCTCGTACCGGCGGACGAAGTGTAGGGCGTCCCCACTAGATGGAGTGACGACCTGGTAAGACATGCAGAAGTCGATGGATGCGGGTGGCTCAGGACCGTGCTTTGTGGCATTCCTTGGGGAGGCCTATGTTCAGCAGTGGACTTGTGAAGGGCTGTAATGATGATGATAAAGTTTACTTTAATATGCACCAAATTCCACGCTCCAATAGCACAATGTTCTCTTAATCTTAAGGCTGTCTGGAAGAGATCGCTTTTTAGCGGTAAGACCACCTAATAGTTCCTAACTCCTTAGTTTTACTCCCTGTAATCTGTTTTTTATCGTGCGTTGCGGTGTAAACTAAAGTATAAAAAATAATAATAATAAATATTCATCAGTGTGAAACACAACTGTCAGGGTCTCAATCATAGCGATCATGGAAAATAATCCAAAGTTAGGAAAATGCACACGTTGTTGAAATAAATACTTAAAATATTAAAAAATAAAACATTACTTCAGTTTTATAAAGAATAGCAAAACGTGCTTTTGAATTAAAAAAAAATCATTGTAAAACTAACATAATGATCGTCACGTCTACTGCAACAAAAGTGTGATAATATCTGTCCACAATTTCTTAAAGCACAAGCTCGTATAATTGTTTAATTTTATATGATATCACGAAAAACATTGGTCGTGAAATTATTTTAAATATAAGTCTCAGACTAACTAAGAAAGGTAGACAGAACATAACTTACATTTCAGGCGACGCCAAAATCATGCTCAATTTACACTTATACAACTAAAACCGTATTGTTGGTTGCAAATGGTTTTAGGTGCATGGTCATTCATTCAATACAGCCTATGTGATTGTATTGGCTCTTCATATCCTTTAGACTGGCACACAGCAGAGCTTGCACTCAAAATAGGTGAGAGAGTACCTACTGAGACGACCCAGGCAGAAAAGTAGTCCTTGTGAAAAAGAGATGGAAGATTCTCCTTATTCGTTCTTGTCAGCGTCCGTGGGAGAGTTATAGGATCTCTTACTCTGCCTGTCGATTACTCGTATCATATAATATATATATAATCGTTAAACGGCGAAAGAAGACATTGTAGAGCCATGCTGCAGCTATATTAATTGTATAGTTGTAGCACGAATGGGTCGGCTCAACCGGGGAAGCTGCTTAATAAAATGAAAATAGCTGCTTAATGCTGCTGTGTTTCGTATGGTGAGTGTAGAGAACCGGAGACCCTTTTTACTGGAAAAGAGGCATTCTATCTTATTCATTATTATGCAATGTAAACACATACTCATACACATGCCTTCTCATAGAAGATTGTGCGAAAATCGCGTATTACTCGGACTACCGTAGCTACGTGATAGAACCACGCTGCAGCTATATTATGGTTGCAGCATGAATGGGTCGGCTCGATCAGGGTAGGACCGGCTCTCACAGAATACCAGCGTAAAATAGCAGCTTAACTCTGTTGTGTTTCGTATGGTGAGTGTAGAGAACCAGAGACCCTTTTTACTGGAAACTAGGCATTCCATTTTACTCCTCAAGGGTGACAACGCAATATATTTTGATTCTTTATCGAGGATAAATTTAGATGTTTTTAGATGTTTATAGGCCACAGCATCGATTTGCTGCAGCTTGATCTGGAGGGTTGTGCTTGCTTGTCATCCTTATTCTAAAAAAGTCCTATGAGGCCTTATTCTATAAAAAGAGCTCCGATCCAAATTGGCTCCATATTAGTCCACGACCCGCATCTAACTTAATTGTTGTATAAAATAGAACAATAAAAAAATAAGCTTGTACTTAATACCATGACGTTAAGCGTAACTTCAAGAAACGAGCTTACTCTTTTTTGAAAGGCCGGCCGCGCACTTGCAATTCCCCTGGTGTCGCAGTTGATCACGGGTGGCGGTCGACACTTGACGTTAGGGCGTTAGCCGCATGCTTGTTTATCCTCTTTTCTATAAAATCTTCTTATTTACTATTAAAACTTGCCAAATTACAAATTCTATATCAAAGGACGTAACAAATTTTGTTTTAAAATGATTTTATTAGCGTTGCACATTCCCGTGGCTATGATTTAAGGGACTGCTATACCTTAGCACTTGTTCAGATCTCAAACCCTTATCGAGAAAACCGACCAAACCCAAACGTTCGTTTTTACCGAACTTGGCGCCTTTTCACATTTATGTTCTTGGTGGGATTATTTTTGTAATCAAATCATCTGTGAAAGAGGATCCCCACTAATATTATAAATGCGAAAGTGTGTCTGTTGATTGCAGGGCAACGGATCAACATTATCTTCGATGTGAAACATATGTTGGCGCATCTTGGAGGTAAAACCAACTCATATGCCGTGAGGGTCAGCGGCATGACGCTCTCTTATGCCGTCATGCCCCCTCTACGCTATCGCTCTCGACTCCCTTGTGTGTGTGTGCGCGTATACTATACACTTCGTTGCTTCTCTGTGTGAGTTGTGTACTGCGAGTGCCTCTTTATTGGACTATAGTATACTTGACGCGTTCACTATAGCTTGTTTACACACTTTCTGTTCCTTTCCAATATTTTTTTATTGATTTTACTCCATATACCTTTATAGGTTTTCATTTATTATAAATTCTACCATCAACTATGATTTTTCACATCTGACGGGCTTCTTCCCGTGACGATAAGAAATTTATCGTCATGGGATTTATTCCTTAGTTCTTGTCGTTAAATAGAAATGTTAGATATATTGATTAACTTAAAACAGAAATGCAGCCAAGTTTCAAGACATTAGCAATTTCAAGAAGTGTTTAATAGAGCTATGCTACTGCTATATGCATGCATTCTGCTGCACGAATAGGTCTCCTCGCGACTGGTGTAGTACCACGCTCTCACAGAATACCAGCGTAAAATAGCAGTGCAATGTTGTTTTTGTTCGTATGGTGAGTGTAGAAAAGAATGGAGAATGGAGACCCTTTTTTACTGGGAACGAGGCATTCCATCTTAGTCCTCAGGGATGACAACGCATCTGCATTTTGTTTCTTTATTGAGGGTAGACGTGGATTTATATGGGCCACAACATCCATTTAACATTAGGTGGACTGTGTTCTTGTTTGTCTTCCTTATTCATAAATAAAAATATACATATAATGCGGTAGTATTGATCTCATTAATTCAGCTCATAATCGCTTAAATCTATTTAATCTATAAATATTAATTTAATCAGCAATAATCGCTTAAAAACAAATAAAAACTATTTTATACAATTTATTATTATATATAGCATAGCAAAATGAACTTTATATAAAGAATGTAAGTTGTTTTTCATTTCTCCATTCACTTTTCTCCTTCACTTAATATTAACGATGTCGCAAAGAAAACTGGCCGGTTAAATCTCCATGAATTAATATGCAATTAAGAATTTAAAAGATGCTTGGCTTTAAAGTTCAAGAAAAAAAAAAACTGATCTCATTATTCTCAAACCATAATATGGTTCTGGTCCGAGTTCAAAGTCATTCCTATAAATTCTACTTTGAAATTGTTTAAATCGGGAATTATGATATGGAATGAAAAAAAAAATGTTTTTAGCTGCATCGCTAATTATATTCTGTTTATCTCTGCTTAGCCTAAATGTGACTGACAATAACTCCAAAAATCCCCGACATTTGGTTGTATAAATAATAGGGAAACAAATGAAATACGTAAATAATTACGCCTTACCGTTCCCATTATAGCCTATCAAAACTCCATTGCTTAACACAGGCCTTCCTCATAGATTGTCCTATAGGGAAAATAAAAAACTGCGGTTGCCAAGCCGCCTGCCAAGCGTAACATTAATGTGCACTCTTAAAAATAGGCCTCCCCTTATACTGTCTCTCTCATAGGGACATATTTCCTATTGTTGCCACACTTGACAGGCCGGTTACTACGAATGCGCTGCTACACATCTCCTGTTTTGTTTCCTACATTACTAATATATTATAGATTACTAGTTTTGCTGCGCAATCATCCGGGTGGAGGTCGGAAAACAACATAATTTCAAATAATTACAGCCAATGTGTTATTCAAATTCAACATAAATATATAATTACAGAATAACGCTCCAGATCTTCCCCAAAGGAATAGTGCATTTTTTCCGGATAAAAAGTAGCCTATGTCACTATCTGGCCCATAAAATCTCTCTAAAAAATAAAATTGCCCGTCACGGGATGGTCAGCTGATGTGAAACATCATAGTTGATGGTAGAATTTATAATTAATGAAAACTAATCAAGAAATTGGAGAGGGCTATGCTTGGGGTTTCTTTGCGAGATAAACTTAGGAATGAGGATATCCGCAGTAGAACCAGAGTGACCGACATGGCCCAACGGATTAGTAAGCTGAAGTGGCAATGGAACGGCCATATAACTCGAAGAACCGACAACCGATGGGGAAAAAAGGTTCTCCAGTGGCAGCCTCGTACTGGTAGGCAAAGTTTAGGGTGACCCCCCACTAGATGGAGTGACGACCTGGTAAGACATGCAGGCAGTCGATGGATGCAGGTGGCTCAGGACTGTGCTTTGTGGCATAACTTGGGGGAGGCCTATGCTCAGCAGTGGACTTGTGAAAGGCTGTAATGATGATCATCATCATCATCATTACAGCATGAAATCAAGAAATTATGAATTAAATTCATAACAAATTTAAGATAAATAAGATTAAAAATAAATACAAAGTATATACTAGCTGTGAACGCGTCAAGTAGACTATAGCCGAATAGAAAATTACACGCAGTTCACAACTCACACAGAGAAGCAACGAAGTGTGTAGTAGACGCGCAAGCACATACACAATGGAGTCAAGAGTGGTGGCGTAGAGGGGCATGATGGCAGAAGAGTGCGTCATGCCGTTTGCCGTCACGGCATACGAGTCGGTTTTATGGCCAAGGCTCGCAATGTATTTCACGTCAAAAATCCTCACATATAAAGTCATACAAAAACTTTTACATATAAATACAATACTCATATCAAAGTTTTCAATCAAAACTTTGCTGCATCGCAATTGCATATGTCCAACTTAAATTTCGTCCGCATTACTACACAAATAGGAATGACAAATGTTTTTCTTACATTTAAATATTTTCTGTACTTTTTTAATTGAATATGTAGTGGCGACCATGGTAACGGCGGGGCAGGGGGAGCTAAGATTCTCCGGTGGAGGTTCAGTTGCCAGCTAAGATGACTCGACCTGGCAACATATAACGCACTTACCCTGAGGACTGACGAGAAGATCCTGGAGCTGGAATAAGAGATAGACAAGTTGCGCTGGAATATTATAGGATTATCTGAGGTCCGGAGAGAGGGGGAGAACACGGTAATCCTTCATGACCATCTGTCTCAAGGAGGTGTCGGATTTATCGTCCACAAGTTTCTCGTTAACAACGTTGTAAAGATTGGGAGAGTGTCGACGAGGGTTGCATACCTTATACTCAGAATCACCAAACGTTATTCGCTGAAGGTCATATAGGTTTACGCACCAACCTCGGCATATCCCGATGAGGAGGTGGAAGTAATGTATGAGGATATCTTTTGAGCCATGCATTCCTCCTAAACCCACTATACGGTGTTAATGGGAGACTTCAATGCAAAACTAGGCTCAAGAGAGAACGGTGAGCTGAAAGTAGGGAAGTTCGGGTTAGGGCAACGGAACCCAAGGGGCCAGCAGCTGACCGACTTCATGAAGAAAGAGGGACTCTTTATGATGAACTCTTTCTTCCTGAAGCGGCCCCACCGAAAGTGGACCTGGTCGAACCCCGACGGTTCGACAAAGAACGAGATTGACTTCATTATAACAACCAAACGACAACTGTTCAGCGATGTCTCAGTGATCGCGAGGGTGAAAACTGGCAGCTGTCATCGAATGGTGAGAGGCACACTGAACCTTTACATTAAGTTGGAGAGTTCACGACTAATGAAGTCAACGCTCCGTCCTCCTCGTGCTCTAATCCAAAGCCCCGAAAACTTTCAGCTCGAGTTACAAAATGGTTTCCAGTGCCTAGAAGACTTCAATGATGTGAACGATATGAATGACAAGCTTGTGGAAACTGTGAAAGCGGTCGGAGCTAAGTTCTGCAAGAACCGTCGCAGAAGAACACAAAAACTCTTCGATCAAACTCTTAATCTCATGGCTGTCAGACGGGAAATGAAGCTGCAGTCTTCAGCAGATTTAACAGCATACAGGCAACTGAACAGACATGTCTCCAAATGGATACGGCGGGACTTACGCAACTTTAATACTGCTGAACGATTGAGCTGAACCAGGGCTCCAAAGTCATTGCCAGAGATCTGTCTGCCAGAAAGAGCCAACTGTCGAAGCTGAAGACCAACTGTGGCAGCATCGATTCCAAGACACCTGAGATTTTGAGTGAGATTGAGATTTTCTATGGGCAGCTACACGTCATCGTTGGAGCCAAACACAAGTGTGAGTAACGATCCAAGAGCAAGTCTTATCCGACACTATTCCGATGATATTCCGTTAGTATGAGCGAGATTAGAATGGCTCTCCAGCACCTTAAAACGCCAAGTCCCCGGGCGAGGATGGAATTACAGCGGAGCTTCTGAATGCGGCTGGAAAACCGGTACTTGGAGTCCTTCAGAAGCTCTTTAATTTCGTCCTCCATGATAGCACTACTCCGGAGCCGTGGAGTGGAAGTACAGTGGTCTTGTTCTTTAAGAAAGGCGACAACGCTCTCTTGAAGGACTACAGACCGATTTCACTTTTGAGCCGCGTCTATGTGCTGTTTACGAGAGTCATTACGAATCGTCTCGCACGCAGACTCGACGACTTCCAGCCTCCCGAACAAGTTGGTTTCCGAAAAGGCTTTAGCACCATAGATGACATAGTTACCCTTTATGTTTTTCCTTCCTCTATACCCATACAAATTGTACAGAAAACCGAAGAGTACAATCTGCTATTTTGTCTTGCGTATGTGGACTATGAGGAAGCTTTTATTACGTCGAAATTTGGGCGGTGCTGCAGTCCCTTCAGCGGTGCCAAGTTGACTGTCGGTATATCTAAGTTCTGAAGTGTTTGTACAGTAGGACTACGATGGCTATCTAAGTACAGAACCAGAGTACGAAACCTATCCAACTGCAGAGAGGTGTAAGACAGAGTTATTTAAGCTCGAAGTTGTTGACGAGTGCCTGGGACAAATACCTCTCCTCGACTTACCTCGACTAGGTAAGTCCCACTTCGACCGAGAGGTCAATCGACGGATTCAACTCGGCTGGGCAGCGTTCGGGAGATTACGACATATCTTCTCGTCAGGCATACCTCAAATCCTCAAAAAAAGATTGTTCACCCAGTGCGTGTTGCCAGTGATTAGCTATGGATTTGAGACGAGGTTCTTCACTGCTGGCCGTATGAGGAAGCCCAAATTCGCTGAGTGAACTATGGAGAGGGCTGTGCTCGGGGTTTCTCTACGTGATAGACTTGAAAATGGGGATATCCGCAGTAGAACCAGAGGAACCGACATAGCCCAAAAGATTAGTAAGATGAAGTAGCAATGGCCCGGCTACATGGCTCGAAGAACCGACAATCGATGGGAAGAAAGTTCTCGAGTGGCAGCCTCGTACCGGCAGGCGAAGTGTAGGGCGTCCCCCGAATAGATGCAGTGACGACCTGGTAAGACATGCAGGAAGTCAATGAATGCAGGTGCTTTGTGGCATTCCTTGGGGGAGGCCTATGTTTAGCAGTGGACTTGTGAAGTGCTGTAAAGATGATGATGATGATGTAGTGGCGGTGTTTACTGACTCATTAGTCTATTGGTCACAAACACGGTTGTAGATCATGAGGTCCTGGGCTCGAACTCAGTGTCGGGCCAAAATCAGTCAGGAACGTAGCGGTGTTTCACCTCCATGCCTCGGTAAGCAAGTAACGCCGTTGGTGTTGCGTCTGATCTCTGATCTAGAAAAAAACTGCGATTACTAAAACGCCTGCCAAGCGTGGCAACTATGGCAAATATTCGCCGTATGAGACAGTCTAAGGGGAGGCCTAGGTTCTAGAGTGGACTTTATTGTGCTGCCCATCTTCTCATTTGTGTTCTCTGTCACCTCTTATGACACCTACTAGACGATATGCGATATATCTTATACAATATTTCAATTATATTCATATAGCTGTACTTTTATAGCGTTATAGTTATAGCGATAGATTATACAACGTGATTCAAAAGCCTATTATAATTAAAACTGAAAACTTTATTATTAATAATGTAGCATTGGATTAATTAAGGTTTACTTTAATATAACAAGTGAAATCTGTAAAGCGTACCTGTTAATTAGCGTCCCGTCCGTTCCGTTTGACGATCACGTAACAAATGCGAACAAACAAAATCCTGTCAGCCTTTTAATTTAAATAGCGCCCGATTTAATTCAGCCGTATCGCAGATGATACCGAAAGTGTGTTGTTATATGTCGTGTATTTAAAAATGTATTAGACAATTTTAACATTCGTAAACATCTTTTGGAATCTAATGTTCAATCTCGTCTATTCGAGGATGTAAAATTTAGAAAACTATTCTACAAATTAGAGCAATGCTGGAGCTATATTATGGTTGAAGTACGAATGGGTCGGCTTTATCGGAGAAGGATCAAGCTCTCACAGACTACCAGCGTAAAATAGCAGGTAAATGTTATTTTAATGATGTTTGTAATGCTTAATGTAAATTTTAAAACCTTTTTATTGGCAAGGAGACATTCTATCTACATTTTGATTTTTATTCTTAGTGTAGGTTTCTATAGGCTACGGTAAGTGAATGCTCCACTTACACATAATCCGAAGTAGTGCTGCTCTCCTTTAACTATTAATTATTGTTATTATTAAACTATCGTTTTACAGACAACCCAGTGAAATGTAGGTAAATTAAAAAATATATTCTAACAGCATAGTTAACCAGTAATCACGAATACTAGGAACGAGTCTTAAATCAGATTCCATCATGTTGCGGCTCAGAGTTACGTTGATACGTGGTGAAGATAAAAGTAAAGTTAAATGAAATGGTTAGCTCGTTGAACGATCCAAGACAAATAGTGGAGGGTCATGCGAAAGTGGAATTAATTTAAAAATAATTACACTAACACACAGTACCTCGACTGTGGAAACCAAAAAAATATACGGAGTACCGAATGAATTAGACTTATTAAAAATATTAAAAAATAGTTCAAGAGCGTGGTACACGCAAGGAAAAGATGGAATAAAAATAGACTAGAACAATTTTTATTCAACTTTAAGCATGTACAAGTAATAGTTATTGACTTTATACGTGGTAGCGCCATACTCTAGCTGTATAATGATTTTAGCACGAATGGGTCAGCCCGGATGAGCTGGAATTCTGTGAGAGCACGCTGTCACAGAATTCCAGCGTAATATAGCAGCTTCATGCTGCTGTGTTTCGTATGGTGAGTGTAGGGAACCGAAGACTCATTTTACTGGAAACGAGGCATTCCATCTTAGTCCTCAAAGGTGCATCTGCATCTGCATTTTCATTCTTAACCGATGATAAATGTAGATGTCTATGGGCCACAGCATCCACTTACCATCAGGTGGACGACGGCACTTTGCTGCCTTATTCTATACTCACCCTAATTCTATAAAACATCATTTATGTTTTTACCACTGGTTCAGAAAAAAGTAGGCTCTAGGAAAAACCAGTAAGAAACCCAGTGGGACTCTTTTCTTAAATGATAAATCATAATGTATTACAATTGAATTATACTTTAGAAACAGTCTGGTAGCGATAACCTCATTCCCAGGCATCATTATCAGTCATGTGTTTTATATTAATATAATAGATATTTTAATCAGCTTTTGTTTAATAAAAAATATTTTTTTGATAGATGAGGCCTGCATATTTTCTGGGACATTTTTCTAAAAGCGTATACATTACCCAATCAAGGAATTACTGACTTCTTGGTGTCACCCTCAGTCCCCTGTGACCATTAATGCAGCAAATATTTTTTTTATAGAAGAGAGGCAAACGAGAATGCGGCTTACCTGACGGTAAGTGTCGACCGCCGCCCATGAACAACTGCAACATCAGGGAATTGCAGGTGCGTTGCCGACAAAGTACTCGAAACGTCGGAAATGTAAAATAAGCTTATTAAATCCGTAAAATTTAGTTTCATTTAATTACCAGCTTGTGCTGTTCCTAGTACTTACAAAATGTACTTACATCACTATTTTCAATATAAAAAAAATTGTTTTGTGTATATTATATGACATGACTACGACTTCGTAAGAATACAATTTTTTTTATTTTTTTTTATTTTTTTTTTACTGATTTATGTATGACTGAATGATGGCTCCGTAGCGCAGTGGCTTAGCAAGGAGTTGCAGCACTGGGGGTCGTGAGTTGGTATCCCGCACGGAACAAGTATGTAAATGGCCTACAAATAATTGTCTCGGGTCTGAATGTTTTTCCTTGTGCAATTTATGTTTGTAAACGGCTCAATGCTCTAGACGGCTTTACGTGCTTTCCGAGGCACGGGGGTGAAACACCGCCAACTTCCTGACTTCGGGCTGCAACTGAGAATTTCTTGACAGAAAAACCCAATAACTGATTTTGGCCCGGCCCGGGATTCGAGCCCAGGACTTCATGATCAGCAACCGCGTTTACAACCACTAGATCAACGAGGCAGTTATTAGTGTACTCGCACATTAACAGAAACTATAACTTTCAGTGATTAGTACTAGTCATTTTAGTACGATTCTACGAACGATTCTCGCCTTTCTACTAAATCGAATACATCCGTTTCTAATTTCGGTTTCAAGCACCTGCATTCGAGTGCTAATGTACTTCTCTAGAGCATTTAGATAAGTAAAGTAAAGTAAAATTTTCCATTGATTGATTTTGACTGTATATTTAACACTCTAACGGCAGATCTACGTTAGAGTGTTAAATATACAGCCAATAGAAATAGCTACTTGTTCTGTAAATTGAAAATTTGTAGCTTGCTCACATTTGCCACTGAATGAAGTATAATGCTTGAAATATTACAAAAAATACACGCTTCACTTTGTGGGAAAAGCACTGAACGCTAGTTTCATCATGAAATAGATTTGCATATTTATAGGTAGGTGAAGCGTCTATTTCCCAAAGGCTACAATTAACAACAAGCTGTTAAGATATAAAATATGATCGAAAACAAATTTTTACATTTTTCATAAATGAATTTCCTTGTAATTTTCATATAAAGCTTTTTTAGGTTACAATTTTCGAGCTATTTATTATTATTATTTAAAACTGATGCAGATTTTTTAAATTGTTTCTGAAAATAACCAGGAGCTATAGAGCCTCTACGGCTCCTGGTTATTTTCAGAAATATTTTTATGGATGACAGAGTCGACTAGGTATGATAATAACTCCTAGATGAAAGTTAATCGACCAAATTCACGATATTTATTCTTGCACGAGGATTGATTTAGGTATTTATAAGTCACAACATCCATTTATCAGGTGGATAGTCTTTTTTTTAAGAAGTAAGGGTAACAAACGATTACACAGTATAACTGTCGGTAAGTGAATATGTCAGTAATGTGGCCAATAGACACCTAAATCAATGATCGGTTAGAATCTTGATTGAAATTGATTTGTTACCATTATAAATCGTCTTCGATTCCTGTCACTAATCATATGTAACAAAGCAGCGTTAGACTTGAGCTTGAGCATGATTCTTCCTCGATCAAAGCGACCCACTCGTGCTGCACATATGCTTCTTCGCCATATTATGTTACACTGTCAGTGCAATGATCCTTGTAGAAATAATAAATATCTAATAAAGAAAACCAGTAAGTACTTGAAGTACTTCAAAATGCTACACCGCCATATTATGCTACACCGTAAGACCAGCGATCCTTGCAAAAAAGACGGGCCGAATATGGATTTCACCCAATACGAATATTCGGCCGAAAGTTCGGTAAAACTTTTCCGAACCGTATATTTGGCCGAACATTATTCGGTAGGATCACCTCGGTATCTAACCAATTTATGTCGAACTTGTTTACGTAAAGCGCGCGGGATTAGCGCCGGAGCCTGTCCCTCGCTCCCCCACCACACCTGACATGTTATTGCATCATCTAGTATTGAGCAAATTGCCGGCACGTAGTTATGTTTTGACTGTTTTTGTGAGAAAAAAAGTGTTTCGTTGTGTTCTTCTCAGTGAAAATTGATAATTATATGATAAAAATGAGTGGCAGGTGGAGATCTACTGTAGTGGTATGTGGCTTCCTCCTCCCAGTATAGTGTAATAAATACATCTACACCTAGGTTAAGCAAGGAGTATAATTAAAGTTCTAGTAGCAACAACACGTCTCCTATTTATTAAAAAACCTTCAACATTACATGGCGACCCTGCCAGGCGGTGCGCTGCGACAATGCAAGCGCACCGCCGGGCCTATTTAAAATTAAAAGGTGGGAATAAATATTGCTAAATTAAATAATGAAGACATGAGTAAAATGATTGACAATAAAGTAATATTATAACGGAATGGACGTAATACCGGACGTGACGGAAAATAAATAAATATGAATTCAAGAAGAGGCCACAATAACACAATAAGAATTTTATAGAAGCTGACTGAAAATTTAAAATATATAATATATATTACTATAAAGACAACTAACGAAGAATGAGGAAAATAAAATGTGGATTTTTTTATATAATGACCGAAGAACAAAATTCAAGAAACAATAGATTAATTTAAAAAAAAAACCGGTTGTACTTCAGCGAGCTTTGTCCAGTAAAATATGAAAATTGAACCGAAAAGAAAAAAGAAGATATATAAGAGGTAACATCGCATCAGCGTTATTTCTATACATTATATTTTATTATTTTATTATGTTTTAGACTGTATTAAATAAAAAAGTAACGCATTAAATATTAAATATACGGTATTTACAAGTAAATATTAAATATACGGTATTTACAAGTAACTACAAAATATTTGTCAGATTTTAACAATTTATAATATTTTTAGTAGATATTGTTTTCTAAAAAAAAACATACATTTTACGATGAACAGGTTCGTGTTAAAGCAAATATATTTTTAAATTTTACCCAATTGTTTTATAGTAGTTTTTATTTAAATGTATACAATTTTGAAAAGGGTTTTATAAAAAAAAATCGCAATTATTATAAGTCATAATCATTTTACTTCTTTTCCAAATGCATGGAAACCTTAAAGTAACTTTATTATTATATATAAATATATGTTATATAACCTTTAATAAATAATCTTATAGTTAATATTTCCTACTTAAAAATCTAAATGTTCTTTTCAATATTTAAATAAATTAATGTTTTTTTTATACAAACTTGTTAGCTATAATATTGATTACCGATTTTCTTTTTATGTATACAATTTCTTAAATATCATAATTCTAGCAATCCTACATTTTTATACGTAAAGTAAAGGTATTATTAAAGCTAAAACATTTTTCGATGTAAGTAAAAGTAATATAACTATAAGCGATGTAACTCCTGTGTCAGTTAGAAAATATTTAAAACTATCATTTTTATGTAATAAGGAATATAATAATTAAAATAGGTCTTAATAATAATGTTTCAACAAAGTTAAACAAGGACATAAAAATTTACTGACAAATATATTACCTTATATTTGTACAATAATAAAAAGTATATATTTAAAAGGTGTGAGGAGGAGAGAAGGAATGTTCAAAAGTGTGAATACGAACGATTGAATTGCTAAGTTTCGTCAATATTGGACTGATCACCCAAATATTTGATGATGCTAAAAAATTTGTATTGAATCCATTATGAGCGAGAATTATGTGTTAGTATATGGAAGTGGAGCATGAAAGTATATAAAAGTTACCGATACAGTCAAGTAGATAACAACAGGTACTATAAAGATAAAGAAGGAAATAAAGATTTAAGAAGAGAATAAAAGATAAAAGAAAAGATGACCTTGATAAATAAATAATGGAGAGATACGGGAACGTCTATCACTGGTATAGCATATAGTCCTCGAGCAGGGTATGTTTCCATGATTGGATGATAAAATCGGATATAACGGGTACTAGGGAACAATACCTTCAGTACAAGTGATGTGAACGAGTTTACTCATATTAGTACTGTTGGGGACCAGAGAAGTCTTAAATTTGTTACCCTTGATAATGGTACATAGAGGTCACATCCTTCATTGGATCATAGCGTGAACTTAGTTTTCCTCAGTGACAATTGTTGGAGTCCTTCTAAAATGACTTAAACGAAGACCTCAAGGTTGTGCGCACAACCCAAGGTACACTATAACCTTGATATAGTATAAAAAAGTTTATGTACCAATAAAATGAAAGTAATGTAATGAAAATGTAATATAATACCCAAGTAAATGGGGGGCCCATATGTATAAAGTACCCGCGTGATATATATCATGAAGTTAAATATAAATAAAGTGAATTAAAACTCCGATTCCCGATATCTAATTAATAAAGCTAGCTAAGGTCATAAATAATTTTAAAAAAAGGTACGTACAACAATTATGAAAAAAAAAGGCCTGACAATCGAAATCAAAGGAAATGAGAGTAGTATTAGTATGAAAATAATTAACGCAGGGCATGTCAAAATTTAAAATGAGGTAATAAGGGATCCCTGCCCAAATCTAAAACAACCACACGTAAAAAAAAAAAATCTAATAAATATACATTTTCGCTAAGATATATTTTATATCAATTTACATAATTGTTTCATAATTTCAATAACTCTACCCTAAATTTCTTTATTAGTAAACAAAGAAAACATAAAATTTTTTGTTTATGTAAAATTTGTAAAATTTTGAACTAAATTTGGTTTATATATTGCTTATTAAAATCACGTCGAAACAGTATCGGATCGCTATTATTATAAATTTCATAATGTAATAGTTTTTTTTTTTTTTTTATTCCAAATATTATGTTATTATATATACTTAAAATACTTATGTAGTGGTATGTGGCTTCCTCCTCCCAGTATAGTGTAATAAATACATCTACACCTAGGTTAAGCAAGGAGTAATAAAGAGATATTGTAACGAGACAGTTGTTTCTATTGGTCCGATCCCCACATGACGACGTAAAGTACATAATATAATATGATGTCAAGTTAAATGCAAAACGATATATACGAGTATACTTGATCATACTGTACGCGAGATGTCTGCGTGAAGGTTAGTGTGTAACGCTAATAAATAAATATAAGAAATAATAATTATAAAAGGGTTAACCAAGAATTAAAGAAAATTTTTTTAAATGGGAGTGATCCGAGCGCTCCATATATAAAAATAAATAAATAAATAAAAAATAATTACACGGCTGTAGACCCGTGAAAATATAAAACTGGGGATTCAAAAAAAAGAGAAGTATAGATTAAACGAGGAACTATAGTTTATGTAATAAATCTGGAGAGAAAATAATTTTTTTTAATATATGGTATGATATGATATGTGATAAGTTCGTGCTAACGTGTTGTTGTAACGTTGGTTAGTACCAAAAATACGACAGGTTAATGACGTACAAAACAAAAAGGTAAACGAAATAAAATCGCATGCGTATCCTGGACTGACTTAATAATATGTATAATCTGATCATGATCATGAGGTTATAATCTCTTTTTTATATAAAATCAATTTTATATTTTTAACTATTTTATCTTACCACTTATCCATGTCTAACATTGTATTTTATTTTAATGTTCAATATTAAATGTATTATTATGTTATAAGATTCAGGGTTGATATAATATTATATTTAAATATTTCATTTTATGTTCATATTCTTGATAACAGCATTAGATGACAAGTATTTAGTACAATGTAATGTAAATGTAATCAGAAATCATTTTTGTTATAAGAATCAACAACATAAAATGTAAAAAAAAAAGTAAATACAAGACATTTCTTTTTTTTTTAAGTATCGGGGGAGGTGTAGTGGTATGTGGCTTCCTCCTCCCAGTATAGTGTAATAAATACATCTACACCTAGGTTAAGCAAGGAGTAATAAAGAGATATTGTAACGAGACAGTTGTTTCTATTGGTCCGATCCCCACACTTATAACAACAAATACAACATATATTTTACTATACAAAGTTATATTTGTGTAATAGCCTATTTTTTATTTATGTTTCAAATAAGATAAACATACTACACTTAGAAGTCATGAAATCTTAAGAAGGGTAATAATGCGTTTCGACTATTAATGACAAATTACATATACCTATAATAAATACTTGATAATGTATGTAAAAGTATTATAACAATGCAATGTAATGATCTTAACTACATAAATAAAAAAGTGTTTAATACTATAATTTTCAGATACATGTTAAGTATATTCATAATAAAACATTTTGTAAGTTTTGTTGAAATTAGGTGCCTATGTCATACGATGTAATCGCAAACGTTCCCATAAACGTACTTTGGAATTTAAAACAAAAGTGTCACAAATCGCTTACGCGGCTGGGATTTGCAACTTGTATTTTGATCTGGCTGTTGCAATATTAATGATAATGATAACGTTACTTAATATTGTCTTCTTTTTTCTGTTCGTCTTAATATGAAATGTAATTTTTTTTTCGCTTTTATATTGATTGTACTATAAAATCATAAGCTTTTAATTTTATAATCCATTATTTTCCAGGAAAATAGTTTTAATATCTAACTTATTTATGTAGTACATGAAAATAATTTCTTTATAACGATTTTGAAACTCCTATTAAGTATACAATTAATTAATTCATTGTGAGCCTCTTTCTCTGACAGCAAATGATGTACCTAAATGATATAAGAGACTACTTATATACTTACATGATATAAATTTGTAAAATACGTGAAAAAAATATATAGCTAAGTTACAGAATACGTAATTATAAATGAAACTATTGAAAGAAATAATACGTGGTAAAAGTTGTGATATAGGTAAGGAAAATTATCGGAGATTAGCGTATCCACATAAAAAAAGCCTAATCAGCTGAGAATTTGGAAAACCTAATAACCGATTAATTTTTTAAGGTTATTCGGATGCGATTAAATGCGGATTGAGTTTATGTATCGTTAATCACCAACTTAACATATTCATTAGTGGAAAACTTCAAATAAAATAAAGTTTTAAGCAAACATTTCACTTATAAATAAAATATCATATTATATTATACTCAAAAAGTATATCGGTACATTAAGTAGACGTTTACACAGTTATTTATAAAATAATACAAAGTGTAAAAAAAAAAAATAGTATCTTGAATCATTGTATTAAAATATTTTCAAATAGTTTTTAATAACAGATTGTTTTGTTAAACTTAATACTGAATCTCATACAGCAAAAGATTCCAGAAGCGTATATGGAAACAGCATTCATAATAAACATGAATCGCTCGCGCTGTAAGAACACAAGCGATCTAATTATTGACCACAAGTTTTATGTTTTTAATTCGTTACCAATTATGGCGAATGTTATCATCGGTCGAGATCTTTTAAGAAAATTTAGATCCGTTTTGCATTTTGATTCGAATATTTTAATATTAAATAATCATCTAGGTAGATCATATAGCCTATTTCAAACACTTGTAACAATTCCTTGGCAAGTTTTTTCTTTTATGCATTCGGTAATGTAATAAGACGGGTTAAGAAACTTATAGTTTTGTGTTGAATGGCAAGGATTGTATAATTTATTCAGAGATTTGACCGATAAAAATAAATTCAGTGAGTGTTTTATACACAGTGGTTAGAGTAAATTCAAATATTAACTTATTTCAATGAAAAAATGTTGGAATGTTAATAGGTAAAGCACAAGATCTGGTAGATAATTAGTTATTTCAGTGATAGTCGGGTGCGCAACCGAGTATTATGTAAATTCTAAAAAGTCAATGAGAACTTTTCGTAAACATCAAGGTTTTGGATGGGATAAAAAGTACATAATATAATATGATGTCAAGTTAAATGCAAAACGATATATACGAGTATACTTGATCATGCTGTACGCGAGATGTCTGCGTGAAGGTTATAGTGTGTAACGCTAATAAATAAATATAAGAAATAATAATTATAAAAGGGTTAACCAAGAATTAAAGAAAATTTTTTTAAATGTGGGAGTGATCCGAGCGCTCCATATATAAAAATAAATAAATAAATAAAAAATAATTACACGGCTGTAGACCCGTGAAAATATAAAACTGGGGATTCAAAAAAAAAAGAGAAGTATAGATTAAACGAGGAACTATAGTTTATGTAATAAATCTGGAGAGAAAATAATTTTTTTTAATATATGGTATGATATGATATGTGATAAGTTCGTGCTAACGTGTTGTTGTAACGTTGGTTAGTACCAAAAATACGACAGGTTAATGACGTACAAAACAAAAAGGTAAACGAAATAAAATCGCATGCGTATCCTGGACTGACTTAATAATATGTATAATCTGATCATGATCATGAGGTTATAATCTCTTTTATATAAAATCAATTTTATATTTTTAACTATTTTATCTTACCACTTATCCATGTCTAACATTGTATTTTATTTTAATGTTCAATATTAAATGTATTATTATGTTATAAGATTCAGGGTTGATATAATATTATATTTAAATATTTCATTTTATGTTCATATTCTTGATAACAGCATTAGATGACAAATATTTAGTACAATGTAATGTAAATGTAATCAGAAATCATTTTTGTTATAAGAATCAACAACATAAAATGTAAAAAAAAAAGTAAATACAAGACATTTCTTTTTTTTTAAGTATCGGGGGAGGTGTAGTGGTATGTGGCTTCCTCCTCCCAGTATAGTGTAATAAATACATCTACACCTAGGTTAAGCAAGGAGTATAATTAAAGTTCTAGTAGCAACAACACGTCTCCTATTTATTAAAAAACCTTCAACATTACACTACTATTTGGATTATTTTAGAAAAACTGAAGACCAAAGTAAAGTGAAATGTACGATTTGCGAAAAAATACTTTTGCGGAGTGGCAGCGGCACCTTCATCCTCGGCTTTGAGCAATCATTTAAAATTGAAACACACTGCGGAATTTTCTGGTCTGGAAAAACCTTTGCAAGTGCTAAACGCAAGCTTGTGCAAGATGTAGTGACAAGATGGAATAGTACATATTACATGTGCAAACGCCTTGAAGAACATTCGGACAACAGTAGCTCGATTAGTATTCAGAATCTATCAGAAAGACAGTGGCTGTTACTGCAACAGTGTGAACACTATTACAGCCTTTTGAAGAAATAACAAGAAAAGTTAGCTCCACCTACTCTTGTATTTCAGAGGTGATCCCAAACACAAAAATATTGCTGAAGTTTTTGATCAAAGACGAAGTTCGGAGAATGTGCAGCAACTTAGATACAGTAGGAATGGCACTAAAAGAAGGGTTAGAAAGACGAGCCAGCAAGTTCGAAGATGAAAGTACTACACTATTGCCACACTGCTCGACCCAATGTACAAGATGAATTTCTTCACTCCCGAAAATTCTCCAACTGTAAGACGGGAGTTTCTCCGAGAACACTTAAGATGTTTTGATATAGATATGGACAGTACAAGTAGTGGTGACACCGAGTTTGAGCAGCCGGCTCCGCCAACGTCAACAGACTTGCAATCACAGCAAGCAGCTCATGATGCTCTCTGGACATGCTATAAAGAAATAGCATCAGCAATGATGTCAGTGGATGAAGATCTAAAGAGCCCAATAGTCATGGAGTTAAACAGATACATTGCAGATAACTTGATGTCACGAGATATGTTTAAAAAAAATCCAGATTTTCACCCATGAGTTGCTTAGCTAAAAGTTTTCTTTCACAGACACAGACAGAACGTGAGAGAGAACGTGACGGGTGGCGAAGAGGTTCGCCAACCGTCACGTTCTGTCTCCCGGAGGGGTGAAAAGTGGATTGCGGAGGCCCGTCTGGCTACGCTGAATGTATGTGGAGCAATGAATGATAAGATGTATGAAGTATGCGAAATGATGAATGATAGAGGAATAGATGTGTTATGTATAAATGAGACGAAACGAAAGGGAAAGGATGCCACTGTACATGGCATGTATACCGCTTACTGGTCTGGTGTAGACGAGACCGAGCGGGCATGCCAGGGAGTCGGTGTCATCATTTCAGAAAGAATGAGCCAATGTGTGAAAGAGTATGAATGTGTAAGCCCAAGGCTCCTATGGACACGAATGAAACTGGGCTTAAAGAAGTTGTTTCTGCTAGGGGTGTACGCCCCAGACATGTCTAAGCCCACTTATTTCCGAGAGCAGTTTTGGGACATGGTAAGGATGGTGTTGATGAAATGTAAGGTAAATGAGAATATTATTATGTTAGGAGATTTTAATGGAAGGGTTCGGGTGAAGAGGTCTGGTTATGAAAGGATATTAGGAACGTTTGGCGATGAAAGTATAAATGAGAATGGTGAAGACCTCCTCACCGTATGTGTGGAAAATAATATTTTTGTGACGAACACTTTCTTTCGCCATAAGAGGATTCACATGTATACATGGGAAAGAGGTGATGATAGAAGCATGATATATTTCATAATAGTGGATGAAAGAATGAGGAGCGCAGTGGTAGATACAAGGGTTTACCGGGGGTCCAACGTATTTAACGTAATTAATGGTCTATTCAGGCGTTGGCGGCATCGGAAATCTGTGTCTACCACTGCGTTATGGCGTATAAGAATAGAGAGGTTACAAGAAAAAGGTGTAAAGAGAAGTATACATGTAGACTGAGGGAAAATATGTGGTTTGAATGAATTATATACGAGTGATTTAGACTTGAAGACTGTATGGAATTATGTTAAGAAAGTTTTGGTGGATGCAGCCACCGAAGTATGTGGTGTAAGTAAGAGAACGAATGAAAGGAAAAAAATAATACGTTGTGGTGGGATGATGAGGTACGGATGGAAGTTGAAGCAAAGAAGAGAGCATGGCTAGATTTACTAGCAACCAAAGCTGGTAATTCTGGCGGTATAAATGATGAGATTGAAAGAAAAAAGGCAGACTTTAGACGTATAAATAAGTGATTAAAAGAAGTTGTTGAAAGGAAAAAGTAGGAAAGAAAGGATAAGAATGATAGAAGGATTTCTGATAATTTCCTGGAAACTCGTAAGAACTGCCAGAGGAAATTCAAAACAGCCTAGAATGAATGCTATACGAGACGAGAATGGCTGTATGCTGAATGATGAAGTTTCGAATTCAAAAAGATGGAAGGAATACTTTGAAAGCGTGTTTATGAGTGAAGAGTCGTCTAAATTAAGTGGAATAGAAACTCCGAAAGAAGTAGAGAGAGGTAGGGAGATAAGTGTAGATGAAATAATAAAAGCAATGAAAAGCATGAAAGCAGGTAAGGCAGCTGGATATGATAGAGTATCACTCGAAATGCTAAGGGCTGGAGAGGGAGTGGTGGGAGGCCTGCTGTATACCTTGTTTAATTTATGTTGGGAACTGAAGCGGGTACCGGAAGACTGGTGCAAAGCCGTTATAGTTGCAATATATAAGGAAGCTTGCTTAGTATTGTGGGTAAACTGTATGCTAAGTTGTTAATTGAAAGAGTTATGGAAAAAACTGATGGAAAAATTTGGGATGTGCAAGCTGGATTTAGAAATGGGTTGGGGTATACGGATCAAGTCTTTTCCATGCGCATGATTGCGGAGAAGTTTTTAGCCAAATATCAGAAAGTTTTTTGTGCGTTCATGGACTTGGAAAAGGCTTATGACAGAGTGGACAGGAATGTGTTATGGCAAACACTGAACTCATTTGGGTTGAGCGCTGGTTAATACAGGCATTAAGGTTTCTATATAGGGACTCTAGTGATTGTATCAGGATCAACGGGTTCTACTCGGACTGGTTTGGCATCCAAAAAGGTGTCAGACATGGCTGTTTAGCTTCCCCGTGGCTGTTTAACCTATTTATGGACAGTTGTTTACAAACTTTGAAAGTTGAAGATTGTGGGTCGAGAATGGGTGAGTTAACCATCAAATGCCTTTTGTACGCCGATGATCAAGTCATATTTGCATCGTCGGCGGCCGAGTTGCAAATGATGGTTTAATGAACTGGTCATTAAAAGAAAGGGGTATGAAAGTGAACGCAAGTAAGACAAAAGTGATGGTTTTTTAAAGAGAAGAAAGTAAAACGTTATGTGAAATAAGAATAGAACGGGAGTTGATTGAGCAAGTTGAGAAGATGAGTTTGTATATTTGGGATGTTTATTTAGCAGGGATGGTAGATATGATAAGGATATAGAACGACGAGTGAACGCAGGAAATAGAGTGAATGGGGTCTACACGCTACTGTGAAGAGTTAAAATGTGTCAAAAAAGGCACGTTTGGCAATTCATAATGCTGTGTTAGTTCTTAATATATGGTAGTGAAAGTTGGGTCTGGCAGAAGAAGCATGAGAGTAGAATAAATGCTGTAGAAATGCTGTCATTAAGGAGTATGCTGGGGCTGAATCTGAATGACAGGGTAAGAAATGGTGTGATAAGAGAAAAGTGTGGTTTCCAAGATGACGTTGTGACCAGGATTAAGAAAGAAATGCTTCGGTGGTTTGGTCATGTAGAAAGAATGAACGAGGAAAGAGTGACAAAGCAAATTTATGCTGCAGAAGTGAACGGCAGAGTCGGGAAGGGACGCCCTAGACGAAGGTTTATCAACCAAATTGGCGTTATATTGAAAAAAGGCCAGATTAGGTGTACCCTTACCCGACGAGCGTGTATGCGTAGATATATCGATATAAAGGAGGTGAGAGAGGTATGCTAGGATCGTGCCAAATGGAAGTCCGTAGTCTCTGCCTACCCTTCTGGCTGACAGGCGTGAGTGTTTATGTTATGTATGTTTTCTTTCAGCTCCAGGAAGCTCGGTTTATAGTGAACGTTTATTTTCTGAAGCGGGCATCGTCTATGAGCAAAAGCGTAATAACTATTACCAAATAAAGCTGACACTCTGAGTACCACTTTAACGAATGTTCGGTGATTTAGCCGAATATTCGGCCGAATACGAATATTCGGTAAATCTGCCGAATGTGCCGAATACCGAATATGAAACGAATATTTAGCCCATCTCTAGTAAAAATAATAAAAAATAAAGAGCGTACGATTATAACATTCATACCTGAGTCTGAGCGAGATTAAAATGGCTCTCCAGCATCTTAAAAACGGCAAGGCGGGGTTGAATTGCAGCGTAAATTCTGAAAGCGGGTAGAAAAGAGTACTTAAAGTCCTTCAGAAGCTTTGCAATTCCGTTCTCCATGGTGGCACTACTTCGGAGCCGTGGAGCAAAAGTGCGGTAGTCTTGCAGGTGTCTCGGTCATCCGCATTAGAACCAGAGTAACTTTCATAGCCCAACGGAGCAGTAAGTTCAAGAGGCAATGGGTTGGCCATATAGCTCGAAGAACCGTCAACCGATGGGGAAGAAAGGTTCTCAATTGGCAGCTTCGTACTGATAAGTGAAGTGTAGAGCTTTGAGGGGCAGCTTATATCGAGAGACGACCTGGTAAGAGATGCAGGAACTCGATGGATACAGCTGGCTCAGGACCGTACTTTGTGACATTTCTTGGGGAAGGCATTTCTTATTGAATAAGGGTGATAAACGAGCACACAGTCCACCTGATGGTAAGTGGATGCTGTGGTCCATAGACATTTACATTTGTCCTCAATTAAGAATCAAAACGCAGATGCCCTGAGGACTGAGATGGAATGCCTCGTTTCCAGTAAAAAGGGTCTCCGGTTCTCTACACTCACCGTACGAAACACAGCAGCATTAATCTGCTATTTTACGCTAGTATTCTGTGAGAGCGTGGACCTATCCAGGTCGAGCCAACCCATTTGTTATTTATTTATTTAAACTTTTATGCACAAAAAAATTGTACATATGGCGGACTTAATGCCATAAGGCATTCTCTTCTAGCATATATATTAATTCGTATATTCAGCAATTGACTTGTGAAGATGAGGCTGTAAAGATGATATGATCAATAAATCTTGTGAACATTGTGAACATTCTATTTTTTGACTGGCCTTAGAACTACCGACTTGCCTGATGATACCCCGACCGTTATATTTCATACTCTTCGCACACAACAGCTTATCACAAGTCCACTTCTGAACATGAGCCTCGCTCATAGGGTGGATATTTGCCATAGTTGCCACGCTTGGCAAGCAAGCTTTTTTTATTGGAATTGAGGTCTTAATACGCAGATGCTGCTGCTCGTCTTCTGTTACACTATTCACTCTGTCGCTTCTAATTGCACTCATGGAGTGATATAGAATGGCGGATACTCTTCCACCACCACTACACGGCACATTATACATACGACACATACAATTATATTTTTTTATAAAACTGAAGTGACAAGAGTACTTGTAGTCCACCTGATAGTAAGTGGTAATTGCAGTCATCATATATTATATTGAACCAGTATAATAATATAATGGGTGGCTTTTCATTTTCATTTTTCGGGATGACAACCCATTCAGTACCTTCTTTATTTTAAGTTGATTGCAGGTGTCCACTGGCCACGTACTATCAGGTGGACTTGACATTTGTCACTGTATGAGTTTGATAAATGTAACTAAAATATTAAGGTAATCTATACGTGGATCTATATGTGGTAAAGGGAAATGCTGCAGCTATATTATAGTTGTAGCACGAATGGGTCGGCTCGACCGGGGAAGGACCACGCTCTCACAGAATACCAGCGTAAAATAGTTACGTGCAGTGAGTGTGGAGACCCTTTTTACTGGAAACGAGGCATCTCATCTTAGTCCTCAGATATGACAACGCATCTGTATTTTGATTCTTAATCGAGGATAGATGTAGATTTCTATAAGTCACAGCATCCACTTACCATCAGGTTAGACTGTGTGCTCGTTTGTCACCCTTATTCTGTATTAAAAAAAATAAAGTTACATTCTATTATTCCTATTATTCCTGAGAGGGTTATGAAGCAATTATTCCACCGCGCTAGTCCAGTGCATGTTGATGTACCTCACATGTCCTCGAAATATATTTATTCCTTGGACATGCAGGTTTCCTTATGATGTTTTACTTCACCGGCGAGTACATGGAAACCGTTGCAGCCTTTTTAATGTCTCCTACTGAAGATAGACCCCCCTCATAGACTGCGTCATAGGGGGGATATTTGCCATAGTTGCCACGCCGGTCAAGCGGAATACCAAGTGCAGTTTTTTTATCTTTGTAATTAGGAAGACGCTGCTGCCCATCTCCTGGTTGGTATCCCATTGTCACCTCTTAGGACACCCACGGGATGATATGGGTAGTTTTCACACCAGCACTACACGCGCACATAGTAAAGCAGTATGTACTAAAAATTACAATTTTATTGGTGTTGGTGGCGATCGACATTTGTTTGCTTATGTATTGTGAAATTCTTTTATAATGTCACTAGATATGTGGCATAAGTTAAGGATAATATTTCTTGTGACATGCAAATTATAATAAATAAATAAATAAATTTACGGCGCTCTCAACCCCTGAGCTACGATGGTTCTAAACTGTTGATGATATTTATAAAATAATTTACTCAATTTATATAAACCTCACGTATTAAATTGAGATTAAGTCTTCTAAGCATATATCTGAGTTTACGATTTCTGACTGCAGACAGCTGAAAGTGTGAGTGCAAAAAACCTATTATATTTGATGAGATTATTTTTGGTAGGACTGCTTTTCTGCCTAGAAGTCTGTCTGGATTGAAACCACCATCTTCCCTATTTCTGCCTTTTTATAACTTTTATATCTTTTATTGTAGGGAAATCCATATGGATACCTTCCACTGCAGGGGTAATGAAAAGGTTATGCCTAATTTCAACTGGCTAACACCTCACGGTGGTCACCATCAGCGTATACGAGTGTTTGCCTTTTTTACTCTCGTATTCTGCGAGAGCGTGGTCTCTCCCCGGTCGCGACGACCCATTCGTGCTACAACCATAATATAACTGCACTATAACTTTTCTCACGATGTTTTCCTTCACTGTCGAGCACTTGGTAAATCATCACTCAAATTTGCAAAAAATAATTTAATTCTTGCCGGAGGTTGCTAGCGTACTGTAAAATTACAGCTAGCTTAACCCCTGAGCTACCACGGTTTTCGAAAGGTGAGTAATGGTTAGAACTCTGAACTTTAAGGACTAAAAGAGTCAGTATAGTAACAGGCTGTAAAGCATTATTTCTTAGTCCTTAGGATGACAACGTATCCGTGGGCTTCTTTATGTTGTCGGTTACAGGTTTATAACTACAGTTTTTTTTTACCCTTGTTTACTACTTTAATATTATGAAAATTGCGCAGTGACTAAATGTTTGGCCGAGTTGCTGAAAAACCTCGGGTCCGATTACATATGTGGTGTGTGCGTGTGTGTATGTTGTGTGCGCGCGCGCGCGCGCGCGTATGTGTGTGTGTGTGTGTGTGTGTGTGTGTGTGTGTGTGTGTTTGTGTGCGTGTGCGAGTGCGTGTGGATGTGTTTGTTTCAGTAGTCCTCAGGGGTGGCAATGCATTTCGATTCTTAATCGAGAATAGATGTCTATGGGCCACAGCATCTACTTACCATCAGGTAGATGTTCGTTTGTCACCCTTATTATATAAAAAATGTCAAATTTAGCTACGAATGTGACGCCGCTGCCAAGGTACTTCTTTCCTGAGAAAGAAGAGTAATAGAAAAGTATAAATCACGTTTTGTAATAAGACCGAATTACTGTAGTTCAATGCTACTTATATTATTTTTAAATTGAAAAGCATGTAATAAAGTTACACAAAAGTGAAAAAGTGGTTAGAAGTTTAAATAAATTTGATGTTTTATGTGACTCGGTCAGCTAGGATTTTGGCTCTACACAAGCCGATTTTGGTTACAAAAGCAAGCACTGAATACTTTTCATTTAGTTTTGTGGCTTATTACATTTTAACTTTTGTTTCTTACTTATTCATCGTTTCGACGTTTAAATACCCCAGTTATGTTTTTTTTTCAATGTATTATATTCAAGAAATGAAAATATATTGTATTTTGGATGTTTGTATGTTAGGAGCACAGGTTATAAAAGTACTATACGTCAGAACGGGCACGCAACCACTCCTGCCAATTCCACTTACCTTACCCCACCACACATGATGACATTGCGTCCAGATTTCAATAGACATTTATTTTGCTCTAAATGGGGGTATGTAATACTAAAATCACTCACACATACAACGCCATCGTTCACGTACACAAACATATGCATGTAAGCGTGGTTAGTTGGTGTTGGTGAATGTTCCATACGTGATTCCGCATTTGATCTATACAATTTACCGAGAGTGGCCAGGGTGTGGTAAGGTTCTCATTATCATCATTATCATCATCATCGTCATCATCATCACCACCATTCTCAATATCCTGACAATCTTAATATAACTCACATAAACGCTCAAAGTATTCTTTGCCATTATTCTGACCTTCTCTTGACCTGCTCTTCTAATTTCTGAGTCTTTTCTCAAGCCTTCCCTCCCTTCTATTCAATATTCACTACCTGGTTACGTTCTCATTCGTAACGCTAGGGTAGGCAAAGATGGTGGAGGCGTTTTTATCTATTTACGTTCAGAAATTCTTTACAGGGTATCAGCGTATCTCCATCAACTTACTCGGAATCTGCGGAACATTTTCCTTGGAGTCTTGTATAGTCCTAACCTTTATATCAATTTCTTTGATACATTAGGCACACTTCTTAATAATTTCTGTCCTGTATGTAGCCAGGTAATCTTGATGGGGGATTTTTTTTATATTATTGTAAGCCAGCGCTTAACTACAATCCCACCTGATGGTAAGTGGTGATGTAGCCTAAGATGGTGAAGCGCACTGACTTAACAAAAGACTATTCACTCTTGCCTTGAAGACACGCACATTATAATCGGATGGAAACACAGATGCTGGCAAATTATTCCACTCCTTTGCTGTACGCATGATGAAGCTTCCAGAATTTTGCCACTATTCCAGTCCTAAATGAGAGGCGGAACGAGCGTGTCAGCACAGGAGAGAACTCAGGTACCCAAGCCTTTAAAATTATAGCTGGTATACCATCTGGTCCACTAGCTTTGTTCACGTCTAAACTTCGCAAGGTTTTAAGAACCTTCTTATTTGTGATCTCCGACATATAGGTCCCGCGGTGAGATAATTTAGGTGGAAGGTTGTTGCCACTGTCCAGAGTGAATTGTAGGTAAAGAGAGACGCGAACAAGTCCGCTTTCCCTTTAGCTGTATGCGCCAGTGAGCCATCCGGTGTTACCAGCGGAGGCAGTGTAGGCCGACAGAAGTTTGTCTCGACCGCTTTGGTAAGAGACCAAAAAGCTCTAGTGCCGGATAGTCTGGCAGAGAGTTTTGCGCCAATATGTTTAATGCGATCGAGACTAGCTTTCGGTAATGCTTTTTCATAGGACTTGGCTGCCTGGTTGAAAGTTCTCTTCTTGGAGCTAATATCCGGAGCTTTGCAGTTTTGAGCGTCAACCCAGAATAGGTACGCTAAATGCTTGCACTTTTCAGCTTGGGTGCATTCAGCGTTAAACCTTGGGCGAGCTTTGCTACCGGTGGGAGCGTCAAAGAAAGGGATAAAATACTCCATAGGTTATATATATGCGCCTCATTCTCATATCACGATCTCATTTACCTATCCTACCGTGTACGTCCCCCTAAGTGCAAGCTACATTTTCAATATCTTAGACGTTATAAGGGCATTAACTTGGAGACGTTGAGGGGCGATGCTAGTTTAATCGACTGGACACCGGTTATTGATTGTCCTAACATTGAGGACAAGGTGATTAACTTCAATTCTCTAGTTTTAAATCTATATAATTGTGTAAAAATAAGACATAATCCTGCGCCATGCTCACAGCTGATATAAAATACCTGATGGCGCGTAGTTAAAATACTACGATATCGCTGCAATCGTTTATGTAGAGATGCTTAAAGGCGCTATTTTCATGATACCCTCACAAGCTGCGATACTGCAAAAGTCTGGAGTTTTCTGAGATCTGTTGGTGTCGGAAAATGTTCTGCTAGTGTGGGAAGGGAAATTAAATTGGATAGTCTCAATGAACATTTTGCTAACCCTCCTGCCATAATTTCATCATTCGATAAAGCCACAACCATACTTGAATTATCCAAATGCCCAATGCCTCCTTACTCCTCGTACTGAAGACGATATTAAGCGATACGTCCTTGCAATTTCGTCTACTGCTATTAGAAATGATAACATCTGCTCTAAATGATTACTTTGATTCTTCCCTTTCTCCTCCCTATTCTAACTCATATCTTTAATTTCTATTTATCTTCTTGTTGTTTTCCGTCGTTATGGAAGTTAGCTCATATTATATCTATACCCAAAATTTCGAATCCTTCATCTACAACTCATTATCACACTATTTATATTCTGCCATTTCTTTTAAAAGTACTTGAACATATTGTCCACACACAATTGTCTAAGTTTCTTAACCGTAACAATATCTTAAGTACTTTTTAATCTGTTTTTTAGGCCTGGCGAAAGTACAACTACAGCTCTCCTCAAGGTTACGGATGATATCCGGTGGGGTATAGACCGAACATACTTAACGGTACTTATGCTGCTAGACTTTAGTAGTGCCTTCAATTCTATTGATTTCGATATATTAGATCCTTACATATGAAATTGGCGTTTTGTACGGGAGGAATATAAAGTCAATTTTTTTTTGTAAAATATATTTAATTAATCAAAGTATGCACCGTTGTTATCTATGCACTTTTGCCATCTCATAGGTAGTTCATTGATCCCTTTACTAAAAAAAACATGGGGGCGAGAATCAATAAACTCTTTGAAGGCGGTTTGGACTGCCGCATCGGAGTAGAATTTTTTTCCTTGTAAGAAGTTGTCCAAATTCCGGAAGAAATGGTAATCTGTTGAGCAAGGTCCGGGGAGTACGGTGGATGTCGCAGACATTCCAATTGTAGCTCATCTAACTTAGTGGTTGTTTGTTGTGCAATGTGTGGTCTTGCGTTGTCGTGAAGCAGCAGTGGCCTAGAGCAATTGACCAATCTCGGTTCTTTAGCAGCTAGTTCTTCCTACATGGTTTGCAGTTGCTGACAATAGATATCTGCCGTAATCGTTTGGCCAGATTTTAGAAAGCTGTAGTGAACGACACCGGCGCTAGTCCACCAAACACTCACAAGTAACTTTTTCTGAGTCAATTTTCGTTTAGGGCAGGATTTTGCTGGGTCTCCAGGGTTCAGCTATTGCGACGAGCGCTTACGATTATCGTACAGTATCCATTTTTCATCAAAAGTAATGATTCGATTTAAAATCCCTTCATTATTGTGTCGGTTGAGCAAAGCAACACAGCAGTCGACGCGTGTTTGCAAGTTCGATTCACTCAATTCATGAGGTACCCATCGTTCAAGTTTTTTTTACTTTTCCGATTTGCTTCAAGTGGATTAATACAGTTTTATCACTTACCCCGAAGCTTGCAGCTATCTCTGAAGTGCTTTGTGATTGATCTGCTTCCACAACAGCCTTTAATTCTTCATTTTCCACTTTGGTCTCCGGCCGTCCACGGAGTTGGTTCTGAAGGTCGAAATTTCCAGAAGGAAAACGTTGAAACCAAAAACGTACCGTGCTTTCTTTTGCAACACCAGCGCCGTCCACATCGTTAATCCTTCGAGCTGTTTCTGCAGCACTGGTGCCACGGTAGAACTCGTACTCGTAAATATACCGATATTTCATGTTTTCCATTGTGTAATAAACGACGCCTAAGAATAAAATAATGAGGAAAAAACAAATGAATGACTGTTTTCAAAACACAAATGTACAAGCTAAATGAATTTATAAATTTGAATTTGGAATTCTTAACCAAAGAGGAGATATTTCAGATCAAAGTGGTCAGTATGACAAAACGCTAATTTCATATGTAAGGACCTAGTACTTCTTAGTATTCTTCTTTCTATTAATATGTCTCCTTCAACTATTCAGTGGTTTGATTCCTACCTCCATGGCCGTTTTCAGTGTATTGGTTCAAATGAAACTTTATCTAAGTGTTGTAAGCTAGCTACGGGTATACACCAAGGTGGCGTCGTTTGTCCTTTACTCTTTTCCGTTTTTATTAACTGTGTCACTAAGGTGATATCTTAAAACTTCCATCTCTATACAGACGATTTGCAGCTGTATCGTCATTTCTACCTACTGAAGCAAAACAAATTAATAAAGATCTAAATAAAATTTATGAGTGGTTCAGATCATATGGATTTGTTACAAACCCTAAAAAATCACAAGCAATGATTGTAGGCACCTGGTTTACTCGTAGCTTACTTGATTTTACTTCACTCCCAACACTGTAAATTAATGGCAATCCACTAAGAATTTCAGAAAATGTTAAGAATCTGGGCATCGTCATGAATTGCAAGTTGACATGGAATGCACATATCACAGAAATTAGTAGGAAAATCAATTATTTTCATTCCTTAAAATGTCTTAAAATGCCTTCAAATTTCAAAGTTGCCTTTATCAACGAAGATTACTTTTGTCCAAACACGCATTTTCCTGATTCTTGATTATACTGATTTCTGTTATTTGGATGCGACTGAGGAGCAATTAAACAAACTTGAGCGCTTGCAAAACTTATGTATACGTTATATTTTTGGGCTAAAAAAGTATGAACACGTCTTCTCCTATCGCAAACAGCTCAAGTGACTCCCTATCAGACTTCGCGGGAATACCCAAATCATTTGCCTCCTCTTTAACATACCATACAATCCAACATCACCAGCGTATCTACGTGATTGATTCCGCTTTGCTTATTTCTCCATAAAGTTAGCAGATAACATTTAAAAACCATCCTAAATTTCCCTTCCTCCAGAACTAAGTCCTATGCTCACTCTTTTACACTACATGCAGTAAGGTTATGGAATTCTCTTCCTGCTGCAATTCGTGAGGCTCAAACAGTTACAGCGTTTAAAAGGCGAGTTAAAGAGCACTATCTTTCTTTGTCGTCGCTCCCTCATATCTTCTAAAATACTCGTCGTATTTTAACATTTGGAATATAGTTGGAAGAGTCGCTCACTTCCATGAGTTATTGGACATAATATGACGTATCATAATATCTAACATGGCAGTTCATTGCGGGCATAAAGATACAAAAAATATTACGTTAAATTATCGTGTTTGGTGTCAAATGAAATAAATGTTTTAACGAGAATAATCCGAAAATATAACTATTACATACAAGTGCGCCGTATATATGTAAGCCCCTTTTTAACTTAAAGTCAAATTATTCCAACATTGAAACAAGTAAGAAAAACTACATAGGTAGGCACATACCCCCAGCGATCTCTAACCTCAAAATACTTAAAACGCGAAGAAAATAAAAAGTTTTGTTTAAATTGTTATCTTCCATTTTAATTCGTCCCGTGCCCCACACGTAAATTCTACGTTTTACGTTTTTATATATACCTGTGGGACGTTTAGATTAGCCCATCTAAAAGTGATACCGTCGTCAAGATCTTGTGATGTCTTCTAGCCGCAGACATTTAATGAGAGGCAAGGAACTAATTCAGTTACACTTATCTAGGATACCTTGTCGTTAATCTAATTTTGTAAAGGTAGCTAATAGGAAATATCAAATTGTTAATGGTGTTAAGATAATTATGGCGGTACTATGTTTATCTTTTTTTGTTATTGAATAATTTTTTTTGATAGGTGACAAGCGAGCACACAGTACACCTGATGGTAATTGGCTGCATATTCCCGTAGACATCTACATCTATCCTTTTGCGAATCAAAATGCAGATGCGTTGTCAGCCGTGAGAACTAAGATGGAATGCCTCTTTTCCAGTAAAAAGGGTCTCCGGTTCCCTACACTCACCATGCAAAACACAGCAGCATTAACCTGCTATTTTACGTTGGTGTTCTGTGAGAGCGTGGTCCTTCCCCGGTTGAGCTGACCCATTCGTGCTACAACTATACTATATTATAGCTGCAGCATGACTCTACTTACTTACTTGACCGCTCCGTTGCTCCATGACTTAGCAATGACTTGCGGCGATGAGGAACGCGGTTTCGAATCCCGCACGGAACAAGTATTTGTATGGCCTACAAATAATTGTTCCTGGTTTGGATGTTCGTCCTTGTGTAATTTATGTATGTAAACTGCCTTCACGATACAGGAGAAAATCGTAGTGTGGGGTAACGTTTTTGGAAAAAAAAACTTATATCGTATAATGAGTCTCAAATCCTTTCTTTATAACATGTTCATTAAGTCCCGCGGTGTAGTGGCAGCGTAAGAGAATTCATTGCCCAGACGACAGAGGGAAGTAAAACAGGAGATGGGCAATAGCATCTTACTAAAAAAACTCAAAGTAATAAAAAAACTTAGGTTGACAATCCACTTACCAAGTGTTCCAACTATAATAAATAACCCCCTTAAAGTTTCGTAATGGCGCTCTTTGTTTGGCAATTGAACATTTACAGATTATTGATAAGTTGTAATTGATTTTGATTGAGTGAGGGTATGCAAAAATCTGCTTTCTCGCTCTGTACTGAAAGGTATATCTTCAGTACATATATAATATAATGTAATATTATTATCTATATCTAAATAATAGTATACATAGATAATATAATAATAATATGATAAACACTAAAGATGACACGAATGACGGTATTTGCTAATATTGAGAGCTTACATTTTTAATGAAGGCAAGTTCCCTTATGAACTCCGAAAAATGTTTACATACGGTACGTAATATGAGGTCTTACACGCTTTCTTAGTATTACCATAACTTGAGTAATGATACAAGTTTAAAGATGTGAGCGTACACTCCGTTCTTAAACACGAATATTTTTGATAATGAGTTATCAAACCTTAAAAAGGTCTAGAAAAAAATTTAACATTTTTCTAACCTAACCCAACCTATCCTATGAAATGGCAGAAGACAGCGATACTGAAAGTAAATCACAAAATAAAAGTATAGATTTAGGAGATGAGAAGCGAAGGGTTAATTTTCCTGACAATAAGGTAGCGATCTTTGGTAACAGTACTATTAATAATGCGATTGATTTATAAAATTAGAACAATTAATTATGGTAAGAAATCTATACAGTTGTACGGGGTGTAATTATACAACGCACTACCATTATACGGAAAAGTGAGCTATTTTACAGTATTTAAAGTTAAACTTAAAAACTATTTTAAGCGTAGTGAACAACGACTAATGTTTTAAATAAAATAATGAATGTAACATTATTTTATTATATTATTTAAAAAATAATGAATCAATTACGCCATCTTAATGTACCCTACATATGTACCTCTCATTAAGTGAACAATGTCCTTTTGCGAAATAGTTTCTTTAAACCTAATTTTCTAGCTGTGCTAAATAACACAGTTTAACATTTTTTTCGTAACTAAATTAGAGTACAAGAAAAGATACAGATTATATAGATACATCTCACGTCTGGGCACGGGCCTCGTCTCAAAGCAATAAGTCCGCCGCGCTACTCCAGCGCGTATTGATGACACAAATCTTCGAAATATTTTTATTTCTCAGAAATACAGTTTCCCTTGCGTTTCCCCTCGCCGCCGAGCACTTAGTAAATCAGCATCAAATATTGCCATTAACACGTTACAAGTCAGGAGGGATCCCATCTTAGTCCTCAGGGCGTGACAACGGCTTTGTAGCCTTCCTTGATAAAAGTTGGTTGCAGTTCAGTTTAAAAACAATCAGCACCAATTATTTTAAGACGTGCTTAATTGTCCGGTTACTTTAAATGAAACTACTTTTACGGATTCTATAAATAAATAAAAATAAAATAAAAATGGTTTATTTCACATAATTTGAAAATCCATATGTGGTGATCGTTTCGGGTGATGTAAACCACCCGAAACGTCGGGAATTTAATAAAATAAGTTAATTAAATGCGATAGAATCCGTAAAAGTGTTTTTTTTCAATGTGTAGTGCTCGCGTAAATATAAGAAATCATTATGTCCGGTTATTTGCCCAAAAGCCATGCGGCCATTTAATATTATACAATCTACGTTTTACTTTTAATAGTAAAAGTTTCAGAAATTATTCTAGGAGCTAAAAATCAGAAGGTTTAATGCAAAATATTTAAGCATGCTTTGTAATAAATAGATGATAAAAATTATGATAGTAATATGAATGAAACAATAAAAATATAATTTTTCGTCTCTCAACAAAATAAATATAAATCGCCTTATCACGTTCGGGCGACGTCCCCGTTAAAAATCCTTATCCCAGACATCTTATAGGGCAGAATTTTATAGCCACGTTTGTTTTGCCATTCAGTCGTTCAGAGAACGACGTCTAGTGACGATGTTATTCTAATATAAACCGCTTTTTATAGTTTGAAAGTAAATATAAAAATGAGTTTATGCACCTAGCTGATATCATCATCATCGTAACAGCAGCTCGATCAAATCATCATTTTGATCATAGTTTCCACGTTTGGAAGATGGATTGGCAAATGCAGATTTTATTATTTTGAGTTTTTTCAGAATGAAACTGCTGCCCATCTCTTTGTATTAAGTTTCCCTCTCGCCTCGTACGGCACCCATGGGATAATATTAGGAAGTGCATTCTCTTACGTGAGGGTTATTTTGCATGATATTATGATTTGAATAACCATTTTAAAAAATGTCTGTCTGTCAGTACGGGCTAATCTTCAGAATGGCTGAGTTGTGGCGCTGAAGGCCACGGTTTCCAACCCCGCACGGAACAAGTATTTGTATGGGCTACAAATAATTGTTCCGGGCCAGGATGTTCGTCCTTGTGAAATTGATGTATGTAAGCTGCCTTCACGATACAGGAGGAAATCGTAGAGTGGGGTAACGTTTTTAAAAAAACTTATATCGTATAATGAGTCTCAAATCCTTTCTATATAACATGTTCATTAAGTCCCGCGGTGAATCGGCGTAAGAGATACCAGAGGGGAATAAAACATTAGAGGGGCAACCGTATGAACCGATTGTAATGAAACTTCACGAACAGATAGAGAGCAGTGCCAGGAGTGATCAAGCTGTATTATATCCAAAAATCTTAGATATTTTCTTTTTGAAAAACAAAAAATGATAAAATAAAATGGACTTGATTATCTTAAATATAAATACCGACACATTAACAGATCCTACCCAAGCGAAGTCGGAGCGGGTTACTAGTTAGTTATAAATTTTAGAGAATAAGATGTCACATAAAAAAGCTCATATTATGATTTTATCAAGGTTCACATTGACTTTTTTTTTAAATGAAAACCAACGAAATATTTTCGAAACGTTGCTCGCGTTCGTTTGTAAATTTACAACGTTTAAATTTTCAACAAACTGTCAGAACTTCTAAGAGAGTTAATAATGTAACACAAAATAAATTCTTAATACGCAACACAAACAGAGACTAGTATTTTAGTGTTTGGAAAGGTTCCAAGTTTAAAAGACGTTCGAAAAATACTTTTTCCTTCTGAATTATAAAATTTATTTGAACAGAGACCCTTTACACTCAAAACGAGGCATATCATCTTAGTCCTCAGGGGACCACGCGTCTGCATTTTGATTCTTCATCAGATAGATGTCTATGGGACACTGCATCCACTTACTATCAGGTGGACTGTGTGCTCGCTTGTCACCCTTATTCTATAAAAATCTTACACGCCATCATTCACTTTCAAGCCAACCCCGTAAAATTTTACTGCTGGACATTTCCCGTTTTAAGTAAGTTTTGTCATAATCGCCATGCTTGGCACTCAGCTTGCCAATTGCATTCTATGTATTTTATCTCCGTCGTAAATGAGATGCTTAAAATATATTCTGCTACTTCTGCAGCTTTTTCAAGAGATACTTTTTATTATTGAAAAATAAAAGCTACTGCTAAAATGTGCCTATGTAGTGACTGCCTCGTTGGTCTAGTGGTCATGAGATCGAATTCTCAGTAGCAGCTTGGAGTCAGAAATTTGGCGCTGTTTCGCCATCGTGTCTCGGAAAGCATGTACAGCCGAAGATCCTATCATCTCTTTCATGATATATATGATATCATGATCTCTCTCCGGTCATGTCGGATTACTGTTCCATCGGACTATGAGAGTGGGGGAATAGAATAATTTGGGCACTATAATTCTATCTTGCGCAGATGGCTAGACTCCGTGGAGACTGGCCGCCAAGACTGAAATTCAGTCTAGAGGACATTACTAAGTAGTTACTGTTTAACGTAATAAAAAAGTAAAATAATTATTATTTAAAATAAGTATTTGAGTAAATGTTAATTTGTTAACTACATAAATTATAACATAATGAAATAAAGATATAATAATTTATATATATGTAGTTTTATAGCGCATTAATACGCGTAACAACAACGTACTTTGGAGACATCGGGGCCATATTTAATATCCGTATTTTATGTCTCCTCTCATCCCACTTTAGTGCCTATTAGCAGTTAACGATTAGGCGAATTAATGAATTTAATTAGTTACAAGAATTCGTGTTCAGTAGTGACTGTGACTAAATATAAAACAGTTCATTTGGAATATGCTCTCAACTCATAATTATTTCTTCTACTTATTTATATGAATACTACAATACATTATATAAAAGTAATTAAACGGCTTTTATAACGTTTAACTTCCGCCTCCAGGTCCTTCAAAAGAGTCATTGCCAACGCAAAGTCAGAGCATATAGGTAGAATTGGCGAGAAACTAGTTCGCCTTCCGTCGGGAACTCTTGCATACTGGTCTCTCGCCAAGGCTGTCCAAAACTTCTGTCAACCATCTCTTCCATCTCTGCACAGGGAGGACAACTCACTGGCCCATGCCACAAAGGAGAAAGCCGATCTGCTAGGCTCTTTCTTTGCGTTCAACTCGACTCTTGATGACGGGGGGAACACACCGCCGACCATCCTGCGGTGTGAGTGCTCCATGCTGGATGTGCGGTTCACACAGCGCTCGGTTTGCAAATCACTCCTCTCCCTGGACATCCACAAGTCGAGTTGGCCTGACGGAATCCCCCAATTGTGCTGAGGACGTGTGCTCCAAAGTTGGCACCGGTTCTAACGCGTCTTTTCCGGTACTCCTACTCCCTAGGCGTAGTCCCGAATTCATGGAAGACAGCTTTTGTCCATCCGATCCCTAAAAAGGCGACCGCTTAGACCCATTCAACTACAGGCCTATCACCATCACCTCCTTGTTCTGCAAAATAATGGAGTCCATTATAAACTGCCAGCTCATGCAGTACCTTGAGGATCACCAGCTGATTAGTGACCGCCAATACGGTTTTCATCGGGGTCGATCAGCTGGTGATCTTCTGGTCTACCTGATTCATAAATGGGCGGAGGCAGTGGAGTCTCAGGCCTCCAGCATTGGTCGTTAGTTTGGATATTGCGAAGGCCTTCGATCGGGTTTGGCACAAAGCGCTTCTTTCGAAGCTCTCTTCCTATGGGCTTCCCGAGAAATTGTGCAATTGAATCAGCTTTCTTGCAGATCGGAGCATCAAGGTCGTTGTAGACGGTGCATGCTCCGATTACAAGCCTATTAATGCTGGTTTTCCACAAGGCTGCGTGCTATCACCAACGCTGTTTCTTCTGCATATCGATGATATGTTGCAAACCGGTAACATTCATTGCTATGCGAATGACAGCACTGGTGATGCTCTATACACCGGCCGTGCCAATATTTTTCGGGAAAACGTCGCCGAGTACCGGAACAAACTTGTGTCTGAAGTCGAGTCTTTGTTAAACAAAGTCTCGGATTGGGGGCGACTATCCAGTTTAAACCTCAGAAGACACAAGTTTGCACGTTTACCGCTAAAAAGAACCCCTTTGTCGTATCTCCTCAGTTTCAAGGCACTCCTTGTTGCCTCACACAGTATCGGAATCCTCGGCGTCGACATATCAAGTGACGTGCAGTTTCGTGGTCACAGGTCGTTTGGCGTGCTCAGCAGAGCGGAACAGTATTTCATGCCGGCACACCGCTTGCAACTTTATAAGGCGCAGGTTCGGAATACTGTTCCCATCTCTGGGCTGGTACTGCCCAGTGCCAGCTCCTTCCACTTGACCGCATCCAGCGCAGAGCAGCTCGAATCGTCGACGACCGAGTTCTTTCCGATCGGCTCGATTCACTGGCACTGCGAAGAGATTTTGCATCCCTTTGCATCGCATCTACCGCGGGGAGTGCTCTGAGGAATTGTTCGGATTAATTCCAGCCGCCAAATTTCAAGAAAGCACATCGCGGCAAAACTCCCGATACCATCCACATCATCTGGATGCATGGCGGTCCACAACTGTACGTTTCACTAGGAGTTTTCTTCCGCGTACGACTTCTCTGTGGAATAGTTTACCACCGGCGATTTTTCCGGACCGATACGATTTAGGGACCTTCAAGAAAAGAGCTTACTCCTTTCTAAAAGGCCAGCAACGTACCTACAATTGCCCTGGTGTTGCAGTTGTTCATGGGCGGCGGTAGTCTCTTACTATCAGGTGAGCCGTATGCTCGTTTGCCCCCTCTCCTATAAAAAAAAACTTGTTTTAAATTGCTAATTTTACATGCGTTTTTTAACTGTATACTGCTGGTATACTGGTATGGTTATTTCCCAATTGAGCCGAACCATTATTGCTGCAGCTATAATACGCTGAAACGTGGCACTACCACGTAAAAATGCATCTTACCAACTACTCTATCTAATATAGGACATCTAATATACGTCGTAGAGCCATGCTGCATCTATATTAGTAGTATAGTTGAAGCACGAATGATTCGGCTCGACAGTGGAAGGACCACGCTCTCACAGAATACCAGCGTAAAATAGCAGCTTAACACTGCTGTGTTTCATACGGTGAGTATAGAGAACCGGAGACCCTTTTACTGGAAAAGAGGCATTCCATCTTAGTCCTCAGGGGTGACGATGCAATTCAGTTTTGATTATTCGAGGATAGATGTAGATGACTATGGGCCACAGTAACCACTTACCATTAGGTAGACTATGTGCTCGTTTGTCACCTTGATTCTATACAAAATAAATAAAAACTCAACAATAATTGAAACAAAAAATGTTAATACCATTATATTTTACTCAAAAAAGCTAGCAACTACTTAGACTACTACTAGCAGGAGCCTACTTCATTGCTGCAACGAAAAGATAACGTACTTAACGTAAGTTGATATTAATAAGCACGAGAAAGTAAAATATTTAAAATACATTTCTTGTGTGTTGAAAACAGTATAATGTATTGTCAAGCTTTGCTTATTTAAATAGCTTCTAAATACAATTATGCATATAGACGATATTCATTACGTTGGTAGATTGCAATCTGTTTATTGCTGCTGTTGATCGACAGTGCTTTGATGATTGCATCCAAGGGGCAGGTGAGACAGGCGATGCGTTTGCAATTATAATGGAACGTATTGGTATACTTAGTTTTAGTTGGTTAGTAACTATTAACAATATTATAGTATAATTTACTAAAGTAAATAACCATAGATTTATAAGGTCAGAACGTGTATATCAAACTGAGTGAACTCGACAGAGAAACACATTTTGACAGCTACGTGGCGTGGCTTAGCATGAAGTTACGGCGCTGAGGGCCACAGGTTCAAATGCCAAACATAAATGTTTATGGGCTACAAAAATTCGTTCCGGGTCTGGATGTTTGTCCTTGTGCAATTTATGTATGTAAACTGCCTCCACGATACAGAGGAAAATGCACAGGATGTAACTTTAAAAAAATGCATATTTAAGCCTTTTGCTTTATAAAATTTACAGGTATGTTAGATGGCAGTTAATGGGTTAATGCCGCTGAAGTCAGACTTTAATTTGTGGTTCACATTGACTCACTGCAATAGTAGTTAGTTGATATGCGTAGTAATTTTTGTGAGGGAACATTGTAATGAGCAAGTAAGGATTACGCTTTTTAAAGGATACCTATTTCCAGAATATGTAGACGTATAGTCTGTGGGTCTGACACATCAAAAAAATCACTGGGCACCCAACACTTCCAGTACAATATAATCTTCAGGATAATGTCGGCACTGCTACGTTTTCGTAGCACATCGACCATGTTTGCGATGTACCAAACTGATGGTTTCGTAATCATCATTCACAAGTAACATTGTGTTAGAAAATACTCTCAAAATTATTTAAATAAATGAATATGATACTACTATCATCATTAATATCAACAAGCACAGGCTTATAATAGTAAAAAAGTAGATAAAGACATTACGTTATAAAACACTCATGGAGCAAACTAGAACCATCAAAAGTTGACTGTTTCACTGCAAGTTTAGCTTGCTTACTTAAAATGTTTAAACCAATTTAAAAAAATAAAATACATCCATAACATATTACATAAACACTCACACTTGTCACCCAGCGGGGTAGGCAGAGACTACGGACTTCCATTTGGCACGATCCTGGCACACCTCTCTCGCCTCCTTTACATCCATATATCTACGCATACACGCTCGTCGGTTAAGGGTACTCCTAATCTGGCCTTTTTTCAATATAACGCCAATTTGGTCGATAAACCTTCATCTAGGGCGTCCCTTTCCGACTCTGTCGTTCACTTCTGCAACATAAATTTGCTTTGTCACTCTTTCCTCGTTCATTCTTTCTTCATGACCAAACCACCGAAGCATTCCTTTCTTAATCCTGGTCACAACGTCATCTTGCAAACCACACTTTTCTCTTATCACACTATTTCTCACCCTGTCATTCAGATTCAGCCCTAGCATACTCCTTAATGACCGCATTTCTACAGCATTTATTCTACTCTCATGCTTCTTTTGCCAGACCCAACTTTCACTACCATACATTAAAATAGGGACTAGTACAGCATTATGAATTGCCAAACGTGCTTTTTTTGACACATTCTGACTCTTCATAATAGCGTGTAGAGCCCCATTCACTCTATTTCCTGCGTTCACTCGTCGTTCTATATCCTTATCATATCTACCATCACTGCTAAATAAACATCCCAAATATACAAACTCATCCACTTGCTCAATCAACTCCCCTTCTATTCTTATTTCACATAACGTTTTACTTCTCTTTAAAAACCATCACTTTCGTCTTACTTGCGTTCACTTTCATACCCCTTTCTTTTAATGACCAGTTCATTAAAGTAACCAACATTTGCAACTCGGCCGCCGACGATGCAAATATGACTTGATCATCGGCGTACAAAAGGCATTTGACGGTTAACTCACCCATTCTCAACCCACATTCTTCAACTTTCAAAGTTTGCAAACAACTGTCCATAAATAGGTTAAACAGCCACGGGGAAGCTAAACAGCCCTGTCTGACACCTTTTTGGATGCCAAACCAGTCCGAGTAGACCCCGTTGACCCTGACACAAGCACTAGAGTCCCTATAAAGAGACCTTAATGCCTGTATCAAACCAGCGCTCAACCCAAATGAGTTCAGTGTTTGCCATAACACATTCCTGTCTACTCTGTCATAAGCCTTCTCCAAGTCAATAAATGCACAAAAAAATTCTGGTTTTTGGCCAAAAACTTCTCCGCAATCATGGGCATGCAAAAGACTTGATCCGTACACCCCATTCCCTTTCTAAATACAGCTTGCACATCCCAAATTTTTCCATAAGTTTCTTTCATAACTTTTTCAATTAACACCTTAGCATACAGTTTACTCACAATGCTAAGCAAGCTAATGCCACGGTAGTTTTCACAGTCCTGCTGTGACCCTTTTCCTTTATATATTGGGACTATAACGGCTTTGCACCAGTCTTCCGGTACCCGATTCAGTTCCCAACATAAATTAAACAAGGTGTACAGCAGGCCTGCCACCACTCCCTCTCCAGTCCTTAGCATTTCGAGTGATACTCTATCATATCCGGCTGCCTTACCTGCTTTCATGCTTTTCATTGCTTTCATTATTTCATCTACACTTATCTCCCTACCTCTCTCCACTTCTTTCGGAGTTTCTATTTCACTTAATTCAGACGACTCTTCACTCATAAACACGCTTTCAAAGTATTCCTTCCATCTTTTTAAATTCGAAACTTCATCATTCAGCATACAGCCATTCTCGTCTCGTATAGCATTCATTCTAGGCTGTTTTGAATTTCCCCTGGCAGTTCTTACGATTTTCCAGAACATTTTAATATTTGCCTGGAAATGATCAGATATCCTTCTATAATTCTTACCCGTTCTTTTTTGCTTTTTCCTTTCAACAACTTCTTTTAATCACTTATTTATATGTCTAAAGTCTGCCTTTTTTCTTTCAATCTCATCATTTATACTGCCAGAATTACCAGCTTTGGTTGCTAGTAAATCTAGCCATGCTCTCTTCTTTGCTTCAACTTCCATCCGTACCTCATCATCCCACCACAACATTTTATTTTTCCTTTCATTCGTTCTCTTACTTACACCACATACTTCAGTGGCTGCATCCACCAAAACCTTCTTAACATAATTCCATACAGTCTTCAAGTCTAAATCACTCGTACACAATTCATTCAAACCACTTATATTTTCCCTCAGTCTACGTTTATACTTCTCTTTCACACCTTCATCTTGTAATCTCTCTATTCTTATAAGCTGTAACGCAGTGGTAGACGCAGATGTCCGATGCCGCCAATGCCTGAATAGATCATTAATTCGGCATAAGACCAAGTAATGATCCGTCCCTACGTTGGACACCCGGTAAACCCTTGTATCTACCACTGCGCTCCTTATTCTTTCATTCACTATTATGAAATCTATCATGTTTCTATCATCACCTCTTTCCCATGTATACATGTGAATCCTCTTATGACGAAAGAAAGTGTTCGTCACAAAAATATTATTTTCTACACATACGGTGAGTAGGTCTTCACCATTCTCATTTATACTTTCATCGCCAAACGTTCCTAATATCCTTTCATAACTAGACCTCTTCACCCCAACCCTTCCATTAAAATGTCCTAACATAATAATATTCTCATTTCCCTTATATTTCATCAACACCATCCTTACCATGTCCCAAAACTGCTCTTGGATATAAGTGGGCTTAGACATGTCTGGGGCGTACACTCCTAGCACAAACAACTTTTTTAAGCCCACTTTCATTTGTATCCATAGCAGCCTTGGGCTTTCACACATTGGCTCATTCTTTCTGAAAGGATGACACCGACTCCCTGGCATGCCCGCTCGGTCTCGTCTACACCAGACCAGTAAGCGGTATACATGCCATGTGCAGTGGCATCTTTACCCTTTCGTTTCGTCTCATTTACACATAACACATCTATTCCTCTATCATTCATCATTTCGCATACTTCATCTTATCATTCATTGGTCCACATACATTCAGCGTAGCCAGACGGGGCCTTAATACGGGGGTAAAAAATAAAATACCAATAATTTTTACGTAATTCAATATATTACGTAAAAATTATTGTTATTTTGAAGTCGGGCCTTAATTTTTCGATACTCTAAGTTTTAGCAGCGACTTCATAAGCTATTCAATTATGTGTGAATTATTTCCTTGTTAATCGTCTTAGTCTTTCAAAGTTATTTTTCCTTTTAAAATTTAATTATGTGATCCTTTTCAACATTTTTAATGTAATTAAAAACGGCAGAGTCGGGAAGGGAAGCCCTAGATGCAGGTTTGTCGACCAACTTGGCGATATATTGAAAATTGGCCAGATTAGGAGTACCCTTAACCGACGAGCATGTATGCGTACATATATGGATGTAAAGGAGGCGAGAGAGGTGTGTCAGGATCGTGCCAAATGGAAGTCCGTAGTCTCTGCCTATCCCTCTGGGTGACAGGATTGAGTGTTTATGTTATCTTTTTATATTTTTTATGTGTTATTAAAAGTGCTCAAGGTCTGACTAGATTGTTTTTTTAATAATTACACCATAAACGCGATCCCGAATATTTTTACCCTTAGCGTTTGAAATTTTTCTTCAAATTTAAACAGGACCACCTTGAGATATATTAATAAAAATAATAATTGAAGTAGGTTCACAATTCTCGAAGATATCGCGTAGCGTATACAAAAATACAGTCGAGTTGCTCGTAATTTTTTTAAAGTCCGATAGAGTGGCTATTTACTAGGTCGAATGGTGGCTATTTTGTCACTCAAGTAAGTATTATAAATATAATAACATTATAAATTTACTGTCTCTCTAGTCTAGTGGTCATAAACGCAACTGATGATCTTGGGGTCCCGGGTTCGAATCCCAGGTTGGATCAAAATTAATTATTGGGTTTTTCTGACAAGATTCTCAGAAGCAGCCCAGAGTCAGGAAGTTGGCGGTGTAACACAACCGTGCTTTGGAAAGCACGTAAAGACGTTGGTCCTGAGCCTGATATCTCTCCGGTCGTGTTGGGTTACTGTCCCATCGGAGTATGAGAGTGAGGGAGTAGAGAGTACACCTGTGCTGCGCATACACTCAGGCAATATATTCCTGCCCTGCGCAAATGGCTAATCTCCGTTGAGACTGGACGCCGTGACCGAAATTTGGTCTGGAGGACGTTAGAAAAATAAATAAATTTGAAGTAAGATCAAGTCCTATTTATATTTATTAATGAGAATCTATTGTCTAATTTGCTTTTGATCAATCTACATAATTATATTAGGATAACCAGAATTGTTCGTCTCCAATCAATTACTACACAGGTCACTGCTTAAGCTTTGTGAACTCGTGTTCATTGTTTCGCATAGGATATAATTTAATTTATTGTAAATTTGAAACTTGAAGTACATATTATGTTCAATGAGAAATAAAACTTTTAATAAAAAGTAAAGCCGACTTCAAAAAATAAAAAAAGGAAGAAAAAAATTATACCCTTTCTTTATTTCTTTTAAAACTAAGAAGAACATATTTTTTTATTTTATAGAATAAGGGTGACAAACTAGCACATAGTCCGCCTATGGTTGCTGTGGCCCATAGACATCTACATCTATCCTCGATTAAGAATCAAAAAGCAGATGCAATGTCACCCTTGACGACTAAGATGGAATGCCTCGTATCCAGTAAAATGGTTCTTCGGTTCTCTTCACTCACCATACGAAACACAGCAGCATTGAGGTGCTATTTTACGCTAGTATTCTTTGAGAGCGTGCTCCTTCTCCGATCGAGCCGATCCATTCGTGCTGCAACAAATATAGCTGCAGCATACCACGTAAATTTACTCGTCCACGTAAATTTGCTTCTGAAGCATTAGCTTTAATTCTTTGATACATTTTTATTCGTTTCAATAATGAAAAGGGTTCTGTAGACTAGAGGGTGCCTTAAGCTTGGAACTCATCCAAAAAGTTTCAAGAACGCTTAAATTCATGCCGACTAATAATTGTGTGTAAGATTTTCTGGAAAAGTAAATCGATAGTTTCAAATAACCCATAAACTAAGATCTCCATGTTTCATAAAACTTTTTTAAATTATTATAAAACTAGCTGTGCCCTCGACTTCGTTCGCATAGAATTTCTTATTTGTTTTGATGTTTTATTTCCACATTATATTTATCTATTTATTTATGAGTTTATAGTCCCACTATTGATTATATTTTATAAACTACATCACAGTTTTACCTCAAATAGTAATAGTATCGATAATTTTATACTTATACGGAGTAATTTCAACATTAAATCGATTAATATCATCCATGCACTTGGCATGGAGGATTTTAACACCGAGGATGTCGTGTTCGTTCAATATTGTATTTAAATAAAACTGAGTAACGTAGATATGCAATAACATAATATAAAAAAGAAACAATTAACAACATATTAACTATTACTCCAATTTATAAAAACATAAGGAGAACTCTACATCCTGGAGGTGTAGTAAGAGGTGACTATGGGAAACGCCAGAAAAATATAATGGTTTTCGATATATGGTGCTATAACCAAATCGGTTACGTCAGAGCCTGTCATAAAATACCCAGACTGGCTACGGACAGCAACGTCAAAGGTGTGAGACGTCTTGTATTGCGGCTAGTCTAGTTTTTGTGATGATGGTGCTGTTAGCCAATGCGTCTCCTTTTTTGTGTCTATTTTTTTCTTGGGAAAATGCCTACGCATACCCGTTTTGCGGGGACAAGGACGGGTTATGTCGGACTCGCACCGACTAAAACCCCATGGTGTTCTACCTGCGCCGCATATTGGCAGGGCCACGGGAACGCTTTCGCACACATCGGCCCCACCAGCGCTGGCCGCCCCATGGCAGTCCCTCCTCTTGGAGGACTTCTCCTCCCCCCTTCCTCCTCAGGTAAGGCGCACCAGGAACATAAGGCGTGTCCTCCTCCACGGCCTCCAACTCCAACTGCGAAACGAACTCCCCCGAGTCCGATACGCGAAGGCCAGTAAATACGAGCACTTGGAAGCACTAGCTTTCCCAACCCCAGCGGCGGATCTGGTTTATGACTCCGCCGCCAATCAAGATTCGGCTGCGGAGTGTAGAGAGAGCGGCGCCTCGCAATACCGACACTCCTCTTCCCCCGCAGCTCCACCACCACCGCATCAACGGTGCGGCCCCGTTAGAGTCGCGGAGGATAAGGCGAGTGGCGCATCGCCATACCAACACTCCTCTTCCCCCGCGACTCCACCTCGGCTGCAGCGGTAGGGGGAGAGGACACCCCTCCCGCCGCAGTCCACCAACGCACATCCGAAGTGGCCTCGCGAAGCCCACTCGGAGTAGCCACCTCGGGCCGGCCCTACACCACGGGCCAGCCAAATGGGTTCCTCTTTGTTCACCGCGGGTGACCAAGCCACGGCTACTAAGCCCCCCCCGCCACGACAAGGCGGCAACCCGTTCGGGAGGGAGCCAATGCGGCTCCTACAGCTTCATCGGACTCAGGGCCGAAAAGGCCGCGAGCTATAAAATGGAGGAGATTATTTATTTGCTTTCGAAACATTGTACTAAAATAAATAATCTTGGGGTGGATAATATTGTGTTCTGTGATCACATAACATGAAATGGATGAATTATCTAACCGCCGTACGAAGGAGGGTGGCGGGCCCCGTCTCTGACGGCTAACTCGTGTCGTTCAATGTTTTGGGCGGTGAGAACTGCCCAGGGAAGCGGGTGTAAGGTGTGTACGCGGTGTGGTGGGGTGTGCGGCGCGCCCGTCTGCGTACTCGCTGCGTCCTATCCGTTGTCCTAACAGTGTTTATGGCACTAGGTGATTGTGTAGTGTTTGTGTGTGACTGGCCGGCGATATTTCGGTCAGGGGATATTACGGGGCCTCCGGAGGGTTTCCGTAACGTTCTGAGTTAGAGCGTAGGTGGCTGCGTTTATAACTAGCGGGTTAGGATGTGTCTCGGCCTTCTCAAAATAGCGCCGAGACATTTCCTTGAAATATTCAGAGATCGTCGAAAGTTGACATTCTCTGTGTAAGTCGGAGTTTCGCTGGTACCACCGAGCTCCAGTGGCTATGCGAATGAATCTATTTTGGACGACTTGGAGGTCGTAGAAATTACTATGGATCGCGTGCGCGAAAACTACGCTTGCGTAAGATATGATAGGTCTTACGCAAGCTTTGCAAAGATGGAGCTTGTGTCTTAAGGACAGTTTTCTCTTGCTGTTAATTAGCGGGTGGAGGCGACTAGTGAAGAATTTGAGACGGTTGCGGACATTGCGAATGTGTTTCGCGAATGTCATACCGTGATCGAATGTGAACCCTAGGCCGTTGATTGCCAGGGGTCTGGCGGCCGTATGTACTGGGGTGATTGTACTTATCGATTTTTTGGGATTTTGATTTTGACGATTGAGAGAGGTCCTTTTACACTTTTCTCAGGATTCACTTCGATTCTCTATAAGCGGAACCAATCGCCTAAGCGGTTTACGGCTGTTTGGAGCATCTTGGTGAGAATTCTTTTGTTATGATGCGACGAAAAATGCCGTGTCATCGGCGAAAAGAGCAGTGTTCACTAATGCGTCCTTCGGGATGTCACTCGTGAAGAGTGTCAAGAGAAGTGGGGAGAGGACGTAGCCCTGTGGGACTCCAGCCTTGAGGGGACGCTTTGTAGAGCGAGTACCCTCTATTCAATAGCGAAAGTGGCGATTAGCAAGAAAGGCTCTGATGATGTGGGGAGCCTATCAGGTCGTCGTGTCAGACTTTGTCAAACGCTTTTGCGACATCGAAGAAAAGGGCTCAAGTCAAAGTGGTTCTACGATTTCTTATTAGAAGGCTGAATCCTTTCAGAATGTATTCTGTGAGGCGAAGTAACTGGTCGGTGGACGAGTGTTCATAATTTAGTTGTACATAAATGCGAAAAATGCACAAATTCGGAGGACTCAACCCGAAACAATGTCACCATCCGAAAACCTATGATAAATGTACCTATTGAGAATTCTTTTGATGGGTTATCACTTGAAGATGATGATGAAATGTACCAATCATTTGCAACTGGAATAGGTTCGGCGAAAAGTTGGCCCGATTTTAATACTGAAAAGTTGAAGAAAGTTCATGAAATGGAGGAATTCATATCTAAACTAAAAGAAAATTTGAAATAGCAGAAGAGGAAATAACGAATTTATTAGAAGAAAATAAATATCTAAGAAAATAAATGAGTCAAAAAAAATCTGAGTAAAAAATTACATCCCATAACTGATTCATGCACTATGATTACACCGACCAATAGTACCAAAAGAAAAAATAAAAGTCACAAGCAAAAGAAAACATTAAACTTTACAGATGAAAGCCAGAGTAAAAAAATAAAGAAAAGAAAAGAAAATACAAATATTTTATCTGAGATATGTACCGCTCAAATGTCTACGTTAACACAAACTCCGACTAGTGCACAACTATTGGAAGCTGAAAATACTGAAACGTGTAAAAACCAAAATACAAACTCCAACTGTATTACTACAGTAGCACCATCAAAGTCACAAGGTTCTAACAGTTTAAGGTGGCCGAGATGTGAACAGAGTAGAGGTAAGAAAGCGAATATCTTCATCGTTGGTGACCAACAAGTACGTGGTCTCGCGGTGCGCCTGTCATTGGCACAATCAGGCAAGTGGAATGACCAATATAATGTCATTGGAATTGTGAAACCCCATGCAACTTCAGCAGATATTCTGAGTAGTGTCTACAGGTTGGTGAAGCGTTAATAAAAGATGACATAATAATAATATCTGTTGGCAGCAATGACAAAAATCCTTATGTATTATTTAGTAATTTGTGCAATGTCTTATTCCGTTTTAAACACTCTACTATTCTTTTGTTAAATGTATGTAAAAACTGTTATTTGAATGATGATACTTTAAATAACAATATGAAATTATTCGCAAAACAATACAAAAATTGTAAATTCATAGATATTCAACGGTGCGATAATGAAACAGAAAAGTTTTATATAATGTGTCTAAACTAAATTACATAGTGTTTAAATTAAACATAGAAATTAATTATTTAAGATATGATCATGATTACACTGTAAAAGATCATATAAAGTCAAATGAAAGAATGTCATTTTTTCGTAAATAATAATCTAAGTATTTCTAAACCAAAGTGACCCCAAATTTCAGAACTAAATAAAAATAGTAATTTAAAAATAAAAGTAAATTCTAAGCTATTAAATTGTAATAATAGTTCAATAACATGATTTCATCAGAATTTAGCTAGTTTATGTAGGAAACTTGATAATTTGGAATTATTTATTAGTGAGTTTATTGAAAAAAAAAACATGGATATAGATATATTATCTTTCTGTGAAACATTTGTAAAAGAAGGCTCCGAATGTAACGTTAAATTATCAAATTATAAATTGGTATCATCGTATTGCCGTCGAGATAAGAAAGAGGCGGGACATGTATCCTGATACGAAAGTCGTGGGAAGCAAAAGCTCTGAGTATTCCAACCGGTATAATTACTAAAATGCATTTTCAGTGTTGCGGTATTGAAGTTGTGGGGATAAATCTTATAGTTTGCGTAATTTAACGAGTTCCAGATTATAAAGTACCTTCAATAGGAATGTTCTTACATAAACTAGAAAAATTATTACATTAGTTAACAAGCAAATAACATCGGAAGAAAATTATCATTTGTGGCGATTGGAACACACTGAAGCTTTAAAAAGTATCCTTACAAGTTTTAATTTTCTAACACATCTTGAGCAACCGACGAGAGGGAACTCTTGTTTGGATCAAATTGCTAGCAATGTAAAAGAGATACATGCAGAAATACTTAATTTAGGCCTTTCAGATCAAGAAACAGCACGAACTGTAACACTTAAAGACAATAAGCAAAAGTGTTATAATTCCTGGTTTGAATGCAAACGAGATTATAATGTTGATTATATGAAAAAGTTCTATGATTGTATTAACAGCCTCACTTTCTCTGAAGTTTTAGAATCAAACAAATTTGATTTTTATTTGCATTTAAAAAAAATTACGGCCTTTTCTGCATGTTCTATGATATCTGTTTTCCTGTTATTAAAGTTAAAGTAAACAATAAGCCTCGTAAATTAAGATGGATTACTAAAGGTCTAAGGATATCAAGTAAAAATAATTGACAATTATATTTAAAATATCGATTGTTAAAGACTAGTTAACCCAAAAAATAGGCGCAATTTTCATAAATATAGTAAAGGTTTAAGAAAATGTATCCATACTGCACAAAAAAGTCATGACCATAAAGTAATATTAAACACTAAAAATATAGGTAGAGCGACTTGGAATGCCATTTCTTCAACTGTGTCTCGACAAGATGCATAGTGATGATATCAATATGATCACAGTAAATAATTTTACACATTCTGATCCCCAATACATCTGCAACTACTTTAATGATTATTTTAGCAATGAAACCGTCAAACAGATGCCTAACCTTGACAATACTCACAAAAAATTGATAGGAATTCTCGTACAATATATTTAAAACCCACCAATGAAAACGAAATTAACAATATTATAATGTCACTAAAAATAGTAAATCCTGTGAGCATGATGGTATCATTACTAAAGTATTAAAGTTATGTGCTTTTCATACTCGTATATGTCAGCCCTAGCTCATATTATTAACTTGTCTTTTGAAGAGGGTGTATTTCCAGATGATCTCAAATTATCTATAGTTCATCCTTTGCATAAAAAAGGAGATAAACAAGATATAGGCAACTATAGGCCTATCACTTTGATTTCGGTATTATCAAAAGTGTTTGAGAAAGCAATGCTTAAAAGGCTTAATGTTTTTATAAGTTCTTGTGACATATTATAACCTGAACAATTTGGCTTTCGTAAAGGTAGTTCTACTTCTCTTGCTTGTTTTGAATTTATAAAATATGTAACTGAATGTTGTAATGGTGCATCTGAATGCACCCTTACAAATAATTATAATTAATTAATCTTAAATAGATAATAATATAGACATCATCTTAAATAGATAATAGTAACATATTCTAATCTTAAAATAAAACAAATAAACTACTACATATTATTAATTTAAAATAATTATTCGACGGAACCATAGAATAGTTAATTTAATCCGCGCACCGTGAACCGTTTTGCTCACCGATCTCTAAAACAAAAGACTCGGTGGGATTCGGACACGACCACGAGTCCCCGTTCGGGCCATTCCTTGTTCATTTCTACCCGAGACTGCTTGAAGTTCGCAACGCACGTGAGCCTAAACGAACGACCGTTGAACTCGCTACCTATATTCAAAATTTAGATTATTCAAATTGCAGTTGATCCCGCTGGGGATCCGCCTACCACCTAAGGATTACTTGCTTGCCGTGCCGCGAGCTAACGGAGTGTTGGCCTACCATCCTACCAACGGCCATAATCACCGTCGGGTTTGGGTATCATCGCATCGGCTTCTTCTGCTAGCTGGCTGTCTACGACCCTGAAGGAACAGCGCTTGGACTTCGCCCCCTACGTCAGGCCAGTGATCCCCTTCATAGAAACTTAATTTGTACGTGTGCGGAATAATATAATATATAAATAAATAAAAATAATTAACTGTAAACCTTGAATTTTTTTAAGAACCCACCTTCTTTCTGAACCCCTAACGGTACAGTGGCGCCCATCGTGATTAATCTTACTTCCAAACAATCGCTTTTTTTCTCGCTTTGCAGCTCTCAACTTATGTATTTTGTAAATGAGGAGGTGTCTACAACAGCGAACTGGTACGTTTTTTTTATAATTTAATAAGTGTTCATATCCACCAAATTATTATAGTGTCGATTGTTACGTAGAATATTACTATTATTTATCCATTCTTTTGTTTAATATACATATTTAATATAATAAATGTAGATATTGTTAATACCCAGATAAATTTTAAACTATTAAAAGTCATAATTATATACGCAACAGATCGCATCTAAACAACTGTTGATTTTGCTTTTTAAATTGTGTAAGTACCTACATTAAAATTAATAATAGTTTACACCGAATCGTAGCTAGATATCACTTGTAGTTTTTTTTGTAAAGAACAGAATTGCAGTTGTATAGTTTTAGATGCGGTAATTTTATGCTTGTAGTATCCTGCTATTTTTTTTGTCTTGTTTTTAGCATTCTGTTGTAAATACACAATGTGAACTCACCCTATTAAATATTTTCTGCTTAACAAACAGGAGTTAAGGTACGAAATACTTATTAGAGGCGATGAACCGGCTCCTAATGTATTAGGTTTACGTAAACAGATATCAAAACTTATTTCGTTAATACCAAATGATGATCTTTTTGAATCGGGTCTTGATATAACGGTCGATTATGAGGGCGTTCAAAGTTCTATAACTGAGCTCGCTACCCGAATCAATTCCTTAACCGAAAAATATGATTACAATCTTTTTGAGCGAACTCAAGCCTTGCATAATCATATTTATCATCGTTTAAGACGAATAGATAAATCTAATCCTTCATTCGTAAAAATATTAATTCTTTAGACAAAGAATTCGACGTCTTATCGACAAAATTATTTTCTATGCAAAAGTTAGACTCTGCTAATAATACCGCATCCAAGAAAACTAGTTCTGCAAACTTATCTTCGTTACGCGACGGCTCACCCATTGTATCGGTGCTGTGCGAACACTCGAGCACTAGCGAGCTGCATAAATTAAAATATGACGGTACAACTTGCGTTCGTGCGTTCATACAAAAGATAAACGAGTTTCAAACTGTTTGGAATTTACCTTCATGAATCCGAGAATATTATTATCTATTTATCAATTATGTCTCAACTCTTTTCACGTCTATCTGCACCAAGTTCAGAAAAACATAAATTAGATATTCTGTTACACATCATACGACCGTGCTATGCGACTGTTCTCGCAGCCTGTGTTACCGGTGTTGATTCTATTGCTAATTATGAAAAAATTCAGTGCCTTTCGTCTTAATTTGATGAACCTCCGAAATCGTCAAGTAAAACCATTGCCCCTGATTTAGCCTACACAAAATCAGAACCTAGCTTTTACAAAAATAATTATTACAATAAAAAATTTTACACCCAGTCAAATAATAATTTCTATCAAAATTATAAATCTGGTACCAATGTACCAATATCACCTATTGAAGCTAACCCTAGTACTCCAGCTCGAACACCGGTTTTCTGTCCACGTTGCCGTACTAATGACCATTCGTTGAGACAATGTAAACAGGAACGTTACCCGGTCTGCTTTAAATGTGACTTAAAAAAAATATTTACCCTAACTGTCCCAAATGTAACTCTGAACAGAAACAAAAAAACTAGTTAAAGAAGATTTTTGCATATCAGTGGTAAATGGTAGATCGAAAACCTCTTCTAACTTCGATATGGAAGACTGGAAAAATTGGTTAACTGCAATAAAAATTTACTTCTCGAGTTATTCGATTGCAAAAATCTTCGATAAAAAACCTAACTCTGATGTACGCCCTTATGTTACCATTACAGTAGGAGACAAACCTATGTGAGGGTTGCTCGATTCTGGCTCAGCTGTTACAATACTAGGTAACAACTCTCAACTTGACATACCTTCTTCTTCTAACTTATCCATCATCAAATGCAACACCCTTCAATCATTTATTTCAGCAAGTGGTCATAAATTATCTGCCGTCGGGTATATTAATCTTCCCGTTAATTTTTAAAAATAGTTTAATTACCTAAAAGCCTATATTATTCCGTCGGTTAGATCATCACTCATTTTAGGTGTAGACTTTTGAAAGACATTCAAGCTATTCCCAAAATTCTCTAGGTCTATTTCACTATCTCTTACTAACGAGCAGCAAATATCTTCTTTTAATAATAATTCTATAGTTATTATTATTATTATGTTATTTATGATGATCTTAATGAAGTCCAAAAGAATTCGGCAAATAATATCATCAGAAAATTCAAATTAATATCTTATGGGAGAGTAGGACTTGGACGCACTCATCTGATAGAACATCATATTGATACCGGAGATTCACTGCCCATCCGCCAGCGGTATTACAGATTGGCACCAGATAAATTACGCATCATTATCGAACAACTAGACGAAATGCTTAAACTCGGTGTAGTGGAATCTTGCGACAGCCCGTGGTCTTCCCCTATACTACTCACGCTCAAGAAAGATGGTAAGTTAAGATTCTGCCTGGACATTCGTAAACTTAATTCTATTACTCGTAAGGATGCGTATAAGCTGCCGTATGTTTCCGAGATATTTAGATAACCTTAAAAACGCTAAATATTTGAGCAGTATCGATTTGTTTAAAGCATTCTGGCCTATTTTTGAAAATGATCGTCACAAAACTGCGTTCTATATACCTACTCGCGGTACGTATAGATTTTTCACCATGCTTTTTGGATTAACCAATGCTCCTGCTACGCAACAAAGGCTGGTCGACCAGTTGTTTAATAATAGTCCCGAGTTCGAAAATTCTGTGTTTGTTTTTCTTGACGATATAATTCTAATATCACCTAACTTTGAAGATCACATTTCGCTTGTTATGAAAGTCTATGATAAATTAAAATCCGCTAACCTAACAATTAATCTAGAGAAGTCAAAGTTTTTTCGTAACGAACTTAAATATTTAGGCTATGTAGTCAACTCTAAAGGCTTACACGTAGATCCGAGCAAGGTTGAGGCAATATTAAACTTTCCTACTCCTACTAATAAAAGGGAAGTCAAAAGATTTCTTGGAACTTCTTCATGGTAACGAAGGTTTGTTCCCAATTTTAGTTCAATCGTTGGTCCACTTAACAAATTAACTTCTACTGGTAAAAAAGCTGCCCCATTTTCTTGGTGATGATTCCTTCAAAAAATTAAAAGAATGCCTAATATCCGCCCCAATCTTATCCCGCCCAGATAACGACAAGCCTTTTGAAGTTCACACAGATGTGAGTAATTATGGTATAGGAATCCTACTCACTCAAACAGTTGATGATGTGGAACTTCCTAAAGCCTATATGAGCAAATCGCTATCTGCATAGGAGCGTAATTATAGTATTACTGAGCGAGAAGCTTTGGCTGTTTTAGTAGCAGTAGAGCACTGGCGTTGCTATTTGGACAATGGCCTTAAATTTACAGTATACACTGACCATTCCGCCTTAAAGTGGTTTCTTAATTTAAGCAATCCTACTGGTCGTCTAGCCCGATGGGGAGTACGATTATGAGCATTTAATTTTGACATAAAACATCGTCGCGTGCTGATAATGTTATTTCTGACGCACTTTCCGTATATGTGTGTGTGTGCACGGATTTATCGGTGCACTTCTCAGTCATTCACCATTAGTGCGTGCACGCAGTTGTGTTGTTTGTTCACGAGTATAATAACATGTCGTTCGACGATCATAAAGAGTTTTGGCAAGAATTTATCCTGCTGTTTAAAGAGAAAACTTCCTTGTGAGAAGTAAAAATAAAGGGTACCATAATAAACAACTTATACAAGCGGCGTACGAATGCCTTCTACAGAAATGCAAGGAAATATTTCCATAAGCCAACAAGGACTTTGTAATTAAAAAGATTAACTCTTTGAGAGCTTCCTTCCGGCGACAGAGAAAGAAAATCGAAGATGCAAGAAGGAGTGGGGCTGGATCGGAAGACTTACCAGAGATTATTCTATGGTACTACGACCTATTGGAGTTTCCATTGGACCAGGATGAGATGCGAGAAGCTGTTTCAACTTTAGAGTCTCTTAACAAAGGTGTTTCAGTTGCTTCTGTAAGTACCTACCTACAGTTAAAATTTTATTGAGTACGTAAGTAGGTAGTTATCGATCACTTTCGCTAAATGAGCCATTTAAAAAAAAAAACAATGAAATGGTAACGAAACTGACGCCATCACAACACAAATATTCAAAATTGCCGGTTTGTTTAGGTATTGTTCCTGTGACAGATGATGAGTGTTGCTAACGCAAAGTAACGTATTGGTTTGCTTTACAGTTTTGCTGACTTAAAGAAAGATTCCCATTTTTCATCTGACTATGTATAGAAATGAAGTAAATCTTAAAATTCAGCAAATTGAATTGTTAATTAATTACGCTTATCACAATGTTAAAAGAAACGCAGGAAAAAGTATTTTTTAATATTTCTTTAAGCTTATTCTACGTCAAAAAGTTGCACCATGTTTTGAACGCACCTCAACTACCCTTTTTCTAGGACGTTCCATTTTACACACTGCTACTTGACTTTATTCAACTCTGTTTCTGAGTTTTAGACATTATTTTATGTTTTATTTAATCAGTAAGTATTTCTTTATTGTTCTTTTTATAGTACAGATTAATTAAAAATAACATAATAATTAAGTAAATTAATCGTGCAGTATGTATGTCATTGAGTGCATACGAGTGAAACGGATTTTTTTGACATTTGACAGTTCTACGATTGGCATCGGCGCAGTCCTTCGTTGTTGCGTTTGCGTCCCGTTGTGTACTGTGCCATTTTGTGTGTTTCTCATGGATCATGTAGAATAGAAATATGTAGGGATACACAAGATTTTTCTCAGTATAATCTCAGAGGAAGTGGTGAGAGAACATTAATAAGAGATAGAAAAATTAAGTCCATGCACATTTCAAGAAAACAATATTATGTTTACATTTTAATAGAAATATTATATAAATATATAATATTATATATTGTTGTAATTGTTTGGTCGGTCGACAAACCAATGGATGTTGCGCTCACGTTTTGACGTTAGTGTGGTACTTGGATGGGCCAGGTATCAAGAAAATATCTCTGCTCCAGCAGAATTTCTGGATGACGTAGTTGTAACAGATTTAGATGAAAATGATGTTAATTAATAAAGTATTCCACTTTAACATAGTCTTTTATTTATTTTTCCCATTTTGTTCATCAGGTATGTAATGGCAATTGTAGGCCAATGAAATGTGTTTGTTAGTTAAGTGATCACTTTTGACAATACAAATATTAAGTTAGACTTTTTAGAGATATAGAAACTATCCATCGTTTTTTTACTAAAATGTAGTTAGTAAGTACTTATGTGTACTGGAGAAACAGCAGATAGTGCTCGACACTCAAATTATAGTGACAAGCATCGAGAGTAAGCAGTGACTTAGGGGCAGTTGGTTTCAAGGAATTCACAAGATAAAGAGACGTTTTCGACCATAGCTAGGTAAGTATTCCTATCTAAACTTCGAGCGTTAATAATAAGTTCTAGCACCTTTTTTTCTTTATTACCTATTTGGTAACGCCAAATCCTAACCTAAAATATAACATTAATATTTTTGGGCTTCGCAGCGTTAAAATCGTAAAAATTACTATATGACATTATTTTCTGAACTTACATGAAGTTTTTCTACTATACCTTATAACTATACATAAACGTTGACTATCAGGTTTTAAAATGTATGGAAAGTGGGCATGTTTCTTTGCGTAACGAAACTAAAATGTAACTAACCGGAATAAATAACTTTGACAGTGTTTTATAATAATTTTATTAGTGTTATTTATAAATTTATTGGAAAATTTATTTGTATTTTTTTGGAAATGGCTCAAATACAATATTGTATTCTAAGTTTTGGGGTTCCGTACTAAAAAAAAACCCTGTATTTATTTCATCAATTAACAATGTTTTCTTTTCAGTTCCCTTGAAAAGAAGAGGAGTGGATCAAGATAGCTTCAGATTTTAAAGAAATGTGGCAATTTGAGAACTGCACGGGAGCAGTAGACGGAAAACACGTGGCGATCAAACCACCATTCAGGCACCCCCTGATGATCATACTTTTATAATTACAAACAATATCACATCATTGTATTACTTGCTATTGTAAACGCTAACTAGTTTATTTATGTAAGCATTGGAACAAATGACAGGGTGTCAGATGGAGGAGTAATTAAATGTACAAACGACTTTTAACAAATAATACTTTGAAATTGCCAGAACCAAATTCCTTAAGATGGATACCAGATAAGATGCCATATGTATTCATAGTGGATGTAACATTTGCTTTAATGCCAAATTTTATGGTAACATATCGATATTCCAGTAGTGTTGCCTAAGAAGAGAAAGTATTCAGTTACAGACTTTCCCGAGCACGGCACGTCGTTGAAAATGCTTTTAGAATTATGGGAAATCGTTTTAGGGTTCTGTTAATACCTATAGCAACTGATGTCAAGACAGTTGATGACATTGTTCTGGCATGTTGTGTACTACATAATTTCTTACGTCGCCAAACTGCTTCGTATATCGCATATAACAGTCCGGATACAGATAACATTGTAAATGGAAATGTACAAAAAGGTGATTGGCATGATGCAGGTGAGTTAACCCCATTGCAAGTCACAAGGCAATTATCTGTACAAGTTAACGCAAAACAAGTGCGAGATACAAAGAATATTACAACAATGCAGGCAAAGTTGACTTCCCACATAGATTTGTACATTGAAGATGCGTGTGTTAAATTTGTATCAAATACATTGTGAGTTAAATAAAAGTGTTTCTGAAATAAATACAGGGTTTTTTTTTAGTACGGAACCCCAAAACTTAGAATACAATATTGTATTTGAGCCATTTCCAAAAAAATACAAATAAATTTTCCAATAAATTTATAAATAACACTAATAAAATTATTATAAAACACTGTCAAAGTTATTTATTCCGGTTAGTTACATTTTAGTTTCGTTACGCAAAGAAACATGCCCACTTTCCATACATTTTAAAACCTGATAGTCAACGTTTATGTATAGTTATAAGGTATAGTAGAAAAACTTCATAAGTTCAGAAAATAATGTCATATAGTAATTTTACGATTTTAACGCTGCGAAGCCCAAAATATTAATGTTATATTTTAGGTTAGGATTTGGCGTTACCAAATAGGTAATAAAGAAAAAAGGTGCTAGAACTTATTATTAACGCTCGAAGTTTGATAGGAATACTTACCTAGCTATGGTCGAAAACGTCTTTTTGTGAATTCCTTGAAACCAACTGCCCTAAGTCACTGCTTACCTCGATGCTTGTCACTATAATTTGAGTGTCGAGCACTATCTGCTTTCCAGTACACATAAGTACTTACTAACTACATTTTAGTAAAAAAACGATGGATAGTTTCTATATCTCTAAAAAGTCTAACTTAATATTTGTATTGTCAAAAGTGATCACTTAACTAACAAACACATTTCATTGGCCTACGGTACTTACATACATACCTGATGAACAAAATGGGAAAAATAAATAAAAGACTATGTTAAAGTGGAATACTTTATTAATTAACATCATTTTCATCTAAATCTGTTACAACTACGTCATCCAGAAATTCTGCTGGAGCAGAGATATTTTCTTGATACCTGGCCCATCCAAGTACCACACTAACGTCAAAACGTGTGCGTAACATTGGTTGTTTCGACCGACCAAACAATTACAACAATATAATATTATATATTTATATAATATTTCTAAATGTAAACATAATATTGTTTTCTTGAAATGTGCATGGACTTAATTTTTCTATCTTTATTGTTCTCTCACCACTTCTCTGAGATTATACTGAGAAAAATCTGTGTATCCCTACATATTTCTATTCTAATGATGATCCGAGAAACACACAAAATGGCACAGTACAACGGGACGCAAACGCAACAACGAAGGACTGCGCCGATGCCAATCGTAGAACTGTCAAATGTCAAAAATCCGTTTCACTGTATGCACTCAATGACACACATACTGCACGATTAATTTACTTAATTATTATGTTATTTTTAATTAATCTGTACTATAAAAAGAACAATAAAGAAATACTTACTGATTAAATAAAACATAAAATAATGTCTAAAACTCAGAAACAGAGTTGAATAAAGTCAAGTAGCAGTGTGTAAAATGGAACGTCCTAGAAAAAGGGTAGTTGAGGTGCGTTCAAAACATGGTAATACGCTTACCCTTGACGTAGAATAAGCTTAAAGAAATATTAAAAAATACTTTTTCCTGCGTTTCTTTTAACATTGTGATAAGCGTAATTAATTAACAATTCAATTTGCTGAATTTTAAGATTTACTTCATTTCTATACATAGTCAGATGAAAAATGAATCTTTCTTGTCAGCAAAACTGTAAAGCAAACCAATACGTTACTTTGCGTTAGCAACACTCATCTGTCACAGGAACAATACCTAAACAAACCGGCAATTTTGAATATTTGTGTTGTGATGGCGTCAGTTTCGTTACCATTTCATTGTTTTTTTTAAATGCTCATTTAGCGAAAGTGATCGATAACCACCTACTTACGTACTCAATAAAATTTTAACTGTAGATAGGTACTTACAGAAGCAATGAAACACCTTTGTTAAGAGACTCTGTGAAACAGCTTCGCATCTCATCCTGGTCCAATGGAAACTCAATAGGTCAGTACCATAGAATAATCTCTGGTAAGTCTTCCGATCCAGCCACTCCTTCTTGCATCTTCATTTTCTCTGTCGCCGGAAGGAAGCTCTCAAAGAGTTAAATTTTAATTACAAAGTCCTTGTTGGCTTATGGAAATATTTCCCTGCATTTCTGTAGAGCATTCGTACGCCGCTTGTAGAGTTGTTTATTATGGTACTTTTATTTTACTTCTCACAAGGAAGTTTCTCTTTAAACAGCAGGATAAATTCTTGCCAAAACTCTTATGATCGTCGAACGACATGTTATTATACTCGTGAACAAACACAACAACTGCGCACGCACTAATGGTGAATGACTGAGAAGTGCACCGATAAATCCGTGCACACACACATATACGGAAAGTGCGTCAGAAATAACATTATCAGCACGCGACGATGTTTTATTACGTGACTAGATTTTCCGATGAGCTAGAGTCTCGGATGACAATTTAAGAATATAAAAAACGTCGTAAACAGCAAAAATGTTGAACATCAAATTTTTAGAGGAATGTAATAAACAATCGAAAGGTAACAATTGGAATGTCGTCTAAATAGTTTCATTAAATATTTTGTCCTATTATAATAAATAATCATTAAAATGGGTTTAGAAATGATGTAGATATCGCGCAAAAACAAAGACGTACAAATACATAATGATTTTTTATATTTACGTGAATACATTGTTTAAGGACGCGTTTGCAAAATTGATAGGTATAGAATCGAACTATTACATTGACACGGGTCACACACACAAGTGTACGCACGGTTAGCTGCGGGTGCAGGAATCGTAATCAAGTAAAAACTTTTTGATAATTTGAAAAATTGATTTTTTTTTCTCATTTCTTATTCCTACAAAAATATACTTAGATACGAAATACGAATAGCTGCTCCAGAGACTGCCAGGCACTAGAAGCCCTCTACTAGCAGTGAGATGGTGGCTGTGGACTTTGGGCTGGTTTTGTTAGTTATGATAAGATTTTAGCTCCGGACTTGGTGAAGTGACTTGAAGGTATACTTCGGTGACAGCTATGGAACTCCTCGACAAGTAGTACTAGGTGTGCCGAGTTTGGGCTCGTTTTGTTAGTTACGATGAGACCTAACCTCCGGGCTTGATGGAGAGACCTGATGGTGTACCTTGGTGACTACTACTAGAACTCCTGGACGAGTAGAACTAGGTGTGCCGAGTTTGGGCTTGTTTTGTTAGTTATTATGAGACCTAACCTCCGGGCTTGATGGAGAGACCTAATGGTGTACTTTGGTGACTACTACTGGAACTCCTGGACGAGTAGAACTAGGTGTGCCAGGTTTGGGCTCGTTTGTTAGTTATTTCGAGACCTAACCTCCAGGCTTGATGGAGAGACTTGATGGTGTACTTCAGTGACAACTGCTGGAATTCCTGGACGAGTAGAACTAGGTGTACCGAGTTTGGGCTCGTTTTGTTAGTTATTATGAGACCTAACCTCCAGGCTTGATGGAGAGACTTGATGGTGTACATCAGTGACAACTGCTGGAATTTCTGGACGAGTAGAACTAGGTGTGCCGAGTTTGGGCTCGTTTTGTTAGTTATGGTGAGACCTTACCTCCAGGCTTGAAAGAAAGACCTGATGGTGTATTTTGGTGACTACTACTGGAACTCCTGGACGAGTAGAACTAGGTAAGCCGAGTTCGGGCTCGTTTTGTTAGTTATTATGAGACCTAACCTCCAGGTTTGATGGTGTACTTCAGTGACTACTGCTGGAACTCCTGGACGAGTAGAACTAGGTGTGCCGAGTTTGGGCTCTCTTTGTTAGTTATGATGAGAACTTACCCCCGGACTTGATGGAGTGACAGACACACCTAGTTCTACTCGTCAGGGTTCCAGAGTAGTCACCAAGCATCATTGGGTCCTCCATCAAGTCCGGGGTGGGTCTAATCATAACACAAAGCAGCCCAAACTAGGCACCTGGTTATGCTCGTCCAGGCCCAGTAGTCACCGACCGAAGCTCACCATCAGGTCACTTCATCAGGTCCGGTGAGGTCTAATCATAACAAAACAGGCCAACTCGGCACTAGTTCTCGTCAGGAATTCAGTAGTGTCACCAAATACTGTCAGGTCCTTCATCAAGTCCGGAGGGCTCATCATAACTAACAAAACGAGTCAATCTCTGCACATCTAGTTCTACTCGTCTAGGAGTTCCAGTAGCAGTCACCGATGTACACTTTCAGATCACTTCATAAAGTCCAAGACGAATAGGCATTTATATATATATTTATATATAAATCCCACTTACTTTTATCGAAACAAAATATTATAATAAAAATGTGTGATTATAAAAGTCAAGTACCTACGTATCAATTTCGAATATTTTGTGTATATACAGCGATCTTTTTCAGCTGCTGCAATCAGGCAGGCGATACAATATCCACTTACGACGGCGGCCGAGCGCGGACTGTGGTTTCATCTAAATTTTTGTTCAACAATCAAAACAGGCACCAAAAATAAAATAACCCTTATTGCAATCCATTATGATTCATCCGTATTAGCAAAATATGTGAAAAAATAGGCATCAGTTTTTTTTTTTTTTTACGACTATTTGTGACATTTTGATAAAAAGTAAACACCACTATTTTTTATTGAATATGTCTGCCTACTTATAGTATTTTTAGAAATCTTAATATATGTTGATAATAGAACAAAAATGTACCTAAACATGAGTCGGTATCGTTAATTTTGTAGAAAATGGCTAGGGAAGATCGTTTTTACAATATAAAAAGCTATTGTTTTCAACAAAAAAGTTACTACCATTTGAAGATGAAAGAACCATTCTGTACGTGGTAGTTATTAGCTATGTTTGATTTGGTTTAGTTTTGTCACAAAATGTACCGAAAAACAGCATAATTTTGCCCGATTTGCAAACGCATCCATAACTAATATTAGGGGTATTGTCGTGTTTATTCCACTTAATAACGCGATTTTATTAGCTTCGCATGTATTTATCTATCTTTGTATCGGAATCTTTGGATGTAATTTTCACCAACTTGTAGACGGCCGATTTACTTGAAAACTTAATAACTTTATCCTAATATCCTGATCAGGGTCACCAGGATAAAGTAAAATAATTATCAGAATCGTCACAGCTCATGACCAATGCGTGTTGTTTAATTTTTTTTAACTCTTATATTATTATTATTAACACGCTTTTATTAGCTTCGTGTGTATATATATCTATCTGTCTATGTAATGGAATCTTTTGATTTAATTTTGACCAACTTGTAGACGGGTGATTGACTTGAAAATTTGCAATCAAGGATTGATGACAATACAATAATTTAATAACTTTATCCTAGTTATTATAGCTATAATTTGATATTTTTTCCTGATCAAATAATTGTGTGATCAAAGTAAAAAAATTATATAAATACACACTTAGCTCGACTTGTTGGTATATTGTATGTACCTATGTATGTATGTATAAATGTAATGGAATTTTGTAATCCATTTTCACCTACTTCCAGACATCTGAATAATCATAAATTTTGCAGATGTATTAAGAATCGACGACAATACAATAATGTCATGATTGTGGCCTAGTTATTCCCAATAGGGTTAGCACAGGTCATGGTCAATACGTTTTGCTTAAGTTTTTTAAACTCTAACATTATTTTTGTTTCTAATACAATATTAACAATATCAATATGTTACAGACAGACTATATTACTACTTACTACCTAACTATATAACTATGAATGCAAATGTAGAAAGACATATTTTCACACATACATATTTTTCCAAAATATTGTTCTAAACTACTCGTACCGACAAACGAAATGTATGGCGGCCCCCCACTAAATGGATTGACGACCTGCAGGATGTCGATGGACGCAGGTGGCCCAGAACCGTGCCTTGTGGCATTCCTTGGGGAGGATCGATGATGATGATTGTTCTAAATTAATTTATAACTAGTAAGACTAGTGTTTGATGACGAACCAAAGCAGACCAGCTCCCACAAACAGTAAGTACCAAGGACATTAGTAATATCGTGATATTAATGTAGTAAAAGATCAAGCGAAAAATGCAATATTAATTAATTATAAAGAATTCATTTGGTCATAGTGGAAGGGATAATTATCTACTTATTTATTTATTTATTCTTTTATATAGAAAAAGGCTGACATGTGAGCACACAGTCCGCCCGATGGTAAGTGGATGCTGTGACCCATGGACACATACATCTATCCTCGATTAAGAATCAAAATGCAGATTGCTTTTCACCCCTGATGACTAAGATAGAATGCCTCGTTTCTAGTAAATACGAAACACAGCAGCATTAAGCTGCTATTTTATGCTGGTATTCTGTGAGGGCGTGGTCCAAATTTCCGGCGAATTATGCTATATTTTTAAATGCTAGCAATATGGTACACAACGCCATTTTATTCTGCCTCGACCCCAAGTTCCCGCCATTCGCTCTGGGAAGTAAGACGCGTGCTGCGCGGCATTTTATAAAACAAGGTAAATTTTGTATTTTTTTTTGTCCATCCGGTCGTTCCCTATCACTTTTATTTGTGATTTTAGCGAGAATATAGCTTCTTTTTTGTTATTATTTTGTCTGAATACTAATTTTTATAAAGTTATAGCCAGATAAAACTGACTCAAACAGGGCTAAGATCGCTGTAGATCCGATGTTTCCCCGCGCGAGTGAACATCGGATGAATTTTATCCTATCCTTACCCGTTACAAATATGGCAGTGATTGTTAAACTTTCATTTGTCGTGTACATATATTCTTTCGAAGATTGCTCAAGTGGCTATGGGACTCAGTACCGCTATCAAAGCTATTGTGCCTTAATGAACCTAATTGAGCTTAATTTTTAGAATGGTTTTATTACTTTTAAATACACATTAAAACATTTATAATTCTTCGCATTTCGCAGCAATATGGTGATGAATGACCTCTAAAATTAGAATTTTCGAAACTTTTAATATGCTGCTAACTTACGTTTTACTGAAATATTTCGCTTTATTAAGTGTTACCAGCATAGTCATGAATTAAATCAATGGCTTACAACAACTGATAATTACAAAACTTATTAAGAACTAATCTTCGGAACTTAATTATTAGATATATGTACCTATATATTTTGTGATATGCCGATATATTTGCACTGGTTTATGTTGTCATGCACTCATTACCGCGGTCGCATTACTTATAGTAACATTTTATCCACAGATGCTTCGAAAATACACTAGAACTTCAAACGCGGGCAACTTCGTACAAACAAGAAGCCCTGAAAATTGCTATTCAAGCAATAAAAAACTTATTAGATAACGTTTATCTAATCTCATTAGATACTCATCTCATTAGATATTTATCTCAAAGCAAAGTGGACTAGACGTTTCCCTGGTCTAGTCCACTTTGCTTTACTTTTTCCGACTTCATGCCCATATTCTGATTTTAATTAACTCTACAAATAGGCTCACGCCTGCTCGTTGACACTCAAATCTACACACTGAATAATCTCAATCAATCAAACATCTTCCTCCACTCCTGTATTGCCCCAGGGCATTTTGCCAGTCCTTACAATTACATTTTATTTCAAAAATCTAGATTTTTTAAAATAATATTTTCATACCCATTAAAAAAAATCAAATACATCCAATCTTTCTCTTATATTGGGTAATTACATCTTATATCATAACAAAGTTTGAGAACCACAAAATTACAATTTCTTTATATCAGGTATAAGATCGGATGCAAAGAAACAAACAAAAAGAAAATCGTTTGGAACATTTATGTTTCTAGTAATTTATAGATCATATTGAAATATGTTTTTGAGCGTTAAAGATAGGACAAATTCCTTTTATTACCTTTGTTCTCTAAGCAGTAAAAGTGGCTTTAAATTTAATTCCGATCTTACACCTTGATGGCCAATTCTTCATCATGCATATAAAAAAGTACGTCTTGTCTTCGCACACGTTTAAAGCAGAAACTGTTGAGTTTACAAACGCAAAAGATTCTCATAGCTAAACTATGTTTAACCATTAACGATTTGCGCCATGTTCCAGAAATCTGACGTATACGGATGTCGAGAAAATAAAGTTTTTGGCAGACTCTTTCAACTAGTCGAAAATCCGTCCGTACTACTAACGCACTAATGTAGCTGCAGCATGGTTCTACCACGTCAAAGTTGCACCAAGGAAAAAGGTGGACTTTATGCAGCAAGGCATTCTCTAGCAGCCTACCTCCAGGGTTAGCAGAGAAGATATTATGGGTGAAAATTGCAAACAACTACCTATAAATTATTATCTATGTTCAAATTAAAAAATAAATACAACTACATAAAAAGTAAAGTAAAGTTACAGCCTATATACGTCCCATTGTTGGGCATAGGCCTCCTTCATTCTGAGAGGGTATTAGGGCAAGAAATGTCCCGCTGCCCCAATGCGTGTTGGCGAACTTCACATGTCTTCGAAATATTTTTTTGATATCTCAGACATGCAGGTTTTCACGATGTTTTCCTTCACCACCAGTGTGGTAAATCAGCATTTAAAATTGCAATTAACAATTTCATTGGTGCCGGCGGGGATCGAACCCGGGTTGCTCGCGTACTGTGAAACTTACAGCGAGCGCTAACCATCTGAGCTACCACGGCTCTTTACACTACACAACTACATACCTACTTAGATATCTAATATATAAAACGTGATATTTGTTTGTTCGTAGTTTATGCGCTGCCATACCGTTCATCAGATTGCGGTAAAACTTTGTCAACATATTGCTGGCACTTCGCGAGGGTTATAGTCATAGTACAATTAACTTACAGTAGTAGGTGGCGCGCGTATCGTACCGACATCGGCATATTTCTTTGAAAGTTTGAAGAATGTTTTTTATCATTCCTAATTAAACAATATAATGTCTTCAAAATTGAAAACGATATTTCCGCGATTACGAGTATTTCTTCTGCAACACGCTGTGTAACAGCTAGTATATTACGAACATAATTACACAAATATATATACTTAAATATACATTAATATAACAACTTATGAGTCAAACTGGGTTGGTATACCACCTTCTTAACTGTTTCTACTGCCAAACAGCATTCTGCTGTGTTCCATTTGGAGCGTAACTTTTTTATAAATGTAAAGTAACAAACGAAATTACAGTGCACCTGATAGTAGTGGTAGCTGCATATCATGGACACCTGCAGCTAACGTCAAACAAAGAAGGCTACAGATGTGTTGTCACCCCTGAGGACTAAAATGGAATGCGTCAAAGTCTGTAATCATACTGGCTCTCTATACTATTTTATACCCTTCAGACCGGTACACTGCACTGCTGTCTTCTGGTTGGTAGCAGAAATAAATACGAGGATGGTAGCCACCCAGACGTCCTTCTAAACAGGAAAGGAGTCCAGTCAACTAGGCTAACAACCCATCTATATTTTGACTCTTAATAGAGGATAGATATAGGTGTCTTTTGGCCATAGTATGTGATTTCCATCTGGTGAATTGTGTGCTCGTTTGTCATTCTAAGTTCTGTTACCTATCCAGATAAGTCTTTATTTAAAATTGTTTGCAGATGGTCCATTTGCTGCAGTAACCACTCTGTTAGACCGTTTGTTTTATCCACTCATTACAACCCACAGTCCACTGCTGAACAATAGGCCTCAGCCATAGATTACCCCATAGGAGGAATTTTGCCATAGTTACCATGCTTGGCAGGCGGGTTGGCAAACGCAGTTTTTTAATATTTTGAGTTGTTATTAGAAAGATGCTGCTGCCCATCTGCTGTTTCAATTTCCCTCTCTCGCCTCTTACGACACCCACGAAACGACATGGGGTAGTGGGTATTTTACACCGCCACTACATGGTCGTACCGTTTGATACTTTAATAAATTTTCAAATCAATTATTAAATACTTGAATTTAAGTTATAATTTGGAATTTACTCCCAGTGAATGCTAAATTATCCGCGACATCTGCGTCCAAAAGTAATGGATTCGCGATAACTTCGATGTTTGTTAATTTATTATATATAACCAGTTTTATTTGATGCCCTTTATTTAAAGTTGGAAAAATTTACTGTGCCAATATCCGCTCAATAAAATAAAATGATGTGTCTTACCTAGTTTGAAGACACCTCCCGCCCTCCTCAATTGCGTACTATCGTCACCACTAATCCCAGCACCACTACTCCCACCACCACTACTAGGAAAGACACACCACCGACGACAATACGACACGTGTTTCGCCTCTACACGAGGCATCTTCAGGTGTAGTAGACTCTACGGCGGCTGACCGCTAAGTGAGCGGTGAGCCAAAAACAGCTGCTATTTATAAGACTCGCCGACGCAACCGAGTGGTGGTGGGAGTAGTGGTGCTGGGATTAGTGGTGTCGGGGATAGTGCACGCAATTGAGGGAGGGTGGGAGGTGCTCTTCAAACTAGGTAAGACACATCATTTTATTTTATTGAGCGGATGTTGGCAAAGTAAATTTTTCCAACTTTAATATAATGGATTTCCGCAAAGTAACGCCTGATTCTATTAATTGCCCTTTATTTACGCTAATTTAAATGTAAAACATATTTTAATATTAAAGAAAACCTGATTATCTTAATATTATGACTATTGCGTGCAGTGTAGTGGCGGTGTAAGAATATCCACTAACCCATATCATCCCTGGGGGTAGTAAGAGCGACATGGAGGTGAAGTAGTATTACAGTGCTAGTATATAAGTTAAGTTACTGATTTATGTAGAGTCAGTCATGAATAAACTTCTTGATCAAGCGCTCGTGTTTAATTCAACCTCGTAATATTACATGACCTTTTTTTTTTTTTTTTTTTTTTTTTTGCGGATGGAAAATCATCTAATGACGCCTTTCGCTGTGGGTGGAGCGGAAGGAGTGTCGAACTTTACTGACTAAAACCATCCGTGTTCCTTCAGTGCCCTTACGTTCAGGAGCCGCGGTATCTCTTTCGAACAGCCCGCAGCCCCGGCAGGCGTCGGCCCTGCGGGCCCTTCACGCTGCTGACAGCTCTTTGAGGCGCGCGTGGAACAAAACGCGCCGTCGACACGGCCTGTCGTCGTTAGACGGACGGACGGCGAGCTACCCATTGCTCGCCGTCCACAGGTCACGCCTACGGTGGTCAGGGGCCACGACGTAGCCCCGACGCCCGGGGCGTACATGGCGACCCTGCCAGGCGCGTTCGGGAACTGATAGCGTAGCGGGCGAAAAGTGCAGACCGGGCGAATTCCTGTGTGCCTCGGTGCTTCAAGTTAGCTAAAATGTTTGTCGTGAATATATTATTTGGACTGACGCTTACTGTGCTGGCGAGTTTTGAAAGTTATAATCATGGGAAAATCATACTCAAAACTGAAGATAAGGAAATTATTATATCTCAAAATGCATCAGGAGGAAATAATAGTGCAAGTTACTCCGAACAAGAAAATCACGTCAAGATAAACAATATACTGATTACTACGTTTTTGGTGATGGCGATTGCCATACTTGCAATCATTTACCTAAAACTCAAGGAGAGCATAAAGTGGATAGAACAGCGAGTGAATTACGAATTTTTGAGAAAAGTACAAGCCGTTTGTCTGGGCGCTGGGAGCAGGAACCAGTGCGTGAAGAAGGAGTCGTTTAAGTGTTCGTGAGCTGGTAATAAATATGTGCTATATGTGAAGTACGTGTTCTGTGCTGCAGTGTTATTTTAGTTTAAAATATATATAATATAGACATTAACGATAGTTTTAGAATTAGAAATATGAATTTTATCTATCAATAAATAATTGTTTAAACTAAAAATAAAAATATAAGTAAATCAATGTAATATCGAACACACGATTCGTGGAATTACGGCCCATGTGCAACCATTGGGTGCAACTCAGTTTTTATGTGCTCGGTCGTATGACAGTGTTTCGATTTATAATAAAATTAAAACGAAGTGAATGAAATATGACGCGGTGTTACATATTTCGTTGCGTGTATTATGGCCGAAAAGTTAATAGAATTATATGAAAATTTATTAAAAATACGTCAATATCTAACAAAAAGGCCAGAGCAGATATAAAGGGTCAGTTGCGTCCAAAAATTACTAGAGGCCGAAACATTGTTAAAAGATAGCGAGCTATTATTTTCTAATTTAAGTCGTCAAGGTAAACAATCGGAAATTAATTTAATTACTAGTACATATAAAAGTTTGCTCTTTATATTCTGAAATATCTCAATTGTACTTTGCCTAGTTGTAAAATAAGTTTAGAAACAATGGATTTTGATATTAAAACAGCGTGTGGGTTGATACCTATTTTAGATAATAAGGAGGATACTACAGAACGATTGATTGATGCAGTGGAAATGTATGCAGATATGCTTAACGAGGCAGGAAAAATTTATTAATTAAATTTGTGTTAAAAGGGAGATTATCAGAAAACTAAGCTACGCGTTGCTGATAATTATGTGTCAGTTAGTAGTATGATTAAAGATTTTAGGGAAAACTATTGACAAAAGTTTCTTACACGGCTATACATAAACAAATTCAGTCCTTGAACCAGGGTTTAGATCAGTTGATGAATACGGGTCTCAACTCGAAAGACTGCTAACAGAGTTAACTATTTCACAGGCTGAGGGCGACGCAACAAAATGCGCAGTCCTTAAACCTATTAATGAAAAATGGTCATTAAAAAGTTTACAGATGGTCTTAAAAGTGAAAAGCTCAGCACAATCATCGCAGCCCTGCATACTCCTTGCTCAAGGACGCGATCCAGGCGGCCAAGGACGAGTCCACACCATCGTCGTCCAGTTCCGGGTCTGCTGAGGTGATGAAGATGACTAGAGGTAGGTTCGTTAACCGTTTTCTAGATCTCAAGGACAAAACAGGGGCCGTGGGCGTCTAAATTACGGCACCAGTAGGAATTATCAAAATAATTATAGTAATTATTCAAATAGATATCAGAGATTTTCAAGGCCTTTTCAATATTCGCCGCGTGGTAGAGGACAGTCCTACAGATCAAATTATCATTATAATAGACGTGGCAACCAGGTTTTACAATAAAAATGTTTTTGCAGCTCGAAGTAACGACAACAAAGAACGAGCTGGTGAAAATATGGAGCAAAAACCTAATGAGATAGACAACAATCAGTTTTTCGTTCTCAATAATTTCATTTTTCATGTAGAGGTAACTCTAAGTTTGTAAATTTTCACATTCATGGTATGAAACTTGTGTTATTGATAGATACTGGAGCATCCATTTCGGTTATTAAGGAAGAGTACTTCCAAGATCAGCATGTGTTCTTAAAGATAATTTGGTTGTTAATGGAATTGGAGGCAAGATATGTTCTTCCGGATATGTAGATCGACATTTATGCTTCTAGAGACAATAAATTCCATAACAAATTTCACATTTTCAAAATTTACCTATAACCGTCGATGGAATATTAGGATTAGACTTTATGAACAAGTACGGAGCCAATATTGATTTAAGCAAAATTTACTAACGTTACGGATAGGACGAGAAATTGTGTTTGCCAATTTATGACAAACCTGATTACAGTAATACATTATTAATACCGCCTCGAAGTGAATCAATTCATTTTGTGTATTTGGATACGGAAGCAAAGGCGATTGTTTTGTTAGCGCAAAGGAAATAATGGAAGGCGTTTTTTTGGGTACTATTGTTCGACCAAAAATAAAGAGTCCCAATAAAGATTTTAAATACTAGGAAGAAGAAGTAAATTTGAATAATTTCATATTAAACGTAGAACTTTTAGATGATTTTAACGCTTTCAAATTTTGCCAAAACAAAAGTAGTTCAGAAAGATGTGATATCTTATTATCTTTATTAGAATTGAAGCATTTGAATGAAGAAGAAAAGCAATCTATAGAAAAATTTGCACTAAATATTCAGACATTTCTTTTACCCAACGATAAGTTAGAAACTACAAATATTTGTGAACAAACTATACAACTGAAAGATAACATCAATCCTATTTACACGAAACCATACCGTTTACCACAAGCTTTAAAGCCCGAAATAAATAAACAGATAAAAGATGCTTAGAGATGATATTATAGAAGAATCTACTAGTGAATGGTCTAGTCCCATACTACTAGTTCCCAAAAATCTGATGGTTGTCAAAATGGCGTTTAGTAATTGATTTTCGAAAACTAAATGAAAATATAGTAGATGATAAATTTCCGCTGCCGAACATCACTGATATTCTTGATTCATTATCAGGCTCTATATATTTTACCCATTTAGATTTACAACAAGGCTATTATCAGGTGAAACTGGCACCAGAAAGCCGAAAGTATACTGCATTTTCGACTAGTACAGGACATTATCAATTAAAACGTCTACCAATGGGGCTCAAAACTTCTTGTAGTGCTTTTAGTAGAGTCATGTCAATTGCTATGTCAGGATTAACTTTCGAGAAGTGTTTTATTTATTTGGACGATCTAATAATTTTGGAAGATCCTTAACTATTCACAACCAAAATCTAGTAGATGTTTTCGAAAGACTGAGAAAGGTAAATTTAAAACTGAATCCTACTAAGTGCGAATTTCTAAAGAAAATTCTATCTTGGTCATTTAGTGTCTGCCAACGGTGTCTCACCTGATCCAGAAAAGACCCGAATTTTGGAGCATTATCCGTCCCTCAAAATGTAGACGAAGTAAGAAGGTTTGTTGCATTTTGCAACTACTATAGGAAATTCGTACCTCTTTTGCAACAATTACTATGCCTTTAAATAGTTTACTCAAGAAAGACGCACCATTTGTTTGGTCTGAGTGTCAGAACGCATTTAATTTTCTAAAAATTCATTAATAACACCCCCAATACTTCAATATCCATTTTTCTGAATCAAATGAATTCGTTTTGCAAACAGATGCGTCTGATGTAGCTGTAGGAGCAGTTTTGTGTAACAAAATATGAAACCAATCATACACTAGTAGGCCATTAAATAAAGCAGAAAAAATTACCCAGTTATCCAAAAGGAATTAACAGCAATTGTGTGGCAGTAAAATATTTTAGACCATACCTATTTGGCAGGACTTTTACCATAATGACAGACCACAAACCTTTGATTTACTTATTTGGAATGAAAGATCCGTCTAGTCGGTTGATAAAGTTTCGATTAATTCTAGAAGAATATGATTTTAAAATATATGAAGGGTAAAGACAATGTTGTGGCGGATGCACTGTCTAGAATTTGTATAACGTCGAGTGAGTTAAAGAATATGAAAGAACAAGTCTTAGCTGTGACAACTAGAGCGCAAAAGAGAAGAATGGAAGAGGATGTAAACAGGAAAGGGTTGTGATTAATAATGACACTGACGGGTGGCCTGATCAACCACGAGTCGTGGAATTATTAAGACAACCATGATTCTATTGAAATGAAACTTGTGAAGGAGATATTATAAAAGGATTTAAAAAGAGACTTAGTCAAGGAAGAACGAGATTGTTTTAATTTTGTGCCAAGCAAAATGCTATTATTATAAACCTTGAATTTAGATTGCTCTTCTCATGAGCCGAATTTGCAACTAAATTAAAAAAGTTTTGTGAGATAATAAAAGTAAAAGAACTATGCATAGTAAAGATGATAAAAATGAAGAATTTATAAAAGGTTTATGTAGTGAAATTAAGACATTAAATGAGTGGACCGGTCCTCGAATATGTGTTCTGAAAGGAATTAAAAGAATTTACGACAATAGAAAAACAATTCATTTTGAATGATTATCATTTGCTACCTACCAGTGGGCATGCTGGAATGAATAGGATGGCTAATAACATAAAAAGAGATATTATTGGCCAGGATTAGATGCCGATGTTCGAAAATTTATAAGTGAATGTAAAATGTGTCAGAAAATGAAAATATAGTAGGTATACCAAACAACCAATGACTATAACTACCACGGCGTCGACTGCGTTTGAGAAAGTTTTCTTGATCTTGTGGGTCCCTTGGACAAGGATGAGTACAGTAATTGCTATATTTTAACGCTCCAATGTGAATTAACAAAATATAGAGATACCCATTACCCAATAAAGAAACACTTACTGTGGCAAAAGCTTTTAAATAATTTTATCCTAAGATTCGGTATACCTAGTTCCTTAGCTACTGATAGGGAACTGAATTTGTTTCTCAAGTGATGGAACAGGTGTGTAGCTTATTAAATATAGAAAAGTTGACGTCAACTGCATATCACCATCAATCAATTGGTTCGCTTGAGATTGCTCATAAGCATTTAGGGTCATTTTAGAACTTATAGCACCAATATGGGCTATTCATGGTCTCATTGGATTCCATTCTGGTGTTTTAGTTATAATACTTGTGTAAACACTCAAACAAAATACACACCATTCGAACTTGTATTTGGCAGGCCATGTCGTTTTAATAATTTGAAACAAGACGTGGTGGAACCACTTTATAATTCTGATAATTATTGTTTAGATTTAAAATATAAGTTACAGGTAGCTTTAAGAGATGCAAGACATAATTTAATAGCTTGTAAAGAAATAAGAAAAAACAAATATGATAAAACATGTAATCCTGTATTCTATGATAAGGATGAACTTATTTTAATTAAAATGAATGCTCGTAAATTAGATTGTATTTTTGATGGACCTTTTAAAGTCTTAGAAGATTTAGGAACAAATGTTAAGATTTTAGAAATAATAAAGTAGATATAGTGCATAAGGATAGAACAAAAGGTTCGTTGAGTAAGCAATGTTTTAAAAAAAAATATTTTATAAAATATTAGTTTGTGCTTATGTATTAAGTATGCTGAACTTTTTTTTTCTCTTTTTTTTATCCACCCCCGAGGTGAAGTAGTATTACAGTGCTAGTATATAAGTTAAGTTACTGATTTATGTAGAGTCAGTCATGAATAAACTTCTTGATCAAGCGCTCGTGTTTAATTCAACCTCGTAATATTACATAGAAACAAATTAAGAGATAGGCAGCAGCGTCTTCCTAGTAACGACTAAACATAAAAAACTGCGGTTGCCAACCCGCTTTCCAAGCTTGGCAACTTTGGCAAATTTGAGGAAGATTGCACCCTATGAGGCAATCTATGGAGAAGCCTATGTTCATCAGTGGACTTAATAGGCTGTAACGGTGACGGTAACGGCAACGGTAAGCATTATTATATTATATAATCTTATTATTTCTTTTAATTATGTTTATTCTACTTTCATACTGAAACTTTTACATTACTTGAATACAAGCAGTTTGTTGTCATATTTGCATTTGATAATGAAAGAGGTATGTAAGGATCGTGACACTTGGCGATCTGTTCTCTCTAGCTACCCCGTCAGGGACTGTGCGTGAAGATAAGTAGTAAGGATAATGAAATAATACTTAATATTGTGCTTATACATGGTAGAGACATGCTGCAGCTATATTACTGGTATAGTTGTAGCACGAATGGGTCGGCTCGACTTGGAAGTACCACGCTCTCACAGAATACCAGCGTAAAATAGCAGCTTAACGCTGCTGTGCTTCATATGGTAAGTGTAGAGAACCGGAGTCCCTTTTTAGTGGAAACGAGGCATTCCATCTTAGTCCTCACGGGTGACAACGCATCTACATTTTGGTTCGTAATCGAGGATAGATGTAGATGTCTGTGGGTCGCAACAACCACTTACCATCAGGTGGACTGTGTGCTCGTTTGTCGCCCTATCCTAAAAAAAACATATGAAAAATTGTTCCAGAATATAAACTAAGGAAGCATTTATTATTTCTCTATCCTTTTTTTTCATTAATCAACAATAGACGTATCGCCTAAAACAGCGGAATGACCTGAACGTGACTAGAAAAGGTTCAAGATGAATGCCCCTTTTTCTGCGGCACTAAAATGTGGAAGTAATTTATTTTATTTTTATATATAAATATTTTATCACGCGTATCGATTACTCTCTGTTGAATTGAAAAAGAAATACTAATGGAAGTAAATACGGTTTTGGCAGTTGCAATTCAGTCTATTTGTTTAATACATTAAATAGTAACTGCTGTACTATACCGAATATATAAAATAAGGTACGTGAGGACGTAATATTAACTTAAGTTTTGCCGCCCGATAAAACCAAAACTAAGAGGTGGACAGAGATATACTATAACTAATATATTAAGAAAAAAGAAGCAAACAAGCTTTGGCAATAATTAGGAACACTTCAAAAAAGCAACATAAAAACAGTTAATGACGATATCGTTAAAGCAGCGCCTTTTTGACGTATTATCATTTGATTGACTCATGAAGAGCTATCGTATCACAGAGCCATCTATGCAAACAAGGTTGTAGTTCTTGAGTTATAAGAAAATCACCATATTGACCGCACGACCATATTACCCTCAAAAACCTACAAAAACTTTTCATAAAGCACCTCAATTACAGAATCGGCATGCTTCGTCGTGAAACTTATGATGAGGAATGCCTTAAATACGGTCTCTTATCACTGGAATCTAGAGAAGAATTCGAATAATTTTGTGCATCTTGCATGATATCCTTCACACACTAAAAAAATTGCCCTAAAGAAATGCTGTTGAGATTCTTAATAAAACAAAATATATTATACTAGTTATTGAACCTGCAGTGTGATGGCGGCGTAACAAACTACGTTGCCCAAGTTCGCCCCGTAGGTGGCGGTAATCTGTGAGGGAATGCTAGTGATCTCATATATATTGAAGATGTAAAAAATTGTTTGCTATGATCCGCGTAATAAAATAACACTCTGCGGTGTTTAACCGATAATTAGCCACTGATTATTGTAAAAATAAAATTAAAGTTGTGAAGAATATCAAATTTAAAGTCACATTTTCTATTGTTCCAAACAAGAGAGGAAGAAAAGCAATTAAATGTATACGTGGATTTTTTTAATAATAAAAATAGGATAAGGTTATTAAGATCAACAACTATCGGAGATACATCCTAAGGGATGGCACCGTCGACATCTGTCGAGCTTGTCGCCATCCGGTGAGTCATAGAGCATGTCATCTCCGGTTGTTCGGCGCTTTCTAACTCTGAGTACTTGCACAGGCACAACCTAGTAGCCAGAATTCTACAGGAGCTCGCTCTGAAATACGGTCTCGTGGACCGTCAAAAGTAACAATACTACTGTATTTCGTATGGTGAGTGAAGAGAACCGGAAACCCTTTTCACTGGAAACGAAGCATTCCTTCTTAGTGACAACGCATCTGCGTTTTGATCCTCAATTGAGAATAGATGTAGATGTCTATGAGCCACAGTATCTACTTACCAACATGTTAACTATGTGATCTTCTGTCTCCCTTGTTCTATAAAAAATCCATCCACATCCTAAGAAGAAGTTAAAAAGAACTCTCACTAAATCTTTGGCTACAACTTTTTTTTAGTTGCATGTTGGTATCATCATTACAGCCCTTCACAAGCCCATTGCCCCCAAGGAATGGTTCTGAGCCACCTGCATCCATCAACTTCCCGCATTTCTTACCAGGTCGTCACTACGTCTAGTGGGAGGACACCCTACACTTCATACACCGGTGCGAGGCTGACACTCAAGAACCTTTCTTCCCCATCGGTTGTCGGTTCCTCGAGCTATATGGCCAGCCCATTGCCATTTCAGCTTGAGAATCCGCATAATGGTATAATGAGGTATAAAATTTTTCTGGCCCAAATTTGAAAAACTTGAGGTCGCCCGTGCATCTCCACTGAGCTGCAATAAACTAAGCTTTTAATGCATTTGCCGCTAATTTATTAGTGCACAAACGGATTTCGGAGCTTTACGGTAGAGTTGTGTTTGTAATTTATAGAACGTAATAAACGAGTTAATAAGTGCTAATAACTCACAATAATCTGGGTCTATCAAACAGTCCATAATGCAAATTAATGACCTCATTTACATGTTATAGCCAGCTGTAGCTGTTTTGAGGTTTAACCTCCAATAATGTTTGGTAGTCTAGCGATCGTTTTCATAAATTATTATTTTGATCTAACTTTCTGACAATAAACATGCAATTTATCCGGCACGATAAAATATTGTATTATGAAAAAAAGAATGAAAATAATGATTTCATATATTTACGAGAGCAATACACTTTTAAATCAAATTAGTTTTTACGGATTTATTCGCGTATATTAAATGACAGGACAAATTAAAAGACCTATAAAAACCCGCGTAATACTATGGACGATATGAATGACAAGCTGGGTCACCCATGCGGTCGGAGCTATGTTCTGCAATACCCGTCGCAGAAAAACCCAATAACTCTCCGATCACACTCTGACTCTCATGACTGTTAGACGGGAAATGAAGCTGCAATCTTCAGCACATATGACAGTATAAAGAAAACTGAACAGACAGATCTCCAAATGTATGCGGCGAGACTTAGAAAACTTCAATACAGCTCGTATTGAAGAAGCGATCGAGCGGAACCAAGGCTCCAAAGACTACCAGAGATTTGTCTGCCAGAAAGAGTCAACTGTCGAAGTTCAAGACCGAATGTGTGAGTAACCATCTAAGAGCAATTCTTATCTGACACTATTCCGATAATATTTCGGACGTCAGTCTGAGCAAAACTAGAATGCCTCTCCAGCTCCTTAAAAACGGCAATACCACGGGCGAGAATGAAACTACAGTGAAGCTTCTAAAAGCCAGTACTTCAAGACCTTCAGAAGCTTTTCAATTCCTTCCTCCATGGTGGCACTACTCCGCAGGCGTGGAGCAGAAGTGCGGTGGTCTTGTTCTTCAAGAAAGGCGACAACGCTATGTTGAAGAATTACAGACGGATTTCTCTTCTGAGAGGTGTCTACGTGCTGTTGTTGAGAGTCATTACGAATCGTCTCGCATGTACACTCGATGACTTCCAACCTTCCGAACGAGCCGGTTTCCGAAAAGGGCTTAATACCATAGACCACATATATACATGCCCTTCGGCAAATTGTACAGAAGACCGAAGATTACACTCTGCCATTTTGCCTTGCGTATGTGGACAAAGACAAAGCCTTTGATTCCGTCGAAATATGGGCGGTGCTGCAGTCCCTTCATCGGTGCCAAGTTGACTGTTGGTATAACGAAGTGCTAAAGTATTTGGACAATAGGGCTACGATGGCTATACGAGTACAAAACGAAAGTACTTAGCCTATCCAAGTGCAAAAAGAGACCCTATTTACTGGATATGAGGCATTTCATCTTAGTCGTCAAGGGTGACAACGCATCGGCATTTTGATTCTTAATCATTGATAAAACGTAGATGTCTATGGACCACAGTATCCACTTACCATTAGGTGGACTGTGTGCTCATTTGTTACCCTTATTTTATAAAAAAAGGTGTAAGATCGGGTGATGTTGTATGCCCGAAACTCTTTACCGTTGAAATGGAAAACATTTTCAAACTACCGGACTAGAAAGGATAAGGTATTAACATCAATGGCGAGTAAATCACTCACTTTTGATTAGCCGACGATGTAGTCCTTACGGCAGAAGCGCTGGAGGACGCAAGCACAGTGCTCAATGACCTCAATAGTGTCTCCCAACGGATAGGTCTTAGGATAAATATGGACATTACAAAATCATGGTACGGTCCATGCCATGAACTTCGAGCTGTCGGCGAGTATACCGCTCGCGGACGCATAGTCCGACTAGAAATCAACTTCGACCGCGAGGTCGATGGATTCAACTCGGCTGAGCAGCGTTCGGGAGATTACGACATATCTGAGTCAAAATATTTAAAAATTCTATAATGGAATTAGAAGATATTAAAAGCAACAAAATTTTCATCTCAATAATGTAAATTAAGGGACAAAAGTTACCGAGATGAGAAATTTGTCATTTATTCACAACATCTGCACTGACTTGAAACAATCGCTCCCGATAAGTTCGATAATTGGAAATTTCCATTGCCTAACTACGCGCACTTTATTATGACTAATTATAAAGAAAATAAATTTCTATAATTGTTTCCTAACTCAATATAGTATTTAACTCGAGTAATTTAATAACAGTTTAAAGATTTTTTAAAACGTTATTGTAAAACGTAGTGTTTATATACTCTTTGCATTACTGTTAATAAATTTATCTGCCACCAGGGCGGCGCCACTAAGAAATGAGGTGTAATATTTGACAGACTTCATTACGGGGGAAGTTAATTTGTTAGAAAAGTGTAGAGATTAATTTTTCGTTCTATAATATTAGTGATATTTTATATGAATTATATTAGACATGGATGAACCTGTAGGTACAATTGCTCGTGATACGTCGTAATCAATATAACTTAAATATATAATATATTATATACAAATAAATTCAGCAGAGTCTCAAGTTTAGTGCAATTTCTTAAGAAGATACTAAAGTTACACATGTGCCCTTGTGACATGATATGTTTCCAGCAATGGGACGTACAAGCCTTCGTACGTCTCACTGCTGAGCACATATCTCCACTCAAACGTGAAATTTACGGCAAGCGATTAGCTACAAAGGCAGAAAAAAATTCAACAATGTCTAAAAAACGTAAAAGTAGGTAAAGTTACAGCCTATATACGTCCCACTCCTGGGCACAGGCGTGCTCTGAGCTCTGAGAGGGTTTGAGGGTAAGGATGTGTCCACCACAGCAGCTCCAAGCGTGCGGAGTTCACGTGTCTTCAATTTATTTTAAATTCTCATACACACTGGTTCCCTAGGGATGTTTTTTTTACCGCCGATCTCAGAGGGTTTTAAGGTAAGGAAGTGTCCACCGCGCTGCCCCAAGTGCGCGGACTTCACATGACTTCTTTTTTTATTCTTCAGACAAGGATCCCTGGCGATGTTTTCCTTCACCGTTGAGTACGTAGGAAATAAGCACTTTAAATTGCAATGAATTAGGCTCCAGGTTCGAAATCCGGGTCGGGTCAAAAAATCAGTTATTGATTTAAATAAAACTAGTTTTACGGATTTTATCGCGTATATTAACTTATTTTATATTCCCGACGTTTCGAGTACTTTACAGCACCCATGGTCACGGGAGGACTGAGGTGTATGGTTCATACAGTGTAGATCGGAACAAAAATTAATAATTTTTAATCTGGAGGTAGCTGTGGTTAACTATGACATTGGGACGTCATACACCGTTTTATTTAAATGTGTAGTAAATATAAAATATAAAATCAGTTATTGAGTTTTCTGTCGAAATTACCAGAGTCAGGTAGTTGGCGGTGTTTCATTCCAGGCTCGGAAAACACGTGAAGCCGTTGGTCCTGCTCCTGATCTCGTAAGGGAATAGAGTGCACCTATGCTTGCATAAACTCTGGCACTATATTCCAGTCCTGCGCAGATGGCTAGTCTCCGTTGAAGCTGGCTGCCTTGACCGAAATTCGGTATGGAAGACACTATTTATTGACAACTACTACACAAGGTGGTTGCTGAAAAAGTGGTAAAATTAAGAAAAGAAAGGTAAGATGGTTTTCATATAACAAAACTTTGAGCTTATCATCACCTTATTGTATTATTGTAGTTAAGAAAAAGTTAAAGTTACAGCCTATATACGTCCCACAGCTGGGCACAGGCCTTCTCATTTCTGATTGGGTTTTAGGGCAAAATGTCCGCCGCTGCCACAATCCGTGTTGGCGAACTTCACATGTCTTCGATTTTTATTTCTCAGACATGCAGGTTACCTCAGGATGTTTTCCTTCACCACCGAGCATGTGTTCAATCAGCACTTAAATTGCAATTAATTTCATTGGTGCCAGAGGATCGAACCCGGGTTGCTCGCATACTACGAAATTTACAGCGAGCGCTTAGCTCCTGAGCTACCACGTCTCTTATTGTATTATTGTAGTAAGGAATTTAAAATAATACGTACATACGCCAGGATTCTGCAATAATTAAAGTGGACATTGAAAAACGAATATTAAAATATTACGAATATAAAACAATCATTCAATACAAAACGGCAATTTACAAATCTAAAGTTTCAATATCACTGTGTCTAAGAGAACAAAGAGAGTCTCAAATTTTCTTTTATACGCATCAGAAGAATAATTCTTGAATTTAAATACCTGAGAAATGCGGCCCACCTGATGTTATGTGTTGACCGCCGCCCATGAACAACTGCAACATTAGGGGAATTGCAGGTGCGTTACCGGCCTTTTAAAAAGAGAAAGCTCATATCTTAAAATTCCAACGTGACATGACTAACTTTTATGCAAATAAACAATAATTTTCGGGTGTCACTTGTGTTCATAGGTTCTGATCTGACACAGTGGGACATAAGAAACAGCAGCATTACCACCCATGCCAAATGTAAGAAGAACGCATTCTTTTGTTACAGAATATGGGTGACAAACGAGCACACAGTCCACGTGGTGGTAAGTGAATGCTGTATCCAATAGACATGAACATTTATCCTCAGTTAAAAATCAAAATGCAGATGCGTTGTCATCCTTGAGGTCTAAAATGGAATGCCTTGTTTCCAGTAAAAAGGGTCTCCGGTTCTCTACATACGAAACACAGCAGCATTAAGCTCCTGTTTTACTCTGGTATTCTGTGGGGGCATGGACCTACCCCGGTCAAGTTGACCCTTTCGTACTACAACAATAATATAGCTGCAGCGTGGTTCTACCCCAACCTCTAATACTCCTTGTGGTGGCGGAATAATAGAACCCATCACCCCAGTTCGTCTCGTGGGTGCCGTGAAGAGCGAAAAACAATAGTAAATGCAAAATAACTATATGGCTTCCGATAGATGGCGTTGTAACCATGTCGTTTACGTCAGACGTAAGTAATATACAACATGTAACAAAAACCCTGTGGTTCCCGTTAAGTGCGTTATCAGAATCAGTATTCAAACGTACGAAATAACTTTACTTCAGAAAACTTGACCATAAAAATATTAAATAATTTTTAAATAAATCTTAATTTTCAAATTGTTTATGGGTTTATTACCTCTGCATTGGCCGGGGAGTAAGAGTATTATTGGTATTATGGTAAAATACTCAAACGCTGCTCAATTTTAAGATGTCGTTAAGTCTCGTGGTGTCACAGTTACTTTGACTTAAAGTTATAGAGACTGCTCGAGACTTAACGGCATCTCAAATTAAGCAGTGTTTGGTATTTAACGATAGAGTGTCAATCAGTTCAGATATAAATAACATTTTTTCACAAGATTGAATTTAATTAGTTACCTATTGTGAATACGAAAGCCTCTTTAATAACGACCAAAATAAGTTCACTGAAATAAATGCCATGCATATATGTACGTTCATCTATTAGGTAGGTATAGACGTACCTAAATAGATGACCGGGTTGTTTGTTACATACTGTAGACCAGTGGAGGCAGCAGCATCAAAAGTATGAGACGTCTAGTACATACTGCGATCGTCAATCCACCTGCCAAGCGTGACGACATTTAAGGCCTGACAATAAAAAACATATCTGGCTGTATTTTTGCTACCAGTCAGTCGTCAGAACCTCGTCCTGAAGTATTTGGAGAATTAAAAAAGTATGAGTGACAAACGACCATATAACTCACCTGATGTAAGGGGTATGGTGTGATATACTGTGATATACTGTGATGGTAAGGTTGTGACCCATATATTCTACCCTCGATTAAGAATTAAAATGCAGTCATATTGTCACCCCTAAACATTAACATAGAATGCCACGTTACCAGTAAAAAGCGTCTGCTGTTCTCGACATTTTCATTTATAATCATAGCAACAATACAAATAACATTATTAAAAATAGTAAGTATCTGTTATTTAAATAATGATGGGGGTTTACCATAGTTGCCACGCTTGGCAGACAGATTGGCAGTTATTTATAATTTTGCGTTGTTATTAGGAAGATGTTGCGGCTCATCTCTTATTTTGGTTTCTCTCTGTCGCCTCTTACGACACCCAGGGGACAATATGGGGTAGTGGATATTCTACATCACTACTATACGGTTATCTGTGGGAGAGGTCTATGTTCAGAAGTGGACTTATATATGCTGTAATGGATGAAATGGATTATTTAAATGGACGTGAAACACGGTCAGTCTGTCGTCACCAGGGTTTATACCTCTGTAACTGGCTTAATGGCGCGTTCGTCCTTTTTAACTTCATTTATTACTAAAACGTAACGGGTACCATTTAATCAGCTTTTATCCTTAACAAACCCGTAACAGGTGATTATTAATGCACGAACCATTTAGTTTCAAATAGGCCATGGATTTCAAAACACATACTCGATTTTATGTTTTCTTTTGCATGCCGGTTTTTGTATTTAATGGTTTCATTAAGGATTGTACCCGAATTATAGTCGAATTAATAAATATACAGGGTCATTTTTAATTTACTAAAGACCGTTTGGGAATATGTTGGTTGCATCATTACAAACAATTTTAGCGAAATCATTCTTTACAGAATATAATACATTTCCAAAAAAACTACTTTTAAGTTTTTGTTGTCATGTCTGACTCCTTTTAAGTCTGCATTTTGTAGTACCTAAACATTTCAGTATAAATCGTCAAAGAAAATGCCTTTTTTATTTTACACTTGATATAGTATCACACACATCGTGTTGACATCATAATACATAATGAAATAAGCAAATAACATTAAAAAATCACATGTATTAAAATTTATAATAGGTAATTATAAAGTATGATGTCTGCAACGCTAATTTTTGACGTTAGCAATATTAATCTCACATTTGAAAGACAAGCGTCGCGGGCGCATCAAAGGCGACTGAAGACACAGGTAATTAGGTCAAGTTGAAATGAGTAGCGCCGCCTCCTACACCCCTCTACTACCACCACGTGCTTTCTGCTTTGCTAATACTAGGACTATTACCGTTTAGAAAGTCCAATTAAAATATTTTTATTTTTGTATGAAAATAAAAATTGAAGAAATATATTTTTTTTCTTACAGGTGTTGTTGTTATGATAATAATATAGTCCCAAAAGGTCTTCAGTAAATTAAAAATTACCTGTATATGTATATATATAGTCATCCGTGCTTTTTATTGCTATAGTAAACCTTTTTATACAACTTTCAACGACCTCTAAAAACTCACAACCAACAAATTTTGTCAAATATTTTATATATCTATATACTTACATCAATATTTTTAACTTGCTGAAAGCGAGCGGCATACACATTTGTGTATTAATTTAACAGCCCTTTTTCTACCGCCTTCAAAATGGAGGAGAAACTCAATTCGACTGTGTTTCTTTTATGTGTGATACCTCATATTAACTTTTTCTAGGTAAACCGATTTCGATGATTCTTTTTTTATTTGAAAGCTGGTGGGTCCCATATAATTTAATCAAGGTCTGACTAATAGTTTTGAGTTATCCTTAATAATTTATATTGAAGTCAGTTGTTTTAAATTATTTATAGAAGAAGGGCAAATAAAAGCACTTCTCTTGATGTTAAATGACTACTGCCGCTCACGAACAACTGCAACACCAGAAGAGGTACGATGCCAAACTTTTAAAATGAGTAGGCTCTTTTCTGAATGGTACCTAATTCGTATCGGTCTGGAAAAATCTCTGGTGGTAGGAGATTACACAAAGTAGTCGTGCGAGGAAGAAACCTTCTGGAAATTTACAACTTGGTGATGCATCCAACTGTGTGAAAATTAATGAGAAGTATTTATTATTTTGGGTGTCATATAAACAATTACGTACTGTTGTACACATTCCTCTAAAGTTTCTCAGGTATACCGGGTGTTTGTGAAACGCTCCCAAAACGAAGATGATAGTACTAAGGATACCTATGATGATGGGTCACAAAGAAATTCGATCCCGAATAATCATGATAATACTTAAACATAAAACCAGCAGTGAAATTTAAAAAAGAAAATCAGCTGACAATAGGGTCAATATCCTCGCGGGCGCCGAACTCTTATCTAGATCGGTATGAAACAATGCAATAGGTATACTACTCACTCTACCCTTCCCTTTCACACACACGCTGTCTCGTGTCGCCTCGCGCTGTAGAATTTACACATGCTTCAAGGACGTTACTTCATGCGCATTTGTTTTGGCGGGATTGATTAATAATTTTAGTTTTTGAGACAGTTTCGTCTTAACTATCACGAGCGATAGTTCAATTGTTTTGTTTATAAAATTATTGTCGTTATTACTTGTTATTTATTAATTAATGATATTGTTCTTGTTGTTACGTTTTGTGTTTTTTGTTTTGTTTTAATAATGCCAAACGCGTAGGTACGTTTATAGTGTTCGTGAATACGGCAACATGTTAATGTACCTTGGAGAATCTCAAAAGGCCACGGAGGATCGGTGAGCTGTTTCATACCTATTTTTTTTAAATAACTTAGTACTGAACTGATCTGAATAGGTACATAACTGAATACATCAGAATAATAAACTAGGTATGTTTATATATTACCAACCACAATGGATAAAAAAGCATGACTCTAACCTTGTTAACATTTTATTTAAGTATTTTTTTCATTAGCGGGGAATTGAACCATTTATTTGGTTTTTTAACCTAATTTTTTTTAAATAATTTAGTACTGAACTGATCTGAATAGGTACATAACTGAATACATCAGAATAATAAACATACCTACACAATGGATAAAAAAGCATGACCCTAACCTTGTTAACATTTTATTTAAGTATTTTTTTCATTAGCGGGGAATTGAACCATTTATTTGGTTTTTTAACCTAATTTTTTTTAAATAACTTAGTACTGAACTGATCTGAATAGGTACATAACTGAATACATCAGAATAATAAACATACCTACACAATGGATAAAAAAGCATGACTCTAACCTTGTTAACATTTTATTTAAGTATTTTTTTTCATTAGCGGGGCATCGAACCAGTTATTTAGTTTATTTAACCTGTGAATTCGAATTAAAGTGGCTACGTGAAGACAAGCACAATAGCAAATAGTAGATTAAGTAGATAAGTTAGGTATTTAGACAAGTGTTGTAAATTATTAGGTATTGTGGTACCATCGCTAGTTGCGGGCCGCGCGAATTCGGCGTTCGGCCCCTAGTCAGCTGATTGTAATTCAGTAATTCCACTGCTGGTTTTATGTTTAAGTATTTTCATGATGTTTTTACTGAAATTAACGTTTTATTTAACTATACTAACACGATGGAGCGTGAATAAAGCTAATAAAACGTTGTGAAAAGATGATTTTTTTTTTCATCAGTATCGATTTTATTTTTCACCCATCATCAAAGATATAGTTAGTACTGTCGTCTGTCTTCGTTTTCGGGAGCGTTTCAAAAATACCCTGTATAGGACAAGAATATGTCGCGTTGATTCGCCGAAGTTACACTTATAGAATCGGACATTTTATTCCAAGTACACTTACTCGTCAACTACGTAGAGGGTAGTGTTTCTAACTACTACCGGTATATGAGTAACATGGACGTTACGTTATTTCCAAGTTCATACATTTAAAAAAAAAGAGGTTAAAGTTTATAGTTCGTTGAATAAAGGATTATTACAGCAATAAAAAGTACACCAATGACAATAACCCCACGGAATTAGGTAATCGCTATTTCTATTCCTAAAAGGACATGATTTTTGACTTGTGGTGCAACAACAAATAATTCAGTCACCTCAAAACCAATTTCATTTCACTTGACATATTAGATTTTATTTCATATATTTGTTATATTACGGTTAATGCAAATTACATGTATATTAAAATGAGACAGGTATTAGTTACTTGAATTTCAATCAACAAACTAAGATTTTGATTAAATTGAAATAGCATAAAAATAAGCAGATAATTTTGCACGTTGTAGAGCCACGCTGCTGCCACATTATGGTTGCAGCACGAATGTTCAGCTCAACCGGGGAAGGACCACGCTCTCACAGAATACTAGCGTGAAATAGCAGCTGCTGATATGATGCTAATGCTGCTGTGTTTCGTATGGTGAGTGTAGAGAACCGGAGACCCTTTTCACTCGAAACGAAGCATTCCATCGTAGTCCTCAGGAGTGACAACGCATCTGCATTTTGATTCTTAATCGAAGATAAATGTAGATGTCTATGGGCCACAGCATCCACTTACCATCAGGTGGACTGTGTGTTCGTTGGGCACCCTCATTTTATTTAAAAAAAAGACAATGTAGGGATTTGAACGTCTCAGAATACCGCGACACTTAAGCACTTGCCTGAGGTATTAAGTTACAGACTTGTCTAAGATTGTTCAATAAATAATTATATTAACTACTACTTAGTACGAAATTGAATCTTTCTAATTATTAACCTTTCAATAAATAATTATATTAACTACTCTTTTTGGGAAATTTAATTTTTATATTCATTAACCTTCGAACGAATTGAATATTTTTAATCAATCGACCTACCCGTATGGAGACTCTGTTGAGGTCATTGAACATAGTGCGGGTCCTCTAGCGATACAGCTATAATGAATTTGAGTTATATACTCGCTATTGATGTTAATTCTGTATTCTTTCCAGTCCAGTAGCTTGAAAACATCTTTCAATAATCAGATCTTTACACTCACCATACGAAACACAGCAGCATTGAGCTGCTATTTTACAGGTATTCTGTGAAAGCGTGGTCCTCCCCCGGTTGAGCCGACCAATTCGTGCTACAACCGTAACATGAATGCAGCATGGCTCTACCATGGATCATGCTGATGGTGAGTGGACTAAGCAATGTCACAACCTCAAAGTAACGACTAGAAAATCGTTTAAGGAGAATATAAAAAATGTATCCTCTATTTGCATTTATCATCATTCACCCTTCTGGGTGGATTTTTTTCGTCAAATTTTAATAGAACCATTCTCGCGGTATAGCCTATTTAATTACTAAGGAATCATTAAAATAGATTCACAAAAATATCGCGTAACCATTATACAAAATAGAGCCGTCGAATTGAGAAACCCCTTTTTTTTTTGAAGTCAACTAATTACATTAGGTACTATCAAGTAAAAACTGACATCTGGAAAGTACGGCACCGATAGTTTTTAAATATCATTAAGCTCAAAATTTTGTTAAGTTCCTTCTTTGAGTGCGTCATAGAACATATATATAAAAATAAATAAGTAATTATAAATGATAAATAATAGTAAAAAAATCCCTGGCAATGAGTTGGTCGCTTCCAAGCTGTTTCTTAATTAAGTTTGTACCACATTTCATATTGTTTAATAATTGAAAAAAAGTCTAGCTGGAAAGAAGTTGAGAAGTTCTCAATGGGTTTATTCTTTCACTCATCATTCATTGCACTCTATCATAACCCACTGCTAAACATATGCATCTCCATAATATATTTCCTTAAAAGAGACCTATTTGCCATTTTTGTCACGCTTATCATTAGGGTTGGCAACCGAGGTTTGTTATTTTCTAAACTGCCCATTTCCTGATTTGTTTCCCTTTGTCGCCTTTTAATGTCCTCCAGACCAAATTTCGATCACATCTTAACGTAGACTTGCCTCTTACGATACCCACGGGACTATATGGGGCGGTAGATATTCTTAATCCGCCAATACCAGATTAACCACCACTACACAGGTTTTTATGCCTAATCGATATTAATGAATAAATTACTCTGTAGTTATCAGAAGTAATTTTGATGTCAGGAAAACTGTTCATCGTTTTAATTTTCCAATCCGAATTATAGACGTTTTAATTGTCAGTAATATCATAATAGGATTAAGGTTTATGGATAAGCGACAGCAGTCTAATGGTAGCGTTCGGACTGCAAACTCTTCTTTTTTCAAACTTCTTTCTTTTTTGCTGCTTCCTCCCAGGACAGAGGGTTTTTTCCAAACCAGTGGTAAAAGTAAAAAAATGACTTTCAATAAGAATTATTTGTAATCTGTATTGATTAAAAAAATACTCTATTCTATTCTACTTAATTCTATTGTAATTTTATCTTTTACAAAATGACAAAAAACCTGTGGAAGTTTTTCCCGCGGTCCTCTCCGGTCAGAAGAATCTCATTTACGAACGGTTGCAGATTCAAAAAAAAATTACATTTAACAAAAGAAATCTTACTTTCTTACGTCGAATAAGCTCCGTGTAGCGGCGGTGTAAGAATATCCAATATCGACAGAGGGAAACCGAAACAGGAGATGAGCAGCAGCACGTTCCTGATAACAACCGGAAATAATAAGAAGACTACGGTTGCCAAACCGCCTCCCAAGCGTGGCAACAATACCACATGATGCGACCCTATGAGGCAATCTATGGAGGAGGCCCATGTTCAGCAGTAGACTTTTGTAGGCAGTATAAATGTACAAAACCTGAACATTGTTGTGCGTTTATTAACATTTTGAATGAAGCTTTGTATTTAACAAAAACTTTTTTAGTTTTAAGTAGCATGTCATACTATATAAATAACAATATTACCTACCCCACGCTTTCAACTTGTTTAGCTTTGTGTCAATAAGCAAACACAAAACAACCGAGTAAGCTCTCAACGCGTCAGTAAGAGTTTTAACTGCAATGCAGTGTTAGTTAATAAATGTTGTCAGTGTTATTTTCCAAAAAAAAAAAAAAACATTGATAAAAAAGTAAACAGAAACAATGGCCTCAATTTCTTGCCAGTTTTTTATATAGAATAAGGGTGATAAACGAGGACACAGTCCATCTGATTTAACGTAGATGCTGTGGCCCATAGATATCCACATTTATCCTCGATTAAGAATCAAAATGCAGATACGTTGTCACCCTTGAGGACTAGAACTACAGAATACCCCGTTTCCAGTAAAAAGGGTCCCGGTCGAGCCGACGCATTCTTGCTGCAGCCATAAATATAGCTGCAGCGTGACATTATTGGCTTAATAAATGACTGTAAGTGGCTTAGGATCGTATTTTGTGGAATTGTTATTTATTGTGTAAATGTTCATTGGAGTAACCTATATTCAGTGGACTTATAAAGGGCTAAATAATGGTGATGACGATTTGGAAGTTGGTGTAATAGATCCGATTTTCAGAAGTAGAAATTGCAATCTACCCTCACTTATAATTATACTTTGTTAAGATTTGTACGTGGTAGGAATTAATCTTTATGAAGTTCTCCGAAGCCAGTGATAGATTTTAACGTTCGTTCTTTAAGAGGATATCTAGGCTGCTAGAACTTTAAAGGTTTGTTTATTTTGGAACGAAGTTCCGTATTGGACGGTACGAATTTGGCGGATGGGGGCTAGGCGAAAAAAAGTGTAAAGCCCACCACTCATTACACGCACCGCGAGCCGAGCGCCGAGCCGTAACCATTTGTGGACAAATCCGTCATCGTCCACATACTACACAAGCACCGAGTTGCAGTCCAGTCGCTTATGTACTTTGGTGAGCCTTGCACGTATCGTTGTTGGTTGCCTACCCTACCATAGTACCGGTACTTTCAAAACGCACAAAAGTCGCTTTAGTAGTCGGTGCAATACTTTCAACGAAGAAAAAAAAGAAGAAGCACGTGTGGACAAAGGAATGGCTGAAACAACGAACAAAATATACACATTTGAAATTGCTGCAATGCATTCAGTCCTGTAAACCACCTGATTTTATTAATTACTTAAGAATGAAATACCAAACCTTCATGGAATTATTAAAATTAGTGACGCCTTTATATAGAAAGAAAAAACACTTTGATGAGGGACGCAGTTACGGCAAAAGAGCGTTTGGTAGCAACATTGAGATATTTAACAACAGTAAGAAGTTATGAAGATCTTAAATACAGTTGTGTGATTTCTGCACAACTGATTAGAAAAATCATTCCTGAAACATGCCGCGCAATATATCATGTTCTGAAGAAATATATTTGCGTAAGTATTTGAACTGAATTGTGCATCTAATCTAATTTAAGGAATTCTAGAAGGATTAAAAAAAATTAAAAAAAAAAAGAATCATTCGGAAACGGGTGATGAAAGTAGTAGTTAATATAATTATTTATTGAACAATCTTAGACAAGTCTGTAACTTAATACCTCAGGCAAGTGCTTAAGTGTCGCGGTATTCTGAGACGTTCAAATCCCTACATTGTCTTTTTTTTTAATAAAATGAGGGTGCCCAACGAACACACAGTCCACCTGATGGTAAGTGGATGCTGTGGCCCATAGACATCTACATTTATCTTCGATTAAGAATCAAAATGCAGATGCGTTGTCACTCCTGAGGACTACGATGGAATGCTTCGTTTCGAGTGAAAAGGGTCTCCGGTTCTCTACACTCACCATACGAAACACAGCAGCATTAGCATCATATCAGCAGCTGCTATTTCACGCTAGTATTCTGTGAGAGCGTGGTCCTTCCCCGGTTGAGCTGAACATTCGTGCTGCAACCATAATGTGGCAGCAGCGTGGCTCTACAACGTGCAAAATTATCTGCTTATTTTTATGCTATTTCAATTTAATCAAAATCTTAGTTTGGTTGATTGAAATTCAAGTAACTAATACCTGTCTCATTTTTAATATACATGTAATTTGCATTAACCGTAATATAACAAATATATGAAATAAAATCTAATATGTCAAGTGAAATGAAATTGGTTTTGAGGTGACTGAATTATTTGTTGTTGCACCACAAGTCAAAAATCATGTCCTTTTAGGAATAGAAATAGCGATTACCTAATTCCGTGGGGTTATTGTCATTGGTGTACTTTTTATTGCTGTAATAATCCTTTATTCAACGAACTATAAACTTTAACCTCTTTTTTTAAAATGTATGAACTTGGAAATAACGTAACGTCCATGTTACTCATATACCGGTAGTAGTTAGAAACACTACCCTCTACGTAGTTGACGAGTAAGTGTACTTGGAATAAAATGTCCGATTCTATAAGTGTAACTTCGGCGAATCAACGCGACATATTCTTGTCCTATACAGGGTATTTTTGAAACGCTCCCGAAAACGAAGACAGACGACAGTACTAACTATATCTTTGATGATGGGTGAAAAATAAAATCGATACTGATGAAAAAAAAAATCATCTTTTCACAACGTTTTATTAGCTTTATTCACGCTCCATCGTGTTAGTATAGTTAAATAAAACGTTAATTTCAGTAAAAACATCATGAAAATACTTAAACATAAAACCAGCAGTGGAATTACTGAATTACAATCAGCTGACTAGGGGCCGAACGCCGAATTCGCGCGGCCCGCAACTAGCGATGGTACCACAATACCTAATAATTTACAACACTTGTCTAAATACCTAACTTATCTACTTAATCTACTATTTGCTATTGTGCTTGTCTTCACGTAGCCACTTTAATTCGAATTCACAGGTTAAATAAACTAAATAACTGGTTCGATGCCCCAATGAAAAAAATACTTAAATAAAATGTTAACAAGGTTAGAGTCATGCTTTTTATCCATTGTGTAGGTATGTTTATTATTCTGATGTATTCAGTTATGTACCTATTCAGATCAGTTCAGTACTAAGTTATTTAAAAAATTAGGTTAAAAACCAAATAAATGGTTCAATTCCGCTAATGAAAAAAAATATAAATAAAATGTTAACAAGGTTAGGGTCATGCTTTTTTATCCATTGTGTAGGTATGTTTATTATTCTGATGTATTCAGTTATGTACCTATTCAGATCAGTTCAGTACTAAATTATTTAAAAAAAATTAGGTTAAAAAACCAAATAAATGGTTCAATTCCCCGCTAATGAAAAAAATACTTAAATAAAATGTTAACAAGGTTAGAGTCATGCTTTTTTATCCATTGTGGTTGGTAATATATAAACATACCTAGTTTATTATTCTGATGTATTCAGTTATGTACCTATTCAGATCAGTTCAGTACTAAGTTATTTAAAAAAAATAGGTATGAAACAGCTTACCGATCCTCCGTGGCCTTTTGAGATTCTCCAAGGTACATTAACATGTTGCCGTATTCACGAACACTATAAACGTACCTACGCGTTTGGCATTATTAAAACAAAACAAAAAACACAAAACGTAACAACAAGAACAAACAATATAATTAATAAATAACAAGTAATAACGACAATAATTTTATAAACAAAACAATTGAACTATCGCTCGTGATAGTTAAGACGAAACTGTCTCAAAACTAAAATTATTAATCAATCCCGCCAAAACAAATGCGCATGAAGTAACGTCCTTGAAGTGTAAATTTACAGCGCGAGGCGACACGAGACAGCGTGTGTGTGAAAGGGAAGGGTAGAGTGAGTAGTATACCTATTGCATTGTTTCATACCGATCTAGATAAGAGTTCGACGCCCGCGAGGATATTGACCCTATTGTCAGCTGATTTTCTTTTTTAAATTTCACTGCTGGTTTTATGTTTAAGTATTATCATGATTATTCGGGATCGAATTTCTTTGTGACCCATCATCATAGGTATCCTTAGTACTATCATCTGTCTTCGTTTTCGGGAGCGTTTCACAAACACCCGGTATACCTGAGAAACTTTAGAGGAATGTGTACAACAGTACGTAATTGTTTATATGACACCCAAAATAATAAATACTTCTCATTAATTTTCACACAGTTGGATGCATCACCAAGTTGTAAATTTCCAGAAGGTTTCTTCCTCGCACGACTACTTTGTGTAATCTCCTACCACCAGAGATTTTTCCAGACCGATACGAATTAGGTACCATTCAGAAAAGAGCCTACTCATTTTTAAAAGTTTGGCATCGTACCTGCAATTCTTCTGGTGTTGCAGTTGTTCGTGAGCGGCAGTAGTCATTTAACATCAAGTGAGAAGCAAGCTTATTTGCCCCTTCTTCTATAAATAATTTAAAACAACCGACTTCAATATAAATTATTAAGGATAACTCAAAAACTATTAGTCAGACCTTGATTAAATTTATATGGGACCCACCAGCTTTCAAATAAAAAAGAATCATCGAAATCGGTTCACCTATAAAAAGTTAATATGAGGTAACACACATAAAAGAAACACAGTCGAATTGAGTTTCTCTTCCTTTTTGAAGTCGGTAGAAAAAGGGCTGTCTTAAATTAATACATTTTTCGTAAATGTGTATGCCGCTTTCTGCTTTCAGCAAGTTAAAAATATTGATGTAAGTATATAGATATATAAAATATTTGACAAAATTTGTTGGTTGTGAGTTTTTAGAGGTCGTTGAAAGTTGTATAAAAAGGTTTACTATAGCAATAAAAAGTACACGGATGACTATATATATACATATACAGGGTAATTTTTAATTTACTGAAGACCTTTTGGGACTATATTATTATCATAACAACAACACCTGTAAGAAAAAAAAAATATTTCTTCAATTTTTATTTTCATACAAAAATAAAAATATTTTAATTGGACTTTCTAAACGGTAATAGTCCTAGTATTAGCAAAAGAAAGCAGAAAGCACGTGGCAGGGTAGGGGTAGAGGGGTGTAGGAGGCGGCGCTTACTCATTTCAACTTGACCTAATTACCTGTGTCTTCAGTCGCCTTTGATGCGCCCGCGACGCTTGTCTTTCAAATGTGAGATTAACATTGCTAACGTCAAAAATTAGCGTTGCAGACATCATACTTTATAATTACCTATTATAAATTTTAATACATGTGATTTTTTTAATGTTATTTGCTTATTTCATTATGTATTATGATGTCAACACGATGTGTGATACTCATATCAAGTGTAAAATAAAAAAGGCATTTTCTTTGACGATTTATACTGAAATGTTTAGGTACTACAAAATGCAGACTTAAAAGGAGTCAGACATGACAACAAAAACTTAAAAGTAGTTTTTTGTAAATGTATTATATTCTGTAAAGAATGATTTCGCTAAAATTGTTTGTAATGATGCAACCAACATATTCCCAAACGGTCTTTAGTAAATTAAAAATGACCCTGTATATTTATTAATTCGACAATAATTCGGGTACAATCCTTAATGAAACCATTAAATACAAAAACCGGCATGCAAAAAGAAAAACATAAAATCGAGTATGTGTTTTGAAATCCATGGCCTATTTGAAACTAAATGGTTCGTGCATTAATAATCACCTGTTACGGGTTTGTTAAGGATAAAAGCTGATTAAATGGTACCCGTTACGTTTTAGTAATAAATGAAGTTAAAAAGGACGAACGCGCCATTAAGCCAGTTACAGAGGTATAAACCCTGGTGACGACAGACTGACCGTGTTTCACGTCCATTTAAATAATCCATTTCATCCATTACAGCATATATAAGTCCACTTCTGAACATAGACCTCTCCCACAGATAACCGTATAGTAGTGATGGAATATCCACTACCCCATATTGTCCCTGGGTGTCGTAAGAGGCGACAGAGAGAAACCAAAATAAGAGATGAGCCGCAACATCTTCCTAATAACAACGCAAAATTATAAATAACTGCCAATCTGTCTGCCAAGCGTGGCAACTATGGTAAACCCCCATCATTATTTAAATAACAGATACTTACTATTTTTAATAATGTTATTTGTATTGTTGCTATGATTATAAATGAAAGTGTCGAAAACAGCAGACGCTTTTTACTGGTAACGTGGCATTCTATGTTATTGTTTAGGGGTGACAATATGACTGCATTTTAATTCTTAATCGAGGGTAGTAGAATATATGGGTCACAATCCCCTTACCATCACAGTATATCACAGTATATCACACCATACCCCTTACATCAGGTGAGTTATATGGTCGTTTGTCACTCATACTTTTTTAATTCTCCAAATACTTCAGGACGAGGTTCTGACGACTGACTGGTAGCAAAAATACAGCCAGATATGTTTTTTATTGTCAGGCCTTAAATGTCGTCACGCTTGGCAGGTGGATTGACGATCGCAGTATGTACTAGACGTCTCATACTTTTGATGCTGCTGCCTCCACTGGTCTACAGTATGTAACAAACAACCCGGTCATCTATTTAGGTACGTCTATACCTACCTAATAGATGAACGTACATATATGCATGACATTTATTTCAGTGAACTTATTTTGGTCGTTATTAAAGAGGCTTTCGTATTCACAATAGGTAACTAATTAAATTCAATCTTGTGAAAAAATGTTATTTATATCTGAACTGATTGACACTCTAATGCCCAAATACTCAAACACTGCTTAATTTTGAGATGCCGTTAAGTCTCGAGCAGTCTCTATAACTTTAAGTCAAAGTAACTGTGACACCACGAGACTTAACGACATCTTAAAATTGAGCAGCGTTTGAGTATTTTACCATAATACCAATAATACTCTTACTCCCCGGCCAATGCAGAGGTAATAAACCCATAAACAATTTGAAAATTAAGATTTATTTAAAAATTATTTAATATTTTTATGGTCAAGTTTTCTGAAGTGAAGTTATTTCGTACGTTTGAATACTGATTCTGATAACGCACTTAACGGGAACCACAGGGTTTTTGTTACATGTTGTATATTACTTACGTCTGACGTAAACGACATGGTTACACCGCCATCTATCGGAAGCCATATAGTTATTTTGCATTTACTATTGTTTTTCGCTCTTCACGGCACCCACGAGACGATCTGGGGTGATGGGTTCTATTATTCCGCCACCACAAGGAGTATTAGAGGTTGGGGTAGAACCACGCTGCAGCTATATTATTGTTGTAGTACGAAAGGGTCAACTTGACCGGGGTAGGTCCATGCCCCCACAGAATACCAGTGTAAAACAGGAGCTTAATGCTGCTGTGTTTCGTATGTAGAGAACCGGAGACCCTTTTTACTGGAAACAAGGCATTCCATTTTAGACCTCAAGGATGACAACGCATCTGCATTTTGATTTTTAACTGAGGATAAATGTTCATGTCTATGGGATACAGCATTCACTTACCACCACGTGGACTGTGTGCTCGTTTGTCACCCATATTCTGTAACAAAAGAATGCGTTCTTCTTACATTTGGCATGGGTGGTAATGCTACGCTGTTTCTTATGTCCCACTGTGTCAGACGTGAACCTATGAACACAAGTGACACCCGAAAATTATTGTTTATTTGCATAAAAGTTAGTCATGTCACGTTGGAATTTTAAGATATGAGCTTTCTCTTTTTAAAAGGCCGGTAACGCACCTGCAATTCCCCTAATGTTGCAGTTGTTCATGGGCGGCGGTCAACACATAACATCAGGTGGGCCGCATTTCTCAGGTATTTAAATTCAAGAATTATTCTTCTGATGCGTATAAAAGAAAATTTGAGACTCTCTTTGTTCTCTTAGACACAGTGATATTGAAACTTTAGATTTGTAAATTGCCGTTTTGTATTGAATGATCGTTTTATATTCGTAATATTTTAATATTCGTTTTTCAATGTCCACTTTAATTATTGCAGAATCCTGGCGTATGTACGTATTATTTTAAATTCCTTACTACAATAATACAATAAGAGACGTGGTAGCTCAGGAGCTAAGCGCTCGCTGTAAATTTCGTAGTATGCGAGCAACCCGGGTTCGATCCCCGCTGGCACCAATGAAATTGTTAATTGCAATTTTAAGTGCTGATTGAACACATGCTCGGTGGTGAAGGAAAACATCCTGAGGTAACCTGCATGTCTGAGAAATAAAAAAAAATCGAAGACATGTGAAGTTCGCCAACACGGATTGTGGCAGCGCGGCGGACATTTCCTTGCCCTAAAACCCAATCAGAAATGAGAGAAGGCCTGTGCCCAGCTGTGGGACGTATATAGGCTGTAACTTTAACTTTTTCTTAACTACAATAATACAATAAGGTGATGATAAGCTCAACAAGTTTTTGTTATATGAAAAACCATCTTACCTTTCTTTTTCTTAATTTTTACCACTTTTTTCAGCAACCACCTTGTGTAGTAGTTGTCAATAAATAGTGTCTTCCATACCGAATTTCGGTCAAGGCAGCCAGCTTCAACGGAGACTAGCCATCTGCGCAGGACTGGAATATAGTGCCAGAGTTTATGCGCAAGCATAGGTGCACTCTCTATTCCCTTACGAGATCAGGAGCAGGACCAACGGCTTCACGTGTTTTCCGAGCCTGGAATGAAACACCGCCAACTACCTGACTCTGGTAATTTCTTGACAGAAAAACTCAATAACTGATTTACATAATGATTTCTTATATTTACGCGAACACTACACATTTAAATAAAACGGTGTATGACGTCCCAATGTCATAGTTAACCACAGCTACCTCCAGATTAAAAATTATTAATTTTTGTTCCGATCTACACTGTATGAACCATACACCTCAGTCCTCCCGTGACCATGGGTGCTGTAAAGTACTCGAAACGTCGGGAATATAAAATAAGTTAATATACGCGATAAAATCCGTAAAACTAGTTTTATTTAAATCAATAACTGATTTTTTGACCCGACCCGGATTTCGAACCCGGGGCCTAATTCATTGCAATTTAAAGTGCTTATTTCCTACGTACTCAACGGTGAAGGAAAACATCGCGAGGGATCCTTGTCTGAAGAATAAAAAAAGAAGTCATGTGAAGTCCGCGCACTTAGGGCAGCGCGGTGGACACTTCCTTACCTTAAAACCCTCTGAGATCGGCGGTAAAAAAAACATCCCTAGGGAACCAGTGTGTATGAGAATTTAAAATAAATTGAAGACACGTGAACTCTGCACGCTTGAGCTGCTGTGGTGGACACATCTCACCTCAAACCCTCTCAGAGCTCAGAGCACGCCTGTGCCCAGGAGGACGTATATAGGCTGTAACTTTACCTACTTTTACGTTTTTTAGACATTGTTGAATTTTTTTCTGCCTTTGTAGCTAATCGCTTGCCGTAAATTTCACGTTTGAGTGGAGATATGTGCTCAGCAGTGAGACGTACGAAGGCTTGTACGTCCCATTGCTGGAAACATATCATGTCACAAGGGCACATGTGTAACTTTAGTATCTTCTTAAGAAATTGCACTAAACTTGAGACTCTGCTGAATTTATTTGTATATAATATATTATATATTTAAGTTATATTGATTACGACGTATCACGAGCAATTGTACCTACAGGTTCATCCATGTCTAATATAATTCATATAAAATATCACTAATATTATAGAACGAAAAATTAATCTCTACACTTTTCTAACAAATTAACTTCCCCCGTAATGAAGTCTGTCAAATATTACACCTCATTTCTTAGTGGCGCCGCCCTGGTGGCAGATAAATTTATTAACAGTAATGCAAAGAGTATATAAACACTACGTTTTACAATAACGTTTTAAAAAATCTTTAAACTGTTATTAAATTACTCGAGTTAAATACTATATTGAGTTAGGAAACAATTTATAGAAATTTATTTTCTTTATAATTAGTCATAATAAAGTGCGCGAAGTTAGGCAATGGAAATTTCCAATTATCGAACTTATCGGGAGCGATTGTTTCCAAGTCAGTGCAGATGTTGCGAAATAAATGACAAATTTCTCATCTCGGTAACTTTTTGTCCCTTAATTTACATTATTGAGATGAAAATTTTGTTGCTTTTAATATCTTCTAATTCCATTATAGAATTTTTAAATATTTTTACTCAGATATGTCGTAATCTCCCGAACGCTGCTCAGCCGAGTTGAATCCATCGACCTCGCGGTCGAAGTTGGATTTCCCTAGTTGGACTATGCGTCCGTGAGCGGTATACTTGCCGACAGCTCGAAGTTCATGGCATGGACCGTACTCATGATTTTGGAATGTCCATATTTATCCTAAGACCTATCCGTTGAGAGACACTATTGAGGTCATTCAGCACTGTGCTTGGGTCCTCCAGCGCTTCTGTCGTAAGGACTATATCGTCGGCAAATCAAAAGTGAGTGATGTACTCGCCATTGATGCTAATACCTTATCCTTTCTAGTCCGGTAGTTTGAAAATGTTTTCCATTTCAACGGTAAAGAGTTTCGGGCATACAACATCACCCGATCTTACACTTTTTTATAAAATAAGGGTAACAAATGAGCACACAGTCCACCTAATGGTAAGTGGATACTGTGGTCTATAGACATCTACATTTTATCAATGATTAAGAATCAAAATGCTGATGCGTTGTCACCCCTGAGGGCTAAGATGAAATGCCTCATATCCAGTAAATAGGATCTCATTTTGCACTTGGATAGGCTAAGTAATTTCGTTTTGTACTCGGATAGCCATCGTAGCCCTACTGTCCAAATACTTTAGCACTTCGTTATACCAACAGTCAACTTGGCACCGATTAAAGGACTGCAGCACCGCCCATATTTTGACGGAATCAAAGGCTTTGTCTTTGTCCACATACGCAAGGCAAAATGGCAGTGTGTAATCTTCGGTCTTCCGTACAATTTGCCGAAGGGCATGTATATATGTGGTCTATGGTATTAAGCCCTTTTCGGAAACCGGCTCGTTCGGAAGGTTGGAAGTCATCGAGTGTACATGCGAGACGATTCGTAATGACTCTCAACAACAGCACGTAGACACGGCTCAGAAGAGAAATCCGTCTGTAGCTCTTCAACATAGCGTTGTCGCCTTTTTTGAAGAACAAGACCACCGCACTTCTGCTCCACGCCTGTGGAGTAGTGCCACCATGGAGGAAGGAATTGAAAAGCTTCTGAAGGTATTGAAGTACTGGCTTTTAGAAGCTTCACTGTATGGTTCTATTTTCGCCCGGGGTATTGCCGTTTTTAAGGAGCTGGAGAGTCATTCTAGTTTTGCTCAGACTGACGTCCGAAATATTATCGGAATAGTGTCAGATAAGAATTGCTCTTAGATGGCTACTCACACATTCGGTCTTGAACTTCGACAGTTGACCCTTTCTGGCAGACAAATCTCTGGTAGTCTTTGGAGCCTTGGTTCCGCTCGATCGCTTCTTCAATACGAGCTTTATTGAAGTTTCGTAAATCTCGCCGCATACATTTGGAGATCTGTCTGTTCAGTTTTCTTTATGCTGTCATATGTGCTGAAGATTGCAGCTTCATTTCCCGTCTAACAGTCATGAGAGTCAGAGTGTGATCGGAGAGTTATTGGGTTTTTCTGCGACGGGTATTGCAGAACATAGCTCCGACCGCATGGGTGACCCAGCTTGTCATTCATATCGTCCATTGTATTACGCGGGTTTTTATAGGTCTTTTAATTTGTCCTGTCATTTAATATACGAATGAATAAACCGTGAAAACTAATTTGATTTAAAAGTGTATTGCTCTCGTAAATATATGAAATCATTATTTTCATTCTTTTTTTCATAATACAATATTTTATCGTGCCGGATAAATTGCATGTTTATTGTCAGAAAGTTAGATCAAAATAATAATTTATGAAAACGATCGCTAGACTACCAAACATTATTGGAGGTTAAACCTCAAAACAGCTACAGCTGGCTATAACATGTAAATGAGGTCATTAATTTGCATTATGGACTGTTTGATAGACCCAGATTAATGTGAGTTATTAGCACTTATTAACTCGTTTATTACGTTCTATAAATTACAAACACAACTCTACCGTAAAGCTCCGAAATCCGTTTGTGCACTAATAAATTAGCGGCAAATGCATTAAAAGCTTAGTTTATTGCAGCTCAGTGGAGATGCACGGGCGACCTCAAGTTTTTCAAATTTGGGCCAGAAAAATTTTATACCTCATTATACCATTATGCGGATTCTCAAGCTGAAATGGCAATGGGCTGGCCATATAGCTCGAGGAACCGACAACCGATGGGGAAGAAAGGTTCTTGAGTGTCAGCCTCGCACCGGTGTATGAAGTGTAGGGCGCCCTCCCACTAGACGTAGTGACGACCTGCTAAGAAATGCGGGAAGTTGATGGATGCAGGTGGCTCAGAACCATTCCTTGGGGGCAATGGGCTTGTGAAGGGCTGTAATGATGATACCAACATGCAACTAAAAAAAAGTTGTAGCCAAAGATTTAGTAAGAGTTCTTTTTAACTTCTTCTTAGGATGTGGATGGATTTTTTATAGAACAAGGGAGACAGAAGATCACATAGTTAACATGTTGGTAAGTAGATACTGTGGCTCATAGACATCTACATCTATTCTCAATTGAGGATCAAAACGCAGATGCGTTGTCACTAAGAAGGAATGCTTCGTTTCCAGTGAAAAGGGTTTCCGGTTCTCTTCACTCACCATACGAAATACAGCAGTATTAAGCTATTTTACGTTGTTATTCTAAGAGGACGTGGTCTTTCCCCTATCGAGACGACTCATTCGTGGTACAAGTCATAATATGGCTTCAGCGTGGCTCTACTATGTAGGAGGTTCTGGCGTGTTTTGTTAGTGATGAGAACAGGAAATGCTTTTAACTGGTAACGAAGTAACAATACAATAATAATCTTTATATTTATGTTATATTAGGAGTTAAGCGCTTACTTATGAAAAATAAATTGGTAGTTAAAGATATAGCCATGAGCTTGATTCTATTGTTTTTGTTTTATATTATATTTTTTTTGTAAATTTTTCTTAAGCCTGTACTAATGCCGTGCTCAAACTTTTTTTTATTGATATAAAATTATTATTATTACTATTGTGGGGTATTTAAATGGTTTTATCATCTGGTTGGGCTGTATAAATATATAAATGGAAATGATAAATATATATAAATATACATATATTAATATAGTGAAATAAATTCATAAACAATACGTAAATAAATAAAAAGCCAACCAGATGGCTTGGCTTTTTATTTATTTACGTATTGTCGGCAGGGGAGACCAAACGGCCGAGGGTTACGGGGAAAGGGAAAGAAACCGGCGGACGATGCGGGCGGTATCGAGGAGCACCGCCTTCTGCATTTGAACTTGGAGCGGTCCGTCACGGAGTTCCAGTCGCCTCAGATGACCCGAGAGGCTGACTGGGATTAGCCCGTTCGCAGAAACGACTACTGGTATTTTCGGTCGGCAGATCACCCCACATGTCGGTCACTTCATGAGCCAGGTCCAGATATTTTGTTCGCTTATCTGTTTCGGCTTTCACGAGGTTCTCGTCATACGGAATGGTAATGTCGACCAAAAATATCCTTGACTGTGCTCGGTCCATCAGCACAATATCAGGCTTATTTGCAAAAATAGTCCTGCCTGTGGTGATGGCCCGGTCCCAGTAAAGACTGGCGCGGTCATTTTCGAGCACGGCTTCCGGTAAGTACTTGTAATAAGGCAATTTCCGGTCCACGAGACCGTATTTCAGAGCGAGCTCCTGGTGTAGAATTCTGGCTACTAGGTTGTGCCTGTGCAAGTACTCAGAGTTAGAAAGCGCTGAACAACCGGAGATGACATGCCTAAGTGACTCACCGGGATGGCGACAAGCCGGACAGATGTCGACGGTGCCATCCCTTAGGATGTATCTCCGATAGTTGTTGATCTTAATAACCTTATCCTATTTTTATTATTAAAAAAATCCACGTATACATTTAATTGCTTTTCTTCCTCTCTTGTTTGGAACGATAAAAAATCTGACTTTTAATTTGATATTCTTCACAACTTTAATTTTATTTTTACAATAATCAGTGACTAATTATCGGTTAAACACCGCAGAGTGTTATTTTATTACGCGGATCATAGCTAAATAATTTTTACATCTTCAATATATATGAGATCACTCTAGCATTCCTCACAGTGACGTATTACGCCACCTACGGGGCGAACTTGGGCAACGTAGTCTGTTACGCCGCCATCACACTGCAGGTTTATAATATAGTTTGTTTTATTAAGAATCTCAACAACATTTCTTTAGGGCTATTTTTTAGTGTGTGAAGGATATCATGCAAGAAGCAGAAAATTATTCTTGTCTAGATTCCAGTGATAAGAGACCGTATTTAAGGCATTCCTCATCATAAGTTTCACGACGAAGCATGCCGATTCTGTAATTGAGGTGCTATATGAAAAGTTTTTGTAGCGTACCTGAGGGTAATATGGTCGTGCGGTCAATATGGTGATTTTCTTATAACTCAAGAACTACAACCTTGTTTGCATAGATGGCTCTGTGATACGATAGCTCTTCATGAGTCAATCAAATGATAATACGTCAAAAAGGCGCTGCTTTAACGATATCGTCATTAACTGTTTTTTATGTTGCTTTTTTGAAGTGTTCCTAATTATTGCCAAAGCTTGTTTGCTTCTTTTTTCTTAATATATTAGTTATAGTATATCTCTGTCCACCTCTTAGTTTTGGTTTTATCGGGCGGCAAAACTTAAGTTAATATTACGTCCTCACGTACCTTATTCTATCTATTCGGTATAGTACAGCAGTTACTATTTAATGTATTAAGCAAATAGACTGAATAGCAACCGCCAAAACCATATTTACTTCCATTAGTATTTCTTTTTCAATTCAACAGAGAGTAATCGATACGCGTGATAAAATATTTATATATAAAAATAAAATAAATTACTTCCACATTTTAGTGCCGCACAAAAAGGGGCATTCATCTTGAACCTTTTCTAGTCACGTTCAGGTCATTCTGCTGTTTTAGGCGATACGTCTATTGTTGATTAATGAAAAAAAGGGATAGAGAAATAATAAATGCTTCCTTAGTTTATATTCTGGAACAATTTTTCATATGTTTTTTTTTTAGGATAAGGGCGACAAACGACCACACAGTCCACCTGATGGTAAGTGGTTGTTGCGACCCACAGACATCTACATCTATCCTCGATTACGAACCAAAATGTAGATGCGTTGTCACCCGTGAGGACTAAGATGGAATGCCTCGTTTCCACTAAAAAGGGTCTCCGGTTCTCTACACTCACCATATGAAACACAGCAGCGTTAAGCTGCTATTTTACGCTGGTATTCTGTGAGAGCGTGGTACTTCCAAGTCGAGCCGACCCATTCGTGCTACAACTATACCAGTAATATAGCTGCAGCATGTCTCTACCATGTATAAGCACAATATTAGGTATTATTTCATTATCCACATGCAAATATGACAACAAACTGCTTGTATTCAAGTAATGTAAAAGTTTCAGTATGAAAGTAGAATAAATATAATAAAAACAAATAATAAGATTATATAATATAATAATGCTTACCGCTGCCGTTACCGTCACCGTTATAGCCTATTAAGTCCACTGATGAATATAGGCCTCTCCATAGATCGCCTCATAGGGGGCAATCTTCCTCAAATTTTCCATAGTTGCCAAGCTTGGCAAGCGGGTTGCCAACCGCAGTTTTTTATGTTTAGTCGTTACTAGGAAGACGCTGCTGCCCATCTCTTAATTTATTTCCCTATGACGCCTCTTGCGACCCCCAGGGGATGATATGGGTTAGTGGATATTCTTACACCGCCACTACACGGCACGCAATAGTCATAATATTAAGATAATCAGGTTTCCTTTAATATGAAAATATGTTTTACATTTAAATTGGCGTGAATAAAGGGCATCAAATCAAACTGGTTATATATAATAAATTAGCAAACATCGAAGTTATAGCGAATCCATTACTTTCCGACGCAGATGTCGCGGATAATTTAGCATTCATTGGGAATAAATTCCAAATTATAACTTAAATTCAAGTATTTAATAATTGATTTGAAAATTTATTAAAGTATCAAACGGTACGACCGTGTAGTGGCGGTGTAAAATACCCACTACCCCATGTCGTCTCGTGGGTGTCGTAAGAGGCGAGAGAGGGAAATTGAAACAGCAGATGTGCAGCAGCATCTTACTGATGACAACTCAAAATATTAAAAAACTGCGTTTGCCAACCCGCCTGCCAAGCGTGGTAACTATGGCAAAATTCCTCCTATGGGGTAATCTATGGCTGAGGCCTATGTTCAGCAGTGGACTGTGGGTTGTAATGAGTGGATAAAACAAACGGTCTAACAGAGTGGTTACTGCAGCAAATGGACCATCTGCAAACAATTTTAAATAAAGACTTATCTGGATAGGTAACAGAACTTAGAATGACAAACGAGCACACAATTCACCAGATGGAAATCACATACTATGGCCAAAAGACACCTATATCTATCCTCTATTAAGAGTCAACATATAGATGGGTTGTTAGCCTAGTTGACTGGACTCCTTTCCTGTTTAGGAGGACGTCTGGGTGGCTACCATCCTCGTATTTATTTCTGCTGCCAAGCAGAAGACAGCAGTGCAGTGTACCGGTCTGAAGGGTATAGAATAGTATAGAGAGCCAGTATGATTACAGACTTTGACGCATTCCATTTTAGTCCTCAGGGGTGACAACGCATCTGTAGCCTTCTTTGTTTGAAGTTAGCTGCAGGTGTCCATGAGATGCAGCTACCACTACTATCAGGTGCACTGTAATTTCGTTTGTTACTTTACATTTATAAAAAAATTACGCTCCAAATGGAACACAGCAGAATGCTGTTTGGCAGTAGAAACAGTTAAGAAGGTGGTATACCAACCCAGTTTGACTCATAAGTTGTTATATTAATGTATATTTAAGTATATATATTTGTGTAATTATGTTCGTAATATACTAGCTGTTACACAGCGTGTTGCAGAAGAAATAATCGCGGAAATATCGTTTTCAATTTTGAAGACATTATATTGTTTAATTAGGAATGATAAAAAACATTCTTCAAACTTTCAAAGAAATATGCCGATGTCGGTACGATACGCGCGCCACCTACTACTGTAAGTTAATTGTACTATGACTATAACCCTCGCGAAGTGCCAGCAATATGTTGACAAAGTTTTACCGCAATCTGATGAACGGTATGGCAGCGCATAAACTACGAACAAACAAATATTACGTTTTATATATTAGATATCTAAGTAGGTATGTAGTTGTGTAGTGTAAAGAGCCGTGGTAGCTCAGATGGTTAGCGATCGCTGTAAGTTTCACAGTACGCGAGCAACCCGGGTTCGATCCCCGCCGGCACCAATGAAATTGTTAATTGCAATTTTAAATGCTGATTTACCACGTGCTCGGTGGTGAAGGAAAACATCGTGAGGAAACCTGCATGTCTGAGATATCAAAAAAAAATATTTCGAAGACATGTGAAGTTCGCCAACACGCATTGGGGCAGCGCGGCGGACATTTCCTTGCCCTAATACCCTCTCAGAAATGCGAGGAGGCCTATGCCCAACAATGGGACGTATATAGGCTGTAACTTTACTTTACTTTTTATGTAGTTGTATTTATTTTTTAATTTGAACATAGATAATAATTTATAGGTAGTTGTTTGCAATTTTCACCCATAATATCTTCTCTGCTAACCCTGGAGGTAGGCTGCTAGAGAATGCCTTGCTGCATAAAGTCCACCTTTTTTCCTTGGTGTGCAACTTTGACGTGGTAGAACCATGCTACAGCTACATTAGTGCGTTGGGGTAATACCGGACGGATTTTCGATTAGTTGAAAGAATCTGCCAAAAACTTTATTTTCTCGACATCCGTATACGTCAGATTTCTGGAACATGGCGCAAATCGTTAATGGTTAAACATAGTTTAGCTATGAGAATCTTTTGCGTTTGTAAACTCAACAGTTTCTGCTTTAAACGTGTGCGAAGACAAGACGTACTTTTTTATATGCATGATGAAGAATTGGCCATCAAGGTGGTAAGATCGGATTAAATTTAAAGCCACTTTTACTGCTTAGAGAACAAAGGTAATAAAAGGAATTTGTCCTATCTTTAACGCTCAAAAACATATTTCAATATGATCTATAAATTACTAGAAACATAAATGTTCCAAACGATTTTCTTTTTGTTTGTTTCTTTGCATCCGATCTTATACCTGATATAAAGAAATTGTAATTTTGTGGTTCTCAAACTTTGTTATGATATAAGATGGAATTACTCAAAATAAGAGAAAGATTGGATGTATTTGATTTTTTTTAATGGATATGAAAATTTTATTTAAAAAATCTAGATTTTTGAAATAAAATGTAATTGTAAGGACTGGCAAATGCCCTGGGGCAATACAGGAGTAGAGGAAGATGTTTGATTGATTGAGATAGTTTAGTGTAGATTTGTGTGTCAATGAGCAGGCGTGAGCCTACTTGTAGAGTTAATTAGAATCAGAATAAGGGCATGAAGTCGGAAAAAGTAAGCAAAGTGATGATTTCTTATATTTACGCGAAGACTACATTTAAATGAAACTATTTTTACGGATTCTATCGTTTTAATTTACTATTTTGATTCCCGACGTTTCGGGTGCTTTACAACACCATGGTCACGGTGGGACTGAGGTGTTGACGTCCCAATGTCATAGTTAGCCAGCTACCTTCAGTTTTTGAATATTAATTTTGGTCCGATCTACATGAATGAGCTTTAGTATCTTGAAGTCTTGCAGTAGTATGCTTGGGTTTGGATTTAATTTTGTTAATTATAGGATCCAAGCAGATGGCACTTCCATCCATCTTCTCTATTGAAATTAAGATGTTTTAATCCTAGCCTCGCGTATCACCCTTCTAGGAATCGGTGTTCTTTGCGAGGGTTTGTGGTCTATGAAATCAGATGTAGTGGCTGAGACGATCTTGAACATGTTCACACACTGCAGACTTCCCGGACCGTCAGTGCCACGTCATATAGTTATGAGTTTTATAGATCTTTTGTTTGCTGCAAGAGAGACCATTCACAATCCAGCTTGTACACTCCTGCATCTCGTAGAGGATATGACACTTAACGGATGGTAAAATTGACTAATCTCTTCAGCGGCTTGAAGTATGTTCCAATGGAAGCTCGCTTCAAGATGTAGCCAACCTTGTCTGTGACTCCTCTGACATAGGTAGTACAGCAGGCACACGCTCGACTGTGGCCGGCTTCACTCGGTCATTATGACGTAGGCGCAGACCAAGCTTCTTGTCTTGCAATACTTGCTTGACGTGCTGAAGCTCGGCGGCCAGATGTTTTCTGTCACAGATCCTCGTGCTCTCTGGAAACAAAGATTTTCCCACGGTAGCTAACTGTAATGGATGATGGTGCGATTCACCATTTAAATAGCAATTGGTATGGTTCTTTTCCTATACACCGCATAGGAAAAAGACAACAAGCTGGATTGTGAATGTGGTCTCTACATAGGACAAACAAAAGATCTATAAAACCCGTAAAAGAACATATAGCTGACTTGTAGCACCGACGTTCCGGGAAGTCTGCAGTGTGTGAACATGTTCAGATCGTCCCCATAATACATCAGATTTTAAAGACCACAAATCCTCGCAAAGAAGACCGATTCCTACCAGGATGATACGCGAGGCTATTGAGATTAAAAACATCCTAATTTCAATAGAGAAGATGGATGGGTGCTGCCATCTGCTTGGGATGCTATAATTAACAAAATTAAATCCACACCCAAGCATACCACTGCAAGACTTCAAGATACTGTAAGCTCATTCTGTAGATCGGACCAAAAATTAATATTCAAAAACTGAAGGTAGCTGGCTAAATATGACATTGGGACGTCAAACACATCAGTCGCCCCGTGACCATGGGTGCTGTAAAGCACCCGAAACGTCGGGAATCAAAATAGTAAATTAAACACCATATAATCTGTAAAATAGTTTTATTCAATAAAGTGCATAGACCAGAAAAGGAACGTGGGGTAAAAGCTTCCCGTGAAACTGAATTAGTTCTAAAGTTTAGAAACTTTATCTAATGAGATAAATATCTAATGAGATGAGATAAACGTTATCTAATAAGTTTTTATTGCTTGAGTAGCAATTTTCAGGGCTTCTTCTTTGTACGAAGTTGCCCGCGTTGAAGTTCTAGTGTATTTTCGAAGCATCTGTGGATATAATATTACTATAAGTAATGCGGCCGCGGTACTGAATGCATGACAGCATAAACGAGTGCAAATATATCGGCATATCACAAAATATATAGGTACATATATCTAATAACTAAGTTCGAGGATTAGTTCTAAATAAGTTGTTGTAAGCCATGGATTTAATGATAGCCATGCTGGTAACACTTAATAAAGCGAAATATTTCAGTAAACGTGTTAGCAGCATATTAAAAGTTTCGAAATTCTAATTTTAGAGGTCATTTATCACTATATTGCTGCGAAATGCGAAGAAATATAAATGTTTTAATGTGTATTTAAAAGTAATAAAACCATCCTTAAAATTAAGCTCAATTAGTTTCATTAAGGCAATATAGCTTTGATAGCGGTACTGAGTCCCATAGCCACTTGAGCAATCTTCGAAAGAATATATGTACACGACAAATGAGTTTAACAATCACTGCCATATTTGTAACGGGTAAAGATAGGATAAATTCATCCGATGTTCACTCGGGAAACATCGGATCTACAGCGATCTTAGCCCTGTTTGAGTCAGTTTTATCTGGCTATAATTTTATAAAACTAGTATTCAGACAAAATAATAACAAAAGAAGCTATATTCTCGCTAAAATCACAAATAAAAGTGATAGGAACGACCGGATGGACAAAAATAATACAAAATTTACCTAATCCTACTTCCCAGAGCGAATGGCGGGAACTTGGGGTCGAGCAGAATGAAATGGCGTTGTGTGCCATATTATAATAGTATATATAACTAGTTATAAATTAATTTAGAACAATCATCATCATCGATCCTCCCCAAGGAATGCCACAAGGCACGGTCCTGGGCCACCTGCGTCCATCTACATCCTGCAGGTCGTCAATCCAATTAGTGGAGGGCCGCCATACATTTCGTTTGTCGGCACGAGTAGTTTAGAACAATATTTTGGAAAAATATGTATGTGTGGAAAATTGTTTTTCTACATTTGCATTCATAGTTATATAGTTAGGTAGTAAGTAGTAAGTAGTAATATAGTCTGTCTGTAATATATTGATATTGTTAATATTGTATTAGAAACAAAAATAATGTTAGAGTTTAAAAAAACTTAAGCAACACGTATTGACCATGACCTGTGCTAACCCTGTTGGGAATAACTAGGCCATAATCATGACATTATTGTATTGTCGTCGGTTCTTAATACATCTGCAAAATTTATGATTATTCAGATGTCTGGAAGTAGGTGAAAACTGGATTACAAAATTCCATTACATTTATACATACATACATAGGTACATACAATATACCAACAAGTCGAGCTAAGCGTGTAATTATATAATTTTTTTACTTTGATCACACAATTATTTGATCAGGAAAAAATATCAAATTATAGCTATAATAACTAGGATAAAGTTATCAAATTATTGTATTGTCATCAATCCTTGATTGCAAATTTTCAAGTCAATCACCCGTCTACAAGTTGGTCAAAATTAAATCAAAAGATTCCATTACATAGACAGATAGATATATACACACGAAGCTAATAAAAGCGTGTTAATAATAATAATATAAGAGTTAAAAAAAAATTAAACAACACGCATTGGTCATGAGCTGTGACGATTCTGATAATTATTTTATTTTATCCTGGTGACCCTGATCAGGATATAAGGATAAAGTTATTAAGTTTTCAAGTACATCGGCCGGCTACAAGTTGGTGAAAATTACATCCAAAGATTCCGATACAAAGATAGATAAATACATGCGAAGCTAATAAAATCGCGTTATTAAGTGGAATAAACACGACAATACCCTAATACTCGTATTAGTTAAGGGTGCGTTTGCAAATCGGGCAAAATTAAGCTGTTTTTCGGTACATTTTGTGACAAAACTAAACCAAATCAAACATAGCTAATAACTACCACGTATGGAATGGTTCTTCATCTTCAAATGGTAGAAACTTTTTGTTGAAAACAATAGCTTTTATATTGTAAAACGATCTTCCTAGTCATTTTCTACAAAATTAACGATACCGACTCATGTTTAGGTACATTTTGTTCTATTATCAACATATATTAAGATTTCTAAATATACTATCAATGCAAATATTCAATAAAAAATAGTGGTGTTTACTTTTTATCAAAATGTCACAAATAGTCGTAAAAAAAAAAACTGATGCCTATTTTTCACATATTTTGCTAATACGGATGAATCATAATGGATTGCAATAAGGGTTATTTTATTTTTGTGCCTGTTTTGATTTGTTGTACAAAATTTCGATGAAACCACGCGTTCGGCCGCCGTCGAGTGGATACTGTATCGCCTGCCTGATTGCAGCAGCTGAAAGAGATCGCTGTACATACACAAAATATTTGAATTTGATACATAGGTACTTGATTTTTATAATCACACATTTTTATTATAATATTTTGTTTCGCTAAACGTAAGTGGGATTTATATATTTCGTCTTGGACTTTATGGAGTGATCTGAAAGTGTACATCGGTGAATGCTGCAACTCCTAGACGAGTAGAACTAGATGTACCGAGTTTGGGCTCGTTTTGTTAGTTATGATGAGACCTTATTTTCGGACTTGATAAAGAGACCTGATGGTGTACTTTGGTGACTACTACTGAACTACTGGACGAGTAGAACTAGGTGTGCCGAGTTTGGGCTCGTTTTGTTAGTTATGATTAGACCTTACCCCCGGACTTGATGGAGTGACCTGATGGTGTACTTCGGTGACTACTACTGGAACTCCTGGACGAGTAGAACTAGGTGTGCCGAGTTTGGGCTCGTTTTGTTAGTTATGATTAGACCTTACCTCCGGACTTGATGGAGTGACCTGATGATGTACTTCGGTGACTACTACTGGAACTCCTGGACGAGTAGAATTAGGTGTACCGAGTTTGGGCTCGTTTTGTTAGTTATGATTAGACCTTACCTCCGGACTTGATAGGGTGACCTGATGGTGTACTTCGGTGACTACTACTGGAACTCCTGGACGAGTAGAACTAGGTGTGCCGAGTTTGGGCTCGTTTTGTTAGTTATGATTAGACCTTATCCCCGGACTTGATGGAGTGACCTGATGGTGTACTTCGGTGACAACTGCTGGAATTCCTGGACAAGTAGAACTAGGTGTATCTGTCACTCCATCAAGCCTGGAGGTTAGGTCTCATAATAACTAACAAAACGAGCCCAAACTCAGCACACCTAGTTCTACTCGTCCAGGAGTTCTAGTAGTAGTCACCAAGGTACACCTTCAGGTCTCTCCATCAAACCCGGAGGTTAGGTCTCATCATAACTAACAAAACGAGCCCAAACTCAGCACACCTAGTTCTACTCGTCCAGGAGTTCTAGTAGTAGTCACCAAGGTACACCATCAGGTCTCTCCATCAAATCCGGAGGTTAGGTCTCATCGTAACTAACAAAACGAGCCCAAACTCGGCACACCTAGTACTACTCGTCGAGGAGTTCCAGTAGCTGTCACCGAAGTATACCTTCAAGTCTCTTCACCAAGTCCGGAGCTGAAGTCTTATCATAACTAACAAAACCAGCCCTAAGTCCACAGCCACCATCTCACTGCTAGTAGAAAGCTTCTAGTGCCTAGCAGTCTCTGGAGCAGCTATTCGTATTTCGTATCTAAGTATATTTTTGTAGGTATAAGAAATGAGAAAAAAATCAATCTTTCAAATTATCAAAATGTTTTTACTTGATTACGATTCCCGCACCCGCAGCTAACCGTGCGTACACTTGTGTGTGTGACCCGTGTCAATGTAATAGTTCGATTCTATACCTATCAATTTTACAAGCGCGTCCTTAAACAATGTATTCACGTAAATATAAAAAATCATTATGTATATGTACGTCTTTATTTTTGCGCGATATCTACATCATTTCTAAACCCATTTTTTTATAGGAGAGGGGCAAACGAGCATGCGGCTCACCTGATGGTAAGTGACTACCGCCGCCCATGAACAACTGCAACACCGGGGAACCAGAGGAATTGCAGATGCGTTGCCGGCCTTTTAAAAGGAGTAGGCTCTTTTCTTGAAGGTCCCTAAATCGTATCGGTCCGGAAAAATCGCTGGTGGTAAACTATTTCACAAGGAAGTTGTGCGAGGAAGAAAACATCTTCTAAATCGCACAGTGGTGAACCGCCAATCATCCAGATGGTGTGGATGGAACTCCCGATGAGTTCTGCCGCGATGTGCGTTCGTGAAATTTGGCGGCTGGGATTCATCCGAACAATTCCTCAGAGCACTCCCGTGGTAAATGCGAAAGAAAATGCAAAGAGATGCAACATCTCTTCGCAGCGCCAATGAATCGAGCCGATCGGAAAGGACTCGGTCGTAGACGATTCGAGCCGCTCTGCGCTGGATGCGGTCAAGTGGAAGGAGCTGGCACTGGGGAGCCCCAGCCCAGAGATGGGAACAGTATTCCATGTGAGGCCGAACCTGCGCCTTGTAAAGTTGCAGGCGTTGTGCCGGCATGAAATACTGTCCCGCTCTGCTGAGCACGCCAAGCTTTTAGAGGCCAATTTGGCCTTCTCTTCAAGTGACCGCGAAACTGCACGTCACTCGATATGTCGACGCCGAGGATTCCGATACTGACTGAGGCAACAAGGGAGTGCCTAGAAACTGAGGAGATACGACAAAGGGTTCTTTTAGCGGTAAACGCGCAAACTTGTGTCTTGTGAGGATTAAACTGGATTAGATTTAGTCGCCCCAATCCGAGACTTTGTTCAGCAAAGACTCGACTTCAGACACAAGTTTGTTCCGGTACTCGGCGACGTTTTCCGAGAAATATTCGCACGGCCGGCGTATAGAGCATCACCAGTGCTATCATCCGCATAGCAATGAATGCTACCGGTTTGCAACATATCATTGATATGCAGAAGAAACAGCGTTGGTGATAGCACGCAGCCTTGTGGAACACCAGCGTTAATAGTTTGTAGTCGGAGCATGCACCGTCTACAACGACCTTGATGTCCGATCAGCAAGAAAGCTGGTGATCCAATTGCACAATTCTCGGGAAGCCCATAGAAGGAGCTTCGAAAGAAGCGCTTTGTGCCAAACCCGATCGAAAGCCTTCGCAATGTCCAAACTAACTGCCAATGCCTCCCCTTGGACTCTACTGCCAATAATTTTAATGATTACTTATTATAATAGGACAAAATATTTAATGAAACTATTTAGGCGACATTCCAATTGTTGCTTTTCGATTGTTTATTACATTCCTCTAAAAATTTGATGTTCAACATTTTTGCTTTTTACGACGTTTTTTTATATTCTTAAATTGTCATCCGAGACTCTAGCTCATCGGAAAATCTAGTCACCGCTGAGACTGGCCGCCATGACCGAAATTCAGCCTGGAGGACATTATTATTACTCTTGCATTGGATGCGTGTTGGTAGACTTTAAATATACTGTTTTTTCAACCGACTTCATAAAAAGGAGGAGGTTCTCAATTTGACTGTATGTTTTTTTTATGTGTGTTACCTCAGGACTTTTTTCTAGATGAACCGATTTTAATGATTCTTTTTTTTATTTGAAAGCTGGTGCTACTCGTGTTGTTCCATATAAAATTGATCAAGATCTGACTAGTAGTTTTTGAGTTATCTTTATAATGCGTATTTAATTGACTTCGACTACATTGATGATGTTCTTATTTTATTTATATTAAAGTCGGTTGTACTTTTTTTTTTTAATTTTACCACTTGTTTTTATTCTTTAGGTTTCCTCACAATGTTTCACTTAACCGTGATAAGTCAATGCTTAAAACTACAATTATAATTTTTTGTGTCGGCGGGGATTGGTTTGCTTTACTAAGGCTTACATTTAAATAAGATTTATTTTAAAAATTTAAATTTCTGAAATGTCTGACTGCGGGTTTAATTTATTTTAAGCCGCGCTTTTCTGATGTCTCCAAAATATATTACATTCCATTAAGGATCTTATTTCAGACAGATAAAAGTGTAAGCCTACAGTCAATCGAGTTTCTTTTTAAATTGCAAATTATAGTATCAATCAACTATTATTCTATCTATTCTCTCCATTTGGCCCAAGGAATGCAGACGCAAAATTTTCTTGAATTATGAGGATTGATGTACTAAAGTAAGATGGGTACTATCACTTTCAAGATATTCATGGAGAAGCGGTTTACGTTTTATCTTTTTTATTGTGATCCTTAAATGCCAAGGAGTCGATTCATTTAACTTAAAGGACGTTGTAAAAATAAATAAATATATAATTTAAATTTTTAATACTCTAGAAGTTGTTCAATACATTGAACACATAAATTATTAAGTAAATTCATTTTTATTAATTAATACCTAAAAATATTAACATTGTAAAATAATGCTTTATATATCATAAATAATAATATATAAGATAAAAATAGTATAATTAGTAATATTTATTTATAACTTAAATAAGGAAAAAATGTATTTATATATAGCAATATAATACCGAAGAGCATGTATGAAGGAAATAATGAAAGTGGACGAAGCGAAACAAGTATGTAAGGATCGTAGCAAGTGGAAAGAAGTGGTCTCTGACTACCCCTACGGGAAAGAGGCGTGATTATATGTATGTATGTATGTATGTAATAAAATATCAACATTATTCAGTGGCATCACTAAATTCGTATTCCCTTTTCCATTTTCCATTTTGAATTTGGCTATAGCAAGTATGTTGTAAAGTGCATTTAATTAATAAATCCAGTTTTTACTGGTTCAAATATTATTAGCGTGTTTTATTTAAAAGAAGTCATAGTCCTTTCGAGGTATATTCATCGGGAATGTGGGATAATTAAAAATTAAAATTACAGTATGTGCTGGGCACGGCCTGTGTCTATGCAGTCACTGCTGGGCCCTCAATGTGGCGGTGTAAGTATCCACTACCCATATCGTCCCGTGGGTCTCGTAAGAGGCGACAGAGGGAAACTAAAACAGAGGATGGACAGCAGCATTTTCCTGAAAACAACTTAAAATTATAAGACTGCGGTTGCCAACCACGCCAAAATCCTCCTTATGTGGAAATTTAAGGGCAGTCCTATGTTCAGTTGTGGACTTTTATAGGCTGTAATGGATAATGGATGCAAGTTCCCTCATGATGTTTTCTTTCACTACCGAGCATGTGATAAATAAGCATTTAACTATTTTATTGGTGCCGGCGAGGGTCAAACCCGAGTTTATCGCGCAAGTATTGTGAAATTTATGGCAAGCGCTTCTGAGCTAGCGGCTCCAGGAATTTGCTATTCTAACAAATATGTAAAGCGGTCAGTGATGAAAATATGAGCGTATGTAAATGTCATCAACATCATCATCATTATTACAGCCCATCACATGTCCACTGCTGAACATAGGCCATCTCCATATATTGAAACAAAGCACGGTCCTGAGCCTCCTGTATCCGTCGATTACCTATATATGTTTCATCACGTCATCAATCAATCCAGTGCGGGGTTGGCGAAAATTGCGCTTGACATTGCAAGGATGCTATTTAAAAAATTTCTTCCCCATCGGCTGTCGATTCTTCGAGATGTATGGCTGATGATGAATGTATAGCCGGCCCTACTTTAGTTGATCCGCTGGTCTATGATAGTCACTTGTTACAAGTTATTTTAATTTAAATTTTCATTTGGACTTGTTCAAAATAATGATAATTTTGTCTTATAATTCTTAAAGAAAATATTTACTCTATTAAAAGTTGTTTTCTAACCTGGTATCAATTAATTCAAACTGCCACAATTTATAATTGTTAAAGTTCGACTTTTTTGTTTTCGAATATTATTTTTTGGTCCGACCTGCGCAGAATGAGCTTACAGTATCTTGAATTCTTGCAGTGATAGGCTTGGGATTGGATTTAATTTTATTAATTATAGGATCCCAAGCAGATGGCAGCAACCATCCGTCTACTCTATTGAAATTAGGATGTTTTTTTTAATTTCAATAATCTCGCGAATCATCTTTGGTTAGAACACCGATTCCCTCGGGAATCAAAAAGTTAAATTAAACACAATAGAATCCCTAAAATTAGTTCTATTTTATGTGAGCTGTTCGCGTAAATATAAGAAATCATTATATGAACGAAAATTGATTAAGAACTTTTATGGTATAAGGGTGTGTGCTTACTTGTAGTAAGCACACAGCTCACTTGATCATAAGTGTATGTTGCGGCCCATAGACATCTACATCTATCCTCGATTAATAATCTAAATACATCTGTATTTAGATTATTAATCGATGCGTAGTCACCCCTGAGGACTAAGAAAGTATGCCTCGTTACCAGTAAAAAGCGTCTCCGGTTCTCTACACTCACCATACAAAACACAACAGCATTAAACTGCAAACTGCTGACGAAAGTTACAAAAAGACGGCCCCCAGTCCCCGGCAGCCTCTCTATTCCTGGCTACGGTGGGATCATGTTAACGGCGGGGCAGGGTGTGCTAAGAATCTCCGGTGGAGATTCGGCTGCCACCTAAGACGACTCGACCTGGCAACATACAACGCACGCACCCTGAGGATTGACGAGAAGATCCTAGAGCTAGAGGAAGAGATGGACAAGTTGCACTGGGATATTATAGGATTATCTGAGGTCCGAAGAGAGGGGGACGACGCGGTAATCCTCCAATCCGGCAACTTGTTCTATCACCGGGAGGGCGAACATCTGTCCCAAGGAGGTGTCGGATTTATCGTGCACAATTCTCTCGTTAACAACGTTGTAAAGATTGGGAGTTTGTCGACGAAGGTTGCCTACCTTATACTCAGAATCACCAAACGGTATTCGTTGAAAGTCATACAGGTTTACGCACCAACCTCGGCACATCCCGATAAGGAGGTGGAGGAAATGTGTGAGGATATCTCTAAAGCCATGCATTCCTCCGAAACCCACTATACGGTGTTAATGAGAGACTTCAACGCAAAACTAGGCACCAGAGAGAACGGCGAGCTGAAGGTAGGGAAATTTGGAATAGGGCAACGGAACCCAAGGGGCCAGCAGCTGGCCGACTTCATGAAGAAAGAGGGAATCTTTCTTCCAGAAGGAGTCCCACAGGAAGTGGACCTGGCTAAGCCCAGACGGTTCGACAAAAAATTAAATTGACTTCATTATGACGACTAGGCGGCAACTGTTCAGTTATGTCTCAGTGATCGCGAGGGTGAAAACTGCTAGCGATCATCGAATGGTAAGAGGCACACTGAACCGAAACGTTAAGTTGGAGAGGTGTCGTCTAATGAAGTCAACGCTCCGTCCCCCTTGTGCATGACCCAAATTCCCGAAACCTGTCAGCTCGAGTTACAAAACCGTTTTCAGTGGCTAGAAGATCGCATTGCAGTGGACTATATCAATGACAAGCTCGTGGAAACTGTCCATGCAGTCGGAGCTAAATTTTGCAAGACTCGTCGCAGAAGAGCACAAAAATTCTTCGATCACACTCTTAATCTCATGGCTGTTAGACGGGAAATTAAGCTGCAGTTCTTCAGTGGATTTGACAGCATACGGGCAACTGAACAGACAGATCTCCAAATGCATGCGGCGGGACTTACGTAACTTTAATACTGCTCGTATTGAAGAAGTGGTTGAGTGGAACCAGAGCAAGGTCTTTGCCAGAGATCTGTCTACCAGAAAGAGTCAACTGTCGAAGCTGAAGACCGAATGTGGCAGCATCGTTTCGGGATACCTGAGATTTTGAGTGAGATTGAGAGGTTCTATGGACAGCAGTACACATCATCGTTGGAGCCACACGCAAGTGTGAGTAACGATCCAAGAGCAAGTCTTATCCGACACTATTCCGGTGATATCCCGGACGTCAGTCTGAGTGAGATTAGAATGGCTCTCCAGCACCTTAAAAACAGCAATTCCCGGGCGATGATGGAATTACAGCGGAGTTTCTGAAAGCGGGTGGAAAACCGGTACTTGAAGTCCTTCAGAAGCTCTTTAATTCCGTCCTCCGTGGTGGCACTACTTCATAGGCGTGTAGCAGAAGTGCGGTGGTCTTGTTCTTCAAGAAAGGCGACAATGCTCTCTTGAAGAACTACAGACACATTTCCCTTCTGAGTCGCGTTCATGTGCTGTTTTCGAGAGTCATTACGAATAGTCTCGCACGTAGAATCGACAACTTCCAGCCGGTTTCCGAAAAGGCTTTAGAACCATAGACCACATACATTCCCTTCGGAAAATTGTACACAAGATCGAGGAGTACAATTTACCATTATGTCTTGCGTATGTGGACTATGAGAAAGCTTTTGATTCCGTCTAAATTTGGGCGGTGCTGCAGTCCCTTCAGTGGTGCCAAGTTGACTGTCGGTATATCGAAATGCTGATGTGTTTGTACAGTAGGGCTACGATGGCTATACGAGTATAGAACCAGAGTATGAAACCTATCAAACTACAGAGAGGTGTAAGACAGGGTGACGTTATATCCCCGAAACTCTTCACCGCTGAATTGGAAGACGTTTTCAAGCTATTGGACTTGAAAAGATACGGTATTAACATCAATGGCAAGTATATCAGTCACCTTCGATTTGCCGACGATATAGTCCTTATGGCAGAATCGCTGGAGGATCTAAGCACTATGCTCAATGACCTCAATAGTGCCTCCCAACGGATAGGTCTTAAGATGAACATGGACAAAACAAAGATTATGTATAACGTCCATGTCACACCTATGCCGGTAGTTATTGGGAGCACTAAGCTCGAAGCTGTTGACGAGTATGTTTACCTGGGACAAATAGTCCGACTAGGTAAGTCCAACTTCGACCGAGAGGTCAATCGACGGATTCATCTCGGCAGGGCAGCGTTCGGGAAATTACGACACATATCCTCGTCAGGTATACCTCAAAACCTGAAAACGATTGAACCTTTTGAATTGACTGAAACCTGACCAATGGATCTGAGACCTGGTCCTTCACTGCTGGCCGTAAGAGGACGCTCAAAGTCGCTCAGCGAGCTATGGAGAGGGCTATGCTCGGGGTTTCTCTGCGTGATGTACTTAGAAATTTTCCGCAGTAGAACCAGAGTAACCGACATAGCCCAACGGATTAGTAAGCTGAAAATGCAATGGGCCGGCCATATAGCTTGAAGAACCGACAACCGATGGGGAAAAAAGGTTCTCGAGTGACAGCTTCGTACCAGTAGGCGAAGTGTAGGGCGATCCTCCACTAGATGGAGTGACGACCTGGTAAGACGTGCAGGAAGTCGATGGATGCAGGTGGCTCAGGACCGTGCTTTGTGGCATTTCTTGGGGGAGGCCTATGTTCTGCAGTGGACTTGTGAAGGGCTGTAATGATATGATAATGATGATTAAGCTGCTATTTGACTGTGGTATAAAACAGCTTGCTGAACTATCAAGCAACAACAGTTGTAGCCTATCAAAAGTACATTGCTGGGCATTGGCCTCCCCCATATATTGCCTCATAGAGGAGATATTTGTCATAGTTGCCACGGTTGGCAGGTGGGTTGGCAAAGGTACATCATAACAACTAAGAAATAAAGTGACTACGCCAAGTTTATCACTAAATGCGTAGATAGCTTTGCTATGCCAACTAAGTTTGTGCATATATATTTCTGTCTTGTCCAGGTCATATGTTCTATCACTATTTTATGTTTATGACAACTGTATCGCCAATTCATTTGTAATATCGATCGTTCGACAAAAGCATATTTATTACTAATCATAAATGCACTGCTGAACCTTGCATGTGGGGACTAATCTGCTGGAATTCAAACACACTTTAACTATGATCCACTTATTTACAAATAGAATTATGAATGATGAAGAAAAATAAATTAATGAATTATTTACAAATTAAATTCATACTATTGAATATGCAATATGGTTTCAGATCAAAACTGTCCAGTGCTGATGCTGTGCAGGAAATGACCGATTACGTCTCTCAAGAATTAGATATAGTTAGATAAATTAATAGAAAAGGACTAATCAATTGACATTTTCCTTGAACTATCAAAAGCTTTTGATACAGTTTCTATTCCCATCATGTTAAATAAGCTAGAGAGCATAGGTATTCGAGGTATGCAGCTTCAACTCTTTGCGAACTATTTATAAAATTGATGTCAATGCTTAAAAATCGATAAGGTTATTAGCTCCGTACAATAAACCCCAAAAAATACTGAATTTGGGGTACCTCAAGGCAATATATTAGGAACGTATTTTGATATACTCGTATATCAATGACCTTTGCTATCTTAAACTTAACTATAATATCTTACGCAGATGATACCGTGCTCTGCCACATTTAATAACATAGGTGCAGCATGGCTCCACCACGTTTAATAATTTAGCTGCAGCATGGCTTTACCACGTTTGACATGGTCGTTGTGGTATTAATATAAATGTGACAAATGAAAAACTCATCAATTCCATTTAAACATGTAATCGATGACCTTGACCTGTCGCGAGTTTTAACATTGAAATAACTCACGTAAAAATAGAACTCGGTCCAATTAGCGGCGGTTCTGTTGCTTTGTCTCCCGTCCGACTTTAATAACTTTCACCTATTTCACTTGTAAATGACTTAGCAACTCGTGTTCAAAGTAGTAGTACAACGAAAATTATTTCCGGGCTTTTGTAAGCTTGGACCTTTATAATAATATTGTCGAATATTTGTCTTATATCGCGTTAATTGGATCTAATTCATATAGCATTTACCTTATATTTAGGCGGAAAACACAAATTTCACTAAACAAGTTTTAAGTTTGCAGTCTGTAAACATTATTTTACTTTAAGAACGTTACTCTAACACTGGGATTTTTTCCTGTATTGCATACATAAACTACACAAAGACAAACATCTAAACCCGGAACAATTATTTATAGCCCACTTAAATATGCCGCGGGTTTGAATCCGTGTGAGATTCAAACCCGCGGCGGTCATCACTGCGACTCAATATAACCCACTGCGCCACGAAGCTGTCAACATCTTCAGTATCGCCCCGTTATATCGGATAATAATTATATTCCCAGAAACTCTGGGATATTTTTTTAAGCCCGAGTTACAATTTAATTTACAATAATTACAACTTATAATCAAATAATACAATATCAAAGGTTAATAAATATTTATAAAACGTCAGTTTTAAGAAGACTATGAACTTAGTTTATCAAACAGAGCTTCCCACTTGAGCTTAGAATCGAAAGAAATTCAGAGAAATACCATCAACATTTCGACTTTTAAATTATTATATTGGTAACAAATTATAGCGTTTTGTGGCAAGTGAAAAAATGAGCCATGGTAGCTCAGGGGCTAAGCGCTCGCTGTGAATTTCACAGTACGCGAGTAACCTGGGTTCGATCCTTGCCGGCACCAATGAAATTGTTAATTGCAATTTTAAGGGCTGATTTACCACGTGATCGGCGGTGAAAGAAAACATCTGCATGTCTGAGAAATAAGAAAAAAAATATTTCGTAGATATGATATGAAGTTCACCAACACGCATTGGGGCAGCGCGGCGGACATTTACTTGTCCTAAAACCCTCTCAAAAATGAGAGAAGACCTGTGCCCTCCAGTAGGATGCATACAGGCTGTAACTTTACTTTACTTTTTTTAACTGTAAATAATTTCTTCATTTATTCTGCATTTTAAAGCAAACTGTTAATGGTGCCATTTGGAAACAATATCCAGTATTAAATGAAATTAATTTTACGGATTCTATCGCGTTAAATTTTACAATTTAATTCCCGACGTTTCGGGTGCTTTACAGCACCCATGGTCACGGGGAGACTGAGGTGATTGACGTCCCGATGTCATAGTTAGCCCGGCTATCTTCAGTTTATGAATATTAATTTTTGGTCCGATCTACGCAAAATGAGCTTACAGTATCTTGAAGTCTTGCAGTGGTATGCTTGGGTTTGGGTTTAATTTTATTAATTACTAGCTGTTCCCCGCGACTTTGCCCGCGTGTAATTTAGGGTTTTAATTTTTTGCGCGGAACCCTAATTCTTTTTCTACAACAAATATAGCCTAAGTTACTCCTTATAATATCAGCTATGTGCCAGTGAAAGTCCCGTCTAAATCGGTCCAGCTATTTCGGAGATTAGCCGGAACAGACAGACAGACAGACAAAAATTTTATAAATTGTGTTTTTGTTATAAGTAACGTATATATTTTCATATGCATTTAGTAAAAAGCTGTTTTGACATTACAAACAGACACTTCAATTTTATTTATTTGTATAGATATGATCCCAAGCAGGTGGCAGCACCCATCCATCTTCTCTATTGAAATTAGGATGTTTTTTAATTTCAATAGCCTCGCGAATCATCCTAGGTATGAATCGGTGTTCTTTTGCAAGTATTTGTGGTCTATCAAATCTAATGTAATGGCGGGGACGATTTTGAACTTGTTTACAGACTGCAGACTTCCCGGAACGTTGGTGCTTCAATTCAGCTATATGTTCAATTACGCGACTTTTTGTAGATCCTTTTGTTTGTCCTATGCAAGAGAGACCACATTCACAATCCAGCTTGTACATTACTGCATCTTGTAAAGAAATATGACCCTTGACGGATGGTAAAAATTGACTAATCTTCTACGGCGGCTTGTAGTAAGTTTTAATGGAAGCTCGCTTCGAGATGTAGCCAATTTTGTCTGTGATTCCTCTGACGTATAGTAGTACAGCAGGCACACGTTCGACCGTGGTCGGCTTCACTCGGTAAAATTAGTTTGATGTAATGATTAGTGTCGTGTAAGAAATAATTACAATATCCAGTATTTGGTGTGGCTGTTTTACTGCAAAGTCGTTTATTTTAACAATTTAGGAGCCACACATTCAAATGCTTTGCAAGATCACAGATTCCGCCTGCCAAGCATGGCAGTTATGGCAAAATCCCCTCTATGAGGCATTCTATGTGGGAGACCTATATTCAGCAGTGAACTTTTATAGGCTGTAATGAATAGATAATGGAAAATATTTAAACTTGATAACTGACCTTAATTTTTTTACTTAATCTCATAAGGCTTTCTCTAAAAATTTAAACGAGTAAAGTGAAGAAGTTTCTTAGATGAAAGATTTTATAATAAAAAACTACAAAATTGTGCAAGTCACGAAGAATAATATTTAGGTTGACTGTTTCACGCATTAGCTGCAAATTGATTGATTGTTTCAAATTATCCTATCACAGAAAGCGAATATGTAGCGAATGAGTATAATTATGTCAAACTAAATTTCTCTTTTATTAAATTATTGTTTTAATGTGTGTTTGCATACACCTGTATTACATGTACTTCTTTTTTTTCTATTTCCTTTTTTTAATAAGCATTTTTTTTCCTTAATTGTAATGTCTCATGGGTGTAGATGTTTTTTTTTTACTAGAATAAGAGTGACAAACGAGCACACAGTCCACCTGATAGTAAGTGAATGCTGTGGCTAATAGGCATCTATATTTATCCTCAATTAAGGATCAAAATGCAGATGTGTTGTCACCCCTGAGGACTGAGATGGAATGCCTCGTTATCAGTAAAAAGTGTCTCCGGTTCTCTACACTTACCATACGAAATAAAGCAACATTAAGCTGCTATTTTACACTGGTATTCTGTAAGATCGTGTTTCTACCCCGGTCGAACCGACCCAGTCATGCTGCAACCATATTTTTTTTTAATTATTATTCTAAGCCAGCGCTTAACTGCAATTCCATCTGATGGTAAGTGGTGATGTAACTTAAGATGGTGAAGCGCACTGACTTTCAACAAAATAAACAAAAGCCTATTCACTCTTGCCTTGAAGACACCCACATTGTAATCGGATGGAAACACAGACGCTGGCAACTTATTCCACTCCTTTGCTGTACGTATGACGAACGATGTAGCAAACCGTTTGGTTGAATGCGTGGTAAGTTAACAACGAAATGGTGGAGATTGGCCGAAAGTCTGATTGTCCGATAATGGAAGGGAGAGTGAGGATGCTCTATCACGTAAAAAAGTGTTAGAATAAATGTCTTTATTATATCTTAATAGAAATGTGCGCGTTTCTGAAACTCCATCTGATGTTTATAACTTACTGACAGTTCCAACTCTTAAAAGTGACTGAATGTCTCCTTACAGCAGTTTACAAAAATCATGTTCTATTTCATGAGATATAACATGTGAATTTGTAATGTAGAATGTGCTTGAGCTAAGTACAAGACAGAAAATAAAATATAAAGAGAATTTTAATATCCTTCAGAAAATCCTGCATTCGGGTAATGCGACATGTTAAAAGATGTTAAGATGGATGCAGTAGTTTATTTTTATATAAGTCGTCGAATAAAACTAATTTTAAGGATTTTATCGCGTTTAATTTAATTAATTTTAATTTTAATTTCTTATCCGTGACTAGTCGTCGCTGCTGGTGATATGAAGGCTCGTTCTTTTCTCGTTCAAAGGCAAAGTTTTCTTCCAATTACAATACCGTGGTATTTTAATAGTCAGAAAACTGAAAAAATTCCTACTTCCTTAGTAATATTTTGTTCGTAAAATAAATAAATTTGAAAAATATGTGCGCGCGCGCACGTGTGTGTGTGTGTGTGTGTGTGTTTGTGTGTGTATGTGCACTCTTTATCAAATAATTTAATATAGTAAATCCTCAGTTTCTTCATAATTTAAGGATTTAAGCCAAATAATTAATTTCTTTTTACATTGTACGGATGTATTTTGATAGATATCTATTATTTTGTTTTATCTATTATATAAGATTTTAGCTTGAGCTGAATATTGACGCCTTGCAAAAGCAGAATTTACTTTTTAGTAAAGTAAAGTAAAGTAAAGTTACAGCCTATTTACGTCCCACTGCTGGGCACAGGCCTCCTCTCATTTCTGAGAGGCTTTTAGGGCAAGGAAATGTCCGCCGCTGCCCCAATGCGTGTTGGCGAACTTCACATGTCTTCGAAATATTTTACTTTTTTAGTAATTACGACTATATCCTTTCTTCTTTTATTTTGAGTGTTATGATCATATACTAAGGTTTTATGAAATTTTAGAATAGAATGTAGAATATACAATTTTCTTACTGTTAGCAAGTCACACATTTGATACAAGTTGGTGGTTGAACCCCAGACAGGAATGCAATAAGTGATAATAGATTGGATTAGGGAAATACAAATCTGTTTAAGAAGTTTGTAGCTACATATCTCAACTGTTTAAAAAGCCAACTTAGTTTTCTCATTCGCGAATTTACAAGTTCAATCTTATTAAACCAAGATATTCGTTGATCTTAAACAATTCCTAAATATTTTTTTTTATTTACTTTATTGATAGATGGGCGCAGACAATTAGCATTATTAGTATCACATGTATGAATTTTTATGGCAAAATTAGTATCTGGTTGAGTTTTGTTAGTTAATGTGAAGCAAATATAATTGGTTTCTTGAGCGTTTAAAATGAGTAAATTAGACTTGAGCCAAAATGTAACTTTAATCAAACCAAGCTCAGTTATTGCAGTATCATCAGCGTAGGAAAAAACGCGGGCGCCTTTAGACTTTAGATCACACAGTTCATTTATGTATACTAAAAATAAGGTAGGCCCAAGTACACTGCTTTGCGGCATGCCATACGTAATATCAGAGTATTTACTAACATATTGACCTATTTTAACTCTTTGTAATCGATTTGATAAAGAACTTTTAAATAGTTCTAAAGGCGTGCCTCTGATACCAATAAGCTCCAATTTACTTAAAAGTATGAGGATTGAGACCGTATCGAATGATTTTTTTAGGTCCAAGAAGACTGCAAGACACTTATTTCCATGAATAAATTCATCCGTGAGGTGTGAAGTTATTGCTGTGATTGCGTCTTCTGTAGACCGACCCTGTCTAAAGCCGAACTGAGACTTTGATAAGTTATTGAATTTATCCAAATAACAAGGTATAAAGGTATAAATTTCATTTGTGTTTTAGTGGTGAAATCCCCATAAATATACAAATTTTTTTGGCGACGAGGACCTTATTCACGCATTATTGAGTGCAATAAAGTTAAATAGTTACAAATAATGTCAAATAAAGGAAATGTGTTATTCGACAACAACCTCACATTTGATCACCACATGCAAGAGTGGGACATTTTTAAGAGTCGATTTGTCCAGTTCTGTATGAAAATGATTATCATAATGACACTGACAAAGAAGCAGTTATGAGAAGAGCTTTTTTGCTCACATCATTAGCAAAAGATACATATCGCCTAGTAGGCGATTTAGTTTTTCTGTTAAAACTAGAAGACTTAGCTTATAAGACTCTTATTGAAAAGATTTACAACCAGTTTTCGTCAAAGAAATGTATGTTTGCGGAAAGATATGTTTTTATAAACCGGAATAAAGATCAGGCGAAGACTTAACTGAATGGGCGGCCCAGGTTCGTCATCTCGCATAGTTTTGTAGTTTTAAAATAGAACATGAGACGGCATTAAGAGACAAGTTTGTGCTAGGATTGGCAAATGCCAAGGAAAAAGAAAAGTTTTTTAGTGAAAACATCAATAGCTTGGCGATGTGCTTGAGTTGCAGTTCAAAGGCCATTGCAAGATGAGGGACTAGCCATATCATCAGCGGCAGCGCAACCCGTTTTCGCTTTACGAGCCCAAGAAAATTCTGTTCGTCAAACTACAGATAATAACATATCTTGCTTGGTTTTTATGGATATAAGAACCATACTAAAGATAAATGTCGATATGCGAATTATTTTTGTCAAAAGTGTAATAAAAAAGGATATTTAAAACGTCTTTGTAAGAGTATATTATATATGAGCAACAATTATTTGGAAGTGGATGACAACGATTTAGTAAAAGGTATTTCATAATATTTTTTTTTGTAATATTTTTTATAATATAGGCTGTTTAAATGGTATACCCATAAGAGCGGTCGATCTAAGGCATTATGATAATTCAAATCATCTGACATTCCTCTCTGAAAGAAAGTGAAATCTGAAAAATGAAACCTGTAACCTATTCTGCTGAAAATGGGTGTTTCAAAATATATAGTTCATAAATTTTGTATTACATTCATAACAATAAAATGATGTTCTTAATATCTTACTGCATACATTAAGAATTGTGTGGACAAAATAATTGTATAGAAGTTGAATTATTCTTCTATATAGTATTATTAAACTAGATTATATGTCATATTGCCCTTGCATTAGATAAGTTCTGTGAAATAAGTCTGTCTTGTCAATTTAATTTGTTTGAATTCCAGGTTGATCTTCATCTTCCACGTAGATCATCTACATATCAGTACAGAGACATTGAACCTGTACCTAGCTTATCTGCTTATACTACATCAATCAGTGGTGTTGAAGTAATACCAAGAAAGAGGGAAAGGTTAAAAACAATATCTAAATTAAATTGATGAATAATAGACAAAGAAAAAGTAAAAAAATGGACATGCTCAAAAGAAAGTATAGGATCTAAAATAATTCAAAATATATATTATATTTATATAGTAAAAATTCTCTGCCACTTCAAAGTATATTAGCATTAAGTGATTTCATTTCCGTGCACATAAGAAAAAAAATGTTTTTCAATATATTAAAGGTGGATAGAGAGGAAGAGTTTTGTAAAACAAACTTAAGTGTGGAGATTGTATCGCAGTTTTGCATTCTCAGCATAATAATGTAAAATCGTTAATATATTTATTTATATCTTTATAAAGATAAAAGAGGTTAAATTTACCCATCAAAAGACGTGATTGATGTATGTTTATTTTGTGAAACAAAAGTTTAAAATTTTTAATAAAAACAAATAACAATTTATTTTACAACGTTACCTCCACACTAGGATTTTCTCCTGTATCGAAGGGGCAGTTTACATACATAGATTTCACAAGTACAAACATCCAGACCCCGAACAATTATTCGTAGGTCATACAAATACTTGTTTCGTGCGGGAATCGAACCCGCGGCCCTTAGCGCTGCAACTCATTGCTAAGCCACTGCGCCACGGAGCCGTCAATTAATTGTCACCAGGATCTTGTATAATTTTTAGTTATTTTTGTTTTGTAACGCTAAAGAAGTATAACTTCCTACGTATGTGCATAAGTACACACACACACGTTTTTTTAAAGTATGTTTTACATGAATGGTTGTAAAAACTATTTACCAAATTTATTTTAGAAAAAACTTGAAGGCGACCACCTCATTCCAAGGGGTTATAATCAACCATGTACTCATTGATATTATAATAACCCTTTTTATACAGTTTTGGTTTAATAAAATATTTAAAGTTGGTAATAGAGAGACCTTGTATATTATATTTTCTGGGACTTTGTTGTAATAGCGTATACATTGCCCCAAGAATGATTTACTGACTCTGTCGAGTCGAGAAACTGGTATCACTAGCTTGTGTTTGTTCCTGGTGTATATCACTTTTTTTACTAAAACTGTCTTTGTTTTTGTGAACATACATAAAATTTTCGTAAATATACTGAGAGGCCAAAGTTAGTATATTTATTTCTTTAAATTTTTCTCTAAGAGACTCTCCCGGTTTTAGATTGTAAATAGCTCTAATAGACCTTTTCTGTAAAACAAAAGTCGTTTCTAAATCAGCTGCATTTCCCCATAGCAAAATCCCATAAGACATAATGGTATGGAAATAACTGAAATAAACTAATCTAGCTGTGTCGACACTAGTAAAACCTCTAATCTTTTTACAGCATAAGCTGCAGAACTTAGTCTGCTTGCTAGTTTGGATATATGGGGTCCCACTAAAGCTTTGCGTCGAGAGTGATGCCAAGAAAAACAGTGGATTCAACAGGACTCAATTCTTCCCCATTTAAAAACACATTGTTATTCAGATTATTATCATTCAATGTTGTAAATTTAATACATTTAGTTTTATTTCCAATTAAATGTAGATTATTAACGTTAAACCAATGCACTAATTTTGATATAGCATTATTAACTTCGTCACATTTAAATGATAGACGTTTAAGTTTAAAAATCATGGAAGTATCATCAGCAAATAATATTATATCATGATTATCCCCTACAAGGGAAGGTAAGTCATTAATATACACTAGAAACAGGAATGGGCCGAGCATTGAGCCTTGTGGGACACCCATTAGTACAGGCGACCCGAAAGAACTTTTACCATTGACAATAACTTTCTGCGTTCTGTTATTAAATACTAGCGATCCACCCCTGCTTCGCATTGTGATTGACTGGGAAGTCTGCAGTCTGTGAACATGTTCAAGATCGTCCCTGCCATTACATCAGATTTGATAGACCACAAATCCTCGCAAAAGAACACCGATTCCTACCAAGGATGATACGCGAGGCTATTGAAATTAAAAAATATCCTAATTTCAATGGAGAAAATGGATGGGTGCTGCCATCTGCTTGGGATCCTATAATTAACAACATTAAATCCAAACCCAAGCATACCACTGCAAGACTTCAAGATACTGTATGCTCATTCTGCGTAGATCGGACCAAAAAATAATATTCAAAAAACTGAAGGTAGCCGGGCTAACTATGACATTGGGACTTCAAACACCTCAGTCCCCCCCGTGACCATGGGTGCTGTAAAGCACCCGAAACGTCGGGAATCGAAATTAGTAAAATTAAACGCGATAAAATCCGTAAAAATAGTTTTATTCAATAGTAGTTTTTGTCTGCGACTTCGTCCGCGTAGATATCACACTTTAAACCATAGGTGATCCATCAGTAATCGCACTTTCACTTCATCACCTTCTTTGGGATGATTTTCCTGATCAAAGTTATCCTATTTCCTTCCCCGGGACTTAAAATATCTAAATCGGTTCAGCGGTTTAAGCGCGAAGAGGCACATTTGCTCACGCGGCGATGAACGATGTTTTCCTCCACCTCACACGCAGTACGCCCGACCGCCCTGTGCGCGCCGGACTGCGCAATTTTATATCGTCGGTACTTTTAAAATATTTGACCAAATTTCGTAGTTTAAGGACAAAGTTTATCTACTTTAAATATAAGAAGCGATTAAAGTATTTATTTTGATAAAATCAATTTGTTACTGCAAAATGTGCATTGGAAATAAAGTATCAAATTTTATTTTATTTATGGTGTACTATTTTGGTAATAATGGCTTACACGTAAAACATATATACTGTCGCGGTCTTTTTTGTAGAACTATTTAGGAGAAACAATTCCACCGTACATTATATTTATGTAACTCTTACAGTTTTTACACCGCACGCCAAAATAGTTTGCCGATGACTGATTTTTCCGACTTACTTCACACTTATCGTTATATTTTGACCAATTTACACAATATCTTTATTTATTATAGCCTATATATTGTTTTAATGTATGAGCTATATTATTGTAAAGTTTAATTAAAATACATTCAGTAGTTTTTGCGTGGAAGAGTAACAAACATCCATATATCCATACATCCTCACAAACATTCACGTTTATAATTTTAGTAGAAAGTAGGAAGTAGGATGAAATAATAAGTTTTAGCACCGTGTTCTTGACACCATAGTACTGTAGCTTTCTGATTAATGTCTCATGGTGGACACAGTTGAAGGCCTTGGAAAGGTCACAAAATATAAGCAAAGCATCTTCTGAATTCTCCCATGCACAAAAATATGTTTAATAAGCTCAACACCAGCGTCAGTTGTCGAGCGACCCCTTGTAAAATCAAATTGATTTTTATGAAGCAATTTATTAATATTAAAAAAAACTTTGCCTAATCTGATCCAAAATTAATTTTTCAAAAATTTTACTAAATGTTTGTAGTACAGAAATTTTTGATTGACGAGGCTAATAAATTAAAAAATTAGCCCTAAAATGAACAGGGATATTGATACTACCTTATTTGTTTTTAATAATATATAATAGTACACATAATTTCGTTCTAGAGCTACGCATGCTGTTGTTAGGTTGGCTTAAAAATAATCATCACTCATCATCATTACAGCCCTTCACAAGTCCACTGCTGAACATAGGCCTCCCCCATGGAATGCCACAAAGCACGGTTCCGAGCCACCTGCATCCATTGACTTCCTGCATGTCTTACCAGGTCGTCACTCCATCTAGTGGGGGGACGCCCTACACTTCGTCTGCCGGTACGAGGCTGCCACTCGAGAACCTTTCTTCCCCAACGGTTGTCGGTTCTTCGAGCTATATGGCCGGCCCATTGCCACTTCAGCTTACTAATCCTTTGGGCTATGTCGGTTACTCTGGTTCTACTGCGGATATCCTCATTTCTAAGTTTATCACGCAGAGAAACCCCGAGCATAGCCCTCTCCATAGCTCGCTGAGCGACCTTGAGCTTCCTCATACGGCCAGTAGTGAAGGACCCCGTCTCAGTTCCACATGTCATCACTGGCAACACGCACTGGTTGTACAATTTAGTTTTAAGGTTTTGAGGTATGCCAGACGAGAAGATGGGTCGTAATCTCCCGAAAACTGCCCAGGCGAGTTGAATCCGTCGATTGACCTCTCGGTCGAAGTTGGGCTTACCTAGTCGGACTATTTGCCCCAGGTAAACATATTCGTCAACAACTTCGAGCTTAGTGCTCCCAACAACTACCGGCATAGGTGTGACATGGACGTTAAACATGATCTTTGTTTTGTCCATGTTCATTTTGAGACCTATCCGTTGGGAGACACTATTCAGGTCATTGATCATAGTCCTTAGGTCCTCCAGCGATTCTGCCTTAAGGACTATATCGTCGGCAAATCGATCGGCGGTGGGTGATGTACTTGCCATTGACGTTAATACCGTATCCTTTCCAGTCCAGTAGCTTGAAAACGTCTTTCAATGCAGCGGTGAAGAGTTTCGGGGATATCACGTCACCCTGTCTTACACCTCTCTGCAGTTGGATAGGTTTCGTACTCTGGTTCTGTACTCGGATAGCCATCGTAGCCCTACTGTACAAGCACTTCACCTCGATATACCGAAAGTCAACTTGGCACCGCTGAAGGGACTGCAGCACCGCCCAAATTTCGACGGAATCAAAGGCTTTCTCATAGTCCACATACGACAGACATAGTGGCAAATTGTACTCCTTGGACTTCTGTACAATTTGCCGAAGGGTATGTATGTGGTCTATGGTGATAAAGCCTTTTCGGAAACCGGCTTGTTCGGGAGGCTGGAAGTTGTCGAGTCTACGTGCGAGACGATTCGTAATGACTCTCGAAAACAGCACGTAGACGCGGCCCAGAAGGGAAATCGGTCTGTAGTTCTTCAAGAGAGCGTTGTCGCCTTTCTTAAAGAACAAGACCACCGCATTTCTGCTCCACGCCTCCAGTGTAGTGGCACCATGGAGGACGGAATTAAAGAGCTTCTGAAGGACTACAAGTACTGGTTTTCCACCCGCTCTCAGAAGCTCCGCTGTAATTCCATCCTCGCCTGGGGTTTTGCCGTTTTTAAGGTGCTGGAGAGCCATTCTAATCTCGCTCAGACTGACGTCCGGAATATCATCGGAATAGTGTCGGATAAGACTTGCTCTTGAATCGTTACTCACACTTGCGTGTGGCTCCAACGATGATGTGTACAGCTGCCCATAGAACCTCTCAATCTCACTCAAAATCTCAGGTGTCCCGGAAACGACGCTGCCACACTCGGTTTTCAGCTTCGACAGTTGGCTCTTTCTGGCAGACAGATCTCTAGCAAAGACTTTGGAGCCCTGGTTCCACTCGATCGCTTCTTCAATACGAGCAGTATTAAAGTTGCGTAAGTCCCGCCGCATGCATTTGGAGATCTGTCTGTTCAGTTGCCTGTATGCTATCAAATCTACTGAAGATTGCAGCTTCATTTCCCGTCTAACAGCCATGAGATTAAGAGTGTGATCGGAGAGTTTTTGTGTTCTTCTGCGGCGGGTCTTACAAAACTTAGCTTCGACCGCATGGACAGTTTCCACTGGCTTGTCATTCATATCGTCCACTGCATTGCAATCTTCTAGGCACTGAAAACGGTTTTGTAACTCGAGCTGAAAGGTTTCGGGACTTTGGATTAGAGCACGAGGGGGACGGGGCGTTGACTTCATTAGACGAAACGATTAAAAATAATAACAACTAGCAATCCACCCCGGCTTCGTACGGATGATTTCTAGATCTCGACAACGTCGCCACCTACCGGGTCCAATTGTGAATCTAAACCATGCAGGGCATACACCCACTCAAACTTACACAAAGAACTTCATCAAAATCGGTCGAGCCATTTTCGAATTTTAGCAAGACTAACAGCAATTGATTTTTATATATAGAGATAATGTTTTCTAGACATAATTAATTTCATTAATTTCAGCTGCTGAATTCCATCATCGTATACTGCGACAGAACTCGAAATTCCATCCTTATCATCCCGATAATTTGCGGTCCGCTATGTTCGTTAGCCTCCTCTTCCATAAAAAAAAAATTTGGTCACAGCGGCTAGCCTCAACGAAGACTAGCCAGCTGCGTAGGACAGGATTATAGTGCACGAGTGTCTGCGCAAAAACAAGTGTACTCTCACTCCCATAGTCATTGATTTACTCATAGTACGATGGGAGTAGCAATTCGACACGACCGGAGAGAGATTAGTTGCTTTACGTGTTCTATGAGCCACGGGGGTGAAACACAAATTTTCTGATTCCGGGCTGCTACTGCAAATTTCTTGACAGAGAAATCCAATAACTGATTTTTGCCCAACTCGGGATAAGAAACCAATTTGGCAAATTTGACAAATTTTGGTATATAAATAATCAAAAATTCAAATTCATTTATTTGTTTGCGATATATCTTTGTTTACAAAAATTACGTGTCACATTGTTTGTCCGCAATGAACTCTGAAACCACTCAACCGATTTTAATGAAAATTTGTAAATGTATAGATTATGATATATATATATGATTGCTACAACTTGAGAGATAGGATAGTTTTTACCCCGATAAGTGACCTTCAATATATTTTATTGCGAATTTAAAGTTTTTTTAACGGACAAAGGGAAGACGGAAAGGAAAATATTGAAAATTTAAAAATTGTCAAACCAATATTTTGGTTGAAAATATGTTTAATTGATTCTTAAAAATGTGAAGGTTCTTAAATTCTCTTATATATATTTGTAAATGGTAATGTAGGCGAGGACTCAATAATAACAATACCACTTGAGATGCAATCGTTGATTTTATACGTGGTAGAGCCACGCTGCAGCTATCGGTCCGCTCGACGGATGTAGGACCACGCTCTTACAGAATACCAGCGTAAAATGGCAGCTTAATGCTGCTATGTTTCGTATGGTGAGTGTAGAGAACAGGAGACCATCTTAGACCTCAGGGGCGACAAAGCATCTGCAATTTGATTCTTGATTGAGGATAAATGTAGATATATATGGGCCACAGCATCCACTTACCATCAGGTGTGAGTTCGTTTGTCTATAAAAAAAAGAAACGGTACAGTAGGGCGGTGGCAGTGGCCCGCGGGTACGATACTCGCACAGAACCATTATTTCTATCTGCTACTAATGACTGTTTCAGTATTGTTACCGGTCTGGATGTTTGTCCATGGGTAATTTATGTTTGTAAAACGCCTATGCCTCTACAATCTAAGAGAATTTTTAAGTGTTTTTTTTTATAGACTCAGGGTGAAAAACGAGCACACAGTCTACCTTATGGTAAGTAGATGTTGTGGCTACATTTATTCTCCATTAAGAATCAAAATGCAGATACGTCGTTACCCTTGAGAACTAAGATGGAATGCCTCGTTTCCAGTAAAGACGCTCTCAACTCCAGCTCTCAACACTCACTATATGAAACACATCCGCATTAAGCTGCAATTTTTCGCGGGTATTCTGTGAGATCTTCTGATGTCCTACCCCGGTTGAGCCAACCCCTTCGTGCTACAACCATAATATAGCTGTAGCGTGGCTCTACCACGTATAATGGCATAAGTGTGGAGGAACCCGTTTTAACAAACTAAATGGTTGAAACGGTAATTTGAAGAAACCCGTCTGGGTTCCACAACTAGACAAACCTAACAACATCCTATATGTTAAAGACTGTCAAGCCGTTTAAGCTATAGAGCATGCCAAAGAAATAGACATACATAGATACATACACTTGAAAAACAGTATCCTTCTAATGCAGTCGGGAAAATAAAAGAAAAAGAATAAAGGAGAAGAAAATCTACGCTGGATACGATGCGGTATAGGGCACCTAAAAGTTTACAACACCTATTATCATGTTGTAACAAAACAAAAGAGATATATCTCGAATTAGAACTAGGTAAATCCTATTAGTAACTAGAGGTCCCTGCACGTGATCATACACGTGGCGCTATAAGTAGAATTCGAAGAAAGGTCAACCGCTACGGGGAAATTCACAATATAAAATGATCAAATAACTTTCTATAAACGTACTAAGCCTAGGTTCAGGTTTACTCTTATATCCAAGAAGATAATGAAGCAGGAATGAGTCAAATATTTTGAGAACTATGGCACTCCAGTTTTAACCAAATTCAACAAAGAACGAGGTTGTCAATTTGCCTGTCTATATTTTGATGTAAGTTCGGAAATAACTTCTTTATTTAACAACCGATTTCATAATGATTCTTTTGACTCTACTTCTTCTACTTATTAGTCTCAGCAAAAGAGCTAAAAATAAACTTAAAAAAGTATTAACTGATTTCAAAAACCAAAATTGTATATAACAGCTTTGAAGACGGAACTTAGATACGATATATACGATACGATTCGAAACAAATTAGGGACCTTCTAGAAACGATCTTACTCCTTTTTAAAAGGCCGACAACACACCTGCAATTCCCCTGGTTTTGCAGTTGTTTGTGGGCGGCGGTCGACACTTTCTATCAGGTGAGTCGCACGCTCGTTTGCCCACAATTCTATAGAAAAAAAATGTGCGTGTCAGGTTTTTTTCATTTTATTGACTTATGAAATTTATGATTACGAAGACAAATAGTATTGGTGTAAACATAAACTCATTTGAGTTTTTCCGTACACCATTGCTGTCGACATTATGTACACAATACTCTAATCTACATATTACACTACATTACATAAATTACATTTAATATTATTACCAACTAAAATTAGGTGCAGTGTTTCTTTTTTTCTTTTTAATAATTTTCATTTTAATTTTCTCCTGTATCTTGGAAGCGGTTTACAAACATAAATTGCACAAGGACAAACATCCAGACCCGGAACAATTACTTGTAGGCCATACAAATACTTGTTCCGTACGGGATTCGAACCCGCGGCCCCCAGCGCTGCAACTCATTGCTAAGTCACTGCGCCACGGAGCCGTCAAATATTAAATATTACATATCTATTTTACAAACTAAATGTGGGTACATAAATAAAGAATAGTTGTAGGCGATGAGCGTAAAATGACATAATGAAACTTATTACATTTCGTGAATAATCGTGATACAGAATGATTGTAACCTATATTTTAAATTTAAAGTAATTTATAGTAAAAAAATATGTAGGTAGAGTAAAGAAATAACGTAGAACGAGTAGGTTGTTTAAAGTGTTACAAGTATTTAGTAAGAGTTAGTTGTAAATAAAAAAAAAATAGCTTAAATTATATATTTTTACGTGTTATGACGTCTTTCAAAGACTTAGGTAACTGATTGATTAGATTAGGTATAACATAGTTTAAAATTCTTTTTCCGTATAAGTTATTATATTTAGGTTTATTAATTATAGTTTTAGATTATTAATTCTACGGGCGGAGTATAATACCTTAACCACCTTTTTAAAATTTTCTGTTTACTCCGACGCGTTACTGAAGTTTACTCCTGAAAAACTATTGTCTTAAAATATATACAATAGGCAAAGGAATTAAATCAAACCACATATTTATTTATATTGATTTGATAAATTATATTATACTAGTGATCCGCCCCGGCTTCACACGGGTGATTTCTGGATCTCGACAACAGCGCCACCTACCGGCTCCAAAAGTGAATCTAAACCATCTAGGGACATTCAAACACACACAATAAATTCATCAAAATAGGTCGAGCCGTTTTTGAGTTTTAGCGAGACTAACGGACAGTAATTGATTTTTATATGTAGGGATAAAAATAAATGACTTATATTACATTATTAATTTCGCGCTACGAGATGCGCGAGTATGTTGCGCAGAGGAAAACTATAACGGCTTCACTTTTTGTTAACGCTTGATTTTACTTGATTTTACTACCCGTCTATTTTTCATACCGTGCGCTATATATGAAACGATTATTAAGGAGTAAACTCCAATAAACTCCATAAAATTTTCATTCCTTTAACACTATTTCTTAGAACTGACTTCAGAAACTATTGGTTTTTACATTTTTATTAAATTAAATTTTTTCCGAACAATGTTTATCTTTTAAGCCAAGCCAGTGATGAGTGGGGCTCGAAGTCAGGTAGCTCAACTAAAAAACCCGTTATTAACTAAATTAGAGATATTTTTAACTTTATTGGTAATGTTGTTGGACCTGATACAACGATAATGAGCGAAAACATTTTAAACAAAATACAATAATGATAATAATGTCCTCCAGACCGAATTTCGGTCACGGTGGCCAGCCTCAACGGAGACTAGCCATCGTCGCAGAACAGAATTATAGTGCCCAAGTGTATGCGCAAACATAGGTGCACTCTCTATTCCCTCACTCTTATAGTCCGATGGGACGGTAAACCGATACGACCGGTGAGAGATCAGGCGCAGGACCAACGGCTTTACGTGCTTTCCAAGGCACGGGTATGAGACACCGCCAACTTCCTGACTCGGGACAGCTACTGAGAAGTTCTTGACGGAAAATACCGGAAATAACTGTTTTTTTTTTTGACCCGACCCGGGATTTGAACCCGTGACCGCATGATCAGCAGTCGCGTTTACAACCACTAAACCAACGAGGCCGTCAAACAAATACAATAATACCACCAAATATGAAAAACAAAGTTAAACTTGTATATAATGTTATTTTTACGACGACTCCGTGGCGTAGCAGCGTAGCAATGAGTTACGGCACTAATGGCCGCGGTTTCGAATCTCGTACAGAACAAGTATTTGTATGGCCTACAAGTATTTGTTCCGGGTCTGGACGTTTTTTTTGTGCAATTTATGCACGTAAACTGCTTCCACGATATAGTAGAAAAGCCTAGTGTAGTGGGGGTTACATTTTTTTTTTAATTCTCAAATACAAAAACTTTATTAAGCCATATTTGTATAAAAAGGGTTATTATAATATTAAGGAATTTATGGATGATAATAACCCCATTTCCAGGGGTTATTGCCACCAAGCTATTTTTAATTCGTTTTGTGTTGTTCATTTTGTAACATATATATGATATAAGCTGTTACTATTTTTTCAAAGAAAAGTCCTGCTGGGTTTCTTGCTGGTTCCTGTTTCTGTTTAAAATTTTATTTCTTCATCGACCCATAGAAGTCCACTGCTGGACATGAGCATGTTCCGTCGCAGGGAGGATCTGTCTTAGTAGTCACACCTGGCAGCTGGATTGAAATCGTAGTGTCAGACGTCTCGTACCTTTAACGCTACTGCTAGACGCTCGGCTAGGTATTTTAAGCCCGACGGAAACGGGTAGTTCATCGTGCCATCGTGAATTCCCGATATCACCTGTATGCTTGGAGGTCCACCACTGTGCGATTTACTAGGAGTTTTCTTCCTCGCATGACTAATTTGTGGAATCGTTTATCACCGGCGATTTTTCCGGACCGATACGACTTAGGGACCTTCAAGAAACGATCTTACTCCTTTTTGAAAGGCCGGCAATGCACCTGCAATTCCTTGGTGCTGAAGCCGGCCACAGTCAAGCGGTAATACCATATGTTAGAGAAGTCACAGACAAGATTGCTAAATTTTTTTAAGATCTTCATTAACGATATAACTAATAGTTTTATCTACTCTAAACCTTATCTTTATGCAGATGACTTAAAATGTTCTCGTAATATTGTTGATGATTCTGACGAACGTAGTATTATTGCAATCCAATTTAAATAGGCTGTCACATTGATTTAAAGAAAACTCAGTATATTAAATTGTAAGAATTGTAAGTAATTAACGGTGGCTGCCACCGTAGAGTCTACTACACCTGAATATGCCTCGTGTAGAGACGAAACACGTGTCGCATTGTCATCGGTGGTGTGTCATTCCTAGTGTAGTGGTGGTGGGAGTAGTGGTGCTGGGATTAGTGGTGACGGGGATAGTGCACGCAATTGAGGGAGGGCGGGAGGTGCTCTTCAAACTAGGTAAGACACATCATTTTATTTTATTAAGCGGATATTGGCAAAGTAAATATTTACAACTTTAATATAATGGATTTCCGCAAAGTAACGCCTGATTCTATTAATTAATTGTAAGTAAACCTTTTTAAATAAATAAATAAAATAATACATCTTGAAGCGAACATCCATAAAACCTAATACAAACCACCAAATAATTAATCAGTTTTTACCATGCGTCAAGTGTAATCTCACTACAAGATGCAGAAGTTTACAATCTTGATTGTGAATTTGGTCAACAAACAAACAAAAATATCAATTTAAACCCGCGTATAATAATATATATTATATAGGTGACGTAAAGCACCGATGCTTCGAGAAGTCTGCAGACCGTTTATATGCTTGGGATCATCCCCACCATTACATCAATTTGATTAACCACAAATCCCCGCAAAAGAACATCGATTCCCACCAAGGATGATTTGCGAGACTATTGATATTAAAAAACATCCTAATTTTGATAGAGAAGATGGCTGGCTGCTACCATCTCCTTCATGAATCTATTCGTGCATATATAAAGGTCCACTGCTGAACATAGACCTCCCCCATAGACTGCATAATAGGGGTGAATTAGCTTTACTTGCTAAACTTGGTGGGCGGGTTGGCAGCAGTAGATTTTTATAATTTTGAGTTGTTATAAGGGAGATGCTGATAGTCATTTCCTGTTTCAGTTTCTCTCTGTTGCACCTTACTACAGCCACGGGACGATGCGGGGTAGTAGATATTCTAATACCGCTACTGTACGGTTACCGTCAATTATCCCCACCATCTGCTTGGGTTCCTATAATTAATAAAATTTAATCCAAGCCCAAGCATAACACTGCAAGAATTCAAGATACTGTATGCTCGTTCGGCGTAGATCGGACCAAAAATAACATTCTAAAGCTGAAGGTAACCCAGGGTAACTATGACATCGGGACGTCAATCACCTCAGCCCTTTTCCGTGACTATAAATCACCCGAAATGTCGAAAATTAAATAGTTTAATCAAACGCGATATAATTAGTTTTATTCGTGTAAATATAAGAAATCATTAAATAACTTTAGTATTCAAAAAATACTTACAAAGAAAATAAAATAACTTTGCCTTTACTCCAATTTTGCGCGACAGAAGCCGCGTAGAATACACTGTATACTTTTAAATAAAATTGAAGAGTCTGTCAGTGAATTCAGTGGTTTATATTAAGCTAGCGTGTATTGTGTACTCCGGCCCTAACAATAGATTTGCTTTATAAATTACAAGGTGTCATAAAGTACAATATAACTAAGTTACGATTAGTCTGCCCGCATCCTTAATAAATCGCATAATTTTATCGTAAAGCAGCAGCGGTGAGTGCCGACGACAATGTTTGGCAGTAAAACTCTCCGTCCTGTAAATTTGACCGCACGGAACCCTCTCTGGAAAGCTTCAGCGACAGAACGGCGGGGTGGGGCGGCGCCGCATCCAGGGCGCCATCTCCGGCAGTATTAACCCAACCTCCGTGTTGGCTTGACGTCTGATTCGCGTACACTACGCACGTTTCAATCTTCGTCGTAGTCCGGACCGCGCTGTGCTTGTGTATCGCCGCTGTGCCTGTGAATTGCCATGTGAGTGCTGTGGTATACCTAGATATGTCTAGGTCTCATTAGTGTACGGTTGATTTGGGAAGCTAAAAAAAATAGCCGCAAGTAGTACCTATTGACAGCCGGAAGACTTGATACGTCGAGTTTTATTTAAGGACCCGGATGATTGGTCTCAAAGGACACAGCCTCTCGTAATTTCGTCTAGTGAGAAACTGATCGTAAGCATTTAGCAATTAATTATTATAAAGTGTTTTCATATCATAGCCGTCGATATTTATTTACAATTTGTGACGTTATGTTAGGTTAATTTTGCAGCACGATTTTTTACGCAATTAACCCGCCATTTTTAAATTAAAGTTGTTTTTTTTCTTTAGAATTAATTCGACGATAAAAAAGCGCGTTTACGTGTTACTTACTTAATTATGAAGTGAACACTATTTTGCAGTTTTAATTTAAAAGGTATGCTTTATTTTATGTTTAATATTTTATAATAAAACTGTAATAAATATATTTGTAGTACCTTCGCATATTACAAGCGACTTTATGCTTTTGTTGTAACGTATGATTACAAATAATCTAAGAGTGTTCTAAATGATTAAAAAATCCGTTCTTTATTTCGATGGCCTGATGGTGAAGTGACTAAGCATTGAGAGGCGCCGATGGTAGCGGGTTTGAATCCTGCACGTAACAAGTACAAAAATAACAATTGTGCTGGATGTTTGTTTTTGTGATATTTATGTATGTAAACGCCTCCAAGATACATCCTAGAGGGTCATTTTTAAAGTAAATAAAAACAGTAATATTTTTCATTGCAAGTAGTTCCCTCCGCATAATATTATATTATGGTGCTGTAATATAAAAGAAAACATATATTAGAGCACCATATAGTTCATTTATTCATTTACTTCAAATCATTTAAGAAAATTCCATTAGATTGCCCATAGGGATATTTGCTATAGTTGCCAAGCATGGTAGACGAGTTGGCAACCACAGTTTTTATTCCTATTATTGAGTTTGTTATCAGGCAGATGTTGCTACGCATCTCCTGTTCCAGTTTCTCTGTGTCGCCTCTTACTGTACCCACGAGATGATATGTCGTTGCCGATTCCTTTATACAGTCATTACACGTATTATATAATAGTGCTTTGCGATTACGTTGGAATAGTGAATACAATGTATGTATTCATGGTTCGTTTGACGTAAAAATATTACAATATGTATTTCGTATAAGAAATCATTCCCGGCGTATAAGTATATTATAACTGTTTTTTTTTGTTAAACTGTAGTGAAAAATGAATTTAAAGTCCCCTTGATGGTAAGTGGCTACTGGAGTCCGTGGATACAAAGAAGATGTGGAGAGAAAGAGATGCGTTGTCACCTTTATTATATTGGTCCTCTATACCCTTCAGACCGGAATACAGTAGTACTGGCACTGCCACTGCAATTTGGAACATGCCCAGACGAAATAACAAACAACCTACCCAGACGAACTTCCTGGCGTAAAAGTAGTCCTTCCTAGTAGGAAAGAGAAGCCACCGTGTAGAAAGTGTTTCAGAAGCTAGTGGCTTCTCCAATTCATTCATAACAGTCTATCTATATAAATAGCATATATTTTTTACGTGGTAGAGCCATGCTGCAGCTATATTATTAGTATAGTTGTAGCACGAATGGGTCGGCTCGACCGGGGAAGGACCACGCTCTCGCAGAATACCAGCGTAAAATAGCAGCTTAACACTGCTTTGTTTCGTATGGTGAGTGTAGAGAACCGGAGACCCTTTTTACTGGAAAAGAGGCATTCCATCTTAGTCCTCACGGGTGACAACGCATCTGCATTTTATTCGTAATGAAGGATAGATGTAGATGTCTATGGGTCACAGCAACCACTTACCATCAGGTGGACTGTGTGCTCGTTTGTCACCCTATCATATTTAAAAAAATCAAAATGTCCACTGCTGATAGGCCTGCTATAGATTGCCTCATATTTGGCATAGTTACTAAGTTTGGCAGGCGTGTTGGCAACCACAGTCGTGTTTTGTTTCCCTCTGTCGCCTCTTACGCCACCCGCGGGACGATATGGGATAGTCGATATTCTTACACCGCCACTCAGCGGTCAGCGGTTTGGGACTTCTCTTATATGATTGAGCTAATAAATTATGTTTTAACTTAAATTTTGGTTACATGAATAATTAATACAATTAACATATAACTCGAAGACCCTTGTGATATAATAAATAAAATCAGCACTTGGGACTCATGTTTCAGTCTTTCAGTCATTCGATTACACCTAAAGTTCGCGTTGATTTTATCTATTTTATTTAATTTCTTCATTTGTTGAGTGAGAGACATTTATTTTATATTATTTGATAATTATAGAAGTCTTTCATAATAGCTCGGTTTTATTTTAAAATAAAAGACATTACGAAGTGTTAAAAAATGTTTGTGTTCTATTTTAGTTTTATTTATACAAGGTAGGGTACTTATTGCTATTTTGGGATTATTTCTCTTAGGCTAAGAAAAGCATTTTTTTGTTTTAACTTTCCTTGTGTGTCGTGCCTTTAGAATTAAGCTAAAAATGGAAACATTTCTCATTTTTAAGTGTAAGAGTGACAAACGAGCACACAGTCCAACGGATGGTAAATAGATGCTGTGACCTATTGTCATCTACATATCCTCGACTTGTTTCCAGTAAAAAAAAAACGATATCTGGTTCTCTACGCTCACCATACAAAACATTGCCGCATTAAGTTGCTACTTAATTCTGGTATTCTGTAATAGTGTGATCCTTCTCCGGTTGTCGCGACTCATTCATTCTGCAACTCCCTCTACAATGTGAGAATTTCATTCGTCATTCCATCTTAATCTTTAAGGATCACAACGCACCTGCATTATGATTCTTATAAGTTAAAGTTACAGCATATATACTTCCCACTGATGGGCACAGGCCTCCTCTAATTTCTGAGAGGGTTTTAGGGTAAGGAAGTGTCCGCGCGCTGCCCCAGAGCATGTTGGCGAAATGCACATGTCTTTGAAATATTTTTTTTCTTATTTGTCAGACATGTGGGTTTCCTCATGATGTTTTCCTTCACCGCCGAGTACGTGGTAAATCAACACTTAAAATTACCATTACCAATTTAATTTGGTGCCGGTGGGGATTGAACCCGGGTTTCTTGCGTACTGTGAAATTAACAGCGAGCGCTAACCATCTGAGCTACCACGGCTTTTCTTATGATTCTTAATCGATGATAAATGGGCTATGGGCTACATCATCCACTTACCATCAAATGGACTGTGCGCTCACTTTCACCCTTGCTGCTACATAACAATAATAATAAATATCTTCTCTTCGTTTTCTATTAACATTAAGACTCTCTTGAAACGAAATTAAATTTAGATAAGTTCATTATAAAACAAAACTTTAGTAATTAATAATTTTCAGCAAACTACAAAATAAGTAATTAAACTAGTTAATAACAGAAATAAAAGGTCCGCATTATAATAATTTTGAACAGAATAGAATAAAATAAAATTTTAAATATAGATTGCTTCTTAATATTTCGATACATAATTTTTTTATTTACCACTGGTTCCAAAAATACCACATTCCTGGAAACAACAAGCTAGAATCCCAAAGGATTATTTAGTATCATTTTATATAAGAGGAGGCAAACGAATATGCGGATCACCTGATGGTAAGTGACTACCGCCACCCATGAACAACTAACAAAGAGTAGACTCTGTTTTTGAAGATCCCTAAGTGGTATCGGTATTTGTGTATTTACCTATTTATTATTTATTACCTTGCCTATGTAAACCTTGCGGATTCACTTTCCATATTAGCTTTCCTTGCTTTTTGTTCATATTCATTTTACATGAACGTCAAACGAACATGAAATATAATTTCCTTTAGAATGCAATGTAGCTAGATCAACTTTCAGCTCACTTCAAAATGGGGGAAACACGACTTTATGTGGTTTATTTGTATGTATGTTACGCGATATTTTTGTCAAAAGTGAACCGATTTAATGTTTTTTTTTTATTGAATAGGTTGTAGTTACTTCGTGATTGTCTCATGATAACTATTTAGACCACGATGAATTTGAGTAATTTTGGCAGTAATACTCCTATATACTATGTCTTAGCACTGATTTTAATATGAGATATTATTTTATTATTTTCAGTACTTTGAAATTAGCGTTTACTTTTTATTAAACACAAGATAACCTTTCAAAGATAACCTTTAAAGTAATCGGCTTAGTGATTTTAATTATCATTACTATGTTTGCTACCGTAGTATGTGTTTGCGAACTTGCTGTATGACTGCAATACTGCTAGGAGGCAGAAATAGGTAATGAAATTAAATTAAGTAATTATTTCAACGTAAGAAAATAAAGTTCGTTTGTCATTTTTTTTTAAATCTATTCGCCTTTTGAAATAAGGTTCGTCTGACCGAAGATAAAGCTGCAAAAGAAGCTCTGTATTTATCTTTTTTTTTGTCATTTAATTTAAAGTAATTGCGCGATAACTACCTTTATACTCCTAGCACAGAGTATCTAGAACTGCCCTTAAAGCTCTGCCCTTGACAAAAAAGAAGCCTAAGCTTATCCGTATATATCCGGATCCAAATACATCCGCAGAAACGGTTTAAAAATGCAGTTGTTCACTCTTGCTTTTCATTCTATGTTACATTGATATTTATAAGCCTAAAGGCAATTCGAAGGCACTCGGAGTTTAAATACTAATAATACTGTTATCGTTATCGTGTTTATTTATTTATTTCAAAATTTATATACACACGTGGAATTTAGTACCTACTCGAACATCGTGAAAAAACTGCTTACTTGAGGGATAAGAATTATTTTAAGCAAATGCGTAAAATCGTCAAACCGTGCTGTGAAGGGAACTGTGGTAGAGCCACACTATTCTATATAGGCTACAACACCACCAGTAAAGACCATGCTCTCACAAAATAACCGCACATGAAGAACACCGGAGATCCTTTTTACTGGAAACTTAAAATAAGGAGACCTTTTATAATTAATCATACAATTTTGAGTAATTGAAAAGCGTGTTTTGGGGTTTTGTAAGAGCGTATAATTCATTACCACAAATCATGAATTACTAATTCTGTAGTATCTAGTAACGGGCATTACAAACTTGTGTTTGTTCCTAGTGTTTAAAGCATGAATATCTCTTTTCCTATAAAACAGGTTAATGTTTTATGTACATATATTACGTTCCATAAATGTATGCGAGAGTAAAGTAAATTTATTTATTTCTTTTAAACTTTTCCCTGAAAGACAACTTTGCAACTTAACTTATAAAATCCCTGACGGCCCTCTTTTGCAAAACAAATTATAGTTCCATTATCAGACGCGTTCCCTCACAGCAAAATTCTACGAGTCTAAGATATTTTTTTATATAAAATAAGGGTGACTAACGAGCACACAATCTACCTGATGGTACGTGGATGCTGTAACCCATAGACATCTACATTTATCCTCAATTAAGAATCAAAATGCAGATGCGTTGTCACCCCTAAGGACTGATAAAATGCTTCGTTACGAGTAAAACGGTTCTCCGGTTCTCTACCCTCACCATACGAAACACAGCAGCATTTAGCTGCTATTTTACTCTGGTATGCTGTGAGAGCGTGGACCTTCCCCGGTCGATCTAACCCATTCGTGCTACAACCATAATACAGTAGCAGCGTGGCTTTCCACGTATAAAAATATGTAGTAAAATAATAATTCTAGTCATTTTAACATTAGATAAACTTCTAATAAATTTTTCATATGCTGGAGAACGAAATCTACTTGCTTGTAATTCTAAGAAAAACAGTGGAATACGATTCAATTCCTACCCATTTAAAATACATTGCTATTCAAATGTTATAAAACATTATAAATTTTAAAAATTTTGTTTTAAAGACGTACGGAAAATTGACGGTAACTTAGTGCGCAAAGTACGTACGTACTCGTTTTAAGACCGCACAGCCCGTCTACTAGTAGGTATACAACATAGAAGTTTTTGCAGTTATATGTGTGTTTTCTAGTGCAACGGTGTTAAGCATAGTGGTGTTGGACTTGGTGGAGTGCAATTAAGGGAGAGATGTGCTTTTAAAATAAGGTAAAAAACGGCATTTTATTTTTCACGCGGAGCTTATTTATTTAATTTTAACATCTTTGAGAAAGTAAATCTTTCAAACTACTCCTTTAGTTAGTATCGTGTTCTCAATATATAAGTTTTAAGGTATAGTGGGCAGACGTGGTTTTTCGAACTGATGCATCAGAGCCATCAAAACTTGTTTCTCTGAAACGTCCCGATTGTGCAACTGTGGAAGAACTGAGACCTGATAGCTGGAACTAGAAGTGGTTCTCCCAGTCCCATTCCAACAGTCTGTTGGATATCTTATCATCAATCATTTATTCATTACAGTCCATCTAAAGCTGAATATAGACCTCTTCCATACTTTGCATCATAAGGGACATATCATCTCTAGTTTCCACGCTTGACAGGCGTTAAGGGATGTAAATGAATAGTCTTTTGTTAAGCTGAGTCAGTGCACTGTGCATCTTTGGTTATATCACCACTTACCGTCATATAATTAGAGTCAAGCATTGGTTTATAATAGTTGTAACTTAAATTAAAAATGTTAAAAACCCCTAAAAAAAAGAGCGGATGATCTTCAAACGGCTAAACAGATTTTCTTGAAACATAGCTAAGAACACTCTCGGTTAAGATACCTTTCAAAAGAAAAAACTAAATTGAAATCGGTTCATCCGTTCAGAAGCTATGATGCCACGGACAGACATACAGATACACAGTTGCACAGATACACTTATACATAGATACACAGATACACACATAAGCAGATACACAGATACACACTACAAACATATAACATCCCTCTGTTTTCGTCGGGGGTTTAAAATACCAACCTATTGATTCGATACTCGGCCAAAATCGATTCGATACTCGAGTAAATAAATCGTTAAGAGCGTTCAGGTAAAATTTTAAACCGGCATAAACAACTGCGTAACGACTCGATTGCGTGATTAAAAAAGGAATTAGGTTTCAGTGATCGCAGTTCCTTTGCGAAACGTGTGCGTTGGAGGTAAGGTGGCTGGTGCGAGCCGACACGATAAGCAAACGTCTGTTATTATAGACAATTATAAATTGATTGCCCTATGCTAGGGTGGCCGTGTAGTGGCGGTGTAAGAATTTCCACTACCCCATATCATCCCGTGGGCGTCGTAAGAGGCGACTGAAACAAATCAGGAGATGGGCAGCAGCGTCTTCCTAATAACGACTAAAATTAAAAATCTGCGGTTGCCAACCCGCTTGCCAAGCGTGGCAACTATGGCAAATATCCCCCATGAATTTATTTATTTGCATAAAACATGGGTTTTATAGGAAAGGGGCAAACGAGCATGCGGCTCACCTGATGGTAAGCGACTACCGCCGCCCATGAACAACCGCAACACCAGGAATTGAAGATGCGTTGCCGGCCTTTTGAAAGGTGTAAGCTCTTTTCTTGAAGGTCCCTAAGTCGTATCGGTCCGGAAAAATCGCCGGTGGTAAACAATTCCACAGAGAAGTTGTACGAGGAAGAAAACCCAGTAAAACGCACAGTCGTGGATCGCCAAGCATCCATGGTGAGAGTGATGGTGAGGATGGTATCGTGAATTTTGACGCAATGTGCGTTCGTGAAATTTGGCGGCTGGAATCAATCCGAACAATTCCTCAGAGTACTCCCCGTGGTAGATTCGATAGAAAATGCAAAGGGATGCAACATCTCTACACAGCGCCAGTGAATCGAGCCGATCAGAAAGAACTCGGTCGTCGACGATTCGAACCGCTCTGCGCTGGATGCGGTCAAGTGGAAGGAGCTGGCACTGGGGTGCCCGGCCCAGAGATGAGAACAGTATTCCATGTGAGGCCGAACTTGCGCTTTAAAAAGTATTTTAGAAAATATTATATAATCGAACAATATGTTTGGTTACAGTTATACATTGCATGCAAAAGTTTTTTTTGTACATTACGACTCATGATTAATAAATTACATAATGCTGTAGAAATTATTGTTATTAATTTTTATTTATAAACCATTGATTCACAATGAAAATGCAGACGCATTGCCAGCCCTGAGGACTAAGATGGAACGCCTCGTTACCAGTAGTTAAGCCGCCCTATAACAAACCAAAATTCATAACAGCAATTAGGAAAATCGGTTAACACGACAACGTTAGCAGGTAATATCGCTATTACTTTTGTTCAAATAAGGGTGGAAAATAGGCACACAGTACACACCTGCATGTATTCTCAATTGAAAATCAAAATATATATGTGTAGTCATCCTTGAGGATTAAAATGTAAATACTTCGTTACCAGTAAAAAGGGTTCCCAGTTCTTTATACTCACCATACGAAATTTCGACGGCTCTGTAGCACAGTGGCTTATCAATTAGTTGCAGTAACGAGTATTTGTATGGCCTACCAATAATTGTTCCGGGTCTGGATGTTTATCCTTGTAAAATTTAGATATGTAAACTGCCCCTACGATACAGGAGAAAATCCTAGTGTGGAGGTAACGTCTAAAAAAATAATAATAATACGAAGTGCAAGAGCATTATCCTGCTATTTTACGCTAGTATTTTATGAGAGAATAGTCTTTCCTTGGTCCACTACAACTGCAGCGTTGCTCTTCTACATATAAAACCACACACATATATGTTGACTTTACAAACACAACCCAAACTTATTCATCCATTCTTTTCACCGAGTTTGAAACAACATTACGTACAGTAATTTGAATTTTATTTCCATGTTTGAGTTTAAAGAACTTTTATTTTATAATGCGAATGAAAGAATAACTGGCGCTCATAAAACATTTTTCGTGAGAGTGGCACGCAAAATTGCGAACGTACGTGTACTTTCTTTGTGGTACGGGGAGGAAAATGTAATAATGATAATTTAAAAACATTTTTTGTCGGGCACAGTGAGTGTAGGTTTTGACTTCACTGTGAATCAAAGTGAGAGAGACAGGGATAGAAGTAGTATAACCTTTTTGTTTGTTGGTACTAAATACACACAGAGAAATTAACAGTGGAAGTGGTGGATGGAAGTATTAAAAATATGTTTTATTTTTCACTCATATTATTATACCTTGGCAACATTAAGTTGTTTTCTTTCCTTAAAATAAAAAATGCTGTTTGACATTTCATCATCATCTTGTACAGTCGTTCACAAGTCGTCTGCTGAACGATGGCTTCTCAATCGACTACCTGCATATCTTACAGGTCAATTACCATAAACTAATTAGTCAATAGTTGGGCAGATTAACTGCTTATAGAATATTCACTATAACTACAGTTTACACTTACAATTCAAATAAAGACGCGTTTTTCTATAGCTTATTGAAATATCCGCACAGTTCGTTTAAAAATATTAACGTAGATGTGTTGCATCATTTAAGATCTATTTTAGTCTAGTTTCTGTGATGTTAATGCTGTTAGCCTATGCGTTTCTTACAGCTTCATCGGACTGAAAGGCCGCGAATTACAAAAAAGGGAGATTATTTATTTTAGTGCAACACTTTGCACTAAAATCGGTAATCTTGGGGGATAATATTGTGTTCAATTTTGTGATCATTAACATAACACGGATGAGTTATTAACCGCCATCCGAACAAGGGTGGTTAAACGTCTAGATCTATTATACCGAAATATAATTCAACCTTATTAATAACAATTGGGTCGAACTCGCCTATTGGTTGGACATCTAGTGGGGGCTGTTTTGCGCTTCGCTAACCAGTGCGTCACAGCTACTCGAGAACCTTTCCTCCCCATCGGTTCGTTAGGAATTTTGCCATATTGGCCGACCCATTCTCACTTCAGCTTACTTAACCGTTGAACTATGTCGGTTACTGTGGTTCTACTGCGGATTTCATTGTTACGGATTCTATCACGCAGAAAGACTAAGCGTAGCCATCTCCATAACTCGCCGAATATACTAAGCTTTCTGATACGGCTAGTAGTGAAGGTTCACGTCTCAGTTACATAATATGTACTGACACCATGCATTTTTTGCCAATTACGAGTAAGGTAGGATGCAACTTATATCTGAAGGCCTGGCATGAGGCAGGCCAGGGATATATATTTTAGATTTTCTTGAAAAATTATGACCTATATAAACATCTCAATTTTAATATAATTCGCAGAAGAGTTATAAAATAGATTTTATAGCTTGGAAGCGATTGACTTATTTCTAGTTAATTTAGTAAGCAAAATTAAACTTGATAGAAGTAGGTATATTATTTTCTTGTAGTTTGTTGTAAAAGCGTAAACACTGCCCCTTGAATGAATTACTGATTCTTTGGAGTCTTGTAACTGGTATTACCAGCTTTTTTAAGCAGCACCAAAAAGAATGAGGTTCATAACTCGTCTGTATTTTTATAAAAGAGGGACAAACGAGCATGCGACTCACCTGATGGTAAGTGACTTCCGCCGTCCATAAACATCTGCAACACCAGGGGAAATGCAGGTGCGTTGCTGGCCTTTTAAAAATGAGTAACGTCGTTTTTGATGGCCCCTTAATCGTATCGGCCAGAAAAAATCACCTATGGTAATGGATTCCACAAAGAATTCGTGCAAGGTAGAAACTCCTGGTAAAACGCACAAGCGATATACATATTTTATTTATTTATTTACACTTTATGATTACACCTTAACAAAAGGGTTACAAAGAACGGACTTAATGCCTTTAGTTATTCTCTCCCAGTCAACCCTGAGTGTGATGAGATAATGTATTAGGTGCTTTTTGTGTAATTTTTTTTAATAATATATTTAACACAATAGAAGTATAATATCTCGAATCTCGGTATTCTATAGGATAAATTTCGGGGAGTGTGCGCAGGAATTACATGCTTTAATTCCTCCCTCCCCTTACCACCATCGGACAACCAGGCGGTCGGTGGGTCGTCACCCCTTTGTTTGTCGATATTCCACGCATTCGAACCAAACGGTTAACTTCGCCTTTCGATTTTCTTACTATTAAGCTGTTTGTTTTCTAAATAAAACAAAATAAAATAAATAAAAATAAAGGAGTGTAATAATCTGCCGGCGCCTGTCATCTTCAAGGCAAGAGTGAATTGGCTTATGTTACGCCAATACAATGCGATTTACCAACTAGGGCTTCATAGTCTTATAAAAAAAACTGAATATTACTTAAACATACTTTAAAAATATATAAATAATAAATTACATTATATCAAGCTAAAACTTAACCAAACAAGTTATAATTATAACATAATCATAAACGATCACTTATTTATGGAATATATTAGGTCCTTACATATGAAATTGGCGTTTTGTACGGGAGGAATATAAAGTCAATTTTTTTTTGTAAAATATATTTAATTAATCAAAGTATGCACCGTTGTTATCTATGCACTTTTGCCATCTCATAGGTAGTTCATTGATCCCTTTACTAAAAAAACCATGGGGGCGAGAATCGATAAACTCTTTGACGGCGGTTTGGACTGCCGCATCGGAGTTGAATTTTTTTCCTTGTAAGAAATTGTCCAAATTCCGGAAAAAATGGTAATCTGTTGGAGCAAGGTCCGGGGAGTACGGTGGATTTCGTAGACATTCCAATTGTGGCTCATCTAACTTAGTGGTTGCTTGTTGTGCAGTGTATGGTCTTGCGTTGTCGTGAAGCAGCAGTGGCCTAGAGCGATTGACCAATCTCGGTTGTTTAGCAGCTAGTTCTTCCTTCATGGTTTGTAGTTGCTGACAATAGATATCTGCCGTAATCGTTTGGCCAGATTTTAGAAAGCTGTAGTGAACGACACCGGCGCTAGTCTACCAAACACTCACAAGTAACTTTTTCTGACTCAATTTTCGTTTAGGGCAGGATTTGGCTGGGTCTCCAGGGTTCAGCTATTACGACGAGCGCTTCCGATTATCGTACAGTATCCACTTTTCATCACAAGTAATGATTCGATTTAAATCCCTTCATTATTGTGTCGGTTGAGCAAAGTAACACAGCAGTCGATGCGTGTTAGCAAGTTCGATTCACTCAATTCATGAGGTACCCATCGTTCAAGTTTTTTTACTTTCCCGATTTGCTTCAAGTGGATTAATACAGTTTTATCACTTACCTCGAAGCCTGCAGCTATCTCTGAAGTGCTTTGTGATTGATCCGCTTCCACAATAGCCTTTAATTCTTCATTTTCCACTTTGGTCTCCGGCCGTCCACGGGGTTGATTCTGAAGGTCGAAATTTCCAGAACGAAAACGTTGAAACCAAAAACGTACCGTGCTTTCTTTTGCGACACCAGCGCCGTACACATCATTAATCCTTCGAGCTGTTTCTGCAGCACTGGTGCCACGGTAAAACTCGTACTCGTAAATATACCAATATTTCATGTTTTCCATTGTGCGGTAATAAGCGACGCCAAAGAATAAAATAATGAGGAAAAAACAAATGAATGACTGTTTTCAAAACTCAAATGTACCCGCTAAATGAATTTATAAATTTGAATTTGGAATTCTTAACCAAAGAGGAGATATTTCAGATCAAAGTGGTCAGTACGACAAAACGCTAATTTCATATGTAAGACATGGAATATATGAGAAAATAGCCGATAGAGATTTTAATGTACCTAGTGACATCCTAGTTGTTATTTTGAACCTGTGGTATTCCACAGATCACTCAAAAGTGTACAATAAATTAACTTTACTTTAAATAAAAACCGACGTCAAAAACTATAAAATATAAAAAAAAAATCCACATAGTAGCTTCCAAAGACTGACTTCAGAAGCTAGAAGCTGTTTTATGTGGAAACTATTTTATTCTTTTTAGATTTTGAAGCCGCTTTTTACTTTTTTTATTATTTTTAGTGTTAGTAGAGTGCCACTCGCTTGTCACCCAGAGAGGTAGACGTACTTCCATTTGGCACGATCCTGAAACACCTCTCTCTCGTCCTTTACATCCTTATACCTACGAATACATGATCTTAATCTAGTCCATCTTCTATATATTATATAGGCCGTCCCTTGCTGACTCTTCAATTCACTTCTGCAATATTAGTTATATTTCAGTTTACTGTAAATTAGCTTTCTCTCAGTTCCGAGAATGTAGAGTAAAGAGGATTCTCCACGCTCCGACATATTTCACATGTTCTCGAAATATGATATTCTATTTCTCAAGCATGCAGGTTTCCATTCGGTATATTTGTTCTTTATTGGGCTTGTAGTAAATAAATATTTAAAACTGAAACTAAAATTTTTAGCTAACTTTGTTTACTCTTTGTGATAGAACAAATGATAGTCGATAGATGGTTCTTTAAATAAATTAATAATAATAGTCCCCCGTGACCATGGGTGCTGTAAAGTACTGAAACTTCGGAATATAAAATAAGTTAATATACGCGATAAAATCCGTAAACTAGTTTTATTTAAACAGTTACATAGTTTCATTTACTGTCCGATAACAAAGATAAATTATTCTATTGTACACATTCCATATTAACCAAGGGGGATGCGGGAAGTAAAGACTGTGTAAGAACCTCCGAAGGAGGCGGAGTTATAGCCGAAATAAGAGTTTTTATTTTTGTTTTGGCCATTTTGACCCCAGGAGTGTAGTGAGAACTTTTGCCCCATTCAACCATGACCCTATAACATCCTCTACATGATAGTCTATTCAAACTGACTAGGCCTAAAGTTCGAGCCACCCCCCAACTCATTTCTTGTCTTTACTTCCAATTACTTCCAATAAAATAAAAATAATGATTTCTTATATTTACGCGAACACACACATTGAATAAAACTATTTTTATGGATTTTAAAATAGGTAATATTAAAAATAAGTAAAATTAAACGCGATAAAATCCGTAAATATAGTTTTATTAAATAAAGATGTCAGACCATAGTATAGTTAATTGTAAAGAAATTGATATCAAATATACATTATTTCATCGTACAAATTACTAAATGAAAAATTTAGAGCATAGAATACATACATACATAAACACTCACGCCTGTCACCCAGAGGGGTAGGCAGAGACTATGGACTTCCATTTGGCACGATCCTGACACACCTCCTCCACATCCATATACCTACGCATACACGCTCGTCGGTTAAGGGTACTCTTAATTTGGCCCATTTGCAATATATAGCCAATTTGGTGGATATATTTTCGCCTAGGGAAAATAGAATAAGAATAATAAATAGAACAGTTATTTGTAAAAGAAATCAACAATAAACCTTTAAATAAGTAATAATATATTAAGTCAAAATAAATCAAATTAAATACAATCAGTTTTGTTACATTAGGAAAAAATATCAAATTTAATTTTTGCTAATGTAACAAAAGGAAATAAAATCAAATGCAAATTATAATATTGTCTATGTAAATCTATTAAAAAATAAATAAATTTATTTAAACTGAACTTCTTTTATATTTTAGTCGTTATTGGAAAGACGCGTCTGCCCATCTCCTAATTTGTTTCCCTCTGTCGGCTCTGATGATAATATGTCGTAGTGGATGTTCTTACACCGCCGCTACACGGTTTAAGATGTGTTAATTAAACGCGATAAAATCCGTAAAACTAGTTTCATTCGATATAATTAGTTTTAAAATGAACTTCGAAGTACTACATCTTTACGACGTGTGCACTGATGCCCTGCTTCGACACACTGTTGCACCTTTTATATGTTTTCTGAGTTTTAGTACAAACAACGATGCGCATAGTCTAACAAATTAAAATTTATTATTACTAAAACTACAGTAATAACATCAATGACAAATATTTATATTCTATTCTATAAATATAAATAAAATTGAAGTGTCTGTCTGTAACACTGAAATAACTAGCTTAGGTAGTTATCTGCATGCTATTAAGACATAAATAACAATATTAACAATTTAGTCTCTCTCTCTGTCTGTCTGTTTGTTTGTCTGTCCTGGCTTATCTTAGGAATAGCTGAACTGAACGGAAAAGAAAACGAATAGATAGAGAGTAATGCAAGGACGGATCTAGGCTATATTTTATATGAAAAACTTGTTTTTTAAAATAAAATTTGGTTAAATTAATGGTATTTGATTATAATTAATATATCCTATCTAGGAAAAGCCGAGACGCGTAGCTAGTCTTAATAATAAATTTTCTTTAAATACATTATAACATTTTTACATATTAAAATGGTATAAGATAATGGTAAAGATTTCAGATATCAAAAGCGTTACGGCTGCGCCCATATTTTTTCTGCGAGTGTTGTCCTTTCCCGGTTGAGACGACCCTTACATGCTGCGGCCATAATTCCATGATACCACATATATTAGTAATAATAATAATGTCCTCCAGACCGAATTTCGGTCGCAACGGCCAGTTTCAGTGGAGACTAGCAATCTGCGCAGGACAGGATTATAGTGCCCATGTGTATGCGCCAGCACAGGTGCACTCTATTCCCTCACTCTCATAGTCCGATGTAATAATCCGACATGACCGGAGAGAGATTAGGCGCTGGATCTTCGGTTTTACTACTGTGAATTTCTTGACAGAAAACACAGTAACTGATTTTGGCCGGACCCGGGATTATAACCCGGAACCTCATCATCAGCAAACGCGTTTACAACACTACACCAGCGAGGCAGTCTATTATTATATAGATGTGGCTCTATGACATAGACATTATATTAAAGAAGCAAGTACTCATCTAAAAACAATTGTTATAATTAAGAAAAAAAGACGTTACAAAGCGTTCGGGTAAATTGTTCCCAAATTGAAATGAAATGAGATCTATTAACGTATACTTATGCCCACTGCTGGGAAAATTCCGCTAATTAAACGGACGCTTTGTGTAGTTAAGCAAGCGCGATAATTCGGTAAACCGTTGCGGCCTTCATTCGTAGATTACAAAGATATGGAGGCCAGTTCTTAATAGAATTATCCGACTCAATGTGAAGTGGCAATGGCATGGCGTTTAAGGATAATTTAGTCCCTTGTGACATGAAGTCTACCTGAGCCCGTAACTTCAAAGGCTACATTGTACTTTGATGATAAATTAAATGAAATATACTTAATTAGTCCCTTGGCTCTTTTAAATTTATTTAGCTCATGGGTCGAGCGGTAAGCCGGACTTAATCTGATGTATGCACCACTGACATTTTTAATTACAAGTATTTTTTTAAATATTAAACCAGTACTTGAATATTATCCGAAATGCTAGCAAACGGTGACGTAGCAGACGACGACTTCCTGTCTTAGCAATCCAGAGCCTATTCATTCTTGAAGACAAATCTTTTTTAGGGTTTCGTAGTTACACAACAAGGAACCCTTATAGTTTCGCCATGTCCGTCCGTCCGTCCGTCCGTCTGTCGGTTTTACTCAGAGTCACTAGGTGCTACAAATCTGTAATTTGGCATAGTTATATATATTAATCACGCCTAGAAAACTGTGAAATAAAATATTAAAAAAAAAATTTGGGTACTTCCCATACAAGTAAATGGAGGATGATTTTTTTTACCCGTCTATTCCATCATGTGGGGTATCGTTAGATAGATCTTTTAAAAAAATTGCGGGTATGGAACAACATTTTTTCGATTCAGGAGTCCGTTTGCGAAATATTTAACTTTAAATTGATATTTTTCATTAGAGTCATGTGTCACCCTCCCCCCTCTACCAACTAAACTGCTGTTTTTGGAAATGTACGTAATGTACACAGTAGTAGTATATATAATAAAGTTAAAAGGAAAACTATCACAGCTAAGTAGAATTAAGAAGTTAACGAGTAATAGTCGACCAACTTATAAAATGCCCTTGAATTAGTAACAATTTCGTTACATTTCTCTACGTGGTAGAGCCATGCTGCAGCTATATTTATAATATAGTTGTAGCACAAATGGGTCGTCGGCTCGACCGGGGAAGGTCCACGCTCTCACAGAATACCAGCGTAAAATAGCAGCTTAATGCTGCTGTGGTTCGTATGGTGAGTGTAGAGAACCGGAGACCCTTTTTACTGGAAAAAAGGCATTCCATCTTAGTCCTCAAGGCTGACAACACATCTGCATTTTGATTCTCAAAGAGGATAGGTGTAGATGTCTACGGGCCACAGCAACCACTTACCATTAGGTGGACTGTATGCTCGTTTGTCACCCTATTTCTATAAAAAAATCAATAGAAAATGACCTAAAACTAGCTGCATTAATAACTTTGTAATGTTATTGTAAACTGTTAAAAATAAATATTTTATGAAGAAAACGACTTATATGCATTAATACTATTTATTAGCTTTACTTTTTAATTTGCGGGATAGATAGGATATTATTAGGTCCTTACATATGAAATTTGCGTTTTGTCCTACTGACCACTTTGATCTGAAATATCTCCTCTTTGGTTTAAATTCCAAATTCAAATTTATAAATTCATTTAGCTGGTACATTTGAGTTTTGAAAACAGTCATTCATTTGTTTCTTCCTTATAATTTTATTCTTTGGCGTCGCTTAATACTGCACAATGGAAAACATGAAATATCGGTATATTTAGGAGTACGAGTTCTACCGTGGCACCAGTGCAGAAACAGCTCGAAGGATTAATGATGTGTACAGCGCTGGTGTCGCAAAGAAAGCACGATACGTTTTGGTTTCAAAGTTTTCGTTCTGGAAATTTCGACCTTCAGAACCAACCCCTTGACGGCTGAAGACCAAAGTGGAAAATTAAGAATTAAAGGCTATTGTGGAAGCGGATCCATCACAAAGCACTTTAGAGATAGCTGCCGGCTTCGGGTAAGTGATAAAACTGTATTAATCCACTTGAAGTAAATCGGAAAGTAAAAAACTTGAACGATGGGTACCTCATGAATTTAGTGAATCGAACTTGCAAACACTAGTTACTTTGCTCAACCGACACAATAATGACGGATTTTAAATCGAATCATTACTTGTGATAAATAATGGATACTGTACTATAATCGGAAGCGCTCGTCGCAATGGCTGAATCCTGGAGACCCAGCCAAATCCTGCCCTAAACGAAAATTGAGTCAGAAAAAGTTACTTGTGAGTGTTTGGTGGACTAGCGCCGGTGTCGTTCACTACAGCTTTCTAAAATCTGGCCAAACGATTACGGCAGATATCTATTGTCAGCAACTGCAAACCATGAAGGAAGAACTAGCTGCTAAACAACCGAGATTGGTCAATCGCTCTAGGCCACTGCTGCTTCACGACAACGCAAGACCACACACTGCACAACAAACAACCAAGTTAGATATATATGTGGAATAAGTTAGATGAGCTACAATTGGAATGTCTGCGACATCCACCGTACTTCCCGGACCTTGCTCCAACAGATAACGATTTTTCCGGAATTTGAACAACTTTACAAGGAAAAATATTCAACTCCGATGCGGCAGTCCAAACCGCCTTCAAAGAGTTTATTGATCTCGCCCCATGGTTTTTTAGTAAAGGGATCGATGAACTACCTATGAGATGGCAAAAGTACATAGACAACAACGGTGCATACTTTGATTAATTAAATATATTTTACAAAAAAAAATTGACTTTATATTCCTCCCGTACGAAACGCCAACCTAATATTATCAAAATCGAAAGTTTTTAATCTTTTGAAAACCACTCACTCCTTATAAGGCTGATTTGAAAATAAGTCCTTCAGTTACGATTTTCCTATTTAGGCCTTTTTAGTCGTTATAGCGATCAAACCGCGAACTCACTTATTATGCTTATTATCAAGGAAGCCAACGTATTGTGACGGGCAACTAGGGAACCCTACCTCTAAATTGTGCGTGGCCAGCACGCACTTGGCCAGTTTTACTTATAGAATAAGAATGACAAACGAGCATAAAGTCTATTTGATGGTAAGTGGATACCGAGATAAAGAAAGAACATATTTATTTACTGATGCAACTTGCTTTTACAATATTAATTTAGAAACAAAAAATTACTTAACAATATATTAAGAAAAAATGGATTGCAACAACAATCAACAATAAAAAGGCCAGACCCAGCAAATGCTACAGTAACGGAGTTACCGCAGAGCTGATATTCTGTCGGAGCCATACAAGAGGACTCGCGTACAATTGCCCATCAATACCAAAATTCATTCTCGATTAAGAATCAAAATGCAGATGCATTGTCACCCTGAGGAGTAAGATGGAATGCCTCGTATCCAGTAAAATGGTCTTCGGTTCTGCATTTACCTACGAAACATAGCATTAAGCTGCTATTTTACGCTGATATTCTGTGAGCGTGGTCCTTCCTGGTCGAGCCGCGAACCATACGTTATTACAACCATCATATAGCTACAGCATGGCTCTACCACATACAAAAGTGGGATAGTAATCGTATTTTTTACTGTCTTTGCTGGACGCATAACACGACAAAGCAATCCGTCTAGTTCGATTGTGTGAAATGTCAACAGTTGATATTTGCTGATCTTCTGGTAGTCAGATGACGAAAGGGAGAGGAAAGAGTGAAAGAAAAGGTCTAATGCATTTAGTGTACTTATTTTAACTTGTATGCGTAAGGTATTAAATTTAATGACGTCTGAATCTTGCCAATAGCGTGATAAACTTTTTCTGCTTCGATGACTTCTTTCAACCGTTATATGCAGTCCTTTACTGTTTACCTTTCTTTGTCAAACATTCAACGACAATTTCAAACAGATCGCGCAGAGCCTAGTCGCTCTACTACAAATAATCGTACCGCCCAGACCCTGTACTTATGGCCAGCCATGGACATAAGTAAACGTGAAGAGATCTTATTTAATTTTGGAACAATACTTCGGTGTATTGTTGCAAATGAAATAAGATCGTTTTTGACGACTTTTATTTTAATTATTGCGTTTTAAAGTGAGTATTTACTTTGTTAATATAACATCTCTACATAGTATAAAAAGTCGCTTCCCGCCGTCTGTACGCTTAGATCTTTAAACTACGCAACAGATTATGATGCGGATTTGATCATCAATAGACAGAATGATTCAAGAGGAAGGTTTATGTATAGTACATGCATATTTATAATATGTAATTCTTCTGTCCGTGTATGTGACTGAACTCCTCCTAAACGGCTAGACCGATTTTGATAAAATTTTGTTTGTGTAATTGTTGATAAGAGAATGGTCTAGATTCACAATTGGACCCAGTAGGTGGAGTTGTTTACGAGATCCAAATATCAACCGTGCAAAAGTCAGGGCGGATCGCTAGTATGTTATAAGCCTCGATCAAAATAATATTAGACGTAGTAAAACGGTACTCGTACTATTGCTGCAGCAGGAATGGGTCGGCTCAACCTGGAAAGGACCGATATATGGGTGCAGCCGCGGCGCCATCTAGCTTCTGGTATCTGAAATCTTTACCGTTATCTTTACTGTCCGGATCTGCGCCCAAAGAGGAGTTGAGCAGACGAAAGCGCGAAATTTGGACTGAAGTGATCGGTGTTTGGCAGGATCGATGGATGAATGAATGAAAAGGACGCGTGCTTTATCGATTTTGCCCAGAGGTGGCGTTGCGGCTCCGGTATACCTGGGTCTCACCGGACTACCAAACCTCTCAGATTCTCACCCGACATGGATATTTCTCCGAAGAGAATGAGCGAAATGCGACTGTGTGGAATTAGTATGTGTGAGTGGGGTACGACAGAGGAGGATGTTCACCATGTTCTTTTAGGAATGTTCTTCGTATGACGACCTAAGAGCGAAAATGATGGATGGATTAGTTCGTACGGTTCAAGGACTGATCTACTAGTCGGATCTCGTCAGCGATGGTGTGAACTACGGGCTGTTGCGCAAGTTTGCGCATAGGTGGCACGATCGCAGTATAAGGCAGGACAGAATGCTGGTAGAAAGGCCTGACGACGTAGGCGTAATAGTGCCGTCAGCTCAAGAAGGGGGAGAATGACGTTAAAACTGGAACAAGGAGAAGAATAGACGAAATATTTGTAGGGAGTCGAGAAAGTGCGCGCGGGAAAGAGCCACGTGCGAGTACGCGCGCATCTCCTGAGATTCGGCCTGCAATGACCTGAGTTAGTCGGTGGGGCCATCGGAGGTAGGTGGTGGGTTTTCCGGATCTGTACTAAAATTTAATGTAAGCTTCTACGGAATATGTAAAATGAAATTATGTTGAGTGGCAGTTTTACTAGGTGGTTTAACTCCTTTTCTGCATAGGGTTTTGTCGTTTAGGTAGATACCAAATAAAAATAAAAATAAATAATACCATCCTCGTACCTATTTCTGCCATCAAGCCACAATGCGAGCACTGATATGTTCCGGTCTGAAGGGTGTAGAGAGCTAATACAATTATTACAGTACAGATTAATTGGCATTACTAGCTTGCATGTTCGTAGTATTGATAGAATAAACAACACTATTTTAATGTAAATATTTTTGTTGTTGTGTTTACAAATTAATTTTTTATAAATTAAATTTTTATAGAATAAGGTGACGAGTGAGCACACAGCCCACCTGATGGTAAGTGGATGCTGTGGCCCACAGCATCCAGTTACCATAACATATTATATATCTATCGTCTATATAGGATCAAAATGTAGATGAGTTGTCATCCCTAAGCATGCCTCGTTTTCAGTACAAAGGGTCTCCGATTCTCTACACTTATTATACTGAGCACAGTAGTATCTAGCTATTATTTTACGCTGCTATTCTTTGAAAGCGGGGTCCTTCGAGTTAAGCCATTCGTGCTACAACCATAATAGCTGCAGTATGGCTCTACCTATAAACTGAGAGGTCAAAGTTAATATATTTGTTTCTTTAAATTTACCCCTAAGACTCTTTTGTGGTTATAGATTACTCTCATTGCTCTTTTGAGCAAAATATAACCATCTTTATTACACAAATATTGTTAATACCCTAACGAATAATTTACAAACTATACTTCAGGTTTCTTTGACCCCTTGACCTTAACTTCATACTTATTAAGTTCCGTCGCAATCCGACCATCCTTCATTGTCATCGCCAACGGAGGCTGTAGGTTTTGCTTATATTAATTTGTTTACGTAACCAACTGAAATTAAAACCATATACCAGTAGTGCGTCTTGCACAAATAGGGAGCAGGTTTATTTATGTTGCCGCATTTTTGGTTAATTATTAATTTAATGACCTTGGTAGTAGCTCAGGGCACAGTATCACAAGTCCACTGTTGAAAAAGGGATTCCCCTTCGATTGCCAAATAATGGCGATTTGACACATAGATGCCACGCTTGGTAGGCGAGTTGAATAAGCAGTTTTTTTATTATTTTGTTCCTCCGGTTTCAGTTTCCTTCTGTCTTATTTTACGACACCCCCGGGATGTTAAGAGCTAGTGGATATAGTAAAGCCGCAACACGGCGACCGCAGTAATAATAAACTGATAATTATTGATAATCATTTTATTTAAAACAAATAACAGAATTCGCAGTGTCTGCATTTTTTATCGATTTAATCAATAATGATACTAAAATTTATTAGCACAAAGTAAGGCTTACATTATTTATCGTTGAGACATCTGAACAAAATATATGAGTTATAACTTATACACTTTTATGCACTAGCGTCTAAACTAGACCGAGTATTTTAGAAACAAGTCTCTCCAATAACACCACTATGTGCATTTATAAAAGTATACGGCATAATGATTGACTAATCAACAAATCTTGTAGTGGTGATGTAAGAATTTCCACTACCCGTGTCGTAAGAGGCGACAGAGCGAAACAAATCAGGAGATGGATGAGTGTTCCTAATAACGGCTAAAAATAAAAATAAAACTGCTGTTGCCAACTCGCTTGCCTAGCGTGGCAACTATGGCAAATATCCGCCCTATGACGCAATCAATGGGGGAGGCCTATGGTCAGCAGTGGACCTTAATACTCTGTAACGGTAACAGTAATCAATAAACTCTGTGGTGAAAACCTGAGATTATTTTTTACTGAAACTGAAATATTAAATATTTTCTTTTCATAGAAGGCTGTCGGGGCCTTCCATAATAATGAACCGTCAAATTAACGGGCCCTTATAGTAACGCTTGTATTCGTAAAATGTATTAAATTGTTTCAGAGACGTGGGCGGTGATATGTTATTCTTAATTTAACTTGGGTTCTGCTGTTTTTTATTATTAATAGTAAATATTATTTTTGTTTACTTAATTAATTAAAAATATTTTATTTTTGTCGTATATTATCTGCTTTGATTATCTTTTTTAAGTTTGTAGAACCGACAACTTATGGGAAGCAAAGTTCTCGAGTGGCAGCATCGTACCGGTAGGCGAAGTGTGGGACGGCCCTCACTAGATGGAGTAACGTGGTAAGACATGCAGGATGTATCTGTAGTCGATGTATGTAGGTGGCACAGGACCGTGATTTGTGGCATTCTTTGGGGGAGGCCTATGTTCAGCAGTGGAATTGTGAAGGGCTGCAATAATTAATGATAATGATGCACTTTATTTATATAACATCCAATTATATACAATTTCAAAAAACTAAAATATAAAACTATATATAAAAAAACTAAAACTAAATACACAAATTATCATACAGACCTACTCCCCGTGGTATCGTGCCAAAAACGCTGGCTGCGTTTCCTCGCCGAATGTCTATACTTAGCCTTTGAGTGAGAATAGAACCAGCCCTCTAATCACCAGCAGCGACGACCAGTCGCGGATACAGTTCCTTTAGGAACTTCACCGCACGTGGACTCCACGGACCAATAGTCTTTAGTGTTTTTAGTATAGTTTTAAATATTTTTATTAATTAATATTTATTAATACATCCCATCCAGATGAGAAACCTTAATAAATAATGGTAATAATATACACTATGCGGAGTCAGAGAGACGTAATAAAATTATTCTTCATTTATATTGTTTATAAATGATTTAATAATATATATTCCTTTTTAAATTATATTTTTTATTTAAAAAATACCGCTGCATTCTCTGGATCTTGATAGTTTTTCGCAGGACGAAGATATTTCCTTACCAGTTGTAAATATATTAAATGATTTTTTTAAAATAAATATTATCTTTGTTAGTTTTTAATAAAAAGAAAATATTTTATTCCGTTCTATTTTTCAAATGTCATTCTAAACTATACAACTCTCAACGAATGAGGTGACCGACCGTAATAAATAAAATTAACGATATCAGTTTACTAATCTCGGATATATCATGTTACGTACGTTACACAAGTGGTAAATATAAAAATTTTGTACAACTGACTTCAATATAAATAAAATGATAACATCATTAATGTATTTGAAGTCAATTAAATACACATTATTAAGGATAACTCGAAAACTACTGGTCAGATTTAGAATTAAATTTATGTGTAAAAATCATCAAAATCGGTTCACCTAGAAAGAAGTTCTGAGGTAACAAACATAAAAAAATACAGTCGAATTGAGAACTTTCTCCTTTTTTTTATGTCGGTTGAAAAGAACTTGCAGTCGAACTGATAGCCTCTTTTTAAAAATCAGTAAATATTTGATTGACCTACAGTTAAAAAAAAAGTTAGCTGTGATAGGACGCCCGGCAGAAGTGAAACGTCATAGTTGATGTAAGAATTTATAATTAATGAACACCAATGAAGAAATATGTTGGTTGGTCTATTAACATCTACATCTATCCTCAATTAAGAATTTCAATAGAGGTGCGTTGTCATCTCTGAGGACTATGATTTAACGTTTATAGTAAAAAGGGTCTCCGGTTCTCTACACTCACCATACGAATCACAGCAGCATTAAGCTGCTATTTTAAGTTGGTATTCTGTGAGAGCGTGGTCCTTCCCCGGTTGACCGACCCATTCGTGCTACAACCATAATATAGCTGTAGCATGAGTTTCTCTGAAGAAATCCCTCAATCTATCTGTCGCAGACTTAAACCATCTTTATCCTGCCCAAAAATTCAATGCTTCGTTCGTATTTTACTCTACAGAGAGTATGGCCGTAATAAAGTTAGGTACAGCAGAGGCCATGCATAATTAAGCCCTGAACAATCCTCTCCGTGAGCACAAGGCACCGACCCCGATGGTCAATTTATAATAACCTCGAACTATTTTACTGTCACTATATCGGACTGCGGAGGGATGTTTACGAGTTTTATTCTTTTGTGGGGTTTCATTTAAATCGAGGACTGTTTCTTGTTATTTCTTTGATGGCAGGAATAATAAACATTATGTATGAAATGGTTTCCTTGGATTTTGTTTTTGCAATTCAATTAAAATAGATCGGTTGTTGAGGTTGTGTATAGCAATGATTATTTTATTGTAAATTTATTGTATTATTTTTTCGGATTAATTCCAGCCATCAAAATACTGTGCGATTTACTAGGAGATTTTTCGTTCCACAACTTCTCTGTAGAATCGTTTACCACTGGCGATTATTCCGGACCGATACGATTTAGGGACCTTCAAGAAACGAGCTTACTCTTTTATAAAAGGCCGGCAACGCACCTGCAATTCCCCATGGTGTCGCAGTTGTTAATGGGCGGCGGTAGTCACTTACACTTACCATCAGGTGAGCCGCTTGCCCGTTTGCCCCCTCTTATTTAAAAATAATAATGATAAAACATATATTTACGCGAATACATACACACATGGAATAAAACTAATTTTACGGATTTTATCGCTTTTAATTTTAACTTTTTAAATTCTGACGGTCATGAGGGGACTGAGGTGTTTTTAAAGAATAATGGTAACAAACGAGCACACAGTCCACCTGATGGTAAGTGGATGTTGTGCTCATAGACATTTGAGGATAAATGTAGATATCCTCAATTTACAATCAAAATGCAGATGCGTTGTCACCCCTGAGGACTGAGATGGAATGCCTCGTTCCCAGTAAAAAGGGTATCCAGTTCTCTACACTCAATATACGAAAAACAGCAGCATTAAGCTGCTATTTTACGCCGTTATTCTCCGAGAGCGTGATCCTTCCCCGGTCGAGCCGACCCATTCGTGCTGCAACCACAATATAGCTGCCGCATGGCTCTACCACGTTAAAACGTCCCGATGTCATAGTTAACGAAGGCTACATTCAACTTTAACTTAAAAGTTTTAATTAAACGCGATAAAATCCGTAAAACTAGTTTTATTCCAAATGAAAAAACTCATGAACATTTTATATTATAAGCATGACAACAGGCTATCCAGCCTTTCGGTTTTCTACAGGATGCATTTCGGAGAGTATGCGCAGAAATTGTATAACTTAATTTCTCCCTCATCCTTCCACTATCGGACAACCAGACGCTCGGCCAGAATCTACTCTTTTGCTAGAGATTTACCACGCATTCAAACCAAACGGTTTGCTACATCGTTCATTTTGCGTACATAAAAGGAGTGGAATAAGTTGCCAGCATCTGTCTTTCATCCGATTACAACATGGACGTCTTCAAGGCAAGAGTGAATAGGCTTTTATTAAGTCAGTGCGCTTCACCATCTTCGGCTGCATCACCACTTACTGTCAAGTGCGATAGTAGTTAAGCGCTGGCTTAACATAGTAAATAAAAGCTAATTAGTCTTGTTCAAATGGCCCTTGGATTATGGCAACTTATATAAAACAAAAAAGCTATAGTTGCGTCGTAACCCCTATTTTTTTTAATAATAACTATTTTGCATGTCTTAAGCGCAAAGCGCGTAGGTATGTTCTACTAGCGCCTAAAAATCAAGATTCCAACGTTTTGTCGCATGAAGTCGTATCTAACAATCATATTGAAAATATAAATGTTATAAAAAGCGCATTGTCAAAAAGATAAATGATTGTTGAACTAATTTTTTTTTAAATATATCAATTGTTATTTTTACATAAAAAAGCGGTTTAGTGGCATAAGTTGTAGTTTTATCAAGTCCGCATGGAGGCGTAAACACGATAACTTTTGAAAATATGAATTGTTCAACTCAATCTATTTTTTAAACTCTTCATCTATCATATGGGAAGCCATGGAATGTAAATGGCAGTTTAATTTTGTTTTGTTTAGTAATAATAATTTTTTTCGGCTGAGAAATAGCGAAATTTTCGGTGTTTTGAGCAGCCTTGTATTAATTTATTTTTTATTCTAACATTTACACATACTAGTATTTTCTTCTGTATCGTGGGGGTGCAGTATCTGTGGTTTACATATATAAATTATACAAGGAAAAACATCCTACATTAACTATCTCATATTATTGAGATAGTATTAATGCGAAAAAAGTTAACAGCTGTATCTGGTTTAATGAGACGTTATCAAGAACATGCTGCTGCCCATCTCCTGATTCAGTTTCCCTCTGTCGCCTGTTACGACATGGGATAGTGAATTCTCTACACGAAATAATATAATGTATAAAATATATATCGTTCTAAAAGAAAAAGTTTTAGTTACATCCTTTATTCTAAAAGATGAAGTTTTAGTTACATAATATATAATGTACTATGTAATTTTCGTTTTATGAAATAGAAATTTCAAAGTTATAACGGTTATAATGAATGTATTCAGATTCTGTAAAACTTCACAGATTTTAATCGCTACGTCTCGTTCGCTATGATTTAATTGGAATCACTTTTTGATTTTCAGGTTAAAATTTCATAATAGTGTATCTATCCGTGCCTTAATTTAAAACTATAAATTAATATATAGTGTAGTCGCAGAGCCACGTGGCGGATGGGGTGGCAACCGCAGTTTTTTTATTATTTTGAGCCGTTATTAGAAAAATACTGTTGCCCGTTCCATTCTATGGGTATCATATTCATGGTGACTATTGTTCAGTAGTCACATTATGATAGATTGTACTGAAATAATAATAAAGAGACTGCGGTTGATAACCCGTCTGTTATATGTGGTAACTATGACAAACATTTCTCCTATCTAGCAATCCATGGCGGAGGCCTATGCTCAACAGTGGACTTTTAATAGACTTGTGTATGGTATGGTATAGTGATAAACGATCACACAGTCCACTCGATTAAGAATCAAAATGCAGATGCATTGTCACTCCTGAGGACTGAGATGGTATGTCTCGTTTCCATTAAAAAAGGTCTCCTCCGGTTCTCTACACTCAACATATTGAAACACAACACCATTAAGCTGACACTTTAAGGTAGTATTCTGTGAGAGCGTGGTCCTATCCCAGTCGTGCCGACCCATTCGTGCTACAACCATGATATAGCTTCCACGTGGCACTACGACGTATGTATTATAATAAAATAATAATGAATTATGGTCTTGGAAGACATATTTGAAAATAACGATATTATATACGTCTGAACATCGACATAAAAGTACGTTTTCATACTGGCCTCGATACGTAAACGTTCGCAAATTATTCCGATGTACGAAATTCTCTGCACATAAATTGAAAATCAACGTGCCTTTTCGTTCTAATAATAAGGACGATATTCCTTGGTTATTGTTTACCTTATCTACTGCTATTATCATAAGAGGAGAAAATATCGTTCAGATATATAATAATAACGCGTGTGACGTAATCCTTTGTAATCGTCAAAGAGATGTAGGAAATAGTGTCACATGTTTACATTCTCTTCGACAATTCAGCGATAATATCGTCGCAAATAAGGGCTTGCTCAATATAAGTGATAGGTTAACAAAGGACAAGAAAGCTATATACGTGGTATGATTATTTTTTTAGTAATATAATAAGCTAGTAAAATAATAAGGGTGACAAAAACACACAGTCCACCTGACGGTAAAGGATACGAAATACCATACTAAGTTTGACAAAATGGCGCCCAAATAAGTTTGTCTGAATTTTGTGATTGGAATAAGAAAGATAAATATGTTGATAAAGGCACTTACAATTTGCCAGAATATATCAACGTTAAATAATTATAACTTTTAACAAAAAGTAAAAAACGACTCCAACTAGCTTAAAAAGAAGTTATTTATTTGCTACCCTTAGGTGTGAAATTTATTCTCCAAATTTATATGGGATCAGCCCTTGAAGTATAACCTATTTAATAAAAGAATCATCAAATTGGTTCACAAACTGCGCAGATATCGCGCAACATACTACAAAAAAAACATACAATTGAATTGAGAACCCCCTCCTTTTTGAAGTCGGTTAAAAAGTAAAACTCCATTAATTGCAGTGGGTTTATTCTTAACTAGCTTTTGCCCGCGACTTCGTCAGCGTAGATATTATACTTTAAACCATAGATGATCCATCAATAATTGCACTTTCATGGTAAATTCCATCACCCTCTTTAGGGATGATTTCCGTGATCAAAGCTATCCTATTTCCTTACCCGGCACTTAAACTATGTGAATACTAAATTTCATCTAAATCGGTTCAGCGGTTTAAGCGTGAAGAGGTACATTTGCTCACGCGGCAATGAGCGATGTTTTTCCCCACCTCGCCCGCAGTACACCCGACCGCCCTGCGCGCGCCGACCACACAATTTTATATCGTCGTTACTTTTAAAATATTTGACCAAATTAAATAGTTTAAATGACAAAGCTTATCTACTTTGAACACCAGAAGCGACTAAAGTATTTATTTTGATAAAGTCCAATTGTTACTGCAAAATGTGCATTGGAAATAAAGTATCAAATTTTATTTATGGTTCTTCTTCTAGGCGCGTTTCTCGGCCCATTCCTATTTCTAGTGTATATTAATGACTTACCTTCCCTCGTAGGGGATAATCATGATATAGTGTTATTTGCTGATGATACTTCCTTGATTTTTAAACTTAAACGTCAATCATTTAAATGTGACGAAGTGAATAATGCTACATCAAAATTAGTGCATTGGTTTAAGGTTAATAATCTACATTTTAACAGAAATAAAACTGAATGTATTAAATTTACAACATCGAATGTTTGAAATCGGAATACCAATGTGTTTTTAAATGGGGAAGAACTGAGCCCTGTAGAATCCACTGTTTTTCTTGGCATCACTCTCGAGTCTCGACGCAAAGCTTCAGTGGGACCCCATATATCCAAACTAGCAAGCAGACTAAGTTCTGCAGCCTATGCTGTAAAAAAGATTAGAGTTATCACTAGTGTCGATGTCACAGCTAGATTAGTTTATTTCAGTTATTTCCATAGTATAATGTCTTATGGGATTTTGCTATGGGGAAATGCGGCTGAATCAGAAACTATTCTTGTTTTACAGAAGAGAGCCATTAGAGCTATTTACAACATAAAACCGAGAAAGTCTCTTAGAGATAAATTTAAGGAAATAAATATATTAACTTCGGCCTCTCAATATATTTACGAAAATTTAATGTATGTTCACAAAAACAAAGGTAGTTTTAGTAAGAAAAGTGATATATACTTTGTAAACACTAGGAACAAACACAAGCTAGTGATATCAGTTTCTCGACTCCACAGAGTCAGTAATTCATTCTTGGGGCAATATATACGCTATTACAATAAAGTCCCAGAAAATATACAAGGTCTTTCTATTACCAAGTTTAAATATTTAATTAAACAAAGACTGTATAAAAAGGGTTATTATAATATACAGGGTGTTTTGAAACGCTCCTGAAAACGAAGACAGACGACAGTACTAACTATATCTTAGATGATGGGTGAAATATAAAATCGATCCTGATGAAAAAATCATTTTCACAACGTTTTATTAGCTTTATTCACGCTCCATCGTGTTATTAAAGTTAAATAAAACGTTAATTTCATTAAAATAAAACATGAAAATACTTAAATATTAAACCAGCAATGGAATTACTGAATTACAATCAGCTGACTAGGGTCAATTTACGCGCGAACGCCGAATTCGCGCGGCCTGCAACTAGCGATGGTACCACAATACCTAATAATTTACAACACTTGTCTAAATACCTAACTTATCTACTTAACCTACTAATTTGCCACTGTGGTTGTCTCCACATAGCCACTTTAATTCGAATTCACAGGTTAAATAAACCAAATAACTGGTTCGATTTCGCAAATGAAAAAAATACTTAAATAAAATGTTAACAAGGTTAGAGTCATGCTTTTTATCCATTGTGTAGGTATATTTTTATTCTGATGTATTCAGTTATGTACCTATTCAGATCAGTTCAGTACTAAATTATTTAAAAAATTAGGTTAAATAAACCAAATAACTGGTTCGATTCCCCGCTAATGAAAAAATACTTAAATAAAATGTTAAAAAGCTTAGTCATGCTTTTTATCCATTGTGAAGGTATGTTTATTATTCTGATGTATTCAGTTATGTACCTTTTCAGATCAGTTCAGTACTAAGTAATTTAAAAATTAGGTATGAAACGGCTTACCGATCCTCCGTGGCCTTATGAGATTCTCCAAGGCACATTAATATGTTGCCGTATTCACGAGCACTATAAACGTACGCGTTAGGCATTATTAAAACAAAAAGAAACACAAAACGTAACAACAAGAATAACACGTAATAACAAGTACGTAATACCAAGTAATAACAATAAGAATTTAATAAACAAAACCAATGAACTGTCGCTCGCGCATGCGTGTCCAAAGTCAGCGCGGAACTGTCTCAAAACTAAAATTAATAGTGAATCCCGCCAAAACTGAAGCCTACTGCGTCCTAACTAACGTCCTTGCGGTAAACACTTTGAACATTCCCACAGACCGTCAAATGTTATGACATTGCCAACTTTTATTTTATAAGTTTAGTTTCCATATGATCCCTACGACTAGTCTTTCATATGGAATTTAGAAGTTATAGTTGTAATTTTTTTAATACAATTAGACAATCAATTGTACCCTGACGAAACAAGCAGTTCGTTACTACAAAATGATATTGAAATTAATAAACGTACTTACTTGGGTTTGGTTATCTTTGATTTTGTACAAGAAAATAGAAATAAAATGGTATTGAATAATTTAATAGTTAAAATCAATTGCAATTATGATCGACAGTTAATTAATCTAAAAAATAATTATTTTACTTTACTTTTATTGACTTTCCGTTTTTAATCCTTCCAATACTTTAATTTGAAAACAGGTACGTCAAAACTATTACAAATTACTTGCAAGTTTTATTGTAATTGCCGCCTCTAATTTTATGTCGCTTGCAAACAAATCTTAGTAGGTAAATTTGGGAATTCCCCATATGTTGGCGCTGACGCGAGGTGACACAGTCGGCCGGGTGGCGGCAGCGCGTGGTACGAAGGGGGCGCGACGGGGGAATGCTCGCCAGTATTGTTGTGCGCGCACGCTATTGGTTCCTCATTCTTGCCGCGCTTTGAAAAGCGATGTTTCCCAATATACAGTCGCACACACAGCTTTATGCACGACGCGCGACGATGTTTTTAAAAAGGAAGGAAAGAAAATTATTTATATCTATTGTTTTATGACTGAACTAGTGAACGAAAAGGTAAATAGAAGGTGAATAGGAAAATTGTGCAGTAAAGTTAAATGTATTGAGGAAGAATACCGAAAAATTACCATGTGGTCAACCTGATGACGGAAACATTTATCATTCGCATTGATGATGATGATTCTGATGAAGTAGCATCCAGTAACACCAACACACCATCGACATCCGGCTTCCATGTTCCATGTTCTAACGGTATAATGGACGGCGTGTCACCTTAGCTTAAGTTTTCTTGTTACAAACTACTTTATTTTACGATTGAAATAAAAATAATGCTCAAGCATACATTATCCATTTTAATTTCAACCTCTTCCAAAGTTCTAAGAAGCTAGTAAAGTAACTATTATGATTCTACAATAAAACCATTAATTACTATTATAATATTATAAAACAACAGCCTAGTACCATGTAGTACTTTAGAACGCGACTGTACCCATGTGCAGACACACCCCCTCCACTGTCGCTCAGCATCGTGACGGGACCTGTACGGAGCTAGATAAAAGAGTTTGGCTTCGACGCGGATATTGACCCTAGTCAGCTGATTTTATGATTTATTTATTTTAAATTCCACTGCTGGTTTAATATTTAAGTATTTTCATGATTCTTTTAATGAAATTAATGTTTTATTTAACTATATCAACACGATGGAGCGTGAATGAAGCTAATAAAACGTTGTGAAAGATGATTTTTTTCATCAGGATCGATTTTATATTTCACCCATCATCTAAGATATAGTTAGTACTGTCGTCTGTCTTCGTTTTCGGGAGCGTTTCAAAAATACCTGTATTTATATTACTTGAATACATGATTGATAATAACCCCTGAGAATGAGGTAGTCGCTTCCAAGCTGTTTCTAAAATAAATTTTGTAAATAGTTTGTAACCATTTATATTGAAAAATTTATTTAAAAAAAATCCCACTGGGTTTCTTACTGGTTCTTCCCAGGACAGAGGTATTTTCAAACCAGTGTTAAAGTAAAAAATGACTTTCAATAAGAATCTATATTGAATAAAAAATTATTCTATTTTATTCTATTCTATCCTATTCTATTCTATTCTATTCTATTGCCCTATAGCTCGACTTTTTTTAAATTTAGAATAAGAAAAATAAATATTTTGTAATAGGTAGCCATACAACCAATAGGTAAAACCAGCCAGATATAAACAGTACATCCAGAGATTTTTCTTCAATTTTACACAAACAAAATACAAAGAAACTTTTTCCCCGACCTATAATAATAAAGTAAATAAGATAATCAACATTTATAAGTTTGAATGCAAAAATAAACTTAAAAATTGAAAACTTTAAAAAAATTATATATATATATATATATATATATATATATATATATATATATATATATAAATAGTTATATATATATATATATATATATAATTGTATAACCTATACTTGGCTGATTTTGTGAAGAGCGCTGGTTATTATGATCCAGGCCCGGCCTAGTTTAAAAGTCAGAGGTTCTAATATAATCTTAGATGTAATATTTAGACATGTATGTTAAGATATAATTTATGTAAATTCATTGTTATGCAGTAATTTTTTTTTTTTGAATTATTTTATTATACATATATATATACATTTTGAAACCTTAACCTGTACGGTGTGTTCTTATAACCTGGTATTTTTAGTCGACTTCATAAAAAAGACGAGGTTTTTAATTCGACTCTATGTTTTTTTGTATGTATGCTACGCGATATTTTTACTATTAAGAGCCAGTGCTTGACTACTATCCCATCTGATGGTAAGTGGTGATGTAGCCGAAGATGGTAAAGCGCACTGACTTAGCTTAGCAAAAACTTGTTCAATCTTGCCTTCAGGGTGTTTTCATTATAATCGGATGGAAAGACAGATGTTGGCAATTGTGACACCAATCTTAATGATTCTACTCATTTTTATTCTATTCATAATTAGGTTATACTTTGAGCGTAGTCACAATCATATTATCAACTGGCGATCCGCCACGGGTTCGCACGGTTGATTTCTGGATCTTGACAACAACGCCATCTACCGCGTGCAATTGTGAATCTAAACCGTTCTCTAATTAACTTAATCATACACACAAAATTTCATCAAAATCGGCCCAGCCATTTAGGTGGAGCTTTGTCACATACACACGAACAGAAGAATTATCTACTTTATAATATGCATTTATTATACACATAAGCTATCTTTTGTGTAGATAAGTGGAGTGCCTTGGGAGAGGCTGATGATAATGATCATACATATAAACTTTTCGCCTAAATAATTCCGTCCATTGATGAAAACCGCATCAAAATCCGTTCCGTAGTTTAAAAGATCTAAGCGTACAGACGGCGGGAATCGACTTTGTTTTATACTATGTAGAGATTTGAAGCAACAATTTCACACCCATGGGTGGGAAAATAATTTACAAAGTTTTTAATGTAACTATTCAGACGACATTATAGTTGGTACTTTGAACTTGTGATATTTTATAACAGGATAAGGGTGACAAGCGAGCACACAGTCCACCTGCTGGTAAGTGGATGTTGTGGCCCATAGACATCTATCCCCAATTACGAATCAAAATGCAGATGCGTTGTCATCCGAGAGGACTAAGATGGAATGCCTCGTTTCCAGTAAAAAGGGTCTCCGGTTCTCTACACTTACCATACGAAACACAGCGGCGTTCAGCTGCTATTTTACGCTGGTATTCTGTGAGAGCGTGTTCCTTCCTCGGTCGAGCCGACCCATTCGTGCGACAACTATACCACTAATATACGTGCAGCATGTCTCTATCACGTCAAAATTGTGATATTCCTTCGTTCATTCAAAAGGGTAAAATAATTAAAACTTTTATTAAGAAATAATTAAATTGTTATGTCTTTACCTATAAAATTGCCGTTCTGCAGTATTGGCCATTACAAAACAAAATCATTTTTGTTTGGCTAAGAATTTTAATTTCAAATTAATTTTATTTAAAAAAACATGGAATCCTTTTTTCAAAATTAGTAATTTGTTTACTGATTATTGTTATGTTTTCATAGCATTTGAATCTTTTTCGTCATCATGGATAAATAAAAAAATCGAGTCATTATGGAATATGAGTACCGTCGTAGCAGCAACGCGGCATAAGCGACACGTAACATCAATGACGCTTACTGAGCGGATACTATAAACGAACGCACCACATGTCATTGGTTTGCCCGCTTCTGTTCTGGAAATTTCGACCTGAAAAATGAACTCGAAAACTTTAGTCGACAATGACGAATTAAAGGCGAATGTGGAAGCTGATTATAATCAATCTACGACTGAATTGGCAGCAGCTTTCGATATTAGCATCAAAACAATATTGGTCCATTTGCGTCAAATTAGCAAAGTAAAAAACTTGAGAAATGGGTGCCCCACAAACTCAATGATCACCAGAGCGAATTACGCGCCGAGACGTGCCTTGCACTGCTCAACACGAAAACTTACCCCACGAAACGAAAACTTGCCCTAAACGAAAACTTACCCTTAGAAAAGTGATGGTCACTGTTTGGTGGTCTAACGCCGATGTGATTCATCACAGCTTCCTACCAAACGGGATGAACATTACTGCAGATGTGTACTGTGAAGAACTGAACACAATGATGGAAAAGCTCGCACGTCTCCAACCAGCTTTGGTCAATAGTTCGTTCCCGTTGCTCCTGCACGACAACGCTCCTCCTCATATTACTCAACTGACGGTCTCCAAGTTACAAGAGCCCCAGCCAGTTGGAAGCTCTCCGTCATCAGCCGTACTCACCAGACCTCGCATCTACAGACTTCTACTTTTTCCAGAATCTGGATAACTTTTTTACGGGAAAAAAATTCAATACCCGAGAGGCAGTACAAAATGCCTTTGAAGAATTTGTTGCCTCCCGTCCAGCTGATTTCTTCAAGAAGGACATCAATAAACTGCCACTGAACACACAACATCCACTTACCATTAGATGGACTGTGTGCTCGTTTGCCACAATTATTCCATTAAAAAAATATTTTTTTTACAGTTAAGACTATAGTGACATCATGTATCGAGAACGCTCGCTCGCTACGATACGCGGTCCCTGTGACCCGCAGCCTCGGTTTTTGGCACGCTCCACCCACAAAGATCGTTGCGTACGTTATAAATCCTCGTTCAGACACTTTTCTGTTCCCTCACCCCGTCGATCAAACTCATGCCCCTTTAAAATGATTGTTTGTAGCCTCACGTTTTTGATTTAGCTTTCCCTAACGGATCCGCATGGCCCGATGCGTTAAAACCAACTTATTACGCCGGTAATCTCCGCGAATAAATACAAGCGTTGAATTTTATACTGGAAAGATTTAGTAGATTATTTGGATGAAAATATTTGAGGATTTTTATGTTGCATACTTGTGATTTTCTGGTAGCATTCAAATAAATTGAAAAAGAGTGGTAAGTATAAATACCATTAACGACAAATAAATCAAAATTGAGTTTCTTAAAGATACTGTAATATCCATCTTCATTGTCAGTCCGTGAAAGTCCACTTCTGGCCCTTTCCCGTTGTGGAAGATTTATACTTTCAGGAGTGATTAGGGCTACAGCATCTACTTACCATCGGGCTATTCCATAACAAAAAAATAATAATAAAAGAAAACCTGCGGTTGTCAACCCACCTCACAAGTGTGGCCACTATGGCAATTTCCTCAAGGAGGAAATCTATTGGGGAGGTATATATTTAGCAGCAATAGAAAATAATTTCTATATAAAGAAACATAAAATATTGTCAAATTTAGTCACGTACAACACCGAGATTTAAAGCTAGGTATATACATTATACACCTAAGTGGATTACAATGCTTCTACGTAGAGTGCTTCGTGAGATATAAACTCCAAATATAATTTGGCATAGATTAAGTGCTGTAAGTGTTTCCTGTCATATCAGTACTTTTCCAACAAGTTGTTTTGTTTTTGTAACAATTTAGAAAATAAATATATTATCGTTTTTGTACGTGGAAGAACTATTTTGCAGCTATATTAATTGTATAGTTGTAGCACGAATGGGTCGGCTCGACCGGGGAAGGACCACGCTCTCACAGAATACCAGCGTAAAATAGCAGCTTAACACTGCTGTGTTTCGTATGGTGAGTGTAGAGAACCGGAGACCCTTTTTACTGGAAACGAGGCATTCCATCTTAATCCTCACGGGTGACAGCGCATCTGCATTTTGATTCTTACTCGAGGATAGATGTAGATGCCTATGGGTCACAGCAACCACTTACCATCAGGTGGACTGTGTGCTCGTTTGTCACCCTATCCTATAAAAAAAATATTAGGTCTTTTTACGTGGTAGAGTCACGCTGAAGCTGTTTTATAGCTGAAGCATGAATGGGTCGGGTTGACTGGAGAAGGACCACGCTCACATAGAATAAGTTTGTAAAATAGCAGCACAATACTGCTGTGTTCCGTATGATGTGTTTAGAGGAACAGAGCCCCTTTTAACTGACTTCATAAATGGACGATCTCAATTCATCAGAATATTTTTTTATGTATTTTTAGGGATAATTCTGTACAACGTTTTCCGATTTGAATGGTTTTTTGTTCAGAGTTGGTGCTATATAAAATTGGTCCCATATACGATCTGTTGCTGGAATCCATGAGAAAATCGTCATACTCTTCAATTCAGAATAACGCTGCTGTGTTTCGTATGGTGAGTGTAGAGAACCGGATACACTTTTAACTGGAAACGAGGCATTCCATCTTGGTCCTCAGGGGTGACAACGCAACTGTATTTTGATTCTTAGTTGAGGATAGATGTAGATGTCCATGTGCCACAGCATCCACTTACCATCAGGTGGACTGTGTGCTCGTTTGTCATCCTTATTCTATGAAAAAATGTAGAGGACTATCGGTCGCATATCAACTAACTATCATGGGGACTGTGTAATTGTTATGTCACCTACATTATTATGAAAAAGATTCTATGCTTTTAAAGTATAAAAGATAGTTCTATGTATAGAAAAAAAAAAACAATGTCCTCCGATGACATTTGCGTAAGAACTAGTTCGAATAAATCAGTGGGCAACTTGTTCGGGCAAAAGTGGTAAAGACCCTTATCCCGATATAGTGCTCCCGAGGGACGAGAAGTGATAGCTTTTTATAGTATTACCAAAAAGCAGAATATAATATAATGTTATTATATTATATTACTCAAAAATATGTATAACACTAGTGACTCGAACAGTCTTCGCCTATCATTTAGATTTAAGATAATCATCAACGAACATTAATTTTATCAAATTTTTCGATTTCACAAAAACATCCCCAAGCTTTTCGAATAAATAGCCTAGATCACTCCTGTCATTGCATTTTACCTGTTCGTGAAGTTTAATTAAAATCATTTCGAAGATTAGCCCGGACAGAATAACAGATAGACACATACAAATTTAAAAATAGTTATGAATGTCTTAATTGCTTGCAAATAATATCCTGGGCTCAATAAAACGCAGTTCAATTCATTTATATGTATAGATTAGTATATTGACGTGGTGTAAGCTTCAAAGAAGACATTATTCAATTTAGGCCCTTGGGTCTCGTAACAGGCGTCAACACCAGAAAAATATTTTTTCTCCTTTCTTTTCTTTAATAAATTAAAATTAAAAATTTTGTACAACCGACTTCAATAAATATTATTAAGGATAATTTAAAAACGATTAGTCAATTCTTGATAAAATTTATGTGGGACTACATCTTACTTCTCTTCTTACTTTCTCTTTATCTTACTTTCGTGTAAAAAAGCACCAGCTTTCAAATAAAAAAAAGAATTATCGAAATCGGTTTTCGTAGAACAAAGTTATGAGGTAACACACATAATAAAAAACATACAGTCGAATTGAGTACCTCCTCTTTTTTGAAGTCGGTAGAAAAATACGTTACTCCTTACAGAAGTATATTCTCTTTTATCTTAGAGGCAGTTTACATACATAAATTGTACAAGGACACACACCCAGTCCCGAAACAATTATCGCACTTCATGGGCACTTATTCATATCAGCAGCAGTACAGGTCTAGCAAGACCATTATCACTGTGTCCAGTATGATCTATTGTGACGCTTTAGTTCACTGCTAAGCCCTGTACCCTCAAAAAAAATGAAAGAATTTTCACTTCTGGGCTTAGTACGTAAATTCTCAATCAAGCGGCAATCAGTTATGATGTGCAGTGGAGTTTCTTCCGTTAAGGAGCGGAATCGGCATATCCTTGAGCATTTCACTCCTAAGAATTATACATTAATGTCCAGTAGGGGCTTTTGCCAAAATACGCTGTTTTTTCTTACTTGATCCAAGGGCTTCTAAATCATACATTGATATGCCTGGATTGAGGTTTTGAACTAGAAAGACTTGTGCACTGATGGGGGTTGTTCGCGTACTGTGTTTCCAATTTTAATATTGTAATATTTTTGTAATAGCCGTGTTAGCTCAGTGACTAAGCGCTTGTTGTTATCGTTTATTAAAGAAATATGATAATAAAACATTTCTATATTTTTTCAATATTTTATCTCGTCCAGCTTCAGTCTAGCTACAGTCTATTTCTGCCAAATATATAGTTGGCAGGACTTGACACGATTGTTACGTTTCTTTGACGGTTTATCAATCACAGTATCAGACTTACCGAATCTTAGACGCATCTCACCGTTACTCGTGCTGTAATATACAACACAACTAAAACGAGGTGGCTTAAAGCCATTTATCGTTAGTTAGAAGATCTACCTGGCTATTCTCATAGTCTGATAGTCCTCGCCTATTGTCCAACCTAAAGCAGGAGAGTATTACAGCAGTGGAGTTCTACGGACTGATGATAAAGATGAAAAATATATCAAAGGAGGTATTTAGCAACATTCGAAAAGCCTGAAATCTCAGGGTTCGTGACCTGCGGCTATATTTTGGCACGACTCACAATATAGAATGTTATGGAGGCAATAAATCCACGTTGACAATTTTTTGCTCATTCACACCCCACCTCCCAGCCGTTCCCCCCAGTGATTGTATGCCATATCACGTATTTGATTTTACTTTTTCATACAAAAATATATTTTTAGCATCCTCTGGTTCTTGTGATATTTTTTTCGTATTCATACCCGATGGATATTTTCTAATAGCATACTAAATTGTTTATTGTATATTATATGTATAATTATAAAGAAAATGTAATATATTACAATGTATACAAGTCTACTGCTGAACATCAGCAGTAGACTTGTGAGGTATTCCTCCCCCAAGGAATGCCACAAAGCACGGTCCTGAGCCTCCTGCATCCATCGAATTCCTGCATGTCTTACCAGGTCGTCACTCCATCTAGTGGGGGGTCGCCCTACACTTTGCCTACCGGTACGAGGCTGCCACTCGAGAACATTTTTTCCCCATCGGTTGTCGGTTCTTCGAGCTATATGGCCGGCCCATTGCCACTTCAGCTTACTAATCCGTTGGGCTATGTCGGTTACTCTGGATCTACTGCGGATATCCTCATTTCTAACTTTATCAACAAGCATAGCCTCTCCATAGCTCGTTGAGCGACTTTGAGCGTCCTCATACGGCCAGCAGTGAAGGACCACGTCTCAGATCCATAGGTCATCACTGGCAACACGCACTGGTTGTACAATCTCGTTTTCAGGTTTTAAGGTATACCTGGCGAGAAGATGTGTCGTAATTTCCTCTCGGCCAATGTTGGACTTACCTAGTCGGACTATTTGTCCCAGGTAAACATACTCGACAACAACTTCGAGCTTAGTGCTCCCAACAACTACCGGCAAAGGTGTGACATGGACATTAAACATGATCTGTTTGTCCATATTCATCTTAAGATCTATCCGTTGGGAGACACTATTGAGGTCATTGAGCATAGTGAGGTCCTCCAGCGATTCTGCCATAAGGACTATATCGTCGGAAAATCAAAGATGAGTGATGTACTCGCCATTGATGTTAATACCGTATCCTTTCCAGTCCAGTAGCTTGAAAACGTCTTTCAATGCAGCGGTGAAGAGTTTCGGGGATATAACGTCACCCTGTCTTACAATAATAAATTACAATAATATCTTACAATGTAGTGGCATCGTAAGACAATCTATTACTGATAACAACACAAAAATAATAAAAACTGCCATTCTATAGCGCCTGCCTAGCGTTGTTACCATGGAAAAATCCCCTTCATGAGGCAACCTATAGGGTAGGCCTATGTTCAGCAGTAAACTTTTGATAACCTGTGACGAAGAAATAAAAAAACACAAAATCAGTTATTAACAATAGCCATTGCTAAAATTTTAAACCGCACGGGAGATTTAGGTGGAAAAGTATTCTGAATAACGTCACCGAATTTTCTTTACAAAGGCCACGCTACGGTTGACCCCAATAAAGAAACAGAAATGTGTCTCTGAAGAAATGTCCGATCTAAATTCCAAAGTCCTTCCCTAGCAGAAAACGATATCTGTAGCTCCAATGTATTGCTATGCGGGCAGTACATTCGTAATGAGGTTACAGGAGTGTCGAGGTCGTGCATAATTGAGCTTTGAGATGTGTTTGCTGAAAGTCACGCGGGGGAAAACTGACCTGTCTGACTGGCTGTCAATATATTATAACCTCATGCTGCTAGTTTATTGTCGCCGTGTCTCACATAAAACGTACCGCACTGCTCTCATTTGAGAATTGATTATTTGTAGAATTGTATTTCGAACATATATTGCGGGGCGATTATAAATTGTTTATTGTCATTATAGAAAACTTACTATGGCCAATTGAAAATCAGCGTCACGTTTCCAACCTGACACCATGCTGCATCTGTATTTTTATTCTTAATCGGGATAGATAGAATAGGATAGATGTAGATGTCTGTGGTCCACTACAACCACTTACCATCGGGCGGACTATGTGGTTGTTAGTCACCCTTATTCTATATAGAATATTTACGACAAATTTTTGTTTTGTAAAGACGCTGGTTCATTTCTATGCTGGGATTCGATACGTGTGGTCTGTAGTCCAGTTATAAAAACAACTGTATTTAGGGACCGAAATAACTCATCCATCCATCACAGCCTTTAAAAGTCCACCACTGAACGAAGTCCTCCCCATAGATTGCCTAATAGGCCGATTATGCCGTAGTGTCCACGCCTGGCAGGCGGGTGGGCAGCCGCAGCTTCTTACTATTTGAGTTGTTATCAGGGAGTTGCTGCTGCAAATTTCCTGTTTCAGTTTCTGTCACCTCTTACGATACCCACGGGAAGATATGGGTTATTGGATATTATTAAACCGCCACTACACGGTGAAAACTACTCACATTTATATTTATGTTGGTTTTATCAAAAAAAAAATCACAAAATCTAGTTAAAGTTATAAATACATTTAATATTTACATAAGTCTTGCAAAAGTCCGAAGTGACACGAAGTGAAATTTATCGTGCTTCCTACCGGAAAGTACTGAACAATGTCTGTCGGGCCCGCAAATGAATTATAAAAGTTGCTCGTGTAGAGACATACATATAAACATACCAACATATGGGAAAACAGATAACCTTCCTTTTCCTCAGTCAGTTGAAAATTGCCCCGAAATGAAAGAATTAATTTCTTAACTTTTGAATACTTATTCAAAAATTATCACAACGCATCCGTTGATTACCCAGCTCCTCTTCCATTGGATTAAAGTAATATTTCACGAAGGCACCAGGAAATTAAATTCACTCCATTGTTTTTGTCATTGATATTCAGAGTCACGCGGATCTGGATAAATGGTACTGTTATAATGTTTATATTTACCTTTCGCATTATTTCTTAAGTTATCTCAAATATATTTTTTTATGTTATAGCATAAGGGTGACAAGCGAGCACACAGTCCGCCTGATGGTAAGTGGTTGCTGTGGCCCATAGACATCTACATCTATCCTCGCTTGCGAAAAAAATGCAGGTGCGTTGTCAGCCGTGAGGGCTAAGATATAATACCTCTTTTTCAATAAAAAGGGTATCCGGTTCTCTACACTCACCAAACGAAACAGAACAGCACTAAGCTGCTATTTTACGCTGGTATTCTGTGAGAGCATGGTCCTTCCCGGTCGAGCCGACCCATTCGTGCTGCAACTATACTATTAATATAGCTGCAGCATGGCTCTACCACGAATAAAAATGAAAAAATAAAAATGTTGAGAGAATTTAAAAAGTAAGAGGAATATGGGAACCCCGGTGAAATTCTCTCTTAGTTAGTCTCGCTGAAGTACCAATGGGTTAGCTCAACCAAAGATGGGCTATAATCTCACAGAATACCAGTTATAAAAAAAACAATATAATGCGGCATTTTTGTATAGTGTAAGAAAGAAACAACGCTTTATTATGGTTGCAGCACGAATGGATTGGCTCTGTCGGGAAAGGACCACGCTCCCACAGAATACCAGCGTAAAATAGCAGCAGCTCAATGCTGCTGTGTTTCGTATGGTGAGTGTAGAGAACAGGGACACTTTTACTGGAAACGAGGCATTCCATCTTAGTCCTCAATAGATGTAATGTTTATGGGCTACGGCATCCACTTACCATCAGGTGGACTATGTGCTCGTTTGCCACCCTTATTCTATAAAAAACTAACTAAGTTTACTAAATCGGTTACATTAAAATCGATAACCTGCAATTCTCTCATCCCCTCTTTCACTTTTAAATGTGTATCGTTAGCAAGCGAGGCAGTCAAATGGTTATGAAAACCGGCTCGTTGTCGTAGAAAACAATACTAAAACGTAATAAGTGCAATCAGAGCTTAACATAATATGACGTGAGTGCAGCCATATTGCGTTTTTATATCGCGTTGAAGTAACCTCATTGTTAAAATTTTGGGTCACCAGCGATATGTGCAGCTATTTTTTATTTCTATGAAACATTCCTCTATTCGAATTTATTAAAATACTAGCGACAAGCCCTAACTTTGCCTGATTTAAGATTGATTGATTTGATGATTTAAGATTATCAAAGAATATTTATTTAAAAAAATAGTTTTTCAAAACAAAATTATATGTGAAGTTTCATTACAATTGGTTCAGCCATTCCGAAGATTATAAGATAAAACGTCCGAACAGACAGAATTTTTTTTTAATAACGTTTGTTCGTGTCTTAATGAAAGATAAAAATATAATTGCTCGATAAATATAATATTAAACGCTCTCAGTGCAATTTAAGGCGGCTATGTAGATATTACTGACAGAAACTTCAATTTTATAGGTTAGTGGCAATGGGAAGGCCTTAAAGCTCGAAGAACCGACAACCGATGGGGAAGAAAATTTCTCGAGTGGCAGCGTAGGGCGTCCTCCCACTAGATGGAGTGACAACCTGGTAAGATATACAGGAAGTTGAGTTGTCTTCATTTTTAAGTCTATCACGCAGAGAAACCACTTGCATAGTCCTCTTTGTAGCTCGCTGAGCAACCTTGAGTTTCCTCATACGGCCGGCAGTAAAGGACCACGTCTCAGATCCATAAGTCATCACTGGAAACAAGCACTCGTTGTACAATCTTGTTTTCAGGTTTTGAGGTATAAGGACAGCAGCATCCATCTGATAACAGCGAAACTACAAAAATAAATCAAATATGCAAAACATATGTAATACTGCTTATCCGGATAACACAGGGCAACCTCTACGCAATTCAACCTCCTTTGATTCTATCAGAAGAATTACCACAACGAGCAGCATCACAATACTGTCTGAGACTTGTAGCATAACTGCTCAAATCACAGAATCACAACACCGATTAAGAGTTTGTGACGTTATGGTTTTTAGTTAGGGCTAGGTAGATAGATAGAAGTATCTGAGAAGAAGGGGAGGATAGTCCCTTTACCGAGAAGGGGCCGGCGCTGGTGCGGTCGCGTATGTATGCGAAAGCGTTCTCGTGGCCCTGCCAATTTGCATTCGAGCGCCATGGGGTTTTAGCCGGTGCAAATCCGAAATAACCCGTTCTTGACGTAAGACGGGTATGCAATGGCATTTCCCCCATGTAAAAATTGTAATGTGCCCCATGTAAAAAGGTAGTCTAGGTAATGTAGGTATATAGAATTGAGATCTAGAATAAAAAAAATTAAATGTCACAGAATAATAGTTTTATTCTTAGGATTGATTACAATTAGGTATCCACGACTAGGTCATGAATTCGAGTTCATTCACTGATGGTAGTAGAACGTAGGTGAAGGAGGTACCGTCCCTGAGTGTAGTTAGTCGGCGTAGGTGGTAAATTGGCACTGGTGGTAGTGCCCGCGGATGCGTCTCAGTAGTCAGCCAGCGCTTAGCAGGGCGTTGGTGTATTGCACTATATATGTGGCGGCGCTGTCGTCACGCCACAAGCGAAATACATCGAAGCCTAAATCGCGCTATCAAAGTTCCGAAAAAACAGTATATAACTGTGGCCGGTGGAAGGAAAAGGGGAGATCTCCCGCCGGGCAAGGTGATCGGCCCGGGGAGCAGCCAACGCTCCGAATGGTAGTTCGGAGCTATTGTATATATACTGTTTTTAATTCGGAACTGATAGCGCGATTTAGGCTTCGATGTATTTCGCTTGTGGCGTGACGACAGCGCCGCCACATATAGATTCATCATCATTACAGCCCGCCATGCTGCAGCTATATTATGGTGACAGCACGAACAGGTCGACTCGACCGGGGAAGGACCACGCGCTCATAAGCTCCAGCGTAAAATAGCAGTTTAATGCTGCTGTTTCTTATGGTGAGTGTAGAGAAACGAAGACATTTTTAGTGGAAACGAAGCATTCCATCTTAGCCTTCTTACCGTGTAGTGGCGCTGTAAAAATATCCACCACCCAGTACCATCCCGTGGGTGTCGTAAGAGGCGACAGAGGGAAACAAATCAGGAGATGGGCAGCAGCGTCTTCCTAATAACGATTAAAAATAAAATACTGTGGTTGTCGACCCGCTTGGGAAGCGTGGCAACTATAGCAAATATGCCCCCCATGAGGCAATCTATGGGGTAGGCCTATGCTCAGCAGTGACTTTAATAGGCTGTAACGGTAACGGAGTACAAGAATTTACCACTCTCATAATTATTGCCAAGTGCTTGCTAATATTCACATTCGGTATTTACTGACAATTTTGCACAGAAAATATATTTAAAAAGTGCTTGTATTGCCAACACGCCATTTACCTGTCTGTGCGACATCTAAACAAGCTTTAGTTATAAGATTATAAGAAAATAAAATTGGTTAATACTTTCAACGAATGGTTTTACAAGAATGATAAAAATATAATTGCTCGATGAATTTAATATTAAATGTTTCGGTCACTTCACTAAGGCAAAACAACACGTTTTAATTTTATATGTATTAAATATGGAGAAAAATTATATACCTATATAAAATTAATTATTAAAAAAATATGTAAATTAAGCACATAACATTATTCACATAAATTAAAGAATAAAACTTATGTTATTAATCAATACACATATTAATAAAAGCTCATAATTATCAACTTAAAATAACTAAAAAAGCTATTAAAATACGAGCATATTTTAAAAATTAATAATAACACCCACCTGCTCGACACCTGAAATTCGAAAGTTAAAATTGAAGGCAAGCAGCCAAGATTTTGTGCTGATAAGTATTTTCCTTCAAATAACTTAATATTTTATTAAGTTATAATAAATGTACAGTCCGCAGTACTATTCGAAACGGATACTGTTACATTTAGATAAATAAAAACGATCAAATGCAATATTATAACACACTCGATAGTTTTTACGTGGTAGAGCCATGCTGCAGCTATATTAGTAGTATAGTTGTAGCACGAATGGGTCGGCTCGACCGGGGAAGGACCACGCTCTCGCAGAATACCAGCGTAAAATAGCAGCTTAACACTGCTGTGTTTCTTATGGTGAGTGTAGAGAACCGGAGACCCTTTTTACTGGAAAAGAGGCATTCCATCTTAGTCTTCACGGGTGACAACGCATCTGCATTTTATCCGTAATCAAGGATAGATGTAGACGTCTATGGGTTACAGCAACCACTTACCATCAGGTGAACTGTGTGCTCGTTTGTCACCCTATCATATTAAAAAAAAAACAAAAGCTTTTATACGTGGTAAGCTGCAGCTATTTTTATGCAATCATCCTTTATTGCAATCACCTATAACGAGTTACAAAGGGCGAAGATAATACCTTGTGGCATTCTCCACTAGTCTACCCTGATTATGGTAGTAGTGTGAATGGATCGGTTCAACCGGGAAAGGAACACGCTCTCACAGAATACCAACGTGAAATAGCAGGTTAACGCTGCTGTGTTTCGTATGGTAAGGTGAGTTCTCTGGGGTGCCAACGCATCTGCATTTTGATACTTAACCGAGGCCATGTAGATGTTTATGCTATGTCCACTTACCATCAGGTGCACCAAGTGCTCATTTGTCACGATTATCCTATAAAAATATCTATCTGGTTTCGCCAGATATAAAATACTCTAGCCGGTGATGAGTAGTAGCTTACAAGGTGCGAATCATCAATTCACTTGCCAAGCGTGACTGAAATACGTAAAACCGTTATCGTTACAGCTTACAAAAGTCCACTGCTAAATATAGGCCTCCATAGATTGACTCACATATGCTATAGTTGCCACGCTTGGCAAGAGGGTTGGCAACGACAGTTTTTTAATTTTTAGTCGTTATTAGGAAGACGATGCTGCCCATCTCCTGATTTGTTTCCCTCCGTCGCCTCAAGTATATATTCTTACTAAGTGTATATTATTACACCGCCACTACTCGGAATACTTAAAAGAATGGCAATAACATTGATGGCGCAGTGGCTTAGGAGCCGTGGTAGCTCAGATGGTTAGCGCTCGCTGTGAATTTCACAGTACGAGAAAACATCGTGCAGAAACCTGCATATCTGAGAATTAAGAACACACGTGAAGACATGTGTAGTTTGCCAACACGCATTGGGGCAACGCGGCGGACATTTCCGTGCCCTAAAACCCTCTCAGATATGACGTGTATAGGCTGTAACTTTTAGTGGCTTAACATTGAGTTTCGAGTCCCGCACGGGACAAGTATTTGTATGTCCTACACGATACAGGATATAATCCAAGTGTGGAGGGAACGTTTTATTAAAAAATAACTCTGACAGACGCCTAGGCAGTTATAGATCCCTAGTAAAATTGTAAAATTGTCGTAACAATATGGAGCATATAAAATCAACCCATCTCTCGATATTTTGATTCGCAAATGAGTATCTTAATCAGCTTAGCGCTACGTAGGGGTAATGCATAATTGATCGCGGCGAGTCGTGTTCGATTAACATCCCACGAGAGGCTGACGGACCTCATCCGTCGAAATATATATTATTAAAATCAATTGCCGTCCGTTAGTCTCGCAAAAACTCGAAAATGGCTCGACCGATTTTGATAAAAATAATTGTGTGTGATTGAGAGGGTAGTTTAGATTCAAAACTAGACCCGGAAGGTGACGCTGTTGTCGAGATCCATTTTGTTTTGCATTTGCTGTTTATTTGTAGCATATTGGCCTGGCGGATATACAGTAATTATTTATAAGTTACACATATAAAGTATCGTACGCTGGACTTACGTCTATAAAACTGTTGGAGATTACTATATACTAGCTTTCCGCCCTGGTTTCATACGGGCGATTTATGGATCTCGAGAGCGCCACCTATCGGGTCTAATCACACCAAAAATTGGCCGTTTAGGAGAAGTTCAGTGACAATTATACATAAAGAAGAATTACATAATATAAAAATATTATCTTCTTATTTAATTTGTTAATATCCGTTAAAGGAAGATAATTAATAGAATCAGGTGTTACTTTGTGGAAATCCATTATATTAAAAAATAATTTTATTATATTAAAAATTAAAAAAAAAACTAATTAGCTAAGTTCCGCATTATAAAATAAAATTATGTGTCTTAGCGAGTTTGAGGAACACCTCCCTCCTAGGTGTGTCTTTCCTGGTGTATTGGCGTTGGGAGTACTGGTTAGTTAGTGGTGACGGGGATAGTGCACGTAATTGAGAGAGGACGTAAGACACATCATTTTATTTTATTATGCGGATCTTAGATAATTAATTTTTAACATCTTTAATACCTAAAAGGAAGGTGTTACGTTCCTTTTATGTCTAAAAAGAATACTTTGAACTTTGAAAGAAGGTTTTACCTTTTATTTAAAGTATTATTTTTGTATTTTTCCTTACCTTGAAAGGAAGTTTTACAACGTGTTCTGAATCAATGAATGTTGAAGTCAAATAATGGTTATATACATTACGATCACAGTCAATAATGTACTCTGTCTGTATGCAGAGTCAACGCGGCTGTAATATTACGCTCTATGTTGTGCCTACGATAAATCGATTCTGATATGTGGTCTATGTCTTAGCATAGAATTGAGTGTTTGCAGTTATTCGGAGAGTATTTTTCTATCGCATTAAAATAATATACGTGTGTATACTTTTGTACGTCAATGAACTCTTTCATCTCGCATGTTGTGACGTAGTGGTTTAGATAGTTATTTTGTTTTTAGATTAAGTAACGTATAGGTCTAGTAAAAGAATAAAATAGTGTCACAGAAAATATTTTATTACAACACAATAAAATAATAAAGAGTTGGCTTCAGCTAAAGGTAGAGAACCTGAGACCCTCGTCATTGGAAACGAGGCATTCCATCTTAGTACTCAGGGGTGATAACGCATTTGGATTTTGATTCTTAATCCCACAGCATCCACACTTACCATCAGGTGGACGGTATGCTCGTTTGTCACCATTATCTATACATACGTGAAAAAAAAAATAATGATACGAATCAGTATTATTCATAATTAATTTATATATACATTTTTGATTAAAATCGCTATAAATAAATAAATAACTATAAGGTTAAAAAATTAACATAGTTAGTCGTAAAATGGGGTAAGTTCATAGTAAGGTAGACTGAATCAATACAGCCTTTTTTTAACACAAAAAAAAACTGCTACCTTGGACGGATGTCTCGGCATGAAAGGATAGCTACCATTTAGTTGCGTCTTTTCAGCATCTGTTCATATTGTGGGTGTTTTTAATTTGATATCTAGAAACAAAGAAACATCTTTTTTAAATAACTGCGTATTATACAATATAATTGCACCACATGTATATTTTATATATAGTCAACTTACTAAAAATTATACTATACTGTGTTTTATATGTACATACTTTTCTAGTCCGTTTATTTGTTTTTTTTTTCATTTTTATTTAAGTAATTGCTACTTTTATTATATTTATTTATTATAAATATATATGTGATAGTGTATACGTGTAATGGTTTAAATATTTGTGTGCATTTAATTTTACATTGTATAATAATGTATACTGTTACGTTTAATTTTTATTAAATTTTCATTGGCATCCGCGGAAGATCAGCATCGAAATACTTTGTCAGTACCAAGATTATACTGAGTGTTAATGCTGATGTTAATATTGTAAGACAAGCTGTAATGTGTTACTAAATAAACTTATTTTCTTTCTTTTTTTCCTTCCTTCTTTCCTTCTACCTTTACTTCTTTCTTTCTTGCCTTCTTTCTTTCTTTATTTCTTATATTATCACTATCACAACAACAAATGGGCATCTGTCTCAACATTATGCCGCATTGGATTTATCTCAAATACGTTTTATATGTGTTCTGGCTTCCGTAACTCCAGAAGGATTTAATTTTAATAGAATAGAATAGAATAATTTTATTCAATATTGATTACAAGTAATTCTTATTGAAAGTCATTTTTTTAATTTACCACTGGTTCGAAAAAATCCTCTGTCCTGGGAAGAATCAGCATAAAACCCAGCGGGACTTTTTTTTAAATAAATTTTATAATGCAAATGATTACAAGTTATATACAAAATTTATTTTAGAAACAGCTTGGAAGCGACCACCTCATTCCCCGGGGTTATTACCAACCATGTATTCATTTATATTATAATTACCCTTTTTTATACAGTTTTTGTTTAATTAAATATTTAAACTTGGTAATAGAGAGACCTTGTATATTTTCTGGGACTTTGTTGTAATGGCGTATACATTGCCCCAAGAATGAATTACTGACTCTGTGGAATCGAGAGACTGGTATCACTAGCTTGTGTTTGTTCCTAGTGTTTACAGAGTGTATATCACTTTTTTTACTAAAACTATCTTTGTTTTTGTGAACATACATTAAATTTTCGTAAATATACTGACAGGCCAAAGTTAATATATTTATTTCTTTAAATTTATCTCTAAGAGACTCTAGTTTTCAAGCCATTTTGCAATATAGTTTTCATTTCCATTAATTGCTCATTTCCGTCTTCGTCTGTATAGTTTTCCAGATATTTTTCCAGTATTTTTAGGCGAGGAATAACTTCAGACATCGAGGAGCAACTGGAACTAATTATCTTCGTCACCTCTTCAAACGGTTTTAGTAGCGTAATGCATTTTTCGAGTAACTTCCACTCCTCGGTCGATAAATTCTCAAAATTTACTGTATTTTCTGTCACGTACAAAGAAACGGATCGTTTTTGCTCTGACAGGCGAAACGTCATGTAATAAGAAGAGTTCCACCTTGTGGAAACATCTTGAACAAGAAGATGTGAAGGTAAATTAAGTTCTTTTTGAATAACACTTAGTTTTTTTTGAGCTGGTGCTGAATGATTGAAATGAGTAACTATACGCCTCGAGTTTTGAAGAATTTGTGCTATATAGTCAATTTTAAGTGAGTCGTGGATTTTCAATTGCATAGTATGAATAAAACATGGAACTGCTTTGAAAATCGATTCATCAATAGCCTTTGCAATGTTCCTCCCATTATCTCGCACAACAGCGTGTAGTTTTAAAATAGTATGTATGTTTTAAAGTAATATGTAGGTTTAAATAGTGTAGGAAGCTAGGCGGTGGGGGTAAAGATAAGGGGAACAACATTGTTCTTGGTGTTATCGTTAACTTATTCTAAGATACAATTAGCAATGGTAAACTATAAACATTAGCATATAATATTACAATCGAATTAGTTTGGCTTCTAAGAAAGTAATTTAGCTTTAAGTAAATAAACAATATAAAGATACAAAAACACACAGTTGTTTTATTTATTTTAACTAGGCGACACCGGCAGAGCGGATATACACAAAACGATTAAAAAGTAAACAAAACACGTCACAGCTCACATCACAACACAAGTCACAACACGCTCGGCGTGATGTGCCGAGTGATGACGACATAGCCCAAATACCTCCGAAAGGCTAGTATTAAAATGATCGGCATCGCCGACTAGCCGGCCGACTGATCGGCAATTTGAAAACCGATTAGTCGGCTAGTCGGTTAGTCGGCAAATACCATAGTCGGCCCAAAACGAGGCATTCCATCTTAGTTCTCAGGGGTGATAACGCGTTTGCATTTTGATTCTTAATCCCACAGCATCCACACTTACCATCAGGTGGACTGTGTGCTCGTAAAAAATAATAATGATACGAATCAGTATTATTCATAATTAATTTATATATACATTTTTTGATTAAAATCGAACTATAAGGTTAAAAAATTAACATAGTTAGTCGTAAAATGGGGGTAAGTCCATAGTAAGGGTAGACTGAATCATTACAGCCTTTTTTTAACACAAAAAAAAACTGCTACCTTGGACGGATGTCTCGGCATGAAAGGATAGCTACCATTTAGTTGCGTCTTTTCAGCATCTGTTCATATTGTGGGTGTTTTTAATTTGATATCTAGAAACAAAGAAACATCTTTTTTAAATAACTGCGTATTATACAATATAATTGCACCACATGTATATTTTATATATAGTCAACTTACTAAAATTATACTATACTGTGTTTTATATGTACATACTTTTCTAGTCCGTTTATTTGTTTTTTTCATTTTTATTTAAGTAATTGCTACTTTTATTATATTTATTTATTATAAATATATATGTGATAGTGTATACGTGTAATGGTTTAAATATTTGTGTGCATTTAATTTTACATTGTATAATAATGTATACTGTTACGTTTAATTTTTATTAAATTTTCATTGGCATCCGCGGAAGATCAGCATCGAAATACTTTGTCAGTACCAAGATTATACTGAGTGTTAATGCTGATGTTAATATTGTAAGACAAGCTGTAATGTGTTACTAAATAAACTTATTTTCTTTCTTTTTTTCCTTCCTTCTTTCCTTCTACCTTTACTTCTTTCTTTCTTTCCTTCTTTCTTTCTTTATTTCTTATCTTTCTTTCTTTATTTCTTATATCATCACTATCACAACAACAAATGGGCATCCGTCTCAACATTATGCCGCATTGGATTTATCTCAAATACGTTTTTATATGTGTTCTGGATTCCGTAACTCAAGAAGGGATTTAATTTTAATAGAATAGAATAATTTTTATTCAATGTTGATTACAAGTAATTCTTATTGAAAATCATTTTTTAACTTTACCACTGGTTCGAAAAAATCCTCTGTCCTGGGAAGAATCAGCATGAAACCCAGCGGGACTTTTTTTTTTTAAATAAATTTTATTTAAAAAAATAATAATTTAGAAACAGCTTGGAAGCGACCACCTCATTCCCCGGGGTTATTATCAACCATTTATCCATTTATATTATAATTACCCTTTTTTATACAGTTTTTGTTTAATTAAATATTTAAACTTGGTAATAGAGAGACCTTGTATATTTTCTGCGACTTTGTTGTAATAGCGTATACATTGTCCCAAGAATGAATTACTGACTCTGTGGAATCGAGAGACTGGTATCACTAGCTTGTGTTTGTTCCTAGTGTTTACAGAGTGTATATCACTTTTTTTACTAAAACTATCTTTGTTTTTGTGAACATACATTTAATTTTCGTAAATATACTGACAGGCCAAAGTTAATATATTTATTTCTTTTAATTTATCTCTAAGAGACTCTTTCGGTTTAAGGTTGTAAATAGCTTTTATGGCCCTCTTCTGCAAAACAAAAATAGTTTCTAAATCAGCCGCATTCCCCCATAGCAAAATCCCATAAGACATTATACTATGGTAATAACTGAAATAAATTAATCTAGCTGTCTCGACACTAGTGAGCTCTCTAATCTTTTTTACAGCATAAGCTGCAGAGCTTAGTCTGATAGCTAGTTTGAATATGTGGGGGCCCCACTGAAGCTTTGCGTTGAGAGTGATGCGAAGAAAAACAGAGGATTCAACAGGGCTCAGTTCTTTCCCATTTAAAAACACATTGGTATTCCGATTTATAACATTCGTTGTTGTAAATTTAATACATTTAATTTTTTTGCCGTTTAAATGTAGATTATTAACGTTAAAACAATGCACTAATTTTGATATAGCATTATTCACTACGTTACATATAAATGATAGACGTTTAAGTTTAAAAATCAAGGAAGTATCATCAGCAAATAATACTATGTCATGATTATACCCTATAAGGGAAGGTAAGTCATTAATATACACTAAAAATAGGAATGGGCCAAGAATCGAGCCCTGAGGGACACCCATTTTTACGGACGACCCGGAAGAACTTTTACCTTTGATAATAAGTTTCTGCATTATATTACTTAAATGTGAAATAATAATTTTAAGCGCTGTGTTCTTGACACCATAGTACTGTAGCTTCCTGATTAATGTCTCATGGTGAACACAGTCGAAGGCCTTGGAAAGGTCACAAAATACACCCAAAGCATCCTCTGAATTCTCCCATACACAAAAAATATATTTAAAAGTTCGACTCCAGCATCGGTAGTCGAGCGACCCCTTGTAAAACAAAATAGATTTTTAAATGAAACTAATTTTTACGGATTATATCTATAATTATAAAAATTTTACTTAATGTTGGTAGTACAGAAATTGATCTAAAATTGGCGGGGTCTAATGTAAATTTTGATGCACCAGGTGTAAACAATTTTTATTACTTATTTGTGGGCTGCATTCTAAATTAATTAAACTCTTATTATTGCTAGAGATTGCCTCTATTGTCGCATTCACTAATTTAAATTAGTTGGAACTGATACCAAATTAAATGTGAAATGATTATACTGCTCAATATAAGCAGTCTTGGTAGCCAAACACTTGGCTAAGTTAAAATGTAAATAATAAGATAGCACATTTGCTACCACTCATAAATTATATTTGGATAGGTAATACCTATCTTTTGTCCAAAACTTCTTAGTTAATTATTTATGTCAATTAAATGAAATTTGTCATTATTATCATTACAATTATATGTCAAATTTAAATTATTATTACATGTTAAATTTTTCATTTGTAAATTTAAGTTATGTCTTAAATTATTTTCCGTAAATCCTTGTACATAAGGCAGTGTGAACAAGACAATTTTGTGTACATTTAAGTTATTAAGTTGTTCAGTATATCTTAATAACTGTTTGTTGCTTACACTGCCTCTTCTACCAACAAAAATTATTATTGTACTATTTGGGCAAATTAGGATGTCACTAAAAGATGCTCCAGGCATGCAGCAATTTTCAATTTTTTTGTCCCTTTAAAGAGTTATTCAAAGTTATGCCTAGATTTTTTCCCATGTCATCGCTATAAACAATTATATTATTTTTGTTAATATTTGAGTTATTTTTTATTTTAATCTCGTCTGCTATGGTACTATCATAGAATTTTGGTGGTGATATAATATTATCAGCACACACCGACTCTGAAGAAACTGGCATTGACTGCTGACACTCTCTTTGATGTTTTACTAAGGAGTTATAACGCTCGTAATTATATTTACATGTCTTTACCAGATTATCCATAGCCAGTATGTGTTCTTTTATTTCATTTTGGGCTGATTTATATTTATTGGACACAATTTGAAGGGAGTAAGAAAGTAGTAAAATTTCTGATTTAAGGCACTCTACGTCAGTCTCATAACATTTTTTAATCTTATCCACCTCAATTGAATACAGTTTAAGTTCATATATCAATGCTTGCTTTTCTTTACATACATTAACATAATTTTTGGTATTGATCTTATTTTTTATTAATTTTTGTATTTTCTTCATGTATTTATTAACTTTTATATATATTTCTTCAATTTGGTTTTACTGCAACTAATTTTTACTGTTTTTCCCGAAGTGGAAGAGTCATCACCTGTCAAATCTATTGTTTCAGATTGCTGTAATATTTTAGAATTATTACATTGCACAAGCTCAGAGAACAGGCCTTGAGTCTGGGAGGCTTTTAGGTTATCTATGTATGTTTTAAATTGTAACTTCAATGCAGCAATAAACCTGAGAGCTTCCTTATATTCCTTGCTGCATTGGTCAAACTCTCTGACAGGCGTTGATCTTTTTTTCTCATTTCAGCAGTAAATTTCCACGTTTGGCAACCATATGTCAAACAAGGCAAGAGGCTCGAGTTCGTGACTTTTGTTTTAATAGCTTGTGACATATTACTTTTAAAAACGTCCTTAAGACTCCAGTATTTGTTCCATGTTAATTTGATTCTTCTTTCTATTTCTATGTTCTTATTTTTCCTGTCAAAACTAATAGTTTTTCCAAGATAGACATATTTATCAACGTATTTCAATGGTTTGCTATTAACTAATATTGATCTTTTCAAGCTATTTGTCATTGTCTTAGTCTTTGTAATATTCATTTCTAGTCCCACCTTTACACTAGCTAGTTGTAGGTTTTCTACCATGTTCTGTAGTTGGAAGAATGATTCCGATAATAGTACTAAGTCATCAGCGAATCTCAGGTGGCTTAAATAAGTGTCATTTATGTATAGACCTCGTTTGCTCCAGTCTAGCTTGTTTATGATCGCCTCGAGGACTCGAACTGACTCATCTGTCTGAGAGGACTCGAACGAAGTATGCTAAAGATTAGGAAGCTGGATAAAATACGACACACTAAAATAAGAAAAATAACTAAAGCAACAAACGCTCTGAGATACGCACAAAAAATGAAATGGAAGTGGGCAGGACATGTTGCGCGGCTACCTGATCTTAGATGAACCCAAAAATTAACATTCTGGAATGGCCCAATAGGCAAAAGAACAAGAGGGAGACCTATTAAAAGATGGGAAGACGATATTAAAACAATAGCTGGTCCAAACTGGAGAAAAGTAGCTCAAGATAGAGTCAAATGGGCATCACTGGAGGAGGCCTTTACCCACTATGGGGTTCCGGTAGATTAAATAAAAAATAAGATTAGACAAATAAATATATTATTATCAAAAATAGTTACAGATAAATAGATAAATATAAATTTATGAAAGATTATACTACATAATAAAGTTATATAAAACATTAGTTATATAAATATTATTATATAGGTACATATACTTTAGATATAGATAAATCTGTATTAAGCAAGTACTAAATAAATAACATAGAATAAACCAAACTAACACATGCATAGATTATAAGAAATGTAAATTTACAGGAAATAAAAGGCTTTTTTATTTTTATTTATTTATTTATTTGCTCATTAAACTGTTACTTCAATGCAGCAATAAACCTGAGAGCTTCCTCATATTCCTTGCTGCATTGGTCAAACTCATTAACCGTTCCCTGTAGCTGATCTCTTTCTTTTATAACACTTGTGTAATCTGTATGTTAGCTAACCATATCACATTTCAATTGTGTATTTTTGGGAATTATGCCAACTTTTTCCTTCTCATTATCATCCCTTTCCTTAAGCAACAGTTCACACTGCTCCTTGGACGCCTTAAGTTATTGAAGCGCAAGCTGGAGTTGCTTCTCTTTGGTTCTCTTCTCCATCTGGCGCGTCTTGGCGCCAGATGGAGAACCAACATAAAAGAAAACAAAGATATATAAATAAAAGAAACAGAAACAGAAGAAGCAGAGTAAATAATGTCGAGTTGTAATTTTTTTTTAAATTTTTACTATTTACAGATCTCAAATCAAATTATCGTTAGAATAATTCTAAAAGAAACCCACAAAGAATATAATACTTAATCCGAGTAATAGAATAGGTCTTTAATTATAATAAAAGAAATGATAAGGAATAAGAATTACAATGATTTTAAACAATGTTCGTTACCTGTCACTTTATGTTCCAACACAAAATTATTGTTATAATATTTATGTACCGAATTTCTTAATATTTTATTCAAGGCGGCAGTAACTATTAACATAAAATTGAGGTGTAGATTATGAAGTTATAATATTTAAATTATTAAAATTTTTCGGAACCAACTAGTTTTACAACTTATCACCAGGGTTGCCACAGATGAGTTCAAAACAAAAAGAAATGTGAATTAAAAACTATATCGCTGGGAATCTTATTTTTAAATAAAGAACACTAGTAATGCTATTATCATTACTAGTACCTGCGTTAACTACTTGGAGTAATTAACGCAGGTACTAGTAATAATAAGATATAAGAAGTGGTTCAGGACAGTTACCAAATAGTGGATTCAAGCCCACGACTGGTTGTTGTCGCTTAGATTAATGGGTCATAAAACTTAGCAGTATAAAAAAGTAATCTGAAATGGCCTTTATTTTTAATTGTAAATCTAGCAAAGAAATCCAGTCACAAACACTAAAAATGCCGGTGAATGCCAAACCTTTCTAACAGAAACGTTATTTGTATAATGAACTACAATTAAAGAGACTACAAATGGGATTTTGTAATCCCTAGCAAACACTGAATAGCGAAATACTTAATACACTAACGAAGATCCAAGCAGTACCAACACGGAATTAAATTCGCAAGCTTTGAATGAATTTTTAGGTACAAATTTATTTACTTTTCTTCAAGTTATTGTTGTTATTTTCACAAATCAACGCCGAACAAATCGTTATCACAAAAGTCCTTCACTAAGTAGTACAGTACTCAGCTGAATATAGTCAACCAACAAAGACGTCACGAGGCATAAACCTGAGCCGACTGCATTGATCTACTTTTTCATCGTGTCAATACATTTTTTTTCTCAATCCAGACGGTACAATATTTTTTATAGAAAATAGGCAAACGAGCATACGGTTCACCTAATGTCATTTATAGTCATGTTGAATTTTGGAATTTGAATGTTAGATGTCCATCCAGGTAAGTGACTACTGCATTCCATGGAAACCTACAGACAACTTCGAACAAAGAAGGCTACAGGTGCATTGTCATCTTTGATGGAATGGAAAGCCTCACAGCCTATAATCAAACTGGCGCTCTCCCTTCAGACCTGTTTGAATTGAATTGAATGAAATTGAAATGAAATTAAAGTTTATTGTTTTCAACATATTCTTAAATTATTAAAAGTTTGAGGATTTTTTAAAGTTAAAAATACTTGTGGAAGGTCTTCGCTACCTTGGCTAAGTTATATTCAACAAAAGAAAAACAGTGTGTGCATGTGCGTACATTATGATCGAATATTTTCTTAATAGATTTCATCTTAATAATTTCGTATATTGACGTGAATACTATTTATGGAATGACTGGTTAAAAAGAAGGATGCAGTTATGTGGAATTCATTAAGTTTTACTGTAATACATTTTAGACCGTGACACAGTATGCACCCCCTGGAGCGATGCTGTATTGTAGCCATCAGGCTTCATTGGTATGGGATAAGTCTCATATTTTAATTGCAATATTAATTGCATGTGCAATGTAACATGTATGTAGCACATAAAATAACATAAATTCTCACCGCTATCACCCAGAGCATTAAGCACAATCCTGACACACTTTTCTCTTCTTTCTAAGCATGCAAACATCTACGCATACATGCTCGACGGTTAAAATACTCTTAACTAGGCCCATCTCAATATATCGTCAATTTGGTTAATAAACTTCCGTTTAAGGCGTTCGTTGCCGTCTTTGTCACTTACTTCTGCAACACAAATTTCTTTGTCACTCTTTGTTCATTTCTTTTTTCTTACTTGTCCAAACCATCGGAGCATTCTTTCTTAACCCTGGTCAAAATATATTCTTACAAACTACACTTTTCTCTTACCACACAATTCTCATCCTATCAGCTAGATTAGAGTTAGTTCTAACATACTTTTCAATGCCACACCCATATTTTACCACAATACATTGTTAGGAACTAACACAGAACTGTGTGAATAGAATGAAGAATCTTTAGAATGAAGAGCTCTATTTACTCTATGTACTGCATTCATTCTTCGTTCTATATCCTTATCATATTTACCATCCTTGCCAAACAAACATCCTAAATACACAAATTCATCCACTTGCTCAACCAACCCTCCTTCTACTCTTATATCACAAGTCGTTTTAATTTCTTTCTTTTCAAAACCATCAGTTTCGTCTTACTTTCGTTAACTTTCTTCCCCTTTTTTTCAAGGTATGTTCATTAAAGTAACCATCATATTACACTAGCCCGCTGACGATGCAAATTTGACTTGACAAGAGGCATTTGACGGCTAGATCACGCATTCTGAACCCACATTCACCAACTTACAAAATTTCTAAAAAAACTTTCCATAAATAAATTAAACAGCCTCGGGGAAGCTACACAACCCTGCCGGACACCTTAATGGACGCCAAATTAGTCCGTGTAGTCCCTTTGATTCTGACATAAGCACTATAGTTCCTATGAAGAGATTTCAATACCTGTATCAGCCCAGCGCTCTATATAAACCTGGTCAGCGTTTGCGAAAAAGCAACCCTGTACATTTTGTCCTAGGTTTTTTCAAAGTCGAAAAATAGATAGAAAACTTTTTCGTTTTGACAAAAAACTTCAATGTGATCATGCGCAAAGAAAATGCCGTACGCTGTTCGTACATTCCATCTCATTTCTAAATCCAGCTTGCATTTTACAAAATGTTCGTCTTGTTTGCTTTGCTGTGAGGTTGATTCCACGGTATGAAGGTAGTTCACAGTGTGTGTTTTTACAGGGACTATTACGGTATTGCACCAGACTCCGGGTCTTCCTATTTTCGCCGCCAAATAGCAGTGCTTACAATGCTGAGTTCCGTTCTGTATAGATAGCCAGTTAAGTTACAGCCTGTGAAACTTTTAGAGCTCAGAGATTACTACGCATCTGTAGCCTTCCTTTTCCATGGATTGCAGTAGCCACTTGCCATCAGGTGCACTGTAAGTTCGTTTATCACTTAACTTTCATAAAAAAAGCTCATTTCTTCCTTGTAAACTTTTCTCATAATATATTATTAGACGACTGTTTGACTACTATTCAAAACTCAAATAAAACTGTTTTATATATGTTTATTATTATATATGTTGTATGTAAGAAAAGCTTAAGATTCTTTCCATTTATTATGCTTATACTCGTAGTACTATGGTATATAGCATAATAAATGGAAAGAAGCAAAGACTTTTCTTCTAGCATGCAGATCATGTACAACAAAGGTGGGATTAAATAACTGTTATATATAATTTGACAATGTTTTAAATTAAAATGCTTAAAATAATAAACGATAGTATGTAGCAGAGCAGCAGAAATAATAGAAACATTTAAAAAAAGGTCCTAAGAAACCAGAAATTATGGAAAGCCTACATTCATATGGCTGCATTGTGCGGGAATATCAGTATGGTGAAAGAAACCGAGGTAGGCGACCTAGATTTAGTGCTCATATCAATGTTATTAAAAAACAGTCTTTCTTATTAATACAAAGCGCTGTAAAACTCGAGAGGAAAATAAACTTCAAGAGAAAAATAAATTTAATAAACCTTCTCTTTTTTACAATTTACACACGATCTCTATTGAAATCCATTTGATGCTAGTCATCTAAGAAAAATGCCAAGACGACCTAGCGGTTAGTAACCGATGGAGCACGTTCAACTTCCTGAATCTGGGCTGTTACTGAGAATCTTAATAGAACAACCCAATAACTGATCAGCAGTCGTGCTAACGACCATTACACCGACAAGCGAGTCAATCCTAATCGCAGTACCAGACGTGATCACACCCTGGACTCTGCTTTCCGTCATCGGTATGGTTATCTGACGTAAACGAGATGGTTATACCGTCATCTATCGGAAGCTATAAGATTTTTCTGGTATTTCTCATAGTCGACTTGTATTACACTCACGAGACCAAATGAAATGATGGATTCTCAAAATTTTTTTCATTATTTTCCTTTTATTCTCATTTAATAATGACCGGTTTCATTTTCTCGTTGGTCTAGTGGTCATTAGCGTGACTGCTGTCCATGAGATCCCGGGTTCGAGCCCCGGGTCGGGCCAACAAAAATCAGTTATTGAGTTTTACTGTCAAGAAATTCTCAGTAACAGCCCGGATTCAGGAAGTTGGCAGTGTTTCAACACCGTGCCACGGAAAGCACGTGAATCCGTTGTTCCTGCGCCTGATCACTCTTTGTTCGTGTCGGCTTGCCATCCCATCGGACTTTGAGAGTGAGGGAGTAGAGTTCACCTGTGCTTGCTCATACAATCGGGCACTATAATTCTATCCTGCGAAGATGGCTAGGCTCCGTTGGGCCTGGACGAAATCAGTTATTGGTTATTCTGTCAAGAATTTCCCCGTAGTAACCAGGAATCAGGAAGTTGGCGGTGATTCATCCCCGTACCCATTCAAGCACGTAAAGCAGTCCTGCACCCGGTCGTGTCGGATTGTTGTCGCATCGGACGTCGCGACCAAAATTTGGTCTATAAAACATTATTATTATATTATCCTCCCTTCTTTTAATTCATGCAGACTTATTGTATTTGGAGTTTTCTCGTTTTTGCACTTGAGTCCTTCTGATACTGAACCAAACACAACATAAATACTGAGGCTGTATAACGCACTTGACGTAATGTTTTGGCAAACAGCGCGGTACTTCATGTTATCCTTGGAATTTCAGTTGATATTTGTAATTAAATTTACATATTTAACGAGTATCGAGAATGAATGAACTAAAATGATACTTCTGCCATTGACCGAGAGTAGTATGTGCTTTACAAATTTAGTTTGTACAGCAAAATTAAAGTGCTACTCAGTTGTAATATAATACGAAACAAAAAAAAAAAACTTTTTCTGTCTAAATAAAGATATATTATTATAGAAAATAAAATGCTAAAATATTAAAAGACTAAAAACTTTACAAACCATAGAATTACAATTTTTTATAATTTTTTTTTTATAAAACTGAAGTGACGTCCGAACTTACAGTCCATGGACACGGATAAGATTTAAAAAACTTTTTTGTCATCTTTTTGTCGCTTATGACTCAACTTTAGTTATAGGCGACAGAAGCAATTCAATGAATTTAATTTCCTGTTTCCTCGTCCTCTTCCTTGAAATATTATTTTAATCTACTTAGGACCTCTGAATATTCCGAACATCCGACGAGATGCAAAGGCATTCAAAGAGGTTATTGACAGAATACAGTCAGAAGAAGGGTCAAACTTCCCCTTATTCCGGTTGCTGGACAATAGCAAGCACCCAGACCTAAACCACAGCAAGTATCCGGAGCTCTATGCGGTAACCTTACAGTGGGACAGGAAGACGAAGAAAGTTCAGAAGAACTATCAGAGAAAAAGCGCTGGAAGGCGGGGCTAACCTCTCAGGCGTTGCTAGATGTAGTGGATAAACCAATGAAGTCAACACTTGGGAGTCATCTCAGTCTAATAAAAGGAGATAATATCTACTTTCATCAAGTCTAAAGGGATGATTCTAACCAGATATCTCAACATCAAGAACAGTCCACAAGATCATCCTCCTACCGTGAGGGCCATCCTCTCGCAAATAGACCTAGTTTATGACCATGCATATCTAAAATCTGTATAATGTATGTTGGACTTCATATTGTCCGGCAAGCAGGCCTTAGTTCTTCCGAACGTCCGACGGAATGCAAAGGCATTCAAAGAGATTATTGACAGAATAACTTGTCTTCGCAACTTTCGATGGATCAAAAAAAATACTTAAAAGTAAACTGAAATAACAATCACATCAGATATTACATTACCATTGCCACCCAAGAAGAAAAAAAGAAGTCAAACAAAATATTGCAAGAACAAAAGTGAAATATTGAAAATTTCGCTTATTTTATTTAGTTGATAAAAGAAGCAAAGTTGTTAGTATAAATCTACTGTTCTCCAGGATAACATGGCAATAAAACAGCTTATCAATAAACAGTTATGACATTTGCCTGTTAAGGCGTGCAAATATTTGAATATTATATTTTTAAAATTTACAGAATGTCATTATAACAATAGAATGTAATCGACCTAATTAATCAAGCAAAAATATTTAATAAATTAATGTCAAATTATCGATTATCAAAATAAATCGTACTATTCAATAATCCAAGAATATTACGTAATTTTACAATTCGTTAATTAAAATTATCAAAACGTGCTACAATAACACCATCATCATCATCATCCTCAGTAGCATCGTCGTCGTCTTCGTCATTATCATCATCATCATCATCATCATCATCATCATCATAGCCCTTCACAAGTCCACTGCTGAACATAAGCCTCATCCAAATAACGCCAACACTGTCCTGAGCCACTCGTATCCATTCCCTTCCTGCATATCTTACCAGGCCCTCACTACATCTAATTACGAAATATATATATTCGTAAATGAAATTGAAGCTTTCATATCCAACTGTAAATGCCCGAGCTTTACAAATTTTTGTTTTCAAAGCGTAAAAGAAACTGTTACTTTGGTATATTCAAATTGGTTCAGCTTTCAAAAGTTCGTTATTTTTAAAGTAATAAAACTGCTGCAATATTTTTTTAACGAATTTCTTTATTTCGATTGCGTCCGTTGTTTTGTTGGTATTTTTTAACGTTTCACAGATTGATAACTTATAGGTTTTGACGTGATTAGATAAAAATATGGCTTGGTGTGGTGGTGGGATGTGAAATGGGGAGGAGAATCCATCACCCCATTTCGTCCCGTGGGTATAATAAGAGATGACAATGGGATATGTATGGATGGGTGTTGCAGTTGTTCACGGGTGACGGTAGTCACTTTCCATCAGGTGAGCCCCATGCTCGTTTGCCCGCATTTCTATAATATTTTTTTTAAAATAAAATATAACATTTTAAGGCTTTCAATAGCTGGCGTTAAAGGAATGATAGATATCCAGACCGCAAATTGAGGGAATTAAAATAAAATAATTATTATAAATGGTTTGTTTGTTGATGTACGTCAAGCTTATTCATTATCGTTTTTCATCGTCTATCGTGCATGATCTTGACGGGACGTGCAGCAAGATGGACTGTGTGCATTGAAATCCTACTTGCGTTGGGAGAGGCTCATGTAAAGAAGTGGACTTTTACTGATTAATGAAAAAGAAGAAAATATATTTTTTAAATATTTTCTTAATAAAGTCTCAATTTAAAATTGCGTAGTAGTCCAGTAAACTACGTTAGATTTTTAGCACCAATGAAATTGTTAACTGCAATTTTAACTTCTGATTTTCTACATGCTGTCAGAAATAAATATTTTGTAGACATGATGTCATGTACATGGCAGACTCTTCGATGTTGACGAAATTATTTTTTAAAAAATAGTGTAACATTTTTAAGATGAGAGGAGTTGCCTTGCTTCGGAACTTTGTAGGCTGGTCTTTTTCTTTTTTAGGTTATAAAAGTTCACCGATGGACTTGGTTTAGGGATTATTTGTCTTAATTGTCATGCTTAGCAGGTGGATTGAAGATCGCAGTACTTGTATAGTTCGATAATTAATGGTTCTTCTTCTTCGTCTTCCACATCAGGCATGAGCCTCACATGTTGTGAAGAGGATTTGCCTTAATCACCTCGCGTGACAAATGGATCGCCAATATCATTATCAACCGTCTCGCACCTTTGGCGCTGCTGCCCATCGCCGATCTGGGTATTTTACGTCTCGTCTAAATGAAATATTATTTTTCTGGCATTAGCCATATTTAACAATGTTCACGTGTAGATTGGGTTTCATCTAATTGAACCAAAATTCCAATTCGTACATCGAAAATAAAGAATTTCGTAATGATTTCTTATATTTTCTCGCACATTAAATTAAACTAATTTTAAGGATTTTATCGCTTTTAATTTTAACTTTTTAATTTGGAACAGCGGTATCCTCATCTTGTAGTTTTACAAGAGTGCAGATTGTATACTCTAGTAAAACTATAAGAGGACAATTTCTGTGCATTGAATATCTTTTTAAAATTTTAATTGGGGTATACTGTAGTGACGATAAAGATGCCTAAATAACAATTTTTGAAAGCGTTGTCAGTCTGCATATCTGTTTGAACGCGTATCTGACAAACAGTAGAACCACAGCACAGAACACAATTACTCTCTACCGATATACTGAGGCGTTTGACGTCCCGATGTCACCCCACCCCGTGACCATGGGTGCTGTAAAGCACCCGAAACGTCGGGAATTAAAAATTAAAAATTTTATGCGATAAAATCCGTAAAATTTGTTTCATTTAAAGAATTTAGATCCATTTTGTGACAAGCTGTCAACTACAACGCTACCTGTAAATCGAAATAATTTTTCATAATATAGCACTTCTCATACGTGCACTTGATCTAATTGAACCGGCATACTGGTGCGAAAGTAGTCTGTGATTATTTAGGTCAACGGAGTGTTTTGCAGTGGAGCGTGGGGGAGGGTTTGGGAAATACACACGTGGGTATACTGTAATGTAAATTAATGGCGATGAAGCATTTCGATATTTTACATCTGATTTTATCAAATGAGTTGCTCGTTAAATATCGAGGTCTAATTGCTTCTATGATTTTGTTTTTCGTTCTTCGAAAGACTGTAGAAGAGAAGGAGTTTTTGTTTTGTTTTTTTTTAACCACTTCAAAAGAGGAGGCGTTTTTCTTTTGCCGTTTTACGGATTAAAAAAAGAGGAGATTCCCAATTGGACTGTATTTTTGTTTATAATGTTAATTGATATTTGTGCCGACTTTGAACTGATTTAGAGATTTTAACACGCTTTTATTAGCTTCGCGTGTATCTTTCTATGTAACAAAATGTTTTAATGTAGTAATTTTCACGACTTGCAGACAGCTGATCGACTTGAAAATTTGCACTCGTATCAAGGACCAATGACAATACAATAATTTAATAACTTTATCATAGTATCATGATCGGGTCACCACGATAAAATAAAATAATTATCAAGATCATCACAGCTCATGATCGGGGCCTGTTGTTTAAGTTTTTATTAAACTCCTATATTATTTATATTATAAATAGGGGATGATATTTTAATGCACTTAAATATAGAGATGAAGTTCTAGTTGTTATTTTTCGCTATTGCTTAGTTCACTAAAACGGGTAAAAAACTTCGATAATCTTTGTCTTCACACTTCTTCCTTTCTTCTTTTGAATTTAACTCATTATAATTCAAAACTTATCTATCTTTATTAGGTCATTCAAAATAGAATCAATTGATCTTTATTCAATATACTTTCGTAACTTCGTGGACGTTCGTTAAGCGAGCGAGAAGCAAGTGTCCGTATCGATTTTATCTCACGTTTGTTACGGCTGGACGCCTCAGTGGACCAGGGATCTTGTTGTAAGCGCTTGGGACTAGAAATGATCAATTGCTGAAACTAGCTCAATATCTTCACTGAAAATTTTGTTAGGCATTTCGCAATAAAACTAGATTAGTTGTTGTATGAAATTTTACACTATCACTATTACTACAGTACATTACATGTTCACTTCTGAACATAAATTTTCACCACTTATCGTCAGGTGGGATAATAGTCAAGCATTGGCTTAAATCGTAAAAAAATCTAAGGCCTCTCCAAATCATGTATTACTACAAAGTTCATCGACCACTTGCGTGTTTCATCAGGCCGTCATTCTATCTAGAGGGGGTCGCTCAACACTGCGCTTGCCAGTACGAGGCTGCAACTCGAGGAAATTTTTTCCCATTGGTTGTCAGTTCTATAAGTTTTATTCGAACCATTTCCACTTCAGATTACTTTCCCGCTGGGTTATGTTAGTTATTCTTGTTCTTGTGTGGATCGAAAATGGAAAATTAAATAGATTAAAATTAGTTACACATGATTTTATTGCTTCTGACGCCTGATTGCCTTTCTTCTTCAATACAAAATCTTCGCACCAATTTCGCAAGTTTTTAAATGATGTGCAAATTATTTTACTTAAGTAAGTTCTAATTAGACCAGTTTTTACTGTTTTTTAATTGTTTTTATATTTGATACTTTTGAGTGGACTTTTAATACAACGTCATTAACATAGTTACATTAAAAAAAGTCCTTATTTTGCCACCCTTACAGAGAAGTTTTTTTCCTTAAAACTTAAATGGAATCACCATCGATTAATTCTATTTAATAATAGAGAATCATTTAAATTTGTTAACATACAAAAATACAGTTAAATAGACAGATTTGCCATGAAATCATGTGGTATCTGTGATGTCAGTGCTGTTAGCCAGTTGGCTGTTTACAGCTTCGAGTTACAGTAGCGTAAGAGAATCCATTACCCCATATTATATTATGTCGTAAGAGGCTATAGGGGATAGGGCAAAACTGAAACAGACGATGGGCAGCAGCACCTTCCTGATATAATAAAAAATTTAGGCTGTAATACATTGTTTTTCATCGTGTTGATGATGAATGGAGATCTGTATTGAAGTCGATTAAAAATACTTTTAGCTCAAGGCTTTATATAAATGGCGGCATTCAACCATATAAATAATAAAACATACAGTATTTTTAAAATTTAAATCTGCAGTAAAATGAAACTCTCAGTATGTAATCAAATTTTGCAAAATTGTCGCAGATTCATGAAATAAAATATCACAATTCAAATAGCTTTTGTACCGTTCCCGTGTTCTGTTAACTTAGCAAATAAAGTAAACGAAGGCAGTACGTAATGTATGGACGTACGTTCGCAATACTTGTTATTCTTCATTTGCTTAAATAAATTATTACTTATGATCCTTATAAATATGTGAATACTGCTTTGAAATTGTTTAATATAGGAAACCAGTGAAAAAACAATAAGTATTAGAAAAAGAGCTGTATTGATTAATCTTCTACTTTTTGTAAAACGACATATAAGTCTCCTTCTTGGCACCACGAATTCTTCCGATGCCGTGAGCAGCAAAAAGACCAACCTTGCCACTAGTTGATATTCTTCTTGGCTGTGGAAACCTTACCGATATGTAGATAGTTACCACCACCATGAGGATGCTCCACAGGGTGCATGCTTACTCTTCTTATATGGCCAACAGTTACGATTAAGCTTATGCCTGTAGTAAGCTTAGGGCTTATCAATACGGCCTCCGCCGGCAACAATACCAACCATGTTTCTGTTGTTAGATGATAAAACTTTTTTGGGAGCTGAATGAAGCATGACTCTAGTACGTAGACGATATGATGAATCAACTGCATTTTTTAAGTTTTCCAGTAAAATTGAACCCAATATACCGTAAGAAATTTGCACTTGTACAAACCATTTTAAAAAAGAAGAGAATGTGTGACAAATTCACAAATTGAATTTAAGTTTTATTATTTTATGAAGTATAAATAAAAATAATACCAACTTTTTGAATGTACCTACAAACTACCAACGTACACTTTTCAATTCACATTGCTAAAAATAAAATTCATTTTTAATGTACTTTTTGTTTCATAATCTAAAGTGATTTCATTTTCATTTTCATCAACACAATTTAACAACAAAATCCAATTAATTTATTTGACGGAGAATTCATATTTCAATTTAAATCCAAACTGTATTATTCAATACAACTTGTGCAGTTTAAATTTAAAAATTATTTATTATTTGAGAGAATTCGTTATAGAAAGGGAAAATAAATTATGATGAATGATGCTTTGAGAATATTTTGTATAATGTTAGGCCTCCAACTTTATTAACCATGAGAGATTAATTACCAAACTACAGCATTATGGTATTAATAACACAGCTCTAAAATTTACTATCTAACATTTAAGTAATAGAATGCAAACAGTTGCTCTTAGTCGCAATAGTTTTTCCGGGTCCGTAGTATCTTTAGGTGTTCCTTAGGGCTTAATTCTTGGCCCCTTCCTGTTCTTAGTTTAAATTAATGACTTACCATATCTGTTGTGGAATAACCGTGATAAAGTTTTATTTGCTGTTGATACTTCTTTAATTCTCAGACTTAAATAACAATTGTGTAAATATGACGAAGTGAATAATGCTATATCAAAATTAGAACAATGAGTTAACCTCAACAATTTGCTTTAGAAAGGTAAAAAAAGAAATGTATTAAATTCATAATACCCAATGTCAAATACGTGAATACAAGTGTGGTTTAATATGGAGAAAAGCTGTCTTGTGGAATTCACTGTTTTTCTCAGAATTGTAGTTGATGCAAAACTTTCGTAGGGTAACCATATATTGAGCCAGCAAACTAGTTCTGCGCAAATACTCTGTACTAAAACAGCTAGATCATTTTACTTTGGTTAATTCATAGAATAATGTCATATGGAATCTTGCTATGAGGTAATGTGACTGACATTGAGACTGTCTTTATTGGCAGAAGAGAGCTTAAAGAGCAATTTATAACGCAAACGATTTAATAAACTCCTGTGGGTTACAAAGGAGTTTCTTAAAGCGTTTGCGTAAATTTACGTGGTAGGGCCACACTGCAGCTATATTATAGTTGTAGCACGAATGGGTCGGCTCGACCACGGTAGGAGCACTCTCTCAAAGAATACCAGCCTAAAATAGCAGCTTAATGCTGCTGTGTTTGGTATGGTAAGTGTAGAGAACCGGAGACCCTTTTTACTGGAAACGAGGTATTCTATCTTAGTTCTCAGGGGTAACAACGCATCTTCTTTTTGATTCTTAATCGAAAATAAATGTAGATGTCTATGGGCCACAGCGTACACTTACTATCAGGTGGACTGTGTGCTCGTTTGTCACCCTTATTCTATAAAAAAAGCAAAATTTTAATACATATTTCACCATTTAAAAAACAAAAACTATATTCAGATATTAAGTCAAATTAACCGTTTATTATGGGGACGTCTTAGATTAAAGAAAGTACTTGTGACGATGAACTGAGTTTTGGAAGCCGTGGTAAGATAAGATAACCTTAAAATTTTATAAAACAGGAGCAAACAGATTTCGATCCGCGCCGGCAATGATAAAGTTATTAATTGTAATTTAAGTGCCGTTGTACGTCGTGTTTTGAGGAGAAATACGAAATTTAACGAATAGCACGGTAATCTCTTCCCCGTTCCAGAATCCACTCTAAAGTGTGGGGCAATAAGTAACTATGCTGACATTTTTCTTTATTTTATTATCTTGGGGAATTTTTATTAAGCCAAAGTGAACAAAAATAAATAAATGACTTTTAATTACGGTTAAAACTTATAATAGATTTTGAAAATACAGCTGGCTCACATGCGCCTCTCTAATAATAGATAAGGAATAAGAGATTATAACAGAGATTTAATGTTTTTTTTAAATATTTTAATGCATAAACTTTATTTTCCTTTTATTCGGTCTTTTTAAAAATCGTTTCTTTTATAAAATACACTTAATTAAAATCATGCATCTTTAGAAATGCAATTTTAATTGAAGTTTAATTTAAAATTTAGACTTAGTTCTATTCAAATTTAAAAATGATATGTGTGCACAATCTAGGTTACCTAGCTTCCGTTTGCCGTACTGAAGCCAGTCCTTAGATTTTTCGCACAATGCAGGCGCATGAATGTAGGGTTGCCACACAACTTTGAATTCTAGTAAGATCGTTAAAAGTGTAAGGATTTTAATTTTAAGTATTAATTTTTGTATCATTATTTTCATAATGCGTTCCTCTGATTTCAAAATTCAAAGCATACTTTATATGAAAGTTAAAATCAAGTGAATCTCAAATTATTTTAATGATCTTCGTTATTTAAAAACATATTCTTTAGTTTTTTTATAGAATCAGGGTGAGAAACGAGCACACAGTCCACCTGATTGTAAATGAATGCTGTGGCCCATAGACATCTACATTCATCCTCGATAAAGAATCAAAATGCAGAATCGTTGTCTCCCCTGAGGACTAAGATGGATGTTTCGTTTCCAGTAAAAAGTTTCTCCGGTTTTCTACAGTCACCATACAAAACACAGCAGCCTTAAGCTGCTATTTTACGCTGGTTTTCTGTGAGAGCGTTATCCTACCCCAGTCGAGCTGACCCATTCGTGCTACAACCAATATAGCTGCAGCGTGGCTCTACCACGTATAAAAGTTCAGTTGTTTCCAAAATTGGGCTCCCCTATATTATATTATTTGCTGAACTTTTCGCTTGGTTTCAGCTGGGTTCATTTCCTCACGTAATAATGTATATACTTTGACCAGGATCACCTTGCAGTAAATGAAATAAGGAAAAATTTGTAAATGTTAGAAGAATTATTCTTTTCAAAGAAAATAGTTAACTGTTTTGTATGTTGTGTATTGGCTATACAAATAATTTTAGATGCTTAGTGATTCACTGAATTTCATAATTTATTATTCTATAATATTATATCACCTTTTTTACAGTTTTTGCTTTGCAACATTCTGAGGCAACAGGAAAGGATGGGAATATTTTTTTGTCTCTCCCTTCGCAAGTAACAAAACCTTGTACATTTTCTGGCACTTTGTTATAAAAGCCCTATTGAATACATTGTGAACTATGAAGTCGAGTGATTGATAAAACTAGCATTTTTTATGCTTTTTGTCATACATTACAGTTTCTTAAGTAAATAATTTTTTGCATAATTTCTTCAGAATTAACTTATTAATTTTCGACTCATTTCTGAAAATAAAAGTTTTTTTATCTATCTCCCATATTCTCATGACTAAATTTTATACAAACGAAAAGAGACAAAGGACAAGGCAAGAATAAACGCGAAAAATGTTATCAATTACGCTGATGATTAGGTCAAGCATTATCTATATGAGCATTACGACCGCACAGGACAGGATTATAGTACGCAAGTGTGTGCGCAAACACAGGTGCACTTTCTGTTGCTTCATTCTCAAACGGCGGTGAATCACCACCAACTTCCTGACTCCGGGCTGCTACTGATAATTTTTTGACAGAAAAACCCATTAACTGACTTTTGTCCCGATACGGGATTCGAATCCGGGACTACGCGATCAGCAATCGCGCTTACGACCACAACATCAATGAGGCAGTCACACGGCTAAGTCTTCATTAATTGAATTACGCGTAGAGATTGTCTTAAATTAATTTAAATGAATATGGAAACACTACACTATCGCCCCAGGTAGCGCTTGCTGTGTCAAGCCATGAAATATACCGCGGAGGAATTTCTTTTGTCTCGCCATTCCTCCGCTCTGCATTCTGTGAAAATAAACGTTAGAAATTTCTTCACTGATTATTATCGTTGTATTATTTATGTTTGTTTCTGCGATTAAATAAAAAAAAGACACTTATGTGTACTTGTGTGTACATCCCAGTGTTAGGAAGGTAATTTATTCATTGCAGTCCACAGATGTACATAGGCCTCCTGCATTGATTACCACATAGGCGGGATGTTTGCCATAGTTGCCACGCTTAATAAGTGGATTGGCAACCGCAGCCTTTACTATTATTTACTTGTTATGTTACAGTTTTCTTCTGTCGCCTCTTACGACACCCACGAGACGGCAAAGGTTAGTTAGTACTTGTTCATAAGTTGTTAATATTCTAGTAAAAGAAATAAGATTTTAACAGTAATAAAATAATGGGGTCTTTTGAAGCGACTGAGACATTGTGACATAGCTCAAGTAAAGAGCGTCCAGCAGAGCGTGCGACGTAGCGGGGCGTTTGGTATACATTGTGAGCGGGCTACTCAGGACTGCTCAGGACACTAGCATGAGTTGGCGTTCTAGTCATTCGCTAACTGAGGCCTTAACCTTATCCAAAGGCTGACACTAGAGTTTTAAATTAGAGGATACAAAGATTTTTTTACTATATCCTAGTTTTATGTGCATTGCACATGAAAATTATCCGAACCCGGAGCAATTATAGACCGTACCAACTACTTGATATGGGTGGCAACAAAAATCGAACCTGAGACCCCGTAGCCAACTGAACTGTCTGTGGCAGCATATGAGAATCTACTACACCATAACATACCGTGGGTGTCGTAAATGATGACATAGAGAAATGAAACAGGAAATGGGCAGTATTTTCTTAATAACAACCCAAAATAATAAAAAACTGCGGTTGGAAATCCGCTTGCCAAGCGTGGCAACTATGGCAAATATTCCACTTATGACACAATATATAGGGGAAGTCTATGTTCAGCAGTAGACTTTTGATAATCTGTAACGGTGAATTGACTGCGACGTCGTCAGAGTTCAAATTGGCGCTGATTCAGAGTTGGTTGGTCTACCAGTAAATGAAACTGGATATAGGCAGCAGCATCTTCCTGACAATAAATTCCTGACAGTTCAGTAGACAGACAGGACTTTAAAGAGAAATGAAATGGAAACTTTATTTTTCAACGTGGGAAATAAACATTTTGTTTGTCAAAGAACGTCAACAAGTTTTATGATCTACCAATGTTTTTACCTTTCGTACTATCGATAATCGTTACCATTTCATAGCTTGTAAGGAATGAATGCTAAACAGTAATTTATAAAGTTTTGTTAGCAATAAGAATATCTAGCACAGTCTTCACAAAAACACTAAATAAATGCAAAACAGTAACTATGCAGTCATCAAACCCTCTCCTAAGATTAAGGGAACGACTCCTTTTACGACGCCACTTGTGTTTTAAACGTAGCCATATAATCTCGCACGTTTACCGGAAAATTGAAATTACATGAACAGTTGAGTGCAGATAGGATATAAAAACACAAGTAAATATCGCTCTTCTGCCAAAGCTGCAAGGTGCATTAGTCTAAAATTGGACGCTTATTGGCATGAACAACAATGTAGGAGTAAATAGCAGTGTACTCGTAACTCTGGTAGGAGTCGTGATTAACTTCGTTACGATGATAGGGTTTGGTTTCGTTATTGTGTAAATGAAACAGTGTAGGTTATAAGCCGTGGTCTTTTTAACCGACTCGAAAAAAGGAAGAGAATATTTTGACGTGACAACGTCTTATAAATTGGTTTGCCGGGTGACACTTCAAGAAACTGCGTTACGCTCCGCTCACGTTATGCGCTCACAATGAGAGCGAGTGAGAGGCACGCGCCCCTTCCACTCGGGCATGGTTAGCCCGCCTAAGAGCGAGAGAGACAGACATAAAAAGTGAAAGGCACGCGTCCCTTCCACTCGAGCACAGTTAGCCCGCCTAAGAGCGAGAGAGACAGAGCGAGAGAGAGTGAGAGAGATAGGCATACACACCGGTTCATGTCTTGCGCTTCTATTTCGCTTAGGCGCCTGCATACAAGTTTACACGTTGCCAGTTAATTGTAAAACGATTGTGTAGTGATAATGTGAAGGTAGTTTCGTCCATCGCAACAATTCAAACAGCAAAGGTAAATAATTTCAGACTGATAATATAACATGATGAAATAAATGACTAAGACATAAGTGAATAGGTTATGTTGTAGTAATCACAATGTTGTGGTAGTTTTAAATCAAAAAAATAGTATAAATCGTTTCTCAACCAATAATAATTTGTTTAACTTGAAAAATGAGCGCGACTTGCTATGTAAAAAATTGAAATAACAATGTTTAACCTCCAACCTGTCAAATCGAAACTTTCAAACATTCAAACCGAGACGACTAATCACTGCGCAAGGTCGTAAGCGCGCGATTTACAAATTCAAAGATCAAATGTGAATTAGTTTTCTCCTTTTAGAAAATACACTTTGAATTAAAATCGATTGATATTAACAATTAATGTGATTTAAATAAATGTTCTAACTTTTAAATTTAGTTTTTATATTTATAACAATGTAAAACACTGCTCGAGTTATCAAAACCTGCGGTGACTTGTGCTTGGCTGAAGTTACTTGCTTTACCGCTGATACTACCTTCAAATTTGTGCTCGGTGCTGTTTATATTCATCCAGGATTAAGTGTACAAGACATCGGAATGTTGCTACACCAGGCACTTCTTCCATACGTGCATAACAGCCAGTACGTGCCACCGTTCCTGCAAGTTGATCCTAATATGCCGATTCTTCTATGCGGTGACTTCAACCAAAACGTGAAGTCTGATGACAAGTTTCTCAAATTCATTAAAGATACGTTTAATCTTGATTGCGTATCAGATATGTCTAAGTCTACTACGTTAAAAGGAACAACCATTGACTTGACATTTTCTAGGCACATTACAGCAGAAACACTTCCTTTCATTTCATATTTCTCCTATCATCGCCCTGTCCTCAACAAAATCACTCAGATAGGAACAAGTTAACTTGTAGTAAACGCTGTTTCATTGTACGCAAATGTATTGCAAGTTATTGTATGTATATTTGTATATAAATACGTATGTATGTGTAAAGGTAAAAATAAAATTTTGTTAATATGAAATTCAGTGCGAGATTCTTTGTATAAATTAATGTTTTAAATATAATTCTTTGTATAAATAAATGTTTTAAATTGTTACTATTATTTCATCCTTCTTCCTACTATACGAATGAATATTCACATTAAAATTATTTTACCACTCAAAGTCGTTGTCACGTAAAACTTTCGCCCGTATACCGACTTTACAGGCAACCAATTTTTAATGTATATTATTTAAAAAAAAATCTTGCTATATCTTAATTGCCTTTTTTATTTTTAGTTCAGCATACGATTGTATCACGAGTAGGTTCGCTCGAACTTGGGAAGTACCACGTTCTCACAGAATACTAGCGTAAATAATAGCTTAAAGCTGCTGTTTCGTATGGTGAGTGTAGAGAACCGGATACCCTTTTACTGGATACTATGATATGAGGACTAAGATGGAATTCGTCGTATCCAATACATTTTACTGGATACGAGGTATATTCTTGGTCATCTTAGTCCTCAGATGACAACGCATCTGCACTCCACTTACCATCAGTCAAACTGTGTGCTCGTTTGTCACTCATATTCTGGAAAAAACACACTAAAGATATAAAAGTTATAAATATAACTGTTTAGCTATTAAACTTGTCACTTGAAGTTGATGTACTAAAAGATTAAATAACTGAATCACGATGTTAAGATTATTTGTAATAATATAAGGTGCAGCGATTTAATAATAAATTGGAACGTACTGGTTGATACAATTACGTACCTTTGTGATAAGTGAAAGTTCTAGAGTAAACGAACACTAATTTAAACGCTAAATAAATAAGGACAACCTTTCGTGTTCGTAACTCTTGGCACTAGATTCTCGAGCACAGTTCATTAACCCGTTGACATTTTTTGTGACTCTTTCCAAGTACTAGTGAGCTGACGACATTTCGGAACTATTTCGCAAAATTTATTGTTCAGTAAAAGTATTTAAAAATATTGTAATAGCTTACATAAAACCTACACAGAGAACTGGCCTATCATTACTCAGAGGGTTTTGGAATAGGGAGAAGATCGTCGCGCTGCCCCAATGCATGCTTGCGGACTTCACATGTTTTCGAAATATTAAAAAATTTCCAGACGTGCAGGTTTCCATAGATTATTATATTTTGACTGCCTAGTTAGACTAGTGGTCGTAAGCACAAGTGATGATCATAAGGTCCGTGTTTCGAATTCTGGGTCAGGCCAAATTATTATTGGGTGTTTTCAGCCAGGAAATTGGCGGGTTTTCACCCCCTTGTCTCGGAAAGCACGTAAAACCGTTGATCTTGCGCCTGATTTCTCTCGGGTCGTATCGAATTGCCGTCCTATCGGACTATGAGAAAGAGGGAATAGAGAGTGTACCAGTGTTTGCGCCTACACTCATGCACTAAAATCCTGTTCTACGCAGATCCGTTGAAACTGGCGGACATTGAGGTCTGCCATAGATTTATAATCTATGTGCAATAAAAATATACAATAGCTATTTAAAGTTATTTTTTTTGTGGTAGAGCCTTGCTGTGACTATATTATGGTTGTAGCACGCAAGGGTAGGCTCGACCGGAGAAAGACCACTCACTCACAGAATACCAGCATGAAATAGCAGCTTAATGCTGCTGTTTTTCGTATGGTGAGAGGAAAGAAGGAGAGACCCTTTTTACAGGAAACGAGGCATTCCAACTTAGTCCTAAGGGGTGAAAACGCATATACATTTAGATTCTTAATCGAGGATAAATGTAGTTGTCTATAGGCCACATCGTCCACTTACCATCGAGTTGACTATGTACTCGTTTGTACTCCTAGTGCTTGTTCACGTAGAACACGCGGGCGCGCATTTGCGCGAGTATGGCGTGTTGTCAGAGGATATAAACATGTAGGACGAAGTTTTAATTTTAATCGAATATTCTTACCTAAAGTGAGGGATGACAAAAAGTAGAATTGGTGTGCACGATATTAATAAAGAAAGAGTAATCGCAGCTGAGCTTGCGATTGACTCGCGACTTCAGGTAAGATCAACAATTTTGAACTTGTCGCTACAAACGATCGACCATTCAACCCAATGGACTCGCCTTGCATGATTATTCCACTCTGCCAGTTCTCTTTCTTTATTAATTTCATGCACACCAATTCTACTTTTTGTCATGTCCCACTTTAGGTAAGAACTATCGATTATAAATAAAAGTTCGTCGTCCATATTCACAACCTCTGACAACACGTCTCACTCGCGCAAATGCCTGGCGGCCAACGTGAACAGGAGCTCGCCCAAATAATTGCACCGACTGCCGCCCCAGCGCCCGCGTATTCTACGTGAACAAGCACTTAGTCTATAAAATAAACAACAAAGTTTTTTTTACCGACTTCAAAAAGAGGAGGAGGATCTCAATTCGACTGTATTTTTTTAATGTGTGTTACCTCATAACTTTCTATGTGATTTCATTAAGCACTTGTACTTGTTTCACAACATTTATTATAAAGTATTAATTTATTGATTGCAAAAACCGACCGACCGATATTTATGAATAACCTGACGATGCCGTGAGAAAATCATAGCACCATTAGGGTTTGACGAAGTTTCAACAAGTGACAACAATCGCAATTATAAATAATATATAAAATATAATAACAAAGTATTTACTTTTATTTGGGTTGTTATCTGTCGCCTCTTACGACACTAACGATGATTTACAATCAGGTCCACCTGTGTGCACGCTTATAGCCCTTATTCTTAAAAAACTTAAATATCTGGTTCAAAAAATCTCTGCTCTAGGAAGAACCAGTAAGATACCCATCTGGATTTTATTTTTCAAAGTAACAATTAGCAATGACCTATATTTTACAGTTAATAATAAAATTAATTTTAGGAACAGCTTCGAATCGATCACCACATTCCAATAGGTTATTAATGAGCCGTGTATTCTTTAATATTATAATAACCCTTTTATCCGTACAAAGGGAAGGCCCATGTTTTTTTAAAGCCTTAATTTGTAAGCTGAAGTCCCCGCGATGGATACAGGCTTCGGCTCTTTAGAAACGAATTATGTTAAGCTAAAGTCAATTTTTCTTTTCGTACAATATTAATGCTGTTTTTTTTAAATTACATTATTGATCTTACGTCAAATTTGGTTTCTTTAGGTTATTTACCGTGCCGTATTAGCCGTGGTAGCTCAGATGGTTAGGGCTCGCTGTAAGTTATACAGTACGCGAGCAACCCGGGTTCGATCCCCGCCGGCACCAATGAAATTGTTAATTGCAATTTTAAGTGCTGAAGCACGTGGTAAACGTGCTCGGCGGTGAAGGAAAACATCGTGAGGAAACCTGCATGTCTGAGAAATCAAAAAAAAATATTTCGAAGGCATGTGAAGTTCGCCAACACGCATTGGGGCAGCGCGGCGGACATTTCCTTGCCCTAAAACCCTCTCAGAAATGAGAGGAGGCCTGTGCCCAGCAGTGGGACGTATATAGGCTGTAACTTTACTTTACTTTACTTTAGGTTATTTACTATGTATTTAATGATTTCTTATATTTACTCGAACACTACACATTTAAATAAAATTTTAGGTAAAAAAAGTTTTAGGAAAGATGTTAAAGCGAATTGTTTTCCGTGATCTCTATATTACACGTAAAAGTAAAGTTACAGCCTATATACGTCCCACTCCTCTCATTTTTGAGAGGGTTTTAGGGTAAGGAAATGTCCGCCACGCTGCCCCAATGCGTGTTGGCGAACATCACACGTCTTCGAAATATTTTTTTCTTATTTCTCAAACATTCAGGATTCCTCACGATGATTTCCTTCACCGCCGAGCACGTGGTAAATCAGCACTTAAAGTTGCAATTAGTGGTGATAGACCTTGCACTTTAAAAGCGTATATATTGCCCCATGAATGAATAACTGACTGTAGAGTCGAGTAACTGGTATCACTAGCCTGTGAACATCAATATATGAATTAAATCCAACACCGTGTCTGAAACGCACTAACGTCGCCAGCCAAACGATATTGAGTTCCGGGAACAATATAAAGCGGGCAATATCAGTGTTGGGAGCATTGTGGGACAAGTTTTGATTGCTCTCATTGCGCTGCAGCGTTGCCTTTATTGCTGCGGGCGTTGTGACGTCACGACTGACATGCTGGCTTATCTTTAACGGTTATCTGTAATGTGGGTTTGGATTTTCTACGGTTATGAGATGAAGAATATAACTTATACTAGCATCTGTCAATATATTCTTTAGTTAAATAAGAGGATATAACAGGAATTTTACACGTGGTAGAGCCACGCTGTGGCTGTATTTTGTTCTAGCACGAATAGTTCGGCTCGACCGGACCACGCTCTCATAGAATACCACTGTAAAATAGCAGCCTAATGATGCTGTGTTCCGTATGGTGTAGGGAACCGGAGACATGGCTCTACCACGTATATCTATAGATTGTACAATTATAATTATAGATTATAATTGTACAATCTATAGATAATTGGTTTATAATAATTATGTAGTCTATACTTCCGGCGCAATTCAAATGTATAAGTTAAGTACTGTACGTTCGTTACGCCGAGTTCAAAAATATCTTAACGGACACGCAACCGAATTGTACCTACTGTAATTATTGTATCAGAAATATACTTGTAATATTTCTAAGGAGCCTTATTTTATCACTCTTGTTCTATTCTGAACATCATTGTATCTTGGTCATTATTTTCAATCGATATCTTAGTAGCTCAGTTGGCTAAACCTCTAAGAATCCTGCCTGGAATGTTTATATTTTTTTAATTCAATATCAAATCGAAATAAAAACAAAAAATAAAAATAAAAAATAGGTAATACCTCTTGTTGAGGAATCAATAGGCCTGTATCGAGGAAACCTGAGACCAAAGTTCATTATGCATTATTATATACAACTTATCAGACAGATTGTATTAACATATTCTGTAATTGCTTTTTGCTTAAAATTTATACATAAGAAGAAAGAAACCTACAACAACCAAGCCAAGTTTTATATAACTGTATTGTATTAACTATTAAATTCAAAACTTTTTGTACAATTTTGGCTTGTTGAAGGCTCTTATGTATGATAGTCGAAATCTACTACGGTTTGGAAAACAAGACATATATTGACGTGTGGTAGCTTAAGGGAATTCATCGGCCCATTTCGTCCCGTCGATGTCGTTAGAGTCGTCTAAGGAATATGCCATAAACTCTTATGGCTTGCGATTGACGGCGATATAAAGGCTACCTGACCTGTACCCAATATACTTTGTAAGGAATGGCTAAATAAATAAGTATCTCTTTCTTACATACTTTTTTCTTTATAAATAAATTCCATGGCAAGATAAGAAAAATTCCAGGGAGATGGATATTTGTCCATCTCGCTACGAAACGAAATACAAAACACAGCAGCATTAAGCTGCTATTTCACGCTGGTATTCTGTGAGAGCGTGGTGCTTTCCTGGTCGGACCGATCCGTTTCTGTTACAACCCTAATATAGCTACAGAGTGGCTTTACCACGTAAAATTACAATTTAAATCTTTTATTTTTGTACTTTGGTCAAATAATAATTAAAAATCTACGTGGTTGAATATTATTTTAGAATGTAAATGTTGGTTCACTTTTACGTAAAGATTCTATATTTAACACTGTCAACGCAGCATCCACAAATGAACAATAAACAATATTTGCCCACATTCAACGTTACACCTAGAGAATTTCTTTAATAGCACATTAGCGGAAGCTATTCTCGTAACGGTATAACAACCCATTCTTCTCTCTCCGGTCATGCAGGCATGCTGTAGAGCTGGTTTTATTTATAGAGCAATTACTGCGGTCTCCGCAAATGAATTGCAGGATCAGGCGTGAGCCGTGTACACTTAGTCGCTGTATTTTCAGAACATTAAGACGTCCATGTTATTCTGACACAAAGATATAAAAGTCACGCGTTGTTATTTATGCGGACGATGATATTTTAATTGTTCTTTGTTTTAATTTTGATGTTTTAACACAGCGGCTGTGTGAATCTGGTGTTTGGGGAAATAAGAAATGTTAGGTGTTTATTATGTCATTTTGAAAGGTGCGTGCATGTTTTTTTTTTCAGAAATTAGATAACCGAAACCCGATTACATTTCTGTAATTGCTTCAGTGGATTAATCTATATTCTTACAACTGTGTATGTAATAGTGGTGTAAGAATATGCACTACCCCATATAATCCCGTGGGTGTCTTAAGAGGCGACAGAGGGAATCTGAAACAGGAGATGGGCAGCCGCAACTTCCTGAAAACAACTCAAAATTATTAACTGCGGTTGCTAACCTGCCTGCCAAGCGTAGCAACAATGGTGATCCCCCCTATGAGGCAATCTATATGGCTTGATCATGGGCGATGAGTCGCATACTAGTTTGCCCCTCTTATATAAAAAAAACATGCGTGAGTGTCGTGGAACACTCGGTTGGAACGAAGTTTCTTTCGTAGTATATTAATATTGATAAACGTATTATTATATATTATTGATTAACAAATACAAATAAATGAATTACTAGCGTCTACTAAAATGAAGCGTCATTCAAAATAAAATAATATTTCTTTCATGGCACGATAAGAAAAAGTGCGAGAGAGATGGATATTATTCCATCTCAAGTTGCTGTTGTCCATCTCCTGTTTCAGTTTCCACTACACGGCAAATGTTATTATATTTAATTGATATACATATATATTCGTAGTTAAGAAAAAGCAAGACCAATACGTCAGAAAACATAATTACGATACAAAAAACCCATGTCTAACAGTAGACTATTACGGGCTGAAAATGAAGATAAAAAAATATATTTTTAATTTTGTCACCATTTAACAATTATAAAAAAAATTGCCTTATTTAAAATGATTCATAATGGAACAAATTATGTTAGGCATAATATCCGAATATTATGTAATTAAAGCAATTTCAAAGCCGTGGTTGGCTCGGGAGATAATGCTCACCCAAAAAAATTCAACAATACCCGAGTTCGATTCTCGCTCAACGCGTCCTCGGCAGGAATGAAAGTGTTAACTGCAATTTTAGGTGTTAATTTATTATGTGAAGAAAAATAAGTGCAATAGGCAGCACTAATCTGTACTCTCTTTTCTACTGAATTCAAAAAGGAGGAGGTACTCAATTCGAATGTTTCTTCTTCTTTTTTTTCATTTTTTATTCATTTCTACGTGGTAGAGCCATGATGCTGCTATATTAATAGTATAGTTGTAGCACAAATGGGTCGGCTCGACCGGGAAGGACCACGCTCTCACAGAATACCAGCGTAAAATAGCAGCTTAATGCTGCTGTGTTTCGTATGGTGAGTGTAGAGAACCGGAGACCCTTTTTACTGGAAAAGAGGCATTCTATCTTAGTCCTCACGGCTGACAACGCATCTGCATTTAAATTCGCAAATGACGATAGATGTAGATGTCTATGGGCCACAGCAACCACTCACCATCAGGTGGACTGTGTGCTCGTTTGTCACCCTTATTCTATAAAAAAAATCGACTGTATGTTCTTTTTTTTATGTGTGTTACCTCATAACTTTTTTCTGCGTAAACCGATTACTTTTTGCTTCTTATGTAGTCCCATATAAATTTGATCAAGGTCTGACTAATAGTTTTTGAGTTATTCACAATAATTTATATTGAAATCGGTTGTACAAATTTTTTTAATTTTTAATTGTCTTATGCAAAATCCTATCTGAAATGAGGGACACCTGTGCCAAGAATTGGACTTATCGTAAAGGCTGTCTGTGTTTATTCATCATTTCAACTAACCATTATTCCATAAAGCACGTAAAGCCGCGCCTGATCTCTCTCCGGTCTTGTCGGATTACCGTACCTTCGGTCTACGAGAGTGAGGGAATAGAGAGTGTATCTGTGCTTGTTATGTGCAATGTAATTTGTGTGAGCCGAGTATATGAGTATATGCACTCGGGCACTGTAATTTTGTACTACGCAGATGGTTAATATCCGTTGGACTAGTCAAAAATATTGTGTGGAATTTGACTGCAATTGTCAAATTTTGCAAAGATTGTGCAAAAGACTTCTGTCGTGAGAAAGAATCTTGTTAATCGGTAAAAATCTGCTAAACATAAGCCTCCCCCATAGATTAGTTCAAAAACAAACAAAAGAGATGTTTACCATAGTTGCCACGCTTAGCAAGCGGATTGCAACCGCAGTATAAAAACTTTTTGTTTGGGTTTGAATACTTAACGTGAGAGCAAGTAACTTAACCAAATTAGCTACTTAACTTCCTAAGTTAAAATAAGCTTAGTAATTAAAAGTTGTAGAATTCTTGACACATACAGAAATATATTTGAATTATATTTAGCAAGTCTTTCTACTTTTAAGATAGCAGTTTCAAAAATTTGCCCGCACTCAGTACCGTATATTATACGGCAATTTTATGTAGTGAGACGACGCTGGGGCTTAATTTTCATAAAGTCATAAGTTTCATAAAGTCATAAATGCCTATAAAGTAGAGCTTATAATTTTGATAATTTTTCTTTAGTACTAGTATCGAGCTTTTTTAAAGTATTTACCGTGAGCACGTATTTTCCTTACGTTTAAATCACTTGGTAAATACCACGGCCCTGTCTTTTGTGATACCTCAAAAATCCCAAAATTATAAACTGTAGCAAGAATGAGTCATTTCGACCGAAGAAGGACTGCATTCTAACAGAATACCAACGTAACTATGTTGAGTGTAGAGAAGAAGAGACCCTTTTTACTGATAACGGGGAATTTCATATTAATCTTCAGTGGTGGCAACGAGTTTGCATTTTGATTCTTAATCAAGGATGTATTGTCTATGGGTCAAAGCATCCACTTACCATCAGGTGGGCTCTTTGTCATCTTATTCTATAAAAGAAACGTGTGTTTCATCTATTTGGATGTTGCGTATTTAGTGGAATTATCTATTATTAGTCGGTCGCCAGATCTTCTTCCGAAAATTGGGGAGGAAACGCTTTGTAAGTGTGCTTAGGGTTTGGAGAAAAAGTCATAAATTTGACATCACCCCCTGCGTTCCAGTGTTCAGTTAACTTAATAGCACTAATGAAGTGTAGAGTTTTTGATGTGTGCTGTTAAACACATCAATAAAACTAAAATAGGAACTTAACTGTGAGATTTAAAGATCCAACCAAAGCTGGATATAAATTATAGGTACGGTATCTTATTTATAAATAGCGTCAAACAAAACATCTTTGTTCTGGCCCTAAAGAGTTACTTGAGCCACAAACAATAAAACTATAATTACAACGCGTAAACATAAGCTTTCTGTTTCTAGAGTTGTTCTAACAAGTTTCGAATAAGCGTTCCCTCCCGGTAGTTCACTTACAACGAACTTCTAAAGATTTTTCAGACTTTGTTTCTCGATTCACTGAAAGTTTGAACATACATAGTTATTTCTTTTCTCTATAACAATCTTTGTTTTGTTATTCTTTTTATTTCAACAGAATATTGTTAGGACATAATTAAACGAGGTGGTAGGAGTCCGTCTATGGTGACAAACTAGCACATAGTCCGCCTGATGGTAAGTGGATGCTGTGGCCCATAGACATCTACATTTATCCTCAATTAAGAATAAAATGCAAATTCAAATTCAAAATTGTATTCTATGAGTGCGTGCTCCTTCCCCAGTCGAGCCGATTCAATCGTAATACAACTATAACATAACTGCAGCATGGCTCTACCATGTAAAAGATGGTAACGCCCTCTTATTTTCTTCTGCCGCTAGATAGCAGCGCTTGCACCGCTGTGTTCCATTCTGAAGAGTGTAAAGAGCCAGTATAATTACAGGTTGTGAGGTATACCATCTAATCTTTCAGAGGTCACTTAATATGTTTAAAGTTGGCTACAAGTGTCTATGGACTGCAGTAGTCACTTACCATGAGGTGGACTCTAAGTTTGTTTTATAAAAATAAACAGAAAAATAATTTTCTTTGGGAATAAGGAATGCCAAAAGATCACAAGGTTTCCGACAGTTGGCTCTCGTGAACGCCAGACGTAAAATGTTCAGACCGGCGATAGTGTCACAGACGACAACGTCTGTCACTGCGATCATCAATCTGCCTGCCATGAGTGACGATTATGGTGAATGCTCTCTACAGCGGATGAGGGCCACGTTCATGACTATGATGATGAAATACAATTATTTTATTCTTCTTTTAAAATGCTTCTTTATGCGCAATATCTTTGCTGGTGTAAAGTCTATTTGAAGTTGGACAACGTCAAAGAAAAACTTTTGAATCGTCTTTTTGAACGTTTGATTTGTCCGCAACAATGCGACTTACAGACGTTCAAGCAACGAGCTTATTCTATTTTTAATCCTGTACCGCACCCCCAATTCTCCTGTTGTTGCAATTGTTCATGGACGGCGGTCAACACTTACCATCAGGTGAGCCGCATGCTCGTTTAGTCCCTCTTTTATATAAAAAAAAAACAATGAAAATAGACAAAAGACAAACTAGATTATTTTTAACTAATAGATCCATGTCTATTATTAAATAGTTCTCATCACAAGAACAAGGAATTATAAAAAATGGATAATGCATTCATATCATCAGGTAATATTCACCAAGGCCTCAAAACAAATTAATAATATACATAAACTCTCTCATATCTCATCCAGAGGGGTAGGCAGAGATTACGAACTTCCTTTTGACACAACTCTCTGGCTTCTTTTACATCCAAATATCACGCAAACATGGTTGTCGGTTAAGCAACTTTTTCCTTCTTATTTGTACATTAATAACATTAATTAAGCACTTAATCGTAATACTGTTTAATTTCTGATTAAAGCGTAGTTTTGTCAACCGACTTCAAAAAGGAGGAGGTTTACAATTCGTCGGAATCTTTGTTTTTTTATGTATGTTCACCGACTACTCAAAGACGCCTGAAATGATTTGGAAAATTCTTTTTTGGTTCAAAGGGTATACTTTCCAGGTAGTCCGATTTAAATTTTATCGAAATCGGTCGAGCGATTTTTAAAAAGTCAACAATAAATTATATTTATATTGAAGACGGTTGTACAATTTTTAATTTAACCACTTGTATCAGAAACATTAATTTATATAATTAAAAAAATCGGTATGAACTGGTAGGACATATATATTAAATTGCTCTCATATCTACCTCGTTGTTATTGTGGTTGTAAACGCGATTGCTGATCATGAGGTCCTGGGTTCTCGGGTTGGGCAGAAATCAGTTATACAGTTTTTTTGTCAAGAAATTCTCATTCAGGAAGTTGGCGGTGTTTAACCCCCAAAAGAAAACACGTAAAGTCGTTGGTCCTGCGCCTGATCCCTTTCCGGTCGTGTCTAGCACAGATGGCTAGTCTCCATTGAGACTGGAGGCAGTGACCGAAATTCGGTCTGCAGCAATTTATTATAAAAGTTCTGACAGGACAAATTTCATTATGAGATAATTAGAGAGAATTAACAGCCTCTACATTTTGTTGGAAGTGGTGTAAGACGAAACAAATAAAAGCTAATTTTAAAGTTTGAACTACATGCCTGGTTTATAACAGTTTGAGTGTTGTTAGTGTTATATTAATCACAGCGAGTATTTCTGTCGGTCCGTCACGGCATGCGTCCGGTTGATTTATAGAGCTCATTATAGACGTCGCTGGCTTTCTCAGATAGACGTCTTTGACTGTTGTACCAGAAAAAAATGTGGCGTTGTCATTATCGTTGTGTTGCCACGAGAAATACACGAAAAAATACTTTTTATAACAATGTGTCTGCGAACAAGTAAACTATTATAATAAACAAAGATCCTGACTACAGTCCTACGGAAATTACTGACATTCTTACTTCAAATACGGTTATTTATATAATATTAAGGTTAAAAGCACATTGTATATATGTATGTTTGTATATATATTTGTTATAACAGAAAAAGAAACAGAAACTTTTTTATTCAATATAGATTATAAATAATACTTATTGAAAGTCACTATTTTGTTTAATTACCACTGGTTCGAAAAAAAACCTCTGTCCTGGGAAGAACCAGCAAGAAACCCAGCGGGACTTTTTTTTTAAAATAACAGCTTACAATCATGTATGTTACACAATTAACCACACAAAACAAATTAGAAATAGCTTGGTAGCGAACACCTCATTCCCAGGGGTTATTATCGTCCATAAATTCCTTAATATTATAATAACCCTTTTTATACAAACTATGTTTAATAAAGTTTTTGAATTTTGAGCAGGTCGAATTTTGTATATTTTCTGGGATTTTGTTGTAAATAGAATAGAATAGAATAGAATAGAATAATTTTTTATTCAATATAGATTACATGTGTAATTCTTATTGAAAGTCATTTTTTACTTTACCACTGGTTCGAAAAAAAACCTCTGTCCTGGGAAGAACCAGCAAGAAACCCAGCGGGACTTTTTTTTTAAAGTAAATTTTACATTAATGGTTGTACAAACTATTTAAGTACAAAATTTATTTTAGAAACTGCTTGGTAGCGACCTCCTCATTCCCAGGGGTTATTATCAATTATATATTCATTTATACTATAATAACCCTTTTTATACAGTTTCAGCTTAACAAAACATTTAAACTTGGTAATAGAGAGAGCCTGTACACTTTCCGGGACCTTGTTGTAATAGCGTATACATTGCCCCAAGAATGAGTTACTGACTCTGTGGAGTCGAGAAACTGGTATCACTAGCTTGTGCTTGTTCCTAGTGTTTACAGAATGTATATCACTTTTTTTACTAAAACTACCTTTGTTTTTGTGAACATACATTAAATTTTCGTAAATATACTGAGAGGCCAAAGTTAATATATTTATTTCTTTAAATTTATCTCTAAGAGACTCTCTCGGTTTTAGGTTGTAAATAGCTCTAATGGCCCTCTTCTGTAAAACCAAAATAGTTTCTGAATCAGTTGCATTTCCCATAGCAAAATCCCATAAGACATTATGCTATGGAAATAACTGAAATAAACTAGTCTAGCTGTCTCGACACTAGTGAGACCTCTAATCTTTTTACAGCATAGGCTGCAGAACTTAGTCTGCTTGCTAGTTTGATATATGGGGCCACACTGAAGCTTTGCGTCGAGAGTGATGCCAAGAAAATAGTGGATTCAACAGGGCTCAGTTCTTCCTCATTTAAACACACATTGGTATTCAGATTTTTAACATTTGATGTTGTAAATTTAATACATTTAGTTTTGTTTCCGTTTAAATGTAGATTATTAACGTTTTTATATAGCATTATTCACTTTGTCAGATTTAAATGATTGACGTTTAAGTTTAAAAATCAAGGAAGTATGATCAGCAAATCATACTATATCATGATTATCCCTACAAGGAAGGTAAGTCATTAATATATACCAGAAATAGAAATGGGCCGAAAATCGAGCCCTGAGGGACACCCATTAGTACAGGTGACCCGGAAGAACTTTTACCATTGATAATAACTTTCTGCATTCTATTACTTAAATATGAAATAATAAGCTTAAGCGCTGTGTTCTTGAAACCATAGTACTGTAGCTTCCTGATTAATGTCTCATGGTGAACACAGTCGAAGGCCTTGGAAAGGTCACAAAATATACCCAAAGCATCCTCCGTATTCTCCCATGCACAAAAAATATGTTTAATAAGCTCAACTCCAGCGTCAGTTGTCGAGCGACCCCTTGTAAAACCGAATTGATTTTTATGTAGCAATTTATTAATATTAAAGAAACTTAAGATCTGATCTAAAATTATTTTTTCAAAAATTTTACTAAATGATGGTAGTACAGAAATCGGTCTAAAATTGGCGGGGGTAAAAGCGTATACATCGCCCCAAGAATGAATTACTGACTCGGTGGAGTGGAGTAACTGGTACTATTAGCTTGTGTTTGTTCCTAGTAGTTACAGAATGAATATCACATATTTTTGTATTCATTCATTCATTCATTACAGCCCTTCACAAGTCCACTGCTGAACATAGGCCTCCCCCACGGAATGCCACAAAGCACGGTCCCGAGCCACCTGCATCCATTGACTTCCTGCATGTCTTACCAGGTCGTCACTCCATCTAGTGGGGGGACGCCCTACACTTCGCCTGCCGGTACGAGGCTGCCACTCGAGAACCTTTCTTCCCCATCCGTTGTCGGTTCTTCGAGCTATATGGCCGGCCCATTGCCACTTCAGCTTACTAATCCTTTGGGCTATGTCGGTTACTCTGGTTCTACTGCAGATATCCTCATTTCTAAGTTTATCATGCAGAGAAACCCCGAGCATAGCCCTCTCCATAGCTCGCTGAGCGACCTTGAGCTTCCTCATACGGCCAGCAGTGAAGGACCACGTCTCAGTTCCGTATGTCATCACTGGCAACACGCACTGGTTGTACAATTTAGTTTTGAGGTTTTGAGGTATGCCTGACGAGAAGATGGGTCGTAATCTCCCGAACACTGCCCAGCCGAGTTGAATCCGTCGATTGACCTCTCGGTCGAAGTTGACTTACCTAGTCGGACTATTTGTCCCAGGTAAACATATTCGTCAACAACTTCGAGCTTAGTGCTCCCAACAACTACCGGCATAGGTGTGACATGGACATTAAACATGATTTTTGTTTTGTCCATGTTCATCTTGAGACCTATCCGTTGGGAGACACTATTGAGGTCATTGAGCATAGTGCTTAGGTCCTCCAGCGATTCTGCCATAAGGACTATATCGTCGGCAAATCGAAGGTGAGTGATGTACTCGCCATTGATGTTAATACCGTATCCTTTCCAGTCCAGTAGCTTGAAAACGTCTTCCAATGCAGCGGTGAAGAGTTTCGGGGATATTACGTCACCCTGTCTTACACCTCTCTGCAGTTGGATAGGTTTCGTACTCTGGTTCTGTACTCGGATAGCCATCGTAGCCCTACTGTACAAACACTTCAGCACCTCGATATACCGACAGTCCACTTGGCACCGCTGAAGGGACTGCAGCACCGCCTAAATTTCGACGGAATCAAAGGCTTTCTCATAGTCCACATACGCAAGGCAAAGTGGCAGATTGTACTCGTCGGTCTTCTGTACAATTTGCCGAAGAGTATGTATGTGGTCTATGGTGCTAAAGCCTTTTCGGAAACCGGCTTGTTCGGGAGGCTGGAAGTCGTCGAGTCTGCATGCGAGACGATTCGTAATGACTCTCGAAAACAGCACGTAGACGCGGCTCAGAAGGGAAATCGGTCTGTAGTTCTTCAAGAGAGCGTTGTCGCCTTTCTTGAAGAATGCCACCATGTAGGACGGAATTAAAGAGCTTCTGAAGGACTTCAAGTACCGGTTTTCCACCCGCTTTCAGAAGCTCCGCTGTAATTCCATCCTCGCCTGGGGCCTTGCCGTTTTTAAGGTGCTGGAGAGCCATTCTAATCTCGCTCAGACTGACGTCCGGGATATCATCGGAATAGTGTCGGATAAGACTTGCTCTTGGATCGTTACTCACTTTTGCGCGTGGCTCCAACGATGACGTGTACAGCTGCCCATAGAACCTCTCAATCTCACTCAAAATCTCAGGTGTCCCGGAAACGATGCTGCCACAATCGGTCTTCAGCTTTGACAGTTGGCTCTTTCTGGTAGACAGATCTCTGGCAAAGACTTTGGAGCCCTGGTCCCGCTCGATCGCTTCTTCAATACGAGCTGTATTGAAGTTGTGCAAGTCCCGCCGCATGCATTTGGAGATCTGTCTGTTCAGTTGCCTGTATGCTGTCAAATCTGCTGAAGACTGCAGCTTCATCTCCCGTCTAACAACCATGAGATTAAGAGTGTGATCGGAGAGTTTTTGTGTTCTTCTGCGACGGGTCTTACAGAACTTAGCTCCGACCGCATGGACAGTTTCCACAAGCTTGTCATTCATATCGTCCACTTCATTGCAAAATTCTAGGCACTGAAAACGATTTTGTAACTCGAGCTGAAAGTTTTCGGGACTTTGGATTAGAGCACGAGGGGGACGGAGCGTTGACTTCATTAGAAGTGACCTCTCCAACTTAACGTTTAGGTTCAGTGTGCCTCTCACCATTCGGTGATCGCTGCCAGTTTTCACCCTCGCGATCACTGAGACATCACTGAACAGTTGTCGTCTGGTCGTCATAATGAAGTCAATCTCATTTTTTGTCAAACCGTCGGGGCTCGACCAGGTCCACTTTCAGTGGGGCCGCTTTTGGAAGAAAGAGTTCATCATAAAGAGTCCTCTTTCCATAAAGTCGGCCAGCTGCTGGCCCTTGGGTTCCGTTGCCCTATTCCGAATTTCCTACTTTCAGCTCACCGCCTCTCTTGTGCCTAGTTTTGCGTTGAAGTCTCCCATTAACACCGTATAGTGGGTTTTGGAGGAATGCATGGCTCTAGAGATATCCTCATACATTTCTCCACCTCCTCATCGGGGTGTGCCGAGGTTGGTGCGTAAACCTGTATGACCTTCAGCGAATACCGTTTGGTGATTCTGAGTATAAGGTACACAACCTCGTCGACACACTCCTGATCTTTACAACGTTGTTAACGAGAGACTTGTGGACGATAAATCCGACACCTCCTTGGGACAGATGGTCGCCCTCCCGGTGATAGAATAAGTTGCCGGATTCGAGGATTACCGTGTCCTCCCCCTCTCTTCGGACCTCGGATAGTCCTATTATATTCCAGCGTAACTTATCTATCTCTTCTTCCAGCTCCAGGATCTTCTCGTCAGTCCTCAGGGTGCGTGCGTTATATGTTGCCAGGTCGAGTCGTCGTAGGTGGCAACCGAACCTCCACCGGAGATTCTTAGCACCCCCTGCCCCGCCGTTACCATGGTCGCCACCGTAGCCAGGAATAGCGGGGCCGCCGGGGACTGGGGGGCCGTTTCTTTGTGTCGTCGCTCATGGGGGGTATATTGCCATAGTTGCCACGCTTGGCGAGCGGGTTGGCAACCGCAGTTTTTTATTGTTTTTTGGCTTTTATCTGAAAGATGCTGCTGCCCATCTTCTGTATCAGTTTCCCTTTGTCGCCTCTTACGACACCCACGGGAAGATATGGGGTAGTGGGTATTCCACTACACGGGGATTATTTTTGTATAACTACTTTTATTTTTGTGTACGTACATTACATTTTCATAAATGTATTGAGAGGCCAAAGTTAATATATTAATTTCCTTAAATTTTTGTCGGAACGACTCTTTAGGTTTTAAATCATAGATTGCTCTTATGTCCCTCTTCTGTAAAACAAATACAATTTCAGTGTCAGTCGCGTGTCCCCATAGCAAAATACCATACAACATTATGCTATGGAAATAGCTAAAGTAAACAAGTCTAGCTGTTTCCACACTGGTAAGATTTCTAATCTTTTTTACAGCATATGCTGCAGAACTAAGTCTGCTTGCTAACTTTGATATATGGGGGCTCCATTGAAGCTTCGCGTCTAGTGTTACTCCAAGAAAAATGGTGGTATCGACATGACTCAGTTGCTCTCCATTTAAAATTACGTTAGTATTTAATTGTCTGACATTTGTCATGAACTTCATACATTTCGTTTTAGTGCTATTTAAATGCAAATTTACATAGCACTAAAACGCAATTAACATTAAACCAATTTACTAATTTAGATATAGTATTATTTATTTCGTCATATTTTAATAATTGTCGTTTTAATTTGAAAATTAATGAAGTGTCATCAGCAAATAATACTATATTATGATTATCCCCTACTATGTAAAGTAACGTATGTATAATGTATGTATATTTTAATACATGTTGTGAAGTCAAAAAAGTCAAAAATACGACAGCAAGTTACAGGTGGATATAATAAAGTACATACATATATATTGTTGTAGCCCATCACAAGTTCACTGCAGACCGTAATCCCTCAGGAGTACCACAAAATATGGTCCTAAGTCAACTGTTTCCTGCAGCTTTCTGCATATCTTACCATGTCATCACTCCAACTAAGGCCGGAGCCTTTTTTTTACATGGGGAAATGATTACGCATACCCGCCTCGCGGGGGCAAGGACAGGCTATGTCGGACGCCCACCGACTAAAACCCCATGGTGTTCCACCTTTGCCGCATATTGGCAGGGCCACGGGAACGCTTTCGCACATATCCGCGGCCCCACCAGCGCTGGCCGCCCCATGGCAGCCCCTTCTCGGGGGAGGACTCTCCCCATTCTCCTTTTCAGGTAAGGCGCATCAGAAACACAAGACACGCCTTCCTCCACGGCCTCCAACTCCACCTGCGTAATGGGCCCCCCCGAGTCCGATACGCGGAGGCCATGGGGCCTGGAAAATCGAGCGCTCGGTAGCACCCGCTTTCCCGACCCCAGCGGCGGATCTGGTCTTTGGCTCCGCCGCCAACCAAGCTTCGGCCGCGGAGGGTAGGGAGAGCGGCGCCTCGAAATACCGACACTCCTCTCCCCCCGTGGCCCCACCACCACCGCATCAACGGTGCGGCCCTGTCAGAGTCGCGGAGATGCGGAGGAGGGCGAGTGGCGCATCGCCATACCAAAACTTCTCTTCCCCCGCGACTTCACCTCGGCTGGAGCGGTAGGGGGAGAGGGCACCCCTCTCGCCGCAGCCCACCGACACACATCCGAAATGGGCTCGTCAAGCCCACTCGGAGTGGCCACCTCGGGCCGGCCCTACACCACAGGCCAGCCAACGGGTTCTTATTTGTTCACCGCGGGTGACCAAGTCACAGCTACTAAGCCCCCCCGCCACGACAAGGCGGGAACCCGTTCGGGGGGGTAAGACCGGAGCCTACACTGTGGCTACGCGGCTGCCATTGGAGAACATTTCTTTCTCATCGGTTATCGATTGGGTCGTCGGTTGGGCTACGTTCATTAGATGTATACCGTGACATACATATATACAAGCCAATAATAATATAAAGATGGAGTCTTCGCCAAGTGTTTTGAAGCGTCACAAGCATTATGGTTTACGGATTTCGAAACGTAGAAGTCGTAGGATTATTCCTTCCTGTTACAAATCGTGGTTAATTAATAATCTCGGGTTAATTAACTATCGTTTAAGAAGAGTCTCACGAAATTTGACATTTTTTGTAGAGTAAGGATAACAAGTGAGCACACAGTCCAACTGATGGTAAATGGATGCCGTAGCCCATAGACATATATCTACATCTATGTTCGATTAAGAATCAAAATGCTGATGCTCTGTCATCCCTGAGGACTAAGATGAAATGTCTCGTTCCCAGTAAAAAGGGCCTCCGTTTCCTACACTCATCATACAAAGTACAGCAGCATTAAACTACTACCCCGGTTAAGCCGATCCACTCGTGCTACATACCACGAATAAATAAAGAAAAAAATACTTTTGCTATGAAAATCCATACTTTATATATAATATTGCATATTTCTACGTGACTTCTTTTGTAAAACAGATTATAGTTCTTATCTAAGAACTGAATTAAGACGGATTAAGTTTATTATTGTTTTCAGAATTTTTATAATTACTAAACGCATTTAAATTAAACAATATGGAGTGCCAGGTGGCAACCTATAAGACTATTTAAATCATTCAGTTAATAAAGATCTGAACGACCGCTAAGATATTAGATATTTTAAGCTCTAACCCTCGCCCGTGGAACATCAATCTGCGGGCTGCGTTCCGCAGCGGGCAGACTTAAATGCACTACCGATTGATGAATTGTTGAAGCGGCCCGATAGGGACGGCGTTGCTTTTACTTCGTGTTTACCGTTGGAGAGTGTAAACCGATGGAGATAGTTAACTAGGGCGGATGTTGAATCGGTGTAAGTGATTCTTGAAAAACAAATATCAAAGATGTTTTGGTGCACTCAACAGTTTTAATTTGTTATGCAATGCTCTACATTAAGGTGAGGTAAACTATATAACGTCAGTTATTTAGTTTTTTTTTTAAGAGAACGTTACCCTCACACTAGGATTTTCTCCTGTATCGTGGAGGCAGTCTACAATCTACATATATAAATTTCGCAAGGGGTAACATCCAGACCTAGAAAACATATTTATAGGCCAAAAATAATTGTTCTGTACGGGATTCGAACCCGCGGCTATCAGCGCCGCAACTAGCTACTAAGCCATTGCGCTACGAAGCCGTCAAAGTTTAACTTTTTTACTGATAATGGGGCATTCCATCTTCCACAGTGGTGGCAACGTATCTGAATTTTCAGTTTTAATGTAATTTGGAGGATAGACGCAGAGAGCCAACATAAATATAATTTTGGAGACCAAAGAATGCCAGAAAGCACGGTACTGCACTACCTGCATTCTTCGACTTCCTGCATTTCTTACCAGGCTGCCACTCCATCTAGTAGGGGGCCGCCACTTCGCTTACCGGTACGAGACTGCCACTCAAGAACATTCCTTCCTCATCGATTGTCGGTTCTTCGAGCCATTTAGTTATATACGAGGCCGGCCCATTGCCACCTCAGCTTACTAATCCTATACATTGTTAGATATTTTGGTTCTACTACGGGTATCCTCATTTAGAAACATATTTACGCCAGAAGTAAATATATGCCAAGGCCGACAACGCATCTGCAATTCCTCTAGTGTTGCAGTTGTTCATGGGTGGCGTACTACACTTACCATCTGGTGAGCCGCATGCTCGTTCGCCCCCTCTTCTACAAAAAAAAACTCAGAGCGGATCTCCGCTCTGAGTTTTTTTTTGTAGAAGCAGCATAGCATGTAGGGCAGCAGCTTCTAAGTTGCGACATGTCTGGTACTGCGACCTTCAACCCACCTGCCAAGTGTGACAATTAAGCAAATCCAGGAAAACAACGGGAGAAGCGCATGTCAGCAGTAGACTTAAGAAGAAAACTCCAAATAAAAAAAAATACTAGCAATGCTATAAACATTGCTAATATTCCTTTTAATCACTTCTGCTAAGCTTAAAATGCTTGTGTTAGGAGTGGTTCACGACAGTAGTCGAATGGCGGATTCAAACCCAAGATCTTTTGAGTTCGCGGTACGCACCCTGCCATTAGGCTACTGTCGCTTATATATATTGTACATATATTTAACAAAAAATTAATGCTATATTACTAATAATAATAATTATCAATTTTAGAAGATAAAGAATGATCAAATATATTTTTTTTACTTTTTGACAGCTTATCATCAACTCGCCAGTCTCTTTGAGTCCTATCCCCGGGAACAACGCAAAAGCCTATTTAAACTTTAAATTACTTTTTCGACTGTTCCCGTTGCGTGAAAGTTGTTATCATCAAAAATTTTGTCACGAATGAACTCCGAAAACAGAGCTTCCATTATAATATACGGGATAATTAAATCATTATCTTCCACACACTGTCCGTTACCCTGGGCTACGCGGTAAATAAGATTATAAAAATGAAAAAAGAAAAAAATATAAATTTTTCTAAGTATAAAAATTAACGTGAGTTGTCAAGTTGACAGTAAAGCCCAATAAAAATATAATATAAACTGGCAGTAGAACATGAATTTTATTTTTATTTTATTTTTATTGAATAAAGTACACAAACAGATAGTTAAATACAGTTCTAATATTATAAGTATGATGGTGTTGATCTAAACTACAATACAAAAAAGACACAGCATAATAATATAACTACAGTAACATAACAAAAATAAACAAAAAAAAAATACATTTAAAATTAAGAGAAACACGTAAATTTCTTTTAAATCTAATAAGGCTATCGAATATATCTAGATGTACGTTACTACACTTAATCTCGTCGTAACTACGGCATATTTTGACAACAGGGTTGAAAAAAGAAGTGTTATTCTTGTGTACGTCTAACCTAAAATTCTTTGAACACGTTGCGTATACCGGAATTGAAGTTAATTAGTCTTAGTAACTCTCGGAAATCTATATGAGAATGTACAATCTTGTGCAAAAAACTTGTTTGGCAAATTGTCTCCTCAAAGATAATCGTTGGACATTAAAAAACTTTCGTCGAGAGTTGTATGATGGTAGACGACGCAAGTGACCATATCTGCCACAAACACTGCGAAGGAAACTACTCTGCATACTCTCGATGCTGTCTGAATGTACCCTATAAAATATGTGATGAATAAACTCATAATAATAATAATGTCCTCCAGACTGCATTTTGGGGTGTGGCTGCCAGTCTCAACAGAGACTAGGCATCTGCGCAGCACAGTATTACAATGCCCGAGTGCACTCACAAGCACAGGTGCACTCTCTATTCCCTCATTCTCATCGTCCGATGGGATATATCCAACACGGCTGGAGAGCAGTTGGTCAGGCTCAGGACCAACGGCTTTACGCTCTTTCCGAGGCACGGGGGTGAAACACGGCAAACTTCCTGACTCCTGACTTCTACTTAGAATTTCTCAACAAAAAAGCTCAATAACTGATTTTGGCCCGACTTGGGATTCGAACCTGGGACCTCATAATTAGCAACCGCTTTTATGACCACTAGACCAACAAGGCAGTCAAACTCAAAGTCATAATCATTATACGTACGTCACAGTGACTCGCTACAGAATGTTTTTAAAGAAGATAGGTGACATCCGAGAATACAGTTCAGCCGATGATAATTAGATGCTGAAGCCCATCACATACACACATCTGTCATCGCTTAAGAATTAAAATAAAATTACGTTCTCAACCCTAAGCAATAAAAAAGAATGTCTCAATACCAGTAAAAAGGGTCTCTGGTTCTCTACACTCACTATACAAAACACAAGAGCATTATGTAGCTACATTTTTTTTTATAGTATAAGGGTGACAAACGAGCACACAGTCCACCTGATGGTGAGTGGTGAGGACCACGCTCTCACAGAATACCAGCGTAAAATAGCAACTTAATTCTGGTTTAATGCAGCTTAGCACTGCTATTTGGCAATAGAAATAAGTATTAGGGTAATAAATCTACCTAGAAGGACTCCTAGGCAAAATAAAATAGCAGCTTAATGCTGCTGTGTTTCGCCAAAGACCCTTTTTACTGGAAACGAGGCATCTCATCTTAGTCTTCAGAGGTGGTTTTGATTCTTAATCGAGGATATATGTAGATGTCTATGGGGCACAGCATCCACTTACCATCAGGTGAACTGTGTGCTCGTTTGTCACCCTAATTCTATAAAAAAAATCTATAATCGAAAAAAGGGGCAAAGAGTCAAACAGTGTTATTACAGTAAAATGCGACCGTAAGGCGATTGGTTTTTAAAATAATATGAACATTTCACCGCGGAATCTTATAAGAATATTTGGCAAGAAAACATAATTTTACTAAAATTATTTGCCGCCGATAAGATATTCCAAGGAGGAAGCTATCGCAGTTTGCAACTTTGCCAAGTTTCAAACCTGCATTTTACCGTATCACTTACAACTCGCTTACGTTATCCGACCGTAATCTACCTATCTACATTGCTGTGTTGCCACGCTATATTTTTATTACCGGAGTTGCAACTTTCACCCAACAGTAATAATTGAATTAAATATACTAAGTTTTACTTTTGCAAAAATACACATTTACTGGTAGACCAACCAGCTTCAATTTGAACTTTAACAACGTCACAGCCAAGTTACCGTTGCCGTTACAGACAAAAGTCCACTGCTAACACATAGGCTTTCTAAATCTACCTCATAGGGTGGATATTTGCCATAGTTGCGCGTTTGGCAGGCGGGCTAGCAACCGCAGTTTTTTATTTTCTAGTCGTTATTAGGAAGACACTGTTGCCCTTCGCCTGGTTTGTTTCGCTCTGGCGCCTCTTACGGATGATGATAGGGTCAGTAGATATTCTTACACCGCCACTAATCATTTCATCATCATCATTACAGCCCTTCACAAGTCCAATGTTGAACATAGGCCTCCCCCAAAGAATGCAACAAAGCACGGTCCTGAGCCACCTGCATCCATCGATTTCCTGCATGTCTTACCAGGTCGTCACTCCATCTAGTGGGGACGCCCTACACTTCGCTTACCGGTACGAGGCTGCCACTCGAGAACCTACACCGATACTAAACAGTAATTAAATTAAATATGATAATTAAATTAAACATACAAATTTTTCATTAAGATTAATATACTTATTTAATATTGAATATTTTTAACACGCTTTTATTAGGTATTTATGTACATATCTATGTAACGGAATTTTTAAATGTGAATTTCATCTCCTTCTAAATGGCGGATTGATTTGAAATTTCGCACACTTATCAAGAACCGATGACAATGCAATAATTTAAACGCTTTTTTACAATGAAATTAATTTTTATGTTAATCACTATTTTCTTATTTTAAACTTATTGAAAATTATTTTCTACTTTTTAGTTCGGTTATCTACAAAAGCGTGTTTTTTAGTTTTTTTTTAGAATAATGGTAGACCAGCCAACTCTGAATAGCCTTTTTTTTTTTTTTGCGGATGGAAAATCATCTAATGACGCCTTTCGCTGTGGGTGGAGCGGAAGGGTGTCGACTTTACTGACTAAAACCATCCGTGTTCCTTCAGTGCCTTACGTTCCGGAGCCGCGGTATCTCTTTGTATCCCTTGCGGGCCCCTTCACGCTGCTGACAGCTCTTTGAGGCGCGCGTGGAACAAAACGCCGTCGACACGGCCTGTCGTCGTTAGACGGACGGACGGCGAGCTACCATTGCTCGCCGTCCAGGTCCGCGCTAAACTCTGAATAGCCTCAAGTTTGAATTCTAACAACTTTGCAGCCAAGTACTTTGATCCATTAGGCCACCGTAAATATTGAGATACATATTTATGCAAGAGTTGCTTTCACTCTTAGAATATACAGTGGGACGTCAATACTATAATGATTTCTTAACTACTTCTATAAAATTATTTTTAAATTTATCGCGTTTAATTTTAGTAATGTATTATTCTAACTTGCGCGCTTGGTCTTGAGATCTTTTTATCGGCGTATTTTATTTACTATTTCCAGTCTGTACTTGATTACTTAATTATTTCTTATAATTACTTGAACACTAGTCATTGAATAAAACTTTTTACGGATTCATCGGGTTTAATTTTGCTTATTTTTATATCGTTGATATAGTGGTCGTAAGCGTGACTGCTGATCATGAGGTTCCGGGTTTGAATCCCGGGTCGGGCCAAAATTAATTATTGGGTTTTTCTGGCAAGAAATTCTCAGTAGCAGTCCGAAGTCACAATGTTGGCGGTACCTTGGAAAGCACGTAAAGCTGTTGGTCCTACTCTTGACCTATTTTCGGTTATGTTTTATTGCTGTCCCATCGGATTAGGAGCGTGATTGAATAGAAAGCGCACCTGTGTTTGCGCTGACATTCGTGCACTATAATCCTGTCCTGAGCAGATGACTAGTCTCTGTTGAGATATGTCGCTGTGACCTTAATTCTGTCTAGAGGCACTTTTGTACTATTATTTATTCTGTGCTAGAGGATAATGGGACGTATATAGGCTGTAATTTTACCATAATGCCGGGTAATGTTGGTGTAAGCCTATAACCTCATTACTATGCTTATAACCTTATTCTTAATCGGCTACATTTTTACGTGGTAGAGCCATGCTGCAGCTATATTGTGGTTGCAGCACGAATGGGTCAGCTCGACCGGGGTAGGACCACGCTTTCACAGAATACCAGCGTAAAATAGCAGCTTAATGCTGCTGTGTTTCGTATGGTGAGTGTAGAGAACCGGAGACCCTTTTTACTGGGAACGAGGCATTCCATCTCAGTCCACAGGGGTGACAACGCATGTGCATTTTGATTATTAATTGAGGATAAATGTAGATGTCTATAGGTCACAGCATCCACTATCACAGCATCCACCATCAGGTGGATTGTGTGCCCGTTTGTCACCTTTAGTCTATAAAAAAGCAGCATCGCAGCTAAATACTCAGCCACTGTGCTACTGAGCCGTCTGGAATTGCATATTTTTAATTTGAAATAATACTAGCAGTGCTATTAAAGCTACTAATATTCCTGTTAACTACTCCAGTTAATGTTAGGACTGGCTTATGACAGAAGAAGATGTTGAAATAGAGGATTCGAACCCTTAATTTTTCACCTTTAACTTTTCGTAATCCATACTTTTATAAGGCTACAGTCGCACTTTGTCAAAGACCCCAAAACCAATAAAATATCATGATTTTTTATATGAAATAATATAGTTTGCTCTAACATAATATTGCAAAAATCTCTTGTGAAAACCCAATTGTCCATTGCCTGCTTATCAGGCTATCGGTTATAGATATATTAAAGAAAAGTACTTGTATATGTGTGTTCGTTTTTATATATTTTAAAAGCTTTACACACACACTAAGATTATCTCCTGTATCATGAAGGCAGTTAACAAACATAAATTGCACAAGGACAAATATCCAGACCCGGAGTAATTCTTTGTAGGCGATACAAAATACTTTTTCCGTACGGGATTCGAACCGGCGGCCCTCAGCGCCTCAACTCAATGCTAAGCCTGCGCCACGGAGCCATAAAACTCGTTAGTATTAAGTGGCTAAACTAAACTAGATCGCGAACTGACTACAGTGCTCGAACTTTTTCATTGTCTGTGTGGGTTGTAAAACGCTCGAATATTACGGTAGTCATCCGTCGCTTAGGTCGTTTTGTTTGCGAGCGGCGCACAGATTAAACAATTTCGCCGTGCGTCGTAACCAAAATAAAGTTTCAAAGTTTTATTGTGCATGTATTACGTTAGATAGGAAATGAGGGCAGCCAGCTGCTATTCATGATTATTTTTATCCGACTTCAAAAAAAGAGGTTTTAAACTCTACTGTAAGTTTTTGATGTGAAACATCTATTGGCACGCCTTGGCAGTAAAACCGACTCTTACGCCGTGACGGCAAACGGCATGGCGTTCTCTTACGCCGTCCTGCACCCTCTACGTCATAGCTATAAACTCCTTTATATGTGCGTGCGCATATACTAAACACTTCGTTCCTTCTCTGTGTGAGTTGTGTACTGCTTGTGCCTTTCTAACTTTCTATTCGACTGTAGTATACTCGACGTGTTCACCGCTTGTATACACACTTTGTATTTCTTTTTAAAAAAATAGATAGTAGAGCTCTTTTTAACCCTGGTCCCATTCGTTCCTTCTTCTTTTTCATCAGACTGTTTCAGTTCACTGGTGTAATGGTACCTTTTCGAGGAAGAGTTTGCCTTAATCGTCGTCACGTTTGGTAGGCAGATTGATGATCGCCGTACTAGACGTCTCGCACCTTTCACGCTGATGACCCGCTGCACATAAACGGTCTAGTTATTTTTATGTTTGAAGTGCATGAGATAGTTATAACATCTCTCGTAGTGGTTACTGTCACCCTATTAAAGTTACAGTATATATAGTCCCACTGCTGGGCACAGGCCTCCTCTCATTTTCTGAGAGGGTATAAGAGCAATAAAATGTCCGCCGTGCTGCCACAATGCGTGTTGGCGAACTTCAATGTTTTCGAATTTTTATTTCTTATTTCTCAAACATGCAGGTTTCCTTACGATGTTTTCTTTCACCGCCGATCACGTAGTAAATTAGCACTTATAATTGCAATTAACAATTTCATCGGTGCCGGCGGGGATCGAAACCGGGCTTATCGCGTACTGTGCCAGTGTCGCCCCATTACCTATTAATAATTGTATTCCGCTTTGAGATAGCCCGTATTCACAAACTGTGAAGCATACCCTCATAATAGTGAAATCACTAGCTTTGGTAGCCTTCTTTATTTAAAACAAGCGACCCACCACGGCTTTGCCTGGTTAGGATCTATAAATGTTGCGTTATTTAGATTTAATCAAATAACAATCATTTTATTCATAATCATTTTATCAATTATTCGTTTTTTTATCTCCTAGTTTTTCGGATAAAATATAGCCTAGATCACTCCTGGCATAGCTCTCTATCTGTCCGTGAAGCTAAATTTTCATTACAATCGGTTTAGTCATTCCGAAGATGAGCCAGGACATACAGACAGACAGACAAAATTAAAAAAATGGTTCCGCTTGATAAAACGTAGTTATTTCGATGAAATCGACAGACAGTTCAATTTCATATATTTATACAAAATTCACTAATGTAGATAATTGATTCTCGTTCTTGACTTAATATTTATCTAATTCAATATACAGCATATTCTGAGCATCAAATTATAATGCTAATGTATTCAGATAATTAATAGAATCGGGCGTTACCTCGCGGGAGTATTCATTATTTTAAATAAAGATGTGAAAATTAATTAGGCATAATCCGCGTGTACAACAAAACGATACCGATGATGTCTCATTAATAGGTGAAGCACATTTTTTTATAAAATAAGGTTGACAATCGAGCACACAGTCCATCCTGATGGTAAATGGATCCTGTAGACCATAGACATCTACATTTATCCTCAATTAAGTATCAAAATGCAGATGCCCCCTGAGGGCTGAGATGGAATGCCTCGTTTCCAGCAAAAAGTGTCCGGTTCTCTATACTCACCATAGGAAACACAGCAGCATTAAGCTGCTATTTTACGCCGGTTTTCTGTCAGATCGTGGTCCTACCCCGGTCAAGCCAACCCATTCGTGGTACAGCCGTAATATAGCTGCAGCGTGGCTCTACCTTTTTTTTACATGGGGAAATGCCTACGCATACCCGCCTCGCGGGGGCAAGAACGGGTTATGTCGGACTGGCACCGACTAAAACCCCATGGTGTTCCACCTTCGCCGCATATTGGCAGGGCCACGGGAACGCTTTCGCACATATCCGCGGCCCCACCAGCGCTGGCCGCCCCATGGCAGCCCCTTCTCGGGAAAGGACTTCTCCCCATTCTCCTTCTCAGGCAAGGCGCATTAGGAACACAGGACACGCCCTCCTCCGCGGCCTCCAACTTCACATGCGCAACGAACGCTCCTGTGTCCGATGCTCGAAGGCCATGGGGCCAGGAAAAACACTCAGAAGCACCAGCCTTCCTGACCCCAGCGGCGGATCTGGTCTATGGATCTGCCGCCAATCAAGATTCGACTGCAGAGGGTAGGGAGAGCGGCGCCTCGCAATACCAACACTCCTCTCCCCCCGCAGCCCCACCACCATGGCATCAATTAACGGTGCGGCCCCGTCAGAGTCGCGGAGGATAGGGCGAGTGGCGCTTCGCCATACCAACACTCCTCCTCTTCCGCGACTCCACCTCGGGTGCAGCGGTAGGGGGAGAGGACACCCCTCTCGCCGCAGCCCACCGACACACATCCGAAGTGGGCTCGCCAAGCCCACTCGGAGTGGCCACCTCGGGCCGGCCCTACACCACGGGCCAGCCAAGGGTTTCCTCTTGGTTCACCGCGGGTGACCAAGCCACGGCTACTAAGCCCCCCCCGCCACGACAAGGCGCGAACCCGTTCGGGGGGGAGTCCATGGAAACCTGCAGCCAACTTCAAGCAAGGCAGGCTAAAGATGCTTTGTCATCTCTGAGGACTGAAGTAGAATGTTTCACATATACGGGCATTATTTGTATACCCTTCAGACCTTAACGATGCAGTGATCGTACTTTTGTTTGACATTAGAAAAAGGTAAGTGGATGTAACTACCAAGACTGACTTCTAGACAAAAAAGGAGCCCTATCATCTAGAAATGCAATTATCTTTCCATAAGTGCATTTCTAGGTGGTAGGTAGGTGCTCTTTAAATTAGGATATACCGACCGATTTACTTTTCATTCGGGTGTTAGCTTATTAATTCATAGAACTTCAAAAATATATTCAAGCAATTATATAATGGTATTATCACATTCAGTTCCCTAAACGTATAATTTAGTAAGCCTAAGCACAAACTCTGACAACCGAAAGGACATTTGACTATGATGTCATTAAAAACTTAAAGAATATCTAGATAGTCCAGGAGGAATCGGCGCATGAGTACCGAAAACATTACACCTCAATTTTTTATGTGATTCTCTTCAAATTGTCCTACTGATGATATAAATGCATGTTGCCATGATGCAACTCGGTGCTATATTGTTTAAACCGATTTTTTAATGCAAGGAATTGTTATTTTCAAACAGGACAATTTTTTAATATAATTTGATGAAAGACAAAAAAGTCCTATAATTATTTACGATAAAGTTAATATTTTCCGAGTTATGAATTTTTAAAAGTTCGAATAATCCCAAATTCGGATACTTTTAACCCGTTAAAAATATATGTCACAGTCACAAGCAGGTGAATCCTGTAATTAATAAAATTAAAACTAAACCCAATCATACTATTGCAAGACTTTAAGGTATAATGTTCACCTAAATATAAGAAATCATTACAGTATAGGTTGGTATAAATGTAAACTTAACGTGGTTTTATAGTTTTTATTTTATAGAGTTAAGACTCTACATAGAGCTATAATATCTAAACTCTACCATCAGATGTTCCTATATGCGCCTTTATTATGACGATCGTTGCTCATCGCTTTGAAACCATTCACGGTCGATTGCTTATCGGGGCTTGAAGCAGTAGTTCAGGTAGTTGCCAACTTGCTATATGAATTTTACGAGAGGCTGTGCGGGAGAGAGCGAGGGGACGGGAAGGTGGACTCGCTTTTATTGGAGCCACCGTTTCGGGAATTTCATTACGGAGTTAACTCCAATTTTCAACTGAACCGTCCCTAATTAGCTCTGCTACGTTCAATGTTATTTATTTTGTGTTACGCCGACTGTAATTATGTTCGACCCAAGAAACTCGGGGTATAAAAATTGTATTTAATGTAATTTTAAGAATTTCAATATGCTCACTAAGAGCGCATAAGACGTATGTATTAATGTAGAGTCTAATATTAATTTAAATGAACCGTGTAGTGTTGTTGTTGTTGCGGTGTTCTTCTCTTGTGATATTGTTATATCCACTAGCCCATATCATACCGTAGGTGTCGTAAGAGGCGACAGAGAGAGAAACCAGGAGGTGGCAGCTGCGTTTTTATAGCAACACTGAAAAATAAAAAGAGTATTATAGATGTAGAGTTTTACATACATACTAGCTTTTACCCCCGACTTCATCTGCGTAGAACTTTAACAAAAAAAGTAGTTCAAATCATCTTAGTCGTCAAAGGTGATAACGCATCTGTAGCCAGTTAGATGCAGGAGTACATGGACTGCAGTATCCATTTACCATCAAGTAAATTGTAAGATCGTTCGTCACTTCAGTTTTATAAATGAAAATATATATCATACTTTTCTAAAGATATTTTCTATAGAACTTTCTCACTCATAATACACAAGATTTTATCGAGGGTGACAGTTATGACACATATAATAGTTCTGCGGAAAACTAAAATCAGAGATCAAAAGAAACTAATATATCAGAAAAATAATCGGCTGTCATCAAAATAAAGTGATAGTGACAAGCGGTTCCACGAAGCTCAACTTAATATTAAATGCTAGGGACGAAATAATTAAATATATATGTAATATTTTCGAGTCGTCTTAAAATCTCAAAGTAAGTAGTTTTATCAGAAATAAAATATTCTGAGGACACATGTAGTACATAGTGTCCGAACGAAAGTCGATTTCTTGCCGGAGCCGAAGGCTTAAAAACCCTAAGAAATTCAGTTCAAGGTTAGCTAAAATTATAATATACTATATTACACTTGGCTGACCGGCGTAAATTCAGAACGCAGTATGACCCTCTACGCGTCGCCACGTCCATCGCGCTCTCGCTCATTCGTAATATTTCTTTCAATTTCAACGCTTCCTAAAAACCTCCAGCTTCGGCCAAAACTGCAGTCCATTTTGGCCGAAACCAAAGGTTTCGTCGTAGGTGGTATTTTTGGCTGAAAGTGGTAAAGCCATGCTGCATCAATGTTACTGGTATAGTTGTAGCACGAATGGGTCGGCTCGAACGGGGAAAGACCACGCTCTCACAGAATACCAGCGTAAAATAGCAGCTTAACACTGCTGTGCTTAGTATGGTTAGTATCCATCTTAGTCCTCACGGGTAACAACACATCTGCATTTTGATTCGTAATCGAGGATAGATGTAGATGTTTATGGGCCGCAGCAATCACTTACCATCGGGTGGACTGTATGATCGTTTGTCACCATTATCCCATAAAAAAAAAGTGGCCGAAACCGTAGCTTTGGTCAGACACTAGAAGTACTCCAACAAATTTTTAGCAAGGCATCAGACTAATTGCTTCATAATTCTCTCAAAAATGACTACGTGCTCAACTGTGGAACGTATATAGGCTGTAGATATATTTAAATTATTTCTCTCTAACGCAATGACTCGTGGTTGCTTACGACTAACCACTCGCCGTAAATTTTGCAGTAAGCGAGTATTCATAGTTCTATTATATCGTAGTTCACTTAAAGTGCTGATTTCCAACGTTCTCGGTGGAGAAGAAAATACCGTGAGAAAATCTGAATGTCTGAGGGATGAATATGTTTCAAAGTCATGTGAAGTCATACATAAAATTGCTGGCAGTAAGGCGGATTAATTGCTATATAATTATAACAGCTATATTGCACCAGTGGGACGTATGTTTACCGTTTTGGTTTCATATCTTCATCGTTTGCTATCCAAGCCGCGCGATGAAAAGTTAAATGAAAAGTTAAGACAACCCTCTAGCAAATAAACATTTAAGACGAATGTTCGGGCTAATTTCCTTAAAATGGTTCAAACCAGCTAAGCTCCGTGATAATTATAGTTACCTCTATTTTAGTTTAATTATGTATCTTTTATCATATTGTCTTTTATATATATATATATATATATATATATATTTGAGTATAATCGTCATATTGTCTTTTATATATATATATATATATATATATTTGAGTATAATTTTATTTGTATTTGTGCATATGCTTACTTTTATTTTTTTATGGTTTTCTGTAACCACCTTCGTTGGGGTTGACTGACAGCATTAAGTCCGCCTTTTGATCCTATAAGATTAAATAATAAATAAATAAATGTATAAAATATGCTGTAACTTTAGTTTAAAAGTAATGCTCTCAAACCGATGTTCTAATTTATTTTCTTTTCAGGTGGCGCGCGTAAAGCTGGGGAGAGTCAAACGTTCGTTTCGAGAGTGAGTGTCCGTGAGTGACGTGAGTGCGTGTGCGAGTGAGTAAAGCGGTGCGTGGCATGCGGAGGGGGGAGTGTGTAACGCGGGCCGCGGCCCGCTAGCGCAATGTTGGGCACGCCCCACTCTGCGGTTCACCTCGCCCTGCTCATTCTAGCGCATGTTCCGCCACCTGGTAAGTCACTTTTTTTATACAAATATTAGCAATGCTATTAATATTACTAATATTCCCTTTAACCACTCTTCTGGTAAGTTTAAAATGCTTGTCTTCTGAGTTATTCACGACCTTTGAGTTCGCGGTCCGCATCCTGCCATTAGTCTACTGTTGCTTCTCAAACTTTTTTCTACAATATATCATTAAAACATTATTTAATGAAAAAAAATTTACACTTTAACACTTCTAGCTTCAACAAAATTTAATTTAAGTAGAGCTAATTTTGCGAAGTTTTTCGAATTTTTGTGTTGTAAACAACTTAATTAAGTAGTATAATAATACGACTTAATTAAAAAATATGAAATTATATAAAATATGGAAAGATAAATACAGAAAGAAAGAAAGAAAATAATCTTTATTTGAAGCTACATTATAAATAATTGCACCAGATGAATATGTTATATATTACATTAACATTAATGCAGCAACAAATTGTCATCAAATCAGCATTGTGGCGCGGTGTAATAAACCACAGCCTGATATTCTGCCGGTGCTCTTTTCAAGTGTATTAATAAGTAAAAGTTTGGAGGAAAACTAGAATAAAAAGAAAATAATAAGGATAAAACCAAAATACATTGCATTTAAACAAAACACTGTATTTAAAAAAAAAAACAACAAAAAAAAAAGCATGTGTAGAAAGTTACCTATTAGAATGTAGAACTTAAATGGAAAGCTTTAATCCCACTTCTGATGTAGGCTGTTATTAGAATGTATATAGTCACAAGGAAAAGGCTTTAGAATAGAATATAATAGTTTTTATTCAATATAGTATTACTACCACCAGTTCGGATAAACCCTGTCCTGGGAAGAACCAGCGAAACCCAGCGGGACCTTTCTTTTAAATAAGATAATTTACAATATATCACTTCATACAATTATGAAATACACAGATCACATTGATAAGAACAGAGCTAATCAACTATAAATTGTACCGAGACTCATTTTGTAGTTGAGAATAATAATTAATTCATTTGCACGAATTAATTATACAATGTGTCAAGGATGAGCTAGTAGCGGAATACCATAAGTGCACCGTGCCATGCCAGAGCCAAGATCCCTTAACGGCGGCCGCTCCGTCCGTTTTATACAAGCAAAACAAGTAGCTAGCCACACGGGCGCCACTGCAGGTGCAACGCGCAGGTGTGCAGTGTACGTGTTGTTTACAAGAATTCTGGCTAGCCACATAGGCGCCGCCGCACGTGCAACGGCGCAGGCGCCGTCATGGCCATGCTAACATGCGCGCGTCCTCGTGCGTGCTCCATCACAATCTTAGTTATCTGTAGATAGAAAAACGTTCGATTATCCTGACAAAACAACGTCTGGTCCGGTCTATATTGACCCTTCAGACTGGTGTGACAATCAGTTTTGGTCCGGCAGTAAGCCCTACAAAACTATAACCATCTTTATGCTAGACCGGAATGATTATTCCCTGTAACCATATCATTGGGCCGGCTCAAGCACTGCAATCATTTTGCTCTTTTTTTATAGAATCATTATTTTTTCTTTTTTTTCAAGTATTGTTTATATAATGATTTTAGTAAAATTAAACGCGATAAAATCCGTAAAAATAGTTTTATTAGTAAAATTAAACGCGATAAAATCCGTAAAAATAGTTTTATTAGTAAAATTAAACGCGTTAAAATCCGTAAAAATAGTTTTATTCAAAGTATTGTTTATGCTATTCCGGAATCACTATTATCTGTAGCCATATCATTGGACTGGCACAAGCCTTGAAATGATAGTAAGAACCATTTTTTTTTCTTACCCTTTTTTTTTCAAGTACTGTTTACGCTAGACCAGAATAATTATTCCTATAGCCAAATCATTGAAATGGCAAAAGATAGTTAAATGATAGTTAAAAACATTTTTTTTTCAATTCAGTATAGATCAATTATAGCCCGACCATACCACAAACATGTCCCAGTGACAATCACACAGTAGTGTAACGTGATGGACGTAGAGACATGATAACACAAAAGTATGTAAACCAACAGCAACACGACATCCAAGTGCAACACAGACCAGCCTCCCAGCAACACCATCTTCCTTTCCTGCACTAGAAGAATTACTCCGCTGGAGTGATGGAACCTATCTGTATTTGATAGACGCGCCGACACGGCAATCTCTGACTATCACACGTCCTCGTGCAGTTGGCAGTAAACCGTCAGCATACAGTCTATCACCCATGGCCACTCGGGGCGAGGCGCCTGACGTCCCAATGTCATAGCCAACCACGGTTTCAGTGTGCGGTTCCGCTATGTTCGCACCACACACGCGTCAGCGAGCCGTCGCATCGTGCTGGCGCCAGCGAATCGTCGCTCTGCACTCGCGTAAGCAAGCCGTCTAGACTTCAACATTATAGGCATGCATACCTCACAGAAGCTGTTGACATAGGTACAAAGTTAGCGTTAACTAGTACCTGAAACCTTTTTCATATTGGATTTTACTCAAGGTAGCCTTGATGTAAAATTTGAAGTACACAACAGTTAAATCAAAAGACATGGAAACAGCTACGTTAGAGGTACAAGCGTGCACTTAAGTACATCTAACACAGATCTCGCAAAATAGATATCCAAAGTAACTTAAGATTGAAACAGTTGTAGAACGTTTCAGGTGCATGAAAAAAAAAATTAAGCTGCTTTGCAAAATTAAAAATTAAAAGAAATGAAGATAAATGTATTGCGAACCATAGAATTCCGGGCTTCTAAAGTGTGACATGGCAAACACAAACCAAAAGTTAAGTTTCACTGAATGAAAACTATAACTCATCTAGAAAACCTCCAACATTTACTCCGACATTTGTTAGCATATTTAGGTACGTTAAGAAATAATGAAAGTACTTTCGGGTACTTTAAATATAAATCGAACAAAAATATTTAACTTTTGGCTTAAAACATTTCACTTTAAATGTTTTTCTCTACACTTTAATGATACGATAATGTCGTAAATAGGACAGCAAATTTCATTGCGACTTTTAACATAAAAACAGTCATCATTCATCATTCATCATTACAGCCCTTCACAAGTCCACCGCTGAACATAGGCCTCCCCCAAAAAATACCACAAAGCACGGTCCTGAGCCACCTGCATCCATCGACTTCCTGCATGTCTTACCAGGTGGTCACTCCATCTAGTGGGGGGACGCCCTACACTTCGTCCGCCGGTACGAGGCCGCCACTCGAGAACCTTTTTTCCCCATCGGTTGTCGGTTCTTCGAGCTATTTGGCCGGCCAATGGGCCGGCCATATAGCTCGAGCTGGCAATGGCCACTTCAGCTTACTAATCCGTTGGGCTATGTCGGTCACGCAGGTTCTACTGCGGATAACCTCATTTCTAAGTTTATCACGCAATGAGACTCCGAGCATAGCCCTCTCCATAGCTCGCTGAGCGACCTTGAGCTTCCTCATCCGGCCAGCAGTGAAGGACCACGTCTCAGTTCCGTATGTCATCACTGGCAACACGCACTGGTTGTACAGCCTCGTTTTCAAGTTTTGAGGTATACCTGACGAGAAGATGTGCCGTAATTTCCCGAACGCTGCCCAGCCGAGTTGAATCCGTCGATTGACCTCTCGGTCGAAGTTGGACTTACCTAGTCGGACTATTTGTCCCAGGTAAACATACTCGTCAAGAACTTCGAGCTTAGTGCTCCCAACAACTACCGGCATAGGTGTGACATGGACATTAAACATGATCTTTGTTTTGTCCATGTTCATCTTAAGACCTATCCGTTGGGAGGCACTATTGAGGTCATTGAGCATAGTGCTTAGGTCCTCCAGCGATTCTGCCATAAGGACTATATCGTCGGCAAATCGAAGGTGAGTGATGTACTCGCCATTAATGTTAATACCGTATCCTTTCCAGTCCAGAAGCTTGAAAACGTCCTCCAATGCAGCGGTGAAGAGTTTCGGGGATATAACGTCACCCTGTCTTACACCTCTGCAGTTGGATAGGTTTCGTACTCCTGTTCTGTACTCGGATAGCCATCGTAGCCCTACTGTACAAGCACTTCAGCACTTCGATATACCGACAGTCAACTTGGCACCGCTGAAGGGACTGCAGCCCCGCCCCAATTTCACCGGAATCAAAGGCTTTCATAGTCCACATACGCCAGACATAGTGGCAAATTGTACTCCTCGGACTTCTGTACAATTTGCCGAAGGGTATGTATGTGGTCTATGGTGCTAAAGCCTTTCGGAAACCGGCTTGTTCGGGAGGCTGGAAGTCGTCGAGTCTGCGTGCGACACGATTCGTAATGACTCTCGAAAACAGCACGTTGACGCGGCTCAGAAGGAAATCGGTCTGTAGTTCTTCAAAGAGCGTTGTCGCCTTTCTTGAAGAACAAGACCACCGCACTTCTGCTCCACGCCTCCGGTGTAATGCCACCATGTAGGACGGAATTAAAGAGCTTCTGAAGGACTTCAAGTACCGGTTTTCCACCCGCTTTCAGAAGCTCCGCTGTAATTCCATCCTCGCCTGGGGCCTTGCCGTTTTTAAGGTGCTGGAGAGCCATTCTAATCTCGCTCAGACTGACGTCCGGGATATCATCGGAATAGTGTCGGATAAGACTCGCTCTTGGATCGTTACTCACACTTGCGTGTGGCTCCAACGATGATGTGTACAGCTGCCCATAGAACCTCTCAATCTCACTCAAAATCTCAGGTGTCCCGGAAACGACGCTGCCACACTCGGTCTTCAGCTTCGACAGTTGGCTCTTTCTGGCAGACAGATCTCTAGCAAAGACTTTGGAGCCCTGGTTCCGCTCGATCGCTTCTTCAATACGAGCTGTATTGAAGTTGCGCAAGTCCCGCCGCATGCATTTGGAGATCTGTCTGTTCAGTTGCCTGTATTCTGTCATATCTACTGAAGACTGCAGCTTTATATCCCGTCTAACAGCCATGAGATTAAGAGTGTGATCGGAGCTTTTGTGTTCTTCTGCGGCGGGTCTTGCAAAACTTAGCTCCGACCGCATGGACAGTTTCCACGAGCTTGTCATTCATATCGTCCACTGCATTGCAATCTTCTAGGCACTGAAAACGGTTTCGTAGTTCGAGCTGAAAGGTTTCGGGACTTTGGATTAGAGCACGAGGGGGACGGAGCGTTGACTTCATTAGACGTGACCTCTCCAACTTTACGTTTAGGTTCAGTGCCCTCACCATTCGGTGATCGCTGCCGGTTTTCACCCTCGCGATCACTGAGACATCACTGAACAATTGTCGCCTGGTCGTCATAATGAAGTCAATCTCATTTTTTGTCGAACCGTCGGGGCTCGACCAGGTCCACTTCCTGTGGGGCCGCTTCTGGAAGAAAGAGTTCATCATAAAGTCCTCTTTCTCCATGAAGTCGGCCAGCTGCTGGCCCTTGGGTTCCGTTGCCCCACCTGAATTTCCCTACTTTCAGCTCACCGTACTCTCTTGTGCCTAGTTTTGCGTTGAAGTCTCCCATTAACACCGTATAGTGGGTTTTGGAGGAATGCATGGCTCTAGAGATATCCTCATACATTTCCTCCACCTCCTCATCGGGGTGTGCCGAGGTTGGTGCGTAAACCTGTATGACCTTCAGCGAATACCGTTTGGTGATTCTGAGTATAAGGTACGCAACCCTCGTCGACACACTCCCGATCTTTACAACGTTGTTAACGAGAGACTTGTGGACGATAAATCCGACACCTCCTTGGGACAGATGGTCGCCCTCCCGGTGATAGAATAAGTTGCCGGATTCGAGGATTACCGTGTCCTCCCCCTCTCTTCGGACCTCGGATAGTCCTATTATATTCCAGCGTAACTTATCTATCTCTTCTTCCAGCTCCAGGATCTTCTCGTCAGTCCTCAGGGTGCGTGCGTTATATGTTGCCAGGTCGAGTCGTCGTAGGTGGCAACCGAACCTCCACCGGAGATTCTTAGCACCCCCTGCCCCGCCGTTACCATGGTCGCCACCGTAGCCAGGAATAGCGGGGCCGCCGGGGACTGGGGGCCGTTTCTTTGTGTCGTCGCTCATGGGGGGTATATTGCCATAGTTGCCACGCTCGGCAAGCGGGTTGGCAACCGCAGTTTTTTATTGTTTTTTGCTGTTATCAGAAAGATGCTGCTGCCCATCCTCTGCCTCAGTTTCCCTCTGTCGCCTCTTACGACACCCACGGGAAGATACGGGGTAGTGAGCATTCTTTCCCGCCACTACACGGGTTAAAAACAGTCATCAACGCGAAATTCATTATAGTCTTTCAGAAACGTAATAATCCCCAGACTATTCGAAGATTATATGTGGGCAATAACGGAGACTTTATCCCACTTCTGATGTAGAAAGGTATTAGTATGTATAGAGTCACAAGAAGCTTAAGAATAGAATAGAATCGTTTTTATTCAATATAGTACTACTACCACCGGTACGGATAAAAACCCCTGTCCTGGGAAGGACCAGCAAGAAACCCAGCGGGACCTTTTTTTTTTAAATAAGATAATTTACAATATATCACTTCATACAATTAAGAAATACACAGATCACATTGATAAGAACAGAGATAGTTATATTGATAAGATAGAGAACTATAAATTCTACCTAAACTAATTTTATAGTTGAGAATAATAAATTCGTTTGCACGAATTAATTATCCAATGTGTCAAGGATGTGCTTGTAGCAGAATACCACAAGTGCACCGTGCCACGCCAGAGCCAAGACTCCTTAAAGGCGGCCGCTCCGTCCGTTTTATGCAAGCAAAACAAGTAGATAGCGGTGCACGTGTTGTTTATAAGAATTCTGGCTAGCCACAGAGGCGCCACCGCACGTGAAACAGCGCAGGCGCCGTCATATGCAAATTGTTATTGGTTCTTATACCAAAAATTACAAAAGTAACAATAAGTAAAATTTTGTTACCTAGAAATATATTACGTTATTATCTGAATAATTGGACAGCTATACAACATGTACGTTACATTTAACGCACACCCTCAGAAACCCCAATTAGTATGTTATGTTATAATAATAATACATACACTGACTTTTTAGTTAAACATGTTTATGCATTGATTATTTATTAAATTAGTTATACCAATTCCGGAAGACTGTTGTGGTCACAGTACAAATCCACGAACGCACACAGTCGCACACGTAGATATAGGTATGAGGGTCTTGCTAGCCTAGTAGGTATTCCCTCGCGTTCAAGACGAGTTAACGCCGCCGCCGCTTGACACAACTGTTACCTACATGTGCCGAAAAAATCCGACAATACACAATTGTATACGTTAAAGAAATACCTACCAATGAACATTAACCGATTTCCGAACTCCGCGCATCGAGTTGTTTATTTAAATCTAGTAAACATTTGATTGCATCTTTCTATCGCACTTTTCAGGCTTTGGACTGTCGACTCTGAATAATTTTGTTTATTGATTATGATACAATGTCAATAGGCAATATTCGTTAAAAAATGTTATGCAGTAGCATAAAATTTTAAATGTAATTGTAAGTAATAATGAACTGCTAAAAATAAGAGGCGATACGACAACATAATTCAAAGACGGCGTGTTTAAAAGATGTGAATCAAGATATTTACAATAATTCTCATGCAACGTTGTATTTTTAATATACTTTCAAAATGTCCACCACCTTGTTAAATACATTATATTGACCGTTTTCTTAATTGATATTTTAATTTAGAAAGCACTTTAGTGTCATTATTCACTATTCCAAAAGCGTTCACTATCCTATTTTTTAGGTCCTCGGCACTTATTGTCTTACTAAAATAAACTAATGATTTAATACTTCCCCACAAAAAAAGTCAAGAGGCGTCAAATCAGCTGATCTGGGAGGCCACTGGACAGGGCCGCCGCGACCGATCCAGCGCTCTCCAAACTCATCGTCAAGGTGCTGTCGAACACTCCTAGTGAAATGAGCAGGGGCACCATCGTGTTGGTAGAATACCTCTTGCAAATTATGAAGAGGTATGTCTTCTACTAACGTAGGTAGAGATTCTAGTAAAAACAGTAAATATGCGTTTCCTGTTAATCTTTGTAAGAAAACAGGCCCCAGTACGTGTACCAATGACACTGGGCCAGACGTTAACTGAGAAACGGTGTTGGATGGAATTCACTCTGCATGCGTGAGGATTTTCGTGCATCTATAAATGTGTGTTGTGTTGATTGTACATCGTCACACGTCTGAATGTACTTTTATCTGTCCAAATTATGTTCCGCTGCTAATTTTCTAATAACCAGCGGCTGAACTGCAAGCGTGGTGCGTAATCGTTTGGAATCAACTCCTGGCATCTTCTGAGGTGGAGTGGATGTTCTTTATCACCACGAAGTGTTCTTCACACATGCGTATAACTACGTTGAAAGCGTGGCGCTGCTTCTTGGATACGGGCATGGGGATTCACATTGAAATAGTCCAGTATTTTGTTTTGAAGACGAGTACGTGTACGCACATTGGCTCCCCTGTCGATGGCCATGTTCGGACGGAACGTTCCGTGGTCGTGAAGCCGTTGAGTAGCAGCTAACATAGTCCTGCGGTCTACTCTTGTACCATACCTTTGGTTGAATGTTCTGCAAGCTAGAGCCACATTATTACCACACCGTGCCAAAGTCCTTACCATTTCGGTGTACTGAACGTTGCTGTATTTGAAAGACGTCGCGCGCGAAAAATTATTTGCAAACAATATCGTAAGTACTTTCCACTAATAATGTCTGCGCGTGACTAATATTATTAAAATTTAAGTTAGCTTTCATCAAGCCGCGTTAGCGCGGCTACGATGAAAGCGATCTCGCTCCATCCCAGGTTTTTAGTTTGCAGGAGAAAGGGAACAAAAACAATAATTTATTGAATGACGGAATTTGTATTAACACAAATAAAACTGCACTTTTAAAAGTCTTATTGCCTTGAGTTACGGCCCATTTCAGTTTGTTTTAACTATACAGATTTAGTGTGACTAAAATTTACGTAGTTTTAATTATTTTGGGATAAAAAATTACCTATATTAAAAATGATGGAAATCGATGGAGGATGTACGTTAATTATGTTATATGTTGTATATATATCGTCCCCGTAGTTGGAAAATTAAATAAGTCCGATTTTGGCGATATTGACTTTTCCCTATTTTCAAAACACCTAAAACATGCCGCATATTTGAGCCTTACAGGCGTTTTCGTATCTTATTCCGTTCAAAAATATAGCCATTTTGTCGGACAGATGGAATAATAAATATCTTCATACAAACACTATTTTTTAAAGGAAAAATAAATAACTCAGTAAATAAATCAATAACTGTGGTCAATGATAAGTTGAATGTCAAATAAATTAAATTACATGAGTTGTTGAATTTTCCTCAACTTCAAATTCTTTCACAAACTAACTAAGTTCTAGGAAAACTAAATAATTCTATTTATTTAATTCTGCTATTCAGAATTCTGATATAACGTACTTAATTTATAAATACTTGATGTTATCTATTTCTTCTACAACTAGATAATGATTAATTATAAGATACTAGGCAAATAAAATTAAATAAATTAAGTTGTTTATAATTGCCATAAAACAAAATGCACCTGAGAAAAGTCATCATTAAATTTTAAGAGAATTTGGCGAAATATTCTGATCGGGAACGAAGACGGAGAGCGCGGGGTGAGCAGGTGCGGTTTGATGCATCGCTCGCGTGTCGTGCGTTTTAGTCTAATACGTGACCTTCAATTGCATTGACGTCAGAGTGACCAATAATGGATTCGCGAGGTAGATTTATGGTGAAAATGTGTCAAAAGGAAGAAGATTCATCTGAGGTATGTACTTACGATAATTTAGAACAATTTTTTTGCAAATTAAATTAAGAAATTAGAAATAATACGATTAAGTACGTCTTTCTTAACCGTAAGAACGTTTGAACAACATTAATTAATAATTATATCATAACTATGTACTGATATTTATTTTTTCCTCCCTTATGCGAGTTTGTATATCAATCATTTTGAGTTGTGGGAGAAGTTGATAACTCTTCTGCTTTCATTGGAATTTTGACTCTTAAGTTGAAGAATTAAGGTTACTTTTAGCTTGTCACACAAATTGTTTTTGTTGGGTATTTTCGTTAAATATTCCTTTAAAAGTGAAACTACGTAGGGTACCTACGTTTAAATCTGACAAGTCTGACAGTCCCTCCCGCCCCGCCTAGGGCGGCATGACTCATTTGATGATTTTAACATCCCATAAAAAAGGTACCTATAGCAAAAAAATAATTTTTAGTTAACAAATAGATTTTTTTGTTTTGTTTACTACGCGGTTTTGTTTACTAGGTGCTCAGATAGTTCTTAGGAGTGGTCCCGTTTTAAGTACCTAACTCTTGTTGTATGGCTGACATTATTACCTAAGTGACCTAACCAACCTAGATACCTAGGCTTATTAAGCTTGATGACCAAACGTGTGCCATGACTTGACAAATTTGACTGCATAAACTCTTGTCACATGATTATTATTTTACTTGTTTCCTAATTAAATACCTACTATATTATTGCTTCTTATTGTTTTAGGACAAAAATAAGACAATCAAACAACAGGACCAAAGTACCATTATTGTCAGCCCACAAAAACATAATGTTATAACATGCCAGAAATTACCATCCGAAATGAACAAAAATATTTGCAACGACATAAATTTTGCTGTTGATATTACGATAGAAAAATGCCCGATGGGCTGTTGGTTACTGATGTTCCGCTTCCTGAGCATGACGGATTTAAGATAATTACATGCGAATCGGCTCCAGCATCAATAATGGCTAGCGAAATGATTACTAATAACATTAACCCACCCCAATCAGCACCTATGCCTGTAAATGTCAGTCCCATGTCTTTGTGTAGCAGTAAAATTAATTTAAATGAAGATGACAACATAATCTTATACAACTATAAAGATGTCAGTTCGCCTATCAGAGGTCAAGTCCAATTTCGGTATCGAACCAATGCTACCTTCGACAGATGAAGAACCCTTTTCTGATTCTGGATCTTCATGGATTCGGACACAGAAGAAGAAAATAAAATAAAAGGAAAAGTAGATCTTTAATAAACATCAATATTTCAGTGGCTAAGAAGAAAAAAAAGAGTTAAAGATTTGAACGAATAAACCCCATTTTGTCGAGTGACTCTGAAGATGAAACAGGTAATATTATAACAACTCGCGCTATTATTGAAACTCCTATTGACCAAGTCTCACCAGTTAACCGTGATAGAAGGATCAAGGAACACAATATCACAATCGCTGAGACAACAGATTCAGAAAAGGAACAGGAAATATGGAAAAGAAATCTACAGATGGAAAAATACTAATGAAACAAACTGGAAAAGAAATAAAGAGTTGGAGAAGAAACGAAAATGTTTGCCATATAAGAGTAAAACTGGAAAGTTTCTTGCAGCTAAACTACCTAAAAGTCCTAAATGCAGCCAAAATTGTCGCCAGAAATGCACAGAAAAGTTTACACAAAACGAGCGTGAGAAACTTTGCAAATCCTATTGGTCTATACAAGATTTTAAGCTGCAAAAGAGTTTTGTAAAGCGCATCATCATTAAGCCAGTGCAGACTACAAGAAAATCTGTACCGATCGAAAAACAAAGAAGTTCTAGCAGAGAATACGGTTTCTATAAAAATAAGACTGTATTTGAACAGTATGCAAGAACTATTTTATGTCCACTCTTTGCATTTCTACTGGTCCAATCGAAACTGCAGTAAAACATGTGGATGATCATGGTGTATTTACAAAATAGATAATCGTGGCAGACAAGCGCCTGCAAACAAAACTCCTGAAGAACAAATACAAGAGGTAAAAATCACATTGAAAGTTTTCCTGTAATTGATTCCCATTACTGTAGAAAAAAACAACCAGGAAATACTTAGAACCTACCTTGTCAATATCAAAAATTTATGATTTGTATTTGCAGAAAATGAAAGAAAGCAATAAAGTGCCAGTAAAATTAAATATTTATAAGAAAGTGTTTGGTACAGAATACAATTTAGCGTTCTATCACCCCAAGAAGGATCAATGTAGCATTTGTAACAATTACAAAAAAGATAAAACTAATATAAATATTCAAATGAGTATACTCAACATATAGAGCGAAAAGAGGCATCTTATAGATCTAAAGAGCTGGATAAAAAGAAGTCGGGAGAAGATGAATCATATTTGTGTGTCACCATGGACTTGCAAAGTCTACTGCAGATTCCATCGACTGCAGATAGTCTAATGTATTATTCCAGAAAATTAAATTTATATAATTTATCTATTTATGAGTTTAAACCTCCACAGAACGCCGCTCACTGTATGATCTGGACGGAAATAAACGGCAAAAGAGGCAGTGTTGAAATAGCATCTGCTATTCATTTATGGATTAAGAATCTCCCCAAGGTTTTAACGCACGTCACTATTTATTCCGACACGTGCTCGGGACAAAACCGAAATCAGTACATAGCAGCATTTTTATTGTACTTAGTACATACGCATGAGACAATCAAAGTATTAGAACAGAAGTATCTAGAAAGTGGTCATAGTTTATGGAGTAGATTCAATGCATAGTGCCATAGAAAAGAAAAATGTACACAGACACGTATTCTATAATAGATTGGAAGGGAATTATGCTACGGGCAAGATTAAAAGACAAAATAAAAATGTAACTCCATATAATGTAACTGAATTATCATATCAAGACATGATTGATGTAAAAGCACTTGTGAAAATAATTAAAACAAAACTATAGCGGAGAATGGGAGAAAGTGTGCTGGTTGAAAATAAAATGTCTTAGATTTGAAAAATTACCTGGTTTTATTAAGTACAGATACGATTACGATGGGCCATATAACTTACTAAATACTCTTTGTAAACCAGGGAGACCGACTAGGAGAACTCCAAACTCTGAAATGCCAACTATAAATACTGAAGATCTTCCCCGGGCATATAAACAATGTCTTCCTATAACAAAACAAAAAAAGAAAGACCTTTTACAGCTCTGTAAGAAAAATATAATTCCTAAAGAGCTTCACGGCTGGTACGAAAGTTTACCATGTTCAAACGAAGACCAGGGTCCATCGCGCTCCACTGATTCATCTGAAGTCGATGAGTAAGCTTATTTGGCCTGCTCTACATATTGCTGAAAACTAAACTAAACTTTTAAACCCTAACAGCATGAGTAAAATGATTTTACAATAGGGTTTTTACATTTACGTTATTAAATTAACGTAATGTTTATTTTTAGAGTCATGTTTTTTAATACATTTGTTATTTATTTTAAATTATACTTTTTGTGATGTGTTTGCTCTTGACTCTAGTCTTGGTCAGAGATGACAGAGACAAAGTCTACGATGGAGCGAGCTTACAGAAGGAGCCTGTTCACTCTAACTTTGAAGGATTTACGCTGTGTTTGAATGAATGGATACCTATGTTTGTCTTTTTACAAGTTTACATTTAAGTATTGATTAGGTACAGCCATTTCAATTGTTTTGAATTTAAATTATGTTTATTTTGTTATGAAAGTATTTTTAGTTCTAAGTAAATTGATATAAGAATAAGTTGTTGATTGGTGTACTCAATGTACCTGATTAGTGTCATATTATTTTTAGAGTTTTGAGTTTTATTTAAGTGTTGTGTTTTACTTACCTTATTACGAAATATTTTTAGTTAAATTGAGTCGTTTGAAAGTTTTATAATGATTGCTGTACCTTTGTTTTGGTGTTCATTTTTAGTTGAGCACTGACCTATGGCTTAGGTGCAAACAATTTTAATTTTTGAGTTTTAACACAGAATAGGATTATAGTACTGTTTTAATCATGTTTTGATTTGATACAAACTTATGTTTTTAGTTCTAATTGATACCTATTTTAAGTTTTTCATAGTTTTTTCCTTACTACTTAAGGACGTCTTTTATAATTAGGTCTGATTTAGAGCCATAATGTTATTTTTCGGGTTCAAATTATTTTCTGTTTTGATTTGAAAGAATACTTTAAGTTAATTTGTTTTCACTTGTTATAATTGGTGTAATTTTGTTTATTTTTAAGTTTGTGGTAAGATAAGTAGCTGATTACAATACACTTTTCTAAATTTTATTGTACTTTTCTATTTCTTCCTGAATATAACTTTATTAATATCATAAAACAACTTTTATATTATATGAGACCAATAATAGTTAAAAATATCGAAGTAATAATAACCTACAAAGCCACTAATTTTACATTTCAAAATATTTCGAATTTGATAAATTCAATAAATGCATTTATTTCACAAATTTTACTCTACCAAATGTATTTAGTTTGTAGGAAAACTAAATAAATAGCCGAAATAAGTAGATAATTGTAGTACGTTATAAATAACAGTTGTGGCAAAATTAAACAACTTGATTTTTTATGTGTTATTTAGTTATAGTTAAAGATTGAGTTCAGTTTGTTAAAGCATAATGTAAAAGGTAATCAGGTCCACAATATCAAATTACCGACAGTAAAATTGTCCCACATTTTTTAACAAATGTACATTAACTGAAAAAAAAACACTAAATCGCGTTTATCTCAGAACTACAAAATCAGAGTTATTTAATTTTCCAACTACGGGGACGATATATTATGGCATAATATGCTTCAATGTTGGTCTGTCACGTTTTACATACAATGACAATGGACTGAGGAAAGCAAACTCAAGTCCCGAGACTGAGAAACATCTAGCCATATAGACCTTCTGCTAAGCGACACTCATAAGTTACACCGAGCCAGTAATAAAAGCAATTTATGAGCAGCAATTTACGAAGCTCGAATACGATGATCCCCTGAACAGAGGCCGCAGATAAGGCACGGATAACTGATCGGCATTTATTACTGGAGACTCAATTTATTTGATAAAATCTTTTTTCAGGCCCGGGTTTCATGACAAATTATTATAAGGAAGGTTCCGATGTCAAACTATTTACTATTTTTTTATATAATAATTGCGATCCGCCCTGGCTTCGCACGGGTCATTTCTATATCTCGACATCAACACCACCTACCGGGTCCAATTGTGAATTTAAACCATCCAGAGATCCCCTCAAATACACACAAAACATTTCATCAAAGTCAGCCCAGCCGTTTAGGAGGAGTGCAGTGACAACACACGTACAGACCACCCGCCACGTCTTTGCCTGGATAGGATTTATTACTTTAGCGATATTTAGATTTAAGATAATCAAATACCATTTATTTTATAAAATTTTATTGTTTTGAATCTCCAAGTTTTTCGGATAAAATATCTACTAAATCCTCTCTATACGTTCGTAAAGTTTCATCACAATCATTTCAGCCATACCGAAGATTAGCTCGGGCAGACATACAAAAAATAAAAATGGGTTGTTTTTGTCTTAATACCGTTATCATTACAACCTATTAAAGTCCACTGCTGAACATAGGCCTCCCCCATAGATTGCCTCATAGGAGAATATTTGCCATAGTTGCCACGCTTGGCTACCGGGTTGGAAAGCACAGTTTTTTATTTTTAGTAGTGGATATTCTTACACCGCCAACTACACGGTAGGTTTTATAGAATGCAAATAATCCTCATCGTAATAGAAGTTAGTTATTTCAATATTACAGACAGATAATTCAATTTTATTTATATGTGTACTAGATAGACAAAACATTTATTTCAATAAAATATTCTATGAAATAAAAACATTCACTAGGAAAAACATTCGGTTCCCAGTTCCCTCGCCGAACGTCTAATAAAACGAAAATTCAATGCTCAGCTAGAGAAAAATTGGTACGCTCGCAAAGTTTTTTCACCGCGTCTAAAAAGACGATCCTGATTGAAATTGAAAAGCGTTCCCTTGCGGAACACCGGAGGTTCGGTCGTATGAATGACCGAAATCGATAAAATTTTAGTAATCTCGAAGTTAGGTTCACAGAGTACACGGACCGCTTGATTGTTCTTTTAAAGTTGTCCTTTAGGGATCGCTCATTTCAATCTATAAATCTTAAAAGATTCTGTTTTCTTATATTTGATTACTACAGGCAGCAAATTTTTAAATAAGTCGTCATAATCATCATTATCTACGTTGTAGAGCCACATTTTGATACATTTTGATTCTTATTCAAAGATATAATGTAGATGTCTGACAGCATCATCTCACACACAAGTCCACTTCTGAATATAGACTTCCGCCAAGAAATGCTACAAACAAGGTCCTAAGACACCTGCATCATTTGAATTTCTGCAAGTCTTACCAGGTCGTAGCTCTTACTAATAGAAGGCCGCCCTACATTTCGCTACTGATATGGAAACGTTATACAAATTAAATTATAAATTAAATTATATATAAATTCCTCGATGCATTACATATGAAGAAACTATTTTTACGTTTAATATTCTATTTTTTCTTCTTCCTTAACGAGAAGAAATCTGTTATGAGATACCGGTATCTGAGCAGTTTATGTCTATGTATCTTAAAGTATTTGACGAGTGCCTGCGAAAACCTCTGGAAAGTAGGAATTCGGTGTAGCCTTTCTGCAGTCCCTGCGGTTAAAACATCCATAAGGATTTCTCAAAATACAAAAATAAAGGAAAATACACATTTAGGTGGTTATATTTACTTTCCTAAAATTTCACCATTCATCATAAATTGTTAAACTTCGACACTTTTCTAATAAAAATATTGCTACATGTATCAAAAAAGGCATCTCTCGAACGTTCCAGGCGTTTGATTTTATGTTTATTTTTGGTTACATTATGTTTACACAAGAGTTAGAAAAAAGTTTCAGAAATACCGATACCTATCCGGGATACTCGTAGAGCACCCGTAATATCCTTCAACCTTTAAATATTAATTTTGGTCTAATCTACGCAGAATGAGAGTATGCTTGTTTTCGGATTAGATTTTATTCATTATGGAATACCAAGCTGATGGTAGCACTTAGCCATCTTCTGTATTGAAAGTAGGATGTTTATTAATTTTAATAGCCGCGTATTCTCATCGTATCATCCTTGGTAAGAATCGGTGGTCTATAAAATCTGATGTAATGGTCGGGACGATCCTGAACATGTTGGCATACCAAAGACTTTGCAAGGCGTTGGTGCTTCACATCAACTAGATTTTCTTTTACGCGGGTTTTTATGGATCTTTAAAAAAATATTACCTTTGCTCCAACGATTATGTTTAAAAATGTATAAACTAAAGTGTTTGTAAACTTATGGCTCATCATAAAATAAAATAAATTATTTAGTATCCGTTATATTTTACACACCCCATGGGATCACATTAGATTGGAAAATTAATTTACCAAAAAGTATGACTAACACACACGAAACTAATATCCACAATTATTAGTAAATTAATAAGCGATTTTTATTTAATCCAAAAACTCGTTCCTTCGGGGATTCCGTGTTGGAAAGATTCAAACTAATGATTTGTTATATTTACGCGAACACTACACATTGAATAAAGCTATATTTATATAAGTAAAAATTTTACGCTATAAAATCCGTAAAAATAGTTTTATTCAATGATTCAAACTCATATTTTTTTTTTTATTTAAAACTTCATATACACAGTCTACCTTGGGATGATGCAGAGATAGAATGGAGTAGGTGTAATAAAAAGTTAATATGCGAATACTAAACTAAAATAACAAAAAAAAATTGTAATACATGGAAATGGTACATCACAAAAAAATGAAATATAAATGAAATGTAATATAATGAAATATAAAATAAATAAGATAATAAAAATGTATAATATATAAGTACATATTATAATGTCAGATGTATAATAAACTCATAAAGATGTACAAATATACATATTATCAAATAAATTTACAAAAATATATTAATATTTATACACATATGTGTATATAAAATATATAATATACACAATAAGAATATATATATATATATATATATATATATATATATATATGTATGTGTGTGTGTGTGTGTATGTATATATAAATATATATATAAATAAACTGTTATTATGGTGATTCTGCCAATTTATTAAGTAAGTGTTCCCGAACCTTCATCTTGAACGCGTAACGATTACTAGCCGTCCTGATTTCGAGAGGGAGTGCGTTCCAAAGGAGAATAGATTGAATGTGGAAAGAAGAATGAACAAGTCCAGAGCTTTGGGAGGAACATAGGAGAAGAAGGTTGTTCGTAGAGCGGAGGTCGCATGACTAGCGCTAAGCAACTGAAAGTAAGGAGATAAGTAGGAAGGGGTAGTTGGAGACATCAGGATAGAATAAAGGGTGGTGAGTGCACGCAAACTACGGCGTTGACGAATAGGTAACCATTTTAATTGAGATCGATACGTGGATACATGGTCATACTTTCGTAGATTGAAAATGAATCGAATGCAGTTATTCAGAAGACGGTCATATTTGTTGAGAAGATCTGCATTCAGGTTGAAATAACACACATCGCCATAGTCGATTAGGGGAAAAATTAAACTCTGCACAAGCATTGTCTTAATTTCAGATGGTAGAAAATTTTTTAGGCGATAGAGAGAACACAGGGTACCGGTGACTTTCTGGGTAACGGTCGTTGCTTGGGCTTTCCAACTCAAAGTAGAATCAATTAATAAACCTAGATCCTTCACAGTAGAACACAATTGAATCTCAGTACTATTAAAAAAGATAGGAGGTAGAGCTACTGTTTTCAATCTCTGGATCATCCGACGGCTACCAATTATTATGGCCTGACACTTAGAAGGGTTGACCATTAGGCCAAACCTGTCAGACCAGTTCTTAATGTACTCAAGGTCCCTGTTAATTATGTCCACTGCTGTAGAAATATCGTCAATGCTCGCTTGTGTGTACAATTGCAAGTCATCGGCATACAGACGATACGCAGATTGAAGGTTTTACTTGTTTAGATAAAATTTTTACTCGAAGCTTATTTTCAAACACGGTTTTTCCTCGTCTTTGCATCCCACTGAATTTAAATAATATTATTATATACAGCAAGTTGTGTAGTTGTGGCGTAAGAAAACCCACTACCCCTTGTCATCCCTTGGGTATCGTAAGAGTAAATTAAATAGGAGTTGGGCAGTAGCATTTTCCTTGTAACAGCTTGCAATGATAAAAACCTGCGAATGCCGACCCACCAGCCAAGTGTGGTAACTATGGTGAATATACCCCGAAACTAAGGAAATTGTTAAGATCTAATATATGAATGTATGTATATACCGACAGAAAAACATCTAAACTGTATTTTCGGCAATTAAAGCTTAAAATATATTTTATTCTTACTTTACAAATAAAAGAAATTTTTCACATCCGCTAGGAAAATATGGCTGCATCTTTTTCTTCTCCTGAAAAGATATTTTTTTATTACACTACTGGATAGTGGTCTTCTTAATGACGTTGAAGTATATTATGACTGGAACTCGAATGAGTCCGGATCGACTAGAGAACGATCACGCTAGCGAAGAATACCAGCGTGAAATAGCAGCAAGAAACTGTTGTGTTTCATATGGTGCGTGATGAGAATTGGATACCAGCGTAAAACAGCAGCATTAAGCTGCTATTTTATGCTGGTATTATTTATGGTTTTGGATTATGATTACGTTTATTAATTAAAATACTCTAGAAGCGGAAACTGATATCAAAATTATCACAAGTGAAAACAGCACATAACGGAACCTTGTACAACGTTCAATCTTGAACGAAAAATTTCCATTATAGAGGGATATTAATAAAAAGAATTTAATAAGCTATAAGGTTTATAACGTCTATAGATAAAGCACGAAAAGAACGCGGAAAATGCTACAGACTTAGAATATTAGGTACTTAAAAAAATAGCTTTGCGTTTATATTATTATGTTTTATACAGAATTTTTTTTTAAAGAAAAATACTAGTTCGAGTAGTTAGAGCTTTATTTTCAGAGAATGCTAGCAATGATATGAACATTACTAATATACTAATACTCCTGTTAACTTAGAGTGGCAAAGTAAGCTTAAAATGCTTGTGTTAAGAGTGGTTCACCACAGAAGTCGAATGGCGGATTCGAACCCACGACTTTGTGAGTTTGCAATTCGGACCCTACCATTATGCTACTGTTGCTTAAATTATTATGATGCCGATGTTTTGTATACATTTTTTGTATATCGTGGATGATAATGATAAATGATGGGATGCTTCTTTGCGAGTTGCTTCAGACCTGTAATAAACGATGGTTGAACGAAATATTCAAACATTTTTTGTTTCCTAACTTAATTACTCATTTTTTTCAAACTAAGTATAGTAATCAATTTAGGCTAAACATCAACCCTGAACCAAATTCAAGGTTAATATAAATCCCTCTCTAAGCCTAAGATATATATTTAAAGATTTTTATTAAGTCAACTTCGAAAACAGGAGAAGGTTCACGATTCGACTTAATGTTTTTTTTGTTTGATTTTGATAGTTCACCTTTTTATTTAGTAGTCTTTTTATTTACTTCATGAGTGTTTCAATAATTCGACAATAACATAAGAAATACAAGTAAAACAAAATAGGGAATGAAGAATTTAATGTATCGATTTAGACGAAATTGAGATTGTGATGTTCATTAGTTTACGCAAAATGTAAAAAACAAACTTTTAATAAAGAGAAAAAGCTCGCTTTAAAGAAAAAAAACATGCGTGAGTGTCACTCGGTGGGAACGAAGTACCTTTCGTAGTATATTATTATTGATAAACGTATTATATTATTGATTAACAAATACAAGTAAATGAATTTCTAGCGTCTATTAAAATGAAGCGTCATTTAAAATAAAATAATATCTCTTTCATGGCAAGATAAGAAAAAATGCGATGGAGATGGATATTATTCCATCACACTTCCTTATAGCCGGCAAGGCCGTCTATACTACGTCAGAAGGGGTCGTGACGGAAAAATCTTATACTTTTCTCATCTAGCCCCATCCGCCAAATTCGTACCGTCCGATAAGGAACTTCGTTCCAAAAAAGTATAAAATAATTTTACATTCTGAAGTCGTGGCTTCGATTCTTTTATACAGTTGTCTTAAGCATCGACTTCAAAATGTGATTTTTTTATTTTTTTTAGTTCTTGCAAGCCAGCCTTTATTTTTATTAATTTTTCTCAAGAATTCTGCACTTGACTTTTTAACTTTTTACATCATAACTGGTAATCATTTGTAACACTTAATACTTATGCAAAAAGCATGTGTGGAGTTCACACGCGGTAGAAGTTAAACCTTCAGAAAACACTGTATACTGTGTTCTATCTCATTCTCTCGCAGGCTGAAACCTATAGATGTATAAGTTTGTCTCTTTTTAGTGTCGCTTTTTCATTTCATCGAGTTTCAAATCACAACGATGCTAAAGAAGTTTTCACTTCAAAAACAAATGGCAATCTAGCATCTGGTAACGCATGCATTAAAATTTACTTATATTTTATATCTTCAGAAGGGGAAATTTCTAAATTAGTCTAATTCTTTTGTGCCTCAACCTTGTAAAATAGCACTTCCATTTCATCAATCTTCTTTCTTTGAAAATTAATTTTAAGCATGACCAATAGGTCATCACAAGCTATTTAGGTTAACGAACTTAAATCTGGGTCAGTGAAACCTATACATTGGAAAATATATTTGGTGTAAGGGGTCGTCACAACTTTTTCTTTAGATAGCAATTGCCAACCTTTCTTGTTGTGCAACTGTTGATAAACGAACGGGCCTCTGGTGTCCGAAAAATGGTGATATAACTATTTAGTTTAGTAATTCATTACAGTCCATCAAAAACATCGCTAATCTTTCCCATTGATTGCCCCATAGTGCCCGATATTTACCATATTTAAAAGTGGCTTTTATGCATGGTAGAGCCATGCTGCAGCTATTTCAGTAGTATAATTGTAGCAAGAATGGGTCGGCTCGACCGGGGAAGGACCACGCCCTCACATATTACCAGCGTAAAATAGCAGCTCAATGCTGCTGTGTTTCGTATGGTGAGTGCAGATAACCCCAGACCCTTAATATTTAGTTAGTCCTCAGGGGTGACAACGTATCTGCATTTTGATTCTTAATCGAGGATAGATATAGTTGTCTATGGGCTACAGCATCCACTTACCATCAGGTGGACTGTGTGCTCGTTTGTAACCGTTATACTATAAAAAAAAAGTATTGCTGGTCCTATGATCAATTACAATAAAAAGCTCCGTCTTTTACCTACTATGTTGGCTTAATAAATTACTGCGAAACGTCTTTGTAACCTTTGGAAGCCTTTCAGCAAGCGAGAGAAGGAATAAATAAAAGTATTAACATTTGAATGTTAAAAGTTTTCCAGCGAACGGAAATAGGCCGGCAATATTTCACGGCTGGGCTTCGAGCGGCCCTTCAATTATTGTCGGCGAAATAACATGTTTCTTCTTGAAAGGAACTCTGTTATGGTTGGATGTTTAACTTTATTACTAAAGTTTTGAATAAGAGCATATTAACTTATACACTTTCGATAAATAAATTAAATAGAAATATGAAAAATAGCTCGCCATAACATAATTTTTAAAATTAAGTTAACTTTATTATTAATTTAACTTACCTTCCCATAGATTGCCTCAGAAGGGGGATGTTTAGCATATAGACCTTTTTTACTGGATACGAGGCATTCTATCTTATTCCTCAGGGGTGATAACGCATCTACATTTTGATTCTTAATCGAGGATAAATGTAGATGTCTATGGGCCACAACATCCACTTACCATCAGGTGGACTGTGTACTCATTTGTCACCCTTATTCTATAAAAAAATTGCCGCGCTTAGTAAATTACCCCATAGATTTCCTGATAAGTGGGTATTTTCCATAGTCGCCACGATTGGCAGGCGGGTAAGCAACCGCAGTTTTATTTATACAGCTGTAATCAGGAAGATGCTGATGCCCGTCTCTTGGTTCAATTTATAATAAGAAAAATGTATTGATAATGTTACGTATAAATAAAAATTTTATGCAAAAGAGCGTGCGTTGCCCCGCATCAGGTGTAATTATTTTTTTATTAGTAAATTAGAACAAGAAATACGAATTGGAGAATAACCCACTCAATCCTAACCACCCACGCTTTAATAAGTCATATATCTCATTTGAAGTCAACCAATATAATCATAAATGAAGCTTTGCCATTTATAATTCAGGTATTTGCACGACTGTTTATAATGGTGAACTTGGAGGTTTACTCTTCAAATAAATTTATTTTCGTAAAATTGTTATTAAATAAATAAAATTAATATATCTCAATCTTAATCTGACAACAGTCGTAGCTTTACTAATCGATAGACAGAAGTGACCGCCTTAAGCTCGATAACTGATAACCCAGGCGCAGTGTTGGGCGCTAGAGGAAGTGATCAAGTGATGAAACATGCAGGGGAAGGGAAGGCCTACGCTCTCACATGATACCAGCGTAACATAGCAGCTTAATTCTGCTGTGTTTGGTACAGTGAGTGTATTTAATTCCATTAGAGCTATTTACAACCTAAAACCGAGAGAGTCTCTTAGAGATAAATTTAAAGAAATAAATATATTAACTTTGGCCTCTCAGTATATTTACGAAAATTTAATGTATGTTCACAAAAACAAAGGTAGTTTTAGTAAAAATAGTGATATACATTCTGTAAACACTAGGAACAAGCACAAGCTAGTGATACCAGTTTCTCGACTCCACAGAGTCAGTAATTCATTCTTGGGGCAATGTATACGCTATTACAACAAGGTCCCGGAAAGTGTACAGGCTCTCTCTATTACCAAGTTTAAATGTTTTGTTAAGCTGAAACTGTATAAAAAGGGTTATTATAATATAAATGAATATATAATTGATAATAACCCCTGGGAATGAGGTGGTCGCTACCAAGCAGTTTCTAAAATAAATTTTGTACTTAAATAGTTTGTACAACCATTAATGTAAAATTTACTTTTAAAAAAAAAAGTCCCGCTGGGTTTCTTGCTGGTTCTTCCCAGGACAGAGGTATTTTTTTCGAACCAGTGGTAAAGTAAAAAATGACTTTCAATAAGAATTACACATGTAATCTATATTGAAAAAAAATTGGACACCATTTTTACTGGAAACAAGGTATTCCATCTTAGTCCTCAGTGGTGACACGCATCTCCATTTTAATTCTTAATCGAGGGAGATGTACGAGTAGATGCCTATGGGCCTTAGCATCCATTTACCATCAGGTGGACTGTAAAATAAATATCATATTCTTCTTTTTGTATTCTACAAAAAGAAGAATATGATATTTATTTTAATTTACTAACTAATTACAGAATATGAAACATTTCAGCTACATTTATAAAACACTATATATATGTACTTAAATTATAACTGAGTACAACATTAACGCAATTATTTTATTTAGAAACAAAAATCAAAATTGAGTGTAAGATTTAAATTTTGTTCAAAGAAAGGACATTAAAATAATTCTAAAGTTAAAAGTAATACATTAAAATTAAGTTATATCAGGCCTGTCTCACTCCACGATTGAGGCATGAAAATATATCTACGCTGCGCGGCCGCCTCCAAGAGGCTAATTCAGTGAGGTTGTCACGCGCGTGCTCGAGTTGACGCGCACGTTACGTTAACAAAAATGTATTTTAGGCACTTTGGATTTTTTTTGAGTTTTTATTCAAGTATGGCCAATCAAAAAGCCTAAAGGTACTGCATAGCATACGGTTGCTTAGGGAACAATAGGAATGTCGACTTTTAATTCTTACTGTCCCTAAGGAAAACGAAAAGTAAGATATTATTATTTATAGGTGGATATAGATAATTAGATACCTAGTTACTGACCCCATAGATACAGATTTATTATTTGGTAAGCGATACGACCACAGCATCTCAGTTTTCGATTTTTTTCGCGTATAATGTCAATGACCTTACAAATTGTTCAGTCTAAGTAGACCTCCCAGTACTAGTGACATCCTACTAATGCAAGATCAGCATATACTGGTTTTTGTACAGCATAATAAAACATCTTATTAGTTAAACACTTGGTCGATAAAAGAAAGAAATGGCATAACACCTCGGTGAAATCTACTACCCTTAGAGTATTTATAAGCAAGCTTTGCTTATAAATACTCTAAGCTACTACTAACTAATATCAAAGGATTGAATTTGTTTTCTCACATTTTTTTTTTACATGGGGAAATGTCTACGCATGGGCATTTCCCATGTAAAAAAAATGGGGGGTTATGTCGGACTTGCACCGACTAAAACCCGATGGTGTTCCACCTTCGCCGCATATTGGCAGGGCCACGGGAACGCTTTCGCACACATCCGCGGCTCCACCTGCGCTAGCCGCCCCATGGCAGCCCTTCCTCAGGAGAGGACTACTCCTCCCGCATCTCCTTCTCAGGCAACGCACATCAGGAACACAAGACACGCCTTCCTCCACGGCCTCCAATTCCACCTGCGTAACGGGCCCCCCGAAGCCGATACGCGGAGGCCATGGGGCCAGGAAAATCGAGTGCTCGGTAGCACCCGCTTTCCCGACCCCAGTGGCGGATCTGGTCTTTGGCTTCGCCGCCAACCAAGTTTCGGCCGCGGAGGGTAGGGAGAGCGGCGCCTCTAAATACCGACACTCCTCTCCCCTCGCGGCCCCACCACCACCGCATCAACGGTGCGGCCCCGTCAGAATCGCGGAGGATAGGGCGAGTGGCGCTTCGCCATACCAACACTCCTCTTCCCCCGCGACTCCACCTCGGCTACAGCGGTAGGGGGAGAGGGCACCCCTCTCGCCGCAGCCCACCAGACACACATCCGAAGTGGGCTCGCCAAGCCCACTTGGAGAGGCCACCTCGGGCCGGCCCTACACCACGGGCCAGCCAAGGGGTTCCTCTTTGTTCACCGCGGGTGACCAAGCCACGGCTACTAAGCCCCCCCGCCACGACAAGGCGGGAACCCTTTCGGGTGGTGTTCTCACAACACCTAACCCTACAGTAGGAGCGGCCTTAACAAAGGAGCGTAACGGGCTAAGTGATACAGACTCTTGCACGCGGACGTAAGGAGCATTTGATTTAATACGCGCGCCGCATTAATTTTTTTCAACTATTTAATCGGTAGGCTATTTTAACGAAAGTTGCTTCCGAGGCGTGTAAAGTGTTATGAACATAAGCGACGTTGTAACTAGGTTTAAACTCGGAAGTTTGCTATCAGAGAGTGATTCTTCTGTTCTTGTACTATTATTTATTCTGTGGTTATATCAAATATAGTTATATAATTATCATTGTCATTTAGAATGAATGTTTTTATCAAGTTACTCGGTTTTTCTTTTCAATATTCACTTGAAACTGACTAACATTTAGTTCTATGTTGGCCTTTTAAAAAAGTTGAATATATTTGGATATTACAAGTGATATGGGGATATTCTTTCCATAATTGTTCCTTATTCCTGGCACTAATAATGGGGAATATGTATTTAGCCGCGTCAATGGTCTAGGGATTCGTATTTCAACTAGGGAACGTAATTCAGAACAGTCGACGGCACCATTAAGCTTGTAAACAAAAACTAGTCTGAGTTTGTCTGTACATGCTGATGCAATGATTTTAGAGAGAAATAATTGAGTCTTTCCTCACGCACTCCAGAATCGCATGAGAGTTTGCGAATTATTTTTTTTATGTTTTCCAATCTTTGAATGTTATTTTGATAAGTGGGATGAGAGCCATGGTAGCTCAAGGGCTCGATCCCCGCCGGCACCAATGACATTGTTAATTGCAATTTTAAGTGCTTATTTATCACGTGGTCGGCGGTGAAGGAAAACATCGTGAGGAAACCTGCATGTCTGAGAAATAAGAAAAAGAAATATTTTTAAATTATATGAAGTTCGCCAAAACGCATTAGGGCAGCGCGGCGGACTTTCCTTGCCCTAAAACCCTCTCAGAAATGGGAGGTGGACTGTGCCCAGCGTTGGGACGTATATATAGGCTGTAACTTTAACTTAACTAAGTGGGATACCATACATTACAACATAATATTTCTATATAATAGCAACCAATGAAAAATAAAGAGTTTTTAATGCAACGACTGATTTTAATTCTTTTGTTTCGCAGCATAAATGAAAGCATCCTCAGGCTTTTATTTACAACTAAGTACATCAATATACTTTCCAAATTTAAAAAAAAAATTATAGTACCTATATTCTTCTTTTATTTGGAGCTGCTTTTAGTCGGGAAGCGTCTTTTTATTTATATAATGTACCCGATCCGACTTTAGAAGCTATTATGTGGAAATTATTTTATCCTTTTGAGTTCTTTGAAGTCGGCTTTTACTTTTTATTAAAAGACTAATGTTTGGATCGCTTTCAGTGAACTAAGGAATATTTCAAACTCAAGGTAACAACTAAAATGTCGTATAAATAGTTATATTAAAAACTTTAGCCCCTAATTTACACTCTTAGTGATGGAGTTTAAAGCAGATATCGCGTAATATACATACAATAAAGAACATGCAGAAAAATTGAGAACCCCCGTTTTCGGCTTAAAATAAAAAAATATTTTTGATTAGTATTATTTAAAGTCTTTGTTTTTTTATTTGTTGGGAGTTTTGGCGGAAACTTGACACTCCTGTATTGTTGGATAATTAATGGTTTGAAATAGTTTTTGATAGGTAAAGGTGGTTCGGTTTTGCGTATTAAATGTTTGCGCATGTGAACTATTAGTGGATACGATGAAACAAGTGTTACGACAGTGATGTGAACCTAATGTGTCTGCTTAAGCCCCTTGAAATACTTTCGTCATGGACTGTTTCTTCTGTTTCAAATTCTTGATTTGTTTTCTATCAATTGTTATTCATATAGTCGCAGCAGTCTGAAGCTCTGCCTAAAATTTTACTACTTAAAGGTACGCCCTTTCTCTATCACGAGTTTATAGGGGACAATTCTTATACTAGTTCCATTCAATGTTAAATGTGCTATCTTATTTGAAAAATGCTCAGACGGACATTTGAGATATGAACTCAATTTTCCAATAAAGCATTGAAATGGATCTGACGTATAATATAAGAATGTGAAGTTTTCTTTCTTTATTTTATTTTTATATATTTCTTAGAAAGGAAATAAAATTGCGTTGTGAATCAAAAGATAGTATACTGAGCAAGTCTTTTTTACAAGCTTTGATTAGTTTGAAGTGTATATATGTATGCATTATTTATGTTTGTATATACATACATGTTATAGCACCCTATTTCACCCCCTAAGGGGTTGAATTTTCCAAAATGTATTCTTAGTGGGTGTCTACCTACGTCGAGAAAGGACTTGAAATTCGGTATATAAAGGAATTTTCAATAGGGACGCTCAAACTTTGACAGCATATAGTGGTCATCTTGGTTAAACAATAGCTGTCAAAGAAAAGAAAACTTATTTAATCTTGACATTTCACCATGGAACTTTACACGCTTCACCAACGCGTTTAAAATTGTTAAAATTGGTCGTGCGCAAGAGCTGGGTCTTTCTGCGACATCAACTTGGCGGTTTTTGCGTCGAGACTTGGGTTTTCACCCATACAAAGTTAAATTAACTCAAGAGCTAAAACCCAACAACCACAGACAACGCCGTGTATTCGCTGATTGGACTTTTAGAGCATTTGGCAGCTGACTCTGCTTTCAGTAAAAAAATTATCTTCAGTGATGAGGCTCATTTCTGGTTTGTGGCTTTGTTAAACAAAATTGCCGGATTCGGAGCGATAAAAAACCAAGTGAGATTCATCAGGTGCCTCTACACTCCGAAAAATTTGCTGTTTGGTGTGGATTTTGGTCCGGCAGTATCATCGGCCTTTATTTCGCATTCAGTATCGCAAGGAGCCGCGCCCAATGTTAATGGCGACCGATATCGGATGACGATAATACATTTTTTGTGGCGTAGGATGGACGGTATGGACCTCACAAACATGTGGTTTCAACAGGAGGGCGCCACTTGCCATACTGCACGGGAAACATTGAATTTATTGGATTGGATTTGTTCGAAAGCTTCGTCATTTCGCATGGTGGCGACATCTACTGGCCACCTAGATCGTGTGCCTTAACACCGCTCGAATACTTTCTGTGGGGCTAGGTGAAATCTCTGGTCTATGCAGATAAATCACAGATAATTGCCGCCCTGAAGGCCAACATAACTCGCGAAATTGAGCCCCATTTATGTGAAGATGTCGTCAGGATAGACAACCCACAGCGGAGTCGCGACGGCAATTTGGCTGAAATTATATTCCATACAAAATGTCATCGAATGTCCTTTAAATTAAATAAATTAAAAAAAATGTGGCAGTATCACTTACACAGGTTGTTTTATTTCATTTCAAAGTTCCAACGCTCTTAATGAAAAACCCTGTATATGCAATCGGGCGTACAGTTTTGGAGATCTCGTGATGAATCAGTGGTATTTCCCTTATATAACAAATAAATATGTATGTATATATGTATAAAATGGAATTTGTGGGCCACTTTTTATCCACCTTCGGACGTCTCAATAAACTGAAATTTTACAGACGTATTAAGAATCGATGACAATACAACAATTTTACCGCGGCGCTGATATTCTGTCGGAGCCACATAATTCGACTCGTGAGCAATCGCTGGACATAATTTGGTACCTATTTTATAACTTATAATCACTAAGGACTTAGACAAAATTAATATTAAATCAAGCAGTTATGGAAAAGAAACTAATTTTACGGATTTTATACCGTTTAATTTTTAATTTTTAATTCCAGGCGTTTGCTGCGACGGTGCTGTAAAGTGCCCGAAACGTCGGAAATCAAAAAAGTTAAAATAAAAAAGTTTAAATAAACACGATAAAATCGGTGAAATTAGTTTTATTTTATGAGAAGTATTAGCGGAAATATAAGAAATCATTATGTAATAGTTATATTATTTAATAATTACTATGTACATTAAATTAGCTAACTAAGTCTATGCTACGTTCGTGTATTTATATTAATACTAGCTGTTCCCCGCGACTTCGCCCGCGTGCAATTTAGGGTTTTCATTTTTTTGCGCGGAACCCCAATTCTTTTTCTAAAACAAAAGTTGCCTAAGTTACTCCTTATACATCAGCTATTTGCTAGTGAAAGACTTCCGTCAAAATCGGTCCAGCCATTTCGGAGATTAGCCGGAACAAACAGACAGACAGACAAACAAAAATTTAAAAAATTGTGTTTTTGTTATAAGAAACGTATATATACTTTAATATGCATTTAGTAAAAAGCTGTTATTTTGACATCGCAAACAGACACTTCAACTTCATTTAATTGTATAGATTAGTCCATTCCTCAAAGTGAAAGTCTATGGCCTTATTCCTATTAAAAAAAACCATTTGGTTTAATTTCCTTTTAAGAATTATAAATTCAAATAATTAAATATCTAGGCTATGAAAACAGTTATCAATTGTGCGTTCAAGGATTGAACTCGCTCGCGTACCATAAAAGCGAACGCCATTTTCTTAATAAATTGATAAAAGTGAATAGAGAGAAAATTTTCAAGAAACCTTGGATTAGAGAAAACAATAAAGGGCGGAGATAACGTCGTTTGCCAACTCCCCTTCACCCGCATCTAACTTCATGTCGGTAAATATCTCGCGGAAAGGTACAAATGAATAAATAAAACGCGTTGACATTAAATTCAAGAAATTTCTTGGCAAATGTAAAACGATTGGAATATTCTTCGATAGGGGTTGAAATACCGTCCAATTACTGTCGAGCCATGTACCGTGTAATCACGGTGCAAGAATACCCCTTACCATCCTGTGGGTGTCGTAAGAAGCGACAGAGGGTAACAAACCAGGAGTTGGGTAGCAACGTCTTTCTAATACCGACTAAAAATAAAATAAAAAACTGTGCGGCTGCCAACCCGCCTTCCAATTGTGGCAACTATGACAAATATCCCCCCTATGAGGCAATCTATGGGGGAGGCCTATGTTCAGCAGTGAACTTTAATAGGCTGTAACATTTAACTGTCGAGCAAATAACATGCTGAAAGCTATTATGATGTTTGCATGCATTACGAAACTTAATGTGTTTTAATTCTCATGCATTTCGGGATTTACAAAAGAGGGTTTAGTTCTAAGTTCTTAGATTAAAAAAAGACTATAAGATTATTTTAGAAATAGTATTGTGGCGGCACTGTCGTCGCGCCACAAGCGAAACACACCGAAGCCTAATTCGCGCTATCAAAGTTCCGTAGTACTGCGGTGTATATAGAATACGTAGCTCTGAACTAATCACATGGAGCGTTGGCCGCTTCCCGGGCTGAACACCTTGCCCGGCGGGAGATCTCCCCTTTTCCCTTCCACGGCCAAATTGGTATACGCACGCAACCAAGAACCTTCGGAAACTACAACTTGAAGCTTTCCTCATGATCCTCAAGAACCCCTACCATATTTTCCACGGTGAAAGTGCAAAATGAGCTAACAGTTTACTGAAAGTTTGAATTGAAAACCTTCAGAGATCTAACGTTGTTAACGTTAACTTCTACATATGGTAGAGCCATGCTGCAGCTATATTATGGTTGTAACACGAATGGGCCTCAGTATGGTGTCAGCTGGTATTCTTCCTTCCTTCTCCGGTCAAGCCGACCCATTCATGCTACAACCATAATGTAGCTTGCCTTTGGCGGTGTATGTTATCATTCATCATCATTGCACAAGTCCACTGCTGAGCATAGGCCTCTCCCAAGAAATGCCACAAAGCACGGTCCTGAGCTACCTGCATCCATCGACTTCCTGCATGTCTTACCAGGTCGTAACTTCATCTAGGGGGGGACGCCTTACACTTCGTCTACCGGTACAAGGCTGCCACTCGAGCACCTTTCTTCCCCATCGGTTGTCGGTTCTTCGAGCTACATGGTCGACCCATTGCCACTTCAGTTTACTAATCCGTTGCGTTATGTCGGTTTCTCTGATTCCACTAGAAACCCCAAGCTCAGGTCGCTCAGCGAGATATGGAGAGGGCTATCCTCTCCATATCTCGCTGAGCGACCTTGAACTTCTTCATACGGCCAGCAGTGAAAGACCACGTCTCGGATCCATAAGTCATCACTGGTGAAACGCACTCGTTGTATAATCTTGTTTTCAAGTATTAAGGTCAGGTACACATCAAAACTTGAAAATGAGAAGATGTGACATAATCTCCCGAACGCTGTCCAGCCGAGTTGAATGATATAGGGATGTAGGGGAAGAAAATTTATTAATAGCCCATAAATGTACCATTAAGGTAAAGCAAAGTCCACTCATATAAAAGGGTATTTGAGCTGAGATATAGCAATGATTCATAACGCTACGGTGCTGGTTACCGTCTTCACATCTCCCATTATGTTTAAATTTCTCTGACGTGATTATCTTACGATATTTCTCTTTACTGCCTATTACTTCTTCCAATACAAGTTTTAATATCCATCCATTACAGCCCATCAAAGTCCACTGCTGCACATAGTCCTTCCCGAAGATTTGATTCATAAGGAGCATAGATATTTGCCATAGTTGCCAAGCTTGGCAGGCGAGTTTGCAACCACAGTCTTTTATTTTCCAGTTGTTATTAGAAAGAAGCTGCTGCCTATCTCCCGGTTTGTTTCCCTCTGTCGCTTCTTACGACACCAACGGAAAGAAATGGGGTAGTGGATATTCTTACACCGCCACAACATGGTGAAGTACCAATGAAGTAACAAACATTATTAATTACAGATGTACAAGTAGATGCGTAAAAAAAAAATTAATGAATGGATGGAGATTTAGTCTTTTATATACGATAATTAATTGGCATAAAATAATATTTAATATATATATACAATACACATATATATATATATATTACGTATAAATTAAAATTAAATTTTTTTTTACGCATCTACTTGTATATCTGTAATTAATAATGTTTGTTACTTCATTGGTACTTCACCATGTTGTGGCGGTGTAAGAATATCCACTACCCCATTTCTTTCCGTTGGTGTCGTAAGAAGCGACAGAGGGAAACAAACCGGGAGATAGGCAGCAGCTTCTTTCTAATAACAACTGGAAAATAAAAGACTGTGGTTGCAAACAAGTGCAATGATATATATAACAAAGTGCACACCTTATTATCTTTTATTTATCACATATCTTTGTAACTGGCCTACTGGAAGAAATTTCATTACGAGATAAGTAGCGCCCTTGTACAAACTCTTCATCATATTGTGTCCCTTCCGTTGTTTGTGTACATTGTTAAATAAATAAATAAATAATTTTTAAGGCTAAGTATAATCAATTAGCGAGGAAACGCAGCCAGCGTTCTTGGCACTATAACGCGTTGAGTAGGACTGTTTGATAATTTAAGTTTTTAATTATTTTTTTTAGTATGGTAATAAATATTCTGTACATTTATGTAGTGGCGGTGTAATAATATCCACTATGCCACGTCATCCCGTTGGTGTAGTAAAAGGCGACAGATGGGCAGCAGCGTCTTCTTAATAACGACTTAAAATATAAAATAAACTGCGGTTGCCCACCCGCTCGCCAAGCCTGGCAACTATGTCAAATATTCCCCCTATGAAGCAATCTATGGGGAAGGCCTATGTTCAGCAGTGGACTTTAATAATAGGCTGTAACGGTATCGGTAATAAATATCTTATGTGATTATGAGTTAGTTTTTAACAACTTCGTAGTAAATAATGATCGGGTATTATCAAGTAGGTTAATATAACATAATATATTTTATACTACCCTTAGCGTTAGTAAAAGTGCGCAAACAGCACTTTAATACTCCACCAAGCCTAAATCCAAATTACGCTCTTTACAGCACTTTGCGATAATAAAACGCAAGGATCGTATATTTGGAACAATTTGGTATCTACTCTGAGGTAACAGAAAGTGCTGAAGATTTAATTACAGCCTTCTTTTTACAGGCGAATAAAACATTTACTGGCTGAAATAAGAACATGTAATACGTAATAAGATGATTCTAGGCCTAATTATTTTTAGACTTGTATGAATCTTAATACTATGGAACGACTGTACTAATGATATGAAATTATATCGTTGTACTAATCTTAAATTTGTAATACGTAATAAGATGATTCTAGGCCTAATTATTTTTAGACTTGTATAAATATTAATACTACGGAACGACTGTACTAATGATATGAAATGATATCATTGTACTAATCTTAAATTTGTAATACGTAATAAGATGATTCTAAGCCTACTTGTTTTTAGACTTAGATCTCTTTTCTTTGATTCCATTACGCTCTCGTACTTTTGATTTGCTTCTTATTTTGAAAATTCATCCACTACTTCATTTCAGTCAAAGTCCATTGCTGAACATATGCCTCCCCATATATTGTCTAAGAAGGATTTTTTTTTTAACTTATTATAAGTCACTTGACCGCAATCTCACTTAGTGGTAAGTGGCGATGTAGCCCCAGATGCTAAATCGCACTGTCTTAGCGTTACAAAAGCCGTAAAGACGCCCAGATTTTTGCCATATTTGCTACACTTGGCAGGCGGGTTGGAACCCGCACTTTTTTACTTTCTAGTTGTTATTAGAAAGGTGTTTCTCATCAACTCCTGTTTGTTTCCCTGTCGCCACTTACGAAACTCATTAGACGATATGGGGTAGTGGATATTCTTACATCGCCAGTACAAGGTACTTTTTCAAAATATTGCCTTCTTGTTAGTTCGGAAAAATTAAGCTTATGTATAAAGTAAAAGTATCTGTAATGCTGAATGAGTTCATAGACAAATTAGCGTAAAATATGATTTCGATGTGTAAAAAATTACTAAGTATTCTTTCGAGTCTCTTTCCGCCCTTCAGTTGTATTCTCGCTAATAATTATCTAGGTCAATAGCGTGCTTGTGAAAGCAAAAGAAGATATAATTCCCCTGCTGACACTAATTAACCTAATCCGAGCGTTTCTTCTCACTCAAGAGGGCCGTGTTTAGATGTAACAAAATTACGTTTCTCTATAACGAATAATAAGACTTAACTTCTGTTTTACTTTTATTTATTAAATTTTTAACACAACATCTTTTTAAAGAATACTTTTATCTAACTGAACTAAGAATTGAGAAGAAAACTAGCCCATATAATACAGTACTTTTCTGTATACTTTTTTTTTGAAGATTTGTAACTTTTCTTTTCTTTAGTTTATTAAACTGTTGTCATAACTTTTTTTAAGGAATACTTTCAACCTAACTGAACTAACGGTTTAGTATTAGTAGTGATCACGTTCGTGTCGTAAGAGGCGACAAACGGAAACTGAAACGTGAGATGGGTAGCAGAATCTTCCTGATAGCATCTCAAAATTATAAAAAAAAATGAGGTTGTCAACCAGCCCATCAAGCGTGGCAACTATGGCCCAATCCCTAAGAGAAAACCTTTTGAGTAATGCCTACGTTCAGCTGTGGTATTTTATAGGCTGTAGTGGATGGACTGAGCTGGGGGGCTTAACTCCACTGAACTGGGGAGGAAAATAGCTCCTAAAACATAGGTACAATATATTATTTCAATAGTATATTTGTATCAATAAAGATTATTATTACCATTATTATTATTTAAGTACCGTTGTTGCTCTGAGGCTAACATTTTTTTTAATTGGGAATAATATTTAATTCTTAGTTAAATTATCAGGTATAATATCATCATTTAGGGATTTTCGATCACCGTAAAACTCCGTAATATTTTTATCGATAAAGATTAATATTATTATTTTATTAGAGACGTGGAAGCTCAGGGGCTAAACGCTTGATTTTAATTTAATAGTATTGCGTACTATTAAATTAAAAAGCGAGTGTTTAGACCGTTTAGCAAAGGTTAAATCCCCAGCAGCACCACTAAACTGTTAGTTGCAATTTTAAGTGCTGATTTAATAGGTGTTTGACGATGAAGGTAGAACATCGTGGGGAAACCTGCATATATGAGGAATATAGTATTTCGTATAGGTTGTTATCATCATCCCCTGTTTCATTTCTCTCTGTCGCCTCTTACGTCACACATGGGATGTTATGGAGTAGTGGATTATTCAATAGAACAAGGATGATAAACGTGCACACAGTCCACCTGATGGTAAATGAATTTTGTGGCACACGGACATCTACATCAATCTTCAGTAAAAAATCAAAATGCAGATGCATTGTCATATGCCCCGAGGACTAAGATGTAATATCCAATGTATAGTAAAAACAGTCTCTGGTTCTCTACAATCATCAATTTATAGACAATCACAGCTACGATACATATCTTCTCCAGTATAAAATAATAATCTATGAAACAGTATTTCCTAATCGAAATTTTACAACCAACGTATTTGCAATTGTACGTGTACATTCAACTATAAAATTATCATTATTATTTTATTACAATTAAGGATAACAAGGTTAGAAAATTAAAACACTAAATATAAAATATAAGGACAAAATAAAGTAGAAAAAACCCAAAATAAAAACAAAACTGGACTCGAAATGATAATATATTATCTAAGTATATTACGTTTTTTTTTATAGGATAGGATGACAAACGAGCACACATTCCACCTGATGGTAAGTGGTTGCTGTGACACATAGACATCTACATATATCCTCAATAAATAATAAAAATGCAGATGCGTTGTCACCCGTGAGGATTAAGATGGAAAGCCTCTTTTCCAGTAAAAGGGTCTCCGGTTCTCTACACTCACCATACGAAACACAGCAGCGTTAAGCTGCTATTTTACGCTGGTATTCTGTGAGAGCGTGGTCCTTCCCGGTCGAGCTGACCCATTCGTGCTACAACTATACTACTAATACAGCTGCAGCATGGCTCTACCACGTATAAAAATAATCGTAATGTAGACATACATCACCCCCCTATGTCTCTCTTATAGTAATAAAACAAAATTTCTTAAATGTTTTGTGGCTGTTATGGAAATTATTAAAATAACAGAAATGGGATAGAACATTATAAAGTGTGGATATGCCACGTTTATAAATTAGTTTTATTTGTTTGTACTGTAAATTGTAAACATATTTAAATTATTTAAAAAAAATATAGCATATATGAGAGCCGTGGTAGCTCAGATGGTTAGCGCTCGCTGTAAGTTTCACAGAACGCGAGCAACCCGGGTTCGATCCCCGCCGTCACCAATGAAATTGTTAATTGCAATTTTAAGTGCTGATTTACCACGTGCTCGACGGTGAAGGAAAACATCGTGAGGAAACCTGCATGTCTGAGAAATCAAAAAAAAAATATTTCGAAGACATGTGAAGTTCGCCAACACGCATTGGGGCAGCGCGGCGGACATTTCCTTGCACTAAAACCCTCTCAGAATTGAGAGGAGGCCTGTGCCCAGCAGTGGGACGTATATAGGCTGTAATTTTACTTTTTTACTTTTATAGCATATAAATAAAATACGTTTTGGCGGATTTTTTAAAATATTCTAAACCAGTGCTTGACTACTATCCCATCTGGTGGTTAGTGGTAATGCAGCTAAAGATGTTAAGCGCACTGACTTATAATAGCTTATTAACTTTGCCTTGAAGAAACACATTGTATTTGAATGAAAACACAGATGTGGGCAATTTAATTCACTTCTTCATTCCTTACATTTTTTTATAGAATAAGGGTGACAAGCGAGCACACCTGATAGTAAGTGGATGCGCATAGAGATCTAAATCTATATTCAATTAAAAATTAAAATGCAAATGCGTTGTCACCCCTAAGGACTAAGATGGAATGTCTCGTATCCAGTAAAAAGGGTCTCCGGTTATCTACAGTCATCATACAAAGCAAAGCAGCACTAAGGTGCTTAAATATCAGCTCAGTCTTGGTCCTCCATTTTTTAATAAAAAATGTCCACCTGGACTGTGTTGCTGTTTGTCACCCATATTCTATTAAAAAAGAAAAACGATGTTTAGTCATAAGATTGTTATAAAACATATAAGATGACGATGAGCAATCAGAAGGTTATATAAAATATTAGGTAAATACAAATAATGATGAACATTCGTAATCACTGTTATTGACTGGTATAACGTATTCTATAATATTTCGTATATTAAAACTAGTACAACGACGTCCTCGTGCTGCACATGTCAATTGCACGCATTTGCCGTGCTTAGGTTTTAACTGTCACAGCCACGCTAGATTGAATAAATTATAGTATCCATACATTTTCGAGTTGTTAATGCATTCATTAATTAAATGATATATTAAAGGGTCAGTACGCTGAAGTGGTAATGGGTTCGCCATAGAGCTCGAAGAATCTGCAACCGATGGGAAAGAATGGCCATCGAGTAGGTTATAAGCGACTTCGCTTATACTTATAAGGCGGTCTCCCACTAGATTGAGTGACGACTTATGATGGTCTATTGTATAGATAAGGGTGACAAACGAGCACACAGTCCACCTAATGGAAAGTGGATGTTGTGGCGCATAGACATCTACATCTTTACTCGATTAAAAATCGAATTGCAGATGCGTTGTCACCCTTAAGAACTAAGATGTATTGCCTCGTTCCACTAAAAAGTGTTTCCGGTACTCTACATTTACCATACGAAACACACCAGAAATTTATCCACTATTGTACGCTAGTATTCTGTGAGAGCGTGGTATTTCCACAGTCAAGTCGACCTATTCGTGCTGCAACCATAATATAGCTGCAGCATGGCGAGCTGAAATGATGATAATGATAATGAATCAATATAATTTAATATCCGAATCTCGTCAGTTTTAAATTACACTAAACAACTTCCCGATATTATTGTGAAGCGCTTTTTGAATTAAGTCATGTGTATATTTTCAAGCAGTTTACGCGTGGAGGCTTAAGCGCTGTAATAATCCGTGTTACATCAAAGTGAATGTTGATAGCGCCGGTCCCTTTTATCCCAACTCATTTGAAATTCGCTGAAGCCCATTTTACCTTTTATCAACATCGTAAACTTAAAATTATAGTACCGGATTCGGAAAGAAATGAGATGGATTACTGTCTCATTTAATGGGTTTTTATGAAATATGGTGATTGGGATTTATAAATGTTAGTAGTATACAGGTTAAGAATCTTGCAAGAAAATTGATAACAAGTAATGTCAAAATTTCTGTCAGGTATACCTAAAAATTTGAAAACAATATTATACAACCAGTGCGTGTTGCTAGTGCTGACATATGCTTCTGAGACGTGGTGCTTCACTGCTAGCCGTATGAAAAAGCTCAACGTCGCTCAGCGAGCTATTAAGAGGGCTATCCCCGGAGTTTCTCTGCGTGATAAACTTAGAAATTAGGATATCCGCATTAGAACCAAGTAACCGACATAGCCTAACGGATTAGTAAGCTGAAGTGGCAATGGGCTGGCCATATAGCTCGAAGAACTGAAAATCGATGGTGCAAGAGGTACCCCAAGATCGTCCATGGATCGACTGGCGCGTTATTATGGGGCCAATAATGCTCGGGACGAGCATGTTTAGGAGGGGCAGTTGCGCGCCACTATTAATGGTTTATACATGGCAACACTAGTTACCACTAGCGCCCTCTAGTATCGAGAGTAGCAGAACTAGGAGAGTCAAGATCCTTCTAGAAATTTCGGGACCGATATGTACTGAACATTCTAGATGTTTCTACAGTAGAAGGTTCTGAAACTATCTGAGGCCCTATATAAGGCCGGTATAGACCGCGACCGGGTCAGTATTGAATTGGCGATACAAGCGAATACTTCAGCGATACAACTGCGAACTAAAGTGATCAGTAGTAGAATTTTGTTTTATTATTAGTGTGGTTTTAAGTTGTAATTAGTGTTCTGTAATTAAAGTGTCAATTTTGGTAATTCACTGGCAGTTTTAATTGTCTCGAACCCCAAGCTCGTAACAGTACCAATGAAGTAACAAGTTATTCGTGAACAAACATTATTAATTACAGATGCACAACTAGATGCGTAAAATAAAAAAATATTAATAAATGGATTTAGTCTTTTATATACGATAATTTATTGGCATAAAATAATATTTAAAATTTACAACATTAATTTATAATCTGCAATCGTTTGTGTAGAGATGCTAAAAGCGCTACTTTCATGGCTCACTTTCAAATTTCGATTCAGGAAAAGCCTGGTTTTCAGAACAGTCAGCATTGGCAAACATCCTGCGCTGATTGGAAATCTTGATATAGATACTCTCAATCAATATTTTTCTTCTTCCACCTGTTTCCTTATCTTCATTTATAAAAGCTAAGATCTTGCAGAATTATCCAGATGCCCTTTGCAACATTTTCTCCCAGTTTGAATTTTTATCAGTGTCAGAAGATGAAGTAAAGCGATCAGTGCTATCCATATCTTCTACTTCATTGGGAAACGATAAAATTTCTTCCACAATGATAACTATGATTTTACCTTGTATTCTCCTGTTCTTACTGCATATTTAATTTTTCATCTCTCTCCTGTTTTCCATATTCGTAGTTGGCACATTATTCCTATAGCCAAGGTTACCCTACATTACCTTCTAAATTTCGACCTATATCTATATTGATATTCCTTTCGACTGGAACATATTGTTCACAATCAATTTTCTTATCTTAACTCCAACAATATTTTAAGTACATTTCAATCTGATTCCGCGGTCACGGACAAAACTGCTTCTTCAGGTTACTGATGATATCCGTCGAGAGATCAAAAATAATTAACAGTACTCGTTTTATTAGATTTTAGTAGTGCCTCAATTGTGTTGACTTTGATATTCTCCTTAAAATTCTTCAGGCTATCAATGTTTCATCTTCGGCATTCTTTAGTCTGATTCCTATATTCGGGGACGCTCACAAAAACTGCTCCAATAACACTTATTCCAACTGGTTTAATCTTATTGCAGGTGTCCCCAAGTTGGCGTCTTGTCTCCTTTACTCTTCACCGTTTTTATTGATTCTATAACGAAAATAATATCCTCCAATTTCCATCTTTATGCAGACGATTTGCAGTTTTACCGTCACATTGAGGCATCTGAAGCCAAATTGGAAATAGATGCACTGAATGACGATTTGGATAGAATAAGTCATTGGTTCAGATCCCATGGTTTAACTATAAATCCAAGTAAGTCTCAGGCGTAAATAGTAAGTAGCAGATATACTAGTAGTATTATTGATTGACCCTGCCAGATGTGATTATCAATGGCATATCAATTGCTTATTCGGAATCTGTGAAGAACTTGGGCCTAATTATTGACAATAGGTTATGTCGTTATAGGTCATATAATCGACTTAAGCAGAAAAGTTCATTATGCTTTTCACTCGTTAAAACGACTTCAAAGTTTTTTACCCTTATCAACTAAAATCTCTTGTTCAACTCATTTTGCCAGTCTTAGATTACGCTGATGTCTGTTTTTGGATGCTACAGAGAGCAATTAAACAAACTTGAGCGATTGCAAAATCTTTGCATTCGGTATATTTTTTGACTCAAGAAATTTAAACACGTCTCTAAATACAGAAAGCAGCTGAAGTGGCTCCCGATCCGATTTCGCAGGAACACTCATATCCTTTGTCTTCTTTTAACATCTTACACAGTCCAAATTTCCCTTCATACCTCCAGAAACAGAAACAGAAACAGAAACTTTTATTCAATATAGATTATAAATAATACTTATTGAAAGTCACTCTTTTGTTTAATTACCACTGGTTCGAAAAAAATCCTCTGTCCTGGGGAGAACCAGCAAGAAACCCAGCTTTAGGCTTTTTAATAACAGCTTACAATCATGTATGTTACACAATTAACCACACAAAACAAATTAGAAATAGCTTGGTAGCAATCACATCATTCCAGGGTTATTATCATCCATAAATTCCTCAATATTATAACCCTTTTATACAAACTTTGTTTAATAAAGTTTTGAACTTTGAGCAGGTCAAATATTGTATATTTTCTGGGATTTTGTTGTAAAAGCGTAAACATCGCCCCAAGAATGAATTTCTTGACTCGGTGAAGTCAAGTAACTGGTACTAATAGCTTGTGTCTGTTCCTAGTATTTACAGAATGAATATCACTTATTTTTGTATAACTACTTTTATTTTTGTGTACGTACGTTACATTTCCATAAATGTATTGTGAGGCCAAAGTTAATATATTAATTTACTTAAATTTTGTCGGAGTGACTCCTTAGGTTTTAAATCATAGATTGCTCTATGGCTGTAAAACAAATATAATTTCAGTGTCAGTCGTGTCCCCATAGCAAAATACTATACGACATTATGTTATGGAAAAGCAAAGTAAATAACTTTAGCTGTTTCCACACTGGTATGATTTCTAATCTTTTTACAGCATATGCTACAGAACTAAGTCTGCTTGCTAATTTTGATATATTTTAACTGATTGCTGCGCACGCAACATTCGTAAGGGTTCATCGTTAGGCAAAAACCTTTTGCCATAAATCACATTCAATTTGGGATAATTTCAAATAAATGTAAAAGCCTGATTTACTCGTATTTTCAAAAACTGCAATAACGGTATATCATTATTTATATATTTGAACTTAAGTTTAAAATTTGCTACTCTTTGTAAAATAATCTTGTATATATATATATATATATATATATATATATATATATATATATATATATATATATATATATATATATATATGTATTTATTTTATTTTGTATGTATTGTATAATAACAAAGTGCACACCTTATTATCTTTTTATTTATCACATATCTTTGTAACTGGCCTACTGAAGAAATTTCATTACGAGATAAGTAGCGCAATTTGTAAACTCTTCATCATGTTGTGTCCTTTCCGTTGTTTATGCATGTTAAACAAATAAATAAATAATTTTTAAGGCTAAGTATAATCAATTAGCGAGGAAACGCAGCCAGCGTTCTTGGCACTATAACGCGTTGAGGACTGTATGATAATTTAAGTTTTAATTATTTTTTTAGTATGGTAATAAATACTGTACATTTATGTAGTGGCGGTGAAGAATATCCACTGTCCCACGTCATCCTGTTGGTGTAGTAAAAGGCGACAGATGGGCAGCAGCGTCTTCTTAATAACGACTTAAAATATAAAATAAACTGCGGTTGCCCACCCGCTCGCCAAGCCTGGCAACTATGTCAAATATTCCCCATGAAGCAATCTATGGGAAGGCCCATGTTCAGCAATGGACTTTAATAATAGGCTGTAACGGTATCGGTAATAAATATCTTATGTGATTATGAGTTAGTTTTAACAACTTCGTAGTAAATAATGATCGGGTATTATCAAGTAGGTTAATATAACATAATATATTTTATACTACCCTTAGCGTTAGTAAAAGTGCGCAAACAGCACTTTAATATCTCACAAGCCTAAATCCAAATTACGCTCTTTACAGCACTTTGCGATAATAAAACGCAAGGATCGTATATTTGGAACAATTTGGCATCTACTTGAGGTAACAGAAAGTGCTGAAGATTTAATTACAGCCTTCTTTTTACAGGCGAATAAAACATTTACTGGCTGAAATAAGAACATGTAATACGTAATAAGATGATTCTAGGCCTAATTATTTTAGACTTGTATGAATCTTAATACTATGGAACGACTGTACAAATGATATGAAATTATATCGTTGTACTAATCTTAAATTTGTAATACGTAATAAGATGATCTCCTGCTACTTGTTTTTAGACTTAGATCTCTTTTCTTTGATTCTATTACGCCTCGTACTTTTGATTTGATTCTTATTTTGAAAATTCATCCACTACTTCATTTCAGTCAAAGTCCATTGCTGAACATATGCCTCCCCATATATTGTCTAAGAAGGATTTTTTTTAACTTATTATAAGTCACTTGACCGCAATCCCACCTAGTGGTAAGTGGCGATGTAGCCCCAGATGGTAAATCGCACTGTCTTAGCGTTACAAAAGCCTATTCACTCTTGCCGTAAAGACGCCCAGATTTTTGCCATATTTGCTACACTTGGCAGGCGGGTTGGAACCCGCACTTTTTTACTATCTAGTTGTTATTAGGAAGGTGCTTCTGATCAACTCCTGTTCCCTGTCGCCACTTACGAAACTCATTAGACGATATGGGGTAGTGGATATTCTTACATCACCAGTATATGGTAAATTTTTTAAATATTGCCTTCTTATTAGTTCGGAAAAATTAAGCTTATGTATAAAGTAAAAGTATCTGTAATGCTGAATGAGTTCATAGACAAATTAGCGTAAAATATGATTTCGATGTGTAAAAAATTACTAAGTATTCTTTCGAGTCTCTTTCCGCCCTTCAGTTGTATTCTCGCTAATAATTATCTAGGTCAATAGCGTGCTTGTGAAAGCAAAAGAAGATATAATTCCCCTGCTGACACTAATTAACCTAATCCGAGCGTTTCTTCTCACTCAAGAGGGCCGTGTTTAGATGTAACAAAATTACGTTTCTCTATAACGAATAATAAGACTTAACTTCTGTTTTAATTTTGTTTATTAAATTGTTAACACAACATCTTTTTAAAGAATACTTTTATCTAACTGAACTAAGAATTGAGAAGAAAACTAGCCCATAAAATACAGTACTTTTCTGTATACTTTTTTTTTGAAGATTTGTAACTTCCTTTTCTTTAGTTTATTAAACTGTTGTCATAACTTTTTTCAGGGATACTTTCAACATAACTGAAATAACGGTTTAGTATTAGTAGTGATCACGTTTGTGTCGTAAGAGGCGACAAACGGAAACTGAAACGTGATATGGGCAGCAGAATCTTCCTGATAGCATCTCAATATTATTAAAAAAAATGCGGTTGTCAACCAGCCCATCAAGCGTGGCAACTATGGCCCAATCCCTAAGAGAAAACCTTTTGAGTGATGCCTACGTTCAGCTGTGGTATTTTATAGGCTGTAGTGGATGGACTGAGCTGGGGGAGACTGAGCTGGGGAGGAAAATAGCTCCCAAAATATAGGTACAATATCTTAGTTCAATAGTATATTTGTATCAATAAAGATTATTATTACCATTATTATTATTTAAGTACCGTTGTTGCTCTCAGGCTAACATTTTTTTAATTGGGAATAATATTTAATTCTTAGTTAAGTTATCAGGTATAATATCCTCATTTGGAGGTTTTCGATCACCGTAAAACTCCGTAATATTTTATCGATAAAGATTAATATTATTATTTTATTAGAGACGTGGAAGCTCAGGGGCTAAACGCTTGATTTTAATTTAATAGTATTGCGTACTATTAAATTAAAAAGCGAGTGTTTAGACCGTTTAGCAAAGGTTAAATCCCCAGCAGCACCACTAAACTGTTAGTTGCAATTTTAAGTGCTGATTTAATAGGTGCTTGACGATGAAGGTAGAACATCGTGGGGAAACCTGCATATGTGAGGAATATAGTATTTCGTATAAGTTGTTATCATCATCCCCTGTTTCATTTCTCTCTGTCGCCTCTTACGTCACACATGGGATGATATGGAGTAGTGGATTATTCAATAGAACAAGGATGATAAACGTGCACACAGTCCACCTGATGGTAAATGAATTTTGTGGCACACGGACATCTACATCAATATTCAGTAAAAAATCAAAATGCAGATGCATTGTCGTATGCCCCGAGGACTAAGATGTAATATCCAATGTATAGTAAAAACAGTCTCTGGTTATCTATAATCATCAATTTATAAACAATCACAGCTACAATACATATCTTCTCCAGTATAAAATAATAATCTATGAAACAGTATTTCCTAATCGAAATTTTACAACCAACGTATTTCCAATTGTACGTGTACATTTAACTATAAAATTATCATTATTATTTTATTACAATTAAGAATAACAAGGTTACAAAATTAAACAACTAAATATAAAATATAAGGACAAATTAAAGTAGAAAAAAGCCAAAATAAAAACAAAACTGGACTCGAAATGATAATATATTATCTAAGTATATTACGTTTTTTTATAGGATAGGATGACAAACGAGCACACAGTCCACCTGTTGGTAAGTGGTTGCTGTGACCCATAGACACCTACAACTATCCACAATAAATAATAAAATGCAGATGCATTGTCACCCGTGAGGACTAAGATGGAATGCCTTTTCCAGTAAAAGGGTCTCCGGTTCTCACATCACCACGAAACACAGCAGCGTTAAGCTGCTATTTTACGCTGGTATTCTGTGAGAGCGTGGTCCTTCCCCGGTCAAGCCGACCCATTCGTGCTACAACTATACTACTAATACAGCTGCAGCATGGCTCTACCACGTATAAAAATAATCGTAATGTAGACATACATCACCCCCCTATGTCTCTCTTATAGTAATAAAACAAAATTTCTTAAATGTTTTGTGGCTGTTATGGAAATTATTTAAATAACAGAAATGGGATAGACAATTCTAAAGTGTGGATATGCCACGTTTATAAATTAGTTTTATTTGCTTGTACTCTAAATTGTAAACATATTTAAATTATTAAAAAAATAGCATATATGAGAGCCGTGGTAGCTCAGATGGTTAGCGCTCGCTGTAAGTTTCACGGTACGCGAGCAACCTGTGTTCGATCCCCGCCGTCACCAATGAAATTGTTAATTGCAATTTTGTGCTGATTTACCACGTGCTCGACGGTGAAGGAAAACATCGTGAGGAAACCTGCATGTCTGAGAAATCAAAAAAATATTTCGAAGACATGTGAAGTTCACAACACGCATTGGGGCAGCGCGGGGACATTTCTTGCCCAAAACCTCTCAGAAATGAGAGGAGCGTGTGCCTCAGCAGTGGGACGTATATAGGCTGTAACTTTACTTTTTACTTTTATAGCATATAAATAAAATACGTTTTAGATTTTTAAAATATTCTAAACCAGTGCTTGACTACTATCCCATCTGGTGGTTAGTGGTAATGCAGCTAAAGATGTTAAGCGCACTGACTTATAATAGCTTATTAACTTTGCCTTGAAGAAACACATTGTATTTGAATGAAAACACAGATGTGGGCAATTTAATTCACTTCTTCATTCCTTACATTTTTTTATAGAATAAGGGTGACAAGCGAGCACACCTGATAGTAAGTGGATGCGCATAGAGATCTAAATCTATATTCAATTAAAAATTAAAATGCAAATGCATTGTTACCCTTAAGGACTAAGATGGAATGTCTCGTATCCAGTAAAATGGGTTCTCTACAGTCACCATACGAAGCAAAGCAGCACTAAGCTGCTAAAATATCAGCTCAGTCTTGGTCGTCCATTTTTTAATAAAAAATGTCCACCTGGACTGTGTGCCCGTTTGTCATCCATATTCTATTAAAAAAGAAAAACGAAGTTTAGTCATAAGATTGTTCTAAAACATATAAGATAACGATGAGCAATCAGAAGGTTATATAAAATATAAGATTAATACAAATAATGATGAACATTCGTAATCACTGTTATTGACTGGTATAACGTATTCTATAATATTTCGTATATTAAAACTAGTACAACGACGTCCTCGTGCTGCACATGTCAATTGCACGTATTTGCCGTGCTTAGGTTTTAACTGTCACCGCCACGCTAGATTGAATAAATTATAGTATCCATACATTTTAGAGTTGTTAATGCATTCATTAATTACATAATATATTAAAGGTTCAGTACGTTGAAGTGGTAATGGGTTCGCCATAGAGCTCGAAGAATCTGCAACCGATGGGAAAGAATGGCCATCGAGTAGGTTATAAGCGACTTCGCTTATACTTATAAGGCGGTCTCCCACTAGATTGAGTGACGACTTATGATGGTCTATTGTATAGATAAGGGTGACAAACGAGCACACAGTCCACCCAATGGAAAGTGGATGTTGTGGTGCATATACATCTACATCTTTACTTGATTAAAAATTGAATTGCAGATGCGTTTTCACCCTTAAGAACTAAGATGTATTGCCTCGTTCCACTAAAAAGTGTTTCCGGTACTCTACATTTACCATACGAAACACTGCAGGATTCACTATTTTACGCTAATATTCTGTGAGAGCGTGGTCTTTCCACAGTCAAGTTGACCTATTCGTGCTGCAAAGCTGTAATGATGATAATGATAATGAATCAATATAATTTAATATCCGAATCTCGTCAGTTTTAAATTACACTAAACAACTTCCCGATATTATTGTGAAGCGCTTTTTGAATTAAGTCATGTATATTTTCAAGCAGTTTACGCGTGGAGGCTTAAGCGCTGTAATAATCCGTGTTACATCAAAGTGAATGTTGATAGCGCCGGTCCCTTTTATCCCAACTCATTTGAAATTCGCTGAAGCCCATTTTACCTTTTATCAACATCGTAAACTTAAAATTATAGTACCGGATTCGGAAAGAAATGAGATGGATTACTGTCTCATTTAATGGGTTTTTATGAAATATGGTGATTGGGATTTATAAATGTTAGTAGTATACAGGTTAAGAATCTTGCAAGAAAATTGATAACAAGTAATGTCCAAAGTTTCTGTCAGGTATACCTAAAAATTTGAAAACAATATTATACAACCAGTGCGTGTTGCTAGTGCTGACATATGCTTCTGAGACGTGGTGCTTCACTGCTAGCCGTATGAAAAAGCTCAACGTTGCTCAGCGAGCTCTTAAGAGGGCTATCCTCGGACTTTCTCTGCGTGATAAACTTAGAAATTAGGATATCCGCATTAGAACCAAGTAACCGACATAGCCCAACGGATTAGTAAGCTGAAGTAGCAATGGGCTGGCCATATAGCTCGAAGAACAGAAAATCGATGGGCAAAAAATATCCTCGAGTGGCAACCTCGTATCGGTAAGCGAAGTATAGGGCGGCTCCCCAGTAGATGGAGTGACGACTTGGTAAGACATGCAGGAAGTCGATGTATGGAAAATAAACTTTCCTTAAGTTAAGTGAGTGTACTTTACATCTCAGGCTGCGTTACCACTTATCATCAGGTGGGAAGTCAAGCACTCGCTTACAATAGTTTAAAAAAACTATATTGATGTGACGTAATACGTGGCTAATACTTAAAGAAGCTGAATTTCTGGATGATTTTGAGCTTATTTGCAGTAACTTTAATTTTTTGACACTTTTGAATTGGCTAGGAATATCACAACCTCAAGATAACTAGAATGTCGTCTAAATGGTTACTTTGAAAACTTTATCCCCTATTATTTCACCATTAAAGGTGAACTTTTTCAAAATTCATATGGGACCACCAATGAAGTATAATCTATATAATATATAAAAGAGGATGTTTATATATATGAAATCGTTTAACTCAAAATCTATTTGATCGATCACCATGAAAATTGATATTTTCAATGAAGAGGTTTTATATTTATAAACTAAAAAATAAAATTTGGAAACAAACAAAATTTAATTTATTTTATTTTATTTGCTTTTCTTCAATCAAGCCCGGCAATTAATAAATTTAATTGCATGCGCTAAAATAAAAAACGTAGCTGAACACAGCCTATCATATTCACTGACAGAGTCTGCTGGGTTCAGCTAGTCTAATTCATAAAAAAGAATCATTTATAATCGGTTCACACTAATTTAGCACCTCCCCCTTTTTTGACGTAAGTTAAAATTAATAGACGTACGCGTACACAACCGTCCAAGTTGTTTATAGGTGTAATTAGTTAAAGTATAATATTAAAAGTACTCTGTCAGGTGTGGGCGGGACTGATTTAAAAGTACTGAAAACTAGTGTTATTGTTTTAAAGATATATTAAATAATTAGCCAAGACCCACGTAGTAAAAATATCCGAGTATAAAAATGTATTAAGCGGATCTTAGCTATTTAATTTTTAACATCTTTAATGTAATTGATTTCCGCAAAGAACGCCCGATTCTATTAATTAGTGTTGTTACCAAGTCTGGTTCATATCGCGGTCTTATGTTGCAGCACAGATTTTTTGAAGATATTGTTCTTATCTTAATCTTCTAATCTTAAGATGAAGTTAAGTTAATTTGTGGGTGTTTCTGTTCTTATTTATTTGGTTTATCGTGTTATATAGTTGGACCTCGAATAAATGTGTTCCATTTTTTAAAAAAATGCAATAATTGACTGATTTTTTTTCGTGGCGGCCAGTTTTAACGAAAACTTGCGCTTAGTATAGAAAAATCCAATTAATGATTTTCAGCCGGAACTGGGTTTGAGCTAGGTAGGTAGATAACAACTCTAAATAATAAAAAAAAAACTGTGGTTGCCAACCCGTCTGCCTAGTGCCGCAACTAGGGGAAATATGAGACTATCTGTGTAGGGCGGGTGGGGTTATGTTCAACAATGGTCTCTTGATATGATGAAAAGAAGGAATAAATGGGTTTCTTTCTAGTTCTTCTTAGGGCTTAAGTTTTTCCAAACCAATGGTAAAGTAAAAACGTGACTTAACGAATATTTATCATCAATTTTGATTGTAAATCATTCTTTTATAATCTAATATAATATTATTAACAAGCCCAATATTTAAAACAGTAATTGCAATATAAATATTACTAATAACAAAAACATTTTATACCCTATATCGCTCTCACAAATAAGACGAATCCAACGACACCTCATACTATGTTAAAATCCGTCAAGCCGTTTGGGCTACAGAACGTGCCAAAGAAATAAACCTACATACATACATACTCTTGAAAAACATTAAGTTCCTTCTGTGGCAGTCGGGTAGTAATGGAAACCCTAGTTTATTTCACCCTTATTAATAAATAAAATTTAAATAGTTTATAATTTTTCTTAATATTTCAAATTAAATCTTCTTAAAAATCTTTCGAAATTATTTTTTAATATTAATAATAAAATTGAATTATATTCAGGAGTTTTTCTTTCAATTCGGAAAGTAGGGCAGGGGCGGTGTTAATTAAGAAATCTTCAGGGTTTTCCAAAGGCTATTCTTTTGCAGAGCAAACAAATCGCGTTTATTAGGGCCGTTATCGTGTAATCATTGGCTTATCTCAGCGATTTATTGTACGTAATAACATTTTTCATTTGATATCTCCAGAGCTTTCTCTTAAAGAACTTTGAATTCAAAATAAATTTTATTAATCTAGATTGATTTAAAATTTTATCATGTATTTACGTAACTTTGAAATATATACAATATTAATAAAATAAAAAACTAAAAATAAAAACTTAAATTATCATACAGTCCTACTTCCCGTGGTATCGTGCCAAGAACGCTGGCTGCGTTTCCTCGTTGAATGGCTATACTTAGCCTTTGAGCGAGAAAAGAGCCAGCCCTCTTATCACCAGCATAAGGCAATCTTTCCCCATAGATTGCCTTATAGGAGGGATCATAGTTTACACGCTGGACAAGCGGGTTGGCAAAGAAAAAGCTGTCGCCTCTTACGACACCCGCGTGATTATAACATAAGTATTGGATATTCTTACACCGCCTTACCGCCTTATCATCTGGTGGGATAAAAAAGCCCTCTAGGTTTCTTGTTGGTTTTTTCCAGGACAGAGATGTTATTCCAAACCAGCGGTAAAAGTAAACATAATTATTTGTAAGTAATTTAAATTAATAAAAAAATTAATTTAATCTAAGAATTGGTTAAGTACTAGCTATAAAATATAAGATGAAACTTTTTAAATTCTTAATAAGTAAGAATTACAAAGTTTGACTTCACCCAGGGGTAAATTTAAGATGTAATTGAAAAGAAAATTATATTCTCAAAGTTTTATACGGGTCAAATGATCCCTATGTAAATTGAAAACCGTTCTTTTCCCAGCACGGAAAACGATCTTCCAAAGTAAGATAAGAAATTATATTGTTATTTTTTTCATCAAATGATGTATTACATCAAAATACTAAACTAGAAACACTCCATCTCTCTATCTATCTCTCTCTTTCTTCAGCTCTCACTCTCTATTTCTCCGATTTATTTTGTTTCTTCTCTATTTAGCAGTTTTGTGGTCTTAAAATGCCTCTATCATAACCATATTGCACTTATGGGATAATATGAGTAGCCGTATTTCAAGAATACACTCTAATTAATCCATCTTATATTTTCTAAAAAATGATTTTATATTGCTACTTTGATAAAAAACGGTTTGAAATAAAATTTACGTGGACGTCCGGATGTTGATTTTGTATGTGGTCACGATAACTTCCGAAAAAATTGACGTATCGATACCGGTTTTTTTTTATTAGCTTCAGAATTACGTCAACTGTTTCCCTATTTCATATCAATAGCCCAGTACGCGTCGTTTGTTAATAAAATAATTTCCAAGTTTTATAAATTTTATTGCTATTAAAGGCGCTTTCATTTTCTACCGACTTCAACAGGAGGAGCTATTCAATTCGACTGTATGTTTTTTTTTTTATGTGTGTTACCTCCTAACTTTTTACTGGGTGAACCGATTTCGATAATTCTTTTTTTGTTTGAAAGCTGATGTCTCACATGTGGTCCCATATAATAATTAAAAATAATTGATCAAGGTCTGACCAATAGTTTTTGAATTGTTCTTAATAATTTACATTGAAGTTGGTTGTACAATTTTTTTTATTTTAAATTATCTTCTTTAGCTCTTGGTAGACAAAGGACAAATGTACCGTACAGCCTATATTGATTTTATACTTTGTGTAATCTATTTAATTTGGTAATTTATTTTTTCATCAAAATTAAATGAAATGGGTATGAGGCGTGCACTTTTGGATTTTCTAAACTATTTTAATTTATTATTTTGTAATTTAATTTAAGAACATGCTTTGATTACATAAGGTCTATTCCTTTTTATTGTTGATTTAATTTTTTTTATCATAAAAGTAAAGTAAAGTTACAGCCTATATTACGTCCCACTGCTGGGCACAGGCCTCCTCTCATTTCTGAGAGGATTTTTTTTTATCATAGCTTTAAAAAAATTATAACAAAAATTACCTGCGGAGTTTTTTTTATCGTTTCTTCTTCGTACGAATCTCATTTTGACGATAGTAGATTGAATATATTATGTTGATGTTTGACAAAGGAAATAATAAATACTTTTAATTTTATTTTCATTTCATTTCACTGCATTAATATTTCTATGCACAAACATTCCAACTGTGAGAGTAAGTGGATTCAGTAGGCCACAGACACCGATACGGTGGCTCATAGATACAGCATCTACATCACGCACATCTATACCCAACTCTTTCTCTCTCTCCAGCGCAGTTACTATTCCCACATGGTGATGGGGTCCGCCTTTCTCATTGTTCGCTTTTATCAACGCATCTTCTGCAGTTGCAGGTGCTGAGATCTTTGTTATCCTCATCCACCTATCTCATTTTCAATATGTCTTGTATTCGATCTTCACATCTATGCTTGATTAAGAATCAAGTACTAAGTTGGAATACGAAACGTACGTTAAGAGGTACTCACCATATGAAGCACAGCAAGATATTTTTCTTTAGTGAGATCGTGGTCTTTAATTTAAGAGTACAGTATTGCGCTGGTGAGAGCGTGTTTTTTTCTTGGTTAGCTGACATATTTGTGCTGCAGTCACAATATATTTGCAACGCGACTCTACCACGTAAAAAATTAACATTAAAAGGGTTAATTATAAGGACATTTTAATGATTTTGTGAACGTATCATCATTACAGCCTATCAAAGTCCACTGCTAAACATGGGCCTCCTGCATAGATTGCCTTCGTATAGAGGGTATGTTTTCCATATTTGCCACCCTTGGCAAGCAAGTTGGCAACAATAGTTTAATTATTATTTTTAATGTATTTGTGGCGGGTGGAAGGAAAAGGGGAGATCTCCCGCCGTGCAAGGTGTTCTGCCCGGGGAGCGGCCAACGCTCCGAGTGGTAGTTCGGAGCTATTCTATATATATATACTGTTTTTACTTCGGAACTTTGATAGCGCGATTTAGGCTTCGATGTATTTTCGCTTGTAGCGCGACGACAGCGCCGCCACATATTCAAGAAGATGTTACTGCCCATCTTCTGTTCTCCTGTTCAGTATCCATCAGTTGCATTTTGAGATTATCATCACGGTTTATATCACGTAGTGCTCTTACTTGCACATCTATCCTCGATTATGAATGAAAATGCAGATGCGTTTTCACTCCTCATTGCCAGTGGAATCCCTGGCTCATGTCACTCACAATACGGTAACAGCAACATTATGCTTCTACTTCACGCAAGTATTCTATGCGAGGTCCTTTCTTGATTGGGCTGACCCATTCTTGCTGCAGGCTTAATTTTGCAGGGCAACCTGGGTCTACAGTGTAAAATAAACTATTGAAACACTCGTAATTTAACTCTCTTAATTCCAATTCAAACGTCACATTTGGTAGGCAATCATTTTGCTGTTGTGAGCCTTTGTTTTAAATTTAAGTTCATTATATTGCCTTCCCTCCTGGGTTTGATTGAGTGTAGACGTGTATTTTGTTACTCTTAAATTTAAATGATTGAATTATAAATTGGAATTTTAATTAAGTGCATAACTACCAGGAAAACATAAACTTTTAAATAGTTATTTGCAAGTGGATGTGTATCTGCTACGAACGCTACTGGAAGACGAACAAGGTACGCCCTACAGTTGCACTAATGCTACGTGGTTCGTGATTTCGTAATCTACTACGTATCTTGTAACGATCGCTTAGTTAAATCTGCGCTCCTAGTAAGTCGTAATTTGTGCAGCTAATTTTTAAAGGTTTTCCACCACTCTTTTTTATTATTATTTTAAAATGCCACTTAGAACATCCCTTCCACCACACCAGAACCCAAAATTGGATACCAATCAGAGCTCAGCATCAGCCACGGCTACGGATACCGATAATGATAGCTCCAGTAATGTTACCAGCAGACCTCGTGGCCGAAAGTGCCAACATGATGATGAGTTATATGCTTTTATGTCGGATATAAAACAATCTTTTGATACTCTCAAAAATCAACAAGTTACAATTCTAAGTAGTATTAGTGACATCCGGAAACAAAATGGTGATATTATTAAATCTATGCACTTTATTTCAAATCAGTATGAAGAAATTAAAGATCGATTGTGTTGACAAGCCCTTGAATTAAAGGTGGAGAATCTTGAGAGATTTCAAAAACAAGCTAGTATTGAGATAAAGAATATCCCTGTCAAACATAAAGAGACTAAAGAACATTTGTTACAGATAGTTGAAGTTGAGTCGCTTGAATATAGATAAGAAGGGAAATAGGCCGATAATAGTAGACTTTTCAACTGTTATTTTAAAAGAAAAGATTTCAACATCTGTAAATATTTATAACCGAACAAATAGCACTAAAAAAATGCCTCATGAGAAGGTCGTAAAAAAGAAAGTCCCATCACATCAGATTGATTCGGAAAATGATCTGAATCAGTTGCAGTCGCAATCTTCTTTGTGACTTAGCATTTTACTTCGATTTTTATATATTATTTTTAACATAATTTTATTGTTCTCTAAATGTTTAAGTCATTCGTATTCTATTGTTAAGGTTGATTTAAAAACTCAATACATATTACCACAAACACATATCATATATTTTCTTATAACTTTTAATAATACATATTACTCACATACACTTACACAGGCTTACCTAAATCTTAATTCATTAAATCTCTAGATCACTAACACTGTAATTACACCGGTTTCAAAATATAAGCTTATAATAAATGGTCAATTGAATGTTACTACGATTAGCGCAATTGAATATACACTTATTGATTATTTTACTTCATAATATTTCTGATGACATTGATTCAGTTTCAGTTTTCAAATCTGTGATCTGCACTCCAGAAACTCTAGTTAATCACATTAATCAGACCAGGAATTCTTTAACAGTATTTTACACTAACATACGCAGCGTAACTTGTAACTTTGATGCACTAGCCATTCTATTGGAAAGAATTTGTATTCAATGTCCTTGTACTAACAGAATGCTGGCTAAGCAAATTATCAGTTATACCTGAAATTGCTGGGTATACGTCTCATTCTTCTGAGTATAGTAACCAAAACGACGGTGTACTAATATAAATAAAATTTGAAATAAAGCAAAGTATATTCCAACCCTTAATTTCTGATGCGAGTGGTCTTATTGTAAATTGTGATAATGTATATGCCATTTTAGGTATGTATCGGTCACCTTCACAAAGAAATATAAATAAATTTTGTGATAGCCTCGATCTCTGTCTTGCATCTTTAGCTTCTGTAAGATCAGTGGTCTTGATTGGAGATATCAATATAAATATCTCTCCTAATAATAATGACCTTAACAGCAGTAAATATTTAGATTTAATGGCGCACCATGGATTTTTAGCAGCTCACGTTCTCCCTACTCGTAACAAAAGTTGTATTGACCATGTAATATTGAGATCAAATAGATATACTGCAACATATATACTGGATTCGCTTATGGCCATGCTCCGATAGTGTTTCATCTAGATTGCAAAAGTATAAGGTATCCATCTAAAACCACTAGGTTTTAAAATTGATTATCCACCATTATTAAAACAATTATCTGATACAGATTTTAGCTTTGTATACAATATCACGGATGCCAATGATGCAGCTATCGCTTTAACTAACTTTATTACTGATGCCATCATTTCTCATTCCAATAAAATAAATATTCCTCATCGTAATTGTTGCATCAAGCCATGGCTAACTCCTGGATTGGTACGCTGTATAAGACACAGGGACAAATTGCATTAGAAAGCTAAGCGTGATAAAAACAATGCAATATTACAGATTACTTATACAAGGTATCGCAATTTTTGCAACAATTTGTTGAAAAATATTAAAACTGCCTATGAGAAAACTGAAAAATAAACGCAATCTAAAGGGTAGTTGGAATACTATAAACAAAATCACTAACCTTAAACAATATTCAAACCCTCACTGTGAGTTACTAAATCTAACTCATGATCCACATAAATCTCTCAATATTGTTAACAATTACTTTGCAGATGTTGGCTCAACTTACGCTAACGCAATATTAAAAAACCAGCAAAACATTGGCCATCCTAACATCGTTAAACATCGAAGTGAATCTGACCCTTTGAATAATTCCATGGTGTTGCTTGATACAGACTGTTACGAGATAAAAGCTATTATCACAAACTTAAAAAAATTATTCAGCCACAGGATTCGACAGGATACCTACGCTAGTCATAAAACGTGCCAAAAACAGCCTGATCCCGCCTGTAAAATATATCTTAAAAAGGGCTTTAGTTCATCCCATACATAAGAATGGTGACAGAGACAGTGTTGAAAACTACCGGCCCATATCTGTACTGAGTGCGCTTTCTAAAATACTTGAAAAAGTTTTAAATCTTAGACTCACAAATTTTCTCAAACATAATAATATTATTTCGGATAACCAATTTGGCTTTGTGAAAGGTAAGTCTGCTGAAGACGCAACTTTAATCCTAACTGAGACGATTGTAAAACATCTTGATAGTAAGTCGAAAGTTATAGGTGTTTTCTTGATTTGTCAAAGACCTTCGACACTGTCTCTGTTCCCCTACTTCTTCATAAGATGGATTTGATCGGTGTACGGGAGATTGCTTTAGATATATTTCGATCTTATTTATCTAATCAAACGCAGTTAGTTAAAATCGGTGAATACACTAGTTTACCTGCAACTGTCTCGTTTGGAGTTCCATAAGGCAGCGTACTGGGCCCAAATCTCTTTCTCGTTTACGTGAATAGTTTATGCAAAATTACGTTGCCTAACTGCAAAATCATTTCGTATGCCGATGATACAGCTTTAATTGTACACGGTAAGGATTGGAAAGATGCCCAATATTATACAGAGTTCGCGCTTAGTAAAGTCATGCGGTGGCTTAGTAGTAACCTACTGACACTTAATTGTAAGAAAACGAGATATAACCTTCACTCACCGTATTAGTACCCAACCATCAGCAGAATTTCATCTCAAAGCACATACATGTGAACAACAAAGCAAATGTAACTGCCCAATACTAAGTCGTTCCACTCACATAGGATACCTCGGTCTTATCATAGACTACTTCCTAACTTGGTCAGCGTATATTAGCTACTTAAACAGCCTTATTAGAAAATTAATACCAATTTTCAGAAAATTGAGGAATTCAGCTGATTTTGAAACCTTGCTATGTGTTTATTATGCACTTGCTGAGAGCTTACTACAATATTGCATTGTAACCTGGGATGGAATTGGAAAGACAACTCTACTCCCCTTAGAACATGCACAGAGAGCAATATTAAAGGGTTATGTCTCAGTGATAAATAACAAAGATATATCACTGAACTTATTTTTAATGTTCGGTACTTACTGTAAGACATGTTATGTATATGTTTGTCATGTCTGTTATACTACGTAAGCACAAAAATACAGATTTTAAATCTAATTTAAAACGTAACAAAAATAGAATTTGTAAAATGACTTTTCATAGAACTGCTGTAGGCCGTCGACAATATTTTGTCATTAGCAGTCATTTATACATATAAGTAAATAAAATAAGCAATATTTACCCTATGTCCCTTAATAAATGAAAGGACAAAATTCTAAATTGGTTGCTAAATCTTAATTACATGGAAACAGAGAGGTTAAAGAATATTTAAATTCGAATGCACACACACACACACACACACACACACACACACGCACACGCACACGCACACACGCACACGCAAACGCACACGCACACACACATACACACACAGGTTTGTGGTAATTAGAAAAAAATTCCTTTTTTTTTACCATATTTATTTTAAAATGTTTGTGTATTGTATAGCGAAATGAAATGCTTTTTTATTTATTTTGTACTACTCAGGGTGGAAGACGCTGACGGCTGTAACGCAGTTTATACTAGTATGGCCGTCAACGCTAACTTCTTTGAAATGTTATTTTGTAATTTAAAATAGATATAATAGATAAGTGTAATTTGTCAAACTGAGAGTCTAATAAATTATTATTATTATTATTAACCGTGTAAGAATATCGTATAGTAGTGGTAAATAAGAAAATGACTTTCGATAAGTATTATGTAATATTGAATAAAAATCATTACGTTCTATTCTATCCAATACCCCATATCTTAGCGTGGGTGTCGACAGCGAAACAAAATAAAGGCAGCATCATCCTGATAGTAACTCAAAATTATAAGAACTACGGTTGCCAGGCGTGTACTATACCAAAACCCCCGATAAGGCAATATTTGGTGGACGCCTATGCTTAGTAGTGGACTAGGCTGTAATGGATGGTTAGATGGAATAGCTGTATATTATAAACACCAATAAATATTAAACTGATTTGTAACATAGTTTACCATGCCAAAAAAATAATGTTACCAGAAATATAAACTTTGACGAAACAGAAAATTTGACGGCTCTGTGGCGCAGTGGTTTAGCAATAAGTTGCAGCGCTAAGGACCGCGGGATCAAATCCCGCACGGAACAAGTATTTGTATGGCCTAAAAATAATTATTCTGGGTGTGGATGTTTGTCCTTGTGAATTCTATGTATGTAAACTGCCCCCGCGATACAGGAGAAAGTCCTAGTTTGGAGATAATTTTAAAAAATAAAATAAAAAAAAAAACAAAGAAAAGTTATTTTGTAGGTACATTGTACTTTGATCTATGACACTGCGTGTTTTTCCAGAACCCTTATAGGAAATTCCGGGAAGCCTCTTAACTTAATACTCATGCATAAGTTATAAGATAGTTTATTAACATGGCATAAGAAAACATCTCATCATTATGTAACTTGGTACATGTAAGAGCTACCGTAAATATTATGTATGTGCACTTAAGCGCAAGCTTAAGGCGTGAGTGGGGAATGTTAGCCACTCAGAACAGTGTAACAGAAGAGCGTGATCATCCTCGCCGAACAAAGCAAGGCAACGCTGCGTGCTAACTCGGATTCTGACGCGAGCGCACATTCTATCTGATGGAAAATAGATGCTTTGGCCCATTGAATTCTACGTCTATCTTCATTTAAGAATCAAAATGTAGATGAATTTTCACCCTAAGGCTTAAGATGAGATGCCTCATTTCCAGGAAAAAAGTTTGCTATTTTTTTATAGATGAGGCAAACGAGCATACCGCTCACATGATGGTGAGTGCCGACCGTCTCACATGAATAACTGTAAGACTATGGAAGTTACAGGTGCGTTGCCGGTCTTTAAAAAAAGGATAAGCTAATATCTTGTAGTTATCTAAGTTGCAGCAGTCCGGAAAAATTGCTAGTTATAATATATTTCACAAAGAAGTCGTGCGAGTAAGAAAATTCCTAGTAAATCGCATAGTTGTGAATCGGCAAACACCCAGATGATGATTTTATTCTGGTATTCTGTGAGGGCGTAATCCTTCCCCGGTCGAGTCGACTCATTCGTGCTACAACAATAATATATCTGCATGGCTCTACCATGTAAAAAAAATACCAAAACATGTGACACACCAAGCAAAATTATTTATCTCAATTGAAATATCGCCTTTTTACCACGTTTTATTAACTCGATTTTGGGTCGAATTTAGTCATTAATTCCAAACTAACTTCCCGATGAGCTAGAGAATTTAAATTTTGAACATAGTTCAGAATCGGATGACAATGTAAAAAAGAAAACGCTAAAATTTTACACACACCCTAAAATGGTACACTAAAATTCTGTAATGAATTTTTTTAAATTCACTTGTTTATTTAGCAATACTGTTCAAATTTTCACCTGCAGTAGATTTTTTATTCAAAAACAAACATCCAATTTAACGGACTACACAAAAGGCTTTTACAACTCCAAGCGAGAAATATTGCCGACCCAATTCCCCAAGCTAAGAAACTTTTAATGCTCTCAACATTTTTATTCCTTCACTTCCTCGATCGTCCGAGTTTTGTAAAGAGTCGTGCTGACAGCAGGTGCAGCTAAGGCGTTAACTAAAGAGCTTGCGGTGCCTGCATTCTATGCCAATGGGAATGAAGGTAAGAGTTTGCTTATGCCTTCGTTTGTAGCTTATTTGTTAGCTTTAATAAAATATTAAATATTATTTTAGCCTACTGAAAAGGGAGAAGCTTACAATTCGACTGTATGTTTTTTTGTATGTATTTTCATTACAATTCATCATTACAATTCGACTGTATGTTTTTTTGTACTGAAAAAAAGGAGAGAGTTCGACTGAATATATGTTACGCGATATTGTAGTCAGTTGTAAACCGATTTTGATGAAGTTAGGTTATACGTCGGTAGATATTGAATAATATTTTAGCCCATATAAAAAAAGAAGGCTTACAATTCAATTGTATGCCTTTCGTGTGTTTGTCGCCTGTCTGTCGTCGCGCCACAAGCGAAACACATTGAAGCCTCAATCGCGCTATCAAAGTTCCGAAGTAAAGCAGTAAATAGAGAATAGCTCCGAACTACTACTCGGAGCGTTGGCCGATCACCTTGCCCGGCGGGAGATCTCCCCTTTCCTTCCACGGCTAAACTGGTGACCCTGACGTGATGTGAATATGCAACTAAAAACCTTCGGAAACTTCAACTTCAAGCCTTCGTCATTATCCTCAAGAACCCCTACCATTCACTCCCAAGAATCGCCTTCTGCAGTTTTCAGCTCCTACAAGCCAGTCCAACTTGTCTTCATCTCGACTCACCGCTGATTTATTAGGCAGACTTCTGGCACTTCCTCCGGCACATCGTTCTCACCGGCATCACATGCAAGTGCGTAGTACGACATGGATTACACACCGGTAAACCGTTTGCACCAGCGTCACTTGTCCTTACGCACACAGCTTGCATTCCACACCGGCATTAAGGAAGCACCGGCAATCGGACTGCACTGTCGACCTCCGGTCTAAGCAATGAAGTGGCGGTGCTGTCGTCGCACCACAAGCGAAACACATCGAAGCCTAAATCGCGCTATCAAAATTCCGAAGTAAAGCAGTAAATATAAAGTAGCTCCGTACTACCACTCGGAGCGTTGGCCGCTCCCCGGGCCCATCACCTTTCCCGGCGGGAGATCTCCCCTTTCCTTCCACGGCCAAATGCGTATTTAGTGGTGAACAGATTTTGATGATCCTTTTTTATTACATCGGTATACTTCAGTGGATATTGAATATTATTTTTACGTGTTAGTTTGCGCGATATCTTCATCAGTTGTGAACCGATTTTCGTTATTTTTTTTATTAAATAGGTTAAGCTTTCAGTGGTTTCATAAATTAAGACAAAAAATTCTACTCTTAATGGTGGTATAATAGGGGGTTGAGGTTTTTAATGTAACTATTTAGACGAAATTGAGATTTCGATATTACTCAGCTCACTTAAAAGGGTTAAAAATGTAACTTTTAATAACAAATAAAAGCTGACTTCATAGAACTAAAATTATTCGTCTATCCACAATGTCTTTCTTTTTACTTAGTTCTCTGAAGTAGGCTTTTACATTTTATTTCAATTGGGTTTTGTAGTTACTTAATTTGAATTTAATTTTTAAAACTATACATCTTTCACAAAGGGTTACTGTAGCATTTCCGATAAATCATAAAACCGATTTCTTCAGAAAGCTATCTGGACTTTAAAAATTGAATACCTTCTAAATACGGCAGATTCTATAATTATTTTACATCATACTAAATATGATGTAAAATAATTATAAAATTTGTTTTGGGGTATTAGAAATATATATGGTTGTACCATGAATAGATCGGCTCGACTGGGGTAGGACCACGATCTCACAGAATACCAGCGTGAAATAGCAGCTTAATGCTGCTTTGATTCGTATGGTGAGTGTGGAGAACCGGAGACCGTCTTTACTGGAAACGAGGCATTCCATCTTAGTCCTAAGGGGTGACAACGCATCTACATTTTGATTCTTAATTCAGGATAAATGTAGATGTCTATGGGCCACATCATCTACTTTTAATCTGGTGGACTGTGCGCTAGTTTGTCACCCTTATTCTATAAAAAAATACTTCAGGTACCGTATTTCTAGTTACTTGTTAATATAAAAGTTCTAGCTTGGCGAATAAGCCTTGCGTGGCGTGATGAGACGAAAGCTATTAATATGAAAATCTTTTTCGGAGTTTGTAAATATTTTCTAACAGAGTATACAAGGTATTTAAGGGTCTTTATCGCAAAATGGTTAATGCGATTCTTTAGATAAGTCGCTCCAAAAAAAATATATTTCATTCACATTTTCAACCATTATTACTTTAATCCTTCATAATAAGTAATATTATGGTAATTCTAAAGAGAAAGAGAAAATGAAAATGAAAATATTCTCGATATTCCAAAATAAAACTAAAAATATTATAATACCTATACCTATGTGGCGGGACTTGCGCAACTTCAATACAGCTCGTATTGAAGAAGCGATCGAGCGGAACCAAGGCTCCAAAGTCCTTGCCTGAGATCTTTGGAGCCACACGCAAGTGTGTGTAACGATCCAAGAGCAAGTTTTATTCGACACTATTCCGATGATATCCCGGACCTTAAAAACGGCAAGGACCCAGGCGAGGATGGAATTACTCCAGAGACCTGGAGCAGAAGTGCGGTGGTCTTGTTCTTCAAGAAAGGTGACAACGCTCTCTTGAAGAACTACAGACTGATTTCCCTTCTGAGCCGCGTCTACGTGCTGTTTTCGAGAGTCATTACGAATCGTCTCGCACGCAGACTCGATGACTTCCAGTCTCCCGAACAAGCCGGTTTCCGAAAAAGCGTTAATACCATAGACCACATACATACCCTTCGAAAAATTTTACAGAAGACCTAAGAGTATAATCTGCCACCTTGCCTTGCTCAACTGTGTTCACCTGGGAAAAATAGTCCGACTAGGTAAGTTCAACTTCGACCGAGAGGTCAATCGACCGATTCAACTAGGCTGGGCAGTGTTCGGGAAATTGCGACACATCTTCTCGTCAGGTATAGTTCAAAACTTGAAAACGAAATTGTACAACCAGTGCGCGTTGCCAGTGACGACTTATGGATCTGAAACGTGGTCCTTCACTATTGACCGTAAGAGGAAACTCAAGATCGCTCAGCGAGCTATGGAGAGGGCTATGCTCGGGGTTTCTCCGCGTGATAAACTTAAGAAATGAGGATTCTGGCAGTAGAATCAGAGTGACCAACATAGCCGAACGGATTAGCAATCTGAAGTGGCAATGGGCCGGCCATATAGGTCGAAGAACCGACAACCGATGGGGAAAAAAGGTTCTCGTATTAGCAAGCAGTGTAGGGTGTCCGCCCACTAGATGGAATGACGACCTGGTAACACATGCAGGAAGTCTATGGATGCAGGTTGCTCAGGGCCGTGCTTTGTGGCATTACTTGGGGGAGGCCTATGTTCGGCACGGGACTTGTGAATGGCTGTAATGATGATAATGAATACCTATGCCTACATTACGGTTCCAGTGTGTTTGTAAAAGAGAAGTTTGTGTGCACATGCACACGTACACGCACACATAATTCGCCGCCACCATAAGACACTAAAATATTTTAAATAAAAAATTGTTAACTTTGAATGTTTCACACACACAAAAAATTATTACATAGTATTGTATAAGTCATTATTGCCTTTTCCATAAATATGAATCTTGCGTATGTTAATATCTTTGAAGGTTGATTTAAACAAGGGAACTACATGATTCGAAATACTCGAACCATTGAGAAATCTTTAGTACCTCTGGCACAATATCTCTATATGTTTAACTCCTAATCCAACACGCACGACGCATCATCACATTATTTGTATTTTACGTAAAAAATGGCGCGCGAACCTGCTTTGATACTCTGGCAGAAGGTACAGACAAAATATTTGTAAATACGTACCTTATAGAAGACATTTACGTAAATATAACACGGCAGTACCTCTTGCCAACTGTGCGTGCTTCAGTTTTGAGGAAATTACAAAGAGAAAAGGATAAAATTGCGTTTAGTATCAGAGGTAAGTATTTTTTTTTTGTGTAAATATATATAACTAACATAACTTCAAACTTAATATTCCTAACACTAACGTATCGCTTTCTGTAACGCATGTGCATGTGCAAATTTACTTGTTTGAACTTGGTTGGCCGGTATCCACGTGCTGCTATAACCATAAACTATCAGTTGGACTCTTGGGTCATTTTTCACTCTAATATAAAAAAAAACACTTATTACTAAACCCATAAAATTTAAAATTATGATAAAACGTAAAATCCTCGTACTTTAGAGGCTAAATCTGGATATTAAAATGGTAGAGCCACGCTGCAGCTATGTTATGGTTGTAACACGAATGCGTCGGCTCGACCGGGGAAGGACCACGCTCTTACAGAATACTAGCGTAAAATAGCAGCTTAATGCTGTTGTGTTTCGTATGGTGAGTGTAGAGATCCCAAGACTCTTTTTACTGGAAACAAGGCATTCCATCTTAGTCCTCAGGGGTGACAACGGATCTGCATTTTGATTCGTAATCGAGGACACGTGTAGATGTCTATGGGCCGCAGCATCCATTTGCCATCGGATGGACTGTGTACTCGTTTGTCACCCTCTTTCTATAAAAAAACACCTTCTTTAGATTTATTTGAAGTCGCTTCAACTTTATATTAAAAGTTAATGTTTTTGAATGGACTAAGGAATATCCCTATCTCAAGGAAATTACTAGAATGTAGTCTAAATAAGATTAAAACTTTATTCCCTATTTTCCACCCTAACAGGTGGATTTTTTTTTTCAAATTTACGTGTGACCACCTCTGTAGTATGACTCATAATAAAAAAGAATCATTAAAATTAGTTCATCATTGGTGAAGTAGTGTTTAATAGGTGTTATAAAAACTAAAAATTTTGTAATTAACATATTGTTAAGAAAAATTGTTACTTACACATGTATGGACTCACTGCTTTAATTAAATGTACATATTTTGTTTTATTTTAATCATATATTTACATAACATCATTACAGTCCTTCACAAGTCCACTGTGATCATAGGCCTCCCCCAAAGAATGCCACAGAACACGGTCCTGAGTCACCTGCATCCATCGACTCCCTGAATTTCTTACCAAGTCGTCACTCCTTCTAGTGAGGGGCCATCCCACACTTCGCCTACCAATACGAGGCTGCCAATCCAGAACCTTTCTTTCTCATCGGTTGTCGGTTCTTCGAGGTATATGGCCGGCTCATTGCCACTTCAGCTTACTAATCCCTTGGGTTATTACCTTAGCACTATACTGCGGGGAGTACTGTATGGCATTTAAAGTTTTTATTTTAATTATTTATTTAATCAATTCATCAAAATACATAACGCACAAAAACAAAAGATTATCATTATCAAATTTTAAAAGTTACCTTTTAGAAAAATATATCCTCTACAATTCAGTAAGCAATATTAGACGATTAAAAAGAAGAGTAATAAAAACAGAAAATCTAATGCAAGAATTTTGTGAACCTCAAGATGTGAGAGCATAATTTTTTTGTTGTTGTTGCAAATATCTCTCCCGAAGCTAGTAAACAAGATCCTAAAGGGTCGCTAACGCTCAACTTAACGATTTTAAGGATTTGAATGTGCATTGATTACCTTATGGTAAATGAACGCTGTTACCTATCTATTCTCTTTAGTATGAATCAAACACTCATGAGGATTGACATGGAATGCCTCTTTACCGATAAAGCAAGAAACTATTCATACGAAGCACAGCAGTGGGTTGACCGTGTAGTGACCGTGTAAGAATATCCGCTACTCCATATAGGAACACAAAGGAAAACCAACCATGTATTGGGCTGTAGCATCTTCCTTTAACAACTAAAAAATAAAAATCTGCGGTTGCCAAACCCGCCTACCTGGCTGTATACCACTTTAGATCAGACGTAAAATAAACAGTCTGGCGACAGCAGCATCAAACGCGCCAAATAGTTTGAATACAATATATGAGCTCTTCCAGAAAGCCAGAGATATAAACTCTCGATTGAAAAGAAATCCGGATAGATTAGTAGTTAAGCGTCATTCCGAGATCTACTAAATTCAGAAAAAGTTGGTTAGCAATGTGTGTTAAGATATTATGTAATAAGATCCCCAATGACATCAAAAACCTCAAAATGAATTTATTTAAATCGAGACTCTATAAGTGCCTTATTGAACTAAAAGTGTATGACATTAAAGAATTTATTGACATTAGACTTTAATAATTATTAAGATTTGATGAATGTATTTGACCCTTTTTGAAATAAATGTAACATAAACATAAATTTGGATGCTAATTATAAGCAAAACATGTGAACTTATTTTACTGTACCACCTACAAATACCATGTTTTAAGGAAATAAAGAAATTATTATTATTATTATTATAAGCGTAATGAATAAAGTGTATCCGTCCTACAACATAAGAAAAAGAAAGAAGTAGAAAAACTGTGTCATAATTTTCAATAAGAAATCTTGAGCCTTAAAAATTCTACATATATCAGGTTACACTTACAACGTGCCTCGATAAGGCCGACACGTTCAACGCATTGTCACATTATTTGCACATCACCTGAGAATCTGGGGCGGTATTCTCCGCGCCCCAAGAGAAAAAAACGAAGATAAAACAAACATATGTAAATGTACAATTTACACAGGTACGTCTTGTAACATGGCCATATCTCACGCGAACAGTGCGTGCTATGAATGAAAAATTATAAAAGTAGGCGATAATATCGTTCAATACACTAGTGAGTAATTTTAAGTAACATTCAGATGCGCAACTTCTTTATTCAATAAAGAAAACGAAAAACATATTGCTACTTATTATATTTTCTGTATGCTACTATGTTCAAATAGTGATGTAGGGTCGTACGTGTTACATGGTACGTGGAACATGCTATCACAGTGTAAAATAACAGCTTCATGCTGCTGTGTTTCGTATGGTGACTGTAGAGAACCGGAGGCTCTTTTACTGGAAATGAGGCAATCCATCTAAGTCCACATGGGCAAGGGTGACAATGCATCTGCATTTTGATTCTTAATCGAGGATAAATGTAGATGTCTTTGGGCCAAAGCATCCACATACCATCAGGTGGACGGTGAGCTCATTTATGACCTTAAGGGTCAGTTCACACCGAGACGTGACGCGACGCAACGCGGCGCACACTTCTTAAGATAGTAATACAAAATATAACTTTATTTACTACACAAAAATATACACATTTTATTGAGATAATTCGAAAATAACCCGCGGCGGCGCACTATGCCGCGCTGTGCATTGAGATGCTTCGCGGCGTAGCGCGGCGCATCACAACGCGGCGGTTCTTCCTTAATAGGCGCGGCGTGCAAGAGCGGCGCTGCGCCTCGCGAGGCCGCGTAACGCAACGCGACGCCGCGAAACTGCTGGTATCTTCAAGCAACGTCGCGTCGCGTCCCGTCTCTGTGTGAACTGACCCTTATTCTATAAAAAAATATAAGGAAATTGGAAAGAGAGGACTGTGCCTAGGAATGAAGGAATAAAAAAATATTTTGAAAGCACTTGTATACATTATATTATACTCTCTGCTTGTCCGAGACGTTCTTTACAATTTGTAATACGCCGCATTTCATGCTAGCATCAAATTATCCAAATTCCTAAAAGAAATTTGGAACAGCAGAATGTATGCACAACACTATACGTAGGTCACTCAATAAGTTTTGAGATGCTCGAAATTTAAAAATGGAACGCACCCGTTTTATATGTTTCTAAAAAGCAAATTTATTTAAAAATAGTACTCCATAAGCCAATTACTCAATATTAAAAAAAAAAAAACAAAGATCTATTAATTTTCCTGCAACGTTTCCCGCGCTTTTCATTTAAAACGATGGATCTTAACCGTGAACATTTGCGCGCTATGATATATTATGATTTTAAATTTGTTTTAACCAAACAATAGGTTTACAACGCTTACAATCAGCATTAGGGGACTCAGCTCCATCACGTGCAACAATTTTTAGGTGGTTTGCTGAATTCAAAAGAAGTAAAATTAATCTTAAAGGTGACCGAAGAACCGGGGCCCCGCAAACAGCAGTAACGGCAGAAAATGTATGGACTACTGAAATGTTGGTGGGAGAAGACCCACGAATCACATATACGGACATCGAAAAAATTGTAGGCATTAGTTCGAAGAGCATTCACACCATCCTACATCAACATCTTGGAGTGAGGAAGCTTTATTGTCGATGGATCCCTCGTTTGCTCTCCGAAAGCTAAAAACAGACTCGTGTGGATTGGTGCCATGAAATACGTCTACGTTTTGAAAACGGGGCATCTAGGCATGTTTCAGAAATTGTTACTGGTGACGACACATGGATCTATCAATATGATCCGGAAAATAAAAGGCAATCATCGGTATGGGTCTACTCAGAAGGACAGTTACCGACAAAACTGCAAAGACCTCGCAACGTCGGCAAAAAAATGGTGGCTAGTTTTTTTTCGCGAAGCGGACATTTGTCGAGGTCAATGCTGGAAAATTGTAGTTCAGTTAACTCTGAATGGTATACTACAGTTTCATTATCCAAAGCTTTTCAAGCTGTGCGGGAGAGAAGACCAAAGACCGGGCTTCGGGGAATCATGCTGCACCACGATAACGCCTCTTTACATACCTCCCTTAGAACAAAAGCATTTATTGAGGAATCTGGTATTGAAACTCTAAGTCACCCACTCTACAGCCCTGACTTAGCTCCTTGTGATTTGTTTTTGTTCCCAAGAGTCATAGAAAAAATTAAAGGCAATTTTTTTCAAGCGCCGAAGAAGCCGTGGCTGCCTACGAAAAAGCGATTTCCGACCTGTCAGATCAAGACTGGCAAAAGTGTTTTCAGAGTTGGTTTAGGCGAATAGAACTTTGTATAGAGCATGATGGAGAATATTTTGAAAAGATGTAAAATAAATTTTAATAGTATCTAGAATACTTTTTGTATATCTCCAAAACTTATTGAGTGACCTACGTATCAACCCGTCCGTCAAACGCAATGTCATTACGTTTTCGGGCCAGCCGTCACGGTGTGTTTTTATAATTTTTGTTATAAAATCAAATATGTTTAGTGTAACATTAAATGTTTTGTATCCAATACCTACCACAACTTAATTTATTACATGTCTGCGTGGTAATATTTGGATTATACTTTAGTAAAGGAAGATATTCAGAATGGGGCAAACCGTTTAAAGGTAAACAAGAATTCTCTTGTTTCGGTACGGGTAAAAATTAAAAAAATCACTTATTAATAAAATCAGATTCACTGTGTATTTAATAACAAGTATGATTAATTATCAATGAAAATCCACTATTAAGGTTTAATAACATAACCGTTATTAAAACTTTTGTTTAAACGTTTCGTCACTCGTATAATATGATATAATAAATAGGTATTTCTAACCAATAGATGTTGGTTGAGATATATATTATTATATATAAGGATACGTTGAGAAAGTAGTGATATAATTAATATGTTTTTCTTACTTTCGTATTCAATTCGTCTTTTGAGTATTTAGTTGAGCAGTCGCCATTTATCAGAGTCATTGGCCAAAATTGATTCCCGTTTTTGACATGCAGATAATTTAGGAAAAATATGGAAAGGAAAATACTCAGGCTGATATACTATCACCATCTTGTTAGACAAGATGTTATGCGGTACTGGGATGCAAAAGCAATCACTATGGGCTTAAAACTGCTGGGAAAAATATCTAACATGCGTTATATGGTTACTACATACAGACCATTACAACTATTACTCAGAGTATGCATGGTTTCATGTATATAAAATAAAATAAGAAAGAAAAATACTCAGACTGAAATGCCATCAAAATCTTGTTGGACAGGATTTGCTGGTAGACATTATGCAGTGCAGAGATGCATTATGCAGTGCAGAGATGCAGAAGCAATTACTGTAGACTTAAACTGTTGGAAAGAATATCTAGTATAAGACATATAAAATGCTATTATATAGACCATTAGAGCTATCACTTAGAGGATATACGCGGTATTAATTACTCAGGCCATTAGAGCTATCACTTACAAGGATAGACATGGTTAACTTCCATAGATCGTCGAAATTAAACATTGACTGTAATTGTACTCCTCTAGAACAAGTTAACAATTCTAAATACCTAGGCCTGATTGTGGACGAAAGATTCATTGGAGTAAATACGTTGAGTATGTATGTAACAAGCTACCAGCTATGCTGGCAAAGTTTGCAATACTAAAATATAAAATGCCATTTTCCATCCTTATGAATCTATATAACGCTCTTGCTCAGTCTCTTATTTCGTATGGCATTATTAGCTATGGAAAAACATTTAAAACTTACCTAGATAAAATACATAACCTACAAATGAGAAAATTGAAAATAATTATATTTAGGAAAGTAAAAATAAAATTATACAATGAAAACAATATTAAAGGAATATTTAAATATTGTAGTCTTACCTATAAATACGAAATTTCAGATGCTAATACTAATAGAACAATTTCACAATAAAAAAGTGCAAGTTAAAACTAACCATAAAATTATAACAAGAAAAATTACATAAAATAAACTCCTAACATCTAAAATACATAACTACTATGGAAAACGTACAAATAGATATTTAATTCCTACTTTAATGAACCAAATACCCGCTACAATATTCTCAGATTTCAATGAGGATAACTACAAAAACAAATTAAAAAAATATTTCTATGAACAGCTACAACGGGAGTAGATTACATAAATAAAACATTATACATATAATTACTGAAAAAGTTTAAATAATAATAAATAAAAAAAAACATATCAACTCACCGTTTTTGCAGCAACCTGTATACAGCTTCTGCTAAATAATCCGAGCGCTCGCTAAGAACGATGTAATTGTCTCGCCCAGACTCGTGGGCTCATCGAAACCGGTTCTCAGGTAATACGGCCCGGTCAGCGCGGTGATTTGCAATTAACGTTTGGTGGTAATTTATCGATTAAAACATGTATGTACGTACTTAATATTATTGTCAATGTTTGTAAGCAGCCATAGATTAGATGATTTTATTATTTATTACCTTGTGTTATGTATGAGACTGTAAATTGCGGACAAACCTTACGGTTTTTTGCAAGTTAAATAGATGTAACACTTGTATCTATTATAATGTTATAAATAAATGAAAAAAAAAAAACTATTCAGACCTTAGAGCTATCACTTAGAGGGTAGACAGGTTTTGAATTGACATATAAAGCGATACCACTTTAGGAAGACATTAAGATGGGCTAGGACTCAGAAGAAATCACTGCAGGCTTTAAACCATTAGAGCTATCACTTAGAGGTCAGACAGGTTTTGAATTGACATACAAAGCGCTATCACTAGAAAGTAAAACATTGTGCTGTACTGGGATTTAGAAGCAATGAAATAAAAACAAATAATGGTATAATTTTTATTACAAAGGGGACTAATATTATGAGTATAACATAATGAAAAAGTTGTTACAAAATGACATGTAAATATAGTCTCATGGGGTTCGAAAAAAAGAAGTCCAAAAATTGTCAACGTAAGAGAACCCCCACATGATTACTGGGTATCAAGATAGCAAAATATATTCCAACATACCAAACATCTAAAAATGATATGACTGAGATTGCAACTAAACATTTCATTATTTTATCAGAAAATTCTGACTTGGGAAAGAAATAAGTGCAATAAATAAACTTCACTTTTAGTTTTATTAAGGTTATTTAAATCTTTGAGGACCCCCAAAAACTGGCAGAACAAGTAAGGAATAATAACTGAATTCTGGGATAAAACTCCCTGTGCTCAGGGTGAGAATCAGTTTACTAGTCCTTAAAATTGTAATTCCCAAACAAATGAGATTTATAGATGCCTTTTAAAATTCAAAGACAGTATATTATTACATATTATTATGTAGATGTCACAGTCAAAACTCATAACCGGTCAAAACCACTTTTGACTGCAAAAATGGTTTTGACCGATGGCCTTAGTCAAAAACAGTTCTGACTTATTTTTGTAGTCAAAAGTGGTTTTAACCAACGTTCTTAGTCAAAAGTGGTGTTGTCTGATTTAAATTTCAGACTATCGGTCAAAACTCGCAATATCAGTAACAGTAGGTTAAATTGCGGCTGGGGTGGCCCTTGAGCCACCCTAAAGCCGTGTACATTATAATGATATAAAATATAATATTGAAGAAATTGAACTTTTAATTTCAGAAATTAAAACATTGTTGGTCAAAACCACTTTGAACCGATTTTTGCAGTTAAAAGTGGATTTGACCAACGGCTTTAGTCAAAACTACTTTTGACTGCAAAATCAATTAAAGTGGTATTGACAACGTCCTTCGTCAAAACTACTTTTGCCTGATTTTACAGTCTAAGTTGTTTTGACCGGTTATGAGTTTTGACTGTAACATAGACACTTTTAAAAAGTTACATAATATGAAATCCCCTGTGAGGCATTTTGTGGAGCCTATGGTCAGCAGTAGACATAAAAGTAAGAAAAACGTGATATGAGAACTGTTTTAATTTGATTGAATATCAAAAGGTTACAGGTTTAAATAGACTTAAAAGATCATATTCTAACTGTTTAGAAAAATCTGAAAGGTATGAATATTATCTATTATTTTAATTATATTCTCTTGGGATATACTTGGCTCCATACGGAGCTTATGAAACCAATTTTGACATATCTGCAAAACAAATATAATATTGGTACCATCAGATTTGAATTACAATAATTTTCTTAATTCATTAAAAGAGTAATAAAATGACAACAGATAGCGTAAATTTTCATGACTTTAGTTTTAATGTAAATTATAAAAATTAACAAAATATAATTAAAAACTCAGTAACAGGAAGTAAACACCGTGTTTATATTATTGATATAATAAAATTATTTAAAAGAAAGTCATTGAAGTCATTATGGGAAATTTAGTACTGTTAAGCACATTAACAAAAAAAATTGTTTTATTCCGTTAATTTATGTAGGGTACCTACCAGGTTATTATTACCTTCATATACTAAAATAAATTTGGTAAACGCACAATTGAGTTATGGCTGACAGATGCATAGGATAGATTACCAAAGATGTTAGCAACAAAATTAAAATTAAAATTATGTAAAATATTATTATATAATTTTTATGACATGAATAGTGACTCTATATTGTGCATAAACCATTTAGGTTGCTATTAGTAAAATAAGGTTAATAATGTCGTGTTTTAAACCTTATTGTACATAATAATATATATTTAATGTAATATATATATTTAGTAGCAAATTTCTGATCTTAGATGGTAGTTAATAATATTGCAAATAATAAAATTATTAAAAGCATTAAGTTGTTTTGAAATAAAACTGACACTTCTCAACTGGATGAGAGATGGAGAGTTCTATAACTGAGACAATTTTTGGGTCTTAGTCCTTCATTGAGAGAAAATTACGTATTTATTATTGGATATGAGTATTATATGGTTTTTTACGTGGTAGAGTCATGCTGCAGCTATATTATGGTTGTAGCACGAATGGTCGGCTCGACCGGGAAGGATCACGCCTCACAGAATACCAGGTAAAATAGCAGCTTAATGCTGCTGTGTTTCGTATGGTGAGTGTAGAGAACCGAGACCCTTTTACTGGAAACGAGGCATTCCATCGTAGTCCTCAAGGGTGACAACGCATTTGCATTTTGATTCTTAATCGAAGATAGATGTAGATGTCTATGGCCCACTGCATCCACTTACCATCAGGTGGACTGTGTGCTCGTTTGTCACCCCATTCTATGAAATAAAAATATTGTAGAACACAATACAAAAACTTTTAAGCAAAAACAATATAGATATTATGAATAATACTTACTACAACTAAATAATACTTATGGTGTACAATTTTACTCAGAGTTGATAAAACCACTGCTTCATACATTAATAAGATAGAGAGGGTTCTATTCATTAATTGTTGAGGATTCAATTCTATCAATTAAATGAAAAATATTGGAAATTAATCCGATCTGAAATTGAGCCAAGTAAACAAAGAATAGTCATAGGAAGTATTCAAGTGTATTCAACAAAACCATAAAGCGGTGTCAAAAACTAAAAGTTGATCAATTAGCACCGAGAAATAATAATACCATTATACAGAACAGTGGTTTTTTGTAGGCATGACCCAGAAACCATGGCAGTTATATTAGATTGGGGGCGATTCTTCTTCTATGCGTTTCCATTAATTGCTATGCTGTTAATATGCTGTCAAAAAATTAAGTTTATAGAACCATAGGTTTTTTGTTTTGTCCACATGGACGGTAAATGTGAATCAAAATGCAAAGGCATGTTAAATTTAAGATTTGAATTATTCATTTTGAATAAAATAATAAATTATTAACACCGCTTTACAGATAATTATACACTACTATTTCATATGCTACTATCATCTCATAGGCATCTCACACACATCATAGGTTACTATTAGTGAATCATTTTGGAAAAGTATTGCACTCCAAAATTCATACTTAAATATTATATTGAACTCTTCTTTGTCAAATACTATTAATTATAAAATAATAATATTATTATTTTTAATGTAATTGTAATTTTAGGTTTTAGGTTTGAGTTATAACATAGACTTAATAAGAAGTTAGTTTTAGATTATTTAACATCAAAATATTGCAATAAAAAGATGAGTCACAGGTCATAAAATTTATTAAATATTACCCTTCATAAATATTAGCTCAGATGTATAGATAAGATATAAAGTAGAATTTGACTTCAACAGCGATTGCATGGGAAAAAATAAATGAGTGAAACTTGAGCCTTTCCTATGAATATTTTAATAGAAATGATAACACAAGATAATGATAAATTTAACATTAACTCAAAAGAACCAGTTTAGAAAAGCATTTCTCAAGTTATAAGATGTTAAATTAAACTGGAATAGATATTCCAGATTGTTGTTTTTTTTTCAGTCACAATTCTTCTACGGGGCCAATTCTGCTGCAATAAAGCTGGCCTTACGTGTATAAGGAAATGTTATAAAATAAAGTTAATTTATTGCATGCCGTAAGCGCTAGCGCGCAGGTATGCTCTACTAGGGCCTAAAAATTAAAATTCCAACGTTTTGTCGCATGAAATCGTATCTAGCAATCATAATATTGTACATATAAGTGATATAAAAAACACATTGTCAGAAAGATAAATGATTGTTGAACTTATTAATATTTTTTTAAATCGATTAATTGCTATTTTTACATAAAAGAGGGGTTTTAGTGGTTTATGGTGTGGATTTATCAAGACCGCATGGCTTCGTAAACACGATAACTTTTGAAAATATCAATTGTATAACTCAATCTATTTTAAAACTCTTCATCTATCATGTGGAAGCCATTGAATGTAAATGGCAGTTTAATTTTGTTTAGTTTAGTTATAATTATTTTTTCGGCTGCGAAATGTCGATATATTCGGTGTTTTAGCAGCTTTTGTAATTATTTTTACTAAATAGAGACTGCGTCACTCACTCAGTTAGTTCGGCGTCAATCGCCATCGTGAGTGGATACTGTATCGGTTGTTTGCAGCGGCTCAAAAGATCGCTGTACAAATACACAATATTCGAAAACCAAATTTCTTACATACTTGATTATAATAATAATCAAAGATTTTATTACAATATTTTAAAAGCACAGAATAAATAATAGTAGTACGTACGAAAAGTAAGTAGGATGTAATATTTATACTTAAATACGTCTTGGACTTTATGGAGCATTATGAGTCGTGCATTTTGGATTTTCCAAACTTTTTAATTGAAGTATTACATAAAATTATCGGAAAATTGGAAGTATAATAGGTTATTAGTGAAAACTTGTGTGTATTTAAACAACTTTAAAAATTCCGTATAATCATGTTATACGTTATTTTTTAATGCGCTTAAGGCATGCCCAATTGGATTAACCAATATATGTTTTTTATGTTATTTTTTTTATTTTTTATTCGTGAATTGGCTAGTATTAAATTTTAGTGTATGTTATACATTTATTTACATAATATAATATACAATATTAAAACTATAATAAAAAAACTAGTAATTTGATTATCAAACAGTCCTACTCCACGCGGTATCGTGTTAAGCACGCTGGCTGCGTTCCCGCTGAATGACTATATTTAGCATTTGAGCGAGAAAAGAGCCAGCCCTCTTATCACCAGCAGCAACGACCAGCCGTGGATGGAGTTCTCAATAAATCCCACACTAGGGCTTTACCTCTCTCCCAAGGGACCAATGTTGTTATTAAATCAAATATATAATATACATTCAATACCTTCAACATTTTTTTTATAAAATAATGAAAATTGTAAATTTCTCCACACATTGGTATTATAATTCGCAACCCTGTCTTCAAATGTCTCGGACAAGGAGAGAGCATAATTAAATGGTTAAACGAACTTACCTTAAGTGAAGTTTAACCATAATTATACGAAACTCCTTGTCCGAGACAGTACCTCAACCCTGATTTAGTGTTTTACTGCTCATCTAATTCCTTGCTGTAAACATAATGACATTGCATTTGACGGACGGGTTGATATAGTGTTGTGCATAGATTCTGCTGTTCCAAAATTTTTTTAGGAGCTTGAATAATTGTGATGCTGGCATAAAATGCGACGTACTACAAGTTGTAAAGAACGTCTCAACGGACAAGGAGTTGGTTGAACTTCACTTAAGGTAAGTTCGTTTAACCAACTAATTAAAGATGTTAATATCTTGTTAATATTATATGTTTCTAATGTCAAAATAACAGCTTTTTTACTAAATGCATATGAAAATATATACTTCTAATAAAAAAAATAAAAAAAATAGTCTGTTTGTTTGTTCCGGCTAATCTCCGAAACGGCTGGACCGATTTTGACTGCACTTTTACTGACAGATAGCTGATGTTATACGGAGTAACTTAGTCTACTTTTATTTTGGAAAACTAATTAGAGTTCCGCTCAAAAAATTATAACCCCTGATATTGTGAACAAATCCTGTTCAATTGGGGAAGTATAATCCATAATAAATTACTAAAAATTATGCGTACGAAGTCGCGAGCACAGGTAGTATGAAATAAATAATACATGTAGCACGCAAGATCAACAAATTGCTTATTAAAAGATAAGATAATAATTGTTTAAAGTGTTTACAACAAAGATGTTTGAAGATATTATTTCTTTTATAATTTATTTTGTTCTAAAATATATTTTCAATTCATTCAATACAAATAATGCATATTTTAACTTTTGTGCACTATCAACACATCTTATTCAACACTGAAAAATAGTAAAATTGAATTTTGCAAAATTTATTTCAACAAAGTCAAACATTCGCTAATTGGTAATCATGTTTTGGGTGAAAGTTCCAAACTTTCTATGAACATCAGTTTCATCGAGTATTGTTGGAAACAGGGCTTTCCAATGTTTGCCGTAATTGCTACAAATAAATTTATACAATCAGTTTTCTGTAATTGACCTGGTTGTTTTAAGAATAGATGCTTAGAATAGATGTTCCACAATGAAAATGATGGTGATGATGACGATGATGATAAAACACCAGTTTTTTTTTGACATTTAGGCTGTGTTTCGTATGAGGAATGTAGAGAACTGGAGACCCCTTTTTACTGGAAACGAGTCATTCCACCTTAGTCCGTAGGGGTGACAATACATCTGCATTTTTGATCTTAATCGAGGATAGATGTAGATGTCTATGGGCCACAGAATCCACTTACCATCAGGTCACTTTGTACTCGTTTGTCACCCATATTCTATAAAAAAAATGTCATTTTAATAGTTCTAGATTTCAGTTGACACCAGACGTAGAATAAATAGACCGACTACGAATTATTCAACGCACAATTTCTGTTTTTAGACAATTTCGTTTCCAGTCTTGGTCGAAGACATACATTAAGTACATTCTTTTAGGCATGTCACTCGTCCGAGATTGTTAAAAAGCACATTTTAAGTAAGTACAAAAGTTATTCTATAAATTATTCGTAACCCGCACGTGCTATGAATTTTAAGTTCACAAAAATGTGTAGTTACGTTAAGTTAGCACGGATCTTTGTAAGTTTATAGTTAAGGTTAATTTTTTAATATTCTACTAAGCCAGCGCTTGTCTACGATATGATCGTAAGTGCTGATGTAGCCTAAGATGGTGAAGCGCACTAACTTAAGAAAAGTCTATTCACTCTTGCCTTGAAGACACTCACACTGTAATCGGATGGAAAGACAGATGCTGACAACTTATTCCACTCCTTTACTATACGCATAATGAACGACGTAGCGAACCGTTTCGTTCTAATGCGTGGTAAGTCAACAACGAAAGGGTGGAGACTGGCCGAACGTCTGGTTGTCCGATGGTGGAAGGGAGAGGGAGGAATTAAATTGTGCAATTCCTGCGCACACTCTCCGAAATGCATCCTGTAGAAAACCGAAAGGCTGGCTACTTTGCGTCTATGTTCGAAGCTGGTAAGATTGGTTTTAACCAAATTCGGGTCACCAATAAGCCTCTTAGCACGCCTTTCCATCGAGTTCTGCTTCTGAGTTTTCATCAAGAGCTGCTAGCATTTTGCAGCACCAGCCCATATATGGCAGCAATACTCCATGCACGACCGGACTTGCGCTTTATATAAAATAAGCAGCTGTCCCGGCGTGAAGTATCGCCGCACCACAAGGACTCCCAGCTTCCTTGCAGCTGCTTTGGCCTTGACTTAATGAACCGCCAGTTCAGATTTGAGGATATGTCAAACCTAACAACTGAAGGCGGTCGGTATATTCAGTGATACATTTCGGAAAGAAGGAGCCAAGGTGAGCTGGCTCCTTTTGCAGTGAAGAGACACGCTTGTGTTTTGGAAGCGTTGAATTTCTAGATTGGCATCGCCCAATTCGGAGACTGCCTGTAGTGTGAGATTCACACGCTCTACCATAGCTTCTCTTTCGGACTGGATTTGATCCCGACTGGCCCGAGGACTTGGTTGGTATCTCTCCACAACTGTGCTATCGTCTGCATACCCATAGATACCGGGCATAAACAGATCATTAATATGCAGCAGGAAGAGAGTTGCGGAGAGAACGGACCTTTGAGGAACACCGGCGTTAGTCACCATAGGATCGGATGAGCAGCCATCGACGACGACCCGTAGAGACCGTTCACTCAGAAAGTCCTTTATCCATTCAATCAGACCATGTAGCCATAAGCCGTACGCTGGAAGCTTACCCAGAAGGCTAGTGTGCCAAACTCTGTCAAAGGCCTTCGAGAGATCAAGGGAAACAGCATAGGCTTATAAGTTATGCTTTTTTAATATTACTAGAATTTCGCCCCAGCTTTGCACGAATGATTTCTGGATCTCTACAATAGCGCCACCTACCGGGTCTAATTGTGAATCTAAGCCATTTTTAATCAACTTAATCACACATACAAAATTTCGCCAAAGTTTCATGCTTTGGACCGCTTCGCGCCGTTTTACTTTCGAGTTCGCTTACATAGAAAAAGGTAAGAATTTCTATAGCTCTGTATTGTTGAAATAAATTTTATAGCATCTGTTTCTAAAAGATGGTAATTCGTGGGCCGAACCCGAGCGTAGTTATATCTACAAAGCTTCCTACTTTACCCGTATATCGTATACAACAATTAATAATTAACTTGCTTTAATAAATGTATATTAAGTAATTAAACAACCATCCCGGTTTCTGTAACAGTCTAGTCGGGAGAATACACACCTATTAATTATAAACAAACAACAGCACTAAGACTCTAGCCTTAACGGATGACGTAGAGGGTAGATGCGTCAACGATGGTCGTTACTTAGTACGCTTGGGGAGTTAAGTTACCTTAATCCGGGATGACTACGTGGAGGAGGCAAGTTAAGCCCCACTGAGTACTACAAAATCCTCCAACGTGATTACATGATATAGGCAACGTATTTCGGGCTAAATACGTATACAGAAATCCCAAAATCTCAAAAGGACTTTACTGTATATAAGACGAAACTAAAATAAAGAATATTTTATGTCTGGAAGAAGTCAGTTCAAAATTAGATGAGGTAATTGAATCATTTAAGATTGTAACTTTTTTGCTTTAAGATGGTACTCGTATTTTGGAGATTTTGTATTAAAATTTTCTTATTCAAGAAATACTTGTACCTATGAGCTTCTTAAGCTCATACCGCCATCTCCATTCTCCTATCGGAGTACCAGATGTACTACAGGTTACCATCTATACTTGATTAACATTCCGAATATTCGCACTAAGCGCTATAAGTCATCTTTTATAATGCACACAGCCAAGAAGTGCCGGCGCTGTTTTTCCAAGTGCGTATAACCTGAACCTCTTCATGGTGCGTGTTAACAGGCTTCTCCTGGGCAAACTCGCTCCATCGTAGACCTCATCTTTGCCCTCGGGCCAGATGGAGGTAAGAGTGAGTCGATTTTGAATACAAAAATACTTTTCAGTTAACGATTGTGATTATGTTGAAAATATATGTTCACTCATCGGTTGGTTCGACCGGGGAAATAACCACGTTCTTACAGAATACCACCGTAAATTCATAGCATAATAAAATTAAATTAAAATCAATGATTTTCAAAAAATGATTTTTTTTTAAATAACTTTGAAATTTCTACTCGGATCGTTTTTGATGTATAAATTACTTATTTGAACTATTCGAGCTCAAAAATGTTATAATAAGTAGAATTTGGAGCGCTTTGCATTTGAAATTAGCGGGAATTTCCAGGGATGTCCTGTAGGGTCAACCGTATTTTTTTGTCACGTTTCGTGATCATAGATAAGATCTGGATCTACCATTTTGATCATGAAACCAAACAACAATCAATGGCTTGGAAACGAGCTTCCTCACCAATTCCGAAGAAATTCAAAATGTCAAGTTCGGCGAGAAAGGTTATGGCGTCCGTTTTTGGGACGCTGAAGGAATAATTGTGGTGGAGTATTTGGAAAAGCCACTGTTACGGTCTCCACACGCACGTCAAATAAGAAGATTGTGGGAGGCAGTTGAGGAAAAGGGCAGCAAACTGCGAGCTGCAGTGCTGTTTCCACCACGACAACTCCGGCTCACAAAGCCGCAGTTGCGATGGTTGCCATTCAAGAAACGGGATTTGAACTACTCGAACACCCGACCTATTCGCCAGATCTAGCTTCCAGTGACTTCTACACATTCCTTCGGCTCAAGGAACACCTTCGAGGCAAGAAATTTGCAGACGATAGCGAAGTGATGGACGCTGTTGAAGCTTTCTTGGAGGATCAAGACAAAGATGTTTTTTTAAGGGGATTCTGGGTTTAGAAAAAAGATGGACTAAATGCATTGACTTGTTAGGATACTATGTAGAAAAATAAAATATTTTTATAACTTTAATCACCGTGTTTAATATTCGTTATTATTACTTTTGGATCACTCCTACTAAATATACATTATACTTGAATTTATTTCAATTTTTTTTATATATTTCTTATTTTTTATAGTTCGATACTAAGAATAATTACTATTTTATTGATAAATATACCATTAATAAGTTAAATAACTTTAAAGTAACAATAAAATTAATACATAAATGAGAAATGAATTTTAATTTTAATAAGTTTACTTCAACCGCGCGTAAATGCGCACTCATTATTTATTATTAATAGAATGTTGAATTATGTACTTGTATCTAAATCTCTTTTAGTTGTTGTTCGTTCTCTTTTTGCTTTTGTTTATTTCTTTTTACACCGAAGTTTATCGAAGTTTTCAAAATTAAAAACATTTTAAATTTAAACGGTTTCGCTAATTTGTTCAAATGTTTGCCTTGATTGTTTTGAGAACTAAATAAATAAAATATGGTACGTGTAAATCATGCAAAGCTACATAGAATGAAATTAAAATGGTCACGGGAATAACGAACCGTTTGATCAACATTTTTCCTCCGCTTTCAATTAACGCAACCGAAACATAACTGGAAAAACATCAAACAAATATCCACCTCGTTTAGTTTTGATCTGGGGCAGCCGCATCGCGTCAATGGTGGTCCCGCCATGAAATGGAGTTGCATACATTAGGCTTTTTTTATATTTAAACTTTATAAAATGTTGTGTCTTTTATCACCCATATTGCGAAATATACAAATCGTTATATATTGCTTCAGATCTGTGTTTAATATGATGTAATGTATTATAATATATTGTTATACATATTATGTATATTTTTATAGAATAATATGGTGAATAGGGGTTGTAGAATCAAAATACAGATGGGGCCATCTGCGTTTTAATTCTTAATCGAGGATAGATGTAGATATCTATGGGCCACATTATCCACCTACCATCACCTACCATCACGTGGACTGTATGCTCATTTATCAGGCTTATTTAGTTTAATAATTTTGCAGCAGGCGCTTATTCCCTGGGCTAGTAAAACTTAATTTATAATTATTTTCATATATAATTCTTCTATACGTGTTTGTCGCTGAACTAATCCTAAACGGCCGGACCGATTTTTGTTTGTGTGTATTTGAATAGGTCCCTGAATGGTTTAGATTTACAATTGGAACCAGTAGGTGGCGCTATAGTTGAGATCCAGAGATCACCCATATGAAGCCTGGGCGGATCGCTAATTAATTTATAATTAACCTTACATATCATTTGACTTATCATTGATATATTCGCGTAGTTTTCAAGTAAATTAAAATAGTCGCTAGTATTAGATCTACCCCGTTAGCCAGCTTCGTTAATAAATTACGAGCTGACCATTTTCCTTCTTAACTTCACTCTTGAGTTATCGCTGCATATTTCTATAAAGCAGTAACGAAGGGTCGTCGATTGTTGTAAGCATAATGTATTGTATGGCCGAAATAAATTATAGCGTTTGTAAATAGTTTGTCGACATTTAAGTTATAGTCTATAAACGACCCCTTAATCTATCTCCTTATTTTAAAAGGGTTACGGGGATTTTTAGAATCCCAAATTTTCTTTAATTCAGATGGTTTATGTTTTCTACCGACTTCAAGCAGGAGGAGGTTTTCAAATCCACTGTATGTTCTTTTTTTATGAGTGTTACCTCATAACTTTTTTCTAGGTGAACCGATTTCGATGATTCTTTTTTCATATGAAAGCTGATGCTTCTCATTTTGTGCCATATAAATTTTTGATCAAGGTCTGACTAATAGTTTTTGAGTTATCCTTAATAATTTATATTAGTGGAATTCGATAGGCTGTAATCATCGATCACTAATAAAAAACTAGATACACAATCCCATGCAAAAGTTCTCTAAAAACTGTCTCCAATTGTTTTGACGTAATTCTAGTTGAAATAGAAATACATTAATGTAAATTCAACCTTAAATGGATTTGCCTAAAGTTGTATTCACAAAGCTACGTACAAATTAAAAACGCACCCAAATCTTCGAGTGGGCGCTCATTCGGTAAGGACATTTTTTGTCACTGATTGTGTATCTAGTTTTTTATTAGTGATCGATGGCTGTAATGAATGAATGAACGAGTAATAATTAAAAGTAAGTCGGTTGTACAAAACTTTTAATTATTACTCGTTCATTGATTCATTACAGCCTATCGAATTCCACTTCTAGAAATAAGCCTCCCCATAGATTGCATCATAAGGGAAATATTTGCCATAGTTGCTATACTTGGCAGGCGAATTTGCAACAACAATTTTATTTTGTAGTTGTTATTAGGAAGACGCTGCAGTCCATTTCATGGTTTTGTTTTTTGTTTAGAGGGAATTCTGCCGCCTCTTACGATACCTACGGGATGATATGAGTTATTGGATATCCTTACATCGCCACTACATGGTAGGGCTTTATTTTAGACTAGCTGTTTCCCGCGACTTCATCCGCTTGGAATTTATTACGATTGGATGGATTTTAATTTTTTTTTATTTGAAGTTTAATTATTTATCTTAAATAAAAGTAGCCTAAGTTACTCCCTATAACATCAGCTATATGCCAGTGAAAGTTCTGTCAAAATCGGTCAAGTCATTTTGGAGATTAGCCGGGACAAACATATAGACATTGTTTTTTTTTTGCTATTTTATTTTATTTATTTGTAATAGATATTTCCTTCCTTTCTCCCTAGAATTTTGTAAATCGGCACTTAAAATTGTTTTTTCATATTGTTACATACAAAGGTATAATATATCTTTGTACCTAACAATATATTTTTAACATGTTGTCCTTTATTAGGCGCCCTTAATAAAGGGTAATAATAAATGTAACCACTTTTGTGCCCCGGAACCCGTCTCGGTTGGTACCATCTTGTCGTTAATGTTACCGTTGCAGCCTATTCAAACTCCACTGCTGAACATAAGCCTCATTCGCCATAGTTGCCACGCTTGGCAAGCGGGTTGCCAACCGAAGTTTATTTTTATTTTTAGTCGTTATTAGAAAGACGCTGCTGCTAGTGGGATTTTATTTTATTTCCAGATATTTCCTTCGTTCCTCCCAGAGATTTTAATAAATAGGTAGTTAAAATTGTTGATTTAAATATTTAGCGTTGCCTTCGTCGGCGATTGAATTAAAGTATAAAATTTTTTTGTTTCTTCTTGTGTTTAGTTATTATACAGGGTAAAAATAAATATTTACATAAATGATAACATCACTTTTGTGCCTCGAAGTCCGTCTCGGTTATCATAAGGTACCACCTTGTCATTAACAAGTAGCTAATCTACGGCTTTGATTTGATTTGAAGATCAAGCGAGCCATGCAATTAAATGTACAATTAATACCTTAAAACATGCAATTAAATTTTATAACTCATACCAATATTAAAGAAATTGTAGGGATAATTACGTGTTGCCATTCCTATCTAAAAAACCATTACTCGATACGTATTCAAAAGTTGAACTAGAATTCAATATAAATGTAAAAGAAGTGTCGAAATCAAATTAAAACTCTGGAATACAATTTCTCTACTTCTACACGGTTATGTTGCGACTTGCGATGCGATCCGTAGTCAAGTGAATCGTTGAGTTGATTGTGTTTGGATTTTAATGTCTTAAGGAAATTGAATTTGAAGATCTGGAGGAATATCAATGGATCAGTCCGATATCTAGATAGGAATCTTATCCATTGTTTAAACACTACTTCGTTCTAGTTTTGCATCCTGTTGTTGAAATCGCGTTAATTTTATCTCTGTCACGAATCTATCAAGCTATGTAGTTGCTTCTTATTACGATTATGGTTTACTTCAAGATCTGCAATTAAAATAAGATTATTTTAAACTACAACATGTATTTATTTTACCATTTATCTATAAAAAAAGATAGAAAACATAAGAAGAAGAAAAACACAAGAAGTTGTCTTGCAGCTAAAGAGGGCAAACATTTCAAAATAATAAGCGTTCTTTAGTGTTTTCTCTTTTGCTCTATTTGCTCTATTGTCATCCTTATAGAAATAAGGATGACAATAGAGCAAATTATTTACTTAATTATGTGAACTTTTTGAGTGAACTTAGCAATATTACAACAGCATAAATAGTTACATAAAAACTTCATCCTCTATTTTTCCCAATTAGAAATGTTTTAAAGAATTTAAAACATTTCTAATTGAGAAATGCTACTACTCAATCGTTGAATATTTAAGCGACGCATCAGTAGGCATATTATAATGACATTGCATAATATATCATTTTTTGACATTATATTAGACTATAATATATTGTAAATATACTATTCTAATTAATAATTACATCATTGTTGAACATTCAAATATAATTATAATATAATGAAATAATTTAATTGTGGAAATGTAATAGATATAATGGTAACTATAATATTTGTATACCTAAGGATTGAATGCGGGGAACATTTTTTTAATATCTATTCTGTCTCGTTACCTGTATTCACAAATAAATAAAATTTGAATTTGAATAAAATTTGAATAAATTTGAATCTTTTTTTCCACCCTTAGAAGTGAACATGTTTTCTTCAAATTTAAATTGGATCACCCATGAGGTATAGCATATAAAAAAAGGCAATTGTAAAAATCGGTTTACAATCGGTGGAGATATCGCGTAACATACATACAAAAAATACAGTCGAGTTGGAACTTCTAATTTTTTTAAGTCAGATTTATAGCTTGCGTACATCCTGCTGCTGAACAAGTGCCTCCTCTAATTTCGGAGTTGGTCAAAAACCTAACCTAAACTAAAAGAAGTGACGACCCGACAAAATATGCATGTAAGTCAATGGATCCAGGTGGCTCAGGACCGTGCTTTCTGGTATTCCTTGGGGGAGGCCTATGTTCAGCAGTGGAAATGTAAAGGGCTGTAACGATGATAAAAAAACGTTGCTTAGGATCGAATTTGGTTTGCTCAGCTTATCCTCTAAGCTAATACGGCTCACAGTTTAAATAATGATTATTAGAACGCATTAGATAAATTATTAATAATTGAAGATTATGTGCACTTTAATTGAACTAATCACCGACGTATTTAACTTAATTATAAAGAGTATCTTGATGGCTCCGTGGCACTGTGGCTTAGCATTGAGTTGCGGCGATAAGGGCCGCAGTTTGGAAAACCGCACGGACCAAATAGTACGGCCAATTTTTCCTTGTGAATTTATGTTTGTTAACTCCTCCAACATGCTGGAGAAAACCAAGTGTGGGAGTGAAGTTTAAAAAGGAATAATAAGGAAAAGAATGAAAAGCCGCCATAAACATAGACTAATTAAAATACTGTCGTATCTATTTCAAGTTGTTATGCAATGTTACATGACAGTACAAGACAATTGTCGTTGCTCTCGAGTCTGTAGTGGTCACTTAAGACAACCCTCCTAACGCTTCCATGAATTTAATATCAGCACTTGAACACGATGGTCGTCAGAGATTGAAGGATTGTTAACTGGGCACTTAGCAGTTGAACAAGCCAAGGAATGTTACCGATGAAACATAATTTTCCTGATATTTAAACAACACTCATTCAGTCTCTTGTTGGTCTGAGACTTATATGACATGTTTATGTGGGACTTATAATAAAAAAAGAATGTGCCAATGCCAATTTGATTGGATATGTGTTTTGTAATTGTGTTAGGTAAGCCAACTATCAATTCTTTCACGGTTTTCCAATCCAAACTCATATTTCTTGGTTAACCATGGTTGGTTAGTAGCCTACCCTTTGGACTTTAAACCCCTCAGGCACTTTGACATGAAGCACACTTACTTTGACATGTAGCGTTACTGGCGTGACGCAACATGTCAAAGTAGGTAATGCATCATGCGGCTGATATTGACATTGAATTTTTACAAAAGATCATAAGAGCAATTTATAAATTTAAAGAGCATTTAAGAGAAAAGTTATAATATAGACCTTCAATCTATTTCTAAAAATTTAGTGTATGTACACAAAATGATGCCATGTTGTGGCGGCGTAGGGAATCCATTACTCCATGTCATCCCGTGGGTATTCACTATAAATTTCTCGTAAGGCTGCAGCAAATAAGGTCTTAAAAGCGTCATAAAGTCCTCCAGAGCGATTTCGGTCATGGCGGCCGGTCTCAACGGAAACTAGCCATCTGCGCAGGACATGATTATAGTGCCTAAGTGTATGTGCAAGCACAGGTGCACTCTCTACTTCCTCACTCTCATAGTCCGGTGGGACGGTAATCCGACACGACCGGAAAGAGATCAGACACAGAAACAACGGCTTTACGTACTTTCCGAGACACGGGAGTGAAAAACCGCCAACATCCTGATTCCGGGCTGCTACTGAGAATTTCTTACAGAAAATCCCAATAACTGATTTTGGCCCAACGCGGGATTCGAACCCGGGACAGGATCAGCAGTCGCGTTTACGACCACTAGACCAAGGAGGCAGTCAAGCGTAAAAGCATGAAACGTGTTTATTTATTACTATTATTATATTTATTAGATATATATATATATATATATATATATATATATATATATATATATATATATATATATATATATATGTGTAATATAATATTATATTCTTTGTCTATGTTATGTGCCTAGAAATTCCTCTAATTTGAGAGATTTTGTCACAAAGTAAAACTTTAATGTTTAGTATGTTGCTATTTAGTTTAAGTTCCCTCCGCGTAATCGAAGTATGAAGGTACGGCGAGAAATTAATTTACCAGCCTAAATTCGTCGCTTTGAAATTCCTACTAAATAACTTAAACTTGAAATTACGTCTTATGAGGAAATTCAATGTTTGTGTCAATAGGATATTTTGCTAAACTTATTTTCATTTCGTTCGTGGTAAAGGTAGGTAATTGGTTAAAATCTTAAACTATAATTTGCAAGTTATGCAAAAGAAACTCTTTAATTTTGAAATACGTCTTGATTTATATTTCTTGATTCTGGCAACAGGATATTTGTCAATGGTTATCTTATCGTCCAGAATTTGTTAAATTCGACAAAAGAAAAGAAAAGCCAACTGCTATTTTACACAGTGGAAAAATCATCCAAAAATGTCAGACTAGGATAATTGACAGACAGGAATCAACGATAAGAAGAGTACTCAGATATGGCGATACAAAAATTTAAAATACTTAAAATAATAATGTATGTTATGTTCCGATGTAAATTTAGATCCCAAAAAAACCACAAATGTGAACAATGGGTCATGTTCGGTACAAACGAAATTCGGGGTAGTCGACTTCGCCGATAAAAAAGCTAGTATCGGGGTAATGCAGGTTGCATTGCACCCCTGGTGTTGTAGTTGTTAATGGACGGCGGTCGACACTTACCATCATGTGAGCTACATGCTCGTTTGCCCCCTCTTCTATATAAAAAAAAACGAAGAAGTTGACATCACAACTAATGAGTTGTATACTGTCGGATTGCATAGAAAAGAAACAGAAGCGCCATGACACGGCGCTTAAAACTTACCTATTAAAAAACATAAATTATTTTCTCAAAATTTGTTGAGTTATCGAAAATAAAAACAAACAATCTTCTGTATTTAAATATGATACGTTATTCTTTTTAATTTGCGTGCGTCGATAAACTATACATATATATTTGCTGGAAGGTCATTTGAGAGGTTATGTAGTAGAACCACGCTGCAGCTATATTAAGGTTGCAGCACGAATGGATCGGCTCGACCGGGGAAGGACCACGCTCTCACAGAATACCCAAGTAAAATAGCAGATTAATACTGCTATGTTACGTATGGTGAGTGAAGGTAACCGGAACCGATACACCCTTATAACTGGAAATGAGATATTCTATCTGAGTCCTTAAGGGTGACAACGCATCTACATTTTGATTCTTAATTGAAGGTAGATGTAGATGTCTGTGGACCACAGCATCCACTTTTCATGAGGTGGGACTGTACGTTCTTTTGTCACCCTTATTCTATAAAAAAGAATAGTTTACCATTTCGTTTGTATTTACATTTTTTTTTGGAAATAACAGTTAATCTTGAACATATTATATTTTTCTACTGCCATAAACTGTATTGATTTGGCTAAAACTGTTTCAAAAAGTCTATTTGGGTCAACATAGCTATATAACAACATAGGCATGTACGTACAACATAATTCAATTGATTTAAAAACTTGCTTTCAAATCCATTGAATAACGTTGTATTTAAAAACTTGCTTTTAGGTCAATTCAATACCGTTGTATATTATGCCTATAGATCTGAACAACCTAATTGGTTTTTGAAATAATTTTAGTCAAACCTTACAGTTATACGTAATGATATAATACGTTGAACGTAATTATTTAAATTACGAGCTTAACAATTAGTTGTGAGTAGTTAAATTTCATACAAAAAACAATATAGTCATATTATAGGTATTCAAGGGATAGACATGCAAAATTACAAGTATGTAGGCCTAATAGTTTTGAGTTATGGAGGCGGGGTATGGCTGAAGTAGCTCGAAACCGCGACGTGGCGGTCACCAGACCTTTGTTTGTTAATAAGGTGCACCACGTGCAGGGGGGAAGCTGGAAGGAATTGGAAGTTAACGATTTTTTGTTATGTGTCTTAATTTTGTTGACTTGTTTAAATTAATACGATTTTACTAGTGTAGATGCCGCTGGAGTATATGTGGATTGCAATATAAAGATTCATGTCATTTATGATTCGTGTGTACTGTAATTTTATTATTGTCTACTAATAAACCAGATCAAGAATGAAAATTGTGAGCACCTCAGGTTTTTATTTGATATACAGTCCTTGTGTTCAATTTTACTGAATTAAAATAATCATTACGAATTTTGTCGCATATTTTTATCTCTGACTGTCTAAGACACTAATTTTTAATATTTTTAGACCACTTCTAAAAGGAGGAAGTTCTCAATTCTACTCAGTTCTTTTTTTGAATGTATGTTACTCGATACCTTATCAATTGTGAACCGATTTTGAGGATTCTTTTTCTATTCAATTGGCATATGTGAGTGCCGAGTCCTCAAACAACGTCACTGTAATTGCCGCCGATGCTGGCGTACGCATTGCATTTTTCCTTCCTTTTTTCTCCCTGTTAGAGGAGGGAGAGGATCCGCCATTTTTGTAGGCCGCTTTTGCTTTGATCTTCTTGCCACGTTAGCCCATGAGTTTACCATCTGCGGTGGCGAGTTTTGCGGCTGCGGTGGGGCAGCCACTGAAGGCAGATCTACCACCGGTGGACGGGAAGGCTCTTTTTCTTCTTTACCCTTCGCTTTTTATTCTTTTTTGGTTGCGGTGGTGATGGCAGTGGCTGCAACTGCGGACGTTTTGCTTCCATTGACGCTAGCAGCTGTTCCCGCGGTGTCAGCGGCTGGTTGGCTGGGGCCCTTTCGAGAATCAATCTGGCATGGAAGGCAGCTATATGCAGTATTGCAGGGGTGGTTTCATGTAAATTTAAATTACCAATTGGAGATAAGAAGTTTTTAATGAAGTTATTTAGATGATATTCAAGCTTGTGGTATACTACAAGCTTGAATATCATCTAAATATCAGCTGTAATGGATAATATAAGGAATACCATATATTATCCATTACAGCCTGTAAAAGTTCACTGCTGAACATAGGCCTTCCTCACAGATTACCTCATTGCGGGAATTTACCATACTTGCCACGCTTGACAAGCGCATCTCCGTAACAAAATGCGTATTGATAGTCGATACAGCGTGTCAGCTTATTTTATAAAACCACTTAAGGTGGGGGGGTAGTGGGGGTGATGACGTCGGTACTGGTGTTAGCGCGCAGTGTTACCGTGTGACTCATCGTAAAACAACTTTGCAACCGTAATGCTTATATAAAACCCAATTAACACGCACTTGTATCAAAATAGCAGAGTGGTTTACACCCTCTGTCCTCGACAAACATCAACCGATGACATTTTAATTAACTCCGCAGTGTGATATTTGTTACCGTCAATTTTGTAATAGCTAAGTTATTTCCGACGAGAGTAAATAATATTTTATTTCAAATGTGTTTCGAAAGTTATTATAATGATTTAGAAATTTTATACATGGTAGAGTTTTTTATATCTTGGTTGTAGCACGAATGGGTCGGCTCGACTGAGGTAGGACCACGCTCACACAGAATACCAGCGTAAAATAGCAGTTTAATGCTGCTGGGTTTTGTATGGTGAGTGTAGTCTACTGTCTACCTGATGGTAAGTGGATACAGTGGCCCATAGACATCTACATCTATCAGCGATTAAGAATCAAAATGCAGATGCGTTGTCATCCCTCCAGTAAAAAGGGTCTCTGGTTCTCTAAAGTATGGTCTTTCTCCAGTAGAGCCGACTCATTCGTGCTACAGCTGTAATATAGCTGCAGCATGGCGCCACCACGTGCACTTATGCTGATAAGGACTCTGACTCTAAAGAAATCAGTTATTTCGTTGTAATCATATTGAGTGTGCAGAATATGCACTATTTATCTGTTTCATATTATGAATTAAACATTCTGTCTAAGTTACTCGCAACAGCATTACGTACTGAATCGTATTCCACCCATTCGATGTATCTCGTAGTTTTATGTTTAAATAAGCCTTCTGTGATTTATCAATTATTCACCATCGAAAGCTGAGCAGTAAATTTGGGAATGTGATTTAGTATCTGTGAATATCTGTGAATAAACTTAACCTACTTAGGGCCTGGTATGTATGTCGTATAGGTGATGACTGCGCCCATCTAGTAATGATGTGGCTTAGTAATTAGTTGCAGCGCTAAGGCCGCGAGTTGAAAATAATCCCGTACGTAACAATTATTTGTATGGCCTACAAATAATTGTTCCGGGTCCGGATGTTTGTCCTTGTGAAATTTATGTATGTAAACTGCCTCCTCGATACTGGAAAAATCCTAGTGTGGAGGTAACGTTTTTTTAAGATAAGAATAATAATATTATGTACATTCAAATAAAGGGCAGTGCATATTCAGCTAATCATAGTTTCACTTGTACCCGTTCGTTTATTTAATAGGGACGATTTTTCATCCTTCAGATAAAATTTCTAATAACTACGTAACAAAAAAAAAATTATTGGACGAGGCGTTACTTTGCAGAAATGCATTATATTAAAGATGTTAAAAATAATTAGCTAAAATAAAATAAAATAATGTGTTACTACTTTTAAGGATTTAATCACGTTTAATTCTAATTATTTTTAAATCCGTAAAATTGGTTTTATTAGTGTTTAGTGTTCGCGTAAATATAAGAAATCATTATAAAATAATGTGCCTTACCTGGTTTGAAGAGTACCTCCGCCCTCCCTCAAATGCGTGCACTATCCCCGTTACCATTAATCCCAGCAATGTTACTCCCACCACCACTACACTAGGAAGGACACACCACCGTCGATAATATGACACGTGTTTCGCCTCTAAACGAGGCATCTCACGTGAAGTAGACTCACGTGAAGTAGACTCTGCGGTGGCTAACCGCTAAGTATCTTAAGTATCGTATTCGGTTGATGCAATTATTTAACTGATTAACTGTCGAATAATTTGTTATCGATTTTCCAATGAGGGCTAATAATTTTCTGCTCACCAGATGTCGCTAGTTGACACTGAAGTAAAGTTTTTTTACACAATGTCATTTAATTGAGAAGTTAGTTTTTAATAAAAGTTTATCAGTTCATAGAGTATTATATTAATACACAAAATAATGCGTCAGTGGCTTGCTCTTTAATTTTGCTCAATTATAACTTTTTTTAATTTTCTACTTTTATGAATATCTGTGGTTTGTTTTATTTATTTTAATCTTATTAATATAAAATATAGCTAACAGTACAGAAAGAAACCCCGCAAGAATTCCCCGCTATGAAATATGTCAAATAATATACCTCACTTTTAAGTGGCGCCGTTCTAGTGGCAGAAAAAGAGGTGGATGCCCACATTCTCGTATAAGTCACGAATAGTTATCCTACCGATTTACTGGACTACAGCAATGGAAATCTCGGGAGTTGAAACAAAAATATTGCATAAAAAACGTTACAGCTGGACAAAGTATTTCTATTTTCTTTGAGGAAAACCGTCACTGTCAAGTATCAGATTATGTTCGAGGTGATGTTTGGCTAGTGATTATTTATTTGTATAGTGTGTTGTATTATATAGCCGCAAATTATAATATATAAATTAAAGAAAAGAGCGTTGGTGAATTTTAATTAAAAAAATATTCCAGAAAATATAGGTTGGAAAAATAAGCGATGAAATAATTAATAGAATGAAGCGTTACTCTGCGGAAATTCATTTTATTAAAGATGTTAAAAATTAATTTAAATTAATAAGCTATTACGCGGATCTTAGCTAATTAATTTTTAATCTTTATCTCTTTAAAGGAATGAAGTATTTAATGTAACTATTGAAACATAATTGAGATTGTAATATTCCTTAGTCCACTCACGAAGGTAAAAATTCTTCTTTTTATAAAAAGTAAAAACCGGCTGGGTGCTAAGACAAAGTGTAAAGAAAGATTTAAGCCCTGACTTCAGATTGTGAAAGTATTTTATTCTTTTAAGTTGTTTGAAGCCGGATTTTTTTTTATTAAATGTTATTTTTTTACCTTTCCTACTTTTAATATCTGCCCAAGATCGGTCCTGGCAAAACTCGTTGAAGATAACTTTTTTTAATATAGAATAAGGGTGACAAGCGAGCGCACAGTCCACCTGATGGTAAGTGGATACTGTGACCCATAGACATCTACATTTCTACATCTGTCCTTGATTAAGAATCAAAAGGCATATGCGTTGTCACCCCTGAGGACTAAGATGAAATGCCTCGTTTCCAGTAAAAAGCGTCTCCGGTTCTCTACACTCACCGTACTAAACATAGCAGCATTAAACTACTATTTGACGCTGGTATTCTCTGAGAGCGTGTTTCTTTCCCGGTCGAGCCGACCCATTCGTGCTGCAGCCATATTCTAGCTTCAGCATGGCTCTATATCCACAGTTTAAGATATAGACCAACACGTTGTGAGGATTCATGCGAACTATTATATAATACATAGTTTAGTAATTGTCTGTTATGTAAATCATATCTTACAAACTTGGTGAATACAAGTTATCATACTTATGTAATAGAATGTCGATTATCATCGTCCTCGAGTCTTAAGGGGCCACTCGAAATATTATTCTGGACGTTCCCGTACAACGAGAAATGGCACTCAAATTGTAATTGGTTCAAGATATAGTGCATAGTCGTGTATTGTTAACTAGGGAATTCGAAAATCAAAGTGAGAAAATCAAATCGAAGTAATGCATAGAGAATACTATTATATATTATACGTGGTAGAGCCATGATGTGGTTGCAGCACGGATGGATTGGCTTGACCGGGGAAGGATCACGCTCTCACAGAATACCAGCGTAAAATAGCAGCTTAATGTCGCTATGTTTAGTATGGTGAGTGTAGAGAACCGGAGACCCTTTTTATTGGAAACGAGGCATTCCACATTAGTCCTCAGAGATGACAACGCATATGCATTTTGATACTTAATCAAGGATAGATGTAGAAATGTAGATGTCTATGGGCCGCAGCTTCTACTTACCATCAGGTTGACTGTGCGCTCACTTGTCACCCTTATTCTATTAAAAAAATTATTCGATCCTTCATTCAGTCTTCAATTGGTCCAATTCGAATATATTATGTAGAAAGTAAAGACAAATAACTAACTTTGTATTTGCGCATTTAGACAGCTATTGAGCAGATATTGGCAGTATGAAAATTCGCCAGAGCGACGTTCGTATGTTAACAATTTATAAATAATCTTGGTAAATATCCTTTGAGTTCTACTTTGTTCTACCTACAATTACCTTTACAAACTTAAAGGCTCTTATTCATCTCAATATATCAGTAATAGTAGTATCCTATGTTCAAAGTACTTAGAAAGTAAATAAACGTTTTTTACGTGGTAGAGCCATGCTGCAGCTATATTAATAGTATAGTTGTAGCACGAATGGGTCGGCTCGACCGGGGGAGGACCACGCTCTCACAGAATACCAGCGTAAAATAGCAGCTTAATGCTGCTGTGTTTCGTATGGTGAGTGTAGAGAACCGGAGACCCATTTTACTGGAAAAGAGGCATTCTATCTTAGTCCTCACGGCTGACAACGCATCTGCATTTAAATTTGCAAACGAAGATAGATGTAGATATCTATGGGCCACAGCAATCACTTACCATCAGGTGGACTGTGTGCTCGTTTGTCACCCTTATTCTATATTTTAAAAAAAACTAAGGGATAAGGATATACTTATCATAGTAATGTATTTTTTCTGTATAAGCACAATTATCCTTTCCCTTTAGATAATTATAATTTCTCAGACATTTTGCCTTCCCTTTGCCTTCCTTAACTAAAAAAGTAAATTAACAACGTGCACAGGCATATAACTTATTTCTAAAAGAGTTTTAATGGTTTGGAAGAAATCCGTCGCGCTCCACGGCATGTTAATGTATTAACTTTGGCCTCTCAATACATTTATGAAAATGTATTGAGTTATATGTAGTACGTACTAGAGAAGCTATTCCAAACAAAAAATGTGCGCTACTCTATGTCTTCGCGCATGCGCGGTAGATAGTAAAATATTACGATATTATTACCTGTTTATTCACTTAACAACAAAAAATTTTACTTACTTGACTACTGAATTGTTATTTACGTAAGGTTTAAACTTTAATTTGTAATCTCGTATTATTATCGCCGCTCCACACTGCATAAATATTGAAGCCACAGTAAATGACACTAAAGTGTATAGTGAATGTTCGGAATGCGAAATCTAGTGCGTGGTACATATATATCAATGGTTTGGAAGAAATCCGTTGCGCTCCACGGCATGTTAATATATTAACTTTGGCCTCTCAATACATTTATGAAAATGTAATGTACGTACACAAAAATAAAATTAGTTTTACAAAAATAAGTGATATTCATTCTGTAAATACTAGGAACAGACACAAGCTAGTAGTTACTCGACTCCACCCAGTCAGTAATTCATTCTTGTGGCGATGTATACGCTTTTACAACGAAATCCCAGGACCTGCTCTATAATATTAAGGTACCTACTAATGTTCGATAATAAACCCTGGGAATGAGGTGATCGCAAGCAAGCTATTTCTAATTTGTTTTGTGTTGTTAATTGTGTAACATAATAAATTATTGTAAGCTGTTAATTTAAAAAAAAAGTCTCGTTGGGTTTCTTGCTGGTTTTTCCCAGGACAGAGGTTTTTTTCCGAACCAGTGGTAAATTAAATGAAAGAAAAGAGGGACTTTTAATAATTATTATTTATAAATATAATGACTAAAAAAACTTCTGTTTCTGTTTATGTTAGCGTGTTACAGGTTTCCTCGAAATATTTTTTTTGTTTCTCATATATGCAGCTATTCTAAGAATGTTACTCATTGGCGTAGAATACGTAGTGATCAACAAATACTATTCTATTCGGTAGTAACCTATATTAAAAGTAGTTAGTAGTAGATTAAAAAAATTACTTTCAATAGGAAGTGGTAAAATAAAATAAAATTGTACAATAAATATAAACAATATTATATACAAAAAATACGTAGTATTAAGGATAACTCAAAAACTAAAATAAATTTATATGGTACCACATGAGAAGCACCAGCTTTCAAATAAAAAAATAATCATCAAAATCGGTTGACCCAGAAAAAAGTTATGAGGTAACACACATAAAAAAATAAAGTCCAATTGAATACCCCCTCCTTTTTTTGAAGTCGGTTAAAAAGTAAAATCCGTCCTTAAAAAACTAAAAAGAATAAAATCATTTCACATACTGAGTCGGTAATAAGATTAGTGCATTAGAGTGAATAAAGTCCCGATTTCAGAATGAGATTTTTTAATTCTTTTTTTATAATTTGAAGTCAAATTTTACTTTTTATTAGAAGATATTTCGTTTGGCTCTATTGTGTGTTCTGAGGAATATCGTAACCTCAATAAAATCTCTGCTGTAATTATTATTACAGCCATTTACAAGCCCACTTCTGAACATATTCCTCCTCTAAGGATTTCCACAAAGAACGGTCCTGAGCCACGTGCACCCATCGACTTCCTGCATCTGCCTTCATGTCGTCTAACTAGTCACATTAAAAACTTAAACCCCTATTTCGCCACCTTTATGGATGGAATATTTTCTCAAAATTTATATAGGACTACCTCTGAAGTATATTCTATTTAATAAAAAAGGAATCATTAAAATCGGCTTTTAAGTTACTAAGATATTGCGTAACATACATACAATAAAACATACAGTCGATTTGTAAGCCTCTCAATTTTCTAAAGTCAGGTAAAAAGGCGTTTAACAAACGAAATTTGAATATCTTACGTCGAAGAAGAGCACGTTTCATTTCATTTCAAAGCTTTTAGCTTTTTCATTCTTGAGAATAAATGAAGCGGTGAATCATATGGTGCATAAAATACCGCTGTAAAATTTACGTATGTTTAAATATAAAAGAGAATATTGTAAACAGAATGTCGAATGAAACGTACCTGAACGAAGTTTTCAGTTAACACAATATTGGTATAAATCAGGTGCTATAATTTATGTCGGAAAATATTAATTGAATTATTACGAAAGCCATGCTATGGTTGCCGCAGTTGTTTGTTGTTTTATTAATTTTAAATAAATGTTTATCAACTACTTGTGATAAAATATAAACTGATTTCGGTTATCAGGGTTGAAATTGGTTGAAATTTAAAACGGGTAAACTTCAAAAGTAACTCTTCGGTTAAAAAAGTAGCAAAATCGATTACTATCATTGAATATATTGTCGCTGTTATAATAATAACCTACGCGTCTTTTAAGTCAATTAAATGCAACGACTCCTGAGTACTATTAATACTTAATCACTCTCAAGGTCGAATACGAGCTTAATAGATTAGTAGCTACCCAGCTAGCTGAATGTGATGCTTTAATTTTATTTTTCTCACTTTTATCATTATCATCATTATATCCCTTAGATTATTTACTCTCTAGATAACGCGTCACGCAATGAGCGATGCAACAAAAACTGGCCAGTTTTTACAAGCGTGTGTGCGTGAGGCACGCACACACGCTTAGCGGTTGCTATGGCGACAGAATAAATAACTATGGCTTACACCAGCGTCATTTGTATCTGGGAGATACCAGCTAATGAATCTATCCCGATAAAATGGGGAAAAACTGTAAAATTATGTTATGTTAATAAAATATTTTAATACGGTGCTTTCAATTGTGTGTTTAGTTGTATGTTGAGTTAGAATCAAATTTTTTTGTAAAGAAAAATATAATCAAATAAAAATAATTACGCATTTACAAAATATGTTTTATTATTTAATGTATGGTGTCGACTTATAAAAATACTAGAGGTTGGCCGGCGGCTTCGCCTGCGTCATAGTTAAATAATTTATCCTGCAGGTACCCTTTACCGTAATATTTTATCCCATAGCATTTCTACAGTTTAATAGATCCTTTAAGAAAAATATTCCGTCCTGCATTGTTGTGCCAGCAAGAGTTGATATATGGGTGCCCCATTGAAGCTTTGCATCTAAGTTACCCCAGGAACACAGTAGTCTCTTCTATTTTGAACCTATCATTATTTACCATTAAATGTTTGTAACTACTAATTTAATGGCCCTCTTTGAATTTATTTTTAAATAATTTGCGTTTTGAGGTTGCATCACTTTTTACATTATCTAATTTAGCTATATGATAACAGCGTATGGTCAAATATTTTTCGGCGACCAGTCTTATTAGGTTCACTTGGTGAAGAGAACCACACGCGTGTTCAGTTTCAACTTTAAAATAAGTATTTATATCACCAATAAATTGTTTTAATATACAAGATAAAATTTTTGTGTAAGTTGGCCTAGTCATTATAAAATTTTGTCTAAGAAACTTTCTGATTACTTTCTCCGAAGTCTTACATATAGAATATACATCCCTTGAAGCATAAATCAATCCGCCTTCATCCCGTGCGCTAATAGAACAATGAACATACACCAGCTTTTAAGACAACTATACGGGGAAATTCGCAATCCAAGACTGGCAACACCAAAAAACGACGCGTTGATTTTGTAAATAAAATTATAAATTTATTAGTTTTGTTTTCGTAAATTACTATTAGTTTTGAGTTACTTAGCGATGGTAGGAGATTTTGTTAGTTGTTTGTAAACGTCCTTTGTAATTTCTGCAGATTTTAATCGCGCAACTTGTCATTTTCACCAAAATAATCTAACACAAAAAATGAGCCGTGCGTGCGTATCTCTTGGCGTTAAAATTGACACTGAGGAGCGGAAAACGCATTAGAGGCTAACAGTTAGCTGATATTTTTTTCGACGCTTTTGAGCCGCCGTTACTCTATCTAGGAGTAAATAATCTAAGTTATATCCCTTCACAAGTCCATTGCTGAACTAAGGCGTCCCCCAAGGAATTCCACAAAGCATGTTCCTTAGCCACTTATATCCATCGACTGCCTGCACGCCCTGCACTTCGTCCACCGGTACGAGGCTGCCACTCGAGAACCTTTCTTCCCCATCAGTTGTCGGTTCTTCGAGCTATATGACCGGCCCATTGCCACTTCAGCTTACTAATCCGTTGGGCTATATCGGTTTCGTACTGTAACTACATCATAACTTAATTCTTCTTCTTGTTCTTTATCAAATGGTATGAGTACACTGCTGGATATGGCCTTCTCTCGTTGTGAGAAGGATGTATCGTCATCATTAGCAGAAGAATTGACATCGCGCTTTTATCTCTACTCCCCATTACTGTTCTATGTAGGTACTACATGTGCAATCTTGTTATACCACTATAGTTATGATCCTTTTGAACCTACTGAAATTCATATGATCTTTTTTTTATTGAAACAAAATCTACAGCTTGTATATTTACCAATATATATATATATATATATAAACGAGTAAAACTATTACTGGCTTTTTCTACAGTCACCTCTTTTTAAAGAATAAGAGTAACAAACGATGACAAAGTTCACCTGATGGTAAGGAGATGCTGTGGCCCATGGACTTATATATCTATCCTTGATTAGTCAAAACGCAGATGCGTTGTTACCCTGAGGACTTAGATGAAATGCCTAGTTTCCAAAGGGTCTCCGATTCTCTACACTCACCGTATGGAACAAAGTAGTATTAAGCTGCTATTTTACGCTGGTATTCTGTGAGAGCGTAGTCCTTCTCCGGTCGAGCCGACTCGTTCGTACTACAACCAGAATATAGCGCGGCTTCATCACATGTAATTTTTTACCGACTTCTTTCGACTAACATGTAATAAAAATTAGGGTGATGGATTCTCTTTCACGTTCGCAAGTAACCTGTAATCTGTGTTTTTGTAACCCAACCGAGTTTCATAATGAGCGAAAAATATTTTTTACATTGAAATATTGAACTTTGTTATAGAATTAACTAGCTTCTATTAAGCTCAGGGGGTTATATGCATGCCACTAAGACATGAATAACCTTTTTAAAATTTTTGTCTTTTCGTCTCTGTCCGGGCTAATCTTTGGAATGGCTGAACCGATTATAATGAAACTTCACAAGCATATAGAGAGAATTGCAGGAGTGATTTAAGCTATATTTTAACCAAAATCCTTGGATATTAAAAAATAAAAAATAAATAGTATTTAACTATCTTAAATCTAAATATCCTATCCTACCCAGGCGAAGCCAGGGTCTCTAATGTTCTAATAAATTGTTGATTATAATCAGTCACAGTGATCAAATCTGCGGCATACTTGATAGGATCAAATATTTAGTTTATGTGAAAAATAAAATAGCTTTCACTAGTAAAGCAACTCTCTTAAGACCATAAATCCTTCATTGACCGTTGTCCCAGAAAAGTTCGCTGGAGAAGTCGGCGTTGAGTTATTGCGCACAGTTTAGAAGCGATCGAACAACGAGAGAGTAGCAATTGTGGTGATCATGATATATTGTAGATAATAAAACTTTTTCAAAACGTTGGAAACAAACATTTGGAGGTGACTAATAGAATATTTTTGTTTCTATTACAAGTAAGGATACCAATGCAGAACATAGTTCACCTGACGATAAGTAGATACCATGATTCATGGATATCTAAATCTATCCTCGTTTAAGAGGATATCCAGACGACCAATACAAAGTTTTTTTTGGTTTTCTGCTGAGATAATGGTTAAGACAAACATTTTTGTACAAAAAAGTCTATGTCTAATACTGCCATGTCTTTTTATTTATTTCTATAAATTGTTATTTCAAAAATTGGGTACCTTTTAAAATTAATAAAGCTGTGCAGTTATGCCCTATTAGAAATATAGAAAACGATATTAAAAGAACTTAAATATTAAAAGGAAAACATACAGACATAGCTACAATCCTTTTCATATTTTTTATTGAAAAAAATTTGAAAATTGATCCAGATGTGAAAGAGCAACAAAGAAGTACAGAATATTTTTTTTTAAAACTTTTCCTATGTATATGTCGCGGCTGAAGCCTCAAGGTTGTTTTTTGGTGAAGCAGCACCACTGTCCTCATTTGACAAGGGCTCAGTTGTGCTGCCGTGTATTGGGTCAGTAATGAAAAAGTCTAAGATCACACACTTATAATTTTATTCTACACTTCTTGATATAAACTCGCAAACAATGCTCACAAAGTGTTACAAGGAAAATAGAACCTACACCGATGAGCGCAGAAACTTAAGTGACCGTATTCCCTCGTTCATACAATAAGGAAGACATAATAATAACATAGAAGCGCTCTGATTGGTCGGCGATTTGAATGGTCAATATTTCACCAAAACCAAACAATTAATTAGGTTACTTAGGTAATTTCAATTACAATGATTGATAATAAAATTGACAATTATTTATTTTTACAGTTTAAAACAATATCTGGGTTAAAAGTTGATAATTGAATAAACAGTTGTTTTAGTAGGAGTTTACTTGTCAATAAAGAGATTTGTAAACTATAAGAGTTTTATAGAACTAACTAGCTACATATTACGTTTCTGTTATTGAATTGTAATATTAATAATTAATTGAATCATCTTTTAGTAATGTTGACTAAGTTACTGTTATTTCTTGCATTTGTCCGTCCACTATTACAAGTGGTCAGTTTTGTGAATCACCCAGTTCATTGAGTACCTTAAAAAGTACAAAATTAAAAATAGGCAGTGTTATAAATGAGGTTTATATATAACAAATAAAAACACAGGCAATATCAAAGATAGAATAAAAAATTATCTATAAATTTTTATTCTACAGTCCACTCTTGGACATAAAGACAATCAGTTGTTTACTGAAGCTGTTAACAGCGTAGGATACATTTGCCAGAGCCATATAGCAAGATCGATATTAGTGTAGTATACGGTGAGAACAGAGGCCTTTACAATTACACATTCATCCATTACAGTCTATTAAAGTCCACTGCTGAACATAGGCCGCCTTCATAGCTTGCCTCAAGGGGTGGATTTTGCCATAGTTGCCATAGTTAGCAGGCAGATTGACAACTGCATCTTAAATACCTTACAATAAGGTGTATTTTTAACTGCAGTTACAATTACACCTTACTTACAATTACAGCCTTTTCACTCCTACCATTACCCACTATCCTAAATAAGTAAAGCTAATAACATTAAGATCAGAGAGAAGGCTAGAACAAATATCAGAGACAAATCAGCATGGAATATCAGGGACATTAAGACAAACATTGATTTTTAAAATATTTTCTTACTCAATCAATTGCATCTATTAATTTTTTATTATCTATTTTATTACATATAATTTTATTAAAAATTTTGAAATAAATAATTTATTTTCTAATTTAATTAATTCCTCCATATTAAAAAAAATAGGGTCAACCCCCTTAAATTATTTATAAAAAATTATAATTTATAAACAATATAAATTTTAATTTTTTTAATTATTATTATTAAATTCATTATAAAAATTTATTTTAATTTTATTTATAAGAATATTTTTTATTTTAAATTAGTTTTTATTTCATATTATTTATTAATAAGTAAATTATGTTTTTTATAATTTTAATTATTATAAATTATTACAAATATAAATTATTAATTATTATTGATTTTTTTTGGTAAAATAAATAATCAATTTATTATTTTTTACATTCGAATTATATAATCATCCATTATATTTAATTATTTAAAAATAAAATATATTAAAAATTTTATAAAAATCATTTATTATTAATTATAAATATTTTTTGAATAATTTCTTTATTAGGTTAAAATACAACGCAAAGTTTAAGCTTAATCATCAGAAGATATACTTGCGGCGACATATAAATAATAATAATATATGGGGCTCGATTCTTTTGATACAGCGCGACAGTAATATATAGTTAAAAAGACTATTCGTTAAAACTCTTGCAGACCGGATATTCCGGTATAGAACCTAAAACACTTTTTACTGAAAACGAGGCATTCCATCTTAGTCTTCAGGGCTGACAACGCATCTGCATTTTCATAGTTAATCGAAGATTTATGTAGCTGTCTAGGCCACCAGCAACCAACAGGAGAACTGTATTGTAGGTGCTCTATTGTCTTTCTTATTCTATACTAGCTGTTCCCTGTGACTTCGCCCGCGTGTAATTTAGGGTTTTAATTATGTTGCGCGGAACCCTAATTTTTTCTAGAATATAAGTAGTCTAAGTTACTCCTTATAACATCAGCTATCTGCCAGTGAAAGTCCCGTTAAAATCGGTCCAGCCGTTTCGGAGATTAGCCGGAACAAACAGACAGACAGACAGACAGACAAAAATTAAAAAAATTGTGTTTTTGTTATAAGTACCGTATATACTTTCATATGCAATTAGTAAAAAGCTGTTATTTTGACATTACAAACAGACACTTTAATTTTATTAATTTATTTGTATAGATTTAAAAAAAAACATTCGGTATCCCAAATAATTATACTCTTAATAGAAAGATTTCTTATATTTATATGAAAGAATTAAAAATAAGTTAACTAAATTGTATTATACGCGGTAAAATCCGTAAAGTTCGTTTTATTCAATCCTTAACAGTCAAGCAAGTACATGACATTCTAAACGCATGTTGATTTACCTCGAACACAAGTTTGCTCTCAGCCGTTTACAAACTTGCATACTGTGACAACTACGTCTCTTATTGATATTGCCACGCTAATATTGACTACGTGACTGAAACTATCTCAAATATCTTAAATTAGAGACAAGATCTATAGAAACTAATACTTCGGACACATAAATAGTTAATGATTCCTGTTAACGCGAATAATATTTATTAAATAAAGACGATTTGCAATTTTTGGAACATTATCATAATTAATTTTATTTCTTACAGTAACTTTTTTAATAGGGAATATGGCCCATCAACTTGAGATACCATGATCAAAAAGATCCAAATCCAAACATACTCCTGTAAGAGTAAGAATTTAGCTCATTCATCAACATCTTCACAGCATTTAACATTTTGGCAGATAAATAGTTAATGATTCCTGTTAATGTGAATATTTATTAAATAAAGCTAATTTGAACTAATTTCGGACTTCATCACATATAGTTTTATTCCTTAGAGTAACCTTTTTAATAGGTATAATATGGCCCATCAACTTGAGATACCATGATGAAGAAAAATCCGAATCTAAACATATTTCCAATCCGTCTGCTAAGCGATTTTTCCGAACCGATACGACTTAGGGACCTTCAAGAAAAGAGCCTACTCCTTTCTAAAAGGCCGGCAACGCATCTGCAATTCCCCTGGTTCCCCTGGTGTTGCAGTTGTTCATGGGCGGCGGTAGTCACTTACCATCAGGTGAGCCGCATGCTCGTTTGCCCCCTCTCCTATAAAAAAATTCTTGCAAGAGTAAGATTCTGTTAGCTCATCCTGCGTGGTTTGGGCTAGAATTAATAATTATGTGCTGACGGTCAGTCATCCTTGATCATGGTTTCGTAAAGTATCTAAAATAAAGTAAAAGTACTATTACTCGAGTTTTATTGCTAGTGAACGAACATAGAAATAAAACATTATACCATTAAAATTTAATTTTCTTTGTAAATGGAGTTAAAGAAAAGCAATAAAATAGTTATTGAACCAATTCAAATCAGTGGTTGACAAGAGTGTGTCTTAGAAAAATCTAATTCCAGAAATTCGACCAATTTATTGTAACGGTGAAGGAACTGTGTATGGAGGAAACACACAACATTGTTAAGCGAAATAGAATTTCTAACAGTTCTTACGGGGTATTTATCATTTTTCCATTAGACAAAATGGATCATAGGACAATATGTTGGGCCTTAAAAAGTTGTCGAGATGCATTTTACGATACCGAAATACTAAGGGAAAAGAATATTACTATGTGCGTATGTATATACTCTTTTCATTTTAGATAATCAAATTCATTCCATTACAGCTATAAAAGTCCTCTGCTGCACATAGGTTTCCCCCATAGATTGCCTCATAGGGGGGTTTTGCCATAGTTGCCACGCTTTGCAGACGGATTGGCGACCGCAGTTTTTTTATTATTTTCAGTTGTTATCAGAAAGGTACTGCTACCCATCTCTTGTCTAATTTCCCTCTGTCGCCTCTTACGACACCCACGGGACGATATGGGGTAGTGGATATTCTTGCACCGCCACTAAACGGTTTATATTTCAAAATAATCCAGACATCAGACATTTTTTATTTCATTTTTTTTTCCTTTACATAAGAAGTAAAGTAGCATAATATCTACTTTACTTCATTCACTACACATCCTTTACATAAGAAATAAAGGGCATAATAATAATCTTATAACAAGAAATGTATCTGTCCAAAAACAATTGTTTTTTTATTATTAATATACTACTTTTATAACTCCTATACGGAGACGGCTCCGTGGCGCAGTGGCTTAGTAATTAAGTTGCAGCGCTAAGGGCCGCGGGTTCGAATCCCGCACGGAACAACTATTTGTATGGCCTACAAATAATTGTTCCGGGTCTGGATGTTTGTCCTTGTGCACCCACGATACAGGAGAACATCCTAGTGTGGAGGTTACGTTTTTTTAAATAAGAAAAAAAATAACTTTTTTTGAAAATCGTCATCATCATCATTATCACAGCTCTTCAAAAGTCCACTGCTGAACATAGGCCCAAAGAATGCCACAAAGCACGGTCCTGAACTACCTGCATCCATCGACTTCCTGCATGTCTTACCAGGTCATCACTCCATCAAGTGAGTTTAAAAAGAAATACTAAACACAAACTGCTTTTGTAGAGAGAAAAAAATTAAGTAGATGCCAACGACAAGAACTGTTTTTGCATAAATAATAGCTTACTACTGCTCGAAGCATTACTTTTATAGGGAAGGGTTTATAGGGAAGGAAAGAGCCCGATGCGCTGCTCCAAGATATTCATCATTACCATTCTCAGAAGACCTACATATCTGAGAAACCTAAACATTTCGAGGACACGTGAAGTACACACACCACACACTTTACGTTTCATAAAAAGGTTTAGGTTTCTCATATAATATGCAGGTCTTCTGAGAAAATTACCTATTGTCATTTATCTGTTTTGAAACAAATAAAAACATAAAATGAAAAAAAAAATCAAATGCACGAAGGCAGCCGTAAACGTAACTTTGTAAATGAAGTTAAAAATACGACAGAAAAATAAACATTAAATGTATGAATTAATAAATAAATTGGCATGATACCACAGGGAGTAAGACTGTATTATGATAATTTAAGTTATTAGTTTTTTCAATTGTATGTTTTTATTGTTGTATATTTTTCAATGTTTTATTAAATAAAAGTTGTTATAAATAAATAAATAATAAATATCACTTTATTGTCACATTCGAAAAACAAATCTGCATATAAACTAAGTACTTAATTAAATTTAGGCAATCGGAGGTGATTCAGTTTAATGAAATATGCTTTAGTCTTCTAATAATTAAGAAAAAAAGCAACAAACAGAATTGGCGCCCTTATCGCTTAGAAGTGACACTCTACTAGGCAAACACTTTACAGACATAAATAAATAAAGTTATTAAATAAAAATAAAATAAATAATTAAAATCAGGCGATACTTTGCGAAAATCCAATATAAGAGGAGTAGTGATGCTGGGCGAGAGTTGCTCTTCAAACTAGGTACGACCCATCATTTTATTTTATCACGAGGATCTTAGTTCATTAATTTTAACACCACTAAAAATAATTTTGAGGCTGATAAATCATTAAAGTTATCAACCATTATTATGCACTTTATTCATGTGTGCGTCATACTTTTCACTAATTAATAGCAACAGGTAGTTATATATTTGTGGTACTGTTATTTTCATCGACACCAAAAGAAGATCAAATGTGTTGATTTTTTTAATAAGATCTTACTTTAGTTGTACGAATGTAAATTGAAAAGATACAACAAACTAAATAAATATGCAGTTCTGCGTCGTGGCGTAAAAAGGAAAGAGGATCGTACATACTCAGGATGAATTATTAGACTATATATTTAAAGAATAAGGGCGACAAACGAGCACACAGACCACCTAATGGTAAGTGGCTGCTGTGACCCATAGACATCTGCATATATACTCAATTAAGAATAAAAATGCAGATGCGTTGTCACCCCTCAGGATTAAGATAGAATGACTCACTTCCAGTAAAAAGGGGCTCCGGTTCTCTACACTCACCATACGAAACCCAGCAGCTTGAGCAGTTATTTTACGCTGGTATTCTGTGAGTGGTCCTTCACCGGTCGAGCCGACCCATTCGTGCTACATCTATAATATAGCTGCAGCATGGCTCTATCACGTATAACACTCTACAAAGTATAATATACTAAATAAGATACCCTACCAAGTATTTGGATACCCTACGAGTATTACCAAAACAGATTTATGTAAGAAATTGAGGTTATAAATTGGATTTGTTTTCGAAGGTAAATACTAAATATTATTTCAGGTTCTACGAAAAGCTTACAGTATAATTAATAATAAATTAGTAGGCACAATTCCATTACAAATATAAACAACAAATTGAATTTGCTATTATCAGCATACAAAATGAAATTGGTGTAAATTTTCTAGTTTACCTGGACCCATTGGGCTACGTGACTAGCATCGCATTTGGTAATTGCTGTTTACGTTTGTAACTAGCCTTTCGGTCAGCGAATTAAATACAAATAGAAGGCTAATTTGTTGACACTGCACTTAGTAGTTAACTATCTTGGGTATAAAGTATATACACTTATTCATTATTCTTATATAGAGTATTAAAAAAATTATGAACATTTACTTGTGTTTTAAGGGACGATACTAATAAAAGTATTGGAGATTGTTTTAGCGCAGCGTGTTAAATAACTCCCTGATTCCACTGTCTCTAAAATGAGAGCCGACTGTGCCTTATCATATTAAAATTTATGGATGATATTAACGCCTCGGAATAAGGTGATCACTACTAAGCTGTTTCTCATTTATTTGCTGTTTTTACTCTTTAAAAAAATCCCGATGGGTTTCGTGGTGATTCATCCTAGGCCAGAGGTGTTTCCCGAACTGGTGGTAAATGAAACAAAAGAGTGACTTTCAATAAGTGTTATTTATAATCTACAGGGTTATTTTACAATAACCGGCCAAATTTGCAGAGAAGGTTTATAATAAGTAATATAGGCAAATGGTGTAGAAAAATTAATTAAAAAAAATCTCAAACATTCCGTCCTTTTTATATTTTAAATTCAAAATGCGTGGTAATGCCTTATTTTAACTGATTTTACTGCACACGCACACTTTCGTAAGGGTCGATCGGTAGGCAAAAACGTTGTTGCCCATAAATTACATTCAATTTGGGATAATTTCAAATAAAAGGTTTTAAATTTACTCTTATTTGAATTAAACTACTTTTACGGATTATATCGCGTTTAATTAACTTATTTTATTAATTCCCGACGTTTCGGGTGCTTTACAGCACCCATGGTCACGGGGGACTGAGGTGATTGACGTCCCAATGTCAAAGTTAATCCGGAGTACCTTCAGCTTTTTTACTTTAACTACTTTTCCGGATTAACTTTGACATTGGGACGTCAATCACCTCAGTCCCCCGTGACCATGGGTGCTGTAAAGCACCCGAAACGTCGGGAATTAATAAAATAAGCTAATAAAACGCGATATAATCCGTAAAAGTAGTTTAATTCAATGTGTAGTGTTCGCGTAAATATAAGAAATCTTTACTCTTATTTTCAAACTGCAGTAACGGTATATCATTATTTATATATTTGAACTTAAGTTTAAAAATTGGCTACTCATTGTAAAATAACCCTTATATTGAATAAAAAAATCTATTCTATTCTATTTCAGAGGCTTTAGTGAATTAGGCTATAATATTAAGTTGTAAAATAACAAGAAATATTTTACAGTTCTATGTATTCCCGTTTTATATATATATAAATTACTTGCCGTGTGCTAGTCTCACAAAAACTCGAAAATGGCCCGACCTTAAATTTTTTGTGTGTGTTTAAGTGGTTCCTGGATGGCTTAGGCAGTAGATGTTATTATTTTCTTTTATTATTTCAGATTAGGTAATCTTTTATTTGATATGGTTGGAATAAAGTATAATAAAAAAACGTACAAGTTCACAAACGATCTCAAATCTACCATATATAAAGGGATATAAAAGGTGGACTTTATACCAATACATATATATACATACTGACTCTTACTATAGTAATAAAACACACTCAAGCAACATATAACTTTTAAGAAGCAATATAATTGAAACGACGTAAAAGCAAAGTTTCATTCAAGCGTCTCTTATGCCGGAGATGTCGTCATTATTCACTTGTTCTCACTGTAGTAATACGTTATTAGTCACTATAACAATGGCGACACAAACTCTACAACGAATATGGCAATTAAGTCGATTAGTTCGCATCGCTCGAATACTCGGTATTGTTCGAGCTAACTAGTTCAGAAGGGGCGTTAACAGGCAGTTACGTGACGATGAACATTTGGTTTCATGGTTTGCAATTCAAACATACTACTGGTGTATTTTAGTCTTTAATGAAGGGTTGATCACATCGTCTTCCTATTTATTTCAAAAATATATTTATATCGAAATATTATAAATAACCATAATAACATAGCTATGCTGCAGCTATATTATGGTTGAATGGGTCGGGGACCACGCTCTCACAGTTTACCAGCTATAATAGCAGCTTAATGCTGTTGTGTTTCGTATGGTGAGTGAATAGATCCGGAGACCCCTTCCATCTCAGTCCTCAGAGGTGACAATGCATCTGAATTTCATTTCGTAATCGAGGACAGATGTTGATGTCTATGGGCCACAGCATCCGCTTCAGGTGGACTGCGTTCTTGTTTGTCTCGCTCGTTCTTTTATTTTATAAAAAAAAGACCGTACTCAAATATTTATTTAAAAAAGTCTGTGTAATTTTTCACTTATCACTTCATTTATCTTTGTCTTCTTTTTTATATGACTAATGACCAAAGACTAACTTCAAATAAAGAGGGTCACAGATGCGTTTTTTAATACCCCTGCAGACTAAGATGAAGTACCTCATTGTTTACGATTAATAATCATTACGTAATTATTATTCTTCTTAAACAGCATTTTAAGTCCGTGGACACATAAGATTAGTACAGGTTAAGGTTCAGAATTTTCAGATCATTTTTCTACCGATTGTCAGTTGGTGCATTGCATTCATGCGAATTATCATTTGGAGAAATTATAACTTTTAACAAAAAGTAAAAGCCGACCTCAAATTGCTAAAAAAGAAGTTATTTATTTGTTACCCTTAGGGGTAGAAGTTTTTCTCCAAATTTATATGGGACCACCCTTGAAGTATAACATATTTAATCAAAAGGAAGAATCATCAAAATTGGTTCACAATCTGCGAAGATATCGCGTAACATACATACAAAAAAAAAGATACACTCGAATTGAGAACCTACTCTTTTTTGAAGTCGGTTAAAAATATTATACTCTTTCATAGCCTACAATGGGACGAGGGCCACTACAGTCAAAACTTCTATATTTTGATCTGATTTCTTTCTATGGAATTAATAGACTGTAGAGATCCCATATTGCGAACTGATAGAAGATTTGACGCTTTTAAAAACTTTAAATAAGCCAAAATTACACAGGGTCACAGACATGCAGAAGAAAAAAAGTATTTTAAATATACATCAGAAGTTTGCCGACTTTGAGGCAGCGCTGTGGACACTTTTTTGTCCTAAAACTCTCTTAGAAATGAGTTGAGGGCTGTGTATATAGGTGTATCTTTACTATACATAAAATCAAAACGGAAATTGAGCTTATTATTTGGTAAAACATTAAAATAATAGAAAATGAACTTCATTCAACAACAAAACATGACAATTATTGGAGATATTGTAAGTAATCGTTAGTTTTTGTTCTAGCGTGGACTGAATTTAAACTAGAGATCTATATAATAACTAGTGTTTACAATATGTTTTCTTATACTTCAAAAGTTTCAAGATTTTGGATTGAATCAAATGGTTCCTGAACATTTTTCCTCTTCACTTATCCCTAAGTAAGTTTTATCACACATTTCTCTCACTTATGTCAGTCCCTTCATACCCTAATTTGAATAACACACAATTAATATAAATATCTTATCGATGTTGCGTATCAAGCGTAAATAAAAATCAGCCAACATTGTTGCGGCTAACACCATTGAATATACTCGAAGATTGCATGTATTTGTCTTAAATGTTTGCATGAACATATCTCATATTTCACACATTCCATTAGAAAAAGCAGAACATTATCAAAACAGCGATAAACATCAAAGGGAAATCAGCGTAGTAATCAGCATAATACGTCGTAGAGCCATGATGCAGCTATAATTATAAATATTTGTAGCGGGAATGGGCCAGCTCGACCGGGGTAGGATTACGCTGTCACAGAATACCAGCGTAAAATAGCAGCTAAATGATGTTGTGTTTCGTATGGTGAGTGTAGAGAACCGGAGACCCGTTTACTGGAAACGAGGCATTCCATCTTAGTCCTCAGGGGTGACAACGTATCTGCATTTTGATTTTTGATCGAGGATAGATATAAACGTCTATGGACCACAGTATGCACCTATGCTCATTGTAAAAAAAATCTTTCATCATTAAGGCCCGTATTAATAAACGTTACTCAGCTCAAGTACACGCACTTGAGTACAATCTTGAGGTTATGATCTTATTAATAAACATATCTCAAGATGCGGTTTAGGTCTACGATATCAGCTTGAATGCAAGTCACAGAACAGTATTCCTAAGTACAGCGTTTTGAGATACTGTTTTTATGTGTTTATTAATTAGCAACGATCTTGAGATGCTGATTTCGTAATGAGGGCGTATCAAATGACGCACTTGAGTTCATCGTTGAGTAACGTTTGTTAATACGGGCCTAACTGTCTAAACTTTGTTCGTGAACATTCAAATTACTTACTACTGTTTCTTAAACCATAATAAAATAAAATATATTTTATTGCGCATACAACATTACTACGAATCTAAGAAATAGTTATATTACAAAAGAACATTGAAAAACAATATTTGATTCATAATTCTCATCATACTTTATTATAATTGATGATAATAAAATTTAAAATAAAAGGGACATAAAACTTTAGTGACGTCACTGAATATATTATTATAGTTGGAAACTCAACAATGAGATTTCTCAAATAGTTCTCCTTTAAATACAAACAAATCTTACAATTAATTTAGGTAACCGAAACAAAGGGAAACTATCTGCCTATGAAGCAAACGTACAACCCAACAAACGGCATAACTTTATAGAGTAATTAATGTTTCTCTACGCCTAATCTGAATCCGTTGGTTGGTCTTATATTGGGAAGCACTTTCGGCTTTTGTTTACAAATACACTATTTAGCAATGAAAATAGAACAATGGAAACACAATAATATGCGCTTGCTTCTTCACGGCAGTTTGTTCATTTTGTTTCCCACGAATATGACAATATTCTAATTTTACCGTGCAGTGGCGGTATAAGAATTTCCACTACCTCATATCGTCCCGTGGGTGTCGTAAGAAGCGACACAGGGAAATTGAAACAGGTGATGGGTAGCAGTATCTTTCTGATAACAATTCAAAATATTAAAAAGCTGCGGTTGTCTACCCGCTCGCCAACCGTGTCAACTATGGCAAAATCTCCCCATGCAGCAATCTCTGGCGGAGGCCCGTATTCAGTAGTGGACTTTTATAGGCTGTAATGGATGGATGAATGGCTAATTTTAATAATAAAAAACTTAATTTTTTCACTGAATAATGTACGTGTGTGATTGGAGAAACAAATAAATGCTTTATCTCTCTATCTATCTAATGTCTAATCTCCATTATAAATAAGTAATATTCTTAGTTTAAATCTGAATTTAAACTGCTTAAACTTACAATTGAACCCCGTAGGTGGCACTATTGTCGAGATCCAGAAATCGTCCGTGCGAAGACGGGGCGCATCACTTGTGAATTATAAAAACTAAAATTCGTAGTAAAATCTATATATATACAGTATATATACCGGTAATGTCGGCACCGTGGCGCAGTGGCTTAACAATGAGTTGCTGCGCTAAGGGCCGCGGGTTTGAATCCCGCTCTTAACAAATATTTTGTATGGCCTACAAATAATTGTTCCGGGTCTGGATGGTTGTCCTTGTGTAATTTTTGTATGTAAACTGCCCCCACGATACAGGAGAAAATCCTAGTGTGGAGGTAACGTTTAAAAAAAAAAAGAATGAAAAAAATAATGAAAGATAATGTGACTGAATATTAGTATGGAAATCCAATGTACTGAAGGACATTAGTCGTTTTTCTATTTTTGAACAAAACTACTCATCTGTACTAAATAACGTACACATGCAAACCAGGTTTATATTCGATAGACAGCGATTGTATCTTGGAATGAATGTGCTTGATAGTCCATTTAAAAGCGATAAATTGGTTGGCATTGGATCTAAGTATATACCTGTTAATAGGTTGGTGAATTAGGTTCATTATTAGAAGTATAGGTCGGATTGTATAGTATTTTAAATGAACAAGCTTCAAGGTTAAATCACAAAATAAAAATAAACGACTACGTAAAAAAGCTAATGAAGAAAAAAATTTATACCCTATGTCACCCCGACAATTAAGTCGAATCTAACGGCACCTCATGTTATTTATAAATCCATCAAGCCTTTAAGCTACAGAGTATGCCAAACTGTTTTTCTTGGTATCACTCTCGACGCAAAGCTTCTGTGGGGCCCCCATATATCCAAACTAGCAAGCAGATTAAGTTCTGCAGCCTATGCTGTAAAAAATTTTTGAGGTCTCACTAGTGTCTAGACAGCTAGATTAGTTTATTTCAGTTATTTCCATAGCATAATGTCTTATGGGATTTTGCTATGGGGAAATGCGGCTGATTAAGAAACTATTTTTGTTTTACAGAAGAGGGCCATTAGAGCTATTTACAACCTAAAACCGAGAGAGTCTCTTAGAGATAAATTTAAAGAAATAAATATATTAACTTTGGCCTCTCAGTATATTTACGAAAATTTAATGTATGTTCACAAAAACAAAGGTAATTTTAGTAAAAAAAGTGATATACATTCTGTAAACACTAGGAACGAACACAAGCTAGTGATACCAGTTTCTCGACTCCACAGAGTCAGTAATTCATTCTTGGGGCAATGTATACGCTATTACAACAAGGTCCCGAAAAGTGTACAGGCTCTCTCTATTGCCAAGTTTAAATGTTTTGTTAAGCTGAAACTGTATAAAAAGGGTTATTAAAGTATAAATGAATATATGGTTGAAAATAAACCCTGGGAATGAGGTGGTCGCTTCCAAGCAGTTTCTGAAATAAATTTTGTACTTAAATAGTTTTTACAACCATTAATGTAAAATTTACTTTAAAAAAAAAGTCCCGCTGAGTTTCTTGCTGGTTCTTCCCAGGACAGAGGTTTTTTTTCGAACCAGTGGTAAAGTAAAAAATGACTTTCAATAAGAATTACACATGTAATCGATATTGAATAAAAAATATTCTATTCTATTCTATTCTATTCTATTCTAGTCTATTCTATTCTATTCTATTCTAATATAAATATGTATATACCTACAAACATACTCTCGAACATTACCCTCCCTCTGGGGCAAACAACACAGATACTTTCATTCTCAACACATTACATCAATTTTTGCTTACTCATTACTTCTTTAATGACGAGAGAAGTATTATGCTCATCAATGACACCCTTACAGTTGCTGCGTTACCTTTTTAATGTTGATTAAAATGAGATCTGATTATCTTGACTATCAAGAATTACTAATTTATCAGAGGCCATTTTACATTTGAGACAAAAGAGTAACTGAAGCATTTAGAGCCGTGTCAAATTGCATATCATTATATTAAGGATTAGCACGGTCGTTGCCGAATGCTTCCCTCAGGTATTGGGTAATTACTCCGCCAGGAACCTCATTACTGATTGAATTACAGTCATTCGTATCTAGCGTAAGAAAATTACATGTTAAATAAATAAAGTACTTATTTAACATGTCATTTATTTATTTAACGTGTATTTTGTGTTTTCCTCACAGCAATCACACTGTAATAAACAACGATAGCAGAGTTGAGTTCGTTTCTTAGTATATTACACAAAATATATTACAGACTAGCGACCCGCTCCGGCTTAGATTTAAAATAATCCATTTATTTTCCAATTTTTTTTATTAGATAAGGGTGACAAACGAGCACACAGTCCATCTGATGGTAAGTGGTTGCTGTGGCCCATAGACATCTACATTTATATTCGATTACGAATCAAAATGCAGATGCGTTGTCACCCGAATTTATCGTTTTTATTTTTTAACTTTTAATTATTTCGGTTAAATGTAGCCTAGATCCTTCCTGGTATTTCTCTCTATCTGTTCGTAAAGTTTTATTACAAGCGGTTCAACCATTCCGAAAATTAGCCCAGATCAACAGACAGACAAAAACTTTAAAATTGGTTATTTATGTCTTAATAGCATGCAAATAAAACCCCTGAGCTTAATAGAATCCATTATTTCAATATTACAGGCAGACCGTTAATGTTACAGCCTATTAAAGTCCACTGCTGAACAGAGGCCTCCCCCATAGATTGTCTCATAGGGGGGATATTTGCCGTAGTTGCCACGCTTGGCAAGCGAGTCGTCAACTGCAGTTTATTTTTTATTTTTAGTCGTTATTAGGAAGACGCTGCTGCCCATCTCCTAATTTGTTTCCCTCTGTTGCTTCTTACGACACCCACGGGATGATATGGGGTAGTAGATATTCTTACACCGCCGCTATGTACTCGGTAGCACTTCACACAGGCAGACACTTCAATTTTATTTATATGTATTGTGTACATATATTTTACCTAGTTCTGCCACCAACCAGCATCCATTGCTGTCCAGGCAAGGTTAGGTATTTAAAGCTTGTACAATTACAGGATCTGATATATTCTATTGTTTTCCTCAGAGGCGACACCGCGTATATTATGAAGTCTTTATAGTCGGGGTTGGTTACAGTTTCCATGGACTGCTGTAGCCACTTGCGATCCGTCGAAACGATGACACGATTGCCACTTCAATGTTATAGAAAGAATTATTCAGTTAATTTTGGCAATGAAGTCCTTTAATTATTGGTCAGATGGCTTTCTATCAAGTAGAGTGAAATTAGTGTTAAAAATGCCGTCATTAAGAACTATGATAGGTGTGACTCTGAATTACAGGGTGATAAATTGTTTGGGGTAACTCTAAATGATAAAGTGACAAGTTGTTTGATAAGAGGGAAGTGTGCATGATGTTTGGACCAAAATTAAGAAAGGAATACTTCGGTAGACATGTAGAAAGAATGAATGAGGAAAGAGTAATAAAACAGATTTATGCTGCACAAGTGGATGGCGGAGTCGGCAAGGTCCCTTACCAACTCTACCACTGACCGAAAATTAAGACCAAATTGGTGATATACCAAAAATAGGCCAGTTAGTCTCTGCCTTAGCCCGTGGGCGATAGGCATGAGAGTTAATGTTATGATATGTTTTGGTTTTCTATCAAAGTACAGTGAAAAGAACGTATCTATGTATATTGATAGTACCTAATTATGACTAAAGACAAGGGATCACACTTACACACTTACACGTACTTAAAACCAAGATATTTGTTATACTTCAAAACACGTTATTAGATACGTTTGCAAGTTTGACGAGAACTTTGGAGCGAGCGAGAAAATTAAGTCGAACAATTTGCGTCACTCGCATAGTCCGTTTGTGCGCTCCAACTTGTTTATTACTTAACTGGCAGTTGCGGAACAGGAAATGGTTATTAGGCTTGGGCGAAACAAAATAAAAAAAATAAAGTTTACAGCATAGAAGCAAAGAAAAATTCTATTCTCTGCTTCTCTGATGTAAACTTTGTTTTCTACCGACTTCAAAATGGAGGAGGTACTCAATTCAACTGTATGTTTTTTTTATGTGTGTTGCCCCATAACTTTTTTCTGGGTGAACCGATTTTGATGATTCTTTTTTTTAATTGAAATCTGATGCTTCTTATGTGATCACATATAAATTTGATCATGGTCTGACCAATAGTTTTTGAGTTATCTTTAATAATATAATATATTGAAGTCGGTTGCACAACATTTTTAATTTTACCACTTGTTATTTTATTGAAGTATCATGGGAAGGAGAGTTAATAAATAATTAAATATCTTTATTTCTCGATATAACCCGGGTTCGATCCCAGCCGGCAGCAATGAAATTGTTAATTGCAATTTTAAGTGCTGATTTGCCACGAAACACAGCAGTATTAAGAGAGCGTGATATTTCCCCGGTCGAGCCGACTCATTCGTGCTACAACCATAATATAGCTGCAACATGGCACTACCGTGTACAAAACTACAAAACTATTAAAGAATACTAGCAGTGATATTAATCCTACCAATACTCTTCTTAACCACTCCAAGTAATCTTAAAATGGTTGTGGTAGGAGTGGTTTACTACAGTAGTTGAATTGCGGATTCGAACCCACGACTTTAGATTTTCGCAGTCCGAATTGGTAATGATTAGGCTATTGTCGCTTCAGCGTAAATCTTCTGTAAAAACATATCGATTGTCAAATGTTCGAGCAAACTTCTGTAGCTATTTCTTCCAAAATTCTAATGGTTTTTTTTACTAAGAATTTTGGCTTGGATGCTTGTCCTTTAAGCCATGTCTTCATTTATCTCAGTATCAAGAGATAATAATCCTTCATAGTACACTGCTTCACAACATGTTGATGCGTCACATTGCGTAGTTTTTGGGAGATTTTGACGGCAGCTTGAGCCAGCATACAGTTGGCGATAGTACCTCAAGGCGCCTAAGCAGACAGACACCTTATTTTGAGATTCATATCACCATCGGAGAACTTGTTTCTCCATTTCCACTAATAGTTCATATGCGCAGACATTTAATACACAAAATCGCACCACTTTTACATATCAAAATCCACTTCAAACCATTATTTAAACAATAATACAGGAGTAGCAATCCGCCGTCGGTAAATTTCCCGCCAAAACCCCAATTCTAATGATTTTTGTAACTCTTACCACAGAATACATAATAGTACAGGTACACTTACACAGCTTTCCTTAAATATATAATAAGGCAAGTTCGAAAGCATAGCATAATATATCCCCATGTCGTCTTACCGTTTCCGTTACAGCTTATCCAAAGTCCATCCTGAACAAAGGCCTCCTCCATAAATAGCCTCATAGGGGGATATTTTTGCCAGAGTTGTCACGTTTGACAGATGTGTTGGAAATTTCAGTTTATTTTTAATTTTAGTTGTTATTATGCAGATTGCCCATCTCCTGGTGTTGTCGCTTCTTACGGTACAAGATGATACGGGGCAATGGATATCCTTACAGCGCCACTACACGGTCAATCATGTTGTCATATTAATCGCATTCTCCATTCTAGTGCAGTTCCACTCCACTATATGCATGACAGGGTGTGCTTTTGTTTTAGTGTGGAATTCACCGCAGTCGTCGGTGAATTTAAGAAGGTTTTCTCTTTAATTTCTTTAATTTCAGGCTGCTCTCTTATTAGGAAACCCCATTGCATAGTAACCTATAAGAATATATTAACATATTTATTTATTGCCGCAACTTGCTTATACAAAACATTAATTTTACAAATATAAAAAACACGAAACATATCTTCTTAAATCATAGCTAGGAACACTCTCGATTAAGTCACCTTTCAACCAAAAAAAAAAACTTCTCTAAATCGGTTACTACACAGATACCCACTTTAAACATATAACACCACTCTGTTTGCGTTGGGAGTTAAAAAGGCCACCGATTCATCATAATACTATGGTAAGAAGGTAGAGTTATCGCAGCGCTGATGAGCTACATAAGTTGACTCGCGGGCAATCGCTGGACATAATTTTGTACCTATTTTATAACTTAAGCATTATTATATTTGTTACATTTAGTATAAAAATGAAAATTATTAAGTGCCAGCACAATAATACAGTAGAGTTTATCAAGTGCCTTCGCAAACGAGACTACTAAATTTAGTAGATAATAAAATCACTCCTTGAATAAAATTAATTTTCTTTACTTGTAGTATTATTTCAATATTTTTCTTAATATTTATTTATTAAAAATTTGAACAAGAATCACTATAGCCTAAATACATTGCGTGTGCATTACTTACTATTTTCTAGCGACTTAAAACAGGTGGAGGTACTCGACTGTACGTTTTTCTTTTTTTTGTGTGTTACCTCATAACTTTTTTCTAGGTGAACCGATTTCGATGATTCTTTTTTATTTGAATGTTGGTGCTTCTCATATGGTATCATATAAATTTGATCAAGGTCTGAGCCGGTTGAACAAAATTTTATTAATTTTAAATTATCTAAAATAAAAAATCACCTGCATTATTTTTATATATGCTGCCCATAGCTTTAAATTTAAATTTTATGTTACCGAATGATTTGACAAAAAGCACTAAATTTTTTTAGCGAAAAAAGAAAATTAAATAAACTATTGGTTAATCCAATTGTGCATGCCTTACCAATTTTTTTTAAAGTAGTTTAAATACAAACAAGTTTCCACTAATAATCTTATTACTATACTTCCAATTTTCCGATAACCTTATGTCAAACTTCAATTAAAAAAAAGTTTTGAAAATCCAAAAGTGCACGACCCATAATGCTCATATGATCGTGAAAAAAAAATGTAAATTGTTGTTCTATTCGTCAAAGAGTTCCAGTAGCAGGCACCGAAGTACACCTTCAAGTCACTTCGTCAAATCCGGAGGTAAGGTCTATTCATAACTAACAAAACGAGGCCAAACTCGGCACATCTAGTTCTCCTCGTCGAGTAGTTCCAGTAGCATTCACTAAAGTACACCTTCAGATCACTTTATCAAGTCCGGAGGTAAGGTCTCATCATAACTAACAAAACGAGGCCAAACTCGGCACAACTAGTTCTACTCTTCGAGGAGTTCCAGTAGCATTCACCAAAGTATACTTTCATGTCACTCTTTCAAGTCCGGAGGAAAGATCTCATCATAACTAACAAAACAAGGCCAAACTTGGCACACCTAGTTCTACTCTTCGAGGAGTTCCAGTAGCATTCACCGAAGTACACCTTCACGTCACTCTATCAAGTCCGGAGGTAAGGTCTCATCATAACTAACAAAACGAGGCAAAACTCAGCACACCTAGTTCTACTCTTCGAGGAGTTCCAGTAGCATTCACTGAAGTACACCTTCAGGTCACTCTATCAAGTCCGGAGGTAAGATCTCATCATAACTAACAAAAAGAGGCCAACCTCGGTACACCTAGTACTACTCTTCGATGAGTTCCAGTAGCATTCACCAAAGTACCAGGTCACTTCATAAAGTCCAAGACGTATAAGTATATTTATATATAAATCCTTCGTACTTTTAGCGAAACAAAATATTGTAATAAAAATCTGTGATTAAAATAATAATAATAATATCTTAACCTTGGTCAAGTATGTATCAAATTTGGTTTTTGGAATATTTTGTATTTCTACAGCGATCAATATTTTTCAGCACGAGCCGCTGTAAACAAACGATACAGGAATCCACTCGTGAGTGGATTCCTGTATCGTGTAGAGTGAGGCAAAGTCTATTTAGTAAAATAAATTATTACAAGGCTGCTCAAAATACCGAAAATTTCGAGATTTCTCAGCCGAAAAAAAATTATAACTAAACAAAACAAAATTCAACTGCCATTTACATTCCATGACTTCCCACATGATAGATGAAGAGATTAAAAAATTGATTGAGTTGAACAATTGATATTTTTAAAAGTTATCGCGTTTACCCCTCCATGCGGACTTGATAAATCTACACCATAAGCCACTGAAATCACATTTTTATGTAAAAATAGCAATTAATTGATTAAAAAAATTATAATAAATTCAACAATTATTTATCTTTATGACAATGTGCTTTTTGTATCATTTATATGTTCAATATGATTGTTAGATACGATTTCATGCGACAAAACGTTGAAATCTTGATTTTCAGGCGCTAGTAGAACATACCTACGCGCTTTGCGCTTAAGACTTGCAATAAATAAAAATAATTATCTATTTTGACTATTTAAACGTGGTAGAGCCATGCTGCAGCGATATTAATTGTATAGTTGTAGCACGAATGGGTCGGCTCGACCAGGGAAGGACCACTCTCTCACGTTTCGTATGGTGAGTGTAGACAACCGGAGACCCTTTTTAGTGGAAAAGAGGCATTCCATCTTAGTTCTCACGGGTGACAACACATCTGCATTTGGATTATTTAATGAGGATATATGTAGATGTCTATGGGTCACAGCAACCACTTACCACCTGTGGACTGTGGACTGTGTGCTAAAAAAAAAGTAAATATCATACTTCTAGCAATCTTTTTCGATGCAGGTAAAAGTAATGTAACTATCTAAAATTCTGTATAAATAAGTAATTTAAAACTATCGTTTTACTTATATCCATATGGATGTAATTATAACATTGTACAAGTTATGTTAAAATTAGGTGATCATAATACGATGTATTTGCAAAAGTTTCCATGTACGTACTTTGGTAATTAAAACAAAGGTGTCTCAAATCGCTTGCGCTGCTAGGAGTGGGATTACAATTTGTATTTTGATCTGTCTGTTGTTATGTGATTATGTAATTGTTATTGAAAATGATTACGTTGCTTTGACTTCTTTATTCTGTATCTTAATATGAAATGTAATAATTTATTTTCGGTTGTATATTGTTTGAACTTTTAAATCATAAGATTTTAACTATTATAATTTATTATTTTCTAGGAAAATAGTACTTGTGTGGATTATGAAAATATTTACTTTGCTTAATACGATTTTGAAACTCATATTATGTATAAAATTATTAATTAAAATTTTGTTGTGCCCATATTGTGAGCCTCAATCCCTGACTGACAATAATATACCTAAATATTATATGAGACTATATGATATGAATTTGTAAAAGATGTAATTATATGCCCGTGTAGTGGCGGGTAAGAATACGGGGCGACAAAGGGAAACTGATATAGAAGATGGGCAGCAGCATCTTTCTGATAAAAGCAAAAAGCAATAAAAAACTGCGGTTGCCAACGCGCTCGCCAAGCGTGGCAACTATGGCAATATAGCCCAAATGAGCAACGACACAAATAAACGGCCCCCAGTCCCCGGCGGCCCCGCTATTCCTGGCTACGGTGGCGACCATGGTAACGGCGGGGCAGGGGGTGCTAAGAATCTCCGGTGGAGGTTCGGTTGCCACCTACGACGACTCGACCTGGCAACATATAACGTACGCACCCTGAGGACTGATGAGAAGATCCTGGAGCTGGAAGAAGAGTAATAGGACAATAAGGAATAAGAAATAGGAATATAATAGGACTACCCGAGGTCCGAAGAGAGGGGAGGACACGGTAATCCTCGAATCCGGCAACTTATTCTATCACCGGGAGGGAACTTTATTCTATCGACCATCTGTCCCAAGGAGGTGTCGGATTTATCGTCCACAAGTCTCTCGTTAACAACGTTGTAAAGATTGGGAGTGTGTCGACGAGGGTTGCGTACCTTATACACAGGATCACCAAACGGTATTCGCTGAAGGTCATACAGGTTTACGCACCAACCTCGGCACACCCCGATGAGGAGGTGGAGGAAATGTATGACGATATCTCTAGAGCCACGCATTCCTCCAAAACCCACTATTCGGTGTTAATGGGAGACTTCAACACAAAACTAGGCACAAGAGAGAGCGGTGAGCTGAAAGTAGGAATTCGGAATAGGGCAACGGAACCCAAGGTCAGCAGCTGGCCGACTTTATGGAGAAGAGAGTCTTTTGATGAACTCTTTCTTCCAAAAGCAACCCACAGAAAGTGGACCTGGTTGAGCCCCGACGGTTCGACAAAATGAGATTCACTTCATTATGATGACCAGACGACAACTGTTCAGTGATGTCTCAGTGATCGCGAGGTGAAAACTGGCAGCGATCACCGAATGGTGAGAGGCACACTGAACCTAAACGTTAAGTCGGAGAGGTCACGTCTAATGAAGTCAACGCTCCGTCCCCTCGTGCTCTAATCCTAAGTCCCGAAAACTTTCAGCTCGAGTTACAAAATCGTTTCAGTGCCTAGAAGATTGCAATGAAGTGGACGATATGAATGACAAGCTTGTGAAACTGTCCATGCGGTCGGAGCTAAGTTCTGTAAGACCCGTCGCAGAAGCTGAAAAACTCCGATCACACTCTTAATCTCATGGTTGTTAGACGAGATGAAGCTGCAGTCTTAAGCAGATTTGACAGCATACAGGCAACTGAACAGACATATCTCCAAATGCATGCGGCGGGACTTGCGCAACTTCAGTACAGTTCGTATTGAAGAAGCGATCGAGCGGAACCAGGGCTATAAAGTCTTTGCCAGAGATATGTCTGCCAGAAAGAGCCAACTGTCGAAGCTGAAGACCGAATGTGGCAGCATCGTTTCCGGGACACCTGAGATTTTGAGTGAGATTGAGAGGTTCTATGGGCAGCTGTACACGTCATCGTTGGAGCCACACGCAAGTGTGAGTAACGATCCAAGAGCAAGTCTTATCCGACACTATTCCGATGATATCCCGGACGTCAGTCTGAGCGAGATTAGAATGGCTCTCCAGCACCTTAAAACCGACAAGGCCCCAGGCGAGGATGGAATTACAGCGGAGCTTCTGAAAGCGGGTGGAAAACCGGTACTTGAAGTCTTTCAGAAGCTCTTTAACTCCGTCCTTCATGGCGGCATTACACCGGAGGCGTGGAACAGAAGTGCGGTGGTCTTCTTCTTCAAGAAAGGCGACAACGCTCTCTTGAAGAACTACAGACCGATTTCCCTTCTGAGCCGCGTCTACGTGCTGTTTTCGAGAGTCATTACGAATCGTCTCGCATGTAGACTCGACGACTTCCAGCCTCCCGAACAAGCCGGTTTCCGAAAAGGCTTTAGCACCATAGACCACATACATACCCTTCGGCAAATTGTACAAAAGATCGAAGAGTACAATCTGCCACTTTGCCTTGGACTATGAGAAAGCCTTTGATTCCGTCGAAATTTGGTCGGTGCTGCAGTCCCTTCAGCGGTACCAAGTGGACTGTTGGTATATCGAGGTGCTGAAGTGTTTGTACAGTAGGGCTACGATGGTTATCCGAGTACAGAACCAGAGTACGAAACCTATCCAACTGCAGAGAGGTGTAAGACAGGGTGACGTAATATCTACGTAACTCTTCACCGCTGCATTGGAAGACGTTTTCAAGTGATGACATATGGAACTGAGACGTGGTCCTTCACTGCTGGCTTCATGAGGAAGCTCAAGGTCACTCAGCGAGCTATGGAGAGGGCTATGCTCGGGGTTTCTCTGCGTGATAAACTTAGAAATGAGGATATCCGCAGTAGAACCAGAGTAACCGACATAGCCCAAAGGATTAAATAATAAATCATACATATGAGCTGAAATGATATATATGTATGTAAAGAAGTGAATGAAATAATATTAGTCATTGTCTTGATCATGTATGTACGCGAGCCGTGTACGTGAAAGAAGTGACTCAAATATTTAATGAACAACTAAAATGCAGAAAAGTAAAATGGAAAATAAGTAATGCTTAACTAAGAATAAAGTAAATATATGAAGTAAAATGAAGTATTGAAATGCGAAAACAATATAAGAAAATGAGAAGAGTATTATTATTGTTCGGAGTAGAAAAGTCGTATAATGACAAAATGATTTAAGTGACTAAATGACTTAAGAGACTAAGTTACTTAAGTCTAGACTAAATGACTTAAGAAACAATGTATAAGATTGTGACCTCTACATTAATATGGGACAGGGTGATCTGGCCACCCGACCTACCCATAGAATATACTAACTATTTTATTTTTGTAATTTACATTCATAATAGACATAACTTTTATATTTATTTTTATAAGAAAAAAAAACTATGTATTCGTTTTTTTTTGTCGGTGGGAGGTGTAGTGTAGTGTAGCCCCCACCACAGTACATACGTTAGTGTTAAGGTAGAATAAGTTTAAGCAGTATAATTAAAGTGTTGAACTGAGAAACACGTCTCCTATTAATTCAACACCTTCCGACATTACACCCTTATCCTATAAAAAAACTATTTTATCGTAGCATCAAATCTATAGAGTGGAGGTAAAGCAGAGATTACACGCTCGTGTTCATTTTCCCAATACTGAGAACTCGTACAACAGTAACTCGTAGAACTCGCAAAACATAGTTTATTAAAAGCAAGTAATACATACTCTATAACTTACCTTTAATAACTACAATGACTTGTAATTTTTAATTTAATGGCAGACGCCTGTGTGCCCTAGCAATCTGAGATGTCTGGAGCTGGAGTTGTGAGCTGGACCCCAGTGAAAAATGTGGTTAAGCTTAATTTAGTATTTTTTTTTAATTTACTTATTAGTTAATTTCCTATGTGATGTGTTCTTAGATCTAAAATAAATGTAGTTTATTTTTTTCTTCATTTGTTTCGATTCCAATTTTTTCGATTTATTTACTGCCGACGCAAGTACGTTTTCTTTTATAAAATTTGGTAATTGTAATTTTACGTGTTTATTTATCACATGCTTGGCAGCGAAGAAAAATGAAAAAAAAGTTATAATAGAAATTGGATCTAAAACTGACGGCATTTCACTCAAATCCCGAAACCCCAATTTTGCAGTAATATCATTACTACCGAAGCTCTAGAAATACTTGCCACATTGGGGTATTTTATTTTCTCTTTATCGGCAATACATATACATGTTAACAATAGAGGCACAAACTTTACTCAGAGTGGAGTAATTACGTCGATAAGCTTACATCAAACGCTTAATGCGCCAGTGAGTGGTATCGAGGCAACAGACTGTTGGAATAAATTTTCTGTAATTTATTTTTAATTTTATTTTGTCCCAAATTCAAATAATTTGATAATAATTCCATAAGAATAAACTTAATAATATGTATAATAAACAAAGTTAAAAACAAAAAACAAAACAAAAATAAATTAAGGAAACACAGTGAAAAATAGTAGTCTTACTTATGTATAAAATTCATCACTTCTGCATGTCCCATTGATATCAAACGCTTAATAGGAATGCTAAATGAAAATCTTTACCTTATTCCGGTGTATAAATAGAAAATAACTCCTAGGTGGTACCTTTAGGTGATAGAGCCACGCTACAGCTATTTTAGTACGAATGGATCGGCTCGACCGGGTAGGACCACGCTCTTACAGAATACCAGCGTAAAATAGCAGCTTAATGCTGCTGTGTTTTGTAAAGAGAGTGTAGAGAAAAGTTGATTCTTAATCGAGGATAAATGTAAATGTCTATGGGCCATAGCATTCACTTACCATCAGGTGGTCAGTGTGCTTGTTTGTCACTCTTATTCTATTAAAATATATATAAAAAAAAGGGATAACTCATGATTATTTTGACCAAAATTTATTTTACTATGTAGTAAGATTTCTTTTCGTCTTAGAACTCCGTCCGAGTTAGTACCACCATCTTCTCTACTGTCGTTAAGATGTAGTTCATTGACTGCTGTGTTACGGTTTGAATGGTATGAGAGCCACCTATAGCCTTTGAAGTTAGTGGCAGTTGTAGCTAATTACCATAAAAATATTGTTGAATTTTCGTCACTCTAACTTAATAAGAAATGGAATATTCTTAAAATATTTGAAATAGTTAATTGCTGTTATTGTTCACGCTGTTCTGTTTTTGAAGTGAAAACTTCTTTAGAATCGTTGTGATTTTAAACTAGATTAAACGAAAAAGCGACTCTAAAAGGAGACAAACAATACATCTATGGGATTTAGTCTGCGAGAGAATGAAATAGAATACGGTATCCAGTGTTTCCTACTATGTATGGAGATTATACATGTGATCTATGAGTAGTAAGGATTAAGGACGAATTTTGTTGATTAGAAAATATTTAAGTACTCACGATAATGATATTGAAAACTTGGAGTTAATATATTATAATGTAATAGTATATTTATAATAATATTTAAATTAATTCTTAACTAGGTCCTACTATTATCCTACTCCCGATACTCTGCATTCGCCTCTACTCCATGGGTTGTCACTTCTGCGACAATTATAACCAGCTAATTGCTAATTGAACTTAATATAGAAAGCTATGTACGTGTTATAAATATGTCGGAGATTCAACAGAGGACAACCGGTATTTTATAGACGCTCCGACAAATATATAAACCAAACTAAACATTCTGATCATTAAGCGCCTTAAAGCGTTAGTGTTATCTAAAGTGTTGTCATATATACTATATCTAAAGTGTTGTCATCTATACTATATTCAGTTTATTAAGAACCTAATTATGTGGCACAACAACGTTAGCGTTGGGTGCAAACATTAGCTAGCTAAATTTATAAGCCAGTCTGTTCTTGACATGTTTGCTTAGTTACATATTAATATTATAAGTATTAGTGTAAAGAGTATTTCCGTGTCATGACCACGTAAATCGAAAGGCGTTCACTCAGCGTAATAGACTCGTTATATTTAGTTTATTGACTATGTAGTGGCGGTGTAAGTATATCTACATATCGTTTCGTGGGTCTCGTAGGAGGTGACAGAGGGAAACAAACCAGAGGATGGGCAGCAATGTCTTCCTAGTAATAAATAAAAACAAAAACTGCGACTGCAAATTTTCCGCTTGCCAAGCGTGGCAACTATGGCAAATATCCCCCCTAAGAGGCAATCTATAGGGTTGGCCTTTGTTCAGCAGTGGACTTTAATATGTTGTAACGGAAACGCTAACGGTAATGGTATCTAGTTTATTAACTATATCTAAAAAGCGCCGCGTTAATTTTATAGTATGTGAGAAAATCGACTTAGTCCTAGCCGACATTTTTTAAATAAAATTAACAGTTAACAAAGACCGGGGGCTCTTGTGAAGGGCTGTAGTGCTGATGATAATACAGATATACTGTAAACTGGCTTATGCAGTTGTCGACTAAAATATTATTTGAAATAAGAACTTACAGAGAACGTACAGTAACTGAATATCATAAATACGATAAATTAACAGAATGATCGGTTTGGAATGGGAGACGTCCGCTGCCAAAATAAAGGTATATAAATAGGGCTAATGGAGGTAATGACGCGCACAGACAAGGCGTGTTTTCGACATCTCGCATACCGCCCTCTGACAATGACCGATGATACGCCACTGATGCACAGCATTACCGCGTTGGTTGCTCTGCGGAAGAATACGATGAAATTAACCGAATAGTGAAACAAAAAGTTCTGCTCATTCAATTACAGACGATTAATACTCGCAATTGTTTGATTTTTTTTCTAAACAGTGTTTCTTTTCTTTTCTTTTTTAACTTTACCTCCAAACTAGGATTTTCTCTTGTATCGTGTGGGCAGTAACATACATAAATTTCACAAGGACAAGCTTCCAGGCCTATTTGCAGCCCATACAAATACTTGTTCCGTGCGGGATTCGAACTCGCCATGGCGCCGTGTTTGAATGGAAAACTATTAGATGATGCTTCTTAATTCTAGTTACAAAATTAAAATCATGCATATTATGTTTCATTTCTGAAACCTCTTCTCTTATTACCTACCACTTTCTGTATGGACGGGTCCTCACGGCTGTCCTTGATTGAGTAATCATGGAGCTTAATTCCTGAATACAATTTTTGAAATGTAGCCTATTTACTATCTACAAACATTAATGTATGAATGAAAATAAACTTAATATCTCAAAAATAAGTATTGGAATCAGGCGTATGTCACGTACGTAGGCTTTACGTTACATACGGTTTATTATATTTAACACTAGCTACCCACCATGGCTTCGTCTAGATAGAATCAAATAATGTGGCGTTATTTAGATTTAAGATAATCATCTAACTATAATTTATTTTGTAAATTTTTAAATTGTTAAAATCTCCAAGTTGCTCGTATAAAATACGGCCTAGATTGTTGATCTCTGTTTATTTGTTCGTGAAGTTTCATGACAATTGGTTCAAATATTTCAAAAAAGGTTATTCATGTCTAAATGGCATGCAAATAATCTTCTCATCTCAATAAAAGGCAAGTATTTGGATATAACAGACAGACACTTCAATTTTATTTATATGCATGAAAAAATTAATCAGCTAAGAATGGCGTACAAAATGAAGTGCGAAGGGCATGAGCGGTAACTGAAGTGTGATCCAAACTTGAACGGATTATGCGTCTGCATTATTTATGCGAGATTATGACAAAGTATCTCGCCCATGTAATATATATTGTGAGACAACTACTCCGAGATTATAGACGGTGGGAGCTGAAACTAGAAGGGTTAAGGCGATAAAGCTGTATATATCGAGAGAGAGGTAGACTAATTAATATGATACAAATAAATTACAGGTGAAATTTGCACATTTTGTACTATAATTTCTAAGAATTATTGAGTGTTACAGTTCAGAATTCCCTTATAATAAAGGTAAGAAATAATCGCTAATAATTTATTTTAACTAATTAAAAATCTTCGAAAATGCCCCTTATACACGAAAGCTATTAGATTATTATTGAAAAAAATCATCATCATCATCATCATTACAGCCCTCTACAAGTCCACTGCTGAACATAGGCCTTCCCCACGGAATGCCTCAAAGCACGGTCCCGAGCCACTTGCATCCATTGACTTCCTACATGTCTTACCTGGTCGTCACTCCATTTAGTGGGGGGTCGCCGTACACTTCGCCTACCGGTACGAGGCTGCCACTCGACAACATTTTTTCCCCATCGGTTGTCGGTTTTTCGAGTTATATGGTAGGCCCATTGCCACTTCAACTTACTAATCCGTTGGGCTATGTTGGTCACTCTGGTTCTACTGCGGACCACACCTCAGTTCCATAGGTCATCACTGGTAACACGCACTGGTTGTACAGTCTCGTTTTCAAGTTTGAGGTATACCTGACGAGAAGATGTGCCGTAATTTCCAGAACGCTGCCCAGTCGAGTTGAATCCGTCGATTGACCCCTCGGTCGAAGTTGGACTTACCTAGTCGAACTATTTGTCCTAGGTAAACATACTCGTCAACAACTTCGATCTTAGTGCTCCCAACAACTACCGGCATAGGTGCGACATTACACATAATCTTTGTTTTGTCCATGTTCATCTTAAGACCTATCCGTTGGGAGAGACTATTGAGGTCATTGAGCATAGTGCTTAGGTCCTCCAGCGATTCTGCCATAAGTACTATCGAAACGTCCTTACGACTACCGGACGTCGGCAAATAGAAGGTGAGTGATGTAGTCGCCATTGATGTTAATATGTATCCTATTCAGTCCAGTAGATTGAAAACGTTTTCCAATGCAGCGGTGAAGAATTTCGGGGATATAACGTCACCCTGTTTAACACCTCTCTGCAGTTGGATAGGTTTCGTACGCTGGTTCTGTACGCGGATAGCTATCGTAGCCCTACTGGCAAATACTTCATCACTTCCATATATCGACAGTCAACTTGGCACCGCTAAAGGAACTGTAGCACCGCCCAAATTTCTACGGAATCAAAGGCTTTCTTATAGTCCACATACGCAAGACAAAGTGGCAGATTGTACTCTTCGGTCTTCTGTACAATTTGCCGAATGGTATGTATGTGGTGTATGGTAATAAGGCCTTTTTGGAAACCAGCTCCTTCGGGAGGCTGGAAGTTATCTAATCTGCGTGCGAGACGATTCTTAATGACTCTCGAAAAAGCACGTAGACGCGGCTCAGAAGGGAAATCGGTCTGTAGTCCTTCAAGAGAGCGTTGCCTTTTTTAAAAACAAGACCACCGCATTCTTATATGCCGTTTTTAAGGTGCTGGAGAGCCATTCTAATCTCGCTCAGACTGACTTCCGGTATATCATCGGAATAGTGTCAGAAAAGACTCGCTCTTGGATCGTTACTCACACTTGCATGTGGCTCCAACGATGATGAGTAAAAAAGATGCTGCCACACTCGGTCTTCAGCTTAAACAGTTGGCTCTTTCTGGCACACAAATCTCTGGCAAAGACGTTGGAGCCTTGGTTCCGGTCGATAGCTTCTTCAATACGAGCTGTATTGAAGTTGCGTAAGTCCCGCCGCATGCATTTGGAGATCTGTCTGTTCAGTTTCCTGTATGCTGTCAAATTTGTTGAAGACTGCAGCGTCATTTACCGTCTTACAGCCATGAAATTACGAGTGTGATCGGAGAGTTTTGTGTTCTTCTGCGGCGGGTTTTGTAGAACTTAGCTCCGACCTCATGGACAGCTTCCACGAGCTTGTCATCCATATCGTCCACTGCATTGCAGTTTTCTAGGCACTGAAAACGATTTTGTAACTCGAGCTGAAAGGTTTCGGGACTTTTTATTAGAGCACGAGGGGACGAGACCTCTCCAACTTAACGTTAAGATTCAGTGTGCCTCTGACTATTCGGTGATTGCTAACAGTTTTCACCCTCGCGATTACTGAGACATCACTGAACAGTTGTCGTCTAGTCATCATAATGAAGTCAATCTCGTTTTTTGTGGAACCGTCGGGACTTCACCAGGTCCACTTTCTGTTGGGCCGCTTCTGGAAGAAAGAGTTCATCATAAATAGTCCCACTTTCTCCATGAAGTCGGCCTGCTGGTGGCCCCTTAGTCTTCGTTGCCCTATTCCAAATTTCTCTACCTTCAGCTCACCGTTCTCTCTTCTGTGTGATTTGCGTTGAAATTTCCCATTAACACCGTATAGTGGGTTTTGGAGGAATGCATGGCTTTTGAGATATTCTCATACATTTTCTCCACCTCCTCATCGGGATGTGCCGAGGTTGGTGCGTAAGCCCGTATGACCTTCAACGAATACCGTTTGGTGATTCTGAATATAAGGTACGCATCCCTCGTTGGCACACTCACAATCTTTACAACGTTGTTAACGAGAGACTTGTGGACGATAAATCCGACACCTTTTTGGGACAGATAGTCGCCTTCCCGGTGATAAAGCAAATTACCGGATTCCAGGATTACCTTGTTCTCCCCCTCTCTTCGGACCTCAGATAATCCTATAATATTCCAGCACAACTTGTCTATCTCTTCTTCCAGCTCCAGGATCTTCGTTGTTGTTGTCGTTGTTTTTTGCCAGGTCGAGTCGTCTTAGGTGGCAACCGAACCTCCACCGGAGATTCTTAGCACCCCCGCCCTGCCGTTACCATGGTCGCGACCGCAGCCAGTATAGGCGATAGCGGGGCCACTTGGGACTAGGGGCCACCTCTTCGTAACTTTCATTTTGGAGTATTATTTACTCATAAGCAATGAACTTAATAAAATATTTCAAAATCCTTGATGTAAAGAAAACCGCAGATTTATGGGGGATTATTACGTTCTTAATAGATTTAATTGCACCTAATTTTGCTATTATTTTTATTAGTAGTATCGAATGGTGTAAAACAAGAAAACAGAAACAGAAACAGAACTTACTTACAGTCGAGCGGTCTATTTAAGCCATGCTGTTCAGGGATAATGATATTGTGTAAGCTTGGATAGATACAGTTATGAACTAACCTTTCCAAGACCTTCGACAAGTTGGACAGAAGCGAGATCAGGTGGTAGTTAGAAACAACATTTTTTGATCCGCCCTTGAAGACAGGGGTAATATTTGCTGCCTTCCAAACCTTTGGTACGTATCCTTCGCGTAGACTACGGTTGAAGATATGAAAAAGAGGAATGCTTATGGAATCTGCAGTATGCTTAAAAAAGAACGGCGGAAGACCATAAAGTTCTGAGCCCTTAGCAATATCTAGGGATTTAAGTGTTCCGATTATAGTAACGAGAAGGATAAATCACTTAGAGTGACGTTATTAGTAGAAGTATATGGCAAGGAGTCAAGGTCGACCAATGCTGCATCACTTTCTACATACACAGATCCAAAATATTTTGAAAACATGTTGCATATTTCTTGCGGGTTGTTAGACTGAGAATTATTATATATCATGTTGTTGGAATGCCATTTTATCCTTTCGCGTTTTCATAAATGACCAAAACAATTTTAAATCCCTATGTATACCAGTTTCGATTCAATTAATACGTAGGTTACTCAATAAGTTTTGAGATATACAAAAGTATTCTAGATACTATTAATATTTATTTTACATCTTTTCAAAATATTCTCCTTCATGCTCTATACAAAGTTCCATTCGCCTAAACCAACTCTGAAAACACTTTTGCCAGTCTTGATCTGACAGGTCGGAAATCGCTTCTTCGTAGGCAGCCACGGCTTCTTCGGCGCTTGAAAAACATGCCTTTTATTTTTCTTTGACTCTTGGGAACAAAAAGAAATCACAAGGAGCTAAGTCAGGGCTGTAGGTGAGTGACTTAGAGTTTCAACACCAGATTCCTCAATAAATATTTTTGTTCTAAGGAAGGTATGTGAAGAGGCTTTATCGTGATGCAGCATGATTCCCTTTGTCTTCTCGCACAGCTTGAAAAGCTTTGGGTAATGCAACTGTAGTATACCATTTAGAGTTGAATGACCTACAATTTTCCAGCATTGACGTCGACAAATATAACAATAGAAAAAAACTAGCCACCGTTTTTTTGCCGACGTTGCGAGGTCTTTGCAGTTTTTAGGTAACTGTCCTTCTGAGTAGACTCATACCGATGATTGCCTTTTTTTCCGGCTCATATTGATAGATCCATGTCTCGTCACCAGTAAGGATTTCTAAAGACGCCTAGATGCCCTGTTTTCAAAACGTAGACGCATTTCATGGCGCCAATCCACACGAGTCTGTTTTTCGCTTTCGGAGAGCAAACGAGGGATCCATCGACAACAAAGCTTCCTCACTCCAAGATGTTGATGTAGGATGGTATGAATGCTCCCTGAACTAATGCCTACAATCTTTCGATGTCCGTATATGTGATTCGTGGTCTTCTCGCACCAACATTTCAGTAGTCCATACATTTTCTGCCGTTACTACTGTTTCAGGGCCCTACTTTGGTCATTTTAAGATTAATTTTACCCTTTAAATTCAGCAAACCACCTAAAATTATTGCGCGTGATGCAGCTGAGTCTCCTAATGCTGATAGTAACCGTTGTAAATTTAATTGTTCGGTTAAACCAAATTTAAAATCATAATATATCATAGCGCGCAAATGTTCACGGTTAAGATCCATCGTTTTAAATGAAAAGCGGGAAGCGTTGCAGGAAAATTGATAGAACTTTGTTTTTTTTAATATTGAGCAATTGGCTTATGGAGTTTTATTTTAAATAAATTTGCTTTTTAGAAACATATAACACTTTTAACATTTTTAAATTTCAAGCATCTCAAAACTTATTGAGTGACCTACGTATAAGTGTTATAACATTCTTTGCATAATGATTTAAATATTTTTAGAAATACTGCGAAAGACTCATAATCCGATTTATTACCGTACTTTTTCCATCTAATCCACGCTTTTTCTTTGTTTTAAAAACATAAATAAGAGGACGTGAGAACCATATAGGAAATTCTTTTGATTTAGTAGGCCGTAAGGGTACATGTTTTCTAATAATTTTATTTATCTCCTCATAAAACAAGAATACAGCCGATTCCAATGAGAGCCTGTACAGTATATTGGCCCAATTAATAGAATTTATTTCACTATTAATGTCAATAAATTTATACTTAGTTCTTCACAACGAATCATTGGTTTTGTGGTACGTCTAAAAATATATGTGCTATAAAAGGTGGGTGGTAATTATCTATTTGAACCAAGGGAAACACTAGTTACCTTCATTGCGTGATGTCTTATGGAATTTTGCTATGGGGTAAAGGACTGACATAGAAGTCATATTTGTTTTGCAAAGAGAGCCATACGGGCGATTTATAACTTAAATTGTAATGAGTCCCTTAGAGAAATTTTTTAAGAAATAAATATATTAACTTTGGCATCGCAATATATTTATGAAAATGTAATGTATATACATAAAACATAAATAGCTTTGATAAGAATAAAGATGTTCATACTTTAAACACCAAGAACAAACATAAGCTTGTAATAGCAAATACTAGACTCCACAGAATTAGTAATTCATTTATGGGGCAATGTATACGCTTACAACAAAAAAATGTCAATAAACAAGTTTAAATGTTTTATTAAAGAAAATTGTACATAAAGGGTTATTATATCAAAGAACACATAAATGAAAAAAATCCTGGGAATGAGGTGATCGCCACCATGCTGGTTCTATTAAAATTCATTTAAAATTTGTACAAACGAAATTATTTTAATGTGAAATATGTTTAAAAAAAGACCCGCTGGGTTTCTTGTTGGTTCTTCCCAGGACAGAGGAATTTTCCGAACCAGTGGTAAATAAATTAAATAATTTAATATAAATTATTAAGAATTACTCAAAACTATTGATCAAATTTATATTTAAAAATAAAAGAGAATTATCGAAATCGGTTCACTCAGAAAAAGTTATGAGGTAACGCACATAAAAAAGAAAAACATACAGTCGATTTGAGTACCTGCTCCTGTTTGAAGTCGGTAGAAAATTACTTTCAATAAGTACATACATAAAGACTCACGCCTGTCACCCAGAGGGGTAGGCAGAGTCTATGGACTTCCATTTGGCACGATCCTGACACATCTCTTGCCTCCTCCACATCCATATACCTACGCATACACGCTCGTCGGTTAAAGGTGCTCTAATTTGGCCCATTTTCAATATATCGCCAATTCGGTCGATAAATTTCCGCCTAGGGCATCCCTTCCAGACTCTGCCGTTCACCTCTGCCACATAAATTTGCTTTGTCACTCTTTCCTCATTCATTCTTTCTACATGGCCAAACCACCAAGCATTCCTTTCTTAATCCTGGTCACATCATCTTGCACACCACACTCTTCTCTTATCACACAATTTCTCACTTTGTCATTTAGATTCAGCCCTAAGGAGTATGTCCTTTATGACCGCATTTCTACAGCATTTATTCTAATCTCGTCCTTCTTCTGCCACACCCAACTTTCACTACCATACAGTAAAGTAGGGACTAACACAGCATTGTGAATTGCCATACATGCCTTTTTGGACACATTTTGACTTTCCACAATAGAGTGCAAAGCCCCATTTACTCTATTTCCTGCGTTCACTGTCGTTCTATATCCTTATCATATCTGCTAAATACACATCACAAATACACAAACTCATCTACTTGCTCGACCAATTCCTTCTATTCTTATTTCACATATCGTTTTACTTTCTTCTCTTCAAAACCATAACTTTCGTATTAATTGCGTTCACTTTCATTCCCTTTCTTTTAATGACCTGTTCATTAATGTAACCATCATTTGCAACTCGGCCGCCGACGATGCAAATATGGCTTGATCATCGGCGTATAAAAAGGCATTTGACGGTTAACTCACCCATTCTTAACCCGCATTCTTCAACTTTCAAATTTTCCAAACAACTGTCCATAAATAGGTTGAACAGCCACGGGGAAGCCACACAGCCCTGTCTGACACCTTTATGGATGACAAACCAGTCCGAGTAGGCCCCGTTGATCCTGACACAAGCACTGGAGTCCCTATACAGAGACTTCAATGCCTGTATCAACCCAGCGCTCAACCCAAATGAGTTCAGTGTTTGCCATAACACATCCCTGTCCACTCTGTCATAAGCCTTTTCCAAGTCCACGAACGCACAAAAAACCTTTTGGTTTCTGGCCAAAACTTCTTCGCAATCATGCGCATGGAAAGACCTGATCCGTACATCCCATTCCCTTTTCTTAGTCCTGCTTGCACATCCCAAATTTTTCCATCAGTATCTTTCATAACTCTTTCAATTAGCACCTTAGCATACAGTTTTGCCACAATGCTAAGAAGGCTGATACCACGGTAGTTTTTACAGTCCTGCTGTGATCCTTTTCCTTTATATATAGGGACTATCATGGCTTTGCACCAGTCTCCCGGTACCCGCTTAAGTTCCCAACACAAATTAAACAAGGTGTACAGCAGGTCTGCCACCACTCCCTCTCCAGCCCTTAGCATTTCGAGTGATACTCTATCATATCCGGCTGCCTTACTTGCTTTCATACTTTTTTTTGCTTTCATTATTCCATCTATACCTATCTCTCTATCTCTTTCCTCTTCTTTCGGAATTTCTATTTCATTTAATTCAAACGTCTCGTCACTCATAAACACGCTTTCAAAGTATTCCTTCCATTTCCTTAAACTCGAAACGTCATTCAGAACACAGCCATTCTGGTCTCGTATAGCATTCATTCTAGGCTATTTTGAATGTCCTCTGGCAGTTCTTACGAGTTTCCAGAACATTTTAATATTTGCCTGGAAGTTATCCGATATTCTTTTATCATTCTTATCCGTTCTTTCTTGCTTCTTCCTTTCAACTACTTCTTTTACTCTCTTATTTAGATGTCTTAAGACTGCCTTTTTTCTTTCAATATCATCATTCATACCGCTAGAATGACTAGCCTTGGTTGCTAGTAAATCTAGCCATGCTCTCTTCTTTGCTTCAACTTCTATCCGTACCTCATCATCCCACCATAAAGTGTTATTTTTCCTTTCATTCGTTCTCTTAATCTCTTTCAATAAGTATTATATAATAATCTATATTGAATAGAAATTATTCTATTCTTTTCATCATGGGGGGTAGTTTGCCATAGTTGCCACGCTCGCCCGCTCGCCGGTTGGCAACCGCAGTTTTTTTATTGTACTATTGCTGTTATCAGGAAGATGCTGCTGCCATCTTCTGCCTGTTTCCCATTGCCACCTCTTACGACACCCACGCGAAGATATGGTAGTGGATATTCTTAACCTCCACTACACGGCCAGCATATATACGGCGGCTGAAATAAATATTAAAATAACAAATCAAAGTACAACTCTTTCACATTTCCCGTGAAATTATCATAAGTGAGATCTTCACTAAAAGAAAAAAATTGCAAGTAAATATGTTCATTTGCTAATATCCGAAGATACGCAGTAAAAGATACAAGCAATAACAAATACATTTTTTAATATAGCACATTTTTTTTTTCGTTTTGTTTTACATTCTAACATTGTCATCCGATTCTGAGCTACGTTAAAAATTTCAAGTTTCTAGCTCATCGGGAAGTTAGTTTAAAATCTATTATTAAATTCGATCCAAACAGACATACACGAAAGCGAGTTAATAGAAACGTGTTTAAAAAGGAGGAATAGTAACTGTACAATCTAATATTACTACCACGTCAAATACACCACACTGTGTCTCACTACTGTGGTGAAAATAACGGTGGCAAGCAGCCACATAAAGGTAGCAGTGAGAAGAAACACCAGAAGTTGCTAATCAGTTCCCAAAGAAACAATAAAAAAGTGCCAAATTTTTTCGAATATTATGATTTCATTACCTTTAATCTTTTAATTATCTACACCTTAGTAGTAACCGACAACCGTTGGGGAAGAAAGGTTCTCGAATGGCAGCCTCGTACCGGCAGGCGAAGTGTAGGGCGTCCCCCCACTAGATGGAGTGACGACCTGATAAGACATGCAGGAAGTCAATGGATGCAGGTGGCTCGGGACCGTGCTTTGTGGCATGCCGTGGGGGAGGCCTATGTTCAGCAGTGGACTTGTGAAGGGCTGTAATGATGATGATGATGATAGTAGTAGTAGTAGCAATACACGCAATAATGTGCCAGCGGCGACTAACGTGGCTCCGGCACCTGCCTAGTATTCGTATAAATATAAGAAATCATTATTTAGGGTGTGATGATTAAATATTCTCGTCTTTTTTTAAATTTTCTGTCCTCTCACTGCTGACTATATTAAACTAGGAAACATACACTGTATTATATCTCTTGTCACCCTTGAAGACTGCAATTATACAGACCGAATCACCCTTCAAACCGGAACACAACTGTAAGTGCACTGCCGCTAGGCGGCAGAAATAGGCAAAAGGGTGATGCGAACGAGACAGCCTCCCACGCAGAAAAGTCCTATTTTCAGTCCTTGTACTCGTCAAATAATCTGTCGCAGATGAAGACAAAAACGTGGTAGTTTCTACGTGGTAGAGCCAAGCTGCAGCTATATTTATAATATAGTTGTAGCACGAATGGGTCGGCTCGACCGGGGAAGGACCACGCTCTCACAGAATACCAGCGTAAAATAGCAGCTTAATGCTGCTGTATTTCGTACGTAGGGTGAGTGTAGAGAACCGGAGACCCTTTTACTGGAAAAGAGGCATTCCATCTTAGTCCTCAAGGCTGACAACGCATCAGCAGTTTGATTTGCAAACGAGGATAGATGTAGATGTCTATGGGCCACAGCAACCACTTACCATCACGTGGACTGTGTGCTCGTTTGTCACCCTATTTCTATAAAAAAAAAAACTTCTGATCACACTACCATTACCATTACAGCCTATAAAAGTCCCCTGCTGAACATAGGCCTCCTCCATAGATTGCCTCTTATATTTGCCATAGTTGACACGCGGGTTAGCAATCGCAGCTTTTTGTTTTTAATCAGCTGTTATCAGAAAGATGCTGCTGCTCATCTCCTAGTTTTTCACCTCTGGCAACTCCCACAAGATGATATGGGGTAGTGGATATTTTTACACCGCCACTAAACTTAGCACCTCCCTAAAATATAAGCTTTATTTATTCCTTTAATGAAAGTACTCCACTAAATGTATTTACTGAACTAATTTTTGTTATTTGAAATTCAAAACATAATTTATACTCGAAACAGAACTAGAAACAGGAATTTCGTGTTATGAATACGTAAATCTAAAGGTTGTTTACTTAGCATAATAATGTCGTAGTTCGTTACAAATATTTACGGCTAATGAATAAATTTTACACTAGTTACTTTTTAAGAACTTTTTATTAATTTACGCTTGCTTGTTGAATATTAAAGCAAACTGTTTAGTTACTGGAAAAAATTTTTCGTCGAAAAAATCGACAATGGCTTTTGCAGTCCATGAACATACAAAGAAGGCTACAGACACGTTATCACCTCTGAGGACTGAGATGGAATGCCTCACAGCCTGTAAATATACTGTCTCACTATACTCCTCAGAGACTTGTGTTCTGGACACAGCAATGCAAGCACTGTTATTTGGCGGCAGAAATTGGTAAGAGGGTGGTGCTTATCCAAACTGACTTTTAGGCAGCGTATATAATGCGTCAGGCGCCCCTGATACTTGATATCTGCACTTACTCTGATAGCTAGAGAAAAAGACTTATTTTGTTGTCCCCTGAATGAGATCACAAAGATAGCATTATCCATAATTTGTTATGTACCTAATGTAAAAAGATAAATGCATATAATATAGTATAAAAATATAAAAGTGATACTATCATCGATATATATGTACTACGTACTAGATTTGGCATTCCGAACATTCACTATGTTCAAATGAACTGTACTGCAATCCGTACACCTTTAGTGTCATTTAGTATGGCTTCAATATTCATAGAGTGTGGAGCTGCGCTAATAATACGAGATTTCAAATTAAAGTTTAAACCTGAACGTAATTAATAATTCAGTAGTCAAATAAGTAAAATTATTTGTTGTTCAAGTGAATAAATAGGTAATAATAATATTACAATAGAAAAATAAATTTCTTCATTTATATGCCACGCTATCTACAATCATAGACTAAAATCTACTATCTCCTGCGCATGCGGAAAACAGAGAAAGTACATTTTTGTTTGAATAGCTTCTCTAGTACGTAGTACATAGAACTCAATGGATACTATCGTATATCGTATTAGGATGATAATATCGTATTAGGATGGCCTGTAAAGGTAATTGTAAGTCTTGAAATAAGTAAATCAATAAATATGTTAAATAAAAATCACGTAGAACATGTAGAGTTACAACTGAGAGTAACAACTGTAGATAATCTAAATTCAAAGTAATGTTACAGCTTTTATACATCCTACTGACAAGGAAAGGCTTCCTCTCATTTTTGAGAGAGTTATGGAGCAATTAAATCAGCACAATACTCCTGTGCCTGCAGGCAGACTTCAAATGTAGAAATTTATTATTTCTCGGACATGTATACTTCTTCACTATGTTTTCCTTCACAGCCAAGCACGTGGTAAATTGGCCATACCAGCAAGGATTAATGACGAGCGCTTAGCCCCCTGAACTACTAAGGTGGTTAAAAAACTAAAGAAATTTCGAATAAAATAAGAAGTTGACAATTTTCACACTCCGCAAATTGCATACACCGCAATGTGATATTAATAATAATAAACAGCGGTTGACAACCAGCCTGCCAAGTTTGATAAGTAACAAACTGTTAAACATACGTCTCCCCCATAGATTGCCTCATAGTGAGTATAGGATACTTGTCATAGTTGCAACGCTTGGTAGTACCTTTTTTTAGATGTTTTTAGGAAGACGCTGCTGTCTTCCCCATCTTTTGTTTCGTTTCCCTCTGTCGCTTCTTACAACACCCACGGGACGATATCGGATTGTGGATATTTTTCAACCAAATTAAAGATGTTAGAAATTTATTAGCTAAGATCCACGTAATAAAATAAAATGATGTGTCTTACCTAGTTTGAAAAGCACCTCACGCCTTCCTTCAGTTACGTGCACTATTCCCATCACCACTAATCCTAACACCACTACTCCCAAAACAACTACACTAGGAAAGACACACCACCGTGGATAATGCGACACGTGTTTCGCTTCTAAACGAGGCATCCTCAGGTGAAATAGAGATTCTTAAACGGTTTTTCACTGCACGGACTTTTGAAAAGCTGTAATCAATGATTTAATGAAATAAACAACGAAAGATATTGTGCGTAAAATATTGATGAAAAATCCATTGTAATACGAATGTTATTTTAATTTAAATCTACGGATAGAGTTGGTTACCGTTGCAATTAATTATATATGAGACAGAAAGCAATCGGGGCTTCCGCGAAGCGTTTGTAATGAGATTAATTTGCGCTGCCTTCCGTCTTTCCTGTTTTGATGTAGTATCCATAGTTTAATGATCGAATCACACGTTAATCATTATTATCGTTACAAACAGAGTAAGTAATTTTTGTTTTTGCTAGTTCTTTTTAATTTATTACTGATTATGCTTCGCAGTATACAACTTACGAGTATAGTATTTGAAAGCATTCATTGTGATATTTTTGAGGTTTACTTTTTTTTTGAATAAGGGTGTCAAACGAGTAGACAGTCCACATTAGGTGGATGTATTATCCATACTTTAATGATTGAATCATTATTATCGTAACAAACAGAGTACGTAATTGAATAAAAGCTATATATTTGAAAAGTACTTCTAAATAAAACTTTTTGGAAAACAAGCATGCGCCTCACCTGGTGGTAAGTGACTACCGCCGCCCATGAACAACTGCAATACCAGGGGAATTGCAGATGAGTTGGCGGCCTAAGTCGTATTTATTACTAAAATAAAACTTATAGTATTTGGAAGCAAACGTTGTTGTAGTTTTGTAGTTTTGTACACAGTCCGTATGATGGTAAGTGGATGCTGTGGCCCAGAAACATCCACATCTATTCACGATTAAGAGTCAAAATGCAGATGCGTTGTCATTGCCGTGAGGACTAAGATGGAATGCCTCGCTACTGGTAAAAAGGTTCTCCGGTTCTCTACGCACACCATTATATATGAAACACAGCAGCATTAAGCTGCTATTTCACTCTGGCATTCTGTGAGAGCGTGGTACTACCCTGCTATTTCATGCTGGTATACTGAGAGAGTGTGGTTTTACCCTAGTCAAGCAAACCTATTTGTGCTGGAGACATAATATCGCTGCAGCGTCGTTCTACCACGTTTAATGTTGTGATCCGAATCGAATCAGATAAATCTAGAAGGAAAATCAAATTCTTTTATACTTTTTCGTTTTAAGTATATTTTTTTACTTTTTATAGACCAGTGTTATATCCTACCTGATGGTATGTGGCGATATAGCCCTAGATGGTAAATCGCACTGTCTTAGCGTAACAAAAATTTTATTACTAATTATTATTCTAGCTTTTTATTTAATAGAATAACACATCAACACACAACCTTTTATATAGAATAAAAAACGAGCACACAGTCCAGGTGGTAAGTAGATGCTCTGGCTCAAAGACATCTATATTTATCCTGGATTAAAATCAAAATGCAGATGCGTTGTCCCCTGAAGGCGGAAATGGAATGCCTCGTTTTCAGTAAAAATAGTCACCGGTTTTCTACACTCACCACACGAAACACAGTAGCAGTGAGCTGCTATTTGTCGCTGAATTTCCGTGAGAGTGATGTCCTTCCCCGATCAAGCCGACCCATTGGTGCTACAAACATAATATAGCTGCAGCAATGCTCTACCACGTAAAAAGCTTCTATCCTTAAACAATATTTACCAAAAGAGCCTTTGCGTAGAGCGTTATTTAGCTGCTAAACTACTACTGTTTTCTTGTTCTTCTTCGCTAGCCCGTAAAAGTCCATTGCTGGACATGGGTCCCTGCTGTTGCAGAGAGGAATCGCCTTAATCGCCACGCTTGGCAGGTGCATTGGCGATCGCAGTACCAGACGTGAGCATCTTTGACGCTTCTCCCCGTTACCTGTCTGTGATTTTTAGGTACAAAAGAGATGGTTATATGATCTATCGATAGTAGGTATATTATAGTTGAATACGAATGGTCGGCTTCACCGAGGAAGAACCATATTTTTGCAGCATACCAGCGTAAAATAGGAGTTTAATGCTGCTGTGTTTGGTTAGGTGAATGTAGAGAACCGGTGACCCTTTTTACTGGTAACGAGGCATTCCATCTTAGTTCTCAGGGGTGATAACGCATTTGCATTTTGATTCATCTTCGAGTATAAATGTAGATGTCGATGGGGCATAGGTGGACTGTGCAATGACACTTAGCATCAGGTGTAATGTGTGCTTATTTGTCACCATTATTTTATTAAATAATTACACCGCCTTCTATCGCAAGCAATGAATACTATCTGGCATATCCCATAGTCGCCTTTTACGAGACCAACGGGATGAAGGGGTGATGGATTGATTTACACCACTATCAATCCATCTATTGTGTATAAGACTCTCTGTTCTTTCAATATAACTAGTGTGTATAAGACTTTCTGTTGATAAGAGGGAATAACAGTTTAAACTGCAGTCCATTCAAAATGAGCAATATCTCTTATCACTGAAGCGACATTCCACAGCGACTTGAATAATTAACTTCTCTTGAACATGCAGGTAAATATTAGTTAGGGGATAATAAATCTGTTCGCGACTAAGCCACAGTTTCGGTTTAATATCCTGTTATATCCCTCACCTCTTCCCATTCCTGCGCACCTCACCCTCTGCAATCTCCGAATAGTTACCGCTAGGCTACGCGACAACATACCCCTAGTAATCTTGTATTAATAGAAGTTTGGCCGCGATGCATTATTCGCACGGTTCTAAATTTCAATTGTTTTCGAGGAAACAAAGAGCTGGCAACAGACACCTTACACTGGTTTTATGTCGTACTATGGTTAGTTGAATAAATAATTTAATATCATTTTCTTCTTTAAATTGACAAAGCCAAATACTATTCTGAATGCTACATCTATTATTTATTCCATATATTATATATATATTATTTTGTACTTAATGCTTGTGTAGTGTTTATTTGTTTTTAGTTTTAATTTATGGTATTAGAATTTATATTGAAATATAATAGTACGAGTAGTATATTATGTAGTATTAGAATATTACCGAACCATTAAGTTTTCTGTTGTTTTTACAATTCTAACTAACCAAAGGTTGTCTGGAAGAAACGCTTTTAGTGATAAAACCGCCCATTTGTACTTCCCTTTAACATTTTGTATTTTTTTTGGCTCTTGTTTTGTGTATGGTTTTTGCAATAAAGAATTATATATCTATCTATCTAAAGCCAATTTATGCTGTAAAAATGAATGACAGAGTCGGAAAGAGTCGCCCTAGATGGAAGTTTCTTGGCCTAATTGGCGATATATTGAAGATGGTCTGATGATGGATGGTGGATGGATGGGATGTGAAACGAGCGAGCAAGGTATGTCAGGATCATGCCAGGAGTAAATCCGTAGTCTCTGCTTACTCCTCTGGGTGACAGGTATATAGTTATAGCCGTTATATAGTTATTTTATATAATATGTAATTTTTCTTCAGCAGTTTGCCCAACGTAAAATAATTCCTCTCCCATAGGTGCCGAAGAGGCGTGAGTCGCAGTATTACCATGTCACACATAGATGTGAAATTTTCTAAAATTTCGGGTACACCAAATAACATAAATGAGTGGTTTTTTTTTTCTTCTCTATCAGCCAGTTACAACCCACGGCTGGACATAGGCCTTCTCTGTAGTAAAGAGGGTTTACCATTATATCTCTTACTTTTTTATCTTTGATATTTAAAATATAGGCAAGATAATTAAAAGAAATATTTCTCAGACATATCGTTCTCAGACAAAGTTCTCTTTTATCGCCATAGACTTATTATATACTGCGTATTATCGCTGAACATTTTGAATCAACTCTTGAATTTACAATTAAAAATTTCATCCTTGATGTACTCAATGCTCTGTGTTATGTATGGTGAGCGTAGAGAACCTTTCTACTGGAAACGAGGCATTCCATCTTAGACCTCAGGTGTGACAACGCATCTGCATTTTAATTCTTAATCGGGGATAAACGTAGATATCTATGAGCCACAGCATTCACTTAAAATCAGTTGGACTGTGTGCTCGTTTGTCACACTTATTCTATTAAAGATAAAGGGTTTAGACAGTAATAAAGATGTAATTAAATTAGCTTGTATTGCTAACTTAATTACATCTTTATTACTGTCTAAACCCTTTTTCTTTAATAGAACTTACAATCAGGTGGACTGTGTGCTCGTTTGTCACACTTATTCTTTATAGAAAAAGGGTTTAGACAGTAATAAAGATGTAATTAAATTAGCTTATATTGGTATCCTATAACTGTGCAAGACTACCAGAGGTTTCGAGACTAATATTATTATTCGGTAATCTAATTGGATACACTGTGCGTCTAGTTGCACTATTGATTAACAGTTAACCAATAACAAGGTTAGTTCTATCTCTGGATCAATTACTCCGCCGAATCACTGCGCATCTCACCCCCAGTGTACTTTCCATATAAATGGACAATCACCTCAGTTCATTTAAGCTTAAAGTCTCTAAGTGTATCTATAACTTTCATGTTTATTATCTTTATTTCCATGATGGTTTACGAGTAAAAATTTGGTTAAATTTAGATATTAAAACTTAAAGAAAATTACAAATTATAATAGATTAAACTATGCAATAACTTGTCTTGTAGTTAGCGCATGATACATGTTCCTAACTATTGACTCTCCCATTCTTTGAACCAGAATCAGTATTTTATAAAAGAGTGACTTTCAATAAGTATTATTTATAATCAAGAGCCGTGGTGCTCAGATGGTTAGCGCTCGCTGTAACTTTCACAGTACGCGAGCAACCCGGTTTCAATCCCCGCCGGCACCAATGAAATTGTTAATTGCAATTTTAAGTGCTGATTTACCACGTGCTCGGCGGTGAAGGAAAACATCGTGAGGAAACCTGCATGTCTGAGAAATAAGAAAAAAAAAATATATTTGAAGACATGAAGTTCCCTATAACCCTCTCAGAAATGAGAGGAGGCCTGTGCCCAGCAGTGGGACGTATATAGGCTGTAACTTTCTTTTTTTTAAACTTTTAATATTAAGTAAAAAAGAGTCTGTTTTGTTTTCGTTTCCGGATCATGGGTACTTTTAAGACCCAGTTAGGAAACAACAACTTTATGGATAACAAATAAAAGGAAATGCTATCGTTTAATGATACGTGCAACTTACAGGCAGTGAAGCATTCTATCTTAGTTCTCAGTATCGTACTCATCTGTAGCCTTCTTTGATTAAAGTTGGCTGCAGGTGTCCATGTGCTGCAGTAGCCACTTACCATCTGTTGGACTGTTAGTTCATTTGTCACTTCAGTTGAAAAAGCCAGGCAAATATTATGAAGCGATAGATTTTGAAGCGACAGTAGCCTAACGGCAGGGTGCGGACCGTGAACTCAAACAGTCGTGAACCACTCCTAACACAAACATTTGAAACTTACCATGACCGGTTATAGGGAATATTAGTAATGTTGGGAGTGTTGCTAGTATTTTTTTAAACTATGCTAAATTTTCCAACAATAATAAACAGATGTAACCGAGTTAGCATGGTGTCAAAGTTTAGGCGATCCTTCAGTCTATTCAGAGGTAGTAGATGCTGGTTGAGTAAGACAGTAATGTCTACCCAAAGTACAGAATTAGAGTAGATACTAACATTATACTGCAAAAAGGGTGACATAATATTGTAAAGTTAAATAACAGAAGTTCTTTCCAATCAATCTTGGTGATGAATACATTCTTGGTTTGCGGACGATATTTTTAGTTTGATTGATTTTCGTTACTAATCATGAGGTTCCGGCTATGTTGTTTATCTGTCAAGAAATTCTCACTAGCAGCTTGGAGTCAGTAAGTTGGCGGAGTTTTTGAAGCCGTAGGTGCTGCGCCTGATCTCTCCAGTAGTGTCCGATTGCCGTTCCGGACTATGAGAGTGAGGGAATAGAGAGCGCACCTGTATTTGCGCACACACTCGTGTCCATGTCTTGCGCATCTGCGCACGGTGGTCAGTCTAAATGAAGACTAGCAATCTGGTTAGTCTTCATTTAGACTGAAATGTGACTGAAATTCAGTCTAGAGAACATTATTATAACTGTACTGCTACTTAAATAACCAGAATATTGTTTTCCCACGATAGCTTCAATCTATGTGAGTTTTCTGTTTGTACAAGATATTTTCATATTTGAGTACCTTGAACTACTACTAACTTTAGTAATAATATTCCCAGCCCAACATGATAATAGATCAGTAATGGTGACTATTATAAACTTTGCTACGTTGCAATGTACACAGTAATTCAAACAGCCTGCGGGCGGAACATGTCTGAACAGCGTTGCCACGTTGCCAGACGTCCTGTATTTTGCGGGTACTCCCGATATTATTGAACGTTTAAACACTCGCCGAGCACAGACATACAGACATAATAGGCACGACTACGAACATGTATACGACTTGTTCGGTTGTACTCGCTATTTGGCCCGAGTATTCGCCTGTTCTCCACTCGAAGTCGGTTTTTTTAGCGCGAATCAAAGGATTGTTAGTGAGTTTTGGTATCGGTGTTTATATATTCGACGTTATTCGGTTGACCCGTGGGCTTATCATATTACCATTAGCCGTTATCATTTATAAGGTTAATCGTAATCCCTGTCTTTAAAATATATATAAAAAATATAATTTGGTACTCGGTTCAGCTGAAATTTAGAAGTTCACAAGAGCGAAACTCGGTTTCGACTGCGGGCGACAGTGAACATACATCGTCTGCGTGGCCTTGTTTTCTTCTTTTTTTTCTTCATTTAAATTATTTGTGACTATAAAAATTAAGTAGACATAAAATCGTAGCAACGAGACTCACGTCATCCATGTATAAAAGATCAACGTTGAATGAATACAGACGAACGTGTAAACACGTTGCACTCGTCCACGAATAACTCTGCGAGTTAATCGTGGACGCGTTTATTTATTTATTTGATATATTTGCTTAAAACATGGACAGATAAAGATAGTACAGTTTTTAAAGCACGACATGGTTTGCTATGTGATTGTAAATAGCATGCAAATTTACATAAATAGCACATACAAATGAAATTTTTCTAATCAAAACACAGAGCAATTAGACTAAAACAATTAAAATCATAAATAAATAAAGTTAATTATTAATAGTTAATTCATTAAAAAAATATTAATTACATTTAACAAATAGGTCTCTGATGTCATAAAATTGATTTTCATTGAGATAAGTCAATAATTTTTTCTAAATAAATTATTATTATGCGATTTGATGTCATTTGGTATTTTATTATAAATTCGAATACACATGATTAAACAGCTTTTACTATATTTGTTTGATCACGGTACATCATCTAATACAAGTCTATTTGCACTTCTTTTTAGTCTTATGTTCATATCATATGCCTTTGTAAACAGATTGTTATGTTTATGTAAGAAATTACAAACATCGTAGATATAGAGAGATGGCGTTGTTCGTCCGATAACCTAAACGCTCCATAAGACTAAACGTGAGGAAAAGGAATAGTCTCGCTTTTTGGGTATGTTTCTGAATGGAACAGTGACTAAGATTTTTATTAAATTAATGTAATTTTTTATCAAAATTATTTTTTTTTTTACATAGTTTTTTATTACGATAGTAAAAAGGTACTAAGTATAGCAGTTTTATTAGTTATGCACCGTTTTATTCGAATGAATCCCGATTTTTACTTAAATGTTTCAAAATCCCGTTTTGCACGAAAGAAAAAATCTGGCAACGCTGTATCTAAATACAAAACAGATTTACAAAAAAAACACCCCTAGTCTGATCTGTTAGTCTGTTAAACTTGCTAACGAAAAGCTGAAAATAATCAGCATCGCGTTTTAGTGTGACGTTAACGAGATGGCAAAAACTAGGGTGAGCGGTGATTGACGAGAACAGGGAACAGGTACGGACGGTCGCGAGATCTGGAAAAGCTTTGTCAGGTTAAAACAAATTGTGCTCTAATCTGCTTATATTAAGGTTTACAATGGTTTATCCGGCATTAAAATTATCAGATACAAATTTTTAAAATAACTAATAATTATAATTACTTGTTTTTTTTTTTAAATTAAAATATAATAGTTAGTTTTCTAACTTTTTTAGTTACGAATAATAGTAAAGTAGAAATTGCTGGCTTTATGAATTACGGCAGTGGAGTACCGTGTAGTAGTGGTGTAAGAATATCCACTACCCCATATCGTCCTGTGGGTATCGTACGAGGCGACAGAGGGAAACAAATCAGGACATGGACAGCAGTGTCTTCCTAATGAAGGATAAAAAAAAACTGCAGTTGCCAACTCGCCTGCTAAGCGTGCAAGTATTAAACAATAGCGCTTATTATGCAGTTGATTTTGGTAGGATGTTGTCTCGCTCCTCTTTGGACTCTACCTACCCCCTCGTAGATTACAGGCGTGAGACAAAGCATCACTTAAGCACTATACGTATACATACGCATGCATAGACACATATCTACGTTAATGTATATTTTATAGTTATAATTGAAAATAGAGGATTGATTCATCTACTATATTATTATCATAAGTTCAAATGTTTAATTGCATTTACATACTTTACTGCACTCGGTCACACGAGTATTACTCAGATGTAATTATGAGAGCTTATTAGATTATTCCTCAGGTGATTTTAATAGGCTGTTATGATGATGATGATATTTTATGACTAAGCGTGGCCCGAAAACCTCGGTGATTTCGGACTCTACCTACCCCCTCGGGGATTACAAGCGTGACGCTATACATATGTGTATGTACTTAATAGTTATAATTAAAATAGAGGATTGAATCTGGGACTATATTCAAATGAGATAAAACTGATGTTACGGATTTTATCGTGTTTTAACATTTTTAATTTCCGTTTCTCGTAACTTTTTTAATTCCGGAAACCGAGAAATTAAACGCGATAAAATCCGTATAATTAGTCTTATTCCATGTGTAGTGTTCGCGGAAATATAAGAAATCACTACAATCTTATCATAAAATAAAAAGTTTAGTAGCTTTTAAATACTTTACAGCGCTAAGTAATATAACACAGATCTAAACATGAGAGTTGAGAGCGTATTCGGTTTATTTCATTGACAAAACAAATTAACGCGACGACAGATAAACATCAAAGTCCCGGCCAAATATTCTGTAGTCTCGGTTAGTAAAGTATAAACAGATATCCAACGAAGTGAAACGGATCGTTGTTTTCATGTAAGTTTGTTGAGAATCTCAGTTGAGAATTAAATTTTTGTCTATTTGTGTTTACGGCGCATTTTAATGATCGCTTAGTTAAAATTCTCTACTATATGTAAGTCAGAATCGTGATTCAAACTGTCTTACATCGCTATTCCATCTGAAGTCCACTGCTGAACAAATGCCTCTATCATAGATTACCTCTTATGGGGACTTTTGCCATAGTTGCCACGCTTAGCAGGCGGGCTGGCAACCACAGCTTTTTGAGCTGTTATCAGGAAAATGTTGCTGGCTATCTCCTGATTTAGTTTCCCTCTGTTGCATGTTACGACATCCACGGGATGATATGGGGTAGAGGATATTCTTACATCGCCACTATATGATACCTTCTACACCGTTATTAAATTATCATAAAAGCTCGTCACTTCACTCTGTCTCCTTTTTTGGTTGACGGTTCTTGACATATACAATATGTGAAAGAGAAGCAGTTACTTTGGTATTATTAAGAATATCTTCTTCAATACGTCAAATGTATTGCGAAGTTAAAACTTTCTGCTAATGAAATTTACTATTCATATACTATTAATTTACTATACCTTCTTGTATCTGATCACAAGAATACAATAACGGTGACAAACAATATAAAAAATAACAAAGAATTTTAAAACACATTTTTTTTAAATACAATAATGAACATAAAAGAGATGAATGAAGTAACAAGATCATCCTTCTTAATTAACATCTCGCGTACATTTTTTTTTTTATTTAGTATGAACAAAAATTCCCATTGGAGATTAAATTCTTTTTAAATGTTAAATTAAATTATTCATTAACTAGACGGCTAGAAATATATTTTTGAAGTTAAACTTCTTTTGGGGCGTTTGGGAAAAATAATGAGAGTGAATTTTTACGATGCGCGCGCACACCGACACCTAAAAACGACACCATGAAGTTGTTAAGATGCGCGCGCACTGACACCTAAAAGCGACAACTTTAGTGGGTAATTGTCTCTCAAGTTTTTTTTGTTTTGATACGCTAAAGTTGTATAACTTCCTACGTGCGTACATAAGTACCCACACACTTTTTTTCAGTCTTAAACATTTCTATGCGAAGTAGTTTTACGATTAATTAATTTCTGCGTCTTAATTTTAATAACTTTTACTAATGCCTTTTTAGCGTTCCTTGGGCGATGCCTAAGTTCAATAATGGACTTGCAGGGGGTGTAATGATAATGATGATGAGGATTTCTTTTATAAAATAAGAGTGACAAACGAGCACACAGTCCACCTGATGTTAAGTGGATGCTGTGGTCTATAGAGTATAGACATCTACATTTATCCTCGATTAAGAGTCAAAATGCAGATGCGTTGTCACCCCTGAGGATAAATAGTTGATGCTGAATACCTCGTTTCCAGTAAAAAGGATCTCCGCTTCTCTACACTCACCATACGAAACACAGCAGCATTAAGCTGCTATTTTACGCTTGTGTTCTGTGAGAGCGTGGTCCTACCCCGGTCGAGCCGAGCCATTCGTGCTACAACTGTACTATTGATATAGCTGTAGCATGGCTCTACCACGTAAGCTAAGTAAGTTTTACTGGAAAAGAGGCATTCCATCTTAGTCCTCACGGCTAACAACGCATCTGCATTTTATTCGCAAACGAGGATAGATGTACGAGTAGATGTCCATGGGCCACAGCAACCACTTACCATCAGGTGGACTGTGTGCTCGCTTGTCACTCTTATCCTTTAAAAAAAAAGATATGGGTGAGGTTGGTATTTAGAGAAAAGCAGATAAATTCTTCTTTTATTCTGCTGGTTAATTGAGCACGAGTTCTGAATTCTCTCACTGCCCGAATTAAAAGCACTAAGTATTATTTGTTTTGGTATAGATGTATCACATATATAATAGTATTCTGATATTGGATTTTTTGTAGAATAAGGGTGACAAACTAGCACACAGTCTAGCTGATGGTGAGTGGATGATGTGGCCCATAGACACCTATGAACGGCGACTGATAAATCCACAGCCCGAGGTACTTAGCAATGTCTTATTATCACACTTGTGTTAACACTAATTGCGACACTCCATGGTAGTATAAATATAATCTTATTTCGATAGTTAGATAGTCATTAGAAACTTATCCGTCGAAGAACAAACGTCATCAGTTAGCTGATTCGTAAAATTTCAGAAATATATCTATCTCTACCTATCTCTATATAATTATAAATGTATCATACATTAAAAATCAAAATATAGAGTTATCACCCCTGTGGACTAAGATTGAATGCCTTGTTACCAGCAATAGAGATTTCCGGTTTTTTACACGCACCACACAAAACACAGCTGAACGAAGACGATATTTTACGCAATTGTATCCAAACCAATCTCCAATTTTATCCCTAAAACGTTAAATTGGCTTGACTTGTTAAATTATCAAATTCAAACGCTCGTTTCTTATTATTTTCTTTCATCAAGTGTTATGAATGGATTTACTTTTTATTAAACAACGCCCTCGGGATTTGTGTGTGCCGCCTGGCAACCCAGTTGTGTCGTCATCCATCATGAGCTGAGTGCTGATAGCCAATTGATTAAGTTGCTGTTGCGTCATTTTACGGCTGCGTGAAAGATAAATGGCCAAAATTTTGGCGTTGGCAGTAACAAATATTCGTTTATTAAATGTTGTTTAAAAAATGTTTTGCCAACGTTATATACCAACAAAACAACAAATATTAAAGTTTTTAATCATGTTCATTTATTTATTTAAACAGATAGATACAAAGCTATATTTTTTGTAACATAAGAATGACAAACAAGCAACGCAGTTCAGCTGATGGTAAGTGGAAACTATGGCCCATAGACATCTACATCTACCCTCGGTTTAGAATTAAAATGCAGATGCGTGGTCACCCCTGAGGACTAAAATGTATCGCCTCATTTCCAGTGAAAAGGGTCTTCGGTTTTTTACATTCACCATAAAAACTCAGCAGCATTTAGCTGCTATTTATACTGGTATTCTGTGAGAGCGTGGTCCTACCCTGGTCGAGTCGACCCATTTGGGGTACAACAGTAATATATGTACGTTAAACGTTATTTAAATTACTTATTACTATCACTGTGTTATCACTACAGCCTAACTGCTGAACATAGGCCTTCCCCTAACATTGCCACGAAATACGATTCTGAGCCAACGGCATCCGACTACCTGCGTGTTCCAGTGTTGTGTCCGTCATTACATCTAGTGGGGGGTCGCTCAACACTGCGTTTGCCAGTACGAGGCATGTGCATTTTGATTCTTAATCGAGGATAAATGTAGATGTTTATGGGCCACTGCATCCACTTACCATCGAGTGAACTGTGTACTCGTTTTACACTCTTACTCTAAAAAAAAAACTATATCGTTTCATCAAAAGCTGGAAGCTATAACTATATTACAAGTCCACAAATTCGCATATTATAATATAAAATCTTCTCATTGACGTATTATCGCAAGGAAATCAATAGATGCGAGCATCCATCAACCGTTGTTAGTGCGCTGCTTTAAGGAACAATTTCCGCATCACTCGTCAAAGTTACTGAGTTATTACACGTCTTGTCTGTTTGTATTGCCAACTAGGGTACATTCAATTGGCATTCACTTTATTATTGTTATTTTAACTATTCTAAGCCATCCCACGTGATGGCAAGTGGTGATAAAGATGGTAAAGCGCACTAACTTAACAAAAGCTTATTCACTCTTGCCTTAAAGACGCCCACATACGCTCGATTACATCGAATGGAATGATAGATGCTGGCAACTTATTCCACTTCTTTGCTGATGTGTGACAGACTACGAAGCAAACCTTTTGGTTCGAATGTGTGGTAAGTCGACAACGTAGGGGTGGAGACTGTCTCAGCGTCTGGTTGTTCGAAGAGAAAGGGGGAGGGAGGAATTAAGTTATGTAGTTCCTGCGCACACTTTACTCCGAATTTAATTCGCTGTCAGTGACTATAATGATATGTGTAGCGTGTGATTACTACGGAGCTTCTGTATATATTGCAGAGTGATTCGGAAACTTTAAAAGCGTGATTAAGGCTACAGTTGTTGTTCAATTCATATCTGTGATTGGGGCGCGGTGGTAGCGTCGTCACTTTATGAAAAAGAACTTAGTTAAGTTTTAGAATGGTAGAATAAGAATGAGTTGAGAAAACCGATGTCTTCATTTAAACTGTTTTTTTTTTTCTATGTCAAATAATCTGAAATAGTCGAACCATGATGGCTGTCTCAGATCCTCGGTTAATTTTACCCTTCGTGTTCGACCGGTTTCTGGTACAAATCTTTTACTTCGCATACCGTTAAGCTTGGAAATGAATTACAAGATAAAAAAAACGTATAGCAACCAGTAAAGAATTATTCAAGCGTGTTTTAATAAATTTAAGCCGTTTCTTTTTGAAATGTTTTATACTTGCGATTGTTGTCACTTGGCGAAACTCCAGCTTCATTTTTGTGATTTGGATAAACACTTGTACTTGATTCACAATATTGATTACTGATTATTACAGATAAGGGCTTTGTATTTGATTTATTTTAATAAATAAAAAAGCGTTTGCTACTTACTTTCCGATTGGTTTGTCTATATTTCAGTGATTCACACTTTGCATAACATTTTTGGAACGAAGTTCTTTATCAGACGGTACGAATTTGACGGATGGGGGCTAGGCGAGTAAAAGTGTAAGAATTTTTCGTTACGACCCCTTCTAGCGATTATACGCATATGCTATCGGCTATGCCCAGTCATAGGTGCGCGCTTATTGGTTCAAGGCAGCCAATAAGATTGCACCGGCTGCGCTTGACAGTATTTTCAAACTTTCATTTTATTATTTTAAAAACTATAATAAATATAAAAAACTAAAACTAGTAACTTAATTATCATACAGTCCTACTCCCCACGGTATCATGCCAAAACGCTGGCTGCGTTTCCCGCTGAATGGCTGTACTTAGCCTTTGAGCGAGAAAAGAACCAGCCTCTTATCACCAGCAGCAACGACCAGTCGCGGATGGAGTTCCTTTAGAACTTCACCGCACGTGGACCCCACGGACCGAAAGTCTCTACAGCAAATGTCACAAATATGTAATCATCTCTCAGAGACTCATATTTGCGCCACTTACTCAGTTCAGTACCCTTGAGATGAGAAGCCGCCAAAGTGTCTACGCAAGTAGCATCCCACACTAGGGCTTTATCTCTCCCAGGACCAATGTCATACCGTCGGGTCTCCTGCCGTTGTCTCTAAATATTCCACAAGGCTCTAAAACCGAGGGAAAATTTATAGAAACAAGAGCCCTTCGGATGACATCGTTCAAAGAACCGTGCCGTGAAACCTACCAGCAATTTTCTTACATGAGACCCGTGGAGCCCAAACTTGTCGACGCTGCTACCACAGGGGCACTGATGGGTTGACAAATCGCCGCTCCAAGTCGGATTCCTACGGCGATGCGCAAGCTTCCCCATCAAGTAATGTGCCGAGATTACTTTATGGTAAAGCGTGTAACCAGTGACTAGATTCTTAGTCAAAACAGCTAGAAGGCGTGCCTGATCTAGGTCACTATGGAAGTTGTGAAACAAATCTCTCTGCACTTTCTGAACCAACGGAATATCCCACTGTTTTGTTGGTTAACTTCCAGTGGAACATTTTCGCCGGGACAGAGCACTGCCATGTCTGCCCTGCCTCCGTAGCAAAGCACAGTTCTACTTTATTATTTAAAATTATGTTACATAAGTCACTGACACTATGCACGGAAGCAAGGAAAGGGCAATGCAACGCTAGAAAGATTACTCACACCAATACCACCAAATTTTATAGGTAAAGTAGCTTGAGTCCAGGCTGTTTTATTTAAAGTTAAATTTAGAATTTTTCTATAGCTATTTTAAGATTATTATCAATATCTTTTAAAATATCCGAACATGTCCAGACTGGACTCGAGCAGAGTAAGTATGTAAATCTAGGTACAAGTAGACAATATTTTGAAATAGGAAGAGCAATGGGGGTTTAATTTATACAATTTATTAACTTGGTTTAAAAACTGATCAAATTTTGTTTTTAAAAGAGGTTTAACACTATCGAAAAACAACGGGGCACCTAGCAGATTGACTGAAGGATGCTTCTGACGAAGGCCTCAAGAGTTTCGACATTACGAGGAGCCAGGATGTCATTTGAGAATAAAATACGGCATAATACGTACGGCAAAAAGATGAATTTTTAAGTCGCCATCCATTACTTTAGACTCAACAACTTTTTAAATCAAATTTAGGACGTGGTCGAGATAAATGAGTATTAATTGGGTAATCTAAATTTTGAAAAGATGTCTCTTTTAGTTGAGACGTAATTGATTTATTTATTGTTTTATCAAAATGAAAATGGGAATACGAAAGTAAATTTTTGCCAACTCTTTTCACTATTAGTGAAACAATTTTGAATAATGCATGACAATGCTTTAGCAAACTGCATCCTCGCACCTCTAGTAATTCTTTAACCACTGGTATATTACGATGATAATTGTAAATTTGCTCCGAAAAATGGAAAAATTTGTGTTATTAGAGGAATTACTAATAGAGTTATGAATTTCTACGGTAGGCTGTGAAGTCGAAATACTTTTACTATGTCATCGTTTAATATGTACCTTTAAACAGCCTACCGTCGGTACAATTTTGACACTGTAGGAAATCCGGCTGTGAATGTAGCGGAGCGGAGATATTCATTAAAAAATCTAAACAGATCTCTACAGCACTCAAGTCTTTATATTACATAGCTTCATATTGACTTGAAATGTGCTGTACCCCGCATCTTTCCCTGAAACTCAATAATTTACTGCCTAAATAAAAACATTTTGTTCTATAAATGAAATATTATCACATTACTTCCCTGGATTTATTCCAAATTGATAAAAATTGTATGTAGTCGTTATGCTTTGACAGTTGACAACGACGTAGCAGAAATATTTTCCTTTATAAATAAGTATTATGTAAGAAATCAAAAAATAATTATTATAACAACTGTCTTATATATTTACTGATCTTTTTGTTGAAATTTGTAAGCCAAAATTGGCTTCTAAATAATAAAATAAAATAAGTTAAATATGCGTAGCTTTTGACAGTTGAAAAATTTTGACTTTTATTAAATTATTTTATTTAATTTTTATGGAATGGGAAAACATCTAAATGGGCTCTTTGCTAATTGCTTGTAAACACTTTTGTTGGTTAATATTAACTCTTGTTATTGGTTAATATACATTATACATCAATAATACATTGTGATAGTGGCTTAGAAGATATTAAGCACGACGCCAGGTAAGTGTCAGAGTTAAAGTGCAACAATATGTGAATAATTTATTTTTAACCTAAAATTTTTACATTACGACTTTTTATATAAAATTAATTCACAAATTGACTAAAAATACATAAAAAAAAGCAACAATGCCGAAAAATGCAAAAAAAACGTGAGAGAAAAAAAATCAAGAATGAGCTAGTAGAAAAAAAACAGTGCGCAAAAAGATAAATGTCTTGAGGGAAACCAATTACAAGAAAAAAATAAAATGATATCCAAAACTGCTGCCGAAAGATCTAAAGAATATCGTGAGACAAAAAGCAAAAAAATAATTTAAATTACAAGAGGCAAATGTTGGTCGTCTTCAAAGGTAAAATATATTATATTATATGCGTATATAAATTAACATTCTTGAAATAATTTCAACAATTAACTCAAGAATTCATTCATCGAGCACTGTTAGAGTATTCAAAAAGTGTATCTGAAACGCTTAGCAGATACAACAATAATTTACATGAACTTCCACTTATTTTAGCTGGTGATTTCAATATCAACTTTTCTAGTAAAAACTCAGAACCACTCTTGGAATTTCTTTCGGATGAATTTGGTTTACAAATTAATTATGATCCAGCAAAATCTACGACAAGATACAATACCACTATTAATGCCGTTTTTCGAAATACTTAGATACAATTTAATCTCAAACATATGTGTCCTACTTTAGTTACCACGAACCAATTATCACTACGATTGAATGATGTACAATAAAATGTTTATTTTTACAACTTGAAAAATATATTAATTACGAAGTTTCCTACCATTCCTTCAATTTATTAGTTATTTCTGCGTTTCATTTAATTGCTCTCAGACTCTAGTAATTCTTTTATTTGTATTTCTTAATTAATAATATTAGGTCCTTACATATGAAATTAGCGTTTGTCGTACTGACCACGTTGATCTGAAATAATATATATACCTATCTTTCATAATATATAGATATTTGGTTAAGAATTCCAAATTCAAATTTATAAATTCATTTAGCTGGTACATTTGAGTTTTGAAAACAGTCATTCATTTGTTTTTTCCTCATTATTTTTTTCTTTGGCGTCGCTTATTACCGTACAATGGAAAACATGAAATATCGGTATATTTACGAGTACGAGTTCTACCGTGGCACCAGTGCTGCAGAAACAGCTCGAAGGATTAATGATGTGTACGGCGCTGGTGTCGCAAAAGAAAGTACGTTTTGGTTTCAACGTTTTCGTTCTGGAAATTACGACCTTCAGAACCAACCCGTGGACGGCCGGAGACCAAAGTGGACAATGAAGAATTAAAGGCTATTGTGGAAGCGGATCCATCACGAAGCACTTCACAAATAGCTGCAGGCTTCAGGTAAGTTATAAAACTGTATTAATCTACTTGAAGCAAATCGGGAAAGTAAAAAACTTGAACGATGGGTACCTCATGAATTGAGTAAATCAAACTTGCAAACACGCGTCGACTGCTGTGTTACTTTGCTCAACTGACATAATAATGAAGGATTTTAAATCAAATCATTACTTGTGATGAAAATTGATACTGTACGATAATCGGAAAAGCTCGTCAAAATGGCTGAACCCTGAGACCCACCCAAATCCTGCCCAAACGAAAATTGACTCCAGAAAGTTATTTGTGAGTGTTTGGTAGACTAGCGCCGGTGTCGTTCATAGAGCTTTCTAAAATCTGGCCAAACGATTACGGCAGATATCTATTGTCAGCAACTACAAACCATGAAGGAAGAACTAGCTGCTAAACAACCGAGATTGGTCAATCGCTCTAGGCCACTGCTGCTTCACGACTACGCAAGACCACACACTGCACAATAAACAACCACTAAGTTAGATGAGTTTCAATTGGAATGTCTGCGACATCCACCGTACTCCCGGACCTTGCTCCAACAGATTACCATTTTGCGGAATTTGGACAAATTCTTACAAGGAAAAAATTCAACCCGATGCGGTAGTCCAAACCGCCTTCAAAGAGTTTATTGATTCGCCCCATGGTTTTTTTAGTAAAGGGATCAATGAACTACCTATGAGATGGCAAAAGTGCATAGATAACAACGGTGTATACTTTGATTAATTAAATATATTTTACAAAAAAAATGACTTTATATTTCTCCTGCACAAATATAATACGTTTATCAATAATAATAATATACTACGAAAGGAACTTCGTTCCAACCGAGTGTTCCACGACACTCACACATGTTTTTTTTAAATGTATTTTGGTAAGGGGGCCATTATAGCTCAGAGGCTAAGCGCTCGGTGTAAGTTTCACAGTACGCGACCAACCCGGTAAAAAAATGATTTTGGATCAACCCGGGAATCCGGGACCACATAATCAGCAGTCCTGCTTATGATCACTAGACCAACGAAACATCCAAATATCTACATTTGGATCTTCCTAATATAGATATGTGGATATCTGCCCGGCTTGTCATTCATATAAACTAAAAAAATTTGTGATATTCAATTTTATTAGTCATCTTTGTTAGTCGCCTCCCTCTCCCTCCCTTCCCCCACACACACACTATTACATACTTTCTCCTGTACATCGTGGAGACAGTTACATACATAAGTTACACAAGGACACACATTCAGACCCGGAACGATTATTTGTAGCAATACTTGTTCCGTGTCGGATTCGAACTCAAAGCCTCTGCGCCTTAGCTCAATGATATGCTACTGCGCCACGTGTCATTCAATTCACGAAGACATTAAATCCATTACTACTTCTTATAAGATGTCAAATAAAGTGAGAGCAAATAAATAGAAATAAGGTTTAAAGTAAATCATATTACTGTTAATAGCTTATGAATATCTCTCGCACTTGAACTAGATCTTCTAAGTGAAATGTTACCCCCATCCCCCAAACTTCTTAATAATATAAGCGACAAGACTTTCGAGTCTTATCTCATTAAGCTTAATTAAAATAGTTTGAGCACAAAGGCCAAGCCGAGAACTGAAAGAGGCTTCTTAAATTAGAACTTTGTCTGTAAAATATTACTTTTAAATGTATACTGACGTGGTGAGGTTTTTCAATTGTACTTACTTCAGTAAAATCTACATTATGCTGCAAATAAAGACCTTAGTATGTTTCAATCTAATCTTTATAATTTAGTTCTAGCCACCATTTCGTTTTAGGAGTTTTGTTTTTTAATCTATATCGTGTTTCGTATACGACATCATCATTACAATCATCGTCATTACAGCCCTTCACAAGTCCTGAACAATAAATGCCACAAAGCACGACCCTGAGCCACCTGTATCCATCAAATTCCTGCATCTCTTACCAGCTCGTCACCCCATCTAGTGGGGGGCCGCCCTACACATCGCCTACCGATACGAGGATGCCACTCGAGAAACTTTCTTCCCCATCGGTTGTTGGTTCTTCAAGCTATATTATGGTCGTCCAATTGCCACTTCAGCTTACTGATCCGTTGAGCCATGTTATCTCTGGTTCTACTGCGGGTATCATCGTTACCGAATCTATAACGCAAAAGAACTTCTTATAGAGTATTTAAAATCCATACAAATGCTTGTTTAATGCAACATTCAAACCCGTTGTCCTCAGCGTGCAACTCATTACTAAACCACTGCACTACGGAGCCGAAGTTTCAGTTTAAATATTTCAATATATTAATATCAACAGATAACATTCAAGTTTTACATATTTTGTCATTCAAATTTAGAGTCAAAAATATGTTTTGTTTACGTTTATTTCCCCCGATTTTGAACTTATATGTCTTTTAACTTCAACTCTAGTCTTATTTGTTTATAAAACAATATTAAAACTTCCATTTTCGTATTTATTTTCTTAAAACATGATTTATTTAAAAGTTCCAATGAATTAATTAATTTGAATTTTAGTATTTCAATGACATTAGATTTCTTCTCTTTCTTTTTAAAATAACAATATACATTTAAAAAACAACAACATTAAAAAGGTTTTCATCAATGTTTTTACTGTGTTGCGTCTGGAATTTCGTAAACTCAATTAGGACATCATCTATCACGAACGGCCTACTGATAGGTTATTGATGAAGTAGATGTCGAGTCATTTTTGGTTATTTAATGTATTGTATAAAAATATATTATATAAGAATAGAAGTTTATTGACTAAATTGCCAATATATTGAAGTTGGGAGAAATTTAGACTACCCATAACCGACGAGCTTGTATACGAAGATGTAATATGAATGTGAAAGTAGTCCGTAGTCTCTGCCTACCCCTCTGAGTGACAGGCGTAAGAGAGTATATTAATTAGTATTTTATAATTTATTATTAATGACTATACATAATGTTCGTTATGGTTTCAAACATGTTTGTTTAAAACTATTTTTTTACGATAGGTTCGGCTGAAGAAAGACCACTTTCACGTGGAACAACGCATCTTAATCGTGGATATATGAAACTCCAAGCATAGCTCTATCTATAGCTTGCTGGGCGACCTTGAGCTTCCTCATACGACTAGAAGTGAAGTACCGCATCTCAGGTCCAATTGTCATCACTTACAACACGCACTGGTTATACAATCTTGTTTTGAAGTTTTGGGGTATATGTGAAGATAAGATGTGTCGTAATCTCCCGAAATCAACTCGGCTGGCCAATAAAGTGTCTCTCAACTTCGTAATTAAGAAGGAAAAGAAGTAAAACGTGCAATAACGCTCATTTTAATGCCAAAAGAAGTCCCCGTATGATTAAACAGACTATGCTAAACTTTATCACCGGTTAAATTAATATAATTATATTAATACACAAAACCAAGTCGGACATCTTAATTTGTTTTATAACCAAACACGACCCATATTAATCTGTCGTGATAATAAAAATTCTTTCATATTTTACAGTATACTTGAAGAATATTGTCTTTATTTAAGTCTCTTTGAAATAAGAGTAAAACTTGTGTGCTGTTTTTATAGGGTACCTTTTATGTGAATTACGCATGCTGTAGCTATATTAATGGTTCTGCTCGACCAGGGAAAGACCACGCTCTCAAAACATACCATCATAAAATCGCAGTTTAAAGCTGCTGTGTTGTGTCATGGGAGCCGTCATCGGAGAATGCTCCTGTTCTTGCGTATACACTTGGGCACTATAATCCTGTCCTGCGCAGATGGATAGACTCCTTTGAGGTTGGCCGCCGTGACCGAAATTCGGTCTGGAAGACATTACTATTACTATTATGTAAGAAGTTAAAATATAAATATTTCTTTTTGATAGGCGTATGCGACGTGGCGGGCGGGGCGGGGTCAATTAACTCGTTGCCCGGTGGCACCAGCTCGCGACTAATGCCAACTTTCGATACTTCAACACCGAAAAACGTCACGGCCCTCGTCGGGAAATCGGCCTACCTCAGCTGCAGAGTGCGCAACCTTGGAAACAGAACGGTGAGTTTTTTTATTATAACGTTATAACTTTCTTATTAATAAAGCAAGTATTAAATGGGTTAAAGAAATTTTTATCATCTTCTTCAACAGCTTTCTTTATATTGTTGTAAAGATTTCTGTGCACAGGTTATTGTAGGATAGGTCATGTACCTGCTGGCAAGCATGTCAACACAATACATCTACCGTCGGTTCAAAATCAAAATGCAGACGTATTTTCACCTCTGAAGACTAAGATTCAATGCCTCGTTTTCAGTAAAAGGGCCTCCGAAATACTTCAATATTGAGTCGACCCATTCATGCTACAACCATACATACTGCAGCGTGACTCTACCACGTAATAAGTTTAACTTAAAGCAGTGATGCACAGACTTATTAAGACTAGGGGCCACTCGGGCAAATTATGAACTGATGGCGGGCCGCCAAGTATAGGTAATAAAGACAATAAAGAATTGATAATAATGTATTAAAATTGAAAAGAATTTATTAATTTGAAGCGTGGCACTGCATAGTGCTTACAATCTTTATATTTGGCTCAAATTTACTTGTAGCAACACGTACAACTGCTTCCAAACTTTCATTTGCAAGGCGGTTTCGATTTTTGTTTTATTATTATTTAGTATTGAAAAGGTTTGTTCACATATATAGGTAGAACCAAATAAGCTGGCACATTTCAGAGCGTTTATGCGCAATTCTTTGTACGTATTTTTATCAATGCAGCGGTAAAAGTTCAGCAAGTCTCCTTCGTTGAATTTGTTGCGTAAATCTTGGTCGTTTTGAATGTCGATAATTTCTAACTGCATTGACTCTGGCGCATTTTCAACTGAAATCGTGAAAGGATTGCTGAATATGTCCTACAGAGGTTTCACTTTTAAACTCCGAAAATCTGTCTTGAAAAGATTGAATTAAAATATCTAGCTTTTCTACATAACTAAAATTAATCGCAGTTTTGTTGAATTTTTCAGCCATTTTCTTATAATTCGGAAAATGATTGTAATTTCAGAATTCAATTGCGATCTGAAAAGTGTCAGCTTGCATTGAAAGGATGATACATGAGCGTAGAGCTGGGATATCAGTTGATTTTTGCCTTGAAGCCGTGTGTTCAAGACATTCAAATGATTTGTAATATCAAGTAAAAAGCCAAATCACACAACCAATCAGGATTTTAAGTTCCGGGACATACCTTTGCTTTTCCTCCAGAAATATTCCAATTTCTTCTATTAAATTTAGAAATCGTTCCAGTGTCAATCCACGACTTAGCCACCTTACTTCTGTATAATACAGTAAATCTCCATATTCGCTTTCGATGTCATTAAGGAATTGTTTGAAATGTGATTGAGTCCTCGTGATTTTATGAAATTTACAGTCAAACTACCACTTTCATGACATTTTGAAATTCAATTTTTAGAACAGAGGCTGGTGCATAATGCAGTGAAACTGCATGAGATCTTCAGCGTTTATGTTTTTATCTTGCAGACGCTTTTCAGCAAAGTAACTAGCCCAGAATTGACACCAATCATCGAAGGAGCACCAACGTCAGTCGCAACTCCCGATAATTTTGATAAGTCCAAATCAGTTTTGAACACTAATCCAAAAGTACATTGAGTATATCAACTCCTCTGGTTTGACCTTTCAATAAACACATTCCTAATAACTCTTCTAAGACTTCAAAATCTTGAGTAACACCTCATATGAATATCAGAAGTTGAGCTGTGGAACTAATATCAGTGGATTCGTCGAGTGCTAATGAAAAAATTCAATGATCTTAGTTTTTCATTTAATTGTTCCGCAATATTACCTGACAAAGACATAATTCGTCTTTGGATAGTCATACGATTCAGTTGAATTTTCTTGCTGAAACTTTTTGCTGCTTCTGGACACATTTTCTTAGCGGCAATTTCTATGCATTCTTTTACAAATTTCCATCATTGAAGGGCGACTTCGCTTTGCTATCATTCGAGAAATTTCATAACTAACTTCTGTAGCTGTTTCTGAATCTTGAATGGGTTTTGTAAACATAGCTTGCTGACTAATAAGCTCCCGTTTTAAAGACAACATTTTTGCTTCCTTAATTCGCCTGTAAACTTGATAAAAGTAGGATGCTGCGTTTCATAGTGCCTTTACATTATATTCCTTTGCAATCGCAACAGAATTCTTGCAAATTAAACAAACGACTTTGTTATGCGACCATACAAAACGTATTTCTCAGTCCAAATTTCTTGAAACTGCTGATTTTCATCTTTAACCTTACGTTTTTACTAGGTCCTGGCTTGTCCATGTTGCGTTCTAATCCTGGCTAGGATTAACACAGAACCTAAAACAATTACAGTACCTACTTAAATTACCCATCCTTTTTAAATTACCAAAAATAATTGATTAAATAGGTTGGGAAACACTTATTAATAACAGAGTTTTACTTACAATTTCACAACACAATTATACACGGCACTTGACGGAAATCTACGTTGAATGTGGATCAAAATATATGACACCGGCTAGTCGAGTTAAAATCTACACTAGAACTATTGACACTTCACTCAAATTAAAACCGAACTGTCGGTCGCTGCGGTTAGCGTGGCTTTTATAACGCGCGTATAGAGTCGAAAACTGTCTGGAGAAATCACAAAACCGACTCTGGAAGCTTCGTGTATCTACCTACGCGAGCAATAGTGAATTCGGGACTATTGCTATTTCGCTTGCTCTAACAATATAACCCGTGGATAAGCCGCCACCGCGCTGCCGTCGTCGCCGCGCCGCCGGCCGCGGCGGTTCCTCAAGAAAACGAATTTAACCGAGATCAGCACGAACATTACCGACCGCTGTTACCGACGCATGCACGGCGCACCGATAAGCGCACTTAAGAGCGCGCGCGCGAGATTCAAATTACTTTTCGAACATATTTTTGGTTTTATTCTGGAACATAATTCAATATTTTCGAATATACGAGTATTATTTTTGCTGTCGGCGGGCCACCAGTATTCGACCGGCGGGCCGCATGCGGCCCGTGGGCCGCGGTCTGTGCATCTACGACTTAAAGCAATCTAAAAACCTAAAAAATTCTTAAAAATGTTCACTTAAAATATTTCTCTTACAGCAATATATAGAATAACATAATTTTAATTACTATCTTAAGCACAAATGACGCTACATTGATAGACCCAGGCAAAGCTGGGGCAGGGCGCTAGTTTTAAATTTGAACGATTGGCAAAAACGTTTACATTATTATCATGGCTTACTTACATGTTTAAACAATATTTTAAAATAAATACATTGCGGTTTCGTAGGGAATGGGGATAACTTTCGATTTGTCACCTATAATTAAATTACAATAGTTACATAATGAAGTAACTATTGTAATTTAAGTTACACAATATGTGGCAAATAAAAATTCGAAGTGGAATTCGATGTCGAAGAACCGACAACCGATAGGGAAGAAAGGTTCTCGAGTGGCAACCTCGTACCGGTAGGCGAAGTGTGGGGCGGCACCCCACTAGATGGAGTGACGACCCGGTGTTTGTGGCATTCATTGGGGAGGGCCTATTTTCAGCAGTGGACTTGTGAAGGACTGTAATGATGATGAAATAAAAATGAACTTACATAAGTATTATGTATTAATCTATATTAAACAAAAAATATTCAATTCTATTCTGTTTTATGTATTTTCTAACGTAAAGCAAAAAGTTCTTAAAGTTCTATACTTATTACATCACAGCGCTTTTCCTTCTGACTTGCTTAACAAAAAGCAATATTTAAGGCTAGCTGAGAGGTGTAGCCTAACGCTAGATAGCCTATATACTAATCTTCATAAATCTGGCTATAATATACAAAAATAATTTTTCAAATCGGACTGGTAGTTCCAGAGTTTAGCGTGTTTAAACAAATAAAAAAAACTCTTCCGCTTTATTATATTAGTATCGATATAGTGTTTTTCTTCTTGTTCGTTGTTCATATATATATATACTCATAAACAAAATGGTGCTTAAGTATGAAGATAATTATACGATTTACGCCTGTTCTCAAACAAGGTGGCTAAAGGCGTGTCTAATTGCTCGTGATAATTACGTGAGGGGACTGCCATCTTTCAACAGATATTTGCGTACAGCAGGGTATTTGTGAGGGTGAAACCGCAAGGAGTTTTGATATTCCCCCATTTATAATTACGCGTACCTACCATAAATTCTAAGATGTATAATTGAATGTAAAATCAAACACTACACGTAAAATATGTTACCACAGTGTAGCTTATTTCTTAGCGTTTTTATAAAGAATAAGGGCGACAAATGAGCACTCATTCCACCTGATGGTACGTGGATGCCCATAGACATCTACATCTATCCTCGATTAAACATCAAAATGCAGATGCGTTGTGACACCCGAGGACTAAGATGGAATGCCTCGATTCCAATAAAAACGGTCTCCGGTTCTCTACACTCACCAAACGAAACACAGCAATATTAGGCTGCTATATCACGCTAGTATTATATAAGAGCGTGGTCTTGCAACTTTAATATAACTGCAGCATGGCTCTACAAGTATATATAGCGTATCTGCTTCGAGATTCGTGGGTCAGTATCTCTGTCAAAACAACTACACTACGTATAATATACAGTTTCACACACAATTTTTTTTATATAGGATTAATTTTGAATTACTTACGTTTTGCTCTTGTGTATTGTATATAGAACACAATGATTAAACAACTTTGTGGCAACTCTCAAGGCTGATTCCGCGTAGAACAAACACAACAATCTTACAAGTTAATAACTCGAAAATACAGTTGCTAAGAGTCTTGTTCTGGAAAGACACTGACTTAAGATTAAGCTGTGTTTACGTATAATTTGTATGCAAGTCGGCAATCAAAAATGTTACCAACTCGAGCGCGACGCGTAAGGAAATGAAGCAAGCGGTAGATCATGGAACAACGAAACCCGCATAATCAACCCTGTCGAGTTGAGCGCTCGTATACCTAGGTATTTGGTTATGATAATTACAGTTTATGAATATTCATGACACTAGTCCTGTTTACTTGTCTGCTTTTCGCTATAATATACGTACATATACATTATCTGTGTTGCTAGGGATTGGATGAGATATATTATAATAGGTCGGGGATAAACTTTCTTCGTATTTTGTTTGTATAAAATTGAAGAAAAATCTCTTTGGTTCTACTGTTTGTTTCTGGCTGATTTTAATATCAATACAAATAGGACAATAACAAAAAGAAAAATAAAAAAGAAAAAACACTTTCCTGCCATTTTTCATTGTTTTTATATCCGCCAAAATTGGATGGTGGGCCATGGATTAGAAGGGCATTCTTTATTATAAGCTTTTACTGCCGGGTAAAAACATCAGTTAGGATCTCTACTGCCAATAACTAATGAGATTCAAGTAAGAAATTGAGAAAAACGGCCGGAATCGATCAATATAAAAGGAGTGGTCTTTCATCATGATAAGACCACGCACATCTTTGACCACTGGGCATAAATTGGGAGAGCTTGGTTGGGAAGTGTTAATGCATCAACTAAATAGTCCTGACTTTGGACACTCAGATTTTTACGTGTTTCGGTCTCTTCAGAATTCTTTGGTCTCTTCAAAACTACTTGTCGCATTTTTTTGATCAAAAATCCCAAGATTTATACAGCAGCGGGATTATGTCACTACTTACAAGATGGCAACAAGTTATCGAACAAAATGGCACAACATAACATATATTATAATTAAATGTAATTAAACTTTGAAAAAAAAAGTGTCTTGAACTCTTTTTTAAAATATATAAAATACGAAGAAACCCCCCCACCCCCCACCGACCTAATACGTGTTAAAACCATGCTGCAGCCATATTATGGTTGTACGCGAATGGGTCGGCTCAACCGGGGTAGGACCACGCTCTCACAGAATATTAGCGTAAAATAGCAGCTTTATGCTGCTGTGTTTCGTAAAGTGAGTTTAGAGAACCGGAGACCCCTTTAATTGGAAACGAGGCGTTGCATGTCAGTCCTCAGGAGTGACAAATCATCTGCATATCGATGTCGAATACATGTAGATGTCTATGGGGCACAGCATCCACTTACTATCAGGTGGACTGTTTGCTCTTTTGTTATCCTTATTATATAAACAATTAAAATATTCCAATTGAAGTAAGTGAACAATATCTTTCAAAATATTTCAAAGATATTTTTTATGCGCCATTTTTTATTGATCAATTTACACTTATCTAAAGTTAACTTGTTATAAGACTGATCGTTAATTTTACCCCACTCGAATCGTAAATCGGTGTAGTAGTATAGGTAGCACCATAGTAATGGAGAATAATTCTCCATCGACTACACGTGATCCACTTAATGGTAAGTAGATGCTGCAGCCCATAGACATCCAAAGCTACCCTCAAATTGCAGATAAAAATGGAGATGCGTTATTATCCCTGAAGACTAAGATGGAATACCTCGTTGTCAGTAAAAAGAATCTCCGGTTCTCTACATTTACCATACGAAACGCAGCAGCATTAAGCTGCTATTTGACGTTGATATTCTATGAGAGCGTGGTCCTACCCAGTTCAAGCCGACGCATACGTGCTATTTATTTATTTATTTCCACTAATAATATACATTAAAGGGAGCAACAAAGAAAGATATGTGAAAAACTGGTGTCTAAACTAGGTATCACCTGTATCTTAGTTCACCAGATCTACAGGAGGGGAACCTGTAGATCTCCGTGGACAACATTAATAATGCTACAACCATAATATAGCTGCAGCATGGCTCTACAATGTATTTGCCTTAAATTCCTACGCAAACATATTTTACAGTTAGCGAAAACACAAATTACCATAAATTATATAAGATATGGAAATAACATCGGTCAATAAATATTATTTCATGAATTTGTGTCACAATAATTTTAACGAAAGCCATTTAATGGGCAAAATTTGTCTTTATTGCTGAAGAGGCGCCGACGCCACCCTTGTTTATAACAAAGCATTATCACCCCGAACGAATTCCTGTTATTAAAATGTCTAGCTATTTAGTTTTATCGGAGCTTGAGAGCGAATCGTAATATTAATTAATTTTAGTTACCCCTTATTGCAAAGAAGGGTGAACCTTAATGACGCGAAAAGTCATTAATGGAATGATTATTTCGCCTGCCTTATTGCGATATGTTCTATATTGAACATGTTTGATTTAAAGTTTCTGTTCGCAAAAGGGTGCAGCAGCTTTTACGTGGTAGAGCCGTGCTGCTGCTATATTATCGCTGCAGCACGAATGGGTCAGCTCAACCGGGGAAGGACCACGCTCTCACAGAATACCAGCGTAAAATAGCAGCTCAATGTTAATGAGTTTCGTATGGTGAGTGTAGAGAACCGGGGGCCCTTTTTACTGGAAACGAAGCATTCGATCTTAGTCCTCAGGGGTGGTTAAGTATCTGCATTTTGATACTTAACCGAGCGTAGATGTAGATGTCTATAGGCCACAGCATCCACTTACGATCATGTAGACTGTGTGTTCGTTTGTCGCCCTTATTTCATAAAATAATCCATTTGTGTTACAGTGGCAGTTAGAAAGAATTAAGTAACAATTAACACAATATAAATACCAGAAAAATTGTTTCCCTTTATCTGATTGTGTCTTGCCAATGATGAAATTTATTTTATCAAACTGAAGTGACAAACGAACTTACAGTCCACTTGATGGTAAGTGGCTACTGCAGTCAATGGACACCTGCAGCTAACTTCAAACAAAAAAGGAATCATATGTGTTGTCACCCCTTAGGACTAAGATGGAATGCCTAACAGCTTTTTTTACTAGTTCGCTATTCCCTTCCGACCGAAACACAACACAATAAGCACTGCTATTTAACGCCGCAAATAGGTAGGCAGTAGGCCAAGCGGATCCTAGGCTGAAAAAGAGTCCTACCACTTAGGATATGTAATCAGACCACTGCTAGACATATGTGTCTGCTGCAGTATGTATGTATGTATGTATGTATGTATGTATGTGTGTATGTATGTATGTATGTATGTATGTATGTATGTATGTATGTATGTATGTATGTGTGAATGTATGTATGTATGTAATGGAAAAGTAATAATTATTTTAACCCACTACCGTGTAGACCAATTAGCAAACGTAAAATGTGTAATAGGAAGGGCTAGCTTCGGTGACGACCACACTCTTTCCATCTGTTCTATCCATCCATTACAGTCCTATCAAAAGTCCACTTCTGAACATAGGCCTTCCACGTAGATTATCTTAAAAGGCCATTTGTATTATTTGCCACGCTAATTTCACAACCATGATCTTGTGTTTCATTAGGATCATGACAGCTCATTTTTTTATAGATATAATGGTGACAAATGAGCACACATTCTACCTGATGGTAAGTAGATGCTGTGGCCCATAGACATCTACATTTATACTCGATCAAAATGCAGATGCGTTATCGCCCCTGAGGACTAAGATGGAATGCCTCATTTCCAGTGAAAAGGGTCTCCGATTCTCTACACTCACCATACGAAACTCAGCAGCATTAAGTTTAATCCCACCGCATTCGTGCTACAACCATAATATAGCTGCAGTGTAACTCTACCACATGAACGTAACTCATGATCAATGCTTGTAGTTTGAGTTATTTTTAATTCTAATATTATTCATGCTGTAATATAGCAGTCACAAACGACTTTGTATTTTATTGCTGAACGTTTTTAAAACATAATTTCTTTATACGCTTTTTTAATTTTGTATTATTAACAGTCACAATTTGTTCGGAATTTCAATTAACTTAATCACATTTTTACTGCTAATATTTTACTTGTAGATACTGACTGGGGTTGTAGGTTTTATGACAGCACTTCAATAAGCCGCATTCATATGCAAAACTAGCTTACGTAGTGCCACTTAACTTGATTTCCATTATGAAAATTGATGGGAATAGTTACGAAAAAATTATGAATCTCGCATGCACGATCGTGTATATGAATATTTAATTTGTGGATTAGGACTAAGCGACCGTCGTAAGTTTTCAGTACACGAGCATCGAGCAATCTGGGTTTGATTTCCGCCGGTGACAATATGATTGTTAATTGCAATTTTATGTGCTGATTTACCTCGTGTTTGACGGTGAAGAAAAACATCGTGAGGACACTTATGTGTCTAAAAATTATAAAAAATATATCATCTGTATAGAGTACAGATATCTTTTACGTGGTAGAGCCAGGTTACAGCTATAGTTTAACTATTTGTGGGAGAAAATAATAAAGATTATTATTATTATTATTTGGGGTATTTATAAAGTATTCTCATCTGGTTGGGCTGAATAAATATATAAAACAAATATAGTAAATAAATATACATAAATATATATGTATATATTAAATATACTAACACAAATAATACATAAATAAATAAAAGCCCAACCAAATGAAGCCCTCGGCAGGGGAGACCTTAGGGGGAAAGGGAAAGCAACCGGCGGACGTTGCGGGCGGTGTCGAGGAGCACCGCCTTCTGCATTTGAGCACGGAGTGGTCCTTCAAGGAGTCCCAGTCGCCTCGGATGACCCGAGAGGCTGACTAGGATTATCACAGGAATAATTTCGGTCTTCAGACCACCCCACATGTCGGTCACCTCGTGAGCCAGGTCCAGATATTTTGTCAGCTTATCTGTTTCGGCTTTCACGAGGTTCTCGTCATAAGGAATGGTAATGTCGACCAAAAATATCCTTGACTGTGCCCGGTCCATCAGCATAACATTAGGCTTATTCGCAAGAATAGTCCTGTGATGGCCCGGTCCCAGTAGAGCCTGGCATGGTCATTTTCGAGCACGGCTTCCGGCATGTACTTATAATATGGCATATTCCGATCCACGATACCGCATTTCAAAGCGAGCTCCTGGTGTAGAATCCTGGCACTAGGTTGTGTCTGTACAAATACTCAGCGTTAGAAAGCACCGAACAACCGGAGATGACATGCCTAAGTGACTCGCCGGGATGGCGACAAGCTCGACATATGTCGACGGTGCCATCCTTTAGGATGTATCTCCGATAATTGTTGGTCTTAATAACCTGATCCTGTATCGCACAGACAAAACCCTCGGTTTCCCCAAAGAGGTCACCGAAACGTAGCCAGTGGAGGGAGGCGACTGTGTCTACGAAAGGCTCATGTAAAGCCTTGTAGAACCTCCCGTGGAGCTTCTTCTCTTTCCATACGGTCTCCCGGTCGGAAATGCACTGTACTGCTGGATCTTGCCATTGCTCGTTGGCTAAGGATAGAGGAGTAAGCCCTTTATCACACGAAATGACGTCCCTGTAAAATGGATCATCCGATCTCGCCAGAAAGTAATAATGGAGGCTGCACACTTCGCGATTACGCATTGTGAGAGCGCTCAAAAAGCCGCGCCCACCACGTTTCCGCGGCAAGTACAGCCTCATTACTGATGATCTCGGGCGATGCATCCTGTGTGACGTCATAACAGTGCGGACTTTTCTATCCAGAGCTTTCAGTTCGGTCTGAGTCTACCTGAGTGTGAAGGTATATATGAGGACAGGCATGACCCAACCGTTATATGCGTGTGTCTTATTCACACCCGACAAAAGACTGTTGAGCTCTTTTGTCAAGGGTGCATAAAAAACATCGCAAACTGACTGTTTCATATCCGCTTCGTCGATACCTATGTTCTGTGACATACCCAGGTATCGGTATGTTTCAGCCTCGGATAGGGTCCTTATATTGATGGGCATAGATAAGTCTATGCCCTCAGAGTTAGTAACGGGGTAGGCCCTTTCGACATGGAGAACCGCACACTTATCCGTCCCCAGCTCCATTCTAATAAAATTGCTAAAATCACAAGTGATGTTTAGTAATTCCAAAGGAGATGTGAGCGAATGGAGGCGAATAACTTGAGATCATCTATATAGAAAAGGTGGGTCACTTTTGTACCCCCTTTCCGAAGCTGTAATCCTCTCCCAGAACCCTCCAGTAAGGTAATGAGGGGGTTTAAAGAGAGGCAGAACCAGATTGGACTTAGAAAATCGCCCTGGAAATACCCCTTCTTATCCTTATGTGGTTCTCCGCAGCCGTCATCCGCTCGCCTAGATGACAAAGGATCCTACTCCATTGCCCCATACACTGCCCGAGAAAGTCTCTAACTGTACAATTAACCTTGTACAGCTGGAGGACCCTCTTCAGACATGTATTATGCACCGAGTCGAATGCCTTTTCGTAGTCTATCCAGGCCATTATTATATTATTATATTATGATTGTCGCACGAATGGGTCGGCTCGATCGGGTAAGGACCGCGCTTTCACACAATACCAACCTAAAACAGCTTTATTTCTGCGGAGTTTCGTATGGTGAGTGTAGAGAACCGGAGACTCTTTTTACTGGAAACGAGACATTCCATCTTAATTCTCAGAGGCGACTATATGACCTCAATCAGTCATTTCATTCGGAAGTTGCATGATCACACAGACGCACAAATGATTATTATAAAAATATCTTACACTATGTGATAGAATGCCTTTTCAGCCTAAAAGACCGTTTGGATTTGTACCATTCTCCTACGAATTCCGCCGTCAAGAAACCACTACTGCGTTTGGGTTTGATGAATGAATCAATGTTGTATTGGTCAGGCACAATACAACGTGTAATATAAGAAATTAAAAATCCGAAAGAGAAAAGAAATTAAAAAGATACTGGTAACAAAACAAAACAATATATACAAACATCTCGTACCGGTAAACGAAGTGTAGGGCGGCCCCCACTTGATGGAGTGACGACCTCGTAAGATATGCAAAAAAAATCAACTGATGCAGGTGGCTTAGGACCGTGCGCTGTGGCATTCCTTGGGAGAGACCTGTGTTCAGCAGTGGACTTGTGAAGGGCTGTAATGATGATGAATGATGTTAAGATTGGGTTGCAACAATGAAAAGGCATCCAACTCAACATGATTGCTTGCAGTATTGCCACAGCCATAACGATGTTATTCGATGTTGCTTCATATTAACATGGTTCGAAGGTAAGAAAGTCAATACTGTTAGAGTATGCAATTTTAATGTTCAGTGGTGACAATAAATTCGTGGCTTTCTTTGTTCAGTTCAGTTTGCAGTTATTTTATATTAAATCTTGCCGACCAAGTTTTTTTAAACAAAATTGTGCATTCTCATATTGATTGCGCAGTTACTTAGACTAATTAACTTCAATTCCGGTATACGACAACGTGTTCAAAGAATTTTCAGGTTAGACGTACACAGGAATAACACTTCCATTTTCAATCCTGTTGCCAAAATGTGCCGTGATTACGATGAGATCAAGCATTCGTAAAGTTATTCGCCAGTAGCCTTTTTAGATTTAAAAGAAATTTATGTGTTTCTCTTAATATTTAATGTATTTTTTATATCTTATTAACTTTTTGCTACGGCTAAGTCTACTGCAGTTATATTATTAAGCTGTGTGTACTTTTTAGATTGTAGTTTAAATCAACATCATTATACTTTTAATTTTAGAACTGTATATGACTACTCTCTGTTTGTGTACCTTATGCAATAAAAAAAACTAATATTTTACAAAAATCTTTAAAGTAAAACATGTCAGCCAGTTGGTTATGACAGAGGATGTTTACGTAAATTAACAATTTTAATATCATACAAAACTTATAATACTGTTTAATCAAGCCTAGTTAGCGAAGGATGAAGTCTCTTTCGCGCAGTCGTGTGATGAGACATCAAAAGACTGCCGCCATGTCGGACGCAAACCCATGCCTTTGTGTCGTTACCGCACTTGCGGTGCGCGTTCTCTAGGAGATATATTACGCTGTTGAGTTCAAATCGCGTCTTTCCTTTGTTCTCCTATAATAATAACAGTATAAATGAATCCAAATGTGAATAATACTAGATATTATTCAGATTTGGATTCATTAATAAAATTAATTTGTTACTGTTATAAACGTAGGTACATTGTTAATTATTATCTTGGCTATTAAATATAAATAATTAACTACAAAGGCGCCGGCACTAATGATATTGATAATTGTAGTTATTCGTGGTACAGCCACGCTGCAGCTATGTTAGGTAGCAAGAATTAATCGGCTTCACCGAGGAAAACTGACCAGCGTAAAATAGCTTAAATATTAATTTACTAAGAAAAATGCGGTGCAGGCAAATATTTTTGTCTGCATGCACGGCTTCTTGCCTTATAAATAATATTATTAATCATCCACATCATCACCATCATCGCACCATCATCATCATCATCATCATCAATGCAGAATCATTGAACCTCCTTATAGATTTTCTCGTAAGGCTAGTAGTCGGTAAGCGTGACTGCCCATCATGAAATCTCGGGTGATTGAGTTTTCTCAGTAACAGCACGGAATGAGGAGGTTGGTTGCGGTCACCGCGGCCAGTCTCAACGGAGACTAGCCATCTGCGCAGGTCAGACATGATTATAGTGCACGAGTGTGTTCCAAACACACACAGGTGCACTCTTCCTATTCCCTCACTCACATAGTCCGATGGGACGGTAATCTGACACGACTAGAGAGAGATAAGGTGCACGACCAACGGCTTTACGTGCCTTCCGAGCTACGGGGGTGAAACACTCCTGACTCCGAGCTGCTACTGCGAATTTATCGACAGAATAACCCAATAACTGATTATGGCCCGACCCGGGATTCGAATCCAGGACCTCATGATTGGCAGTCGCGCTTACGACTCCTAGACCAAGGTAATCAAAGGTCATATAAGGCAAATGGTCGTATATGGCAGGTAACTACTAGTAATAATATAAATAAAAGAAGTATATTTATTTCTATATATGTTTCTCCTCTAATAACGCTTGAACGGTTGGACGAATTGCTAGAATGTTCGACGTCAAATTTGATTATGTCGTGGAATAAGACATATTATACTTTTAGTAATAATAATTATTAATTATTATGTAATAATAAGTGAGAATAGCCGCAGTAGAACCAGTGTAACCAACAAAACCCAACGGACTGTAAGCTGAAGTGGCAATGGGCCGGCCATATAGCTCGAAGAACCGACAACCGATGGGGAAAAAAGTTTCTCGAGTGGCAGCCTCGTACCGGTAGGCGAAGTGTAGGGCGACCTAGAATAGATGGAGTGACGACCTGGTAAGACAGGAAGTCGATAGATGCAGGTGGCTCAAGACCGTGCTGTAAGCGTGAAGGGCTGTAATGATTATGATGATAATGAATTTATTTAACGGTTTCAAAACATTTCGAGGACATGCGAAGTTTGACAGCAATATTTGAGGCAGCGCGAATTATACTTTCCTTCTCCAAAAGACCTTCTAATAAGTGATAGGAGGCTTGTGAACAGGAGTAGGTATGTCCTACTTGTTGTGTTACATGACTGCCTTGTTGGTCAAGTGGTTTTAACGCGATTGCTGATCATCAGTTCATGAGTTCGAATCCCAGGTCGGGCCATAAACTGTTATTGGGTTTTTCTGTCAAGAAATTCTCAGTAGCAGACCGGAGTCAGGAAGTTGGCGGTGTCTCACCCCCGTGCCTCGGAAAGCATGTAAAGCCGTTGGTCCTGCGCCCGTCTCTCTCCGAACGTGTCGGATTACCGTCCTATCGGACTATGGGAGTGAGGAAATATAAAGTGCACCTGCGCTTGCGCATACGCTTGAGCTCTATAATGCTGTCCTGCGCAGATGGCTAGTCTCCGTTGAGGACTCGTCGCCGTGACTGAAATTCGGTCTGAAGGACATTATTCTGTCCTAGTTGAGGTAAAATGAGTGAATATATAATTTCAAGTTAATTACTGTATTTTATAATATTGTAACTTAAATATGAAAGCGAGTTATATTGTGTCACTTACTTTTTTAGATATAATATCGCCTAATTTTTTGTAGTATTTTACGTACATCTCTAGGACTTTCTTTACAAATATCGAGATTTCAATCTAAAACCTTATTTTTATAAAAATAGAATTCAGCTTTAGCACTCAGGGATAATGTAGCTGCTGCTCGTTAAAGAATTTTAAGATTCGGATCATTAGAGATTACTTACAACATCAAAATCACGAACTCAAAATTTTTATTCATTTATAACATTATAATAAAGAGTATATGAAAAGGAGTACATCCGCAGGCTTGTAAAAGTGTGTATATTATGTAACTTAAATAAAATAAATACGCTAGGTTCGAACTTGTATGATAACCACCACCAGGACCAGGATTAAGAAAGAAATGCTTCGGTAGTTAAAGCACGCAGAATTAATTAAGGAAATTGGGAAAGCAAATTTATGCTGCAGAAGTGAGTGACAGTCAACAATGGACATTTTGGACGCGACTAATATACAAAAATTAGTACAAATTTGTCGTACCGAAAACCCTACAGACTGACGGCAAGCACCGTTACCGTTACGTAGGTATATATTCTTTCAAACTGTTCTGTTCAACCACTCCAAAAAATCTTTCTATATGTTATTTGACCTAAAATAACCTAAGATTATTTAAAGTCTATGGCATACCGTCACGCTTGGGAAATGAATTGGTGAGTGTTATTAGATTTTTCACACAATTTTGGGATATTTTACATGCGGTAGTTTTTTTTGTTGGTTGGGTGTTTTAGTTTGGCTGACAGATGGCGGTTTATTATCCACCCGTCTGCTCCACTCATAGGACATAAAACACCTCAGTACTCCATTAACCTTGGGTGCTACATTAATTGTAACTTTTAACAAAACGTAAAAACCGACTTCAAATTGCTCAAAAAGAAGTTATTTGTTTGGGGTGAAATTTTTTCTCCAATTTATATGGGACCACCTTTGAAGTATAACCTATTTAATAAAAAAAAGAATCATCAAAATTGATTTACAGTCTGCGAAAATATCGCGTAACATACATATAAAAAAAAAAACATACATTCGAATTGAGATCCTCCTCCTTTTCGAAGTCGGTTAAAAATAAGTTTAAATTAAACAGTGTAGTGTTTTTACAAGTATAAGATAAAATGTGACAAGGTTCTTTGTAGAATAACAAAAGGTAAAAAAGGTTTAACGCTATCTTACCTTCGTCTTACTCCGGGAATTTTTCAAACGCTTTTTGTAACAGCGATCCTCTTTCGTTTACCTCTTCGTTTTTTCTTTTCACCGATCACAATTTCATAAAAATAAATAGATATAAGAAATGTGTTTGATCGAAATTCACCACGTGCTTAGTGGTGAAGGAAAATATCTCGAAGAAACCTGCAGGTCTGCGATATAAATTATCTTTCTCAGAAATGAGGTTTATTTCGTGGTAGAACTACGTTGCAGATATATGGTTGTAGCACGAATGAATTGGCTCGACCGGGTAGAATGACGCTCTCATAGAATACCAGCGTAAAATAGCAGCTCAATGCTGCTGTGTTTTACATGGTGAAACGAGGCATTCCATCTCAGTTCTAGGGGTGACAACGCATCTGCATTTTGATTTTTAATTTAATTCAAATACCATCAGGTGGACCGTGTGCTCGTTTTTCCCCCCTTATTCTATAAAAAAGGTTAGTACTGTGCTCCGCTGTGCGACGTTAATATTTTTTTAATCGGCCGATCGTCAGCTTAATAATTAAAGTAGGTACATTTAGTAGAGACTTAAAAACAGCGATCACCACTTAAGACACTCATCTAAATAATCATTAAAAGTTTTTTTTAACATAATATAATACAAAACAATACATATAGGCTGCGACTTCAGCTACTTTAACTTTGAGCGTGTTTTATATCTAACCTTTGTTGAAGCCCATCAGTAAGGTTTAAAATAATTAACAAACAACTAAGAAGTTTACTAATATAGGCAGGTGACGGTGAGATTTATTTATCATTTAATTGATTTCTAAATTTAATTACGAACAACTTCTCATTACCTCGTAAACGTATCCGTAAATATTTTTTTGAAGTGAGCGTATAAAAACTATATATCACCACTTTATATGTCGTATAAACGATAAAAAGAAAAGAGTCTACTCTTTTTAAAAGGCCGGCAACGCATCCGCAATTCCTCTGGTGTTGCAGTTGTTCATGGGCAGCGGTTTTCAATAGCAATCAAGTGAGCCACATGCTCGTTTACCCCTTATATAAAAAATATATTTTTAAGTTATTCGATCTCACTACAGCAGACGTAACTAAAAGCCGTCCGTGACAAATGATCCCGGGATGAACAAAGCGTCGTGTCACGCCTGTCTAACAAGTTTCACGAAAATCCCTTTGTGTTAGTAATCATTTAGAAAAGAATGTTTAGATATTCTTGGATTAAAGTAAAAATTTTTAAATATATTTTTAAACATTTCGCAAAATAAAAAAGCCTCCCCACTAGATGGAGTGACGACCTGACAAGAGATACAGGAAGTCGATGAATGCAGGTGGAATGTACAGCAGTGGACTTATGATAGGCTGTAATAATGATGATGATAGTTTATTTATTTTATTTATTTATTTATCGCGATTTGATTGTACACAACTACAAACATACAAAATAAATCATGCGCGGAGAACTGGTGTTCAAACTAGGAACAAATCTATAGATCACCAGGGCGGACTTTCGGATAAATACAAACATATATTCAAATACAGATAAAATGTGTGAAAATAAGTTCAGACATTTTGTCTGCACGTTTGTGCGTGTGCGTGCGAGCGTGCGTGTGAGTGTATTTCTTAAAAGGCAATAGTATATCCAGTAGTAATTTGAAGCTATTAAAGAAGAAATAAAAAGAGACATCATTTACATTCAAAGTGAAATCATTTTTGATCATATCGCTATATGTTATTTTACCACAGTCGTTTAAATCGAATCTCGAGTAACACAGTCTATTACTGATATAGGCTACAATAGCAAGCAGGCTGACATTTGTGTACAGAGCCCAAATTTATAGGCACGTTCAGATAGAGGCAATTTCAGTGAAGCTATTTTGCTAATTAACAACACAATTCATCTCAAAGGCATTACTTTAGTTAATTGAATCATCTTATAATGAATGTCTTTATGGTCCTTCGTGCATGTAGAGATCTGTAATTTCGAGCAAAAAAGTTTCAAGCGTTGCTAATCTCTTAAGGGCTTTTTCGAAATTACATTAATTTAATTAACTTTAATCTGTGAATTACAATTTAATTATGATATTGTTGTATAATGAATAAATATCTACCTTTGTTCAGATTATTTTTTTATAGGATAAGGATGACAAGCTAGCACACAGTCCACCTGATGGTAAGTGGTTGATGTGGTCCATAGACATCTACATCAATCCTCGCACACGAATCAAAATGCATGTGGCCGTGAAAGGAAAAGGGGAGATCTCCCGCCGGGCAAGGTGTGCTGCCCAGGGAGCGGCTAACGCTCCGAGTGGTATTTCGGAGCTAGTCTATATATACTTGTTTTTGCTTCGGAACTTTGATAGCGCGATTTAGGCTTCGTTGTATTTTTCGCTTGTGGTGCGAAGACAGCGCCGTCACATCACCCCCCTGCTCAGACCGGAGGTCGATAGTGCAGTCTCGATGTCGACAAATGTGCAAGTGTCAGGGAATTGCCTTGTAGTCTGCGGTGAGTCGAGAAGAAGGCAAGTAATCTGCGAGAGTGCTGTGAAGCAGAGGCGAGCAGTAAGGCTCAGAGCCGTGCCTAACAATGTAGCGCATAGAGTAGCTTGAAGGAACAGGAAGCATTATTCCAGTGCTGCGATGAACCTTTGTAAAGCTAGATGGCTTTTGCAGGATGTGAAGACTGCAGACAATATCTGCTCGGGGGCGAATGAATGGGATATTTGAGGATTATGACGGAGATTTGAATTTGTAGTTTCCGAAGGTTGTTGGTTGCGTGTTCACATCACGTCGGGGTCACCAATGTGGCTGTAAAAGGAAAAGGGGAGATCTCCCGCCGGGCAAGGTGTGCTGCCCGGGGAGCGGCCAACGCTCCAAGTGGTAGTTCGGAGCTAGTCTATATATACTTGTTTTTGAATCGCAACTTTGATAGCGCGATTTAGGTTTCGATGTATTTTTTGCTTGTGGTTCGACGACAGCGCCGCCACATGCAGATGCGTTGTCAGCCGTGAGGACGATGGAATGCTTCTTTTTCAGTAAAAAGGGTCTTCGGTTCTCTACACTTACCATAAGAAACACAGCAGCATTAAGTTGCTATTTTACGCTGGTATTCTGTGATAGCGTGATCCTTCCCCGGTCGAGCCGACCTATTCGTGCTACAACTATACAATTAACATAGCTGCAGCATGCAGCTCTACCACGTTTAAAAAAATTGTTTAGATATAATGTGATTTTCCATATACATCACATTTGGGATTATCAATTCGTGTATCAGGCGTCGAGCGTTATGTGTGCCTAGTACTTTACTAATTAAGACGTTTTAAGTAGCTTTTTCTGAGTGTACCACAATTATCTACGTGGTAGAGCCATGCCACTGCTATATGTTAGTAGCAGTGAGTCTAGCGTGAAGAACGATCAAGTGGTAGTGGATCCCGAATAGCAGGGCGTAAGAAATCTGCCAAGCGATATAAACTAATAAGTCATAGAAGTTGCGCTCCTACTACATCTGAGGGCAAATTTAGAGCAGCCGATGTGAAAGTTCAACTTTAAATTTCTAATGTTAGTAAGGAAGCTAGTGTAAGTGACATTATTAGCTGTATAAAGGAAAAAAACCGATGAAAGGTTTGAAAGATGATTTCTGGCCAAGTGACATAACATTTAGGCGTTTTGTTCATTTTGTACCATACAAAAAGAAACTAGTTAAAGTTAATTCCCTATTTTTACTTTATTACTTTATAACCTAGTAATTATTTCAATTTGACAAGTTACAATTGTTTTTCTTTGTCAAAAGGTCACTAAATGACATTCAAAACATCTGTAAAACATCTGATTTAGTGGCACTTTAGGAACATGCCTACTCCCTCAAGGCGTGCCTTTTCTTGGAGTGATTTTGAATATACTGGTAAATCGGCTGTCGATGTATCAGCAGGCTTATTCATGGCGTGGTTATTCTCTGGAGAAAAGATATTTTGATAGCGTAACTGTGGTAAAGTGTAAAACCGTCTGGTAGCTATAAGAGCTACTTTTGGAGGACGGTTTATTATTGTATTTTTTGTATACATACCCGTGGACCCATCAGATAATTTACCTGTATTCAAGGAGGTGTTGAGTGAAATAAGTGCCGTTGTAGATAGCGAAAAAGTTGAGAATGTGTTCATTTTAGGCGATTATAATGATCATCCTCATGAATTGTTTTATGATGAACTAATTAAATTTTTTCATCATAAAACGTTGCTCTGACCAGAGATGGATCTGTGCTGACACAGAAAAATAGGTTTGTTTTATGTTTCTGGGTTGGTTCTAGTTTTATTCATATTATTCTTCACTTATGATATTTCAGAAGTTGCGGTGCCAAATAAAATTCGTACAATTTCTCAGGAAGCCCATAGGAAGGAGCTTCGAAAGAAGCTCTTGTGCCAGACCCGATCGAAGGCCTTCGCTATGTTTAAACTAACAGCCAATGCCTCCTTGGACTCTACTGCTTACGCCCATCTATGAGTCAGGTAGACCAGAAGATCACAGTTGATCGACCGACGAAAACCGTACTGGCGGTCACTAATCAGCTGGTGATCCTCAAGGTACCTCATGACCTGGCAGTTTATAATGGATTCCATTATTTTGGAGAACAAGGAGGTGATGGCGATAGGCCTGTAGTTTGTTGGGTCTGAGCGGTCGCCTTTTAGGATTGAGTGGACCAAAGCTGTCTTCCATGCATTTGGGACTACGCCTTGGGAGTAGGAGTACCGAAAAGACGCGTTAAAACCAGTGCCAACTCCAGAGCACACGTCTTCATCACAATGGGAAGCACTCCGTCAGGCCTACTCGACTTGCTGACGTCCAGGGAGAGGAGTGCTTTGCGAACCGAGCGCTGTATAAACCGCACATCCAGCATGGATCACTCACACCACGGGATGTTCGGCGGTGTGTTCCCCCCGTCATCGAGAGTCGAGTTGGACGCAAAGAGAGCCTAACAGCTTGGTTTTCTCCTTTGCGGCATGGGCCAGTGAGTCGTCCTCTCTGTGCAGAGATGGAAGAGATGGCTGACAGAAGTTCCCTTGGACAGCCTTGGCGAGAAACCAGAATGCACGGGTTCCCGAAGGAAGGCGAACTAGCTTCTCGCCAATTCTGCCGATGTGCTCAGACCTTGCCTTGGCAATGACTCTTTGAAGGACCTGGAGGCGGAATTATGCTTCTTTAAGAGCGCTGGTGCTTACATCCCGAGACGTTTATGCGTCAGCCAGGCCCAGTAGCACTCCTGCTTATAACGTGATGCTATTTTACAGGAGCCAACAAACCATGGCTGGGATCTGCCTCGATGGGCGCCACAGAGGAAGGATGAAAAGTTCCATACCCTGAAGTACCACATCAGCAACAGAATCAGCAACAACGCTCGGATCGTGCGGTGAGAAGCAAATCCGCCCCAAAGGGTAGGATGCAAAAAGACCGCATCATATCGCAATCGGCCGACCTATAGTGCCAAACACGGCGACAGCCTGCAGAATGCAACCGCGACGTTAGAGTGACTCCTAACAAGACAATGGTCCAACGAGCCTAGAGGGCGTCGACGAAACCGTCGGAACCGTCCGTCCGGATGAGGTCAGCAGAAGGTCCAACAGAAAGTGAATGATCCTCTAGTTGTGAAGGGGGTGTATGTATACTTTTAAAGAGATATTATTTTAAAAGGGAAGATATAACTAGTATTTCATTAGAACTTGTATTGGAAATATGTGCAATAGAAATACCTAAGTTTAAACTACTTCTGATAGTCTTGTATTGGCCTAATAAAACTAGAATGCCTGAAATGTTTTGTAAAACACTAACAAAGCTACTGCAACACGTTAATAAAAAAGACAAATGTAAAAATATTATTATTGGCGGTGATTTTAATGTCAATATTTTAGAATCAAATAACTTAAGTTCAAATCTTTTAACACTTATGAAAAGTTTTAATTTCATTCAATATGTTAAAGAACCAACCAGAGTTACCGAAACCTCTACTACGTGCATAGACTTAATATTTAGTAATATGCAAAATATTAACAATACTTTGACAATTGAAACAAAAGATTATGGATTTTCAGATCATAAGGGAGTTATTGTCAGTATTAATAATGTACAAACTGAAAATACAAAAAATTGGTCCATGAAAAAGAGAATTTTTAGTTTACAAAATATTGAAAAATTTAAAACTGAACTTAAGAAAACTGATTGGGAAAATTTAATTTCGGAGACTAAAAACATAAACACAAACTTTAATTCATTCCATGAAAAAATTCAATATATTCTAGATAACAACATACCTAAAAAACAAATACTATTGAAGAATAAAAAAAATAACAGTTGGCTTACCAACGGTCTAAAAATATCTTGTAAAAATAAACGCTAAAAATACTTGTATCACAAACTAACAATAACATCTTAAAAGTCATTATAAACAATACGAAAAAATGTTGAAGAGCAGTAGCCACTGCAAAAAATCGAATATAAAAATAGGTAAAAATTCAGATAATGTAATCATAACAATGTGGCAAATAGTGAAGGAGCGTACAAATAAAACAAAAACTTAAAATAATTTAAAATTTAAAATAAATAATATGCTTACTGAAGATCCCATAAAATTGCAAACCATTTGAACACTTTCTTCACCTCAATGGGGTTCCCGAGAACAATTCTGGCTCCTGGCTTGGTCTACCGCCACTACTATCGATAACTCTATATTTATCGGCCCAACTAACCCAATAGAAGTATTTAATATCATAAAAAACTAAAAAATAAAAGCCATGGATTTGATGAAATACCACCAACTTTAATAAAGACATGTGCCGATGTACGCCACCACTTACCCTTCTTATTAACCAATCACTGTTGCAAGGAATTGTCCCAGACTTAATAAAAATAGCAATAGTCAAACCGCTACACAAAAGACGACCGAAAATTGCAATAATTATCGTCCAATAGCACTTCTCTCAACATTTTCCAAAATATTTGAGACAGTCATATAACAGACTCTATACTTTCTGTGAAAAATATAATATATATTAATGACGGACAATATGGCTTTCGAAAGGTCGCTCTACAGGACTCGCAGTGTATCAATACATAAGGGAATTGAAGATAATTGACAAGAAACAACACGCTATAGTATATTTTAGATATGAGCAAGGCATATGATAGGTTTCTCCTCGATCCTATTAAATAAACTTTATAATGTAGGTGTGAGAGGACTGGCCCACGAATGGTTTGTATCTTACCTTAATCAACGCGTCCAATGTAGATATATGCTACAGTGACCACAAACCAGAATAGTTGAGACTGTAAGGTCTGAAAAATTTTCTTAAAACACTCAATACCCCAGGGTAGCGTGATGGGCTGTCTATATTTTTAATATATGTGAATGATCTTCCGAACATATGTAATGTCCCTGTGTTCTTTTGCTGATGATATTTCATTAATTCTTCCCTGTCCCAATAGCACAGATTTACACCATCTCCTAACCTCTAATTTAAATGTAATAAATTGCTGGCTCCAAGATCACAACCTCAAGATTAATCTCAAAAGACTAAACTTTTGCAATTTAGACCATACAAAACCTTACCATATCAACTACCAATACCTAAATATTCTCTCAGAACCTGTTAACTCTCACTGTCTCCTGGGTATAAATATAGACGCACATTTAAATTGGAAGAACACATTAATAAAGTTGTCAAAAATTATCTAGTTTTACATACGCTCTTATGGAACTTAAAAACCACTGACTTAAAACAGCAACCTGTGCCTACTACGCGTGCAGACGCCTGGCTACGCTACGGTGTGTGTACTTTGGGGTAACAGCACAGACGCTAACAAAGTATTTCTAATTCAGAAAAATGTATTCATACTTGCAAATATTGACTCAGGGACAAGTTGTAGAAATTATTTTATTAATTATATCCTGACATTAACATCCCTATATATATCTGAAATATGCTCACTAGTTAGAAATAATATCGACTGGTTCCCTCAATATTTTCGCCCTAAAAATTTAAGACCAAAAATAAAATTATCCACAGTTACATCAAAATTACAAATCGTAAACACCGGCCCTTATGCCATGTCAATAAAAATATATAACAAAATTCCAGAACGGATCAGAAGCATTAAAAGCATAAAAAAGTTTAAAAAGGAAGTTAATACATATTTAACGAAAAAATGTTATTACTCGTTGCAGGAGTTTTTTAGTGATTGAGTAGGAAATAGGAAATAGGAATAAATAATATAGTATGATCTCTTTAATATTTAAGTTAATTGTAAATATTCTTTAAATGATAATTTTATTAATAATACTATAATGTTAATATAATAATAGTATTAATAATTGCCAATATTTGCAGTGCCCTTGCAGGGTTCTTGTTTTGAACAATTTTTTAAAATTAAGACCAAATGTACAACAAGAATAGCAAATAAATTGAATTGAATTGAATTGAATTGAATTGAACCTTTGTAAAGCTAGATGGCTTATGCAGGATGTGAAGACTGCAGACAATATCTGCTCGGGGCGAATGAATGGGGTATTTGAGGACGATGACGGAGGTTTGAATTTGTAGTTTCCGAAGGTTGTTGGTTGCGTGTTCACATCACGTCGGGGTCACCAATGTGACCGTAAAAGGAAAAGGGGAGATCTCCCGCCGGGCAAGGTGTGCTGCCCGGGGAGCGGCCAACGCTCCAAGTGGTAGTTCGGAGCTAGTCTATATATACTTGTTTTTGAATCGGAACTTTGATAGCGCGATTTAGGTTTCGATGTATTTTTCGCTTGTGGTGCGACGACAGCGCCGCCACATGCAGATGCGTTGTCAGCCGTGAGGACTAAGATGGAATGCTTCTTTTCCAGTAAAAAGGGTCTTCGGTTCTCTACACTTACCATAAGAAACACAGCAGCATTTAGCTGCTATTTTACGCTGTTATTCTGTGATAGCGTGATCTTTCCCCGGTCGAGCCGACCTATTCGTGCTACAACTATACAACTAACATAGCTGCAGCATGCAGCTCTACCACGTTAAAAAATTTGATTAGATATAGTGTGATTTTCCATATATATCACATTTGGGATTATTAATTCGTGTATCAGGCGTCGAGCGTTATGTGTGCCTAGTACTTTACTAATTAAGACGTTTTAAGTAGTTTTTTCTGAGTGTACCACAATTATATACGTGATAGAGCCATGCCGCTGCTATATGTTAGTAGCAGTGAGTCTAGCGTGAAGAATGATCAAGTGGTAATGGATCCCGAATAGCAGATAGTGCGTAAGAAATCTGCCAAGCGATATAATCTAATAAGTCATAGAAGTTGCGCTCCTACTACATCTGAGGGCAAATTTAGAGCAGCCGATGTGAAAGTTCAACTTTTAATTTCCAATGTTAGTAAGGAAGCTAGTGTAAGTGACATTATTAGCTATATAAAGGAAAAAAACCGATGAAAGTTTTGAAAGATGATTTCTGGCCAAGTGGCATAACATTTAGGCGTTTTGTTCATTTTTGTACCATACAAAAAAGAAAATAGTTAAAGTTAATTCCCTATTTTTACTTTATGGGTTTAAAACCTAGTAACTATTTCAATTGGACAAGTTACAATTGTTTTTTTTGTCAATAGATCACTAAATGACATTCAAAACCATCTGTATAATATCTGATTTACAGGCTCTTCAGGAGAGATGCCTACTCCCCCATTATGTGCCTTTTCTTGGAGTGATTTCGAGTGATTTTGAATAAACTGGTAAATCGGCTGCCAACGTATCAGCTGGCTTATTCATGGCGTGGTCATTCTCTGGAGAAAATATATTTTTGATGGCGTGACTATGGTAAAGTGTAAAACCCGTCTGGTAGCTATAAGAGCTACTTTTGGAGGACGGTCTATTATTGTATTTTCTGTATACTCACGGACTCATCAGATAATTTACCTGTATTCACGGAGGTGTTGGGTGAAATAAGGCATCACCGCTATGGAACCTATAGAGGCACCCGTAGACGCGGGGATGGTCGTCGCTGTCTACGCGCAGCCATAGGATGGACAGGTCCGTACCTTCAAGTCTGCCGAGGCGTTGAAAACAAATATCCTCTCTGACGTATACGCAAACTCCAGCCCGGGGCACAAAGGAGTGTTCTAATTTGTACCTCGGGTAGGAGAGATATGAAGTATCAGTCGGAGAGGACACCTGAGTCTCGGTTAAAAAGAGCAAGGCCGGCTTCACCGTCTCCAGATGGTAGTGGACAGCGTTAAGGTTGGAATGAAGTCCCCTGATGTTGCAAAAGGTCACGGATAGCGTGACAGGTATCGCCTTGGTGTTATTGCTCCGCTTGGCCCGAGCAAGTTTAGTCGCGAGCGGAATATCCCCCCCCCCCCAGAATACGCGAGGCAGCCTGAGCACCCACGCTCAGGAGTGGAGTCGCTTGGTCGTGGATGCTCAGCGAGAGATTCTCCAGGGGTGCTGGTACCCTCTTGAGGTAGTCTGATTACATTTGATCCCGCTACCATGTTGATGGTGGGCAAGAGGGGGAACTGGGCCTCCGGCCACCTGCACTCACCAAGCGAAATGCAGAGGTAAACCTCTACTTCACGCTGGTATTCTGTGAGGTCGTGGTACCACCCCGGTTTGAGCCGGCCCATCCGTGCGACAGCAAAAGCTCAAATGATTACTTAAATTTTAATAACTTAGTTATACATATATTCAAAATGTATTGACGTTTACAAAAAGCGAATTGACAACGTTTATTAACCTGGATACAATGTTTAGCTCAGCCAAAGAAAATATACACTACGCGAAAAGAAACAACACTTAAGCATGTGTGCACATAAAATCGCTTGCGGCTATGTATGGGTGTCTGGGTGTGCGCGGGGGCCTTGAGAGGCGCGCGGGGCGTGGAACGGGCCGTCGCCGACTGCCTTGGCCGAGGGCTAGTAGTTCGCGCATCGCGTCTCATCTCTCTAATCTCACGCACCGCACGCAAGCACAGACTGACTGCGCTTTATACAAAAATAATCATGCCCGGCGGGCTTTATTGTTGTGTTTATGGTTGTTGCAATAACCAAAAACAGAATAAAGATAAGCTTTTTTTTTCGACAAATGTTTGCAATTATAAGAAATGATAATAAAAGTTATAAAAGTAATCGAAAAAGCCAAAAATACATAAGAGTAAGTAATTTTTAAAGGGTAGTAGGTAATACTGATTATAGCGTACTGAAATACTAAGTGTTGGTTAATTATTTAAGATTACCATTAACTGTCGTACATATTTTGTTTTGTCCTTGGCGATTTGATTTGATTTTCAATTGAATATTAACAATAGTTTAACTCGATCTGATCAAGAAGTTGCTATGGCTTTTGAGAAACATTTTACTGATGTTCCTTTTTTGACAACAAAATCATTAAATTCTTCTCCTACTGTCGCCGAATCATTGCTTAAACAAAATGTAAAGGCTTGTTCAAATACTTTTAAATTCCATAGAGTATTGCCAAAAGATATCGTTAAATATTTTAAAACTATTGATGTTAAGAAAACGGCAGACTTATGGGGGATTTCCGTTAAAGTTATTTTATCTATAATAGATATAATAGCACCTTATCTAGCCACTATATTTAATACAAGCGTCGAATCTGGTGCGTTTCCTGATTTAATGAAACATACTAAAGTCCTTACCTTACCTTTATTTAAATCTGGTAGTACATTAGATCCCGTCAATTTTAGACCGATTTCTGTACTACCAACATTTAGTTAAATTTTTGAAAAAATAATTTTAGATCAGATCTTAAGTTTCTTTAATAATAATAAATTGCTACATAAAAATCAATTCGATTTTACAAGGGGTCGCTCGACAACTGACGCTGGAGTTGAGCTTATTAAACATATTTTTTGTGCATGGGAGAATTCGGAGGATGCTTTGGGTATATTTTGTGACCTTTCCAAGGCCTTCGACTGTGTTCACCATGAGACATTAATCAGGAAGCTACAGTACTATGGTGTCAAGAACACAGCGCTTAAACTTATTATTTCATATTTAAGTAATAGAATGCAGAAAGTTATAATCAATGGTAAAAGTTCTTCCGGGTCACCTGTACTAATGGGTGTCCCTCAGGGCTCGATTCTCGGCCCATTCCTATTTCTAGTATAAATTAATGACTTACTTTCCCTTGTAGGGGATAATCATGATGTATTATTATTTGCTGATGATACTTCCTTGATTTTTAAACTTAAACGTCAATCATTTAAATGTGACGAAGTGAATAATGCTATATCAAAATTAGTGAATTGGTTTAACGTTAATAATCTACATTTAAACGGAAATAAAACTAAATGTATTAAATTTACAACAACGAATGTTAAAATCTGGGTACCAATGTGTTTTTAAATGGGAAGAACTGAGCCCTGTTGAATCCACTGTTTTCTTGGCATCACTCTCGACGCAAAGCTTCAGTGGGGCCCCATATATCAAACTAGCAAGCAGACTAAGTTCTGCAGCCTATGCTGTAAAAAAGATTAGAGGTCTCACTAGTGTTGAGACAGCTAGACTAGTTTATTTCAGTTATTTCCATAGCATAATATATTATGGGATTTTGATATGGGGAAATGCGGCTGATTCAGAAACTATTTTTGTTTTACAGAAGAGGGCCATTAGAGCTATTTACAACCTAAAACCGTGAGAGTCTTTTAGAGATAAATTTAAAGAAATAAATATATTAACTTTGGCCTCTCAGCATATTTACGAAAATTTAATGTATGTTCACAAAAACAAAGGTAGCTTTAGTAAAAAAAGTGATATACATTCTGTAAACACTAGGAACAAACACAAGCTAGTGATACCAGTTTCTTGACTCCACAGAGTCAGTAATTCATTCTTGGGGCAATGTATACGCTATTACAACAAGGTCCCGGAAAGTGTACAGGCTCTCTCTATTACCAAGTTTAAATGTTTTGTTAAGCTGAAACTGTATACAAAGGGTTATTATAGTATAAATGAATACATGATTGATAATAACCCCTGGGAATAAGGTGGTCGCTAACAAGCAGTTTCTAAAATAAATTTTGTACTTAAATAGTTTGTACAACCATTAATGTAAAATTTACTTTGAAAAAAAGTCCCGCTGGGTTTCTTGCTGGTTCTTCCCAGGACAGAGGTTTTTTTTTCGAACTGACTTTCAATAAGAATTACACATGTAATCTATATTGAATAAAAAAATATTCTATTCTATTCTATTCTACAGATATTTAATAAAAGTTGATTTAAAATTGAACGTATCTTTCACTACCTAAATACATAAGTTTACATTATATAACATATACCTACTATGTATCTTCTTTGGCACAAGTCTATAATATTCCATTTCAGTTCGGTATCATACCTAGCGTTACACGCTCCGGATCAAGGTCACCGGCGCTTGAACTCTCACGTACAGAGAGTGTCACCGCTGTAGCTCAGCTGAAATCGAACCGGTGGCCTAACGACACGGCCGCTACGTGTTACACACGGCTGTGAAGAACGGTTAATTGGTTTCGGTTCCATTTCCGTTGAGTTGTGCTTAAAATTATCAAACACAATTTTTTAGTAATCTTATCACTTTAATTATCAAATTTGAATGTCTGAAAATCGCTTTTTACCATACTATCGTATCGATGTAAGAATGCTGGTTTCAGCTTATCAATAGATATATTTACTTTCCTATCGGGTAGCTTGATCGTAAAAAAAATATCTTGTCTTTTAAAATTGGGTATGGACCCTCATAAGGTGACTGTAAAGACCTTTTAAGAACACCTTTTCTCACGAATACATATTTACAATTTTTTATTTCCGGATGAAAAACCAGAAAGTTTTTTGTACGTTCATGGACTTGGAAAAGGCTTATGATAGAGTGGACAGGAATGTGTTATGGCAAACACTTAACTCATTTGGTTTGAGCGCTGGTTTGATACAGGCATTAAGGTCTCTTTATAGGGACTCTAGTGCTTGTGTCAGGATCAATGGGGTCTACTCGGACTGGTTTGGCATTCAAAAAGGTGTCAGACAGTGCTGTGTAGCTTCCCCGTGGCTGTTTAACCTATTTATGGACAGTTGTTTGCAAACTTTGAAAGTTGAAGAATGTGGGTTGAGAATGGGTGAGTTAACCGTCAAATGCCTTTTGTACGCCGATGATCAAGTCATATTTGCATCGTCGGCGGCCGAGTTGCAAATGATGGTTACTTTAATGAATTGGTCATTAAAGAAAGGGTATAAGTGAACGCAAGTAAGACGAAAGTGATGGTTTTGAAAGTAAGTAAAACGTTATGTGAAATAAGAATAGAAGGGAGATGATTGAGCAAGTGGATGAGTTTGTATATTTGGGATGTTTATTTAGCAGGGATGGTAGATATGATAAGGATATAGAACGACGAGTGAACGCAGGAAATAGAGTGAATGGGGCTCTATACGCTATTATGAAAAGTCAGAATGTGTCAAAAAAGGCACGTATGGCAATTCATAATGCTGTGTTAGTCCCTACTTTAATGTATGGTAGTGAAAGTTAGGTCAGGCAGAAGAAGCATGAGAGTAGAGTAAATGCTGTAGAAATGCGGTCATTAAAGAGTATGCTAGGGCTGAATCTGAATAACAGGGTGAGAAATAGTGTGATAAGAGAAAAATGTGGTTTGCAAGATGACGTTATGACCAGGATTAAGAAAGGAATGCTTCGGTGGTTTGGTCACGTAGAAAGAATGAACGAGGAAAGAGTGACAAAGCAAATTTATGTTGCAGAAGTGAACGGAAGAGTCGGGAAGGGACGCTCTAGACGAAGGTTTATCGACCAAATTGGCGATATATTGAAAATGGGCCAGATTAGGAGCACCCTTCACCGACGAGCGTGTATGTGTAGATATAAGGATGTAAAGGAAGTGAGAGAAGTGTGTCAGGATCGTGCTAAATGGAAGTCCGAAGTCTCTGCCTACCCCTCTGGGTGTCAGGCGTGAATGTTTATGTATTTATGTATGTATTACCGGATGAACAATAATTGACCGTGTATCCCGATATGACATCGGTTTCGATTTCAATTTATTAATAGTATTCCTCAATTTATGAACATAATCATAGGCCTGTCTCCAGAGCCCAGTCTTCCACCATCCTACCCCGCACATCTGTACGACGAGAACCCCAAGCCAAGTTCTTGGCATTGAAGTCCCGAGGACAAGTACGGGGAGGATAGCTTCCGACGACGACTGCTCTCAGCTCTGCAAGAGAGTTGTGAAACTCGAGGAGAGATCGGTTCGAGAAGTACACCCCACAATGATGAACTCCCCGAACCGTGCCGCTACGCACCCCTGACCCCTCCTGACACCTTCAAGGGTCAAAATATGGCGGCGGCTGAAGAAATGATGGCCACTGAGCCGTTAAGGTCCGCCACCCAGTCCTCCTAGGCCAGACAAAATACGGCTCAGCGACCACAGCGATGTTAATCGACCACTGCGCCATGCTCTGAGCAACAGATCCTGAGCGCAGGCGCAGTGGTTGATATTCGCCTGGAGGAAGCTTAATGGGGCCGTTATAGGCATTCCATTTCAGCTTCCTCCACGGGGCGCCTCTGCGGGCGTCGGTGTCGCGGCGGCGGCGGCAGCGACAGCGACAGCGGCGGCGGCGGCAGTCGCGACCGCGGCGGTGGCCACAGAGGCGGTGGCGGCGGAGGGCCTCCTCACCCGCGGCCTTGGCCTTGGCGGGTGGCACGCAGGCCCTGCTTCCGGCCCGGTGATCGGCTGGCCTGCCGGTCGCCGCACATGCATCACAGTGCGGCGTGACGCAGCAGGTTGCCGATATGTCCGGGCTGACAGCAGCGGAAGCAAAGGCCACTGCGGTCAACCTCCGAGGCGCATTTCACAGATACGTGGTGCCCACGAGACAGCGGTAGCACCTCAGAGGTCTGGGCCCAGCAGCTTAACCTGCGCTGAGACCCAGCCCACCAGAAGCCTTCGGCCCTCCACTATGGTTTTGGCTGCCGTAACAGGCAGCACACCGTGGCGGCATGCATACCCTGTTGGTCCGGGCGTATGGCGCCTGACCTGATCTGGTCAGTAGTGCACCCCGGACCTGGCGACGGCGGCCACCAACCTCCTCCGATACGAGTCGTCCAGACCCATGATGCGCAGGTCTGCGCATTTGACGGGCCTGGACACTGGGCCTCGTCCACGTCCAGGGACGCTCTGAGCTTCGCAGCCAGAGCGTCCGCGGTCGCGCTGGATTCCCGGATCTCAGCATACGGGCCCCGTCTGGGTGACTTTGAGCCGGAGGCCCCGGTGATCCTGAGCTCCCGAGATCCACCGCCTCTTTCGTCGCGAGCAGATCGCGGTAGGTAACGCCCTTCTTTTCGCGTCCGGCTGTAGTGTAATCACTACAGCTGCGGTCTTCGGGGCGCGGAGCCCAGCCGCGATCTTGCGCGCCCTGAACTGGCGCTGCCTCCTCGTTCTTGGCCTTTTGGCTGCCTTCTTCCCTTATTTTTGTCCCCGACCACCTGCCAACCGGCTTCAGCCGCGGGAGGTGTAGGGAGCTGAGGGGGCGGTGGCGGCGGCGGCAGCTGGCTTGCCGCTGGCGCTGGCACATTCGCCGCAGGCACTGGGGCTGGCGCAGCCACCACCTGTGCTGCCGCTTTGCCCTTTTTGCCTTACGCCTGATGCCTGGATGGCTTATAATGTGAATTGAATTAAAACTATTTTTCTAACTTTCTCTGGTACATACGATCTAATTTTGCTAGTTGAAATTGAGCAATACAAAGATTCTTTACTATTAGGCAATGGTAAGTTTTTTAAATATCAAATGATTATTAGAATTACTTTTCATTGTTTCATTGTAACAATCATGTCCAAGTTGAGCAAAGTCTATTGTTGTGGGAGCGTATATTGTTTCAATTCTCGACAACGTGTCGGCGATAACATTCTGTTCTCCAGTTACATGACGAATATCCGTTGTATATTCGCTGATGTATGCCAACTGACGATTGCGTCTAGGTGTTTCTGTACTGCTACCTATCACCTTTTTAAATGCAAAACAAAGTGGTTTATGATCCGTAAATTTAATAAAATTTTGCCCTTCAATTAAATTTCGAAAATATTTTACAGCTGAAAATACTGCTAATAGTTCTCGGTCATAGGTACTGTACTTCTTTTCTGTATCATTAAATTTTCTTGAAAAATACCCTAAAGGTTTCCAAATTCCGTTATGTTTTTTGTTGTAGTACGGCACCTATACCGATATTTGATGCATCTGTCATAAATACTAACGGAACGTCGGGTAAAGGATGAGATAAAGTAACAGCCTTTTGCAAATCAATTTTACAGTTTAAAAATGCGTCATTCGCTTCCTGTGTCCAAATGATTTTAGTATTGTCCCGTTTTTTTTAGAATTTTTTAAATACTCATTTAATATGGCTTGATTTTGAATTGCATTAGATATGTGTTGTCTATAAAAATTTTACATTCCTTGGAATCTTCGTAATTGACACGCAGTTTCTGGTTTAGGGAAATTAACTATTGCCTCTACTTTTTCGCTTAGTAGTTTAATGCCTTCTGCCGAAACTTCAGAACCCAAAAAATTATTTTTTTTGACCAAAACTACATTTTGCAAATTAATTGTTATTCCAAATTCTGTGAAACGTTCAAAAATATTAAATAAAGATAATATGAAATTAAGTAAATTCTCACGATGTTCTTCTTCCGTTCGGGTACCAATGATGAGATCATCGATGTAACAAAACAAAAAATCTAGTCCTTGTAAAACTGTATTTTGCATAAATCTTTGGAAAGTTTGTGCGGCATTTCTTAAACCGAATATCATCCTCATAAATTCGAATAATCCGAAAGGTGTGGCAATTACCGTTTTTTCGATATCTTCCGGGGCCATCATGATATTATGATAGGTCGTTTTAGGTCAATACGGGAAAAGATGTTTTTACCAGATAACAAATAAGTAAAATCTTGCAGGCGAGGAATTGGGTATCTGTCCGGTTTAGTTTTTGCATTTAACGCTCTGAAGTCACCACACGGGCCAATACTACCGTCTTTCTTTAACACGCAATGTAGCGAACTAGACCAACTACTACTACTAGGCCTACAAATACCCCAAGGTCTCAATGTGGTGATAAACTTGGTGACGCGGCTCCTCCTTGAAGCACATGGGCTTCGTGATGTCGGGAAAACTATTTAATAAATCAACGTACGGGTGATTATCATCTACCGTTTTAATTGACGACTCATTAAAATTAATTAAAGTACCTGAGACATTCAAATTCGTGACTTTATCAATTAATATTCGGTCGTCTAAATCAACAATTAAATTATGGTGTTTCAAAAAATCTGCCCCAAAAATGGGCTGTTTTACATCACAAATTACAAGGGTCCATCTGAGAGCTCTACGTAACTTAAGGTCTAAGACTAACGTTTTTTCACCATACGTTTTAATCTGTGTACCATTTGCTGCGTAAAGCACAGTGAATCACTGAAATATTAGCACCAGTGTCTACAAGAAATTCCATACCTGATGTGCGATCAGTCGCTGATAACCGGTGATTGCCTGGTTGCACGCAGCCTCCCACCTATGAAGACTGCAACTCACTCAGTTTCCCGAACTCTCCTTCCAGTTGCAGGGTTGGACGCACTACACTGCCTTGTTTCGAAACCTGAAATGGTAGTAACAAAGCCAGTCAGGGCTTTGTGGTGTACGCCAAGCGCCTCTCGAGACGCGCCTGCACCGGTTGGCGGTGTGTCCACGGTTATTGCCACGCTGCCTACTCCTTCCACGTGATCTCTCCAACTCGGATAGCCTGATGTTGAGTTTGGCTATCTTTCCAAGCACCACTTCAACGCCTGATGGCGCCGACGCCGACGTACCCTGCTAGTTTATCTCTGCGATCTAGATACCGCGTGAATGTCCTAAAACTTTATCTGCCATGGCAGCTAAAATATCTAAATCTGTTGTGTTAGAGGTTGCTAATACCGCTCTGACGGATGTCGGTAAATGGCTCTGCCAAAGAATTAGTAGTGTAGCGTCGTTGATCTTGTCACGAGCCAACTCCCTCATACGTCGCAGTAGTTGCGATGGTCGCTGGTCCAACTCCATTTCTCCCATTAGCTTATGGATCTTTCTGCACTCAGATTCCTCGTAGATGGATAACAATCTATTTTTAAGGGTGTCGTACTTGTTGCTGTCTGGTGGGTTAGCCAACACGTCAGCCACCTGCTGGATGACGTCCTTGCCCAGCTTGGCGACGACTGTCTGGTATTTTGCCTCATCTGGTAGTTTTTGCGGTCTAAAAACTGCTTCGATCTGCAAAAACCAGTTTTTCTCTTGATCGGTTTAGAATTCTGGAATCCTTGTCGTGACAGAAATAGCTGCTAGCACAGCCTTATTGAACAAGTCCTGAGATGATTTCGCGTCGAACGTAGCCGACATCGGGGCTGGCTCTGGGGCAGGTTTCGAAACTGATGGTGCAACCGGTGTCGTCATTCTATTTTCACTCGCGGAATTAAATGTATAATATACTCAGTGAAATTACTGAGGCGTCCTCCTCGGTATTTTATTTTGAGCCGCTCCCTAACTTAAAATTTTGTACACTACTAACACTGTGTTCGTTAACTTACGTCATCAAATTTAATCACGTCGGGGTCACCAGTTTTATGTTTCTGGGTTGATTCTAGTTTTATTCATATTATTCTTCACTTATGATAGTTCAGAAGTTGCGGAGCACAAATAAAATTCAATTGTTCATATATAAGAATGTATTATCATTTCCACAATAATTTCCTTAGTTAAACTAAATTACTAAAGCTACGTAAAACTTACTACCGGACTACCGAGCTAACTACCGAGGTAACTACCGGGCTAACTAGGTAACGAACTAACTAGGTACTGAACTAACTAGGTACTGAACTAACTTTTGTACTGAACTAGCTATCGAGGAGGGCGCGTGATGGGGGGCGACTGACTCGCCTAGCGGCGGCTCGCTAAAAATGCTGATTCCAAACTATACCCATGACGTACAGTCGCCACCACAGTCTGAATTCTAACTCTTACACGTACGTTAGTGCGGCCCATGGATGCAGACGGTGACTAGATCACTGTGTTGTTTCAAGTCCAGCCTGGCAAACTATTGTTAAAGTAAAGGTTATTGAGAAGATTTTTGTATCGGATCATCTAACTTTAACTGTCACATATGACTTTAACATTGTTAAACCAAAATTGATGAAGCACGACTTGCATGTTAGCTCAGTGATATAGGGCGAAAGAGACGAAGCTCAAATAGCTAAGTACCGAGATCATTGTCATAGTTTGTTACGTGAGATTGAGTTTCCCTCACGTTCACGCATTGTACCTGACACCGTACTAATCCAGTACATTAATGTGTTTAGGATGATGTTGGGTCTGCCGCGTTTTCCCAGTGCATCAAGGATGTTTGCTGAGTACCAAACTGATGGCTTCGAAGCCTTCATTCGCAAAAAACAAGCACCCTGATCAGGAGAGTGAGGAACAGTTCCAATAGCATCCTAAAGACATTTGCGGATCGATTCACGTCACCGCTCTGGAGGTGCTTTGTGCGAAGAGTGACTATCACGGGGACCTACCCTTTCTCCTGATGGTCACTCTTAGTACATGAAAATGTACCTTATATTTTTCATCTATATTGTAATTTTTGTACCTTATTTAATTTAATACTAACACAGTTTTAAGTTACCTTATTAACCCATATGGATGTACAAGTTGTCCGAATTAAATAATAGTAATTATTATTATTATTATATTATAGTTGTAGCAAGAAAGGGTCGGCTCGAACGGGGTGGGACCACGATCTCACAGAATACCATCGTGAAATAGCAATTTAATGCGAAATGTTTTTCGTATGGTGAGTGTTGAGAACCGGAGACCCTTTTTACTGAAAACGAGGCATTCCTCCTTAGTCCTCAGGGGTGACAACACATCTGTATTTTGATTCTTACTCGTAATTGAGTATTAATGAAGATATCTATAGACCGAAGTATCCACTTACTATCAGGTGGACTGTGTGCTCGTTTGTCACCCTTATTCCATAAAAATACTCTCCCGATAATCGCTGATACATATATAATATTTAAGCTACTTTACGCTAGTAATATTCTACGGGACCGTGGTCCTTCCTCGGTCGAGCCGACCAATTCTTGCTACTTAACACATACACTGCCGTCAGTCATCCTTTAAATGCAGTACTCAGTGCAAAGTGACTGACACGGCAGCATAAGGGTTAATATAGCTGCAGCGTGGCTCTACCACGAATAACTGCTATTATCAATATCATTGTTGCCGGCGGCTTTATTATTAAATATTTTATATTTAATACCCAAGATAAAAAATATTTTATAGTATTCTATAAAACAAGTTCAGATGATTTATCATATACAATTCCAGTATCAGACGTCGACTGTTATGTGTGCCTAGTACTTCACTAATCCAGATGTTTTAAGTAGCTTTCTCTGAGTACATCACAATTATTCACCGCATCAATTCCCGACCAATTATTTTCATTGTTTTGGTGCAGATAATCAGTTAAATGAAAGATTGTATTGACGCGAGAAATTGATAGTGGTTAACCTGTTTATTAAATTAATTGGGCTTATCTTACTCTCTGTTATCTTAGTCTAGTCAAGGATAATACAGATTTGGTGATTAGGGGCACAGAATTCAGATCACACAATTTTAATAATTGCAATTAAGTTTCCTTTAATCGATGGTTTAGAACCCTTTCTAACTAACAATCTTCTTTTGTTTAGAAATAACTAAGTTTTTAATAATTTGGATTAATCCAATACAAAATCCGATTATGAAAAGCTGATTATGCATGAATATGATGGTAATCCTTTTTACTATGGCATTGGCCAACGTCTTGCAGTGGACTATACGGGCTACAGGATAAATAATAAGTAGAATACTAAAACAAATCCTTATTATCTAGGCTGGATGTCTCATCGTCGTCACTACTCTGTGTTAATTGGTTTTGACATATTTAGGTGGATTTACTGCTATTGCTAGCTCGTAAAAGGGTGCACCGTGTGCAGAAGAAAAAGCTGGTATAATCTTCTTTGCATTCCCATCTCTACCAGACATCCGCACCTATTTCTCGTCTATGCTCTGCTTTTGTTATGACTGACAACTTTTGGGATGATCGTCTGTTGCATATGCATAGTGCCGTTACCGTTACAGCCTATTAAGGTGCGCTGCTGAAAATAGGGCTCCTCTATAGATTGCCTCATAATAAGGATATTTGCCATAGTTGCCACGCTTGGCAAGCGGATTGGCAATCGCAATTTTTTATTTTTAGTCGTTATTAGGAAGACGCTGCTGCCCATCTCCTAATTTATTTCCCTCTGTCGCCTCTTACGACACCTACGCGTTGATATGGGGTAGTGATTTACCCATGAAAACGAGATTTGCCAGAAGGCAATTTAGATGTTAGTCTGCTCATCTCTATAATTATATATTAATAAAAAACTTAACGTATATGCAATGACCCAGCAAAATGTAAAATAACACGTTACAGTGTGGTTAAAGACGATAGAGTATGATGATACTGAAAATTTATTGAAATAAATATATGTATCAATGTACACCATAGCATAAATACTAACCGCAAACACTACAAAACACACACACACACACACGCGCACACACACACAGTATAATCTTTATGTAAACAATCTTATATGTATCTAAAACTAGCGATCCGCCCCGGCTTTGCAATGGGTACTCCAGCCTAGTTAATGTATTTAAATTTAAGATATTTTTTTTTTGGATATTCTTACTTATAGTATTAATTATATAATCTATTCGATATATTATACATACATATCTTTGATTAAAGGTTCGTTTGCTCTCGAAATGCGAAAAGAAATTTGTAAATGAAACAAAGCCGATGTTAGATAACGAACAATAGGTCGGTGCGCTATCTCTCCTTCGTCAAGCTCACGGCATTTAATTGAATCCCTTTCTACGTGAGGTTCCGTTTTGTTTCCGAACGGTTTTAGTAAAAATAATTCTCATCTGCTTAGGAAAAGTTTTATTTTTTAAAGAAATATTGACGTGAATAACTCAGTAAAATTTTCAAAATATTTGAAATTGGAATTTCCGGTGCTGTTAATAGGTTTCAAAATTAACTGTTTATGCGCACATAAGTATTTATTTATTTTCTCGCTTATTCTCCATCTATTTTAGTTATATGTATAGTTGACGTGCTTGGCAGGCATGCTTTTATTAAGCAGATGTCCTGTTGTCCATCTCCTGTTTCAGTTTTCCTTTGTCGCTTCTTATGACACCCACGGAACAATATAAGGTAGTCGATATTCTTGCACCTCCACTACACGATTTCTCTTAAGGTTCTCGCTTATTCTGTTTGACCATAATTACACGTAATGCACACCATGACATGTCCTATATTAAATATGGCAAGTGCTATAAAACAGACTATGCAACATATCCCTAAGGAACTATATTTAAGGATAGGTGTACCGTACCGTGTGTGCTATTACTGAACACAGTCTAAGCGTGTACTACAGATTTATTACATAGCAAATCTTTAAAGCAGCGTTTGTTACCCTATCCCGGCGGAATTTTGAAAACTACTATAAAATAGATACGATAGGGTGACAAACGAGCACACAGTCCACCTGATGGTAAGTGGTTGCTGTGACCCATAGACATCTACACCTATCCTCAATAAAGAATCAAAATGCAGATGCGTTGTCACCCGTGCGGACTAAGATGGAATGCCTCTTTTCCAGTAAAAAGGGTCTCCGGTGCTCTACACTCACCATACGAAACACAGCAGTGTTAAGCTGCTATTTTATGCTGGTATTCTGTGAGAGCGTGGTCCTCGACCGGGGGTCGAGCCGACCCATTCGTGCTTCAACTATACTATACTAATATAGCGTCAGCATGACTCTACCACGTATATTATTATTATTAGTGATTATAATTTAGTATCTACTTACATGCCAAATTTGAATTCTCTAATTATAGTTACGGAAATAAGGCAATATTAAACCGAAAAGATAAATCCTCTTTATTCTCTATCCCTTGCGAATTTCAAAAAATCTTGTTATCAGTGATTATAGTATATATATACGGAAATATGGCAAATTTAAAGCAAAAATATAAATCCTCTTTATTCTCGATCCCGTGGGTATTTCAGAAAATCCTTCTTTATTCCTTTTCTGCATTATAATGGGAACATCCGTGAAAAATTTTAGCTTAGTGTGAGTGATGAAGCGGGACTCGTCTTTTTTATTTTTTTATTGTGTATGATAATTTGAAACGATGGCGTATGCTCAAATTATCTTCTGACAAATGTACTTGTCAGAAGAAAGGCACTTTATCAAAATTGCCCACGACATGTTTCGGTGATATCTCTCTTACAGACTGCAAATTTTTCGGATCGATGATATAGAAAGTAATAACGAATTTTTAAGTTACGGCGTACCACAAGGCGCTATTCTTGCCCCTTCCTGTTCATAATAATATACTCGTACGTAAACTATATGATTAACCTTGACCTATCATAACATAATACTATATATTGACAACATTGGTTTATTTTTGTTTGACAATGACATCGATCAGATTATTAAACAAGCGCAGCAAGATTTAAACTCTCTAGATGGTTCCAAGACAATGTGCTTACTGTTAACACATCTACGAGTAAAATCTAAAACTAATAATGTAATATAATAATATTAATAATAGTAATCTCGTAAAACTAATGACATTATTTTCAGTGCTAGGTACAAAAACCGAAAATTACTCAGTTCTATGCATAAATAACGAACTCTTAACCAAAGCTAGTTGAGAAAAGTATCTTGAACTCCACCTAGATAAACATCTAACGTGGTCTCACCGAAATAAATTAAGATCTAAGTTATCTTCTATCATGAGTGCGTTTCTAGGTAATATTCACAGTCTGCCAAAATCAGTGAGATATATTATATACAACTGCATGGTAAAACCTCAACTAGACTGCCTAATAGAGGTGTGGGGTATTGCAGCTAAAACAAATTTAAAGCAAATTGAATCATGTCAAAACAAAATAATTAAACTACTATTTCATTATCACTATCTAACTCCCACCGAAAACAAAATTACAAGGAAACTAAATTTATGTCACTATGGCATAAAATACAAGCATATTAGTACATAAGCCATTAAATACAGATATACACTCTAAAATATTGTTTGCAAAGAAAGTGACAAACACAAAAACGTACCACTAGATGAAAAAACAAAATTCGCCTAAGACAACCAAGAACTAATTACGGAAGGAAAAACAAACTATATGAAGGAAAAGAGTTATATAATAAATTACCTAATAACATAAAAGAGGTCCAATCCTTTACTTTATACAGAAAAAACTTCAAACCACCATATCTTGAAAGATTTTTCTCGATTTTAAACCAATCACTTATTTAAAAAGCCAATGTAATTTTTTTGATTAAATTGATTTTACCACATTGAATTAGTACTCAACTAGAATGTCATACCATTTGGAAACATTACATATAAAATATAAACTAAATAATTATAAATTGCTTGCAAATATGAACAAAGTGTAATTGCTATGACTTGCTTTTAAGAAACGATGTATAATTTTACACTTAATTTTCTTGTTACCCACAACAATGTTACAAAATTGTGCATATCCACTACTTAACAGATCATTTACAAGTACTCGCCATTCTTCATAAGTTCATGTATCTAGTATCTAAGATTAACTTGTTATTTGTCTTAATAAGTGAATTGTATTCTTTTTGAGGAGTAAATGTCTTAAACCGTAAATAGGATAGCGTCATTTATAGTAGGTGAGCATACTACGTCCATAATAGTCTGCAATACAATAGTAGCTCACTTTTTTAACGCGTTAAAGAAATCTTATGTTGTATTCAGACAGTCAGTCTGGTAACCTCTAAAATAAAGATGGTTTTAAACGCTAAATAGAAACATAACAACACAAATAGTTTTATGTCTTCAGCCGTATTTCTTCGTAATTTTCATATAACTGATAACGCTTTGTACATTTCATTAGGCGGTAGAACTACTTTTCTGCCGAGGAGTGCCGAAGGATTGCGTATTATTGTCTAAAGGGTATAGAAAGCTAGTATAATTACAGGCTATGAGACATTCCATCTTAGTCCTCAGAGGTGACGACGCATCTGTAAGACTACAGTTCTTTGTTTGAAGTTGATTGCAGGCATTCATGTACTAAAGTAGCCACCCATCAGGTGGACTGTTAGTTCGTTTGACACTTTACCGGTACTGTTACAGCTTATTAAAGTCCACTGCTGAACATAGGCTTCCCTCCTAGATAACCTTATAAGACAGATATTTGCCATAGTTGCCAAGCTTGGCAAGCGGGTTGACAACCAAAGTTTTATTTTATTTTTAGTCGTTATAGAGTTGCTGCTGCTCATCTACTGATGATGATATGGGGTAGTGGATATTCTTACACTGCCACTACACACGGTTTGACACTTAAATTTTTTTTGAATATGAAAATCAAAATATGAGAACATTTATAGCAACAATTTAATCAAACTTAAAGCATTTTATTAATACGTCGAAGCGATAAGAGTCCCTAAAGTTATATTTCGTTATTATACTTTCAGTGTAATCTGATAAGTCTACAATTCTTGCTTTCTTATGCCTAAAGTTCGTGTTTACGTCCATGAATAATTCCAGTTCAGTTTCACTAAATCGACACCCCCACGACCCAAATACTACTTCAACGTTGTTTACTTCGAAAAAGTTAGTCTCTCCTAGAGAACTATCGATTTATTGAAGTGGTAACAAACTGTTCAAAATGTCTTAAATCATAGTCGACATAATTTATTGGTAGTTAGCGAAGGGAAAATTGAATTGAAAAAGGAATTGTAATGCTAAATGTCTGTCTGCCTGGATAGTTTTTCTCTCTTTTTTATCTAAAGCTGTTCACCCGTTAAAACAAATGTTTTTTTTACTTATCTTGGAACTTATTTTTACTTTCCTTATTCGGTAGGGTTCTGGTCAAACGCTAATATATTTTTCTGGCCTGTTTTTAACATTTTAAAAGTATATTTAAATACACAGATAGATACACGTGGTAGTGCCGCCACGCTGCAGCTATAATATCATGGTTACAGCACGGATGGGTCGGCTCGACCGGGGGAGGAGGGCCACGTGACCACGCTCTCACAAAATACGAGCGTAAAATAACAGCTTAATTTTGCTGCGTTTCACATGGTAAGTGTACCACGGAGACCCTTTTTACAGAAAACGAGGCTTTCCATCTTAGTCCTAACGGGTGACAACGCGTCTGCATTTTGATTCTTAATCAAGGACAGGTGATCAAGTGGAATGTGTACTCGTTTTTCACTGTTATTCTATTATTCTATATTAAAATGGGGCGATAAACTCGCCTACGCCACTACCACACGGTTATATGACATTCGATGGAATAACATCGTTGATCCCGCAAAACGTTACTATAAGACAAATCATCCCCTAGGGGGGATAGTTGCTCGGTCCGTTGCGCAGGTGGAGTTAGAGGCCGCAGAGGAAGACGCGCCTTGTGTTTTTGGTGCGCCTTACCTGAGGAGAAAAGGGGGAGGAGAAGTGCTCTCCCGAGGAGGAGCTGCAATGGGGCGGCCGTCGCTGGTGGGGCCGTAGATGTATGCGAAAGCGTTCCCGTGGCCATTGTGGAACACTATGGGGTTTTAGTCGGTGCGAGTCTGACATAACCCGTCCTTGGCAAGGCGGTTATGCGTAGGCATTTCTCCATGTAAAAAAAGGGGGATATTTGCTCTAATTGCAATTCTTGGCTGACGGGTTGGCAACTGCAGTTTTTTATTTCCTTGTTGTTGTTAGGAAGACGCTACTGCCTATCTTCTGACTTGCTTTCCTCCGTCACTACACGATCGACACGGTATACACTGCTAACCAAGAAGTTAGAAATCTGAAGCCAGACATGACTCTGGCAATTAAAATAACTAAGGGGCTTTCAATATAGTAAAAAAAAAAACACACTTCAGACGTGTTAAGTGTAGGCAACTTTTTAAAGTAATACGTGATGCGTATTACATGAGTCTTTGTCCTGCAGTGTACTTAAAAGGGGGAGAAGATGAATACATAAATTCTCTTTTCAAAAATGATGCAGAATATTTTACAAAAGAAACATGGCATGAAGTAATACTTTACTTTTTAACAACAATTTATACACGCTCGTAAATTGAAGTGATCTTGATGTTTTCGAAGGATATACTGCGGTAAGTGAAAAAAGTACCAAGCTTATGGTAAAATGATTATATAGTTAAATAAATTTTGACTAGCATTATTAATTTGGCGTTATTTAGAATTAAGCTACCGTGAAATCTGGCAACTTTGCCATTTTTGAAAGGACTTAAAAGTTTAGGACCAATTTTCCAACATAAAAGTTACTCTTAGATTGGGCCTCAATGTTAAATGCTTTTTTATATAGGAGAGGGGCAAACGAGCATACGGTTCACCTGATGGTAAGTGACTACCGCCGCCCATGAACAACTGCAACACCAGCGGAATTGCAGGTGCGTTGGCGGCCTTTTAAAAAGGAGTAAGTCGTATCGGTCCGGAAAAATCGCCGGTGGTAAATTATTTCACAGAGAGGTCGTACGAGGAAGAAAACTCCTAGTGAAACGTACAGTGATGGATTGCCAAGCATCCAGATGGTGGGGATGGTATCGGGAGTTCTGCCGCGATGTGCGTTCGTGAAATTTGGCGGCTGGGATTAATCCAAACAATTCCTCAGAGCACTCCCGTGGTAAATGCGAAAGAAAATGCAAAGGGATGCAACATCTTTTCGCAGCGCCAATGAATCGAGTCTATCGGAAAGGACTCGGTCGTCGACGATCCGAGCCGCTCTGCGCTGGATGCGGTCAAGTGAAAGGAGCTGGCACTGGGGAGCCCCAGCTCAGAGATGGGAACAGTATTCCATGTGAGGCCGGACCTGCGCCTTGTAAAGTTGCAGGCGGTGTGCCGGCATAAAACACTGTCCCGCTCTGCTGAGCACGCCAAGCTTTTAGAGGCCAATTTGGCTTTCTCTTCAAGTGACCACGAAACTGCACCTCACTCGATATGTCGTCACCGAGGATTTTGATACTGGCTGAGGCAACAAGGAGTGCCTTGAAACTGAGGAGATACGACAAAGGGTTCTTTTAGCAGTAAACGCGCAAACTTGTGTCTTCTGAGGATTAAAGTGGACTAGATTTAAACGCCCCCAATTCGAGACATTGTTCAGCAAAGATTTGACTTTAGATACAAGTTTTTTCCGGAACTCGGCGACGTTTTCCCGAGAAGTATTGGCACGGACGGTGTATAGAACATCACCAGTGCTGTCATCCGCATGGCAATGGATGTTACCGCATCGCAACATATCATTGATATGCAGAAGAAACAGCGTTGATGATAGCACGCAGCCTTGAGGAACACCAGCATTAATAGGCTTGTAGTCGGAGCATTCACTGTCTACAACGACCTTGATGCTCCGATCTGCAAGAAAGCTGGTGATCCAATTGCACAATTTCTCGGGAAGCCCATAGGAAGGGAGCTTCGAAAGAAGCGCTTTGTGCCAAACCCGATCGAAGGCCTTCGCAATATCCAAACTAACGGCCAAAGCCTCCCCCTGTGAGATTATATTCTTTATAGATTTGGTATTCATTAGTGATTTATAAAAATACTAACATTAAATATATAAAATACTCAAAAAAGAAAATGGCAAAATTAACCTAACTTTGTGGCAACTTTGCCATCGGAGTTTTTAATGAAAACAATAGGATTTAACTTCAAGGATGAAGGTAAGTATACCACATAATATAATACACGACACTCATGGTTATGATTTACTCGTAATTGTGTTACAAGTAACAAAGTTTACGCTAGTGGCAAAGTTGCCCACCGATTATTTAATTATTTTTCATACGAACTTGAAAATATGTATCAGGGTTGTCAAAAATCCTTGTTTAAGTAATTTACTTAATTTTTGAAGTAAAACTTCTTTATTGACGTAGTGCAGAAATTTAGTACGGTATTAAAAAACACGTTTTCTTGTTACGTTTTTTTGCGTAAGCCTTATTTAACCTACTTACGTAAAATATAAAATCAAAGAAGAAAGATATGTATTAAAGAAGTGTGACTTAATATATGTGTACACAATTACATGCATTTTTTTTTAAACTTGTCACAATAATTTCTTAGGCAAAAATCTAAAATTTATGAAACAAAATTACTCTCGTCTAAAAATAAAAATGAAATTGGTGCATTGAATAAAACTATTTTTGACGGACTTTATCGCGTTTAATTTACTATTTTAATTCCCGACGTTTCGGGTGCTTTACAGCAACTCATGGTCACGAGGGGGACTGAGATGTTTGACGTCCCGATGTCATAGTTAGCCCGGCTACCTTCAGTTTTTTAATATTAATTTTTGGTTCGATCTACGCAGAATGTACATTAAATAAAATTAAAAATACATGAAATTTCAAGTATTTTATGTATTTACCTTGCTTTAATGTCGTAATTGGTTAAGAATATAGATTGAAAGTGACAACCCTTGGTTGTAGCAAAACGATGACGGTTACTTGGTTGTGGCAAAGTAACTGTCATCGTGTCGTCACTACTATGGTAACTTTGCTAAGACAGTTTTATAGATAAATATTAAGACCAACATGTTTAAAACGAAATATTACATTTGCTAACTATTAATAATAGGTCTTTACCTATGAAATTGCCGTTCTGCAGTATTGGCCATTTCAAATCAAATGTAATTTGGCTAAGAATTCTAATTTCGGTGACAACTGTATTTATTTTGTCTAAATATTTTAATAAAAATAACTATATATTTTAATTGTAAAACTTTAGTGTACAAGGAAAACGTTTATTATTGACATAAATATAAATAATATAACAGTGGTTTATAATCTGAATTTAGATATTATAATCTCAAATCAACTACGTGATATATATATGACAAATATAACGAAACAATTTGCAACAAAGGATTTCTGAAATATATATTGCTGTCTGGACACAAAGTGACAAGCAGGCTCAGTGCCTGTTCAGTCTTTAAAATTTCTAATCCGCGTGTGATAATCTCAAGACATGGTTGCTAAATCCGCCATCGGTTGTCCTAGCGACAACATGCGTCGCTAGATCTCTTCCACTGTAGCGTCCAATTGCAAGACCATCCTGTGACTCACCTACGTAACGACATGCGTCTTGTTAACAAAACAAGCAACCGTCATATTTCGACTTGGACTTTTTATATTTTCAGTATACTTTTAAGTTACTTTATTGTGTTTTAAATTTGTTTTAAGTTATTCTTTTTGTGATTGTATTTAACTGTTGTGAATGCACTCCGTGACTCAATCTTGTGATGGCACGTCGAACGCGACCCATACATGTACACAGTGCAACAAGTCATTCAAATCTTTGAAAGGCCTCAACATACACACTACAAAACACACAGGAAATGTATAAGCCAAAACAGTTCACCTTTAGACATCCATCCCATTATTCCGAGTGCGCCTACTTATGTAGCCAACGATCCAACTCCTTTCCACACATATCTTAGCCATTTGAAAAATAGTATATCGATAGTTAAAAGAATCCTCGAGGAGCTCGAATAACCGTTGCTACACATTTGTCGCAATTAATCCAGAAATGTTACATAAGCAATTGTACTCAAGACTGGCAGAACCTATTTTTATTTTCATACAGCATACTACATATAATAAAACTGATGGACCGAATTTATCCTTGATACAAAATATTAAAATAACTGTGCTGTAAGCTCCTCACCTTCCCCGCACCTCTAATCAAATATGACGCCCTCGTAATCGCAACAAACTCATCGAAAACAAAATCTGTGACGGAGATCTCAAAGGTGCCGCTCGCCTTTTGTTCTCCAACGACGTGCTATCACCAGATACCCCTGACACCCTTCAGGCCTTACGGACAAAACATCCTCCAGCTCCAGTAAACCCATATTTTCTCGACCGACCAACAGCAGGGCAAGCATGCCTTCAAATTCAAAACAAAGATGTTACGGATGCCATTTTATCTTTTAAACCAGGTTCGGCTGCAGGTTTGGATGGAATCTCACCCCAACATTTGAAAGACTTAACATCGCATTCTGTGGGTGATGCAGGCCAGCAACTTGTAAATTCGATCACTAAATTAATCAACTTTATGTATTCCCGTAATGTCCGTCCAGAAATTGTTCCCATTCTTTTCGGCGCGAACCTCAATGCCCTCACCAAAAGGACGGAGGGTGACACAATTGCTGTTGAATCAACACTACGACGCCTTGCCTCCAAAATTGCTGTTCGACATATTTTACCAAAATTTAAAATCGGAATTTGAACCCGTATAGTTAGGCTTCGGTGTAAAAGGAGGGTGTGAGGCAGCCGTCCATACCTACGCTCTTTCCTAACTTACGGACATCCTGACGTGTTGCTCAAAATTGATGTCAAAAATGCATTCAATTCGTTAGTAGGATACCCTGCTGACGGAAATAAAACCATATATACCGGAAATATACAATTATCTTCTTCTCAGTTACGCTGACCCAACAAAATTGTTATATCGTTCCAATGAACTGCCCTCGGAAGTAGGTTGTCAACAAGGTGATCCCCTGGGCCAGCAATTTTTAGTTTGGCTATAAATCCGATAATCAAAAATTTTAATTCTAAATTCAACGTTTGGTATTTGGACGATGGAACCCTAGGAGGTGATATGGATACTGTGTGTTCGGACCTTTTTAATCAAAAATAAATTTGAAGCCATTGGTTTGGAGCTTAATTTTAGCAAATGCAAACTTTTATAAATAACTGCAACTTAAATTTAAATGACGTAAAACAAAATTTTATATTTTGGCTCCAAATATTAAAATAGTTAACAGTAATTCCTTCACCTTTTAGGTTCTCCAATCTTTAATGAATCTATTTCTGAATATATTAATAATTCAATTACTAAATTTCAAAATTCTGCTGAACAACTCCTTGAAATTAGTTCACATTATGCACTTTGCATCTTAAAATTCTGTCTTTTCGTCCCAAAATTTACGTATGTGCTCCGTTGCTGCTCCTTTTGGAATCACCCAGATCTCTTGACACAAGTAGACAACTTAATCAAAATTAGTTTAGAATCGATTCTTAATATGCACCTGAACGAGCAAATTTGGACCCAAGCATCCCTACCCATCCGTTATGGTGATTTAGGGATTCATAAAATTTCAGTGTCTCTTTACCAGCCTTCCTATCTTCTGTCCATAGTTCAGCAAATCTCATAAGTAAAATTTTAAGGGCATCCCTTCAAACTTTGAGATTGCTGGCCTGGAAGAAACTAGAAACGCTTTCTTAATTGCATGGCCAGGTCAAAATTTTCAAGTTTCTACAAATTCACAGAGGAGCTGGGACGACATAAACTGCAAATTGACTTATGAAAATCTTTTGAGCACGTTTTATACGTGGTAGAGCCATGCTGCAGCTATATTAGTAGATAGTTGTAACACGAATGGGTCGGCTCGACCGGGAAGGACCACGCTCTCACAGAATACCAGCGTAAAATAACAGCTAAACACTGTTGTGTTTCGTATGGTGAGTGTAGAGAACCGGAGACCCTTTTACTGGAAAAGAGGCATTCCATCTTAGTCCTCACGGGTGACAACGCATCTGCATTTTGATTCTTTATTGAGGATAGATGTAGATGTCTATGGGCCACAGCAACCACTTACCATCAGGTGAATTGTGTGCTCGTTTGTCACCCTATCCTATAAAAAGCACAGTAGTACAGGTTCATCGCGTGCTAGACTTTTGGCCGTGGGTACGCATGAGGCCGACTACTGGCTTCACGCGTATCCTTCGTCAAATACAGGAACATTTCTTGGGCCTGACACGCTCCGAATCGCAACCTGTCTACGGCTTGGGGTTCCGGTCTGCACTCCTCATAAATGTCCGTGTGGCAGTGACGTCGACAAGCTAGGACATCACGGACTGTCACGCCAAAAGTGCAGGCCGCTTCTCGAGACATGCAGCATTTAACGATATCATACGCCGGTCCCTTGCCACCGTCAACGTGCCAAGTCTACTTGAGCCGTCTGGTATTGCAAGAGACGATGGCAAGAGACCGGACGGTATGAGTTTGATTCCATGGAAGATAGGCCAGGTGCTGGTATGGGATGCAACCTGTTCAGACACACTGGCCCTTCCCATCTACATGGAACCAACAACAGAGCTGGTGCGGTTTGTGAACATGGAGGTAATTATGGAATACAAGTACCGTCGTGGCAGCATCACAGCACAAGCGGCACGCAAAATCAACGATATTTACGGAGCGAATACTACAAACGAACGCACTACCGTTATTGGTTTACCCGCTACCATTCTGGAAATTTCGACCTGAAAAATTAACTCGAAACCTTTAGTCGACAATGACGAATTAAAGGCGAATATGGAAGCTGATGATACTCAATCTACGGCTGAATTAGCAGCAGCTTTCGATATTAGCATCAAAAATATTGGTCCATTTTCGTAAATTGGCAAGATAAAAAGCGACAAATGGGTGTCCCACGAACTCAATGTTTGCCAGCGCGAAGTACGAGTCGAGACGTGCCTTGCACTGCTCAACAGGCTCACAAACGAAGGAATTTTGAACCGCATTGTTACCTGTGACGAAAAATGGATTCTGTTTGACAATTGCAAGCGCTCAGCAAGTTAGTTGTATCCTAGTTCAGCACCTAAACAATGCCCTAAACGAAAACTTACCCGTAGAATAGTGATGGTCAGTCACTGTTTGGTGGTCTAGCACCGGTGTGATTCATCACATCTTCTTACCAACGGGATGAGCATTACTGCAGATGTGTACTGTGAAGAAATGAACACAATGATGGAGAAGTTCGCACGTCTCCAACCAGCTTTGGTCTATCGCTCGTCCCCGTTGCTTTTGCACGATAACACGCGACCTCATACTGCACAACAGACGGTCTCCAAGTTACAAGAGCTGGGGTTGGAAACTCTCAGTCATCCGCCGTACTTACCAGACATTGTGCCCACAGACATCTACTTTTCCAGAATTTGGATAACTTTTTGGCGGGAAAAAAATTCAATACCCGAGATGTAGTACAAAATGCCTTCGAAGAATTTGTTGCCTCCCGTCCAGCTTCTACAAGAAGGGCATCAATATACTGCCACTGCGTTGGCAAAGATGCATCGATTGCATGGGTGATTACCTTGATTAACAGAAATAAAAAAAAATACTTTTACTTATTTCATAAAAAACGGCAATTTCATAGGTAAAGACCTAATATTTCCTTATTACAAAGATATCGATACCAACATTCAGTATTTCAAACAATATCAACAAAAGTTCTGGCGCATTAAACAAAGAGGTTACGTCGCTGGCAAAATTCCGCGTTAAAATTATGTGCCAAAATTGACTCTCATTTTAACATACCGAAAACAATGCTGTTAATTAGTTATTAAATTTTCATCCAAAAAGTGGCAATTCTCGAAAAACGTTACGTTGCCAATGTTAATAGTAATTTTGTACCTGTACATCCCTGATGGCAAGGTTAACGTTCATTGGTAAAGTTGCCAGACTTGACTGTAATCAAATTATTATTTTATCAATGTTTCGTTCTTTATTTCAAATGCTGCTGTGTAGTGAGTATTGCGAAGCGAAGTACATCGATTTAGGCTTCGATGTACTTCGCTTGTGGCGCGATGGCAGCGCTGCCCTGCTCATCTGCTCGGGAGCAAATGGAAGGGGTACTTGAAAACGATGACGAAAGCTTGAAGTTGAAGTTTCCGAAGGTTGTTGGTTGCGTGTTCATATCACGTCGGGGTCACCACTGTGGATGTGGCCGTGGGAAGGAAAAGGGGAGATCTACCGCCGGGCAAGGCGTTCAGCCCGGGGAGCGGCCAACGCTCCGAGTGGTAGTTCGGAGCTATTCTATATATACTGCTTTTACTTCGGAACTCTGATAGCGCGATTTAGGCTTCGATGTATTTTCGCTTGTGGCGTGACGGTAGCGCCGCCACATCATTATAAAACAAGAAACCTTTTTAACTGGAATCGGGGCATTCCATCTTCGTCCTCAGGAATGACAACGTATCTGCATTTTGATTCTCAATCCAAGATAGATGTAGACAACTATAGGCCAACGCATCAACTTACATAAAAAAAAATTAAGTAAAACACAATTTTACCTGCAATGTATGCAAAGAAATGTTTTTTTTTTATTGTAGATATTACGAAACAGTAACTTTACTGATGAGTCACTGCGGATCCATTTTTCAATATTGACATATTTTTAAGCTTTATTTAACACGTCACGATAAATGAGAATCTGCGAACAACATCTCTTTAGCAATAAAAGATAAAATGAATCTTCATTTTCGCATTTTCTTTTATTTTTTTACCCTCATTCCTAACAATATAATAATTCATCACCTCATTTTATCACGTGGGTGTCAAAAGAGGCAAATATGGGGAATAACAAAAATTGAAAATGGTAAACCCAGACTGATGACGGGCAGCGGCGTCATCGTAGCAAGTATCTGATTCTGAGATCAATCAACAAATCGACTACTTGATTTTAATTGAAGAGAGATGTTGGTGTCTATATCACAGCACCAACTTACCATCAGGTGGGCTGTGTTTTTGTTTACCACTTTTACTTGTATAATATATCTGTATAAAAATACTGATAATAATAAAATCGTTCAATCCTAATAATACTTCCTTTAAAGATGAAACGTCCCGTATCAAGAGTGGTGTGTATTTCATAGTGACAAGGTTGCAGTGATGTTGGGTGTAGTAAAGTTGTCTAAAAGCTAAGTAAAGCAATCCATTTCGGTTTAGCAGGTGATTTTATTTATCATTATTTTTTCTTTAAAAAAACGTTATCTACATTCTAGAAACTTCTCCTGTATCGTGGTTTACATACATAAATTTCACAAGGACAAAACCGGAACAATTATTTGTAAGCCATACAAATACTTGTTCCGTGCGGTATTCGAACTCGCGGTCCTCAGCGCTGCAACTCATTGCTAAGCCACTGCGCCACGAAGCCGTCGTATTTAATTAAAAAAAATCCGCTTAATAACACTAGATCCATTGTATTAATTATGATGTTATTTTGCTTAACCTTTAATTAAGAAAGAAAGAGTAATTATTTTGTGCGTACAAATAAAAAAAAATCTCTTCGTCGATTTATTGTCCTCTTAAGGTTCTCTTAGCCAGAGTACCTTACCAAATAATTCGACGCGATGTCCTATATCTTAAACATGCATAAGTAGCGAACTCAGAGTTGCACACAAACCCGAAAGGGATTATGTAAATATCATTTTGTAAAAAAAAAGTAAAAAAATTCAAATAAACGGTAAAAAATAGTAATATTGTAGCTGTTTGTTAAGCTTTAAACAAGGTATCAAAGGGGACTTACACATGCGATGTAAGGACATTATCGATGGTCAATGGAACATCGAGCTTTCTTGGAAGCGATCCAACTTCCTTGCCATTTCTCGTTGAGATCGATATGCTGTAGTACTCTATCGCTAAGTTATTGCCACTTGTTCGTTTGCACGGTATTCTGTACATGGCCCTTTTAGACACTTTGTTACTTCAGCGTCATTTGTTATCGGCATTAAGATAAAAGCGTTAAGAAATATTTCTTGTAAAGTTTTTTAACGTAAAGTCTTTTTTTTATATTGGTAATTTATTTTGTAGTAGCAACCCGTCCTGGCTTCAACTATAGGTTCTATTGATGTGAGGTTATTTTTAGATTTAGATAACAAAGACCTAGTTTTAACAATTTTTTTAAATCTTCAAATTTTTCGGATAAAAAATAGCCTAGATACCTCCTAGCATTACTCTTTATCTGTTGCTAAAGTTTCATTAAAATCGGTTCAGCCATTCCGAAACAGACAGACAGTTATTTATGTCTGAAACCCTGAGCTTAATAGAAGCTAGTTATTTCAATATTATAGACAAACATTTGAGTTGAGAGATATTATTCTTGTATAGATATATATAAAATAATATCGAAATATATAAAGACTTTTTTTTAAATATATGAGGTAATTTAATTTTTATAATGTTGTAATTAGGTCCTAAATTAAGTCCACTCATGATCATGGAAATCTTTTACAGTTAAAATTCCCGTAATCGATTACATTTGAAATTTACACAATTTCAAATGTAATTGATCGATTCAGATGGGATCGTAATTGGCTTCGTTTTGACGTTTGACGTAGGTTTTCGTTGAATTTTAATTCTATCCATCCAACCAATACAGCCTATAAAAGTCAACTACTGAACATAGACCTTCATAGATTGCCCCATAGGGATATTTTGGCTTGGCAGGCGGGTTGGCAACCACAGTTTTTTATTTTCTTGCTTTGTTATCAGGAAGACAACGCAACATTATATTAAAAAAAAAACTGAAAACTTCTTAAGAAACCCACGGGTCTTTATATGATTAATTAAATCCGTTTTTATGAATTTATCAGTATCGATTATAAACCAAGTCATTTTATATTATGTTAGATTAGATAATATTACCTTAATACCAATAGGCACATAAAGTAGTTGCGGAGTGATTTCTATCGGCAAACGATTCCCAGTTGACATAACAGTTGCTTGCAGTAGAAGACCAACTAAGCGTTTTCATGTGGTAGGGCCACGCTACAGCAATGTTACTGTTGTAGCACAAATAAATCGGCCCGACCGGGGAAAGACCACGCTCTCACAGAATACCAACGTGAAACAGCAACTTAATGTTACTGTGTTTCGTATGGTGATTTTAGAGATCTTAAGACCCTTTTTACTGGAAACTAGGCATTCCATATAGGGGTGACAACGCATCTGCATTTTGATTCACAGTCACAGCATCCAATTACCAGCAGGTGGACTGTATGCTCGTTGGTCACCCTTATTCTATACAAAAAGCGGAGTGCTACGTTGAAAAGTAACAACATTGACATTCCGTCTAGATTAGTACTACCATCTTATTATTCTTGTATATTTCTGCTGCCAAATTGTTGGTTCTGTAGGGTACAAGAGAGATTCTACTACCATAGGTCTTCCCCTATGGGGGATATTTGCCATAGTTGCCACGCTTGGCAAGCAGGTTGGCAACCACAGTTTGTTATTTTTTATTCAGTTGTTATCAGGAAGATACTGTTGCCGTTTCCTGGTTCAGTTCGCTTTGTCACCTCTTACGACACCTGCGGGATGATATGAGATTCTATGATAGTCCTCATTGGTGATTACGTATCTGTGGCATTTTCTTGAATTTGCTTGAATGTGTCCATTAGCCCTTACCAAATACGTCAGTGATATATTTGGTAAGAGTGAGTGGTTGTAAGGCTTACATCAGCGAGTGTGCGCAGGAATTACATGACTATTCCTCTCTCTCCATTCCATCATCGGAGCGCCAGACGTTCGACTGGTCTCCACGCCTTTGTTGACGACCTACCACGCATTCGAACCAAACGGTTTGCTTCGTCGCTCATAATACATAAAACGAGAGGATCAGTTTGCCAACTGTCTTTCCATCCGATTAAAAAGTGGGTGTTTTCAAGGCAAGAGTGAATAGGCTTTTGTTAAGCTAAGTCAGTGCGCTTTATCATCTGCGGCTGCATCACCACTTACCATCATGTGACATGGTAGTTAAGCATTGGCTTTTATTATTAAAAATAATATTAATCATAAGAGATCATTATGTTAGATGTATTTTTTATTTTGTTTATATTTTGTTTTCATAATTACAAGAAATTTAGAAAGGAAGGGTGTAGACCAGCAAAAACGACGCATGGTAAACTACATTATTTTGTGTTTAAGCTTGAGTTTTACTTGACAGAGGTTACGGCGGCCAGTCTTAACGGAGACTAGCCATCTGCGCAGGACAGGGTTATGGTGCCCGAGTGTTTACACAAGCACAGGTGCACTTCCATCACTCTCATATTCCATCACTTCATATTCTGATGGGACGGTAATCCGACACGACCGGAGAGAGATTAGGCGCAGGACCAAAGGATTTACGTGTTATTCGTGGCACGGAGGTGTAGTACGGCCAATTTCCTGACCCCGAGCTGCTATTAAGAATTTTGGTCAGAAAAACCCAATAGCTGATTTTAACCTGACCCGGAATTCGAACCAGGTGACGTCCCTGTCGCGTTTGCGACCACTAGACCAAAAAGGCAGTCAATACTTAAGTGGCGTACATTGGAATACATTTGCTTCGATTGTAACATTCCTTTCGTAACTAACCAAGCTGTCAATTATAATAGTAACAAAAATGTGAAACACTTGCTTATAATTAGGGAACTACTTACTCAATTAACAAACTATTTGCATAGCTCTAGCACTTCTGTAATATGCAAGTACATTTTCAATATAATATAGCATATAATTGTTACTTATATAAAAATAAAGCTTAGTTAAAAATGTAAAATAACACTGAGCACGGGTCATTTTCCATTTCTGAGAATGTTTCTAAGGCATGAGTCCGCTGCGTTGTGTTTATTCGTGTTGCCGGACTTTCATATCTTTGAAGGCAATTACAATTGCGCAGACATTCAGGTTTCATAGTCCGATAGGACGGCAATCCGACATTTCCGAGGCACTGGGGTAAACAACTATCAAATTCCTGACTCCGGGCTGCTACTGAAAATTTCTAAACAGTAAAACCCAATAACTAATGTTTAGCCTGACCACGGACCACATGATAGTCGCGCTATCGACCGCTGGACCAACGAGGCAGTTATACCTCATACCTTATATTTCTCGACCTCAATCACCCCACAGTTAAACTCAACCTTACATACCTCTTTTAATTTAAAATACATACTAGTCGTATTATGAGTCAGTGTAATAGTTAGATAGTATAGTATGTTAAGAGTAATAATAATTTTCCAAAAAAAATTATAGCTTCCGACAGAACGCATGCGCATGACGTAAAATATCCAGAACGGCCACAGAGAGAAGAGTCAAAGGTGCAAGACGTTTGGTGCCGTGATCCTCATTCCGTTTACCAATTGTCAAAATTAAAGCAAATTCTCACTACAAAGGGATGTCAATGTAGAATATTAGATTTTTACGGGCTGATAAAACAAGAACAACATATTTTTGAAGTCGTAGAGACACGTTGCAGCTATATTATAGCTGCAACACGAATGAGTCGCCTCGACTGGTGTAGGATCACGCTCTCACAGAATACCAGTGATTGTAGAACCGGTGACCCCTTTTTACATGTAACAAGGCATTCAATATTAGTCTTCAGGGATGACAACGCATCTGCATTTTGATCCTTAATTGAGGATGTAATATGTAGATGTCTATGGACCACAGCATCCACTTACCATATTTAGTCATCATAGTCATTATATATAAATCATTTTGGCGGCTACCGATAACGCTGTAAATATTAAATATTAATATTATGTAATTTATCTTTCGTAGTAGATTTTTTTTTGGAAAATCTTCCAAAAAAGATTTCTACTGTAAGTTAATTAAGTGACTGTAGCCTAATAGCAGGGTTGGGACCGCGACTCAAAAGGGGAGGGGCTGATACGAACCTACGACGGGTTCGAATCCGCCATTCGACTATTGTCATAAAAAAATACCTAAAATACCATACCACTTACCATAAGGTCAACTGATCTCGCTTGTCATCCTAATTCTATAAAAACCATCGCAATCATTATCATCTTTCTCTTCTCCAATTTTACTGTTGCTAACAAAAAGTTTATAATTTGTTCAATTATAACACCCCAGATTACAGTTGTGTGTCGGCTTGACGTGTGAAATCCGGCCCTTTCAGACGCTCCCCTAAAACGCTGCGTCACGCCTGTCTAACAAGTCTAGCTTAATCCTTTCGCCGTTCGTAATCTTATGAAAAATGTTCGAGTAAATTTCGTGCCGAATATTGCAATGATATTATTTCTACTGTACTGAGTGAGCTTTATTACTTACTTTTTTTTCCTTTATTTGTGTTTGGTGTCAATTTGACTATATTGTATATAGTATCAACTGTTTTTCTTTAATTTTTTTTTATTCAAGCATGTCAAAGTCCACTGCTGAACATTGGATTCTCCATGGATTAAATTTGTTGCGATTTGTTGAGATTAGTGGTGATGTATTTTAATGAATGCAATTTAGGGAGGGTGTGGGATTGCGGGAGGTGCTCTTCAAATAAGTAAGGCACATCATTTTATATTATATGTAAGCACTTATTTATATCGTAAATATTATGCGGAAAAAATTCTTTATAAATTTTAAATAAATATCATTATTTTTATTTAATTCTTAAGAAAAATACTGTCTAAAATAACTTGAAAAAAAAAACATAAAATTAAAAAGGTATTAAATCAATTATAAAAGAGTATATTCAGTCATGATAAAACGAAAAATAATATTTATTAGTAATGCGTGGTAGTACCACACTGCAGCTATATTATGGTAGGTATTTCTAGAGTAAATATTAAGCTTTTTCTTGACATTGTACATAATATAGATTAGTTAACGAACTGACGTCTAGCGAATGCAGTTTTAACACAATATGAGTTAAGTACAATTAATTTTCTTATTTTTGGTAAAATATTTGGATAAAAACACAAAGCTTTTATAATCTTGTCACTATACTTGTTCTACACCTTTCTTTGTTTTTGCTTTCGAGTAAAACAACAACAAACCTAAATCCAATTCCTGTGAAAAAGCCGTCTCTCATTTCTGACTATAATAGATATAAATTGTTTCCTTCCTTCTAGTATTAAGGAAACTATGAGAAGATCTTGATATTATAACATTATTAAAGGAATATTGTGAAATTATTTTCATTTTTCTTATCATATTCGTTGGATATAATGAGTTTTGTTCGGCTTCTAGAATTCATAAAAGGACATTCGTTCGGATAATATCGGTTACCCACGGATTTTATGAACGTATTGAGGAAATAGCATTGTACCGAATTGAATTCGATTTTCGTGCGGTATCGGTTATTTAATATTGAATGGTACAAAGTTATTGATATCAACAGGATACGATTTTATTGTATCTGGAGTAAAGCCAAGTATGAATATTCATATATCATTCATCACCATCAGAGCCGTGGTAGTTCAGGGGTTAAGCGTTCGCTGTAAATTTCACAGTACGCGAGCAACCCGGGTTCAATCCCCGCCGGCACCAATGAAATTGTTAATTGCAATTTTAGGTGCTGATTTACCACGTGCTCGACGGTGAAGGAAAATCACTGTGAGGAAATCTGCATGTAAAAACATAAATAAATATTTCGAAGACATGTGAAGTTTGCGAACACGCATTGGGGCAGCGCGGCGGACATTTCCTTGCACTAAAACTCTCAGAAATGAGAGGTTTCCTGTGCCTAATATATATATATATATATATATATATATATATATATATATATATATATAGGCTGTAATTTTTAAATTTAACATCACCATCATTACAGCTCTTTAAAAATCCACTTATGATAGGAATGCTACGAAACTCGTACCTGAGCTCCCTGTACCACTGATTTTCTGCATGTCTCATCAGTTTATTACTTAATTTAATTTGGGGTCGCCTAACACTGCCTTGGGTAGTATGAAATTGCCACAGGAAGACCTTTCTTCCCAATCGGTGGTCATCTTTGAGCAATATGACTAGCCTATTACCATTAGAATCCACTGATTCAGATAAATTCATCGTATTGTTAAAGTGAGTTTCACTTGAAGTCGTAAACTTTATCGAAGCTCATCTTCTTCAGTTGTAATTCTACCTCAGTTATTCATTCATATATAATACTAGCCCATCAAATGTCCACTGGTGAATAAAGGCCATTCCATAGATTGTCTCACGTGATATTTGCCATTCACAGAATACCACGAAGCACGATCCTGAACCAACTGCATCCATCGACTTCCTGCATCTCTTACCACTTCGTCACTCCATCTAATGGGGAGGTGGGGGTGGCACCCTACACTTCGATTATCAATACAAGACTGTCACTCGAGAAACTTACTTCACCATCGGTTGTCGGTTCTTCCAGCTATATGGTCTACCTATTACCAGCTTACTAATCCGTTGGGCTATGTCGGTTATTCTAATTCTACTGTGAATATCCTCATTTCTAAGCCACGCTGAGAAACTTCGAGTATACCCTTACCATAGCTCGCTGATCGACCTTAACCATCCTCATATAAGTATATTTTCCATAGTGTTATAATTCGTACCTAGTAAACGTTCTTTTGATCTCACGATATCACACTATTGCTGCGTCCATACAGCTTGTCGGTCCGGAATAATAAATCTGTCAGTTAAACTTGCCTCTGACGTGACCTTCACAAGCAGCTCACCGCGGCCTCTGATAAATAGCCATGAATAACAGGGAAATGTCATGATAAAGTATGACTTTGGTTATAACTTTCATTCTATTGGTAGATTATCATAAAAGCATTTGATGTCTAAACACTTTCTATTACTGTGATTATTTCATGTTTGATGAGATTAAGTTTGTACTGTCATCATCATCATAATAAAAGCCCTTTACAAGTCACCTGGATCCATCGACTTCCTGCCTCTCTTACCAGGTTATCACTCCATTTAGTGGGGTGGCGCAATACATACAGGCTGCTACTCAAGAACTTTTCATCCCCTTTGCTTGTCGGTTCTCTAATCTATATTGCCAGAACATTGCCAGCTTAATTTACTGATCCGTTGAACAAAAATAACTGAAAAAGCACCCCACGCTTTTTTACAATAAAATTATTTTTTTACTTTAATCACTATTTTTTTATTTTAAACGTATTGAAAATTATTTTCTACTTTTTAGTTCGGTTATATACAAAAGCGTGTTGTTTTTTTAGTTTTTTTAAACTATTATTTATTTTCTATTTTTTAGTGCGGCTAACTACAAAAGCGTGTTTTTTTGTAACGAAGTTCTTTTACGCGGCTTACAGTAGATTGAAATGGCAGAAATCGTAGTTATTTTATGCATTATTCGCAAATCCTGAGGATCCTGGCAAGGATAATGGGACAAACTATTTAAATTATTGCATTGTCATCGGTCCTTGATAAGTGTGCGAAGTTTCAAATCAATCCGACGTTTTGAAGGGTATGAAAATCACATTCAAAAATTCCGTTACATAGATATATACCAAGCTAATAAAAGGGTGTTAAAAAGAGAGAGAGAAAACATGTTGTATTTATTATAAAATTATTAAATCGCAACTCATGTAATATCATAATATTATTGAAATTGTTATATAAGGTAAAACTCTATAGGATTTGTACAATGAAACCAATATCTTGCACATAATCAAAAAGGAATAGAAAACAGGTCATTATGCAAAACCGGATAAATTGCGCCAAAAAGAAAATACAATAGAAATGAAGGTTACCCCAAGGTTTACTCCAAACCTCATTATCAACGCGGACGTGATCGGATTCAACAACTTCCATAAGTAAATTTTATTTTTTAGGAATATCCAAGCGATCTGGAAATGTTATTTAAATTGAGACGGCCTAAGAAAATTGAGCAAAAATCGAGGAGGATAAAATGGTGCGAAATATATTTATATCATTTTATTTCCTGTTTTTCATAGTTAGTTATTGAAACGATTTTTTTTTTAATATATGGGTGACAAACGAGCACGCAGTCCACCTGATGGTAAGTGGATGCTAAAGTTCATGTATATTTACATCTATCCTCCATTAGGGATCAAAATGCAGATGCGTTACCACCCCTGAGGACTAAGAAGGAATGCCTCGTTTTCAGTATAAAGGGTCTCCGGAACTCTACACCCATCTTACGAAACACACAACTTTTAATTACCAGGAGGATGCTGCTGCCAATTTCCTGTTTCATTTTCATCCGTCGCATCTGTCGTCTTCTTTTATCATCATCATCATCATCATAACAGCACTTCACATGTCCACTGCTGAACATTACCTCCCCCAAGGAATGCCACAAAGCAAAGTCCAGGTGATGCAGATGCATGCATGCAGATGGATGCAGGTGGCTCAGGACCAAAACTCGATACTTCCTGCATGTCTAACCAGGTCGCCAATCCATCTAGTGGTGGGTCACCCTAAACTTCGCCTACCGGCACAAGGCTGCCTCTCGAGAACCTTTATTCCCATCGTTGCTGTTACTAAACATTCGTAATCATATTTATTCATCAGCACAAAGCCGTATTATTTTCAGTAAGCTACACTGGAACAAAACAGGAACAGAAATGAAAAGCGTACAATTAAACGGGCCCACAGCTTGACAGACGAGATAGTTTCCGATACGGACAAACGTCAAGCGGACTACGGACTCATTGTTCTTCATCCGAGGCCGCTTTTGTTCTGTTTGCGGGTATTTAATTGGCATTTCATACGTAAGGGTAGGAAGTCAAATAGCAATTGTACTTTCTATTTTTTTTTATATTCCGCTTTGTTTTCTTTTTGGTTTCAATTCAAGAGACCGTGTAGTGGTTGGTGACACAATATTCACTATCCCATATCGTCCCGTAGTTGGTTTTTGCAAGAGGCGATTGAGGGAGTTAAGATAGGAGATGGGCAGTAGCGTCTTCCTAATAACAACTAAAAAATATAAAAATCTGCGGTTGCTAATCCGCCTGCTACGAGTGGAAATTATGACAAATATTCCCTTCTTAATTTATGGCGAAGCCCATGTTCAGCAGTGGAATTCGATAGGTTGTAATGATGATGATGAATGGGTTAAATAATAGTATCAACTGGTTGGGCTGCATAAATAATTATAAAATAATGAAATTTAAATATAAAATATATTTTTTTTATTGAAAAATTTAGTTTATATTATATTATTTATCATTTTTTGAATAATAATATTCATAAATGATCGCTCCAGGCTCTACTGCGACCGGGCCATTATCACAGACAAGTCTATTCTTACGTATAAACCTGACATTGTGGTGATGGACCGGGCACAGTCAAGGATTTTTTTGGTCGACATTACCATTCCGTATGACGAGAACCTCGTGAAAGCCGAAACCGATAAGCGAACAAATATCTGACCTGGCTCACGAAGTGACCGACATGTGCAGTGGTCTGCCGACAGAAATTATACCTGCAGTCGTCTCTGCGAACGGGTTTATCCCGGCTAGCCCCTCGGGTCATCTGAGGCGAGTCATCCGTGACGGACCAATCTGGGCTCAAATGCAGAAGACGGTGCTCCTCGATGCCGCCCGCATCGTCCACTAATTTCTTTTCCTTTCCCCCTAACCCTCGGCCGTTTGTTCTCCCCTGCTGAGGGCTTTCATCTAGTTAAGTTTTTATTTATTAATGTATTATTTATTTATATATTTTAGTATTCAATGGTTATTTATCATTTTATTTTACATATTTATTAATCCCAAACAGATGAGAATATTGTATAAAAACAAAAATAATAATATTTTTTAGATAAATCACGCACGCATGCTAAATTAAACTTTATCGCTACCATAGTGTCTGTATGGCTTTGCATTTTTCCCCCTTCCTACGTCACGGACGATATTTTGTGGTCACCCAGGGCTTTCATTAACTGTGTTTTACTTTAATATAATGTCTTATATTTTTACCGTCCCTAAAATAACGATTATTAAATTTAAGAACAGAAAATGCTTTAAATCTGACGTAAACTTTTAAGAAAATACTGCTATACTGGGAAAACATTGACACGGAGTGATAAAATTAATATCCATTTATAATTTTAGTAAATAATTTGCTGGTTTTTTCATTAATATGTTTTCAAAATTATTAATGAATTTATTTTCAATAATAAACCTATAAATATATTAATAATATATTTATAGGTAATATATTATAATATTAATTGCACTAAAACTCATCATTGTATCATCATCATCATTACAGCCCTTTAAAAATCCACTGATGAACATAGGTCTCCCCCCAGGAACGCCACAAAGCACTGCCCTGAGCCACCAGCATCCATCGACTTCCTGTATTTCTTACCAGGCTGTCACTCCATCTATCATATCATATCTATCATCGGGTGGCCGTCTTACACTTCGCTTACCATGAGCCTGGCACTCAAAAACCTTTCTTCACCATCGGTTGTCTGTCCTTCGAGCTATATGGCCGACTAATTGTCACTTCAGCTTACTAATCCGTTGGGCTATGTCGGTCACTCTGGTTCTACTGTATCCTATTTCTAAGTTTATCATAGAAACCCCGAGCATAACCTTCTCCATAGCTTGCTGAGTGACCTTGAGCTTGCTCATATGACCAGCTGTGAAGGACCATATCTCAGATCCATAATTCATCACTGGTAGCACGCACTTTTTGTACAAAGTTTTGAGGTATATTTGAAGAGAAGATGTGCCGTAATCTCACGCACGCTACCCAGCCGAGCTGAATCCATAGATTGACCTCTCGCTCGAAGTTGTCCAACTTACCCAGTCAGACTATTTACCCCAGGTAACATATTCGCCAACGACTTCGAGCGTAGTGCTCCCAACAACTACTTGCGTAAGTATGACCTGGACGTTACACATAACCTTTGTTCTGTCTATGTTCATCTTAAGACCTATCCGTTAGGAGACTCTATTCAGGTCATTGAGCATAATGCTTTAGTTGTCCAGCGATTCTGCCATAAGTACTATATTGTTGGCAAATCGAAGCTGAGCAATGTACTTGCCATTGATGTTAATACCATATCGTTTCCAGTTCAGTATCTTGAAAACTTCTTCCAATGCAGCGGTGAAAAGATACGGGGATATAACGTCACCCTGTCTTATACCTTTCTGCAGTTGGATGGGTTTCGAAATTTGATTCTATACTAGGATAGCCATCGAAGCCCTACTGTACAAACACTTCAGCACCTCGACATACCGACAGTCAACTTGGCACCGCTGAAGGGACTGTAGCACTGCCCAAATTTCGACGGAATCAAAGACTTTCTCGTAGTCTACATACGCAAGGCAAATTGGCAGATTGTACCCTTTGGTTTTCTGTACAATTTGCCGAAGGGTATGTATGTGGTCTATGGTATTAAAGCGTTTTCGGAAACCGGCTTGTTCGGGAGGCGGGAAGTAGTCAAGTCTGCGTGCAAGACGATTCGTAATGACTCTCGAAAACAGCACGTAGACGCGGCTCGGAAGGGAAATCGTTCTGTAGTTCTTCAAAAGAGCTTTGTCGCCTTTCTTGAAGAACAAGACCACCGCACTTCATCTTCACGGCTCCGGAGTAGTACCAACATGGAGGACGGAAATAAAGAGCTTCTGAAGGGCTTCAAGTACCGGTTTTCCACCCGCTTTCAGAAGCTCCACTGTAATTCCATCCTCACATGGGGACTTGCCGTTTTTAAGGTGCTGGAGAGCCATTCTAATCTCGCTCAGACTGACGTCCGGTATATCATCGGAATATTGTCGAATAAGACTTGCTCTTGGATCGTTACTCACACTTGCGTGTGGCTCAAATGATTAAGTGTACACTGCCCATAGAACCTCTCAATCTCACTCAAAATCTCAGGTGTCCCGGAAACGATGCTGCCACATTCGGTCTTCGTCTTCGACAGTTGGCTCTTTTGGCAGACAGATCTCTGGCAAATACTTTGGAGCCCTGGTTCTGCTCGATTGCTTCTTCAATACGAGCAGTATTAAAGTGGCGTAAGTCCCGTCGCATGCATTTGGACATATGTCTGTTCAGTTGCCTGTATGCTGTCAAATCTACTGAAGACTGCGGCTTCATTTCCCGTCTAACATCCGTGGGTTTAAGAGTGTGATTGGAGAGTTTTTGTGTTCTTCTGCGGCGGGTCTTGCAAAACTTAGCTGCAACCGCATTGACAGTTTCCACGAACTTGTCATTCATGTCGTTCACTGCATTGCAATCTTCTAGGCACTGAAAACGGTTTTGTAACTCGAGCTGAAAAGTTTCGGGTCTTTGGATTAGAGCACGAGGGGGACGGAGCGCTGACTACATTAGACGACACCTCTCTAACTTAACGTTTAGGTTCAGTGTGGCTCTAACCATTCGGTGATCGCTACCAGTTTTCACCCTCGCGATCACTGAGACATCGCTGAACAGTTGCCGTCTAGTCGTGATAATGAAGTCAATCTCATTTTTTTTTCGAACCGTCGGGGCTCGACCAAGTCCACTTCCTCTGGGGCCGCTTCTGGAAGAAAGAGTTCATCATAAAGAGTCCTTCTTTCTCCATAAAGTCGGCCAGCTGCTGGCCCCTTGGGTTCCGTTGCCCTATTCCGAATTTCCCTAATTTCAGCTGACCGTTCTCTCTTGTACCTAGTTTTGCGTTGAAGTCTCCCATTAACACCGTATATTGGGTTTTGGAGGAATGTATGGCTATTTTATTCTAATAGTATATAAGTAGTATATAAGTTTTATTATGCCTCAATTTCCAATTATTTTGAATAAATTTATTTGTTTTGCCACAAGCAAAGCCAATGTTGTTATAAAATCTGGTGTAAGTAAGGTTTAAATATAAGTAAAAAATCAATTTACAACAAAGCGTTTATTTGTAAGCAATCTTCGGTATACGTTAAGACTTAGAATTCAAATAGCAATAAAGGGAATTCTTATAAGCCTGCAGTATATAGGTTGTTATTCCCTTTTACGCGCCTTAAAAATACTTTAAATAACCGTCTTTATATTTTATTTTATTCCTTTAACAGTTTTGGTATACAAAAATTTGCAAATTTATATTTTTAGCTAACTTCAAAGATGGAGGTCTGTATTTTTTCGTATGTTTGTTTGGCGTTTTCTTCGTCAATTGTGAACTGATTTTAATGATTCTTTTTATTGAGAAAAATATTTCAACCTTAAGGGTGGAATTATAAGAGATGAATTTTTATGTAACTATTTTGACGCCATTCTACTTGTCACATTATGATTGTGATAATGCTTATTACACTCCATTGGTTCAGTAAGTGTCGGGCCACGCACAATGTAGAGGTAGGGTTCCGTAGTTGCCCGTCACTACGTGAACTTAGAAGGGGCTTTCTTGATACTATTATATAGTTTGACTGGTATAACGTCTAAAATGGGCCTAAATAGGACGATGATAATTGAATGACTTATTTACCAAGCAGACTTATAGGTAGCGGTATTCAAAAACGTTAAAAAAATTCACATTTTCAAAAACAGCGGCTTAGTTGGTACACATGACTAATAAAAATACCGCTTTAAAGCTAAATATATCGCAAACAGACCCCTGAATCAAAAACATGTTGTTCCACACCCCCAATATTTTTGAAGGACCTATCCAATGACACCCAATACGATGGAATAGACGGATAAAAATAATCAACTGTATGGGAGGTACCCAAAATAAAAATATTTTTCGAGATTTTATTAAACAACTTTGTAGGCGTGTTTAATATCTTTAACTATGCCAAATTAAGTATATCTTTGTTGCAGTTTCCAGCCTATCTGAGCAAAAGCGCGGACGGACGAACATGGCGTAAATATAAGGGTTCCTTGTTGTCTAACTACGGAACCCTAAAAAGCAAATAAGTAATAAGAATGAGAAACAATTAAGTAATTAAGTAATTAATGAAATAAATGAAGAGCTTCTGAAGTCGGTGCTATCAAATAGTGTATCAAAGAATTAAAGTCCCGTGGAAATATTACGTGAAAATTATTTTATTCCTTTTGTAATATTTTTTTTTTAATTTTAATTATGTTGCTGTCTACACATGATCTGTTGACGATTCTATCATGTCACTAATATCACCAAATTTTACCTCTTTATACGTCCATTTTGATGAGTAAGAAAGAAGGCGAAGAAAATGCGATAAAAAAACTACAGTATTAAATTTAGAGACGTACGAATAAAATTACTTCGTAGACGACAACAGAATTTAATTTGATAATTAATAGAATCAGGCGTTACTTTGCAGAAATCCATTATATTAAAGTTGGAAAAATCAACTTTGCTAACATCCGCTCAATAAAATAAAATGATGTGTCTTACCTAGTTTGAAGAGCACCTCCCTGTCTTAGCGGTCAGCTACCGTAGAGTCTACTACACCTTGAAGATGCCTCGTGTGGAGGCGAAACACGTGTCGTATTGTCGTCGGTGGTGTGTCTTTCCTAGTGTAGTGGTGGTGGGAGTAGTAGTGCTGGGATTAGTGGTGACGGGGATAGTGCACGCAATTGAGGGAGGGCGGGAGGTGCTCTTCAAATTAGGTAAGACACATCATTTTATTTTATTGAGCGGATATTGGCAAAGTAATTTTTTCAAACTTTAATAGAATTTAATTTTCCCATTAAGTGCGAGACAAAGATAAATTCAGTGACTTACGAACATGGGCGTTCTTTGAAAAATATTAGAATCGCAATCAGGAGATTTGAAAACATGAAGAAATTTCGAAAATTATTTAACTAAATGATAAATAATGTTTTCTAGACTGGATTTCGATCACGGCTGCCAACTGCATCGGAGACCAGCTATCTGGGCTGGACAGGGTAATGCACGAATGTGTACGCGAGCACAGGTGCACTCACTATTTCCTCAATCTCACAGTTTGATGTGATGGCAATCCGACACGATCGGAAGGAGATCAGGCGCACGATTATCAACGGATTTATGTGCTATCAGAAGCACCGGAGAAGCTATCACAACTTTCAAATGGGAAGTTAATAAATTGCTTTATATTTTTTATTTTGTTCGACTTATTTACTAAAGTTACGAAAGTTCTCACCTCACTGGTTAGTAAAAAAAGGAAATTATTTTCACTCTAGTCGCTTTCACTTTAGTCGCCTCCTCAGGATGCTAGTTTTCCTTGACCACATCATAAATCACAGATCACCATAGACAAAAATATCAAATGATAAAACAACCTGACGCGTTTCCATAGTGTGAACGATGTCTTTTATTTTATAATTTCTCTCACAAATGCGACACTTCCTCGTCTTGTTCTTCCTGGAAAGAATGGATAGGTGCTATATAAAATATTACGTGCTATTGCAAAGGGTGTCTGTCAAACCAAAATTTGTATACTTCAGGTGCGTTATAAGACATGCAAAAATATTTTTATTTTGTTATTAGTTTTAAGCTGCTATAAAATGTTATATTTTTCTAAAAAAAATTATCATCTTTAAATGGCGACATATGGGAATGTTGTGAAAATCGACGTTCAAAGTGTAATATTGTCTTTTTATTTTTCTATTTCACCAACCTATTAAAGTCTAAAGAAAGAGAAACAGAAGGTAGATTCGCACTTCTAGACAATTTGCATCTTTGGTAGTGCTGCCCGTCGCTGCATTGGATATTTTAAATTGGACGTAAATGTGATTGTTATATCGCCACATACCATTAGTCACGCTATTACCCATAATCGCCCTTTGGCGATTCTCTTACGGCAATGAAATTGTCAGTAAACCTTTTTAGACTAAGCTTGTATGATAACCAGAAGATGCGGTCGTCACTGAAAGCGATAGAATAGAATAGAATAGAATAGAATAGAATAGAATAGAATAGAATAATTTTTTATTCAATATAGATTACATGTGTAATTCTTATTGAAAGTCATTTTTTACTTTACCACTAGTTCGAAAAAAACCTCTGTCCTGGGAAGAACCAGCAAGAAACCCAGCGGGACTTTTTTTTTAAAGTAACTCTTACATTAACGGTTGTACAAACTATTTAAGTACAAAATTTATTTTAGAAACTGCTTGGTAGCGACCACCTCATTCCCAGGGGTTATTATCAATCATATATTCATTTATACTATAATAACCCTTTTTATACAGTTTCAGCTTAACAAAACATTTAAACTTGGTAATAGAGAGCGCCTGTACAATTTCCGGGACCTTGTTGTAATAGCGTACACATTGCCCCAAGAATCAATTACTGACTCTATGGAGTCGAGAAACTGGTATCACTAGCTTGTGTTTGTTCCTAGTGTTTACAGAATGTATATCACTTTTTTTACTAAAACTACCTTTGTTTTGTGAACATACATAAAATTTTCGTAAATATGCTGAGAGGCCAAAGTTAATATATTTATTTCTTTAAATTTATCTCTAAGAGACTCTCTCGGTTTTAGGTTGTAAATAGCTCTAATGGCCCTCTTCTGTAAAACAAAAATAGTTTCTGAATCAGTTGCATTTCCCCATAGCAAAATCCCATAAGACATTATGCTATGGAAATAACTGAAATAAACTAGTCTAGCTGTCTCGACACTAGTGAGACCTCTAATCTTTTACAGCATAGGCTGCAGAACTTAGTCTGCTTGCTAGTTTGGATATATGGGGGCCCACTGAAGCTTTGCGTCGAGAGTGATGCCAAGAAAACAGTGGATTCAACAGGCTCAGTTCTTCCCCATTTAAAACACATTGGTACCCAGATTTTTAACATTCGTTGTTGTAAATTTAATACATTTAGTTTTATTTCCGTTTAAATGTAGATTATTAACGTTAAACCAATGCACTAATTTTGATATAGCATTATTCACTTCGTCACATTTAAATGATTGACGTTTAAGTTTAAAATCAAGGAAGTATCATCAGCAAATAATACTATATCATGATTATCCCTACAAGGAAGGTAAGTCATTAATATATACCAGAAATAGGAATGGGCCGAGAATCGAGCCCTGAGGGACACCATTAGTACAGGTGATCCGGAAGAAATTTTACCATTGATAATAACTTTCTGCATTCTATTACTTAAATATGAAATAATAAGTTTAAGCGCTGTGTTCTTGATGAGATTGAAGTTTATCCACATCATCCGCAATTTCATAGTAAAATAAATGCAAATAGCAAAGCAATATAAAAACAAGATAACTGATAAATAAAAATACTATGTGCGTAATTTAAAAATATATAATTGAAATTAAATAAATACGTCGTATTAAGTGGTAGAGCCATGCTGCAGCTTTATTACTGGTATAGTTGTAGCACAAATGGGTCGGCTCGACTGGGGAAGGACCACGCTCTCACAGAATACCAGCGTAAAATAGCAGCTTAATGCTGCTGTGTTTCATGTGGTGAGTGTAGAGAACCGGAGACCCTTAAACGAAACGAGATATTCCATCTTAGTCCTCACGGGTGACAACGCATCTGCAATTTGATTCGTAATCGAGGATAGATGAACTAATAGATGACTGGGTGCTCGTTTGTCACCCTTATGCTATAAAAATAATAATAATGAAAAGTTACTTTAAATTCAGTAATACTAATTTTACAGATTTTATTGCTTTTAATTTTAATTTGATGTAACTAGGTATGTAATAAATATAAGAAATATTTTTTAATTTAAATTTGCGCCAGGAAAAGCACAGTGAGGATGTTAATCCTTACAAATAGTCATGTCTCCGGAAGCCTAACAAGTTTGCTGCAATCCGCTTAAATATAAGTTGACACTGCTCAGAAATATATGGATGTCATTCATGATTTTTAATAACCATTAGAAACTTTCCTCTATTTATTTTTATTTTAATCACATAAAATATAGACTTAAGGATAATCTATTACCAAGTTGAAGTTAAATTATGTAGGTTTTTAACGTCTTTAGTCAGCTTTGCTTTTAGTATGCTTTGGTACGGTGTAATGGCGGTGTAAGAATACCTACTATCCCATATCACTCCGTTGGTGTCGTAAGAGGCGACAGATGGAAACAAATCAAGAGATGGGCAGCAGCGTCTTCCTAATAACGACTAAAAAAAACTGCGGTTGCCAACCCGCTTGCTAGGCGTCGCAACTATGGTAAATATCCCCCCTTTAAGGCAATTTATGGGGGAACCTTATGCTTACTAGTGGACCTTAATAGATTGTAACAGCAACGGGTCAGCTTTGCAACGTTTTATCATTAATTTTTTCTTTAAAATTTAATCACATAAAAATCATACTGAGAGGGTTGCCGTTTTCTGAGATGGTTGTCATTGTCTGAGAGGATTTCCTCTCCCAGAAATGAGAGGATGCGTATATAGGGCGGTAACTTTAACTTTTTTACTTTAAAACTCATGCACTATATTTAAAATAGATTTTCAAGTACATGACAATCTCCCCAAGAAGTAGTTTTTAATCTTTATAAATAGCAAAGCAAATAATTCTAATATGATTATAGTAAATAGGATGGGAAACACAAACTGATGTTGATTGATTGTTGATGATGAATGATTTTTACTGACTATTGATACACAAATCATTGTTGAAAATAATAAATTTATTTTAAACATAAATTAAAGCAATGTGAGTAATTTGCCTGCAATATTAATGGGTATGCTCTACCGGCTCTCCAGCAGAATAATGCTGTTATGTTTCGTATGGTAAGTAACGAGATATCATTTTAACAATAAACAAGGCATTTCATCCAAGTCCTCAGGGGTGATAACGTGTTTGAATTTTAATTTTGATTGCTCCGTGGCGTAGTGGCTTATCAATGAGTTGTGCTGGCCGCGGGTTCCGATCCCGCACTGTAAAAGTATTTGTATCGCCTGCAAATAATTGTACCGGTTTTGTCCATGTGTAATTTATGTAGGTAAACTCACAGTGAAAATCCTAGAGTGAGGGTAATGTTTTAAAAAAATCTCAATCGAGGATAAACATAACTATATAAAGGTCACAGCATCCACTTGCTATCAGGTAGACTGTGCGCTTATTTGTCACTTTAACTTCAATACAAAAATATGTAACACAAAACTAAGCTATTTGAATAATTGCGAAGTTAATTTTTCCGTTATTTTGTAAGACTTATTATATTAATGGTACTCTAGCTACTTTTGTATTTTCAAGTTTCCTTTAGCGTTTTAGGCAATTGTAAGCAGACATTTAGACGCAGAACCGAAAATTATGGGCAATTTGTGTAACAGAAAACTTCGCTGGAGCCATTTTACTAATTAACACTAAAACTCGACGCAAAGTTTCGCATTACGCTTGAATAAGAAATAGAAACTGTTTTGTAACGTGCGTGTTCTATAAAGACATGTAATAATTATAATCGTTAGTAGCATAAGCATTTATTACCATAGAATAGAATAGAATAAAATAATTTGTATTCAATGTAGATCACAAGAATACTTATTAAAAGTCATTTATGATTTTTCCTTGTTCGGAAAAAAGCCTCTGTCCTTGGAAGAACCGGCTAAAAACCCAGCAGGAATATTTTTTAAACATTAATTTACAATATAATATGTTGTGCAATTAAATAGGAAAACATCAAGAAACAGCATGATAGCGATCACCTCATTCCAAGGGGTTATTATCAATCATGTACTCTTTAGTATTATAGTAATACTTACTCAACAATTTTTGCTTTATAAAAAATTCAAACTTTTTGATTATTTATCAAAAAGTTTACCATTACCATTACAGCCTATAAAAGTCCACAGCTGAACATAGGCCCCATAGATTGCCTCATAGGGGGAATTCTGCCATAGTTGACACGCTTGACGAGCGGGTTGTCAACCGCAGTTTTTATTATTTTCAGTTGTAATCGGGAAGATGCTGCTGCCCATCACCTGTTTCAATTTCTCTCTGTCGCCTCTTACGACACCCACGGGATAATATGGGATAGTGGATATTCTTACACCGCCACTACACGGTATGTCAAAAAGTTTATCCTGAATATTTTCTGGGACTTTGTAGTGAAAGCGTATACATTGCCCCGTGAAGGAACTACTGACTCTTTGGAGTCGAGTAACGGAAAACAATTTTTTTGTGTACATCCATTAAATTTTAGTAAATATAGTCAGAGGACAAAGTTAATATATTTATTTCTTTAAATTTTTTCTAAGAGACTCCTTTGGGCCTAGGTTATAACCTAGTTTATTGCTCTTATGGCTCTCTTCTGCAAAACAAAGATAGTTTCAATATAAGTCTCATTAACCTCTAGAAAGATTCTATATGCCATTATGCTAATAGCAAATAAAACTATATCATGATTATTAGATGCCAAGTAAGGTAAGTCATTAATATAAACTAAGAAAAGGAAGGGACCAGGAATTGAGACCTGAGGATCACCCAAAGATACTACTGACCCGGAAGAACTACTCCCGTTAATAACAACTGTTTGCGATCTATTATTTAAATATGATGTAATAAGTACGCGGTAGATCCATGCTGCAGCTATATTATTGTTGTAGGACGAATGAGTCTGCTCGACCGGGGTAGAACCACAGGATACTATAAATTAAATAGCATAAATGCTGTTATGTTTCGTATGGTGAGTGTAGATAGATAACCGGACGCTTTTTAATGGAAACGAGGCATTCCATATAAATCCTCTGGTGTGACAACGCATTTGCATTTTAATTCTTAATCGAGGATAAATATCGATGTCTATGGGCCATAGCTTTCACTAACCGTCAGGTGAAATGTGTGCTCGTTTGTCACGCTTATTCTATTAAAAATAAATTGCTTGCTACTGAAGACCGTACTAAGACATAGTGTATTAGATAAATATACACCGGCTTTAGCAATTATATAAATTATTTAATTTTTATTTAGTTCTTCGTAGTCGGTTTATCTTTTCACAATTTAATTTTTAACGTTTTTGACCCAATTGGCAAAGATATCACGTAACGTACGTATGAGAAAATAGTGTAGTCGGATTGAAATCTTTTACCTTTTTTTGAAGTCGACTGACAAAATTTAGTCAATCTGAAGTACAGGTCTTAATATTTCAATTTAGTCAATGCCGTCCCTCAAGTTTTAACACTGTAGTAAGCCTCTCTAGGACCAATTAGTCTGTTACTTTTCTCCATTGCGTGTTGAAAATAAACAGTTTTCCGTCACCGTCGAGCACAATATCTAAATACAGTTTAATGTATGTTATTTGTTGTAAATTTTATGCATTACTTGCTAAGTAATTATTTTGCTTCCAATAATTATAATTTGTAGATCTACTTAGAACTAGGTCTATTCAAGAAACTTCTAACTCTAAATTAATGACACAACTTTAACAGATCCAGATTTTCTTATTTAATTCAGAGGTCTCTGTCAATTAAGAAATCGACTATTAATTTTCTTAACGTTCATTGTTATTCCGTCATTTAACTGTTGGGGCAAAATTTTCTTCTCTCAAATTGGTTTTGTTATTCACTGATGAAGTCTCAATTTACATTCGTCAATAACAGTCCGCGTTTTTTTTTATACAACGAAGGCGAAAAATTTCGTCAACATTTTAATATTGAAGCTAACAGAAAGAAAACAGAATTATTAAAAGGAAGATTCAAGAAAATTTATCGTCGTATTAATTATTATTGCTAATTTGTGCTTTCGCTCTTTGTAAAATATGCTTGGGTAGTAATTTAAAGCAAATATTTGCCATTTGTATTATAGAAGCAATTTAAAATAATTTCAATGTTTTCAAAACAATTTTATATATGATTGTGTGTTGCCAGTAATGTCATTTATTTTATAAAACTGAAGTAACAAACGAAATTATGACTAATGCAGTCCATGAACACCTGCGGCCAACTTTTAACAAAGAAGGCTACAGATGCGTTGTAACCTCTGAGAACTGAGATGGAATGCCTCACAGCCTGCAATTGTACTGGCTCTCTATGTATCCTTCAGACCGCAACAGAAGTGCAAGCACTGCTACTTTGTGGCATAAATGGATAAGATGATGGTACCTACCCAGAGATACTACTAGGTAGAAAAGAAGTCCTAGGACCTGGTAAATCAATACTTTTTATTAAAAAGTTATCTCAGGGTTATCCCAAATAATTTTGGAGTAAAAATTCCACTCCTAAGTAAAGGCAAACAATGGATCAAGTTTTTAATGTAGACTAGCGATCATACTGGTTTTTACGTGGCACGTTTCACATGGCACGAGTGATTTCTAAATCTCGACACAGCGCCATCTACCGGCTCAATTTGTAAATATAAACCATCCAGAGACCTACAAACACACACACAAAAATTCATTAAAATCGGTTGAGCCAGCTTGAGTTTTAGCGAGACTAACGGACAGTAATTGATTGTTACAAACATATAGAGATATATAGAGATATTATAATATTTATATGACATTCTAGTTCCTTACAACCGACAACCTTAATTTTGTGAAAGCCCACTCAAAAGGGTCAAAAACAATAACTTTTTATAAAAATAATATTGTATATTTCACATAAGAACTTTTAAATTTGGGGCCTAATTCTTCTATACGTTAAATATTTTAGAGCCGATTTCTGAAGCTGCTATGTGGAAATAATTTTTGTTCTTGTTAGTTTTATTGAAATCGGTTTTTACTTTTTATGAAATGTTTATTTCTTTGAGAGCCTTAAGCCGCGTATCGATTATGCGCTCCAAGAGGTCGAACATTGGCGCGCGCTTCAGCCGCGGGAAATGGATACCGCCTTGGAACGCGCGCCAAATTGTTCGTTGGAATGCTCAAACGTGGAGCAGGCTGCTCCATCTGGTGTCGGTTTTTTACCGCGTATCAAAGTAGTTTATGTATTGGCACGCGCGCTAGTTGGGACGATTGTTTTCATTATTCGAATGTTCGTTGCTTTCCGAGCTATGGATAACCAAAGTTACCGTAAATTAATACAATTATATAGTTTAAAAGATCTACTGAGGAATATCAAAAGTCGTTTTTATCATAATAAAGCGCTCAGAGAAGATGCATGGAACTATGAAAGCGGCAGCTGCTCGTACACGACCGACATCCATGTTGAACGGTCAAACACTGGAACGGCTGCCGCGCGCGCCAGGCGCGCTTAGTCGATACACTTCGAACATTTGGAGCGCGTTCCGCGGAGCGCACTGGTCGGCGCAGATATTCATGGCGCGCGCGCCAGGAGCGCGTAATCGATACGCGGCTTTATATGTATTATCTATCATTAAATCTTTTTCTAGTGGGGGGACGCCCTACACTTCGTCCGCCGGTACAAGGCCACCATTCGAGAACCTTTTTTCCCCATCGGTTGTCGGTTCTTCGAGCTATATGGCCAGCCCATTTCCACTTCAGCTTACTAATCCGTTGGGCTATGTCGGTCACTCTGGTTCTACTGCGGATATCCTTATTTCTAACTTTATCACGCAAATAATTTATTTATTATACACCTTATAATAAGGGATGTTGATGTGAGACAAAGAATTTTTTTCAAAGGGAATCCTAGGTTTAGAAAAAAGATGGACTAAATGTATTGATTTGTTAGGAGACTATGTAGAAAAATAAATTATTATTTTAACTTTAATTACCGTGTTTTATTTTCATTATCATTACTTTTGGATCACCCCTCGTATATCCTCATTTCTAAGTTTATCACGTAGAGAAACCCCGAGCGCTATGCTCGGGGTTTCTCTACGTGAGTTCCTCTCTGTAGCTCGCTTAGCGACCTTGAGCTTCCTCATACGGCCAGCTTGAAGGACCACGTCTCAGTTCCATAGGTCATCACTGGCAACACGCACTGGTACTACAATCTCGTTTTTAAGTTTTGAGGTATACCTGTCGAGAAGATGTGCCGTAATCTCCCGAACGCTGCCCAGCCGAGTTGAATCCGTCGATTGACCTCTCAGTCGAAGTTGGACTTACCTAGTCGGACTAGACTAGAAGGGAAATCAGTCTGTAGTTCTTCAAGAGAGCGTTATCGCCTTTCTTGAAGAACAAGACCATCTAACTTCTGCTCCACGCCTCCGGTGTAGTGCCACCATGGAGGACGGAATTAAAGAGCTTCTGAAGGACTTCAAATACCGGTTTGTAAGGTGGAAAAAATATTAAGTCAAATAAATTACGAAGTAAGCACCGAAAGCACTTAAACCTGGGATTACCAAGTACAAGCTGTTGTTATTTTGCTAAAAGAGTATTTCTTGAAATTGTAAAAATAATTATGCTTTTCAAGCTAATTTTAGCGAAAGAAAAGTTACAATGCCTACTTAAATAGCTCACTTATTCTAAGGTCTATATTTTTTTATTTTATTAGGTGATTGAATAAAACTACTTTTACGGATTATATCGCGTTTAATTAACTTATTTTTTTTAATTAATTCCCGACGTTTCAGTTTGTGATCATATCCTAGACGGCCCCTGCCATTACATTAGATTTGATAAACCACAGATTCTCGCGAAAGAACATCGATTCCTGCCAAGGATTATACGTAAGGCTATTGAAATTAAAAAACATCCTAATTTCAATAGAGAGGGAGGCTGGGTACTAGAATCTGCTTGGGATCCTGTAATTAATAAAATTAAAACTCAACCCAAGCAAACCACTGTAAGACTTCAAGACACAGTTAGTTCATTCTGCGTAGATCGGACCAAAATTAATAATTAAAAAGCTGAAGGTACTCCGGATTAACTCTAACATCGGGACGTCAATCACCGCAGTCCCCCGTGACCATGGGTGCTGTAAAGCACCCAAAACGTCGGGAATTAATAAAAAAAAAAGTTAATTAAACGCGATATAATCCGTAAAAGTAGTTTTATTCAATGTGTAGTGTTCGCGTAAATATAAGAAATCATTATTAGGTGATACCGAGAAAAGACAAAATAAATTATTATTAATAGAAATTTTGCTGCATAGAAGAAGTCACAGTATTGCAGCCTACAACATAATCCACGTGTTAATAATTATGTAACATTATTCTAACAGAAGCCACTAAATCTGTTAAATTAATTTGTAAGAAAAAATAGGTTATAACTAAATTCAGGTACTTAAAATAAGCATTATATAATTATTAGTAGTATTTAACAACTGGTATTTAATTCTGAAACTTGTTCAAATTGATATTTGTTTATTAGTTTAAATCTAGGGTATGCAAAAATATCTATATCTTCTCGACGATATTTATAAAGTAGGATTATAAAACTAAGTTACTTTTGATTTCAATAGCCTCGCGAAAAAACATCCTAATTTCAATAGAGAAGATGACTGGGTGCTACCATCTGCTTGGGATCCTTTAATTAATAAAATTAAATCCCAACCCAAGCATACAACTGCAAGTCTTCAAGATACTATAAGTTTATACTGGGTAGCCGTGGGTAACTATGACATTGTGACGTCAAACACCTCAGTCCCTCCCGTGACCATGGGTGCTGTAAAGTGCTCGAAACGTCGGGAATATAACATAAGTTAATATACGCGATAAAATCCGTAAAAACTACTTTTATTCAAATGTGTAAAGTTCGCGTAAATATAAGAAATCATTAAGGTATGCGATGTTTATGGCGCCGCTATTCAGAATTCTTTCGGCAAGTATTAAGAGCAAAGAGGGTACTTGCACGAATTTAAGGTTTATGAGCAGTGCGTGGTACTACATAGCTAACTTTGACCATTAAATTAGTACAATCATAATAATTCACGGTACTATATATAGTGGAATCCCCAGAAAGACAAAAAAATTGCCATTCAGTTCTGCTGAAGCCGTAATTACGCGATATCTCGAATTATTTCGATTTTGTAGCCGTGGTAGCTCAGATGGTTAGCGCTCGCTGTAAGTACACAGTACGCGAGCAACCCGGGTTCGATCCCCGCCGGCACCAATGAAATTGTTAATTGCAATTTTAAGTGCTGATTTACCACGTGCTTGGCGGTGAAGGAAAACATCGTGAGGGAACCTGCATGTCTGAGAAATAAAAAAAATATATATTTCGAAGACATGTGAAGTTCGCCAACACGCATTGGGGCAGCGCGGCGGACATTTCCTTGCCCTAAAACCCTCTCAGAAATGAGAGGAGGCCTGTGCCCAGCAGTGGGACGTATATAGGCTGTAACTTTACTTGTAACTCGAACAAAATAGTACATATTATTATTACACTATGACTCAAATTTTAAAAAGCGGACTCCGTAAGTCGAAGTTTGTAATATAATATAATGACGTCTTCATTGAGGTTCCCCAAACTAATATCAATAAAATCCAAAAGGAATGTTTGTTGCTTCTGTTCTATTGTGTGTAATTTCATCATCATTATCATTACAGCCCTTCATAAGTCCACGTCCCCCAAGAAACGCCACAAATAACTTTGTACACGTGTAATTAATGAATACATTCATTAAACTTTCTAAGTAACACACTTTGTACCTTATCTTTGTTTATGTTTGGGGAAAAAATCTCGAAATTCTTGTTAAGTTGAAAACTCATAAACTCGATTTTTTTAACATTTCCCTTGAAATTCGAATTATCGAGATTCCACTGTAGTACATTTGCTTCAAGATGTTTGCATCTTGCCTCAAGCAATATTAGATTGTAATTATTAAATATACCATGTAAATGTTTATAGAAATGTAAAATAAATTTGGTGCAATCAAACCACAAGGCACAGCATGTCTGAACTCTACTACGTCGTTGTAAGTAGGAAAATAGCCGCGTTACTCGGCAGGGTGCGGATTAGCTTCAACTACATCTTAAAAATTATTACTACAAGATATATTATGACTCTTTTCTTTGTAAGCAATAGTACCTGTGTTTAACCAATGAAAAGTTGTTATTAAGAATAAGGACTAACATACTAATAGCCGCATTAGCTTCATCATCATCATCATAATCATCCAAAGTACTGACCACAGCCCTCCCCACGTCACAGAGTGCTGTCTGCATCCGTCAATAACCTGCATGTTTCATCAGGTTGTCACTTCATCTAGTGGCTGTTCCAACACAACGGTTGCCAGTAAGAGGCTTCCATACGAGAAACTTTCATTACTTAAGCATTTCCGTATTTCCCTGCCGATATGCGGTAAAGGTGGAACACTCACTACTCACCGCTCTACTCCTTGCACTGCCGCGGTGTTGCCCTCTCTGCCCACACACTGCTCTACTCGCGCAATTATTTGTGACGCTCCGCACTGTGGCAGCGTGCGTGCTATATATATATATATATATATATATATATATATATATATATATATATATATATATGTATGTATTTAGTATATCTAATTATATAATTGTCATAAAAATAAATATACGTCGTCATCCTCGCCAACAGAGATGGTGGATGACATCTATTCATCGCAATAGAATGACGCTTCCATTACGAGCGCGCGATTCGGTCTGTTTTCGCGCGATATGTGGCCGGCCATTCGCGCTCATATTTCCAGTCCTTTGACTCGCGCCCAAAAACCGACAAAACAGGGAGCGATGGGCATGGCGAGGAGCATGACGTGTGGCATGATGAGTATTGTTGCCACACTACGTCTTCGCGTCCTTTCTTCTTTACCTCCCATGCCACTCCAAGTGTGTGGCAGGGGGTTAAGCGGAACACGCAACAGCAGCTTCCTGAAAGTAATTAAAAATAATAAAAACTGCGGTTACCAACTATGTGAGTTGTCAAGCGTGGCAACTATGTACAGTGGTGAATATTTCACCTTTGAAGCAATCTATGGTAAGGCCTATGTGGACTTTTGATAGACTGTAATGATGATAATGTGTGACGGCTCCATGGCGCAGTGGCTTAGTATTGAGTTCCAGCGCTAAGGGCCGCGTGTTCGAATCCCGCACGGAACAAGTATTTGTATAGCCTAGAAATAACTGTTCTTGGTCTGGATGTTTATCCTTGTAAAATTTAGATATGTAAACTGCCCCCACGATGTACAGTCTGGTTGGTACTGGAATCATCGTGCTAAGTTTGTTATGTCTAACAGTATACCGGAAACGATAGTATTTTTTAAGTGGTAGAGCCACGCTGCAGCTATATTATGGATGTAGCACGAATGGGTCTGCTCGACCGGGGGAGAGCCATGCTCTCACAGAATACCAGCGCAAAATAGTAGCTTAATGCTGCTGTGTTTAATATCGTGAGGATAGAAATCCGAAGCTCTTTTTTACTGGAAACGAGGCACTCCATCTTAGTCCTCAGGGGTGACAACGCATTTGCTTTTTAATTCTTAATCGAGGATAGATTTAGATGCCTATGGGCAGCATCCACTTACCATCAGTTGTACTGTTCTCGTTTATAAATCTCGGTTATCTATAATAATATCACCTAATGATGTTTGTAATATAATGGAGATAATGAAATTAAAAATAAGACATGAATTTAACATTTATTTATAAATGGAAATACAGTTTCTAAGGTATTGCAATACAATGAGTTTATCATGCAATTCGGTTGGTTACGAAGTGTCAGTTAGCCGAGTGTGCTCGCTCGAGTATTGACTAAAGTGACTGAGATGCGGTCGTCAGTTGCATTCGAGTAGAAGCTACACAACCGTAACTGGGTCAGGTATAAATTGCGGCTCCCCGAGAGGATAACTAGCGATCTTTCATCTGCATACTTCGATAAGTAGGTTCTTGAACGTTATTTGTGAAGTTCTGTCAGAGTGATATTTCGATTTACCTCAATACGAGGTTCTATATTCGTCGCATATTTTTTTTCTTCTATTTCTCGGAAACGGTTTAACCGAATTAAATGATTATTTTTTTAATTAAATATGCTCTACTTCAAATTCGATCTTATTTCAAGTTGAAGGAGAAAATCCACTCCTTAGTGTGGATAAATGGGGAAGATTTTATTGTAACTATTTAGACAACTACACACTAGTTTGTTATCTTGAGCTTGTAGAATTATTTAGTCTACTATATATCTATACAAATAAATAAAATTGAAGTGTCTGTTTGCAATGTCAAAATAACAGCTTTTTACTAAATGCATATGAAAGTATATCGGTAATAATTAAAAAAAAATTGTCTGTCCGTCTGTCTATCTGTCTTTCTGTTTGTTCGGGCTAATCTCCGAAATAGCTGGACTGATTTTGACGTAACTTATACTGGCAGACAGCTGATATTTTAAGAAGTAACTTGGGCTACTTTTATTTCAGAAAAAGAATTAGTTCCACGCAAAATAATTAAAACCCATGAAATCCAATCGTAATAAATTCAACGCGTACGACGTCGCGTGGAACAGCTAGTATTATCTATAATATGTTTTGAATATTTGTATGATACAATATTAGCACCGACTTCAGAAGCTATTCTGTGGATTTTTTTTTGCATTTTGTAGAAAGCTGTTATTTTGACATTACAAACAGACAATTCAATTTTATTTATTTGAATAGATTTTCATCTGCTCAGGATGTATAAACACTTTATATAAGGTAGACCCACACTGCAGCTATATTATGGTTGTAGCATAAATGGGTCAACTCGAGCGGGGTGGGATCACGCTCTCACAGAAAACCAGCGTAAAATAGCTACTTAATGCTGCTGTGTTTCGTATGGTGAGTGTAGAGAACCGGAGACCCTTTTTACTGGAAACTAGGCATTCCATCTTAGTCCTCAGGGGTGACAACGCATCTGCATTTTTATTCTCAATTGAATATAGATGTCTATGGGCCACAGTATTCACATACCATAAGGTGGACTGTGTGCTCGTTTGTCAACCTTATTCTGTAAAAAAAATGTATAAAAATTTTAACCTGATAAAATAAAATAAGAGTTGAATACACACACATAAAGTCCATCTATTACAGCGTATACAAGTGTACGGATAAACATAGGCCTATGGGGGAATAGATTGCCTCAAAGGAGAATTTTGCCATAGTTGCCACGTTTGGCAGGCGGCGCGCTTCTGAATTTGAACCCGGAGTGGAATGTCTCGGAGTCCCAGTCGCCTCAGATGACCGGAGAGGCTGACCAGGATTAGCCCATTCGCAGAAACGACTACAGGAATAATTTATGTTAATTATTAATAATTTTATGTGTACAGGGTTTCAATCTATATCTATACAAATAAATAAAATTGTAGTGTCTGTTTGTAATGTAAAAATAACAGCTTTTCACTAAATGCATATTATGAAAGTATGAACGGTACTTATAACAAAAACACAATTTTTAAAATGTTTGTCTATCTGTCTGTTTGTTCCAGCTAACCGATTTTGACGGGACTTTCACTGACAGATAGCTAATGTTATAAGGAGTAACTTAGGCTACATTTATTTTAGAAAAAGATTTGGGGTTCCGCGCAAAAAAATTAAAACCACATTACACGCGGGCGAAGTCGCGGGGTACAGCTAGTTTGAAATATGGCAATGGGTTCACAGTACCGATGTCAATTTAATATAATATGCTTTAAGTTGTCCTCTCTCTTGAGACCACGCTCTCACAGAATATCAGCGTTAAATAGCTGATTAATGCTGATATGTTTCGTATGGGGGGGTGTAGAGAACCCGAGACCCTTAGTACTGGAAATGAAGCATTTCATCTTAGTTCTCAAAGGTAACAACGCATCTGCATTCCGATTCTTAATTGAAGATAGGTTTGGTGCCTATGGGCCACAGCATCTACTTTTCATCAGGTGGACTGTGTGCTCGTTTGTCTCCTTTATTTTATAAAAAAATACCTCGGTCTTCCCCGTGACCATAGAATTAATAAAATGTAAAAAAGTTAAATTAAACGCGATAAAATCCGTAAAACTAGTTTTATTCAATGTAAAATATTCGTATAAATTTAAGAAATAAAGAAGTAGTAAATAAATAAAGAAGTAGTTTATAGGCTCTTACACAAGATAAGACCACCTTCATGCCTAATCTTTGTAATATACAAGGGACCTGTTAAGAATATATCAAAAGACTCGTTCGGTTTAAAATTGTCGATGGGTATAAAGTTAAACGTCTGGAATTGCATAGCCTTGTATCCAAACCCTTTAAATTTCAAATAGGTAAAAGCGTAATCAACATCCTATAAATTTCCTCGAACGTTATTTACTCCCAAGGTTCCGAAGGCGAACAGAGGCGGGATTGAATTATAATATCATGCATAGTTGATCGCTCCTAACCCGCTTACCGCTTGTAATCTTGGATATAAAGTGACCCAGAATAGTTTCGTAATGTGTTGTATAAGGGACATACCGCTCATGGTACAGGATTATACTTAATTTAAATTAAATTGACATGAAAATCACGAGAGCTGTAGTAGGGTTAAAATCGAATTTTGTAGTTTGCGTTTTAATATTTTTATTTAAACAATTCTTCTGTACATGTGTTTGTCACTGAAGTTCTCCTAAACGACTGGACCGATTGTGACGAATTTTTTGTGGGTGAATTTTGTTTTGGATAGTTTTAAAATTGAACTCGGTAGGTGGCGTTGTTTTCGAGATCCAGAAATAACCCGTGCGAAACCTTGGCGGAGTGCTAGTATGAAATTAAAAGTAAAATAACAGCCTGTAACAGTCCCACTGCTGAACATTCTTCCTTTATTAAGAAAGTGATGAAACGAGGATAGTTCCCTGTGATACTTCTGTGCGTAGTCGTGCAAAAACTGTTAAAATGAAATGAAAATTAAAAAATAAAGCTGTGATTAATAAAGAAAGACAGACGGAGTGCTGCTTATATTTGATAAGACTCCAAAACCAAGCTAAAACGATGTTATACTGATTGTAAGAATATGCACGCATACATCGAAAATCATTTGCAACGATCAACGTCGTTTTGGTATGTGTTTGCGTCTAGCGGTGGACTTTGTCTGTTGAAAAATAAAGATTAAAGATTTGTGCGTGAGTGCGAATCAAGATGATGAGCATGGTTTCGGCGGCACTTAAAATGTGTGTAGCGTTCCGTCTAGAGCTCTAGAGTCTAGAGAGTTGTGATGGGACTCGTCGGTGTGTTGTAATTTAATTGGTAGGAATATAATGTAATATGATCAATAATATTATTTTAATTAGTAAATTTTTTGCCAGTGAAAACATTTTTGGATTAAAATTATTAAATATTATAAAAACAGCTTACAAGTTAAGTGTATTGTTCTGTGAGAGCTCTTCTAATTGAATTGTGACCATTTAATTATTCTGCGAAACCAAAATGAGAGCTTGACCTTACTTTAACCTGTACATTGTTAGTCCTAAGTAGCATTAAATGTGCTCTTAAGAAAATGTAAGGTAAAACTTGGAAAACAGAATCACTATTCACGGTATAACAACTCCTTTATATATTATTAATGGATCAATACACTTTGCAGATATATTTTTAACTAGCTTTTTATCCGCGGCTTTGCTCGCGTGGGCTCCAATTTAGGAACATCATTAAATGCTGTTCCGTGCCAAATTTAGCAAAATTCGATCACTTTTAGAGTCACATCGGTGTCTGTTTCTCTATGTCTGTTTGTCAAAGAATTTAAAATCCGCGTAAAAGAACATATCGCTGATGTGAAGCACCAAAGCTCCGGGAAGTCTGAAGTATGTCAACATGTTCAGTATCGTTCCAACCATTGTATTAGATCTGATAGGCAACAAATCCTCGCAATAGAACACCGATTCCTACCAAGAATGATTCGCGAGGCTATTGAAATTAAAAAAAAAACATCCTTATTTCAATAGAGAAGATGGCTGGGTGTTACCATCTGCTTTGGATCTCATAATTAATATAATTAAATCCAAACCCAAGCATACTACTGCAGGACTGCAAGAACTGTAAGCTCGTTTTGCGTAGATCAGACCAAACATTATTAATTAAAAGTTAATGGTGGTCTTCGTAAACACCTCATTCCCCTATAGGGTTATATAAAGTGCCCGAAACGTCAAGAATTAAAAAGAAATTAAACGCAATAAAATCTTTAAGATTAGTTTTATTGCAAATAAAATTCTATTCACAGTGAACGAGGAAAGAACTACACTCATGAACGGGAGTAGAAAAATGTTCGCCTTGTTGGGGCGGCGAAAGAGAACAGCCACCTAATATCGTCCCGTGTGTGTCGTAAGAGGCGGCAGAAGAAAAAAAACAGGAGATGGGCAACATCATCTTCCTGACAACAGTTCAGAATAATAAAAGCTGCGGTTGCCAACCCGCCTGCCAAGCATGGCAACTATAGCAAATATCCAGCCTATTTGACAATTTATGGGGAAGGCCTATGTTCAGTTCAGTGGACATTTGATAGGCTGTAATGATGATGATGATGAGTTCTACTCTTTTGAATCTTTGATACCCTTAATATTTGCGGTAGAGTGGAAACAAAAAAGTAACATCTCCAAAAACATGAATGAAATAAAAACTGCATAATTGCCGCATCAAAACTAAAAAAGTAGCAGCCTACAAACATGTCACTACTGGGCACAGGCCGCAGAGAGCTATTTTCCAAAAACGCGTTTGCTGCGTTGATCCCAACGTGGGATCACCTCAACTGCGGAACTACTCAGATATACAGGTTTTCTTTTACCGCCGAGAACGTGGTAAATTGACACTTCAAATTGCAATTAAAATATAGGTATGCTAAAATATATAATAATGCTTATTTTCTATGGAATTTACGTTTGGATCAGATTGATTACCGCCTTTGACAAGTAAAATAAAATGAAACTTTGTTTAAGTAAAATCTTTGATAATTAAAGTATTTTTCCGCAAGAGCCTGTTCACTTACATATACATATGTGAGCTATGAAACCAGGACTGTCACAAAAATCTTAATTTGTCTGAAAATATGAAAGCTATCTTAAATGACAAACTGATTTATAAGTTCCATTAAAGGTAAAAAAGTAAAGTAGTAGCTTACATACGTCTCACTACTGTGCACAGGGCTCCTCATTACCTATAGTGTTTTGTGAGCAGAAAAGAGTAAGTATGCCGCAGTGATTCAATGCTTATTAACGGTTTCACATTCCCACGACTTTTTTAACTACTCAGAAATCAAGGTTTCCCCACAAAGTTATTCTTCACCACTTCACCGGACACGTGGACGTAAAATTTTCCATTACAGATTTATTTTTCCTCAAAGGAATCGTACACGTTTTGCTCCCGTGCCATGATGAAATCTCACGACGAAAACTCATAAAAACTGAAACAAAGCTTTTGCAGGATTGTTGACCACATATACCTAGTAATTAGACATCCAACGATGCCACAAACTATTCTATCAAATAGAGTTAAAAATCTCACAGTGCACTTAATTTTCAATTATTTACATCAGATAACTTGATAACAAATGAAGTTGGTGAAAAAAAAAAACATGCGTATAGACACCCAATATATTCAACTAAAGTGCTTCTCTCTTAATCTCAGTTTTGTTTACACAGTACTGGATACTGTGCACACAAAACCAATATGTACAGTATCCAGCATAACAGTGTCGTTAGTCATTTTGCCAAACGTGGTAATTGCGGTAAATCATCCCGACAATGGCCACCAGTCCGGATATTTTAAGTGTAACAATTTTTGATGTTGCACGAATAAGTATTCAGTAAAAAGTAAAAAGTAAAGTTGCAGCCTATATACGTCCCACTGCTGGGCACAGGCCTCCTCTCATTTCTGAGAGGGTTTTAGGGCAAGGAAATGTCCGCCGCGCTGCCCCAATGCGTGTTGGCGAACACATGTCTTCGAAATGTTTTTTTTGATTTCTCAGACATGCAGGTTTCTCACGATGTTTTCCTTCACCGCCGAACACGTGGTAAATCAGCGCCAAAATTGCAATTAACAATTTCATTGGTGCCGGCGGGATCGAACCAGGTTGCTCGCGTACTGTGAAATTTACAGCGAGCGCTAACCATCTGAGCTACCACGGCTCTCTGTATTCAGTAGCATTCTTAAATTTAATTTTATCAGTTACTTATCATTAGTTCATTTAACAGAAAGTAGATAGGCGCTATTATTACATTAAAACTATGAAAGTCAAAACTATACTATCTAGTAATATCAACAATAGAAGGTTGGGATGCGACTGGCTCAAAAGCCACCCCAAAGCCGCGAACATTTATTTATTATGTAAATAAGGCATAAAGTGATGTTGATTCTGTTAAAAATTCTGTTTCTGTAAAAAATACGCTATTAGCGCCGCTAGCAGTGAACACTATTTGACGATAGAACCATATCATGAAATAGCAATGCTGTGTTTAGTTATTAATATCGTCAAACGATCTCTATTCATTGATTTGGTCAAGCTATATCATGACATGATACTGACTACTACTTTATGATATATGATCAATTCTACGATCTGGTCACGGCATTATATAAAAATCTCTTTGATTATTTTCAAAGATAATGAAAATTTTGCAATAATTGCAGGCAGACCAGTTTTAATCAGTTTACATATAGATTAGTAACTGAACTAAAAACCATATCAATTTTCATGTTTGATAGACGTCACTTTTACCTATTTAAATTATTACAATTTTAAAATGAAATAACAAAAAAAGCTGGCCAAGTGCGAATCGGACTCGCGCATGAAGGGTTCCGTACCATCGTAAAACACGTTTCTAGTAGGGGAGCCCCCTTTAATTTTTAATTATTTTTATTTTTAATCTTGAATACAGAGACAGACAGACAGACAAAAATGCTAAAAACCACTGATTTGGCTTTAGTACCCTTTATTTAGTTCCCTGGTCTTGTTTTTTCAAGAATGTATTAGAATTACAGACACGACTTTTGTACAGATTTATTATATCTATAGGAATATTTAAATTATCATAATATTAAATTCAGTGCATAAAATAGGAGCGCACAAGTTCGGAGGAGTTATCTGAAGCTGGAGGATAATACTGATCGCGAGACATCTACGCACACAGTTAAGGCAAACTCCGCGCTCACTACAGAATTCTGCTACTCTAGTACTTGAGATCGTCGATCTCAAGTACTAGAGTACTAAATATTAAAGAAAACAGTATATACCGCTAAAAGATTGCAAATATAAGCAGATTTAAAAAACAGGCAACAAAACTCAAATCATGTGGCAAATAATAAAAAATGAAACTAATAAAAATACACCTAAGACAATAAAAATCTAAAAATAAAATCAGGACAGCACACCGTCAGTGAACCGAAGTCTGTAGTGAATTATTTAAACACATTTTGCATCAATAGGAAATTCCTGTACAAATTTAAAAACATATAAATATTGACAACATTGCAAACAATACTTTTTCTTAAGTCCTATGGAAACTTATGAGGTACATACACTTATACGGAATTTAAAAATAAAAAGCTTTGGGATTGACGGAATCCCACCTATGTTAATAAAGAATTGTGCACCTGAATTAACTATACCGTACACGTACTTAATAAATCAGTCGTTCACTGAGGGTACTTTCCCAGATGCATTAAAATATCTTTAGTAAAACCTGTCCATAAAAAGGGCGATATAACCGATCCCAACAATTATCGTCCTATTGCGCTATTGCCCACATCAGCAAAAATATTTGAAAGTGCGATGGCCAAAAAATTTATTCTTTTTATGAGAAATATAACATATTTCACGATAGCCAAAATGGTTTTCGAAAAAACCGATCTACTATTTTGGCTATATACAAATATATACAAAAGCACTTGACATAATTAATAGTAAAAATATGCTGTAGGCCTACTCCTAGACATGAGTAAGGCATATGATAGAGTAAGTTATAAAATACTTTTAGATAAACTTTATGCTACTGGAATCATGGAATTGCTCATAATTGGTTCAAATCGTATTTGGAAAATCGATCACAAATTGTTGAAATCCAGAATACAAACTTCAAAACAGGACAAATCCAAAAAGTCAAATCAGACAAAATCCCGATTATAGGATCGATTCCTCAAGGTAGTGTCTTAGGTTGTATTCTGTTTTTGATATATATAAACAACCTCCACAACAATTACAAGAAGAATGTATTATTTTGCAGACGATGTGTCTATCTTGCTTTCATCTACAGACAATTGTGAATTAAACGAAAAATTGAATACATCACTCACTAAAATACACGACTGGTTAGAATTACATAATTTAGAACTAAACTTTAACAAAACTAAATTAATCCTGTTTAAAACTTATCAAAAACGACCTCTACAAATAAACTTTAACTATAAAAACTTTACGATCGATACGGTCAACTCTACAACACTACTCGGTATTGAAATAGACACAAATCTAAATTGGAAAGCCCACATTCAAAAATTAACGAGTAAATTGTCCTCATTTATATTTGCACTCATACATTTGAAAAAAGTTACCGACTTAAAAACAGCTCTTTCGGCGTATTATGCGTATGCTCAGTCTATACTAACTTATGGAATAGTCATCTGGGGCAACTGTACTGACATAGATAATATTTTCAAATTGCAAAAAAAATGTATCAGAATCTTGACAAATATAAAAAAACGGACTCATGCAGACCACATTTTAGAAAACTTGGTATACTCACACTTACATCTATTTACATTAATGAATGTTGTAAGTTCGTTAGAAAACATCCACATCTATATGATCCTGTAAACACTGTCAAAAGAAATAATCGAACTCAAAACAAATTGAATATTCAATTCTCAAAATTGAAATTATTTACAACAGGTCCCCATACGATGGTAATTAAAATATATAATAATGTTCCAAATAACCTCAAAAATATAGACAACACTAAGTCTTTTATAAAAAAATTAAAGTCATTCTTAACTGATAAAAGTTATTATAATTTAAGTGAATTTTTTATAGATGCGAATAAACAGTAAATGTATGTGTAATAATTATAAAAAAAAAAAAAAAATATATATGTTAGACTAGTAAATGATAAGAAATAAGTTAGTTGGTATTTAGTATGCAGTAGTTAATATTTAGTACTATAAAAAAAAAACTACCCTCTTATAAATTGCTATGCCCCTACGGGGCGTCACTTGATGTATGATGTATTTCTTGTGGCATGCAAATTATATAAATAAATAAATAAATAAATAAAGTAGCTAACCTGGATAGAAGATGCAAAGATATTGTGACACACTCCCCTAGGGTCCATACTGTTTTTGTCAGACGTCAGTATACCACACAATCAACATATATATATATATACATACGAGGAAACTGAACTTATCTTAATCAGTACTACCTAAGTAAAACGCGCGCGCATACACACACACACACACACAAACTCTTTTTCACTTTTGAATTTTATTTTTCTGTTTTTTTTTTGTATGGATTGGTCTCAATACTGTATTAGGTAGCTTTAAGGAAGCAGCGAGGTAGTTCCAACACAAGTATTTTATAACTTACTGGAGCTATCTCAATTTCTGTAATGTATGACAATGTATTGAGAAACAATAAACAATTTATTATTATTATTATAAGATATAGATATGTATAGATAGATTAAAAACAACTTATTTTTATTTTGGTCTTCAGGAGTGACAATACATCTGCATTTGACTTAATCAAGGATAGATGTAGATATCTGTGGGCCACAACATCCATTTACCATCAGGTGGATTGTGTGCTTGTTTAGCATCCTTATGCTATAAAAATATGGGTTAACAAACCATTATCAATAATAAGTAATTTCCTACATTATTTCTTACGCACTTCCAGATTAATCGCAAATTTTGAACGCCGTACATACTACAAATTCCATTTAAAAGTTAAAGTTACAGCCTATACCTATACGTCCCACTGCTGGGCATGAGCCTCCTTTCATTTCTGAGAGGGTTTTATGGCAAGGAAGTGTCCGTCGCGCTGACCCCAATGCGCGTTGGCGAACTTCACATGTCTTCGAAATATTTGATTTTCTTATTTCACGATGTTTTCCGAGCACGTGGTAAATCAGCACTTAAAATTATATAATAAATCAGCAAATCAGCAATTAGTAAAAAATGTTGTTAAGTTCAATATCTAACTCCCTTTGTTGCTGTAGAGAGTACCTGAAAACTTCCTCTTTATATATCCGTTGTAGTTGATATCACAGGAAGGGATGTATATCAACGGAATATGGTAGATGAGTGATTTCCTTCCATACATGTGCATTCTACTTAATTATTTTTGTTTGAGGTTGTCTGGTATTGTCAGTTATACTTTTTTTATAGGATAAGGGTGACAAACGAGCACACAGTCCACCTGATGGTAAGTTGTTGCTGTGGCCCATAGACATCTACATCTTTCCTCGATTATGAATCAAAATGCAAATGCGTTGTCACCCGTGAGGACTAAAATGGAATGCCTCGTTTCCAGTAAAAAGGATCTCCGGTTCTCTACACTCACCATACGAAACACAGCAGCGTAAAGCTGTTATTTCACGCTGGTATTCTGTGAGAGCGTGGTCCTTCCCCGGTCGAGCCGACCCATTCGTGCTACAACTATACCGTATACTTCGTACCTTTGACGCTGTTTCTTGACGCAGGTCTGAATATTTTACATTTGGTATACACAAGATATGGTATATACAAATCTGTTTCGGAGGCTGTGGGTTTTTAGTGACATTTCCATTAGTCGACTCTTACGAAATACAAAGAGACAGGTTCAGGATACTAATATGATTCCATAAATATTTCATTTCGCTAATTTCGGCAAGGAACTCCAAAAACATGAAAGGAAAAACATTAATCAATGAGTATTAGATAAGGTTGAAGTGATTACTGCCGGATTAGCATGTGAATGATTGCTCAGATATTGATTAAGAATTGTACCCTCCTCGTTTACGTTTGGCTACAGATGAGTTGCTCTATTAGCTATATATTAGGTTGTTTTATGTAAAGTAAGCGCTAAAATTAGACCATTTTTTATCCAGTCATCTGTCGATCTTGAGGTCAGAAAGTCTCCATTCTTAACAGTCGTACATATATGTACAAACTCTCGCAAAACTAGCTGTAGCATAATTTAGTTGAAGTGATTTAAAAAAAAAAACGAAATATAATAAAATTTATTAATTATTACATGAATTAAAAAGGAACTTTAAGAAGTATTTCTATTTCAAAAAATAAAATTTGTTTTGGCCCATTTCGTGCTAAATAACTAACTCTAACTCAGCATAATTTTGACGGATTTAGACATTTTGCCGATTTTCAGTTAATAGCTAGTTTAGTAGAACACTTTCTACGAGTTACCTTCAGAAATAAGGTACTTTTACATAGCTAATTCTTTTTCTATTAACGTTACCCATACACAAGGATTTTCTCCTGTATCGTGGAGGCAGTTTACAAACATAAATTGCATAAGGACAAACATCCAGATCCGGAACAATTATTTTTAGTCCATACAAATACTTGTTCCGTGCGGGATTCGAACCCGCAGCCCCCAGCGCTGCAACTCATTGCTAAGCCACTGCACCACAGAGCCGTCAAATAATAGCTAAGGATTAGTAGGCTGCAACATTAGGGTTAGAAGAAATATTAATATCTCTATCTCTTTCATCTCTCAAGCACACTTGCAGTGCCATCACGATGTCCCAAGTTACATAACTAGCCGTTTGGGGCCACCTCACCGAATGCAAATAAGTTGAGAGGGTCTGTTTCTGGTAGAAGAAAGCCATAATTAAGGGGAGGGCTAAGAAAATCATCTTGGCGACGTTGTTTCCAAATCGGATCAAATTCGTTCGTCCAGTTTATTCTATTTCGAGGTTCGACTATGAGGCAATCTATGAGGGAGGCCTATGTTTAGCAGTGGAATTTGATAGGCTGCATTGATGATGATGATGATGATGATGGTAATGATGCTGATGAGGATAATAATATTGCATTATTTTATTATAAGTTGTAACTGTAAATGTAATTGCAAAACGGCTTAGAAAAATAAGATTCCAGAGTTTCTTGCCAGTTCTTCACTAAACCTTCTTTTTGTGAACTATTGAAGATTTTAACGTTCATAAGAGCGAAACGTCGCGAATTAAAAATAAGTAGAATTAAACGTGATAAATTCCGTAAAAGAAGTTTTATTCAATGTTCATAAGAGCTTTAAATAAGCCAACATTAAATAAAAAGTTTAGACTTTGAATTTCACATCGCCAGAGCTTCACCGGTGAATCAGTAAGGTGCAATTTAGGTGAAGTTGTCATTTGAAGGAAATCTAGCTTATAGGTTAATGAAAATGAAATATTTATCAAAATCAAAAGTTATATTAGATTTATCGGTATGTTTTATTTTCTTTACTTCTAAGATTTTATTTAATATTTTTAAAAGTGACTTTTTTTGTAATTCTTTCTTATATTTTGTTGCAGGTATGTAACGGTCTAGTATATCGAATGCGGCGACTTATTTATATCAGGTGAGACTATTTAATAAGACAAAACTTACGTAAACATGAAACAAAATCTATGCAAAAGTTTCGGAGATTGCTTGGAGTTTTTAGCCTTCTACTAAATGGAGTGACGTAGGTAGGAGACGCAGCAAGTTGATGCACACAAGTGATTTGTAGTTTTCCTAGAGAGAGGCTTATGTTAAGCAGCAGACGTGTGATGGGCTGTAATGATGTTGATGATCATCACTGCAAAAGTAGTAAACAGTTGATAAAAAATCAGCACAATTGACTTTCGATTCCTCAATCAAGACTGAAGACATATCTTGTTCTATCTGTAATTTCACAGATATCCAAAGTCTGATCAGTTTCAAAATGGCTTCTGACTTCAACCAAACTCACGTTGGCATCGATAACGATTTGAAAATCGCTTTCAATCTCATCATGTTTTTGAGTTATATAGTCAATAATGATCGCAATTGAATTATCATAGAGTCTTTGATTAATTAGTTACGGAAGCTATAGGCCTCTGTATATACTATATTGGTCTATTATATAGTGATATTCTACTATGGTATAGCCATGGTAGTTCAGGGGCTAAGCGCTCGCTGTAAATTATGAAATTATTACTTGCAATTTTAAGTGCTGATTTACCACGTGCTCGGCGGTGAAGGAAAACATCGTGAGAAAACCTGCATATCTGAGAAATAAGAAAAAAATATATTTCGAAGATATGTAAAGTCGCATTGGGGAAGCGCGGCGGACATTTCCTTGGCCAAAAATCCTCTTAGAACTGAGAAGAGGTCTGTGCCCAGCAGTGGGACGTATATAATCTGTAAATTGACTTGTATACTATAGTGATTCTAACCAGTTCAAACTGACTGCAATATCAAAAGGGTCTTCATCTGATCTTTTTCCCATATTTGCATTTTTTACCTCACCTGAACATTACCATTACCTCATAAATTGCCTTGTAGGCGGAATATTTTCTATAGAAGCCACGCTTGGCAAGTGGGTTGTCAATCGTAGCTTAATTTTTTTCAGCTGTTATCAGGAATAAGCTGTTGCCTTATCCTGGTTCAGTTTCCCTTTCTTACATGATTATAAATCTTACAATATTTTAATTAATCATAAAAGTTCCTAGTCGGGTATATGCCGGGTAAACATCTTGCATTACAGCATGCTAAGATGCATATTATGTTGCTTGATTTTCCTCCTCATCTAGCCGGTCTTAGTAGTGAAATTTGGAATATAGAGACGTGGATAGAGACGTTTAGAATTTTGGGGCTCGTTTGAACTTCAAAGAGTTTCGGCTTGCTTAGCCGAGCTTGATCTCTCTGTGCTACTTTTCATAATAAATAACGGTGGTCTATTTTATTAAACACATAATTCAATAACAATACACAAATACATACTAGAACATAGGCTACCATAGCTCACAAAAAAGTTTAAACCATATTGTGGAATTACTTCAAAATAGTCAAAACCATTTTACTTGAAATGAGGTATTCCATCTTAGTTCTCAGGGGTGACAAAGCATCTGTATTTTGATTCTTAATTGGTGAAAGATATAGATTTCTATGAGCCTTATACCATCGAGAGGGATATGCAATAATAAAATTATGAGAATGACCTTAAAACACAAGTAAAATGTAGGAAGGGTTTTTCTAGAAAAAAATATCTGGAATATTATATAAATCTGAAACAAGAATGTAGCATATAATATATTATCTATTATACTATAATAAAACTCTAACACAACGTCTGTCTCAACACGCATTACGAAAAAACCTGTGAACTGATTTGGATGGGACTACTTGGATGGGCAGATAGCTGATGATATAAGGAGTAACTTATGCTACTTTTATTTGAAGGTTCCGTGCAAAAAAACATCCACGCGGATGAAGTCGTGGGAGCAGCTAGTGTATTTATATAACATATTTATATCTAGGTACATGTCCAAAGATTATAACAGTTTTAAAATTTCAGACATATTTACCACTAATCTTAAAAAAAGCTTTGAGTTAAAATTCTCATTGACTGAGCCGGAAATGGAATTGCAGTGGGCATGTCTGTCACAAGCTTTCAACGCAGTAAGCAAGGAAAGCCACTGAATGGCCGACTCCGCCTTGAATCGAAGATACAAGCTTCAAAGGCATTGACATCGATGCTTTACTTTGAAACTTATATTAATAATTTATATTTAAAAAAATTACGTGTATCATATTAATTTTGTCACTACATAAGAGATAAAAGTACTGATACTATTTTATTAAAAATAACAATATGGAGTAAAGTAAAAATATATATATTTCCCAATCATTACAGAATTTATCACAAAATACCAACGTAAAATAGCAGCTTAATGCTGTTACTTTTTTTATGGTGAGTGTAGAGTACTACTCACCCCTTTTTATTGGAAACGAGGCATAACATCTTAGTCCTCTGGAGTGCTAACACATCTGCATTTTGATTCTTAATCAAGAATAGATGTAAATGTGTATATGGGCTACAGCTCCCACTTACCATCAGGTGAACTGTGTGCTCATTTGTCATTCTTATTTTATAAAAAGAAGAATTAAAACACCCTTAGGAATAGTCCTAATAGGGTCTCTAGTATAAGAAAAAATCTGACGCACTGTCATACTAATGCGTGCTGTCATGACATGCAGGTTTCTTCACGTTGTATTGCTTCACCACCAACCATGTTGAATAGAATAGAATATAATATAATACACTAGAATGATTTTATTCAATATAGATCATTATATGAAACTTATTGAAAGTAATTTTTTTTATTTACTACTGGTTCGGAAAATACCTCTGTCCTGGGAAGAACCAGCAAGAAATTCAACGGGATTATTTTTTTAAACATATTTCACTTTACAATTTTGTACAATTTTTAAATGAATTTTAATAGAACCAGCATGGTGGCGATCACCTCATTCCCAGGGGTTATTTTAATTCATGTATTCCTTGACATTATAATAACCATTTTTGCACAATTTTTCTTTTATAAAACTTTTAAACTTGTTTATTGACAAACTTTTTTTTAACATTTTCTGAGATTTTGTTGTAAAAGTATACATTGTAAATCAATACATTGAATTAAACTACTTTTACGGATTATATCGCGTTAAATTAACTTATTTTATTAATTCCCGACGTTTCGGGTGCTTTACAGCACCCATGGTCTGGGGACTGAGGTGATTGACGTCCCAATGTCAAAGTTAATACAGATACCTTCAGCTTTTTAATTATTAATTTTGGTCCGATCTACGCAGAATGAACTAACTGTGTCTTGAAGTCTTGCAGTGGTATGCTTGGGTTTAGTTTTAATTTTATTAATTACAGGATCCCAAGCAGGTGGTAGTATCCAGCCTCACTCTCTATTGAAATTAGGATGTTTTAATTTCAATAGCCTCACATATCATCCTTGGCAGGAATCGATGTTCTTTCGTGCCAAGGATGATGCGAATAGTATGGTATCTAATTGAAAGGCGGATACCCTGCTGGGATCCTGTGATAAATTAAACTAAGCAAACATACTGCTGGGCTCAGGTACAGGTCATTCTGCACCAGGCTCCAGCCAAAAATAAATGCTGAAGGTACTCCGCTGATGAGGACGTCAATCTCATCCCGTGACCATGGGTATGCTGTACCGAAACGTCGGGAATGTAAAATAGGATGGTTAAACGCGATATAATCCGTAAAAGTAGTTTAATTCAATGTGTAGTGTTCGCGTAAATATAAGAAATCATTATTGTAAATCAATACTTATAAATTGAAATTAACATTTCATTTCTTCTTTTTCCTTAAGGGATCTAATTTGGTTTGCTCGCATACCAAAGAAATTGTAAGGCAAACATTCACCCCCGAGTTATCACAAATATGTCAATATAAATATTACGCAAGTTAAAATCTTTACTCATGAGTTATACGCAAAGTATTACGTTTGCTTCCTACAAAGTTTTCTCATAAAAGCTTATGAAATAACAAGTTGACTTTACCTGTCCACCGTTCGGTAGATTTAGACATAAATTATTCCCTACTACAGTTTATAGTACGCTAAAATCAATATTCAACCTAATAGGTCAGGGAAAAAGTTTCTTCGTATTTTATATACAAATTAAAGACATTTTTTTTTCAAAATTTTATTACATTTAATTAGTTAGTGACATAATCCCGTTGCTGTAGAAATCTTGGGATTTATTGATCAAAAAATGCGACAAGTAGTTTTAAGAGTCCTCTCTTGATGTTAGCCTAACACTACCCAAAGAATTCTGAAGAGACTAAAACAGGTAAAAATCTGAGGGTGCAAGGTCAGTACTATATGGTGGATACATAAACACTTTCCAACCAGGCTTTCTCAATTTTTGCTGTAAGGCCAAAGATGTGCCTTTTTCACACGTTCTTGTCATTACCAGTTATCAATCATTTCAAAAATGGTTCGGTTTCATTACGTAGAGAATTGCAAATAAGTACACGATTCATTAGGTTTCTTTCAGTGAGCTCGTGTGGTATCCAAATATCGAGCTTATTTGTATAGCCAGACTTTTTCAAATGAGTTCAAACTATTTTTTAGTCAATCCTTACTTCTTCGGCTATGTCTTAACTACTAATATGCCAATCTTTATCCACTTTTTTAAAAATTGCATCAACTTTATCCATATAAGGGCGACCAGAGCGAGCTGCATCTTTGACATCAAAATTCCCGGAAAACGCTTGAACCAACTTTGTGCTACTCTTACTGGCACTGCATCAGGTCCATAAACGTTACAAATTTTTGTAGTAAAACTTCAGAATGTATCGAATTTCTTAGTTAGATTCACTCATTTTGGCGGACAGAAAAACAATTGAAAAATGGCGGAAAAGTGTTTTTTTACTTTTAATTTTTCTTTTTTTTTTAATGTCCTATAAACGAGTATATTATTGATATATAAAACCAACCAGATACAAACAGTACAACCAAAGAGATTTTTCTTCAATTTTATACAAGCAAAATACAAAGAAACTTTTTCCCCGACTTTATATTTCTTTTTCCTTCTTTTGAAATTATACCAAAACATGATGCCTGATTTAGAGGCGAAACACGTGTCGTGTTTTCGATGGTAATGTACCATTCCCAGTGTAGTTATGTTGGGAGTAGTGGTGTTGGAATTATTGAGAGGATTGAGCAGGGAATGGGAGGCGGGAGATGCTCTTCAAACTAGGTAAGAAACATCATTTTTTCGCGGATTTTAGCTAAATAATTTTAAAGCATCTGTAACTGAAATATGTCTGTGATCACAGCGCTCATTAATCCACTGTCTGGTTCATTACTATCAAAGATTTTTATCAGCCCATAAAATACCACGTCACGGGCCTCTCCCATTGGATTTGCATTAATCGTCACGCTTGGCAAGCGGTTTGACCAGAAGATTCGCGCCTTTGACATTGCTTTCCGTCGCAGGTCTAGACTCGATCGAGATAGTTATACTTCCAGTATTTGACGATTGCCCGATAATGGTATACATAGTTACACCACCATCTATCGGAAGCCATAAGATCCATTTGGCATATATCCCACAGTCGCCTCATACGACACCCGATAATGTATGATAAGAACCACTAGGATTGAGGTGGTCGCTACCAAGCTATTCCATTTTTTTTACAGAATAAGGGTGACGAACGAAACAATCACACAGTCCACCTGATAGTAAGTGGGTGCTGTGGCCCATAGACATCTACATCTATCCTCAAATACGAATCAAAATGCAGATGCGTTGACACCTCTAAGGACTAGAATGGAATGCCTCGTATCCAGTAAAAAGGGTCTATTTTTTGTGTTATTAATTGTCTATCTTTAATGCTTTAAGTTATTTTTATCAAAAAAATGTCCCGCTGGGTTTCTTGCTGGTATATAAACTAACTCTGTATATAACTTGATTTTAAGAAAAAAGATTTTTTTTTTCTTATGACAGGAATATATGATAGGTTTGTTTATAAACGATGGTCTAATTTTAGAAAACTAATTGGCGTTTTGCTAGTACATGACCTAAATCTGATTTCCTTCAAATAATGGCTGATTTACACAGGGACAGTAACTGGCTCCAAATTCGAGACAAGTCAGTGCTGACCCGCTACTGGCATAATGTAAATTGATTTGAAGTCAGTACAGCACTGTCTGCGCGAGTACTGATTACGTGTAAACGGTGCAAGTCAGTCCTCGGCACTGGCGCCTGTTACTGACCCCGTGTAAATCAGCCTTATAAGAGATAAAAATAGTAAGAGAACTACGGTCCAGCAGTGTCTCGGGCGACAGTTTTAATTAAAGTTGCTCCGTTATCTGATAGATTTTACTTTATCAGCCAGCCGATGTTAGTCGCTGTCAAAATTTTTAATGAAACTTAAAATTTTGCTTAGTTTTTAATTAAGGTTTCATATTAAAGGCTTTCTACTGTGTGTTAGCGGAAAAAGCAATTTCACATCTTATCGCCACGTTGATGCCGTAAAAGCTAAGTGATGCAGACAATGGAGTATTTTATTTTTTATTTGCGACGCTGTAGCTGTATTACGGTTGTAACACGAATAGTTCTGCTCGGCTAATAATCTGTATATCTGTAAATATCTGTATAATCGGTATAAGACTTTATCTTGGGGTTCTCAGTTACAGGAAGTTAGTCGTAAACTTTTTGCAGCTGCTCATTCTTTGAGAAGACTACGAAACTTTTTACCAACTGCCACTAAGATTGCGCTCGCGCAAGCTCTTCTGCTTCCAATCCTCGATTATGCAGATGTCAGCTATCTTTATCTCACTGAAATGCTACTTGATAAACTTGAGCGACTTCAAAATTTTGTATAAGATTCATATTTGGTTTGCGTAAATATGATCATGTGTCGGATTTTCGTAACAGGCTCAAGTGGTTGCCAATTCGCCTACCATATTTTTGGATGGTAAATATAAGAAATTATTAAGGTATGCGATGTTTATGGCGCCGCTATTCAGAATTCTTTCGGCAAGTATTAAGAGCAAAGATGGTACCTGCACGAATATAAGGTTTATGAGCAGTGCGTGGTACTACATAGCTAAGTTTGACCGTTAAATTAGTACAATCATAATAATGCACGATACTATATACAGTTGAATCCCCAGAAAGACAAAAAATTGCCATTCAGTTCTGCTGAACCCGTAATTACGCGATATCTCGATTTTTTTATAGGATAGGGTGACAAAAGAGCACACAGTCCACCTGATGGTAAGTGGTTGCTGTGACCCATAGACATCTACATCTATCTTCAATAAAGAATCAAAATGCAGATGCGTTGTCACCCGTGAGGACTAAGATGGAATGCCTCTTTTCAAGTAAAAAGGGTCTCCGGTTCTCTACACTGACCATACAAAACATAGCAGTGTTAAGCTGCTATTTTACGCTGGTATTCTATGAGAGCGTGGTCCTTTCCCGGTCGAGCCGACCCATTCGTACACAACTATACTACTAATATAGCTGCAGCATGGCTCTACCACGTATAATTATTTCGATTTTGTAACTCAAATTTTAAAAAGCAGACTCCGTAAGTCGAAGTTTGTAATATATAATGACGTCTTCCTTGAGGTTCCCCGAACTAATATCAATAAAATCCAAAAGGAATGTTTGTTGCTTCTGTTGTATTGTGTGTATTTTCATCATCATCATCATTACAGCCTTTCATAAGTCAACTGCTGGACATAGACCTCCCACAAGAAACGCCACAAATAACTTTGTACACGTGTAATTAATGAATACATTCATTAAACTTTCTAAGTAACACACTTTGTACCTTATCTTTGTTTATGTTTGAGGAAAAAATCTCGAAATTCTTGTTAAGTCGAAAACTCATAAACTCGATTTTTTTTAAACATTTCCCTTGAAATTCGAATTATCGAGATTCCACTGTAGTAACAAGATGTTTGCATCTTGCCTCAAGCAATATTAGATTGTAATTATTAAATATACCATGTAAATGTTTATAGAAATGTAAAATAAATTTGGTGCAATCAAACCACAAGGCACAGCATGTCTGAACTCTACTACGTCGTTGTAAGAAGGAAAATAGCCGCGTTACTCGGCAGGGTGCGGATTAGCTTCAACTACATCTTAAAAATTATTACTACAAGATATAATATGACTCATTTCTTTGTAAGCAATAGTACCAGTGTTTAACCAATGAAAAGTTGTTATTAAGAATAAGGACTAACATACTAATAGCCACATTAGCTTCATCATCATCATAATCATCCAAAGTACTGACCACAGCCCTCCCCCCATCACAGAGTGCTGTCTGCATCCGTCAATAACCTGGTGGTTTCAACACTACGGTTGCCAGTAAGAGGCTGCCATTCGAGAAACTTTCATTACTTAAGCATTTCGGTGTCCCTGCCGATATACGGTAAAGGTGGAACACTCACCACTCACCATAAAAAAGTCCCGCTTGGTTCTTCCCAGGACAGAGGTATTTTCCGAACCAGTGGTAAATAAAAAATGACTTTCAATAAGTATTTTTATGTAATCAATATTGAATAAAATCATTCATTTATTCATTCATTCATTCATTCACTGCTCTACTCCTTGCACTGCCGCGGTGTTGCCCTCTCTGCCCACACATTGCTCTACTCGCGCAATAAATTGTGACGCTCCGCACTGTGGCAGCGTGCGTGCTATATATATGTATTTAGTATATCTAATTATATCATTGTCATAAAAAGAAATATACGTCGTCATCCTCGCCAACAGAGATGGTGGATGACATCTATTCATCGAAATAGAACGACGCTTCCATTACGAGCGCTCGATTCGGTCTGTTTTCGCGCGATTATGTGGCCGGCCATTCGCGCTCATATTGCCAGTCCTTTGACTCGCGCCCAAAAACCGACAAAACAGGGAGCAATGGGCATGGCGAGGAGCATGACGTGCGGCATGACGAGTATTGTTGCCACACTACGTCTTTGCGTCCTTTCTTCGTTACTTCCCATGCCACTCCAAGTGTGTGGCAGGGGGTTAAGCGGAACACGCAACAGCAGCTTCCTGAAAGTAATTAAAAATAATAAAAACTGCGGTTACCAACTATGTGAGTTGTCAAGCGTGGCAACTATGTACTGTGGTGAATATCTCACCTTTGAAGCAATCTATGGTAAGGCCTATGTGGACTTTTGATAGGCTGTAATGATGATAATGTGTGACGGCTCCATGGCGCAGTGGCTTAGTATTGAGTTCCAGCGCTAAGGGCCGCGTGTTCGAATCCCGCACGGAACAAGTATTTGTATAGCCTACAAATAACTGTTCTTGGTCTGGATGTTTATCCTTGTAAAATTTAGATATGTAAACTGCCCCCAAGATACAGGAAAAATCCTAGTGAAGAGGTAACGTTTAAAAAAAATGATAAAATATTGTAATTGAAAAATAAAACGATGTACAGTCTAGTTGGTACTGGAATCATCGTGCTAAGTTTGTTATGTCTAACAGTATACCGGAAACGATAGTATTTTTTAAGCCACGCTGCAGCTATATTATGGATGTAGCACGAATGGGTCTGCTCGACCGGGGGAGAGCCATGCTCTCACAGAATACCAGCGCAAAATAGTAGCTTAATGCTGCTGTGTTTAATATCGTGGGGATAGAAATCCGAAGCTCTTTTTTACTGGAAACGAGGCACTCCATCTTAGTCCTCAGGGGTGACAACGCATTTGCTTTTTAATTCTTAATCGAGGATAGATTTAGATGCCTATGGGCAGCATCCACTTACCATCAGTTGTACTGTTCTCGTTTATAAATCTCGGTTATCTATAATAATATCACCTGATGATGTTTATAATATGATGGAGATAATGTAATTAAAAATAAGACATGAATTTAACATTTATTTATAAATGGAAATACAGTTTCTAAAGTATTGCAATACAATGAGTTTATCATGCAATTCGGTTGGTTACGAAGTGTCAGTTAGCCGAGTGTGCTCGCTCGAGTATTGACTAAAGTGACTGAGATGCGGTCGTCAGTTGCATTCGAGTAGAAGCTACACCCCCGTAACTGGGTCAGGTATAAATTGCGGCTCCCCGAGAGGATAACTAGCGATCTTTCATCTGCATACTTCGATAAGTAGGTTCTTGAACGTTATTTGTGAAGTTCTGTCAGAGTGATATTTCGATTTACCTCAGTACGAGGTTTTATATTCGTCGTATTTTTTTTCTTCTATTTCTCGGAAACGGTTAAACCGAATTAAATGATTATTTTTTTAATTAAATATGCTCTACTTCAAATTCGATCTTATTTCAAGTTGAAGGAGAAAATCCACTCCTTAGTGTGGATAAATGGGGAAGATTTTATTGTAATTATTTAGACAACTACACACTAGTTTGTTATCTTGAGCTTGTAGAATTATTTAGTCTACTATATATCTATACAAATAAATAAAATTGAAGTGTCTGTTTGCAATGTCAAAATAACAGCTTTTTACTAAATGCATATGAAAGTATATCGGTAATAATTAAAAAAAAATTGTCTGTCCGTCTGTCTATCTGTCTTTCTGTTTGTTCGGGCTAATCTCCGAAATAGCTGGACTGATTTTGACGTAACTTATACTGGCAGACAGCTGATATTTTAAGAAGTAACTTGGGCTACTTTTATTTCAGAAAAAGAATTAGTTCCACGCAAAATAATTAAAACCCATGAAATCCAATCGTAATAAATTCAACGCGTACGACGTCGCGGGGAACAGCTAGTATTATCTATAATATGTTTTGAATATTTGTATGATACAATATTAGCACCGACTTCAGAAGCTATTCTGTGGATTTTTTTGCATTTTGTAGAAAGCTGTTATTTTGACATTACAAACAGACAATTCAATTTTATTTATTTGAATAGATTTTCATCTGCTCAGGATGTATAAACACTTTATATAAGGTAGACCCACACTGCAGCTATATTATGGTTGTAGCATAAATGGGTCAACTCGAGCGGGGTGGGATCACGCTCTCACAGAAAACCAGCGTAAAATAGCTACTTAATGCTGCTGTGTTTCGTATGGTGAGTGTAGAGAACCGGAGACCCTTTTTACTGGAAACTAGGCATTCCATCTTAGTCCTCAGGGGTGACAACGCATCTGCATTTTTATTCTCAATTGAATATAGATGTCTATTGGCCACAGTATTCACTTACCATAAGGTGGACTTTGTGCTCGTTTGTCAACCTTATTCTGTAAAAAAAATGTATAAAATTTTAACCCGATAAAATAAAATAAGAGTTGAATACACACACATAAAGTCCATCTATTACAGCGTATATAAGTCCACGGATAAACATAGGCCGTCCCATAGATTGCCTCAAAGGAGAATTTTGCCATAGTTGCCACGTTTGGCAGGCGGCGCGCTTCTGAATTTGAACCCGGAGTGGAATGTCTCGGAGTCCCAGTCGCCTCAGATGACCGGAGAGGCTGACCAGGATTAGCCCATTCATGAAACGACTACAGGAATAATTTATGTTAATTATTAATAATTTTATGTGTACAGGGTTTCAATCTATATCTATACAAATAAATAAAATTGTAGTGTCTGTTTGTAATGTAAAAATAACAGCTTTTCACTAAATGCATATTATGAAAGTATGAACGGTACTTATAACAAAAACACAATTTTTAAAATGTTTGTCTATCTGTCTGTTTGTTCCAGCTAACCGATTTTGACGGGACTTTCACTGACAGATAGCTAATGTTATAAGGAGTAACTTAGGCTACATTTATTTTAGAAAAAGATTTGGGGTTCCGCGCAAAAAAATTAAAACCACATTACACGCGGGCGAAGTCGCGGGGTACAGCTAGTTTGAAATATGGCAATGGGTTCACAGTACCGATGTCAATTTAATATAATATGCTTTAAGTTGTCCTCTCTCTTGAGACCACGCTCTCACAGAATATCAGCGTTAAATAGCTGATTAATGCTGATATGTTTCGTATGGGGGGGTGTAGAGAACCCGAGACCTTAGTACTGGAAATGAAGCATTTCATCTTAGTTCTCAAAGGTAACAACGCATCTGCATTCCGATTCTTAATTGAAGATAGGTTTGGTGCCTATGGGCCACAGCATCTACTTTTCATCAGGTGGACTGTGTGCTCGTTTGTCTCCTTTATTTTATAAAAAAATACCTCGGTCTTCCCCGTGACCATAGAATTAATAAAATGTAAAAAAGTTAAATTAAACGCGATAAAATCCGTAAAACTAGTTTTATTCAATGTAAAATATTCGTATAAATTTAAGAAATAAAGAAGTAGTAAATAAATAAAGAAGTAGTTTATAGGCTCTTACAAGATAAGACCACCTTCATGCCTAATCTTTGTAATATACAAGGACCTGTTAAGAATATATCAAAAGACTCGTTCGGTTTAAAATTGTCGATGGGTATAAAGTTAAACGTCTGGAATTGCATAGCCTTGTATCCAAACCCTTTAAATTTCAAATAGGTAAAAGCGTAATCAACATCCTATAAATTTCCTCGAACGTTATTTACTCCCAAGGTTCCGAAGGCGAACAGAGGCGGGATTGAATTATAATATCATGCATAGTTGATCGCTCCTAACCCGCTTACCGCTTGTAATCTTGGATATAAAGTGACCCAGAATAGTTTCGTAATGTGTTGTATAAGGGACATACCGCTCATGGTACAGGATTATACTTAATTTAAATTAAATTGACATGAAAATCACGAGAGCTGTAGTAGGGTTAAAATCGAATTTTGTAGTTTGCGTTTTAATATTTTTATTTGAACAATTCTTCTGTATATGTGTTTGTCACTGAAGTCCTCCTAAACGACTGGACCGATTGTGACGAATTTTTTGTGGGTGAATTTTGTTTTGGATAGTTTTACAATTGAACTGGGTAGGTGGCGTTGTTGTCGAGATCCCGAAATAACCCGTGCGAAACCTTGGCGGAGGGCTAGTATGAAATAAAAAGCAAAATAACACCCTGTAACAGTCCCACTGCTGAACATTCTTCCTTTATTAAGAAAGTGATGAAACGAGGAGAGTTCCCTGTGATACTTCTGTGCGTAGTCGTGCAAAAAACCGTTAAAATGAAATGAAAATTAAAAAATAAAGCTGTGATTAATAAAGAAAGACAGACGGAGCGCTGCTTATATTTGAAAAGACTCCAAAACCAAGCTAAAACGATGTTATACTGATTGTAAGAATATGCACACATACATCCAAAATCCTTTGCAACGATCAACGTCGTTTTGGTATGTGTTTGCGTTGACTTTGTCAGTTGAAAAAGAAAGATTAAAGATTTTTGCGTGAGTGCGAATCAAGATGATGAGCATGGTTTCGGCGGCACTTAAATATGTGTAGCGCTCCGTCTAGAGCTCTAGAGTCTAGAGAGTTGTGATGGGACTCGTCGGTGTGTTATAATTTAATTGGTAGGAATATAATGTAATATGATCAATAATATTATTTTAAGTATTAAATTTTTTGCCAGTGAAAACATTTTTGGAAAAAAATTATTAAATGTTATAAAAACAGCTTACAAGTTAAGTGTATTGTTCTGTGAGAGCTCTTCTAATTGAATTGTGACCATTTAATTATTCTGCGAAACCAAAATGAGAGCTTGACCTTACTTTAACCTGTACATTGTTAGTCCTAAGTAGAATTAAATGTGCTCTTAAGAAAATGTAAGGTAAAACTTGGAAAACAGAATCACTATTCATGGTATAACAACTCCTTTATATATTATTAATGGATCAATACACTTTGCAGATATATTTTTAACTAGCTTTTTATCCGCGGCTTTGCTCGCGTGGGCTCCAATTTAGGAACATCATTAAATGCTGTTCCGTGCCAAATTAACAAAATCACTTTTAGAGTCACATCGGTGTCTGTTTCTCTATGTCTGTTTGTCAAAGAATTTAAAATCAAGTTATCAAGTTATCTGATGTAAATAATTGAAAATTAAGTGCACTGCGAGATTTTTAACTCTATTTGATATAATAGTTCGTGGCATAGTTGGAAGTCTAATTACTAGGTAGATGTGGTCAACAATCCTGCAAAAGCTTTGTTTCAGTTTTTATGAGTTTTCGTGAGATTTCATCATGGCACGGGAACAAAACGTGTACGATTCCTTTGAGGAAAAATAAATCTGTAATGGAAAATTTTACGTCCTGACTTACCACGTGTCCGGTGAAGTGGTGAAGAATAACTTTGTGGGGAAACCTTGATTTCTGAGTAGTTAAAAAAGTCGTGGGAATGTGAAACTGTTAATAAGCATTGAATCATTGCGGCATACCTACTCTTTTCTGCTCACAAAACACTATAGGTAATGAGGAGCCCTGTGCACAGTATATGTAAGTGAACAGGCTCTTGCGGAAAAATACTTTAATTATCAAAGATTTTACTTAAATAAAGTTTCATTTTATTTTACTTGTCTAAGGCGGTAATCAATCTGATCCAAACGTAAATTCCATAGAAAATAAGCATTATTATATATTTTAGCATACCTATATTTTAATTGCAATTTGAAGTGTCTATTTGCCACGTTCTCGGCGGTGAAAGAAAACCTGCATATCTGAGTAGTTCCGCAGTTGAGGTGATCCCACGTTAGGATCAACGCAGCAAACGCGTTTTAAAAAAGCTCTCTGCGGCCTGTACCCAGTATTGACATGTTTGTAGGCTGCTACTTTTTTAGTTTTGATGCGGCAATTATGCAGTTTTTATTTCATTCATGTTTTTGGAGATGTTACTTTTTTGTTTCCACTCTACCGCAAATATTAAGGGTATCAAAGATTCAAAAGAGTAGAACTCATCATCATCATCATTACAGCCTATCAAATGTCCACTGAACTGAACATAGGCCTTCCCCATAAATTGTCAAATAGGCTGGATATTTGCTATAGTTGCCATGCTTGGCAGGCGGGTTGGCAACCTCAGCTTTTATTATTCTGAACTGTTGTCAGGAAGATGATGTTGCCCATCTCCTGTTTTTTTTCTTCTGCCGCCTCTTACGACACACACGGGACGATATTAGGTGGCGGGTTCTCTTTCGCCGCCCCAACAAGGCGAACATTTTTCTACTCCCGTTCATGAGTGTAGTTCTTTCCTCGTTCACTGTGAATAGAATTTTATTTGCAATAAAACTAATCTTAAAGATTTTATTGCGTTTAATTTCTTTTTAATTCTTGACGTTTCGGGCACTTTATATAACCCTATAGGGGGGGAATGAGGTGTTTACGAAGACCACCATTAACTTTTAATTAATAATGTTTGGTCCGATCTACGCAAAACGAGCTTACAGTTCTTGCAGTCCTGCAGTAGTATGCTTGGGTTTGGATTTAATTATATTAATTATGAGATCCAAAGCAGATGGTAACACCCAGCCATCTTCTCTATTGAAATAAGGATGTTTTTTTTTAATTTCAATAGCCTCGCGAATCATTCTTGGTAGGAAATGGGTGTTCTATTGCGAGGATTTGTTGCCTATCAGATCTAATACAATGGTTGGGACGATACTGAACATGTTGACATACTTCAGACTTCCCGGAGCTTTGGTGCTTCACATCAGCGATATGTTCTTTTACGCGGATTTTAAATTCTTTGACAAACAGACATAGAGAAACAGACACCGATGTGACTCTAAAAGTGATCAATTTTGCTAAATTGGCACGGAACATCATTAAATGCTGTTCCGTGCCGTGTTTTGTTCCTGTGCCATGATGAAATCTCACGAAAACTCATAAAAACTGAAACAAAGCTTTTGCAGGATTGTTGACCACATCTACCTAGTAATTAGACTTCCAACTATGCCACGAACTATTATATCAAATAGAGTTAAAAATCTCGCAGTGCACTTAATTTTCAATTATTTACATCAGATAACTTGATAACAAATGAAGTTGGTGAAAAAAAAACATGCGGGTAGACACCCAATATATTCAACTAAAGTGCTTCTCTCTTAATCTCAGTTTTGTGTACACAGTACTGGATACTGTGCACACAAAACCCTTAGTACAGTATCCGGCATAACAGTGTCGTTAGTCATTTTGCCAAACGTGGTAATTGCGGTAAATCATCCCAACAATGGCCACCAGTCCGGATATTTTAAGTGTTACAATTTTTGATGCTGCACGAATAAGTATTCAGTAGCATTTTTAAATTTAATTTTATCAGTTACTTCTCATTAGTTCATTTAACAGAAAGTAGATAGCGCTATTATTACATTAAAACTATGAAAGTCAAAACTATACTATCTAGTAATATCAACGATAGAAGGTTGGGATGCGACTGGCTCAAAAGCCACCCCAAAGCCGCAAACATTTATTTATTATGTAAATAAGGCATAAAGTGATGTTGATTCTGTTAAAAATTCTGTTTCTGTTAAAAATACGCTGTCAGCGCCGCTAGCAGTGAACACTATTTGACGATAGAATGATATCATGAAATAGCAATGCTGTGTTTAGTTATTAATATCGTCAAACGATGTCTATTCATTGATTTGGTCAAGCTATATCATGACATGGTCAAAAACAGAGTTAAATATTATGAAATTATACCATTTCACGAAATGATAGACTACTTTATGATATATGATCAATTCTACGATCTGGTCACGACATTATATAAGAATCTCATTGATTATTTTCAAAGATAATGGAAATTTTGCAATAATTGCAGGCAGACCAGTTTTAATCAGTTTACATATAGATTAGTAATTGAACTAAAAACCATATCAATTTTCATGTTTGATAGACGTCACTATTACCTATTTAAATTATTACGCTTTTAAAATGAAATAACAAAAAAGCTGGCCAAATGCGCATCGGACTCGCGCATGAAGGGTTCCGTACCATCGTAAAATACGTTTCTAGTAGGGGAGCCCCCTTTAATTTTTAATTATTTTTATTTTTAATGTTGAATACAGAGACAGACAGACAGACGAAAATTCTAAAAACCACTGATTTGGCTTCAGTGCCCTTTATTTAGTTCCCTGGTCTTGTTTTTTCAAGAATGTATCGGAATTACAGACACGACTTTTGTGCAGATTTAATTATTTTTAAATTATCATAATATTAAATTCAGTGCATAAAATAGGAGCGCACAAGTTCGGAGGAATTACCTGAAGCTGGAGGATAATACTGATCGGGAGACACGCACACAGTTAAGGCAAACTCCGCGCTCACTACAGAATTCTGCTACCCTAGTACTTGAGATCGTCGATCGTCGTCATAATTCTACGGCCATAACTCGGGTAAAACCTCTTTTGATTATTCACTTCTACGACTACGAATCGCACTTTGGGCAGTCACTTAATGATAAGTTCCGCCTTTCTCAGGTGCTATTTGTTGAATACCTGACTAGCTACGCCCTTCCACTAATCACTTAACAATTAAGCCCACCTCACTGGCCCCGGTGCAAGATACACAGTAATAACTACTCGTAATTCATTACTGCCTAGTATCATGTCTACAATAAAATTGAACAAATCGCTCTCTGACTCGAACGTCCAATGAGAACAACACCTCCCAACTATATTTCCGAGCGAAATAAGAGAATGAGAGAGGAAGAATTGCCCTCAGAATTTTGTGAGTTTAAAGAATACATGAAAGACTTATTTACATCTTTCATGTCTGCTCAGCAAAAGGACCTCAAAGGTATTACTACTAATCTCAAAGAGCTTCAGCTTTCAAATAACAATATAGAAACAGTTATTGCACGTTTGTCCTTGCAGCATGAGGAGTTTCAAAAGAAGATAAAGCACTTGAATCGCAGGCAAAAAAAGACAATGAGTATAAATATATACATTTGAAGAAAAAATTGAGGATTTACAAAGATTTGGTCGAAAAACCAGTATTGAATTAAAGAATGTTCCAAGGAAAAATGGTGAGACTATAGAGAACCTAATCAACATGATATTATGTTTATCAAAAAACATAAACCTCGATCTAGTTCCGAGAGATGTAAAGGATATTTACAGAATTCAGGGAAAAAAGGTAGGGATAAACAACACCCCTACTAATAGAATCAGGCGTTACTTTGCGGAAATCCATTATATTAAAGTTGGAAAAATTTACTTTGCCAATATCCGCTCAATAAAATAAAATAATGTGTCTTACCTAGTTTGAAGAGCACATCCCGCCCTCCCTCAATTGCGTGCACTATACCCGTCACCACTAATCCCAGCACCTCTACTCTCACCACCACTACACTAGGAAAGACACACCACCGACGACAATACGACACGTGTTTCGCCTCCACACGAGGCATCTTCAGGTGTAGTAGACTCTACGGTGGCTGACCGCTAAGACAGGGAGGTGCTCTTCAAACTAGGTAAGACACCTCATTTTATTTTATTGAGCGGATATTGGCAAAGTGAATTTTTCCAACTTTAATATAATGGATTTCCGCAAAGTAACGCCTGATTCTATTAATTATCAAATTAAATTCTGTTGTCGTCGACGAAGTAATTTTATTCGTACGTCTCTAAATTCAATACTGTAGTTTTTTTATCGCATTTTCTTCGCCTTCTTTCTTACTCATCAAAATGGACGTGTAAAGAGGTAAAAGTTGGTGATACTAGTGACATCATAGAGTCGTCAACAGATCATGTGTAGACAGCAACATAATTAAAATTTAAAAAAAACACAACCTAACCAACGACCACTCCTTTAAAGTCTTATATACTTGTAATAAAGGGCTGCGACTGTGTGTGCTGGAACAGTTGGAGATATTAAAAAATAAAAATAGTAATGTTGCACTGCTGAATGAACAAACAGATGTTTCTAACTCACCTCTCTTAAACATCTTTAAACCTGCTCTCCAATAACGGACAGCCTCGCAATATGGTCGTTCGTCACCTTCACGGTGATTAGCGATTGGTTGCGTGGTTGGGCGTTTCGCAGCGGCTTGTTATTAATTTAATAGCAGGCGGCTGCGTACGTCAGGTGGTGATTGGTCGCATGTTTTATCGCATGACGCGGTCGCTCACTACTTAGGTGGGGAGCGGTTGCATCTGCGAGTCTTATAAATAGCAGCTGTTTTTGGCTCACCGCTCACTTAGCGGTCAGCCACCGTAGAGTTTACTACACCTGAAGGTGCCTCGTGTAGAGGCGAAACACGTGTCGTATTGTCGTCGGTGGTGTTCTTTCCTAGTGTAGTGGTGGTGGGAGTAGTGGTGACGGGGATAGTGCGCGCAATTGAGGGAGGGCAGGAGGTGCTCTTCAAACTAGGTAAGACACATCATTTTATTTTATTGAGCGGATATTGGCAAAGTAAATTTTTCCAACTTTAACACCCCTATTGTTGTTGAATTTGGGTAATTTTTACTAAAATCAGACCTACTACAAAAGGTTAAGTCCTACAATATAAAAAATAAAACAAAAATACAGGCTAAACAATTGCGAACTTTTCACAATTACCTACTACGGGATAACTGTAACCTTACCGTTTTGACACAAAATATTAGAAGTATATATAGTAATTTCGATGACCTACAGATAAATCTTTTGCTATTAAAACATGATGTAGATGTGTTGATACTAACTGAGTGTAGACTAAACTGTAATAAACAATTACCTTTGCTAAGTAATTATACCTCTTACTACACTATAAATCAGCTCAATCAAAACGATGGTGTGGTTGCATACGTCAAAAATAACCATCTCCATCGGGTTACAGAGATTAAATTAACACACGCATCTGATATTCAGGTATCTATCTCAGACTTTACCATTATAGGCATATACCGTTCTCCATCAAATGAATGTGCTGATAATTTTGTAAACACTTTAAATCTTCATCTTGATACTATCACAACACATAAAAATATAATATTGGTAGGTGACATAAACATTAACTTAATTTCTAGGGATACAGAAATAACTCAGCAACGTAATAATAGGTTGAATTATTTGAATATGTTAGCAGAACACGGCCTTCTCTCGGGACATTGTTTACCTACCAGAGGGCAAAGTTGCCTCGTTCATGCCCTTCTGAAGATCGATAAATGTAATTCTTCAGCCTTTGTTGCGGTCTTGAATACATCTATCACAGATCATGCTATGGTAATATTAAAATAACTCGTTAAGGTAATTATACGAATCGCACTAAATACACCAAAATTATAAAAATATTAAAATGCTTATAAAGATTTGATAAATACTGACATGACATTTTTCAATTCAAATCAAAACCCAGACTATCTAGCTTACAAACTGATAGATGTGATCAAGATGGCACTACTCTCTAACACTGAAATTAAGCCGGTCTCTGGTTGTAGGAGAGTTAGGAAGCCGTGGATATCCTCAGGGGCACTACGATATATAAAACTTCGGAACAGGATGCAACTACAATCAAGGAAAGACCCTTACAATATAATACTTAAAGCTACATTTAGAAGATTTCGTAACTTCTGTTCAAACCTAATTAAGAAATTAAAAAGACAATTTCAGAGAAACCAAATAGCTGACTTGATAAAATACCCAAAGAAGCTTTGGCAAAAAATAAATGAAATTACCCAATTTAAAACCCCCAACCCCTAACCCCTGGTAACCCCTGTGCACAAGGGTGGAGACGTAAGCGATGTTAATAACTACCGTCCTATATTTGTCTTACCTAGTATTTCAAAACTTTTAGAAAAATTATTAAACAATAGACTCATTAAATATTTACATAAATATAACATTTTATCTAACTCTCAATTCGGATTTAGGAAGGGCCTTTCCACACAAGATGCTCTTATAGCACTGACAATTGAGATTGTAACCAACGTTGATAAAGGAGTCAAGTGCTTAACAGTATTTTTAGACCTAAAAAAAGCATTTGATACCGTTTCCGTCCCCATCCTTCTGCAGAGGCTGAAAGCTATCGGTATAAGAGGTACAGCTGTCTTCCTTTTTAAAAGTTACTTACGGAACAGGACACAGCAGGTAAAAATTAATGATCTGTTTAGTGAGGAAGAAAGCGTAGTTTTTGGAGTCCCACAAGGCGGAGTACTTGGCCCGTCACTGTATACATAAATGATATACATAAATGGTCTTTGTAACAATCGGAGCAGTGGCGGGCGGATTTTCTCTTATGCGGATGACACCGCAGCCGTCTATACTGGGTCTCCTGGGCTGCCACGCAAGCTGCCGCTGAACATGGTTTGGCTGAAATAGCTAGCTGGCTAAACGCAAACTCTTTAACCCTCAATACCGATAAAGCGAACTTTATCTGTTTTACCCCATCAGAGAGATCACAACCGGGGGACGACTTTAGGGTAAGGAATCATAGGTGTGGCGAACCGATTGTTGGTAGCTGTGACTGTCAGAGCATAAAACAAGTCAAATCCACAATAAATCTTGGAATAACAGTCGACAGATTGTCGTGGCACTCCCACATTGAAATAATTATGACTAGAGTCAGGAAACTCATTTGGATTTTCAAAAATCTGCGTCACGTTATGCCAGATCAACTATTAAGAAAGGTAAACATTGCTCTGGCACAATCTGTCATAATGTATTGTATACTGGTATGGGGAGGTGCCAGAAAAACCAAATTTTTAGATTTGGAAAGAGCTCAGAGGTCGCTCCTAAAGTAATGTATTTTAAGTCCTACAGGTACCCTACAGTAGAACTTTATAGGTTTAGTAATTTACTCACGGTCAGAAAACTATATATTTTAAACGTCAGTATACCACACAATATCCATATATATATATATATGGATATTGTGTGGTGTATATAATAAATTGAATTTTAAATTAAACATATATCCTATGTTGCTCCATACCTGTAAACAAGCCTTAATAGAGTGGCTAAAAGCTCTTACGTACGAGAAAACTGAAATTATCTTAGTCAGTACTAGCTAAGTAAAACGCGCGTTTTTGTATGGATTGGTCTCAATACTGTATTAGGTAGCTTTAAGGGAAGCAGCCAAGTTGACTGTCGGTATATCGAAGTGCTGAAGTGCTTGTACAGTAGGGCTACGATGGCTATCCGAGTACAGAACAGGAGTACGAAACCTATCCAACTGCAGAGAGGTGTAAGACAGGGTGACGTTATATCCCCGAAACTCTTCACCGCTGCATTGGAGGACGTTTTCAAGCTTCTGGACTGGAAAGGATACGGTATTAACATCAATGGCGAGTACATCACTTACCTTCGATTTGCCGACGATATAGTCCTTATGGCAGAATCGCTGGAGGACCTAAGCACTATGCTCAATTACCTCAATAGTGCCTCCCAACGGATAGGTCTTAAGATGAACATGGACAAAACAAAGATCATGTTTAATGTCCATGTCACACCTATGCCGGTAGTTGTTGGGAGCACTAAGCTCGAAGTTGTTGACGAGTATGTTTACCTGGGACAAATAGTCCGACTAGGTAAGTCCAACGACCGAGAGGTCAATCGACGGATTCAACTCGGCTGGGCAGCGTTCGGAAATTACGGCACATCTTCTCGTCAGGTATACCTCAAAACTTGAAAACGAGGCTGTACAACCAGTGCGTGTTGCCAGTGATGACATACGGAACAGAGACGTGGTCCTTCACTGCTGGCCGGATGAGGAAGCTCAAGGTCGCTCAGCGAGCTATGGAGAGGGCTATGCTCGGAGTCTCACTGCGTGATAAACTTAGAAATGAGGTTATCCGCAGTAGAACCAGCGTGACCGACATAGCCCAACGGATTAGTAAGCTGAAATGACAATGGGCCGGCCATATAGCTCGAAGAACCGACAACCGATGGAGAAAAAAGGTTCTCGAGTGGCGGCCTTGTACCGGCGGACGAAGTGTAGGGCGTCCCCCCACTAGATGGAGTGACGACCTGGTAAGACATGCAGGAAGTCGATGGATGCAGGTGGCTCAGGACCGTGCTTTGTGGCATTTTTTGGGGGAGGCCTATGTTCAGCAGTGGACTTGTGAAGGGCTGTAATGATGATAATGATGAAGGGAAGCAGCGAGGTAGTTTCAACACAAGTATTTTATAACTTACTGGAGCTACCTCAATTTCTGTAATGCATGACAATGTATTGAGAAACAATAAAAAATTTATTATTATTATTGTTATTAGATATAGATATGTATAGATAGATTAAAACAATAAACAACTTATTTTTATTTTGGTCTTCAGGGGTGACAATACATCTGCATTTTGATTCTTAATCAAGGATAGATGTAGATGTCTGTGGGCCACAACATCCATTTACCATCAGGTGAATTGTGTGCTTGTTTGTCAACCTTATGCTATAAAAATATGTATTAACAAACCATTATCAATAGTAAGTAAAGATTAATCGCAAATTTTGAACGCCGTACAAACTACAAATTCCATTTAAAAGTTAAAGTTAAAGTTACAGCCTATATACGTGCCACTGATGGGCACAAGCCTCCTTTCATTTCTGACAGGGTTTTAGGGCAAGGAAGTGTCCGTCGCGCTGACCCCAATGCGCGTTGGCGAACTTCACATGTCTTCGAAATATTTGATTTTCTTATTTCACGATGTTTTCCGAGCACGTGGTAAATCAGCACTTAAAATTATATAATAAATCAGCAAATCAGCAATTAGTCAAAAATGTTGTTAAGTTCAATATCTAACTCCATTTGTTGCTGTAGAGAGTACCTGAAAACTTCCTCTTTATATATCCGTTGTAGTTGAAATCACAGGAAGGGATGTATATCAAGGGAATATGGTAGATGAGTGATTTCCGTCCATACATAAGCATTCAGCTTAATTATTTTTGTTTGAGTTGTCTGGTATTATCAGTTATAATTTTTTTATAGAATAAGGGTGACAAACGAGCACACAGTCCACCTGATGGTAAGTTCTTGCTGTGGCCCATAGACATCTACATCTTTCCTCGATTATGAATCAAAATGCAAATGCGTTGTCACCCGTGAGGACTAAGATGGAATGCCTCGTTTCCAGTAAAAAGGATCTCCTGTTCTCTACACTCACCATACGAAACACAGCAGCGTAAAGCTGTTATTTCACGCTGGTATTCTGTGAGAGCGTGGTCCTTCCCCGGTCGAGCCGACCCATTCGTGCTACAACTATACCGTATAATTTGTACCTTTGACGCTGTTTCTTGTCGCAGGTCTGAATATTTTACATTTGGTATACACAAGATACCAAAATACAAATCTGTTTCGGAGGCTATGGGTTTTTAGTGACATTTCCATTAGTCGACTCTCACGAAATATAGAGAGACAGGTTTAGGATACTAATATGATTCCATAAATATTTCATTTCGCTAATTTCGGCAAGGATGGAGTTCCAAATATGAAAGGAAAAACATTAATCAATGAGTATTAGATAAGGTTGAAGTGATTACTGCCGGATTAGCATGTGAATGATTGCTCAGATATTGATTAAGAATTGTACCCTCATTCGTTTACATTTGGCTACAGATGAGTTGCTCTATTAGCTATATATTAGGTTGTTTTATGTAAAGTAAGAGCTAAAATTAGACCATTTTTTATCCAGTCATCTGTCGATCTTGAGGTCAGAAAGTCTCCATTCTTAACAGTCGTACATATATGTACAACCTCTCGCAAAACAAGCTGTAGCATAATTTAGTTGAAGTGATTTAAAAAAAAACAGAATATAATAAAATTTATTAATTATTACATGAATTAAAAAGGAACTTTAAGAAGTATTTCTATTTCAAAAAATAAAATTTGTTTTGGCCCATTTCGTGCTAAATAACTAACTCTAACTCAACATAATTTGGACGGATTTAGACATTTTGCCGATTTTCAGTTAATAGCTAGTTTAGTTGAACACTTTCTACGAGTTACCTTCAGAAATAAGGTATTTTTACATAGCTAATTCTTTTTTTATTAACGTTACCCACACACAAGGATTTTCTCCTGTATCGTGGAGGCAGTTTACAAACATAAATTGCATAAGGACAAACATCCAGATCCGGAACAATTAGTTTTAGTCCATACAAATACTCGTTCCGTGCGGGATTCGAACCTACGGCCCCCAGCGCTGCAATTCATTGCTAAGCCACTGCACCACAGAGCCGTCAAATAATAGCTAAGGATTAGTAGGCTGCAACATTAAGGTTAGGAGAAATATTAATATCTCTATCTCTTTCATCTCTCAAGCACACTTGCAGTGACATCACGATGTCCCGAGTTACATAACTATGCGTTTGGGACCACGTCACTGAATGCAAATAAGTTGAGAGGGTCTGTTTCTGGTAGAGGAAAGCCATAATCAAGGGGAGGGCTAAGAAAATCATCTTGGCGACGTTGTTTCCAAGTCGGATCAAATTCGTTCGTCCTGTTTATTCTATTTCGAGGTTCGACTATGAGGCAATCTATGAGGGAGGCCTATGTTTAGCAGTGGAATTTGATAGGCTGCATTGATGATGATGATGATGATGATGATGGTGATGATGCTGATGAGGATAATAATATTGCATTATTTTATTATAAGTTACAACTGTAAATGTAATTGCAAAAAGGCTTAGAAAAATAAGATTCCAGAGTTTCTTGCCAGTTCTTCACTAAACCTTCTTTTTGTGAACTATTGAAGATTTTGACGTTCATAAGAGCGAAACGTCGGGAATTAAAAATAAGTAGAATTAAACGTGATAAATTCCGTAAAGAAGTTTTATTCAATGTTCATAAGAGCTTTAAATAAGCAAACATTAAATAAAAATTTTGACTTTGACTTTCACATCGCCAGAGCTTCACCGGTGAATCAGTAAGGTGCAATGTAGGTGAAGTTGTCATTTGAAGGAAATCTAGCTTATAGGTTAATGAAAATGAAATATTTATCAAAATCAAAAGTTATATTAGATTTATCGGTATGTTTTATTTTCTTTACTTCTAAGATTTTATTTAATATTTTTAAAAGTGACTTTTTTTGTAATTCTTTCTTATATTTTGTTGCAGGTATGTAACGGTCTAGTATATCGAATGCGGCGACTTATTTATATCAGGTGAGACTATTTAATAAGACAAAACTTACGTAAACATGAAACAAAATCTATGCAAAAGTTTCGGAGATTGCTTGGAGTTTTAGCCTTCTACTAAATGGAGTGACGTAGGTAGGAGACGCAGCAAGTTGATGCACACAAGTGATTTGTAGTTTTCCTAGAGAGGCTTATGTTAAGCAGCAGACGTGTGATGGGCTGTAATGATGTTGATGATCATCACTGCAAAGTAGTAAACAGTTGATAAAAAATCAGCACAATTGACTTTCGATTCCTCAATCAAGACTGAAGACATATCTTGTTCTATCTGTAATTTCACAGATATCCAAAGTCTGATCAGTTTCAAAATGGCTTCTGACTTCAACCAAACTCACGTTGGCATCGATAACGATTTGAAAATCGCTTTCAATCTCATCATGTTTTTGAGTTATATAGTCAATAATGATCGCAATTGAATTATCATAGAGCCTTTGATTAATTAGGTACGGAAGCTATAGGCCTCTGTATATACTAAATTGGTATATAATATAGTGATATTATACTATGGTATAGCCGTGGTAGCTCAGGGGCTAAGCGCTCGCTGTAAATTATGAAATTGTTAGTTGCAATTTTAAGTGCTGATTTACCACGTGCTCAGCGGTGAAGGAAAACATCGTGAGAAAACCTGCATACCTGAGAAATAAAATAAAAAAATATTTCGAAGATATGTGAAGTCGCGTTGGGGAAGCGCGGCGGACATTTCCTTGGCCAAAAATCCTCTTAGAACTGAGAAGAGGTCTGTGCCCAGCAGTGGGACGTATATAATCTGTAAATTGACTTGTATACTATAGTGATTCTAACCAGTTCAAACTGACTGCAATATCAAAAGGGTCTTCATCTGATCTTTTTCCCATATTTGCATTTTTTACCTCACCTGAACATTACCATTACCTCATAAATTGCCTTGTAGGCGGAATATTTTCTATAGAAGCCACGCTTGGCAAGTGGTTTGTCAATCGTAGCTTTATTTTATATTTTTTCAGCTGTTATTAGGAATATGCTGCTGCCCTTATCCTGGTTCAGTTTACCTTTCTTACATGGTTATAAATCTAACAATATTTTAATTAATCATAAAAGTTCCTAGTCGGGTATATGCCGGGGTAAACATCTTGCATTACAGCATGCTATGGTGCATATTATATTGCTTGATTTTCCTCCTCATATAGCTGGTCTTAGTAGTTACATTTGGAATATAGAGCCGTGGATAGAGACGTTTAGAATTTAGGGGCTCGTTTGAACTTCAAAGTGTTTCGGCTTGCTTAGCCGAGCTCGATCTCTCTGTGCTACTTTTCATAATAAATAAAGGTGGTCTATTTTATTAAACACATAAATATATACTAGAACATAGGCTACCATAGCTCACAAAAAAAGTTTAAACCATATTGTGGAATTACTTCAAAATAGTCAGAACCATTTTACTTGAAATGAGGTATTCCATCTTAGTTCTCAGGGGTGACAACGCATCTGTATTTTGATTCTTAATTGGTGAAAGATGTAGATTTCTATGAGCCTCATACCATCGAGAGTGATATGCAATAATAAAATTGTGAGAAAAACCTTTAAACACAAGTAAAATGTAGGAAGGGTTTTTCTAGAAAAAAATATCTGGAATGTTATATAAATCTGAAACAAGAATGTAGCATATAATATATTATCTATTATACTATAATAAAACTCTAACACGACGTCTGTCTCAACACGCATTACGTAAAAACCTGTGAACTAATTTGTATGGGACTTTCACTGGCAGATGGCTAATGATATAAGGAGTAACTTAGGCTACTTTTATTTTAAGGTTCTGTGCAAAAAAAAACATCCACGCGGATGAAGTCGTGGGAGCAGCTAGTGTATTTATATAACATATTTATGTCTAGGTACATGTCCAAAGATTATAACAGTTTTAAAATTTCAGAAATATTTACCACTAATCTTAAAAAAGCTTTGAGTTAAAATTCTCATTGACTGAGCCGGAAATGGAATTGCAGTGGGCATGTCTGTCACAAGCTTTCAACGCAGTAAGCAAGGAAAGCCACTGAATGGCCGACTCCGCCTTGAATCGAAGATGCAAACTTCAAAGGCATTGACACCGATGCTTTACTTTGAAACTTATATTAATAATTTATATAAAATTTATATTAAAAAAAATTTACGTGTATCATATTAATTTTGTCACTACAGAAGAGATAAAAGTACTGATACTATTTTATTAAAAATAACAATATGGAGTAAAGTAAAAATATATATATTTCCCAATCATTACAGAATTTATCACAAAATACCAACGTAAAATAGCAGCTTAATGCTGTTACTTTTTATATGGTGAGTGTAGAGTACTACTCACCCCTTTTTATTGGAAACGAGGCATTACATCTTAGTCCTCTGGAGTGCTAACACATCTGCATTTTGATTCTTAATCAAGAATAGATGTAAATGTGTATATGGGCTACAGCTCCCACTTACCATTAGGTGAACTGTGTGCTCGTTTGTCATTCTTATTTTATAAAAAGAAGAATTAAAACACCCTTAGGAATAGTCCTAATAGGGTCTCTAGTATAAGAAAAAATCTGATCCACTGTCCTACTAATGCGTGCAGTCATGACATGCAGGTTTCTTCACGTTGTATTGCTTCACCGCCAACCACGTTGAATAGAATAGAATATAATATAATACAATAGAATGATTTTATTCAATATAGATCGTTATATGAAACTTATTGAAAGTATTTTTTTTTTATTTACTACTGGTTCGGAAAATACCTCTGTCCTGGGAAGAACCAGCAAGAAATTCAACGGGATTATTTTTTTAAACATATTTCACTTTACAATTTTGTACAATTTTTAAATGAATTTTAATAGAACCAGCATGGTGGCGATCACCTCATTCCCAGGGGTTATTTTCATTCATGTATTCCTTGACATTATAATAACCATTTTCGCACAATTTTTCTTTTATAAAACTTTTAAACTTGTTAATTGACAAACTTTTTTTAACATTTTCTGAGATTTTGTTGTAAAAGTATACATTGTAAATCAATACTTATAAATTGAAATTAACATTTCATTTCTTCTTTTTTCCTTAAGGAATGTAATTTGGTTTGCTCGCATACCAAAGAAATTGTAAGGCAAACATTCACCCCGAGTTATCACAAATATGACGATATAAATATTACGCAAGTTAAAATCTTTACTCACGAGTTATACGCAAAGTATTACGTTTGCTTCCTACAAAGTTTTCTCATAAAAGCTTATGAAATAACAAGTTGACTTTACCTGTCCACCGTTCGGTAGATATGGACATAAATTATTCCCTACTAGAGTTTATAGTACGCTAAAATCAATATTCAACCTAATAGGTCAGGGAAAAAGTTTCTTCGTATTTAATATACAAATTAAAGACATTTTTTTTTCAAAGTTTTATTACATTTAATTCGTTAGTGACATAATCCCGTTGCTGTAGAAATCTTGAGATTTTTGATCAAAAAAATTCGACAAGTAGTTTTGAGGGTCCTCTCTTGATGTGAGCCTACCACTGTCTCATGGGATTTTGCTATGGGGAAATGCGGCTGATTCAGAAACTTTTTTTGTTTTACAGAAGAGGGCCATTAGAGCTATTTAAATCCTAAAACGAGAGAGTCTCATAGAGATAAATTTAAAGAAATAAATATATTAACTTTGGCCTCTCAGTATATTTACGAAAATTTAATGTATGTTCACAAAAACAAAGGTAGTTTTAGTAAAAAAAGTGATATACATTCTGTAAACATTAGGAACAAACACAAGCTAGTGATACCAGTTTTTCGACTCCACAGAGTCAGTAATTCATTCTTGGGGCAATGTATACGCTATTACAACAAGGTCCCGGAAAGTGTACAGGCTCTCTCTATTACCAAGTTAAATATTTTGTTAAGCTGAAACTTTATAAAAAGGGTTATTATAGTATAAATGAATACATGGTTGATAATAACCCCTGGGAATGAGGTGGTCGCTTCCAAGCAGTTTCTAAAATAAATTTTGTACTTAGATAGTTTGTACAACCATCAATGTAAAATTTACTTTAAAAAGAAAGTCCCGCTGGGTTTTTTGCTGGTTCTTCCCAGGACAGAAGTTTTTTTTTCGAACCAGTGGTAAAGTAAAAAAATGACTTTCAATAAGAATTACACATGTAATCTATATTGAATAAAAAATTATTCAATTCTATTCTATTCTATACTACCCAAAGAATTCTGAAAAGACCAAAACAGGTAAAAACCTGTGGAGCTTGCTACCCCAAAGGGTAGCAAGCTCTACAGACTGCAAAAAAGATCATTGTCAAAACAATGATCTTTTTCGCACGTTCTTGTCGTAGGAGATCCACTTTTCATTACCAGTGATCAATCTTTTCAAAAATGGTTTGGTTTCATTACGTATCAATAGAGAATCGCAAATAAGTACAATATTCATTAGATTTCTTTCAGTGAGCTCGTGTGGTATCCAAATATCGAGCTTATTTGTATAGCCAGACTTTCAAATGAGTCAAAACTATTTTGTAGGATATCCTTACTTTCTCGGCTATGTCTTAACTACTAATATATATAGATAGTATTTATCCACTTTTTTAAAAATGGCATCAACTTTATGCGTATGAGGGCGACCAAAGCGAGCTGCACCTTCGACATCAAAATTCCCGGACTGAAAACGCTTGAACCAACTTTGTGCTACTCTTAGGCCCGTATTAATAAACGTTACTCAGCTCAAGTACACGCACTTGAGTACAATCTTGAGGTTATGATCTTATTAATAAACATATCTCAAGATGCGGTTTAGTTTTACGATATCAGCTGGGTGCCACACTGATTAATAAACGAAACTCGACTCTCAATTGTGTATACTTGAGTGCAAGTCACAGAACAGTATTCCTAAGTACAGCGTTTTGAGATACTGTTTTTATTTGTTTATTAATTACCAACGATCTTGAGATGCTCATTTCGTAATGAGGGCGTATCAAATGATTACGCACTTGAGTTCGTCGTTGAGTAACGTTTATTAATACGGGCCTTACTGACACTGCATTAGGTCCATAAACGTCACAAATTTTTGTAATTAAACTTCAGAATGTATCGAATTTCTTAGTTAGACTCACTCATTTTGGCGGACAGAAAAACAATTGAGAAATGGCGGTGTTGTGTTTTTTTACTTTTAATTTTTTTTAATGTCCTATATACGAGTATATTGATATTAAAACCAACCAGATACAAACAGTACAACCAAAGAGATTTTTCTTCCATTTTATACAAGCAAAATACAAAGAAAGTTTTTCCCCGACCTTATATTTCTTTTCCTTCTTTTCGAGTTATACCAAAACATGATGCCTCATTTAGAGGCGAAACACGTGTCGTGTTTTCGACGGTAATGTGTTTTTCCCAGTGTAGTTGTGTTGGGAGTAGTGGTGTTGGAATTAGTGAGAGGATTTTGCAGGGAATGGGAGGGCGGGATATTCTCTTCAAACTAGGTAAGAAACGTAATTTTTGCGCGGATTTTAGCTAAATAATTTTAAAGCATCTGTAACTGAAATATGTCCGTGATCACAGCGCTCATTAATCCACTGTCTGGTTCATTACTATCATAGATTTTTATCAGCCCATAAAATACCACGTCACGGGCCTCTCCCATTGGATTTGCCTTAGTCGTCATGCTTGACAAGCGGTTTGACGATTGCATTTGAGATTCGCGCCTTTGACATTGCTTTCCGTCGCAGGTCTAGACTCGATCGAGATAGTTATACTGCCAGTATTTGACGATTTCCCGATAATGATATACTCGTACATGGTTACACCACCATCTATCGGAAGCCATAAGATCCATTTGGCATATATCCCACGGTCGCCTCATACGACACCCACGATTATGTATGATAAGAACCATTAGGATTGAGGTGGTCGCTACCTAGCTATTCCAATTTTTTTTTACAGAATAAGGGTGACGAACGAAACTAACACACAGTCAACCTGATAGTAAGTGGGTGCTGTGGCCCATAGACATCTACATCTATCCTCAAATACGAATAAAAATGCAGATGCGTTGTCACCTCTAAGGACTGGAATGGAATGCCTCGTATCCAGTAAAAAGGGTCTATTTTTTGTGTTATTAATTGTCTATCTTTAATGCTTTTTGTTATTTTTATCAAAAAAATGTCCCGCTGGGTTTCTTGCTGGTTCTTCCTACGACAGAAGTATTTTCCAAACCAAGGGTAAATTAAATATAAAAGTTTCTATTTCATGACTCTGTATATAACTTGATTTTAAGAAAAAAGTTTTTTTTTCTTATGACAGCAATATATGATAGGTTTGTTAATAAACGATGGCCTAATTTTTGAAGACTAATTGGCGTTTTGCTAGTACATGACAGTAACTGGCTCCAAATTCGAGGCAAGTCAGTGCTGACCCGCTACTGGCATAATGTAAATTGATTTGAAGTCAGTACAGCACTGTCTGCGCGACTACTGACTACGTGTAAACGGTGCAAGTCAGTCCTCGGCGCCAGCACTGGCGCCTGTTACTGACCCCGTGTAAATCAGCCTTATAAGAGATAAAAATAGTAAGAGAACTACGGTCCAACAGTGTCTCGGGCGACAGTTTTAATTAAAGTTGCTCCGTTATCTGATAGATTTTACTTTATCAGCCAGCCGATGTTAGTCGCTGTCAAAATTTTTAATGAAACTTAAAATTTTGCTTAGTTTTTAATTAAGGTTTCATATTAAAGGCTTTCTACTGTGTGTTAGCGGAAAAAGCAATTTCACATCTTATCGTTACGTTGATGCCGTAAAAGCTAAGTGATGCACACAATGGAGTATATTATTTTTTATTAGCGACGCTGTAGCTGTATTACGGTTGTACATGAATAGTTCTGCTCGGCAGGGGAAGTACCAAGTTCTCACAGAACACCAGAGTAAAATAGAAGCCTCGACAATTCTCGACCTATCTTGGTGAAATTCTTGGACATAGCGTTGCGGGATAAAATTTGGTATGCAAAATCACAACTTAAAGGCTCTGGAATCACAGTGTATGAAATTTTGACCAAGCTTCGACATGATATTTTTGTAGCCACTCGTAAAAAATTGGTGTCTCTAAATGCTGGACGAAAGACGGTTGTGTTTATGTATTAACGCCAAATGGTTCTCGACATCGCATATTTTGTCTGAATGACTTAAGTAAAATTTACGACCAGGCTAGTCCAAGACCCGTGTCTGTTCCGAAGACTGCAACGGCAAAATCCAAGCGATGGCAGATAGCTAAAAATGATCCCATTGGGAAATTTGTATACAATATTATGTAGGCCTTTTATTTTTAACTTTCTTTTTTGTCTAATCTTCTTCTAAACTTCTATTCTAAAACTTCATTTAAATATAATTAAGACAATATGTGCTATCAATCGTAACGTATAGTAGTTAAGTTTTTCTTTTCTTTTTAGTTATTTTTTATTTTCTTAGAACCTTTAAATTATAAACTTATTTATAATTTGTTTACGTTAAATGTTAAACTTAAATGATATAGCACAGATTAAAGAACATAAAATCACTAATTTTTAGCACAAATAATATATTTCGTAGCCTAAGGAATAAGATAATGTTTTGTTCCGGTTCGTTATAGTACGTTATTCCATTCTGATTACGTGTATTTTATTTTCACTTATTATATTTTTACTGTTTAAATTATTACTTTATTTTTATATAAGTTCATGTTATTAGCGATAAAGTTTTGTAAGAAAATTTATATAAATTACAATGAAACTTCAATTTTATTTATATCTAAATTATATATATACATACATATATATATATATATATATATATATATATATATATATATATATAATTTAGTAATAAGTAAATAAAATGTATATATGTATATATATATATATATTCATAAAAAACGTGCATATGTTATTTATTGCAATGTCTTTCTTAATTTGATAACAGTAGTGATCTTGAAGGTTATTTAACTGCAGAGAGTGGTGATGGCAGTTTCACTAGTTCTCTGTCTCTCTCTGAAATTCTCGTCTCGCATTTTTCTGATGTCTCCAAAATTTCAATGTGGTTCATATAAATGCCCAAAGGATTCTAGCTCATTTCCCAGATATGCTGGCAACCTTTGATTGTAAGGACATTCACACTATTCTTCTTTCTGAATCATAGCTTAAGCCGTGCCTTCCTTCAAATTCAATCTGGCTTCCAGCTCATAAGAAATGATCGTGCTGTAAGCGGTGGTGGAGGAGTTGCTATATATCTTCGTGCACATATCCCTTTCTCTGTTATTGATATGTCGACACAGCCACCTCTTTCTAATGCAGGCGAACACCTTTTTGTAGAGGTGGAGCTGAATCATACCAAAGTCCTGTTTGGGGTATACTATTGTCCTTCTTCACGTATAAACTACTTTACTTCTTTCGGAAGTATTCTTGAAAACGTATCTTCCTTGTATTCACATACAATTATTATGGGTGATTTTAATACCTGTCTCCTGAAACAAGATCCCCGTTCGGCCTCCTTTCAATCCATTGCATATTCCACTAATCTCTTTATTCTGTCTCTAAAGGCAACACATCATTTTCCTAATACTAGTCCGTCACTTCTTGACCTCATTTTTGTGTCTTCCACTGAACTAGTCTCTAAACATGGTCAATGCTCAGATCATGCGTTCTCTTATCATGATCTCATATTTCTTTCGTATAAAATACGTCCTACTAAAATTAAGTCAAAATTTCTTCTGCGATGCAATTTTGGTGGTATGAGTCTCTATGATAAACATGTTCCAGTACGTACCGTCAAAATGAATAACCTTCCTTCACCAAGGCTAACGGGAGAAGTTAAAATCTTATTAAATAAGAAAGCTGCAGCTAAGTCCAACCGGGAAAAATATGTCACTATCCAAAATCACTGTAATAAGTTGTGTAGGAATGCTCAACACCATTATATCCATGAATCAGTACATAATGATGATCTAGCTAAAGTTTGGAAATTTTTCAGAGCAATGGGGGTTAGAAAGTCACGTACTACGCGACTTTCCAACCCGTACGCATTACCTAAAGATTTAAATATTGATTTACTAAATCGTCATTTCTCTTCTTTGCCTGACTTTAAGAGGGCACTTAAGTTAAATACATTAAATCATCTTGCAACACTTCCAACTCCTCATCATTCACCTTTTGTCTTCAATCAATTCATTGCTAGTAATGTTAAGAAGAGCATTTTGTCCATTACTTCCAACGCTATTGGCAATGACTGTATCAGACGTAATCCTTCCAATTCTTGATATAATCATCCCAATCCTATGTCATATCCTTAATTCTTCAATTTCTTGTAGTGTTTTTTGTTAACCTGGAAAGATGCTCATATTATACCAATGCCTAAAAAATCAAATCCTGCATCTTCTGTTTATCGCCCTATCGCGCAATCTCTGATTATCGCCCTATATCCATACTCGTATTACCATTCCTGTCCAAAGTCCTTGAAAGGATTGTGTCTAATCAGCTTAACGCTTTCCTTTGTAATAATCTCCTTTTTCATCCTTTAAAATCTGATTTTCATCGGGGGCAATAGCTCAGCTTTAGTCAATATTACGGAAAATATCAGATATGGCATGGAGAACGGTAAATTAACTGTACTTACTTTGCTGGATTTTAGTCATCATTACAGCCCTTCACAAGTCCACTGCTGAATATAGGCCTCCCCAAGGAATGCCACAAAGGATTTTAGTAATGCTTTTAATTCTGTCGATTACGACATTTTACGGGGCATATTAAGCTCTCTTAATATATTATCCCCAACGGTGATTGAATGGTTTCGACGTTACCTGTTTGGGCGCCGGCAACTCTTACGTATTGATGATACATACTCATCATGGTGTAGCACCATTGCTGGTGTCCCACAGGGTGGTGTTTTATCACCTTTGCTTTTTTCAGTTTTTATTAACTCAATATACACTAAAATAAATACTTCCTATCACTTATATGCAAATGATTTTCAGATATATACACAAGCTACTCCTAGTGTCTTAGCTGTAGCTATTAACAACATAAACAGTGACCTAGCGATCATTTCGGAATAGAGCAGAAATTATGGTTTCAAAATTAACCCACTGAAGATGCAAGTAATTATTATAGGTTCTCCGCATATGCTTACAAAATGTAATTTACCACAAGCAACCAAAGTTGTATTTGATGGTAATATAATCCGTGACACTGTCAAAAACTTGGATGTATACATGTAATAATCTGTATATCTGTAAATATCTGTATAATCTGTATAAAACTTTATCTTGGGGTTCTCAGTTACAGGAAGTTAGTCGTAAACTTTTTGCAGCTGCTCATTCTTTGAGAAAACTACGAAACTTTTTACCAACTGCCACTAAGATCTTCTGATTCCAATCCTCGATTATGCAGATGTCAGCTATCTTTATCTCACTGAAATGCAACTTGATAAATTCATATTTGGTTTGAGTAAATATGGCTCAAGTGGTTGCCAATTCGCCTACCATATTTTTGGACAGATCATTCACAATATAAGCTTTCCGATTATGGAATGACTTGCCGTTATCAGTAAGACGCGCTCAATCCTTACCGGTTTTTAAGAAACATGTACATGATTACTATTTTTAGCTTTGATTCTATTAAATTCATTTGTATATAATTATTCTACCTTTATCAAGTTACACTATTTGTTTATAACAATTATCTCAAAATTTATTAATAATAGGATTAATAATAAAATGAGAAAAGTATAAAATGCTAAGAATCTTCGCTGGAGGTTCGGTTGCCACCTAAGACGACTCGACCTGGCAACTAATAACGCACGCACCCAGAGGACTGACGAGAAGATCCTGGAGATGGAAGAAGAGATAGACAAGTTACGCCGGCATATTATAGGATTATCCGAGATCCGAAGAGAGGCGGAGGACACGGTAATCCTCGAATCCGGCAACTTGTTCTATCACCGGGAGGGCGACCATCCGTCCCAAGGAGGTGTCGGATTTATCGTTCACAAGTCTCTCGTTAACAACGTTGTAAAGATTGTGAGTGTGTCGACGATGGTTGCGTACCTTATACTCAGAATCACCAAACGGTATTCGTTGAAGGTCATTAAGGTTTACGCACCAACCTCGGCACATCCCGATGAGGAGGTGGAGGAAATGTATGAGGATATCTCTAAAGCCATGCATTCCACCAAAACCCACTAAACCCACTATAGGGTGTTAATGGGAGACTTCAATGCAAAACTAGGCACATGAGAGAACGGTGAGTTGCAGGTAGGGAAATTTGGAAGTTCTCAAGTGGCAGCCTCGTACCGGTAGGCGAAGTGTAGGGCGACCTTCCACTAGATGGAGTGACGACCTGGTAAGACATGCAAGAAGTCGATGGATGCAGGTGGCTCAGGACCTTGCTTTGTGGCATTCCTTGGGGAATGCATATGTTCAGCAGTGGACATGTGAAGGGCTGTAATGATGATGATGATGATAATGAACCGTGTTGTTGCGACGTAAAAAAGATATTCTTTTACTCCAAGTCATCCCGTGGGTATCGTAATAGACAAGAGAGGGAAACTGAAATAGAAGATGAGCAGTAGAGTTTTCCAGATAACAACTTATTTAAAAAATGCGATTGCCAAACCGCTTCCAATCGTGGCAACTATGGAATAAATCCCCCTGTGAATGGATGGATGAATCATATATCAAAGTGCTGCAAATCTTTTTCATTAAATCATTTTTACAGCCTATCAAGTTTGGCACAATTAGCGTTTTCAACCGCAGTTTTTTTTATTATTTGGAGTTGTTGACAGGAAGATGCTGCTGCCCATATCTTTCATTTCCCTCTGTTGCCTCTTACGACACTCAAAAGACGATATCGAATAGTGGGTTCTCTTACATCGCCACTATACGGGTATGAATGATCTTATCTTAAGTAAAGTTTCATGTGTTTTATTTATTACTAATCGAATATTTTCATAATCGATTATCCACATATCTATCTATTAGATGTTTGACTGTAAGTTTTACGTGTCATATGGGGTTATGTTATCAACAGTCACAGTGCATCTGTATATGTTTACATCAAGAATGGATTTACTTAAGCGGGAAAAGACCATATTTTCCAGTTTTCACGGTGTACCAATGGCGTATCATTTTTTTGGTAGAGCCACGTAGCAGTTATATTATGACTGCACCACGAATGGGTCGGCTCGACTGGGGTAGGACGCGCATAAGGGTGACAAACGATCACACAGTCCACCTGATGGTAGGTGGATGTTGTGGCTCATAGACATCTACATTTATCCTCAATTAAGAATCAAAATGCAGTTGCGTTATCACCCGTGAGGACTGAAATGGAATGCCTCGTTTCCAGTAAAAAGGGTTTCCGGTTCTACACTCACTATACGAAACACAGCAACATTAAGCTGCTATTTTACGCTGGTATTCTGTGAGAACGTGGTCCCACCTCGGACGAGCCAACCCATTCGTGCTGCAACCACCATAAAGCTGCACCATTGCTATACCACGTAAATAGCGTATTATGCTGTTTTACGCTTTTTACCAGAGATATTTTTTACTGGTTAAGAGGCAATCCATCTTAGTTATCAGGGGTGATAACGTAACAGCATTTTGATTCTTAGTCGACGAATGATGTAGACACTTACTATAAAAAAGTATAGCGAGTGTTGAAAACTGGAGGCTCTTTTACTGGTAACGAGGAATTCCTTTTAAGATTTCGGGTATCACAATGCATCTGAATAACGATTCTTAATCGAACATAAATGTATATCTTTAAGCCACAACATTCATTTAATATCAGGTGGAATGTGCTGTAGTAAAATTATATTAAATAGAGATTCATTTAAACTGAAAATTCTTTTAACACTCAAATAAAACATTTTTATGTTAGCCTCTTTGAACTATAATATTTTAAGCAAGAAAGTACTATTATTTCCACTCCTAGCAGTAAAGCTAAGGTGAACAAAAGAAAATGCGGACTTTTCTGGATATAAATTATCTGAAGGGATGCAGACGTACCGACTAGAGAGCGGCGCCGGAGGAAATAAGATCAGTGCACAAATAATAACTGTTTAAGAGATATTTTATTGAATAGTTAAACTTTTAATACACCAGTAAACCGAGCTTGAAACTGCCGGCAACGTTTTTATTTATTGCAATTTAGCAACGTGCCGACCTCGCCTGAGTGGTACCTATTATCATTTAGATTTATTAAGATAATTTTCAACGACCATATATTTTATCAAATTATCACCTAATTTCGTCCCGTAGGTGTGTAAGAGGTTATAGAAAATGCCAGAAAAATGTGATGGCTTCCTTTTGACGAAGGTATAACCTTCTCGTATATGCCAGACGTGAAATACCTACACCGGCGACGAAGAGGAGGGAGGGTCAGTGTTGCTGAATTTCTGGTACTCCATAAAGTTTCTAAGTAACCTAGGTTTTTGTTTGTGAGTCAGTAAGTGATAATAGTGGAATTTTTTAGACCTTAATAGCTCAGGATTTATAATAGGTTTATTCATAAAATGAAGAGAGAGAGAGAGAGAGATTTTAAATATTCTTGAGATTCTAAAAAGGCCGGCAACGCACCGGCTATTCCCTCGGTGTTGCAGTTGTTCATGTGCGGCGGTCGACACTTACCATCGGGTAAGACGCATGCTCGTTCGCCCCCTCTTCTATAAAAAAAAAATTACGGGGTTCTTATTAGGTATGCAAAATCACAAGTGTGTAAGTCTAATAGCTATTGCGTTGGGGGTTCGAAAATGACTCTAAATGGTTTGTGTAAAAATTTGTTTATTTATTTAAATCAACCCATTTGGCTAACAGAACACATTCCAAAACACCAATACACACTGTTAAAATACACTTACAGGGCGCATGCTCGTTCGCCCCCTCTTCTATAAAAGAAAAATTACGGGGTTCTTATTAGGTATGCAAAATCACAAGTGTGTAAGTCTAATAGCTATTGCGTTGGGGGTTCGAAAATGACTCTAAATGGTTTGTGTAAAAAATTGTTTATTTATTTAAATCAACCCATTTGGCTAACAGAACACATTCCAAAACACCAATACACACTGTTAAAATACACTTACATTCCTTATATGTTATGCAAATTAAAATAATAATTTGTGTAAACAAAATTTTAAATTACTCAATTTTTTTTTCTTTTTTTTGGGATAGGGGTGACAAACGAGCACATAGTCCATCTGACGGTAAGTGGTTGCTGTGACCCATAGACATCTACATCTATCTTCAATAAATAATCAAAATAATGCAGATGCGTTGTCACCCGTGAGGACTAAGATGGAATGCCTCTTTTCCAGTAAAAAGGGTCTCCGGTTCTGCATGCATAATGCTATAACTATATTAATAGTACAGTTGTAGCACGAATGGGTCGGCTCGACTAGGGAAGGACCACGCTCTCACAGAATACCAGCGTAAAATAGCAGCTTAATGCTGCTGTGTTTCATTTGGTGTGTTCTATTTTACACAGGTATTCTATGAGAGCGTGGTCCAACTCCGGTCAAGCAGACGCATTCGTGATACTACAATTTGACCTCGAGCTTACGCCAGTCTACGACGGTTTTTGGTCTTAAGGACCTAATCAGTGAGCTGGCTCAGCTGCAAAAAGACCGGTTTGTGGTCCGAATCAAGTTCCAAGATCGTCTCGATTGATAATATCAACAAAAGTGTGTTACGCTATGACAGTGTGATTTACCATCTAAGGCTGCATCACCACTTACCACCAGGTGGGATTGTGGTGAAATGTCAAACATCTCGTCGCCCTTTTATTTTCCGAATTTGGCTGACACAATGTCCCGTTCCCGTGTATAGATTATAGATATAATATGATATCTATAATCTATACACGTCACGTATAATTCTAATACGATACAAATAAGTAAAATTGAAGTGTCTGTTTGTAATGTCAAAATATTTTTTTGACCAAATGCATAAAAGAGTATGCGGTAATTATAACACAAAAATAATATTCTAAAGATTTTTCTGTCTGTCTGTTTTCTCCGGCTAATCTCCGAAATGGTTGGACCGATTTGTGACGAGACTTTCTTTGGCGGAGAGTTGATGTTATAAGGAGTAACTAAGGCTACTTTTATTTTATAATTAGGCTTTGACGCAAAAAAATTAAAACCTATGAAATCCAATCCTAATAAATTTCACGCGGACGAAGTCACTGGGAACAGATAGTTTATTATATATACATTCTAGATCAATGTGCACAAGTTAAATGTAAAATCTTAAATTCCAAGTCCGTGATCTACGACTTGCAGTTTTACTGCATACAGTTTAAAACGCAACTTGCAACGAGAGAAATTCATAAACATTTGTCACCCGCGTCGGGTTGGCAACGCCCAGTTGTTTTACAAACAATTTATGAGCGAACTTTATTGTAGGTATGTACAGCGCTTGTTTTAAATAATACTTTCATAATAAATCCTCGCTCATTAGCCCGAGTGGACGGTTCCTCTGCTAGCCTATTCCTTAGTGTAGATAAATTTGCAACTGTTGTAGCGTCACCGTGTAGTGGCGGTGTAAGAATATCCACTATCCCGTGGAATATACGATGAGACAGAGGGATACAAATCAGGGGATGGGCTACAGCGTCTTCCTAATAACTACTAAAAATAAAAACTGCTGTTGTCAACCCAACTGCAAAGCGTGGCAACTATGGCAAACATCCCCCCTATGAGGCAATCTTTAGGGAAGCTATGTACTGTAACGGTAACGGTAGCTATTTTCTTTGGTTCGGATGTTCGTATATTTCGCGGGTTGATGCAACTCTTTTTTATAATATAACTTTTTTATCAAAATAAGGCCGGCAACGCACCTGCAATTCCTGTGGCGTTGTAGTATATCATGGGTGGCGGTGGTAGTCACTTACTATCAGGTGAGCCGCATCGTTGGCCCCCTCTTATATAATAAAAATCCCTGTCTTACCGTTAATTTTAAATAGTAGCTATTAGAAGATTATCGCGCACACAACCTAACAGTTATAATTGTTGTTACCAAAAATAAGTAGATTCCCGTAAATTTTACCCTTTAATGAGACTAAAATATATGCAGTTTTCTGCTTGTACGATTTACTACAAACTAACTAAAAATACTTCACTCGATGGTAAGTGGATGCTGTGGGCCGTAGATACTTACATGCATAATCGATTCAGAATTAAAATGCAGATGTTTTGTCATACTTCATGACTAAGATGGAATTCTTTGTTAACAGTGAAAGGTCTCTCCTATTCTCGTTCTTACCATATGAACCACAGCATCATCACGCTACTGTTTCACGCTGGTATTCTATGAGATCGTCATTCCGCCGTCGAGCTGACGCTTTCATAATGCAGCAATAATACCATTTGGCGTAACTCTAATAGTATAAAACAAAAAGACCTTTCATTACGTAGGTTTGTAACAACCCTAACCCTAGGGTTGCCATAAATCCCTTTCTATTTTCGCTATTATTAGCCGTTTTATAAGAGGTAATTTTATTCAAAATTAGACGTCATGAGGAATCTCATGGTCATTCAGCGAGCTATGAAAGGTCGGTGCTCGGAGCTTCTCTGTATAATATGATTCGAAATAAAGATTTCCATGGTAGAACCATAGTAGCCGATATAGCCTAACGGATCAGTTAGTTGAAGTGTCATTAAGCTGGCCACCTAGCTCTTAAAGCCGACAACCGATGGGGAAGAAAGGTTTTCGAGTATCACCCTCATACCCGATAGCGCAGCGTAGGGTGAACCCACCTAAAACGAGTGACGACGTAATGAACCCGCAGGAAGTCGATAGATGCAGGATGCATCCGTGTTTTGTGGCATTCCTTGGGGAAGCCTATATTTAGAAGTAGACTTGTGAAAGGCCGTAATGATGAGAAATGTCATAATAACATGATGGACGTCATTAACAGTATACTCGTAAATAACAAAGAAATATATAATATACATAAAGACTCGTGCTTGTCACCCAGAGGGGTAGGCAGAGACTACGGACTTCCATTTGGCATGATCCTGACACACTTCTCTCGCCTCCTTTACATCCACATACCTACGCATACATACTCGTCGGTTAAGAGTACTCTTAATATGGCCCATCTTTAATATATTGCCAATTTGGTCGATACTTTCGTCTAGAGCGTCCCTTACTGACTCTGCCGTTCATTTCTGCAACATAAATTTACTTTGTAACTCTTTCCTCGTTCATTCTTTCTTCATGAACAAAGAAGTACGTAACAGCTCGAAATAAATCAACTAAAAAATCCGTATTTAACGTACGCCGATTGTTAAAGTTTTATTACAAAAATAGGACATTGGAATTTTCGATACTATAGTCCATGTATTGAACATGCCAATTCGCCAGTTTTTGCCAAGAAATTTATTAAATTTTGAAGGCAAGCTTCGTGTACTCGACTATTAAATTTGGAAAACACCTGCTATATTTCATGCTCTGTTTTATAAAGGCAACTATTTGTGTTGTTGATTTTCTTTGTGGTCCACTTTTGGTGAACGTGTGCAAGTAAATTCATCGCCATTAGCCCGTAAATATCCATGTTTTGCGGACGGTGTCATGCATAAAAACCTAAAATTTAAGTATATATTTTTATACTGACTCTTGAATATAACGATCATAGTAAGGCGACCAATTTTTCGAGAGTGTCACATGAGAGGCATTTTTCATTTCATAAATATAGTAAAAGTGTTCACAGTTTTAACGAGATTATCACCTTTATATTTTGGACCCATTGTCAATATCAAAATAATGTAGTATAAAATAAACTTATGTTGAAAAGGGAAAGGTCTTCATGTCACGCTCTGCAGCAGAGATCAACCAATTATTGATCTTCTATTCGCAGACCAATACCACACACGCTGCGTTTGGAAACAACGAGGTGGGCGTGACCCCTGAGTAGACGCTCAACTCAGAACCTGCTCCTTTCTCAAAAGAAAGGGTTGACGGTTAAGATTACGGGTCCCTAAGTATCTTGCTCCCGGTCTTGACGTCAGTCATTTAGTGGACTGTATCTTCCTATCTTTCCCTTCTATTAGGGTGAACACTGAGGATATGAAATAAAACATCGGTTAATTTGACAAAAATGGCCCGTTTGGAAATTTGATATTGAAAATTTCACTACTTTCTAACTTTCCCTAGAACTTTCCCTAATTGCTTTAAAACTTCTTGATTTAAAACTAGAAACTGAAGCTGGTCCCGAACGAATTGCAAATATATCAGCCTCCTATTGTACTATGAAAGCTATACTCTAAAGAGAACCATTTCGACATAAACTAATCACTAATTTTCGTTATCACATTTCCATTTTTGAACCCATAACTTTATAACCCATCACTATATCATTACACAATTACATTTCACATAAAACAAAACAAAAACACATTACAATAATAATTAAAACATTAATATCACTTATAAGAATAATAAAATAATTATCAAAATACACCAGAAATATTTTCAGAGTCATAAATCTTAAATATCTAATACGCGTACTTTAAACAATGATTTTATTAATAAATATGAATATCTTAAACAATACAATCACTTAATTCACGAATTAAATTCTTTAAGCAGCGACAGTTTAACTTTAATTCAACTTTAATTTTCTTATACAATTTTATTATTATTTCGCTATTATATTCATAAAATTAAATGCTTTTAACATATTTCTTATCTTATTATTTTATGAAACATTCCTGAAATATTTATTAAATACATTTTTATATATTACTGAAGTTTTCATGAAAATAATTATCGCTTTAAACAATAAATATTTTTATACTATAATTTGACGCTGCTAAATACCATTACAAAGTGAACAACCAATCTGAGCACGACCTTCGATTCCAAATAAGAGGCTCGCGCCATCTCGCTCTAAAATTATAGCTATCACTGTTTAGTATATAATATTATTTCTTCCTAACATTTGCTATCCTTATCTAGCCATTATCTGTCTTATCTATTATCACAAAACATAACACATATGTTTAAATTATGCAAATAATTAAACATTTAATTCTTTATTCGTATTACATTGCCGATTGCCATATATTGCATGACTTGAAGTTAATCCAAATATCTGTTTCTTTAAGAAATTAACGTGATTCGTCTTCATTGCAAATTTGACCTCTCTTTTGAGATATAAGAAATAATTTTTTGGAAATATTAAATCGCGTCGCCAACATAATTATGTATTTGTGAAAATTTGGGAAGTTTTGGTCATCTACGACCTACCTACTAATTTAAGACATATGGAGGCAAAACCAGGGCTGTGTGTCATCATCATCATTATCATCATCATTTTAGACTATCACAAATCCAAACATATGTATACTCAACCACTCCAAAACACAGGGCGCTTTCTATATATACCCTTCAGACCGGAACACAGCAGGCAGGCAATGCTGTTTGGTTGCAGAAACAGAAAGAGAGTGGTTACTACTCAGACAGAATTCTAAGCAGAAATGGAGTCCTACCACTGATTACCTGACAGCGGTACGAGAGGAGTAAGGAGATTTATCTTATTATTACAGACTTTATTTAATTTGTATACTTGTACTCGTAATAATATTTCCTCAATATTTTACGCTCTATCCTCACATTTCGGATTTCACATACGATTTTGTTTGTGCAGGTACCTATAAAAAAATCAAAACATTACAAAGTAATGAAATTTCACTATGGTTTTATGTTTTATATCAATTCAAAGCACGTACTTTTAAGAAAGCTAAGGTAGATGGCATTTCCAACTATTGCAACTATAAATAAAGAAGTTTGTCCATGCTTTTAGCGTTCTATTAGAAGTTATGCTACTCGTACATACAACATGAACATAAGTAATGAGCGAATGCATGCAAAATGCAAAACGTATTCAAGGTATTTTAAAAGAACTCTATGCAGCACTACTTAGTGCCTGTATCTATAAAACTATCTAGAAATAAGAATAGAATAGATTTTTATAAATTAAATTATAAGGATACTTTATCTAAAGTAATTTAATGTGTTTTTACTACTATTTCCGAAAACTGCTGTCTTGCCTTTTTTTTCAAATATTAATAATTAATGGTTCATATTTAATTGTACATCATATTATGTTACAATATTAAATATGAAATCATATATTAAAAAGCATGGCAGTGATCATTTAATTCCAAGGGTATTGTGTCAATCATGTTTTAATATATAATAACCTTTGCACACGCCTTCTTTTCAATTAAAGTTTTAAACTTTTAGAAGTTATAGCCGGCATATTTTCTGGTACTTAGTTATTAAAGCGATAATTGATTAATTTAGGAATTACTGACTCTGGAGTTGAGTGCTTAAATACTAGAAATATTGTATTACATATAATATTGGACAATATTATAGAGCATGTATGAGCCTTAATCAAATATTGTTCATTTAGTATCTATGATTTGTCTATGATTAGTGACTTAATTTGGCAACTTTTACTTCCTTTCCTATATATAGATAAATACATCAATCTTGCCCAAGGGGGGTCGTCTCCGATTCGGCGGAAAGGCCATACAGGCCAAAGCTAGTCCCACAGGTGGTGTTTAGTGGGTAAGGCACTTCTTCAAAGTGAATCCCACATAACCATGCAGCCGGCTGCGTGGTATGCTATGAGCATTCACCACCTCCCTCCCCCGCATCTGGAGGGTGTCCTTGCATTGGGCGCAAAAAAAAAACAAAGAAAAATTTTGATTTTAATCGCCGACTGCACTGCACTCATTGTTGTAAGTCTTTACTTATTAAACCAAGTTATGGAAGTGGATACACAGTTTTCATTTTAATATCATCGCCTCGCCTTATGTTCAAGTATGGTATTTGTTACATGGACATTTAAAAAGAAAGTCAAAGATGTTTCCCCATTGGGGGAATTTTTATTTTTGTGATTTTGGATATACACTTGTACTTTCCGTTATCGTTACAGACTATTCTAAGTCTATCACTTATAGGTACTTGTTTCACAGTATTTATTTTAAATTATTGATATTAATTTATGAACTATACAAAACCGACCGGTTCTTTATAATGTCACGAACTTTATAACATAACATAAACACTCACGCCTGTCACCCTAAGGGAAAGGCAGAGACTACGTACTTCCATGTGACACGATTCTGACTACGTCTCTCGCCTACATATCCACATACCTACGCATACATGCTCGTCAGTTAAGGGTACTCTAAATTTGTTTCACGTTCAATATATCGCCAATTCGGTCGATAAAGGGTCCGTTCAGAGCGTGCTTTGCCGACTCTGCCATTTACTATTTTAAATTATCAATTTATGAACTATAAAAAACCGACCGGTTGCGTCCCACGGCTCCCGCGGCATCAACAGGGATTTTTATTATTTTGCATTTTTGTTATAGGAAAATACCGCTGCCTGTCTTCTGTTTCAGTTTCACTCTGTTGCCTCTTACGACACCTGTAGGAGGATCCAATACCCCATGTATTGGATAGTTACTTTCGCCACTACACGCTCAAAAAAACAACTACTCAACAAAAAATTCTGATAACTTTTCACTGAGTAAAATTTTCAAATGTGAAAATGTCATGGCACCATAGTTACAAAACAAGAATTTCGTCAATGCAGTTATGTTAACTGCATCAAATGTTTGTTGAATAACTAATTTGAATATTGGATACTTCGGAGGCGAAGGAAAATCGAAAACAAAATAATATACCATAATTAATGTTTGCTTCTTTTTATAATGTCACGATTTACAAAAGAGAAGGCAAACGAACATTTTCACCTGATGGTAAGTGACCACCGAGCCTTTTAAAAAAGTCTAACTTTTAAAGTAACTGAGATATTAATGGACGTTTATCTGCTCCAAAATCCTTCATAACCTTAGCGGGTCTTGTTCGCAGATCACAGATCACAAGGGACGCAGCAAGCAGTTTTTAACTGTCTTAAAACACCTTAATAGATCCTTTACTGTTTTATTCCACAAAACGTCACACATGTTCATAAATTACACAGTTTAGGGGTAATGTAATGTTATTGTTATATGAATATATGCTTATTTATGTACTCCTTTTTGAAAAAAAAAACATAAGAAAATAATTTTCTTACAATTGATCACTTATAAAAAAGCAAAATATTATAAGTTTGTTGACGATATAAGTTCTGCTTAATCTCAAATTCTACTGTGTTAATAATTACAATAAACTTTACAACAGTCATCACTAAGTTTTATTAGCTTTGTAGCTTATTATTATTTATGCCTAAATTATTCAGTGGAATAATATTACTTTAAAAGTTTATTTATTTTATTACTTTTAAGTCCATTATTACTACAGACTAAGATTACAGAGTCTTCAGCCTTTTAAATCCATTAATTAACACGATATATCACTTAACGACAACACTGCACCGGTACGAGTAGCTCTTCATTAAGAATCCGTAAAATTTGAGTTCTGAATAAATAAACAAATACCAGCACATTGCTGCAATAAATGTAGTTACTAATAACCTAACCACTTTTATCATCAGTTTACGTGGTAGAGCCATGCTACAGCTTAATGGTTGTAACACGAACGGGTCGGCTAGAACCGTAGAGAACCGGAGATCCTTTTACGGGAAACGAGGCATTCCATCTAAGTCCTTAGGGTGACAATGCATCTGCATTTTGATTCTTAATCGAGAATAGTTGTATGAGCGACAGTGCTCGTTTGTCACCCATATTCCATAAAAAATATAGTTTTAAAATTATTTCGTTGCTCAGATTATTCTTGTTAAATAATCTTTCAACGTAATAGAAAACAACACATTTGTATATTATCTTCTTAACCCGAATTGAGAGAGGCGCAAGTCCAGCTGTGACCTTTCCACTTTTGTCAAATGGTTCCTTTTTAAGAACTGTAAGGATCAATTTGGTAATATATGTATGTATTTACTCGATAAGTCTTTCAAATCCGTACTAAGCTTAGTATCTCGTATTGGGGTACTGAAAAAGTCTGCTTTGCCTTTGTAAAGAATTTTAGATATTTTAAGGCAAAGGTTTAGACGTTATTTTTCTAAACTTATCTATACAAATTGTAAAAACTATTTTGTTAGGGAATGCTGTCTTTAGCCAAATTTAATGTATATATAATATAATAAAATATATAATTATACTTTGAGATATCTTTATTTCTCATAAGAATTTACAACCTATATATATATATATATATATATATATATATATATTATTCCATCATACGCCCTTTACGACATGCTAGGCAAGTAACACAGCCGGCACATCCTTTTTATACACAACAAAACCATTATATACGATATAATTATTTAAAATTAATTTATATTGAAATAAACTTTACAAATACAAATAAATAAATAGAATCAATGAACCCCGGCTTCCAAAAAGTTAATAAGAAAACATTTAAGACGTCACCAGCAGGCAGATATTTAAAAGGATTTTCTACGCCTGACGTAGTCACTCAGCTCCAACTAGAGACTACAGTTTGAAATGTCTGAAAGGTTTATAAAGTGAAATAGCTTTGACCGCTATTTTTATTTAATAAAATTGATTTCAACTAAAACAATATTTTTTTCGCTTAAATTATCCTTAATTACGGTGTATAATAAAAGTGTAGACCTGTCCTACTGCTAGAGTAACCATCACACCGTTTGCTGTAATAATATTAATTTGTTTATTTTTTAATTTCAAATTAACAACTAATAGTGTTATACATCATAATTTGAATTATACAATTTAATATTTAGATTTTCAAACATGAAAGAGAAATCGAAGTCGATAAAAAACTTATAATACGCCATAGTACGGACATCATTGATTATTATAAAGAGTACTCAATATGCAGTTTTTGAATTTGAATGATGAGAGTTGTATTTATTTTTGTAACAATTCCCTTAAGTATTTGATGAATACCTAATAACGGCAATGGAATACATTACCCTGATTTATCCCGTGGGTTTAGTGGGAGGTGGCTGGTGAGTATGGATGGTGTTAAAATAATTAATAGATCGGCTCGACCGGGGAAGAACCACGCTCTCACAGAATGCCAGCGTAAATAGCAGCTTTATACTGTTATATTCATATGCTGAGTGTAGAGAACCGGAGACACTTTACTGGAAACGAGGCATTCCATCTTAGTCCTCAGAAGTGACAACATATCAGCATTTTAATTCTTAATCCCGGATAGATGTAAATGTCTATGGGCCACAGCATCCACTTACCATCAGGTGCTCTGTGTGCTCGTTTGTTACCTTTATTCTATTAAAATATCTGAAAGTGAATACAGCGAAAACAAGCAGAAGATGAATATTTCATAATAAATTAAACAACTGTGAAGTATCATTGTGTGTTTGAATAGATGGTTAAATAAGGGCTAAGAAGGAGGAAAAAGAACAAGATTAATATTCTTTAATAAACTAAATCTTTGTATATCTGTAATCTGTGAATATATGTACAGCGAAATTACTAAAAGTAGTAGTACTATGTACCAGCTTTTCAAACAACAGCCCTCACAAGCACTTCATTTGTAACCGTGTATTCACAGAGTGAAATAAGCTGCCAGAGACCAATTCAAAAATAGATTAGATAATCATTTTCTGAACTGCAAAAGGAGTAACTAGTGGCAGGTATACAGGCATTATCAGTTGTCTCAACTGCCTACCTGCTAATATATAATAATAAACATACATACAGTAATGTAATCAAAATCGGAATCGATAACAATTAGTTTTAGAAATTGAATAAACAGCTACAACTAACATTTCTGTAACAAACAATTATTCTTACCTTGTTGTGTCTTACTGACGCTTCTGAGAAATGCTCTGTAGGGTTGATATTAGTCCCACGCAAAACACGATAGTGTTTTTATACACATATATATTTAAATCACATCATTAATTAAAGCTGAAGGTGGAGTACTTACGTACCTACGTGGGGTCAAATATGAAATGAGTGCGTTAAAACCTCAGTTCCCCCGTGAACATGCGTGCTCGAACGCACTCGAAACGTCGGGAACTTAAATGCGATAAAATCCATAACAGTAGTTTTATTCAACATAGTTTTAACTTTTCTTATTAATTGGTGTTCATATTTGCAGAACCTGTGTAAGTTCATTATGACTTTTATGTCTGTTTTAAGCCATTTGCAAGCACTGTTAGATATTAAAATAATGACCATAATTCACCTCTCATAAATCATAACAATATAATAAAACTTGTGACTCGATATCTGCTTCAATTGTGAACCGATTTTGATGGTTCCTTTCCTACCATTTTATTAAGTAGGAACTTCAAGGGTGGTAAGTTGAAGACCAAATTCAACCCCCAATGGTGGATAAATAGGGCGTGAATTTTTTTATGTAATCATTTTAATGTACTCGACGTCATTCGAGCTTGTGACGTTCTTTAATCCACATAAAGAAGTAATATAATTGGAACTTTAATACAAAGTAAAAACTTCAAAGGGCTAAAAGAAATAAAATATTTTCCACATAATATATTGACATAATTACGAGGTTTTAGTACTACTGTACACAAAGTCTCAGCATTGAATTGTGAAGTTTTTATGTTGTTATTAATTATGTTAAATTTATATTATTCTTTTTAGTTATTATAATCAGCTTTTATTTTTATTAAAAGTAATTTTTTTTCAAAGTCTAATCCCTGACACAGATTTTTTTTGAACAAGTGTGACAAATCGAGCTGACAGTCCATCAGATAGTAAGTGAATGATGTGGCCATAGACGTCTAAATTTATCCTAAATTAAGAATCAAATTTCAATTGCGTTGTCAACCCTGAGGAATAAGATTGAATATTGCGTTTCCAGTAAAAAGTGTCTGCGGTTTTCTACACTTACCATACGAAACGCAGTAGTATTAAGCTGCTGTAAGTATAGTATATATATAGTATTTCATAATGGTATTCTGTGAGTGCGTGGTCCTACCCCGGTCGAGCCATAATGTAGCTCCATTTTACCAAGAATTCGCCAATTGATATGAATTTCTTGAAAGTTTCTCTACATTTACCAAGCTGAATACATATGGTACAGTAAAGCAGAGCTTGTTTTTATTTCAAATATTTTTTTCTGACATGAATCAGTTAATTATAAGGCAGTAATGTAATTGAGCAATTAATTGATCGTATTTTTAATTTTCAAATGTCTGAAACTACTCTGAAACTATACATCGTTCATGAGGTTACACCAAAACGTGTGAAGCATTTTTTATATGAGGAATATAAATATCCTAAAGAAACGTCACAACATAGGGTACACTTTTATTACAATACAAACATTCACGCCTGTCACCCAGAGGGGTTGGCAGAGACTATGGATTTCCATTTGGCAGGATCCTGACACACCTCTCTCGCCTCCTCCACATCCATATACCTACGCATACACGCTCGTCCGTTAAGGGTACCCTTAATTTGGCCCATTTTCAACTTTTATTATTTATTTATATATTATTATTACATTTTTCTTTGGTAAACACTTCAGCAGATTTAATTTAAATAATTGCTTTTTAGTAACAACATTCATTTAACAGTTGTTATCACTACTTAGTGCACTCACTGCTGTATTTCAGTTCGAAGAGTAAGAAATCGAGTATAATATCAGTAACATGGTGTCTAAGGCCTTCTTTGTTTTAAATTCGTTATGGACTACAGTAACCATATTTCATGAGGGGGACTGTTAAAGTATGACCACTCTTGTGTAAAAAAAAATGCTTCACAATCTTATTGCTATCTGTGTAAACAAAAACATCGATATCGTTATTTTTCTATCACGTCACTATTACACAATTGAGTTTTCGTTCTCTGTTCACCGGTCACGTTCGCAACGAAGGCGAGTCGTTGTAATTAAGAGGGTATTCAACAACGAAGACACTTTCAAAATTGCTAGCTATCAATTCCCTCTTACACCTCCATTTGACGGAAAAATTGCTCAAAAAGGGATAATATCCATTAATCAGCTCTTATTAGACGGAATCTAGTAACCGAGATATAACGATATAATCTATAGTAACCGAGATATTAAGATATAATCTATACACATGAACATAAAATAGAAGTTGTAATATCGAAAACTGACTTACGGTACTTAACTTTGAGTATTAGGCTCACGGAGTCATTTGTATGCTATTAAGCCATGAACAACCATTTTTTTTATTTTGTCTTCAAAATGGCTGAACCGATTGTGATAAAACTTCACAAACAAGTAGAGAACTATACCAGGAGTGATCTAGACGAAATTAATTTGGAAATTCTCTAAAATAAATGATTTTCAATGATTATAAACTATAAAAGATATAAAAAATCCTAACAAAACTTTTTGCAAACAGACACTTTTTCTCTATCTCAAAAGTTTTGATACAAAATCCATTTTAACATATTTTCTTTTACTTCAATTACTAAATATGAGTGCACTAAATGATAAGGTGATATAAGAGCTTTTTATGTCAAATAAATAGATATTCATTTTTACGAGATAATATAGCAAAAACAGATTTTCAAGTGGTTTTTCGATAATTGAACTAGATACTTGCCCAAATACCACGATAAATCAGCATTTTTTTTTGTTGAGTTTTACGCAAAGTCACTGGTAAGGACTAATTTAATAATAAAGGTTTAATAAAGGTTTCCTGCCGGACTGTAACGTATAATAATTTGAAGTTTAAATCAATAAAAAATTGTTTCATTCAATGTGTAGTATTCGTGTAAACAAAGGAAATCATTAGTCGTCATCATCATCATCATCACCACCATTTTGTACAGTTAAATATGAAATGCTCCTCACAGACTTACCGTGCGATTGTCTGGTGAAAAACGTTTGTAGGAGAGAATCACTAAGCAAAATAAAAAAGTAACTGTGTTATATTTTTTATTTCGATATTTTGTTTTAGGTTAAAATAAGTGTAATGTAAAAAATATATCTACTCAATATAAAAGATGAGGGATACATATACAGACTACTGCGAAACCAAACGTCAAACGTCAAAACGAACGAAACTCCGATTCCCTAAAGGTACACAATCACACTGCTGCCCCAAAAGTCTACGAAACACGGTCCTGAGAGATACCCGTATCAATCAACCCGCTACTTAATAAGGTCGTCAATGAAATGTAATAAGAATATCTAATTTTATTGTAAAATATTAGCGGTTTGTTACTTTCGGATATATTAATAAATGCACAACACCACTATCGTTAACGTTATAGCCTATTAAAGTCCACGGCTGAATATAGTTTTTTTTTAATTTTGTCATTATTGGAAGACGCTGCTGGCCATTTCCTGTTTTGTTTCCTTCTGTCGCCTTCTACGACACCCACGGAATGATACGGGTAGAGGATATTCTTACACCGCCACCACAAGGCCCAAAACGGTCCGAATATTAGTGGTTGTCATTTTCAGATACATTATTAAATGCACAACAAATCCACAATTACATAAAATTTATCTATGTTCCTCAAAGAGATATTAATTTAGAAAGGGATGGGGTGTACGGATCAAGTCTTTTCCATGCGCATGATGCAGAGAAGTTTTGGCCAACCAGAAAGTTTTGTGCGTTCATGGACTTGGAAGGCTTATGACAGAGTGGACAGGAATATGTTATGGCAAACACATTCATTTGGTTTGAGCGCTGGTTTGATACAGGCATTAAGGTCTCTTTATAGGGACTCTAGTGCTTGTGTCAGGATCAACAGGGTCTACTCGGACTGGTTTGGCATCAAAAAGGTGTCAGACAGGGCTGTGTAGCTTCCCGTGTGTTTAACCTATTTATGGACAGTTGTTTGCAAACTTTGAAATTGAAGAATGTGGGTTGAGAATGGGTGAGTTAACCGTCAAATGCCTTTTGTACGCCCGATGATCAAGTCATGCACATCGTCGGCGGCCGAGTTGCAAATGATGGTTACTTTAATGAACTGGTCATTAAAGAAAGGGGTATAGTGACGCAAGTAAAACGAAAGTGATGGTTTTGAAAGAAGAAAGTAAAACGTTATGTGAAATAAGAATAGAAGGAGTTGATTGAGCAAGTGGATGAGTTTTATATATTGGGATGTTTATTTAGCAGGGATGGTAGATATGATAAGGATATAGAACGACGAGTGAACGCAGGAAATAGAGTGAATGGGGCTCCGCTATTGTGAGGGTCAAAATGTGTCAAAAAGGCACGTTTGGCAATTCATAATGCTATGTTAGTCCCTACTTTAATGTATGGTAGTGAAAGTTGGGTGTGGCAGAAGAAGCATGAGAGTAGAATAAATGCTGGAAGTGCGGTATACTAGGGCTGAATCTGAATGACAGGGTGAGAAATAGTGTGATAAGAAAAGTGTGGTTTGCAAGATGACGTTGTGACCAGGATTAAGAAAGGAATGCTTCAGTGGTTTGGTCATGTAGAAAGAATGAACGAAGAAAGAGTGACAAAGCAAATTTATGCTGCAGAAGTGAACGGCAGAGTCGGAAAGGACGCCCTAGACGAGGTTTATCGACCAAATTGGCGATATATTAAAAATGGGCCAGATTAAGAGTACCTTAACCGACGTGCGTGTATGCGTAGATATATGGATGTAAAGGAGGCGAGAGGTGTGCCAGGATCGTGCCAATGGAATCCGTAGTCTGCCCACCCCTCTGGGTGACAGGCGTGAGTGTTTATATTATGTATGTATGTACGAATCAGTTAATTATAAGGCAGTAATGTAATTAAGCAATTAATTGATCGTATTTTTAATTTTAAATGTAAAACTACTCTGAAACTATGCATCGTTCAAGTTACAAAACGTGTGAAGCATTTTTTATATATGAGGAATATAAATATCCTAAAGAAAAGTCGCAACATAGGGTACACTTTTTATTATTATTTATATATTATTATTACATTTTCTTTGCTAAACACTTCAGAAGATTTAATTTAAATAATTGCTTTTAGTAACAACATTCATTTAACAGTTGTTATCACTACTTAGGGCACTCACTGCTGTATTTCAGTTCGAAAAGTAAGAAATCGAGTATAATATCAGTAACATGGTGTCTAAGGCCTTCTTTGTTTTAAATTCGTTATGGACTACAGTAACCATATTTCATGAGGGGGACTGTTAAAGTATGACCACTCTTGTGTAAAAAAAAATGCTTCACAATCTGTTGCTATCTGTGCAAAACATCGATATCGTTATTTTTCTATCACGTCACTATTACACAATTGAGTTTTCGTTCTCTGTTCACCGGTCACGTTCGCAACGAAGGCGAGTCGTTGTAATTAAGAGGGTATTCAACAACGAAGACACTTTCAAAATTGCTAGCTATCAATTCCCTCTTACACCTCCATTTGACGGAAAAATTGCTCAAAAAGGGATAATATCCATTAATCAGCTCTTATTAGACGGAATCTAGTAACCGAGATATAACGATATAATCTATAGTAACCGAGATATTAAGATATAATCTATACACATGAACATAAAATAGAAGTGTCTGTTTGTAATATCGAAAAAACTGACTTACGGTACTTAACTTTTGAGTATTAGGCTCACGGAGTCATTTGTATGCTATTAAGCCATGAACAACCACTTTTTTTGTCTTCAAAATGGCTGAACCGATTGTGATAAAACTTCACAAACAAGTAGAGAGCTATACCAGGAGTGATCTAGTCTAAATTAATTTGGAAATTCTCTAAATAAATGATTTTCAATGATAATCTTATAAACTATAAAAGATATAAAAAAATCCTAACAAAACTTTTTTGCAAACAGACTCTTACAATTTTTTCTCTATCTCAAAAAGTTTTGATGCAAAATCCATTTTAACATGTTTTTTTTTTTACTTCAATTACCAAATATGAATGCACTAAATGACAAGGTGATATAAGACCTTTTTATGTCAAATAAATAGATATTGATTTTTTTCGAGATAATATAGCAAAAAAAAAACAGATTTTCAAGTGGTTTTTCGATAATTGAACTAGATACTTGCCCAAATACCACGATAAATCAGCATTTTTTTTTGTTGAGTTTTACGCAAAGTCACTGGTAAGGACTAATTTAATAATAAAGGTTTAATAAAGGTTTCCTGCCGGACTGTAACGTATAATAATTTGAAGTTTAAATCAATAAAAAATTGTTTCATTCAATGTGTAGTATTCGTGTAAACAAAGGAAATCATTAGTCGTCATCATCATCATCATCACCACCATTTTGTACAGTTAAATATGAAATGCTCCTCACAGACTTACCGTGCGATTGTCTGGTGAAAAACGTTTGTAGGAGAGAATCACTAAGCAAAATAAAAAAGTAACTGTGTTATATTTTTTATTTCGATATTTTGTTTTAGGTTAAAATAAGTGTAATGTAAAAAATATATCTACTCAATATAAAAGATGAGGGATACATATACAGACTACTGCGAAACCAAATGTCAAACGTAAAAACGAAGTTGACTCCGATTCCCTAAAGGTACACAATCACACTGCTGCCCCAAAAGTCTACGAAACACGGTCCTGAGAGAGATACCCGTATCAATCAACCCGCTACTTAATAAGGTCGTCAATGAAATATAATAAAAATATCTAATTTTTATTGTAAAATATTAGCGGTTTGTTACTTTCGGATATATTAAATGCACAACACCACTATCGTTAACGTTATAGCCTATTAAAGTCCACGGCTGAATATAGTTTATTTTTTTATTTTAGTCATTATTGGGAAGACGCTGCTGGCCATTTCCTGTTTTGTTTCCCTCTGTCGCCTTCTACGACACCCACGGAATGATACGGGGTAGAGGATATTCTTACACCGCCACTACAAGGCCCAAAACGGTCCGAATATTAGTGGTTGTCATTTTCAGATACATTATTAAATGCACAACAAATCCACAATTACAAAAAATTTATCTACATTCCTCAAAGAGATATTAATTTATGTACCCCTGTTTTTTTCAAACTGCGCATATATTAATTTTTTTTTTATAGAATTAGAATGACAAACGAGCACACAGTCCACTTGATGGTAAGTGGATGCTGTGCCCCTTAAATAGCTACATCTATCGTCTATCCTCGATTAAGAATCAAAATGCAGATGCGTTGTCACCCCTGAGGACTAAGACGGAATACCTCGTTTCCAGTGAAAAGAATCTCCGGTTCTTTACACTTGCCTTACGAAATACAGCAGCATTAAGCTGCTATTTTACGCTGGTATTCTGTGAGAGCGTGGTTTTTCCTCGGTCGAGCCGACCCATTCATGCTACAACCATAATATTATATGTATATAGCTGCAGCATGGCTCTACCATATTCATAAATTGTAATCTAGTTTACCATTAATAATTTGTAATTACTTTCTAATAAAACGAAAAGTATGTTCTTTGTGTTACCAGTATATGACAGTAATGAGAATAGGAAGAAAAAAAGATTAATGAAATCTAGCAATATAATTAATTTTGTATAATCGCATCGGAAACTACGTAGTTTCTTTTGACTTTTCCCACATCATTGCAAAGATTAATTACAGGGCTTGTTGTTACTTTGAAAGTTGTGTTTCTTATATAGTTTCTCAAATTGTGATTTTCTATACTAAGTTTATCTTCATCTCTAGACGAGATATGTACATCTACTTTTGAATCATAGACAACTTTTTGTTATTTAAAATACAAATAATTGCGCTATGTATTACTATCATTTTAATTCGAATATTTTAAGAGCGCAGTGTAGTTAGTTTCCTTTATTTATTTGACTGAATTGTGGATAAATTCATAGAATAGATTTATTTTATATATTTCGTAAACCCAAGATATATCTCGTTGAATGGGTTTAATAAAAAAAATATTCATAAGGGTCCGCAAAGCTGAAAGTCATGCTAACAATAACCTTAATATGTTTTCGAGAAAAAAAACTAACTTTATTATTCCAGTACGAAAAGTTGAAAACACAATAAATTGTAACTCAAGCGTTCATTTCTATCATTCATCCCTCGAAAATAATTGCAAAAAAATATTATGGACTTTGTCAAAGTCAAATATTTTATAAAACTTTTAACAAACGTTGAGCAATATTAAATCAATCATCAGAAAGACATTTTCGCCCATGGGATTTAATAAAAGTTGCTTCGTTAGCAGAAACGATGGATCTAGTGACCACTCGATGACAGTTGTAGAGTACTTTTTATCCACTCCGAATTTCGCTTGGAGTTTGAGAGTTTTGAACTTGTTTTTTTTTTACTAAGCTATGACTTTAATCCCAATCATCAAAGGTTATAATGGCTTGTTGTTAATCCTTTTCTATTGGTATAATTGTGTCTTGCAGACTTTTTTAAGACACACAGCCATCCCTACTTCTGATTATAATTTACTATACGAGTGCTACACATTGAATAAAACTAGTTTTATGATTTTATCGCGTTTATTTTACTTTTCCAAACTAGGTGTCATTGTTATTTGATTTTTTTTCAATCCATGCAACTATGCGATACTTCACGCCTGGACAGCTTCTAACTTTATACAAAGCTCAAGTCCGAACATGCATGGCGTATTGTAGTCACCTTTGGGATGGCTCAGCTAATTATCAACTTGCCGCACTCCGACTCATTGCAACGCAGAGCCAAGAGGCTTATTGGCGACATAAAGCTGGTGGAAACTAAGCTCCACAGCTTAGCTCACCGCCACCAAGTTGCTTGTTTGTCGGTTTTCTACAGATTGTACTTCGTAGAGTGCGCCCATGAGCTTCACAAGCTCATACCGCCATCTCCATTCTTCTATCGGAATACCAGACGTACTGCAGGTTACCATCCACACTTGGTTGATATTCCGAATATTCGCACTAAGTGCTATCAATCATCGTTTATAATGCGCATAGCCAAGGAGTGGAATGCCCTGCCGGTGTCTGTTTTTCCGAGTGCATATAACCTGAACCTCTTGAAGGTGCGTGTTAACAGGCTTCTCCTGGGCAAACTCGCTCCATCGTAGATCTCATCTTTGCCCTTGGGCTAGATGGAGATCAAGAGTGAGCTTAGTTTAATATTAATAATAATAATGCACATATGGTCTACAAATAATTGTTCCGGGTCTGGTTATATTTATATATTTGTCCTTGGAAAATGAATGTATGTAAACTGCCTCTACGATACAGGAGAAACTCCAAGTGGGGAGGTAACGTTTTTAAAAAGAAAAATAAGAAATGAATAAAAATCAAGACTGAGCAGAATAGAGTCGGATAATTTAAAAATTGACGTTGGCACTTGGAGAAAATTTGACTTTTCCCCCTTACCAAATAAACTGATGATAAATCTTAAAAACTGAGTGCTGCACTTTACTCAGTTTTTAACTCCTTCGGCAGTCAAACCTTAGAATTTCTAAACTATAAGCAAACATGGTCAGCAACATATTCCTGATAACAATTTAAAATAATAAAAATTGCGGTTGCCAACCCGCTTGCAAAGCGTGGCAACTGATGCAAATTACTTCCCTATGAGGAATGCCTATTTCCTATAAACAATGTCTTTGTTCAGCTGTGGACTTCAAGAGGATGAAATGAAACAAAATGCTCTATGTACATGTAAGCAATATTTTATAAGTAACGACCCTGCCCGGTTTCGCCTGGATAGGATATAATAACTTAAATTTAAGATAAATAACTTAAAGAAGAAAAAAACCTCTTTAAGATAAATAAAATCTAAAGTTAAAGTTACAGCCTATATACACCCCACTGTTGGGCACAGGCCTCCCCTCATTTCTGAGAGGGTTTTAGGGCGAGCATTTCGATTTTTTTTATCAGACATTTAGGTTTCCTCACGATGTTTTCCTTCACCGCCGAGCACGTTTCATTGGTGCTGGCGGGGATCGAACTCGGGTTGCTCGCGTACTGTGAAATTTACAGCGAGCGTTAACCATCTGAGCTACCACGGCTCTGATAAAATCTAATCTAAAATAAATCTAAAAAAGATAAAATATAAAATGTAACCAAGATCCCTCCTGGTATTGGTCTATATCTATTCGTAAAGTTTCATCACAATCGGTTCAGCTATTCAGAAGATTAGCTCAGACAGACAGACAGACAGAACGGACAGACAAAATTTTCAAAAATGGTCATTTATGTCTCAATGGCATGCAAATAACCCCTGAGCTTAATAGAAGCCAGCTGTTTCAATATTACAGGCAGACACTTCAATTTTATTTATATGTATAGATGTATAGATATAGTAGCTCGTCTTCAAATAGCGATTTTCATTGGCTTTGTTACATCGAGTATGTGGAACTGGCACGACTTTGAAAACTTTTCCAAAACTTATCTACCCACTTCCGTTGTCTTCGAATCGATGTTTACAGTCTTCGAGAGTCTTCGATGTTTACAGCTACTTAGACTCAGAGCTTTGATAACACAAGTTACAAACTTGCAACAAAATTCTACTCTTTAATAAACTCGACATCATATTTTCATTATTACATTGTTTTATTTTATTTTATAGAATAGGGGTGAGAAATGAGCACAGTCTATCTGATGGTAAGTGGATGCTGTGGTGCACTGACTACATCTATCCTCGATTAAGAATCAAAATGCAGAATGAGTTGTCACTTGCGAGTAATAAGATGGAATGTCTCGTTTTCAGTAAAAAGGGTCTCCAGTTATTTACACTCACGATAAGAAATACAGTAACGTTAAGCTTCTCTTTCATGCTTGTGTTCCGTGAGAGCGTGGTCCTTCCCCAGTTGAGCCAGATATTCGAGCTTCAACCAGCGCGGCCCTACCATGTACATATGTATATCACATATAGTATTACTGTTAAATACTAGTAATAATAATAACAATATTATGATCATGTAGAAAGGTCATTAGAATATAGAGAACTTAAATGGAAAGTTTTATTCCCACTTCTAATAAAGGATGTTATTATCATCTATAGAGTCACATGAAAAGGCTTTTAGAATAGAATAGAATCACTTTTATTCAATGTAGTACTACTACCATCGGTTCGGATAAAACCTCTGTCCTGCATGGCTAGCATGGGCAGGAGACAATTTTATCCCCGGGGAAAGGAGAAAATATTTATCTCCTCGCTTAGTTTTATCCACCCTTAGAGCATGGGCACACCGGTGGATATAATATCCACAGTAGATAAAATGGGAGATAGACTTAGACTTAGATATATTTTTTGTATGAATATAAACTTAAACTCATGTCTAATGAACTAGGACAAAATTGTCCCTTTCAAATGTCAAAAAATCATAATTTTTTATCTTTCATTTGGCTCCATGCTACGGACGGGGGATATATGTCTACTCGTTATGTCAAATGGGGATATACTTCTCCCTGTTGACGTGCTTTGGCATAAGGACAAGATAATTTTATCTCTTGTCAATGGATATAATCGGGGGATAAATTTTTTGTCCCCAGCCCATGCCGGGCTGGGAAGAACCAGCAAGAAGCCCAGCGGGACTTTTCTTTTAAATAAGGTTAATTTACAATATATTACTTAATACAAACTATAAATTATACCGAGATTAATTTTGTCGAGAATAATAATTAATTCGTTTGCACAAATTAATTATCCAATGTGTCACGGATGAGCTAGTAACGGAATACGACAAGTGCACCGTTCCACGCCAAAGCCAAGATTCCTTTAACGGCGGCCGCTCCGTCCGTTTTTACAAGCAAAACAAGTAGCTAGACGGACGGGCGCCACCGCAGGTGCAATGGCGCAGGTGTGCGGTGCACGTGTTGTTTACAAGAATTCTGTCTCGCTACAACGGCGCCGCCGCATGTGCAGTGGCGCAGACATACTCTACAACGATTATTGAACAACAAAAAATTATTGAACAAGTAAAGACGGCCGACAGAAGAAAACTCAATTATATATGAGTATACGTGTACACAGGCCGCTATACCAGTAGACATGCTCGTGACGTATTGCGTTGATTAATACGTCACGAGCTTTTCACTTCAAAATTTGAACGTCAAATTCTAAACTAAGCAAACATCCATGAGAAAAAGCCACGCAGCAGTTTATTACGGCTGCATCACGAATAGGTTGGCCATAGGAGGACCACGCTCACACAGAATACCAGTACATAAATAAATAATAGGTAGGGGAAAAGTTTCTTCGTATTTTATATACAAATTCAAGACATTATTAAATACTATGTTTAATAATGTCTTGAATTATTAAATACTATGAATATATTAAACACTATGTTTTTATGTCATGTCAAACCGGAAGAAATTAGTAACATTATCAAAAAAACTAAAAAATAAAAATAGTTATGGAAAAGATGAATTACCACCGAAATTAATAAAAAAAATGTGTTGATTCATTAACTTCTCCATTTAATTATTTAGTTAATCAATCTTATACGGAAGGAACGTTCTCAGATAAATTGAAAACTGCTATAGTAAAACCTATACATAAAAAAGATACAAAAAGAGACACTTCAAATTATAGACCAATTGCAATGTTACCTACATCTTCGAAAATCTTCGAAAAGGCAATGTCAAATAGAGTTTATGCATTCTGTGAAAAATTTAAACTATTTGATAATTCACAAAATGGTTTTAGGAAGAAACGGTCAACTACACTTGCAGTATACAAATACGATAATGCAGTATACAAATAAATAAAAAAGAAATACGCCGTAGGTATATTATTAGATATGTCCAAAGCCTATAATAGAGTACAATACCCAATACTGTTACAGAAGTTACATGACATCGGTATAGGTAATACGGCATACAAATGGTTTAAATCTTATCTAGAAAACCGAAAACAATATGTAGAGATAGTGCATTATAACCATGACACTGGCGAAATCTGCAACGTTAGATCTAAAGCAATCCACACTACTTGCTCCATCCCTCAAGGCAGCGTTTTGGGATGTTTGCTATTTATAATTTACATACACGAACTACCTGGGATATTGAGTGAAACCTCTGTTATATTTGCAGATGACATCTCTATTCTTATTTTACATACAAAAGACCAGAATTTAAATAATAAATTGAATCATGTATTGAACCAGGTCACAAATTGGCTGACACATCACAAACTAGAGATCAATTTTAATAAAACCAAAATTATGCAATTCCGACCAGTTCAAAAATCACCTCTAAGTATCGCTTTTAATTATAATAAAACACCTATACTGCATAATAAAACACCTATACTATACTGTTGAAAACTTCAACTTGCTAGGCCTGGAAATTGACTGCCATATAAACTGGAAAGCCAATATAAATAAAGTAAAAAGTAGGCTATCCAGGTTCACATACGCATTACGTGAAGTAAAAAAAACCACAGATATCCCCAGCGCCCTATCGGCATATTACGCATACACTTCTTCGTGGCTATCATACGGTGTCATATTGTGGGGAAATAGTACTGATGCGCAGCAATTATTTAAAACTCAAAAAAAATTTATAAGAATTTAGGCAAATATAAAAATTCCAGAAAGTTGTAGGCCTCATTTTATAAAGTTTAAAATTTTGACAAAAATTTTAAACTTTATAAAATTTTAAAAATTTTGTAAAAAACCACCAAAAACTATTTACCAAATTAAGCGAAACTAATTACAAATACTTAATTAGACCTAATAAAAATAGGCTAATATTGCCGAAATCTGCACTCGCATTACATAGCTCTAGTCCCTACTGCATGACAGTAAAAATTTTCAATAACCTTCCAAATAACACTACATTATTTTTATCAAAATTTAAATTATATTTAATTGAAAAATGTTTCTATAATTTAAATGAATATTGTTAAGTAAATGTTATTTAATTTGTATAAATAACTTCGATCTGCCTATTTTATTTAATTATTCTTCAATAATTATTGTTTTATTTAATTTACTATATCATTTTATTCTATATATTCTTTTTTAATATTTATTATTATTTTTGTTCTTTGATTACTTGACATTGTGATGATTAATTGAATTGAATTTATAAAATATTCAATAATGTAATTTAATTTATTATAATTGCTACGCCCAAACCGGGTTCAAATGCGGACTATTTTTTAAAACATCACATCTATTGTTACCATTTGATTGCAATAAAGATTATGATTATGATTATGATACATTTTTTCATAGTTTAATTATATTTAATTATGATATATATGTGCCATTTTGTTCGATAACTTGTTGCCATCTTGTCGGTAGTGACATAATCCCGTTGCTGTAGAAATCTTGGGATTTTTGATCAAAAAAAATGCGACAAGTAGTTTTGACAGTCCTCTCCTGATATTAACTTAACACTACCCAAAGAATTCCGAAGAGACCGAAACAGGTAAAAATCTGAGGGTGTAAGGTCAGAACTATATAGAATTCAGCATTAACACTTCCCAACCAAGCTCTCTCAATTTTTGCTGAGTGGCCAAAGATGTGTGTGGTCTGGCGTTATCATGATGAAAGAACACTCCTTTTCTGTTGAACGATTCCGGCCGTTTTTTCTCAATTTCTTGCTTGAGTCTCGTTAGTTATTGGCAGTAGAGATCCGAATCAATGGTTTTTCCCGGCGGTAAAACTCATAACATACGATGCCCTTCCAAACCCACCATACACACAGTGTCACCTAATTCGTGTTAGTCCGGGTTTCGCTACAGTCTGTGGCTGTTTATGAAAAATATCAAATTCAGTCCCGTAAGTTACAACAACTTGTATCCACTTCATCCCGTAAACGTAATAACGAAGTACATACTGAATATTACCAATTTTATCCCCGCGTTAAAAATCTTTCCGATGTCCAGTTTCCAAGGGATGAGTTGTCCCTTTTACATAAAGGCCTAAAGTATAATTTAACACCTTCGGTATCCCAAAAATCGTTAGAGACTGTGGCCGTTGACGCGGAGATGGCCGTTGTGATCGGGAAGAAAGATAACATCGTTAAGAGTTTTGTAGCTAAAGAAATTCGGGCTGTACCCGCATCTTCCCATTACAATCCTGAGTTCCCTATTTATAAGTCACTAAAGCAGAGAATAAAGGACAATAACCTCATTGTTACTAAAGCCGACAAAGGTAATACTGTTGTCATTATGGAGAATAGCCGGTACAGCCAGAAGGTTAACGATGTTATTCAAGGAGATGACTTTGAGTTATTGGAGTCTGACCCAACCAAAAAGTTTACTTCAGATATTAAAGTATGTATACAACAGTTGTCATATGTTTTTCCCGATCACAACTTGTCTCGGAGCAATCTTGTTCCAATGAATCCTCAAGCACCCATTTTACATGGGTTACCTACAATACATAAAGAACATGTTCCTATTCGTCCAGTTGTCTCATATATAGGTGCACCAGCTTATTTCCTTGCTAAAAAATTAAACTTCCTCCTTCGGGAGAAATCTGGTTTCAACCCAACTTACAGCCTTAAAAATAGTTTAGATCTCGTTTCCAAAATTAAAGATATTCGTATTCCTCCTAAATCCATGTTGTTATCTTTAGACGTTGATAGTCTTTTCACAAATGTCCCATCCCCTGACTGTTTGCGTATACTCGCAGAACTCTTAAATAAACTTCATCTACATCCCGGGGAAACAAATGATCTTCTTAATTTAACCTCTCTCTGTATGAAACAAAACTATTTTCGGTTTAATAACAGTTTCTATCTACAAAAAGAAGGGTTAGCTATGGGGTCCCCTCTAAGTCCTCTTATGGCGGACATTTTCATGGATAATTTCGAAAAACAACATATAGTTGTCAATCAAAATATCTTGTACTATTATAGATATGTAGACGACATAATTATTTGCTGGACTGGTACAAGGAGACAACTGGATGTTTTCCTTAATAAAATAAATAGAGTCCACGACAAAATTAAATTTAAGCTTGAATTGGAACAAGATTGTTCCCTTAATTTCCTCGACTTAACAATAACGAGAAAGGAGTCGATGCAACGAGCATCTTTTCCAAATTTACCGAAAGCCAACTCATACCGACACGGTCATCCCCACGTCATCGTTTCATCCCTGGCAACATAAATTAGCCGCTTTTTATTGTTATATTAATCGTTTGTTTACTGTCCCATTAAGTAAAGAAAATTATTTAAAAGAGCTTAACGTAATTTATCAAATTGCGGTCTCTAATGGTTTTTAAATAAATCTCATTAATAATTTAATTAAAAAGAAAGAAAAGCATGCCGTCCGCAATTCTCTGTACGCGGTTCAACCTCAAAGTGTTCGTCGATATGTGAGCAGTTTGAACTACTTAGACTCCATATCTGAAAAAATAGCTAATACTCTTCGACAGAGCGGCGTGAACGTTGCGTTCAAAACAAACAATTCTCTTAGGAATATTTGTAATAATAAAGATAAGTTAGATATTCGTCAAAAGTCGGGTCTATAAACTTGTTTGTGACGAATGCCACGCCGATTACGGGGGTCAGACTGGTCGCAACTTCGAGACACGTTACAAGAAGCATTTAGCCGCGTACAGGAATTGCGATCCCGATAAATCCCATTTCGCTAAACATCTCTTAGACACTGGACACAACCTAACCAACGACCACTCCTTTAAAGTCTTACATACTTGTAATAAAGGGCTGCGACTATGTGTGCTGGAACAGTTGGAGATATTAAAAAATAAAAATAGTAATGTTGCACTGCTGAATGAACAAACAAATGTTTCTAACTCGCCTTTATTAAACATCTTTAAGCCTGCTCTCCAAAAACGGACAGCCTCGCAATGTGGTTGTTCGTCACCTTCACGGTGATTAGCGATTGGTTGCGTGGTTGAGGGTAGGCGGGCGTTTCGCAGCGGCTTGTTATTAATTTAATAGCAGGCGGCTGCGTACGTCAGGTGGTGATTGGTCGCATGTTTTATCGCATGACGCGGTCGCTCGCTACTTAAGTGGGGAGCGGTTGCGTCGGCAAGTCTTATAAATAGCAGCTGTTTTTGGCTCGCCGCTCACTTAGCGGTCAGCTACCGTAGAGTCCACTACACCTGAAGATGCCTCGTGTAGAGGCGAAACACGTGTCGTATTGTCGTCAGTGGTGTGTCTTTCCTAGTGTAGTGGTGGTGGGATTAGTGGTGACGGGGATAGTGCACGCAATTGAGGGAGGACGGAGGTGCTCTTCAAACTAGGTAAGACACATCATTTTATTTTATTGAGCGGATATTGACAAGGTAAGTTTTTCCAACTTTAATATAATGGATTTCCGCAAAGTAACGCCTGATTCTATTAATTACAGTCTGTGGAGCTTGACTACCCTTTGACCATGATCTTTTTCACACGTTCTTGTCGTAGGTGATCCACTTTTCATCACTAGTGATCAATCTTTTAAAAAATGGTTCGGTTTCATTACGTATCAATAGAGAATCGCAAATGAGTACACGATTCATTAGGTTTCTTTCAGTGAGCTCGTGTAGTACCCAAATATCGAGCTTATTTGTATAGTTAGACTTTTTCAAATGGATCAAAACTGTTCTTTGGTCTATCTTCAATACCTCGGCTATGTCGTTACTACTAATATGCCGATGTTGCTCAACTTTTTCAAAAATGGCATCGACTTTATCCATAAGAGGGCGGCCAGAGCGAGCTGCATCTTTGACATCAAAATTCTCGGACTGAAAACGCTTGAATGAACTTTGTGCTACTCCTACTGACACCGCATTAGGTCCATTAGTCGCGAAAAAAAATTGTTTTTCTTTTTTTTTCGCGACTTGAGTTGCATTTTTCCCTTTTTTGTAATAAAACTTCAGAATGTATCGAATTTCTTCGTTAGATTCACTCATTATGGCGGACAGAAAAACAATTGAAAAATGGCGGGAAAGCGTTTTTTACTTTTTATTTTTCTTTTTCTATATGTCCTATATGTATTGATATTAAAACCAGCTACAAACAGTGCAACCAAAGAGATTTTTCTTAAATTTTATACAAACGAAATACGAAGAAACTTTTTCCACGACCTATTATAAACTTAATGCTGCTGTTTCTTATAATGAGTATAGAGTACCGGAAATCCTTTTTACTTGGTAACAAGGTATTCCATCTTAGTCTTCCGCATCTACATTTTGATTCTTATTCGAGGATAGATGGAAGTGTATATGGGCCATAGCGTTTACTTACAATCAGATTGACTTATCTCTGATAAAAAAAATTGTAATAGAGGCACTTGAAAACACGGTTCTGTAGAAATATTCCAAAATGTTACTAATTGAAAAAGACAACCCATTTTAACACATTCACTGTTATTGAATTTCTTAATTAATTTAAAAGTTAGTACTTTTTTAAATTAATTAAAATAATTTCACAATTCTAATCCATCCGAACAACAATAAAGATCCCTCTTTTTTATTATTTAAAAAAAGATTTACTTATTTTTTTTTACTACTGACCTGTCCTCCTCTAGACCAAATTTAGGTCACGGCGACCAGTTCCAATGGAGACTAGCCATCTGCACAAACACGATTGTAATGCACGAGTGTATGCGCAAGCACATGGTGTACTTTTTATTCGCTCACTCTCATAGTCCGATGGGACGGCGAACCGATACGACCGGAAAGAGATCACGAATGCCGAGAGACGGAAGAGTCACGGCACTAAAACACCGCCAACATACTGGCTCCGGGCTGTTACTGAGAATTTTTCGATAGTAAATCCTAATTAAAACAACATTAAAACCTATTTCAGTTTAGCCCTATCCGTGCTTCGAACCCGGGACCAGATGATCAGCAGTTGCGTTTACGGCAACTAAACGAGGCAGTCACATTTTGGCGTTAACTGTGTATAACTTTATTAAAAGATTTTGTACATTTATAACCAGTTGTAAATAAGAACAATTTTTTGATTGCACTCGACATTTCAACAAAACTTGACCCATTTTCCCTTTGCAAATGTCAAGAAAGTTTTTATTATAACAAACTGTCGTTGCAGAATGAAAAGTTGTCTTTTATATTTCTGGCATCTTTATGTTTGAAAATAATTCTATGGTTATATAAAATATAAGGAAAGCCTATGAAAGTAGTTTCATAGTCCCATATTGTAATTTTTTTTATAGAAATAGGGTGACAAACGAGCACCGAGTCCACCTGATGGTAAGTGGTTGCTGTGGCCCATAGACATCTACATCTATCCTCGTTTGCGAATCAAAATGCAGATGCGTTGTCAACCTTGAGGACTAAGATGGAATGCTTCTTTTCCAGTAAAAAGGGTCTCCGGTTCTCTACACTCACCATACGAAATTTGACGCTGGTACTCTGTGAGAGCGTGGTCCTTCCCCGGTCAAGCCGACCGATTCGTGCTACAACCATATTATAAATATAGTTGCAGCTTGGCTCTACCACGTAGAAAAGTATATGTAACGGTCTAAATTAAAGAAACTGGCCGTATGAGGAAGTTCAAGGTCACTCAGCGAGCTATAGAGAGGGCTATGTATATATATATATATATATACATAGCCCTCTTTCCTCGAAGTTTTTCTTTTATTTTCGGAAATAAATAAAAATCGCAAGGTACGAGGTCGGAGTTGTAGGGCAGGTGACCCAGTAATTCCACGTCTTACGTCGCCAAGTAGTCGTTTGTTTGCTTGGCGGTGTGCGACGAGGCGTTGTCGTGATGAAGGAGGATCCTACTGCGAGGTTGTTTCTCCCGAATTTTTTCCAAGACAAGTGGAAAACAATTGTTAGTGTACCAGTCTGCAGTAACTGGTTTTCGATCTTCTAAAACAATTGTTGCGTAATGACCTGTCCTTCCGAAGAACGAGGCCACCATCTTTTTTCCCACGCTTCGACCTCTCTTCACTTTAGTTGGCAACTCCTCGGAAGGAACACCCAGACAGCAGACTGTCTCTTAGTTTCAGGATCATAACAATAAATCCAGCTTTCGTCACCCGTAATTATGTCGAACACAGCATTTGAGTCACACGTCTTCGAAATATTTTGTTTCTTATTTTTCAGACATACAGGTATCCTCACGATGTTTTCCTTCACATCCGAGCACGAGGTAAATCAGCACTTAAAATCGCAGTTAACAATTTCATTGGTGCCGGCGGGGATCGAACGCGGGTTGCTCGCGTACTGTGATAATTACAGCGAGCGCTCCACGGCTCCTCTAGCTCCACTAGCTGTAATAGAAATAATGAATAGCTACATGTATGTGGAGAATCAGAGAACAGAAATTTAAATTTAGAACTCTTAACAAATTTAAATCAAAAATAAATAATTTTACTAATTAAAATATATCAAAAAATGTAAAAGAATATTTCAAAGTACTAATATGAATAAAATAACTTCACATCGGGAAGTCAGTGCTAAGACATACTATAAAGAAAAATGAAAGCGCCGACTTTAGAATATGAAATTTATTTAATCTTTTTAGTGTTTGATGTCGACTTTTACTTTTTTTTTGCAATTAATTTTTTACCCCTTTGAGTGGACTAAGTAACATCGCGAGCGCTAAGCCTCTGAGCTACCACGGCTGATGTCTGAGAAAAAAAATATTTCGAAGACATGTGAAGTCCGCCAACACGCAGTGGTGCAGCGCGGCGGACATTTCCTTGGGTTAAAACACTCTCAGAAGTGTACGGTATGTGTCAGGCTGTAACTTTAAGGAATATCACAATATCAATGTCGTCTTAATAGTAAAATTAAAAACAGCATCCCTTATTTTGCCACTCTTAGGGATGGATTTTTTTCTCAAAACTAATATGGTAGCACTCCTGAAGTATACCCTATTAAATTAAAAATAATTATCACAATCGGATCACATTTGACTACTATATCGCACACATGTACAAAGAAACATACAGTCGAATTGCAAACCTCCTTTCTTTGAAGTCATCTAAAAACTTACAGTTATTAATTGACCCTAATTTATACCTATATAATGCTTGACTTAATTAATAAGCGTAGGTGAAGTTCTAACTCCGTAAGCGCTGAGTCGTTTACATAGGTGGTTGAAGAGCCTAACCGCAGAACTTTCCTCACCCGGCTATGTGTACTTTGTACTTAAGTAGGGCACACAAGGGCAATGTGGAACGGGCTTGTATTATGTAACTTTATAATACCAAGGTGAATGGCATCCTTAAATTTTCATTTTGGTTTTGTAAAATATAACGGACCCATTTGTCAACCTGAAATATTTTAATTTATATGTGGTATAGCAACGCTACAGCTATATTGTGGTTGTAGCACGAATGCGTCGGCTCAATCCACTTTGCACAGAAAACCATTATAAAATAGCAGATTAATGCTGCTGGGTTTATAGTGAGTGTGGAGAACCGGAAACCCTTTTTACTGGAAATGAGGCATTCCATCTTAGTCCTCAGGGATCCCAACATATCTGCTTTTTGATTCTTAATCGAGGATAGATGTTGATGTCTATCGGCCATACCATCAGGTGGACTGTGTGCTCGTTTGTCATCCTATGAATAAAAAAAATTATATTAAATTTCAATTTCACTACCTGGTTTTTATTGAATAAAACTGTAATTGAGCCTAACAAGACCAGTATAGTTGACTTATTGCGATCTGTTGTAATAGCTGTTATATACTTCTGCTGTTAATAATATAAGAGTTTTAAAAAACTTAAACAACACGTATTGATCATGAGCTGTGATGTTTCTGATAATTATTTTATTTTATCCTGGTGATTCAGATCAGGATAAAGTTATTAAATTATTGTATTGTAATCGGTCCTTTTTACAAATTTTCTAGTCAATCGGCCATCTACAAGTTTGTAAAAATTAAATTAAAAGATTCCGTTACATAGATAGATAGATAGATACGTATACACGCGAAGCTACTAAAAGCGTCTTAAAAATGGATTAAGGACCACGCTCGCATAGAATACAAGCGTGAAATAGCATGTGACGAATATCAGAGATACTTTTTGCTTGTAATGATGTTGAGACATTAGATCATGGCCTTCAGATTGACAAGTACATGAAGATGTTAGTGTTTTTTTTTTACTTATGATAAGCCAGTGCTTGTCTCAAATCCTATCTGGTGGTCAGCGTTGATGAAACCTTCGATGGTAAATTGCACTGTCTTAGCGTATCAAAACAAAAGCCTAATCGCTCTTGCCATGAAAATGCCAAGATTGTAGTAAGACAGAAAGGCAGACGCCGGCAGATTATTCCGCTCCCTCGCTCTTGCTGTACGCATTATATTAGACGAAGAGTACCGGTTGGTTCGAATGCATGGAGTATCGAAAACAAATGGGTAAAGACCCACCTACCGCGTGGTTGTCCGATGGTGGAAAGGGAAAGGAAGAGGCAAGTTATTCACTCACAGCGTTCACTAACTTCTAATAAAAATAGACATTATAGAATATAATATCTTTATATTATATCTACTAGCTGTTCCTCGCGACTTCGCCCGCGTGGAATTTTTTTACGCGGAACCCTAAAATAAAAGTAGTCTATGTTACTCCTTATAGCATCAGCTATCTGCTAGTGAAAGCCTCATACAGAGAAGGCATGAGCATTAATCACCACGCTTAGTCAAGGCGATAACGCTGAAGCGTATTAACACATATGTTAGTTTATACAAAGCAATCTCGTAGAATGCTCCATAACGCTTTCCAACGAGAGCAATGACGTCTTAGATCCCAATCAAAAAGCACTAATTCGGTATCCGTATAACCCAGGTCAAATTAATCGTAAGGGGAAGGTATCGAAGTCCGTGGAAAATGCGAAAGTTGTAAGGGTATCAGCAAATCCAAAATCGCATAGTACAATATGTAGTAAGAGCAAACGAACGACTGCAAAAGTCAAATAAATGACAGCCTGTCATTCATTCATTTTTTTCATCATTTTATATATTTTTTTTATATTTTTGGCATGGCTTCTGGGCCTTTGTGCCATTCTAAAACACGTTCCGTCTTCAAAAGTCTATTGAGAATGATAAATATAGTAAGATTACTTTTTTTCCTGGCTTTATTTGAAAATTCAATTATGCAATACGAAATAAGCAAAAAAAAATGCAATATTTTAAGATATTTTACATCACCAGACGCGTTAGACGCATTAGAAAATTTTCGAGTCAAGACTGGACATGATTCTTTATGTTAGAGCGGATCTAAAATAAATTTATAAGATTCATTTACTTGAAACAATTTGGAGTGTACCTGGGCTATCCCTTGTTGCATACTTTATTTTTGCTCGGTATGGTAGGGTACTACAAGCTCGAAGTTAGAAGAGAAGTCGCTCTCGCTATGTACGTGTTGCATGTGATGAGGGTAGAGATACAACCATAGAGTGTTGGAGACGGTACGATTGAATACGCCGGACGGATGAGCGGATCGACGGCTGCGGCTGTCGTTACTGGCGGTTCGCGCGCGCGCACACTGATGCGCAAGCGCGCGTTCGCACGCGCTGTGCGTGTGATCAACAACATTTCGAGCGAACTGATTTGTTTTCATGTTCGCTGAGTGACCTCAGTAAAACGGCATACAAGGGTGACACTGAAAGTTCTTAGAAAATTAAAAACTGAACAAACTAGCAAGTTATTAGTTTTATTATATAATTTCAAAATATCTCCATTTACATCAATACATCGCTGCATCCGATGGAACCACTGAGAAAAGCACTTTGCCCACTCGTTCTTAGGGGTCTCTTTGACGGCATTTTGAAACGCAGCCACTGCTTCCTCGGCGTTCATAAAACGTTTTTCTCGAAGTTTTTCTTTTATTTTCGGAAATAAATAAAAATCGCAAGGTACGAGGTCGGAGTTGTAGGGCGGGTGACCCAGTAATTCCACGTCTGACGTCACCAAGTAGTCGTTTGTTTGCTTGGCGGTGTGCGACGAGGCGTTGTCGTGGTGAAGGAAGATCCTACTGCGAGGTCGTTTCTCCCGAACTTTTTCCAAGACAATTGGCAAACAATTGTTAGTGTACCACTCTGCAGTAACTGGTTTTCGATCTTCTAAAACAATTGTTGCGTAATGACCTGTCCTTCCGAAGAACGAGGCCACCATCTTTCTTCCCACGCTTCGACCACTCTTCACTTTAGTTGGAAACTCCTCGGAAGGAAACACCCAGACAGCAGACTGTCACTTAGTTTCAGGATCATAACAATAAATCCAGCTTTCGTCACACGTAATTATGTCGAACACAGCATTTGAGTCACCTCCGTTAAATCTTTGAACTATTTCACGACACCAATCAACACGACGGAGTTTTTGGGCCTCTGTCAAATTATGAGGTATCCACCGGGCACAAAGCTTCCTTATCGCTAAATTTTCATGGAGGATTTTGTGCACTTGACTCATACCGATGCCTAAGCTTGTCCAAATCTGCTGATAAGTCACTCTTTTTTCAGTCTCTATCATACGCCGCACAACACTGATGTCGCCGTAGAAGACCGTCCCTCACGCAGATCATCGGTGAGATTGGTGTGACTACGTTTAAACTCATTAAACCAGTTGTAAACAGTGGTACGAGATGGGGCTTCATCGTGAAAGGCCAATCGAAGTCTACCATAACTTTCTTGTTGACTTAAATGACATCGAATGTCATAAAAAATCATTGTACAAAAATTTTACGCGAGAAGCGTTAAATTCACGCTGACGTGACACAGACAATTTTCAATTTGTTGCCAAATCGTAAACAAATGACAAATTCATAAAATATATACACAATAATATTGGCAAAGAGTTCCATTTTCAAAATTTGAAGTTATTTTTTCATTATATCGTTCACAAGCGGCCAGTTCCAAAAACTTTCAGTGTCGCCCTCGTATCATACCGTATCGTTGGTTACACTATCGTATTAGGGTGGCACCCTGTAATGATTGTGTATGTTGTATGTGTGTAAAAAAAAAAGAATAGGAGGCCGTGGTAGCTCAGATGGTTAACGCTCGCTGTAAATATCACAGTACGCGAGCAACCCGGGTTCGATCCCCGCCGGGACCAATGAAATTGTTAATTGCAATTTTAAGTACTGATTAACCTCGTGATCGGCAGTGAAAGAGAACTTCGTGAGGAAACCTGCATGTCTGAGAAATAAGAAAAAAAATATTTCGAAGATATGTGAACTTCCTTGCCCTAAAACTCTCTCAGAAATGAGAGGAGTCCTGTGCCCAGCAGTGGGACGTATATAGGCTGTAACTTTAATTTTGAACAGTCGTTTAAAATATCATGACTTTTTAACATCATAGCTACTCATAACTATTTATCTAAAATGTTTAACGTTTTAAGTGACTCCTGGAAAGTTTACTCAAATGGATCCACTGGTTAACCAACACAGGTAGCGATATACAAAAGTTTCCATTCCTCTAAAATTACTTAGATATTAGAATATCCATTACCCCGCACCATCTCATGGATGTCGAAATATGCAACGGGGAAGGCTGGAACAGGCGATAGGCAGCAGCATTTTCCTGATAAAACTCAATAATAATAAAAACAGTGGTTACAGCCTGTCGTCACTGCTGGGCACAGGCCTCCTCTCATTTCTGAGGGTTTTCTGCAAGGAAAACGCTGCCTAATCCGTGTTGGCGGACTTCACATGTCTTCGAAATATTTTGTTTCTTATTTTTCAAACATGCAGGTATCCTTACGATGTTTTCCTTCACCTCCGAGCACGAGGTAAATCAGCACTTAAAATCGCAGTTACTAATTTCATTGGTGCCGGCGGGGATCGAACGCGGGTTGCTCGCGTACTGTGATAATTACAGCGAGCGCTCCACGGCTCCTCTAGCTCCACTAGCTGTAATAGAAATAATGAATAGCTACATTTATGTGGAGAATCAGAGAACAGAAATTTAAATTTAGAACTCTTAACAAATTTAAAACAAAAATAAATAATTTTACTAATTAAAATATATCAAAAAATGTAAAAGAATATTTCAAAGAACTAATATGAATAAAATAACTTCACATTGGGAAGTCAGTTCTAAGACATACTATAAAGAAAAATGAAAGCGCCAACTTTAGAATGTGAAATTTATTTAATCTTTTTAGTGTTTGATGTCGACTTTTACTTTTTTTTTGCAATTAATTTTTAACCCCTTTGAGTGGACTAGTAATATCTCAGCGAGCGCCAAGCCTCTGAGCTACAACGGCTGATGTCTGAGAAAAAATATTTCACTGCCCCACTGCGTGTTGGCGGACAGCATGTGAAGTCCGCCAACACGCGGGCAGCGCGGCGGACTATTCCTTTGTTAAACACTCTCAGAAGTGTACGTATGTGTCAGGCTGTAACTTTAAGGAATATCACAATATCAATGTCGTCTTAATAGTAAAATTAAAACAGCATCCCTTATTATGCCACTCTTAGGGATGGATTTTTTTCAAAACTAATATGGTAGCACTCTGAAGTATACCCTATTAAATTAAAATAATTATCACAATCGGATCACATTTGACTACTATATCGCACACATACAAAGAAACATACAGTCGAATTGTAAACCTCCTTTCTTTGAAGTCATCTAAAACTTGTTATTAATTGACCCTAATTTATACCTATATAATGCTTGACTTAATTAATAAGCGTAGGTGAAGTTCTAACTCCGTAAGCGCTGAGTCGTTTACATAGGTGGTTGAAGAGCCCAACTGCAGAACTTTCTCACCCGGCTATGTGTACTTTGTATAAGTAGGGCACACAAGGGCAATGTGGAACGAGCTTGTATTATGTAACTTTATAATACTAAGGTGAATGGCATCCTTAAATTTTCATTTTGGTTTTGTAAAATATAACGGACCCATTTGTCAACCTGAAATATTTTAATTTATATGTGGTATAGCACCGCACAGCTATATTGTGGTTGTAGCACGAATGTCGGCTCAATCCACTTTGCACAGAAAACCATTATAAAATAGCAGATTAATGCTGCTGGGTTTATAGTGAGTGTAGAGAACCGAAACCCTTTTACTGAAATGAGGCATTCCATCTTAGTCCTTGGATCCCAACATATCTGCTTTTGATTCTTAATCGAGGATAGATGTAGATGTCTATCGGCCATACCATCAGGTGGACTGTGTGCTCGTTTGTCATCCTATGAATAAAAAATTATATTAAATTTCAATTTCACTACCTGGTTTTATTGAATAAAACTGTAATTGAGCCAACAAGACCAGTATAGTTGACTTATTGCGATCTGTTGTAATAGCTGTTATATACTTCTGCTGTTAATAATATAAGAGTTTTAAAAAACTTAAACAACACGTATTGATCATGAGCTGTGATGTTTCTGATAATTATTTTATTTTATCCTGGTGATTCAGATCAGGATAAAGTTATTAAATTATTGTATTGTAATCGGTCCTTTTTACAAATTTTCTAGTCAATCGGCCATCTACAAGTTTGTAAAAATTAAATTAAAAGATTCCGTTACATAGATAGATAGATAGATACGTATACACGCGAAGCTACTAAAAGCGTCTTAAAAATGGATTAAGGACCACGCTCGCATAGAATACAAGCGTGAAATAGCATGTGACGAATATCAGAGATACTTTTTGCTTGTAATGATGTTGAGACATTAGATCATGGCCTTCAGATTGACAAGTACATGAAGATGTTAGTGTTTTTTACTTATGATAAGCCAGTGCTTGTCTCAAATCCTATCTGGTGGTCAGCGTTGATGAAACCTTCGATGGTAAATTGCACTGTCTTAGCGTATCAAAACAAAAGCCTAATCGCTCTTGCCATGAAAATGCCAAGATTGTAGTAAGACAGAAAGGCAGACGCCGGCAGATTATTCCGCTCCCTCGCTCTTGCTGTACGCATTATATTAGACGAAGAGTACCGGTTGGTTCGAATGCATGGAGTATCGAAAACAAATGGGTAAAGACCCACCTACCGCGTGGTTGTCCGATGGTGGAAAGGGAAAGGAAGAGGCAAGTTATTCACTCACAGCGTTCACTAACTTCTAATAAAAATAGACATTATAGAATATAATATCTTTATATTATATCTACTAGCTGTTCCCCGCGACTTCGCCCGCGTGGAATTTTTTTACGCGGAACCCTAAAATAAAAGTAGTCTATGTTACTCCTTATAGCATCAGCTATCTGCTAGTGAAAGCCTCATACAGAGAAGGCATGAGCATTAATCACCACGCTTAGTCAAGGCGATAACGCTGAAGCGTATTAACACATATGTTAGTTTATACAAAGCAATCTCGTAGAATGCTCCATAACGCTTTCCAACGAGAGCAATGACGTCTTAGATCCCAATCAAAAAGCACTAATTCGGTATCCGTATAACCCAGGTCAAATTAATCGTAAGGGGAAGGTATCGAAGTCCGTGGAAAATGCGAAAGTTGTAAGGGTATCAGCAAATCCAAAATCGCATAGTACAATATGTAGTAAGAGCAAACGAACGACTGCAAAAGTCAAATAAATGACAGCCTGTCATTCATTCATTTTTTTCATCATTTTATATATTTTTTTTATATTTTTGGCATGGCTTCTGGGCCTTTGTGCCATTCTAAAACACGTTCCGTCTTCAAAAGTCTATTGAGAATGATAAATATAGTAAGATTACTTTTTTTCCTGGCTTTATTTGAAAATTCAATTATGCAATACGAAATAAGCAAAAAAAAATGCAATATTTTAAGATATTTTACATCACCAGACGCGTTAGACGCATTAGAAAATTTTCGAGTCAAGACTGGACATGATTCTTTATGTTAGAGCGGATCTAAAATAAATTTATAAGATTCATTTACTTGAAACAATTTGGAGTGTACCTGGGCTATCCCTTGTTGCATACTTTATTTTTGCTCGGTATGGTAGGGTACTACAAGCTCGAAGTTAGAAGAGAAGTCGCTCTCGCTATGTACGTGTTGCATGTGATGAGGGGTAGGATACACAACCATAGAGTGTTGGAGACGGTACGATTGAATACGCTGGACGGATGAGCGGATCGACGGCTGCGGCTGTCGTTACTGGCGGTTCCGCGCGCGCGCACCGCACTGATGCAGCAAGCGCCGTTCGCACGCGCTGTGCGTGTGATCAACAACATTTCGAGCGAACTGATTTGTTTTCATGTTCGCTGAGTGACCTCAGTAAAACGGCATACAAGGGTGACACTGAAAGTTCTTAGAAAATTAAAAACTGAACAAACTAGCAAGTTATTAGTTTTATTATATAATTTCAAAATATCTCCATTTACATCAATACATCGCTGCATCCGATGGAACCACTGAGAAAAGCACTTTGCCCACTCGTTCTTAGGGGTCTCTTTGACGGCATTTTGAAACGCAGCCACTGCTTCCTCGGCGTTCATAAAACGTTTTTCTCGAAGTTTTTCTTTTATTTTCGGAAATAAATAAAAATCGCAAGGTACGAGGTCGGAGTTGTAGGGCGGGTGACCCAGTAATTCCACGTCTGACGTCACCAAGTAGTCGTTTGTTTGCTTGGCGGTGTGCGACGAGGCGTTGTCGTGGTGAAGGAAGATCCTACTGCGAGGTCGTTTCTCCCGAACTTTTTCCAAGACAATTGGCAAACAATTGTTAGTGTACCACTCTGCAGTAACTGGTTTTCGATCTTCTAAAACAATTGTTGCGTAATGACCTGTCCTTCCGAAGAACAGGCCACCATCTTTCTTCCACGCTTCGACCACTCTTCACTTTAGTTGAAACTCCTCGGAAGGAAACACCAGACAGCAGACTGTCACTTAGTTTCAGGATCATAACAATAAATCCAGCTGTCACACGTAATTATGTCGAACACAGCATTTGAGTCACCTCCGTTAAATCTTTGAACTATTTCAGGACACCAATCAACACGACGGAGTTTTGGGCCTCTGTCAAATTATGAGGTATCCACCGGCACAAAGCCTTATCGCTAAATTTTCATGGAGGATTTTGCACTTGACTCATACCGATGCCTAAGCTTGTCCAAATCTGCTGATAAGTCACTCTTTTTCAGTCTCTATCATACGCCGCACAACACTGATGTCGCCGTAGAAGACCGTCCTCACGCAGATCATCGGTGAGATTGGTGTGACTACGTTTAAACTCATTAAACCAGTTGTAAACAGTGGTACGAGATGGGGCTTCATCGTGAAAGGCCAATCGAAGTCTACCATAACTTTCTTGTTGACTTAAATGACATCGAATGTCATAAAAAATCATTGTACAAAAATTTTACGCGAGAAGCGTTAAATTCACGCTGACGTGACACAGACAATTTTCAATTTGTTGCCAAATCGTAAACAAATGACAAATTCATAAAATATATACACAATAATATTGGCACAAGCGGCCAGTTCTAAAAACTTTCAGTGTCGCCCTCGTATCATACCGTATCGTTGGTTACACTATCGTATTAGGGTGGCACCCTGTAATGATTGTGTATGTTGTATGTGTGTAAAAAAAAAAGAATAGGAGGCCGTGGTAGCTCAGATGGTTAACGCTCGCTGTAAATATCACAGTACGCGAGCAACCCGGGTTCGATCCCCGCCGGGACCAATGAAATTGTTAATTGCAATTTTAAGTACTGATTAACCTCGTGATCGGCAGTGAAAGAGAACTTCGTGAGGAAACCTGCATGTCTGAGAAATAAGAAAAAAAATATTTCGAAGATATGTGAACTTCCTTGCCCTAAAACTCTCTCAGAAATGAGAGGAGTCCTGTGCCCAGCAGTGGGACGTATATAGGCTGTAACTTTAATTTTGAACAGTCGTTTAAAATATCATGACTTTTTAACATCATAGCTACTCATAACTATTTATCTAAAATGTTTAACGTTTTAAGTGACTCCTGGAAAGTTTACTCAAATGGATCCACTGGTTAACCAACACAGGTAGCGATATACAAAAGTTTCCATTCCTCTAAAATTACTTAGATATTAGAATATCCATTACCCCGCACCATCTCATGGATGTCGAAATATGCAACGGGGAAGGCTGGAACAGGCGATAGGCAGCAGCATTTTCCTGATAAAACTCAATAATAATAAAAACAGCGGTTACAGCCTATATGCGTCCCACTGCTGGGCACAGGCCTCCTCTCATTTCTGAGAGGGTTTTCTGCAAGGAAAACGCGCTGCCCTAATCCGTGTTGGCGGACTTCACATGTCTTCGAAATATTTTGTTTCTTATTTTTCAAACATGCAGGTATCCTTACGATGTTTTCCTTCACATCCGAGCACGAGGTAAATCAGCACTTAAAATCGCAGTTAACAATTTCATTGGTGCCAGTGGGGATCGAACGCGGGTTGCTCACGTACTGTGATAATTACAGCGAGCGCTCCACGGCTCCTCTAGCTCCACTAGCTGTAATAGAAATAATGAATAGCTACATGTATGTGGAGAATCAGAGAACAGAAATTTAAATTTAGAACTCTTAACAAATTTAAATCAAAAATAAATAATTTTACTAATTAAAATATATCAAAAAATGTAAAAGAATATTTCAAAGTACTAATATGAATAAAATAACTTCACATCGGGAAGTCAGTGCTAAGACATACTATAAAGAAAACTGAAAGCGCCGACGTTAGAATGTGAAATTTATTTAATCTTTTTAGTGTTTGATGTCGACTTTTACTTTTTTTTGTAATTAATTTTTTACCCCTTTGAGTGGACTAAGTAACATCGCGAGCGCTAAGCCTCTGAGCTACCACGGCTGATGTCTGAGAAAAAAAATATTTCGAAGACATGTATAGTCCGCCAACACGCAGTGGGGCAGCGCGGCGGACATTTCCTTGGGTTAAAACACTCTCAGAAGTGTACGGTATGTGTCAGGCTGTAACTTTAAGGAATATCACAATATCAATGTCGTCTTAATAGTAAAATTAAAAACAGCATCCCTTATTTTGCCACTCTTAGGGATGGATTTTTTTCTCAAAACTAATATGGTAGCACTCCTGAAGTATACCCTATTAAATTAAAAATAATTATCACAATCGGATCACATTTGACTACTATATCGCACACATGTACAAAGAAACATACAGTCGAATTGCAAACCTCCTTTCTTTGAAGTCATCTAAAAACTTACAGTTATTAATTGACCCTAATTTATACCTATATAATGCTTGACTTAATTAATAAGCGTAGGTGAAGTTCTAACTCCGTAAGCGCTGAGTCGTTTACATAGGTGGTTGAAGAGCCTAACCGCAGAACTTTCCTCACCCGGCTATGTGTACTTTGTATTTAAGTAGGGCACGCAAGGGCAATGTGGAACGGGCTTGTATTTTGTAACTTTATAATACCAAGGTGAATGGCATCCTTAAATTTTCATTTTGGTTTTGTAAAATATAACGGACCCATTTGTCAACCTGAAATATTTTAATTTATATGTGGTATAGCAACGCTACAGCTATATTGTGGTTGTAGCACGAATGCGTCGGCTCAATCCACTTTGCACAGAAAACCATTATAAAATAGCAGATTAATGCTGCTGGGTTTATGGTGAGTGTAGAACCGGAAACCCTTTTACTGAAATGAGGCATTCCATCTTAGTCCTCAGGGATCCCAACATATCTGCTTTTTATTTTAATCGAGGATAGATGTAGATGTCTATCAGCCATACCATCAGGTGGACTGTGTGCTCGTTTGTCATACTATGAATAAAAAAAATATTAAATTTCAATTTCACTACCTGGTTTTTATTGAATAAAACTGTAATTGAGCCTAACAAGATCAGTATAGTTGACTTATTGCGGTCTGTTGTAATAGCTGTTATATACTTCTGCTGTTAATAATATAAGAGTTTTAAAAAACTTAAACAACACGTATTGATTATGAGCTGTGATGTTTCTGATAATTATTTTATTTTATCCTGGTGATTCAAATCAGGATAAAGTTATTAAATTATTGTATTGTCATCGGTCCTTTTTACAAATTTTCTAGTCAATCGGCCGTCTACAAGTTTGTAAAAATTAAATTAAAAGATTCCGTTACATAGATAGATAGATAGATACGTATACACGCGAAGCTACCAAAAGCGTCTTAAAAATGGATAAAGGACCACGCTCGCATAGAATACGAGCGTGAAATAGCATGTGACGGATATCAGAGACACTTTTTGCTTGTAATGATGTTGAGACCTTCGATCTTGGCCTTCAGATTGACAAGTGGTTGAAGATGTTAGTGTTTTTTTTACTTATGATAAGCCAGTGCTTGTTTCTAATCCTATCTGGTGATCAGCGTTGATGAAACCTTAGCGTATCAAAACAAAAGCCTAATCGCTCTTGCCATGAAGATGCCAAGATTGTAGTAAGACGGAAAGGCAGACTCTGAGGTTCGCTCTTTCTGTACGCATTATATTAGACGAAGAGTACCGGTTGGTTCGAATGCATGGAATATCGAAAACAAATTGGTAAAGTCCCGCCTACCGCCTGGTTGTCCGATGGTGGAAAGGGGAAGGAAGAGGCAAGTTATTCACTCACAGCGTTCACTTACTTCTAATAAAAATAGACATTATAGAATATAATATCTTTATATTATATGTACTAGCTGTTCCCCGCGACTTCGCCCGCGTGGAATTTTTTTGCGCGGAACCCTAAAATAAAAGTAGCCTATGTTACTCCTTATAGCATCAGCTATCTGCTAGTGAAAGTTCCATCCAAATCGGTTCACAGGTTTTTGCGTGATGCGTTCACGCCAAAATAGCTCGCAGATGACAGATTTTTTCAGACTTACTTAACATTTATCGTTATATTTTGGCCAATTTACACAATATCTTTATGAATTATAGCTTATGTGTTATTCTGATGTATGAGCTATATTATAGTTTCATTAAAATCCATTCAGTAGTTTTGCGTGAAAGAGTAACAAACATCCATACATCCTCACAAACTTTCACATTTATAATATTAGTAGGATTAGTAGGATAGTAGGATATATAACTCTTCTGTACGTGTGTTTATCACTGAACTCCTCCAAAACAGCTGGACCGATTTTGATGATTTTTTTATGTGTTTAAGTGGGTCCCTGGATGGTTTAGATTTACAACTAGACCTGGTTGATGGCGCTGTTGTCGAGATCCAGAAAAATCACCCGTGTTAAGCTAGTGATAGCTATAGTGAAGGAAAACAAAAGAGATTCTTCATTAATTCCTTTAGTTCTATCTATCTAACGAACTACAGATGGATATTGGGATACTACTACGAAATGGATATTGGGATGGATTATTTATGTGCACTGACTATCATTCCCCATAGCCATGAATGCCCCCACGGAATGTTTCAACATTGTACTTGTCAACCCATTGAAAAAGTAAAAAATCACATGCATATTGGTCTGATTATTGACGAAAAATTCTGCTGGAGAGCGCATAAAGACTACGTGTGTGCAAAACTTCGCTCTGTGTTGAGTAAGCTTTATGTTTTAAAATTTAAGCTACCGTATAAAATACTTAGATTACTTTATATGGCTCTAGCAGATTCTGTTATTAGTTATGGACTTAGCGGTTATGGAAGAACTTATGTAACGTACAGAAAATTTACAAATGACAACGCGAAATGCTTCGATTGATAGTACCTAAGCACATTAAAAATAAGTATATAGATAATGACCAGGCTCTTTTTAAATATTGCAATATCACTACATAATGTTTTCGTCAAAGTTAAATTTAACATATTGAATTTAAATAACTCATCATAAAATATTTAATAGTAATATACAATATTTTATTATATACAATATATTTAAATAACTGAATTAAATAATTCAGAATACCTAGTTTGTAGAAAAAGACATCAAATAACTTATAAACCAACATATTATATGTACTTCCGAAAGATAAAAAATTCAATAGAGCAAGAAAGTTGGCCCGGCCCACCTTGTACCTACTTTTATGAATGACTTGCCACTAGAATTACAAAAAATATACGGTAAATCATCGTTTAAAAATAAACATAAATCATATTATTTTTCATATTAAATCATATTGTGTGTTGTGTGTAACTTAAATCAACCATACATAATGTTGTACTACATAATAGAATGTTGTAACTTAATATTAATACACCGCCTTGTTTCTATTAGACGACTCTCTAGTGTAGATAAACCCATAGATGTTTGCATGCTAGTATTGTACTGTATAATGTAACATAAATATGCTTAATAAATTAAAAAAGTCTGTCAGCATTTTCAAAGGCTATTTTGTCATCTAAAGTCTGGTGCTGTGACCGCTATTCTAATTGGAAAAAAAAATCATTTCATTTAATGTACCATTTACCAATGTAATGTACGAATTTGGAAGCAATTTATAAATTTGTTAGCCTTGAGGTTCATACTCGTAAATCTATTATTAGCGACTAATGTTAGTTGAGGTTTATAATCTATACAATATTTTGTCTGAGAAAATACTAATACCAAACTCAGCTTACATGAAACATGAATAAGAAGAAGCTAATATTGACTATAGTAACCCATTCCCCTTTCTGTAGATTACGTATGAAAATTTCGATTGTTTAACTAGTGTATAGTTCGTGGACAGGGAAACCTGTAAGACAATATCACAATAACAACTATTCCAATGTTTGTCGTGTGACACGAGTATATATCAAGAAAAAAAAAATTAAATAAATAAGCAAACATGTTGACAGAGTTATTGAAGAACGTCCCCGCCATTCTTTGGCAGTAAAATACATAAAATGAAGTGCACAGGTCGTTTGTTGTTATTTATATGTGATGTTTTTATTTTTCTCTTGAACTTATTTTTATAATTTTTCTAGAGCATTATTGAAATAAAATATTTCCCCTTTGAGGCAATCAGGTACAGAGTAAGATAATATTCAAGTTCTTCCGACAAATTTTTTGCATCCTACCCTTGGGGGCGGGTTTGCTTCTCGCCGGAAGATCCCAGCGTTGTTGCTGATTCTATTGCTGATGTGGTACTTCAGGGTATGGAACTTTTTATTCCATCCTCTGTGGTGCCCAGCCATAGTTTGGTCGCTCCTGTAAAATAGCATCACACTATAAGCAGGAGTGCTACCGGGCCTGGGCTGACGCATCAATGTCTCTTGATGTAAACACCAGCGCTCATAAAAAGAAGTATAATTCCGCCCACAGGTCCTTCAAAGAGTCATTGCCAAGGCAAGGTCTGAGCACATCGGCAGAATTGGCGAAAAGCTAGTTCACCTTCCTTCGGGAACCCGTGCATTCTGGTCTTTCGCCAAGGCTGTCTAAGAGAACTTCTGTCAGCCATCTCTTCCATCTCTGCACAGAGAGGACGACTCACTGGCCCATGCGGCAAAGGAGGAAAGCCGATCTGTTAGGCTCTCTTTGCGTCCAACTCGACTCTCGATGACGGGGGCACCGCCGACCATCCCACGGTGTGAGTGCTCCATGCCGAATGTGCAGTTTACACAGCGCTCGGTTCGCAAAGCACTCCTCTCCTGTACGTCAGCAAGTCGAGTGAGCCTGATGGAGTCCCTCCTTTGTGCTGAAGACGTGTGCTCGGAGTTGGCACCGGTTTTAACGCGTCTTTTCCGGTAATCTTACTCCCAAGGCGTAGTCCCGAACTCATGGAAGACAGCTTTAGTCCACCGATCCCTAAAATGGCGACCGCTCAGACCCGTCCAACTTCAGGCCTATCGCCATCACCTCCTTGTTCTCCAAAATAATGGAGTCCATTATAAACTGCCAGCTCATGGTACCTTGAGGATCACCAGCTGATTAGTGACCGCTAATACGGTTTTCGTCGGGGTGGATCAGCTGGTGATCTTCTGGTTTACCTGACTCATAGATGGTCGGAGGCAGTACAGTCCAAGGGGCAGGCATTGGCTGTTAGTTTGGACATAGCGAAGGCCTGCGATCGGGTCTGGCACAAAGCGCTTCTTTCGAAGTTCCTTCCTATGTGCTTCCCGAGAAATTGTGCAATTGTATCACCAGTTTTCTTGCTGATCGGAGCATCAAGGTCGTAGTAGACGGTGCATGCCTGATTACAAGCCCACTAACGCTGGTGTACCACAGGCTGTGTGCTATCACCAACGCTGTTTCTTTGCATATCAATGATATGTTGCAAACTGGTAACATTCATTCCTATGCAGACGACAGCACTGGTGATGCTTATACACTGGCCGTGCCGATATTTCTCGGGAAAACGTCGCCGATTACCAGGACAGACTTGTGTCTGAAGTCGAGTCTTTGCTGAACAAAGTCTCGGATTGGGGCGATCAAATCTAGTCCAGTTCAATCCCAGAAGACACAAGTTTGCGCGTTTACTGTTAAAAGTACCTCTTTGTCGTATCTCCTCAGCTAGCATCGGAATCCTCGGCGACGACATAGCGAATAGTGTGCAGTTTCGTGGTCACTTGGAAGGAAGGCCAAATTGGCCTCTAAAAGCTTGGCGTACTCAGCAGAGCGAGACAGTATTTCATGCCGGCACATCGCTTGCAACTTTACAAAGGGCAAGTTCGGCCTTACATGGAATACTGTTCCCATCTCTGGGCTGGGGCACCCCAGTGCCAGCTCCTTCCACTTGACCGCATCCAGCGCAGAGCGGTTCGAATCATCGATGACCGATTTCTTACTCACTGGCGCTGCGTAGGGATGTTGCATCCCTTTGCATTTTCTATCGAATCTATCACGGAGAGTGCTCTGAGGAATTGTTCGGATTAATTTGAGCCGCGAAATTTCACGAACGTACATCGCGTCAAAATTCACGATACCATCCTCACCATCTGGATGCTTGGCCGTCCACCACTGTGCGTTTTACTAGGAGTTTTCTTCCTCGTATAACCTCTCTGTGGAATTGTTTACCACCGGCGATTTTTCCGGACCGATACGACTTAGGGACCTTCAAGAAAAGAGCGTACACCTTTCTAAAAGGTCGGCAATGCACTTGAAATCCCACTGGTGTTGCGGTTGTTCATGGGCGGCGGTAGTCACTTACCATCAGGTGAGCCGCATGCTCGCTTGCCCCCTCTTCTATAAAAAAAAAACATTCCAGCGTGAGAGTGACTCCATCGCGCGTCTTTTCGTGGAGGGTAAACTGGACCAGAGGGTGAGGAAGGTCGCACATTTGATGGACCGACCAAATAAGGTCTGCTGTGGGCGGTCTCTTGCACAATGTAATAGGATGTTGGCCAGCAGGGAGAAGTGGCAAATGCTCGTGAGGCGACTAACATTTGCCTTTTTTTTATTTGTGATGACCACGATCTATCAATAGCTTTACTATAGAGAAAATGCTAAAACGGCATTCAAGAGTATTAAATTTCACATTTAGTTGTTTTTTCTTCTTTTTTAATACTTTTAGGCTTTTCACTGCTGGACGTGAGCCTCTCCCGTTGTAGGAAAGCTTTGCCACAAATGACGCATTTATCAGGTGGATTGGAGATCAGAGTGCTAGAATTCTCGCTCCTTTGACGCTGGTTTACGTCTCTATTAGCGCCTGAATATCAAACTTGGTTTGTTTTTGGATTTTGAAGATTACCAAAGAGATTTAAAAGGTTCAAAAATACCGGTTATAGCCGATATTTTGGGGTTCTGATAACAGAATCAGAACTGAAGCCGAAACCATAAGTAGAACTGTTAGGCACCTTTATTTAAGCGAAAAAAGTTCTAACATGTTTGATTTTTTGGAGTAATAATTTGTCCTATATTAAATTTAATCAAAGCGGTACCTTTAACGCAACTAGAGTCGTAACTAGATCGAAAAGTAGAACCTTTATTAGAAAGAAAATAAAGAACTGTAACGGAATTTGGAAATGATTTTTATATATTATTTTATAGAATAACTGATTTACGGCCATCGCTTTTTTCTTGAGTTACTACGACTTATAGAAAATTTGATTCATCAATTTCAACAACCAAAACTAAATATTATTTTACACGTCAATTGTATATGACGTATTGGAATCGAAGATCCACGTTTAAGCATGCTTCGGCCACTGAGCCAAAGAAGTTACAATGTTGCAGAGAATTTGAAAGGTGAAAAAGTTGGACCATAATTGGAAAAAATAATTAAAAAGTGGAAAAAGGACGACATCACAATATGCCTACAGCCTCCAAAAAAAACTTTAAATTTGGGACGAGAAAATGGGTCACGCTTTGTTACAATGTTGAGTTAAAAATTAAGGTGTCTTTGTCGTTTTTACTTGTCCAAAGCTGCGAATTTTATCTTATTTGTGAATATAAAATAATTAATAAACTGTTTAAGTCCCACTGCTGGGCAAAGGTGACAAAAAGTGTGCTGTGCTGCCCCTAATAAAGGTGTTTATCCACTCCAACGTTCCATACCAAGACCGTAACCGTTTCGGCATGCGACATTAAAAAAAATATTCTTGAATCAGGTGTTACTTTGCGTAGTTCTACATAGATTATTCTCATAATATTTTAATTCACCGTCGAGTAAGTAATACAGTACTTAAAGTGAAAGAGTTATAGAGATGGGTTCTTCATGGCTGGTCGTATTGTAAAGTTTAAAGTCATTCAGCGAGGCATGAAGAAGGCTATTCTTTTTTCCCTATTTCATGTTTCCCTCTGCTATAAAATGCGAAATGAATCAGAAATAGAACCAAAGTTAATTACATATCACATAGAAATAGTTAAAGAAAGAAATAAACGTATTAATTATAAAAACCATGTAACATTAAAAAACCGTAGAAAATCGTACATATTTTAGAACGAAGTTCTTTATCGGACGGTACGGATTTGGCGGATGGGGGCTAGGCGACATAAAGTGTAAGATTTTACCGTCACGACCCCTTGTGACTTAGTGTAGACGGCCTTGGTGGCTATAAGGAAGCGAGATGGAATAATATGCATCTACGTCGCACTTTTTCTTATCTTGCCATGAAAGAAATATTATTTTATTTTAAATGACGCTTCATTTTAATAGACGCTAGTAGTTTATTTATTTGTATTTGTTAATCAATTATATAATACCTTTATCAATAATAATATATTACGAAAGGAACTTTGTTCCAACCGAGTGTTCCACTACACTCGCGCATGTTTTTTTTATAGGATAGGGTGATAAACGAGCACACAGTCCACCTGATGATAAGTGGTTGCTATGACCCATAGACATCTACATCTATCCTCAATAAAGAATCAAAATGCAGATGCGTTGTCACCAGTGAGGACTAAGATGGAATGCCTCTTTTCCACTAAAAAGGGTCTCCGGTTCTCTACACTCACCATACGAAACACAGCAGTATTAAGCTGCTATTTTACGCTGGTATTCTGTGAGAGCGTGGTCCTTCCCTGGTCGAGCCGACCCATTCGTGCTACAACTATACCACTAATATAGCTTCAACATGGTTCTACCACGTATAAAAAAATATTAAAAGTAATTTACAGTTGATACCGTGTAGTTGCGGTTTAATAATATCTACAACCTCATATTTATCCGTGGGTGTCATAAGAGGTGACATATCGAAATGAAATAAGAGATGGGCAATAGAATCTCCCAGATAACAACTCAATAATAATAAAAAACAAGCTGTTGCTAACCCGCTTGCCCAGCGTAGCAAATATGAGGCAATATTTTTTATAGGATAAGGGTGACAAACGAGCACACAGTCCACCTAATTGTAAGTGGATGCTGTGGCCCATAGACATCTACATTTTATCCTCGATTAAGAAATGCAAATGCGTTGTCACCTCTGGAGATTAAGATGGAATGCCTTGTTTCCAGTAAAAAGGTGTTTTCGGTTCTCGACATTCACCATATGAAACACAGTAGCCTTAAGCTGCTATTTTACGTTGGTATTCTGAGAGAGCGTGATCCTACCCCCCCCGGTCGAGCCGACCCGTTTGTGCCATAACTAATATATCTGCAGCGTGGCTCTACCACCACCTGAGACTGTGAGACCACTGTTCAGCAGTAGATTTTTAATGGACTTTGATGGATAGTTCTGTGATATCAAAAATATCTTCAGTGATTCTCTGCGGGTACTATAGCAGTTTTTTAATTAAATAAAAAAGTCGAAGTGATCAATAACGGAACTATTATGAGGACTGTCTCTTTACATGCTCCTTCCACTATTCTGTATATAGTTTTACTTGATTGTATTTGAGAATCCCCTATCTCAGTCTGCTTAGATCAATACTTTAATAACTCTTACGCTGTCGAACTCGGAGAGTCCATTGCAAGTGACCAAGTAAACCCATTAAGTAAATGCATTAAGGTTAGTGATTGAATGCGATTCGTTAGAATTTATTAAGAGTATACCGTCTGCTAAGATGTACGACGATAAGTTATAATTCGTTATCAATGTTAGGATTCTCTTTCTGTCTAAGTACTTCCATCATGTATTTTCTGATGCATAAAAAGTTTCGCCGTTTCGAAATCGATCTTCAACGGATCCAATGCAACTTATAATTGCAATTTTAAATGCTGATTTATCACGAGATTGAGGTCAAGCAAAAGTTGAAAGGAAGTAGACACCTGCATGTCTAAAAAATACAACGTTTCAAAAAATATTATTTTTAAGTTGGTAAAAATTACTTCGCTTTTACTACTCCCAGTGTTGGGAGTAGTGGTACTGGGATTAGTGGTGACGAAGATAGTGCACGCAATTGAGGGAGGGCGGGAGGTGCTCTTCAAACTAGGTAAGACACATCATTTTATTTCATTGAGCGAAGTAATTTTTGTCAACTTATATATAAAATATTATCTTTCACAACAAGCACTAGAGTATTGCGTTGGAATAATAGCTCAATAAGCAATAACTATCTTAATAGTTAGAAGATGCCTGTGCCCAGCAGTGAGAGGTATGTAGGCTGTAACTGCACTTTTTAGCTTTAAGAGAGACACTGTTTTACTAGGTGTTAAGACTCCTTCTCTGCTAAGTCCGTCTGTGTAGATACCGTCCTCTTGTCTATAATATCTACTGCCAAATAGCACTACGTGCACTGTAAAGTGTTGCATTAAAAGCAGCGAATATGGCGTCCACAGAGTAAGTTGTTGTATTTTTCTTGTAAAGCTATATACCTAATAACGTTATTACACTTAAGAGCAAATCGCTCGCTTAAACAGCGAGAAATACAATCAAAGTAATTTATAGAAGGATCCGAGGTTAATTGCAGCACTTAGTAGCAGAAGTAACGCGACCTGATGAACAAATAGGTGCTCGCGTTTAATTGAACCTGGAATCGCTACTTTGTAAGAGCCAGAATAATTAAAAGCTCTGTGTCATTTCAGCTTAGTGCTCAGAGATGACAGCGCATCTGCCAGTCTTCTTTATTTGAAGTCGGTTGCAGGTGTACATGGGCTGTAGTAGCCAATTACAATCAGATGGACTATTAGTTCGATATCTTTTCAATTTTATTAAAAAATATATAAAAATACATACTTGTGTTTATGATCTTCAGTCACTATCATGTTACAGCGAGCGCGATTTTTTTTAAATTGTAGATTATTAAAAAACCGGACAAGTGCAAGTAAAACGCGTACCCCTGATGTTCCGTATAAACTTAAATAGGTATGTTGATAGTTCATTCATCTCGGCAATTAAAGACAAGCTAAGCACCGAACATTGCTCTATTGAAACAATAAGTAAGATTGAAGGGCAAACTAAACTATGCAGTGGAAAAAATATTCTCCCATACATCGATTTGCAGTACGGTCGATACTCCAACAGCAAAAGTAAGTTTGTAATAAAAAAAGTGATATAACTACAATTTGTTTTTCGGAGTTTTCCTTCACTCGTGCTGTGAGGCCCTGCTTGTCAAATTTCAAATTTCTACTCTGGCCTTAGTAATTCATATTAGTTTCAACTTAACCCATTCCTGAGAAAAAAGGTCTTGACAAACGGATAGACGGACGGAGGGACGGACAATAAAGTGATGATATAAGGGTTCCTTTTTTCCTTTTGAGGAACGGAACCCTAAAAGTAAAGTTGGCAGTTAGCTATCGTAGAGTACATATATCTCCTGATGATGCCCCGTTTGGAGGTGAAACACGTATCGTATTATCTACCTAGTGTTATATTTTGGAGTAGTGGTGTGGGGTTTAGTGGTGATATGAGAGTACACGTAATTGAGGGAGGGAGGGAGCTGCTTTTCAAACTAGGTAAGACGCAACATTTTATTTTTCGCGCGGATGGTAGCTAATTAATTGTAACGTTTTTAATTTATACTACAGTTTTAGTTAAAGACCCGTGGTAGCTCAGATGGTTAGCGCTCGCTGTAAATTTCACAGTACGCGAGCAACCCGGGTTCGATCCCCGCCGGCACCAATGAAATTGTTAATTGCAATTTTAAGTGCTGATTTACCACGTGCTCGGCGGTGAAGGAAAACATCGTGCGGAAACCTGAATGTCTGAGAAATAAGAAAAAAAAATTTGAAGACATGTGAAGTTCGCCAACACGCATTGGGGCAGCGCGGCGGACATTTCCTTGCCCTAAAACCCTCTCAGAAATGAGGGGAGGCCTGTGCCCAGCAGTGGGACGTATATAGTCTGTAAATTTAACTTTTAACAGTTTAGTAACGATCATTTTTCTGGTTTCGAGATCTAACGATATAAGAGCGATGTTAGAGCTATTTTTTTAAATCATGCTCTAAAATTTGACTGTGGAAATCAAATCTTGGCCAAATATACTTAAACGGTTATTATTATTATGGAATTAAATAATATTATAATATAATATTTATGTACGAGTTTAGATTGTAATATTAAAGTATTCGGATCTTACTCATTAACACCTTACCTTAATACAAATTAATGCATTAATTTGCTTATCCTTAGGTCAACATTTTCGATATTTCATGTTTTTATATAAAACTGAAGTGACCAACAAAATTACAGTCCATCTGATAAGTGGCTAGTGTCCATAAACTGCAGTGTCTGTGGTTACCAGCAGCCACGTTCAGGCAAGGAATGCTACAGATGTATTGTCACCTCTAAGGGTTATGATGAAATTCCTCACAGCCAGTAATTTTACTGGCTCTCTCTATACCCTTCAGACTGGAACACAATGGTACAAGCACTGCTATTTGGCGGCAGAAGATAAGAGAATGGTGGACCTACCCAGACGAGTCCGTCTGTCTATCACCCCAGGCAGGAAAGAAGTTCAACAACCTAGTGTGTCTACCATATTTGCTTTATGCTGATGCCATAGTCTATTTTAGCGACGCAATTATGAAAATCGATATTAAGCAGACATAGAAACTAGCACACGTACCAATATGAACTAAAATGCCTCCATTTGGGCTTCTCTGCAGTCGGGTAAGAAAAAACCGCTCGTAGAATTAATTTATATCGCCAAGCCATCCAATATCAAACTTTCAGGAATAATTAACTTTACTCTTCGGAATTATGTATGCTCGGTCTTAGTATAACAAATTATGCAATTAAATTATTAAAACTATCGGCTTACGTCATGGTCAACTCAACATTTGTCAACAATTAGCGATGGGTCTTTTTTTTTATAAAACTACTTTTAATGTATTTGAACAATAGCAAATTGAAAAAAAACTGCCCAGGTGCGTGTCGGTCCTTGCACAATGTATAGGTAGGGTTCCGTAGTTGCCCGTCACAATACGTGAACGAAAAGGGAGCTTCTTGATAATATGATCATAATATTAAGTGAGTTCGCGGTTTGACCGCTATAATGACTAAAATGGGCCCAAGTAGGACGATGGTAACTGAATGACTTATTTTTAAAGCAGACTTATGGGGAGTGGAATTCAAAACATATTTTGAAAATAATACAATCTACATCAAATAATTCACAAGCCAAGTCCGTAAAAAAATGGTCATAGTTCCCTATCCATCTATTAGTTCCCGGCAGTGCAACCCTAAGATATACATGTATGAAAGTAACGAATCTTCCCGTAAACCGCCACTGCCCTAAACTGTCCTGAGGGTCACCTACGTAAACCAAGAGTACCACGAATGAAACTGTAGGCCTAAAATAACTACTAATTAAAAAATAAGCGAAATTGGTAGGTCCGAATCGGTCTCTTGGCGATCGATCCTTTCTCTGATCTCCCTGCAAAGGAAATCGTAAAGCTATAGTAGTAATGCATATGTCGTTTTTAATTACACTTAATTTTTTTTACAGTTTACAATAACCCCGTGTAGTGGCGGGTAAGAATACCCACTACCCCATATCTTCCCGTGGGTGCCGTAAGAGGCGACAGAGGGAAACTGAGACAGAAGATGGGCAGCAGCATTTTTCTAATAACAGCAAAACAACAATAAAAAAACTACCCGCTCGCCAAGCGTGGAAACTATGGCAAATATCCCCCCATTATGAAAGTTACGAAGAGACGGTCCCCAGTCCCCGGCGGCCCCGCTATTCCTGGTTACGGTGGCGACCATGGTAACGGCGGGGCAGGGGGTGCTAAGAATCTCCGGTGGAGGTTCGGTTGCCACCTACGACGACTCGACCTGGCAACTTATAACGCACGAACCCTGAGGACTGACGAGAAGATCCTGGAGCTGGAAGAAGAGATAGACAAGTTACGCCGGCATATTATAGGATTATCTGAGGTCCGTAGAGAGGGGGAGGACGTAGTAATCCTCGAATTCGGCAACTTGTTCTATCACCGGGAGGGCGACCATCTGTCCTAAGGAGGTTTCGGATTTATCGTCCACAAGTCTATCGTTAACAACGTTGTTAAGATTGGGAGTGTGTCGACGAGGGTTGCGTACCTTATACTCAGAATCACCAAACGGTATTCGCTGAAGGTCATACAGGTTTACGCATCAACCTCGGCACATCCCGATGAGGAGGTGAAGGAAATGTATGAGGATATATCTAGAGCCATGCATTCCTCCAAAACCCACTATATACTACTACTACTATATACAGTATTAATGGGAGACTTCAACGCAAAACTAGGCACAAGAGAGAACGGTGAGCTGAAGGTAGGGAAATTTGGAATAGGGCAACGGAACCCAAGGGGCCAGCAGCTGGACGACTTCATGGAGAAAGACTATGCTCAATGACCTCAATAGTACCTACCAATGGATAGGTCTTAAGATGAACATGGAAAAAACAAAGATCATGTATAACGTCCATATCACACCTATGCCGGTAGTTGTTGGGAGCACTTAGCTCGAAGTTGTTGACGAGTATGTTTACCTGGAACGAATAGTCCGACTAGGTAAGTTCAATTTCGACCAACTCGGCTGGGCAGCGTTCGGGAAATTAAGGTACATCATCTCGTCAGGTATACCTCAAAACTTGAAAACGAGACTGTACAACCAGTGCGTGTTGCCAGTGATGACCTATGCAACTGAGACGTGGTCCTTCACTGCTGGCCGGATGAGGAAGCCCAAGGTCGCTCAACGAGCTATGGAGAGGGCTATGCTCGAAATTTATCTGCGTGATAGACTTAGAAATGAGGATATCCGCAGTAGAACCAGAGTGACCGACATAGCCCAACGGATTAGTTAGCTGAAGTGTTAATGGGCCGGCCATATAGATCAAAGAACCGACAACCGGTGGGAAAAAGGTTCTCGAGTGGCGGCCTCGTACCGGCGTACGAAGTGTAGGGCGTCCCCCCACTAGATGGAGTGACGACCTGGTAAGACATGCAGGAAGTCGATGGATGCAGGTGACTAAAGACCGTGCTTTGTGGCATTCCTTGGGGAGGCCTATGTTCAGCAGTGGACTTGTAAAGGGCTGTAATGATTACAATAACATTAAAAAGTTGTAATTCAGTATTTTTAGTAGTTATTTTCTGTGGAACAAGAAAATCAACTGTATGGGAGGTACCCAAAATAAAAATATTTTTCAAGATTTTATTTCACAGTTTTGTAGGCGTGATTAATGTCTATAACTGTGCCAAATTACAGATTTGCAATACCTAGGCGCTTTGAGTAAAACCGCGGACGGACGGACGGATGGACACGGCGAAACTGTAAGCGTTCTTTGTTGTTTAACTACGGAACTCTAAAAGAGGACAGATGGAGTTGCTTTCGACGTTCCTTCTCTATTCAGAGTTTGAAACGATGATAGACAAAATAATAATAAACTAAATTTTGATTTCTTACGTAGAAGAGATAAAGATAATTCATTCATTACATGCAAGTATAGCTATTAACATTTAATCAAAATCCTAATTGATAATACTTTTTTAGAAGTGGGAGCAAACAAGCATGCTGATCATCTGATGAAAAGCGACCACCGATCATGAATATTAGCAAGACCAGATAAATTGTAGGTGCTTTGCTGGCTTTAAAAAAAGTTGAAGGCTCTTTTCTTGAAGGTCCCTAGGTCACACTCGTTCACATCGAGAGAAACAAACCAGAAGATGGGCAGCAGTGTCACAACTAGAAAATTTTTTTTTTTTAATCAACCACCTGCCAAGCGTGGCTGCCGTGCCAAATATCCTATTATGAGACAATCTATGGAAAGGCCTATATTCAGCAGTGGACTTTGACAGGTTAAAATAATGAAAAATTGTATCTGTCCAAAAAAATCGCTGGTGATAGCTTGTACATTAGCCCATAATTCACTTATTAATATAAACTCTATGTGCATTAAGCTAAAAATGAATTACACTCACCTGATTACTAGAGAATCAATTCCTGCACTCGTAAGTGAATCGCAAATCAAAGTTAGAATCATATTTTCATAGTTTATGTAAGTACACTTACCGTATTTCTTACTGCGCACTTGCCCCTACGACCTATATTTCTCTACATGATATATATTTCTCGCAGAGACTGGTTTTTTCTCTTAGATTTACTGCGCACAGTTGTAATGAAATTGCTTCTCTTCGGAGACTTGCACATGAAGCGACTCGAAAAGAAATTATTGTGGCTCTTGTAAATATTTCTTGTTACCTTTACATTTCTTACATTACCTATTTGTTTCACATGTTCCCTTTTTAAGAAGAAGTTTATTGAGATTTACATTGCTGCTAATATGATATGTAGAAACACTGCTGATAATTCATTATATTATATTTGTAAAGACCTTAAACACTTCCCAATTATGATAATGAATATTTTTCTGATTCTTCTCTGGTCAGAGGTATTTTCAGAACCAGTGTTAAATTAAACATATGGTGACTGAAGTTATAATTTCTTATGTTTAAGCGAACACTGTTTCATCTAGATTCTGTGATGTTAGTGCTGTAAGTTGTTTGGCTTTTACAGCTTCACCAAGGCGGCGAGCTATAAAAAGGCAAGGGTAGCGGGCCCTGGCTATAACGGTTAACTCGTTTCGTTCGATGTTCTGACGCTATTAACCGCCCAGGCACGCGGGTGTACAGTGTATACGCGGTGTGGAGGGGTGTGCGGCGCGCCCGTTTGCGTATACGCTGCGTCCATCCCTTGTCCTATTGGTGTTTGTGATACTAGGTGAGTGTGTAATGTTGGTGTTTGGGACCACATTTGGGTCGTCGGAGTCTAGCAGAACCGGGGGTTCAATTACGGTTCAAACGTTACTGGGTCTCCGGAAACTGGCCGTGACGTTTGGAGTCGGAACATAGATGGCTGTTTTTATCACTAGCTGGTTGAAATGTCTCGGCACTCTCGAAATAGCGCTGAGACATTTCCTTGTAATATTCAGAGATCATCGGAAGTTGACAATCTCTGTGCAAGACGGAATTTCGCTTGTACCACCACTTCGAATTCTAGAAGGTGAGCGGGATCTATGGGTCCGCTAGAGCAAGCGCATTGGCTCTCCAAACTGTCTGCCAGGCTTTCGGCCTTTTCAGAATCGCCAAAGGCAAGATTGGGGTTTCCTGGCCTAATGAGAGGTGGCATGGGTGAAGTCTGTTCTGCTTTCAGTGCTCGTGCAAACCGCTACTAGACAGTGTGCAATGGCTCGATTTCCTCCAGCAGATTGTCCCATTTATCGTGTCCAAATTCGGCTATTCGCTGTTTTACCTCATTTTGGAGGCTGCGTAGTCGAAGTTTGTTATCTATAGTACGATAACATTGAATGAAACTAATTTTATGGATTTTATCGCGATTTTATTCCAACGTGACCATGGTTGCTGTAAAGTACTCGAAACGTCGAGAATAGACAATAATTTATTTATTTAATTATTTATTGTACACACTATAAGATATAATATAAGATATACTTAATATACTCGTAAGATGTACAAAACAAAACAAGCGAAAAATTACGTAAACTAGTTTCATTCGGTTATAAGTATTATAATATTAATGAATGCATAAACTATGCTCTTGATTAGAGCTCATAGATAGATTTTTAATTTCGAGATATCAACCATTGCACGAAACAACTGTTATGCATTACCAATTGTTTACTTGCAACTGGGCGTATTAACAGTAAACAAGACGCAAACCAGGTCACGTACTGGAGAGGTATTGCAATGTCTCAATTATGTGCCTTCTAGTCCCAGTACAAGATTATTCGTTTAAATGCTTCGAATATAATGGATGCAATACTATGGAATTTCATCCTTCAACATAAAAACAATTATAAGTATTTTATATTTGACTCCAGTGTCAAATTGAAGTCGGTGCACCAATTGAACCTATTATTCTACTGGTATTGAAGAATTTGTTAAAGTAAATTAAATTAATAACGACGTAAAATGAAACAACAAAAGAAATAAAAAATAAAGTAAAGTAACAATCGCGCGATCTCTGGCAAGTGTTAATCGTAGGAGTTCACGATTTTATTATTTACTAGCGATCCGCTCTGGCTTCGCCTGGGTAAAATTTATTAATGTTGCGTTATTTAGATTTAAAATAAACATTAAAGTCCATATATTTTATAAATTTTTCGAATTTTCAAGAAAAACTCCATTTTTCGGATTAAATATAGCCTAGATCAACCCTGACTTCAGTAACAGATTGAGATCAATATGTCTGTTAGTAAAATTTCATTACAATTTGATTACAGACAGACAGATTAAAAAAAATGTTATTCATGTCTTAATGGCGTGAAAATAAGGGTCCCAGCTCAATGAAATGTAGTTATATAGCTGGGTGATATGTATACACTTTTATAATTATTGTTTTCGTAATTATTTGCACTAATGATCACTTGAAAAATAACTAAATTGATTTTCAAAGTTTTCTTCACTTTCAATATTAAAAATTGCGTTATTTTAGTTACAACGCAGTTTCTACGTACCATGAGTACATTTTTAGTTTAAAAGGATGTTAATGATTTCAATTTCACCCTGTAGGTATATTAATTCACAAAATAAAAAATGAAGTGTAAAATAATAACTTGGTAAGTGACCGTGTAGTGGTGGTGTAAGAATATCCACTACCCCATATCATCCCGTGGGTGTCGTAAGAGACAACAGAGGGAAACAAATCAGGAGATAGGCAGCAGCGTCTTCATGTCGTCGAGATATTTTTTTCTTATTTCTCAGACATGCAGGTTTCCTCAAGTGTTTCGCTTCACCGCGGTAAAGCAGCACTTAAAATTGCAATTAACAATTTCACTGTTGCCGGCGGGGATCGAAAACGAGTTGCTCGTGTATTGTGAAATTTACAGCGAGCGCTTAGCCTCCTGAGCTACCACAGCTTCCCTGAAAATAACTGCAAAATGAAAATTGAAAAAAAAAAACACTTAGAAAAAAAAAACGCTGAATAAAATAAAAAAGAATCAATGTATTTGCAAACACTGAATTTAAGGGAAAAATTTAATTTTGTATTTAAATTATAAAGTTTGCCAGTACTGCTCTCGATTGGCCGATGGGATAAAAACTATTGACTAACGAAGCTATTTTAATTAAAAACTCTGTGCCGCATGCAATTTTCCGAATCTACGGAAATAAAAACGAAAGCGAGGCCAAAGTCCTATCGCCTGCTATCGACCTTATTCATTCGTTCTTTTGTATTCTCACTTTTCATCAAACTTTGAGCTGTAAGAAGATAACGCATTGTATCAATGATCTTTGTTCTCGGAACTTTAAAATGGTTTTGTCGTTTAGAAAACAATTGAGTGGAAGACTGTGATCATTGAACCTGAAAATCTTACATTGACATACTGTTCTCATCTCTGAGTCGCGGCACCTCAGTGCCAGCTCAGGTGACTAGATCACATTCAGTCAAAGGAGTCGTTGACGACCGAGTTCTTTCTAATCGGCTTGACTTACTGGCGTTGCGAAGAGATCTTGCTTCCCTTTGCATTTTCAATCGCATCTACTACGCAGAGTGCTCAGAGGAATCGTTCGGACTAATTCCAGCCGGACTAATCTCAACCGTACGTCGCGACAAAATTTGCGGTACCATCCATGCCATCTGGATGCTTGGCGGTCCACCACTGTGCGTTTTACTAAGAGTTTTCTTCCTCATACGACCTCTTTGTACGACTTAAGGATTTTCGTGAAAAGAGCTTACTCCTATCTAAAAGGCCGGCAACGCACATGTACATGTCCTGGTGTACATCAGGTGAGCCGATAAATATTATACTACGGCTTGTATTGGCCATCCATATAGCTAGTAAACAAGAAACGATTAATGAACAATTCATTTTCGTGTTCATGTCGGTTTCTCCCATTATTCGAAACTAGGACCCTCGAATAAGGCACTCTTACTGTGATGTATTTTAAATTCACTTTGTACTGTTGATTATTCCGAGCTAATATTGAATCAGTCAGCATGCCTAATTTAATTATTCATCATCTAATTGGCCTTTGTGTCTGATTAAATATATATGTGATTGGATATAATCTGATTTCATATGAAACAGAAGCATAATTATGTAATGTACGAGGAAAATGGCATTGGTATTGTTGCTAGATAAATAACATAATAGATTTGTAATTAAAATTAAATAAGTACGTCTGGTAGTGTGAATCCATCACATAATTTCGTCCCTTGATGTTTATGATTACGACAATCATAAACATCTTATGGCTTCCTATAAATTTAATTATATATTAATTAACATTTAAACTCTGTCTTATAACGCCTGTACAGGGTGTCACATGCTCTGTAAATATATCGTAACAACTTTGTACTTTGTGACATGCAATAAATTAATTATGAATAATGAATTGCATACAATCTTGTTTGTGCTAGACGTAAAGTATCCAGACTGCAACGGGCAGATACGTAAAATGTGCAAGACGTCTAGTATTACGAGCTGGTCATTATTCCTTAATGGCCTTCAACGGGCTGATGATGAAGTAGAAGACATAGCCCGTCTCAAAAATGCCCTCGCTGACATATACTGGCATACTACACCAAGCAAAGCAAATAGTGAGGGAGTTGAGGCATTTTCGAATGGATTTTTACCACCATTTGCTCGTTAAAGCCTCGTCCGTCAGAGGATCGATATTCATAGAAATAGTTCACATTGAATTTAAAAGATAAAAACGACAGAATGTTTGAGATTTTTTTTAAATAATTTTTTTTTAAATACTTATTCTGAATCTTCTATGCAAATTTGGCCGGTTATTGCAAAATAACCCTGCATGGTAAGTATAATTACAGGCTGTGAGGCACTACTTCTTAGTCCTTAGAGGTGACAACACATCTGTAGCCTTCTTTGCTTAAAGTTGGCTGCAGGTGTCCATGGACTTTAGTAGTCACTTACCATCAGGAGGATTTTAAGTACGCTTGCCATTTAAAAGAATTTAATAATATTTTTTATGGAATAAGGGTAACAAACGAGCACACAGTCCACCTGATGGTAAGTGGATGCTGTAGACCATAGACATCTACATTTATCCTCGAATAAGAATCAAATGCAGATGCGTTGTCACCCTTGAGGACTAAGATGGAATGTCTCGTTTACAGTAAAAAGGGTTTCCGTTAATCTACACTCACTATACGAAGCACAGCCGCATTAAGCTGCTATATTAGCTTATTATTTCTTCGTTTTCCCGTTCACTAGTAATTATTGTATATTACTACCATACAAAAGCTCTTACGTTTATTAGAAAGGAAATGGCGTGTAATAAGAAACATACTGTGATTTTTCCAGATGGTCTATAGATGAGCGTTCTGTCGATAGCTTTATAAACGGTTATAAAAGGTCAACTTTTATGATGCAATGGATCACCATTATATAACAGATGTTGTAATTAAGGCCTTTACTCACAGTACCCGAGGCATCAATCTGGTCCCAGTACAAATCTTGTGAACGAATCGCTAGGTCGGATTGGTTGGGTCTTTACACTGAATGCGATATCTGCCGTACGCGTTGGAGCAGCGACCACAAATTCCCGCTAAAGAACACCGATTACTTCCAAGGATGATTCGTGAGGCTATTGAAATCAAAAAAACATCCTAGTTTCAATAGAGAAAATGGCTGGGTGCTACCATCTGCTTGGGATCCTATAATTAATAAAATTAAATCCCAAACCAAGCATACAACTGCAAGACTTCAAGATACTGTAAGTTCATACTGCGTAGATCGGAACAAAAATTAATAATTTTTAATCTGGCGGTAACCGTGGTTAACTGTGACATTGGGACGTCAAATACCTCAGTCCCCCCGTGGGTGCTGTAAATTACTCTAAACGTCGGGAATATAAAATAAGTTACTATACGCGATAAAATCCGTAAAACTAGTTTTATTTATATGTGTAGTGTTCGCGTAAATATAGGAAATCATTATTCAATGGATGTATTATCATTCCTATACCAAATTAAACAAATAACTGTTCCAAATTTAAAACGATATTTCCACAATTATTTTTTCTGCGCTTGCAACGCGCTGGGTGCCAGCTAGTACTATATAATATTGTCCATCTAGTTCTAGTTAGTCTATTAAAACTAATTTATGAAACTGTACTATGATACAGTACAAAAGTGCTACCAAAATTACATGAAACCCCCATTTTAACTAAGGTAAATAAAAAAACACTCAAAAAATTTAAGCATGTTTTATTTTTTATAAACTTTTAATGGTTTGAACCTTCAAGGATATTTCTGACCGCTTTTACCGACTTGCTTTGTACCTCTTCACATGAAATATTTGGGGTGAGCCCGCCTTTTCCTTTGTCCGTTTCACATTTAGATCACTAAGAGGAAATAAAATTCCTTTGTTCTCAAATCAGATTCAAGAGTGCTAAAATACATGGAAAAGGAGACGGGGGAATTTACATCGGTACGTACCAATTCATAGGCCTAACGCAGTGAGGAGCTAGTAACACAATAAAATCTCAGCTTTAATTAATTTTGTTTAATTTATTTATTAATAGAATATTTTTTTCCAGGTCATGTAAAACATGCCTTGAAATTACATCCGGAAAACTGATAAAGATGCTTACTCAGCCGAAAAACTACAAGATGCAATACAAGCAGTCAAAAACGGAACTATGTCTGCCTACACTGCTTACAAACATTATAATATTCCGAGATCAACTATAGTAAATCGCATTTATGAACGCAGAGGTGTTAAATCTAATACTTTGGACAGAAGTTTTTTCATGTGAAGTAGAGGAGTCGTGGGCAAAAATATTTATATTATGGAAAAGTATGGGTTTGGACTAACGAGGAAAGAATTCCTACAAGTAGTTGATGAATATGTCAACAAAAATTGTGTTGCTAACCCTTTATAATAAAAGTACACTTTATATTACGTCATTATTTATTTATTTATTTATTCATTTAGGAATTAGGAAGGATTACAGACTAATATCTTCGTAAAGTTACAAAGTGATGATAAGAATTGCTAATTACAAGCCTCCACATGTTACTTTCATCGAACTTTATGCAAATTCAAAGTACTTAAACTACTCACAAAAAAAATAAAAAAAAAAACGCAATAACATTAACAACAACAAAAAACGCATAGTTTAACCTGCGTGAGACAAAGGAGCTTGCAATTTGAGTCACGCTAGTCGCGGCTGTGAGTGAACAATTCTATTTTATTAATTTATAATTATATATATATATATATATATATATATATATATATATATATATATATATATAATAATTTCGTTCGCACGAGCGCGCACACACACACTCACACACACAAACTCGTCCATTATCCATCCATTACAGCCCCTCATGGGGCGATTTTTCCATAGTCACCACGCTTGGCAGGCGGGTTGGCAACCGCAGTTTTTTTATTATTTTGAATTGTTATCAGGAAGATGCTGCTGCCCATCACCTGTTTCAATTTCTCTCTGTCGCCTCTTACGACACCCACGGGACGATATGGGGTAGTGGGTATTCTTACACCGCCACTACACGGTTACACACAAACTCACACAATATCAAATTAATTTTAAGAATTCTTTAGGTTAAGTTGATATTTCCAAGTTTTGGGAGCACGCTGTAATTACCTTTAAGTGTTTGTAAAAAGCTTAACATTTAATGAGTCACCTGCATCCATCGACTTTCTGCGACCAGGTCGTTACTCCATCTAGTGAGGGTCCACCCAGCACTTCGCTTACCGGTACGAGGCCGGCACTTGAAAACTATTCTTGACCATCGGTTGTCGGTTCTTCGAGCAATATGACCACATTTGAATGATATGTTTAGATTTTTCGTCATAACTTGGTGAGAAAGAGATATGCGATGTAGGATTCACTTATACCATTATCAGACGGCTAAGCGACCATGTCTGTTATTGTATATTGTATTGTAACTGAGCAACAATTGAAATATTTAACTAGGTGGACTCCTTCTACTACCTAGGACCCGTATGGGAAGGTACCCACACTCTTACACTGCTGCCAAATAGCAGTACTAGTAAATAGGGCTTCTACTTTCATTTGAAATTATCCCAAATTGAATGTGATTTATGGGCAAAATCTGCGCGTACTGTTGGCCAGCCGGGCATACGTAGGTACCTAGCGGTGTAATGGCTAACGGTAGGGAAGGGTGCGGGAAGACGCGCGTCAAGGTACCTAAATTTGTAACCGAGCGACCCTTACGGATGCATGTGTGCGTAGTAAAATAGTAGGCGTTAGATATTTAAGAATGAAAATCAGTTAAAATTTATTTTATTTATTTATTTAAAAACTTTATTGTTCTAACCAATAAAAAGGTTACAAAGGGCGGACTTAATGCCAGTTAGCATTCTCTGCCAGTCAACCCATGGTAGTGGTGAGAAATTAGTGGCATGTGACTTAAGTAACTAAATATAATAAATTTTTATAGATATAACACCTATTAAAATAAGGCAAATGCATATGAATACAAGCAGATGCACAATAATCCATATATAGCAATTATCCTTAATACATATATAAATATACACATACATAAATACATACATAAATACTTATATACATATACACACACATGAATACATATATACACACATACATAATATGTCTGGATAAAGGTAGCAGTATTGGTATTATGCTGACGACATTGTTTTTGAGAGATGTTCGCGGACCAATCTTTTGAAGGCTATCTTGTTTGGTGCTTTCCTAATGTCTTCAGGGAAGGAGTTCCAGAGTAGTGTAGCCTGAACAGTAAAAGAATTGCCGATAAAGCCAGTAAAGTGGAATGGAACTGAAATCTTCAGATTAGTTGAAGAGCGAAGTACCTTTTCGTGGTTGGAGGAAAGGTATTGAAATTTTTTTTTAAGGTAGGAAGGGGAGGACAAATCATATAAAATGGAGTAGAGAACAGACAATATTCTGGGAGTGCGCCTTTCTCGGATAGTTAGCCATTTAAGACGAATACGAAATTCAGAGATATGTTCATATTTTCGAAGGCCGAAAATAAACCTGAAAATAATGTATTACCACGCATTCTGAATTTAAAAGGTAATAACCGGCCAAGTGCGAGTCGGACTCGCGCATGAAGGGTTCCGTACCATCGTAATACACGTTTCTAGTACGGGAGCCCGCTTTAATTTTTAATTTATTTTTATTTTTATAATTTGTTGTTATAGCGGCAACAGAAATACACATATGAAAATTTCAACTGTCTACCTATTACGGATCATGATTAACAGCCCGCTGACAGACAGACGGACGGATGGACGGACGGACGGACGGACGGACGGACGAACAGCGGAGCCCTAGGAGACCTAAAAAGGGCAGAATGTTTGAGATTTTTTTCACATTCGCCTATATTACTTATTCTGAACCTCTGCAAATTCGGACATACATTGCAAAATAACCCTGTATAATCATAACTCTATATACCAATAGTACTAAAGACTCGTTAGTCACTTCATCTTAGCTTAAAATGCTTGTGTTTGTAGTCCATAGCACTACTGTCGTTGAATATTACCAAATAAAACTTTGTACCCCTTTTTAAGCATTTTGCGCACTCAGAGCAGTGTGAGATATGGCTTCTTTAAGTTACAAAAAATTAAATTAAATGTACAAAGCATATGTATATTATTGCTATGCCCAATGTTCCCAAAACACTCTGAGGTTAAACATACTCTCAAACAGTCTCATAGAGTAGCCAAAGAATTTTAAAATGTTGCCAACAAATAATTACTGACTGGTTGTCTGAATAAGCTGTGAATTTTGTGTGATTTAAATGATCCATTTTCAATAATGTGTGAAGTGTGTCAAGACAAAAAGCATTTCTTTACATTTTGTATGTAGATATCTGTGTATTATATAAAAACGTGCAGTCCAAAGTGAAAAACAGCTTATTTAAAAGTAGCGATCCATCCCAGCTTTGCCTGAGTAGGGTCTATTCATAAGGCATTATTTAGATTTGAGATAATCATCTTAGACTATTTATTTTATCAACTATTTTTAATTTCTCAAGAAAATTTTTTCTGTTAAAACTTAGCGTGGATCCCTCCTGGTATCCTTGCTCTCTATTTATTCATCAAATTTCATCACAATTAGTTCAGCGATTCTGAAGATAAGCCCGTACAGACAGACAAACAGACGGATTTAAAAAATTTAAAAATGGTTATTAATGCTTTAATAGAATGCAAATAACCCCCTGATTTTTTTTTATACGTATGGATATATAAATTAATTTTTCAATAACATGAACTTTACGTGGTAGAGACTAGCTGTAGCTATTATGGTTGTAGCACGATTGGGTCAGCTCGACCGGGAAGGGACCACGCTCTCAATAAATACTAGCGTGAAATAGAAGCTCAATGCTGCTGTGTTTCATATGGTGAGTTTAGAGAACCGAAGACCCTTTTTACTGGAAACGAGTCATTCCATCTTAGTCATCATTTGATACTTAATCGAGAATAAATGTAGATGTCTATGGGCCACAGCATCCACTTCCCATCAGGTTGTTCGTTTGTCACCCTTATTCTATATAGAAAAATACCTGATTCTATAAAAAAAAATACAGAATTTACTAACTGGAATATTTTAAAAATATTGCTAATATTCAAATTGGGGTCTTTATGGATGTTAACGATGGCGGCGAACGTGATCCGGGCCTTTCGATGCGAACATCGCTTTCTCATTACGAGGAAATTGCCCCAACATTATCCTGTAGTAACCGTAACGGCCTGGCTGATTGCACCGAAACTTACCCGCAATATATAATGATGGTACTCGTATGGTTGGATTTAGGCGTAATCTAAACACCTTGAACGAATTATTTTTTATTCATCATCAACTTGTCGAATAAGTAATGGGAGGTGCTCTTCATACTAGGTAAGACACATCATTTTATTTTATTACGCGGATCTTAGCTAATTAATTTTTTACATCTCTAATGTAATGGATTTTCGCAAAATAATGCGAATAATAATTAAGTGGTAGAGACATGCTGCAGTTATATTAGTAGTATAGTTGTAGCACGAATGGGTCGGCTCGACCGGGGAAGGACCACGCTCTCACAGAACACCAGCGTAAAATAGCAGCTTAACGCTGCTGTGTTTCGTTTGGTGAGTGTAGAGAACCGGAGACCCTTTTTACTGGAAAGAGGCATTCCATCTTAGTCCTCACGGCTGACAACGTGACCCACGACGACCCATTCGTGCTACAACTTTACTATTGATATAGCTGTAGCACCGCTACCACGTATAAAAAGATATTTTTAATTCGTGAAATATTTTTAGCTATTTTAATAAAACAAATAATAACTATTTGCTGATATTATTGACCTCAAGTATAGTCATCTCATTACAGCCCCTAGTCCACTGCTGAACATAGGCCTTCCTCAAGGAATGACACGATCCTGAGCTATCTGCATCCATCGCTGCATCTATTACCAGGTTCGTCACTCGCTGAGCGACCTTAAGCTTCCTCATATGGCCAGCAGTGAAGGAATACGTCTCAGATGTATATGTCATCACTGATAACACGAAGTTATTGTACACTCTTGTTTTCAAGTTTTGAGGTATATGTGACGAGAAGATGTATCGTAATCGCCTGAACGCTGCCCAGCCGAGTTGGTTTTTTCGATTGTCGTTTAGCTGAAAATTGGACATACCTAATCGAACAATTTATCCTAGGTTAGCATACTCGTCAATAACTAACAATAATAGTAAAATAGATGTGATATGGAGTTACACATGATCTTGTTTTGTCCATGTTCATTTTGAGACCTATTCGTTGTGAAATACTATTAAGGTAATTTAGTATAGTGCTAAGGCCCTTCAGCGATTTTGCTATAATGATTATGGAAATATATGAAATATCGTCGGCAAATCGACCATTGATGCCATTGATGTTAATAGTTGAAATAGTACTTATAGCAATTGTCATGGTAGCTCAATTCGTGAGCAACGTGGGTTTTATTCTCGCCGGCACTGATGTAATTATCAATTGCAATTTAACGTGTTAATTTGTCAGAAGAAGTGAAATTACTCACAGCTTAACAACTTATTCAATTCATTGAAGATATAAGCCTTAGCAGTGAACTATAGCCATAGCAGCGACTACGATAGAACTTACAGATCGCAGTGATACTGTTCTTTCTGGACCTCCATAGCTGCTTGTACAATTTCAAAAAATCTTGCTAATTTACCCGTTTGGTGGTGAGGGAGGCATATTAATGATATCTGCACATCTGAATTATATAACATTTTGAGATATGTAAAGTCCGTCAATTCACACAGGAGATTCACAAATGAGAGGCCAGTGCTCAACAGTAGAATGTATATAGGTCGAAATTTAACTTTTTTACTTTTTCTATTAAATACTATTGCTAGCAATCCGCCTCGTCTTCGCACGGGTGATTTTTGGATCTCGACTACAGTGCTATCTACCGGGTCCAATTGTGAATCTAAATCATCCAGAGACCCACTCAAATACACACAAAAATTTCATTAAAATTGGTCGAGCCGTTTAGTAATATTTCAGTGACAAACACACGTACAGAAGAATTATATGTATAAAGATTACATATTATATATTATAAGACGGCTTCGTGGCGCAGTGGCTTAGCAATGAGTAGCTGCGCTAAGGGCCGCGGGTTCGAATCCCGCACGGAACAAGTATTTGTATGGCCTACAAATAATTGTTCTGGGTCTGGATGTTTGTCCTTGTGAAATTTATGTATGTAAACTGCCCCCACGATACAGGAGAAAATGCTAGTGTGGAGGTAACGTTTTATTAAATTAAAAAAAAAAAGGAAAAAAAAGATTAATAAGCAGATCCTCTGTACTAATAATTTCTCCACAAGAAATAAAAAAAATTGTTACTAAATATAACTTACTTGTTAGCATTAAGTCACGCTATGTAGAATTCTCCTCAGACGTTTGTATGATATCGCTTTTAACTTAAATGATTTATGACCTACCTTTATCTTGAAATGTTTTATTTACAGCCCATACCTCGAGGTCCTGCGTAATAAAGCTTCGTGTGAAGCCTTGGGTCGGACGTTAGTAGAATGAATGTCAATTTATTTTAAAAGCTCCATGAATAACTTAAAAGAAAAGCTGTATTTACGCAACCATAAATATCATTATTTGCTTCTTAAAATTGAGGCGACTCAAAGAATAATAATCATCGCCATTAGCATTTTTAAATGTTTCTCTGTAAGACATTTTTTATAGAAGTAAGATTGATAAACGAGTATACAGTCCACCTAATGGAAAGTAAATGCTGTGGCGCATAGACACCTACATATATTTATTATCTAACAAAAATCAAAATACAGGGTTATTTTTTAAAGAGTAGCCAATATTTAAACTTAAGTTCAAACATACCGTTATTGCAGTTTTTGAAAATACGAGTAATAAGGCTTCTACGTTTATTTAAAATTATCCCAAATTAAATGTGATTTATGGGCAACAACGTTTGTACCTACCGATCGACCCTTACGAATGTGTGCGTGCGCAGTAAAATCAGTTGAAATAATGTATTACCATGCATTTTTAATTTAAAAGATAAAAAGGACAGAATATTTGAGATTTTTTTAATTAATTTATCTTCGCCATTTGCCTATATTACTTATTCTGAGCCTTCTCTGCAAATTTGGCCGGTTATTGCAAAATAACCCTGTATATCGTCAATGATTGTATCAAAATGTGAATGCTTTGTCACTCCTAAGTACTACGCGCAAAGGTGGTCAGTACCGTACGCGCCGCATTTACTGATGGCCTCACACATTGCACATATGTACCGTACGCGCCGTACGCAATTCTTTATTATTGCCAACAACTTTGGCAGTTTTTTTCTAACCACTGGTATGAAACGGTACAATGAAATTATATTAGCTATGGAAAAATTGTTGTAATAGCCTGCTTATTAGCAGAGGAAGAAGAAAATAAAATTCGAAGAATAAGAAGACTCTGGATTCACAATGTTCATTTAAAAACGCTGTTGCATGCCTTGTCTGACAAATAATTGTTGCCTACACAGTAAAAGTAAATACTTCTGAAATGAAGTAAAAATATAATTGAAATGTGTAAGTGGCTTAATGGTGGAGTGATAATTGTGCCACAATTTTTTTTTTATAGGATAAGGGTGACAAATGAGCACACAGTCCACCTGATGGTAAATGGTTGCTGTAGCCCATAGACATCTACATCTATCCTCGATTACGAATCAAAATGCAGATGCGTTGTCACCCTGAGGATTAGATGGAATACCTTGTTTCCATTAAAAGTGTCTAATGTTGTCTACACTCATCATACGAAACACAGCAGCGTTAAGCTGCTATTTTACGCTGGTATTCTGTGAGAGCGTGGTCCTTCCCCGGTCGAGCCGACTCATTCGTGCTACAACTATACCAGTAATATAGCTGCAGCGTGGCTCTACCACGTAAAAATTAAAGCTTAATTAAAGCTTAATTCTACTGAACCACTAGAAAACACACCAGCCACTAAAAACAATAATTCTTTACTAGAAGGGGCGTCGAAACCACCAGTTTTAGTGGAAAATCCACTTAGTTGGCAACATTAGGCAACACTGAGTATCAGCACGCGCCGAACACGTCGCACTATATGACGTCATCAGCATGCCTCTTTCAATATTCGGATACCTACCGCATTTCATAAAATACAGCGCGTACGGTGCGGGTGAAATGTGTGTTCACCTTAAGATGGAACGCCTCATTAACAATAAAAAGGGTCTCCTGTTCTCGTTACTCACCATAAGAAACGCAATAGAATTATGATGCTACTTCACAATGATATTCTAATACAGCATGCTACAGTAATAATTCAGCTGGCGTGGCTCTATTACGTACGTATAGTCGGTGTTAGAAGTATTACTTCAATACAAATTATATTAGCAACGACTTCAGACTGTGAAATTATTTTAGTATTTTTAGCTCTTTGTGTTCGGATTTTACTTTATGTTAAAAGTTATTTTTACTTAAAAGTTTAAAATTTACTGTATTCATGTGCCAAAGAAGTCACTCTGCTTAAAACTTTGCAATCACATAATTTGCATTGATCACTATTACTAAGCCTCCGCCGTCGGTCCGTCCGTCTGTCTGTCAGTGGTCTGTATCTCATGATCCGTAATGACAGTTGAAATTTTCACAGAATGTGTATTTCTGTTGCCGCTATAACAACAAATAATAAAAATTAAAATAAATTTAAAATTAAAGGGGGCTCCCCTACTAGAAACATGTGTGATAGTATGGAAACCGTCATACGCGAGTCCAACTTGCACTTGGCCGGTTTTTTTTTCTTTGATCTTGATAATGAGAAATTTCGGGATAATTTTAACTTTATTGCGTATTTTATGTGAAATGTTTTGCAATTTGTATTAAAATCTATTTTTTTATTAATACAAGAAATGTTAATAGCTAGTACGAAGGGCGTTGTTAAAGTATTCACATGTATGGAGCGGTCGTTATCCACACTGCCAGCATTATATGTTATAGCGATTTTAGTAGACGTGATATGACCCCACATTGCGAACATCGGTTTCGCATTACACGAAAATTGTTCTAACATTACTCTTGAGTAACCAACTGTAACAACTGGCCTTTGTTTGAGTAACGTACCGTCATTATTGATTTTTGCAGAATCACTATTAAATCTACGCAGATACACCCACATACTAATACTTTTGATAAACTATTTTAGTACCTTCACAAAATGTCTAATCAAAAAAAAAAAGAAAGGATCAAGGAACAAAAAAAAATTGAGCTATACAGCTGTTATGGTTGCAGCAGTATGAAAGTAGAGTTTAGCTGCAGTTAAGGTTGCAGTAGTATGAAATTACAGCCACGCTGCAGTTGTAGTTGCAGCAGTATGAAATTAAAGCCACGCTACGGTTATGGTTGCTGATTTATGGATTAACTCAAACGAGGACAAACCACGTTCGCACAGCATAACAACGTGGGATGCTGATAAAGTTAAGGTGAGTGAAGAGAACCGGAAACCCTTTTCACTGGTCATTCATATCGTAGTTCTCAGAAATGACAATGTATCTGCACTTGATTTTTAATCCAGAATAAATGCAAGAGCTTATGAGCATCAACTTAACATTAAACGGACTGTGTGCTCGTTGGTCACCCTTGTTTAAGTATAATTTTTATAATGAAGCAAGTTTAAAGAGCTGCAAAGTTGAATACCTCAATATTTTATATACAAGAACCTTAGAAAAGAACGCGCTCATTTAAAAATGATAAACACACCGAGGAAACAGAATACCTTTCTTTTTTTAAAATCGGCTAAAAGACGTGAAAATCTTAACTAATTTTCTGAGCATGTGGCATGAGTCAGTACCAAAGTTCCGTTCTTGAACGATTCGTTATCTACTGTACCCTTACTTTCATAAAAAAAGTGGAAAAAGCCTAAAAATTATTAAGCTCTATCTTATAATTTAGTGTCGAAAATTAACTATACTAAAAGCAATGGCAGACTTCAAAGAACTAAAGAGAATAAAATAATTTCATATTCTGATGTCAGTGCTAAGACAAAGAGTACCTACTCTTAAAACTTCATCCCCTTTTTTGCCATCCTTAAGGGTAGATTTTTTCTTCTAATTTATATACACATTTGACGAAAATATCGCGTAACATACGTAAAAAGGAACATAGAGTCGGATCGTTGTATTTTTCTCTAAAATTCTATTTTTTAAGTTGGCTAAAATATCTCTATAAAGGCAGATAGATTAATTATTTGCCTTGTATTATTTTATTCTTTTTTAAAATGGTTAACTTTTTCCTGAAAGCTATTTTCCCTTTAACAATTAAACAATGTCCCTCAAATGCGGTGCGTGTTGATAAGAGCTGTCCTTAATCTTTGTTACGCCTTTGTCCTTTGTTTGTTTTTTTTTTTGTATTCTCAAAGGAAAATTGTTTAAGCCTGTTCAAATTATTCCCAGGTATTGTTTTTTGTTTCTGTCATATAAGATAAATATTATAATTTTTATGAAATAATAGGAGTGACAAACGAACATACGAGGGATGATCCAAAGTAATGATAATGAATATTGAACACGGTAATTATAGTTAAAAAATTATTTATTTTGCTACATAGTCTCCTAACAAGTCAATGCATTTAGTCCATCTTTTTTCTAAACTCATAATTCCCTTAGAAAAAAAAATCTTTATTTTAACCCTCCAAAAAAGCCTCAACAGCGTCTATCACTTCGCTATCGTCTGCAAATTTCTTGCCTTGAAGGTGTTCCTTGAGCCGAAGAAATAGATAGAAGTCACTGGGAGCTAGATCTGGCGAATAGGGTGGGTGTTCGAGCAGTCCAAATCCCGTTTCTTGAATGGCAGCCATGCTTTCTTGGTGAAACAGCACACCAGCTCGCAGTTTTGCGCGTCTTTTTCCTTAATAGCCTGCCGCAATCTTCTTATTTGGTATTTATATGGTTGGCCGAAATTAATGGAGTACTTTCATCTATCGGCATATGTACCTACGCTATAGAGAGAAGTTACTGTTTGTAGGTACGAAATGATCCTTGATAAATTTGCTATCAACCTCTTATAAATACAAAAGCGATATAACTTACAGTTTTCGCGCAATCTGCCATGAAATATGAACATTTTTATTATTTATCGATTTTTTTTTTCAAATAACATTTGGACAAAAAATCCTGATCTGCTTGGAAACTTTCGAGATTCACCCTCGAAATGTCTACTCGTTTTTTCTTTTTCTCGTCGGTTAACATTCTCGGTACACAACGCGCAGAGACCTTTTCCGTATGCAATTCGTTTGCAAGGATTCTTCGAACACTGCATTGCTGATGCACTGCTGCACACATCTTAGTTCTCATGGGTGACAACGAATCTGCGATTTCATTCTATATCGAAAATAGATGTAGATATCTATGACCCACAGCATCCATTTGCCATTGGAATGTTTGCTGGTTTGTCACCCTTCCATCTACAAAATTTAAAAAACACTACTTCAACAGCTAATGAATTCGAGTAATCGAACTCTCGAATGTTCTTACAAGTCAACATCACTGTTCGATATGAAATAACTCATTACATAATCCCACAAATAACATAAACATAATGTAGATAAAGACCTGCCATTTGAACATTAGTTTTCTGTCGTATCGAATTCGTTTCGCCATTGTATGACTTTGTATGACCAAGACATAGCTCCATTTACAATGCGAAATAAAAAAGGGTAATATCAAAACTTGTGGGCAAGTTTAATGGCAGTAAGGGCAATGTTTCTTTAATATTAAGACCGTCACACACGTAGTTATAATATACAATAATATAAGTATAGTAAGACATATTACGATGTATTTCCAATAATAATCTTTGAATGACCTTACCTCACATTGCGTAATATACATTTATATTATTTATATAAAATTGAAGGGTCTGTCTGTATTGTTGAAATAACTGACTAATATTACTCAGGGGATTATATATATCATACTATTTAGACATAAATAACCTTAAATGTTTATTACATAAACGTACATGTTTATAGTTATTTATATATACATTTATTTAGATATATATGTATAAATGTGTGTATTTATTTATATATGTGTATCAATTATATATATTTTATATATATGTGTATATTTTATGTAAGTGTTGCATGTATATATTTGAATTGAATTTGATCATGACAACTTAACTGCCCAAACTCACTCTCTGTTCTACCCAAGGTTAGCTGGTAGAGAATGCCATATAGTATTAAGCTCGCCTTTTGTACAAATATTTGATGCAATAAATAATGAAATAATAATAATAATAAATAACCATTTAAAAATGTTAGTTAGTCTCACAAAATCTCTAAAATGGCTCGACCAATTTTGATAATTTTTGTGTGTGTTTGAGTGGACCTGGTAGGTGGCGCTGTTGTCGAGATTCAGATCACCCTTGCAAAGCCGGAGCGGATCGCTAGTTAGTAATATAATTTGCTATATATTTCCTATCTTTCAATATAGGTTAGAACCGTTATATTTCTTAATATAAAATGTATGACATATTGATGATGGGCCAAATTAAGAAGACCCTTAACCGACGAGTATATATCCGTAGGTATGGGGATGTGAAAGAAGCGAGAGTGTCAGGATCGTGCTAAATGGAAGTCCGTAGTCTCAGCCTACTACTGGATAACAGGCGTCAGAATTTACGTATGTACGTATGTATGTATGTATATGAAATAGCGATCCCTTAGAGAACTAACAAGTTAATCCTATAGCAATATGCTTGTTTGATTTTACAGTATTTAGAAATCAGAACATTCTTTATAATAAATGTGTAACAAAATCGGACACTTGCCAAGACGACTGGCGTTGCTATGAGGGCAATAATTTATACTTTATCATCGTAACTGTATGCGGTATATTGCCACAATATAATATAATATTGTAACGCAACATAGTTTAACATATTAATATATTTTATAGCTCCGTGTGTAATGACCCTTACTGTCTACGTAGCACGTTATCGTAGAACTCTAATAATTACTACGTAGCATGTCGTCCTCTGCGCACTTACTGCGTTGCGTTCGATTGAAATTCGCGCTACATGAATATTATAATTGTATTATCAGAACGTTATTTTGTTGTTATATACGATTATTACGACGATTACGATTATTATTATTGACGTATTTGTTTATAATGAAAAGAAACAAACAAACTTACAATCCTCCTTATGTTAAAGGCTACTGCAGCCCTTAGACACCGCAATCAAATTCAGTCAAAGAAAATCATAGATGCATAGACAATGCTAAGAATACCTCACAGCCTCTATTAATTTGTCTCTCTTATCTTTAATACCAATACATAACAGTAGTTGCACTGCAGCTTAGCGGCAGAAATAGTCAAAAAAGTATCCTTCCATTAAATAGGCTATAAATAAAGTCAGATATAAAAGTATTTATTTATTTATCTTCATTTATGCATTACAGTATATAGGCATACTTAATGCATGAGCCATACTCTACCAGTCTACCTTATACTAGTGCAGAGATATAGGAGATAGGTGTAAAAAGAAGAACTAAAAGTGAATTAAATAGGGTATGCATATCTATATACGTATATAGAATTTAATTTAATAAATTAAAAAATTTAAAATATTTTTTTCGAAAATTCCGTGTGTTTGTGAAATATAGAACAACAAAATCAGTAAAAAAAAAACACTTTTAGAGAAGGTACGCTAAGCTAAATTAGAAGGCGGAAGACTGAGAACTTTGCAAGAAAACTTTAATGAACTTTCCAAAATCAATCAGAGTGGAATACTTTATTTTATCCGTTAAAATTATAATCGGCTTACTTTGGGCACCATGGGGAATATATTTTAAATTATGTTACGGAATTTATATTAAGAATGAGTTTAATATAAGACTAAAGTAAAAATAAGTTAAATTAATGGCGTCAAATTTAGAAAGATGAGATTCATCCAATTTGTAAGTATTGCCATAAATATAAGAAATCATTATAACTATGTAGAAGTCCGCTGCGAACTTTTTCCCGTTAAAAATACATTCAGAAATTATGACGAGGCCTGTGATCGGTTCAGGAATATACCTAGCTGTATATCTTAGTTTTAAACGTGGTAGAGCTATGTTGCCGGTATATTATGGTTGCCGCACGAATGGGTTGGCTTGGCCGGTGAAGGAACACTGTAGTGACGTGTAGCCCCCATTAATACCTTTCCTACATTACACCACGCTCTCACAGAATACCAGCCTAAAATAGCAGCTCAATGCTGTTGTGTTTCGTATGATGAGTGTAGAGAACCGGAGAGCCTTTTTACTGGTTATGAAGCATTCCATCTTAGACCTCAGGGGTGACAACGTATCTGGATTTTTCGAGGATAAATGTAAATATCTAAGGGCTACAGTGTCCACTTCACATCAGGTGGACTGTATGCTCATTTGTTACCCTAACTTTATAAAAAAAGCTCAACAAAAGGTAGTTATTTCGATATTTACCGACAAACACTTTAATTTTATTCATTTTTATAGAAGCAAAATCTTCAATAATACAAAAGCAAAGACAAAATGTAATAAATATAAACCGCAGTCGCCAGTGAATTGGAAAAAAGGATAATTCTGATTCACTTGCCTAAGTAAGGGTTTCCCTTTTATTGAAAGCGAGATTTTTCACTCACAATGGCGAAAAATCGCCGTAGGCTGTGGACGCAGATAAGAGCTGCCCTTAACCCTCGTCACGCCTTTCCCTTTGTTTGTTTGTTTGTTTGTTTGTATTTTTATTCCACACTCTCTTATTCCTGAGTCGATTGTTTTAGCCGCTAAAACTATATTTTTGTTTTAATTTTTTATTAGCTTCGATACGAAAAAAATAATTTTTATTTATGAAAATATGAGAACCGTAAATATCACAGTACGCGAGCAACCCGTGTTCGATCCCCGTCGGCACCAATGAAATTGTTAATCGCAATTTTAAATGCTAATTTATTACGATCTCAACGGTGAAAGAAAACATCGTGAGGAAACTGTATAAGAAATAAAATAATATTTTGATTACACGTAAAGTCTGTTTAGCCTAATGGTTGACTGGGAGAGAATGCCCTATGGCATTACGTCTGCCATATGTACAACTTTGTGCATGAAAGCTTAAATAAATAAATAAAGTCCGCCAACACGACCTAGAGCTACACGATGGACTAATTACTTCATCACTCTCTCAGAAATTAGAAGAGGCCTGTGCCCAGCTTTGGGACGTATAAAATAATCCCGCATGTGTTTCTTTCTGGTTCTTCCAGAGTATTTTCTGAACCGATATACCTACCGTATATATGATATGATGAAAACTTCGATTTTCAAATTTCAGATGCATTTGCAATTGGAAGCTGAATTATGAAGTTAAATATGAAAATCCATTCCCGTCAGTTTCACACAATTGCCGAAATGATTTCGCCTCATGATCGCTCCATTTTCCATTCGTTTAAGCATTCCGACAGCAACGACCTCATCCATATGTATGCAGCGGGACAGAGCTTAATTGTAGTAAACAAGACACGTACCAGTCACGTACTAAACGAGATTGCAACATGCCTGATTGCAGACGACTTCTACGAGCATTTGCCGTAAACGATTTGCAATTTCCTTCTTTATTCAGCATAAATCTTACTAAACAGAAACAGTTCGATAAGGTATTTCTTATACAAAAAACGAAACCTTAGAATGGCAGAAATGTTTTTATCCCTTCTGTACAAAAGGAAAATAGCATTTTTATACAATATATAGAAGGGTGTGAAGGTTATATAGAATGGTGACAAACAAACACTCATTCCACCCTATAATAAGTGGATGCTTTAGCCCATTTACATCTACATTCATACTTAATTAAGAATTAAAATGCAGATGCGTTGTCAGGACTAAGATGGAATGCCTCGCTTCCAGTAAAAAAGGTCTCCGGTTCTTTACATTCACCATACGAAACACAGCAGCATTAAGCAGCTATTTTGCTATGGTATTCTGTGAGAGTGTGACCCTGGTCGAGCCGAGCCGTATGTACTGCAACCATAATAGAGCTGCAGTGTGGCTCTACCACGTATAACCACGTATACCCTTATTAAAAAATCGTGTTAGATTATGACGAATGAAAGCATCAATAATTAAGTGAGTAATTCTTTTAAAAAGGTAAACAATGGATAACCCGACAGGTAGTTGTAGGGGGCGCAAATGCCTCACAGAAAAAAATATACAAAGAAGTATGGAGACACGCAACGTTACAAAAAAAGGAAACTATATTTATAACTATTAATGTGGTTGTTGTTGTTGTTGTGTTGTGTAATATTGTCGTATAAGTGCAATATGGTTATGATAGAGGAATTTCAAGAACACAAAATTACTTGACCTTGAAGTGTCGAGAGTAAAGCATTAAGACATGTAATAAAGATTAATAAGAAAAAGTGGAAGAATTGGTCGAAAATGTAAATACAAAAAAGCGTGAATAAATTAAAAAGAGACTAATATTGGGTGAAATACTTTCAAGAATTGTTGGAGAAGGGTACAAGTGCTTGAGGAAAAAAGACAATAAATATAAGCTCTTCACAAAGTAAGAAGGTCATCACATTAATAGGTATAAAAATTATATATAATATAATTACAAAAAACAATAATGACAAATGGAGAGCTACATCGTCATGTTCTATAACATTATAACATTAATAGGCTGTAATGAATGAATAGATAGAGTAGATACAACCCCACATATTTAGGAACTAATGACAATTTTTGTTACTTTAATTTTTAATCAGAAAGGGCCTTGATACATAATCATAAATAACTTGGAAATTAAAAAAGTAAGCATATGTGGTATTACCGTTTTTTAAACTGCATGAGGTAGACATATTTAGTTGTTGGGCACCCAGGTTGCTATACTTTTTTCAGCAACACAGATTCTCAAATATTGCCATAAAAACGATTGCACCAATATTTATTTTATAAGATTTTTAGAAATATAATCGCAAAATTCGTTCATGAAGTGTATCGCGTTAGAAAGCCTCAACGTTCGTGAATATTTAAAAAAATCAATTGGTTATTCCTTTTGTAGTCGCAATACCAATTAAATTGATCAAGAGTGCCTTGATTGGATTGCTTGATTGGATATATCTTTATATATAAATAACCCTTCTGTACGTATGTTTTTCACCGAACTCATCCTAAATTTCTGGACTGATTTTGATGTTTTTTTTGTGTGTTTGAGTAGGTTCCTGGATGGTTAAGATTCATAATTTGACCCAGTAGATAGTGCTGTTGTCGGGATGTAGACGTCACCCGTGCGAAGGTGGAGCAGATCGCTAGTTTTTTTATATTTTTTTCTCTAAGGATTTGGCGCCCTCTACAATTATCTGTTTAGTTATCTATTATTTACCGGACAACCGATAATATATGTATATTATGCAATGGTTCTTCGGAAACGGCTTTAAAGATTTGGATGAAATGTTGTATTAGGATGATGATAACTTTCCAAAATTATCTAGATGTCATTTCGAGATTTTTTTTCTAACGCTGAGCAAAGCTCTGTCACTCCGGTACTTTATATTTAATGTAGTGTAAGGAATGAAGATAGAAAATAAAATGAAATACGAAGAAGTGATGGTAGAATTTTAATTATCCACTCATTTTAGCATTATCGTGCACGAGAAATCACTCAGTCATTCAGGGATCTGTCGTTTGGAAGGAATCAGTAATTCTACGAGACTTAATCACTGTCAGGATTATGTCCGTTGTAGTAATACCTTTGGTAAATGTAAAGAAAGTTATATTACGGGGACTCTGTCCTGTATCATATAGTGATAGGCAGGCAGTATTGCTGTTGGTTTGCATACTTCGTTTATTTTAATGCTATCTTTTATTTTACTTCTTACTGCTTACTGTGTTACATATATATGTTCCATACCATGTTATATTATTACATTTAAATAATTTTGAGAGTAATTTGTAATACTTTCTTACATTTACACTACACATACACTACATATTGAATAAAACTATTTTTACGGATTTCATCGCGTTTAATTTTACTTATTTATAATTCCCAACATTTCGGGTGCTTTACAGTACCCAGGGTCACGGTGGGACTGATCGTCGAAAATCTGCGGTTTGTGATCATATCCTAGACGGCTCCCGCCATTACATCAGATTTGATAGACCACAAATCCTCGAGAAAGAAAATCGATTCCTACCAAGGATGATACGTAAGGCTATTGAAATTAAAACAAAAATCAGAATTTTAATAGAAAAGGAGGCATGGTACTACCACGTGCTTGGAATCCGGTAATTAATAAAATTAAAACTAAACCCAAGCATACCACTGCAAGACTTCAAGACAATGTAAGCTCATTCTGCGTAGATCGGATCAAAATTATAATTAAAAAGCTGAAGGTATTCCAGGTTATTTTTGACATTGGGATGTCAATCGCCTTAGTCCCCCAGTGATCATAGGTGCTGCAAAGCACTTGAAACTTCGGGAATTAAAAAAAGTTAAATTAAAGGCGATAAAATCCGTAAAATAGTTTTATTCAAAGTATTTCTGATATTACAAAATATAAAATAGTATATTTTGTAATATCAGAAATGGATTTTTCTTATAGTTGATAATAGATATTTTCCTGTGATTTTAAAGCTTACTAGCTGGAAATAGATGAAACCAAAATATTTCGCAAGCTGCTCAATCAGCTATAACGATTAACAGCGACGTGACTCGAACGCTTAATGCGAACATGGCTCTCGCATTATGAGCAAATTGCCTTTGATGATAGCACTCAATAACGGTTATGCACACGGTAGCTACTTAGCCTGGTAGTTACTTAAAAGTTCTTGTAGCTTAGGGGTTACTGTGAAATTTACTAGCGCTTAGCTTGGTGTAAATTTCCTTACATAGATATAACACTATGAACGGGCGTCAAAGGTGCGAAATGTCAGCCACAGTGATTGCCAATCTGTCTGCCAAGCATGGCAAATGCTCGCCTAAGTCAAAGTTATAAATTATCGGCCAATTCATGAAATCATTCATGTACAGGCAGATTGTAATTAATTTGGTCACATTTTCTCTTTATCTTACTAAAATTAAAAAAAATAAAAAATGTTTTCTTATAATAACGCAGTAGCTTAAAACTCGAGTCAATACGTGAAATATTCGTAAAGTTTATTGGTTTGTCTATATTGATGCGCACCGTGCACTGATTTCAAAACGGAAGCTTGTGGTTTGGAGAACAGAGAAACGTCGGTCATAAGGAAACCTTGGTTCATCACTCGGTTTCATACATCAAATGATTAAAATTAGATCAGGAATGGTCTGGAAGCCAAATAAACACATGACCACGTTTAAACACACGGCACGAAGCTCCGAGCTTTATGAGTTTAATTTGCGGTTAAATGTACATCAAAGTACAACTTAAGTTATTGTTCAGCCTGCGGGAGTAAAAAAGAGCGCTAATGTGAACAGCCATTTTTCACATCATCATTAAAGCCTATTAAAATCCACTGAGGAACATAGGCTTCCTTAATTCCTTCCTTCCTCATTATATTTGCCATAGTTGTCATCTTGGCAGACGGGTTGTAAACCGCAGTTTTGTATTATTAATGAGTTGTTCGGAAAGATGCTTCTAACTCCTGTTTCTTTTCCTTCAGTCGCCTTTTTTTATAGAATAGGGTGACAAACGAGCACACGGTCCACCTGATGGTGAGTGGATGATGTGGCTTTTAGACATCTACATTTATCCTCAATTTTTTTTATACGATAAGAGTGACAAGCGAACACACAGTCCACCTGATGGTAAGTAGTTGCTGTGGCCCATAGACATCTACATCTTTCCTCGTTTGTGAATCACAATGCAGATGCGTTGTCAGCCGTGAGAACTAAGATGGAATGCCTCTTTTCCAGTAAAAAGGGTCTCCGGTTAGATATTCTGAGACCGGAGAACCGGAGTGTAGAGACACTCACCATACGAAACATAGCAGCATTAAGCCGCTATTTTACCCTGGTATTCTGTGAGAGCGTGGTCCTTCCCCGGTTGATTCGACCCATTCGTGCTACAACTATACAATTAATATAGCTGGAGCATGGCTCTACCAAGTAAAAAATGCAGATGCATTGTAACCCCTGAGTTCTAAGATGGATTGCCTTGTTTCTAGTAAAAAGGTGTCCGGTTCTCTACATTCACCATACGAAAGACAGAAGTATTAAGCTGCTATTTTACGATGGTATTTTGTGAAAGCGTGGTGCTACCCTTTCATGCTACAACGACAATATAGCTGTAGCCCTATAAAACATAATACATAAAACCTTTACGGTCTTTGACACCCTCGAAATGATATGCTATAGTGGATAATCTTCACCGCCACTACACGGCGAAGTTTCTAAATATTATAATTTCTCAGACATAAAGGTTTCCACGCGGTGATTTCTTTAATTGCTCAACAAGTAGTAAATCAACACTTCAAATTTCAATTAACTCTTTCATTGGTGCACTAATATACTACGATTAAAGTTGGTTTGCTCGTAAACTATGAAATTTTGTAGTGAGCACTTTTCCGTGAGCTACCACAAAGCTTATTTAGTACGTCTTTACTATAATTATCAATATGTCTCTCCATTTTTTTGGCTCGGGTTCAACAGGTCATTTGACGAGCTTACGTGGAGACATGAGTCCAACGCGAGGAGGCCTTTTGGAGAAATTAGCCTTTGTAATACATTACAAAGGCAAATTTCTTCAAATGGTAGAAGAGTCCCGTAATGTACATGCACATTTTTTATAGGATAGTATGACAAACGAGCACACAGTCCACCTGATGGTAAGTGGTTGCTGTGACCCATAGATATCTGCATCTATCCTCAATAAAGAATCAAAATGCAGATGCGTTGTCACCCGTAAGGACTAAGATGGAATGCCTCTTTTGCAGTAAAAAGGGTCTCCGGTTCTCTACACTCACCATACGAAACACAGCAGTGTTAAGCTGCTATTTTATGCTGGTATTTTGTGAGAGCGTGGTCCTTCCCCGGTAGAGCCGACCCATTCGTGCTACAACTATACTATTAATATAGCTGCAGCATGGCTCTACCACGTATATTATATACATTGCGGGACTCTTCCGCGTCCATTATAAAAATTGTCCGAAGAAGCATTTTAATATACACAAACTAATAATACTCGGTTTGCGTTAGGTTTGAGGATAAATGAGGATACTCGATGGATTATGATACTGGGCTACTGCGGTGAGCCTCGGGACACCCGACGTAATCACGTCTCAATAAATAAAAGGCAAGTAATGACTCGCCACTTACTAATACTCGTATAATAATGGGCACCTAAGACTGCAGTTTCATCTCGCTGCGAGGTGCAACATTGGTGTGAACGGCAAAACAGTCAGCATCCGCCCGCTTTATTACATTTTACACTTCGATTCTTCAATCATAAATCTATAGCGCTTTACTCTCCCGACCGACCAAGGCAAGCTAAAGGTGGGGCATTAAATGTTGAGTTTGTAAGAATGAACGAACTTACACTTATATGTGATCTGTGGTGTCGCCACTCACCAATAACTCATCATCTTGGTTGTTTTTATATTATTATCACCATAGTCGACAACATTCAGAAGAAATCTCGCTCTAAATACGCAACATATTGATTGAATATTATAATTAATATTATGTTACATCGAAATAACTGCCTTTTATTTAACTGACTTGGTTATTTGCATGTCATATTAGACTGTTCTCCGGGCTGCTAATGAGAATTTCTTGGCAGAAAAACCCAATATTTGATTTTGGTCTGACACGGGATACGAACCCGGGATCTCATGAATAATCGCATTTACGACCACTAGACCAACGAGGCAGTCAAAACAAGCTGGAAACTAACCAACACTCTATATTTCTGATTTAGTTGCATCGGTATACGTTGACTGCGGAGGCGTGGTCTTCGTGCAGCGGTTGTTTAATTAAAGATTAAATTTATAACCTATGCAAATTTGCTTTAGTCACGTTGAGTATTTACACTAGCGTCGGTCACGCGAGAGTGCACTTTTCAAATGTGCTGAAAATAGAAGGTACAATAATAGAATTATGAAGTATTTTTATGGTTTAATAATGTTATCGGAAAGATGTGTCCCTGGATTAAAATCTCGCAAATATTAAATAAATGAAAATCACAAATAAAATGTCCCGGCTAGATGGAGTGACGATCTGCGCAATGTGGCTGGCAGCAACTGAATACGTAAAGAGGAATATCAGGATAATTAGCGCCCTGGGAGAGGTCACTGTTCAGCAGTGGATTGTCGCAGGCTAATGAGGACGATGATAAAAATAGCAGAATGACGACAGCGAGCAGTGTAAAAGGTGCAAGACGTCTGGTACTGCAATGAAAACTATTAAGGGGGATTACCGTAAAAGGTAAGAGGTCCAAGTCCAGTTGCGAACTTCTAGGAGCCGACGAAAAACCAGTGCGTGTTGCCAGTGATGACGAAAGATAACGACACGTGACCCTTTACTGCTGGCCTAATGAAGAAAATGAAAGTTACTTAGCAAGCTATGAAAAGAAATACCTAAGCTCGAGGTTATTCTCCGGTTAAAATGTGAGACTCTTTGAGTCTCATAGAACTTTTTAACCGCCGCACAGCAAAAATCTCAATTTTTTTTGTGCGGGTAGGTGTAATTAATACATCGTAATCAATATAAAAAATTACAGTAGTGTCTTATTAAGTACTTATTATGTTAATTATTAAGTCTCTAGGTATAAAATATGTAAATTCTCTTTCCCAAAGGGCTTGCTTGAAGAGAAGTCTTATTAGGGTTCAGCTCGCCTTTGTACATCTTTAAATGTTTAAAATTGTTAAAAAAATATAATGTTAGTGATAGAGAATTTAAAAAAAGTAACCAAATGTGGCACTTAATCCATCGTGTGTATCAGGGGCTATCAAATTTCGATATCGTACAACGAACACCGTTTGCATGTTGTCCAGGTCATAAAACATACACCAGTACCACGAAATATAATGGAAATCGACACGGAATTATTTCATGCTAATTTGACAGCACTTATATTTTTATTGAACTTAGAAAATCATGTTTTTAACCACATAGAATTTTGATTTCTTATGTTTACTCGAACACGACACATTTAAATGAAACTAGTTCTTACGGATTTTATCGCGTAAAGATCGTAAAAACTAGTTCTATTACCTAATTCTGCGTATATTCGACCACATATTTATAATTTTTAAACTAAAGGCAGCCGTGGTTAACTATTATGACATTGGGACGTCGAACACCTCAGTACCTCCGTGACAGTACAGCACGGTAAAGTATTCAAAATGTCGGGAATATAAAATAAGTTAATATACGCGATAAAATCCGTAAAAACCAGTTTCATTTAACTATGTGTCATTTAAATTATTGCTCCTTCTTTGTCTTGGGTATATTTTAGACCCTACATATCTATACACATTTTTTTTATAGGAGAGGGGGCAAACGAGCATGCGCTTCACCTGATGTTAAGTGACTACCGCCGCCCATGAACAACTGCAACACCAGGGGAATTGCAGATGCGTTGCCGACCTTTTAAAAAGGACTAAGCTCTTTTCTTGAAGGTCCCTAAGTCGTATCGGTCCGGAAAAATCACCGGTGGTAAGCTGTTCCACAAAGAGGTCGTACGCGGAAAAAAACTCTTAGTGAAACGTATAGTGGTGGACCGCCAAGCATCCAGATGGTGTGGATGGTGTCGGAAATTTTACCGTGATGTGCGTTCGTGAAATTTGGCGGCTGGGATTAATCCGAACAATTCCTCAGAGCACCCCCCCTCGTATATGCGAAAGAAAATGTAAAGGGATGCAACATCTCTTCGCAGCGACAGTGAATCGAGCCGATCGGAAAGGACTCGGGCGTTGACGATTCGAGCCGCTCTGCGCTGGATGCGGTTAAGTGGAAGGAGCTGTCACTGGGGAGCCCTGCCCAGAGATGGGAACAGTATTCCATGTGAGGCCGAACCTGGGCTTTGTAAAGTTGCAGGCGGTGTGCCGGCATGAAATACTGTCCCACTCTGCTGAGCACGCGAAGCTTTTTAGAGGCCAATTTGGCCTTCTCTTCCAAGTGACCACGAAACTGCACGTTACTCGATATGTCGACGCTGAGGATTCCGATACTGGCTGAGGCAACAAGTTATTTAGTTAATTAAACTGGACTAGATTTATTCGCCCATAATCCGAGACTTAGTTCAGCAAAGACTCGACTTCAGATACAAGTTTGTTCCGGTACACGGCGACGTTTTTCCGAGAAATACTGGCACGGCCGTTGTATAGAGCATCACCAATGCCGTCATCCGCATAGCAATGAATGTTACCGGTTTGCAACATATCATTGAAATGCAGAAGAAACAGCGTTGGTGATACCACGCAGCCTTGTGGAACACCAGCGTATTTATTAAACATGTTTTTATATAAGGTATCCTGTCTTTTCAAGTCCTTTAAAATTACTAAATCCAATCTATACAGGTTGTTTGCTTCAACAGCAATAAGCACAAAATGAATTAATTGTTAATAACATGTTTTTTGTAGTACTAGAGCATGTCTACTGTCCACCCAATGGTATAGTCTGTTCGCTTGGATACGGTCGCCTCTGCGTTGCGCCGCCTTGGTATGTGTCGCATCTTGTCAAAGGCGCCGCCGTGACATCAAAAGTCGCCTCGTGCAGCCTACACTCGCAGGAGAAATTGGCATTTTAAAACGAAGCTCCGTAGTAAAGGTTCTATGCAACCTAACTTGTGTTTGTTATTTATATTCATATTTTATTAAAATAACCATAAGAGTAAAATAGTATTCTATTTTATTCTTAGAATAGAAAAATATTTATTTAACAAACACAGTAAAATATAATAAAATAAAAGGAAAATAATAAGTGCGGCTCCAGATGTACCAATACTATCTCAGTGAAGAGGTTTTAGATGAAGTACGTACACGACTTTTAATGTTACTGATTCCCTCTCCATTCAAGACTGATCACGGCAGTGTATTCATTATTCTTGGCGGCAGTAATAGGCATGGTGGTAACTACTTATATAGATCCATAGTTCGAAATGGAACATCATCTAGTATTTATACAGATGGTATGCGTTGCAAAGTCTGTTGTGTCAGGAATATTCGCGGGCGCGCGCACAAGTCACCAGAGTTTCATCAGAGTAAACGAGAATGAGGAAACTTTATACAGGTGGTCAACGCACTTGTAGCGTGCTTGGGGATCATCTGCGACTAGAGTAGCAAACAGTGAAAATAACGCGATGCCCGTGTCGACAGTACTAAATTTCGCTTTGGGTCCTAACCAGAGTGAACTAGAGTGCAGAAGCTTCGCACAAGCTTCACCCACAGTAGCATTAAGCGACATATAATAGTGTCGACGGGGACATCGTATTATCTTCTGTCTGCTACTGTAGGTGAATTCCACGCTTGTGTGCGTGCGTTGCGAGAAGCTTAATATATAAATAAAGCGTTTTTGAAATGACTTTACCTAAAATTTGTCTGTATTTTTCTATTAAACCCACAGAAAGTAGTTATTGTTCTGAAATCTGGACAATGTTTGCTATTTGTAATTATAACATTTATGTAATTTGATTAAAAAATAAAGTAGAAATTGAAGCAAGAAAAAGAGTTTTGTAATTATTTTACCCATTTTATTACATTAAAATTGTTAGAAATTTACAAAATTATTTATTTATATTGTATATTAAATATTTTTCAAGATTCAGTAAATATGGTGCATTGTAAATTGTAGGAATTCGCGGTAATAATGATCATTAAAAAAAATCACCCAAACGCACACAACAAAACAACTCGACTCTCATTGAATATTTTTTATACTTTAATTAGATCGCATCTTATTAAACTTAGGATTTTTTTTATCTTTAAGAGTTTTACTATTCATAAAAAATACACCAAGTGCAAGAAATGAATAGTGTTAGAGTTATATTCACAACAAAAGCCCTTTTTTTTCAACAAAAAAGTACCGTCTCAGACAAATGGCATTAAAACTACCAAACAGATTTAAAATGTAAAAATAACAATAGAAACGGCATTAAATTACCTTTAACTACAAAAACATTTGTACTTGTGTTAAACACACACGTAAAATAATCTCTCCAGCTGACGTCTGACTGAAGAACGGGGAGCATAAATCAGACCAGAAATATCATTAGTTTTTGTTCGACAGTTCGTGTTCTTGTGTATTTTATTACTAGCTCTGTCTTTTGAAAACACTGTACCATTAGAATTAAAAGGAACAGATGACTTCGAAATAAAGATAGAGCTAATAGAAATAAGTGAATATCCGGTTCGTGTCGCTACCGCATAGCGGCAATCCGCGTACAAAAACGGCTATATTATTTTCGCACGGGCAGCGTCTAATTACAGTGTAATTAGACGCTGCTCTGAAGGTGTAATTATTACACCTTTGGGGATAAAGCCTACGCAATCTTGTTGACATGGTTAAATCGTCATAGGAAATTCAATTAATTCATAGAGCAATGCATACGCTATTACAACAAAGTCCCAGAAAAAATACAAGGTTTATTACCATGTTTAAATATTTTATGTAAAAAGGGTTATTATAATATAGGTAAATTAACACATTTTTTAAATAGAATAAGGGTAACAAACGAGCACACAGTCCACCTGATGGTAAGTGGATACTGTGGTCCATAGACATCTACATTTTATCCTCGATTAAGAATCAAAATGCTGATGCGTTGTCACTCCTGAGAACTAAGATGGAATGCTTCGTATCCAGTAAAAAAGGTCTCCGGTTCTCTACACTCACATGGCAGCATTGAACTGCTGTTTCACTCTGGTATTCTGTTAGAGGGTGGTCCGGTTAAACCGAACCATGCGTGCTACAACCAAAATATAGCTGCAGCGTGTCTCTACCACTTATAAAAATTGCGGTTGCCTCATGAAGGGGATTTTGCCATGGTAAAAACGCTAGGCAGGCGGTATAGAATGGCAGTTTTTATTATTTTTGTGTTGTTATCAGTAAGGCACTACTGCCCATCTTCTGTTTCCCTCTCTGTCGCCTCTCACATCCTCGGGGTAATATTAAGGGGTAATACATGGGGAAAACCCCTGGGAATGAGGTGGCCGCTTCCAAACTGTTTCTGAAATAAATTTTGTAAATAGTTTGTACAGTCTTTCTTATTGTATAGTTTACTTTGAAATAAAAAAGTCCCGCTGGGTTTCTTGCTGGTTCTTCCTAGGACAAAGGTTTTTTTCCGAACCAGTAATAAAAGTAAAAAATTACTTTATAATAATTACATGGAATCTATATTGAATAAAAATTATTCTATTCTATTCTAAAATGAACGAACAAACAAATATTAATTTTCTTCAGAAAACTTTACGAGCGTGCACACTGAAACTCGCCAAAGTTTTATCGCAATCAGATGAATAGTATAGGAATACATACGTGACACAAAAAGAAACATTCATTTATGTATAGAAAATATATAAAAGTTGCAATTAGTAAAAAGGCGGATAGAAATGTTCCAACAACAAAAACATTCGAAAGGCAGATAAATCGATTATAACGATTGCAGCGGACGTGATCCGACCGCCCGATGCAAACATCGCTTTCGAATTAAGAGAAAATTGCCTCAACATCACCGCACGCCTACGTACGTATGTTTTCCTTTAGGAAAACATACGTACGTAGTAGGTAGGTAGTTAGGTGTTTACACCAGCAGCTTTAATACAGCAATTTCCATTAATGATGTTTTTGATCTAGAAATTCTTATAAACAAGGTATAATTGTAGGAAATTTTGAAAAATCTTAGATACAATATTATGGTGGACAATGAGAACGAGGGAAGTTTCACTTATAAAAAGCAAAATTAAAATTTTTAAAAACCCACAACGGATACAAAGGTTGTAATCGGTAAAGGATTAAATAAAATCTGAAAAACCCCCGTTTAAAAGGAAGTAAGTCACGAAAGATCAAAATAAAAAAGTGTTTTAAAAAAAGGTTGATTTCTCGCGAGGTCTGTCAATATAAACAACTAATTATGACTTTTCTTAGTCCTTCCTACCTTTCTGTAAGTACCTATTTTTATGTCGTAGCGATAAATAGAGCAATAATTGAATAAAACTATTTTTACGGATTATATATATAACATCGATTCCTGCCAAGGATGGTACGTGAGGCTATTGAAATTAAAAAACATCCTAATTTCAATAGAGAGGGAGGCTGGGTACTACCACCTACTTGGGATCCTGTAATTAATAAAATTAAAACTAAACCCAAGCATACCACTGCAAGACTTCATTCAACGATCTACGCAGAATGAACTAACTGTGTAGTTCATTCTGCGTAGATCGGACCAAAATTAATAATTAAAAAGCTGAAGGTACTCCGGATTAACTCTGACATCGGGACGTCAATCACCTCAGTCCCCCGTGACCATGGGTGCTGTAAAGCACCCGAAACGTCGGGAATCAATAAAAAAGTTAATTAAACGCGATATAATCCGTAAAAATAGTTCTATTCAATGTGTAGTGTTCGCGTAAATATAAAAAATCATTAGAGCAATAATATCAAATATAGGTACTACACATATTCTAACACCTATCTGTTAGGTAATATAATTACAAACCTAAGAAAATCCGTCGTGCTGCCACTCCCTACCCTGAAAAGAACTAAAATTTTGCATTTTTATGAGTTTGTGACTAATTTGAAACGCAGAATTAACGTCGAAAGATACTTCCAGGTATTGTACTTTTTGTGATTTTTAAGTTAAGTAAAAAGCCTATATGCGGCATAAGGTTAAGAATACTTAAGAAAGAAATAAACATGCACCCAAAAATTACAAATAAAATCACAAACGTCAGTCAGACTCATCCTGTGGCTTTCTTGACTTCTTACTGGTGGTGATATAACCATCGCATAATTTTAGTAGTACTTTATGAAGGTCTGGCCTATATAACATTGATATTAATCTTTACACTCCTTTTAAATCATTAAATACCCAGACAAGAAATGAGAAGCATTAAAGGGACAATACATCTTGATGTCTTGTTCTACGATCGTAAATCCGCCTGCCCGTACAGAGATTGCGGGTTTATCCTCCATAATATGGGAGAAGCCAATGTTCAGAAGTAAACTGTTTCCTAGTCAAAGGAAGAGTTGGTCATTAAGCAATCCATTTCGAAAATTGCATTTTTATTGTGTTTCAGAAATGAGGATAAATGGACAAGTGTCTTTTTATGGACTATAACCTGCGGCGGACTATAGGGACCATAAACATCAAAATCACACTTCCGTCACATGAATACTATTCAGGAAAGTTATACTCTCAAAGTCATCAAATTGTATCATTAAAAAACTTTCTATGATTTTATGTTACCAAATATCGATATAGAAAGTTATGCACTAATAATTTCAATTCTAATAATTTTATACGTGGTAGAGCCATGCTGCAGCTATATTATGGGTGTAGCACGAATGAGTCGGCTCGACTGAGGAAGAACCACGCTCTAACAGAATACCAGCATAAATAGCAGCTTAATGCTGCTGTGTTTCGTATGGTGAGTGCGGAGAACCGGAGACCATTTTTACTGGAAACGAGGTATTGCATTTTAGTCCTCAGGGGTGACAACGCATCTGCATTTTGATTCTTAATTGAGGATATATGTAGATATCTATGGGCCACTGCCGCCACTTACCATCAGGTGGACTGTGTGCTCGTTTGTCACCCTTATTCTATAAAAAACGAAGTATCGGGGCGAAATAATTACTCCATAAACCTCTCAGAAAAGATTGGAGGCCTGTGCGATGTAAATATAGACTTAAACTATACTTTTTCAGTTTTACGAACTCGCCCTAGAACCTGTACTTCGGTACTTAAGTGTCTGTATATTAACCCACACGATTATCGTATAAAAAGTAATTTTAGATAATATCTACAATACAGTAGGGTTAAATAGTGCTTGTAAAATTAAAATTTCTATTTTCAGTTAGTTAATAAAGTGCATTATAGCGTGACTGTCGCCTGTGCGATTTACTTACGTGACTAAAGTCTTCAACGTGACGGTGTTTATAGAGGTAACCTTTAATTACACTACCTAGTACACAGCCCACGCCTATGATCAACCCTGTATGTAGGAATTCAAATATAACGTGATAGTGTCTAAATGGTCATATCTCATCATCATCTTTGCAGCTCGTCATTTTGATTCGTAATCGAAGATAGATGTAAATGTCTATGGGCTGCAGCATCCACTTGCTATGAAGTGTATTATATGCTCGTTTATCATTCTCATTCTATATAAGAAAACATTGCTTATCAGGCTGTTAATATGTTTATATATCTGTCTCATTATTCTTCTTTTTTTTCAGGTAAGTAATAATTTTTAAACTGCAATCAACAAGCGAAAGACATGCAAACTAAAGGTAAGATGATTTCTTATATTTACGCGAACACTACACATTGAATAAAACGATTTTTACGGATTTTATCGCGTTCAATTTGACTATTTTGATTCCCGACGTTTCGGGTGCTTTACAGCAACCCATGGTCACGGGGGGGACTGAGATGTTTGACGTCCCGATGTCATAGTTAGCCCGGCTACCTTCAGTTTTTTAATATTAATTTTTGGTTCGATCTACGCAGAATGAGCTTACAGTATCTTGAAGTCTTGCAGTGGTATGCTTGGGTTTGGATTTAATTTTGTTAATTATAGGATCCCAAGCAGATGGCAGCACCCATCCATCTTCTCTATTGAAATTAGGATGTTTTTTAATTTCAATAGCCTCGCGTATCATCCTTGGTAGGAATCGGTGTTCTTTTACGAGGATTTGTGGTCTTTCAAATCTGATGTAATGGCGGGGACGATCTTGAACATGTTCACAGACTGTAACAAATGTAACAAATTTATTATACATTTGAAAATATTATAAATGTATGTTGTAAGGTGGCAGCGTAAACAAAATTTAACACCTCATTTCGTCTCGTCTTGTTAAAGATAATTATTAGGTAATAAAAGAGGTATACCCTACTACAAGGCTACAGATGCGTTGTCATTTCTTAGGACTAAGATGGAATGCCTGACAGTCTGTTAACTATACTGGCCCTTTATGCTCTTCAATCTGGGATACTGGAGTGCAGGCACTGCTTTTGGTGTTAAAAAAGTAAAGGACCTGTAAAGAATGCCTCAGGCATTAAGTCCGTCTACACATAATGTTGTATGTAGTTAAAATAAATAAATAAGAGGTCCTTACATGTGGTAAAATGGAAAATTTTGTACAACCGACTTCAATATAAATAAAATGGGAACATTCTCAATGTAGTGAAAGTCAATTAAATACACATTATGAAGGATAACTCAAAAGCCCGTTAAAAATAGAAGAGAGTCCTACTAATTAGTATCGTGTAATCATTCCTTTTTGACAGTGTTTGGGCTAGAGTATTATCCCCTTATTCAATTTCGCAGCCAAGCAGTTATGCAAATAAAACTGTGTTGTGGTGAAAGGTATAGTCAATACAATTTTTATATTTTATACGTGGTAGTCATGCTGCAGCTATATTAGTAGTATAGTTGCAGCACGAATGGGTCGGCTGGACCGACCCCGCTCTCACAGAATACCAGCGTAAAATAGCAGCTTAAAACCGCTGTGTTTCGTATGGTGAGTAGAGAACCGAAACCCTTTTTACTGGAAAAGAGGCATTCCATCTTAGTCCTCACAGATGACAAAATATCTGCATTTTAATTTTTTATTGAGGGTATATGTAGATGTCTATGGGTCACAGGATAGAATAGAATAGTATGACTTTATTGAATATTGATTATTACAGAATACTTATTGAAAGTCATTTTTGATTTACCACTAGTTTGTAAAATACCTCTGTCCTGGGAAGAACCAGCAAGAAACCCAGCGGTACTTTTATTACACAGCAACCACTTACCATCAAGTGGACTGTGTGCTCGTTTGTCACCCTATCCTATAAAAAATATCTGCATAATATAACAAGGTATCTGCGGCCTCTTTGTTGCTGTAGTTGCAAATATCCTTTGACTAAAGTAAAAGCCCACTTCTGCGACCGCGTCCCGCGTTTGTCCGATCAGTAATGGTAACGGTGACGTTCTACCGACACGTGATTTCATGAAACTATAGACAAACCTTATTGCCGCGCGGTTTGTAGCTACTTACTATCAGATGGACTGTTGGCTGGTTTGTTGTTCTTATATTTTAAAATCGGGTTCGAATCCCGGGTCGGGCCTAAAAAAAATTAATTAAGTTTTTCTGTCAAGAAATTCACTGTAGCAGCTCGGAGTCAGGAAGTTCGCGGTGGTACGTAAAGCCGTTGGTTCTTCGCCTTTGATCTCTCTCCGGTCGTGTCAGATTGCCGTCCCATCGGACTATGAGAGTGAGGGAATAGAGAGTGCACCTGTGCTTGCGCATATACTTGGGCATCAAAATCCTATCCTGCGCAGATGGTTAGTCTCCGTAAAAAAAAAACTGGCACTGCAAACTGTGAGATTCGGTGTGGAGGACATTATTATTAGTATTATTATTAATTATTCATGTATTTGCAACACGGCTTTGAAAAATAAGATCCCTGAGTTTCTAATCGGTTTTTTAACTTCAAAAAAGGAGGAGGTTCTCAATTCGCCTGTATTTTTTTCAACCGACTTCAAAAAAAGGAGGAGGTTCTCAATTCGACTGCACTCTTTTATGTGTGTTACCTCAGAACTTTTTTCTAGGTGAACTGATTTTGATGATCATTTTTTTAAATGCAAGCTGGTGCTTCTCATGTGGTCCGATATAAATTTGATCAAGATCTGACCAGTAGTTTTTAAGTTATCCTTAATAATATGTATTTAATTGACTTCGACTACATTGATGATGTTCTCATTTTATTTATGTTGAAAATAAAAATTTAGGTTCTACAAAATTTTAATATACCACTTATTATTAATATTATTTTGAAATAATGTCTTCAATTATAAAGACATTAATGAGTTGATGTATAAAGACTTAACACAGATATAAAATATCTTTAACTCATTGAAAGCGAGCTTTGCTATTCACAGTGCACTGTACAATAGCGTGGACGCAGATAAGAGCCTCCTTTAACCCTCGTCACGCCTTTCTTGTAGTTTGTTTCTTTAGATTTTTACTCCGCACTTTCTCCACGAGTCCATTGTTTGAGTTGACTCACTCAGTCGCACATAAACCTATCGTCATTATTTTGTTAATCCTCTTAATGTATGTGTGAATTTTTGTTATAATATATTGAGCTGTAAGAATCGCAGTATTTTGGGAATAGACGTTTGTCAGAAATCATACTTGTAGTATAGAATTAACCAGGGGGCAATCCCCGCTGGTACGATTAAAAATGTTAATCATCAACTTCACTGCTGGACATAGGCGTCCCGAAGAAACGCCCCACAGCACGTGCTCTGCGTCCTCGATGGATACGTGGTAACGCATCGGCAGAATTGGCGAGAAACTAGTTCGTCTTCCTCCGGGAACATGTGCATTCTGGTCTCTCGCCAAGGATGTCCAAGGAAACTTCTATCAGCCATCTCTCCCATCTCTGCACAGGGAGGACGACTCACTGGCCCATGCCGCAAAGGACAAAGCCGATCTGCTGGGCTCTCTCTTTGCGTCCAACTTGACTATTGATGACGGGGGGAACACACCGCCGACCATCTCGCGGTGTGAGTGCTCCATGCACGATGTGCTGTTTACCCAACGCTCGGTGCGCAGAGCACTCCTCTCCCTGGACGTCAACAAGTTAAGTGGGCCTGATGGCGTCCCTCCTATTGTGCTGAAGACGTGTGCTCCGGAGTTGGCTCAGCAGAGCGGGACAGTATTTCATGCCGGCACACCGCTTGCAACTTTACAAGGCGCAGGTTCGGTCACACATGGAATACTGTTCCCATCTCTGGGCTGGGGTTCCCCAGTGCCAGCTCCTTCCATTTGATCGCATACAGCGCAGAGCTGTTCGAATCGTCGGCGATCGAACTCTTTCCAATCAGCTTGACTCACTGGCACTGCGAAGAGTTGTTGTATCTCTTTGCGTATTTTATGGCATTTACTACGGGGAGTGCTCTGAGGAATTGTTCGGACTTATTCCAGCCGCTCAATTTTACCATCGCACATCGCGACAAAACTCGCGATACCATCCATACCATCTGGATGTCTGGCGGTCCACCACTGTGCGATTTAAAAGAAGTTTTCTTCCTCGCACAACTTCCTTGTAGAATCCACTACCACCAGAGATTTTTCCGGACCGAGGGACCTTCAAGAAAAGAGCGTACTCATTTTTAAAAGGCCGGCAACGCATCTGCAATCCCCCTGGTGTTGCAGTTGTTCATGGGCGGCGGTAATCACTTACCATCACATCAGGTGAGCCGTATGCTCGTTTGCACCCTCTCCTGTAAAAAAAACTAATATGACTGCAGTGCAGCAAAAATGAGTTGGCTCGACAGAAGAAGAACCACTATTGTGTTTCGTACGATACGCTACCACAGAACCCGAGACCAACAAGAATACTGGTGACAAATCATATAAATAATAATCATTGTTCTTAGGTTCATAACATCTGCATTTTGATTTTTAACCAGGGGTATGAGTCACAAAATAATTTACCATTCGGTGGACTGAGTGCGTTAAACGTATCGTCCTTAATCTCTGTCTCTATATTATACAAAAATCAATTGCTGCCCGTTAGTCTCGCAAAAACTTGAAAATGGCTGAACCGATTTAGATGAAATTTTTTGTGTGTGTTTGAGTGGATTCCTGGATGATCTAAACGATTCAAAATTGGACCCGGTAGGTGGCGCTGTTGTCGAAATCCAGAAATCACCCGTGCGAAGCCGGGGCGGATCGCTAGTATTATATAAAATCAATTGCTCTCCGTTAGTCTCGCTAAAACTCAAAAACGGCTCGACCGATTTTGATGAAATATTTTGTGTGTGTTTTAATGGGTACCTAAATGGTCTAGGTTCACATGTCAACTCGGTAAGTGGCGCTGTTGTCGAGATCCAGAAATCACCCATGCGAAGCCGGGGCGGATCGCTAGTTCTATATATTTCTATTAATAAATTATATATTATTAAATAATTAATGATTGTATATGTGTATGTATAATGTATATGAATATGAACTTTATTGCCAGAAAAAAAAGTGTCATCTGTGCGTGTTAAAAATCGGATTATTTACACCCACCCTAATATATTAACACAATCGTCACGAACTGTTGTCAGTCGCCTACGGTACTTCTATGTCATATATCAGCACACTTTTATTTAAACCCTAAGGTTCCTGAACACGCCAATGTTTACATATGTATTCTAATTGCTTACTAGCATGCAAATATATTGTATATATTTATTTATAGGATAAGGGTGACAAACGAACACACAGTCCAACTGATGATAAGTGGTTGCTGCGGCCCATAGACATCTACATCTATCCGCGATTACAAATCAAAATGCAGATGCGTCGTCACCCGTGAGGACTAAGATGGAATGCCTCAATTCCAGTAAACAGGGTCTCCGGTTCTCTACACTCACCATACGAAACACAGCAGCGTTATACTGCTATTTTACGCTGGTATTCTGTGAGAGCGTGGTCCTTCCCCGGTCGAGCCGACCCACTCGTACTACAACTATACTACTAATATAGCTGCAGCATGGCCCTTATATGTCGTAGGTTTATGATAAAATCAGTTTTTGGATCGAAAATCTAGGCTTTTGATCAAACACCGGAATAAGACAAAGTTATTTCTTAATCTTTTCATCAACCAAACAAGTCAAAAGTTTTTGGTCAAAAACCTGAACTTGTTTAGATTTATGACAAAATTCAAGGTTAGGTTAGGTTAAGTAAGATTGATTTTATCATAAAACTAAATCAGTCTAGGTTTTCGATCAAAACATGGTTTTGTTCAGATTAAGTAATAACTTTGTCTTATTCCGGTTTATCAAAAATCAAAAGCCTAGGTTTTTGATCAAATAACTGATTTTATCATAAGCCTGTGAAATATATATAACGGAGATTTGCCATATATAATTGAGAATTTATCACCTTAATTCCCTTCGTGAATGTCGTAGGACTATGGAATTTGTCAAAAGATTTTATGGTTTTCGATAGACGTCGTTATAGCCATTTCGTTTACGCCAGACTTAAAATACCTCAACCGCGACAGGAAGCAACATTTAACGGGCAAAACAACTGGAATTATAATCGCCAACTCGCGCAACGACGCAAGTGCACAACCCTAACAAGCGTGACGATGTAGGAAACCATCTCTAAAACGGGAGAGACCTGTGCCCAAATACACTAACGCTGCTCAATTTTGAGATGCCGTTAAGTCTCGTGCTCTCTCTATCACTTTAAGTCAAAGTGTCTGTGACACCACGAGACTTAACGATGTTTTGAAATTGTATAGCGTTTCAGTATTTATGATAGGTCTCTCCCGATTTAGAGGTGATTTTGCATAGTTATTGGAGATACTTGCCAAACTTTTTCCACGTGGGTAAAATAGCAGCTTAAAGCTGCTGTGTTTTATGTGGTGAGTGTAGAGAACCGGAGACAACGAATCTCAATTTTAATTTTTAATCGAGGATGAATGTAGATGTCAATGGGCCACAGCATACACTTAACATCAGCTGAACTGTGTACTCGTTTGTCACCATTCCATAAAAAACGACTTGCAAGATTGAGAAATAAATAAAATAAAATTGCAACAGCTGCCAATTTTTGCTTCTTTTAGTTGTTATAAGGAAGATGTTTCTGTCCATCTTCTAATTTGTTTCCCTCTGTCGCATTTTGCGACACCCACGGGACGGTATGGAGTAATGAATATTCTTACACCGCCACTACACGGTCGATAGATCGTCTTTTGTTTTATTGACGGCTCCGTGGCGCAATGGCTTAGCAGTGATTTTATACGTGGTAGAGCCATGCTACAGCTATATTAATAGCATAGTTGTAGCACGAATGGGTCGACTCGACCGGGGAAGGACCACGCTCTCATAGAATACCTACTTCAAATAGCAGCTTTATGCTGCTATGTTTCGTTTGGTGAGTGTTGAGAACCAGAGACCCTTTTTACTGGAAAAGAGGCATTCCATCTTAGTTCTCACGGCTGACAACGCATCTGCATTTTATTCGCAAACGAAGATAGATATAGATAGATGTCTATGGGTCACAGCAACCACTTACCACCAGGTGGACTGTGTGCTCGCTTTCCACCTTTATCCTATAAAATAAAAGTGAATTGTGGCACTGAGGGCCGCGGGTTCGAATCCCGCACGGCAAAAGTATTTGTGTGGCTTACAAATAACTGTCCCTGGTCTAATTTTTTGTCCTTGATTAATTTATGTGTGGAAATAGGCTCCACGATACAGAAAAAGGTCTTGGTGTAATTTTTTTATAAAAAAATGAGCATTTACAGGCTAATGATGAAGAAAGAAATATTTAAAGTGTTATTTAACAAGATTTATTTCAATTATAAAGTCTACACCTACAAATTGCAGGCACACATTAGTTAAACTTTTAATTTAAACAGGTTGCGTGAGAAGCTTGTGTTCTTTGTAATACACAAAGGGTTATAAAAGTATGTATTCAACTGCTGACGCATAAATCACTTTCTTGACGTAAAATAGTGTTTCATTAAAACTAAAAAATGCAACGTGAAATATTACAGCAATGCAAGTAACGAATGGTGTACTGTTTACATAATCTCATGAATCGTATTTGGAATATGCTCTAAATATTTGATATCTAATTGTAATGTTGTTCAATGTATGTTTGATTAAAGTTGCACATTTATATTTAGTAATTGCCTTTAAGTATTAAATTTTAATTTTAGTTACAGTGTAGTGTCCATATATGAATATCGTCCCACTACCCCATATCGTCCTGTGTGTATCGTAAGATATGACAAAGGGAAACTGAAACAAAAGATTGGCAGCAGCATCTCTCAGTTGACTCGTTCAGTGACCCTAAGATTGTGACAGAAGGCACGGCCCAAGAATCAGTCCTTGACCCGTTGCACTTTTTATCTTATGTCAACGAGATGGGTAACTGTCTGAAACACAGTTCCTGTTACTAATTCGCAGACGATACGTGTCTTCTCGTCTCGGTTAGGGATATCTCAAATGCGTGTAATGCTCTTCAGGCCGATTTGGATATGTTGATACAATGGTGCCATGACATTGGTCTAGTGTTAAATGCCGATAAAACCAAACTCATGATTATCAAATCCCCATACATGAGGTATCCTACTCCAAAACCATTAATTGTTCATAATCACGACTGCCTCCATCAATTAAGAACTTGCCAATGTCCTACAATCGAAGTTGTGGCCACACAAAAATACCTCGGTCTTATAATTGACTCAAAGTTTAACTCAGTCAGTTTAAATCTTAAAAAATCGCATACCCTTCAAAGTAAGACTTATGCTTTACAACTCTCTGGCTGAATCTTATATTCAGTATGGCTTGTCAAGCTATGGTCGGACGTACAAATCATATTTAAAACAGATCTATGATCTTCAATTTAGAATTCTTAAAAATATTGTATCCCCAAATATGCGTGTACTAATTGATGATGGTGAAAATGCGATTTTTAAACATTGTAAAATCTTACCAGTTTATGACCAAATTAAGTTCATGTTATTAAAACAATATTTCTTCTGCGATAATATAAAGTCATACATAGAACAAACTTTACAAGGCGCAGGTTCGGCCTCACATGGAATACTGTTCCCATCTCTGGGCTGGGGCTCCCCAGTGCCAGCTCCTTCCACTTGACCGCATCCAGCGCAGAGCGGCTCGAATCATCGACGACCGAGTCCTTTCCGATCGGCTCGATTCATTGGCGCTGCGAAGAGATGTTGCATCTCTTTGCATTTTCTTTCGCATTTACCACGGGGAGTGCTCTGAGGAATTGTTCGGATTAATTCCAGCCGCCACATTTCACGAACGCACATCGCGGCAGAACTCCCGATACCATCCACACCATCTGGATGATTGGCGGTCCACCACTGTGCGATTTAGAAGATGTTTTCTTCCTCGCACAACTTCCTTGTGGAATAGTTTACCACCAGGGATTTTTCCGGACCGATACGACTTAGGGACCTTCAAGAAAAGAGCCTACTCCTTTTTAAAAGGCCGGCAACGCATCTGCAATTCCTCTGGTTCCCCTGGTGTTGCAGTTGTTAATGGGCGGCGGTAGTCACTTACCATCAGGTGAGCCGCATGCTCGTTTGCCCCCTCTCCTATAAAAAAAAAACCGGCTCCGGCACATCACTGCTAATAATGTGTACGGGCAGCAGACGGCCGCTTACCAGATACCGCATTTAATAAATAACTTACCTTTCGATGTACGCGAAAATATCACAACAAAACATTAAAACTCAACTCAAAAGCTTTTTCCTATCTAAATTATAATTACCTGCTATATCTACTTACTTAGCAATAACATACCTACCTGCCTAGTTCTTACTTTTACCTTGCTACTACAGACTTTTTATTTTTATTTTATTTACAACTACTGACTTTAACTAAGTTGTTAAATTACATTCTTAGTCTTTATATTCCTACTATATCTACTAACTAATCACATACCTAAATACTTACTTAGACTGTGTTTGGTACATAATATGCTGACTTAAACTAATTATTTAGCATCAAGTCAAACCTCCGTGGTTTTTTAGATGTTAACTAGACCTATATCTGTATTTTTTTTATCTGATAAATAAATAAATAAAAAAAAGATAACTCAAAATTATAGAATAGTATAGTATCATTTTTATTAATATAGACTACAAGAATACTTCAAGAAAGTCATCTACGCTTTACCACCGGTTCGAAAAAAACCTCCTTCCTGGGAAAAACTAGCGAGAAATCCGGCGGGACTTTTTTTTAACCATATTTCACTTTACAATGAGGTGTTCGCTACCAAGCTATTTCTAATATGTTTTGTGTGGTTAATTGTGTAACATACATGATTGTAAGCTGTTAATTAAAAAAAAAGTCCCGCTGGGTTTTTTGCTGGTTCTTCCCAGGACAGAGGTTTTTTTTCGAACCAGTGGTAATTAAACAAAAGAGTGACTTTCAATAAGTATTATTTATAATCTATATTGAATAAAAAAGTTTCTGTTTCTGTTTCAATAATTTTGTTTGTACAATTTTTAAATGAATTATAATAGAACCAGCATGGTGGCGATCACCTCATTCCCTGGGGTTATTTTCATTTTCTACTCTGTAAAGAAAGTACCGGGGAAAGATCAATAATACACAAAATGTTAGTTATTCATCCAAGTTTATTTTATCACCTTCAAATTATGCTCTTTCAGTAACGATACACTTTCTCCAACGAATAATCCAATCATCAAAAAATTTTTTGAACGCTTTTTCCGGAATTGAGTTCAGTTCTAGCTGCGAATTTTCTTTTATGTCTTCTACCGAATGAAAATAGGTGCCACGAAGTGGTAATTTAAGTTTAGGAAAAAGAAGGAAGTTGTCTGGAGCCATATCTGATGAATAAGATGATTGGTCGATGGTATTTGTTGAGTTTTTGGTCAAAAATTCGTTCACAATGATGGCCTTGTGCAAAGGCGCAATATCGGGGTGCAAAATCCAAGAATTTCCTTTCCACAAATCTGGTCTTTTTCGTCTAATTTGCTCTCATAAACGCCGCATAATGCTCAAATAAATTTCTTTATTTACTGTTTGACCCCCGGCTAGAATTTCGAGTGCACAACACCGGGATAGTCAAAGAAAACAGTCAACATGACTTTGACTTTTGATCGACTTTGGCGTGGTTTTTTCGGTTGCAGTTCAGTTGGAACGCTCCACTCCGAAGCTTGTTGACTAGTTTGCATGTCAAACTCGTAAACCCACGTCTCGTCACCAGTAACAATGCGTTTCATGAATGTTGTGTCGGAATTGACTCGTTCTAGCAGGTCCTCAGTGACTCTTATGCAATTGAGTTTTTGGAGAAAATTCAGGTCTTTTGGGACTAGCCATGCGGCAACATGTTTCATACACAAGTGAGTATTTAATCTAAATAACAGATGTAAATCAAACTCTGCGCCAAAATGGAAAACAGTTATGCCAATCTAATAACAACAAAAAAAAATTGAATTTGGAACCATAAACAAATACTTTGATTAAAAAATTGTATAAAATAATAAAAATATATAAAAAGCAACAATAAAGTAATCCCTCCTAGGAGGCAGTCCATGGGGAGGATTTTGTTCAGCAGTGGACTTTTATAGGCTGTAATGGATGGATGAATGGATAAAATTTTAAAATATTTTACTTATTTTAGAATAAACGTAGTAGAGCCATGCTGCAGCTATATTAATTGTATATTTGTAGCACGAATGGGTCGGCTCGACCGGGGAAAGACCACGCTCTCACAGAATACCAGCGTGAAGTAGCAGCTTAATGCTGCTGTGTTTCGTATGCTCAGTGTAGAGAACCAGAGACCCTTTTTACTGGAAAAGAGGCATTTCATTTTTGTCTTCACGGCTGACAAAGCATCTCCATTTTGATTTGCAAACGAGGATAGATGTAGATATCTATGGGCCACAGCAACCACTTACAATTAGGTGGACTGTGTGCTCGTTTGTCACCCTTATCCTATAAAAAAAAGGTTTATAGCATATCTAGTAAGTATTAACATAAATACAGCTTATCCTAATTTTGAAAAATTGGCCTAGTAAATTAAAAATTCCTAAAAAATCGACAAGGCTATAATCAAAAACCACAAATTTTAAATTGCAGTATGTGAAACGCAAAATTATTTAACATGCATCGGCATTATGTTCTCAAAAGTTACATTTGCTTGGTTACAATGCGCGCTTGCCAGTAATTACAACTTTTAATTTGATTTACAAATTTAACAGATGGTTGATAGAGCATCGCCCTTTGCAAAATTAAAGCAGAGTCTATTTCACCTGATGATGCCTCGTTTCGAGGCAAAACACGTGTCGTATTATTGATGGTGGTGCGTCTTTCTTAGTGTAGTGGTGTTGGGAGTAGTAGTATTGGGATTAGTGGTGACGGGGATAGTTAACGCAAATTAAGGAGGTGCTCTTCAAACTAGGTAAGACACAGCGGATCTTAGCTAGTTAATTTTTAACATCTTTAACAATTTAAAATTCAAAAATTTTGAATTAATAGTTAGAAAATAAATTATTTGAATAAAGGATTCTGATCCAAACATAATTTGAATAGGTGACTGGATTTACTTTTTGTCTAAGAGACCATCTAAGGAGGTACTACCCTCATATCTATATCTGTCGCCAAACAGTAGTGCGTGCACTGCTGTGCTGTCCTGAAAGGTACGTGCATATATAGAGTCAGTTTATAACAGACTGTGAGGTATTCACATTAATCTTCAGTGGTGACACCTGTAAGTAAGGTTTATTGGCGATTGCGATTAAGTCATACTAGTATTATGACAAAAAATCAAACTTTGAACAAATAGTAAAAACTGACTTTACAGAACAAAAAATTGTTGGGAATGAGGGTAAATAAATAGTCGTAAAAGGAAATACGAACAAATGAACGTAGAATGGTAATCTCCCACTTGTTTTAGCAGTATAAAGTATCGCACAGGCGACTAAAAGATATCAGTCTGTAATTCTAAGAGTCCCACTGACGTTACTATGCCCGTTGGGGTATTCTACTAGTGTAGGCAAGGAAGGTCGTGTTACTGAGAGGATGCCCTGTGTGACATTGAGCTGGGTAGTGATGCTGTTGGTTTGCATACTTTGGTGTTATCATGTAATTGGGGTCCTGATAGTAAGCAGGGTTTGTTACCGAGTAGTGTTCTTTTATTTAAATACTTTTGAGGATAATTTCTAACATCAGAAGTGGAATAGTTTCTAAAAATATATGGGCACAGAATGGAAATTGGAAATGGAAACAGAAGCTTCTGAAGTCGATGCAGAGACAAAGTGTATAAAAGGATTGAAGCTCCCACTCAGAACTCGGCTTTACTTTTTATTAAAACGTTTATTTTATTCTTTTAAGTGGACTAAGGAATATCACAAGCTCAAGGTTACAATAGAAAAGTATAAAAGTCGTCTAAATTGTTACATTAAAAACTTCATTCCCTATTTTCCACCCTTAGGTGTAGATTTTTTCTCCAAATTTACTTGGGACCAAACCAGTGGTATAACCTGTTCAATCAATAAAATAATCATTGAAATCTAAAATTAAATTAAACTTAAAAACAAAATAGATATATGATAAAAACAGTTAAGTTTTTCAAGCATCGAAGATCAGTGTTGACCACCTCTGAATTATAAAAAACAATGAAATGAATTTGTCACACCTATTTTTATATTTCCACAGTCAAAGATTACAAATCAAGACAATATAATTATTACCGCTACGAACTGCCGTCAGCACTGAGGATGTCACTCACCCATATGATTTTACGTTCATTAAGTATATAACATGGTTCTAACATTAATCACACAATTATAATGGTGCGTTACCTATGACGTCACTACGTCGGCACGTTTCGCAATAATGAGCCTGTAACTTAATATCACGTGAATTTGTAATTAAGAATAATTAGGTTAATTTGGAAATATGAATACATTAAAACCAAGAATGTAAGAATTCATCAAACACAATGTGTAAGAATCCGTTACCGTTACAGCGTATTAAAATCCACTGCTGAACATAGGCCTCCCCCATAGATTGTCTCATTGGGGGGATATTTGCCATAGTTGCCACGCTTGGCAGGCGGGTTGGCAACAGCAGTTTTTTTTATTATTAATCGTTATAAGGAAGACGAGATAGATCCGGTTTTCAAATAGTCCAGGACGATTAGATATGATATCGATTCCCACAATAGTCTTTTGTGTTATAAAGTTCTAGCGATCTTCGCCGGCTTCACCGGATAGGATCTATTAATGTGTTGTTATTTAGATTTAAGATAAACAAAGACAATTTATAATATTATCAATTTCTTCGTTTTTTTTTTTTAATCTTGAAGTTTTTCGTATAAAATATAGTCCAAATACCTTCAAGCATTGCCCTCTATCTGCTTACAAAATTTTATAACAATCAGTTCAGCCAATCCAAAGGTTAGCCTGGACAGGTACACAGAAAAAAAAATTTAAACGGTTATTCATGTCTTAATGACATGAAAATAACCTCCTCAGCTCAATATAAGGCAGTTATTTTGATATAACATCCAGACACTTCAATTTTATTTATATGTATATATCTATAGAGATAGCAGCTCGTCTCCAAATAACGATTTTCATTGACTTTTCTACATCGAGTATATGGTACTGTCACGACTTTGGAAACTTGTCGAAAACTTATCTACCCACTTCCGTTGTCTACGTATGTTCGAGAGTTTTCGATGTTAACAGCTACTTAGACTCAGAGATTTGATAACACAAGTTACAAACTTGCAACCAGCAACAACGTTCTTCTCTTTGACACATTCAACATCGACTTTTTATAATATGTGCAATATTAAAAAAACTATATTAAAAAAAACTAAAACTTTCTTGGTAATAAAGTATATAAATAATTTTAATTGTTACAGCCTGCCATGTTTCTGCAAAAAATAATTTCATTTGAAAAATAATTCAATAAATTGTTAAGCTAAGGCAGTGGAATTTACCACCTAGGGCTTCATTACCACTTACCACCAGGTGAGATTGTGGTCAAGGACTTGTAATAGGTAAAAGAAAATATGCTAGGCTACTGGCATAAATGTAGTAGAAAATGTCCAACGAAATTTTTTATAATAATTTTTGTCCTGTGTTTACCAAACCTGTTGGCACTCCTGAGATCTTAGTGAGTAAAAACTATGTCCCTCAAACATAAAAAAATGTCTAAAATTGAAAGAGAGTTAAACGTTTTAAGAGTTGCCCAGAAACAGTCCTATTGTTATCCTTAAAACAATCAGTAAATAAGATTTTTGAACATTTTCTTTGTCAGTTTTTTTTATACATATCCGGGCTATTTCATCTTAATCTCAATTGGCTAAGTTAGCAAATGACATTACATTATACGGAGAAATTAATTTAGTCATTTTAATACTTCTTACTTTCTTATTTAATTACCTTTCATTTTCCTCTTAACTCGGTAATAAATAAGTTCAAATTAAACCATAAAGCAACACTAGCGCTACTCTCGCTATTTTTAATCGATATTTAATACTTTTGGTAGACTTTTTTAAGTTCAAGGCCATATGAGAATGCTTCTTATTTTTATTGTTCTAAAGACTTTTATTTGATATTCATAACTCAGTTTTTGATTGATGAAGTTTTACCATCTCCGGCTTTATCACCACTTACCATCAAGTGGGATAGTAGTGAAGCAAAGGTTTGTAATCTTTTTAAAAATGAAAACTGTATAATGCTACGGCCATTGCGATCGGCCATTTATTAGATATTAATATCACTAACTGATTCGTTGGTCTAGTGGTCGTAAACGCGGTTATTTACCACGAGGCCTCGGGTTCGAATGCCGGGATTGGGCTAAAATCAGTTGTTGGGTTTTTCAGTCAAGAAATTCTCCGTAGCAGCCCGGAATCAGGAAGTGTGTTTCACCCCCGTGCGTCAAAAAGTACGTAAAGCCGATGGTCCTGCACTTGATCCCTCTCCGTATTTATTCCATAATTTAAACTTATTTTAAAAACTTTAACAACAATTTAAAACAATCAGTCAAACCTATTCATCCGTTGTCAGCAAATGTCGCCAACTTGCGAACAACTAAACTGACCCCATCACTGAAACAATTTAGTTTGAACGGATGTGCCTTAATGCCTGTCGGAAGTTTTATAGGCTTGAGCGGGACTATACACAAAATATAGTTTTATGACTGCCTCTTTGTTTAATTCCGTCTGTAATCCATTGCCAAAAAAGTTACTATCAGCACAATGCAGTTGTGTTTGGTCTGTGTCTCATACTAAGTTATTTTTTCTCTTTTTTTTTGAGTTTGAACTATATCTGTTCTTAGTTTTTGAGTGACTGCAACCCTGTGAAGTCCTATGCAAAAGTTCACTTTAGTAGTTAAGAAAACAAAAGTGAAATTACAAAGTCAATCGTTTCTTATTCGTACAAAACCTTATATTAATTTTTATTATTTATATTTTTTTTTACTGTGGCCCATAAAAATCTAGATCTATCGTCGATTAAAATCAAAACATCACAATATGCAAGTCTAACGTCTGAAATTGTAAATTCTTAAATAAGTAAAAGTTCTTAGAAGTTTTGTCTTTAAATTACGCCTGAACAGGTGGGCAGCTGAACAGATTTTATTTCAATTTGGCATACAAGTAAATTATGTCGTGGACATACTATATTGTATTTTATTAAATGCATTGTATAACAATTATCTATTGCCAGTCACTCGACTCCGCAGAATCAGTAATCCATTCATTGGTCAATGTATACGTTCTTACGACAAATTCCCAGAAAAATACAAAGTGGAAAAGAAAGTCCCGCTGTTTTATGCTGATACTTTCCAGGAAAAAGTGTTTTTCCAAAACGTTGCGGTTAAAGTAAAAATGACTTTCCAAAAGAATTATTCATAATCTATATTGAATTAAAACAATATTTTGTTAGTTTCATTTACTCCTAAAGAAGCTGGCGAGTAATTGCTAGTATTTTGTTTACACCACTATTTTCTATAACATATATTCAATAACTTACACAGAATATTCATATTTCAAAAATACGAGTATATCCATTCATCCATTACAGCCTATAAAAATCCACTGCTGAACATACCCATATCAACAGAATCTAGGGATACCTTAATCCTAAATTATTTACGACTTTATAGTTTAAAATCTTTTTAGTTTCCATAAAAAGTTTATATAGAGATGGAAACCTCTTTTATTCTGTTTTCAAAATTTGAAAATGTAAATAAAAAATAACAAAATACGGCGCCAAAATTGTTAGTAATGCGATAATTCAAGGAAAATTAAAATTCTACTGATATTAATTAATGAAAAGGGATTAGATTGTTTTTCTTTTTTAATTTAACGTGCCGTGTATGCTTTAAGAGTCATGTCACGTCATCATTTGAGTCGTGACGAAATGTTACGAACCGTGGGTATGTTAGAAAATGGTGCTATTCAACGCGTCGTTGCTGAGGCCCTACACATCAGCCAAAACGTGATATCAAGGTTGTGGTCACGTTATCGCAGTACTGGGGATGTGGCTGAACGGCACACGGGTAGATATCGTGTTACCACGCAGAGACAGGATCGATTTCTCCAAATGACCGCCAGAAGACAACCCAATATCACAGCGATGAGACTACTACAAAGGCTCCAGGAGGACCACCAGCTGATGGTAAGCGACCAAACCGTACGAAGGAGGTTGCATGAAGTTGGACTTCATACTCGAAGACCGCTATGTCTTCCAGCATTGCGACCTGCCAATCGCGGTCAGCGGCTTTCGTTGGCTCGGGAGCATTTACCATAGAGTGACGAACAATGGTCTTTGGTGCTCTTCACCGATGAGTCCCGGTTTGGGTTTCATCCGGATTCGCGAAGAACACGCGGTTGGAGAACTCTAGGAAGAGTTGGCCGTCTACGGCACTCTCAGGAGGTCCACTCATACCAAGGCGGGACAATCATGGTGTGGGCAGGAATTCGTCTTGGCGGACGAACCCAGCTCGTTTAGATCCATGGCAGCACGACTGCACAAAAATACCACGAGGAGGTAGTAGAACCTGTTATTGTCCCACACAGAATCCAAATGGGCCATTAATTTCTACTCATGCACGATGCGCCTTCCCATACGGCGCGGCTGGTGTCGGCTGCTCTCCGAGACCACGATATTCAAGTTTTGGATTGGCCTGCATAGTCGCCGGACTTAAATCCTATAGAGCATACCTGGGACATGTTACAACGAAAAGCTTTGCGAGATTTCCCGCCAAATTTGATGACGGAACAACAACTTTACGTATGAACAATCGATGTCGATGTGTAATTAATGTAAGAGGTAGCAACACTGATTATTAATAATTAGATTTTTTAAGATTTTTTAAATTTTATTAAAATTAATAGTTTTATAAGAAGAAATGAAGTTTTTTTATCATACTAATTTTTTACGGCGTTTAAAAAAATTTTTTTTTATTTAAAACAAAAAAATTACGAAATGTTTTTTATTTTTTATCAAAGACCTTAAATTAGCCTATCATTCTTCCATTAACTATTTCAGAAAATTCAGAAAAATATTTGATGAAATATAAAATATCCCTAGATTCTCATCGTGGTAGAGCCATGCTGCAGCTATATTAGTAGTATAGTTGTAGTACGAATGGGTCGGCTCGACCGGGGAAGGACTACGCTCTCACAGAATACCAGCGTAAAATAGCAGCTTAACACTGCTGTGTTTCTTATGGTGAGTGTAGAGAACCGGAGACCCTTTTTACTGGAAAAGAGGCATTCCATCTTAGTCGTCACGGGTGACAACGCATCTGCATTTTGATTCTTAATTGAAGATAGATGTAGATGTCTATGGGTCACAGCAACCACTTACCATCAGGTGGGCTGTGTGCTCGTTTGTCACCCTATCCTAAAAAAAAAAAAAAAAGATTCCGCTGATATGTTTATGCCATTATGTCATAGATTGTCTCATGGGGGGATTTTGCTATAGTTGCCATGCTTGGCAAGCGGGTTGGCAACCTCAGTTTTTTATTATTTTAAGCTGTTATCAGGAAGATTCTGCTGCCCATCTCCTGTTTCAATTTCCCTATGTCGCCTCTTACGACACCCTCGGGACGATACGGGGTAGTAGATATTCTTACACCGCCACACATGGTTAAATAAATAAAAGTAATAATAAGCAAAAATATATAAAATGAGTTATTCAAAAATTCCAAATATTCGATACCAAAATATTCTAAATTGGAGAATAGTAAACGCACACAGGTTAATTTCGCTGACAATACGTGGAATAGTTGTAGTAACTTTGTGAAAAGACAATCTAGTGGAAAATAATACAGTTCTTTTGTATTGCTCCTTTCAGTCGAACTTTTCAAATAAAATAGAAACGAATAACTCCGCTTGATAAAACTAAATTAAATATCTGATTTCTCATACCTATATGATATGTCAGCAGTACTGTATAAGGGGTTTTTTTTTTTTGGTAAAATTTTTGAAAACAGAAGTGGCAAACAAAAGGCATTAAAGAAAAACTTTAGATGCGTTGTCACCTCTTAGGACTAAGATATAATGCCAAACAGCCACTAATTATACTGGTCATTGTAAAAAGGATCTATCCAGACGGACTCTTAAGCCGCGTATAGATTACGCGCTCCTGGCGCGCGCGCCATGAATGACCGCCCCGACCAGTGCGTTCCGCGAAACGCGTTCCAAATGTTCGAAGTATATCAACCGAGCGAGCCTGACGCGCGCGGCAGCTGTTCCAGTGTTTGACCGTTCAACCTGGATGTCGCTCGTATACGAGCAGCTGCCGCTTTCATAGTTCTCTCCATGCATCTTCTCTTCCATTTCCATTCTCTTTATTATGAAGTGGTAAAATAAAAAAAAATTGTACAACCGACTTCAATATAAATTATTAAAGATAACTCAAAAACTACTGGTCATACCTTGATCAAATTTATATGAAACCACATGAAAAGCACCAGCTTTCAAATAAAAAATAATCATCTAAATCGGTTCATCTAGAAAAAAGTTACGAGGTAACACACATAAAAAAAAAACATACAGTCGACCTCCTCCTTTTTGAAGTCGGTTAAAAAACGACTTTTGCTATTCCACAGTAGTTCTTTTGAACCATATTATTTTATCAATTTACGGCAACATTGGTTATCCATATCTCGGAACGCAACGAACACACGAATGATGATAACAACCGTCCCAACCAGCGCGCGCGCCAAAACTTAACTACTTTGATACGTGTTAAAAAACCAACACCAGATTGAACGGCCCGCTCCACGTTTGAGCATTCTAACGAACAATTTGGAGCGCGTTCCAAGGCGGTATCCATTACATGCGCCTGGAACGCGCGCCAATGTTCGACCTCTTTTAGCACATAATCGATACGCGGCTTAATATAGCTGCAGCATGGCTCTACCACGTATAGTACTTTACGTGTACCACGTGTACTACTTTGATACGCGGTAAAAAACCGACATCAGATGGAACGGCCCGCTCCAAATTTGAGCGTTCCAACGAACAATTTCGCGCGCGTTCCAACGAACAACAACAACGCGTTTACTACGAGGCATTCCATGTTAGTCCTCAGGGGTCTCAACGCTTCGGCATTTTGATTGTAAATCGAGAATAGTTGTAGATTTCTATTGGCCACAGTATCCACTTACCATCACATGGACTGTGTGATAGTTTGTCACTTATTCTATAAAAAAGAGGCGACAGAGAGAGATCAAATCGGGGACGAGAAGCAACATCTTCTCGGTAACAACTCAAAATAATATAAAACTGCAATTGTCAACCCATTTGCCAATCGTAACTATATGACAAATATCCCCCTAGAAGGCAATCTATGTGGGAAGCCTATGTACAGCAGTGGACTTTGACAGGCTGTAATGAATGAATGACCATTTTACCATCTTGTGCTGCATCACCACTTACCATCAGGTGGGATAATAGTCAAGCACTGCCTTATAATACTAAGAAAAAGAGTTGGATAATTAAAGAGACTTGGATAATCAAACGAAAATTGCCTTAACAGCCAGTGAGGTATTCCATCGGCTATGGAATAAGCAACTGTAGGTCAGTTATATTGTAGTTTTATTTAAAACAAATATAGGAAAAATAAGCAATAAAAATAAGAATGTTGAGACTTCATAATACGCCATTAAAACATATTTAGTTTTAGTTACATAAGTAAATCAGCACTTAAGATTGTGAATAATCATTTCAGGTCCTAGGATACTATGGATTTAAGTGTCTTTTTACCTCCTTTTACCTGAATTTCTGCATCATGATCCTCAGAGTGCCGAAACATCTGTGTTCTTTTTTAAATTTTGAGTTGGCTACGAGTGAACTTTGGACTGGTGTAGCCACTTACCTTACATGTAATTTAAAAAAAAAAACCACTTAAGAACAGCTTTTCGTGTATTAATGTTAATTAAATTTACGCTATAAAAAGATATTTTAATTTTCATGTTAATTAAAAGCATTGAAAACATATTTTACGTGATTAATATTTCCCATCTTGGGTATAATTTTAATTAAAAGTTTCGCCGCTGTAGACTACCTAAGGAAAGTAGTTAGGACCTGTTGAATAAAATATTCAACGGAGGGTCTGCAATCTAGCAAACTGGTTTAAAAAATGAACTAAATTTTAGATGTCGTGTTAACTTCGACGCTTCGACAAAAATTTTAAATAATGAAAGTCGATATTTTTTAAAATAATTATCTGTCATGTATTAGAATGTATGTAATAAACCAGGAGACTGGCAGCAGCGTCCTCCGTAAAACAAATTAAAAAAAAAAGTGGAGTTGCCAACACGCCTTTATATGACAAACGATATCTTACGCTAAGAAAAAATGCTTAAAAATTACGAAACCCGATTGTTATGAGCAACTGAATACATAACTCTGTTAAGGGCATGAGTGCAAAAGTATGAGAGGCACTGGTGGAATTTAAATCTAACTTAGTCTAAACTTTTCTTCGATTTCAAATGTTAAAATTATCGGGCAAATATGGCAAAAACACTTTGTGGTTATTATCCAACATCTTGGTTAACAAAATAAGAAACCAAAATTCGTACGGCTGTACCGCACGCTGAGGTTTATAAATTTTGGACTAGATTTACGCATTTTGTGGTTAGGTGTTTGCAGCATCGTCTCTAATAAAATTTTACACCCGTTAAGCCGCAAACGATTTAAACTTCAACAAATTGTGTACAAACTTTATTAAACATGAGAGAGGGAACTTCCGTTCAGCTTTTATTGAATTTGATTATTATTAAATAGAAGGTATTAGATAATAATTTGTAGCTTCAATAACAAGTGTCATACTGCAAATAACTTCTGTATTTATTAAATGATTTATATGTTCATTATCGAAAACGAACATTTTATTATAAAACAGAAGAAATTAAAGATATTAAAAATTAACTAGCTAAGATACGCGTAAAAAATAAAAATGATGTGTCTTATCCTAGTTTAAAGAGCACGTCCCGTCCTTTCAATTGCGGGCACTATCCCCACACCATTACACTAGGAACGAAAGAAGAATAAGATAAAATAAACCAGTTTTCTTATTAAACTAAAGTGACAAACGAACTTACTGTGGACCTTACTTACATGATGGTAAGTGGCTATTGCAGTCTATTGTTACCTGCTGCCGAATCCAAACAAAGAAGACTATAGATGCATTGTCACTTCTGAGGACTAAGATCGAATGACTCACAGCCCGTAATTATACTGGATCTACTCGCACATAAATACCCTTCAAACTGGAACACAGCTATTCAAGTACTGTTATTTGGGGGAAATAGTTAGGAGGGTCGTTTTACCCTGACAGACTCTTAGGCAGTCAAAGTAGTCCTACCACCGAGTGATCCAAATACCTAAATCCAAACAATAACTTAATCCAAATACCGCAACAAAACATGTATGTAGTTATCAGTTTTAGACGAATTGCGGTAGGTAACTGACCTAAATTTGGTTGGTTCGGGATGAGAAGTTGTTTTTGCCGCCGGTCCACGTTTCCAACAATTCACAACTTTATAACCCCTTAGGAATAAGTTATGCTTTGTGTAAGTTGATGTTTCGGAAACAACAGCTTTGATCGTTCACAACAAACAAAATTTGAAATAAACCGTCATCAAGTATAAAGTCATGCCTTTTCATTATTAATTTATTTACATAACATTAAAATATGTACAATATTTACAAAAAAAAAATTATTATCAATTACTCCCCGTAGTTCATTATTTATTGCAGCCTATCAAAGTACGGCTGAACATCACCCCATAGATAGCCTCATAGGGCAATGCCCATATTTGTCATAGTTAATTAACACATATTATGGCTTAAAGTTTTCTTGACTTAATTTCCTTGAGCTAGTACTGTAGGAATCCATCACCACTTTTTTTTAAAGTTTGACAATGACGAGGAAATAATTAACGAAGATACTATAATGTATGTTATTAGCTCAGAGTTCGGTGGGCCTGAATGTACTTTCTATGTCACCGGCAATTTTTGCTTTCACAAATATAATCTCACGCTGGATTAGAATAGGATTCTAAGCCGTCTGGAAGTCGGCCTGGGTAGGTACCACTTCTCTTACCTATATCTGCCGCTAAATAGTAATGCTTCCACTCCTGTGTTATGGTCTGAAGGGTATGGAGAGCTTAATTTCAGGCTAACAGGCATTTCATTTTAGTTCTCAGACGCTACAACGTATCTGTGGCCTTCTTCGTTTACATTTGGCTGTCAGGTGTCTATAATCTGGTGCAGTCACTTACATCAGATAGACTGTAAGTTCGTTCGTCTCTTCGGTTGTTGATAAAAAATCTTTTAGCCCCCAATTTCGTAAGAGTAGACCATGGGAAAAATCTAAAATATCTTATGGCACAGTATAGATGCCGGTATAACCATTTCATACACCATATGAAAAGTACGCAGACCAGAGGTGGGAAGCATCAAATGTGCTCACACAATCCGCCTGCACTGTGTGCCTTATATGGTAAATCTTTCATACTATGGGAGAGAGTCATTTCCTTTAATGAACTGTTATGGACTGAAAGAAAGTAAGAAAAAGACATAATATGTTATTGGATGTGTCGGATAATCCTGGCTCCTTTCTTTTTCAATAAAATTTACAGCCTATACATGTCCCTTTAATAAGCACAGGCCTTCTCATTGTAATAGGGTTTTAGAACAAGGAAAAATGTCCCAATGTTGTTGACGGACATCACATGTCTTCGAAATATTTTTTTACATTTCTCAGGCATTCAGGTTTCCTCACGATGTATTCCTTAACCGCTGAGCACGTGGTAAATCAGCGCTTAAAATTGTAATTAACAATTTTATTGATGCCGGCGGGGATCAAACCCGAGTTGCTCATGTACAATGCTATGTACTGCGAGTGTTAAGCTCCTGTGGGAAACTTAGAAAATTATCGAGGTGTTAATATCATAAACAAATAACATGGAGAGATAAATTCGATGAATTCTTTTATTTTCAATAATTCTTGGCAATCAAGTTATTTTTTTCGCTATGACAACGAATCGTCGACAGCCCCTAAGCTACCACAGCTTTAAATCCAATAAATTATGTTTCATTTTTCAAAGTATTCCCATATTGCATAGACTGCCACAAGGCCCACCTGAGACATTATTTAGTTTGTACCTGCGTATTTTACTAGGTTGTTAGTATTCTTGTAGGTATCCTTGATTAACTTTGCGGTTAATAGTTTGGACAACATTAGGAAAACTCGGATTCGTCTTAAATTACCTTGTACTATTAAGTATACTCTATATGACGTTAATATCTGTTCGACAAGGCATTACGCTTAATAATTCTCGTATTTATTTCGTTACTTAAGTCTATTTCGGGACTCTAGTTGAATGTCAATTTAGAATCATATTCTTTTTATAATCGAGATAATATTGCGAAAAACGGTTTCTAATAAATTAATAAATATACAAATACAATGTTTGATAAGTATTATTATAATAAACATCATCATCATCATCATCAATAAAGTCATTTACAAACCTAACAAAAGTCTCTCTCGAAGAATGTATCAAAACACGACCTTTAGAAGAAATCTCTAGATTGGACAAGAAGAGGTAATCAATACATTATAATATTTTCCAATGTGTACGACATTTCCTTTTTATTGTTGTTTAAATATGAAAAAGGGTTAAGAGTAAAAATGTAAGAATTTAAATAAATCATTTTCTCGTGTCAAGTACTAGACTGTGACCGCATCAGAAATGCTATCACTCCAAATGAATGCATGTTGCATGTTCGTGTATAGTTCGCGTGTACTAGCGCGTTGTTTGCTGGAAAACGACTAATAAATCTCATGTTAATGCTTAGACATTTTCCATGCTTCCATCACGAAGCCATGCATTCAACTATTGCAAATCTGACATCATAATCGCCAACAAAATATCATTTAGAAGGCTAGTTAATGGGAAACAAATCTATTGGTATCTACACGCGAATTGGTAATTATTTTTAAGCTTGCTAATGACTTTAAAATAAAAGTTTGCCTGGGTAGCCATGTAGGGGACCTGGTTGTGGGCTAATGTTCTTGTAATAGGTGGTTCGTGTCGTAATAAGGACACGAAGACCGTTAGAAACTTGGAGCACATTGACTTCATTATCAGACTTATCTTTTTGCACTGGTGTGTAAACATGTTTTGTTTAATTACATTATTTCATACTTTTTTACGTGGTAGAGCCACGCTGCAGCTATATTAGTGGTATAGTTGAAGCACGAATGAGTCGGCTCGACCGGGGAAGGACCACGCTCTCACAGAATACCAGCGTAACGCTGCTGTGTTTTTACTGGAAATGAGGCATTCCACCTTAGCCTTCACGGGTGACGACGCATCTGCATTTTGATTCGTAATCGAGGATAGATGTAGATGTCTATGGGCCACAGCAACCACTTACCATCAGGTGGACTGTGTGCTCGTTTGTCACCCTTATCTTATAAAAAAAACTTTATATGTACAGTATATATTTATTTAATCTATTTATATGTATGCTATATAAACAAAATGTTTAGTCTCGGTAATAAATTGTAATTTTTATATTTCTATTGTATTTTTTTCTGTAATACTTTTAGTATTAACTCCGCCTTTTGTGTCCGTCCTATGTACATTGTGTTAGGTTCAATAAAGAATAAATAAATAAATAAAATATTTGCATTTTAGTTTGACGTATTTTGAAAAACTTGAATGTTCACAATGGTGATGGTAAGTGGATACTGTCACCTATAGCAATATGCCGTGTGGTAGTGATATAAGACAATTCATTACCTCATTTCGTCCTGTGGGTGTCGTAAGTGGCGATTATGGGATATGCCGAAAAAATCTTATGGCTTCCGCTAGATGGCGTTGTAACCATCTTGCTTACGCCAGAATTAAAGTACTTAGATCGGCGACAAACAACATTTAAGGTGCGAAACGTCTGGTACCTACTAACGTCGATCCGCATGCCAAGCTGCGAGAGCTAAGCAAATCCTCCTAAAGGGAGAGAATAGAGAGAGAGAAATAATGAAGACTTTATTTAAAAAACCACCTTTGTCAAAAATTTCATAATATGAGTTAGTTACGCCATCTTGTAAGGGAATTCGTTAGCTGTCTGATAATATTTTATATTTCTTCAAAGACAAGTTTAGTCATGAGATATTTGCTTTTATTCGTTGTACCGATTCTTCATAAGCAACCTTTGTCACCGTGGTGCAAAAAGCAGTTATGTCAGTGACATGGGTTGTTTATGAAAAAAAAAAAGCAGAGCTGTCCAACAAACTGACTTTAAGTCAGTTTTTCGCGGCATTACTGCTGGTGTTTACAACCTGTTTGCTATTGTTACTATTGTAGTTTAATCTTAAAATGGAAAACAATAATACTTCTTGGCCTCTCAAAAGGCCAAAAAAAGTAAAAAAAGCAGACGTTATTAAGGAAAAGAAGTTGAAAGGAGAGGAACACGTGAGTCACGTTGGAAAGTTAATACCTGCTGTTGAAGTTGGTCCTGATTGCAAGTGAGTGGTTTTTGGAACTGTTACATGCTGTGACTAGGTAATTTACTACATAATATTATTGCAATAAAATATAATTTCTGTATTCCGGTTGTGAAATGTTTGTACAAATGTTTTGAAAACATAAGTGAGGAAAACAAAAAGCAAATCCTGTAAGACTTCCTTAACATTCCTTCAAAGAATCTTCAAGATGCTCATTTATCGGGGCTTATAACTGTGGATACTGTTAAACAAAGAAGATCTAGGAAAGCTTTGAACATGCAAAGTGATGATGAGTTGAATATTAGCAATCATGATGCATCATTCTATTACAAAGTGCGGATCAAAAAAGGTGAGAATTTTGTCGACTAAGCTGTATGTGCAAAGGCTTTTTATAGTTTGCATGGAATAGGTTGAAATAGAGTGCGACGTATACAGAAATTCTTGACTGAATCTTCGGTGGCGCCTATAGATCAAAGAGGCAAGCATACTAACAGGCCTAAAATGTTACCTTTACCTTTATAGGTTTTATAGTGCTTTTACATGCTTTATAGCACCTTATTGTTGATTACATCAACTCTTTTAAAGCAAGACAATCACATTACTCTATTAAAAAAAGTCCAAATAGATTATATTTGCCAGAAACTCTGAGTATCAATAAAATGCATGATTTTTTCCTGGAACAATTTCAGATTAGAGTTCCATACAAAATATATTGGTCCATATTCACTACTGAGTTCAACATTAAATTTGGAGTGCCTAGATCTGATACTAGCACTACCTGTGATCAATTTCGTATCAAACTTGAGAGTGCATTTGATGAATCTGAGAAGAATGAAATTATTACAGAGAAGAATCTTCATCTTCTAAAAGCTGCAAAGTTTTATGAACTAAAACGATTATGAAAACAAAGGGCACGAGAAGGCCAAGCCACAGTAATTTCATTTGATTTTATGCAAAATTTGCCATAACCGCATATTCCCACTAACACTGTATTTTACTGCAGACAGCTTTGGTACTATGTTTTTGGTTTGCATGACCTCAGCATGATCTGTTGGTTTGGGTGGCGGATCTCTTCCGGGAGGACGACGTTACGGACGCGGAGTCCGAACACTCCATGGAATCGGAGCGGCGAGCCAAAACAGCTGCTATTTATCGCTGACGCTGCCGCTGCCCTTTTAAGTAGCGAGTGACTACGTCATGCGATAAAATATGCGAAAATCATCACCTGGCTTACGCAGCCCTTTGCTGTAAAATTAACAACAACAGACCGCTGCGAAACGCCCGCCTCAGTTAGGCGAAGAACTGCTTACAGATAGTCATCATCATCATCATTACAGCCCTTCACAAGTCCACTGTTGAACATAGGCCTCCCCCAAGGAATGCCACAAAGCACGGTCCTGAGCCACCTGCATCCATCGACTTCCTGCATGTCTTACCAGGTCGTCACACCATCTAGTGGGGGGTCGCCCTACACTTCGCCTACCGGTAGGAGGCTGCCACTCGAGAACCTTTTTTTCTCATCGGTTGTCGGTTCTTCGAGCTATATGGCCGGCATATTGCCACTTCAGCTTACTAATCCGTTGCGCTATGTCGGTTACTCTGGTTCTACTGCGGATATCCTCATTTCTAAGTTTACCACGCAGAGAAACTCCGAGCATAGCCCTCTCCATAGCTCGCTGAGCGACCATGAGCGTCCTCATACGGCAGTGAAGGACCACGTCTCAGTTCCATAGGTCATCACTGGCAACACGTACTGGTTGTACAATCTCGTTTTCAAGTGTTGAGGTATACCTGACTAGACGAGCTTACAGTTAGTAAGCAGTTCAAATTCAAAGTTCAGTAAATAAGTATGAGTATGAAGAATAAACTAAAGATCAGGCAGGTGTGTAGGTACATTCCACAGTATGCTCTCCACTCAGGCCTTTGGCCACATACAACAACCCGTAAATTACACTCGCTAATAACAGAGCGGCTTTTCTGATTCATGTCTTTTACTGACAGTTCGTGACGTCTGTTTTGACAGATACGTTGATAGTGATCGGAGGCTTACAACTTGGAATTTTAAGCACAGGGAGCTATTGCAGTTTTCTGTTTTTTCTCATTTATTAATACTTATAAAATTCCATTCCATTAAAGCCTATTAAAGTCCATTGCTGAACATGGGCCTCACCATATATTATCTCATAGGGGGTGTTATACTTATACACACATTTCGTTTTAAGTCATCTCATATATTATAATTCTTCTAGTATATAATTATATATTATAATTCACGTAGAGTTTGTCACTGAACTCCTAAACGACTTCGCCTATTTTGATGAAATTTTTGTGTGCATTTGAGTAGGTCCTGTATGGTTTGAATTCCCAATTGAACCCGGTAGATGGCACTGTTGTCACGATCCAGTTATCATGCGTGCGAAATCGCTTCGGGTCGCTAGTATACTTTATAACATACATATCCTTATTTCTAAAGTAAAACTTCTTTGGGCGCGGGCTCGAGGGACTCAGATCTTTTTTCGGACGGAAGTAACGTCCAGTAAAATATATGAACCGTTTATGTAGTTTCCGCGTGTATAAAGGCAGCGACTGACTTTTTCATGAGTATATTTGTTATATACATAGGTATATACAATTTTCTGACATTATACATTATTGCGCCGTGGTAGCTCACCAACTAAATTGTATTGCTTAATGAAATTTAAAGTGTTGATTGACCAAGTGTTTGACGGTGAAGGAAACATTTGAGAAAATACCTGAATGAAACAATAATAATAAGTAATAATGTCCTGCAGACCGAGTTTCGGTCACTGCGGCCAGTCTCAACGGATGTTAGCCATCTGCGCAAAAACCACAAGCCTAGCTCTCCATACCTCGCTGAGCAACCTTGAGCTTCCTCATACGGCCGGCAGGAAGGACCACGTCTCAGATCCTTTTCAATTGCCATTTCAGCTTACTGATCTGTTGGGCTATACCGATTACTGTGGTTCTACTGCGGATGTTCTCATTACAAAGTCTTTCATGACGGGAAACTGCGAGCAAGGTTGGTTTGATACTCAAACATAACTCATCTCTATGAATGTAATAATTCAAAGATAACAACTAAAACGCAGCAGACTGTGTTGTGAAATACGAAACTTAAATTTGTTTGGTCTAACCGCACGCCCGATGGAAATTATAACTTTAAATTTGATTTACTTCTTTAGCGGACGGTTCTTCGGGGCATCGTTTCTAGAACATTTTACAAACTTGGCTTAGCTGCGGAATAATTTAAACTTCAGCACCTGTGCGTCTGAAGTTTAGTTAAGATGGGTAGAAATACGACTATATATATTTCACTAGGTGGTGGGTCTCCTTTTCTGCCCGGGCATCCGTATCGGTAGCTACCCAGTGTAAACCTATTTATACCGCTAAATAGCAGTACTTGCACTGCTATGTTCCAGTCTGAAGGATTTAGAAAGATATGAAAGGAATAAAATATCGTTACGGTAACAGCCTATTAAAGTCCCTGCTGAAAATAGGCCTCGCCCATACTTTGCTAATAGGGGCGATATTTGCCATAGTTGCCACGCTTGGTAAGCGGGTTGGCAACCGATTTTTTAAATTTTTAGTCGTTATTATGAAGACGCTGCTGCCCATCTCCTAATTTTTTTCCCTCTGTCGCCTCTTATGACAACCTGAGGATGATATGGAGTAGTAGATATCCTTACACCGCCACTATTCGGTAAGGAAAAAATATTTTCTACATAATAGCATTGCTTTGGGCATTCCTTGGGGGAGTCCTATGTTCAGCAGGAGACTTGTGAAGGACTGTAATGATGATGATGATGAGGAATTTAAAGGCTTCTGAAGTCAGTGCTAAGTCATAGTGTCTCTAAAAAATAAAGTCCCAACTTCTGTTTTTACTTTAAGTTTAATTAATCGACCAATTGAGTGAATAAAGTAATATAACGAGCTTAATGTTTACATTAAAAACTTCATCCCCTAGTTTCCCACCACTAGTAGAATTTTTTCGTATGATTGAATGGGCCCACCATGAGATATAGCCTATTTAAAGTTACAGCATATATAAGTCGCACTGCTGGGCACAGTCCTCTGATTTCTGAGAGGGTTTTAGGGCAAGGAAAGGTCCGCCACGTTGCCCCAATGCGTATTGGCAAATTTGACATTTCTTCGAAATATTTTTTTTCTTATTTCTCAGATATGCAGGAAACCTACTCAATGAAACTTTGAAACAACCTCACGATGTTTTCCTTCACCGCCGAGCACGTAGTAAACCAGCACTATAAATTGCAATTAACATTTTAATTGGTGCCGGCGGGAATCCAACCCGGGTTGCTCGCGTACTGTGAAATTTACAGCGAGCGATAAGCCCCTGAGCTACCACGGTCTATCTAAAAAAAAAAACATTAAAATAAACGAATATATCGCTTAACATAACACAAAAAAATGCGTATGTAAAGAGTAAATGTGTTAGAAGTGCAACTTTATTGGTTTATTTATATTTCAAATCTGTAAGTTTAATACATTAATAGTGAAGGATAGATGTCAGAGAATGACGTAAAAGTGAGATATGTGGGTATTCAAAAGATTTAGGAATAATATTCGAAGGATTTACATACAAAAATAAACACAAATTATAAGTTGTATTTTTTAATTTATTTCTTCAATATTTACACTATTATTTGTCGATGCTTGCTATTGGTATTTTTGTTATTATGGCGTTATGGTAAATGTTTTTTATTTGCAAATTAAACTTTTCGCATAAAAAGTTAATTAATGATATCGAATCGTCAGATGCAAAATTTACATTAAAATCACCACCTTAAATAAGTGGTACTTTATTATATAGAGTACCAAAAATAGCTGCATTCAGCCATCAAGGCTAAATGCAAATGAGTGCTTGTGTAAAAAACGAATAATATCCTAAAGATTAAGGTTGGGATTTTAGAATATTTCTTGGTATTCAGATTTAATTACTTTATACAATTGTTTAAGGTATGTCGAATTATAAATTTATCAATAAATATTTATATAAAACTTATATTCACCAAAACAAAAATAATTTTACACTTACACAAAATATGATTTAATGTTTAGCGTCTTTCACACTTACAACTGATGGCATAACACGTATATCCCCACTTTCTAAAATACCATGCGCACGCATCCTGAATTCTACGGATATCACACAAAGAGGAGAGAATAATATTTTATCTCTTTCTAATCTAATGCATGCGTGATGCAAGTGTCATGGCCTTGAAATTTTACTCTCATGCTCGCAAAGAAATTTTACTTCAAAATAAAAAATAAAACATACACTTCAACTCATGACCTCCTTATTTTTCAAATATCTAACATAGAGAAGCAGCCTGTATAGTTTGAAAACTATAAAACTTCAGATAAATTAGTTTACTATGTCTACAATCAAAGCACGCCTCTTGTTACAAAGTTTTACGTTCAAGATGGCCGGCCACGTATAAAATTATGCAGTCAGTTACAAAATTCAACTAGTTAAGCTGGACTGCTCTTGCGACTTTGATATTTCCTTCAAGCATATAAAATTTCTTAAAGATTGAACCAACAGCGCAATTTTTAATGAAATTTATAATGCAGTATCAATGCTCATATCGATAGCTTTTTGGAATGTAGGTTAATATGTATATATGTGTATCACCACAAATGGAACGCCTCGACCGGCAAAGAACCACGCTTTCACTGAATACCAGCATGAAATAGCAGCTTAATGCGGCTGTGTTTCGAATGGTGATTTTTACTGGAAACGAGGCATTTTATCTTAGTCTTCAGGGGTAACAACGCATCTGCATTTTGATTCTTAACCGAGAACAGACCAGTCTATGGACCACAGCACCCACTTACCATTTAGTGGACTGTGTCCTCGACTGTCACCCTTATTTTTTTAAAAATATTGGACTTGCGAACTTTACATCTTCAGGGGAACAATTTTTTTTTATAGAAGTTTTGCCTTCATCATTACTTACCACCAGGTGGGATTGTGGTCAAGCACTGGTTCATAATATGTAAAAATGAAGTGATATTACGTAGGGCATAGTCATCCTATTAATTTCATTCAAAGTGACGGTTGCTGGTCTGTGCCTAAATATGCGCTATGTGTTATATTATATAAATGTACGCGGCTTTAGATTGGTCCAAGGGCCACCCTAACACACCTTGACCTACTGTTGCTGATATTACAGGATGGTCGCAATATTGTATTACACGCATCGGCTGAATATTATTCAGGTCGCTAGTTGAACGGCGCCGTTTAGTAAAATGGCTAATTAAGCTAGTTGGCTGCGACATATGTATGACAAAATAAAATTATTGGATAAAATATTTCGATAGCGGTTATAAACTGATAACTTTGTGGTCGTTGAAGGTATTTTTATTTATTTATAGGAGAGGGGGCAAACGAGCCTGCGGTTCACCTGATGTTAAGTGACTACCGCCGCCCATGAACAACTGCAACACCAGGGGAATTGCAGATGCGTTGCCGGCCTTTTAAAAAGGAGTAGGCTCTTTTCTTGAAGGTCCCTAAGTCGTATCGGTCCGGAAAAATCGCTGGTGGTAATCGGTTCCACAAGGAAGTTGTGCGAGGAAGAAAACATCTTCTAAATCGTGCAGTGGTGGACCGCCAATCATCCAGATGGTATGGATGGTATCGCGAGTTTTGTCGCGATGTGCGATGGTGAAATTGAGCGGCTGGAATTAGTCCGAACAATTCCTCAGAGCACTCTCCGTGGTACATGCGATAAAATACGCAAAGAGATGCAACATCTCTACGCAGTGCTAGTGAGACAAGCCGATCGGAAAGAACTCGGTCGTCGACGATTCGATCCGCTCTGCGCTGGATGCGGTCAAGTGGAAGGAGCTGGCACTGGGGAGCCCCAGCCTAGAGATGGGAACAGTATTCCATGTGAGGCCGAACCTGCGCCTTGTAAAGTTGCAGGCGTTGTGCCGGCATGAAATACTGTCCCGCTCTGCTGAGCACGCCAAGCTTTTTAGAGGCCAATTTGGCCTTCTCTTCCAAGTGACAGCGAAACTGCACGCCACTCGATATGTCGACGCCGAGGATTCCGATACTGGCTGAGGCAATAAGGGAAGTGCCTTGAAACTGAGGAGATACGACAAAGGGGTTCTTTTTAGCGGTAAACGCGCAAACTTGTGTCTTCTAAGGATTAAACTGGACTAGATTTAGTCGCCCCCAATCCGAGACTTTGTTCAGCAAAAACTCGACTTCAGACACAAGTTTGTTCCGGTACTCGGCGACGTTTTCCCGAGAAATATTCGCACGGCCGGCGTATAGAGCATCACCAGTGCTGTCATCCGCATAGCAATGAATGCTACCGGTTTGCAACATATCATTGATATGCAGAAGAAACAGCGTTGGTGATAGTACACAGCCTTGTGGAACACCAGCGTTATTAGAAGTAGTCGGAGCATGCACCGTCTACAACGACCTTGATGCCTGATCTGCAAGAAAGCTGGTGATTCAATTGCACAATTCTCGGGAAGCCCATAGGAAGGAGCTTCGAAAGAAGCACTTTGTGCCAAACCCGATCGAAAGCCTTCGCAATGTCCAAACTAACGGCCAATGCCTCCTTGACTCTACTGCCTGCCCATCTATGAGTCAGGTAGACCAGAAGATCACCAGCTGACCGACCCCGACGAAAACCGTATTGGCAGTCACTAATCAGCTGGTGATCCTCAAGGTACCGCATGAGCTGGCAGTTTATAACAGACTCCATTATTTTGGAGAACAAGGGGGGGATGGCGATAGGCCTGTAGTTGGACGGGTCTGAGCGGTCGCCTTTTTTAGGGATCGGTTGGACAAAAGCTGTCTTCCATGATTTCGGGACTACGCCGAAGAAGTAGGAGTACCGGAAAAGACGCGTTAGAACCGGTGCCAACTCCGGACCACACGTCCTCAGCACAATTGGGGGGATTCCGTCAGGCCCACTCGACTTGTGGATGTCCAGGGAGAGGAGTGCTTTGCGAACCAAGCACTGTGAGAACCGCACATCCGGCATGGAGCACTCACACCGCGGGATGGTCGGCGGTGTGTTCCCCCCGTCATCAAGAGTCGAGTTGGACGCAAAAAGGGAGCCTAAAAGGTCGGCTTTCTCTTTTGCGTCGTGGGCCAGTGAGTCATCCTCCCTGTGCAGAGATGGTAGTGATGGCTTACAGAAATTCCCGAAGGAAGGCGAACTAGTTTCTCGCCAATTCTGCCTATGTGCTCTGACTTTGCCTTGGCAATAACTCTTTTGAAGGACCTGGAGGCGAAGTTATACTTCTTTTTAAGCATGCTGGTGTTTACATCCCGAGCCGCCGAAGCCTCAGCCCAGGCCTGATAACACTCCTGCTTACTGCGTAATGCAGTCTTACAGGAGCGACCAAACCAGGCTGCGATCTGCCACCGATGGGTACCACAGATGATGGAATAAATAGTTCCATTCCTGTAGCACCACATCGGTGACAGAGTCAGCAACAGCGCTGGATCATCCGGCGAGAAGCAAACCCGCCCCATGGGTAGGATGCAAAGAAAGACCGCATTCCATCCCAATCCGCCGACCTGTAATGCCAAACACGGCGGCAACCTGCAGAACGCAACCGCGAGGAGAGCGTGAGTGGCACCACACTCGGATCAGACAATGGTCCGAAGAGCCAAGAGGGCATCGACGGAAACCTGATATCCGTCCGGATGAGAGGTCAGCAGAAGGTCCAACAGGGATGGTGTATGATCCTCCACATCTGGAATCCGTGTAGGCGAAGTAATCAGTTGTGTCAGACCATATGCCAAGGCAAAGTCATAAACAGATCTCCCGCATGATCGGTTAAACGAACCGAGCCATTCAGCGTGGTGGGCGTTAAAATCGCCAAGTATCACGATCTCTACGGATGGGATCTGTTGTAGCAAGAAATCTGTAGCCATTTGGACGTGGTCGATGAGTCGGTCTGTGTCGGCATTACCGCTGTGGGACCTATACAGGCACCCGTAGACGCGGGGATGGTCGTCGCTGTCTACGCGCAGCCATAGGATGGACAGGTCTGTACCTTCAAGACTACCGAGGCGTCGAGAACAGATATCCTCTCTGACGTATACGCAAACTCCAGCCCGGGGCACAAAGAAGTGTTCTAATTTGTACCCCGGGAGGAGAGGCAATGTATCAGCCGGAGAGGACACCTGCGTCTCGGTTAAAAAGAGCAAGGCCGGCTTCGCCGTCTCTAGATGGTAGTGGACGGCGTTAAGGTTCGAGTGAAGTCCCCTGATGTTGCAGAAGTCCACGGATAGCGTGGCAGGGGTCGCCATGGTTTTATTGCTCTGTTTACCCGTGCAGTGTTAGTATAGAGCGGGATTTTGCCCCCCCCAGAATACGCGGGGCAGCCTGAGCACCCACGCTCAGGAAGAGGGTAGCTTGACCGTGGATGCTCAGTGAGGGATTCTCCATTACCAGGGGTGCTGGTACCCTCCTGGGGTAGTTCTTTCTTTTTAAATTCCGCTACCATGTTATGGGGGATTGGGCCTCCGGCCACCTGCACTAACCAAGCGAAACGCAGAAGCAAAGCTCCTACTTTACGTTGGTATTCTGTGAGGTCGTGGTACCGCCCCGGTTCGAGCCGGCCCATCCATGCTACAGCAGAAGCTGCAGCGCGGCTCTACCACTGTTAAAAAAAGGTTATGTCTTCTTTAAAATCTTTAAAATTAAATTTTTATTTATAAATTTCAAGAGCTTCTAAAGCATTCAATTTACTGCATGTATGTTAATATGCTACTGCTTAAATCAGCGCTACTAAAACTATTATTTGCTACTCGAAATGCTGATTTTACAAGGTACTAAACAGTGAAGATAAATGCAGTGAGGAAACAAAAATTTCGACGGCACTTCCATTGCCAATTCTGCTGATAGTATAACGCCGTCAACACGCGGCTATGAAACATCTATTTCATAAATCATTTAATAGTATTTTTTTAAATTTATTACAAACTTAAAAATAAATAACTATCGAATATTGTTTTTACAAAATTATTCTTATACGTGGTAGACCACGCTGCAGTCACGTTGCAGCTATATTATCGTTGTAGTACGAATGGGTCGGCTCGACCAAGGGAAGACCACGCTCTCATAGTATACCAGCATAAAATACCCGCTCAATACTTTTACGCTGGTATTCTGTGAGAGCGTGTGTTTCATATGGTAAGTATGGTAAGAACCGGAGACCCTTTTTTATTGGAAACGAGACATTCTAACTTGGTCCTCGGGGATGACAACGCATCTGCATTTTGATTATTAATCGAGAATAAATGTAGATGTCTATGGGCCACAGCATCCACATACCATCAGGTGAATAATGTGCTCGCTCGTCACCCTTATTCTATATAAAAAAACTTTAATATAAATTATTTACTCCAATAGAGAAAAAAAAAACTCTCTTTGGTTGTTAGCGTAAGAAAAGATTTATAAAAGTTTTAGACACAGCTCATTTCACCCTGTCGCCTTCGCTTCCCAAGTGTCACATCAGCTCACAAACTCACTAACATAAATAGAAAAAGTTATGATTTTTTTTGCTTCATATATTCTGGATCCTTCCTTTCTATAAACTGTCATTTGAACAACAGCAATACGGATTAGTGATGGCATTAGTCAGTTTGACATTTGGAGAATAGATGGGATATTTCTTCTGTTAGTAAATATTTTTTTGAATTATCATATGCATATATAATTTATATAATTTTAGAGGGCGTTACTTTGCAGAAATCCATTATAATATTGAGTATCATAAATTAATTAGCTAAGATAAGCGTAACAAAATAAAATGATGTGTCTTACCTAGTTTGAAGAGCACCTCCCGCCCTCCCTCAATTGCGTGCACTATCCCCGTCACCACTAATCCCAACACCACTATACTAGGAAAGCCTCTATAGACAAGATACGATAGAGGATAATAATAATAATGATAGGTGCCCATGGACTGCAGTAGCCACTTACCATCAAGTGAAATGTCGTCGTCAAATCGTTTCACTTCAGTCTTTTTTTTTTTAAAGCACAGCCAGGTGCTCTATTCTCAAAGAAATAAAAAAAAACTTGATTATATTTTACCCGTTTTCATTATGCTTAGCCTTTATATTCGAGACTTTATAGATAATTTACAACGAAGTTCATTTTAACGATGATTAAGTACTGAAAGTTAGTGCACGTAAAGTTTACAAGCATCCCTTGTATTGTCATTTTCTAAAGTAGCTCTGGTAATAGGCTATTAGAGAAACCCTTATCTAGTTAATGAATGCCGCAAAGTAATGTTCAAAGCGTGCAATTACACAAGTCAAGTGAAAATATTTTTATCAAAGAAGCTTAAATTAATTAGCTATGATCCGCGTGACGAATAACAAGTTAATGAATAAAAAAAATATATACCACGTTTTACAAACGGCTTAATAGTTTTTTTACATTCAGGTATTCGTATATATTCATATGCGGATACCTTATAGTGAAATGTATACAAGCTGTTGGTGTTCCGAATAAAATAAATAACAAAAATATTATTTTATTGTCATCCAATTCTGAGCTATGTTCAAAATTCCAAGTCTCTAGCTCATCGGGAAGTTAGTTTAAAATAAATTTCTAAATTCAACCCGAACAGACATTTTTTTTCTATAATGATCATAGAAACAACAGCACATTATAAATATAAACAGAAATTCTTAAAAAATACTTAATGCCTATAACAGGTTCTTACTTTATTTACATACTAGCCATCCGTCCTGGCTTCGCACGGGTGATTTCTGTAACTCAACAACAGCGCCACCTGTCGGGTCCAATTATGAATCTAAACTATTCTCGAATCACCTTAATCACACACACATACAAAATTTCATCAAAATCGGTCCAGTCGTTTAGGAGGAGTTCAGTCACAAACACACGGACAGAAGAATTATGTATATATAAATACATACTATCGCTTTGTATGGTTGACATATTAATTATATAGTGCTACACATACACGAAAGCGAGTTACTAAAAACGTGGTAAAATTGATCTATCCCACTTATTTCGAACGGGATAAGGAGGATCCACGACTTTTTGTGCCACCAGGGCGGCGCCACTAGAAAGTATAATATTTGTCAGATTTCATAGCGGGGAAGTTAATTTGTCCGGAAAATGTGAAAGTTATTGTTTCTTTCTGTACCATTAGCTATATTTTTTAGTAATAACATTAAAAATAAATAAACCAAACCACAGATATTCATAAAAGTAGAAATATTAAAAAAAAAGTTAAAAATGTGCAAAAATTAAAGAGCAAATCACTGACGCATTGTTTTGTGTATTAATATAATACTCTAGAAACTGATAAACTTTTATTAAAAACAACTTCTCAATTAAATTACATTGTGTAACAAAAAACTTTACCTCAGTGTCAACTAGCGACATCTGGTGAGCAGAAAATTATTAGCCCTCATTGCGTGCACTATCACTACTACCACTAAACCCAACACCACTACCCCCAACACACTGGAAGTAGTGATATTATCAAATAAATTTCGACATCTTTGTAAACAGCCTTAATAAATATTGACAATTACAAAGCAGTTATTGAAAGAAGCTACTTTATCGCCTCAACTAATCCTTTCTTTTTTTCCTTATTTTTTATAATAACCTTACCTTGCACTAGGATTTTTTCCTGTCTTGAGGAGGCTGTTCAAAGACATAAATTGCACAAGTACAAACATCCAGACCTGAAAAAATTATCTGATAAAAATTATCTACTTCCGCACGGAATCAACATTTTTGTGTGACCTATACAAATATTGATTCCATGCGGAATTTGAACCCGCGGTCCTCAGGCCAGTTAGCTCAGCCGTTACTGCGAGAGAATTTCCAGAAACAATCGGCAAGAGATTCACAAGTAGACTACTTTTCTCCAAACATTTACAATTTAAATTAATAAAACATACTTGTCTTGTACACAAGTCTCTGAAAGCTCATTATATCCACAGATGTTTTAATTATTCACCTTATTCACAATATTAATATTCTTCTTAAGAATGATTTTTAATATGCGTCTTAAAATGCAAAAGCAAATCTGTAATATTACAGGTTTTTTTTATAAACTTCATCGTTTTTAAAGTCTTGAATTTGGCGGAACAAGTTGAGATTTATTACGCGTATCAAAATTATTCATTTTAATAAAAAACCATTTTAGACAAAGGTATTAAAATGGTGTCTAAAAATAAATTATATTTTTCAAAATTAATTGTAATACAATAATTTTATTATAATGGATATCTAAAAATATACACTATCCCATATCATCCCGTAGGTGTCGTAAGAGGCGAACAAAGAACAGAGGTAGCGTTTTCCTAATAACGACTGAAAATAAAATAAAACTGCGGTTGCTAACCCGCTTGCCAAGCGTGGCATGTCGTGGCAACTATGGCAATCTATGGGAAACGCCCATGTTCAGCAGTGGACTTTAATAGCCTCTAACGGTAATATTAATATTTTTTTTTATAAAAATGTATTTTGAGTGTATCCGACAAATCTATAAACTGCGAGAGATATGTCGCCAGCATTAAAATGATAAAGATGTCAATATCAATCATTCTTACTTTCAAAATTATCCACGTAGTGAGTGATTGCTCAGCGGTTGTGCTCGCCTTGATTAAATCATGCGAGCAGCTCAAGTTCGATCCCCGTTGGGATTCCTTTTCCATCGCATGCTGTGTCACTTTGAGCTCCCTCATACGGCCAGCAGTAAAAGACTACGTTTCCGTAAGTCATCACTGGCAACACACATTGGTTTTACAATTCATAATAACAATATAATATTTTATTAATTAAAATATATTTAATAAAAATTGTGTAGTGGCGACGCAAGGTAGTTCACTACATTAGTCATCCCTTGGGTGTCGTAAGAGGGGAAAAAAGGAAATAAAACAGAAGATGGGCAGCAGTAACTTCCTGATAACATAACTCAAAATAATAAAAATTGCGGTTAGCAACCCGCCTGCCAAGCCTGACAACTATGGCAAATATAAATGGGGGAGGCCTGTGTTCAGCTGGCAAACTTTGAAAGGCAGTAATGTATGAATCGTTGCTTAATATTTGATGATTCTTTTGACAAAAAACATTCACTAATTTCGAAATAAAATTGAAGTGTAATTGTGTGACAGTTATTTGAAACCTGGAATTAAAGTTATGACGTAAAATGCGACGTAAAACTTAAATTCTCCCGGCTTTATCGCACGTCCCTCGGGAATAATAACGTTAATTTTGATTTATACATTCTGCCGTAAGTTAGCGCGTCGCATGAAATATTTCACATATTTAAATGACAATGTAATAATGAATCGACAGTAACATTTTACTCACTATATTTTTTTATAGAATAAGGGCGACAAACGAGCACACAGTCCACCTGATGTTAAGTGGATACTTTGGCCCACGGACATCTACATTTATTCTCGACTAAGGATCAAAAAGCAGATGCGTTGTCACCCTTGAGGACTAAGATGGAATGCCTCGTTTCCCGTAAGAAGGGCGGTTCTCTATACTAACCATACGAAAGCCAGCAACATTAAGTTGCTATTTCACGCTGGTATTCTGTGTAGTAACGGTGTTAGAATATCCACTACCCCATATCATCCCGAGGTTGTCGTAAGATGCAACAGAAGGAAACAAGCCAGAATATGGGCAGCAGCATCTTCCGGATAACAGCTGAATAAAAATAACAAACTGCGTGGCAAATATGGCTAATGGGGATATTTGAGACAACCTATAAGGAGAGCCTATGTTCAGCCTATGGAAGCTTCTTAATGTTTTTAATTATTTTTTGTATTTATTAAGAGTTACTTCCTAACATACGGTCCGAACGCGGTGACTCTTATTTTATAGAAAATAAGGTTCACAGATTTTGCTCTATGTTCACAAGGTTGTTTGGGGAAGCTTATTATGATTAGACACTAGAAAGTTAGTGTGCGTAAAGCTTATAGCGATCCTTATGTTAAAAGCTTTTACTGAAAGCCATAATAGGCGAAATAAGGCCTCATTTTTAGTGAAACTTATATATCAGCGTAAATAAACATTAATTAGAAGTTTAATGGGGTATTAGTAAAATATATGTATCTTTTTAGTAAGTTTATAGAGACCTTTTCTTACCCTTCCTTACCCTTTTCTTCCTTTCATACGGTCGGCAATGAATGACCACTTCATACTGTCACTGTTACAAGCTATCAAAAGTCCACTGTTGAATATAGGCCTCTTGCATGGATTGCCTCGTAGGAGGGTATTTGCCGTAGTTGCCACGTATTTGCAATCACAGTTTTTATTTTTTAGTTGTTTGTCTTAGGCCGCCAATACATGTCGATTTAGTAAGTTCTAGCCTATATACGTCCCACGGCTGAGCATAGGCCACATTTCTCTCATTTCTGAAACAGAATTTTAGAGCAGCAAGAGTTCGAACCGCTGGCCCAATGCCTTATGGAGGACAGCTACAATGTTTTTTATAATTTGAAAAATATGCAGGTTTTCTCATGATGTTTTCTTTCACCGCCGAGCATGTGGTAAATCAGCTCTTAAAACTACAATAAAAATATGAAAATCATTGGTACTGACGAGAAGCGAACCCTGGTATTTCACGTACTGCAAAATTTCGCTTAACCTCGTAGTTACCACTGCTCTTGATTCCTAACTCAATGTTTTATGATGATATTTCAAACTTAATCAAAAATATTTTTATCTACTGCCGTTTCCCAGTAATTTATACTTTATGAAAGTTTCACCGCAACCGTGGACCACAGCCACCGAATAAAACAATCATTTATTTAGATCTATCACAACAGTTGTCAGCTCGTGATATTCGTTCTGACAACGCTCTGACACTGTTCTAAACCTGACTGAGTGCTGGGAATTATATTTAGAGAAAAACAAACTTCAAAGTGAAACTTCTAAAGCTCGGAATACTCTACGATTTCAGGTTTATTTTTATTTTTAGCTGTTTTTATTGGTGTTTTTAGCATTGACATTTGAATGAAATTTGAACTATTAATAGGAAATAAAATTAAAACGCAGAATACTGTAATACTTGTGTATTATAATAAAAGCAATGAAATTATTCATAATGTAACAGAAATTCGGCGCATAGAAATCAAGTAATCGCAAGGGCAGTGAAACAATTATAAATATACGGTCGCTAGTTATTCATAAATTTATTCACCTTAATCATAAAAGTCTAAATAAATTTAAGAAATTTTGAAATCTATTCTCTCTCTCTTCTCACTAAGTGAATATAGAAAGAGACGAAGGATATAAATAATACTTTATTTAAATAAGCGATAACAAACGATTATATAAGTAAGGCCGTATATTGTCCTATTTGTTGAATTTGAGCTATGTTCAACTGTTAATGTTGAGGTTTATGTTATTAGCGAAGTAAGTTATTACTGTCGGACAAAGTTCGTGAGTTGCGACCAACGACGGTACAAGGGCTTAGGTGTATTAATGAACTAAGGAGTTATTTCCTTAATTCCACGAATAACTTCTAACCGATTTAGCTAGTTGTTAGTCTTTATGTCTACGGCTTAGTTGTTTGTAATAATGTATTAATGACTAAAGTTAAAGTAACAGCCTAAAGCATGCCACTGGCACAGGTCTCCTCTCGTTTCTGAAATGGTTTAGGGAAGTGTCTGACGAGCTACCCCAATGCCTTTTGTCAGATTTCACGTATTTAATTATTTTATTTAACTGATTCCCAATCGATGTTTTCCTTCATCGCTGAGCACAGACATAATAAGCACTAAATATTGTAATTCACAATTTCATTGGTGCCATCTGGTATTGAACCTGGGTTGTGTTTAGCCCCTGAGCTACCACCATAGAATGCAAAATTAAAAGTATATAAGTGGTTGAGAAGTTTTTAAGGTGAGTGTAGAGAATCGGAGACCCTTTTTATTGGAAACAAGGTATTCCATATTAGTCCCCAGGAATGTGAACACATTTGCATTTTGATTCTTAACGGAGGATAGATGTAGGTATATATGGGCTATAGTAACCACTTACCATCAGGTGGACTGTGTGTTCGTTTGTCACCCTTATTCTATAAAAGAAACTAATTGTTAATTGTTTTTTTACGAGTTTGTACGCAACGTAAATAAAGGCTACAATATAAAAAGAAAGGGAACTTCTATTAGTCTCAGTGGCATCGTAAAAATTCAAGTCGCGTCGGTCTAAGCTCCATGTGTCTGTGTCACGCAAACGTCCACCTCGCGTTTAATGTGGCCCTTATTTTAATTTAGCGAACGCAAGCTATGGTACAAGATTTACGCTAAGCTAAAACTGAAGTTATGATTCTTTAGATTATTTTTTTTTAAATTTAAAAAAAATCTTTAAACTTTTTTAAAAAAAGGAACTTTTACTTGCCAATTTTTTTTTCATATAATTTGAAGTGAAAACTTCTTTAGAATCGTTGTGATTTGAAACTCAATGAAACAAAAAGAAAGAATAAAAAATATAAATCTATAGGATTTAGCCTGCGAGAGAATGTGATAGAAGAAAGTGAACAGTGTTTCTTATTATCTATAATATAATTTAGCAGCCCTAATATTTAATGTATATAACATATTTTTTAATCTTCGTAACAATATTATAATAAATAAACCCTGCAAATTTCCTACTCCTGATACACTGAATTCGTCTAATTCTCTCCAAGTTTAGTTTTCTGAAGGTTTTAGTTCTACTGCGTGTGGACTACAATTTTTGTTATTTTTATTTACTTAGGGGCTTTTATACCGAACGGATATGTCAGACCCATAACACCCTAATCTTATTGACACACAGTTGAAAAAAACCTTTATTTAGTACTAGAATTATTGGTGTTTCATAACCATTTAAATCAAAAATTTTGCAGCATCTGTCAGTGGTTTTGCTAACACAGTAGAACAAACTCCTAAATCGTACATATTTATCTTAAAACTTTTCATCGTTAATCTTCCTTCCTCTTTCTCTCTTGAACTTAACACATCCCATTAATAATTGCTAATCATAATTTATTTTCAAATATTTTTTTATAGAATAATGGCGACAAACGAGCACACAGTCTACCTGATAGTAAGTGGATGATGTGGTGTATAAACATCATCTCTCCTCGATTACGAATTAAAATGCAGATGCGTTCACACCACTGAGGACTTAGGTGCCTCTTTTGCAGTAAAACAGGTATCCGGTCCTCTACACCCACCATACGAAACAGCAGCATTAAGCTGGTATTTCACGCTCGTATCGTGAGAGAGCGTGGTCCTTCGGTCAAGCCGACCCATTCGTGCTACATCCTTAATATGGCTGCAGTATTTCTCTACCACGTATATTTAAATTACTTCCATCTTAGTTCACAGAGATGATACACATGTCTGTAGACTTATTTGTTTAAAGTTGGTAGTATGTATCCATAGGCTGCTGTAGCCACTTACCATCAAGTGGACTATCACTTCGCTTAAAAATTTCATTAAAAAAAAACGCGAAGGTTCTCCTCTAAGACCTAAATAATCAGACGAGAAGTGAATGGTGTACTTGAATAGAATGATAACCATACCGTCAATATTTTTTCCTAAAAAAAAAATTAGGAATTGTGCCAGTACGGATATCCTTGTTAAAAATACAAGAATAACGTAACAAAGTTCGGGCCGTTGAAAATAAAAGGCATCTGAGTCCACTCCCGCCGACACCCCTCATTTCAACCCTCGAAAAGCCTCGTAAACGAGAAACAGCACACGACCGCTTTTTACGTACCGACTACATTAAGCCGCATATTTCTGCCGACTGCTATAAAAAGTCGTACGGTTGGCCAGGTCCGAAATTACAAACATTTATCGAATAATTTCTGCGAATGAAAACCCCATCACAAACGTAATTTTTTATACTCTTCTATACGACGCATTTAACCACAACTTTATTAAAATGTGCTCAAACCAAGAAATTGAATATTCATCTTTGTTTAAAAATAAAATAAAGAAATGGTTTATTCTTCGTAGCCACAGTACAATTTGTACAAAAAAAGAAAGTTTTTAATAGATAATGATTTCTTATATAATTTATGATTGCGATAGTTGTAACTTGGTGAAACTTCATGTTCATTTTTGTGATTTAAATAAACACCTGTACTTCACGTCACTACGTAAACTATGACATCAGGACATCAAGCACTTCAGTCTCCTCCGGGCCCATAGGTGCTGTAAAGTGCCCGAAACGTTGATAAATTAAAAAAGTTAAAATTAAACGCGATTAAATCCGTAATATTAGTTTTATTCCGTTTTAATAGATATTAAGTTTTTCATTTATTAAGATGGAACTCAACCTTACAATTGATATGTTTTAAAACTTTTTTAAATAAAGCATATAACAAGAAGGGAACCTAATAATGTTGATCACAGGTTGAATTAAAGGTTTATATAGATAACTAGCTGTTCCCTGCGACTTCCTCCGCGTCGAAATTATTACGATTGGATTTAATAGGTTTTAATTTTTTTGCGCGGAATCATCGGCTATCTGCCAGTGAAAGTTCCGTCGAAATCGGTCCAGCTATTTCAGAGATTAGCCGGAACAAACAAACAGACAGACAGAAAGACAGATAGACAGACAAAATTTAAAAAAATCGTTTTTTGTTTAAGTACCGTGTACAATTTCATATGCATTTAGTAAAAACATGTTATTTTGACATTACAAACAGACACTTCAATTTTATTTATTTGTATAGAATAGATATATAGAGGCAAACAACAACGCTAGGGTCTTGCATTGATCTGCAGTTGAAGTAGAGTAACTGGCATAGCCAAATGATCTGTGTGCGAGCAAGTACATGATATTTCAACAGTTTAGAAAATAATGTTGATATTGCGCCTGCGCGCGCGACACGTTCACTATAATTACATTTTCATTCATAAGTATTTTCAGTACAATAAACGCCTCTACGGAAACGGACACAGTTTTAATTACCACATCCTGTAACGTAGAAGATACAACCTACATTAATATACTACATATCAATTATATGTAGAGGGTCACAACTCACAAAACCCCTACATTTTGGTCCTTCGAGTTTGACGAACTAAGACTTGCATATTACGTCTACAATAGTTCAACAGTAAAGTGTATTTGTAAAAAAAAAAAAAAAATAAAAGTGTAATTGTGATTCTATCTGTAGTGTCACTTTGGTTGTTGGCCTCCCACAAGCGGGTCTCACCAGCTTGATTGAGGTGCATACTACGGTAAGAGTCGCAGTCACACGTATCTGAAACCAACTATTTACAACATCGTCCTTAAACCATGGAGAACCTACTTCAACAACAGAGAACAATCATTGAATCTATCCTAAAATTGAGGCTAACTTCAAAAGGATTCTGATTCACGCAAGTCAGGAACATACATACAGAAAAGGTTGGATGCTTTGAATGCTCAATGGGAGGTGTTCAACATGAATCATGGTGTTCTAAAAAACAGACAGTGACTTGGATGACGACTATTTCATCAATGATACCTACACCACCACAAAGAAGCGGTACGAAGCGATTCGTGACATGCTGACGAACTACGAGGTGAAAACTGCGGAAACTGGAGTACCATCAAGGTCTGATGAGTTCATTAGCCAACAACGCACTAATTTCCGGGCGCCTCTAGGGTGATTAAAACATCAACACCAAAGAGTTGACAGAAAAGTGGAAATTTGACAAACTGAATTCGCTGCAGTCTCGCTGGAAACTGATCGACGAGCTCCACTGGCAAATCGATAACCTGACTTCTGGCGGTGATGTAGGCTACGAAGAAGAGCTGCATACGAAACCCTGTACGAAACTACAAAAGGGATTTGAATCGTAAGTTTAACTCAGTATCTCAACAGCATCAGCAAGTGCCTACAATTGAGATTCCTTCTTTTCTGGTAATTATACCCAGTGGCCTACATTCATGGACCTATACTGTGAAGCCATCCACAACAATGTCATGTTGACAAAAACGCAAAAGATGCAGCACCTCAAGGGCAAACTTAAAGCGAGGCGGAGCGCATCGTACAGCATCTTAGTATCAGCTGATAATTACGACACCTGTTGGGAGATACTCACCCATAGGTACAACAACCGACAACTTTTGTTTACAAAACATATACAAACCCTTATGGGACAACCGGCGTTGCAAACACAGAATGCATACGAGCTGAAGAAGAACATGACACAAGTGTCGAGACCATACATGCTATTCACAATCTGGGCATCGACACAACGACTTGGGATCCGATCCTGGTGCACATTCTCACTGGCAAATTGACTCCTGACACGTATGCAGCCTACATGGAGATCAGAAAGGCCTGAGAGAGCTACCTTCCTTGGATGAGCTGATAAACTTCTTGGAAAACAAGTTTACTGCGCTTGAACCTGTTCAAAGAAGAGACAGACACCTAACAAGTCAAACAATTCTGACCAACAAGGAGGCAACAGCTCAATTTAAGAAGGACTTTAACAACACCAACAGGCGTAGTTTTCTTCGAGCATATCATACAAGCACAGAAAAAATTGCCCGCTGTGTAAAAACAATCATATTTTACTCTACTGCAAGTCGTTTCAAGACATGTCACCGGAAGACAAAATGAGGTCAATTTCGCAACTACATATTTGTCGCAATTGCCTGTACTTACACAACGACAATAAATGCAACTCCAACAAAGATGCCGCGTGTGCAAAGAAGCACACACAAATTGCACGATATTTACCGCAAAGTTGAAATCGCGGTCTCAAATAACGTTATACCTAGCAACAAGCCACATACGTCACAGCAAAGGCAAACCACGTGTCTGGAAATTATAACGAAGTCCTACTAGCGACCGTTCAATTAAAGGTGATGGCAGCTGATGGATCGACTGTTCAATTGCGATGCCTTCGACCAAGGATCACAGATAAATCTAATAACTGAAGATGCTGCGCAACGGCTGGGACTGCAAAGACAAAATCGAAACGCCACAGTCTCAGGCATAGGGACGTCAGCACATCATAGCAACGGAACCGTACGGTTAGACTGTGAGTCTTTGTACGGAGGCCATTCATTTACAATCGAAGCCATGGTAATGGCCAACATGCTCAGCAACCTGCCTAATTACACCTTCGAAAAACAAGACTGGCCACATATTCAGAACATACAACTGGCGGATCCTGACTTCAACATCTCGAGACCAGTGGACGTTCTGTTAGACGCTGGAGTGTATGCTGACATAGTAATGAGTGGTATGCTACGAGGACCCACACACGCACCCATGGCTCAACAGACAAAAGTGGGCTGGGTACTGCTGGGCAATATCAAAACCTTCAACTGCCACGTGCTCATTAATCTTGACGATGTATCTCGATTTTGGGAGATGGAGGAGATAACCGAAACCAATCACAATCTAACATCAGAGGAAGAATACTGTGAATCTATTTATTCAACCACAACAACAAGAAAAGAAGACGGACGATATGCAGTCAGACTTCCAATGAAAATAAACTACGAACAAACCTTGGGCACTTCTAAGCCACAGGCAATCGCACAATTTCGGCAGTTAGAAAACGATTGGCCAAACAGGAAACATTTTCTACGTCATACAAGAAGTTTATTGACGAATATCTACAACTCGGCCACGACGCCATGCACTGAACACCATAAGCCAAGTTACCTCATCACGGCGTACAAAGCTGGACTCAACAACTACAAAATTGCGCGTAGTCTTTAATGCCTCTGCCAAGACAAGTACAGGACAAAGCTTGAACGATCTCATGGAGTGCGGGCCTAACCTCCAACAAGACCTACAATCTATGATTCTACGTTGGCGACTTTCAATACGTCTACACTGCAGACATTGAGAAGTTTTACCGTCAAGTACTGATACACGATGAAGATCAACACCTGCAAAAATTGTATGGCGTGACTGCTACAGATCTCATCAAAGAATACCAACTGTGCACTGTAACATATGGTACCAAAGCTGCACCATTTTGGCAATGCGCACCATAATACAACTCGTAATGGACGATGGACACCGCTATCCTCTCGCGGCAGAGATCCTTACTCACCAGCTGTATGTGGATGACCTACTTGTGGCAGCAACGACATGTTAGAAGCACAAGACGCTCAAAACCAATTGATTGACCTGTTAAAGGCGGTGGTTCAATCTTCAAATGGGCTAGTAACCACCCCAGATTGCTTCAAACTTTACCTGAACATCTCATAAGCCAGAATATGTTTGACTTCAAGGACGCAGAGAGTAACAAAACACTCGGCTTAACCTGGAATCCGCACACTGATCAGTTTACATTCAAGCGCCACTTAGTAACACACGTGACGTCACAACGAAGCGGACATTGCTCTGACCTATCAAAATTATATGACCCACTTGGTTGGCTGTCTCCGGTAACAATGAAGGCAAAACTCATATTTCAACAAGCTTGGCTTGCTTCAACAAATTGGGATGAACCTCTTCCGGAAGACATACAACAAGAGTGGACAACCTTTCAACAAGAATTGCCCACTATCAATACCATCGCTTTACAACGCTGGATTGGTAACACTAAACAACCCATCGAGTTACACGGATTCAGTGACGCCTGAGAAAGCCTACGGCTGCGTTATCTCTGTAAATCTATTAGTGAAGAAGGGCAACAAATTATCACGCTGGTGGCAGGAAAACTAAGCTCGCACCATTAAGAAAACCCCGTCTTTACCACGGCTTGAACTATGCGGTGCCCTACTACTGTCTCGACTTATGAAAAGGTCATAGAGTCAAAACTCACAGAGTGTAACAATACATGGTTGGACAGATTCTATGATCGTGATGGGTTGGTTACAAGGGGGCTTCAAGATGGACCACATTTGTGGCTAATCGCGTAACACAGATCACTGTCATCATGCCATCGGGATGCTGGAGGCACGTCAAGTCTGAATATAACCCAGCAGATTGTGCCAGCAGAGGCCTAACTCCACTACAACTGGCGAATCATCATTTATGGTGGGGACCTATTTGGCTAAAAGACAACGACTCCCACTTCAAGACCAATTCCACACAACTGTTGAAGAGAAAAGGTCAAACAAGTTTGCGTGTCACAAAGGTCGATGCCATTAATCGGAGAACTTTAAACAAACACAGCTGTATGGCACGCGTAACTCGAATCCTAAGTTGGATACTTCGGTTCATAAACAATGCACGTGACGTCACATACGGTCATCGTACTTAGCAACGAGTGACCTGCAGAACGCACATAATGCAATTATCAAGGCTACAAACTAATCATTTGACGACATTGCACAACTCAATAAACATCATAAAGTGCGAATAACAAGCAGCATTTTAAACTTAAATCCATTCCTGGACAAACACGAAATCTTACGTAGGAGGACGTCTGAAAATGCCAACTTAAGTCAAGAACAAAACATCCAATTATCTTACCTTACAATGACAGGTTAACGGAGTTACTGATCGACCAAGCACAAGAGGACCCTGCATGGTGGAGCCAGACTAACTCTATCATATCTACGCAACAGATATTGGATTATCAGCGGTTTGAGAGCAGTGAAAAACGACTTATACGGTGCATCACGTGTCATCGCTTCAAAACTATCAACAACAACCAACTTATGGGTGATTTACCTCCTCCACGCGTCACACCATCCCGGTCACACACACCGGTGTAGATTTCACTGGGCATGTGGAGGTAAAGGCTAACAAGGGCAGAGGAATAAAGACAATGAAGGCCTACGTAGCTGTATTTGTGTGTCTGTGCACAAAGCTCTTCACCTCGAACTTGTCTCCGATCTCAGCACAGTGGCTTTTCTGAACGCCTTGAAACGAATGTGCCCGCCGAGGAAAGCCTCGTCACATCTACAGCGACAACGGCACCAACTTCGTGGGCGCAGCAAGAGCATTGAAAACAACGAAAGGAGGCATTACAATGCTACATAAACAATGACGTCATAACTAACATGTCAGAGTGGGGCATTGAATGGCATTTAACGCTCCTTCCTGGCCTACTGCTGGTGGACTCTACGAAGCTGCAGTAAAAGCCTGAAACATCACCTCAAACGAGTACTTGGGGATCAAAAACTTACGTTCGAGGAATTTTCACTGTTGGCGCAGATTGAAGGATGTCTCAACTCTCGCCCCTGGTGGCGTTGTCAGAGAATATCGAAGACCTTGACTGCTTGACACCAGCTCACTTCCTAATCGGCGAGCCTTCTCAGAATCACCACTATCCGCTGAGGGTAATGACATGACCTTCTACAAGATGGCAACTTACGGAGAAAATGTACAAGGACTTCTGGAGAAGGTGGTCTACTGACTATCTTCAAACTCTACAAACTCGAAGCAAATGGCACTTTCCTACTAAAAACTTAGAAGTTGGGGACGTCGTTATCGTCAGAGAAGACAACATTCCTCCTGCCAAATGGATCCTGGGACGGGTGTTGGAGACTCACCCAGGTGCGGACGGCGGGTACGAGTCGTCACACTGAAAACTAAAACAAGTAATATGAAGCGACCGATTACAAAATTGTCACGCCTTCCGTTGGATCCGTCATCTTATACAACTGCATCTTCTGACGTTGACACTACGAAGCCTGCAATAAATACACAAAGAAAACGAAGAAACAACAACGGCAAAAAACACTTCAACAACTTTTTTTGTACGTTACTACTTATATTTTCGATGTGTGTTGGACCTACTACGCAACAAATGATCAACATAACAAGGCTTAGCAGTTCAAGAGTCGTTTATTTTGACAAGGTGTCTGATGCAGATTATTCAAGATAGTGGAAAATGGTTGTATACTACAACATGACGACATATTGGCGGAGTTTGGACAACATACAAAACTATGTCAACCATTTGAACACATTATGCAAGAATGAAGCAGCCTATCTTACAATTTCATCCCAGTTTCAACACGAACTTAACGAAATTCAACACTATAACGATATCTTACGATCAGAACATGGACCGTCTCGAAGAAAAAGAGGACTAGTGAATGGAATAGGATACCTAGCAAACTCCCTTTTTGGTACTCTGGATGAGAGATTTGCCAATCAGTACGTGAAGGATATCAACATAATCCAGTCAAACGAAAATCATCTATTGAATCTCACAAAATCACACATCGATCATCGAAAGTGAATATAATCTTCTAAAAGAAACGAGGAAGTAATGAACACAATTTCGTATCATCGACAATCATCTCGCTGAAACGGAAAAACGCATACAAATCAGCCATGACAATGCTATGTACATAACAGCTACCGCTCTGGCCGTGAACTTGATCATTTCAAACATACGACAAATACAACAGCAACTCCTAGACCTAGTAACTGACGTGAAGGACGGGAGAGTTGACACCCATCTCATCAAGCCCAACCAATTTGAAGATCAGCTCAACATCATCTCCGGTCATTTACCAAGCGAGTTATCGCTACCTGTGAACACACGCCATTGCACGCGAAGCCTATACAAGCTGGCGCGAGCACGCGCAACAAGTGCATACATAATATTCGAAGTGAAGCTACCGCTAATAAACAACGAACAATATGAACTTAACCGCATCATTCCTATTCCGCAAATAACTGGACACACAGAGAAAACTATAGTACTACATCTGAATACCTTGCTGTAAACCTAAAAGGGGACATGATAATACCCTTAGAAAACCGAGATGTATCATCATGCTTAAATCTGCAAGAAAACAAAATGTTATGTGCTATCAATCAACCTATTTACAACATTAAGGTAGCTGATACATTATGTGAAGCGCAAATATTAAACAATGGCGACTTATCAACATGCCGCACAAGAGTATTGATTGCAACGACAGGTGGGTGATTACACAATCGTGGCGCGGCTGTTCTCCTGTTGCGAAGACTGCACGATGCGCATTTTCTGCCCAGCTGGAGTGACGTCACAGCACTTACACGGCACGGGATTATGTTACTCGGACTTGGGTGTATGCTCAAGGAGAAAGCTTCATCATTCATGCTCGCAACGACTATCACAGCGAGTTGAAACTAACAGGCAGTGAAGAAAGAATGTACATGCGTGAATCAAGCCTGAACCACATACTGACAGACTTTAATCATACATTTGGACCTGAAGATCATAAAGACGCCTTACAAGGCTGAAAAACAACATTGATAAGGTCAAGAACAGCAACAAACACTGAGGTGTACAATCACTCACACATGACACACAACTATATGTTTGTACACCGTAGTCGGTTTATTATTGTAGCCTTCATTGCATGGGGACATTCCGGCTGAAAAGAAGATGTCAGGCTGCAGCGTGAATCTTCGCGACAACCAGACCCCAACAATGTCGAGCAACCAGCAAGGACATTCATCGGACATGGAGTCTCGGACATCGATAGTGTGGATGCGGTGATCGCAACGGCTGCCCGTAAACTCAATAGGGGTTCATCGCCTTAAACTTTCTTCTTGTTTATAAAATTGGCAAAGTAAGCGAAAGTGGTAATGGGCCGCCCGTATAACTTGAAGAACCGACAACCGATGGAGGAGAAAGTTCTCGATTAGCAGCCTTGTACCAACAAGCAAAGTGAAAAACTTCCCACTAGATGTTTTTTTAAAAATATATTATAATGTCCTCCAGACGAAATTTCGTTCACGGCAACCAGTTTCAACGCAGACTAGCCATCAACACTCAGCACAAGTAATCTCACTATTACCTCACTCGCATAGTCAGATAATCCGACACTACCAGAGAGTGATCGGGCACAGGACCAACGGCTTTACGTGCTTTCCAAGGCACGGGGTTGAAACACCACCAACTTCCTGTCTCCGGGCTACTACAGAGAATTTCTTGACAGAAAAACCCACTAATCGATTGTGAACCGGCCAGGGATTCGAACCTAAGACATCATGATCAGCAACCGCGTTAATGACTACTATATCAACGAAGCAGGGACCAACTAAATGAAGTAACGACCTAGTAAGAGAAGTAATATGTCGATGCATACAGGAGGCTTATGACCGCGCTTTGTGACATTCTTTAGCCGTAGACTTGTGATGGGTTGCAGTGACGATTATGGCTAAGAGAAATGCCGTAGAAATGCTGTCATGTGAATATGTGAGGGGTGACTCTGAATAATAGGGTGAAAAATTATGTGATAAGAGAAAAGAGTTTTTTGCAATATGATGTTGTGACCAGTATTAAAAAAGGAATGCTTCGTTAGTTTGGTCATGTAAATATATATGATATAATATATCCCTTCAAAAAAAGAGAAGAACTGATGTTGTGGCGCTTATACCTCTTGTACGTACTGTCTTTGCTATTAGGCAGTACCCATGTCAGTCTGCTTTTATATATAATAAATTAAATAAAATACTTAAAATATATCCTATGCAATTAAATATACGCAAAAAAAAAACTTTAATGCATTGGTTGTATACAGTGACTTATGATGAGGTTGAAAATATTTTAAATAGAATTGTCTGAAATCTATCTCACCAAAATCTCATACATTTACAGGTAACAGTATGCCGTCTTTCATATTTGATCAGTAAAATTTTATTTTGCAACTAGTCTTCTTACTTATACTCTCTTCACCCACCAACACATGCACACACACCCCCACATTATACATACAACAACACTCCTACACTCACATTCACACACTCTTTAATATACACATACCTACTAATTACAAGTTTTCTAGAGGTTAAACTTTTTGTGATCTTACTTTTTTGTAATCCTTAAGGGAAGTAGCGGGTCATTCCCAACACGAGTATACTCTGATTACTCACTGGGAAGTCATAGCAATATGTTGTTAACAAGATTACCGAAATAAACGTATTATTTATTTATGTAAAAAAAATATTAAGAAAGAGTGACAAAGCAAATTTATGTTGTGTAACGAATAGCAGAGTCAGAATTGGACGTCCTGGATAGAAGTTTATTACCATAGAAAATAGACCAAGTTAAGAGTAACCTTAACCGATGAGTTTGTATATGGGTGTGAAGGAGGCGAGAGAGGTGTGTCAAAATCGTACCAAATGAAAGTCCGTAGTCTCTGCCTTTTTTTATAGAAGAGGGGGCAAACGAGCATGCGGCTTTCCCGATGGTAAGTGTCGACCGCTGCCCAAGAACAACTGCAACATCAGGGGAATTGCAGATGCGTTGCCGGCCCTAAAAGGAGATAGCTCGTTTCTTAAAGGTCCCTAAATCGTTAGGGTCCGAAAAAATTGAAAATTGGCCTATCCCACTGAGTAACAGGCGTGAGAGTTTATGTCTATGTCTGTCTCTGCCTGCCCCTCTGGGTGACAGACGAGAGTGTTTAGGTATGTATGTTATTAATGTTTTATGTATATTATATGATACGTGACTATTAACCCAGTCCCTAAACCTCGGATCACATTCAAAATATACAAAGGAGGCCTCGTTAGCCGACATTTCTGACAAAGCGAAAATTGAAACGTTGCAAAAAGAAATCGCTAACAAGTGGAGAGAGTCAACCGACTCGCCGAGTAAATACAATTCAGTTTGTGTTCCCAGTGAAAACCGAATTTTCTTAGCGCCTTAACGAGTTATGTTGTTCGGGCTTCATCAAATTTCGTCCGCTTTTAAATTCTTCATTTTATTTTTTAGGTCAGAAAGAATGTTATTATTGCTATGTTGGTGATGTCATGATTTGTGCCAGACGTCTTCGCAAGTTCGTTGCGACGCTGCTTCCCGTCGTCAATCAGAGTGATTTTACGTCTGAATTACATTTAAACGAGCACACAGTCCACCTGATGATTAGTGGTTACTATGGCAAACGTATTACTAACGATATACTATATTATGTTGTATGTTATGTTGTTTACAACGTGTTAGACCCATGTTGTAGCTATATTATATGGTGCGTATAAAGAATCGGAGACTCCTTTTACAGGAAACGAGGCATTCCATCTTAGTCCTCAGGAGTGAAAAGGCATCTGGATTTTGATAATCAATCGAGGATTTATGTAGGTGTTTGTGGAGATGGTTTTATAGAATAAGAGTGACAAACGAGCACACAGTCCACCTCATGGCAAGTAGATATTGTGACCCACAGACATTTATCCTCCATTATAATTTAAAATGCAGATGCGTTGTCACCCTTGAGGACTAAAATGGAATGCTGCGTATCCAGTCGAAAGGGTATCTGGTTCTTACACTCACTGGTCCCCCCCCCCTCCATCGAACCACCTATAATATAGCTGCAGTATGGTTTAACACGTTACAAAGAACATAACAAACAACATGATATAGCATATAGATATCTTTCGTAAACCTCACAACACCCAAAGCATATCATCTCTACAATGTTTGAGAACCATATCCAGCTAGGAAATTTTGAACCTATCTTAAGATGACGATTTTGCCGTAATTGGATGCTTGATAAGCGAATTGGCTACGCTGTTCCCTGCCCCTGGACAGAATATTTCGTAATTGGTATAAACGAGGACGTCGAGAGTTGAGAATGAAGTTTCTCTGGTCCGGAGAAAAAACGGAAGAAACTCCGCATGTATTTTTTTTGTCATATTTTGAACTTAATATTACAATAGCATGTTAATTATGTACAGAATGGAAAACATTAACAGGCCTATTGGTAAGTGAAGCATGTTATATGATGCACTCAAAAAATTTGGAATTCATCAGTGCATGGCAAACCCGAGCAGAGCAACTCCAATAGACGTGATAGAGACATGCTGTAGCTATCGTGGTTGCAACACGAATGGATTGGCTCAACAAGGGAAATACCACTCTCTTACAGAATGGCAGCAAAAAATAGTACTTCAATGCTGATGCTGATGACTGACACTGAAATTATATTTGTTTTACAGAAGAGGGTAGCTGCGACAAAAATTTAAGGAAATTAATATATTAACTTTGGCTTCTATCAAATTATTTTCTATTCTATTCTAACGTATTGACATTAATGAAAATGTAATGTACGTACGTTTTTCGTATGGTGAGTGTAGGAGACCGTTTTTACTGGAAACGAGGCATTTTATCTTGGTCCTCAGGGTTGACAAAGCACATGTGTTCTGATTCTTAATCGAGGAAAGATGTAGATGTCTGTGGATCACAGCATCCACTTACCATCAGGTGGACTGTGTGCTCGTTTGTTACCCATATTCTATTAAAAAATGTATGACGCATATGTCAGCCATCGCCCTCCTCAGCGTTCATAAGATTGGACAATTTATAGGTCTATAATACACTCGCCGTTTACGACACCCACGCGATGAATTAAGGTTAAAGAGTTCGCCACTAATACACATTTTAACCTATTTAGTTTTATAAATACTGCTAAATAATAATAAATTACGATCCAATAATCAACAAACATAAAACAGACCAAAAAAAAGCAATAACTAATATGAAAAAATGAGCTCTAATATTTTCTTTTCTTTTAATATTGTTTGTTGAAAGGTACAAGGTAATTTTATTTCTGGTTTCATGTTGATTTCTTAACAGCGAGAACGTGCCAACATCGCAAGATTTATTCAGTATTTTAGATTTACCTGGCAAACGGGAACGAGGTAGCTTGGAACATTTATAAAGGCGCTCGTGAAAATAATATTTCATATTTACAAAATATTAAACTAGTAAGTTAGCGAATGTTATCTTTTTATGAATGTTCCCGATCAACAGGACATGTGATGATTGCCAAGGAACCTTATGTAACACTAGCAACTCACCACGGCTTCGCCTAGATAGGATGTATTAATGTGGCGTTATTTAGATTTAAGATAATCAAAGACTATTTCTTTTATTAATTTTTCGTTTTTCAAAAAAAATATTCTTCAAGTTTTTCGGATGAAATATAGCCTAGATACCTCTTAACATTGCTCTCTATATGTTTGTTAAGTTTCATCACAATCGGTTCAGCTATTCAGAAGATTACCTCGTACAAACAGACAGACAGAAAAAAATTTCAAATCAAAATGGTTATGTATGTCTTAGTAGCATGCAATTAACCCCCTGAGCTTAACAGACACCAGTTATTTCAATATTACAGACAGACTCTTCAATTTTACTTATATGTATATATGTATATATAATAATATATAAAACTATATTATGGGCTTTATACCCTAAGGCATTAACTGCCTCCAATTTACCCTTTATTTTTCTTACAAAACTGAGGTGACAAAGTTTATGCCAGAAAGTTCTTATAGCTTCCGAAAGATGGCGGATATAACGACCTCGTTACGCCAGGGATGAACCAACGTCAGAGGTGCAAGACGTCTGGCGGATCGTCAATTAGCCTACGTTTTCGTTTTTCGTTCTCTACCACGTGAGAGGCCCATGTCCAGTAGTTAATTTTTGCAGGCTAAAGAAGAAGCGTAAGACAAAAAACCATACCAGATACGCGTGTCTGCTTCTTCTTTTTTTGTGGCGGTTTGGTAAAATTCGCCAATGACGTGTTGAATGGAAAATGAAAGCCGATGTTACAGTTTAATTAAAATAAGAGTCTGTGATAACACAAGAGATTACTTTTCCTCCTACAATTTGGACAAATCTATCTGTGGAATTACCTAGAACAAATAACAAACACAGGTGTCTAAATCTTATTAGTATGATAAAAGTGTACCGTGATACCCATATGTTTTGTCACACTAAATTTTAGCAGACAAAACATGACAGTTCATTTTAAATGTCACAAAATAATATATCAAACTCCAGCGCATCGGCTTTATCTCTCACCGAAATTTCCAATATAAATGTCTCAATAAAAACGGAATAAAAATAACCATATTCAATTTCTTATTGCTTAGATATTGGAACATAAGTCTGAAAACGAATAAAGCCAAGATATGTTACGGGAAACTGCTGAAAGTGACAGCATTTGAAGGACACCAATGTTTGAACATGACATAAAAAATTGGAGGTGGGCAATATGTCGTCGGTCGAGCGTAGCTTATCGTTGGTGCCCATTACCTCGCCACGGTTTATGCACTCGTAAACATCGCTCTTGGGAATAAAAATAAATGGTGGGACATTTCAGAAGCGAATAGCGTTTTATAACAACCCACAAAAAAGGATCAGGTTATTAATTCGACTGTATCTTTTTAATTTATGTAATAAAACATCTCTGAGTTAAGTTTTTTTTAACATTCTTTTCAATTTAAAGGATGTCATTTTGTAGAGTTCTGTAAAATTACACCCAGATTCGACTAAAATTCATCACTATCATCATTACAGCCCTTCACAAGTCTGCTGAAAAATGGCCATGAAATAAGGCGCGGCCCTGAGCCACCTGCATCCATTGATTTCCTGCATGTCTTACCAGGTGGTCACTCCATCTAGTGGGGGGCCACCCTACACTTTGCCTACCGGCACGAGACTGCCCCTCGAGAACCTTTCTCCCGCATCGGTTGCCGATTCTTCGAGCTAAATGGCTTGCCCACTGCCACTTATGCTTACTAATCCGTTTGTCTAATCGTGACTACAATTAAAGTCGATTTATTAATTATTTATGCTGAGTTAGTACAAATACTAGGTACATATATAAGTCAATCTTCTTCTTTATCATCATCATTAGGTGTTTTCTCCTTGAATAATGACACTAAAGCAGATATTTTTTTCAATACAATGCATATCTACCAATGTCACTTTGCTATGATTATTTATCCTAAATTATTATATTAGGTCCTTACATATGAAATAAGCATTTTGTCGTACTAACCATTTTGATCTGAAATATCTCCTCTTTGGTTAAGAATTCCAAATTCAAATTTATAAATTCATTTAGCTGGTACATTTGAGTTTTGAAAACAGTCATTCATTTGTTTTTTCCTTATTATTTTATTCTTTGGCATCGCTTATTACCGCTCAATGGAAAACATGAAATACTCTATGTGTGTATGAATTCTACCGTGGCACCAGTGCTGCAGAAACAGCTCGAAGAATTAATGATGTGTACGGCACTGGTGTCGCAAAAGAAAGCACGGTACGTTTTTGGTTTCAACGTTTTCGTTCTGGAAATTTCGACCTTCATAACCAATCCCGTGGACGGCCGGAGACCAAAGTGGAAAATGAAGAATTAAAGGCTATTGTGGAAGCGGATCCATCACAAAGCACTTCAGAGATAGCTGCAGGCTTCGGGGTAAGTGATAAAACTGTATTAATCCACTTGAAGCAAATCGGGAAATTAAAAAAAACTTGAACGATGGGTGCCTCATGAATTGAGTGAATCGAACTTGTAAACACGCGTCGACTGCTGTGTTACTTTGCTCAACCGACACAATAATGAAGGTTTTAAATCGAATCATTACTTGTGATGAAAGTGGATACTGTACGATAATCAGGCGCTCGTCGCAATGGCTAAACCCTGGAGACCCAGCCAAATCCTGCCCTAAACGAAAATTGAGTCAGAAAAGTTACTTGCGAGTGTTTGGTGGACTAGCGCCGGTGTCGTTCACTACAGATTTCTAAAATCTGGCCAAACGATTACGGCAGATATCTATTGTCAGCAACGACAAACCATGAAGGAAGAACTAGCTGCTAAACAACCGAGATTGTTCAATCGCTCTAGGCCACTGCTGCTTCACGACAACGCAAGACCACACACTGCACAACAAGAACCACTAAGTTAGATGAGCTACAATTGGAATGTCTGCGACATCCACCGTACTCCCCGGACCTTGCTCCAACAGATTACCGTTTTTTCCGGAATTTGGGTAACTTCTTACAAGGAAAAAATTCAGTCCAAACCGCCTTCAAAGAGTTTATTGATTCTCGCCCCCATGGTTTTTTTAATAAAGGGATCAGTGAACTACCTATGAGATGGCAAAAGTACATAGATAACAACGGTGCATACTTTGATTAATTAAATATATTTTACAAAAAAAAAATTGACTTTATATTACTCCCGTACAAAACGCCAATTTCATATATAAGGACCTAATATTAAAAACCAGGAACCTTCTAAAATTACTAAAATTTTCTAAATGATTCGTCGTTTTCAAACATCCAACGAACAAGTTTAATGAACATCTATACATATAAATAAAATTTCTGTCTGTAATATTCAAATAACTGAATTCTATTGAGCTCAGGGGGTTGTTTGCAAGCTAATAAGACATAACAACGATTTTTAAAAAAATCTGTCTGACTGTTTGTCTGTCCGTGTCCAGTCCAGTTTAATTTTTGGAATGGCTCATCCGATTGTCATAGAAGTTTACGAACAGATAGAGAGATTGCTCTCTGATGATACCTGGATGGATCTAAGCTATATTTTATCCGATAAACCTAACATTTTTTGTTAAAAAAAATGTGAAATTGATAAAGTAAATGATCTTAGATTATCTTAAATCTAAATAACGTCACATTAATAGATCCCATCCAAGCGAAGCGGGGGCGGGTCTCTTGTATAATATAAAAGCAGAACATACATACATATCACCTCATACGTCTTATTTTGAAGGAGGAAACAAAGAAATACGAGATTATGATAATGATTTCGTCACTTTTGTCAAGTTCGAGCAGCAGGGGTCTCCCTCCATTCTTAGCATCAAGAGATCATTAAAGACCTTTCCTTCAAACTTCTTGCAGCCACTTTGACCTTAATATATTTTGTATTTTGCCAAAATATTAGATTTCACTTCTACATATTATTATCTTTGTCACGTACACATGTGACCGCGTACTGAAGGGAAACTACGGTTGCTTCAAGGATTATAAGTTCAGTTAGAGATAACTAAGATATCCTTGTCTTAATAGAGGGTCTACTGTTTGTAATCTCTTATAAGGCATCGGGGTGGCGTAAATACTTTAGTTGGTCCGTAATACTATGTTGATAACTTTAGAATTAGACTACCTCGAGTTTGTAGATAATTCATTTTAATTGATTTTCTTTTATGAGTAAATTATCATTATGTTTTTCTTGTTTCGTCTATCATATTACTACTGCTACTCTTCCGGTATCTCCCTCTGTTTCTTTCTTTTTCTTGTACACTTCTTTTGTTTCCTTTTACGCTTAGAGTTTTTAAATGTATTTCTTTAATTTGTTATTAATTAGTTGCTTTATATTATTTGATATTAAACTGGAATTGGGCAAATATTTTTTAAGAACCAGTTTTATCAGCTTCGAGGATAGGTGTGGAGTAGCCAGTCTCCCGGTGTTCTATAGGATCCATTACGGAGATTGTTCCCCCATTCCACATTCGGGCAACCAGGCGGTTGGCGCGTCTTCTAAACTTTGTTGTCGATATTTCGCGCATTCGAATCAAGTGGTTTGCTTCGCCTTTTGTTATGCGTAGCAAGGGAGTGAAACAATTTTCCGGCGTTTGTCTTTCCTTTTATTAAAATCTGGGTGTCTTTAAAGCAAGAGCGAAGAGGCTTTTCTTACGCTAAGGCAGTGCGATTTATCATCTAGGGCTTCATCACCCCTTACCACTGGTGATATTGTAGTCAAGAAATGGCTTGTAACATGTAAAAAATATCATATATTTGTTTTCATTACTTTAGACAATTTAAACGACTACATCAGTTAAACATTGTAGAGCTACGCTGCGGCTTCTAATATATTACATCTGCAGCACGAAGTTGTGGTGATTGCGCTGACCAAAAGCTCACAAAAAAAATACCAGCGCAAAAATTACAGATTAATTCTGCTATATTTCTTATGGTTTTCACGTACTAGAGCCATGCTATAGTTCGATTATAGTTGTAGCCCGAATGAGTCGGCTTGACTGGGAAAGAATCACACTCTCACAGAATACCGGCGTAAAATAGCAGCTTAATACTGCTGTGTTTTGTATGGTGACACAGAGAACCGGAGACCCTGTTTACTTGATACGAGGCATTACATCTTAGTCCTCAGGGGTGACAACACATCTGCATTTTGATTCTTAATCTAGGATAGATATAGATGTCTATGGGCTCCATCCACTTACCTTGAAATTTACTGCAGTTATCCACGGACACCTGCAGTCATCTTCAACCAAGGAAGGCTAATGAAATGTAGTCATCTCTGAGAATTAAGATGAAATTCCTCACAGCCTGTAGTGAGGGCTTATAATTTACTGCTCACCAGATGTCGCTAGTTGACACTGAGGTAAAGTTTTTTGTTACACAATGAAGAAGTTGGTTTTTAATAAAATTTTATCAGTTTCTAGAGTATTATATTAATACACAATACAATGCGTCAGTGGTTTGCTCTTTATTTTTGCACATTTTTAACTTTTTTTTTTAATTTTTCTACTTTTATGAATATCTGTTATTTGGTTTATTTATTTTTAATCTTATTAATAAAAAATATAGCTAATAGTACAGAAAGAAACAATAACTTTCACATTTTCCGAACAAATTAACTTCCCCGCTATGAAATCTGTCAAATATTATACCTCAGTTTCTAGTGGCGCCGCCCTGGTGGCAGAAAAAGTCGTGGATGCCGTCATTAATTGGCTCCTATACCCTACAATTCAGAACACAACAGTGCACGCACTGCTATTTGGGACCAGAAATATGTAAGAGGCTGGTACCTACCCAGACGGACTCCTAGCCAGAAAAGAAATCCTAGCACAAGTTACCAACTATATGGTGTCTTAATTGAAATAAATGTTGTATATTAATATAGAAACTTGACATACATTTAATACCATAAGCTACGTAAATATAAAACGAGGAATTCATACGAAAAGATCGTAGCAAAAAAAACTTTTTGAAACAGCGGAAAGAAGTGCCTAACAAGCGAAGGGAATCGCTTGATTCTCCAAATTATTCGCAATGAAATTTAGTTCCGCTTTTGCAGTGAAAAGTGGATTTTTTATCAAGAGACGCGGAATATAACGAGTTTAGTTGTTCACTCTTTGAGACACTTTACTTATCTCCAAAATTGTATATTCTTACCCTCTTTTATTTCTTTCTTTCTATTAAAATCCACCGCTGAACATATAATCTCCCTATCCCATAGATTGCCTCCCCTATCCTATAGATTGTCTAACAGGGATGATATTTGCTATAGTTGCTACGCTTAGCAAACGGGTTGACAGCCCCAGTTTTATTTTTATTTTTAGTCGTTATTAGAAAGACGCTGCCGCTCTCCTAATTGGTTTCTCTCTGTCGTCTCTTATGTAGTGGCTATTCTTACACCGTCACTACACGGTGTTGTGGTGGTGTAAGGGAATTTATCAGCCCATTTCGTACCGTGAGTGTCAGACAACTATGGGAAATGCCAGAAAAATCTTATGGCTTCCGATAGAAAGCTACGTTTATTTTTATAGAAGTGGGGGCAAATGAGCATCCGGCTTTCCTGGTGGTAAGAGTCTACCACTGCCCATGAACAACTGCAACACCAGGGTAATTGCAGGTGCGCTGCCGGCCTTTTGATAAGGAGTAAGCTCATTTCTTGAAGATCCGTAAGTCTTATCGGTCCGGAAAAATCGCCGGTGGTAAACGATTCCATGGTGTGCTGGCATGAAATACTGTTCCGCTCTGCTGAGCACGCCAAGCTTTTAAGAGCCCAATTTGGCCTACCCTTCTAAGTGACCGCGAAACTCAACGGCATTTGATATGTCGACTCCGAGGATTCCGATGCTAGCTGAGGCAACAAGGGGGTGCCTTAAAATTGAGGAGATACGACAAAGCGGTTCTTTTCAGCGGTAAACGCGCAAGTTGTGTCTTTTGGGGATTGAATTGGACTAGATTTAGTCGCCCCCAATTCGAGTCGACTTTGTTCAACAAAGACTCGACCTCAGACACAAGTTTATTCTGGTACTCGACGACGTGTTCCCGGTCGAAATATTAGCATGACCGGCATATCATGACTTGACAATGAATGTTATTGGTTTGTAACATATCGTTGATATGCAAAAGAAACAGTGTTAGTGATAGCACGCAGTCTTGTGGAACACCAGCATTAATTGGCTTGTAATCGGAGCACCGTCTACTACGACCTTGATGGTCCAATATGCAAGAAAACTGGTGATCCAATTGTACAATTTCTCGGGAAGCCCATAGGAAGGGAGCTTCGAAAGAAGAGCTTTGTGCCAAACCCAATCGAAGGCCTTCGCAATGTCCAAACTAATGGCCAGGACTTCTCCCTTGGATTTTATTGCCCTGCCCATCTATGAGTTAGGTAAGCCAGAAGATCACCAGCTGAGCGACCCCGACGGAAACCATACTGGCGGTCACTAATCAGCTAGTCATCCTCAAGGTACAAGAACAAAGAGCTGATGGCGATAGGCCTGTAGTTGTATGGATCTGAACGATCGCCTTTTTTAGAGATCGTGTGCACCAAAGCTGTCTTCCATGAGTTCGGTACTACGCCTAGGGAGTAAGAATACCAAAAAAGACGCGCTAAAACCGGTGCAAACTCTGGAGCACACATCTTCAGCACAACAGGAGGGACTCCATCAGACTCACTCGTTTCGTTAACGGAGAGGAGTGCTTTGCGCCGAGCTCTGTGTAAGCAGCACATCCTGCATGGAGCACTCACACCGCTGAATGGTCGGCTGTGTGTTCCCCCGTCATCGATAGTCGAGTTGGACGTGAAGAGATAGCCCAGCAGATCGGTTCTCTCCTTTGTGGTATGGGCTAGTGAGTCGTCCTGCCTGTGCAGAGTTAGGAGAGATGGCTGATGACAAATGTTCCCTTGGACAGCCTGGGTGAGAGACCAGAATGCACGTGTTTCTGCAGGAAGTCGAACTAATTTCTCGCCAATTCTGCCCATGTGCTCTGATTTTGCTTGATGCTTCAGTTTTATTATGGTTGTAGCGTGAATGGATCGGCTCGACCGGGGAAGTACCACGCTATCACGAATACCAGCGTAAAATATTAGCGTAATGCTGCTGTGTTTCGTATAGTGAGTGTAGAGATTCGGAAACCCTTTTACTGGAAACGAGGCATTCCATCTTAGGGGTGATAACGCATCCGCATTTTGATTCCCAATCAAGGATATATTAAGATGTCCATAGGCCACAGGATCCCCTTACCACAGACCACCTGATCCCCTTGCTACAGGATCACGTGGACTGTGTGCTCGTTTGTTACCATAATTCTATAAGAAATGCTTGAAGATTAAGGCAAATTCTCCCTATAACGTAGAAATCATATGTTCAGGAGTGGTGTCTTGAGTGCAGCTAAAAAAAGAATTACATTACGCAGATCTATTACACAGATAATCCACTATCTTGTTGGAGACTTTATTTTTTTATTTCACAAACTCGTTACAAGTATGTCGTTTATTATTCACAGTCATTTGCCTTCGAAATTTACGCAAACGCTAAGGGCAAATGGCTGCCATACAGGTTGCAATGTCCCTCGCATAAATATTTCGCACACGAAAAACAACGGGGAGAAACAGCGGCATCAATCACAACCCGGAGCACAAAGCGCACAAACAACGTTGGAGCTCCGTACAAAGTGAAATGGGAATGGATCCTCTGCGCGGATACATTACGACCGAGCGACGGAAAATGGCGCAACGTCATTAAGCCGTGACACGTTTTTGTTGATTAAAAGCCTTATATCTTTGATTTTACAGTCCCACAGAATGCTATAGTATCAAGAGAACGGGAGACAACATTTTCTGATGAATATTGGTCACTTGTAAGGTCAAATTCAAAATACTTTTATTCAAAATTAGCCTTAATAATGCACTTTTTGGAAGTCAAGAAAGCTACGTCATTTCTTCAATAAGTCCCACTGTGAGACCTTGTGAGAATATGCGGCAAAAAACTCACAAGGAGACTCTTTTTCTCCCAATAATTACAATTGAACATTGATCACTTCTAAGCTCAAAGTCAAATTTTTTGTTATTGAAAATTGGTTCTTAAAAACACTTTTAAAAGTTACGAGCTACGTCATCGCTTTAACAAGTCCCGACCTCGTGAAAAGAAGCGGCGCACTCACAAGTGACTATTCTTTCTCCCAACAATTACTATTTAAATATAAAATATATACAAATTAAAATAAAATTCGAAAGAAACTCATCATATTTACACATTCTTATCCTTTGAATAATTGGAGGCCTATGCCCTGCAGCGAATTATTATTTTCATAATATTTCCAGAATAAACAAAATGAAAAATATATCGGATACAAATAAAATGATAATATTAATCCTTAGCCACAACTCAGTATAACACAATAAATTCTTGAAGGAATATAAAATAATTTCACATTCTGAAATCAGTGCTAAGACATAGGTAGATTATTTAATTAATATTGTCTAGATTCTAGACAATATTAATTAAATAAATTTCAATGAAAGCTTCTTCAGGATGTGAAATTATTTTATATTTTAGTTATTTATTCTTAACAGTTTCATTAAAAACTTCTTACACTTACTTCTTACTTTGCAACTCTAATAATCAGAAGTATAACCTATTTAATAAAAAAACTAATCATCAAAATCGCGTATCCTGCATAAAAATAAAAGAACATACGTAACGTATTCGAATAGTTAACCTCCTCCTTTTCTTAAAGTAAGATAAAAAGAAAATTGTAAATAATTTGCGCCTGCAGCATCAAAACGCCACTTACACTAAAGTACACTATATGAAATAACAGTATTTAATATTACACTGCGTAGTGGCGGTGTAAGAATACCCACTACACCATATCTTTTCGTGGGTGTCGTAAAAGCGACAGAGGGAAACTGAAACAAGATATTTTATTTTAGAAGGTGTTAAATGAGAAGAGAGGTGTTGTTGGTATCAGAACTTTAATTATACTGCTCTATTGTACGTACACTTAATACAAATATATATTATATATTGTCGTGGGGGCTACACTACAATATGGATAGCAGCATGTTGCCAACCCACCTGCTAAATGTGGCAACTATGGAAAAATTCCCTTTATGGGCATGAGGCAATCTATAGGTGAGGCCTATGTTTTGGCCTTTTATGAGCTGTAATGGATAGGTGGATGGAATATTACATTAAAAGTTATTGTAATAAGCACAACAGTTGTTTAATTTCGTTCGTATAAAGGTAACGGAAAATTGCTGCTATATAAATAAAGGCCGACCTAATTAATTACATTTTAAATTCCATCTGTTAACACACGCGGTTGCTACAAATTGTTTCATACGCGTAACCATTTAGAGTTATTGCAAATGTTTGCTGAAAGTACCAGACCACATTCCAACGCTCGAACACTTAGGGTTTCAAGTGCGAAACAGTTAGTACAAACATAAAGAGCGCGTGTTGTTGAAGTGCTGCTTCGCGAATATTTCACGCGTATTAGTTCTAGCTTCCATTTGTTTTCGCAGCTAAAGTGGCTGGGTCTTACAACGCCCGTTTGAACAACTGTCGGCGATAGAAATACGTAATAAAGCATATTTTCGTTTGAACTCGTTAATAATTATTACTGTGTGGTAGAAAGACCTCATCGTTTCCGATGGAGCATGTTGTTGGCCCTGTGGCCTTTACAACTTCGCCGTAATGGACTCTTAAGCGAGGTGACGCTTAAGGCAATTCCGCCCTTTTTTACAGAATGATAAGGGTTACAAGCGAGCACACAGTCCATCTAATGTTAAGCTAATATCACAATATTACACTGTAGTAAAAAGGTCCTATATCTATGCCTATGGGCTGTGGCAACACACTGGCACACTATGTTATTCCTTAGGGGTGACAACTCGCAACTACATTATCATTCTCGACTAAGAAAAAAAATGTAAATGCGTTGTCACTCTTGAGAACTAAGATGGAATACCTCGCATTCAGTAAAAAGAGTCTCCGGTTCTTGACACGCATCATAGAGGCAGCATTAAGCCTATATTTTACGCTGATAATCTGTGAGAGCGAGCCGACCCATTCATGCTACAACCGTAATATAGCTGCAGCGTTGCCCTACCACGTTAAACTGAAATTTCATTGGAAGGCCAGTTCAGTAGGAAGAGGTCCAAGTTCAGCAGTTGACTTTACCGGGTTTATGATGATGCAGAAGGAGGAATTTAATATCATAAGATTATAATTGTAAAAACTTCACAGATATACAAAAATGCATCCCGCTCTTAATATCTATTTGCAAATGCAGTCCGAAATCGTTTTTGTGTTTCCATTGTTTTCTAACAATTCAGCCCGGGATAATAATCTATCTGTTATTTCCGGATGAGCAGGTTTTGGCGACGTGCCAAGCTTTAGTGTAGCTCTACGCGCAACCTCACCGAATGTAGTTATTCTAGTATTGTAAAGATTTTGTTTTTGATTTCAGATATAAGGAACAACAAGCTCTAATTTCTTTTATAGAATAAGCGTGACAAACTAGCACACAGTCCAGCTGATGGTAAGTGGATGCTGTGGTCCATAGACATCTACATGTATTCTATTAAAAATCAAAATGGAGATGCGTTGTCACCCAGGATTACGAGCACGCTCCGTTTCCAAAGGGTCTCTGGTTCTTTACGTTGACAATACAAAACACAGAAGCATTAAGCTACTATTTCACGCTGGTATTCTGGGAGAGCGTGGTCCTTCCCGATTGAGCCGACCCATTCGTCCTACAACCATAATAAAGCTGCAACGTTACTTTTACCTTAACCTTAACTCTTGAGCTAACGAATAGTAATAAAATATGTACGTATATACAAATTGTAATGCAGAAAATTTCATGAACGCAAAACAACTTTTACGATATTACACTAGGACTGTATTGAGGTACCGAATGCTTCCTTGGAGATACATACTAAAGACAATTTAACCATCTAAGTTGAATAACTATTAAATATTTATTGCGTTAACTTTGAGGGAGAAGACATTGTTAGAAATATCGCAACTTTGTTTTTAATGGGTTTCTGCGGAGTGCCATTACTCGACGCTGGCAGAGCCCAGAAGGAGGGAAACAGTTTTCGCTAGTATTCACTCGTAACTTTTAAAAAACTCGTCAGATTAAAAAATGGCGTTAGTGTAAAATAAATACCATCTAGTGTTATTGTAGTGTTGTGTAGTTTATAACTATTTAATTTTTGTTTATAATTTTAAGTGCATTTAATTTTAACAACAGGTTTTTTTTTGCGTAAAAACGATGTCTGGAAGAAATTTGTATTTGAAGAGTCTGAAGAAATATAACAAGACCGCCTATTTAAACTTTTTAATATATCACTGTTGTTTCATTATGTACTAGTGTACAATGAACAACATAGGTATTGATTGGTTGATTTAATATGACTCTCTAAAACTTGCAATCAACTTATTAATAAAAATAATTACCAGTTGGCACCCAGATAAAAAGAGGAGACTTCTCTCTCTCTCTCTCTCTCTGGGAAGACACCATTCTTATTTCTGTCGCTAAATAGCAGAACCTGCAGAGCTATGTACAAGTGTGGAAGGGTGAAGAGAGCCCGTATAATTAAAGGTTATCAGGCATTCCATTTTAGTCCTCAAAGGTGACAACACAACGGTAGCTTTCTTTGTTTAAAGTTGGCTGCAGGTGTCATGGACAAAGACTGTAAGGTCTAGATGGAGTTTCACCAGTTCCCTTGTCGGGTATCGGGCGCCGTATTTTAATCAGGTGTTGGCGACTCTGTTCACACTTGTCAGTTGTCAGATCCGATCGAAGCTGGAGACATTTTTTGGCAGTCTATGCGAGGTGACTGTACACGATGGACAACGACGAAGATTTTGTTGTGATGTATAATTTTAGAAGAATACAAGAATACAAAGAAAAAAAGCCAAGAAACGAAAATTTCTTGTCCCAAAGAACACCTCTTTCCTGAACTAGTGTGATCGAATCTTTAGTATTTATATTACCTTTATCCATTATTACGAAACACCAAACGTACCTACAATAAGTTGGGTACATTAATATACCAGAGTATAGCAATGGTTGGGTACAATAAATACGCAACAACTTTGCGTGCGCGCCGCGATGAAGAGGGTTGCCGGGCCCGACATCCGACATAATGATGTGAACAGCGCCATACTTACTCATAAGCGAACGATATCCGACACGATTTTTTTACGGACGTAGAGGGCTGGCAAAACACCCGACATTTCTTGTTGGGGCCGACAAAAAACGTTGTCGGATAAGTGTGAACAGCTTTATATAAAATTTTCTGCCACTAGAGCAGCCGATTTTCTGCTCAGCTCGATCGCTGTTTGTGTTGCATTCAGCCCCGGATCTGGGGGGGGGGGGGCAAGCCGTGCGGCAAGTTCAGAGGGCGGCCAAATTCACACTTTACAGACGAATTTACTTAACTTTGATCACAGAATAAATAAAATACAAGTACAGAAATTTCACTCTTGTTTTACTATGGCCATATCAACTCGACCGATACCCAGGGATACAGAACACGGACCATGTGACCGGGTGCGGCGAGAGCGCAGAGTGAGACGCGCTGCACGAACATTATTATTCGCGAGGCGCGTAGGCATAGTTCAAAATACGCGCCCGCTCGCCCGCAGGAATCGCAGATTGCGGCAGCACGCGTCCGGTTACCGTGCTTGCGAAATGGATGAAGCTATTTTCGAAAACTCCCTCGTTGATCTCTCTCCACGACAGTGTTTTCTTTTAAACAATTTTAAATTTATTCTTAACTAGCTGCTCTCCGCGACTTCACCTGCGTGTAATTTATTACGATTGGATTTCATGGGTTTAAATTTTTTTTTTGTGCGGAACCCTAATTATTTTTTTAGAATAAAAGTAGCTTAAGTTACTCCTTATAACATCAGCTATCTGCGGGTGAAAGTCCCGTCAAAATCGGTCCGGCCGTTTCGGAGATTTGCCGGAACAAACAGACATACAGACAGACAGAAAGACAGACAAAAATTTCAAAAATTGTGTTTTTGTTATAAGTACCGTTTATACTTTTATATGCATATAGTAAAAAGCTGTTATTTTGACATTACAAACAGACACTTCAATTTTATTTATTTGTATAGATGTATAGATTTAACTATTTGGGCGAATATTCTCCGCGAAATCAATCGAATGAATATAGAAATTCAGAAAGAAGATATTATCCTTGCCCGTTCATGCACATATCTTTGCGATATGCTTTTCCTAATATTTGTATTGGCCTGCGAATTTACTCTACGCTACCTACTACATCCGCAAGCTGTGAGCGAAGTTTTAGCAAACTAAAACTACCTAATTAAAAATTATTTGCGATCTTCTATGAGCCCGGAACGCTTATCGAGTCTTGCAATCTTAGCGATAGAAAATCGAATTGCACAAGAGTTAAATTATGACAAGGCCATAGATTTAATTGCTGAACAAAAAGCTCGAAGAGTAAAATTGTAATTTCAATTCACAAATGCAATAACATATTTTATTTTTATTTTTATTATACATACTCGTATATTTATTTTAAATCCTATCCTGTACTGTGTATAAAATATATATCCCATACGTTCATGTCTATATATCTGTAAATAAATAGGTTTAACACAGAAAGAATAGCGATGAATACATTATTTCCGGAAGGCCTATGTCCAAATGTCAATCAATTAGTGGACATCTCATAGCTGAAATTATAAAGATGATAAAGGTAAAATAAATATAAGTGGGCGGGGGCGGCATTTTTCAGTTTTTGCCCCGCCTAAAAAAAATTGAAGATCCGGGGCTGATTGCACGGATTGATGTTTTGGATTAAGGTCAAATAAAATTAAAAACAAAATTAAAAGTTAGGTATAAGATTTTGAAACACTTCTCTAAATCTTTTAATGTACAACATGATAAGATCAAATAAGACAATTTTTTTATTATCAATACTTGTGTGCTGTGCTGTGCTGTGTGTATGTGTGCGTGTGTGCGTGTGTGTGTGTGTGTGCGTGCGAGTACGCGTGTGCGTGTGCCCTCAATAGATGGAGCGACGACCAGGTAAGATATGCAGGAAGTCGATGGATGCAGATGACTCAGGACTGCAAAAAAAATTAAAAAGTAAATTAGTACCAAAAAAATTTGGACAAATTACAAACCACCAGACCGATGGTTCATTATTTAACTAATACCCAGCAAACAAAAAAGTATACTTTTCTACTTCTTCCGGATGACCAACCTCTTTCGACGGTCACCTCTTGGACTATAGTTTCATTTTCATTTTTTTCTTTCTCACGATATGGCATCTGGTAGTCGCCATATTAAATATTTTGATTACTGTCATGCCTTTAGTGACACTCGCAAGATTAAGACAAACTGATTGACGTAAAAATCATCAAAATCGGCCCACGCGTTTGGTCTCTAGAGCGCCACAAAGAAAAAGCATAATATATATAGGATGATAAACACATTTGGGTCGCGCACTCTGGTAAAAAGGCGATACTATTTGATTTTCTAATGGTACTAAAGTGAATGGTACTCATCACTAAAAGCCGTTTTCACATTTCTCCTCTACTAAACTATTCTCTTAAAGAGTAAGATAATGTAAACGGGCCCGAAGATATGTAAACTTTTAATTAGGTTTTGAAATAAAGCCTCACAAAAATAAATAAGGAACGAAGTAATTTAAGAGAAAGGTAATTTTCAAGAAAACTGTGTGCTTTTTGTGCGAGATACAAGTTTAGATATTAACAAAGTGAGACAGATAGCTCAGGTCGTGATGACGTATATCCGGCGTATCTTCGTAGCCAAGACACAAACTTCCGTTTTCTTTGTTACATCGTTTGCGTTATTTTCATATTTTTATTCAAACATAATCCATCCATCCATTACAGGCTGTAAAAGTAAACTGCAGACCATAGGCCTCCTCCATAGATTGCCTACCAACCACAATTTTTTATTACTATGAATTGTTATCATAAAGAAACTGCTGCTCTTCTCCTGTTTTAGTTTCCTCTATCAGCTTTTACTACACCCACGGGACGATATAAGGTAATAGTGGATATTCGTACACCGCCACTACACGGCTTAAGCATAATATTGTAATGTAATTTCAAAGCTCGCAGTAATTTGCTGAGTGTTCAGCTACGGCGTTCCAGTATTAAGCGTTTCTCCCGTACTCTACACTTGAAACTCTCGCTCGCTCGCTCAGCATACGAAACAGAGCAGCATTAACCTGCTATTTTACGCTGGTATTCTGTGAGAGTGTGATCCTTCCCCGGTCGAGCCGATCTATTATTTATTTAAAATAAATTTGTTTAACTAATACGAGTGTCTTCTACGTCGGTTGTTGGGATACATTCCTGTCTGTTCAGATGGACTCCAAGTGTCAATAATCCATATCTATATTCATCCATATTTATTACAGGCTTTAAGACATTTAATACTAGCCTCCATTTTTAAATTGCACTAGACTTGCATTTGTTATAAGTTAGTTTCTATAGGCTGCAGTGACCACTTACCATCGGATGACTTGGAATCTAGTTTAGAATTATGGGCGAAAATTCACTCTGAATATCTCTGGGTGGACAGCAAATTTAATGAAGATCCTGTAAGAGACGATTGAATGTTTTATACGTGGTAGAGCTACGGTGCAGCTATGTTATGGTTGTATCACGAATGGGTTGGCTCGACCAGGGAAGGACCACGCTCTCATGTTGATCTCTCATCTCGATGTCTATGGGCCACATCATTCAATTACCATCAGGTGGACTGTGTGCCTCATTTGTCACCAATATTCTATATATATAAAAGAAACAACAAAATAATGGTTTCCTATATTAACAGCCCAAGACTATTAAGTTTCTCGTTCGTCTAATGTAGCTTTTTAGAATACTGCGTAACTTCTCACAATTCAATTAAGATCAGAGCTATCTCAAATAATCACGAAACATTCTGGTCCACACATCAAAATGTTATTTTCAATCTCGGTGGTACGCGGCACACTCGGGTGAAAATTAGACGGGTGATAAATATCCCAGGTTGCGCCGAGTTCTCGTATGCTACCACGGAGCAAGCTGCGTCAAGAATTTACGATTAGGGTTGGCTCGCTTTGCTAATTTAGCTCGGTTGTGGTCTCACTCGAGACAAATGGTAAATTTAATATAACCTAAAAATATTGTCCTCTGATATATTCACGTCCTTATTGTGATATAAAAGCTGCTGTAAAAAATAATGTTGACTTTGACGCTCATTTTCTTTTCTAAAGATTGCACTGAGTCGCGACGTTGAGGGCCGTGGGTTCGAATCCCGCCCGGAAAAAGTATTTGTATGGACTACAAATAATTTTTTCGGGTCTGGATATTTGTCCTTTTACAATTGATGTAGTTTGGGGGTAAAGTTTTTTAAATAAACATAGAAACGAGAACATTAATTCACTAAGATCCGCGTCAAAAATAAAATGGTGTGTCTTATCTAGTTTCAAGAGCACCTTTCTCCTTCCCACAATTATACGTGTCATCAATACTACCACTGCTGAACACCCAACACCACTACTCCAGGAAAATACTCTACAAGATAGTGTAATAATATTTTCGATGAAAGAGTTATTAAGTATTCGGAGTTGAGTATTTGGTTTAACTAGTTTGTGCTTGTTCCTAGTATTTACAGAATGTACATCACTATTTGTAATAAAACTATTTTGGTTTTTGTAAAATAATATATAAATTAAATTTTCGGTAATATAGTCGTACTGGTAAACGAGGTGAAGGAGGATCACCCATTAGATGGAGTGGACCTGGTAAGAGATGCAGGACGTTGATGGATGCAGATGCCTCAGGACCTTGCTTTGTGGCATGACTTGAGGGAAGGCATATGTTAGGCTGTGGACTTGCGAAGGGCTGCAATGATGATAAAAGTGATGATCATGATATCGAGAAAGTTAAACAAAATTAAATTACAGCTTTTATTCGTCCCAATGCTGGTCACATGGTTCTGTCATTTCTGAAAGGGTTTTAGGACTTGCCAACGCAGGTTGCGTAAAAAAATTGGTAGACTTTACTTATCTTAAATATGCAGGTTTCCTCACGATGTCTTCCTTCGCCGCCAAGCACGTGGTTAGTCAGAATTCAAAAGATTTGGCTAATTGATTGTTTTATCGCCAAAACGGGGCCTTTGGGGTTGCAAATGCTCGGGGCGGGGCCCTCGAACGCCTAGTTATATAACCCCCGAGGAGGACGATGACTCTGAAGTGGTCTCGAGACATCGTGGTCGCATTGCGAGGGTGCTGGGGGCAGCAAGTACTGCCCCCGGGACATGCTATTACTGTAGCAAAGCGATGGAGGGGCCCTGGTTGCGTTCCGAACGGACTCCTCGTGTACATTGATGGTGACCACCTTGGGGTTTTAGCTGATAGGAGTCCGGCATAACCTTCTCGTTACGGTAAGGTATCCATGAGAAATTCCCCACGATAAAAAAAACGTTGTTGTGGACACTTGTAATAAGTCTCACTGAATGATTTCCTATTTACTCAAATTGAAATATACTGATTTAACTGAACTTATCGCGTTTTCTTTCAATTTCTTTAATTCCCGACGTATCGGGCGCTTTACAACACTTTTCTAGTATTCGCATAAATAAGAAATCATTAAGTAAGAATTATAACAAATGGCCACAACAAACCATGACCGCCTTAAACAGACTTTCAACAAAGAAACTTGAATCTTGCTGAGACTGACCCATAAGAGCAATTTATTACCTAAATCCACATGAAACGTATAAACTTAGAGAGCCATTGTAGCTTAGAGGCTAAACGCTCGCTGTATTATATTTAACAGTATGCGAGCAAGATAGGTTTGATCCCCGACACTAATGAAACGCGATAAAATCCGTAAAATTTGTTTTATTCTATTACACATCGTAAAGCGTTTGCAGTATATTTTTTAATATCTGGATTATTACTATTAAATGTACTAAATTATTAAAATATTGTTAGAACGTAAAAGCATGGGCGTTACTGCCATATCTCAATAACGTACCACTTAGATTGCTTTCATTGTCATGCAATTCAGTTTCATTACAATGGAGCGTGTTACATAGTGTGAATAACATTGTTACAGTTTTGGTTATGTGAACGCGACGAGCGCTGCAAAATGGCGGAAAGTTTTTGTTCTAAAATACTCTACTATTTAATTACGTTATGCTAATTTATTCCTGAAATAAAGTTTTAAATTAAATTCTGAACTTTCCTTGATTTGATAATTTTTGTGATTTTAATTGTAGTAAATATTTCTTAATGTTGCTATTTAATTTAACGAATATAGGCCCTGAATACATCCCCATAAAATTGATCATACTTTAAACCTTAAATGCAAAACCAGAGTAGCCTTTATGTGTTAGATATTCCGATATAGCATTTGATGATATAGTTGAATTATATGCCGCATATATCATTTTTCTATGCTCTGAATTACTTCTGTACATGATATTTCGTTGGTACATACTCAGATGTATAGATAGGGAGTGAAGAATATCTACTGACTTATTTTATTTATTCCATTATTACAGCCTATAAGGAGTTCACTGTTTGCATAGGCCTATCCCATAGGTTGGGGAGTATATTTGTCATAGCCGCCATGGTTCGCAGGCGGGTTTGAACCGCATTTTTTTTATTGGAACGAAGTTCCTTATCGCACGGTACGAATTTGAAAAGTGTAAGATTTTTCCGTCACGACCCCCTTTCTATAGTGCGAGTAAGATGGAATAATATCCATTCCCCTCGCACTTTTTCTTATCTTACCATGAAAGAAATATTATTTTAAGTGACGCTTCATTTTAATAGACGCTAGTAATTCATTTATTTGTATTTGTTAATCAATAATATAATACGTTTATCAATAATAATATACCACGAAAGGAACTTCGTTCCAGCCGAGTGTTCCACGACACTCACGCATGTTATTTTTTTTTCCATTTCAATAGTCTTGCGAATCATTGTTGGTAGGAATCTGTTTCTTTGGGAGCTTTTGTATACAACTTAAATGCGATATCATCCGTAATATTAGTTTTATACAATGTGTATGATAATAAGAATAATGTTTTTACGAAATCATGAAATAAAGTGTTGTTTCATAGATAACTTATTAGCTTTTCTTTTGTTTCAGGTATGTGCCTCTTCTGCTCAACACTTAAGAAAAATATAATAAAGTTCGGAGTTAAGGTAAAATAATTTATTTTCAAGGCTAATGAAGTTTGCTTAACTTTAAAAAGCTTTCAATATAAATAAAGTACTTTCTTATAATATAGACTTTATTTATGAAAAGTCCTCATTTTTATTAAATTGGATCATTTAGATGGAAGTGGTTATATAGATCTTAATAGAACAACAAACTGGAGCTGTAGCGCAATAATACTATGATATTCATTTTATAATACACAAAATTCCGTCTTAGTTTTCAGGGCTGACAACTCTTCTGCTTTCGTATCATCCATACCATTACCTTTACAGCATGTCAAAGGTCTACTACTAAACATAGGTCTCCTCCATAGATTGCTTCATATGTGGGGGTATTTGCCATAGTTGTCACGCTTTTCAAGTGAGTTGGCAACCGCAGTTTTGTATTCAATATCTCCTGTTTCATTTGCCTCTGTTGCCACTTACGACACCAGCGGGATGATACCCTCCTATCTCATAGTGGATATTCTTACACCGCCTAATCACACAGTTAATCAATACTTCATCATCATCATCATTATCATTACAGCCCTTTAAAATTCCACTGCTGAACTCCCCCAAGAAATGCCACAAAACACGGTCCTGAGCCACCTGCATCCATCGACTTACTGCAAGTCTTACTAGTTCGTCACTTCATTTAGTGGGGGACCGCCCTACACTTCGCCACCCAGTACGAAGTTGCCACTCGAGAACCTTTTTTCCCCATATGTTGTCGGTTTTTCGAGCTGTATGGCCCGCCCATTGCCACTTCAGCTTGCTAATCCGTTGGGCTACGTCAGTGCAGATTAATAACACGTAAAAATTTCAGTAGTGTCAGTTAGAGACTGAGGTGATAGAGGGTGCACCTGTGATTGGGCATACACACTCGTGCACTATAATCCTGTCCTGCACAGATGGTTGGTATCCGTTGAGACTGGCCGCCTTGACTGAAATTCGGTTTAGAGGATAATGACAATCAAATGCCTTAATACTTCGACTTGTAAGAAAATCTATCTTATTCTTTAGTAATTTATAAGCTACGGTCTTACTCCAGGTTTTTTATTTTATCTCACGCAGCGAGCGTGCGACTTGAGAAATCTTCGACCGCGTTTGCACGTGTATTATCGGATATTCCATCGAAGTCACATTAAAAGCTTTGCCAAGTAAATTCTTTTCCTGTTCATTTTAAGGCACGTTAAATATCGGTACATTTCCGTTTGAAAACGATAAATGTGAATACTATTTTTAAAATAAATTCTGTAGAGAAATTTTATATATTTAGAAAACTGTGCTTTTTCTCCTTCTTTATCATACCGTGGAAGTCCACATCTGGACTTTTCCGGATTTAATCACTTTCCTAAAAATGAGAGAAGCCTCGTCATAGTCATAGTTATGCTTCATTGTAGTGGCTTTTTTTTACATGGGGAAATGGCTACGTATACCCGCCTCGCGGAGGCAAGGACGGGTTATGTCAGACTTGTACCGACTAAAACCCTATTGTGTTCCACCTTCGTCGCATATTGGCAGGGCACCAGCGCCAGTCGCCCCATAGCAGACCCTCTTCGGGAGAGGACTACTCCTCCCCATCACCTTCTCAGGTAAGGCGCACCGGAACACATGGCGCGCCTTCCTCCGCGGTATCCAACTTCACCTAATCAACGGCCGCCCCCGTGTCCGATGTGCGGAGGTCACGAGGCCAGGGAAAACGAGCACTCAGAAGCACTAGCCTTCTTGACCTAAGCGGCGGATCTGGTCTGTGGCTCCGCCGCCAATCAAGATTCGGCTGCGAAGGTAGGGAGAGCGCTGCCTTGCAATACCGACACTCTTCTCCCACCGCAGCCCCACCACCATCGCATCAACGGTGCGGCCCCGACAGAGTCGCGGAGGATAGCGCGAGGGGCGCATTGCCATACCAACACGCCTCTTCCTCCGCGACTCCACCTCGGCTGCGTAGTGGTGGGCTGCGGTGCAGCCCACCAATACGCACGGATTGGTCGGCCCGACTGGGTTTTTTTATTTTTTTTTATTACTTTGTTTTTTTTATACGTGGTAGAGCCACTGCAGTAGTCACTTACAATTAGGTGGACGGTAATTTCGTTTATCACCTCTTTTTCATTAAGAAAACTAACCGTTATATTATTTCAATAACGGTACATAACTTTAGCACAATTCGACCAGACTATTTGAAACTAACCAACAAATGAAATACAATGCCAAAACCAGTTTCGTATGAAAGTGCTATAAAGAAAAAAATATTCGAAAGTAATGCTTTAAGCTTTTTAAAACGATAAAATATTGACGGAGCACTTTAGCTTTGAACTATCACGCAAGCCACATTGTTAACGAACGAAAATATCCAAGATTTAGATAGTGGGACATTGCTTCTTTTAAAATTTAAAAGGTTTACGGTTCGTTTAAATAAAAGATGTTAAAAATTAATTAACTAATATATACGTAATAAAATAAAACGATGCGTCTTAACTAGTATAAGAGCACCTCCCGCCCTCCACAATTGCGTGCTCTTTTGCACAACTCCATCCCCACTAGTCCCAGCACCACTACACTAGGAAATACACACGTATTTCGCCTTTAAACGAGGCATCCTCAGGTGAAGTAGACTCTGCGTTGGATGATCACTTACCTTAGCGGTCAGCATAAGCAGTCTACTTCACCTGAGGGTGCCTCGTTTCGAGGCGAAACATGTGTCGTATTTTTATATTAAAGTTAAAAAGTGTTAAAGTTACAGCCTATATACGTCTCACTGATGGGCACAGGCCTCCTCTCATTTCTGAGAGGGTTTTAGGCCAAGGAAATGTCCGCCGCGCTGCCCAATGCGTGTTGGCGAACTTCACATGTCTTCGGAATATTTTTTTCTTATTTCTCAGACATGCAGGTTTCCTCACGATGTTTTCCTTCACCGCCGAGCACGTGATTTATCAGCACTTTAAATTGCAATTAACAATTTAATCGGTGCCGGCGGGATCGAACTCGGGTTGCTTGCGTACTGTGAAACTCACAGCGAGTGCTAACAATCTGAGCTACCACGGCTCAGTTAAAACTATTTCATCAAATAGTATATAAACAACTAGGTGGCTTTTACGTGGTAGACCCAAGCTGCAGCTGCCGTATTATAGCACGAATGGGTCGGCTCGACCGGGGAAGGACCACGCTCTCACAGAATATCAGCGTAAAATAGCAGCCTGATCCTGCTGTGTTTCGTATGGTGAGTGTAGAGAACCGGAGACCCATTTTACTGGAAACGAGGCGATCCATCATATTCCTTAGGGATGACAACACAACTCTATGAGCCACAGCACTTGCCATCAGGTCGATTGTGTGCTCGTTTGTCACCATTATTATATAAAAGAAAATGCATTGCAATATGTTCTTTATCAGAAACATTTGCAGGACCACTGTCCAAAATTTCGTCGTAATCGGATATATGGTATATGAACGCATATGTTAAAACGAACAAACAATATTTTTTTGTCAGCGACGTTCGCGGGCGCTCATTCAACAACTCATCAAAGTTGTATCATATGAATGGCGGCTCCGTGGCGCAGTGGCTTAACAATGAGTTGCGGCGCTAAGGGCCGCGGGTTCGAATCCCGCGCGGAACAAGTATTTGTATGGGCTACAAATAATTTTTCCGGGTCTGGATGTTGGTCCTTGTGCAATTTATGTATGTAACCTGCCTCCACGGTACAGGAGAATACGGAACAAAATATAACAAATATATTTGATACAAATTAATAAATCAGGAAAGCATCACAAAGGGTCTTGTAAAGATTTATCTCGAAGATATCTTGAGATTACGGAACGGGATGTTCTGAAACGTTATTACAGTTTCGGCTTACTGACATGATTTCTTTCAATCTGATGTAATAATAAATTTATATATATCAAACGAATATATTCAAAGAAAAATAAATAAGCAAAGAACATGCCTTCCATTTTAAGGGAGTTTTAGGGGAAGGCGGTGAACACTGGTTCGCCATTGTCACCGGCTGAATATCAGCGCTGTGTTCATTATACTGCAGCACAATGCTGAGTCTAATGCCTATTATGTAGTTCTACATTTTATCCTCGATTAAAAGTCAAAATATGATGTATTTATACATAAATATAACGCGTGTCCAAACAAGGGTTCCCCTGAGTACTAAGATGGAATGCCTAGATTAAAGTAAAAAGGGTCTCCGGTCCTCTACACTCACCATACAAAACACAGCAGCATTTAGTTGCTATTTTATGCTGGTATTCTGTGAGAGCGTAATCTTACTCCGGTCGAGCCTATCCATTCGTGCTACAACCATAATATAGCTGCAGCATGGCTCTACGCATAAAAAAGGCTTTAAATATAGACGTTTCTTTCCTCCTTTCCAATGAGTGGTGGTGAAATTCATATTTCTTATTATTTAGATATGCAGATATTCTCACGATGTTTTCTTTCACCGCCGGGCACGTGATAAATCAGCACTTAAGTTTGGCTATTTATTTGGAGCTGACGGGGATCGAACCCTGGTACCCCACTCGTGAGTTTTCAGCGAGCGCTTTGCCCCAAAGCTAACACGATATCTTAACGCAATTTAAATGCGGGCATATTTTTTAAAAATTATCTTAGAATTCATCCAACCTGCATTGCTGACAAGTAAACGCTCTCTACCTGTATAATTACTCAATGTTAGAAAACCCCTCACAAGTTCATTCATCGAACAGTACTCAAAATAAGAAAACCCCATTCAAACTCACTTAGCCAACTGCTAAGTCGGTAGACTAAAATTACCGATCTTTTTATAGAAGAAGAGGCAAACGAGCATGCGGCTTACCTGATGGTATGTATCCATCGCCGCCCATGAACAACTGCAACACCATGGGAATTGCAGGTGCGTTGCCGGCCTTTTAAAAAGGAGTAAGTTCGTTCCTTGAAGGTCCACAGAGTCTATTTCACCTAATGATGCCTAGTTTAGAGGTGATACACGTATCGTATAATCGACGGTGGTGCGTCTTTCCTAGTGTAGTGGTGTTGGGATTAGTGGTGACGAGGATAGTGCACGGAATTAAGAGAGGGCGGAAGGTGCTTTTCAAATTAGGTAAGACATATCATTTTATTCAATGACGCGGATCTTAGCTAATACATTTTTAACATCTTTATTTTTTTCATTTATTACGTGGTAGAACCGCGCTTCAGTTGTATTATGTCTGCAGCACTTCTGCAGCATGCGACGGCTTCACTGTAAAAGGACCACGCCCGTACAGAATATCAAAACATATAGCAGCACAATTTTATTATTTTTCATGTGTCGGGTGACGAAAACCGTAGACCATATAACTGGTAACGAGGCATTCCATTTCAGTTGTCAGAGCAGAAAAAGAATCTGCATTTTGATGTCTAAATGAGCATAAATATACGAGTCTATGAACCACAGCATCACTTTTTATAAAGGCGTTCTCTCTAACATTGCATTCATATAAAATTTAAAATAATTCATTGCACCTGCTCTAATTCCCATAACACCCAGAATCGAGCCGACCTATGTGTGCTACAACCATAATATATCTGCAGCTTGGTACCACGTAAACACCTATTTATTAAATGGACGGTGTGCTCGTTTGTCACCCTCACTCCTATAAAAATTCTAGTAGTAAAACGTGATAGCTTTTAATAGCACTGGCGTCATAACTTCGCTATCTAGATTTACTGCACCTAAGATTGCTTTCATAACAGCACAGTTTTGTTTAATTACTACGTTTGACCACGTTGCTTTATGAGTATTCTATGTTACCGCAAATTTAACTTATATAATGCGGTAAACTTGGACACACTAAAAAAATTGTCCTCACCGCAGATAGATTAACGTTATCCGCTGTATTAAAACAAGTAGTTTTTATACATGGTAGATTGCTGCAGGTATATTATAGATGTAGCAAGAATGAGTTGGCTCGACCGGGGAGGAGCACGCTCTAGCAGAATACCAGCGTGAAATAGCCACTTCTGTTGCTGTATTTCGTATAGTGAATGTAGAGAACCGGAGACCCCTTTTACTGGAAACGAGGCATTCCATCTTAGTCCTTAGGGATGAGAACGTATGCATTATATGCATTTTGAATCTTTATTGAGGATAAATATAGATGTTTGTGGGCCACAGTGTCCACTTACCATCAGGTGGGTAGTGTGTTCGTTTGTCACCATTATTCTATGAAAAAATGAGTCTTATGCTTAAACTATAATCTGTTTTATGAAATAAGTCTTGCGGAAATATGCCAACTAAAATATCAAGTATGGAATTTGACAGAAAATTTCAAAGTTTGCGACGAGTGGGCGCCGCGGGTAAGGGACTTCTTTAGGGAAATAGATTAGTTTTACCACGACTTCATTAACTCGCTTTCATGTATGTCTGTTCATATCGAATTTATTAATCCAAACTTTAAACAAAAACTAACTTTCCGATGAGCTCATCGGAAAGTTGGTTTTTGTTTAAAGAGTTGATATTATTATTATTTTTGATTAGAGACTTGAAATTTTAAACATAACCCGGATTCGGATGACAATGTAAGACGACGAAAATAAACAGAATCTTATACTTTTTGATCAGCTTTAAAAACGTGGTTTATAATTAATTTTTAATACATAAACTTGTTTGAACCGTATTTTAAATCCGATACGATCAATAAAACACTTTTTGTCAAACGTGTTTTATTGGTAATACACGTTAATAAGACAGAGTAGGAGATATGTTTGATGGCGGATTTAATAAAACTTAAGCCTTGGTTTTATATTTCATTTATAGATTATTGTTGTTAAGAGAAAAAAATTCACGTTAGTCACCGTATAGTGTAGAGAGGAAGGGTTAAAATTTATACAAATAAAACATGTGCACACACACGCGGTAGAAATTAAATATAAAATAAAAATATTTCACCGCAAATGATCTGTTTTATATGATCATTTTCAACCACAAGTGCGGCATAAAATATGAGATGAAAGTTAAATTTTATAGCAAGTAAATGATGCAATACTTAAAGAATATTTTCTTTCTATTAAAATTTCTTTGCAACAGCGCCATCTACTACATTCTATAGGTTAAGTCTTTCTATAGGTACGTACAATAGACGCTAGATCGCATGAATTTATGAAATTGTGGATTGGTATAAACAGATTGGTATATTAAGATAAATCAATATGGTTAATTTTATTTATTTAATAAATATGTAACATTTTTAAGTGTTTATTTTAACAGTTAAAATTTATATTAACCATCTTTAAATAACCGCACAAAGATGAGACCGAAATAATAGGAAACACTATTTAAAAAAAATACTAGCAATGCTATTTATATTACTAAAATTCCCTTTAACCACTATTGGTAAGTTTAAAAATAAAAAATGGCGGATTCGAACTTATACATTTATACGTCTGTCTCTTTTTAGTGTCGCTTTTTTGTTTCTTCCAGTTTCAAATCACAACGATGGTAAAGAAGGTTTCACTTCAAAAAGAAATAAATAAAGAAGAAAGAAAGAAAGAAAATATCAATATAATATGTGCTGTGCGTAAGAGAATTCAACATCCTGCATTGTTTCGTGGATGTCGTAAGAGGTGACCATGGGAAATACCATAAAATAATTTTTTTTATTGCAGCTAGGTAAGAAACAAGTACATTCCAAAAACGAGCAGTTTTCGTGGTGGTATTACTACTTTTCTACCTAGAAGTCCGTCTGGGTAGGAACCATTCTCTTACTTATATTTGCCGCCAAATAACATTGGTTTTATTAATACTTAGTTCTTAGTGTCGGTTTTGTGGGGGCGATGTAATAAAATATCCTCCTCGAATTTGTTCTGTTTTGTTGCGTGGGTCTCACTAGAGAAAACTACAGTTAATACTAGGTAGGACTTCTTTTCTGTCTAGGAGTCTGTCTGGTTAGTAGCCGCCGTCTTATCTACATCTGCCGCCAAATAGCAGTTCTTACACTGCTTTGTTCTGAAGGGTTTAAAGAGCCAGTATAATTACAGGCTGTGAGGCATACCATCTTAGTCCTCAGAGGTGACAACGCAATTATAGCCTTCTTTGTTTCCACTTGGCCGCAGGTGTCATCAGTAAACTGCTGTAGCCACTTACCATCAGGTGGACTGAAAGTTCGTTTGTCATTCAAATTTTGCAAAAAAGTGCCACCAATAGATGGCGGTGTTATCTCCTAATATAGGTACATATACCGTGACAAACATGCCAGTGGAAAACAGCCTCAAGAATGTAAGATATCAACACGTAAGACTCTCTATAACAGAAAAGACCAGTGACCAGTGCGATGTGAACTGTGAAGTGTATGAAAGAGACTAAAGAATACCTAAATAACAGACCTAGAATATTTCGTTATTAGTTACTATTTAATTTTGCTAAAAACTTACCATATTTTTCTAATGTGACAGCCGTATTCAATAATATAAATAGATATTTAATGTACATAATATATTAAAAATATAAATAGTGACATTGTTAACCCTCGCGCTGGCTTACGTAAGCGCATAGCGTGTTAATTCGCACTTATAAAAATACCCCTTAAACATGACTTTTTATATTTTTTAATTATGTATTTTAAACGGAAAGAAATCGTTTTTCCTTCCAATTAAGGTAAACATAAATAGATTCGAGGACACACATTAACTTTGTTTTTTTTTAAATTAATTTGTGGGCGTAGTGATCTCCGACGAATTTTAATGTTTTATCATAGTCCAACGGAACATAATTGTATTTCTTTTCTTGGATATAGTTTAACTCACTGATCTTGCATACATTTTTTAATTCATTACTATTACTACTGTACTATTACAGCCTATCAAAAGCACGGCTGAACATAGGCCTCCCCCATAAATAACCTCATAGGTTTTTTTTTTATAGGAGAGGGGGCAAACGTGCATGCGGCTCACCTGATGGTAAGTGACTACCGCCGCCCATGAAAAACCGCAACACCAGGGGAAACAGCGGAATTGCAGATGCGTTGCCGGCCTTTTAAAAAGGAGTAGGCTCTTTTCTTGAAGGTCCCTAAGTCGTATCCACAAGGAAGTTTTGCGAGGAAAAAAACATCTTCGAAATCGCACAGTGGTGGACCGCCAATCATCCAGATGGTGTGGATGGTATCGGGAGTACTGCCGCAATGTGCGTGGTAAATGCGAAAGAAAATGCAAAGGGATGCAACATCTCTTCGCAGCGCCAATGAATCGAGCCGATAAGAAAGGACTCGGTCGTCGACGATTCGAGCCGCTCTGCGCTGGATGCGGTCAAGTGGAAGGAGCTGGCACTGGGGAGCCCCAGCCCAGAGATGGGAATAGTATTCCATGTGAGGCCGAACCTGCGCCTTGTAAAGTTGCAGGCGTTGTGCCGGCATGAAATACTGTCCCGCTCTGCTGAGCACGCCAAGCTTTTCAGAGGCCAATTTGGCCTCCTCTTCCAAGTGACCACGAAACTGCACGTCACTCGATATGTCGACGCCGAGGATTCCGATTCTGGCTGAGGCAACAAGGGGAGTGCCTTGAAACTGAGGAGATACTACAAAGGGGTTCTTTTTAGCGGTAAACACGCAAACTTGTGTCTTCTGAGGATTAAACTGGACTAGATTTAGTCGTCCCCAATACGAGACTTTGTTCAGCAAAGACTCGACTTCAGAAACAAATTTGTGCCGGTACTCGGCGACGTTTTCCCGAGAAATATTGGCACGGCCGGTGTATAGAGCATCACCAGTGCTGTCATCCGCATAGCAATGAATGTTACCGGTTTGCAACATATCATTGATATGCAGAAGAAACAGCGTTGGTGATAGCACGCAGCCTTGTGGAACACCAACGTTAATAGGCTTGTAGTCGGAGCACGCACCGTCTACAACGACCTTGATGCTCCGATCTGCAAGAAAGCTGGTGATCCAATTGCACAATTTCTCGGGAAGCCCATAGGAAGGGAGCTTCGGAAGAAGCGCTTTGTGCCAAAACCGATCGAAGGCCTTCGCAATGTCCAAACTTTTTTATTTAATATAGATTATAAATAATACTTATTGAAAGTCACTCTTTTGTTTAATTACCACTGGTTCGAAAAAAAAACCTCTGTCCTCGGAAGAACCAGCAAGAAACCCAGCGGGACTTTTTAAAAAAATAACAGCTTACAATCATGTATGTTACACATTTTACAACACAAAAGAAATTAGAAATAGCTTGGTAGCGATCACCTCATTCCCAGGGGTATTGTCATCCATAAATTCCTTAATATTATATTAACCTTTTTTATACAAACTTTGTTTAATAAAGGTTTTGAACTTTGAGCAGGTCAAATTTTGCATATTTTCTGGGATTTTGTTGTAAAAGCGTATACATCGCCCCAATAATGAATTACTGACCTGATGGAGTCGAGTAACTGGTACTACTAGCTTGTGTCTGTTCCTAGTATTTACAGAATGAATATCACTTATTTTTGTAAAACTACTTTCATTTTTGTGTTTACATTTTCATAAGTGTATTGAGAGGCCAAAGTTAATATATTAATTTCCTTAAATTTTTGTCGCAGCGACTCTTTAGGCTTTAAATCATAAATTGCTCTTATGGCCCTCTTCTGTAAAACAAATATAATTTCAGTGTCAGCTGCGTGTCCCCATAGCAAAATACCATACAACATTATGCTATGGAAATAGTTAAAGTAAACTAGTCCAGCTGTTTCAACACTGGTAAGATTTCTAATCTTTTTTACAGCATATGCTGCAGAACTAAGTCTGCTTGCTAGTTTTGATATATGGGGGCTCCATTGAAGCTTCGCGTCTAGTGTGATCCCAAGAAAAATGGTGGTATCTACAAGACTCAGTTCCTCCCTATTTAAAATCACATTAGTATTTAATTGTTGATATTTGGAGTCATGAATTTTATAAATTTTGTATTAGTGCCATTTAAATGCAAATTATTAACATTGAACCAATTTACTAATTTAGATGTAGCATTATTTACTTCGTCATATTTTATTGATTGTTGTCTTAATTTGAAAATTAAAGAATTGTCATCAGCAAATAATACTATATCATGGTTATCCCCTACTATGAAAGGTAAGTCATTAATGTATACAAGAAACAGAAAGGGGCCGAGAATTGAACCTTGAAGCACGTCCATTTGTACCATCGACCCGGAAGAGCTCATACTGTTAATGACAAATTTTTGCGTTCTGTTACTTAAATATGAAATAATTAATTTAAGAGCATCACTTTTTACACCGTAGTGTTGAAGTATCCTTATGAATGTTTCATGGTGAACACAATCGAAGGCCTTGGATAGGTCACAGAATATACCCAAAGCATCCTGTGAATTCTCCCATGCATTAAAGATATATTTAATCAGCCCATCTATAAGTCAGGTAGACCAGAAAATCACCAGCTGATCGACCCCGGCGAAAACCGTATTGGCGGTCACTAATCAGCTGGTGATCCTCAAGTTACCTCATGAGCTGGCATTTTATAATGGATTCCATTATTTTGGAAACCAAGGAGGTGATGGCGATAGGCCTGTAGTTGGACGGGTCTGAGCGGTCGCCTTTTTAGGGATCGGGTGGACAAAAGCTGTCTTCCATGATTTCGGGACTACACCCAGGGAGTAGGAGTACCGGAAAAGATGCGTTAGAACCAGTGCCAACTCTGGAGCACACGTCCTCAGCACAATTGGGGAGATTCCGTAAGGCCCACTCATTTTGTGGATGTCCAGGGAGAGGAGTGCTTTGCGAACTGAGCGCTGTGAGAACCGCACATCCGGCATGGAGCACTCACACCGCGATATGGTCGGCGGTGTGTTCTCCCTGTTATCAAGGGTCGAGTTGGACCCAAAAAAGGAGCCTAAAAGGTCGGCTTTCTCTTTTGCGGCGTGGGCCAGTGAGTCGTCCTCCCTGTGCAGAGATGATAGTGATGGCTTACAGAAATTCCCTTGGACAGCCTTGGCGAGAGACCAGAATGCACGGGTTCCCGAAGGTAGGCGAACTAGTTTCTCGCCAATTCTGCCTATGTGCTCTGACTTTGCCTTGGCAATAACTCTTTTGAAGAACCTGGAGGCGAAGTTGTACTTCTTTTAAAGCATGCTGGTATTTACATCCCAAGCCGCCGAAACCTCAGCCCAGGCCTGATAACACTCCTGCTCACTGCGTAATGCACTCTTACAGGAGCGACCAAACCAAGGCTGAGATCTGCCTCCGATGGGTACGACAGATGATGGAATAAATAGTTCCATTCCCTGTAGCACCACATCAGTGACAGATGCAGCAACAGCGCTGGGATCATCCGGCGAGAAGCAAACTCGCCCCCATGGGTAGAACCTCATAGGTTAATAATGTTACCATAGGTGCCTAGCTTGGCAACCGTAGTTTTTTTTTATTCAGCTGTTATCGGGAGGATGCTGCTGTCCATTTCCTGGTTTAGTTTCCATCTGCCGCCTTTTGAATACACGGACCCCCACGGGATGAAATGGGGCTGTGAATATTCTTACACCGCCACGAAACAATTTATTCTCAATAAAGTATTATTATTATTATTTATTTTTATGAATACAACACTATAGATATTATTGCGATATTTTATATCGTTACACATCCATATCGTATTGCTCATGAGACAGTGTCACATGAATAAAGAAACCGTACAGAGGCAAAGCTTCTAAGGAGCTGTCAAAATTTTACCTATTTTGGTAGGGTTGGCACAAGAGGATAAAATTAAATAAACAATACCTTTATCAGCTTTTATTATATATTTAATATAGAATTTTTTTTTATAAACTTCTTATTCTAAATATTTTATTTTATAATATTTGTTCTTCGACAATTTGTTGTGCCTTTTAATTAAATGGTAAATGATGAATCTAATGTAAAGTTTTTTAATTATCTATTGAAAAGCACTCGCATGGCATAACAAATGTAGTTTGGAAAACCTAAAAGTGCACGCTTCATGAGCGTTTTATTTAATTTTGATGAAAATAATAAAAATAGTGACGATAATTTTTACAAGAAAAAAAAACAGAGAATCTGATCGACTTTCATTAATAACTTTTAAACGGTGTTGATTTCAATAACAAAAATCAATAGGGATCATCCTTAGAATATATGAAATCCTATTTAAAGCTATATAAATCTATTGCTTACATTTCTATTAAACGAGAAGATTCACCGACGCGCATACAAACGGACGGCTGTTCATATATTTTTTCAATTAAATTTTTTGTTATGTAATCTAAATATACTAATCTTATAATTCATTGTCTGTAGTTATTGTAACGTTAGTAATAATATGGATTTGATGTCTAGCTAAAAGTATAAGAATGATTTAATGTAGCGAAATTAAGGTATGGCCACATATCGAGAGTAGAGCACTCCCTCAGGTTGTGAGGCATGCAATACAAACTTGCACACGTTTTAATATTTCATTACCAATATTTACTATGATTCTTTCGAGATCAAAATATTCGCAAAATTTTTGCTTGCAAAATTCTTACATTCATTTCAGATACTTTCTCACATTGGCTGGAACTCAAACAAGCACCATCATTTGTCATCAAGTTGAATGTTGGAAAAGCATTTCCAAATAAATATTTTACAGGTATTTTTTTAGAAAACTTAATACATGATTTTTCGAAGTGATCCTCACAGAGTCTATATTATTGCCTTTTTTATAATAAAAAAGTTTTGGAAGGAGATCTTCTCGTCCGACAGCTTTTTAACCACTCTTGCCATCTGAAATAATAATAATAAAAAACATGAAACTACTTATTTAATTTATAAACGCAATTATTCAATTGTAAACATTATAAAAATTACTATCCAATCACTTATAGGTGATTTATCTATCTACCACATTAAAAATAATAAATTATAGTCAAGTACTACTTACCTAGTGGAGTTATTGGGATAATTAAAAAAAAATATTTGTTCCATTATTGTTCATACAAACAGTACAGTAAACCATACTAACACTTTTTTATATTTTATGTGGCAGGAATAATTCTTTAAAAAATAAAATTTTACACTTATTATTCTTTACACAACCCTGAGTTTGAGCACTGGCCGAGCCGGTTTAAAGCAGTTTCTCTTTGTACGTGACGAAGCGCCAGTGCTCACGCACACACGCGCCTCAAGATTGTAGTAGTGTAATTATCATAGCGCGGTTGTATGAAGCTTTGCCTCTGTACGGTACGGTTTATTTACTCATGTGACAGTATCGTATTGTATCTCCGAAATATCACGTCAAATATATCGTACGACTTACTAAGTGCTGTTGGGTGCAAAAAATGCTTAAGAGATGAAGTGAATAGAGTAATTGTACAGTTTTCGTGAATAATTACTTTTATATATTTGATGTATTCAATTAAATTATCCAATTATGTAACTACACACTTTGATTTTTAACTAATTTGTAACAGATTTAAAATATTTTACTCTGACAGAAGTTCTCTGCCTATAACGTACTTCGCTGGAATTTTTACCTCTAACGTGCAGTCTTGCCATGCGACATGCCGTGATGAGAGGCCATCGAGGACAGCTATTTTCAATTATTTTTTCATAGTCTAATAAACTTTCTAAGACCTAACTTTTTTATGTGACTTGCTTAGCAACCCTATTGATTTATGCTAATTAAAACTACATAAGCTTCTAAATAGTCGGACATGAAGCAAGTATTGGCAGTAGCTTGATATATATATATATATATATATATATATATATATATATATATATATATATATATATACATATATATGCTGTTGTGGACAAAAATACAGGCACTCATGGTCTGGAGGACATTATTAAATTTTAAAACAACCGTCTTTACTGAAAATTTACCACTGATATTCATAATTTTCTATCATAACAATTGCGTTTTGTTACAAATAATTTAAAATCATCATCAATCATTCACCTACAAGTTATGAGGTAACACACATAAAAAACATACAGTAGAATTGAGTACCTCCTACTTTTTGAAGTCGGTAGAAAAGGGAGAAATTTCCGTCGATGTTTTTTATCAAAAATCTATGTATTTATCGAAGTATCATTGAACGTGAACGCAACATAATGATGAATTACATTAAAAAAAATCGATGTTCTTACTAGTTGAACATCCGTGCCATTTATATGGTGTTAGATAATTTATATTGGCCAGCAAGAAACCAGTGGGATAACTTTTTTAAATATAATATATCCTAAAATAATAGCATACAATTTTTATATGAATTACATTAGAAAGACATGGTGACAATCACTTTTTTTCTAGGGGTTATTTCCACTACAATTGCCTTTGTTGTGCTGTTTTAATGGAATTTTTCAATAAAATGAAATTTTGAAATTCGGTATTAGAAAGACATTATCTGGTATTTTAAGGTTGTATGGATTATAGACTCTGTCGAGTCGAGATAATAATATGTTATAATAATAATAATTACAATATAATGATATAATGATAATGATTGATAAATATAATGATGTAATGGATAAGCCATGCTGCAGCTCTATTATAATTGTAGTACGAATGGGTCGGCTCGACCGTGGAAGGACCACGCTCTCGCAGAATACCAGCGTAAAATAGCAGCTTAATGATGTGTTTCGTATGGTGAGTGTAAAGACCCTTTTTACTAGAAACGAGACATTCTATCTTAGCCCTCAGGAGTGACAACGCATCTGCATTTTGATTCTTAACTGAGGATAGATGTAAATGCCTATGAGCCACAGCAACCACTTACCATCAGATGGACTGTGTGCTCTTTTGTCACCCTAATCCTATAAAAAATATATCAACTCATTCTACACTTCAAAAATTATTTTTATTCCAAGTCACAACAAGATTTCTTCTATAAAGTAAGACGGGCTGAAAATTTCAAAATAATGAGATAAAAGAAAAATCCTTTAAAATAAGGTGTAATTATTTCATAGATAAATTTAAAAATTTCAGTGTCATTTTAAGGTAAAATAAAATATTAATGTGTGTATATATACTGTATTTTAAAATATCACATTTAAAACAGCGTAATTAAAAACGTCCACTTTATGCTCGCTATCTTTATACACCGTCATAAAGATAGCTTATATGATTACACAATTCAGTTTAATTAGTTTCGTGGAACCGGTGTGTTGTATGAATTAGTGCTGTTACATTTTAGGTTTCCTGAAAGCGTGCTGAACACTAAACTCGAATGACCAGAAAATTATGCTTTTATAGCATTTACCCGCGCTCCAGTATCGCTTTATCAAAAGCTTTTGTGGACGCTCGTTCTAAACTTTTATTTTACGTTCTTGTATATTCGTGTCGCTGTAAACATAAATGTTTGTTTTGATTTTTATTGCGTCTTTTATCCATTTTTTTATTTGATACATACTTTTTATATAGTATACAACCGTGTACTGGCGGTGTAATAATATCATATACCCCATATCATCCCGTGGGTGTCCTAAGAGGCGACACAGGGAAACTGGAACAGGAGATGGGTAGCAGCATCCTTCTGATAACAGCTGAATAAAATAAAAAACTGCGATTGCCAATCCGCTTAAAAAGCGTGGCAACTACGGCAAATATGGGGGATATTATGAGACAATCTATGGGAGAGGCCTATCTTTAGCAGTGGACTTTTAATGGGCTGTAGTGGTAATGGTATCCATTTTTCTACCGTCTCTAAAGAGGAGGAGGTACTCAATTCGACTGTTTGTTTTTCTTTTTATTTATGTGTGTTACCTCATAACTTTTTTTTGGGTGAACCGATTTCGATGATTGTTTTTTTTTATTTGAACGCTGGTGCTTTTCATGTGGTCCCATATAAATTTGATCAAGGTCTGACCAATAGTTTCTGAGTTATTATTAATCATTTATATTGAAATCGGTTGTACAACATTTTTAATTTTTAATTATTGGTGTCGAAAACAATAATCTAGAAAGACTGAGGTTAATGCAAAAACTAACTTAATTCTAACAATAATAAAATTTATAAAATTCAAACAATCACAGTGCTCTTATCCTGATAGATTGTATTATATACAATTAATAGAATCAGATTTCTTTGAAAAAATCCTTACAATAAAGATATTGAACACTAATTAACTAAGATTCGGGTCAAAAATAAAATGATGTATTTTACGTCGTTTGAAGAGAACCTCCCGACTTTCCTCAATTAATTTATAAAATAAGAGTTAGAAGCGAGCACACAGATAAGATTAATACACACAAGATTAATACAACACAGATTAATACATACCTGATGATGACTGAAAATCACTCCTTTCTTTAATTTACCATTCATCATCATCATCTTTACAGCCCTTCATAAGTCCACTGCTGAACATAGGTCTCCCCCAAGGAATGCCACAAAGCACGGTCCTGAGCCACCTGCATCCATCGACTTCCTGCATGTCTTAACAGGTCGTCACTCCATCTAGTGGGAGAACGCCCTACACTTCACCTACCGGTACGAGGCTGCCACTCGAGAACCTTTTTTCCCTACCGGTTGTCGGTCTTTCGAGCTATATGGCCGGCCCATTGCCACTTCAGCTTACCAATCCGTTGAGCTATGTCGACCACTCTAGTTCTACTGCGGATATCCTAATTTCTAAGTTTATCACGCAGAGAAACCCCGAGCATAGCCCTCTCCATAGCTCACTGAGTGACTTAGAACGTCCTCATACGGCCAGCAGTGAAGGACTACGTCTCAGATCCATAAGTCATCACTGGCAACACGCACTGGTTGTACAATCTCGTTTTCAGGTTTTGAGGTATATCTGACGAGAAGAAATGTCGTAATTTCACGAACGCTGCCCAGCCGAGTTGAATCCGTCGATTGACCTCTCGGTCGAAGTTGGACTTATCTAGTCGGACTTTTTGTCCCAGGTATACATACTCGTCAACAACTTCGAGCTTAGAGCTCCCAACAACTACCGGCATAGGTGTGACATGGACATTAAACATGATCTTTGTTTTGTCCATGTTCATCTTAAGACCTATCCGTTGGGAGACACTGTTGAGGTCATTGAGCATAGTGCTTAGGTCCTCCAGCGATTCTGCCATAAGGACTATATCGTCGGCCAATCGAAGGTGAGTGATGTACTCGCCATTAATGTTGATACCGTATCCTTTCCAGTCCAGTAGCTTGAAAACGTCTTCCAATGCAGCGGTGAAGAGTTTCGGCGATATAACGTCACCCTGTCTTACACCTCTCTGCAGTTGGATAGGTTTCGTACTCTGATTCTGTACTCGGATAGCCATCGTAGTCCTACTGTACAAACACTTCAGCACTTCGATATACCGACAGTCAACATCGCACCGCTGAAGGGACTGTAGCACCGCCCGAATTTCGACGGAATCAAAGGCTTTCTCATAGTCCACATACGTAAGGCAAAGTAGAAGATTGTACTTTTCGGTCTTTTGTACAATTTGCCGAAGTGTATGTATGTGGTCTATGGTACTAAAGCCTTTTCGGAAACCGGCTTGTCCGGGAGGCTGGAAGTCGTCAAGTCTGCGTGTGAGACGATTCATTTACCATTGGTTCGGAAAAAAACCTCTGCCCTGGGAAGAATTAGCAAGAAATCCAGCGGGATTTAAAAAAACAGCTTATATTCATGTATGTTATACAATTAACAACACTTTGTTGAACCGAAATGATTATTATAAAGTTAATTATTTACATTAAAAAAAAATAGTATTTGATTAAGAATAACTTTTTTCAAAAATTTTACTAAGTGTTGGCAGTACAGAAATAGATCTAAAATTGGCGAGGTCCAATGTACTATCAGATTTAAATAAAAGTATTACTTTATTTATTAAGTATGTTTCATTAAATCAGGAAACACACCAGATTTGATACTAGTATTCAAAATAATAGCTAGTTGAGGTGCGATTGTATCCATTAAAGACGCAATAACTTTAACGGAAATCCCCCACAGATTTGCGGTTTTCTGAATATCAATAGTTTTAAAATATTTTATAATATCTCTTGATAATACTTTATGAAATGTAAAATTCTTTGTACACGCATTTAAATTTTGTTTAAGTAATGATTCGACGACATCAGGTAAATAATTCAGTGACTTAGTAGTTAAGATCGGAATAACAGTAAAATATTTCTCAAAAACCATTCTAACGTCCTGATCTGATTTAGTTAATTTGTTGCTAAAACTTAACTGGTAGTTTGAATTGCGAAACGCCCTTACCAGTTTCACTTTTGATTATACTCCATGTCACTTTAATTTTATTAGAATTAGTCTTAATTTTGTTGCTCAAATGCAAAGACTCGGCTGTGGAGCTCACAATATTATTGAATATTTTTTTACATATTCTCCAAATCCGACGCTAGAATTATATTATGACCTTTCATGGTAAAGTTCATATAACTTTCGTCTGCTCTTATGGATTCCTACTGTCGCCCATTCATTGAATGCCTTGCGACTGCCTAAGTATTGAATTATAATTATTATGAAATTCACTGCAAATAAGCATAAATAATATTCCATACAAAAAATCTGGATTATTTTGGTATGAAAGTGATGGAAGTTTTTTCATTATGTTACATTTAAACTTCTACAAGCGGCGTGCATTTACTGGAACGAACACAACTTTGTCATCTTCTTGCTTTTTGTGAACATAAGATAACGAAACTAATTGTCCACAGTGATCAGAACTCAATTTTTGAATTATTCATTTATGCAAGGGCGTAACATTTGTGAAAATATTATCTACACATGTTGCACTAGATTCATTAATAAGTGTTGGCTCTAAAAATTAATTAAAAAGACCATAAGATTTAAACAATGAAGCTTCTAGGAAATTCATACTAAAGTCTCCACATATTACAAAAGATTTATTCTGTTTATTAAGCTTAACAAAAACTTCCTCAATATTTTTTTTAATTATTATACGATAAGACTTTACCACAATCTTCAGCAGCATAAATTTGCTTTGTCACTCTTTTCTCTTTCATTCTTTCTACGTGTCCAAATAACTTTTCACTCTATCATTCAAAGTCAGCCCTTATATACTTAATAATTATTGTATTTCTACAGCATTAATTTCACTTTCATTCTTCTTCTGCCACACCCAACTTTCACTAGCATATATTAAGGTAGGGTAACACAGCATTGTGAATTTCCGTAAGGTGCCTTTTGTAACACATTCTGTCTTCCCTCAATAAAGTGAAGAGTCCCAATTACTCTGTGTCCTGTATTCAATCATTCTATATCCTTACCATATCTACCATCAAGTGGACTGTGTGCTCATTTGTCACCTAATTCACCTTTATTGTATAAAAAAACATATTACCTGTCATCGAAAATTATGTCAAAAAATCTTCGAGAAATTTCTAATCTATTACATTAACATTTTATCCCAATGTTACTCGGGACAACTTTATTGAAAAACGGCCACAGCAAAGAGATTAACGTCTGGGGATCGTGAAATGATTTATATCAAACGCATTGTGAGATTGTGTATGAACGTTACGTAATGGAATTGGAATCTAATTTATTGCGACAAGAAAGAAATAGAAGTTATATTATTTGCTTCACGAAAATGTTATTTATTTATTCATTTAATATTATTAACATATATAATTTATTTTATTATTATTTTATATTTTTTATTTATTTTATTTTTTATGTTACACGCTTTATAATAAGGGATATAAAAGGCGGACTTAATGCATTATGGCATTATCCACCAGTCATCCCTAATTTAATAATTTATTTTATTAAGCTTTTATCTTGTCACACACATTTTTTTTAATCGTTACACAATATTTTTTATAAAATTGCTCAAGCAAACTGTTATTTTTGGCTTACTTTAAAAACAGGTGGAGATTTTCAATTCGTCTGAGTGGACTTTATTTTGTATGTTACTCGATATATTTGTTAAAATATTTAAAAATTAAAAAAATCACCCCTAAGGTTTGAAAAATAAGAGATGCAGATTTTGATGTAACTATTTTGACTATCTTTGACCTTGTGATATTTCTTAGTCCACTCAACGGGATCAAAAAATTAGACTTTCAATAAAAACTAAAAGCGGGCATTTAAAAACTAAAGTGAACGAAACAATTTCCACATTATCTTCAAAAGTCGTGGCCACTTCTATGCGCTGTAATTTAGCACTGACTCCTTTAGCTATTAGGTGGAATCTTTTTATTCCTTTTTTTAAGTCAAATTTAATTTTTATAAAAATTTGCTTTTTTAAATATTAAATTAAATATAAATATTTTATAATATCTTATGACCTCCAAGAACTCAGTTAATATTAAAACCCTAAAGGAATTTATACAAATAAAAATATTTTAGACATTCAGTAAAAATAGCTGGTATATATATATATGCATATGTATATAGCATATGGATGACAAACGAGCACACAGTCCACCTGATGGCAAGTGGTTACTGTGGCCCATAGACATTTACATCTATCCTCGATTACAAATCAAAATGCAATTGCGTTGTCACCCCAGAGGATTAAGATGGAATGCCTCATTTCCAGTAAAAAGAGTCTCCGGTTTCCTACACTCACAACAGAGTTGAGCTGCTATTTTACGCTGGTATTCTATGAGGGCGTGGTCCTTCCTCGTTTGAGCCGACCCATTTATGCTACTACTAATATAGCTGCAACATTGCTATAACATTGGCATTCAAAATGTCCCTAAAAGTGCTAAAAGTGAGTAAGAACTACTAAAAGAATCACACTAGTTTTACATGAAACTCGCAGATAATTTCAAGTTTTATTATAGTATATGTATATATATTCAAACTTGAATATTAATTTATTGTATTTTAATTTACTTTCTTTTCTTTATTACTCAATTTAGAATAAAGGATACTTTTTTTAAATATAATTTTAATAATTTAAAATAAAAAAAATTATACAACCGACTTCAATATACATATATTATTAAGAATAACTCAAAAATTATTGGTCATACCGTGGTCAAATTTATAAGGAATCACATGAGAAGCACTAGCTTTGAAATAAATCGTCGAAGTTCATCGAAATCGGTTCACGTAGAAACAAGTTATGAGGTAACACACGTAAAAAAAGAACATACAGTCGAATTGAGTACCTCCTCCTTTTTGAAGTCGGTAGAAAAAGAGCCTATGACTTTTACTAAAATTTAAAGCAAGTGTTGTCATGCGATGTTTCGTGACGGACCGTTACTGCAAATTGTAGTCCAAAATTTCTTCCTCAACTACTGTTCACTGTTTTTGTTTACGCCTGCTTAATATTCAAACTTCAAATGGAATTTACTATCGGTTCAAATTTTTTGTTGAATCTTATATTCATCTATTTTTAAATACTTAGGCATGGAGTCATTGTTTCATATATTCTTCTTGTTATAAAAGTGTTAAGTAAATCACAGCGTTAACACTAATTTAATAGTAGATTTGTCAAATTCAAATTCCTCTTTAAATGGGTTCAGTATTATGTTGCTACAGTAAAAATAAGTTGATTAAAGACCTATTTAGCTATGACAGTAATTGTGTTCTGTGGCTATGAAATACATCATGGAATTTTTTCAAATTAGCAAATGCATGTGACAACAGATTCTAAAATGTCAATTAATTCCATGTAATTAATAGAAGTCCTAATATCATGAAAATATCTTAATACAATGAAATCATTTATTTATTAAAGGTATATATGAGGCGTAGGACGTGCTCATTGATCACAAATAGTGGTGTTCATTACTTATGCTTACTTATGACAGGTTGTACAATTCCCTTTAAAACAGTTAAGGAGTATCGCACTCCCCACATACATACATATTCGTGCACATGTGCTACCTGTGGGTGATAGCCAGCTCGGGTTTGGTATTCACCGATGATCTCCGAAATGTTTTTACGTCCAGTTTTCTTTTATCGTAAAACAAATATCATTTTTTAGTCATTTAGAATCATTTAAAAGATAAATTAAACTTCTTTCCATTTCTGCGTGACAAGGATACCTGCGGGTTTCTTTTATTATTTTTCTTTTAAAATGACGTTCGACGAAGAAAAGATTAATTCTTTACGTCAAAGCAATACATTTAATTAATTTCAAATTAAAATATTATCAAATAAAAACAAATAGTGTAGTATTTATTTTTATTTGATAATATTTACTAGTTACTGTGATGCGATTGATGGCAAGACACGGGTTCGATTCCCGCACGGAACAATTATGTTTTTACTTTTTTTATATGTAGAATAAGTGTGACAAACGAGCACACAGTCCACCTGATCGTAGGTAAATGCTGTGGCCCATAGACATCTGCATCTATCCTCTTTAAAGTATCAAAATGAAATTACATTGTCACCCCTGGGGACTTAGATGGAATACCTAGTTGTCAGTGTAAAGGGTATCCGGTTCTTCACACTCACCATATCAAACACAGCAGCGTTAAGCTGCTTTTTACGCTGCCATTCTGTGCAATATATTTATGTTCTTGTGCTTCGTTTATTACAATTTTATAAAATGAAGTATAATGCGACTTTATGTCTTGAAACCTGAAACAAATCAAAAGTCAAAGAATCTCAACCGTCTTAGTAGGAGTTTAACAAATTGCATAACTTCATACAGATGTGTTGTAAAGTTCACGACCAAGTTAAACTCAAGACGAGATAAATTACGCGGTTAGTACTACCGTGAGTAAGTAATTAAGTGAGGCAGTTGAAATGTTTTCTCGGTTGAAGGACATAATATATAAAATGTAGCGATTATAGACTCCTATGTCATCTATACAAATAAATAAATTTCAAGTGTATGTTTGTAATGTAAAAATAGCAGCTTTTTACTTAATACATATGAAAGTGTATACGGTACTTACTCATATACTTTCATATGCATTTAGTAAAAAGCTGCTAACAAAAACAAAACAATTATTAAAATTTTTGTCTCTTTAAAATGGCTGGACCGATTTTGACGGGACTTTCACTGGCTGGCATAGCTGGTATTATAAGGAGAAACTTATAATATCAGCCACTTTTATTTTAGAAAAATTAGGGTTCTGCCCAAAACAATTAAAACCTATGAAATCCAATCGTTTTTTTTTTTATAGAATAAGGGTGACAAACGAGCACACAGTCCACCTGATGGTAAGTGGTTGCAGTGGCCCACAGACATCTACATCTATCTTCGTTTGCGAATTTAAATGCAGATGCGTTGTCAGCCGTGAGGACTAAGATAGAATGCCTCTTTTCCAGTAAAAAGGGTCTCTGGTTCTCTACACTCACCATACGAAACACAGCAGCATTAAGCTGCTATTTTACGCTGGTATTCTGTGAGAGCGTGGTCCTTCCCCGGTCGAGCCGACCCATTCATGCTACAACTATACTATTAATATAGCTGCAGCATGGCTCTACCACGTAAATTCCATGTGAACGTAGTAAGGAACAGCTAGCAATATAATATTAGTCATTGAAAAAAACTATTTTTACGGTTTTTATTGCGTTTAATTTAATTATTTTCAATTCCCGATGTTTCAATATTATAATGATTTTATTTTATTTACGCGAATACTACACATCGAATAACACTATTTTTACAGTTTTTATCGCGTTTAATTTACTTATTTTTAACTCCCGATGTTTCGGGTGCTTTACAGCATCCATGGTCATGGGGGGGACTGAGTTCTGTAAAGCACCCAAAACGTCGGGAATTAAAAATAAGTAAATTAAACGCGATAAAAACTATAAAAATAGTGTTATTTAATTGCACATAGACATGCGTTTAACATCATTAATATACGCACACTTAGGAGTAAACAGAAAAGATACAATATAAAGGAAACATATTTACATTAATAGAATGTAATGTAAATACATTAATAGAATAGGATAGAATAATTTTATTCAATAAAGTTTACAAGACTACTTATGGAAACTCATTTATGCTTTTACTATTGGATCGTAATAAACCTTTGTTAAACAATAATTTACCATATAATATGATGTACAATTAAATATTATGAAAACATTTAGAAACAGGACGGTAACGATCTCCTCATTCCCAGGAGTTACTATTAATCATGTACGCTTTAGTAATATAATAACCCTTGTTAAACAATTATTGCATACTCCAATTTTTTAAACTTTTTATTTAATATAGATTATATTCGTTGACGCCTCCTCTGTGTTTGTTTACTATGTTAACGGAACGAATCACACGAATTTTAACCTTCCGGTGAAAAGTAAGATTTTTACTGGTATCCCAGCCTACATCAGCTCCCATTGGCAACACTATACACCTCATGTCATTGTGAATTTTTTGTGCCGAATCAGCGAGTCGCGTCTTCAAATTCAAAAGTTTGAATGGTTTTTTAAGTGAAATTTATGGATTTTATTATAAGAAAAATTAGAAAACTTATTGTAACATTTATGAACGATTTGGATGATTCAAATGTATGTAACTTTTGCATTTAAATAACTTCTAGGGTAAATTAATAAAAGCGCGAAATGTGAAATCTATATTATGAGACAGAACGAGCGACTGTAAGTACATAATTTTTCAATAGAATAGAATAGAATAGAATTATTTTTTATTCAATATTGATCATTACATAGTACTTATTTTTATTTAACTTAATTACTATTTTTCCACCGCTGAGGGTGGAAATTAAAGGATGCAGTTTCCAATGTAACTTTTTTACGTGGTAGAGCCATGCTGCAGCTATATTAATTGTATAGTTGTAGCACGAATGGGTCGGCTCGACCGGGGAAGGACCGCGCTCTCACAGAATACCAGCGTAAAATAGCAGCTTAATGCTGCTGTGTTCCCTATGGTGAGTGTAGAGAACCGGAGACCCTTTTTACTGGAAAAGAGGCATTCTATCTTAGCCCTCACGGCTGACAACGCATCTGCATTTTAATTCGCAAACGAAGATAGATGTAGATGTCTATGGGCCACATCAAGCACTTACCACCAGGTGGACTGCGTGCTCGTTTGTCACCCTTATTCTATAAAAAAAAACACAATTGTACTACAGATCACTTTAGTTTGCAGGTGTATCGCTTCGAAGTATTCGCTTGTATCGCCAATTCAATAGTCGCGGTCTATATCGGCCTTAAATAGGGCCTCAGAAGGTTTCCAGAACCTTCTACGGTAGAAACATCTAGAATGTTCGAGTACATATCGGTCCCGATTGACTAGGTGTCGATAGTTCTTCTTTGGAAATTTCTAGAAGGTTCTTGACTCTCCTAGTTCTGCTACTTGATACTAGAGGGCGCCAGTGGTAACTAAGTGTCGCCATGTACCATGTATTAATTGTGGCGCGCAACACTGCCCCCTCCTAAGACATGCTCGTCCCGAGCATAATTAGCCCCATAATAACGCGCCAGTCATTGATCCTTGTCACAATCCGGTACGGTCCGTTCCATTTAGCTTGAAGCTTAGAAGATTTTCCTTTGCTGCGAACTGGATTGTGCAACCACATAGTGAACCTTCATCGAACCCTTTGTTGTTCATTTTGCGGTCATACCGGGATTTCATCTTTTCAGACATTTACTGGCCCGATTGTCTGACGTGCTCATAAATGTCATTCATTTTGTTCCACAAGTCATTTGCATAATCGGTTATACTGCGTTGAGCATCAGGTGGTATTCCAGTCAGGTCAGGTCTGGTTATGATCAGGTCTGCAGGCAGCCTTAATTTTCTTCCAAAGTTTGCAAAAGCTGGTGTCACTGATGTACTTTCGTGAACAGCGCTTCGATATGACAACTAAAACGGTTTTATGTGCTTGTCCCAGTCTCGATGCCGATTTTCCACAACTTTTGCTAGGTACCTCTCCAATGTCTGATTAAATTGTTCTACCATTCCATCAGATTGTGGGTGGTAAGAAGTTGTTCTTGTTTTGTGAGAACCCAAAACTCGGCAAGTTTCCTGGAATATTTGAGATTCAAAATTCCTTCCTTGATCGCTGTGAATCTCTAAAGGTACTCCAAAACGACAGAAAACTTCATGAACTAGTTTATCTGCAACTGTTGAAGCTGATTTGGAATGGCGAAGACTTCTAGCCACTTAGTGAAGTAATCCATCACAAGCATGAAATACTTGTTACCCCTTTCACTTTCCGGAAACGGCCCCGCAACGTCAACGGCTATCCTCTCCCATGGTGCACCAACATTGTACAATTTCAATGCACCTCTACTACGAGTTTGAGGTCCCTTTACAGCCACAACTTGTACATTTGCGACACCAGTCCTCAACATCGTCACGACAGTGGACCCAGTAAAAGCGTTCTCGGATCTTCAGTAAAGTTCGTTTAACTCCCAGTTGGCCTCCTGAATAACCATTATGGTACAGCTGTAGAACATCCGTTACTTTAGCTTTAGGGACAACCTTTTGCAAATGACAACTGTCTCCCCGACCATTTTCTCATTTATGGCACAGGACTCCATCCCGAAAAATCAAGCTATTCCATTGGGCCCAATAGCTTTTCATGGTCGAACTCATCGCTGAGATGTCGCTCCACTTGGGCTTAGGAGCATTGGCCTTCATCCATTCCAGAATCAGCTTGATGTCCGAATCTTCCTGCTGTGCATGTTGTAGGCTGTCCTTCCACTCATTGCTGAGCTGGTCTGTCTTGAGCATTCTCACAGATACCACTTCCTTACCCTCTTGCTTAGTACAATGCTTGCAATCTTCAGGACAAGGTCTTCTTGACAATGCATATAATTTGCCATGAGATTTCCCGCTGCGTTGGGCGGTGCTGTTAGCTGCATTACCCTCTCGAGATCGATCACCTTCCCTTTCTACAGTTCACTTAGGGCAGCTGGATCGAAGATGACCCTTTCCCCACAGCCGTAGCACCTAGGGCTGTATCCTTTATTGCGGTCGCGAACTGTAGCTGCTGCAACCTCCCTGACGCGATGGGAACGATGATCCTGCCGCACGGCTTCCACCTCCAGTGCATGGGCCAAGGCGTCCTTAAGCGTCTCGTGGTGCCCGAGCCTCACAGTAGCTCTGACTTCAAGGTTGCGGATGCCGTCAATGAATGTCTGTACCAGGTTCCCTACAATGAGCGCAGATACAGACTGGTATGCTTTTCGAACCAGCTTCTCCACCTCAAGGGTCCACTGCTGCAGGTTTTCGTTGCTGCGTTGCAAGCAAACTTTGAGCTGCGCACGGAAGACGTGTTCCAGGTGAACGTCACCATATCTCGCCTCCAATGCCTCAAGGAGCTGTTCGTAAGTCACTTCCTTACTGAGAACTTCCAGAACAGTTAAGGCCTGGTCGCGCAGGCCTAGAGTGAGAGCAGTCATGTCCTGACTTTTATTCCAGCCGTTCGCCTTCATGACAGCCTCGAACTAGATTTTGTAGGCCGACCAGGAAGAAGTCCCGTCGAAAGGCGGCACTTTGAATCAACGTAGCGAAGGTGTTGTAGCTACCACGGGAGCTGTAATTCCATCCCCAAGTTTGAGGTCGTCCAGCGTTTTCTTCACGTCAGCGTTGTCAACCCGATTGTTCACTTGGTCGATTCGGGTTTCAGCTTCCGACAGGCGGTTGTCATGTTGAGCAACCCTATCCTTCACCTCCCTTATCTCTTTCCCGAAGGTAGCGTGAAGGTCCTTCATGAAAAGCATCTGCTCTTCCTTATCGCGTTTGAGCTGCTCTTCCAAACGACGGGCCTGTTCCTCCTGTCGGCTGGTCTGTTCTGCAGCAAATTTATAAGGAATCACATGAGAAGCACTAGCTTTGAAATAAATCGTCGAAGTTCATCGAAATCGGTTCACGTAGAAACAAGTTATGAGGTAACACACGTAAAAAAAGAACATACAGTCGAATTGAGTACCTCCTCCTTTTTGAAGTCGGTAGAAAAAGAGCCTATGACTTTTACTAAAATTTAAAGCAAGTGTTGTCATGCGATGTTTCGTGACGGACCGTTACTGCAAATTGTAGTCCAAAATTTCTTCCTCAACTACTGTTCACTGTTTTTGTTTACGCCTGCTTAATATTCAAACTTCAAATGGAATTTACTATCGGTTCAAATTTTTTGTTGAATCTTATATTCATCTATTTTTAAATACTTAGGCATGGAGTCATTGTTTCATATATTCTTCTTGTTATAAAAGTGTTAAGTAAATCACAGCGTTAACACTAATTTAATAGTAGATTTGTCAAATTCAAATTCCTCTTTAAATGGGTTCAGTATTATGTTGCTACAGTAAAAATAAGTTGATTAAAGACCTATTTAGCTATGACAGTAATTGTGTTCTGTGGCTATGAAATACATCATGGAATTTTTTCAAATTAGCAAATGCATGTGACAACAGATTCTAAAATGTCAATTAATTCCATGTAATTAATAGAAGTCCTAATATCATGAAAATATCTTAATACAATGAAATCATTTATTTATTAAAGGTATATATGAGGCGTAGGACGTGCTCATTGATCACAAATAGTGGTGTTCATTACTTATGCTTACTTATGACAGGTTGTACAATTCCCTTTAAAACAGTTAAGGAGTATCGCACTCCCCACATACATACATATTCGTGCACATGTGCTACCTGTGGGTGATAGCCAGCTCGGGTTTGGTATTCACCGATGATCTCCGAAATGTTTTTACGTCCAGTTTTCTTTTATCGTAAAACAAATATCATTTTTTAGTCATTTAGAATCATTTAAAAGATAAATTAAACTTCTTTCCATTTCTGCGTGACAAGGATACCTGCGGAGTTTCTTTTATTATTTTTTCTTTTAAAAATGACGTTCGACGAAGAAAAAGATTAATTCTTTACGTCAAAGCAATACATTTAATTAATTTCAAATTAAAAATATTATCAAATAAAAAAACAAATAGTGTAGTATTTATTTTTTATTTGATAATATTTACTTAGTTACTGTGATGCGATTGATGGCAAGACACGGGTTCGATTCCCGCACGGAACAATTATGTTTTTACTTTTTTTATATGTAGAATAAGTGTGACAAACGAGCACACAGTCCACCTGATCGTAGGTAAATGCTGTGGCCCATAGACATCTGCATCTATCCTCTTTAAAGTATCAAAATGAAATTACATTGTCACCCCTGGGGACTTAGATGGAATACCTAGTTGTCAGTGTAAAGGGTATCCGGTTCTTCACACTCACCATATCAAACACAGCAGCGTTAAGCTGCTTTTTACGCTGCCATTCTGTGCAATATATTTATGTTCTTGTGCTTCGTTTATTACAATTTTATAAAATGAAGTATAATGCGACTTTATGTCTTGAAACCTGAAACAAATCAAAAGTCAAAGAATCTCAACCGTCTTAGTAGGAGTTTAACAAATTGCATAACTTCATACAGATGTGTTGTAAAGTTCACGACCAAGTTAAACTCAAGACGAGATAAATTACGCGGTTAGTACTACCGTGAGTAAGTAATTAAGTGAGGCAGTTGAAATGTTTTCTCGGTTGAAGGACATAATATATAAAATGTAGCGATTATAGACTCCTATGTCATCTATACAAATAAATAAATTTCAAGTGTATGTTTGTAATGTAAAAATAGCAGCTTTTACTTAATACATATGAAAGTGTATACAGTACTTACTCATATACTTTCATATGCATTTAGTAAAAAGCTGCTAACAAAACAAAACAATTATTAAAATTTTTGTCTCTTTAAAATGGCTGGACCGATTTTGACGGGACTTTCACTGTTGCATAGCTGGTATTATAAGGAGAAACTTATAATATCAGCCACTTTTATTTTAGAAAAATTAGGGTTCTGCCCAAAACAATTAAAACCTATGAAATCCAATCGTTTTTTTTTTTTATAGAATAAGGGTGACAAACGAGCACACAGTCCACCTGATGGTAAGTGGTTGCAGTGGCCCACAGACATCTACATCTATCTTCGTTTGCGAATTTAAATGCAGATGCGTTGTCAGCCGTGAGGACTAAGATAGAATGCCTCTTTTCCAGTAAAAAGGGTCTCTGGTTCTCTACACTCACCATACGAAACACAGCAGCATTAAGCTGCTATTTTACGCTGGTATTCTGTGAGAGCGTGGTCCTTCCCCGGTCGAGCCGACCCATTCATGCTACAACTATACTATTAATATAGCTGCAGCATGGCTCTACCACGTAAATTCCATGTGAACGTAGTAAGGAACAGCTAGCAATATAATATTAGTCATTGAAAAACTATTTTTACGGTTTTATTGCGTTTAATTTAATTATTTTCAATTCCGATGTTTCAATATTATAATGATTTTATTTTATTTACGCGAATACTACATCGAATAACACTATTTTACAGTTTTTATCGCGTTTAATTTACTTATTTTAACTCCCGATGTTTCGGGTGCTTTACAGCATCCATGGTCATGGGGGACTGAGTTCTGTAAAGCACCCAAAACGTCGGGAATTAAAAATAAGTAAATTAAAAGGATAAAACTATAGTGTTATTTAATTGCATATATACATGCGTTTAACAGCATTAATATTAGGGTAAACAGAAAACATACAATATAAAAGGAAACATATTTACATTAATAGAATAGGATAGAATAATTTTATTCAATAAGGTTTACAAGACTACTTATGGAAACTCATTTATGCTTTTACTATTGGTTCGAAATAAACCTCTGTCCTAAAGGACCAGCAAGAAACCAGCGGGACTATTTTTAAACAATAATTTACCATATAATATGATGTACAATTAAATATTTAGAAACAGGACGGTAACGATCTCCTCATTCCCAGGAGTTACTATTAATCATGTACGCTTTAGTAATATAATAACCCTTGTTAAACAATTTTTGCATACTCCAATTTTTAAACTTTTATTTAATATAGATTATATTCGTTGACGCCTCCTCTGTGTTTGTATACTATTTAGTGAATTGACGGACTAAATCACACGAATTTTAACCTTCCGGGGAAAAATAAGATTTTACTGGAATCCCAGCCTACATCAACTATAGGCAACACTATACACCCCATGTCATTGTGAATTTTTCGTATGAATCAGCAAGTCGCGTCTTCAAATTAAAAGTTTGAAATTGGTTTTTAAGTGATATTTCTGGATTTTATTATAAGAAAAATGAGAATACTTATTGAAACATTCAAACGTTTTGGATGATTCCAATGTATGTAACTTTTGCATTTAAATAACTTGTAGGTAAATTAATAAAATCGCGAAATGTGAAATCTATATTATGAGACAGAGCGAGCGTCTGTAAGTACATAATTTTTCAATCAAATAAATATGTATATTGATTTTAAATTAATTAATTTATTAAAAATGTTATCACTTACTGTCAATGATATGATAATATACAAAAAATTTGGAAAATCCAAAAGTAAACATCTCTAATGCTCATTTAATATTTTGAATAATCAATTTACTTTTATTAATTACTGAAACACATATTTCGTTTACAGCTGCAAAAAAATTGTTTCTGTTTAATTAACACGAAATATTTTTTGACTGCTTGATAACGGTGATTCGTATTTTGTTACCGTAAAAAAATTGTCAAATAATTAAAAAAAAAATGAATGAGACGGTTTACAATAGTGAAATTCAAAGGGCTTCCTAAATATTAAAATCTAAATCTAATAAAAAAATCAAAACGATAAGTTCAGCTTTTCGAAAGATATCTTGTTCACAGCCATACTAACCAACTCAAGTCCAAGTGAAATTATTTTCGAATATTTTTTTAAATAATAATCGAAATAAATAATCTTATAACTAGGTCAGAGGTATTAAATCTCTTGCTATGGTATACTTTTTTATTCTGTTTAAGTGCAATATAAAGCTGGTGGAAGTTATTTAAGTTGAGTGGATCGCGATTTTTTGATTTGCTGACAATAGTATATAATATAATAATATAAAATATAAATAAAAGTAATAATGTTATTGCTTACAGCGTAAAATAACAGCGCAATATAAAATCTATGTATAAGACAGAACGAGAGTATGTACATTACATATCAGCCTTAGGGTGCCACGAAGGGTACATGAGGCATGAATTCTATTTATATGAATATTCATACGTTCATAGTTACTACCTAAATGTATATAATATCATTACTAACAGCGTATTGAAAACGCAATATAAAATCTTATATGAGACAGAACGAGTCTGTACATTACATATCTGCCTTAGGGTGCCACGAAGGGTACATGAGGCATTGAATTCTATTTATATGAATATTCATACGTTCATAGTTACTACCTAAATGTATATAATATCATTGCTAACAGCGTATTGAAAACGCAATATAAAATCTTATGTATGAGACAGAACGAGAGTCTGTACATTACATATCTGCCTTAGGGTGCCACGAAGGGTACATGAGGCATTGAATTCTATTTATATGAATATTCATACGTTCATAGTTACTACCTAAATGTATATATAATATCATTGCTTACAGCGTATTAAAAACGCAATATAAAATCTTATGTATGAGACAGAACGAGAGTATGTACATTACATATCTGCCTTGCGGTGCCACGAGGGGGTACACGAGGCATTGAATTCTATTTATATGAATATTCATACGTTCATAATTACTACCAAAATGTATATAATATAATTGCTTATAGCGTATTAAAACGCAATGTAAAATCTATATATAAGACAAAACTAGAGTATGTGCATTACATATCTACCTTGCGGTGCCACGAAGGCGTACATGAGGCATTGAATTCTATTTATATGAATATTCATACGTTCATAATTACTACCAAAATGTATATAATATCATTGCTAACAGCGTATTGAAAACGCAATATAAAATCTTATGTATGAGACAGAACGAGTCTGTACATTATATCTGCCTTGGGGTGCCACGAAGGGTACATGAGGCATTGAATTCTATTTATATGAATATTCATACGTTCATAATTACTACCAAAATGTATATAATATCATTGCTAACAGCGTATTGAAAACGCAATATAAAATCTTATGTATGAGACAGAACGAGAGTCTGTACATTACATATCTGCCTTGGGGTGCCACGAAGGGGTACACGAGGCATTGAATTATATTTTATTTGAATATTCATGTTCTTCTTACTATGTATAGATCTAGGTCTTAGCAAGAAGACTGATTAAGAAAATAATGATGCTGTAAATGACTGCATTAAACTGTTATGTGGCTTACACAATTTAGAGGCTCCTATAAGAAGAGCATCACTTCTATCAAAGTTAACCAATGATTATAAAGAAAGTTCTTAAGGAAACCCAAGTGACTTCTTATTTGGTATAGAATTGTATCCTAAAAAGATCAAAGAATCTTCATAAATCTTAAACAAACATACAAAAACCTTTAAGCTATTGGGACCTGTCTCCATTAGTAACAATTCACTAGGCATGCAATAGCCTCCAGTAGTTGCTCTATACCAGCAGAGGAGATATTGTCAAGTGTTTGTGGCAGGCATTGAGCCCAGCCATCGAGAAAGAAAGAATAGAGGTAAACAGAGCTATAGAGGTAACCAAGCTCACCTGACCTTATTTTAAATCAAAAATATTCAAATTAGAAATAGCTTGGTAGCGTATCATTCATAAATTCCTTAAACATTGCAAAATTGCCTTCTATTGGAGTTGAAGAGATCCATTTGATTGAATAAAACTACTTTTACGGATTATATCGCGTTTAATTATCTTATTTTTTATTAATTCCCGACGTTTCGGGTTCCATGGTCACGGGGACTGAGGTGATTGACGTCCCGATGTCAGAGTTAATCCGGAGTACCTTCAGCTTTTTTAATTATTAATTTTGGTCCGATCTACGCAGAATGAACTAACTGTGTCTTGAATGAAGTCTTGCAGTGGTATGCTTGGGTTTAGTTTTAATTTTATTTATTACAGGATCCCAAGCAGGTGGTAGTACCCAGCCTCCCTCTCTATTGAAATTAGGATGTTTTTTAATTTCAATAGCCTCACGTATCATCCTTGGCAGGAATCGATGTTTTTCGCAAGAATCTGTGGTTTATCAAATCTAATGTAATGGCGGGGGCCGTCTAGGATATGATCAAAAACTGCAGACTTCCCGGAACGTTGGTGCTTCACGTCAGCTATGTGTTCTTTTACGCGGGTTTTGATGGTCTCTCATATATAGGGCAAACAAAACGATCCATCCAATGTGTAGTGTTCGCGTAAATATAAGAAATCATTAGATCCATTTGATATTTTGCCATAGTTACGTCACTATCACATTGTTTATTTTCATCCAAAAGAGAGATGAATGAGGAGATCGTTACTGTCCTAAAGCATTTTCTACAAAGTGAAATATAAACAAAATAAGCGATACAAGATTATCAAACAATGAGGATGATCGATAGATGGTATTGTGATGGAACATATCCGGCTCAGAGTTGAAAGCAACAGGAAATTCTTTTTGCGCTCGTATCATTTATTTTACATCATGGAAGTAGAATATGATAGGGCCAAAGGAATAAGGCAAAGAGCGCAAAGAAAATTTTATATAACGAACGAGATGGATTGAAGCTCTAGAAATGAATAGCACGCTTCAGTATTTTGAATGAAGTAAAAAGTAGAGTTTTTAACTAAATTTTTTCATTCATTACATACTACCACTGAACATAGATGTTGGCCGTAGTTGCCACACTTTACCGACAGGTTGGCAGCCGCAGTTTTCTCTGACGCCATGCTGATTGCTTCGTTCGTCTAGTGGTAATGGTTCTGTACGTAGTAGAGCCAAATTGCAGCTGTATCATTATGGTTGTAGCACGAATGGGTCGGCTCGATCGGGAGGAAAACCACTCTCTCACAGAGTACAAGTGTAAAATAGGAACGTAATGCTACTGTGATTCGTATGGTGACTGTAGAGAATGTAGACTCTTTTTACTGGAAATGAGGCATTCTATCGTATTCCTCACGAGTGACAACGCATCTGCTTTTGATACTTAATCGACGCTTCAAGTAGATGTCTATGGGTCACAGCATCCACTTACCATCTTGTGGACTGTGTGCTCGTTTGTCACTCTTATTCTATAAAAAAAAACTCTCCCGTATATTTGTTATTGTTACTTTCCATTTTACGGTAGAACGAAACACCTTTGAAAAGTAATTACATGGCTAATAATCCTTTTGGGTGGTCTAAGCTTTCTGTAAATAATTCATGTACGTTAATGATGCCCTAACGATTTGTTTTTGTACACCTCCCACTAAACGTCCAATCAAAATTAATCAACTCCATTCGATATTAAAATTGTAAAAGTTTTGTTTTGTTTTCCTTTACCTATTAATATTCTACAACTTTGAATATTAACAATACGTTGCAGGTTGTCTACACTTTAAACGAGCTTTACTTGTATGTATGTGTATGTATTTGGTTTTTCGGTAAGAGCTCTACTTGGATGAAATTTTGTATTTAGATAATGTTTTACTTTCCAAATTTAACTAGGTAGTTTTTTTAAACACTCACGCCTGACAGAGAGACAACGGACTTCCATTTGGCATGATCCTGGCTCACCTCTCTCGCCTCCTTTACATAATATACGGTATATGGAAAACATACGCATGCATGCTTGTCGGTTAAAGGTAATTTCAATTTAGCCCTCCTTCAATATATCGCCAATTTGGTCAATCAACTTCCATCTGGGGCATCGCTTGCCAACTCTGCCATTCACTTCTGCAACATAAATTTGCTTTGCCAAACATTATCTAGGTAGGTGTTATCCCTAAAACTATATTATTTTACTTTTATTTCTACTAAGTATCCTCCTGCTTTCTTCCCCCCACTTGCTACGCTACTAGATTAAAAACAACATTTGAATAGTCATCCTTTGCTTTACAAAAAAATCATAATGTATAAATTTTATAATTACGTTATTAACCCAAAATAAAAATAAACAATTAAAACACTTTCATAAATTATCGCCAACACTTCATTCATTCATTCACTCATCCATCTATTCATTCATTAAAACATTCAATCGTCTATTCATCCATTCATTCATTTTGATAGGCTGGAATGAAAGAATGAATAGGACTCCTGGACTTCGCATAGGGGGTATTTGCCATAGTTGCTATGCTTGGCAAGCGGTTTGGTTGGTATTTTTAGTTGCTATAAGAAAGACGCTGCTTCCCATAACCTGGCTTAGTTTCCCTCTGACGCCTTTTACGACCCCCACGGGATGAAATGGGTTAGTGGATATTCTAACACCGTCACTACACGTTACATATCAACGTTATTCTAGTGCAATTTCGTTGTTTACATAATATTATTCGAAAAAACAGCCATCACTTATGTGGCCTTCTTCGAGGTCACATCCAATATAATTTCTTATTAAAAGTTACAGCCTATATTACGTCCCACTGCTGGGCACAGACCTCCTCTTATTTCTGAGAGGGTTTAAGGGCAAGGAAATGTCCGCCGCGCTGCCCCAATGCGTGTTGGCGAACTTCACATGTCTTCGAAATATTTTTTTGATTTCAGACATGCGGGTTTCCTCACGATGTTTTCCTTCACCGCCGAGCACTTGGTAAATCAGCACATAAAATTGCAATTAACAATTTCATTGGTGCCGGCGGGGATCGAACCCGGGTTGCTCGCGTACTGTGAAACTTATAGCGAGCGCTAACCATCTGAGCTACCACGGTTCTTTTTAAACCTCCTACTTAATTCAAAAATATTTAATAACAAATTAATTTCATTTGCTCGTTCTATTTTTTTTAAGTATTTAATTAATTAAACAATGGCTTATATTAAGTTGATGGTGGATAAAATTTTCTTATAATAAATTCCTAATGCAGGAAGTCGAAGGATGCAGGTGGCTCAGGACCGTGCCTTGTGGCATTCCCTGGGGGAGGCCTGTGTTCAGCAGTGGACCTAAGAAGGGATGTAATGATGATGATGGTAATTCCTAATTATAATTTGGCTCTTTAATAATTACCTAGGCTTTTAATATTTAATAAATAACAAATGTTTTCTTGTAATAAATAAATTTGAAACGCTCATTAAACAAAAACCGGATCGAGAATTCCAGAATTTCAATTTCGGGTGAAATCTATTATTATCGAAAATACGCAGCTGAGTGAAATGATTCTAAATTATTGTTCCAGTGAGCTTGAATAATGATATTATTAAAATGTTATATTAGAAATTTTACGAAACGGAAGGAAAGAATAATGTTCTTAATGTAATAAAAACATAAATGGGAAGCTTTAAATATAATATAAGTACCTTGTCGTGTTTATATCTTCTTTCATTTTTAATTTTTAATTTGGGGCGCCATTTGGTAATGACAAAGCTGGTAATAGCATATCCTGCAGCTATATTATATATCCTCGTACGACCTCTCTGTGGAATAGTTTACCTCCGGCAATTTTGCCGGACCGATACGACTTCAAGAAAAGAGCTTACTCCATTCTAAAAAGCCGGCAACTCACCTGCAATTCCCCTGGTGTTGCAGTTGTTCATGGGCGGTGGTAGTCACTTACCAGCAGGTGAGCCGTATGCTCGTTTGGCCCCTCTCCTATAAAAAAATATATTATAGTTGTATGTAGTATGCATTTAAATTTTTAAATTTTATTTAAATTTTTAAATTTTAGTTTTTACAAAGCTTTACCCCACACTAGAATTTTCTCCTGTATCGTATAGGCAGTTTACAAACTTTTGATTCATAATCGAGAATAGATGTAGATGTCTATGGGCCACAGCTTCCACTTACCATCAGGTGGAGAGTGTGCTCGTTTGTCACCTTTATTCTATATGAAAACGGCTTTTTAATTTTGATGGCTTCGTGGCGCAATGACTAAGCAATGAGTTGCAGCGCTAAGGGCCGCGGGTTTGAATGCCGCACGTAACAAGTATTTGTATAGGCTTACAAATAATTGTTCTGGGTCTGAATGTTTGTCCTTGTGAAATTTATGTATGTAGCCTGCCTACGATACAGGAGAAAATCCTAGTCTGGAGGTAACGATTTTAAAATAAAGTTAAAAATATTTAAAAATAAAGAACGCACCACTCAGGCATTGTTTTGTACATACACTAGAAATTAAAAAAAAACTTTTATTTAAAACGTAACTTTTCAAAAATGATGACACTGTGTTGCTATTTACGTAACAAATAAGTTCACCTTAATCCCAACTAGCGACATCTGGTGGGCGTAAAATTATTAGCCCTTATTATGACATCAACGGCGCGAGATCAGACGACCTGTGATTAACAGTGTACGGAACAATCAGGCGGTTCAAAGTATTTTAATAAAACTGAAATATGCAACAAAACCGACTTATCATACAATTTTGAAATTATTAAAAGAAACTTTTACAGCGTAGCTGGTTTGCTTGGAAAGTTCATCCTTATTTCAATCAAGCAGCCACAAGAGGATTCGCTTCAAACTAAATATAAGTTACGTTAAGAAAGTTTATGCTTATTATGGCGAACGGAATATTGTAATATTAACTTACTTTTGTAAAAAATATTAATTGACTATAGAGCGCTCTTGAAAAGCAAATCATTCCAGTTATTTATTACTTATAAACGCAAAGCTATAATATAAAATCTGTACTTGTAAATAAAATTGAGTATCAAAATAGCTGCCTTATATTATTTGAGCTAAGGGTGTTATTTATTTACTTTTTTATTTATTTAATTATTTATGTACATACAAAGTAATGTTACAATGAAAAATAAAAAATAGTTTTGTATGTGTGGTGATATTTAAATGCCATTAAATAATAAAAATAAAAAATTCTGTCTATCTGTCTGTCCGTCTGTCTGTCTAACTATGTGTCTGGGCAATACTTCGCAATGGCTGAACCGATTGTAATAAAACTTCATGAACAGATATTGAACAATTCCAGGAGTGATCTATATTTTATACGAAAAAAACTTGTGTCTAATAATTTATTAATCAAAGAAACTAACTTTTTATTAAATAAAATAACTTCTTTTCAAGTAGGATCTCCTTCGGCCTAGGAGTCATTCAAGGTTGGTGCCACTCTCATAACTCTTTCTGTCCTTAAGCAACAGTGCACTAATCTATGAGAGTAACCAGTAGGTACAACAAAAAACTATTCCATCTTATTCCTCAAAGGGTAACTTCTCATATGTGGTCTTCTACCGTCAGGTAAGCCACATGTTCGATTGCCCACTCTTCTATAAAAAAAACTAAATAGACAATGTCGACGAAGTTCGGTCACAAGATCCATGGCCTAATGGATATAAGTGGAACTGATTGCATGATCTATTCATATGCTAAATAAGATCTATTCAACTTAAACGGACAAATACTCGAAGTGAATTTCTAAAGGGCAATTGACGGTCAATAGTCGAGCAGACGTATACGATACCGCCATCGGTATTCTACAATTATATATTATTATTTATTGATACACCTTTTATATTATTTTATATGTGTACCCGCGTTTACCCGTGACTTTGTCCGCGTAAAATTTAAACAAAAATCCTTGCAGATACAATAGTGTTCTTTGAGCAGGTAGTATAAAAATCGTAAAATCACTTTCATATCAGTATTTTGTTGTCGTCTGGAAAATTATGAGATATGAGATGCGATATGAGAAAATAATTACAACAAAACTGAAGATCTATTTCACGTGAAAAAGATCTTATTTCCGTACTATTATATTATCACACTCATTGTTGTAAAATGGTTTTGAAGTAAAAAGAAAAATGTTTAAAATCGGTTTTGCAACCAAATTCAAAACTTTAACAAATAGAAGATATAAAAGATTAGAATGGAATAGAGAGAGATAGAAGAGATATAAAAGTTTTGATCATCTTACCACGTTTTTATTAAGTCACTTTCTTGTCTGTCAGTCTGTCCGTCGTTCCAGGTGGAATTTAGTAATACATTTTTAACTAATTTCCCGATGAGCTGCGAACTTGAAATTTTTAATATAGCTCAAATTCGGATGACAATTCAAGAATATAATAAAAACGTGCTAAAAAAATTTAAAAATTTCACTTGTTTAATATCTCTATTATATATATAGTATTTGGGCCAAATAGTCTAGTCTCCAGGCAAGACAAGACAAAGAAGTTGCGAGACGCACCGAAAACGCCTGGAGGAGTTATTGGTCTATGAAAGATCTTATGAAGAGTGGTCTTCCTTTATCCCTGAAAAGAAACTCATGGACGTGTGCATACTTCCCATCCTCACCTATGGTGCCCAGTCATGGTCTTTGACAGTCCAGCAGAGGTCAACACTTGAGGTTTGTCAAAGAGCAATGGAACGGAGTATTCTGGACATTAAACTTGTAGACCGGATTAGGAATGCTGAAGCAAAAGTGACAACTCAATGGGCTCTATAAAGGCAAACGTTAGCAGGCAGGCCCAGGCGGAGATGGCGGATGAACTGGACTCCTTCATGAAGGACCAGTCTGTGGTAGCTGTGGAGAGAGAGAAGTGGAAAGAGAGAAGAGAGGCCTTTGCCCTGCAGTGGGACATTTCAGGCTAGTAATAATAATAATAATTTATCTCGTAGTTCATGAGATAATCATCAAAAGCACTTTTGACGTGAATACGTCTTTAAATTTGGCAATTTCAAAATTGATGATAACGAAATCGGGGATACAGTTTGGTGTTGCAGCTACATATATATCATCTACATTCAAAACCTAATTACACCACTCGATAGCTAAAGGACCAAAGAATTCGTTACGCTAAGTAAGGACTGTGAGGCATCGAGTGCGGCGAAGGGGAGCGCCGTCATTTTGAGGTCGTTTCATAGTGTCACATAATTACCGTTTGATATAAATGTTGACATGGAGAAGCTACGACGTTCGTTTCAGTTCCAATAGTCAGGTATCGTCAAGATCTATCGACGTATCGACGTAACATCAAATATGAATGTATTTGATGTTAAATTAAAAATATAGCAATGTCGGTCTATACTCATCAAAAGCCAAATCAAAATATATAAAACGTATACGATTGGAAAGGGCTTCTCAAGACCAATCCAGTGATACCCATAAAACACCATATGACGGAGTGAAGCTGTGTAGGAACGTTAAATAATGAAGACGTCCGAGCTGATCAATGGCACCGCCAGTACATCTGCATTGTGGCGCCGAGCCTTTGCAAGAGGATGATGTCATTGCTTCTATATCAACGCCGGACTGTATAGACATTGATTGTGTGCGATTGCTGATTATGAAGACACATTGGGCAGCAGCTAGTGCACGTTTTACTACTACTTTTGTCAACAATCCATTCGGACATAAGTGTGATATGTGTGACCGTCTATGGTTTCTGCGCTCATTGAAGCCACCAAAGAAAAAAAAACACTTACCGCTGCTTAGCAATAGCTTCCCAGAAGAGACAGTGGCTGACTTTAAACTGTGCGGTACGTGCAAGAAATTACTGGACTCTGGCAAAGTCCCCGTTGTCACGTTCAAACGGATTTGTGTATCCACCTAAGCAACATGGGAACACCGCGTATACGAGTACTATTCATACGTTGGTTGCGTTACGGCAGCAGCTACGCTATCATCGGACAAGTCATTAATGTACCATCGAGGTGGACAATGGTGCATCAGCTAACGCGTCAATTGGACGATGATCAGGCGTTCAATGTCAACATCAATCACAGTGTGCACTCATACAACAGCAGTGCTATCGTGACAGAGTCATACAGCTTCGCCGACGACTCTTTAATCGACGAGAGACGGAAGACGAGCCATTTGCGGAGTTAGAGCGCAGGTAAATTTTTGTAGTTATGTTCACGATCAGCTTTGTTTTATATTTATCACCGCCATTAATGCACAAAGCTTGGTTGCGCACTCAGAAGACATCTCTACCGAGTCCATAATCAACCGATCTGATTACTTGGCAATTAACGAGACGTGGATAGAATATTTAAAACCAGTGCTGGCATTGATCTGAGATTAAATCTTAACACCGCTAAGCGCAGACAAATTGTAACTACATCATCGGCGGCGGTATCATCATCATGAAAATTACCCGTTATATATTCACGTAAAAACACGGCCGTGTCCACGACACAGCCTCACCCCGGTTTTTTTTTCAGTTTCTTCATATGACAGAAAGTTCGGTATATTTTTCTGTTAAAATAATACCTACATAACTCTTGGAATTGCTCTATTTCCGTTCGTGAAGTTTCATCACAATCGGTTAAGCCATTCCGAAGATTGGCCCGCACAGACTGATAGACAAAAATTTTAAAATTGTTATTTGTATCTTAATATCATACAAATAACTCCCTAAGCTTATTAAAATCCAGTTATTTTTATATTACAGACGGTTACTTCAATTTTATTTATTTAAATAAATATACAGATGCACTGGATTTCTTTATCATTAAATATGTTTTTTTATGATTTATTTTGTTTATTTATTTCAATGAGTGATAAGTCAAAGGACATTACAACGACAAGCGAGCACACAGTCCACCTGATGGTAAGTGGTTGCTGTGGCCCATAGACATCTACATCTATCTTCGTTAGCGATTTAAAATGCAGATGCGTTGTCAGCAGTGAGGACTAAGATAGAATGCCTCTTTTCCAGTAAAAAGGGTCTCCGGTTCTCTACACTCACCATACGAAACACAGCAGCATTAAGCTGCTATTTTACGCTGGTATTCTGTGAGAGCATGGTCCTTCTCTCTCTTTCGTAATAATAGGTAGAATAATATATATGTACGATCGACAGATGAGCATAGAACTTCTCTCGTTACTGAGAGGGTTTTAAGGCTGATAAGAGCCACCCCACTCTAATGTATTTTTAGCAGACTTACTTACTTTCACAAATTAATATCCTTGATTTTGATTTGTGAAAGTAAATAAAGTATTAATACTATCGTTGGTAAAGGATCTTTTATTTTCAGCGAACCAAAAAGCATATGTAATTTGCTCTCGCTGAATAATTGATTGCTTCGGTAGAGAAGCCTTGTTGATTTTTCATGAGCTTAGAACGTAACAACAGAGTATCCGTGTTCGTTTGGTCATTCTAGTTCAACTCACTTTAATCCAATTTGCCGATTTGCTTCGTCACGTACGTACGAGTAACTATCAAGACCCAGCTGAATGCTCAATTGGTGCAAAAAAAATCGTACATTTCAGCCACTAGTTGTAAGTTTTTTCCCGTAACTCAGATGCGGTCTCAAGCGTATCTTTTCGCCGAAAAAAGAGCCCGCTTACCTATGCTCCTATTATCTCGGATATACCTGTTAAGAATACCTCAAGAGGATATTGTTAAAAATAATACAGTGTAAGAGCGTGTTAGATTATTATAGACGATGGGATGGGTAGGTAATTTAGTAACTAGTTTGTAAGATAGTTGATAATTCTATTTTACTACCTACCCACGAAACAAGATTGTTAGTACTAACGATTTAAATTAAGCTTGTATCATGTTATCTACTTTCGGTTCTTAGTTCACTAGCTTATCGAATATATAAGTGCTGACTAATTACTTAAATAATTACTGTCATTTATTGGATTTATAAGATAATTTAATAATAATAAATAAATGACAAAAAATAACAAATGAACACATAGGTGATGTGAAGAATCGACGCTCTGGGAAGTCTGCAGTCTGTGAACACGTACAGGATCGCCCCCGTCACTAAATCAAATTTGATAGACCATAAATCCTCGCTAAAGAACACCGATTCCTTCCAAGGATGATTCGCGAGACTATTGAAATCAAAAAACATCCTAATTTCAATAGAGAAGATGGCTGGGTTCTACCATCTGCTTGGGATCCTATAATTAATAAAATTAGATCCCAGCTTTAGCATACAACTGAAAGACTTCAAGATATTTTAAGTTCATACTGCGTAGATCGAAACAAAAATTAAAAATTTTAATCTGGAGGTAGCTGTAGTTAACTATGACATTGGGACGTCGAACACCATAGTTAGTCTGTGGTCGAACACCTCACCGTGACCATGGGTGCTGTAAAGTGCTCGAAACGTCGGGAATATAAAATAAGTTAATATGCGCGATAGAATCCGTAAAAACTAGTTTTATAAAAATGTGTAGTGCTTATAAGAAATCATTAACAATTATTTGATGATTTATAATGCAATATTTATATTATTTAGAATTAATGGTATAAGAACACCGACCTCTATATATGGACTGGCTATACACCGTGACATAATGAGGCGATATGATTTTCGCCATTTTGGCGCAGACAGCAGAAGTAAACGTCCACGGAACTAATAATAGAGATAAGACAATGTGACAAAATATATCGATAAAAATTCTATACTCAAGCCGTACGTAACGTCTCATATAAAACCAAGATGGACGCTGCGTTGGTCTATCTATGTTTTTATTCGTAACTACAGAACGGATTTTGTTCCGGGTTTCAAATGAGGAAATGCCTACGCTTACCCGCTTCGCGGGGGCAAGACCGGATTATGTCGGACTCGCACCTACTAAAACCCCATGGTGTTTCACCTTTGCCACACATGGCAGGGCCACGGAAACTCTTTCAAACACATCCGCGGCCCTACCAGTGAGGACCCCTCATTAGTTGTGAGGACTTCCCTTCCCTCTTTTCCTTCTCAGATAAGGCGCACCAGGAACACAAGGTGCACTGTCCTTCGCGGCCTCTTACTCCACCTGCACAACGGACTCCCCGAGCCCGATATGTGGAGGCCATGGAGACAGGAAAAAATGAGCACTCGGAAGCACCCAGTGGTACAGCACCGCCAAAGTAGTGGAGGATAGTCGAGTGGTGCATCGCCATACCAACAATCCTCTTCCCTTGCGACTCCACCTCGGCTGCAGCAATATAGAGAGAGGACTCTCCTCTAGCCGCAGCCCACTAACACACATCCAAGGGCTTGACAAGCCCACTCAGAGTGGCCACCTTGGGCCAGCCCTTCACTTCGGGCCAGGCATGTGAATCACCCTACATTTGCCACGGCTACTAACCGTTTACGAGTTTGCGTGAGTTTAAGGGTAAGGGGCTTATCCTTAAACTCACGCAAACTCACTAAGGACATTAATAATTTTGCAGTGCCAATATAAATTTATTTCCTTGGTATAATAAATTGGTCGCATTTAAACAGATTTAACCAATTTACGTCTTGTAAACCCAAAATCATCATCAGGCAATCTTTCTACACTTGGCTATGGCCCTTGTGTCTGGGGGAAAACAAGGAGAGAAGAAATAAAAAACATTCGAAATAATAATCTATTCTTTTATACTTACTGGTACTGGTACTACCAGAAAACATTGTGGGTATACTGCACTTTTTCAAAGGGGTGCCTTTCTCATGTCCAGTAAAACAGTCGTATGTGAAGTGTTTGGAACAAAGATAATCATTTTATTTCGGACGCCAATTCCCAATTTTTGTGCTCTTTAGCCATAATTTTAGTCTAGGTTAAGTTGGAAACCTGTTAATTAATAAACATTTGATAATTATCTGTTGTCGGCGACTTTGGTTGTTAACAGATATGGGTAGAAAAGAACCTCTTAAAAAGTATTATAGACAAGAAACTCGACAACCCTATTGAATTTTATTGTTTATCAAAACTCAGTAATATAAAGCCAAACATGTTGGTAATTGCGATATTAAAATTAGTAACAAATTTTTAAGTATTATATATCTATACAATATTATCAAATAGTTTTAATTTGTTTAATATTAGCTGTAAATTCACTTACTTGTGGAATGTTATCCCACTTTCCTTTTGGTAACGAGTTTTACATATTAAGCACAATCATTATTACTAAAAATAATTCTTATTATGTAACTAAAATCAAACATAATCTAACCACCTAAAATACTTTCATTTTTTAGTTTAAAAGTTCAAAATACAGAGATACGATTTAAATAACACAACGTACTTCAGCATATTATTTCAATTTTAGTTCCCGGTACGAACAATGAGGGTGCTTCAAATCGGCATAAGCATTTTGTATGGTATAGCCAGTCCAGCGTACTTGTATATATAGAGGTCAGTGTATAAGAATCGGTTGTGAGGAATAGATCAGTTAGTTGTTTCATAACCGCCAACAAGTGAACAAGTGAAAAGGGATAACTCTGCTTAAGGACCCGAAAGGCTCTTAAGTTAAGTAACCTATTTTATTGGACCGGAATACTTAAGCTTAGTAACTCAGTATTTTGCTATTATATTATACTTCTTTTAAATGTTAATGCCATTTCGTGACCTGTGTACTTAAGAATTATGTATTGTTGGATTGTTCATACAAATTGTATAAAAGAACATATTGTAAATATATTTTATTTAAAAGAAATATCCCGCTGGGTTTCTTGCTTGTTCTTCCCAGGACAGAGGTTTTATCCGAACCAGAGGTGTAGTTCTTCTACATTGAATAAAAATGATTCTATTGAATTTTAAAGACTTTTCCTGTAACCCCAATTTTCATTATAAATTATATTATGTGACCTTTTTCTTGTGACTCTACATTTTAATAAACTAACTTAACTTGCTCCCTTGCTTACGCTAGCCACTAGGGAATTTTCCATTTTTTTCTTACTTGAAATATTTAACGTATTTGATAGGGTTTGACAAAGTTTTAGGTACTTTGGCTGTGCGCTGCAAAAACAGGGAATCACTTTCTGTCTCACTAGATATTATTTGAAGGCATTTTACGTGGTAGGTTTTTTTTTACCTACAAGCAGTGTCGTTGTTATTTTTAATACTTAAAACACTGTGTTATTCTGCTATGAGACATGTGATTATGTCTGTAACATACAAGAGTAGAATAGAATTGTAAACGCGCTACACTGAATGTGGTGAGGGTTACGCTATTTTTATTTTTTATGAATTTAGAGTTACAATCGAGCACTCAGTCGAGTACGTGGGTGATGTAGTCCATAGACATCTACATACATCATCGATTAAAAATCAAATTGCAGATGCGTTGTCACCCCTGAGGACTAAGATGAAATGCCATTTTTCCAGTAAAAAGGGTCTCCGGTTCTCTACACTCACCATACGAAACACAGCAGCATTAAACTGCTATTTCAGAATACCAGCGATTCTGTGAGAACGTGGTCCTTCCCCGGACGAGCCGATCCATTTGTGCTACAATCATAATATAGCTGCAGCATGGCTCTACCACATAGAAGAAAGAATCAAATTAAAGATATTATAATATGTTGTACATTTAAATATGAAAACATTTAAAATCAGAATGGTAGTGATCACTTCATTCCCAGGGGTCAATCATGTGCTCTTTAATAATATGGTATAAACGTTTTATTAAAAAAAATTTTTGCTTATTATAAATCGAATAGATTATAGGTAACTATGCCGACGCCATATCGGGTCATTGTCAATAATATGAATTGAACATTATAAGACATTTTCTGTAAGAGAATGTTTTCTTAAATAAACAAAAACTATAAGAAGAATAAAAACCTAGTCATTGCCTGTGCCAGCTTTTGCGAACAACAAAGGATTTACGAAAATCCCTTCAATTTATTCTTGTCGCCTTTTAGCCGATGTATGTTCCATTTAATTTTATAAAAAAGAAAAAAAAATGTTGTTAAATTTAGATATCTAGATAATTTCCTTTTTAATATAAGTTGTCTATGAAGTCCAATACAGATGAAAAATTTCGGATTTCCAAATAGTAACGTATGGATCAGCACGATCTGATTAGATTGATCGTGTAGTGGCGATGTAAGAATATCTACTACCCTATTTCGTCCCGTGGATGTCGTAAGAGGTGACAGAGGAGATAAGATGGACAGCAGCGTCTTCCTTATAACAACTAGAAAAAAAAACTGCAGTAGTCAACCCGCTTGTTAAGCGTGACAACAATGGCAAATATTTGCCTTATGAGGCAGTCTATCAGGAGGCCTATGTTCAGCAGTAGATTTTGAGAGTTTGTAATGATAATGATGGTTCTTCCCAGGACAGAGGTTTTTTTCCGAACCAGTGGTAAATTAAACAAAAGAGTGACTTTCAATAATTATTGTTTATAATTTATCCTACTACTATATTATAAACGTGAAAGTTTGTGAGGATGTATGGATGTATGGATGTTTGTTACTCTTCCACACAAAAACTGCTGAATGTATTTTAATGAAACTTAACAATAATATAGCTCATACATCAGAACAACACCTAGGCTATAATTAATGAAGATAGTGTGTAAATTGGTCAAAATATAACGATAAGTGTTAAGTAAGTCGGAAAAAATCTGTCATCTGCGAGGTATTTTGGCGTGCGGTGCAAAAACTGTAGGAGTTACACAAATATAATTTATGGTGGAATTGTTTCTCCTAAATAGTTCTACAAAATAGTCCGCGACATTATATGTCTATTATTTTTATGTGTGAACCATTATTACCAAAATAGTGAACCATAAATACAATAAAATTTGATACTTTATTTCCAATGCACATTTTGCAGTAACAAATGGACTTTATCAAAATAAATACTTTAATCGCTTCTGATGTTTTAAGAAGATAAATTTGTCTTTTAAATTACGTAATTTGGTGAAATATTTTAAAAGTAACGACGATATAAAATTGTGCGGTCCTGTGCGCGCAGGGTGGTCGGGTGTACTGCGGCTGAGGTGGGGGAGAACATCGCTCAACGCCGCGTGAGCAAACGATTTAGGTGTTTGGTATCTAGATAATTTAAGTCCCGGGGAAGGAAATAGGATAGCTTTGATCACGGAAATCATCCCCAAAGAGGGTGATGGAATTTACTATGAAAGTGTGTTTAAAGTATATCTACGCGGACGAAGTTGCGTAGGTATTATAAGAGATTTCCACCTATGCATTGACTCATAATGATATCTCTGGAACTATAAAGCCTAGAGACTTGAAATTTGGTATCAATATTCCTTTTGCCGAGTAGAGGTCAGCTAAGAACGGATTTTACGAAATTCTACTCGCAATAGCGGTTGCGAAGGCGTTAATAGAAAAAATCACATTAAAATTCAAGTTTCTAGGCCTTATGGTTCCAGAGATACCGTGATTAAAAAACATATTTTCAAATTATAGCTCTTATAAGTATAAAACTTGGCCACATTTTTTTTGGCATGTTAAAAATTACCAAGAACGGATTTTATGAAATTCCACAAACAAAGAGCAGTACGGCGGCGTTAAAAAAAACTTTTAATCTATAGCTCCTTTAGTCTTGCTAAAACTCGAAAACGGCTGGATTGATTTTGATGAAATTTTTGTGCGTGTTTGAGTGAGTCCCTGGATAACCTAAACGATTTACAATTGGACCTGGTAGGTGGCGCTGTTGTCGAGATCCAGAAATCACCCGTGCGAAGCCTTTATTATTTTATTAAATAAAAAAGTTTTCGTTTCTGTTTCTGATGATTAGAATAGATATTACGAATGTTAAATATCAAAATATTTACATCACTTTTATTACATTTTTACCTCAAATTTAAGATAAAAATGTGAAATGTAGAGATTTTATCATATAATGTAAATATATAAATAAATTCGAAGTGTATGTCTGTAATATCGCAATAACTGCTTTTATTGAGTTGAGGGAGTAATTTGCATGCCATGAAAATATGAATTTGTAAAATTTTCTGTCTGTCCGTTTGTCCGTCTGTCCAGGCTGTTCTTCGGAAAAGAAAAAAAGTAGGAAATATTTATTTGACTAACACACAAAGAAATTCGTAGTACAAATTACAAATTGGTAATTTAACGGCTCCATGGCGCAGTGGCTTAGCATTGAGTGGCTTAAAGGCGCTAAGGCCCGCGGGTTCGAATCCCGCACGGAACAAGTATTTGTATGGCCTACAAAATAATTGTTCCGGGTCTGGAAGTTTGTCCTTAAGTAATTTATGTTTGTAAACTGCCTCCACGATACAGGAGAAAATCCTAGTGTGGGGGTAACGTTTTTTAAAACTATAACTATAAACGTGTGATGTCAAAAAGGATCCCGCCTCAGTGATAATATGTGGCGTACCACAGCACTGTTTTTCAGTCTTCAGTTGATGTAAAAAAGCGCTTAAAGTAATAAAAAATAGATAAAACTTAAAGTAATAATAATTATTATAAAAGAACCAGAAACTTTAATGTAATACGTCTAGGTTGTACGATCATAGTCTTTGCCTTGCATTTATTTGTATTTTTTAAAACGTTATATAATGCAGAGAGTATACCAAAGGTTTACAATAAATAACCTATAGAGCTGAAGCGATTGTAATGAAACTTGACGAACAGATAGAGAGCATTGCCATAACATACCATGAGTGATCTAGGCTATATTTTATCAGAATAGCTTATGAAATTAATGGTCTTTGATATTTATCTTAAATCTAAATAACGTCACATTAATAGATTCTACACAAGCAAAGCCGAGGCTTGCCATTATAGTAGTTGCCATATTAGTAGTGTATTTTTATAAACCTAAAACTAAAATATAATCATACATTCTTACGTCCCGTGGTATAGTACCAACAACGGTTGTTGCATTTGAACAATTTTATTTGAATACTAGCTCTTCCCCGCGACTTCGACCGCATGGAATTTTTTTGCACGGAACTCTAAAATAAAAGAAGCCTAAGTTACTCCTTATAACATCAGCTATCTGCCAGTGAAAGTCCAATCCAAATCGGTTCACAGGTTTTTGCGTGATGCCAGATTTTTTTCAGACTTACTTAACATTTATCGTTATATTTTAGCCAATTTTAACAATATTTTTATGAATTATAGTTTATGTGTTATTCTGATGCATGAGCTGTATTGTTGTAAAGTTTCATTAAAATCCATTCAGTAGTTTTTGCGTGAAAGAGTAACAAACATCCATACATCCTCACAAACTTTCACATTTATAATATTAGTAGGATGCGTAATTTTTACCCATAATATGTTATTCATACACAAACAAAACAAAACATATTTTTCTGTCTTTGTAATCTTTATTATCTTTTTTATTGCTTAAAATACCAGAATTTGCAAGAAAAAGTTAATGCTTAGAGTATTAAAAAAGCCCGATTTTCAGTCTAAGAGTAAAGGTATCTTAATAAGTAGAGTTTTAATTAAAACGAGGACATTTTTAAATTTCAAAAGCAAGGTGTGCTAAAATTTAGCGCTAGAAATGAATGTAACCTTAAATATTATGTAGAGAGACCTTAAATCGCAAAATTAATGTAAAAAGTGGTATAAATTTGCATGAACTTTCAAGAAAAAAAATCTAGCAGTTCGGGTTTTCACTGCCAGGAATTGTGCGTCGACAAAGGATTTGCATCTTGTAAAATAAGTTACGATTTTTCATGGATGCCATGTATTGGTGGCGTCAGAGATCACCTCTTTTCGTAACATGTGCGATTACTGCAAATGAGAGATATTATGCATTTAATTTTTTTTATAGAATAAGTGTTACAAACGAGCAAACAGTCCACCTGGTGGTAAGTGGATATTCAGCAGACTTTTGAGAGGCTGTAGTGATAAAATGGTATGACTTAACCCAGAGTCGTCGATTACAATATTATAAGAACATGGTAACCGGATTCGAACAAACTGAGTCGAGACAACTGAGCGCTATAGTTGTTATTTTTTAGTAATTTAGGCCAACTTGACTAGGCTTGACTACTATCCCACTTGATCGAAAGTGATGATAAAGCCTATGATAGTAAAGTGCACTGACTTGGCATAACAAAAGCCTATTCACTCTTGCCTTGAAAATACCCACATTTTAACTGGATGAAAGGACAAACTTTGGCAAATTTCGTTCTTTTGTACGTAGCGCGAATGACAAAACAAACTCAGTGGACTCTTCCTGAAATGAGAGGAGAGCTGTGCCCAACATCTCAACAGTAGGACATAAGTAGGATACAATTTTACTTTAACGTGGTAGAGCAACGCTGCAGCAATGTTAGGCTCGACCGGGGGAGGACCATGCCATTACAGAATACCAGCGTAAAATAGCAGCTCAATGTTGCTGTTTTTCGTATGGCAAACGGAGACCCTTTTTACTGGAAACGAGACATTCCATCATAGTCCTCGGAGAGACTGCGCATCTGCATTAAGATTCTTAATCAAGGATGGATGTAGATGTCTATGAGCTACAAGCATTCATTTACCATCGGGTGGACAGTATGCTCATTTGTCACTCTTATTCTACAAAAAAATAAGATTATCGTAGATATCATTGTCGTTAGTAACAAAATCTCTTTTTAAAAAATATGTCTTTTTGTGATCGCTTTGAAAGCGTAAACCTACTTGAACGAAAAATAAATGAGTGTAATTAAATACGCGAGGCCTCGGAGTGACGCGGCCCCGCATTTGCTTTAATATAAGTCCATTATTCTCTAGTCACTTTAAAAATATTTGTTGGTACATTCTGTTTGTAATACGATTATTTAAAGAGAAGTTAAAATATGGAGTCTTCTAGACTTTATTTTTTATAAGAGAAAATATCGATCGGCTTATTATTTTTACATTTTCGTCTTGATTATTTTTCTTGTATAATGTAATAATTAACAAAGTATAATTTAAATAATTTATAATTTTCATATTAAGTGCCGTAGGAAAATCTGTGAAAATAATAATAATAAAGTAATCCAGACCGAATTTCAGTCACGATGGCAGTTCTCAACGGAGACTAGCCATCTGCGCAGGACTGCATTATAGTGCCCAACTCACAATGTGATGGGATGGCAAGCCGACACGAATGAAGAGAGACCAGGCGCAGGACCAACGGCTTCGCGTGTTTTCCGTTGTACGGGAGTGAAAAACCGCCAACTTCCCGACTCCGGGCTACCACTGAGAATTCCTTGACAGGAAAACTCAATTTCTTATTTTTATGCCCCACCCGGGGTTCGTACCCTAGACCTCAGATCAGCAGTCGCAATTACGACCACTAGACTAACTAGGCAGTTGACTGTGAAAATAATAAGTTAATTATGAGATTCCATTAATAATTTGTAAAAATACCTCGTGTAGAGGCGAAACACGTGTCAGGCAATCACCTGAAGATGCCTCGTGTAGAGGCGAAACACGTGTTGTATTGTCGTCGATGGTGTGTCTTTCCTAGTGTAATGGTGGTGGGAGTAGTGGTGCTGGGATTAGTGGTGACGGGGATAGTGCACGCAATTGAGGGAGGGCGGGAGGTGCTCTTCAAACTAAGTAAGACACATCATTTCATTTTATTGAGCGCATGTTGGCAAAGTAAATTTTTCCAACTTTAATATAATGGATTTCCGCAAAGTAACGCCTGATTCTATTAATTAAAGTTATATTGTTTTTTGGAAGAGTTATATAGTATATAATTATATTGAATGATATGTAGCTTTCAAATAAATTTGTCGGTACGATACTCGCGCCACCTACTGTAAATTAATTGTACTATGACTATTACCTTTGTATTACCTCAATGAGTTGACAAAGTTTTTTCGCAATCTGACGAACGGTATGGCAGTGCATGAAATACGAACAAATAAACATTAATTTATATATAATATTAGATAATGTATGTATAAAAAACAAATAGGAATAATCTGATACGTAATTGAACCATGCACCATGAAAATAAAACGACACATTAATATTAAAACTTAAATACTAGCCCCCACAAGCTGTCAATATCTTATGCGTCCTTTGGTTATAGTTTCAGTTGTTGAACACCACAAAATAAAGCTTTATTATTTATGTGTTGAAAAAGTTTTTTTTTCTACTTGGTAGAGCCACGCTGCTTCCTTATTATAGTTGAAGCACGAATGGCTATGGGTAGTACCAGGCTTTCACAGAAAACCAGCGAAAATAAGCTTAATGCTGCTGTGTTTCATATGGTGAATGCAGAGAACCGGTGACCATTTTTACTCGAAACGAGGCATTCCATCTTAATCCTCAGGGGTAACAACGCATTTGCATTTTGATTATTAATAGAGGATGAATGTAGATATCCACTTACCATCAGGTGGACTGTGTGCTCGTTTGTCAGCCTCATTTAATTTAAAAAAAGATTCTTCATCGGTTATTAAAAATCGTGCTAGATATAGGCCTCTCCCGTTGAAGGGAGAATTCGCCTTAATCTTTACGCTTGGCAGGTGGATCATCGATCGCAGTACCTAACGTCTCGCACTTTTGTCACTGCTCGCCGAACTGGGTATTTTATGCTTAGCGTAAGCGAGTATTTATACTACCATCTTACACTACCGCACTAGATGGTAGAACTTCTTTTCTGCCTATAAGTCCGCCTGGGTAGATACCATCCTCTTACCTATATATGTCTCCAAGTAGCAGTGCTTGCATTTCTGAGTTCCGGTCTCAAGGGCATAATTACAGTCTTTGAGGCGACAACGCACCTGTATAGATACCTATCCATGGACTGCAGTAGCCACTCGTGTCCTACCTCCACATAGCATTTTAATCACAATAACTTATTTTTAATTTTTTTTATAGGAGAGGGGGCAAACGAGCATGTGGCTCACCTGATGGTTTCTGAATTTTCTTTCGTAAATATTACATGCCATAATTCCTCGCTCTACTTTCTAACATCGTACAACTAGGCTGTCGGCAGGTCTTCATCCATTTGTCGTCGATATTCCAACCAAACGGTTGGCTTCGTTTTTGTAATGCGTACAGCAATATAGTGAAACATTCTGCCGGCGTCTGTCTTTTCGTCCGATTACAATCTGAGCGTCTTCAAGGGAAGCGTGAATAGGCCTGTGCTACGTTAAGGCAGTGGGGTTTACTAACTTGGGCTTTATTACCAATCACCACATGCTGGGATTGTAGTCAAGCACTGGTTTATAATTAGTAAAGAAAATTCACAGACACTAACATCTACTTGTCAACCATGAAGACTGAGATGGAATGTCTCAACCTAATTACTAGTAAAAATATATACTATCTCCGATTCTCGTCACATGCTATTTCACGCTCGCATTCTATGCGTGCGGGGTCCTTAATCCATTTTTAACTGGCCTTTGTTACGCAAAGGCAGTGCGACTAACTAGGGCTACATCACCATTTACCATCAGGTGGGATTTAGTCAAACACAGGCTTTTAATAAGTAAAAAAGCGCAAACATATAATAGAGAGTAATCGATATGTCCTTGGTAATTTTTGCGCATGCGTTAACACTTATTATACGTAAACCACTTCAAAATATTAAGCAGTAATTAGCAATAAACCTCAGCAATACAGCAGGATTTAAATATAAGATTATAACTGGCATTTTCATGTTTAAAACCTGACGCCTAAACCGTATAACACAGTTTTATGAAGCTCTGCTACGTGCGATATCACTTGAATAGCACGAGGTTCACCTGCCATGAGTTTATAACTATTCTTTTTTTTTAAAGATTTTATCTTCCAAGTTTGCATAATTTTGTCCATAATCCGGTTGGTCGTCCAGGTTTTATAGTACGTACGTTGAGCTTAATTAATGACATCAGGTTTATCTTTATTATGAGTAGGTTCTCTAACCCCTATAGACTGCTTCGTTGGTATTGTTACGAGCTTGGGGTTCGAGACAATTAAAAACTGCTGATTGAATTACCAAATTGACACTTTAATTATACAACACTAATTACAACTTTAAACCACACTAATAACAAAACACAATTTTACTACAGATCGCTTAAGTTCGCAGTTGTATCGCCCAAGTATTCGCTTGTATCGCCAATTCAATACTGCCTCGGTCGCGGTCTATACCGGCCTTATATAGGGCCTCAGATAGTTTCAGAACCTTCTACTGTAGAAACATCTAGAATGTTCGAGTACATATCGGTCCCGAAATTTCGAGAAGGATCTTGACTCTCCTAGTTCTGCTACTCGATACTAGAGGGCGCTAGTGGTAACTAGTGTTGCCATGTATAAACCATTAATAGTGGCGCGCAACACTGCCCCTCCTAAGACATGCTCGTCCCAGCATTATTGGCCCCATAATAACGCGCCAGTCGATCCACATGGACGATCTTAGAGTACCTCTTGCACCTTTCTGTATCCGGTAGGTTACGTCATTGATCCTTGTCACAATCCGGTACGGTCCGTCCCATTTAGCTTGAAGCTTGAGATTTCCCTTTGCTGCGAACTGGATTGTGTAACCACACTAGTGAACCTTCGTCAAACCCTTTGTTGTTCATTTTGCGGTCATACCGTGTTTTCATCTTTTCAGACGTTTGCTGTCCCGATTGTCTGACGTGCTCATAAATGTCATTCATTTTGTTCCGCAAGTCATTTGCATAATCGGTTATACTGCGTGGGGCATCAGGTGGTATTCCGGTGATCAGGTCTGCAGGCAGCCGTAATTCTCTCCCAAAATTTGCTAAAGCTGGTGTCACTGATATACTTTCGTGAACAGCGCTTCGATATGACAACAAAACGGTTGTATGTGCCTGTCCCAGTCTCGTTGCCGTTTTCCACAACTTTGCTAGGTACCTCTCCAATGTCTGATTAAATCGTTCTACCATTCCATCAGATTGTGGGTGGTAAGTTGCTCTTGTTTTATGAGTACCCATAACTCGGCAAGTTTCCTGGAATATTTGAGACTCAAAATTCCTTCCTTGATCGCTGTGAATCTCTAAAGGTACTCCAAAACGACAGAAGACTTCATGAACTAGTTTATCTGCAACTGTTGAAGCTTCTCGATTTAGAATGGCGAACTTCTGGCCCTTAGTGAAGTAATCCATCACAACCATGAAATACTTGTTACCACTTTCACTTTCCGGAAACGGCCCCACAACGTCAACAGCTATCCTCTCCCATGGTGCACCAACATTGTACAATTTCAATGCACCTCTACTACGAGTTGAGGTTCCTTTACAGCCGCACAACTTGTACATTTGCGACACCAGTCTTCGACATCGTCACGACAGTGGACCCAGTAAAACCGTTCTTGGATCTTCAGTAGAGTTCGTTTAACTCCCAGGTGGCCTCCTGAATAACCATTATGGTACAGCTGTAGAACATCCGGTACTTTAGCTTTAGGGACAACCATTTGCAAATGACAACTGTCTCCCCGACCATTTTCCCATTTACGGCTGGGACTCCATCCTGAATCAGCAAGCTGTCCCATTGGGCTCAATAGCTTTTCGTGGTCGAACTCATCGCTGAGACGTCACTCCACTTGGGCTTAGGAGCACTGGCCTTCATCCATTCCAGAATCGGCTTGATGTCCGGATCTTCCTGCTGTGCATGTTGTAGGCTGTCCTTCCACTCATTGCAGAGCTGGTCTGTCCTGAGCATCCTCACAGATACTACTTCCTTACCCTCTTGCCTAGTACAATGCTTGCAATCTTCAGGACAAGGTCTTCTTGACAATGCATCTGCGTTGCCATGAGATTTCCCGCTGTGCTGGGCGGTGCGGATAGCCGCACTGCCCCTGGTGATAGTTCACCTTCCCTTTCGCTTAGGGCAGCTGGACCGAAGATGGCCCTTTCCCCACAGCCGTTTTAGGCCTGTATCCTTTATTGCGGTCGCGAACTATAGCTGCTGCAACCTCCTGACGCGATGGGAACGATGATCCTGTCGCACGGCTTCCACCTCCAGTGCATGAGCCAATGCGGCCTTAAGCGTCTGGTGGTGCCCGAGCCTCACAGCAGCTCTGACTTCAAGGTCGCGGATGCCGTCGATGAATGTCTGCACCAGGTTCCCCACAATGAGCGCAGGTACAGACTGGTATGCTTTCGAACCAGCTCTTCCACCTCAAGGCCCACTGCTGCAGGTTTTCGTTGCTGCGTTGCACGCGATCTTTGAGCTGCGCACGAGGACGTGTTCCAGGTGAGCGTCGCCATATCGCCTCAATGCCTCAAGGGCTGCTCGTAAGTCACTTCCTTACCGAGAGCTTCCAGAACAGTTAAGGCCTGGTCGCGCAAGCCTAGGGTGAGCAGTCATGGCCTGACTTTTATTCCAGCCGTTCGCCTTCATGACAGCCTCGAACTGGTTCTGTACGCCGACCAGGAAGAAGTCCCGTCGAACGGCGGCACTTTGAATCCACGTAAGGTATTAGAAGCTACCACGGGGGCTGTAACTCCATCCCCAAGTTTGAGGTCGTCCAGCGTTTTCTTCACGTCAGCAATCACGTTGTCAACCCGATTGTTCACTTGGTCGATTCGGGTTTCAGCTTCCGACAGGCGGTTGTCATGTTGAGCAACCCTATCCTTCACCTCCCTTATCTCTTTCCCGAAGGTAGCGTGAAGGTCCTTCATGAGGAGCATCTGCTTTTCCTGTTGGCGGCCTGTTCCTCCTGTCCACGCTGCAGCTGCTCTCCAACCGACGGGCCTGTTCCTCCTGTCGGCGGGCCTGTTCCTCCTGTCGGCGGGCCTGTTCCTCCTGTCGGCGGGCCTGTTCCTCCTGTCGGCGAGCCTGCTCCTGCAGCATCATCATCAGAGCACCTAAGTCAGGTGCTGCAGATGCAGGAGCTGCTGACGGGCCGGCCTCCGTGGTCGGCAGCTGGCCCTGACGTTTGCAGCGTTGTATTACCAAATCGTCTCTGGTCCGTCTCTTGCTGGCGTTGACTTCTGGGTACGAATACCTCCGTGTCGTCCTTTGGTAAAATCGGCATGATCTGATCCACTTCTGACACCAATTGTTACGAGCTTGGGGTTCGAGACAATTAAAACTGCTGATTGAATTACCAAAATTGACACTTTAATTATACAACACTAATTACAACTTTAAACCACACTAATAACAAAACACAATTTTACTACAGATCGCTTAAGTTCGCAGTTGTATCGCTTCGAAGTATTCGCTTGTATCGCCAATTCAATACTGCCTCGGTCGCGGTCTATACCGGCCTTATATAGGGCCTCAGATAGTTTCCACAACCTTCTACTGTAGAAACATCTAGAATGTTCAGTACATATCGGTCCCGAAATTTCGAGAAGGATCTTGACTCTCCTAGTTCTGCTACTCGATACTAGAGGGCGCTAGTGGTAACTAGTGTTGCCATGTATAAACCATTAATAGTGGCGCGCAACACTATAATAGGTGTAAGCATTTAGTAGACGACTACAAATCACTTAATCCCGGGTTCGTAACCCAGGTCGGGTCAAAGTTTAGTTATTGTTTTTTTTTGTCTAAAAATTCTCTGTATTAGCCTGGAGTCAGGAAATTAGTGTTTCACCCCCGTTAATTTGGAAGCACGTAAAGCCGTTGGTCCCGCGGATGATTTCTTTCCAATCGTGTCGCATTGCTGTTCCATCTCAATAAGAGTGAGGGAATAGAGAGTCCACATATGCTTGCGTATACACTTGGGCTATTAAAACCTGTTCTGCACATTTAGCCAGTCTCCGTTGAGACTAGCCGCTATGTTCGAAGTTTGGTCTGGAGGACAATTTTGTTAAAAACAAAAGAAATTTTGATGATCATGAATAGAAGATGGATAAATGAATAAACAATAATTTTATATTCAAACATTTTAAAAGGTGTTCTTATTTATATTTTTGCTTTATAAATAAGGTTATAATGTAAATAACAATTTCAAATATTTATTTATTTTATTTTTAAATGTGACGTCATAGAGTAGATTAAAGAGTTTGCTACCTTTGTTAAGCATAGAAAAAATATAATAACTCATAAATTGACTGTCCCTTATAGCAAAGTAATAGTCAACGCAAGGGTAGTTGTTCATCAATTAAATTAGAAATCAATCAAAGATATAATTGCCACGCGATATACTGTACAGTCAGGACCTTTAAGTGGCGGTGTAAGAATATCCACTAACCCATATCGTCCCGTGGGTGCCGCAAGAGGAGACACAGGGAAAAAACCAGCAGATGGGCGGCAGCGTCTTTCTAATATCAACAAAAAAAAACTGCAGTTATCAACCCGTCTGCCAAACGTGCCAAACTATGGCACATATCTCACCAGTGAGACAATCTATCGGTCAGGTACTGAGATCGTCAATCAGTCTGCCAAGCGTGACGCTTCCAGCAAATCTTCCCTACAATTTGAGTGGCCCATGTCCAGCTATGGACTAGTAATAGTTACACAAGAGTAAAAAGTAGAACATATTTATATAATGACGGCTCCGTAGTGCAGTGGCTTAGCAACGAGTTGCAGCGCTAAGGGCCGCGGGTTCAAATCCCGCACGGAACAAGTACTACAATTTTTTTTTTTATAGAATAAGGGTGACAAACGAGCACACAGTCCACCAGATGGTAAGTGGTTGCTGTGGCCCATAGACATCTACATCTATCTTCGTTTGCGAATTTAAATGCAGATGCGTTGTCAGCCGTGAGGACTAAGATAGAATGCCTCTTTTCCAGTAAAAAGGGTATCCAGTTCTCTACACTCACCATACGAAACACAGCAGCATTAAGTTGCTTTTTTACGCTGGTATTCTGTGAGAGCGTGGTCCTTCCCCGGTCGAGCCGACCCATTCGTGCTACAACTATACTATTAATATAGCTGCAGCATGGCTCTACCACAAATAAAATGTTTCGGGTCTGGATGCTGGTCCTTGTGAAATTTATGTATGTAAACTGCCCCCACGATACAGGAGAAAGTCCTAGTGTGGAGATTACGTTAATTAAAAAATTTATAACAAAAAAAAAAAGAATATTTATATAATATAGCTTAGAAATATTAAATACTGAAAATTCATTCAGGTTTGTTTTTGGTTCGGAAAAAATACACAATCCATTTATACGTAAAAGTAAATCCGAATTATACGTAGTAGATTAAACGTAAATATTTAAATAAATTTCCAGTTAAAACGAATAACAATTTCTAGGGCAAACAGACAAGGGCCTTGTTGTTACGGTTGAACGTATCGGTGTCACTAAACGCGCCTCCCTTTGAATATTTGATTTCCGTGCACGAGGCGCCTTATATACGAGTACATACCACGTTTTATTTTCTTATCCTGTAAGATTTAACACATTGCCAGATGCCAGAGATGCCAAAATGAGCTTATGGCGGTATAATTATTTCTCTCATTTATTTCATTCACTTATAACTGCTTCGGTGGCTTGGTCATGTAGAAAGAATGAATGAGGAGATAGTGACAAAGCAAATTAATATTGCAGAAGTTAACGGTAGAGTCGGCAAAGGACGCCCTTAGTTTATCGATCAAATTGGCGATGTATTGAAGATGGGCCATATTATGAGTACCCTTAGCCGATAAGCATGTAAGCGTAGGTATAAGAATGTAATGGAGACGAGAGAGGTGTGTTAGGATTGTGCCAAATGGCTGTCCGTAGTCTACCCCTTTGGGTGACAGACGTGAGTGTTTATGTTCATCTATATGTTTATTCATAACAGTCTATCTAAGTCAACCATTGCTGAAAATAAGCCTCCCCATAGTTGTCACGCTTGGCATGCGTTGGTAACCGCAGTTTTCTTATTCTCCAATTGTTTTTTTCTTCTTCTTTTTTTTTTCAAAACAATTTACCACTACACTAAAATTTTCTCCTGTATCGTGGAGGCAATTTAAAAACATAAATTGCGCAAGGACAAACATCCAGACCCGGAACAATTATTTGTAGTCCTTACAAATACATGTTCCGTGCGGGATTCGACCCCCCCCCCCTCCCCCGCTGTTAGGAAGACTATATATGATATGAATATTCTTACACCGCCTCTACACGGTAAATCTTATAAACTAGACGTAAAAAATCCAGACCGGTGATGGGCATTAGCGTCAAGGGTGTGAGACGTCTGGTACAGAAATCATCAGTCCACCAGCCAGGCGTGATGATTATGTAGTGAGTGATAAATATTTCAAGTAGTGTATAACACGGGCCGTGGCAGTTCAAGGCCACCCCTCTTAATTTTCATAGATCCCGAAAAGCCCGAGTTCTAGCCATGGCCTCAACACTCTTCTGTTAGAGAATAGATCGCGCCTGGATCTGACTTCACGTGAAATATCATGCTGCATGGCAGACACTCATGCAATGTCATCAACTATGTATTACATAATATTCTGAGTTTTTTTTATTGAATAATGGTGATAAACTAAAACACACCCCATCTGATGGTAAGTGGGTACTGCGGCCCTTAGATATCTACATCTATCCTCGGTTAAGTGTCAAAATTTAAAGTTTCAGTTTCAGTAAAAAGGGTCGCCGGTTCTCTACACTCACCGTACGAAACATAGCAACATTAAACTGCTATTTGACGCTGTTATTCTGTGAGACCGTAGTCCTTCCCCGGTCGAGCTGACACATTCGTGCTACAACCACAATATAGCTGCAACATGACTCTACCACGTATAAAATTAGTGACAATATCAAAAGCATATTTGCTTTCTTTCTTCAACTTACTATTTTGCTGCGTAGCGAAAAACATAAGAGAACTAGACTATGCTATAATTTTGTTTAAAGAAATATTTTTTAGTATTTAACCTTGTTTGCTTCTCTTTTCGTGTGTCACAATTCTATTGTCTGTTTTTATGTCTGTCTGTTAGGGCTAATTTTCTAAATGGCCGAACCAATTGCTATAAAACTTCACGAACCAAGATGCCATATATTTTTTTCGAACGATAAAGGGTATTTTTGGAAAATCAAAATCTTAAATCTAAATGACGCTACATTAATAGTTCATTAGTAGTAAATAAAATAAAATATAAATAAAACAAATACATGTGCTAATCCAAATCACAAATCAAATTTATTTCCTCTTAAAAATAAATTAAAAAACCACTAGTGTATTCGTTTTAAGTCGATATTATATTACAATCAAGATATTCGTAATCTCTAGACGAGTTCGAAATAAATCACTTCATGACCTCAAATGTTCTTCTCTTCTTCTGTTGTTTGTTTTTCTGTAAAGATATTAGATGTTTTGGTAAAGTAACGAAAGCCACTCGAACGAAATAAATTTATTATCTGTGACGTCGAAAACAAAATGAGATTTACAAAAAGTATTAAGTATGTTAATATTAAATTTAGATATAACGAGTGTACGGGAATATGAATTTTATTTGAATTGAGTATTAATAAATTTGATGTTTATTAAAATATTTGCCATCACAGCGACGTTATTAGTTTAATATTTCTTCATATTCATCAGTTTGTAAAATACTAACGCTGAATATGACCCTCACCCGTTGTGGGAAGAAATCGCCTTAATCGTCACGCGCCATTGATGCATAATGATTCTTCTTTCTTTCTTTAAAAACGTTACCTCCACACTAGGATTTTCTCCTGTACGTGGGGGCTGTCTACAAACATAAATTTCAAAAGGAGAAACATTCAGACCCGTAACAATTATTTGTAGGTCATACAAATACTTGTACCGTGCGGGATTCGAAACCGCGGTCCTGATGCATAGTGATTAATTATGTTTAGTTTATTGAACCCGTGTCTCTGGCATGTACTGAAAATCAGCTAAATTCCTTTCAGTTTTATTTTTTATACTATAACATTTGTGCTGAGTGGACGCCATTTCGACGCATCCTAAATTATTTTGTGTTACTTTAATTTACATTTATACTTAGATCTAAATAAATTGTAATATTATTCTTACTATGCTGCTGCCGTTACCGGTCTGTGTATTTTACGTCTGACGTATATGGGACAATTATACCGCCATCTGTCGAAAACCTTAACGCTTTTTTGATATTTCTCATAGTCGCCTCTTAGGAAACCCACGGAACGAAACAGGGTAATAATAGAAATATAATATTTAACATATTAATAATAGGTAATAATAGAAAATCTTCCTATTTAATTTATTTTATTATTTACAAAAAAATGTAATACTACACTAGATATATAAAATGCATAAAGTTGTCTTATCGAATTACAACTAAGTAATATAACAAATTTTATTTTATTTTCCTTTATTTTTTAAATATGAGCTGAGTGCACAGGTGCCCATTGTAATCGTAGTTTTTACTAAACCTCCACCCCCGTATGTATAAAATAAACTATTTAAAGACATAGGTTATTTCCAAATTATGTACGTCGCGGAATATATTTATTTGTATAGGGTACAAATTAATGTGAGAAATAGTACCATAAAGAAAATATAATGAGAAAGTACTATGAAAATAAAATAACTATAATATATATTTTGTCTCAAATAATCATATCTCATACTTCGTCTAGACTTCAGACGCCAGATTACGCGATCATTTAATTGGATGACAAATAGACTTAGCTTTTAGGAAAACTTACTTCCTTCTAAGAAAAAAAAATTCTCTGGTCCAAAAACTTATTTTCCCGATTCTTGATTATGCTGATGTCTGTTATTTGGATGCGACTGAGGAGCAATTAAACAAACTTGAGCGCTTGCAAAACTTATGTATTCGTTATATTTTTGGGCTAAAAAAGTATGACCACGTCTCCTCCTATCGCAAACAGCTCAAGTGGCTCCCAATCCGACTTCGCAGGAATACCCGAATCCTATGCCTCCTGTTTAACATACTATACAATCCAACATCACCACCTTATCTACGTGATTGATTCCGCTTTGCTCATTCCCCCGATGCAGTTTGCAGATCACATTTAAAAACCCTCCTAAATTTCCTTTCCTCCAGAACTAAGTTCTATTCTCACTCTTTTACAGCACATGCAGTTAGTTATGGAATTTTCTTCCTCCTGCAATTCGTGAGGCTCAAACAGTTTCAGTGTTTAAAAGGCGAGTTAAAGAGCACTATCTTTCTTTGTCGTCCCAATGATCTAAGGTATGACTTGTATGTATATGTATTTTATTATATATATGTATATAGTATAGTATTTAGGTATATGTATGTTTGTATGTATGGACGTATGTATATGTTTTTATTATCTTTATTTTATATTAAGTATATTAATATTATAAAATTTATTATGAGAGTGCACACTAAATCCGCTTCTCTTTGAATTTGTCCAGTATCAGGCCTGCTGGAAGAAATTTCTATATGAAATAAGCAGTGCCTTTGTACAAAATATCTTTTTTTTTTCATTCTAACATTACTTTGTGTGTACATAAATTGTTAAATAAATAAATATATATATAAATGGTTATATACAGTTCATGTTAGTTGTAAATTAAATACCGTATACATATTAATACGCAATCGGTGTACTACTAGACATGTCTAAAGCTTACGATAAGGTTCAATTCAAAATTCTTCTTAACAAACTATATGGTATAGAGATCCGTGGTAAAGCATACGGATGGTTAAAATCATATTTACAGAATCGAGAGCAATTCGTAGAAAAAGACCACTTCAATTACGAAAAGAAAGAAAAAAATCAGTACGATCAGACGGAAAAAAATGTAACGCATCAATCCCTCAAGGGAGTGTTCTGGGCTGCCTGTTATTTCTAATCTATATAAACGAACTCCCCAAAATTATAGAAGAACCCTGTGTGCTGTTTGCCGATAATATCTCCCTGCTTACTTCATGTGACAGCAGTATAAACATCCATAGTAAATTACATTTGATACTAGAAAAGACAACAAACTGGATGGCAGAACATAACCTTGGGAAATAGCACAGACGTTTCTGATCTTTTGAGCCTACAAAAAAAAAACTAATTCGAATAATATTTAACATACAAAATACTGATAGCTGCAAACCATACTTCGTCAAACATAAAATACTTACCTTACCGTGCATATACATTTTGGAAATCTGCAAATTCGTTAAAAAATACACAGAATTTTATATCAAACGAGGAGAAAGCAATACCAAATACCAAAAAACCACCGAAGTTGTAATGGTTACTCAAAATGTACAAACTAAACGGTCCACTACGTCCAATAGTGAACCAAGTCGATTCATCAACTTATAAATTGACTCAAAATCTTGTCACCGCTGAGAAAACGCACACAAAGGATTTATTTCATTTTGTCTGCGAGATAAAAAACCTACATCTTGCTGATAATGAAACTATGGTTAGTTTTTATGTTTAGTCACTATTTACATGCCTTCTTATTGGAGACTGCACCTCAATCGTCACTAGGAAGCTAGAAGAAAATAGAATGCCTGCAGAATATGCAGTAGTTTTCAGACATTGCCTCACAATTGGCTATTGTGGAAGAGAGAGTACTACAAGCAAATAGATGGTGTTGCGATGGTCTCGCTAGATACAAGCATAGTACCTTTTTTTGGTGTCAAGCCACTGTGCATCTACGTTGTGTTCTAGTAAAAGAGCAAGTACTAATTATAACTACAAGCTGTGAGACATTCCATTCTAAGTCCTCAGGGGTGACATAATATCTGTGGCCTTCTTTTTTGAAGTTTGTCTCATATGTCCATTTGCTGTGGTACGTACTTACTATCAGGTAGACTGTTAGCATAATATTTGTTTTAATGTCACGCAATATCGAATGTGTGAACCACTAAAATATTCAATTTAACACGGTATTACTATGGAAATTAAATTCATTGCGTTTTCGAGTGAAGTTGTTAGCTCTCGTACTATAAACAATTTGAGTACTGTGATTCCGTGGCGCCTATAATAGGTCGGTTTATGATTCTCGGGTGATATGTATCTTGATTAAAAACGTTATTATATTTTTTCATTTCATAATATATCACGTTATATTCTCATTTGACATTGACTTAACCTATATACGTTTTTTGCCTGTGACGAATTTTCATGTTGTATAATAATTTTACTCTTGCTCACTCGTTTGAGCAAATTTTGCTTCCCGCTAGGGAACATTATTAAGCCACGCAGTTGTCGGGCAACTCGACGAACTCTCACAGTTTTAAAAATACAGAATATAAAACACAATTATTTAAAAATTTTTAGCTGACTTTGAAAACAGGAGGATGTCAACAATACAAATGTATGTTTTTCTCTTTTTTTGTATGTATATTACGCAATATCTTCGTCACAAGTTTTAATGATTATTTTTAATTAAATATCTCTTAACTTTTATGTACCGACGTGGTTTTTTTGTACCGCAAGTACCGATGTGGGGCCCGAGAGGCCGCATGCAAATAATTAGTTTTTTTAGAAATGGTTTATAATTTTGGTCAAATTTTAATTTATTTTGATAATATAGGTTTCTTAAATGAAAGGAAGAAGTAAATTAATAATCTTATTTATTTAATTTAACATTAATAGGCCTTTTAATCTTTGGCTCCATTTTGTGACTACAATGGGACACTTAACGAAATAAAATCTTAAAAAGAAATACCACTTCGAAACTAGAATATCTTAACTTTTCATATACTTAAGGATATGTCTATCAGAAAAAAAATCTGGAATGCTCAAAATAAAAAAAATGACAAACAGCAAAGTTTCTTATTCACAATCAGGACACACTTGCTTGGCACACTGTAAACAAACGTGTTTTTTGCATGAGTAACATTGATATGTTGATTTTCTGTTGAGTTTAGGTGGGCAAGATGCACATATTTTCCTCGTTTTTTCTTGACTCACTTGACCTTGAACTTTATCTGGCATATCAGCCCCGAGTATTCTAGCCAAACTCATGCGAAGCTCGCGAGGCAAGCGCAAGTTAAACACCCTTCTCTTTATGTGCTCTAATATGAGCTGACGAGCTAAATGTTTTACAAAAACACCCCGATCAGTTTTTTTATTTAGATGCACATCATGTAAAATATGAGCATTTACAGAACTTATGTCCAAAATCCGGTAAAAAAGTGTCATAGGCCAGCGTCTCGATCGGCGACTACAAGTGTATATCGAACACTTTTTATATATTTCGTCCACTCCTCCTTTTGTGGAATTATAGAATTGTATAATTTCAGGTTTGTCTGACTCATTATCAATTCCTTCAGTGTGATGCATCGAGGAAGCTAATATCACGGCTTTGTTTTTCCTAGGTACAACGTTGAACCTTCTTGTCTAGATTTAGTCGGTAAAAATTCTGGAGGGATTTCTCTTTTGTTTTTCTTTACAGTGCCTACGCATGTAAGTCCTCTCTGTTTCAAAGAATTTACTAACTGAATAGAGGTAAACCAATGTGAATGTGATAACACATGTGATATGTGATATTTTTGTTGCTGCCTTGTAATGGTCTCGTCAAACGTAGCACGGCTTGGGTGGGAACTAATAATTTATTTTCTTCCTCTGTCAGGCTTTCTCAATCTGAACTCTTTCCACAATACATGTAACCATTGTAAAAATATCCGTTTTCAGCATCACACAAACACATTACTTTTAGTCCATATTTTGTCGGCTTACTGGGCATGTAAATCATCAAGAAAGACCGTCCCCTAAAAGGGACTAGCATTTCATCTACAGTGGCGTATTGGCTCATATTATAAACTCTTTGGCAATTTGAGACAAAAATAAAAGATATTGCCGCTAATTTGTCAGATTCTTTTCTTTGTTCCCTGTCGGCAGCATTATCAAAACGTAAGCAATGTAACAAACACAAAAACCTATTTTTTGACATTACACAGCGAAAAATCTCCCTTCCAGTGCCATCCGTAGCAAAAATAAAATCTGCGTCTTCGTGATTTGATTTGAAAACCGCTGTATACATCAAAAGCCCAATGATAGCTAACAGTTCAATAATGTCTATATCTTGCAACTCCGATCGATCTTGATTTCTAAATTTTGATCTATATTCCAATAATTTAGAATTAGTCCTAGTTACAATTTCTAATAACATGTCATCATCTATATACTGTTTCCATATAGAAAAGGGATGCTTGCCTTCATTTTCTGTCAAGTTGGAAGTGGGTACTCGTAAAATAATGTTATGATATCTGAATAAGAGGTTGCTGGGTTGAGGCCTCAGTATCAGATAAATCGGTATCAGTTTCTGTCTCGTGATCGCTAACATCTGGGATAAAATCATCTCCGACGTCATCTATTTCTGATCCACTGGAATCTTCCGCAATCAGTTCCTCGATCAAAGCCTCACTATTTTTATCTAAAAGATTTATAGAGCGCCGAGATCTTTTAGATAGGCATTGTTCATTTGTAGATATTCGTCGTTTACTACTCGACATCCCCGGTGCATTCATTTTTTCGAATTAGCAGCTATTTATCTGAAAATAAGCATTGCAACTCAAAACACATTTAGACAAAAAACTAACGTAAGTACCGACGTTGGACCTGAGAGGCCGCTTCGTAATTTTAAATTGACATAACTTACCACAATCGCGTCCACCGGCAATACCACTACACTACGGCGTCGGTGCAACTGAACTTGCAGCTACTGAGGGGCGGGGATTTCTCCTAAGCGGGGAAGGGGTAATACTAACAACGTTACTACCTGCTTCGGCCTGACAGGCCCCACATCGGTACTTAAAGGTTAAATTTAAGCACCTTTAAAGGTGGCAAAATAGATGTCAAGCTTAAATGGAACTATTTAAACAAAATTGAGATTGTGATATTCCTGAATCCACCCAAAAGGGTGAAAAAATTAACTTTAATAAAAAGTATTAGCGGACTTCAAATAATTAAAAAGAATATAAAATAATTTCACATTCTAAAGTCTGTGCTAAGGTGTATTAAAAGAGAAAAGTTATATTTTTGTAAAACCCCATAAACTAAAGAGAATGTATCTATAGTTTGTGTTTCTATGTTTCTTACGTCGCTATCGCCAGATATTGACTTATTGACATGCAGGCTTCATCATGAGTTTTTTTTCAGTTTTGAAAATACTAGTAAATAAGTCTTCTACTTTTATTTGAAATTATCCCAAATTGAATCTGATTTATGGGCAACAAATACGCGTACGTACGCTCCTCTATGCAATTCAATTCACAACGTTTTTGCCGACCGATCGACTGTGCGTGCGTAGTAAAATAGTAAGCGTAAGATATTTATGAATGACAATCAGTTAAAATAATGCATTACCACGCATTCTGAATTTAAAATATAAAAAAGGATAGACTGTTTAACATTTTTTTAATTAGTTTTTCTTCACCATGCGCCTGTACTACGTATTCTGAACCTTTTCTGCAAATTTGACCGTATATTGCAAAATAACCCTGTTTACCTCACTTGTCTCTCTTGTACTTTTTATTTTTTATCTGAGTAATATTATATAAAATAAGTGATTTATTATTATTACTTTTCTATTGCCAAATATCCATCTGTGTAAGTTCCATCCTCTTACCTAATTTTACCGCAAAACAGTACTTGTACAACTGTGTTTAAGTGTGAAGGTGTACCAGGAGAGTCAGTATAATTACAGGCTCTTAGTCCTCTGAGGTGACAACGCATCTGTAGTCTTCTTTGTTTGAAATTTGCTGCAGGTGTCCGTGGATTACAATAGCCACTTACCATCAGTTGCACTGTTACTTCCTTTGTCACTTCAGCTATATAAAAATAATAACTTTATCATATTGCAGGAATATTTACTTTGTAACCATATAATTCCTGTGACTACTTGGTTTAAATTACTAATTTGGATTTTACTAAATTGGATTAAAATTATTAATGTTTTCCAATTTAAATTATTAAAACTAGTAACAATTTTAATCCAATTTAAATTGTTAAAACTATTAAATATTTTAATCCAATTTAAATTATTAAAACTATTAATGATTTTAATAATTTTGTTTAACAATAATTAATAAAGTACAATTCGCTGGAATTCATAAGTTATGCAGAACTGAGTAATTCAATAAACTATCTCATTAATGGGTTATTCAGATAGTGACCGCGTTGAACAATTGATGATTTTGCGCAACCACATTTTTAATCTATGGCGAATGTAAAGTATTACTTTAAAATAATTGTGAAATTATCTGAATACAAAACGTTTTGAAACATACACAGTAGATTAGTATTTACCATAGACTTAGAATATACTACGCTAGTATATTCTAAGTCTATGGTATTTACTATAATTTAGTTTTTTAACTTTCCGTTTTATGTTACTGGCCATATCTCTGTTACAATAGAAGAAAAAGTAATGATGTGTCACTTTTAAAATAAAATATAATAATTGAAGTGTTTCATTAAAGATAATATCAATGTAAAAGTGATCTGAATTGGTAGAATTCATCATTACCATCTTTACAGCAACATGTCACGATTCTACTGCAGAATATAGGAAACATATCAAAATGTCTTCTACTACTTCTTCATTAACCTTAAAAATCCTCTGCTAGAATTGGACCTCTGCCAGCTTAGGGAGGAGAAGCTAGATCGCAGTACCAAACGTGTCTCAGCCTTGACGCTGCGCTCAAACAGCGGTGTATGTATTTTATGTCTGACCAAGACGAAATGGCTATACTGCCATTTGTCGGAAGCCATAAGATCTTTCTGGTTGCCATAATTGCATCTTAAGACACCCAAACGGTGGAATGTAGCGATGGATTATTTTACGCCCCAACAACACGGTAAACTAAATATGCTGGACCCAAATCTTATTCCTTCTAACAACGGGAGAGGCCAATGTATATTAGTGGACTTTATTGGACCGATAATGATGAAGAAGTGTCATTGATTCTTGATGAGGACACCATTGCCAGTGTAAAGATGTAGATTGTGTGTTTACTTACTTGTTTGCTCAACGTACTTAGTACCGGCAAATATTTATAGTAAAGCATTGAGACTTTATCTTACTTCAATATGAAGCATCACTCTTGTAGTGCTGTCTTTAGTAGTAGCATTTTAAACAAAGGTAATAGCTATAAAAATGTGAATTATACTTATTTACTTTTATTTACTTAAAATACATAGAAGTAACCCGGTACCGTAATGCGACGGAGAAAACAAAGGTTGACATAAGACGGGACTCGTAGCTGGCAATATTTTTTCAAGATCTTTTTTTTTCCATTAAATAATACACAATACTGAGATAAATAACAGTGCTGTATCACAACATTATATTCAAGTACCGGTGGCACATCAGTCAGAATTACACGCCTGTCAAACACTTGGGGCTGGAGCGCAACGCCGGAATAATGTTACTGTGACAGCCGATGTCAGAGCGAATCTCTGTTATGACAACGTTTCCGTTGTATATCATAATATAAATCTTTTTCCTTAATCAAAATCTTGAATAAAACTATTTTTACGGATTTTATCGCGTTTAATTTTACTATTTTGATTCCCGACGTTTCGGGTGCTTTACAGCAACCCATTACAGGCTGACGTGAGACACCGACGCTCTGGGAAGTCTGCAGTCTGTGAACATGTTTAAGATCGTCCGCGCCATTACATCAGATTTGATAGACCACAAATCCTCGCAAAAGAACACCGATTCCTACCAAGGATGATACGCGAGGCTATTGAAATTAAAAAACATCCTAATTTCAATAGAGAAGATGGATGGGTGCTGCCATCTGCTTGGGATCCTATAATTAACAAAATTAAATCCAAACCCAAGCATACCACTGCAAGACTTCAAGATACTGTAAGCTCATTCTGCGTAGATCGAACCAAAAATTAATATTAAAAAACTGAAGGTAGCCGGGCTAACTATGACATCGGGACGTCAAACATCTCAGTCCCCCCCGTGACCATGGGTTGCTGTAAAGCACCCGAAACGTCGGGAATTAAAATAGTAAAATTAAACGCGATAAAATCCGTAAAAATAGTTTTATTCAATGTGTAGTGTTCGCGTAAATATAAGAAATCATTAATCAAAATCTGTTCAATATATAGTATAATTTCATAAATTAGAATTTATACTGCGAACGTACAGGAGACAATCTCATTGCCAGGGTTTTTTTCAACCATGGAAGACGGTTAAGAATGGCCACTACCCCATATCGTCCCGTGGGTGTCGTAAGAGGCAACAAAAGGAAACTGAAACAGGTACTCAAAGTTATAAAAAAAAACTGCGGTTAATAAGCCGCCCGACAAGCGTGGTAACTATAGCAAAATCCTCCTATGAGGTATATATGGTGAAGGCCTATGTTCAGCAGTGGACCTGTATAGGCTGGAATGGATGGAATGGTTGCAATTTCTAATAAAATAATAATCTAGGCAAACTTTGTGTATTTATATTAGATTTTGTTGTAAAAGCGTATCCCATGAATAAATAACAGATTCTTTAGAGTCGAATATTAGTAGTTTGTGTTTGTTTCTAGTATTAACATAATATATTATATCATTAATTTTTTTATTACTTATGTATGTATGTGTCATAGGTTAGGTGCACGAAATAAACCTCTTTTTGCATTACGTAAAGTTAAAACAATGTATGCCTCAAATAATTTTGTATCACGTACATGCAAAAAATTTAACTTAAAATATTGTAAATTAGATAGATTTCACCTTAAATATGATAGTTACACTTCAGTAGTTTCACTTTAAGTTGTATATATAATATTACTTTTAACTGCTTAGTACTTAATGTTTAATTTATAAATACCATTTAGTTAGTTTTATTCTTTTATATTTTTTTATCTTTTTAATTTTTATACAACATAATATTGTGGTGGCAAGCTTTTATTATGTATTAGATATCTGTGGAAACTTCATTGGTTTTTAGGATTACTTTTATATGTTTTATTATGTAATTTATTACTGTACTGTATGTTTCCCTTAAAAAGCAAATAAATAAATAAAATGTATTTATGTACATACATTCATCAGCATCATCATCATGATAGCCTTTCACAAGGCCACTGCTGAACATAGGCCTCTCCCAGGAATGCCACAAAATACATTCCCGAGTAACCTGCGCCTATCGATTTCCTGCATGTCTTTCTAGGTCGTCATTCCATCTAGTGTTCGTGACTAAATTGAGGGGTCAAAGTTAAAATAATATATTAATATCTTTAAATGTTGTCTAAGAGACTTAAATTTAAAAAGTTAAAGTTACAGCCTATATACGTCCCACTGCTGGGCACAGGCCTCCCCTCATTTCTGAGGGGGTTAGGGCAAGGAAATGTCCGCTGCGCTGCCCCAATGCGTAAGAGACTCAAGGTTATATATTATTTATAGAACATACATATCTATTACATTAGTTATATTGAAAGAGGTGGCAAATGTGTTCAAGTACAAATCTTTTGATTCCTTATATTTTCCTTAATTTTTATCTAGAAACGTTTCAAAAAATGTAGCCAGAACGGCAACGGTATTAATTTTAATCTAAAAATTAGTTAAAAATAGTATCTTAATTCTATAAAATAAAATATTGTAAATTAGTGTTTAATAAAATGTCCCACTGGGTTTCTTTGAGGTTCTTTTCAGGACAGAGGTCTTTTCCGAACCAGTGGCAAAACTTAAAGAATTTTCAATAAGTACTCCTGTCCGTATTGAATAAAAATAATTCTATTCAATCCTATTCTATCATCCTAAGAAACATACTGAAATATATCCTTAGATAAGAAAAGGTATAAATGGTTTATCGCAAGGCATTCGCGTTAAAATGTCTCACCTTCAAAAGTTTCACACTAATGTGTCGACAAATTCTTAAGATATTCTAAAGGTGAAGCTTTGCCTATAAAGGCGAAGGTTCTGGTTGCGTGACACTCAAAGCTCTTAACGTAAACAGCGGTTTAATATCCGAGGTAATCTCGGCCTTGATTAAAATATTTTACGATAGCGCCAAAGGAATTTTTGTTTAAAGTATATCCAAGAATAGATTTAAATTGTTTGTTTAGGGGCTTACTTTTTGCAATATCGAGCTGAAAAAAAGGTCAAACGTACTTCACACCTCAGCAAAATCTCTGTTAAGTGAAATTATTTCGGTGAACATCTTATCATCATCGCCAGTTTATATTTAGGTAGAGATGAAGATGATGATGATAATATTCTTCAAACCAATTCCAACCATTGGTATTAAAGTATTATAAAAGCACCAGTAGATAAGGTTCTTATAAATAGAACTTAATTAAATTATAATTCATATATTAATCTTTATTTAGGTTTTAAAAATAAAATGTTGTATGTTGTAGTTATAAGAAGAAAAAAACATTAAACCAATGTACTCAAATATTTAAGATTTTATATTTTATCTAGAATAAGGGTGACAAGCGAGCACACAGCCCACCTGATGGTAAGTGGATGCTGTTGATCATAGACATAACATCTTCATCGAATAAGATTCAAAATGCAGATACGTTGTCACCCCTTAAGGTTTAGATGGAATGCCTCGTATGTAATAAAAAGGGTCTCCGGTTCTCTACACTTACCATATGAAACACAGCAGCATTTAGCTGCTATTTTACGCCGGTATTCTGTTTACAGCGTACATTATATAATTTTCTTTTGAAAATGTAGTATAAATATGATGGCGACCACACAATAAGTATTTAAACATATTTAAATAACGATTAGTATTTCAATTGATATTATTATAGATATATTTGAGAACAAACGTTACCCCACGCTAGGATTTTCTCCTGTACCGTAGGAGCCGTTTAAAAGTTAAGATAAAGTTAGAGCCTATATACGTTCCATTGTTGGGCACAGACCTCCTCTCATTTCTGAGAGGGTTTTAGGGCAAGGAAGTGTCCGCCGCGCTGCCCCAATGCGTGTGGGCGAACTTCACATGTCTTCGAATTTTTTTTCTTATTTCTCAGACATACAGATTTCTTCACCATGTTTTCCTTCACCGCCGAGCACGATAATCAGCACTTAAAATTGCAATTAACAATTTCAATGGTGCCGGCGGGGATCAAACCCGGGTTGCTTGCGTACTGTGAAATTTACAGCGAGCGCTAATCATCTGAGCTACGCGCCTCGCAGGTTACATACATAAATTGCACAAAGACGAACATCCAGACCCGGATCAATTATTTTTAGGCCATATAAACACTTGTTCGTAAAAGAGAACCAAGGAAAATGGCCGAAATATCGTGGAGTGCATTATAATTATCATAAGTTATACAAGTTAGAATCCACTACTTCATATTACTTAACTTAACCCCCTCTTACTTAACTTCTCATTTTCAGTACCTTTGCTGTAGTCATGATAGACACGGACGTTCTTCGAATAACCTTTTACTAAAGTGTCCCCCTCATAAATCTGGCTTCCTGCATTCTTCCTTCACTGTACGAGTACAGTCTGTTTTGCTCTGGACCGGCCCTCCACCTTGAAATTAGAACGGCTAACAATCGTTATGCATTCGAGAAGAAAGTTCGCTAACATTATTTAAATAAATTTAAATAATATCGTTAGTAGTATTTATTTATGTATTTATATAAATATATAATTACATAACGTACATTTGTAATTTATTTAATTTATATGTACGTAATTTATATTAAATACGCATGTATTAAATAATTTTGATATGTAAGTTTATGTATGGGTATATGTATTATTTTGTTTTATATTTATATACGTTAATTTACATTTCTATCTTTTAACATTTCACACACATACTTCATATTTTTATCTCTGCATTACCCAAAGGTTGACTGGAAGAGAATGCCTCAGGCATTAAATACGCCTGTACATCATGGTGTATGAAGTTTAATAAAAAAATATTTTTTTCCCGACAGTGTCGTAATGCTGTGCAGTGGTTCTCGGGTGGCAGCCTCGTACCGGTAGGCGAAATGTGGGGCGTCCCCCCACTAGATAGAGTGACGACCTAGTAAGACATGCAGCAAGTCGACGGATGCAGGAGGCTCAGGGCCGTGCTTTATGGCATTCCTTGGGGAGGCCTATGTTCAGCTGTGGACTTGCGAAGGGCTGTAATGATCATGATGATGATGATGAGTGTCTTAATAGTGTCCACGACAGGAGGAAATGAAATGAAAGAAAACAATGAAAGGAGATGGGCAATGGCATCTTCCTGGTAACTACTCAAAATAATAAAAAAATATTGAGGTTGCCAATTCGCCTGCCAAGTTTGGCAACTATGTATGTACATATTAACGGAAATCCCTTCTATGGGTAAGTATATGGGGGAAGTTCTAAGGTCAGCAGTGGACTTTTGATAAGTTGTATTTAATAATGAATCTAACCTGAACTTCATTATTCATTGTCTTAAGGTCTGTGCCTTCAAAATTTGTCAAAGATTGTAATTCTGCTCCACTTTCCAAATAACAGTACGAAGATAAGGCTCGGGAATATATATGACAAGCCCATTGCTACTTCAGCTCACTGATCCGTTGAGCAATGTCAATTTTATCAGAGAAACTATGAATATAGCCCTCTCCATAACTCTCTAACAAAAATTAAGCTTTCTTATACGGTCAACAATGAAGCCGTCTATATTACATGGTCATGGTCTATATGAAAATTCTTTGACCTGCCATAGAGATGTCACCACAAATTCAAAATCCATATGCTGTTTGTACAGTTCCAACCTTAACTTAGATACTGTCAAAATTTCATGACATTTGGTTTACTCATTACCAAGTTATAACTTTCAAAGTAACGCTACCTCTGAATTTTTGTAAACAATGAAAAAAAGTGGATTTCGTGTTTTAATAAAATATTATATTTTGATGGGAAAAATACGGTGCAAACAAAGGCATGGCTTGATAAATTTTATAATATTATACATCTGCCCCACCATATTCAACCATTAAATATTGGTTTGCTGAATTTTGTCGTGACCATACGAGCACCAGTGATGCCCCGCGAATGGGACGCCAAATGAGGCAATAACTTCGGAAAACATAAAAAGTGACGGATCTTGTGTTAAATGATCGCAAAATTAAACTGAGTGAAATAGTTCACATCTTATGCATCTCAAAGAAATGCGTTGGACACAACGTTCATGAATATTTACACATACGAAAGTTGTGCGCGCGATGGGTGCCGCATTTCCTAACAATTGACCAGAAAGCAAAACGTGTTCGTCTTTCAAAACAAAATTTAGAGCTATTTCGCCACAATAAAAAGGAACCAGAATATATTACCCAGAAAAAGTGCATTAGAATAATAGCCCAGTTTGATAACACTACCAGCTATAGACCGTATTTCATAAATCTAAATATTCTTACCTTATCTTTGTATTTATGTTATATGTAGATTAAAGATACACATAACATAAATACACGTAACAAAAATAAATTATAGCTACCACAGTCGCGAACAAGAATGTTAAATACAAGCCCCTACTATATAGTAATAAAAGTTCATAATAAATTACCCCGGGAAATAAAAAACATAGCAGAATTAACCAAATTTAAATTAAACCCCAGTAAATATTTAAAACAAAATACCTTCTACTCAGTGGAAGAGTATTTAGATATCAAAAAGTAACACTATTATATATTTTTATATTTATCTAGCTTCTAAGTATATTTTATGTGTATAGTAAGTTTTATATTTTATGTATAAGTAGTGTCCTCGTTAAATTTTGGAGTGCCTGAAAAGGGCGTCTAACTAGTAAGCACATTTTTAATTTAAGACCAATTATGTACACTTGGATACGATACGATTTGATTTTAATTTTTGAGATGATTTGTGACAATTGACAAAACATGGATTCATCACTACACGCTTGAGTCCAATCGGCAGTCGGCGGAATGGTTATTGCCTGGTAAAAGCCGTAGGAAGCCCCGAAGACGCGACAATCAGCTGGCATGGTTCTAGCCAGTATTTTTTGGGATGCACATGGTATAATCTTCATAGACTATCTTCAACATGGAAAAAAAATCCACAAACAATATTACTTGCATTATTGGATCGATTGGACAACGAAATCAAGTCTAAACGACCTCATTTAGCCAGAAAAAAAAATCTTGTTTCACGAAGACAACGCTCCACCGATAAATTGAAGGAATTGCGTTACGAAGTGATTGAACACCCACCGTATTCACCTGATTTAACCCCCAGCGACTATTTCCTGTTTCCTTGGTTGAAAAATTGGCTCACTGGGAAGAGATTATATTCAAATGAGGAGCTCGAGTATGAAACAAATGCCTATTTTGAGGGACTTGACGCGGACCACTATAAGAAAGGCATCGAAGTGTTGGAAGACCGATACACTAAATTACTCTAGATGTAGATTATGTCGAAGAATGAAATCTTTTTTGCCCTAAAAATATTTTTTTCATTGCCAGGCCAAAGACTTTTCAGCCATGTTGTAGATAGCCTATAACCAACTGCAGAAATATTTAGAATACAGGAAGCGACATCGACATAAGCGGGCATAAGGTTATGCTTCAAACGCAGAAACGAAATTCGAAACTGAGCAAAATTGAAATAGCAATTGGAAGTTGGACCAATTTCAAACTGAAAATTGGGTGTAAGCCTAGAAAATATATTCAAAGGTATTCGTTACTCCGTTGCAACTGAACATTTTAGTTCTGTGTGTTAGTACTGCGTCAAAGAACTTATCAAGCTTCTTCATTTAATGACTTATTACGTGCTTTCCAAAACCGTGTTACATCGTAAGAAGTGATTTTTTAAGTTATTAGTTTACTAGATGTTCCCCGTGACTTCGTCCGCGCGATTTCGTCGTGGCATTTATTACGCTACGAACCCTTATTATTTTTCTAAAATGAAAATAGCCTAAGTTGGTCCTTATAACATCAGCTATCTGACAGTGAAAGTCCCGTCAAAATCGGTTAAGCCCTTTCGGAGATTAGCCGAAACAAACAGACAGACAGGCAGACAGATAGACAAAAATTTTCAAAATTGTTTTTTGTTTTAAGTAATGTATATACTTTCATATACATTTAGTCAAAAGCTGTTATTTTAACATTACAAACCATACAATAATTTTATTTATTTGTATAGATATAGATTACAGACTATCAAAAGTCCACTGCTGTTCTGTATTTACCCATAGATTGCCTCAAATGGGGGGATATCTGCCATGGTGACCACGCTTGGCAGGTAAAACAAATCTGGTGAGTTTGCCTGTATAAATCTCAAACTATAAAATAAGTCTAGTGGATAAGTGGGATCCGCCAAAACTATAAATAGAAAAAACATTAAGGTGACTCCACATTCATAGCATACTCGTATCGATGTATGTCAAAAATCATTATCTCGCGCAACACAGAAACCAATATTTATCAGGGCTCCGCTGAAAATCAGCGCTGCTGCAGTACCTGCGGTAGCATATTATGCTCAGACGGAATCCTTTTTGGCATCACATCACTCACTCTTGCTGAGAATGATTTTTGTTTATGTTTTCCTTCTTGTGCTTTGTATATTTCTTATGTTTTTATTTAACTCTAAATGTATATTTTGTGAGTGTATTGATGCAGATAAAACATATTTCTATGTCTATGTACAATGTCTGTGACCCTATCAAACACGCATGACACAGACGGAAGTGTGTACTGTAATTGTCACTTGGATTAATGACACGATTAAATGTCACTCATCCCTTTGTCGTATAGGTCTCGTGAGGCGATAATAGTCCGTATCGTAGTCGTGTTGTAGATTTTTTATAATAATAAGTGTGACAAACGAGCACACAGTTCACCTAATGGTAAGTGAATTCTGTGGCCCATAGACATCTATATTTATCCTCGATTAAGAATCAAAATGCAGATGCATTGTCACCCCTGAGGACTAAGATGGAACGCTTCATTTCTAGTGAAAAGGGTCTTCGGTTCTCTCACACATTCACTCACCATACGAAACACAGCAGCACATAGCTGCTATTTTACGCTGGTATTATGTGACAGCGTGATCCTACCGAGGTCGAGGCGGTCCATTCGTGCTATGTTCATCAGTGGATTTTTATAGGCTGTAAAGGAATGAACGATTAACGATGAAAGAAAATTTTCGAATGTCACAACTGTGGTAATGTAACAAACAGTCAGGAGTATCGCGATGTCAGTCGCTCTGGCCTTTAGACATTTTTGCCGAGTTTTCTATATTAAAAACGCTTCGTTTTTTTTTACGACCCGTTTTGCGGTAAATTAAGTTCATGAAAACTCCTTTTATAACAAAATACCAGTTCAACTATTTGTGAATCATTTTTTTTTTCATTTTAAGTCAGCCTTAGTTTCTGAATGAATAGTTTGTAATACAAACTGTTTTTACATGCACCTCATGTAATCAAACGGATTGTAATGAAGAAACAAACGTTATATAGGAATCGGCCATCAGAGGGTATGTGCTTTGAAATGGTCCTAATAAGGATTCTCCGTTAGAGTTTGCATTAAAAATATTCAGAAAAAAAATTTATTTAATAAATAAATTATTTTTATAGCGATAATCACATTTTAACTTTCCAAGGCATTAATATAATAACTACAGATTACCAATGGGAGAGAATACACTGAAACTACAATTTAACTTTTAAGCTACGTAAGCTAACTCAAAGTTCTGCAAACTTATAATCAACCTATATTAATTAAATCAAAATTTGACTTCAAATGACTGCTAAGATGAAAATGTTTGTTAATTATTTCGAGCACTTTAAATTAACCCTCTTCAGAGTAAATAATTAAGTAAATGATATCATTATAAAATATAAGATATAAATACCTCGTAACGGTCAGGCAATTTAAATGTTGTAATAAAGAAAATAAAGTTTTATTTTCACCAATTTACACCTTAGGACTAAGATAAAATGTCCCGTTTCCAATAAAAAGGGTCGCCGGTTCTCTACACTCACCATACGAAACAGCAGCATTAAGCTAATATTTGACACTGGTATAATGTGAGGGCATGTTCCCTTCCACGGCACTACCATGTATAAACGTGTTGCAGGTAATACATGGTGTACTGAGAAATGAGAAATTTATACGAAATGTTAAATAATATTTTTATTATTCCAGGTAAAGTATCTACAGTCCTGTCACCAACACTACAATCAAGTAAGACGTCTTCGATGTTAATTGCAGAGTAGTGATTGCAATAGTTGAGTATTAGTGCTCGATTAAATGTCTAAAGTCAGGAATATCGAAGTGTTATTAGAGAATATTTTATTTAAATATTTCTAGCGTAATTACCAAACTTATTTTTTTATTTTGTAAAACTATCTAATAGACTTTCAACATGACTTCATAAAATTCTACTTTTTAGAAAAGGTTTAATAAAATTGTGCTGCTAACTGATTTAAACAACTTACGGCTACTATTTTAAATCAATAATGTCTAAAATTTTACGTGGTTTATTTATTTATATGCGATAGGGTCAAGCTTCACAATGCTGAACATAGGCTTCCTCCATATATTGCTAATCGGGATGATTTTGCCATAGTTGCCACGCTTGGCAAGCGGGTTGGTAACCGCAGTTTTTAATTATTTTGATTTGTTATCAGGAAAATGACCGTATAGTGGCGGTGTAAGAATATCCACTACCCCATATCGTCCCGAGGGTGTCGTAAGAGGCGACAGAGGGAAATGGGCATGAATGAAACAGGAGACGGGCAGCAACATCACCTTGATAACAACTCTATATAATAAAAAAACTGCGGTTACCAACCTGCTTGCCAAGCGTGAAAACTATGGCGAAATCTCCCAATGAGGAAATCTATGAGGGAGGCCTATGTTCAGAAGTAGACTTTTATAGGCTGTAATGGAAGGATGGAGCAGGAAAATGCTCCATCCTTCCATTACAGCCTGTCACCTGTTTCAATTTACCTCTGTCGTCTCTTACGACACCAATGGGATGATATGGGGTAGTGGATATTCTTACGCCGCTACTACAGAGAAAAGAGGAAAGAGTGGAAAATTTATATTGCAGAAGTGAGTAGCAGAATCGGCAAGACGCCTTAGAAAGAAATTAATCGACCAAATTAACGATATGTACCGAAAATACCCTTAAACAATGAGCACGTACGGTTAGATATATGGATGTGAAGGAGACGACGGAGGTGTGTCTATATCGTGCCAAATGGAGGTCCGTAGTTTCTGCCTACTTCTGTGGGTGACAAGCGTGTAAGTTTAAGTTTGGAATGCTAAAGAGTGCAACTTTCTTAATTCTTAATTGAGCATAGGCTAAACATGTTTATGGCCCACATCATCCATTTATTCTCCTGTTACGCACTCGCTTGTTATTTTACTTGTATAAAAATAAGTTGATTATGTGCTAATTAGGGGGATTATATTTCGTGAGACGTTCTCGACGTACAGTATTTGGTTAACGCTCCAAAAGAATACTGTAAAATATGTTTTAGAGATACTATTAATCATTTTTCTGCTCCGTTCCTAATAAAGATTAATGTCTTTCATAAAACGGTTCCAGCGTCCTTGGTTAATACAAAATATAAAAGAGGATGCACAAGTTTTTTGTAACGGTTTTATAGACTTCCTTATATTTGAATTATGACCGTTTTAAACTGACTGAAAGGAGGGGTTAACTATTACTGCGTATTTCCTTACTGCCTATGTTACACATAATGTTATTTGGATCTTGCTTAATCGAATTTAGGAAAATTTTTTCTTCTAGAAGTCCGTGTGGGTTGGTACTCTTACTTATTCTGCCGTCAAATATCGGTGCATGCTCTGTTAAAATTCCGGTCTAAAGAATACAGAAAGCCAATATAATTACAGGTTGTGAGGTAATTCGCCTTTGACCTCAGAAGTGACAACGAATCTGTGGCCTTCTCTGTTCGAGGTTGGTTACGAGTGACCATGAATACCATACCATTTTTACGTGGTAGAGCCATGCTGCTGCTATATTTTGGCTGCAGCGCGATTTGGTCGGCTCGACCAGGGTAGGATCACGCTCTCACAAAATACCGGCGTCAAATAGCAGCTTAATGCTGCTGTTTCGTATTATTAGTGTAAAGAACCGGAGACCCTTTTTACTGGTAACGAGGCATTCCATCTTAGTCAACAACAAGTGGTGACAACGCATCTGCATTTTAATTCTTAATCAAGGATAGATATAGATGTCTATGGACCGCAGCAACCACTGACCGTCAGGAGGACTGTGTTACCTTATGTGTCACCCTTATTCTATAAAGCTGCAGTAGTCAATTCACAACAAGTGGACTGTAAGTTCGTTTCCAATTCAGTTTTATTAAAAAATCCTCAAGCATTATATATAAAAATATTCAATATGTTGTATGATATAAGAATTCTTGCCTTTCAATCGTCATTTTGCGTCGCAAAAATTCTTTCAATAAAAAGAAAATTTAAGGCTTGTATTTAATATTGTGAAAGTTTGACGAATTTCAAAAGTTCAATTTGAACGGAATTCTATTTTCATCGAAAATGCGCAGCGCAATTAGGATTTCGAATTATTATTTTAGAATGCTCAATAAAGGCAATTCATTGATTCTAAAATAACTTCTTGACGTGTTTGTCTTTTAGTTTTTTTTTATAATTTCTTTCTTGTGATTGTTTTCACTTGATGAATTGCCATCTTTATTCTGTTTTCGCATCATCTAAACATTTTTTTTAATTAAATTAACCGGTCGGTTGGTTTAACCTAAATGTGTGAATTCTATATAAATTTTATGCTTATCTTTTAGTAAAGCAAAAAAGAGTTTACATTTACATGGTAGGACTCCATTTCTACCTGGATAGGTACCACCAGTATAGAACTTGTTTATTTCTGCCGCCAAACAGCAGTGCGTGCAATTCTGTGTTCTGGTCTAAGGACTAATTAGTGAGTCCTTTTTTTTTAAAGGACTCCTTTTCTGCCTGGATAGGTACCACCAGTATAGAACTTGTCTATTTCTGCCGCCAAACAGCAATGCGTGCAATTCCGTGTTCTGGTCTAAGGACCAATTAGTGTAATTTTTTACAGGATAAGGGTTACAAACGAGCTCACAGTCCACATGATGGTAAGTGGATGCTGCGGCCCATAGACATCTACATCTATCCTCTGTTAAGAATCAAAGTTCAGATGCGTTGTGACACCTGAGGACTAACATGAAAATCCTCGTTACCAGTCAAAAGGGTCTCCGGTTGTCTACACTCTCCATGTGAAACACAGTTGCTTTAAGCTGCTATTTTAGGCTGGTATTCTATGAGGGCATGGTCCTTCCCGGTCGAGCCGATCCATTCGTGCTACAACTATACGACTAATATAACTGCACCATTGCTCTACCATGTAAAACGTAATTACATGCTGTGAGGTATCAAGCCATCAATCTAAATCCTCAGAGATGACAACGCATGTGCAGGCTTCTTTATTTGAAGATGGCTGCAGTGCACTTACCATCAGATGGACTGTAAGTTCGTTTGTGACTTTAGGTTCATAAAAAATATATCTACATCAATCCTTGAGAATAAAAAACAGATACTTTGTTATCCCTGAAGACTAAAATGGGATGCTTCGTTGTTAGTAAAAAGGATTTTCGGTTCTTCTCATTCACCATAAAAAACACGGCATTAATATGCAATACGTATGGTGATTGTAGAGAACTGGAGACAATTTATGCTGGTAACGAGGCGTTCAATTTAATGCTCAGAGGTTACGACGCATGTGCATTTTAATTCTTAATGGATGATGATCTACTACCCTACATCGTCCCATAGATGGCGTAAGAGGTGATGAGGGAAACAAATCAAGAGGTGGGCAGCTGCATCTTTCTAGTAACAACTTAAAAATAAAAACAATGCAATTGCCAAGCTACCCGCCAAGCACAGGTGCACTCTCTATTCCCTCACTCTTATAGCCCGATGGGACGGTAAAACGGCACGACCAGAGAGAGATTAGGCGCAGGACCAATGGCATTACGTGCTTTTCGAGGCTCGGGTGTAAAACACCGCCAACTTCCTGACTCCGGGTAGCTACTGAGAATTTCTCGACAGAAAAACTCATAAACTGATTTTTTTTTGGTTCGAACCCGGAACCTCATGATCAGCAGTCGCGTTTACGACCACTAGACTAACGAGGCAGTCAATTTAGTTTATTAATATTTACTTTCACTAAAGTTTTTGTGCGTGTAGCATGCACATTTTGACTCACAAAGAGAATATTTATGACTAAGAGAGCAATAACTTTTTATGTGAGTTTTTTACTTGTCTCTACCAGTATCATAAAATTTTTAATGAAATGAATGTTATTGAGAATGAGATGTATTTTAAAATATTTATCAATATGGCAATATAATAAACATATTATATTGTGTGTAATAAAATACAATTTTTTAAATGAGCTTCATCAATCAGAGCTTACTAAGCAACAATGGATATATTTCATTCGTTCGCTTAATTCAGCTACAATTAATAAGTATTAAAAATGCGGGATTACTTATAACTCAATTTTATGAAAATAGCAATGACTTACTAAATACAATTCTTAAGTAAGATAGAGAGGTATCATAATTTACAGAAAATTTCTCGACCTTGAGACATTGACGAGATATTGTTTTGACTTAAAATATCAATAAAAATACCCCTCAGGACATGTAGAAGGTAAATTATAGATAATAAAAATATAATAAGTACCTAACATCAATCTAAAAGTAATTTCTATTGACTGATTAACCTGTAAAGAAAGTTATTGAAAATCAATTAAATTATAGCCTTGAGTTTCTAAAAGTAAATGAAATATAAATATTATTAAGTAAATTGTACTAGTATTTATTGATATATTGAAAAGCGATTAAATAAATAATTTTTAAAATATGGCCACTTAATAATTTAAACCATTCCACTATTTTGGGTTAAATGGTCTAAGCTAAATAAGCATGTTATAATGTTTGACTACGTTTACGTTTTGTTTTTTTTATATTATTCTAAGCCAGCGCTTAACTACAATCCCACCTGATGGTAAGTGGTGATATAGTCTAAGATGGTGAAGCGCACTGACTTAACCCACATTGTAAACGGATGGAAACACAGATGCTGGCAACTTATTCCACTCCTTTGCTGTACGCATGATGAATGATGTAGCAAACCGTTTGGTTCGAATGCGTGGTAAGTCAACAACGAAAGGGTGGAGACTGGCTGAACATCTGGTTGTCCGATGGTGGAAGGGAGAGGGAGGAATTAAATTATGCAATTGCTGCGCACACTCTCCGAAATGCATCCTGTAGAAAACTGAAAGGCTGGCTAATTTGCGCCTGTGTTCGAGGCTGGTAAAATTGGTTTTAATCAAATTCGGGTCACCAATAAGCCACTTAGCACGCCTTTCCATTGAGTGCAAAGCTGTTAGCTGAAATTTTGCAGCACCAGCCCATATATGGCAGCAATACTCCATGCACGACCAGACTTGCGCTTTATATAAAGTAAGCAGCTGTCCCGGCATGAAGTATCGCCGCACCTTTGCATAGGGCATTACAGAGTTACCCTGTTTACTGAAGGCGAGGCTTTCCGTCTTGGTCCTCAGGGGTGACAACGCACCTGCATTTTGATTCTCAATCGTATAATAAATTTTAATAAAGTAAACCGAGTTCAATACTCACCGGCACCTTTAAAAAAGTTAATTGCAAATTTTGAAATTAATAATTATTTTGATGTCGGCGCGGATCCAACCCCAGTTGCTCCCGTACTATGAAATATACGGCGAGCACGAAACTTTTTTTTATAGAATAAGGGTGACAAATTTACACACAGTCCACCTGTTAGTAAGTGGATACTGTGGTCCATAGACATCTCATCATCATCAACCTGTCCAGTTGCAGGGAGGATTTGTCATAATAGTCCCACTTGTCAGGCGAATCGACGTTTCTAATAACATACTTCTGTAGCGGCACCGTCTTCACCACATAAGCAAAACGAACCGAACCCCAAATCGCGCTTTCGATGTTTCCGAATCACTCCGGTATAAACATACAGAATAGCTTCGAATTACCACACGGAGCGTTGGCCGCTCGACGGGCTCAGCCTCTTGCTCGACGGGAGATCTCCCCTTTTCCTTCCTCAGCCAAAGTTACGCACCTTTAACGCTGCACTTTGACTTTGAACCGTCACCAATCTGGTTATTTTACATCTGGTGTAAACAAAATAGTATACTTTCATCTATCGGAAGTCATAACATTTTTCCGGCATTTCCCATAATCACTAACAGGATGAAATGAAGTCATGGGTTCTCTAACACCACCACCACACAGAAAATTATAACTTATTATAGCCTATAGTGAATAGCAAAAGAAAATAAGATATGGGCAAAGCTGCTTCTAAAGAAAATCTGTAATCGAAATCCGCTATAATGCCAAAAATAAATTTATTTCTGAATGTTCGCTTCATGCATATTTTACCGCACAATTTTTGCCCAGCCGTAAAATGTATAACAAGTGTTAATCCAGGACACGGACTACCTGTATGCCAAAGTTTATCCAAATCTGTTATCTTTTTAGGCTGCGTGATTGAGTAAAATAATCCAAACGTATTCACTAATAGGATCAGGACAGATAAACGCCTCTCGATAATCAAAATCCTGGCAAAGTGTTAAGGATATAGTTTTATTATTTTTAATAAATTACAATAAAATATATTATACATATTTAAAAGAAGAAAAAATCGAATTAAACTTTTCTTATACCAACCAATAAATAAAAAAAAACTTTTAAAGTCTCGTAAATTAAAAAGTTTGAAACGAGAACTTCACCTTACTTCTCTACCTACTAATTGATGGTGTTTATAACCATTTATGATTGGCGGTAAAGTAGTAAAACTGATCGTTTTGAGATTTCATATTATTTTTTAAATTTTAAGAATAATGTATGTATATCATTCGGTTTATTCATCAATTTTAAGATTACAATATTAGTGTAAAAACGTTCAAACAAAAAAGAAAACAAAACAAAAAGAAAACAGAAAAAAATTAAGTTTTCACTTTTATTACGTCAGAATGGATTACAGGGATGCTTCAATCATCAAGGTCACATCTGCCACAATATTATCTTAGTCCCATTGTTACCTTATTCGTAAGGTGCTACAATAAAGCTGTAAAATTAGTTGTAAGTTTTCCAAAAATAATAATATACCTAAATAAAAATAAAGAATGAATACATTTTCTACTGAAGCTAACACCGAATCAAAATGAGGTTTCTCTGACCAGAGAAGAAGTGGCGAAAGATATTCCGTAGATACCCTCTTTTTTGTCACTGTATTACTATAGCATAGTTAATAAAGCTGATAAATAATATGCTCACCAGAAAATGAAGTCAGTTCTGTAATAAACAAAATAAATACTTTTAATTTTGGAGCTTAATCAGTGCATAGCAAACCTCGAGAAGACCAGCACCTGTTCACAAGTATGATGGCTGAGGCAGCCATGGACCTACTAGAACCTACTGAATAAGGTTTAAGCCTCTATTGTCCGATTAACAGCGAAGAACCCACTCAAAAAGGCTGAAGAAAACAAAAGATGCCAAGCTATCTACCAGTGTTGGCTTGTGCTCACCAATCCTCCTGCCCGGAAAGTTAGGGCAAATCTAATAAATTTCACGTCATGGACACAAAGATAAATTCAAAGTCAAAATATTTTTATTTAAAATTGGCCTTTACAAAGCACTTTTTGTAAGTAAAGAAAGCTACGCCAATGCTTCAACGAGTCCCTACTGCAGGAGACCTTGTATGAAGAAGTTCTCAACTATTGTCGAGTAAATCCACTACCCCAAGTCTTCCCGCGGTTGTCGCAAGCAGCTACAGAGGGAAACTGAAACAAGATATGTGCATCTTCTCGCTTCTTCTTGATAATAACTAATAAAATAATATAAAAACTGCGGTTGCCAACCCGCCAATCAATCTATCGTTAAGGTCTATGTTCAGTATATTGATAGCTTGCACGGCTGAGATCTACAGACCATACTTTGACTTTGCTCAGACTTTACTTACGAAAAACTTAGCTGAGTATATGCTTAGCATAATCTTTGATTCTGTATTCATAGTTGTATCGGGCTTAGATTAAACTAAACTTATGCTAAGGCCCAAACAGTTAAAAAATTAATGGATTTCTTGATTTTACTGTATAAAATAAAAAATATTCAAAAATCGAAAACAGTCCAAATTGTATTTCATAAATAAGTTATTGTTACATGAAATAGAAAAACGAGAACGGATAAAATGAGTCCAAAATTAGAAAAAAAAAAAAAGATTTTAAGAAATTTGAAATAAGTTTGAAATTACGTAAATAGAAAATGGATTAATGCTATTTAAAACTAGAATTCGTCCTAAAACTACCTATTTATTGTTATAAATAATTAGAGTAACATAAAAACAACAATTTAAAAGTAATACGGTGGTTTTGGATAATATCCTGAGTTTTACGTAAGTCGTCGACTTCGTTGACTCAGGCTTTGCTAAACGCGCACTCAGCACGACTTCGAAGTTAGCTCTATAAATACCGACATTCTCTTAGCTCGAAGTAAAGTCTGAGCAAAGTCAAGGTACGGTCTATAGAGCTCAGCCTACGTGCCTACATTTGAAAAATTATTCATTTAAATTTCCAAATAGTATATGTATTATGTATTAAGAAAGAAATTATTTATTTCTTCAAAAAACAGTATCAATATAACCATAAATAAATTAATAGTAACAAAAAACATTTTTAAAAACTTGCTTTTATATAAATGCTTTAAAAAGAAGAAAATAAACTCTAAATTAAATCAAATCCATCATTTTATTGCATTACACAATTATTATTTATCTGATAGAGGTTTGCAGTTGTGCTCGCATCACGGAAAACTACTGGATAAATTTCAATTAGGTTCTCTAAGTTTTATTTCTTAGACACTCGGCCCTTATCTAAAAAAAAATATTGCGATAACTTCATTTCATATAAAGTTATTAAAGTTTTAAGAAGCAACGATTTTTATAAGCACTACGTGTTCAGTGATCTGTGTTTTCTTGCCGCATAGAAGTGGGAAGTTTTATTTATATATTTATTAAAGCATGTCGCGAGATATAGGTACCTATTTAAAAAAAAAATGTTTTTAGAATTTCTACTGTACTATTATGTATTCTGTGGAATACATAATATAACAGTACATTACCTACTTATGTCAATCTCATGTGAAATATCAAGACAATGTCCAAAATCGCCCTGTGCAATAAAAGCATCGGACATACATGATAATTAATTGTCTATTTTATTATATTAGTTGCAAATACTTTACAACACGGACTAGCTGCATGCCAAAATTAACATTAAAAAGTATTCTACTCGACTAATAACATTAACTGCCGCCATCTTCACCAAACATCATGTGGTGTCGAAAAATTATTAGGATGCCCAATCGATTGTAATCGATTTTTGAATTTTAATGAACTGTTGTATATTTTAATCTGAATCACATTTTGAACTTATTTCGAATAAAGTTGCAAATAGAAGCTACAATAAAATATTTAATTACCATTTCTTTATATTTTTATGTTATTCTCAAAAGTATAATTTATAAAATGTACTATATCTAATGAATGAGGACATACTTGATTTTAAATAGGTGGTTAGAATAATGCTGAAAAAAAAAAATTGGTTGCCTGTAAAGTCGGTATACGGGCGAAAGTTTTACGTGACAACGACTTTGAGTGGTAAAATAATTTTATTATGTCTGTCTCTCTCGCTCTTAGGCGGGCTAACCATGCCCGAGTGGAAGGGACGCGTGTATCTCACTGCTCATTGTGAGCGCATAACGTGAGCGGAGCGTAACGCAGTTTCTTGAAGTGTCACCCGGCAAACCAATTTATAAGACGTTGTCACGTCAAAAATTCATAAAGATAATTATGCAGGATTTTTTAATGATCGTTTAGAATGGTGTGTACTTTACTTCGTACTAAACGATAACGAGTTTACGACAATTAATATAAAAAAAAACACTTATCGTTACTGCATTAATTATAAATGTGTTCTTTAAAAGATCAATATTACAGACTAGATACAGATGTTATTATTTATATTGTTACAAGTATGGAAGAAGTAGAGACGTACGTGTTATTATAAGTAAAGTAGGACGTTGTCATACTTATTATGGTATTAATATTATTGTATGACAAAACGTGATGTATGTAATACTGTTTGTAACGTATGGCTATAGTAAATCTTAGGAAATATCCATAAATCGTATCGTATTTGGCACTCCCATTTTTGATGTAACTAAATGGTCACTTGTCACTTGTCAGTCTCTCACCTGTGCTCTCACTTAGGCATGTCGATTTACTTTAAAAAAACGATCTCCAAATCGATTCAAATCGAACATACTAGAATCGATTCTCGATTAAATCGAGCAATAACAAATCGATTCTGGATCAATCACGACATTTTCAAACATGCCTAATATAGACACAGAACATTATTGATGATAATTTACCGTAAATACAAGTAATTGGATGAAACATAATTAAATTAATAAACATAACACCACTCCTGTATTTCCAGAAGTAGTAGGCAGAGGTGTGTAGTACTGCTAATTAGCACCAGTTATGTTATACGTCCCATGTAATAGGGGTGCGCGTATTGTCAAACACCGGCACAAATCCAGACTCCGTACTACTACAGGAACTTCAAGTTATAAAACCTAATAATACTTTTCCCAACCCTGGGATCGAACGCAGCACAGAACAGAAAAAAGTCACAAGGAACAGATGTTCCAACTATGCAAAATTATTTCTTGAATCATTTGAAATATAGCTAGTTCTTCAATAAGTCCGATTCGAGAGGTTTTTGGATCAATTCATTGAATGGATGGTATTCTAAGTCGATATCAGGACATCGGACAAGGATTTTTCAGATCTATATCGATCTAGAAAATCGATTATTTTACTATAAACAATTGATTAAACGATTTCAGATCGACATGCCTACTTTGTACTTTCATCTCTCACTCTGTCAAATTACATTGGCGTCGCTTGCTCTTTGTAATTGTATCGGTGTTTTGGTGACTTTCGGGACTATATGTTGAACATTACGACTTGGCTATTTTGGACTCTGATTGCTTACAAAAACGACTTACCTTGCTGTGATTTTCGGAACTGTGTACCGCTCAAATGATAATCTAGCATTCATAAACGGACTTACGCATACGCAATGGAAAGTGTATTTTGTGCTAATTGCGGTATCTTACCGTACCGTATATGCTAATAATAACATCTAAATGCTATCTGCCAATAAATACATACATTTTTATTTTTACATTAATACACAAACATTTTCTCTCATTTCAAAACCAATGCTAACAAAGCAGGTATGTTAACTAGATTATATGCATTTACACGTTGCACTTACATAAACTTAGGCCTTAGAACAAAAACTGCATACCTAATTATCTAGATAGGTACTAAAACTAGGTAAATGTTTTAGGACATTGTTTTCCAGATTCGATTATAACCTCAAAATCTGATACTTTTTATGAAATATATCTATTCTGCAGCTAGTCCGCTATAAAAATAAGATCATATAGGAATTTACTAATGATCGACAATAAAAAACATAATTTTCCGATGCTCTTGGTTCCAGGGCGAACAATGTATGAGCGCAGAGCAATGTCCTTTATATTTTATTCTTGTTTATGTACACAGATAAATCTCGCGACAAGCTTTTATATCATATAAATTGTTTAATTTAATAATTTGATTGCTTTGATTTAATTTTAAGTTTATTTTTTCTTTTTAAAGCATATAATAATATATAAATAATATCTTGTTTTTAAAAATGTTTTTTTTTTACTATTAATTTATTTTTTATTTTTTGGTTATCGCTGGACATGCTTCTAAGTCTGTTTATTTCATTTAATGCTTCATTGTTGGTTTTTGATCGCCATATTGAATTTTTTTATCGCCAGCAGTTGACCCTTGTCGGTCCCTACAACATTTGTTCGAGTACCACCAAACTAACCCTAACCTTGCCGAGTTATAACTCTTTAAAATTGGTATGGGGGCCATCTAATTTTCCGCCATTTTGAATTTTTTTCACCACTGCTAGAATTTGTCAAGGATGTAGGTCGATATTAGTTAAGAAACGACCCCGCTAAGTCTTACCGTTTAGTCGGGCAGTAGTACACCCCTTCCTTGAAGAGCTGAACGCGGACGCCATTTTATTCGTATTCTTCTCAGCGAACCATTTCATTTGATCCTAAATAAATAAAGAGAAAAAAAATAATTTGATATCCATATCACGGGGGTGAATAAAAAAAACATAGTCAACATATTGGATTTAGAGTGACGTAATTTTATTTTTGTATTCTTCTCAGCACATCTTTCATTTGGTATCCATATCATCGGATTGCATAAAAAATAACTAGTCCACTATCTTGGGCGGTCCGCCACATTGGAATTAGAATTACGTCACTTAGCTAACCATACATTGTCATGAACATAGAAGTTGTAGATATAGATTATAACGTAAAAAGTATTTCCTCTTATGCCAATATCCAGGGAGAAAACAAAGGAATACGTATGTATGGACTAAACTGTATCTTTGTAATCGAATTCATCTTCTTCTTTAAAACTTTTTATTTGTACGAGCATGCAATGCAATGTACAATTGTCAAGTCATCATGACACAACTTGATCAGTAGTTCTAGCCTTTTATATTGTAAACTTAACACCACCTTAATACATTGGATCGTCTAATTAACAACTGCATCAGATACATTTATGGTCTTCGTAAATGCGACCATGTATCTTCTTTTCGTGCTCACCTAAATTGGCTATCATGGCCTATCCGTCAGAATACTCTGCACCCTTTTCAAAATTCTGAACGATCCATATGCTCCCGAGTATCTGAAATCCAAATTTCAATACCTGGGAGTTTCTCATAATTGTTCTCTCCGTTCTTCGGCAAATCTTAATTTGCTCACTCCTTTACACCGTACTGTTTACTTAGCTCACTCTTTCGCCCTCACGGCCATCAGACTCCGGAACGACATCCCTCTTGACATTAAAAAAGCTCCCAAAAAGTTTGTTTTTAAAAATCAAGTCCGTTAAACATGTGACAAAATCGTTGCAAGTTTGAACTAACACAGCTCTTATTTTCATATACATAATATGTATATTTCATATTTTACATTAGATAATATTTATATGTATTATATATATAACATAACATAACATAAACACTCACGCCTGTCACCCAGAGGGGTAGGCAGAGACTACGTACTTCCATTTGGCACGATCCTGACACACTTCTCTCGCCTCCTTTACATCCATATATCTACGCATACACGCTCGTCGGTTAAGGGTACTCCTAATCTGGCCCATTTTCAATATATTGCCAATTTGGTCGATAAACCTTCGTCTAGGGCGTCCCTTCCCGACTCTTCCGTTCACTTCTGCAACATAAATTTGCTTTGTCACTCTTTCCTCGTACATTCTTTCTACATGACCAAACCACCGAAGCATTCCTTTCTTAATCCTGGTCACAACGTCATCTTGCAAACCACACTTTTCTGTTATCACACTATTTCTCACCCTGTCATTCAGATTCAGCCCTAGCATACTCCTTAATGACCGCATTTCTACAGCATTTATTCTACTCTCATGCTTCTTCTGCCAGACACAACTTTCACTACCATACATTAAAGTAGGGACTAACACAGCATTATGAATTGCCATGCGTGCCTTTTTTGACACATTTTGACTTTTCATAATAGCGTGTAGAGCCCCATTCACTCTACTTCCTGCGTTCACTCGTCGTTCTATATCCTTATCATATCTACCATCCCTGCTAAATAAACATCCCAAATATACAAACTCATCCACTTGCTCAATCAACTCCCCTTCTATTCTTATTTGTCATAACGTTTTCCTTTCTTCTCTTTCAAAAACCATCACTTTCGTCTTACTTGCGTTCACTTTCATACCCCTTTCTTTTAATGACCAGTTCATTAAAGTAACCATCATTTGCAACTCGGCCGCCGACGATGCAAATATGACTTGATCATCGGCGTACAAAAGGCATTTGACGGTTAACTCACCCATTATCAACCCACATTCTTCAACTTTCAAAGTTTGCAAAGAACGGGTGCAGAGTATTATGTATATGTGTATGTATGTGTATATATTATATGTATAACTGCTGCACCCCCTTTTGTTTGTCTATCTCTGTTTATCCTAATGGTTGACTGGGAGAGAATGACCTATGGTATTTAGTCCGCCATATGTACAACTTTGTGCATGAAAGTTTAAATTAAAAAAAAACTTATCCACAATATATCGTCGTTGCAAATTTAAAATCTCCTATGTGTCATTTTCTTTGAAAATGAGATTTACAGATTTTTAAAAAGCTATTTTGAATAGCTGCCGTTTGTAAAAACTCCTATGTGAATATCTTATTGCTTCACTGAAGGACGTCTCATTTATAAAATATCTCAAGTGTTAGCCCGTATTTAGTTGTTCACCAAAATCTCCTATGTGCCTGATGCACACATAGGATGTTTTAATAACAGTTATTTTTCAAAAACATGTAATCTCCTATGTGGTACTCGACGCTTCGTTCTGCCAAATTTGCGTCTATTTCTTAGAAAGAGAGCACAATGTTACATCATTCATGCATGATGGTAAGATGGGTAATAAATAGGGGGCAAGGCTACACGTCATTTGAGATCAGTGCAGCTACAACTTGTCGCGCGCTAACACATACCATCAGTTTTTTTCTGTTATACTAGAGTTGTTACGTTGTGCGAACTTAATAAGAGACTGTGATAGTATAATGTTAATTATATCTGAAAAGTATTCATCGGGGATACCTAGGAAACTTAATAGTAAATTTAGTGTTAAAACATGAGTTCATCATTACAGACCTTCAAAAGTCCGGTGCTGAAATAGGCCTCCCCCAAGGAATGCCACAAAACAGGGTCCTGAGCCACTTGCATCTATCGACTTCTTCCATATTTTACCAGGTCGTTACTCCATCTAGCGGGGGCACGCCCTACACTTCGCCCACCGGTACGAGGCCGCTACTCGAGAAACTTTTTTCCCCATCGGTTGTCGGTTCTTCAAACTATATGGGTGGCCCATTGCCACTTCAGCTTACTAATCCGTTGGGCTATGTCACTCTGGTTCTACTACGGATATCCTCATTTCTAAGTTTATCACCCGCTTTCAGAATCTCCGCTGTAATTCCATCCTTGTCTGAGGCCTTGCCGTTTTAAGGTGCTGGAGAGCCATTCTAATCTCGCTCAGACTGACGTCCGGAATATCATCAGAATAGTGTCGGATAAGACTTGCTCTTGCATCGTTACTCACATTTGCGTGTGGCGCCAACGATGATGTGTACAGCTACCCATAGAACCTCTCAATGTCACTCAAAATCTCAGGTGTCCCGGAAACGGCGCTGCCACACTCGGTCTTCAGCTTTGACAGTTGGCTCTTTCTGGCAGATCTCTAGCAAAGACTTTGGAGCCCTAGTTCCGCTCGATCGCTTCTTCAATACGAACTGTATTGAAGTTGCGTAAGTCCCGCCGCATGCATTTGGGGATTTGTCTGTTCAGTTTCCTGTACGCTGTCAAATCTGCTGAAGACTGCAGCTTCATTTCCCGTCTAACAGCCATGAGATTAAGAGTGTGATCAAAGAGTGTTTGTGTTCTCCTGCGGCGGGTCTTGCAGAACTTAGCTCCGACCGCATGTACAGTTTCCACGAGCTTGTCATTCATATCGTCCAACAGAATTGTAATTGATAAGAATTAACATCCATTTCATGATTCAATTTCATTCATCCCGGGAACTTAGTCTACATTTATTGTTATTTAGTTAAGTATAAAATATCTTAAATTTTATTTTGTCAAAATATGAAAGGTCAATACCTCGTTGATTTATTAAACACAACAAAAATATTAACTTTTATTTTAATTAATGTCCTTTCGAAAACTACTATGTGACAAAAATCTTAAAACCAAAATCTCCCATGTGTAAAAAAAATAATTAAATAGGCTTTATCGTCAGCTTTACTTATTAATACAAAAGAATTCCTCTTCATTTAAATTTTAATTTCTGGTTTCTACTAAATAACCAATGGACCTAAAATGTTTTCAAAGAAAATTTTTCAGGGGGAAGTTTTTTGCGTTTTTCTCGATAAGTTACTTTTTACACATGGGAGATTTTAAATTTGCAACGACGATATTTTTATAAAGCTTTATCAGTTTATCATCCCCTTAGTGTCGGTAGTACTACCCCGAACAATATTTTTTTTTATTTGTTTCAGTTTGTAATATTATATTTATTATTACGACGGATCCGTGGCGCAGTGGCTTTGCAATGAGTTGCAGCGCTAAGGGCCGCGGGTTCGAATCCCGCATGGAACAAGTATTTGTATGGCCTACAAATAATTGTTCTGGGTCTGGATGTTTGTCCTTGTGAAATCTATGTATGTAAACTACCCCCGCGATACAAGAGAAAATCCTAGTGTGGAGGTAACGTATTTTAAAATTAAAAAAGATAAACATAAAAAGATGAGAATCAGATGTTACTGTGCGGAAATCAATTATATTAAAATTAAAAAGACCTAATCTTAGCGGTCAGCCATCGCAAAGTCTACTTCACCTTAGGATGCCTTATCGACGGTGGTGTGTCTTTCCTAGTGTAGTGGTGTTGGGAGTGGTGGTGACGGGGCTAGATCTTGCAATTGAGGGAGGGCTGGAGGTGCTCTTCATACTAGGTAAGACACGTAATTATATTTTATTACTCAGATCTTAGCTAGTTAATTTTTAACATCTTTAATCATAAATATTATATTAAATGATTGAGATCGATTGAGATAACGAATGGCAACAAAAATTTAAAGCATAAACCTATTATTTTAAAATATTATACAATTTTAAAGTAGACGGGTGTATTTAAACACGTAATAACATTTTTTAATTGCTAAAGTGAATAAATAAGTTTATTTTTGTTTAATTACATGGGTGTTGTTTAATATAATTATGAAACGAAATGAATCCTCAAATACTCCTATTGTAAATGAAGGACTTTAATATTCGAGTCGTCAAAGATAAATTGGGAATCGTTTTGTCGAATTTCGTATTTCAAATAATGAAGCTTAAGCGAAATTGGAACTCGTACAATTCATAATATCCGAATTATTTTAAATAAATGTAATGTTATGAAATTTAGTGCGGTACTGAAAATAAAAAAATACCTACCAAGATAATCATATCACCAAATTATTTCTTCGATGAATTATACTTGGGACTGGTTTAGAATTTCTTCTTTTTCTTCTTTTGTTTACTATTTCGATAAAACTCTTAGAAGTTATAATGCCGCGAATCATTGGGAAAAACGATTACATACGAACCAAAACTAATTCTAACATTCCTGATAATATTACTAAATTACCTAAAGAGAAATTAAACAATTAACATTTTCTTAAATTTCGCCTTAGATTGTTTGACTATCATACAATAAAACTGTCAACTACGAACTACGTCTTGTAGGGTATTGGTCTACGTAATACGCCTGAAAATTAAGGCCCTAAGAGCCGGTGAAATGTCTAAATTCTTGGATATTTAAGTAAAAAAATCACAATAACTGTTCATTTAATCCGCAAATAAAAAATACAGGGTGACAGAGGAGGATTAATTAATGTTTTTAATCGAGTAAAATTGTATTTTTGTCAACCCCTTATTAGAAAAAAAATTCTCGAAGAAAAATCTTTGTCATATTTTGCAAAACTTCTCCAAAACGGCACAAGCTCTTTAAATAGTTTTTACACTAAAAAAAGTTCTTAAAATTATTAATATTTTTAATTGAGAGTTTTATTTTTACTCCCCGTTTTACTGCAGACATTTTTTCCCCGAAATTGAAAATATTCGCGCGAGCTTGCCTGCTCCGTCGCCCTGTAATCCCCCGCGAGCTCTGTCGCAGTCCGTTTTCGGTGTTGGAGCAACTTTGTTCAAATATATTTTAGTTCTTTAGTTTATACTTAATTATAAATATTTTTATGAATAGAAATACTTAATTTAGTTAATATCTGTACATTGGTAACTGGAAATATTGTTTTCTAAATAAATTAATTTTTAAAGTGCCCAAAGAAAAAGAAATTTCCGCGGCGACGTTGATTAGTGAAATTAAAAATGAATTTTATATAATTTAGATGTGGAACGACCAACATGCTCTCGTTACTTAGGTTTCCTATGGTTTTTAATACCTATGTAATTTTATTGTTGCATATTTTTATTAATTAGGTGATACTGAACTTTATAATTATGTATTATAATATAAAACGCTGTTTTCATAAGTATGACTTCATCATTATTTGGGAAGGAAATCTAGATACAGATACTTATATTTAGATACACTATTATAAAATTAAATCATACAATTTAAATAAAATAAAAACGGTGCTTCCCTAAGTACTATATTATAAAGACATTCTTGGGTTTATGTTTTTTTTAAATGTTAGTCAAACCGTTCATATGATGGTATAAACATTTTAAATTGGAGAGGAGTTTCTCTACGTGATAAAGCTAGAAAGAGGATATCAGCAGTAGAACCAGAGAAACTGACATATCCCAACGGATTATTAAAGTGAAATGGCAATGGGCTGGCCATATAGCTTCGAATACCGATAAACAATAGGAAGAAAGGTTCTCGAGTGGCAACCTCGTACCGGTAAGCGAAATGCAGGTCAGACAGACTCCCACTATATGGAGGCACGACATGGTAAGATATGCAGGAAGTCGATAGATGCAGGTGGATTAGGACCATGCTTTGTGGCATTCCTGGGAAGGCCTATACCTATATCTATATATATAGGCCTTGTGAAGGGCTGTAATGATGATGATCATCATCATTACAGCCGTTCACAAGTCCACTGCTGAACACAGGCCTCCCCCAAGGAATGTCACAAAGCACGGTCCCGAACCACCTGCATCCATTGACTTTCTGCATGTCTTACCAGGTCGTCACTCCATCTAGTAGGGGACACCCTATACTTCGCCTGCCGGTACGAGGTTGCCACTCGAAAACCTTTCTTCCCCATCGGTTGTCGGTTCTTCGAGCTATATGGCCGGCCCATTGCCACTTCAGCATACTAATTATTTGGGCTATGTCGGTCACTCTGGTTCTACTGCGGATATCCTCGTTTTTAAGTCTATCATGCAGAGAAACGCCGAGCATAGCCCTCTCCATAGCTCGCTGAGCGACTTTGAGCTTCCTCATACGGCCAGCAGTGAAGGACCACGTCTCAGATCCATAGGTTATCACTGGCAACACGCACTGGTTGTATAATATAGTTTTAAGGTTTTGAGGTATGTCTGACGAGAAGATGTGTCGTAATCTCCCGAACGCTGCCCAGCCGAGTTGAATCCGTCGATCGACATCTCGGTCAAAGTTAATATTCATATATTTTAAAAATATTCGTCAACAACTTCGAGCTTAGTGCTCCCAACAACTACCGGCATAGGTGTGACATGAACGTTAAACATGATTTTTGTTTTGTCCATGTTCATCTTTAGACCTATCCGTTGGTTGACACTATTGAGGTCATTGAGCATAGTGCTTAGCCATAAGGACTATATCGTCGGCAAATCGAAGGTGAGTGATGTACTCGCCGTCAATGATGTATTACCGTCAATACGGTAATACCGTATCCTTTCCAGTCCAGTAGCTTGAAAACGTCTTCCAACGCAGCGGTGAAGACTTTCGGGGATATTACGTCACCCTGTCTTACACCTCTCTGCAGTTGGATAGGTTTCGTACTCTGGTTCTGTACTCGGATAGCCATTGTAGCCCTACTGTACAAACACTTCAGCACTTCGATATACCGACAGTCCACTTGGCACCGCTGAAGGGACTGCAGCACCGCCCAAATTTCGACAGAATCAAAGGCGTTCTCATAGTCCACATACGCAAGACAAAGTGGCAGATTGTACTCTTCGGTCTTCTGTACAATTTTCCGAAGGGTATGTATGTGGTCTATGGTGCTAAAGCCTTTTCAGAAAACGGCTTATTCGGGAGGCTGGAAGTCGTCGAGTCTGCGTGCGAGGCGATTCGTAATGACTCTCGAAAACAGCACGTAGACGCGGCTCAGAAGGGAAATCGGCCTGTAGTTCTTCAAGAGAGCGTTCTCGCCTTCTTGAAGAACAAGACCACCGCACTTGTGCTCCACGCCTCCGGAGTAGTCCCACCATGGAGGACGGAATTAAAGAGCTTCTGAAGGACTTCAAGTCGTTTTTAAGGTGCTGGAGAGCCATTCTAATCTCGCTCAGACTGACGTCCGGAATATCATCGGAATAGTGCCGGAAAAGATTGCTCCTGGATCGTTACTCACACTTGCGTATGGCTCCAACGATGATGTGAACAGCTGCCCATAGAACCTCTCAATCTCACTCAAATTCTCAAAATGATGATGACAATGAAGCCTAATGTACTTACTACGAATACTCAATCTTTATTCCTCTTCACGTATTCTCATATGCTTTTCTTCACACACAAATAGGTTGCAAATAATACTTACCTACTACTATTAAGCAAGAGTGAATGGGCTTTTGTTAAGTCAGTGCGCTTCACCATTTTACGCTTCATAACCACTTACCATCAGGTGGGATTGTAGTTAGGCGCTGGGTAATAATAGTAAAAAAAAAAAGAAATTTACCCAGTGAAAGTTTGCATGTAGATATAATTTTTCTAACCAACCATAAAAATGTATTACGTGTGATGGGAATATGTACATAAGAATTAATGTTGTCTCACACGGGATATTAAAAATATAATATTATATTGGTTTTGTGATTTCACATCGTTATCGAAAAAAATTGTTCTTACAATTGAGCGTATTTCAGGTGGCGGTTTTCAAAACACGATTCCACAAAATTCACTCAATAGAAAATAATTGCAAAGTAGCTTCTGAAAATACTTAAACTCTCAGATTTCCATAAAATAATAAGTACAATTATGTGTCACATGTTAATAAAATTATTGGGCTATTTTGACTTTTATTAAAGTGATTTTTACTTTAATTTAAATAGTATATTTTGCCTTTCTATATCAAGTACGGTTTTCGTCGGGGTCGATCAGCTGGTGATCTTCTGGTCTACCTGACTAGATGAGTGAGGTAGTCCAAGGGGAGGCATTGGTCGTTGGTTTGGACAAAGCGAAGGCTCTTGATCGGGTCTGGCACAAAGCGTTTCGAAGCTCCTCCTATGGGCTTCCGAGAATTGTGCAATTAGATCAACAGTTTCTTGCTGATCGGAGCATTAAGGTCGTAGTAGACGGTGCATGCTCTGATTACAAACCTACTAATGCTGGTGTTCCACAAGGCTGCGTGCTATCACCAACGTTCTTTTGCATATCAATGATATGTTGCAAGCTGGTAACATTCATTGCTATGCAGACGACAGCACTGGTGATGCCTCCAACACCGGCCGTATTTCTCGGGAAAACGTCGCCGAGTACCGGAACAAACTTGTGTGAAGTCGTATTTCAAATAATGAAGCTTAAGCGAAATTGGAACTCGTACAATTCATAATATCCGAATTATTTTAAATGAATGTAATGTTATGAAATTTAGTCATCATTATCATCATTATCATCATTACAGCCATCACAAGTCCACTGCTGAACATAGGCCTCCCCAAGGAATGCTACAAGCACGGTCCTGAGCCACCTGCATCCTTCGACTTCCTGCATGTCTTACCAGGTCGTCACTCCATCTAGTGGGGACGCCCTACACTTCGTCCGCCGGTACGAGGCCGCCACTCGAGAACCTTTTTCCCATCGGTTATCGGTTCTTCGAGCTATATGGCCAGCCCATTGCCACTTCAGCTTACTAATCCGCTACATCGGTCACTCTGGTTCTACTGCGGATATCCTCATTTCTAAGTTTATCACGCAGAAATCCCGAGCATAGCCCTCTCCATAGCTCGGTGAGCGACCTTGAGCTTCCTCATACGTCCAGCAGTTAAGGACCGTCTCAGTTCCATAGGTCATCACTGGCAACACGCACTGGTTGTACAGTCTAGTTTTCAAGTTTTGAGGTATATCGGCGAGGAAAGATGTGCAATTTCCCGAACGCTGCCCAGCCGAGTTGAATCCGTCGATTTTCATTGTTACCCTGTCTTACACCTCTCTGAAGTTGGATAGGTTTCGTACTCTGGTTCTGTACTCGGATAGTCATCGTAGCCCTACTGTACAAGCACTTCAGCACTTCGATATACCGACAGTCCACTTGGCACCGCTGACGGCGTTGCTGACTGCAGCAACGCCCAAATTTCGACGGAATCAAAGGCGTTCTCATAGTCCACATGCGCAAAACAAAGTGGCAGATTGTACTCTTCGGTCTTCTGTACAATTTGCCGAAGGTATGTATGTGGTCTATGGTGCTAAAGCCTTTTCGGAAACCAGCTTGTTCGGGAGGCTGGAAGTCGTCGAGTTTGCGTGCGAGATGATTCGTAATGACTCTCGAAAACAGCACGTAGACGCGGATCAGAAGGAAATCGGTCGGTAGTTCTTCAATAGAGCGTTGTCGCCTTTCTTGAAGAACAAGACCACCGCACTTCTGCTCCACGCCTCCGCAGTAATCCCACCATGGGGACGGAATTAAAGAGCTTCTGAAGGACTTCAAGTACCGGTTTTACCCGCTTTCAGTAGCTTCACTGTAATTACATCCTCGCCCGGGGACTTGCCGTTTTAAGGTGCTGGAGAGCCATTCTAATCTCGCTCAGACTGACGTCCGGATATCATCGGAATAGTGTCGGATAAGACTTGCTCTTGGATCGTTACTCACACTTGCATTTGGCTCAACGATGAGGTGTACAGCTGTCCATAGAACCTCTCAATCTCACTCAAAATCTCAAAAATTATGATGATAATGATGCCAAATGTACTTACTACGAATACTCAATCTTTATTCCTTTTCACGTATTCTCATATGCTTTTCTTCACACACAAATAGGTCGCAAATAATACTTACCTACTACTATTAGGCAAGAGTGAATAGGCTTTGTTAAGTCAGTGCGCTTCACCATCTTAGGCTTCATAACCACTTATCATCATGTGGGATTGTAGTTAGGCGCTGGGTAAGAAAATAAGAAAAAGAAATTTACAGTGAAAGTTTGCATGTAGATATTATTTTTCTAAGCAACCATAAAATGTATTACGTGTGATGGGAATATGTATATAAGAAGAATGTTGTCTCACACAGGACAGTGTAATATAATATTATATTGGTTTTGTGATTTCACATCTATATCGAGAAAATTGTTCTTACAATTGAGCGTATTCAGGTTGCAGTTTTCAAAACACGATTCCACAAAATTCACTCAATTGAAAATAATTGCAAAGTAGCTTCAAAATACTTAAATTTTCAACTTTCTCAGATTTCCATAATATAATGTTGAGTATAATAAGTACAATTATGTTTCACGTGTTAATAAGGCTATTGGGCTATTCTGATTTTAATAAAGTGATTTTACTTTAATTAAAATTATTTATTTTGCCTTCTATACCAAGTAGCGTTTTTTCTGTCACTCTATTGAATTAGACAGTGCTCGCTGAAATTTAGCGTCTCTAAACGGATCTGAATCGCGCGCTAACCTGGCTGTTAAGGTATTGCAAAATTATCGAAAATATTTATTTTACTTTCATGCCGAAGACTATCTTTACATAGGACAAACAAAAGATCCATTAAAACCCGCGTGAAGAACATATAGCTGACGTGAGGCACCGACGCTCTGGAAGTCTGCAGTCTGTGAACATGTTCAAGATCGTCCCCGCCATTACATCAGATTTGATAGACCACAAATCCTCGCAAAAGAACACCGATTCCTACCAAGGATGATACGCGAGGCTATTGAAATTAAAAACATCCTAATTTCAATAGAAGATGGATGGTGCTGCCATCTGCTTGGGATCCTATAATTAACAAAATTAAATCCAAACCCAAGCATACCACTGCAAGACTTCAAGATACTGTAAGCTCATTCTGCGTAGATCGGACCAAAATTAATATTCAAAAACTGAAGGTAGCCGGGCTAACTATGACATTAGGACGTCAAACACCTTAGTCCCCCGTGACCATGGGTGCTGTAAAGCACCGAAACGTCGGGAATCAAAATTAGTAAAATTAAACGCGATAAAATCCGTAAAAAAAAAATAGTTTTATTCAATGTGTAGTGTTCGCGTAAATATAAGAAACCATTATCTTTTCTATTGTATTACCGTTAAATGTTGTAAAACAAGTATTTACAAATGTTTTCATCATTTTGTTATTCAATTGTTTACAGTTATTATCATTTTAGCTTACATTAGAAATTCTTGGTGGGATGCGATGTATAAATAGGTACCTTTAATATGAACTATAATATATATATTTGTTTTTTTTTTACCAATGGAGCTTCAACACAATCTTAAAAATGTTCAATGAATTAAAAAATAATAACTACCAATTATTATTTGATTTTCAGTCGGTGTTTTACTTTTGAAGGCCAGTTATAAAGAGCCATTAATGGGACATGTTGCAAAAGCGTAAACCTATCCTACCTAATTTTTAGGTCGTTTCATCAGCAACATTCTTAGTTTTGGCTAAAACAAACCTTGTCAGTTTCAAAGAAACACGACTAAGTTCATATTAAAAGAAATGCACGTCATTACAAGATTTCTATATAAAACGACTACCGATGGGACTTCTAAAAAGTTGAAATTTTTATTTTGTTTAATTTCATTCGAGACTAAAATAAATGTGAAAGGTATTTTATATGTAATAATAATTTTGATCAAAAATAACATAGACTAAAATTCATACACACGTTCAATCATACTGGAGATGATCATTGTATTATAAAATATTTAATAGGCTATTTCCAGTATAATGACCCAAATATTATCGTTAATGTATCACTGGTACACTTAAAAGTTTTATCAGATGGCTAAATGATTAACTATCATTTTATGATAAGGTCATGCTTATCTATAAAAAGCTGCAAGAAATTTTAAATCACGGACCTCTTGGTTTGTTTTACTGTTCAGTCAATTAGTGAAAAGCAAGATGGACTGATCTCAAAGTTTACTTTGTTGTGTAAAACGTGTTATTTAGAATTTTATTCAGATGGTGATTAAAGTTTCTATGTAAATAGGTGTAACATAGCAGGTATTATATTCGTGGGGAGCGGCCATTCATATTTGGAACAGTTTTCTGCAGCACTACGCCTACGAATTATGTCAAATAAGAAATATCAAAGCCAGCATTATTTTCTGTACAGAACCCGGCGGTGTTGCTCAAGGCACTAAGAATAAAGCAGCTGATAAAAATGTAACATTCATAACTGTTAACAAAAATTGTTACTGCAAATGGTCTTATAGAAAAAACTATTCCGCCGTGTCAGGTGCAGGAGCTATTATTAGAAGGAGAAAAGGTAAAATTTTGTTTTAGAGATTGTTTTGCCTGCAATTGTGCATAAAATAAGAAATAACTTCAGCCAAAGAGCAGAACTGGCATTATACTCAGGCCCATCAAATGGTATGGAAAAAATTTTTTTACCAGGTTTCAAAAAATCAATCAAAATTAAAAAAAAATCGAAAATAATAAAATCAAAAAATGTAGATCTGTATGTCTATACATACATATATTGAATTATGACCGCTTAGTAACTGACGGTAACTCAGTACTATATAACATCCCAGTCACGCCGAAACTAAGAGGAGAGAATCGCTGTAGAAATCGTAATAATTTATTGCGAAAATTTTGTGATAAAATTTAAAAAAAGTTACAAACTTATCCAAGATACCCAATACGTTACAGAAAAAATATAACAAATAATAAACTAATGAGTTTGCATCAGTTTTTAATAAGATTACAAGGTATAACAAAAAGAAACAAATATAAATGTCAAAAAAGTTCTTGGAAACCACGCCAGTTGTAAACAATACTTCTGTTAAAAATGATGTACACAAGTTTAAGAACAGACACAACCTTTCTTTCCAAACTTCCGCCGAGTTGTAATTAGAAGGCCAAATACGTCATGTGCCAATTTAATTAAATATATTTTATATGAAGTGATCTTGACTAAGTTTCATCAATTCACTATTGATAAAAATGAGAACACTAATTTTACAATTGTGTTTACAAGAAACACTATCAGTTGAACCTTGCAGCTTGTTCATTATTTTTATTATACATACCTGTAAATGTATATATTTAATTTTTAATAAATCATTCCCATAATATTTAGGTTTATTTTTTATTTTGCCCTATCTGAAACGTTCTAAACTCTATAGAAAATGTGGCGTATAACATGACTGACAATCACTAGAACATTTTATCTAGGTACAAAGATGTTTTACGTTTTCGTGGCCTCCACATCATATTTTTCTCAGCATTAGGTACCCTTCTGTATCTGAAACGAATATGAATATTGCATATGTATACGGCACAAAAGTAAAGTAACAGGCTATATAAGTCCATCTGCTTGGCACAGGACTCTTCTTATTTCTGAGAGGGTTTTAGGGCAAGGAAATGTCCGCCGCGCTGCCCCAATGCGTCTTCAATTTTTTTTTCTTATTCCTCAAACAAAATTTCCTCACGATGTTTTCCTTCACCGCCGATCACGTGCTAAATCAGCACTTAAAATTACAATTAAATATTTCATTGGTGCTGCCGGGGATCAAGCCCGGGCAAAATTTACAGCGAGCGCTTAGACCCAGAGCTACTAATACGACACAAATAAATACGATTCAACAAATATAATAAAAACTTTTACATACTTAAAACTTAAACACTTGATAGCTCGTGATGCCTACCGGACGAAGCTACAGCACCACACCGTGCAATGTAATTGAAGATACTTAATCGCGACATAACTCTCAGTGATGCACAAGTATAATAGACAGTATATCACTTATATACTTTTCACCTCTGCAGTCTATTAATCTTTGCACTTTTCTAAGTAATACCAGTAATACAGATCGTAGTCGCTAGACGGTGTTATCGTCGGCTAAAATCTCTGCGGTCACCGTTTCGTCAAGGCCATTCAGGCTTATTAAGCCTTAAATTCACACACGACTGCACAACGTAATTAATTATAATATCAACTTAACATTTCAATTTTTATGTAAAATAAAATTATCAATTTTGATTTTTTTTTATAGGATAAGGGTGACAAACGAGCACACAGTCCACCTGTTGGTAAGTGGTTGCTGTGACCCATAGACATGTACATCTATCCTCAATAAAGAATCAAAATGCATATGCGTTTTCACCCGGGAAGACTAAGATGGAATGCCTCTTTTCCAGTAAAAAGGGTCTCTACACTCACCACAATAAACACAGCAGTGTTAAGCTGCTATTTTACGCTGGTATTCTGTGAGAGCGTGGTCCTTCCCCGATCGAGCCGACCCATTCGTGCTACAACTATACTACCAATATAGCTGCAGCATGGCTCTACCACGTCTTATATAAAAAATATATAAAAAAAACACTGACCCAGATTTCATTTCTTGTTAGTCTGATCGATTCTTCTCTGTCAGAGGTCTCACTTTTACAACCAGTAATAGTTTTAGACGTTTATAAGAGATTTATCTGAAAAAAAAATGTTTTTTTTTAATATAGAATAAAGGTGACAAACGAGCACACAGTCCACCTGTAATGTGTGATGGTAAGTGGATGCTGTGGCCCATAGACAACTAAATTTATCCTCGATTAAGGATCAAAATGCAGACGCGTTGTCATCCCTGAGGACTAAGAAGGAAAGCTTCATTTCCAGTAAAAAGGGTCTCCTGTACTCTGCACTCATCATACGAGACACTGCAGCTGCATATAGCTGGTATTCTGTGAGAGCGTGATCCTACCCCGGGTGAGCCGACCCATTTGTGCTACAACCATAATATAGCTGCAGCGTAGCTATTCCACGTAAAATAATATAGAAATAAAACACTATAAAAATATTATTTGCTTTAAACAGAGGCGGCAGTAAGATCTGCAGGCTCTGTTTAAAATGACAAAACAGCAAATACATTATTCACGTTGTCCGCGTCTGTAGTCGCATTATGAAATTCTCTTTGAATATCTTTATACGTATGGAAATCAAAGAAACGAGATGAGTCTGTCTAGCGAGCAAAGTTTAATTGCTATAGAATTTTATTTGGAGCTTTTTTATTTAAACTACGCGATTTATGCTGCTGGCATTCGAATAGAACTAAATATTTCACATTTTAGTTTTTATAGAATAAATAAATGTTTAAATTATTTACGGATGTATGACTAATATGCAGTACCTCCAAATATTTTCATTTTTGCTTCAAAAAAAGAGGAGATTCTTAATACGACTTTATTTTTCATATATATGCAACGCAATAACCTCGATAGTTGTGAACCTATTTTAATGGTTCTTTTTTTATTAACTGTTTTATACTTGTTTATTTATTTAAATTTGGAGGTAACTAACAGATATATAATAATTATAAACTGATTAATCTAAATATAAACACTGCTTAACTACATAAAAGCTTCACTACTTCGCGAATTGTCCCATTAAAAATTTGATGAAAAAATTTTAATAACGAAAAGATCAGAAACCTACTAAACATAGAGGTTGTTTATTTACAAAATCATAAATAACGGCATATAGGAACAATTTTGAATAAGTGTTAAAATAGATTACTAATGTTGACGTTAATGGCCCTGAGCCACCTGCATCCATCAACTTCTGCATCTATTACCGGGCCTTCACTTTATCCAGTGGGGTCCGCCCTTCACCTCGCTTACCAGTACGCTGCCACTCGTGAACCTTTCTTTCCCATTGGTTGTCGGTTTTTCGAGCTATATGACCGGCACCTCAACTAACAGATCCGTTGGGTTGTAACATGCTTTCTCTAATATCCTCACTACAAAGTCTATCACGAAGAGGTACCTCTCTATAGCTAGCTGAATGACCTTGAGCTATCTCATACGCCCAGCAGTGAAGGACCACGTCTCAGATATGTATGCCATCCTGCCAATACTCAATGGTTGTACACTGTTGTTTTCAAGTTTTGAGGTATACATGACGATAAGATGTATTGTAATCTCTCGAACGATTTCAGTCCTTATGCATAATAAAAATCCATTTGATTTGTCTGCTACACTGTGCTTGAAGGTAATGTACCAGCAGGAAATAAAAGTGAGGTTTTTCAAAATGTATACCTACGAAGTACGATTCTGCATTCAAATTACGTTTTATTCGTTTCGTTGTAAGTAGTGAAAGGTATTGAAAAAATTTATTTCATTTCAAAAATGAATGACGATAGTATAGCGCCATGATAGCATACAATTAAAAAAGCCCAACCGTAATAAGAATGCATCGGCTTCATTCGAACGTAAAAAAAACATTTTATTTGTTTCTGCGAGAAGGTCATCGGATTATGAATCTGTATTTCGGTCAATAAACCGAAAAAGTGAAGTAGTTTTAAATGAGACTATTTTACTGCCTCGTTGGTCTAGTGTTCGTAAACGCGACTGCTGATCATGAGGTCTTGGGTTCGAATCCCAGGTCAGGACAAAATAAAAACGGTTTCTGAGTTTTCTGTCAAGAAATTCTCAGTAACTGCTTGGAATCAGAAAGTTGGCGGTGTTTCACCCCCGTGTCTCGGAAAGCACGTAAAGTCTTAGGTACTGCGCCTGATCTCTCTCCGGTCGTGTCGGTTTGCCCTTCCATCGGACAATGAGAGTGAAGAAATAAGAGTGCTCCTGTGCTTGTGCAAATACTCGGGCACTATAATCCCGTCATGTGTCATGTCAGATGGCTAGTCTCCGTTGAGGCTGGACACCGTGAACGAAATTCGGTCTAGAGGAGAACATATATAAGAGGTTTCTATTATTAAATAAAAATACTTTCGTACGACCTTGCTGACCTGCTGTCACTTGAATTGCATGACGATATTGTATACGTGATTTAATGAAGTAATGCCACGATGCAGCTATTACTATATTTGCAGCATAAATGGGTCGGCTCGACCGGGGTAGGACCACGCTCTCACAGAATACCGGCGTAAAATAGTAGCTCAATGCTGCTGTGTTTCGTATGGTGAGTGTAGAGAACCGAAGATAATCATTTTCACTGGAAACGAGGCATTCCATCTTATTCTTCTGACGTGACAACGCATCTGATTGATTGATTCTTAATCTAGGGTAAATGTATGTAGTTATCTATGGGCCACATCATCCACTTACCATCAGGTAGACTGTGCTCGTTTGTAACCCTTATCCTGTAAAAAACTCTACTAAAAATTTCGTACAAATTAACACACCCATGATTTCTGATGAACCAGGTACATTTTACAAACAAATGATCGTAAGTACACAAGGTTAAAAAGGCAATCATTGTTATATGTTCCGAACAGGCAGACCTAATTATCCCAGCAAAGGGATCTTTATTAGCTTAACTGTTTCGTGCTTAGTGCACTCAATATGATTGTGTTGATGTTAATTTGTGAGATGAATTCAACTGGAACAGATCAGACGGAATTGCCTATGAAATCATTCGCATGCACTGAACTAATTTTGCTTTGAGGCAATTCTGACGATTCAAATATGTTTACATAATCTATAGTATATAATAGTAATGACAATTATTAATTTAAAAAAAATATGTGTGCAGTTCACACGCGGTAGAACCTTCAAATTAAATGAAATATAAAATAAATATATTTCACGGCAAATCATTTATTTAATATGATAATTTTAACCACAAATACGGCTTCGATATAATATTTAACGGAGACTAGCTAATGAGACAGAAAGTGATGCCCTGAATTTTTGATGGTCAACGCCAAGCTATCTAAAATTTTGTCAAACCCTATCAAATACCTTAAATATTTCAAGTAAGAAAAAAGTGATTCCCTGAATTTTTCCAGCTTTCACCCCCAGATGAATGCCATGAACCGGAAAATTCCCCAGTAGATCGTTCTCGGTTCTCGTATTGACGTTTATTGAGAATGCCAATATCTTTAAGGTAACCTTCAAGGTACACAAGAGCTAAGTATTTAATATAATATTACATTTTATGTAATATATATTTATATTTTTCTGTATAGTTTGAATGCTTCATTGGTCTAGTGGAAGTAAATGCGCTAGCTGATCATGAGGTTCTGGGTTCGAATCCCGTCGTGCCAAAATCATATTGGGTTTTTCTTTTCAGAAATTCTCAGTAACAACCCGGATAAAGGAAGTAAGCGATGTTTTCACCCTTGTGCCTAAGAAAGCATAACAGGTGCTTCGAAAAGCATATAAAGCCGTTGGTCCTGCGTCTGACCCTCTATCCGGTCGTGTCGGATAACCGTTCCATCGGACTATCAGAGTGAGGGAATAGGGAGTGCACCTGTGCTTGCGCATACACTCGATCACTATAATCCTGTCCTGCGCAGATTGCTAATGGCAGCCGTGATCAAAATTCGGAAGGACATTATTCTATAGGAGTCTCCGTCTAGATAGGTACCATCTTCTTACCTAGGAGTGCTAGCACTGCCGTGTCTCGGGCTTATTAGTAAACAGAGCCAGTAAGTATAATTACAAACCAACCACAACCAAGAACCAGTGGTAAAAGTAAAAAAATACTTTCAATGAGTATTATGTATTGTAATGTATATTGAATAAAATTTTTATTTATTTTTATTTATTTATTTTCATCCAACTTATATCTAACATTACAGGTTTCTGCCCAATGCGATAGCTAAAGCACTATTTACAATCCTATATTACCTATATTACTATATAACCTTATAACTAATTATCCATAAAGCAAGTTTTGTGAATTCGTTCAGAGTACAAAAGAATAAATCTGTTTCTCTGTCGATCAGGTTTAATGTTCGAAAAGCTCGCGTCAGGGGTGCCTCTCGCAGTAAGTTAGTGCGACATCTAGGGACGGCCAGTAGGTCTGGCTGACGCCGCCGCCATATATATCTATCCGGAACACAAATATTAATCTTCTTCAACATATTCTCATTAATAATCCTACTCCTAAGGACCATAAAAATATATGAAACTAGTCTAAGTTCTCTCCTTGCCCTGAGCTGATTGTATCCCACCATACCCAGAACAAATAATCTGGGATATTGCAGTGGGTGAAAATGATTCTATTCTATTCTATTCTACAGGCTCATTTCATCTTAGTCCTCAGAGGTGACGACCTATCTATGAGCTTTTTGGTTTAAAGATGGTTGCCGGTGTCCGTGGACTGCAGACGCCACTTACCACTGGACTGTAGGTTCGTTTGCCACTTCCGTTTTATAAAATGGAATGGAACCTTTTTAAGTAGTAGCAGTTACATTAATGTTGTAGAACGAATGAGTCGGCTCGACCGGGAAAGGACCACGCTCTAGTAGTTTTTATTGGAAACTAGGCAATTCATCTTGGTTCTCAGGGGTGACAGCACATCTGCATTTTGATTCTTAATCGAGGATAGATGTCTATGGGTTACAGCATCCACTTACCATCAGGTGGACTGTGTGCTCGTTTGTTACCCTTATTCTATAAAAACATGAATATTACACATTAAATGAAACTTATTTTAAGGATTTTATCGCTTTTAATTTTAAGTTTGTATAGCCATCGGATTTTAAAACCTCCTGTATATAGTAAAATTAAAATTAAGCGCAATAAAATCTGTAAAATTACTTTCATTTAACAAATTATTTTGTTCCTGCGTGGGCTTATCGTGATTGCTCCTGTGTCTCTGGGGTTGATCGAAACAAAAGAAATTTCGAAATAACTATCGTATAATCACGCTGGTATGCATTTGTCGAACCCTTTTTGATGTTTTGTATTTTTATATTATACTACCCAACCGCCTTGACTTCGCCTGGGTGGAATCTATGAATGAACTTTATTTAGATAAAGACCATTTTACTTTATGACTTTTCGTTTATTTAAAAAATCTAAGTTTTCGGATCAAATATAGCCTAGATCACACGTGGTATTGCACTCTATCTGTTCGTTAAGTTTCATTAAGATCGGTTCAGCCATTCCAAAGATTAGCCCGGACAGAGAGACATACAGAGTGACAGACTGACAGATAGACAGAGAGACAAAATTTTAAAATATTTTAAGGTTTGAAAAATTTACTTTGCCAATATCCGCTCAACAAAATAAAATGATGTGTCTTACCTAGTTTGAAGAGCACCTCCGCCCTCTCTCAATTGCGTGCAATATCCCCATCACCACTAATGCCAGCACCACTACTCACCACCTTCAGGTGTAGTAGACTCTACGGTGGCTGACCGCTAAGACTTAGCGGTCAGCCACGTAGAGTCTACTACACCTGAAGATGCCTCGTGAAGAGGTGAAACATGTGTTGTATTTTCGTTGGTGGTGTGTCTTCCTAGTGTAGTGGTTGTGGGAGTAGTGGTGCTGGGATTAGTGGTGACAGGGATAGTGCACACGCAATTGAGGGAGCAGGAGGTGCTCTTCAAACTAGGTAAGACACATCATTTTATTTTATTTAGCGGATATTGGCAAAGTAAATTTCCAACCTTAATATAATGGATTTCTGTCAGCTCAAAATAATGCAGTTATTTTGATATTACAGACAGATATGTAGGTGTGCTGCGCACACACACATGTATATACTTAGTAATATTGTACCTGTCTACCACATATATGTATACTTAGTAATGTTGCACCTCTCTACTTAGTATTAAGAATTGCAGTCAGTAGCTAGTTGCCCACCAACTGTATTGCGCGTTCCTATCCTATAAAATAAATATGTCGTAAAAATAACTCAATCTTTCATTATGGTCACCCGTAGTGACCCTTATGGAGCCAGCTCCTAAAGATACTTCAATTATTTTATATTATGTACAGATAAACAATGGTCTAAAGGCCACCTGTCAAGCTTGATTTTAAACTGTTTAATTAGCAACACTCTTATTGGTTCAAGAATCTTATTACATAATATTACTTTTATGGCCAACAAATAGCAGTTTTTTGGCCGACTTCAAAAATAGAGGAGGTTCACAATGCGTATGTATGTTACGCGACATCTTCACCAATTGAACCCCAACTTGAAAATTCTTGTTTTATTAAATAGGCTATACTTTAATGGTGGTCTCACATAAAATTGGAGAAAAAACTCTACCCCTAAGGGTAGCAACAAAAACTTCTTTTAAGTTCTTTGAATTTGGTTTTTACTTTTTTTTTAAAGTTATAATTATTGCGTTATTAAGTTTTTTTTAAAATAGAATAAGGGTGACAAACGAACACACAGTCCACCTCATAATAAATGGATGCTGTGGCTCATAGAAATCTGCATCTATTCTCGGTTAAGAATCAAAATGCAGATGCGTTGTCACCCCTGAGGACTAAGATAGAATGCCTCGTTTCCAGTAAAAGGGGCCTCCGGTTCTCTACGCTTTATTACTTATTTATTTCTACGACTTGGCATCTGTATCTATGTTAGCTTAGTGTGCAGAAGTCCATAGTGTGAAACGACATATTACAACGACACTAACAGCCTACATTTTAATAACGCGACTCGGCCTTTACGACAGATTCGCTCTTATTTTTCCCCCAGCGATTTTCTCGGTGGCTTTATGCTTGATTATATCATTCCGGACAGTGCTCGCGGTCGTTATTTCTTTTTTTTTCGGGCCGTTTACGTACAAAATCGCAGCAGCTTCAGTATTTCGTGTAGGCGTACGGCTAGGAACGAGGCTCGAGAAAGAAATAAGTACGAAATAGAAAATAATGAAGGATATAAGTTGAGACGACGCGCGACAAATTATTTTTTCGGATAATCAGACATTTATCTGTACGTGATCTAACTTAAAGTATCAAAATAAAGTGTAGAAATAAACCGTGCGGGTCTTCAAGACAGGTTTTTGTGAAGCTAAATCAGATGGGCTTTACCCTCTTCGGCTACATCACCACTTACCATCATTTGGGAAAGTGATCAAGCAATGCCTTATAATGGTTGAAAAAGCATTACCGCTCTAAACTTGACTTTAATCTTGCATTTTATATATTATAGCACAGTGGATTACTTGTATACGACGGCTCCGTGGCGCAGTGCCTTAGCAATGAATTGTTGCGCTGGGGGCCGCGGGTTCGAATCCCGCACGGAACAAGTATTTGTATGGCCTACAAATAATTGTACCGGGTCTGGATGTTTGTCCTCGTGCAATTTATGTTTGTAAACGCCTCCACGCAATCCTAGTGTGGGGGTAACGTTTTAAAAAAAATCTTTCCTTCTTATTTTTTGTTTATTTCTTTCTGATTTCTATAAAATGAACTGTGAGTTTATTTAATTCTTCTTTGTTATATTTAATTTTATTTTATTAAATCCATAACAAGTAATTAGAAAGAAAGAAAGAAATACGTATTAGACACATGTGTACATAACAGATTAAAAAAAACAAGCAAGACAGCAAAAACCTTCCATCCTTACAAAAATATTTAAAAAAAATTTTTTTAATGTTTATTTTTCCTGTAGTACCTACTCTAGGTTCGTTAAGCGCTTTTCTAGTGAACTGAACGCCTGTTCTCCTATCTATTATTGTAACATGGGTGAAATAATATTGTTTGCACTCAAGGTTTAACAATACAGTGATTAATAATAAATTATATTTAAGCAATAATAAAGCAATAATAACAATATAATTAAATTATATTGTTATTATCGCTTTACTCGCAGTTAATTTTTTTAATAGCTTATACTTCTTTTTTATCGTATGTAATAGCTTTTATTATCATTGGCATAAAGATGTTAATTAATATGAATAAAAATAAAAATGATGAAATATGAATGATGAAATTGTGTCCATTCCGTCCATCCATTCTCCATTATAGCCTATAAAAGTCCACTGCTGAACATAAGCCTCCCTCATAGATTGCCCCATGGGGGGATTGTGCCATGCTTGGCAAGCGGGTTGGCAAGTGGGTTGACAACCGCAGTTATTTATTATTTTGAGTTGTTGTCAGGAAGATGCTGCTGCCCATCTCCTATTTTATTTTAACTTTGTCGCCTCTTACGACACCCTCGGGGCGATATGATGTAGTGGATATTTTTACACCGCCGCTACACGGTTGTGTCCATTGAATTTCCATTGAAGGACCTCAATTGGAATTCATTTTTATTTTTTGTTAGTTCATAATATTCAAGTAATAGAAATCAAACATTTGTGTATGTTGATTTGTGTTGATTGATGTGTGATGATGAATGATGAAATGTGAGAAAAAGTGATGTACATTCTGTAAATACTAGGAACAAGCACAAGCTAGTAATATCAGTTACTTGATTCCAAAGAGGCAGTAATTCTTTCATGGGGCAATGTATACGCTTTTGAAACTAAGTTCTAGAAAATATGCAGGGCTACCTATTAAAAAGTTAATTTTTTATCAAACAAAACCTGTATTAAAAGGGTTATTATAATATTAAATAATATATGACTGATAATAACCCCTGAGAATGAGGTGATCGCTACCAAGCTGTTTCTAATGTATTATTCAAATGTACTGCACTGTAAATTATTCTATCTATGCACGGAGGGGTGTGAAATTAGAAATACTTAAAGTATATAAACGGAGAAGGAGTACAAAAAGTTAAAATATATGTATAATATGTGTTACAAATATATTAAGTAAAATAAAATGAAGTAAAACATTTAATGTTTACGTTCATACTGCCAACGTCGAACACATAATAGTCTGTGGTCAAACCATCGCAGAGAGTAGTGATTGTCGACAAATAATTTTAAAATGTAGCCAACAATTAGTTGCTTTAAATTACTGTTATTCATAGCCTGTGGAGTTTCGAAGGAAAAATAGCGTTTATTTTATATTTTTATTTCAGAAATCGGTGTTTCTAATGTGCAGTTGAAAGTCAAATTCAGCTTTTTTCATATACGTCTGTTGCAAAAGGATTTTTTGTAGATATTATAGGGAATTAAAACAAACAATACACGTTAATAACGTATTTGGACACGTTCGTATCTGATATAATAGAACAAAATTCAAAAATTTATGCAATGACTGTAGAGATATAGTATAACTGTGGTACTGTGATATTTGACCAAATAAACTCAAGAATTACAGTTGAATTTCGACCACTGGGCGGCTACTGGTAATTATTATTAAAAAAAGAGTCGCTGGGTTTCATGCTGGTTCTTCATAGGGCCGAGATTTTTTCCGAACCAGTAGTAAAAGCATTAAATAATTCTCACTAATTATTACTTGTAATCGATGTTGAATAAAATGTATTTTGTTCTCATCTCCCGACGTTTCAAGTGTTTTATGTTAGGTATTAATAGTAATAAATTTATTCACAAGAAATATGATATAAAGACATTCGCATAATATTTATAATATAGTATATCATATTTCACTAGTTTTGGTAGATGAAGACTTTTGATTAGATTGAAATGAAATTAAATTAAATATACGATTTTCAATTTTTAATATTAACCCTTTAAAATATGATCAAAGCAGAAACAGCGCCTAACAGTTAATAAAAACGTTCTTTCATTTTTAGAAGTTCATTTACTGAATAAAATTATATTTTCAAAAGTTAATTTGGCAAATTACGTCTAAATCTGTTACAATCCTTATGACTTATTTCATAGAGTTTTACACACTTGAATGGCCATCAAATAACTTTTTTTAAGTAAAGACTAGTATTTTAATGACGGCAGAATATTTTTTTGGACATTAGGTCCTATTTTTTTACCGTGTTTTTTGGTGTAGTAAAACTTGAGAAAAAAGGTTCTCGAGTGGCAGCCTCGTACCGGTAGGCGAAGTGTAGGGCGACCCCTCTAGACGGAGTGACGACCTGGTAAGACATGCAAGAATTTGATGGATGCAGGTGGCTCAGGACCGTGCTTTGTGGCATTCCTTGGGGGAGGCCTATGTTCAGCATTGGACTTGCGAAGGGCTGTAATGATAATGACGAAATGATGAAATAGTTTTAACCCTTTCGTTATCCCGTGTACTACATATAATGTCATTGTTATTGTCTTACTATTGTGTCTGAAAATCGTACAGTGAAAGTGTTAACTAGTTGTGTACGGATAAAAAACATTGTATTGTCACTCCATTTATTATTGTATAAATATCATCATAATTTTCAAAGTTGTTTCACAGACAGACATTGATTAGCAATTCTAAATCTAAAGCACCTTGGACTGTAATGAAAACTTGAGAATACTACACTTTATTACGTGATAGAATGGAATCGAATGAGTCGGCTCAATCGGGGAAGGACCACGCTCTCACAGAATACCAGCGTAAAATAGCAGCTTAATACTGCTGTGTTTCGTATGGTGAGTGTAGAGGACCGGAGATTCTTATTACTGGAAATGAGGTATTCCATCCTTATTTTTGGTTCTCTTAGTGGTTTGCAATATACGAGTGGCCAGACGCCATAAATTGCTAATATAGAGCCAAATTTCCCCATAATTCGAGGACATATCTTAATATAGCAGCGACATACGCATGCTAGCTTTCTTAAGGAAAAATTCTATTTAAATATTTTATAACAAACATTATTTACGTAAGTGGCAGTGTAAGAATATCCACTACCCCATATCGTCCTGTGGGTGTCGTAAGAGGTGACAGAGGGAAGCTGAAACAGCAGACAGACAGCAGCATCTTCCTGATAACAACTGAAAATTATAAAAGAACTACAGTTCTCATACCGTCTGCCAAGCATGGCAACTCTGGCAATCCCTCCTGTGAGGGATATGGGATATGGCTGCTGCCACATAGGTGTGTGGCATCTATGTGGCAGTGGATATAATTGGATAGAAAAAAAAAAGTAATTTACCAAATACTCGGTGCAGGAAAATATCGTGAGGAAAACTGCATGTCAGAGGAATAAAATGATTTGAGGAAATTTGAAGTTCACCAGCACGCAATTGGAGTAGCGCGTTTTTATAACGCTCTCGGAATTGAGATAATTCCTGTACCCAGCAGTGGGACATGGAAGATATAATTTCACTTTTACTTTTATAGTCTGTGCGGCATTCATTTTGATTAAAAAGGCAGATAGCATTTTTTCTTTGAAGTAATTAGCAGGCGACCGAAGGCTAGCGTAGCTATTTAGGAAAAACAGTAGGTGCACTGCTGTTTGTCACATTGTATAAATATCAATGTAACAATTGTATGCACAACACAAAGGCTGTCACGTACCTAATGTGAGCTATTGCATTAATATAAGAAGTGAATTTGAATGTATATTCATTCAACAATTATAAACTATCAGAACGAAGAGCCATACCATATGGCCTGAGTATCCCATCGGAAAACTTAAATTCTTTTTCTCTTTTTCATCAAATAGTCCTCTGTTGGAAATGGGCCTCTGCCAACGTAAGGCAATGATATGGCTATAGCTTGGCACGCGGACAATCGCAGTAGCAGGCGTTTTGTATGTTTGACTCTGCTTCCCATCGGCTGCCCATATTTTACGCCAGGAGTGAACGAGATGGATATACCGCTATATCACACATTCAATGAAACAAATTTTACGGATTTTATCGCGTTTAATGTTAACTTTTTACTTCCCGACGTTTCGCCATTCTGGAAGCCTGTAGTCTGTAAACAGGTTCAAGATCGTCCCCGCCATTACATCAGATTTGATAGACCACAAATCTTCACAAAAGAACTCCGATTCCTACCAAGGAAGATTCTCGAGGCTAAAGAAATTGAAAAACAACCTTATTTCAATAGAGTAGATGGATGGGTGCTATCATCTGCTTGGGATCCTATAATTAATAAAATTAAATCCAAACCCAAGCATACCACTGCAAGACTTCAAGATATTGTAACTCGTTCTACCTAGATCGGTCCAAAAATTAATATTCAAAAGTTGAAGGTAACCGGGCTAACTATGACATCGGGACATCAGACCCCTCTCCCATGACCATGGGCGCTGTAAAGTAAAAAGTTAAAATTAAACACGACAAAATCCGTGAAATTAGTTTCATATAATAGTAATTGTTCTTTTTCTTATTTTTTTTATTTCTTCTTCTGGGTTGTCTGGAAGTATGTATAAGCAATAAGACTGCCCTTTGTATTTCCCTCAATAGATGTAAACTTTTTTTTATTTTTATCTTTTCTTGCTGTACAATAAAGAATATCGAATTGTATTGTAATTTTCTTTCTTAAAAAAACATACGCCTATCACAAGAGTAGGCAGATACTATGGACTTCCATTTGGCGCGATCCTGACACTCCTCTCTTGCCTATTTTACATCCAAATAGATACCTACGCATACATGATCGTCGGTTAAGTATTCTTAATTTGGCCCATCTTCAATATATCGCCAATTTGGTCGATAAACTTTCGTCTAGGGTCTAATAAATTGATAAAAATAAACAAAATCTCTTTCTTCTATGTCCATAACTTCAATAATTATTACGAATATATACAGGAAATCGTTTTTCTGTTTTTGTTTTAATAAACATGTGTATAAATAACAAAACAGCTTCTGTTCAGTTATTTTGTTTGTTAATGACACACATTTCGAAACGAATAAAAATAACAATCTTCAGTACAACGTTTTTTTCACATACATACATACGTACATATGTCTATGTCTTATGAGCGTTTCGCCTCACGCACGTCTTTTATTATTACATTTCCGAGAAATATTTCTCTTCGCGTTCGTTACCGCCTATTCATGGCTAAATAATAATGCTGATATGAGCGGAGTTTTTATTGATATATTTTAGACATTAAAAACATATTACGTGTATAATATTAAGTCACTTTTTAACACGTTTTTATTAGCTTCGCTTATGTAACGGAATTTTTCACCGACTTGTAGACGGCCGATTGACTTGAAAATTTGCATCATGGGCCGAGATGACATTACAATAATTTAATAGCTTTATTCTAGTATCCTAATCACGATCACTAGGATAAAATAAATTAATTATCAGGATCATCACAGCTCACGATCAATGCGTGTTGTTATCAATGGGTGCGCTGTAAAGTGGTAGCATAAAAACATTTTCTTTACCTTCTTCGTCAGTACCCGTAAAAGTTCTCTGCTGAAGCTTCCCGTTGTAAGAAGAATTTGCCCTTATCGTCAAGACAGTGGATTGATGATCATGTTTGATCAGGATTGATGAGCAGTACCAAACCTCTCACACTTTTGACGCTGCTATCCGTCAGCGTCGATGCTCCAGGTATTTTACGTTTGGCGTAAACGAGATATCTATCTTTCATAAGCCATTAGATTTCTATAGCATGTTCTATAGTCGCCTGTCGCAACACCCCACTTACGAAATATCTCCATATCATTCATCATTATATACACATAACATCTCATTTATCACCGTAGTATGTCATTGATTGGCCAAGCCCTCCCTTGATTTTACGCCTTTTCCTTGTTCTTGTACATTTGTCATTTTAAATGACATGCTTCTTTCGACATAGCCCAACCTTAAGCCTTTCTTCGTCTTAATTTTACATATTAAGCATTTTGTAATATCAAATTATCTAACATGAACAATTTGGTACCTTAGTTCTGATACAATGTAACTTGAGAATATGTGAATAAAACTACAATTAAGAGACGTGCTAAGAAACATATTGGTGACCTTTATTTGAAAAGCTTTGACATGATTTGATAAAATTAAAAGCCGCAGAGTAGACAGCATCTCGGCATTTTATAGGAAGCATTTCGGAGAGTGTGTACAGGAATTACATGCCTCAATTCCTCCTTCCCCTTTCCAACCAACTTTTCAACCAACGGACAACCATGCATGCGGTCGACGGATCTTCACCCCTTTGTTGTCTAATACTCTACTACACATTCCGAACGGTTTGCTTCGTCTTTCGTGATCGGAACTTGAAGGCAGTGAGATAATAATCCCGGCGGCTGTCTTTCCGTCCAGCTACAATCAGAGTGCCTTCAAGGCAAGAGTGAATAGGACATTGTTACACTAAGTCAGTATAATTTACCATACATATTATATATAAATAAAAATAAATTATAAATCACATTCAAATACAAACTCATAAAGCGCTACTGCATTAATGATTTAGCTTTTCCTTACTCAGAGTAACGGCAAAGAGACCCCTTTTTAAAACATTTTGAGCAAAATAAGCGTACCAATTCGTCGTTGTTTTTTAATTTAATTTGAAATACCAGTTCTATTCGTTATACTATCTTTAAAACTAAATACTTTTATACAGTAACTGAACGGAAAGTGCTCTGATG